>FR990099.1:37013128-39962108 GCA_905404275.2 Hedya salicella
ATTATGTATATGTATTACATTCATTTGATTATTATTTTATTTTATATGAATTTCAAAACGTATTTTAATTAAGTAAATGGGTAAAATGAGTTGTATAATTAAAGATAATAAATTAGCATAAATAAATAATTTCATTTGTAAATAATATTAATAATAAGATTTAATTTATTGTATAATTAAATGTGATAAAAATAAAGTAATAATTTTGTATAATTTAAAATGTGCATATATTTAGTGGGTTAAAATTAATAATTTAGGGTAAAATTAATGTCATTTGTAAAATAAGTACAATTTATTATAAAAATTGGTTAGTTAATTAAAATGATAACGTGCAACGTTACACCGAGGGGGACTTTAGGGATGGGAAGTCGCTAAAGTTTGTTACCTGGGGAGGGGGGGGGGGGAGGCGGCTGCTTGCCTGCCAGCAACCTGTGCTGCCTGTGCAGCATTTAGAGTTGCTTGGGCCTGGTGGTTACGGGGGCGCGGGGCTGCAGGGCAAGACCTGTAGCTGGCCGGGTGCCCCCGTTGGCGGCAGTTCACGCAGGCCACCTCTTGGCCCGCAGGGCGGTTGCAATGTGAGGTGGAGTGATCACCGAGGCACTTCATGCACTTCGCGCGCGCGAAACAGGATTTCTGCGAGTGGCCCCAGATCTGGCAGTTCCTGCACTGGTTTACCGTGTTGGTGATCCGTGGCTCCTCAACCGACACCTTCAGCATCAGGACTTCCTTCACTAGGAAAATCCTGCGCCTGGTGTCGGCATCGGTATCGACCTTCACGTTCACCATGTCGAATGATCCGTGGATTGCGCTGTGGGCACGGTGCACCTCGCGCACTGCGATGCCCTGTTTGAGGAGATCATCGAAGACTTCCTCCGTGGTAATCTCCTTGGGATTGCCTTTGATTACCACGTTGAAAGTCCTCTCATGCTCGAAGAGGTCCCGGTGGAAGGGGATATTGTTTTGGTCCAAAAGATGGCACACTGCTCTGAACTGGTCAGAGTCAGTGCACCTGATCTTTGTTCCAATCTGGGCACCCAGCCTGTCGAAGACACATTTGCAGAAAACGGGTTTGATACCATTTTCTGCAAATAGCGCGTGGATGGTGCCCCACTTCGTATTGTCCCTTACCGTAAGGGTAGGGGGCTTTCGTTTAGGGGGCTGGCTGGTCCACGAAGTGGAGGGAGTGAGTGGGTCAGTGAATTGTTGTTGAGAGGGTTGGCTGGGGTTCACGGGCGATGCGAGCTTATCCTTCTTGGCAAATGGAAGAGCATCCGGATGGGCCTCGGGAACCGTGTTCCGTGTTCTCTTTTTCGAGTTGTTTTTCACAACCAACCAGTCATCCGTGCCATCATGGGAGAAGTCCTGGGATGCCTCCGGAGTGGCCAGCTGTGTGATAGGAAGATTTGGCGGAATTTTAGTGTCCTCAATAGAGCTAAAAGTGGGAGGGGCTAGGTCTAGGGACGCAAACTTTTTGCCTTCTTCCTATTTCTGTTCTTCCTCCTTTTGGCCGGAGTGGCCTTTGGAGGCGGCATAACGCCCAACTGGCCGGCCGAGGCGCTCGGCTCCTTATTTTGACCCGCCCGATTTTGCGGCACATTTTGCGGCACATTTTGACCATTTGCTCCTTGAGCGGTATTATTTTTATTTATTGTGCTATGGGGCGGCGCGTGCGCATCGCGACTCGAAATTAGTGGGTCTACATTATGGGTGGTCATCCCTTGCGAAGTTTGGTGGTTTGCCGGGTAAAAAGAGGCCATTTGTCCGTGACAACATGAGCTCGGTACACCGTATGAAAATTGATTAATCAATTCGTTGCAGTTTTGGTGATTTATTGGAAGTACTGAATTGGCGAAAGTGTTGTTAACTGGCGGATAATTATAATAGTGATTTTGCGGCAGACCTAGGCTCGGGTGACCACCCATTCCCACGCCCGTTCCTCTGACCGCGCGGGCGTAACTGCCGGCGCTCGGGATCGGAGGCCTGTTTGGGGCAATACGGCTGTTACTATTATGAACCCCTGAATACTGGGGTGGGGCAGAACACCACCGACCCATATTGGGTCCGGGGTTCCCGACCCCCCAGGGGGGCGCGGTCCCACAGCTCCTTGGAGCATGGGGGAGCGCGCCCCTCCCGGGACAAGCGAGGGAGCAGCACCCGCTCAAGTGCCATGACCCCCGGGGGCGTGAGCCCTCATGGGCACGGCCCCAGTATGGGTGCCGTGAGGGCCTCCGGGGAACATTGCTCTGGAGAGGGTAGCTCCCCCGATGGAAATGGGAGCGGAGGGAAGAGGCACCCTTGGAGGGGCGACAGCCCCACGGGCCCCACGGGCCACAGGGACCGCGACAGGCGAAGCCCTCACTGGGGGGGGGGGGGGGGGGGGGGCGCCGGGGACCTGAGTGCCTCCAACAGGTAACCCTTCCACGGGGCCGGCACCCGCCCGGGCACCGCTCCCCCTCGCTCCTTTATGAAATATGTGGGAATTGGCTTCAGGGGCCCCCGGTGCCTCTTGGGTACTCGGGGCCTCTTCGGCCGCATGCATTAATGTGAGTTCAGCGGACCCCGCCGCCGGCTCCTCGACCTCTTGAGAGGGAGTTCCCGGGGAGGAGACCGCATCCGTTTCCATGTTGCTAGGTTGGTCAGTAGTCCTAGTCTGCGGGGGCCTCTGGGGTCTTCTCCCTCATGAAGTTTAGGAGTAGGCCGCAGAGCCGGTCCGGGCCTAGTCCTAACCACTCCGGGAGAGCTTCCCCAGAGGTGCCCCTAGTCATGTCCTTGTTGTTGTTGTCGTCCATGGTCGTGACTATAGGGTGCCCTACTATAAACGATATGTAAGCAGGCCACCCGAGGACAACCTGCCTTGTGAACTTACGTGAAATGCAAGAGGAACAATCCTAAGACAAATCCTAAGACACCGCCGATGCACAACACATAAATCACAATATATTTTATATTTGCAGTCACTGTCTGATTTGATTTGAATCACAATTTAAAAAGACTTCACAATAGCCGGCGGTGGTGCCCTTGGTCGGTGTGTGGCGAGGTCGATCGGTTTGGGTTTCGGGAGGTGCCTGATTATGTGTAGGGCTCCCGTGGACGGAGTCGCCAGCGCCCTACGATAGGCAGAGGCGGCGTCTCAACGTCAGCACGGGGCGCGGAGCGGTTTTGGGGCGGCGGCGTAAAATGGTGGGAAGTGCGGAGCGACACAGCGTGGCGGCGTGCGCTCGGCGCGCGCTTCAGCGGGGTAATGGGCTGTTTGGGATAGTTTTGTTATTTTAGTTACGCAATTAGTCGCTAGATGACACTTTTTAAACCAGTTCATTTGTAGAACGCGGTATCGAAGTGTCGACGTAAAAACTATAAAACGTTCGGAATTTTAAGGCATTAACAACTTGAAGCAACCAAACAGTGTTTTATTTCACAGGGGATAGAGGGCGTGAGGTGTCCTGTTCGAGACGCAAACACCCGCAACTGAGTCAGTAGACGAGAAAAAAAATCATGAGTCTCTTATGGTTTGAGCGCAGTCGTATAAACAGTATCCTATAACCATCTTGACGTACCCAGCACCCGTGTACCAAACATAGTTAAAATCTATTTAACCGATTTGGCGTGATAAAGCCGCAACGACACATACAAAAAATAAGAAAAGAAATGGTTTTTCGATTTAGTGACCTCTAAATAGTCCGTTGAAATCATGTTTTTGAAAATAAGTTTTCAATATGCAGACATTTAATTTTTACAACTTTGTAATAGTATAGATATTTACTTGAATACATGGAAAACATCAAAGACTCAGGAACATATAATATTTATGTTCATCACACAATTATTTGCCCTTACCGGGACTTGAAGCCAAGACTTTCAGCGTCAAAAGGCAACGTTACTCCCGCTGAGCTATACCGGTCGTCATAATAAACATAACGTGAACATATTAATGTTTACATGTACGTTTTACAAACTTGGGCATAATTAGAGAACTCGTAAACTTATTTCTTTGAGTAACATTGCCCCGAACAACCCGTGCGTCTTGTCTACAAAATGTTGAGTTTCTTAAGACTTTATTATTCGCTCATCATTTCGTCGAACTGAGTCTATAGAGTATTTTTATGATTTTACTAGATGGTGCCCGAAACTTCGTTCGCGGAGGAGAAAAAGTCATAACCACTCTTTTTTTCTTGGGCGTAGTTTGATAAAAAGTATCCCATAACCACTTGGAGATACCCAGCTACCCGTGTCCCAAAAATAGTTGAAATCCGTTTAGCCGATTTAGCGCGATGAAGCCACAACGACACATACAAACATTTCATTTTTACAGCTTTATAATAGTAAAGATGTGACTTCTAAATAGTCCGGATAATTTTTTTTTTATATCTTCAATGTACAGACATATCATTTTTACAACTGTGTGCGTGTGTTTACTTTAATAAGTGCACAACGCCATCCCTCGAACGTTGTTCCCGACATTTCCTAGTAATAACAAAGGGGAAATGTTTTTTTAGGCATTTCTCGTGCATAATTGTCGCAAATCTTGTAAGTATTTGTATGCCCGAAGTCTCAGGTATTTTCCATTTCTACATATTCTTCCGAAAGAAAGTATCTTCATTTAATTACAAACATTTCTTATGGATTTTTAAAGAGCTACAAATAATATTTATTTTCTTTTGCAATTTATTTAAAAGGTTTGTTCTCCGACGACTGAGTCAGAACTAGCCCCGTTTGAGAAATGTTCCACCGAGTTGACTTGACCTTTAAAGTGAACTTTTGTGGGCCTGGCAATTAGCCGGCGACAGAAATGAGGGTGCTGAGCAAACATTAGTTCACTGGGCTTATTTTTCGCTTAAAAATAACCCACTAATATACAATCGTTGAAACGATATAAAAAGCAAATCTAACAGAAGCTTCTTTCAGCAAACAACAACATGTGCCACATATTTCAACAGTCCAACTGACAGTTAAAAACTTTAAGGTTTTTAAGCATTTTTTTTAGTAGGTAGGTAGGTAATCATTATGTCCTATCTCCCTTATATCTTTCGTCCAAGAAATTTATTTATAGAAAAAACGGACCAGTCGGACGGACTATGCTCAGTGTAGGGTTCCGTAGCAGTTCATACAAAAAAATACACTGCAGATGAAAAAAATACGATACGAAAAAGTGCATTAGCAAAAGAGCGTATCTCCACGGCACTTACGTCCTTTTGCTTAGAAGCTCGGTTTTTTGGCAATAAGTCAAAAACGGTAAGGTCAAGTGGAGTAAGGGAAACATAATTCATTTCGTGGGGAAAGAGAATCCATGCAATTGGCTCAACTCTATTTCCATTGACACATATGACAGTTTTCAGTATCACATTTACAACGTTTCTCTTACCCCGGTGTATCTCTAACCCCACCTGACCTTATATAAGATTATGTTTCAAATTATTTTCGTTGAAAGTATTTATTAAGCTTTATTTTTGTGATATTTTCCATATTTTTGGACATACCGTTTGGGAAATAGAGGGGGGGGGGGGGGGGGGGGGGGACACAATTTATGGAACTTTCGGAGCGATTATTTGCGAAAATATTCACTCAGTAAAAACTTTTTTTTAGAAACCTCATAGAGTTATGAAAATAACTGTCGAAATATGTACCACACATTGATATTTGTTGAAAAAAAAAACAGTTTCGGTTACATGTGTGGAGTGGCCCCCCTAGAAATATATATTTTTGGTATCAATTTAAGTAGCGACGTACACAAGAGCTATACTCTAAATTTCATCAATATACATCATGTAGTTTTTGATTTAATTGTCTAAGGTCAACATCTAAGGGAAACATCTTGAAGCGTGCTTCTATAGCCTCGTGCCGCCCCGTGTACAATGAAATGTACAAATTAAAACAAGAGTTTTGAATTCTCAAATTCAAGAAGGTTCGAAATTTAAAAATGCAAAAATTACTGTCGGTGTAATAGGTCTGCAGTCTGGGAACATGTCATTGAAAAACCAAACCACTCAATTAAGTTTGATAAACCTTCGATCCTTGCCAAAGAAAAATGATATTTTGCCAGAATGCTACGCGAGGCTATTGAGATTAAAAAGCATCCTAATTTCAATAGAGAAAATGGATTGTCGCTACCACCAGCTTGGGATCCTGTAATACATATCTTGAAGGAACACGCGAGACACAGGACTGCAAAACCTTAATTTCCGAACGTTGTAAAATATCGTATCTGTTATATAGTAGATTATTTGACAAGGGGCTAAAATAAGCCATTATAACACGATGTCTGAGTGTCATAATGGCTTTTAGCCACGTCTTAAACACTCTGCTTTTCACTTCGACTGCGAGAAAATAAAAAAGGCTTAACATCAAAATTGTATATTTCATGAAAAACTAAAAGTACAGTTTGAGCAATTCTATCAGAAAATTCGGCCAATCTGATCAGGTTGGTTTGTTTGTTTTTAATTATTCGTTAGGAGTATGTAGCTGGCCGCAAGTTTTTTTTTTAGGGTCATAGAAATTTCTATGGGATTATATAGTTTTCTTGTAAACCTTATGGGCTAAATGTACTATTTTAGGCTCGCTTCGCGAAGCTAATATGACGTACTTTTTGAGCAGGAGAAGTGAAAAAGTAGTTTAATAGTCTCTGTTTTTAAAATATTATAATTAGTAATGAGGTAGCCTGGGAGTTTTTCTTTGCAGCGTTTCTTTTCTCCTCAGTACGCCTCATTTGTGAAATGCTCCTTGGTGTTTTATTAAAATAAAATAATTAAGCCCTTCTGGCACATGTGTAACTGTGTTTACAGCTTAGGCCCATCTGGCATGTATGTACACCTTTATTTGTTTTTTTCAAAAATGGGTAGGTTGCACAAATTGTTAGTTTAACAGAGGAAAATATATCTTTTCTCAGTCCACCCGTGACCATAGAAAGCTGAAAAGCTTCCGAAACGTCGGGAACTCAAATGAGATAATATACGCGATATAACCCGTTAAATTGTTCTTAACCTTAATTATTAATTCAAAGAACTGACGGAATATGTGCCACACAATGGTATTAGCTGTTTTTTTTTTCAGCTTTATTCTGTTTCTGTTATTTAGCTAGATTCTGTTTTTGTTATTTATCTATCAAACTCAGTAGCGGCTTATACAAGACGTCTATACTCCAAATTTCATCAATATACATCTTGTATAGGTATAGATGAAATTTGCTATGCTTTATCAAAATGACGTAAGATCCATGAAGATACGCTGCTTTGCTGGGGCACTTTTCCTCAACGTATTTTATCATCTTATAAAACCCTTCGTGTGGTATCGTCGTGTCGCGTCATTAGCACTCGTTCCGGCGGCGCCTGCTCATCAACGCCATTCAGAATTCATGCTAAGTAGAATAACGACGCAAGTGTCCATTGAATCCTCAGGCACTTGTGATGTTTATCCTAATCATCAGCGACGTCCAGAACTCATGCTTAGTAGAATAATGGCGAATGCGCTTATGAAATACCCGGGCACTTGGGATGTTTTTTCCTGATGATCAGACAGATCCTAAGTTGGATAATTATGTTTGGGTTATACGCAAAATGTTATAATAGTTCTGAGATCAGGAATTTTAGTTTATGGAATAATTTTCGTCTGGGTTAAAGTGTTGCTTTTAACCCAGACGTTTGGTCCTCCCGTGACCATGGAAAGCTGGAAAGCTTCCGAAACGTCGGGAACTAAAATGAGATAATATACGCGATATAATCCGTTAAATTGTTTTATTTCAATGAGTAATAATCGCGGAAACAGAAGAAAATATTATGTTGCTTTTAAGTTTTTTGATTTTTAGAGCAGTGAAATGAATACTCAAGGGTCAAAAGGGGGAAAAGGCCTAGACTCATAATGAGTTTACTAGGTTACGTTGTATGTTGATGGGTATATACATTGTTGCAGCTGCAGCCTTAAAATCGAAATCATATTTTCGTAAGATTTTTAGCTTGTCTTACCAGCTATGCTGCAAAAAGAGATCAGATTTGCGACCCGATTAACTTTAATTAATGAAATGAAATGTTACCTTATTGCACGATTATGGAACATTCACATTGGTGAAGGTGTTACATTTGTTGGAAGCACATAATCTACCCATTAGAGCATGCAACTAACGGGTTTGATTGACATATTTAATTTAACACGAGGCTGATACATCAAATAACTTAAGTATTTAATATGTTTATAATTATAATTTACATGCGTTTGATTCCACTCATGTTTGTGAGTCTACTTAAAATTGTTACCATTATTACGCTCATAATTATTGTTTAAACTGACGAGATATTACTTTTTGTTTTACAAATATCATGATAATAATTACAATATTTGCAATTTATTAGTGGATCACTCCACTAACGTTATTATTATAGACAATGATCAGAAACAAATGAAACATTTTTTCGACGATACTGGACTTGAACCAGTGCCCAGCCCATCGACACCTCATAGTATGATAAATTATGTACATACTTTGTACCAACGTTGCGGTACAGAAATAATATTATCGAATTAAAATGACTGCTGATGCATTTAGGTAGCAAATACCATAATTGCTTTCAAACTTAGACGTATTATACTTTTCATTATGTTGGTATGATTGGTTAAACGTCTGATATGCGTCACATTATTTCTCGTGGATGCGGTGGGCCGAATTTGTTATTTATTGTGTTTTAGATAAAATAACTTTACTTTTTATTTAAATGGGGGGCAAATCTTTAAGATAATGTAAAGTTTGTGGTGTGAGGCGTGTGATACGATCAACTTCTGACGTATTTTTGGCCAGATTTCCACTTGAACCGGAGAAGTCGGTAAGCCAATGTGATATTTTCAATCATCCTTCACTTTGAGTCTTGAACAGTTATTAATTTAATTCATTAGATAGAGATTTAATTATGAATTGTGCAAACATTATTTGACTAAAGTTACTCTTGTGAAAAAAACCGGTAACCTAAAACATGAATGGTGTGCGATCACTTATCGATAATCCTCTTATTTCAGATATTACATGAAGAAATTGTTAGCCAATGTTTTGCACTATTTGTGCGGTTAAATATTAACGTAAACTGGTGGAAATGCAAGAATCAAGAAGATATTATGACAAAACAATTATATTGGCTCATGGCAAAATTTTAAATTAGAAGACAGTGCCAAATACTAAATTCAGATATTATTAAAACAGAGGAAATTCCTGCGAATGCTTCCAAGGTAGCTAAACTGAGAAGTGCCGCAAAGTAATTTATGTGTTTGTACAGTATCTTTAATTTGTTGTAAGTTGCATTCCTTGTACATTCATGATTTTGATAATGTTGTGAAAATGATTAATAAATTAGATTAGATTAGATTTATGTATTTCATGATAAAATAGCACTATAAGTTTGCTTAATGTCAAAGTTACACGTATTTAAATCATGATCGTCAACATAAGTTAAATAATAATAAAAATGAAAATATTAACAATGTCAAATGTGTAAAAAATAATAACAGTTATAATTAAATCTCATCTCCTAATAAGGATCGTCATTTAGTTTAAAAATACAATAATAATTACAGAATACAAGTCAATCAGTACATAGTTAATGAAAATAATTTTGTTCCAATGTCAGCCACACAAAACAATTTGAGATACACTAGAGTCGGACCATTTTATCTCTTCCAAGCAAATTAACTGTCAAATATATAAAAACTGAATAAGTATGGCAATGTTTTGTATCTGTCACAGATGTCAAGTTAATATTTTCTTCTGTTTCCGCGATTATTACTCATTTCTTTATTTCAATGAGATGTCAAGTTGTTTATATGTCTTAAGAAACAATTTATCATTACGTGCGTTGGTTTTAAAAAAATAAGGGTTTAACTAAGGGAAAACCATATTAAAGTGGTCAGCGAGAACTGCTTTTCCTCATGATCATTAACTTCGATGCTGTAAAGCAACAGCAAGAAGCGATTATCGCTGAAAAGCGGCAATGTTTACATTGCATTAAGTCTTTGGCTGGTAAGATTAACCAATCTTAGTACTTTTGAATAACACCAATATGGTTTTTGTTAAAATAATGTTCAAGTGAAGCCTTTTAGCAGCCTCTTAAGTGCACTGAGAATATATTATGTGGGGGTAGTGACTTATTTATTAGTGCCCTATATTCAGTGTTGCCATATACCAAAGCACAGATAAAATAATTAAAATTGGTGGGGTAAAGATATTATAGCCAGACTATATATTACTATTGAAATCAAATTACATCATAATTATTATTTTTATAGTTATTATTTTTATTAATACCTACTCGTAATACTCAAAACTTATTACTGGTATAGTACAGCAGCAGGCAACGCACATTTATCGATATCGATAAACAGCAGATACTGGAAGTGTCAAGCCCTAGCGTTGTATTATTTGTGTTGGTAGTATTAGCAAGTATTGGTTGGGTTAGCACAAAGTACGTTCATAATTCCATTCGAGGCTTCTTTGAAAGTGCCGACTCTTAAAACGTAGTCATTAAGCACTCTGTGCCAGTGCCTTGAGCCAGACCGGGGCAGCACGCTCTAACCAACTGAGCTAATCGTCCATACCAGTAGTCGACGAATTTTGTCATCTGTTCTTGCTTATGGATCTCTGTATGGTGCATCCGACCACATATTTGTTTCCACCGCCCGGTGCATGCTGCCGCCGACTGCCTTCCTCAGTCATCTAGTAGGTGCCATTCCATGCGCACGTCTGCCATCAATTTGCCCTACAATGATCTGCTTCTCCAGACAGTGCTTAAAGGTATCTGCTCGAGGTGAAAGTAACTTCACAGTTCTGCATTAGGCGGCGCTAAAACGGCTAAAGAGTCGGATGCACCATACAGAGATCCATAAGCAAGAACAGATGACAAAATTCGTCGACTACTGGTATGGACGATTAGCTCAGTTGGCTAGAGCGTGCTGCCCCGGTCTGGCTCAAGGCACTGGTTCAAGTCCAGTATCGACGAATTTTTTTTTCATTTGTTTCTGATCTTTGTTTATAATAATGACGATATATTATTTTTATGTCTAATATATAATTGTTTAGTGTTTGTAGGCACAGTAATGTCTGAATATGCATGTTTATATTACGGGTCTCACCTGCGCAATATAGCAGCAGATAAGTCGAATGTCATTGCCCCCTTCGAAGACTGCTTGTCAGTGCCTTTCAAAACCGCTAACACCACATCTACTAACGACCTGGTACGTCATTACCGTACGTTTGCTATTAGATTAGATGTGCTACCAGATTAACCTTAGTTATGTTTAATTTATAGAAGTTACTAGCTTCTGCCCGCGACTTCATCCGCCTTAAATTCGTTTTTCGCGGATAAGGGCATTTTTCCGGGATAAAAAGTAGCCTATGTCCTTCCCAGGGACTCAAACTATCTTCATACCAAATTTCATTCAAATCGGTTCAGCGGTTTAAGCGTGAAAAGGTAACAGACAGACAGACAGACAGACACACTTTCGCATTTATAATATTAGTATGGAGTATGGATTTAGTGCTTGTAGGCTCATACACAGTAAAGCCTGAATATGCTTGTTTATATTACGGGTCTCAGCTTAACGGAATATTGCAGCAGATATGTCGAATGTCATTGTCCCTTTTAATAAACGTAGGTACAATTCTCTCTCTCTCTCTCTCTCTCTATACATTTTTTTTAATCCAGTAGCTTTACAGGGATCATGATTCCAGGAAAACTCTTGATAGCGCCATCTATAATTGACTCAAGTAACGTAGACATTGATTGCGAGAATGCTTATGGGATACTTCTTACCCGATTATGTTGAAGCAAAATAGAAAATTTTGAATTTTTCCTCCTCTGCGATCAAAGTGACAAGCACCGTCTAGTAAGCAATATATATGTCGCGTCAGTTGTAGCATATGTCTCATCTCATTAGATGTTCCGGCGTCCGCCTTGCCATTCAGATTCGTTAACGCTTCCCACTAATGACAATCTGAAACGTCATTACCATCCGTCATTGTCCATTAGACTTACATCAAAAACTTTGCATTTGCCAATATTTACTTGAGTTTTCGAATATTACATTAAAAATATTTCTTGTTACTAATAACATCAACCAATGTAAACCCATGACATGGGGGCTTTTATACACGTCATTACAAATCCAACGTCAGACAATGCACATGGTGTACAGGTTGGCTGACGTTTTGTAGTTTTTATTTTATTTTAAGTAGTACGAGTAGGTATATTCATTATTTAGTTTTGTGTTATTTCCATTTATTACATTTGTTTGTGACATGGTTTTGGCTTTTACAGTGCCGATATGTACATCTGTATAAATGTCCTTGAAACAATACATAAAATAAAAAATCTCCTGTCCCGTTTCTTGGTTCTAAGCTATTCAAATGGAATAGAAAGCTCCACTTAAAAATACATTAGACATATAAAAGATCTTGGATGTGAAGATGGTGCTGAAATCTTTTAAAGAGACTGGCTCACCGTTATCCCTACAATTTTTTGTTCAAATTCGCCGACGTATATGACAACCCAGACACAACGTCATCACAATCACAATACGAAAACCGCTGTTGGACTTTATATTGGTGCCGCTTCGCACTTTATCACGGAGTAATCCGTCGTTAGATGTATCAAAATATGTATAAAATATTCAATAAATGATTTGTGCAAAAAAGTATTACGTGAGTTAATATTAACGATCTTCTTTATCCTTACTTATTAAAAGAAAAGGTTCACTTTAACTTGCAAACACTTGATTGAGTTAAAGTGAAATGTCGCACTTTATCACGGATTAATCCGTCGTTAGGTTTATCAAAATATGTATAATATATTCAATAAATGACTTGTGCAAAAAAAGTAATTTTAACAATCTTCTTTTTCCTTAATTATTAAAAGAAAAGGTTCACTTTAACTTGCAAACACTTGATTGAGTTAAAGTGAAATGTATTTCAGCTGATGTTCCTTATGTTTTCGATATTTCATTAAAAACTCGCTCCTGTTCGGTCTCGCTCGACTGTGAGCTATTAAACCCGAATCTTACCCCGAAATTTAATCAAACAGTCGACGTCAATCTCGAATTTCATTATCACCTCCTTTCACATTAAATGCAATAGAAATGGACACTTAAGTTGTACGCAACAGGATTTAATTTCAATTAATGCGTGATAATTGGCGCGTAGAGGCGTCAAGCCTTTGCTTCGTCTTTACTTTAATATTGAGAGCTAGGGTTGTCGCTGTGGTCAAGTGTCAAAGCAGCTTCAGTTGTAACATAAATATTCAAATACTAGAAGAGAAGCCCGCAACTTCGTTCACGTAGGAGGAAAAAATCATAACCCTCTTTTTTATATCAGCATAATAGGGTCGTAGGGACGTAGCCTATAACCATCTGTGAAAATAGTTGGAATCTGTTAGGCAGTTTTGACGTGACGAAGCCACAGCGACACATACAGAAATTCAAAAACACATTTTTAGATTCAGTGACCTTCAAATAGTCCGTTTCACTTATTTTTTGGAAATATCTTTAATGTAAATGTCTATACAATTTTTATTACGTTCTAATATTATAGATGTTTCTAGACACGTAATATTACATACAACTCTAAATAATGTCTACACTAATTAATCCTATATTTACTACTTAACATTCTAATCTAACTAATATCTATTCATCGACTCTATTTACAAACTTATCTATGTACAATTCAGTTATTGGGTGTAAAATAAAAAAATCAAGCGTTACTTTGCGGAATTCCATGTCAGATTACTATGGCACTATAAAACATTAATCTTATTGAGTGTGTGTGCAGTGAAAAAAACCTCCTTTGTAAAAATTTCCTAACTTTAATACGTACTGGCTTGTAACACTGCAATGAAAGTCGCTGAGTAGAATATTTCCGTGCGAGCGAAAGGATAATGTTGTATACCTAATCAAATTTTATAGTTTTGCATATTTACACTTTGTTAGTCGCTAATTAAACGTTTAGACAGATGGACTGCATTGCAACTTCAATTCTTCAATCTACAAAGTTGGTTTTATGCTTTTATGGTGGTGTACCTACTGATTTAAACTAACAGAATTTTCACGCATTATCACATAAAACAGTGCTCCAGGCATCTCACCATAAACAAAATGTAACGGCAAGAGCATTTAACCACTGAAGATAACAAGTCGAGTCATTACAAAGAGACCTAACAAACCCTGTTTTTTGCTCCAATGCTATACTAAACCGCCATCTTAGTAAATCCAGTTATCCTCGTACCAAAAATGGTTTGAAGATCGTTTTGACGTGCCAATGCCGTACAAACATACGTACAAACATACGTACAATAAAAATAGTTGTACGTACCTGTATTGAGTGATTTCAAATAGCCCGTGTCACTCATTTTAATGAAAACTAGACGGCGCCCGCAACTTCGTTCACGGAGGAGAAAAAGTCATAACCCCTCTTTTTTTCTTTAGCATAATGGGGTAAAAAGTATCCTATAACCATCTGGAGATACCCAGCTACCCGTGTACCAAAAACAGTTGAAATCCGTTTAGCCGATTTAGCGTGATGAAGCCACAACGACACATACAAACATTTCATTTTTACAACTTTATAATAGTATAGAATATTTTTGATGCACAGACAAGAATTTTTTTATATAATTATAATAGTGTACATTGATAAATTTCGACAGCCCTGCGAGCAGCGTTCTTCAGTTATTTAACGTATTTCAAAAGAATAGTCGACAGCTCTTGCAGTAATTATGACGCCATTTACAGAATAGACCCCTTCGCTCACTAAATGGAAAATTACATTATTCCCTACGGAAACAAAAAGCGCAACGGGGTTTTTTCCTTTTTAATTAAATATTAGGGTCTCGGAAAAATGTTTGGGCCAGTAATAAATTATGTTAAAAAGCTGCCCTATGAAATGAACTTTAATTTATTTGGTTACGTTTGAAAATGGAATTTAGAAGCGCTAATGTGATTGGAGTCTTTGAAATGTAGTTCAGCGTTTGTTTTCGGCCATTTTATTAATTTATTAAAACTGGATTTAATTAAAATTCTCTTGAAACTTGCTTTTCTAAGATTTTCTTCAAAAATATATTAGGAGTACGAAATCATCTCTCTCAATCATCGATCGTTCCTGCGTTGTCACTTGAAATAAGACAAACCCATAAACTCTAACATTTATAATATGGGATATTCATTCAGTTATTTATTACTTGTATCCATTGTACAGTGATGCAAAGTATTATACTGACAGCGCCATCTCTCTTACTTTCCTAATACTTGCCGGAGAAACAATGGGACAGAGACGTTGCGTGATACGCACATCACGCACATGTCTTGGAGTATAGCTAATGCGCATAACATTTAAAAATAATAAAGATACAGATGGCGCTACTAGTGCTACCAAGATTGTGTTCGAAAATTTCAAGCCTCGTGCGTAAAGTTGCGATAGAAGTTGGTCAGAGCCATTATGCTTTGAAGAGGTCGCAGATTCAAATCCTGCTTGCAATTTAGTTAGGGAGCATCATTTTTAGGGTTCCGTACCAAAAAGGTACAAAAACCCTTATGGTGCGACTCTGTCTGTCTGTCTATCTGTCCGTCTGTCTGTCTGTCCGACTATTTAAGCGCTATATCTCAAAAAGTTTTGTGCTCCGAAATCCGAAGATAGCATAAATTGTGTGTACGGGTACCTACTACCAGTACCACCTGTAAAAGTTAAAGATAAAACACGGTGTTTAAAAATGACACGTGCATGTAACTTATTTATTTTATCTTTTTATATTATTTCAAGAGGAGCGCTTCTTTGAAGTCTGCGATAAAATTGCCTTGAATACATCGTGCATTAGAAAAACTGCTGCCTGCCAGCCTTACTGGTGGAGCTGCGAAATCTGCGGTTTTTTGCCTATTGAACTACCGACGAATGAGTGTGTATCTGTGTGTCTATATGTCTGTCTGTCTGTGTGTCTGTGTATACTGCCCCCCAACGGCCATCCGTACTCCGGGCTAAATGGCCCACGCATTGCCACTTCAAAGATGCAATCGTGTGAGCTATGTCGGTTACTTTGGTTCTTGTATGGGATATCCTCATATCTGAATCTATCACGAAGTGAAACCTGGAGCATAGCCCTTTCCATTGCACGTTGCATAACTCTGAGCCGCCTGATGAGTCCCATTATGAACGACCATGTGCAGTTCCGTAGGTCATCACTGGCGCGCACTGTTTCAAGACCTTCGTCTTCAAGCACTGGGTGGGGTATTTATGACGAAATAATATGAAGTAATATTCGGTAAGGTTTATTTTATTCAATACTAGCTTCTGCCGGCGACTTCGTCCGCCTTAAATTCGTTTATCGCCGATAGGGGTATTTTCCGGGATAAAAAGTAGCCTATGTCCTTCCCCGGGACTCAAACTATCTACATACCAAATTTCATCCAAATCGGTCCAGCGGTTTAAGCGTGAAGAGGTAACAGACAGACAAACAGACAGACAGAAAGACAGACACACTTTCGCATTTATAATATTAGTATGGATGCCTCACTGACACAGACAATCTTTTTCATGAGTTGAATATTAATGAAAAAATATAAGGAACTGTTAGATAGAGTAATTAATAACGGTTTTTTTTTCGTTTTGAACATGTTATTTCTACCCAATATGAACTTATTTCATACTTTATTTACTTTGTTATACTATTTGTAATGTTCCCCAGTTTGGGGAACATTCCCGGGAAAAAAGGAAAAATTCCCTCGGCACATCACTATATATATATATGTCCCTCTGTCAAAGTTACAATTTTTGCAAAGTACCCACTTTGAAAAAACAAATAAAGGAGTATGTGCATACACATGCATACATGCCAGATGGGCCTAATCTGTAAAGATGTGATCATATCACATGTGCCAGAAGGGCTTAATTATTTTATTTTAATAATTTACCAAACAGCATTTCACAAATGAGGCGTACTGAGGAGAAAAGAAACGCTGCAAAGAAAAACTACCAGGTTACCTCATTACTAATTATAATATTTAAAAAACGAAAATTATTAAACTACTTTTTAACAGATAAGATATTTAACATCGTTCGGAAATTAAGGTTTTCTGCAGTCCTGTGTCTCACTTGTTCCTTGATGAGATGTATTACAAGACCCCAAGCTGGTGGTAGCGACAATCCATCTTCTCTATTGAAATGAAGATGCTTTTTAATCTCCATAGCCTCGTGTAGCATTCTGGGAAAATATATTTTTTATTTGGCAAGGATAGAAGGTTTATCAAACTTAATTGAGTTGTTTGGTTTGTCAATGTCTTGTTCACAGACTGCAGACCTATTACACCGACGGTGCTTGACATCTGCTATGTGCTCCTTCACCCGGGTTGATAAGAGCGAACTAAAATGAGATAATATACGCGATATGAGAAAAGTATCAGTTTTAGTGGGCCGACAGCGGATGCTATCGACCGCGTACTTTGGCAGCGGCGGCGTGCACGTCACGGCCCGGAACCGGTTCGACTCAGCGTTTTATACAGACGCTGATGACCTGTTATAGTTCTGTTATATGACCTAGGTCATTTAGATGCGAGGTTATTGTACCTTAAGGTAGTGTCCCAGAACTCGATACTATCCCAATAGTTGACATGAAGTATCATTCTTAACAATAGCGATGACATACCAGGGTGTCAATTATTGTAATTAAGGTGTCAAACATTGGGATATTATTTACTTTTAGTAATCACTAGGAGGCTGTGATGTGCATTAGTCTCTATAAGTGTCGTGTTCTTACCGATGGGAACCTGAAATTGGCATTCTTATAGCAGACGTAATATACCAAAATCAGCTAAACATATCGTTTAAAGTAAGTTCTCATTCGGAATTTAGAAATTTCCGATTTATTATGCTTTCGAACTAATAAAACTTCGGAATTTTTGGGAGCGGACAGGGATGTGCAAAAAGGTGTTAGACAAGATTAGATTAGATTTATTTATTTCATGACACATATTAGTTATACAATAACACTATAAATTTGCTTTATGTCGAAGTTAATAAAAAAAGCCCTTTATTTCTTACAGAAAAACTGTCCTGTGCCACCTCATTCCAGAGCGAACCGGCTGTCCTCTTGATCTCGTCTTCCATTCGTGTCAAAGGTCTTACCCTACTCCGATTGCCTATAGTGGGCCGCTCCATAGAGTCATGTTGTATCAAAGTTACCTACACGTATTTAAATCATGATCATGCCTGAAGCACACAGAACTCTGTAGTACTCATTACCAGGTCCTTATTATTATTACATTTTCCTCTACTGGCATATTAGGCAACTGGACTAAAGCTTGTTTTCATTGTTTGCAGCGCCATCGCGGGTGCAGGCGTGACCGTGGCGGCGACATGAGCGCCGCGCTGCGGGCGGACGGCGCGGGCGACTCCACGCCGGGCTCCGACGTGGCCGAACGCATCACGCGGCTCTTCCCCAAGTGCCGCCCAAGGATGCACCAGCACGACAGGTACACACTACAGCCGTGGCGTGAGTGCGGTGACTCCACACCGGGCTCCGACGTGGCCGAACGCATCACGCGGCTCGTCCCCAAGTGCCGCCCAAGGATGCACCAGCACGACAGGTACACACTACAGTCGTGGCGTGAGTGCGGCGTCTCTACGCCGGGCTCCAACGTGGCCGAACGCATCACGTGGCTCTTCCACAAGTGCCGCCCAAGGATGCACCAGCACGACAGGTACACACTACAGCCGTGGCGTGAGCGCGGCGACTCCACATCGGGCTCCGACGTGGTCGAACGCATCACGTGGCTCTTCCCCAAGTGCCGCCCCCAAGGATGCACCAGCACGACAGGTACACACTACAGCCGTGGCGTAAGCGTGGCGACTCCACGTCGGGCTCCTACCTGGCCGAACGCATCACGCGGCTCTTCCCCAAGCGCCACCTAAGGATGCACCAGCATGACAGGTACGGACAAATAACGAAATCTAAACCCTAAGTAATACAATTTGAAAAAAAAAAATTACGAAAAAATTATTCCTGATAGGAACGACCACCCTAAACTAACCCACTAACCAACTAACCGAACATTCCAGGTTAAACTCCGGTCTGGAGGGCCGCGACAGCATCAACAACGCCTCCTCTGACGAGGAGCGGGAGAGCCAGCTCGTCATCCTAAACTCCAAGGGGAGCGCCTACAAACTTAGAGACTCTAGGTAAGGACCAAAAGCAGCTGCGCATTCCGGGATTATCCCACGGCACCAAAGTCGGCCTGAGTAATTAATTAAGCGCGTCGAGCATCATAAACGAACCTTCACATTTTGAGCGCCGTTATGGTCGAAAGAATTGCTCACTTACACGCTGTTTGCTCTTTCTCGTAAGCGTTTACGCGGCTTCCGTGGTACACGGTTGTACTTCGAGACTTCGAGATCGTGAATCATAAACGAACGTTCTCTTTTTTAAACCCGACAGCAGTTGTCGAATTGAACGCTCACACGCTGTTCGCTATCTCGCTCGCATACGATGACGCGGCTTTTGCGACGCGTTGTGGAACAGTTGAACATTGGTCTAAGGGCCGCGCCTCCTCTGACGAGGGGTGCCTATAAATTTAGAGACTCTGGGTAAGGGTAAAAAACAGTTGCGCGCTCCGCGATTACACGGAACAAAAAGTACCTAGTGGCAGCCTCAGTGATGAGGCCGTTGGTATTATATTTACGTGCAACGGGCAGCGTAAACGAGCGTTCACTTTTTGAGCGCCCAATGACTGCAAACATTGCTCGCTCACACCCTGTTCGCTCCCTCGCTTGTACGCCGTGACGTGGCTTTAGTTAAGTGTTGTTTTGACTTTGAGTTGAGCTAGGCTCATTTTTAGAAACAAATCCCAAGAGGACCGAGAGAATCAGCTCATCCACCTCAACTCTAAAGGGAGCGCCAACAAACTTAGAGACTATGTAAGGGCCACAGATCTTTAAAACACCTTTCCTATGTGTGAAGAGGCGTGTCATCACCATACCCCACCATAACGCACAGGCCGTAGAAAAGCGTCGAGTAGTTGAGTTGGACTAGACCCACTGCGGATGTTTTCCAAGGAGGCTACGTTAAAAATATTCCCAGGGAGTTAACAGGTCTGAAAGGTGATGCGTACGTCTATCAGCTGTTGCTTGCTTAACATCTGGTGTGCCGCACGCTTGTTTGTTCCCTCGTAATATTTAAAAAAGAACTAAGAGTATCTCGCTAAAGGTTCCTTGTTCTGTTCTGTGTCGGTTCTTTATATTATAAGGTTCTTTGACAAAAAATAGGGTATATCAGACTCTTATAACTCTCCTCCATATTATGTAGCAGTTCATCGTCAAATCATGTTGGCGGTTAGTTCCATCACAATTTATTTCTAAACTAGAAAATGCCCGCAACTTCTTTCGCGGAGGAGAAAAAGTCATAACCCGTCGTTTTTTCTTCAGCGTAGTCGGGTAAAAAGTATCCTATAACCATGTGGAGATACCCAGCTAGCCGTGTACCAAAAATTGTGGAAATCTGTTTTGCCGATTTTGCGTGATGAAGCCACAACGACACATATTTTTCGTTTTAGTGACCTCCAAATAGTTCTTAACTATCATTTTTTTGAAAATATCTTCAATGTACAGACATTTCATTTTTACAACTTTATAATTTTTCTAAATGCACTAGGTAGGAACCTATCCGCTCCAACCTCCTTTATTGGGCCTGAAAACAAATTTAGGTCTTCAGTGATAATGCGCGCAATAAGGAATAATCGTTCCGAAAATGGTTCAACTGAATTGAGCATTTCATTTAACTTGGTACGGCGTGGCAGCGTGCCCAATAAGCGGCCTCTGACCGAAATTGCATATTACGAATTGCAATTCAACTAAACTAAAACTTGGGCGACATACGAATTACACACTATACACAGGTATAACTACCTAAAGTATGCTTGAAATACTTTTTATGTCTTCAGACCGACCAATATCAAAGGTCTCAGCTTCGACCCGCTATCCCGATGAAACTACTATTCTCTGAGCAAGTTTTCAAGTAGGTATGTTTTTAGGGTTCCGTACCAAAAAGGTACAAAAGGATAGGGATAGGGTATCATATGAAAGGGCTTGAGCTGCACATTCTTGAACATTTTTTTATTAAGGTGAATGTGAAAAAAAAAAATACCATTCCCTTTTCTGAAAATACCTATTCGAACAACCCGTTTGCGTTAAGTTTGCACCGCATTTGTATGCAATGCTATAGATATCAGGTGCAAACTTAACTCGACCGGTACCGGGTAGTAAAGTAAGGGTAAGTGAAAATTTGTACGGAACCCTCGGTGCGCGAGTCCGACTCGCACTTGACCGGTTTTTTATTTTAAATGTGTATCACACGATATCTTCGTCAAGTGTGGATAAATTTTAAAAATGACTATGAAGTTGCCCGCAAATTCGTTCGCGTGGGAGGACAAAAGTCGTAACCCTCTTTTTTTGTTTAAGCGTAGTCGGGTAAAAAGTATCATATAGCCATCCTCGTATAATTAGCTATTCTTGTACTAAAAATGGTTGAAATCTGTCCAGCTCTTTTGATGTGATGCGGCCGCAAGTTACATACATTAATGAAAAAAAATGTTTTTCGATTAAGTGAGCTTTTCGAAAATTTCTTCATTGTGCAGCCATTCCATTTTTACAACTTTGTAATAGTATAGATTTCTTTTTTATAGTCACATACTCGTATTTACAGGGTGGTCTCGTGTAATTTTAAGAAAAATATAACTCCTAAAGGAAATAGAACATAAAAAAACAACTGTTAATATTTTACATTTAATTGTACATAAGTATTTGAAGTCAAATATTATATTTTATATCGAATTTTGTTCTCTTTGTTACCAGGATAATAGAAATAGCAGGAGGCCGAGAGCTGTACTCACAAAGCAGAACTAAAGCTGTTCGGAAACTCAGACACAACAACACTCACAAACACAATCTTCGGAACAAGGTGCGCTCCCTTGGCAAGGACACCCTCGACTACTCGGATAACCTTAGCAATGAGGTAAATATACATTTTAAACCTTTATATGTAGTACTAAAATCTTAAATATCTATCCTACCAAACTGCGCCAGTAAGGGTCTTGTTTTTTTGCTTGTTATATTGACTGATGAGAAAATTACCGCCATTATTTTATTATTCTATGATTATTGATTATGAGTGATGGTAAGCTCTCAATAGACAATATACCTAGTGGAATACATAATTTGTATAAGCGACACAGTTTTGACTTTATTTCTGGTTAGATTTCCGGACTATCCAAATTAAATATTTGATTTGTCATACGCTATTCGAGATAAATACAATTTCACAATGATCTCTTAATTAATAACGGCTAATTACTCGTTAAATGGCAGACATCGACAGGGTTAATTAATAATAACAGAACATGACGAAATTGTGGCCTAGTATAACAATGTATACTACATTGTTATTTTTTTTAATTCCCAGTTTCAACATGCCCTGATATATTGTTAATGGGTGACGTCTGACCATTTTGACCTATCCTATAAGTGCTCGAAAGTGACAGGAATCATATATTAAGAACTTACAGAGCATGACGAAGTTGAACCAAACTGTTTAACTTTCATTGGAAAGGGAATCTGATAAGAAATAGAGATTTTAGAGAATGTTTGAATAGTAATTCCCCTGCATTTTGCGTAGTCTTGTATTCATTATCATCAGCCCATTTTGCACGTTGCCTGTCCTGAATTTCTTCTAACTCAAGGATGAATCCAGGATCCAAGATTACGGAAATGTTCTGAGAAGTCACTAAAAAATCCTTCCTGGTTTGTTCCTGGATTTGCCCATGTTTTTGTATCGTTACTAACATTTTTACCATTGGGCTGATGGTCTGCTGTTTATTTATTATGTTCTACGAAAAAAGCTTGACGCTAGTTGAAATGTCTTTTGCCAAAATGTACGTCCACAAGTCTAAACTTGTATCACTTGAAACATGTGGTCATCTAAATTCGGTAAATTCGTTTATCTATCAACAAACCTCATCATATTGATCGTAACTGTCTAATTGAAATAATAGGGGACACCGGTTCTTTAATAGTCTTAAATGTTTGTAACATTCTGCTACCCACACTCATACATAAGCGGACAAGCATTCTTATAAATTAACCATCATTGTTGAAGAGTTGACACACTGAAATATCATAAGTGTCACATTTGCACCCACGATATTATAGAAAATAACGACACTAGGGTCAAGCTTACAATAGCCTTAAAACTAGAATTCTTTGCAGATTACCATGCACAGGTTAAATAATGAGCCCAAAAAAATGATATCACGACACACGTCACCAACATACACGAACGGGGACCGCGAGCCGATCATTGAGGAGACCATGGGCATACCCAAAAACAGCTCCCCCATTCTGGACCCCCATAAAACGAATGATGTGAGCACTAAAAGTAGCCCCATAGCGGTCGTTGCGGACGGGGAAGTGGTCGTTTTTGATGACAATGAGGATTGGAAAGGTGATTATAGAACTTTCTTTGAATTCTTGTGGTACTCTGAGAATGCAGATTTAAAAAGTGTTATCTTTAAAAGTAACTATATGGGTTTATTTCTATTGCTTTTAATTATTTTTGTAATTATTTAGATTTTTCGATAGTGGAGACTAAAACATTTAATTACCATTGTTTATGCTACTAATTAGGGATAGTGCCGTTTTGCTATGGCGATACTTAAAATAAACATTTCAATAAATATCGTCTTTATAGTCCATTATGTTTCTGCTAATCATTAAATTCATTCGAAAAACTGTTTTTGTTTTTGTATAGGTTGGTATTTGTTCATTGTTAATTAATTCTAAAATAGCTTTTAAATGTGCATCCTCAAAGTAAGCTGTATATAGTAGCTTTGGGATTCCTCTTGCCGACTGTTTTCTGTCTTAGTGCTCGTTTCTGATTGTTATTCAAAATGGCTAAAAGGTTTTTAGATTAAATTCATCAAATCGTTCATCGTCTTTGTCTTTAGTAGATGCATTAATGTTTGTGACTTCTAGATTTTAGTCTTCTTTCGTTTTGTCTTCAATTAACAAACTAATAACAATTTCTTCCTTCTTTATTTGAATATGTTAACCCTAATCCAAAATGATTCACGATTTTTTTTTCTCTCATTTATTTTCAGTGATATTGAATTCTGTGTCCTTAGGTCTTCGGATGGACCCAGACGCTAGTGATAACGAGATTGATTTGAGTGTAAAAAGGACTTTAGACAATATGAAAAACGGTGACAGTGATGTTATGAACAATAAGAGTGAGTTGAGTGAGAGTGAGTCAAGTCCAGGAGAGGAGAGGAGCGATGCGAGTCCTTCGGGGGTTTGGATGTCAGGAGATGAAGACAAAGGAAGAGTTACTAGGGTGATTGGTGAGCTGCCTATAGCTGAATATGAAGGCTCGCCGCGGAGGTACGGCATCGGCAGTCAGAAGGCGCAAACTATCAGGTCACCAAGGCCTGGTTTTCCACAGGTTAGTTGAGATTTCATTTGCACATAGTTTCTATGATTGACAGTGCTGTAACTAAGATGCCAGTGGTGTCTTACACAGGACCGTGAAGGCTGCAGAAATTTCTAGATCAGGACCAAGTTTTGGGTCAGCTTGCACCTAGCATATTGTTACGGCACAAATGATTGACTCGGTTAATTTGAATATAGAGAAACAACAGGAGATGGCAGACTGTACCAAACAAACTTTTCATGCATTTATAGCGGGGGGCGAGGTAAACATACGTCACACTACGGAAATCTATTTCTACAAACGTAAACAATACACATGCGCCAAAACCATCACATACAAACCGAAAAATCACACAAACCCACACACTGACAATTTATATAAACTGACCTGACATTTGTTATATACAGTAGAGGGGAATGGCGTGTGCCATCTCTAGTGGCTTAATAGCCTAAGATTAAACTAAATTATCGGTAAAAATTATAAATATTTACTAATTTTAAGCATATTTGGATAAGGCACAAAGCATTTTGAGCACGGAATTGAGCACCTACTTATTAGTAAGCAATTGGCATTGTTATGTGCAACTTTAATAATTAATTACACATTAACTATACCGATACATGATATTTGAACGATTGTGTACCTTATTAGAACTTGACTATACTTACTGAACTAACAGTTGATGAGGATTGATTAAAATTGGATGTACCTAATTCATTGTGTGTATCTTCTTTCCCACAATGTCATGCAAATCTTATCACCATCTTTGATCAACCCATTATTTATAACTATACCTAGATTAGACGAATAACAACTTGTAGCTGTGTACTATATTTCTGTGTTAAGTTGTAACATCGTTAATACTTAGTTTTGAAGCGCCTACTAGTTTTAATACTGGATATCTACTTGCATTGATAGGCGCATGTTCCAAAGTAGAGTGACTGACTGTCCTCTTGTTTTATTCATTCATGATCGCATTATCAATCCGATACAAAAGACTCAATTTTAGCAGCCCTGAATTCTGGTAATGAACTTGGCACTAAAACCATATGAAGTGAAATAGTGCCACGTTTTAAAATTCCTAACACCGTTCCAAGAACGAGACTCGAAATCGAAATGCTATTTCATAATCCTGGCAACCCTAATTGTGTTTTAGAATCTACTACCGTAACATCAACAAGAAGGCGGGCGTAAATATCTCTTATTTGACAATCATCTTGGCATCTAAAATAACTAAAGTGAAGTGACAACCCTAATCATAGCTCTGTCTCGTTCCTTCCAGCGCATAGTGACAGAGAGCAGAGACGTGACACCGCCCTCAGGGTCGGCGGCGTTCGACTACTTGTATGAGTTCTCGGAAACGAGAAAGGTTCTCGAAGAGTTCTTCAGGTGTCCCAACGTCGCCGGTCACACGCAGCTGAATAGCAACGATGAGATTGTTAATTTTCAGGTGAGACACTTTATTGAGTTCATCATCATCGGCCTATATACGTCCCACTCCTCTCATAGGTCTGTATCGAGTGCAAAAGTATAATATCTGTACTATTTTACAATCGTTCAAAGATGTTGCACTTTTGATAAACTTCTATAATGTTTTTATTAAGAACTTAAATTGTAGGTCATTAAGTTTGCGAATTCAACAGTGGCGGTTTAAATTTATACTGTACTGTACGATCTGTTCCTCCGACCGCTTTAAAAACAGTTACATTATTTCTGGAGAAAACTGAAGAAAAAAATATTAAACAAAAAAATAAAACCGACTCCAAAACAAACTAAAAAGTAAAAAATAACGCCATAATTCAGTTTCTTCAAATTACTTACAAGTAACCGTTTGTATACTCAATCTATACAGTATATACAATTAATTTTATTTTGGCGTCGGTGCCATATAAAGAATGTGTAAAATATTGAAAATTGACGATTTTAGTAAGTTGTGACACGATGGCACCGACTCCAAAATAACATTAATTGTAAATACTGTATAGATTGAGTATACAAACGGTTACTTGTAAGTAATTTGAAGAAACTGAATTATGGCGTTATTTTTTACTTTTTAGTTTGTTTTGGAGTCGGTTTTATTTTTTTGTTTAAAATTTTATTTATTCTACACTTTTTAGTTAATCGTTACTTAAAAGTGTATCTCGTGACGATTCGAACGAGCCCAAACACGGCTAGGATACAATATTTTATCACATAGATCTGGTGCCTACCTTCCGGCTCCATCATCAAATCAATTCGATGGTACCATTCTCATCAGGAACATTTAAATTTGTGACTATGAAGTTGCTTAGCTAAATTAATCAAGATATTTTGTCGCCAACCGTAAATCATTTATCATTGAGGAGTTCCGATGGCATTCTGTGGTCTTCTGCATCAGTTCCACTTCACCAATTTACACTTTCTGAATGCAAATGCTTATTATGTTTCTCATAATACCAAAATCGCTATATGTATGCCTACAATATTTGAGGAGTTCCTTCAATTCCTCATGGATTCCATCATCAGATCTTCACCAAAATTAAATGGGACCAACTAGAAAGTACCTTCTATAAATCCAAAAAAAAATTAATTAAATCGGTCAATTAGTCTCTAAGTAATCGGTGAACATCCATAAAAAAAAAAAAAAAACATTCCGTCGAATTGAGAACCTCCTCCTTTTTTTGGAAGTCGGTTAAAAAAAAATATCTTTTGATTCGATTTCGATTTTGACTCCATTCGGACCAATTAATCGGAAAGTAGTGACCTCCTTTCTGCATCACTTTCTCTCGAAAGATCTTCCTCCATCTGTTTATGTCTCTGGCGGTGTGGAGGGCGTTGTGAACTGTACAGTCAAGAGCGATGCGGATCTGGGGGGTTATTGCCTAACAAAATTTTGTCAATTGGTATCCGAACCAACTGTCATAGCCCATAGAAAATCATGACACTTGATTCTGATCCCGAGCGTCAAACGCGTTAGGCAATAGGGGGGCTGGTCAGAACGTATTGGGCTGCGTCCGCGAGGCCTTTTCCCCTCTACTTTGCCAGTCACGATAAGCTTCACGATGTCACCGTCTTCAATGTCACCGAAGTATTGTAGAACTCGTCGATGACAGCCGTGAAGAGGTTTTGAGTTCCCGCAATATAGAGACGTTAGTCCGAAATGCTGTATAGGACATGCAGAGCATCTTCCTCCAGCACCAACGACTGATTTCTATAATAATGCGATGATAGACAGTTAAAATGCTTAAACTGTTTGTAGAAATGGTCCCGTACCCCTACATTTTATCTGATTACTTAAAATTAGAATTGCTAAAGGCTATACCTACCTAATTGGTCCTTTTTCCATTCACAGGAGCTAGACTACGAGCTCCGTCGTCAAACGCAAGACTGTCCCTCGGAGAATGGTGTGGAAGGCAGCGACGCGGAGTGGCCTCACACAGATACGCTAGACTCCCCACACACGGCGCACAACCATACCAACTTCCTCGGACTACAGGTAGACTACTAGCGCCGTCACATATAGTCATACAACGTTGTGGCAGTATAACAGAGTGGCCACACACAGATACACTAGACTCTCCACACACGGCGCGCAACCACACCAACTTCCTCGGACTACAGGTACTCTACTAGCGCCGTCACAAATTGTCATACAACGTTGTGGCTGTATAGCAGAGTGGCCACACACAGATACACTAGACTCTCCACACGCGGCGCACAACCACACCAACTTCCTCGGACTACAGGTAGACTACTAGCGCCGTCACATATAGTCATACAACGTTGTGGCAGTATAACAGAGTGGCCACACACAGATACACTAGACTCTCCACACACGGCGCACAACCACACCAACTTCCTCGGACTACAGGTACTCTACTAGCGCCGTCACAAATTGTCATACAACGTTGTGGCTGTATAGCAGAGTGGCCACACACAGATACACTAGACTCTCCACACGCGGCGCCCAACCACACCAACTTCCTCGGACTACAGGTACTCTACTAGCGCCGTCACAAATTGTCATACAACGTTGTGGCTGTATAGCAGAGTGGCGACACACAGATACACTAGACTCTCCACACGCGGCGCACAACCACACCAACTTCCTCGGACTACAGGTAGACTACTAGCGCCGTCACATATAGTCATACAACGTTGTGGCAGTATAACAGAGTGGCCACACACAGATACACTAGACTCTCCACACACGGCGCACAACCACACCAACTTCCTCGGACTACAGGTACTCTACTAGCGCCGTCACAAATTGTCATACAACGTTGTGGCTGTATAGCAGAGTGGCCACACACAGATACACTAGACTCTCCACACGCGGCGCACAACCACACCAACTTCCTCGGACTACAGGTAGACTACTAGCGCCGTCACATATAGTCATACAACGTTGTGGCAGTATAACAGAGTGGCCACACACAGATACACTAGACTCTCCACACGCGGCGCACAACCACACCAACTTCCTCGGACTACAGGTAGACTACTAGCGCCGTCACAAATTGTCATACAACGTTGTGGCTGTATAGCAGAGTGGCGACACACAGATACACTAGACTCTCCACACGCGGCGCACAACCACACCAACTTCCTCGGACTACAGGTAGACTACTAGCGCCGTCACAAATTGTCATACAACGTTGTGGCAGTATAACAGAGTGGCCACACACAGATACACTAGACTCTCCACACACGGCGCACAACCACACCAACTTCCTCGGACTACAGGTAGACTACTAGCGCCGTCACAAATTGTCATACAACGTTGTGGCTGTATAGCAGAGTGGCGACACACAGATACACTAGACTCTCCACACGCGGCGCCCAACCACACCAACTTCCTCGGACTACAGGTACTCTACTAGCGCCGTCACAAATTGTCATACAACGTTGTGGCTGTATAGCAGAGTGGCGACACACAGATACACTAGACTCTCCACACGCGGCGCACAACCACACCAACTTCCTCGGACTACAGGTAGACTACTAGCGCCGTCACATATAGTCATACAACGTTGTGGCAGTATAACAGAGTGGCCACACACAGATACACTAGACTCTCCACACACGGCGCACAACCACACCAACTTCCTCGGACTACAGGTAGACTACTAGCGCCGTCACAAATTGTCATACAACGTTGTGGCTGTATAGCAGAGTGGCGACACACAGATGCACTAGACTCTCCACACGCGGCGCACAACCACACCAACTTCCTCGGACTACAGGTAGACTACTAGCGCTGTCACAAATTGTCATACAACGTTGTGGCAGTATAACAGAGTGGCCACACACAGATACACTAGACTCTCCACACACGGCGCACAACCACACCAACTTCCTCGGACTACAGGTACTCTACTAGCGCCGTCACAAATTGTCATACAACGTTGTGGCTGTATAGCAGAGTGGCGACACACAGATACACTAGACTCTCCACACGCGGCGCACAACCACACCAACTTCCTCGGACTACAGGTAGACTACTAGCGCCGTCACAAATTGTCATACAACGTTGTGGCAGTATAACAGAGTGGCCACACACAGATACACTAGACTCTCCACACACGGCGCACAACCACACCAACTTCCTCGGACTACAGGTAGACTTCTAGCGCCGTCACAAATTGTCATACAACGTTGTGGCTGTATAGCAGAGTGGCGACACACAGATACACCAGACTCTCCACACACGGCGCACAACCACACCAACTTCCTCGGACTACAGGTAGACTACTAGCGCCGTCACAAATTGTCATACAACGTTGTGGCTGTATAGCAGAATGGCGACACACAGATACACTAGACTCTCCACACGCGGCGCACAACCACACCAACTTCCTCGGACTACAGGTAGTCTACTAGCACCGTCACATGTTATCATACAACGATGTGGCAGCGGTGCAAAGTAACCACATACAGACACGCTAGACTCCCCACACACGGCGCACAACCACACCAACTTCCTCGGACTACAGGTAGACTACTAGCGCCGTCACATGTTGTCATACAACGATGTGGCAGCGGTCCAGAGTGGCCACTCACAGACAAGCTAGACAATTCAGAGAGTGAAGGCAGCAACGTATAGTATCCACATTGCCCATTAGACTAAAGTTACACAGCCAATTTCTAGCAGGAGGTAACCACTGTCGTAACTATTTTAGCCTGTTGCATATTCTTTGTATGTTACATACAGGTGTTAGTTACATAGATAACAGAAAGCGTTATCAAATCTCATAGAGTAGGTAAGATTTTAAGAAAAATCTGAATAGTGCGATGCGCGATAGTAATAAGTATGGCCATTGCTAACAGCGCCATCTTTCGAACAATGTGTGTCGGTCGACACGACAAAACGGCTAGACGTAATTTAAAAACTACACTTCTTTTTTAGCATGGGTACTTTTTAGGAAAGTCAGTAAAGAAGAACTAGTGTTATGACTTTTTTAACCTGCAATCCATTTTCCAGCAACAACGCGAGTGCTACGGCGAACCAAACGTGGCCGCGCTCCGCGTAGGGTCCGCGTGGAGCGGCTCCGCGTCCCCCGCCGCGCCACCCCCGCGCCGTGACCGCGCTCCGCTCGCGCTCTCCCCTGACACCAGCGACGAGGGCAGCGACCTCTCGCTCATCATCATGGAGAACGAGCTGAGCGAGATGAAAGGTGAGAGAGACAGTATTGTCGATGTGTGTGTTTTTCGACGACCGGTTTGGCTCAGTGGGAGTAACGTTGCCTGCGAAGAGGAGGTCCTGGGTTCAAATCCCGGTAAGGGCAAATATTTTTGTAATGAGCATAAATATTTGTTCCTGAATCTTGGATGTTTTCAATGTATATAAGTAATTAATCTATTAAATATATCGTCGTCTAGTACATATAACACAAGCCTTATTGAGCTTACCATGGGACTAGCTAGAGCGATTTGTGTAAAATTGTCCTGTAATATTTATTTATTATTTACTGTCCAGTCCAACGTGGCTGACTCTGCCTCCCCCGCCGCGCCATCCCTGCGCGAAAAAGTTTGTTATAATTTATAATCATAACTACTTTTTATTGGAGAAGCATGCAGTCTTAAAAAAGTTAATGATCATCGCTCCTTTTGAATTCAACGTCATGCCATTGAACTCCATCATTGACTTTATTTCGTCAATAGATAAGTCCCTTCGTTCTATATGACCGTTCTTAGGCTTGGCAGCGATGTCGTTTTGTTCGAGACTCGTCGTTCGAATTTACCAACTTCGGTCAAAGAGTTGTTAAGAGTAAAGCACATTTAATTTCCAGTTCAAATGGACACGAGTCGCGTGGTGGTGACGCACCTACCGATCGTGGAGGATGGGCTGTCGTCGGGCCACGCGTCCGACAATGACAATAACAATCAACTGCCAACGTTACAGGTACCTACTTGCTTTCTCCCTTGATATATTTGCAATGCAAGATTTTTTTTAGAGCAAAAAGCTACCAGCAGAGCTTCTTAAGAAAGGTTTCATTTAAAGTATGAATTATCTTTGACTGCTGTTTTGTCAAATCTGATACTTGCCTGACACATTTCACTTAGGTATGCTAACTTTTTATCCGACTACGCTGAAGCAAAAAACAGGGTTAGGGAGCGTTCAAGTATTACGTAACGAATTTAGGGGGTGTCTTGTGAAATGCTCGAAAGGGGGGTTTGAACTACGCGTTACGTAACATTACTTTTTTTAACCCTTCAGGACGGTCGCGTAGAGATTCTCTCACGCATTTTTTAAAACTTCTTTTTTCAAAATTTCAATTTAACTGACCACTCGAAAATTTTAGGTAAAAAGGATCACTTGATGGTTACGTAACGTTTTACTAGGGGGGAAGGGGGTACAGAAAAATGTTACGGCATCAACAAACTCCAAACAACACACATGGGGTCAACAAACTCCAAAAATTGCATTACGTAATACTTCAACGCTCCCTTATGGCTCTTTCCTCTTATATACCTCCTTCTAGTACTATATAGAATGAATAGCTAACCTAATGTAACTGATTGTTAAACAGGCGCACTCTTCGGTGATAATCGAGGAGATTGTGGAAAACGGAACCAGCACGGAAGCCCACGTGCTATCGGACGCCGACTTGCACTCCTTAGACCCTTTAGGTAACGTATTGTTGTCTGGAAGAGATCGCTTTTTAGCAACTTATTTTTCAAATAAGTTACACAACATTACAGTAAAAACTAAGGCACTGTGAACTACAAAAAACAAAAATATACAGAAAAAGTTTTAACTGATTCGATTAAGCCGACGTAACTCCGTGGCTCCGTTGCGTCGTCAGATCTGGTGTAGAATTCGCCAGATTGCCCCGGAACTGCCGGCCAGAAGTCTGCACTTGCCATGGTGTCCTGCAGCGGCCTCGGCACGGACACTACAAACGAGCTGAAGTGCGCGTAGACCTGATATTTTAACCTCATAGCAAGAATATCAACCGAATGATCTGAGTACAAATGCTCTAGTTTTAGTTTTCCTAAAATAGTGGCCTTTACAAACCAAAGTTACAAAAAATACAAAATTCTAGGCCTGAAGCACTACAGACAGGACTACAGCTGTTGATAAAACAGCGGGAGTAAGGTCATTCTTTGTTGGTGAGATCGAAGTTATAGTACATTACTGCAGACGCCGGGAAAGAAGGGCTTGCCGGGTGAGTAGGTATAGCCGGCCGACCGTATAGGGAGGTCGGATGGTGATACGAAGCCGGCAAGCACTTTTCTGGTCAGAGGCATGTATAGTGCTTTTCTCAAACATAATGCAATGAAATAAAGAAATATACCACTCAAAAATCTACACGACACGATTATTTTTTATTTATTTTTATTTTTTAATAAATAAAATAAATGCTGAGGATTTTAAATATTGTCTATGGTCTCTGGTGACCTACGTATAGACTATATTTTAAATTTATTCATCAACATATGAACCATACAGATTTGTTTTCTTAATAGCAGTTCGTGTGTAATAGGCATTAACGCGGATATTTTTGGTCCGATAACTATTCAGCCAAGATAAAAAAATAAAAAATATAATTCAGCTGTTTAGCCTGTTCCTGACACAAACGCCATGTTTACATTAAAATTAAAAAAAAAAATACTTCCCGGCCTAGGCCTTAAATTTTGTATGAAATTCCTTTACACTGCTCTCAGGTTGTTCCGCCCGAAACGGGATACTTTGAAGCCTGTTTTAACGCACGTACTGACGATATTTTATTGCATGTTTATAAAAAAATCAGTTAATCTTGTTGTAGCATGCAGCGAAGTGTCGCCGCCGCCGCCGGCGCCCGCGCCGCACCGGCCGCCGGACGAGGCGGCGCCGGAGCGCGCGCCGCTCGCCGCGCACGCGCCGCACGCGCCGCATCCCCCGCACGCCGCGCACGCGCCGCATCCCCCGCACGACGACTACCCCAACAGGTCAATATTGTGCCTGGCATCGAAAGTGCCATATATATCTTAACACATCTTTATTACTACTTAGACAATGTATAGGGCGCTTTGGATCCTATAGACGATATGATGCTGACTGTATAAAACGCCAACGCATCGAAGGTATTTATTTATGCAATCTTTATTGCACGACAATTAAAGGCACGATTGACGGAATTAATACCTTAAGGCATTCTCTATAAGTCAGGTTAGAATGAAATGTTAGATGAAAAAAAAGAGACACAACTAGACAAGGAGTATCTTTCTTTAGCTATTCTAGCCCTAAAAAATGGGTTCGGTTGCCTAGTAACTTAAAGACTCTACGTTGTAAATCCATATCCATACTAATATTATAAATGCGAAAGTGTGTCTGTCGGTCTGTCTGTCTGTCTGTCTGTCTGTCTGTCTGTCTGTTACCTCTTCACGCTTAAACCGCTGAACCGATTTGGATGAAATTTGGTATGGAGATAGTTTGAGTCCCGGGGAAGGACATAGGCTACTTTTTATCCCGGAAAAATACTCTTATCCGCGATAACCTAGTAATATATATTTTCGAACCAAGCACTTCATATATTAATGATCGAACATCACTTAAGGTAAGTTCGTTTGATCGCTTAATTTACATCACATATTTTTGGAAGCAAAAGTTGAATTGCAGATACTAACAAAATTAACCGAACGATTATTAACACCACCAGACGGTGGACCTCGGTTGACCTCATTTATTATTCTAACTTTTAATATATTCAGAACGATAAAATTAATAGGTCTACTATTGAATCTAAAAATACATCGCTTACCGTGACCAAGATATTCGTAATTATGTTAATTTTATTTGTTTACATGTTATAAATATAAATAAGCCCATTAATAACATAACTAATCGTTTGTCTTTAGGAAAAGACCAGCGTCAGCTCAAAGTGCAGACTCCGTGGAGATCAAACCCGCAAGCGGAGAGGAAGGTGAAATATCATTATCATTCATTTGTTTTTATGTTATAGTCCAATTGGTGCTCCAATAATAGGGATGATGACAACTTTTTTCTGTGCTTTGTTATGAAACGATCAATAATAGAAAAATTGGTGAAAAGTTGGACTTTCCCAAAAACGCTCCATACTAAACCCTAGGAAGGTGTGACATCACACCTTCCTACCTTGTATGGGGAAATTAAGAACTTTGTTAGCTATATTAAAACTTGCATTTATCAGGACGGTTTTATAATAAAAGTTACCATACATTTCATGGGTATTATTATTCAATGGTATTATTATTATGTTTTAATATTTTCATACTTTAAAAATGGACTTTCCTACATAACTTTAAAGGCTCATAAAACAAGCTACACGTACCGTAACAAACTCAATTTTTTTTTAGGAATTGCTTCATAAAAAGTACCATTTCGCATCAAAACAATTATTTTTTGAGTAGTCATCATACCTATTCTTGTGGCAAGTTTACATTTATGTTAAAAAATAGTACGTAATGATACGAGAGTGTAATGAACAAGGCACACGAGTTTCATATGACATTTTCCAACATACTTGCGAGGGAAAAAGCTAAAAAATCGTACCTTACTTTTTCCTACTTTTTACAATTTGCCTCAAGGTTATACTTAGGCAAACAATCCTGTAGTCCTTATGTTTTACGTCAGTCCATCATCATCCGGGTCGTCCAGTACCTCAAATTTACGTACATAATTATATATACAATTACGTTGCATGAAATTATTTACACTTTATTGTCATCTTTAGAAAATAATCATAACTAATTCGATACTAAATATTTGTAAATATGTCAAATCAAATCAAAATGGCACGCTGCGGCCGGTGCATTGTCAATGCGCGCGCAGAAGCGATAAGGCAAAGGCATAGTCGCAAATCAGCCAAACATTAATAATAAAATGAACTAAATAACTATATCAATTTAATACAAATAAATGTAATTTTCTTCAGTAAAAAATATAATTTATTGAAATTGATTCTTTTTTTAAGTAGTATCACGTTAGATTTATTAAAATAACCTTTACTGTTTCTTGTACATAAAAACTCTTTGCTAAAATTTAAAACTGTAATGAAAACGATTAGGTAATGCAGAAAACACGCGCTTTTAATGATGTGGATTACAGGCATAAAAACGGTGTAATAAGAACCACTTTACGAGCAAGTGTGTTGAAAAGTTACATTCAGTCCCGATGGAATAAAAAACATTAAACTACAGCTAGAAAAAAAAACAATCATGAAAAGAACACGCCGTATTGAAGGGGTACCTGCGACTTAGTTCCTATTATGCTCGCGGCGTTACCTCTTTAAATCGTAGGGGCGATTCGCCCTTTCTTCACTGGGGTCCCCAGAGGCGTCGATCAGCTGAGGCAAAGCTCTCATGAACAACTTATTTGAAATGACAGGGGTCCCAATGTCTTGACTACAAGCGCCGCAAACTCGAAGTTGTTAAGTAAATTTAATTGGAATACGAGTAAGTTAGTTTTTAATGAGGCATTTCTCCTCACCAGGCGTTATTTCCTAAGCGCGTGTAGGATTAGACGTGTAAAAGTGCTATTTAAGTATACCTACTTGCAGAATGAGGTTTTTTATATGTATATTGAAAATTTGCTTTGATAATTAAATATTGTTACAGACGAAGCCGATACGGATTTGGAGACTGACAGGCTACTAGGCCAGCAGAGGACGGATGACCAAGGATTCTTCGACGACAAAGTAAGTAGCTAAAAGTAGTGTCACGTTTGATCAAGCTAATACAGTAGATATGAGTATTGCTTGCATAAACCTATTAGGTTTCTTAAGCTATACATCCCTCCATAACATAAAAATATGCTGATGCTGTTCCACCGCCGAGACTCTTAACTGAATATACCCGTTCAAGAAACGTTGCCTCGCTCTGCATTTTCTATTGCTAGTATAACGGGGAGTTCTCCGAGGAATTGTTCAGGTTGATCCCAGCTGCATCTTTCCGCCATCGTCCTACGCAACAATATTTCCACTCTCACCAATTTGATGGTTGGCAGTCCACAACTGTGCGTTTTTCTAGAGATTTCCTGCCTCGCACGACTGCACTGTGGACTAAATTGTCGTATTTCCGGACCGATGTGACCTTCAAGCCTTCAAGGAAAGAGCGTACTCCCACCTGAAAGGCCAGCAACGCACTTGTGACTCCTCCGGTGATGCAAGTGTCTATGGGCAACGGTGATCGCTTACCATCAGGCGACCCGTCTGCTCGTTTGCCTCCTTTGACATAAAAAAAATAAGATTCTGTAATAAATTACACTTTTGTGACAAACTTTTATTGCCTACTTTACTTTTCTTTAAACATCCATCAACTCCAGACCATTCTAAAGATTCTAAACTCGGTAGAATTTAGTTATTCTTTATAGTTTTCCTATGACTGCCTTTCGGCCCCATCATCAGGTCATCTCATGCCATCCTAAGCATTTTCACCAAAGTTATATAAATGCCAAATTTCTCAATTGGAAACAGGGAAATCGATCCAATTTAACATAAATTTAACTTGATTTGATCCTCACAAACATACTACTGTACATAAATAATAATACACAAGCTATATAAAAGCTTGTAACAAATGAAACTAAAATTATTATTAAAATAAGAGTTCAAACTAATTTATAAACGCGTTTTAACTGGCTTTTAAAACATATTTGCAAGCATAATATGAGTATGCATATTGTATCAATGTGTCCCGTATATGGGGTCGGTTGATCCGAATTGCATTTTTGAGAAAATTGGCCATAAGCTATTTTATGATAATATTAATAAGAAAATTATGATCTAAAAATGAAGCCAGATAATCATTTGACTAGTGTATGTAGTTTTCATAGTTGCCATTGTATTCTAACGTCTTATAAACGCATTGCAAAAAATACGTATGGCGGTCAACTTCCCCTAATTAATATAGGGGGCCAAATATTTTTGCACTTTTCAAATATCGATAAAAAATAAACTATACATTTAAATAAAACAATTTAACGGATTATATCGCGTATATTATCTCATTTGAGTTCGGAAGCTTTTCAGTTTTCCATAGTCACGGGTGGACTCCACCCGATTGTTTTATTTAAGTGAGTAATAATCGCGGAAACAGAAGGAAATATTAAACTATGCATGTTTTTCTATATTTTCTGTATTTAACCTAGTAACAGATAATTGCAATTTATATTTAAAAAATTACATCATCCAGTTGTCTTTCGTCTCGTCGTTGGCACTCCTGCAATCGACTACGCAAACTTTGGAAAACTCGCTGACACATGCTGCGAGGGATCGCGGCTATCTCATCATCTTTTTGTAAAACTGTTTACCACAAAATGCCCGTTGTTTTTCCGCGAAACGCTCCATTATAAATGAAATTGCACGAAGTGACCTATAGTTTCCCGCCGCTCACTCAACTGTCACATTCAGCGTTGCTACTTGCTAAAATTTATGGCCCACCGTATATATTGATTGTTGATCGCCGGAAATGTGAAAAGTCAGGCCAGCCAGACAGTGAAACGACAGTGGAACGATTGCCTTGCGGATGTTGTGGTAGGTAAAATAAACAGGCATTGTTAGATGACTAATATGTCCAGATGTGCGGGTACTGATATGACAGGTGCTCTGACGATGATAGAGATTGGTATAGTGCAGTGCACCCGTTGCAAAACGCGCCTCTATAGGTATTGGCACAAAAGTTGAGGTCACGCACACAACTTCATGTCATGGATTAACAGCGAAATTTTGAGATTAATCGCGTATAAATATGGTTTATTTTGCCCCACAGGCAAAGTTGTAAACTACTGGGCAAAGTTGCAACATTTTACAGTTTTTTTTTCATTTATTTATTTAAATAATAATAGTGATATCATCATGAGGTTATTCTGTGTGCAGCCCTTACCACCTGTAGCTTGAGCCCTGCCCCGCTGCTTGCACCCTAGGTTAGGTTTTTAATAATGTTTTTATATTTTGTATTTGCTTTTTGTATTTTACTTTTTATATGCTTATTGTAAAAACCTAGCCTAAGAATGAAGATAAATAAAGAGATTAAAATACGTGATATCACATAAAAATATTTCTCCACGAACTTCATACTGGCGGATCATTTTGACGATTCGAAAAAGTTGCTAATTGCGATGAACCGATCTTGTACAAGGTATGGTCATTCAAAAATCCACTTAGATGAATTTGAATAGATTTAATAAACTCCTTTAAATTAACTATATGATATATTTAAAAATATAAATTCAGGGATAAGTCAGTGGTGTTTTTAATTTTGACTTTTATTTGTCCTTGCCAAACCCTAGTGCTGACGTCAGTCAGTAGTGACGTCACACGAAATACGAGTATCTCGTAGGCAATGAAAAACTTAAACGCATCCAAATGTAATACGCATGAAATTAGTATCTTAGAATAGCTTATTTTAACAAAAAAATATATAAAAATAAGGTTTTTTTTGTAAGTATAATACCGTATAACGGAAAGTGTACCTAATAATGAACTTGCGGGTTACTCGTACGCAAAGAAAGTACCAAACTAAACGAAATAGGTAACGACCCAATATTCAGTATTCAGCATCTTCACTTACTTCCTAAAAGCCTGTGTAGTCTCCAAAGAAAATATTGTCGAATCCATAAATGGCTCAATAATAAAATTTAACACAATTTAACTAAACTCTTGAAATACAGAGATCCAAATAATGAAAAATTTCAAGACTTCGACCGTATTTGAACTTTGTGCATTGCCGGGGCGCACGCTCTTCTTCAATAAGATGCAATGCCAATTGAATTGAAGAAATCCACTTCAAAAATCATGAAAATCGTGTTGGTAAAACATCAAGAGCTTCGTAAAAAATCAACAATTTAATTAGGTAATCACTTTATCTTATTAAATTTCGTTAAATTTGACAACTGGAAATTTAGAGAAAAAAACTCCACTAGGTAAACTTTAGCGTAAATATATGTTATCTTAATACATTTGCATAGTGTGCGTATTTTCATAAAAGGGCATGTCTCATAAGGAAATTCCAGTCATTTAATACCTTTTGTAAATGAAGGAACAGTGGTCTTAATTATGCGAGCTGCTGCGCGCAGTGAGGTCATGCGCGGGAGCATGATTTAGATCAAGCGACCTTGCTATACTATTGTGCTGCACGAAGAGTATGAAGCGCGTGCGACTGGAGGATTGTGCCTATTACGTTTATTACTCAGTGAGGATAATATGATATGTAGTCGTCATTTCGTTATATATATGTGTAGTAGAGGCGTGGCGTCCGGAAAATTACAAGGGAAGCCGAAGCGTATTTATTTACAAATTTTTAAAGAAAAAGGTGATTAAGCCTTTCTTGGGCCACCCGGTGGGAATCGGCTTATATGGACGCCACGCCACTGATGTGTAGTGACATAATAAACGTGGATGACGCGTAATGTCTGAGAGAGTGAAATGTATGACGATGACGCACAATTATTTAAGCGAAGAGTGGTTGGAATCGAAGCTCTGTTATGTTTCAATATTAAACCATAATGTATATATATGATGAAATTGATAAATTACTGATGCTGATAAAGTAGAAATATTATAAGAATAACAAACTAATAAATGGTTTGACACGTGGATTAATTTGCACTTAGGTAAATCATAAATCTGGCTTTAGATCATTTACACAAATCCTGCTATAATTATCATACTTAACTAATAACACATTCATTCAAACACATGCATTTTGAATAGCCTTACTAACACCATTTAAAAATCGTCACAAATATTTTATAAGAGCTGCTGAACAAAATGGAGTGTCTGTTCTACATTAATCTTTGTGCACCCATGTGTTTACGCATCATAACGCCGCCAGTGCCAGCGCGCAATGAGAGCCGAACACATGTGTTTGTTTCTTTGCAATGTGTGCGTGTTTACTTTCCGATACCATATCTACTGACCGCATGATAACACATTATTGATGCACTATTCCTTCGGAGCTTGATCAATAAAATACCTTCTACCTTTTCAACCATGAGTGCGGAGGAAAAAGAACCTTGTTTAGTAACAAAAGAAAGTGAGTTGGACTGTAAAGAGGTTTTTACAGATAACTGTGAGACCAATAATAATGTTGAAAGTGTCACCGATAAAGAACCTTGCTTAGATTCAAAGGATATTGAGGAGCAGTGTGACGCGGAATGCGAAGAAAATTGTGAGGTTGTTTATAGTGTCGAAAACGTTGAACCTAATAATAATGAAATAGCAAAAGAAATTAGTGTAACTATTGAAGATAACAGAACTGGCCAGTTAGAAAATGAATGTGTTGATAAGGATGTGGAGAATTGTGATGTGAATGAAGAAATAAGTGACTCAAATTGTGATGAAATCGTTTCAAAGAATGATAGCGAGTCGAACGATGAGGAAAAAATACAGGATGCAACGAATTGGAACACAAAGGTTAGTTTTTAACACGCTTTTTTATGTCGTGGAAGTGTTTTTTTCTTTCATCATCAAACTTCCTACTTTTTACCATAGTTGCTTCTCCTCGATGTCTGGTTGTACCTTTACAAACTCCTGCAAAATGTCAACATATTCTAATGATACGAGGGTTCGCACATCGCTTATCGCAACTACATAAATCTTACATTATTTAACATACGGTAACAACAGTACGTAATAGTTGAATACGTGTAAGTAATTAATACGTAAAATATTTTTCGACTTTATATTTTTTCCCGATAGTATTACGTTATGTAAACTCAGACATCAAATATTTGATTCTTACAGCGTATTGTTTTTTAACCGACTTCCAAAAAAGGAGGAGGTTATATGTTCGATAGTTTGTATTTTGCTTTTTTTAATGTATGTTCACCGATTACTCCGCCAATTGTGGACCGATTTTAAAAATTCTTTTTTTTTATTTGAAAGGATATACTCCCGAGGTGGTCCCATTGCCACCAAGTTGGGATCTGATAATGGGATCCCAGGGAAATCGAGGGCAATCCTCAAATTTTATAGGCACTTATAAAGTTTTTCCTATATTTTCTTAAGCTATTTAAGTATTTGCATATGGTAGTCATCACCTCATCATGCTGAGCTGATGACGGAAGGTACAACTCCTTAGTAGTTACGAGTTAGAGAATAATTCTTAAAAAACACATCTATTATAGGTAAATACGTTAAGACTGTTAGTCATATTCTTTTTACTGTTTCCCTGAAGTATTCTCCTTATCACCAAGTCAGGATTAGATGATGGAATACCAGGGAAATCGAGAGAAACCCTCAAATATTATAGGCACTAACAATGTTTTGTATGTATTTTTCTAAAGTTATCAGTTGTTTTCCTCTGGTTGTCATCATTTCATGCTGAGCTGATGACGGAAGGTACAATGAACTAACCAACTTTTACATTTCTTACTTCCAAAGACTCGAGATGCGTGCAAAGTGCCTCCTCAATCTTCCCATTCTGGGCTCTAAAAAATACTTTATATCACTACTAAAATCCATCACTAAAAAGCAAAAAATAAAAAAAGTAAATAAAAAAGAACCGACTTCAAAATAAACTAAAAAGCCATAAATAATCTTTTATGTACGGTACGGATCACATTTGAATCACCTTTTGAAGTCGGTGCCAAACCTGAAGTAAATAAAGTTCTTTATTCAACAAAATACGAATTACTATGAATAAATATATATGTAGATAGATAATAACTAAAGGCTCACCGCCGCGGTTCTTAATAGTAATAAACGAATGGTTTGGCACAGCCTTCAAAAAGTGATTCAAATGTGATCCGTACCGTACATAAAAGATTATTTATGGCTTTTTAGTTTATTTTGAAGTCGGTTCTTTTTTTATTTAAAATGTTTTTAGATATACGTTTTAAACACTTGTCGTGACATTTATACAGTCCCCTCGTATGATAAGTACATGTTTACTTTATTGTACATAGATTAGCAAGAATTAAAAAAAAAGAAACATTGTATTGACAACTAATTTTTTAATTGTTCTTACTTTACACCAAAGTAAAAATGTATTCAACAAGGGAACTGTACAAATGTCACGTCGGGTATTTAAAAAATAATGTTTTAAAACCATTTCATATAAAAGATATTTGTAGTTTCCAACTTCACATCATAACATATATATAAATAAAATAAAAATCGTTTATTACAGACCACAGTGATCCATATTTTGGTTACTCAGCAAAATCTTATGAATTATGTTAGTTAACGTTAAGCAAAAAAGATAAAGAGAAGTAAAAATTAAAAAGTTAGCTTTTGAGAGTACGAAAAGCAACTCTCCCAGTAGCAACTTCAACATAAAACCAGCCCAGTCCAGCACACCCATATAAAGGAGTAGTTAGTAGTCAAGGGCTTATAACCTGACTCTAAACTGGGGAAGATCTGGCTAGTCTTAGGCCTCCTAACCTATAATCGGAACCAGTGGGGGGAAGAATAAGCAATTTGAAATGTATATCTCCTTTTTTTTGGGTATCTAAAAAATAAATTTTTCCCAAGATTTACGTATACCGAGAGAACACGTCTAGTTTTAATCGAGCTCTAATATAATTTTCTAATCGTTATTTTTTTTCCTACACATATGATTATTAGTCATCTAAAGAAACCTTCGACATATAAATACGTTATCTACTTTTTTTATTACATCATTTTTTATCATAGCCTTGTCACACATTTGCATAATGTCTATAAACAATATTTCCATCCTCACCACTTCGATGGTTGGCAGTCCACAACTGTGCGTTTTGCTAGAAATTTTCTGTGTCGGTCAAATTGCGTCGGTTGCCTACGCATTTCAGATCGGCTTGACTCCGTGGCCCTGCGTAGAAATGTATCATCGGTCTGCATTTTCTATCGCTTGTATAACGGAGAGTGCTCCGAGGAATTCTTTGGATCGACCCCTGTAGCATCTTTCCGCCATCGTCCTAAGCGACAATATTTCCATCTTCACCACTTAGATGGGTGGTAGTCCACGACTGTGCGTTTTTCTAGAAATCTCCTGCCTCGTCGACTGAACCGTGGAACAAATTGTCGCCTTCAATATTTCCGAACCAATGCGAGTTTCAAGCCTTCAGGAAAAGAGCGTATCCTTGCCCGCAATTTCATTTCGTGCTTTCATTTTTGACAAGGAAATAAAAGTGGCTATGTTGTTTTACGGCCGGCTGCCGCCTGAGGCCAAGGCACTAATTCTGTGTTGGACTGTGAGCGATGATGTTGACTTCTTAACATTCTCTATTTCATTACCGTGCCTGGTAATGAAACTCCAACATGACCCTTCCACCCTAGTACTTGAGGTTGGCTCATTGTTGGGTATGCCCCGTCCGCCTGCTCCGTCGTTCCAATGGACTCCATTTCCGCCATCGCAGCTGTTAGGGTCTCCGCCCGTAACCCTGGGCACGGGACCCGCGTTATTCCCCGCAGCACTGGATCCCTGTCTGAACTTCGCCACCAGCCCACTTCGGCCTACTGAAGTGAATGGTGCCCATGGACGCGACAGACAGGCATTACTCCAGTGAAAGACAGAGAAGGTTACCTCTATCCCCCTTGAAGCCGCTGAAGCCGGGTTATTGAACTCGTTTGTTTACCTAGCCCAAACGCCAATTTCTTTAACAATGTCGAATCACCATAATCATATGATCTGTACTATTTATTATACATTTTAAAAAATAGATGTCTGTACATTAAAGACATTAAAAAAAATTTGTAACGGACTATTTGGAGGACACTAAATTGAAAAATATATTTTTTGTATGTTTATATGTGTCGTTGTGGCTTCATCACGCCAAATGGGCTACAATTATTGCTTTTTACCCGTCTACGCTGAAGGAAAACAGAGGGGTTATGACTTTTTCTCTCCCGAACGAAGTTGCGGGCACCTCCTAGTTTTATATGTTTTGATAAGGTAGTTGCCGTTGTCGTCACGCGTCCGACCAAGTTCTTATTCTGGTGAAATGCCCCTGCTGGTTTTACTTTTGTCAAGTTTTGTGAGTACAACTCAATCGTTGTTGCCAGGGCTGGCGCAAGCCGAAGTCGCGTACGGTGATGCCCGCGGGGAGTGTGTCGGGCTCCGCCCGCTCGCCGCCCCACGATGACGTCAGGGAAGACGAGACGCACCATAATGGGAAAGTAAGTGTAGATGTGACCATCAAAAGGACGGACGTTGAATACAAAACATCAAACCCGTACCAGCTCACTTTTATTATATCCCACCACCGACTACACCCCACAGTACACCGCGCGGGTGCTGTTCCTAACCGTATCATGGGACGCGCACAGAGACAGCACCCGCTAGATGCAAGAACTATTGGAGATTGATGGAATCTAAATAAACCGGGCTATGGGATTGGAATGGTGGACAAAATACTGGGCTTGTATTGCTTGAACAGCCGGACGTCTACCAGGAAAGTGTGTCATGGCACATATGTGTGTGTGTGTGTGTGGGGCCTGAGGGCATTATTATTATTGTTCTGAGCCCGTTGTATCCCACCGCCTTCCAATGTTCCCTGTCTTGGGCGGTTTTTGACCATTCCTTAAGAAAGGAGTCTAGTTTATCCCGCGATCACTGCTGAGGTCTGCGGCGTCTCCGTTTAGAGCTATTGGGTCTCCACTCTGTGGCGATCTTGGCGCATAGCTCACTCGGCATGTGGAAAACATGACCAGCCAAGTCACACTTTAACAATTAATAAATAAAAAATATTAAGGGACAATTTAACACATACCTATTGAGCCCATGGTAAGCTCATTAAAGCTTGTGCAATGAGTACTAGACGACGATATATTTAATAGATATATATAGGTATATATTCATACAGAAAATATCCAACAACAACAAATATATTTGCCATTACCGGGATTTGAACCCGTACCCGTCAGCTTCGTAGGTAGCGTGACTACCGCAAAATCATATAAAGCATGCATACCTTGTCACCTTATATTATACCATCATTTCTGAGCTACTCATGAACTACCCAACCGGTATTAGTCTTAAGTATATAGCCCAGGGCGCCTATTACTGAATTTCTAGTAAATCAAACTACAATGTTTTACATAGAAGAAGTTTGAAGGTCCCATTTTTCGGTTTTTCGCTTAATATATCTCGGAACCTATTCGTCCTAGCGACATGACCAGTTTATACAAAACTAGAACTTCGTTCACGGAAGAAAAAAGGTCATAACCCCTATTTTATTTCTTCAGCGTAGTCGGGTAAAAAGTATCCTATAACCATCTGGAGATACCCAGCTACCCGTGTACAAAAAAATAGTTGAAATCCGTTTAGCCGATTTTGCTTGGTGAAGCCACAACAACACATACAAATATACAAAAATCCTAAAAATATATTTTTCGTTCCAGCGACCTCGAAATAGTCCGTTACAATATTTTTTTGAAGATGAAAGATGATTAAATTGGCTAGATATAAATAAGTTTTACTCGGTGAAGTTTTCCGATATCTTGTGTAGTTTTTTAGCATTCGTTGCCAGGCTTTAAGGGGAAACTGATAATTTGTCTAAACTTATGCAGTGCCCAAAGTATCATTGGATAAATTAATAGCGACGCGGCGAGCAAATTCTCTCTTCAATGCGCGATCGAGCCGCTTACCGCACAGAAATTAGTTGGCATCACACGCAACGCAGTGTATATGGAATAGGCGTGTGTCTTAAAAATATATAATTAGTCCGCTAGTTAGATTATCAGAAAATATTGGACACGTATTTTTTCTTTTGTCAATTAAACAAAAAATGATGAAGATATAGCCCGTTAAAGTTCCCCGCGACGTGACACCGTGCGACCGCTTTCCGCATGGCGTGACGTCATGCGAAAAACGGTCGCACGCTTTGACGCGCTTTATCTTTATCTTTTTTTGTTTGATTGACAAAAGAAAAATACGTGTCCAATATTTTTTGATAATCTACTACTAGGACTAATTAGAATTTTTTTTTTTACCCAGGAAACTAAAGCCTATTAGCTTGCCGTTCCACCTGTCGCGCGTTGTCGTGCCCAGGCCCTTAGGAGTGGAATATGTTAGTGTTGTGACGTAAACTGCCCTAGGACTAAATTGCTTTAAAGTCGCGCTTCTGCTATTATGTAGGAATATTTCTACATAATAGCAGAAGCGCTAAGCTATAAGTCGCGCTTCTGCTATGATACACGAGACATAAGTCTCGTGCGACGCATCACAACTTATTAATTAGAATGACGCATAGGTAACATTAACTGGTAATAAGAGCGTAGTTACTTTATGATGGTCAGCGACAGTCATTCACCGACGACGAAATAATGACGTAATAGAAGGAAAATAAGTTCCATATTATTTCTAAGATACATAGGTGATCGTACGAACGAAACGTACCTACTGTGAATTAAAAGATCACTTTTATACTATTATAAAGTTGTAAAAATGAAATGTCTGTACATTACATTGAAGATATTTTTTTATATACTGTAACGGAATATTCACCGTATTGAAAAATATTCAATTCTTTGTATGTTTGTATATTAATTATAAGTTACTAGCTTCTCCACACGAATTCGTCCGCCTTAAATTCGTTTATCGCGGATAAAGGTATTTTTCCGGGATAAAAAGTACCCATGTCCTTCCCCTGGACTCCTATCTCCATACCAAATTTTATCCAAATCGGTTCAGCGGTTTAAGCGTGAAGAGGTAACAGACGAACAGACAGACAGATAGACAGACAGACAGACAGACAGACAGACACACTTTCGTATTTATAATATTAGTATGGAAGCCATAATAACAATGGCTTCATCACGCCAAAACGGCTAAAGAGATTTCAATATTTTTTGGTACACGGGTAGCTTCATCCACAGATGGTAATAGGTTACTATTTCTCGACTACGCTAAAAAAGGGTTATGATTTTTGTCTCTTCCGCTGACGAGGTTGCGGGGCACCTTCCAGTAGTAAATATTTAGAATTATTGGGTCTATCTAAACTTTGTTCATCTTTCTATATTTCCATCCATTAGTCATAATAATACGACGTATCATAGAAGAAAAATGCTGTTATTAGAATCAAACTGATTCTTTAAAGAATCATACTAAAATAATTAAGCACCCATCAAATAAATTTAATTCAGATGTAACACAATTAATTTAAATGTACATATAAAACAATCTAAGTGCTATTTTTTGAGAGTTAATTCATTATTAATAGTTTTTTAAACGCCGTCTTCCTTTTTTTTCAGGATAAGGATGGGAAAAAGAAAAGCAAAAACAAAGAAGGTAGGTTTAAGTTTTAGCCTATTTTTCGTTCACTTTTTAAGAAGTAGTGTTAGCATTTGTTTCATAAGTATACACTTGATATTTAACTAATCATAACGCAATTTTCTGCCGCTTTTGGATTTTCGTCGGTGAGTCTACAAATTCATTTATGATAATGTAAACATTATAGGTGATTGATTTTGAACATTTATAATAATAGCCTAGTGATGATTTTAATTGCCTACTTCTGAAATATTCCTCTGACAGTATTGAAATCTGACAACATAGCCTTAAATATTACGTGATGTGGGAAACGAATTTATTTGAAAATAACTGTAAGCACTAAAACAGATATCTACTCATATTTACTTTCACATTCACTTGTTACGTTTTCAGACATGCGTTCAGTTCTCATCGAAGGTGTACTATTTCGAGCGCGATACCTCGGCTCGACCCAACTGGCCTGTGAAGGGCAGCCCACCAAAGCGACGAGGATGCTGCAGGCCGAAGAAGCAGTCTCCAGAATCAAGGTAACATTGGATGTTCAACCATTCCAAGCCCTAACCTTAATTAAAAAAAATGGAAGTAACTGCACGTCATTTTTATAACCTATTACTAAATGAAATGTCAAATGGAGTTTGACAGATGCGTTTAATTTTTCCGGTAACAGTGTTCCAGCTTTAAAAAATAAATGTGATTTTTAATTATTTTTGTATGTGTATTACTGGAAAGATTAATTTTTATTGCACTATAATAATAAAATACAACTAATACTAATTTCCTTTTCAAATTTATTAGACAGGTTGCACAACATATTAAAAATGCCTTATTATCCTCACTAATTTCTTTTAAAAATATGCATTCTCATTGTAAAGTTTTAATATCCGTGGCAAAAACCACAATTGCCAGTGTGAATCGGTATAAATGTAAAATATTATTTTGTAGACTTGCATTGGAAAGAGCATGGAATTACTACTTCTGTCTTTCACTTTTTTCGTGCCTCTATCATTTTGCACCGAACTAAAAACAAAAAGTGCTCACTGGCTACTAAAAATACTTCCTTGTCTATGTTTAGGACTACTAAAAACTTTCTACTTGAACACAACACTACTAAAAAACAATTGGCAAATCGAAACACACACTTTCTTCCTTTTAAGTATCGAACACTACCTTTCCTGTGCTATGGGCACTCCTTCGCACGGCTCTACCTGTCTAATCATGGTCATTTTGTATATACCTACGTAATTTCATGCTCATTAGGTTTAGTGTTTTGAGAATGCTAGTGGGTTGTCCTGAATCCTTAGTAACTAAAACGTTATAGAGGTGCGCGGATAAAGACTATGACCGTTCAGTCTGCCAAACCGTTTTGCTCTTATTGACATGGCACTAGAGTATTTTTTTCAGTGTGCTCCTCACCCCTCGACCCGACCCAGGAAGACTATAGTCATGGCCGGCTAACCTCCTCTGGATTTTTGTCGCTTGTCGCTTGTCGCTCTGCTTTTACCCTTTTTTGCACATTGGTGAAGGTAAGGTGCTGTGCTAATCTTACCTTTTGGCATGCTCACAATTTAACTGTTACGGGAACAAATACGATACAAACACTACTTTATCAAATGCCAAGAGCTTCATATATTCACATAGGCAAATCAAAATTAAGAAAGCAATTGAAAGAGTATTCTTTATTTTGGTTTGGCGGCAATAGTTATTTTTTAACGAGTGGCTCGTGAGGAATATAAGGCAATAATTAACACAAAAATATTCCCTCATCTTGGTTTCGGCACCAAAGGTTTATTTATTAATTAAAATTCCGTATGCAGTAAAATAAAGTATTGGCGGCTCATATTTATTCTAGGTAATTCACTATTGTCTCCGTCTTAGACGTGGCTAGTAAGCTACTCAGATAAGGTACTATTAAGCATAACTAAAAAAACCTTTTGCTTTGTTTCTCCCTGAGCTCGAAAGAAAATAACTGTATGTGTGGACTATTCTAGCGCGTTGTTTGTGCACTGATAGTTTCGATTAACGAAAAATAACCAGTTCTATCACATAACTGCAGCACTATGCTGCACTGACTGCACAGCTGTAGGTACTATGTCACGTATAGTTACTTATTAGCCAAAGGGCCCTTGTAGTATGCTGTCAAATTTTGGGGACATTCAGAGACCATCAGACTCTGGCACAAATGATTAAAGTGGTTTAGAAAAGTTTTTAGCCCAAAATTATCCACAAATACAAAATTTATTTTTAAGTTAAAAGATTGAATGACGGTAGTTATGAATGAGTAATTTTTGCACAAACGTCAGTAAGTTAACTACAGGGATCGCATCATTGACGATAGTTATATCTAACAGAAACCAAACGCGCACTTAATTTTTCCTTTTTAGATATTTTTTTGTTAATTAAAGCGATCAGTCAATTGCAAACATCGCCCGAATATTCCACCTTATGCACAAGTGCTGCGTTCCTAAGGAAAAACGCAATAAGTATAGGTACTTATTAAGTAAAAAACAATTAATGCGTTTATCCTTAGGAAACCAGTGTAAAAACTTATGTACTACATCTAATTCGATGGCGAAAATCGGCTTGCAACAGTGAACGCACGCTCTCTTCGCTGCTGGGCTTTTATTGGTGCATCCCAATTCTTGGCATTCTGATTGGTCGCATTGTGTAAGTCTGACTCACACACACTCTCACTCGTCGCCCGCTTCGCACGTTTCATTCTACGCACGATGTTACCCGATTCACACCGGCTAAGGTGGCCGTCACGTCGAATGGAATGCACCCGCGAAATAGCTTCAATGCCTTCGCACAAAATCAAACCTTCTAACTACTAAAGAATGATTTCCGTAAGGACGCTTTCATACTAACCAGGGACGCTCGCTTCTCACATCATTGTTGAGTGTTTTCGAGTTGTTTTGCTTGCTTTTGCGCAGTTGTGGAATATGTGTGGAGTTTCATTGATGAGGGGACTAATTATTGTGAAAGCAAGTTATAAATCTGAATATGCTTAAATTAAAATAAAATCGCCACATGCCGTACAGGGTACTATTTCGAATCAGCTATTTAAGAATATGGAATACTAAAAATCGGTTTGTTAGCGAATATTAGTTTATTCCTACAACATAAGCTTGTATTTAAGAAAACTTTTAGAATTGTGGGAAAAATTGGTTTTGGGTACCGATCTAAACTAACTTAAGTTCTAGTTAGGTTAAGGGATTAAAAGAACTTTGGCTATATGTATTTCCAAAAAAATACAATTATGACTAGTTTTGGATTACTAGAACAAATTAAAAAAAAACAGGATAGTAAAGCAAGAAATGATACGAGTATAATGATATCAAACTTGAACAAATTAAGATTGTAAGAAACAATAGACCAGAAAGCAATGGAACTCTGGCTAGCGTATCAGAACATGTTTGTAAATTTATGTCTTGAAAGGTTATATTAGGTTTTCAAGGATTATTGCTACAAATACCAAATAAAATTTTAATTATATTAAAACAGACAGTTTTTAGGAGATACTACGGCGGTTGGGATCTTGACGAAGTTACGGTTAGGCAAGAAAAAAAGGTTAGGAAAGCGAATATAAGTAACTTAAATATAAAAATACATGAGCCAATATAGCTTAATAAAAGTTAGAAAACACAGAAAGCTAAGTAAAATGACTCGACGTGAGAGCAAGCGTCTGAGGAGGGTAGCCGTCCACAGTGGGGCTGCGAGGGCCCGTACTCCGGAGTGTACGCGGCGCCGGCGGCGGTGTTCCGGCTCAGCTTCCTGGGCTCGGTCGAGGTGGACGAGGACAGGAGGCGAAAGAAGAGGCTCAAGAAAAACATGGTGGAGGAGGCGGTCAATAAGATCAAGGTGGTTTGGCGGTGGCACTGTAAGGGGGATGTTAGGATGCAGGGGGGAGATTTCAGACGGCAGGGGGGATGTAACAGGGTGACGTTAGAGGATGGGGACGATGTTATGGGGGCAAGGGGGAGATGTTAGATGGCAGGGGGATGTTACTGGGGCAAGGGGGGATGTTAGAGGGCAGGGGGATATTACTGGGGCAAGGGGGAGATGTTTGAGGGCAGGGGATGTTACTGGGGCAAGGGGGGATGTAAGAGGGCAGGGGGATGTTACTGGGGCAAGGGGGGATGTTAGAAGATGGGGGCGATGTTACGGGGGCAAGAGGGAGATGTTAGAGGACAGGAGAAGGTTACGGAGGAAAGGAGAAGATGTAAGAGGGCAGGAGGGGAGTGTGTTAGAGGGCGTAGATTTGTGTTGAGAACGTTTTCGCTTTTGGAGATGTTGATAGATGATATCTTCCATTTAAAATGAAGAACGTTTTCATTCAACGGCACAACCTTATTGTGGTTATTTGACGAATTTGACAAGTTTCGATAGGCAACCGGATATTTTAAAAAGTCTGGGTATTCCTGTTTTAATAACAAAATGTCAAAGCGCTCATGGGAGGGCACAAAAACCGAATTGCAAAGCTAGAAAATGCAGTCTGTATGTGGTGTTATACTAACAAACATATATTATAATTGAATAGGTAAAACAAAAACGGCCTGGTGACAGACTCTGATGAACATAATAGTAATTTAAGATGGCCAAGGTATAATAAGTAATAATTATTTTAGATTATACTGTTTATTACATATACCTTACAGTCTATGAACATCTGAAAGTGATTGAAAGTTTTGGTTTTTATTCACGAGAACTATTGAATACATATCGCTTCGCTATAGCTTTCAAAATGCTATCAAAATTTGATAAGGAATTTTAATTCCCACTTAGACAAATTCATGACGATGTATGTTAAAAACGCACTATCAATATTAAAAAAAAGGTATTATTCAAAGTAAGGGAGAAACGAAATATTGAAACATTTGCAGTTAGCGGCAGAAAACTCGAATTCGGGCAATCCAAAACGTTTCCGAGAGCATGTATAATAATTAAAATTATGTCTCACATAATATTGATAGTGTTACCATTTGTAAAAAAGTATGTTCCTCCATGTTCATTGTGTATGTAAATATCAACTTCAATGTAGAATTTGGTTTTTAATCATAATCCTTAGCATGCACAAATAATTTACTAATAATGTTGTTTTCCCTCCGCCTACCTTGGGGTACCATCAGGCTTTGGTAAGTTCTAAATTCTAAATTGAACACATCCTCGCATGGTCGTGTGTCACAGCCCTTATTCCACCAAAAAAAAAAAGACTGTCTGAAACTGGATAAATTAACGATTTATATATTTATTTCGTGATGTTCTCTCTATCTAAACATATCTATGACTGAAAATATCTTTTGAAATTACACTTAGTAAATGAATTCAGTGATGCCAACATTAACCTAAAAAGTAAGGTGTCTTTCACAGGCGACCGTGTCACCATTTCTAATCTGTGTTAACGCTAAGCTAGTGTACAATGTTTTCCTTTTCATAAATCGACATTATAGCATTACACATCTTTGTCAAGCTTTTATGAACTAACAAATGCAATAAAATAAAATAATTTTAAGTATGCAACACAAATCACCGCATTCCGAAAATTCATTGTGGCTATGACATGTTACATATTCTACACAAAAACATTTAAACCGAACTTAAATTACGTAATTTAAAATATTGCCTCCAATTAATTGATTTATAAGTTTAGTTTTATACGAATTATTAAGTTATGAAAACGACAGGAAAAAGTTTCCTCTATCAATTTTATGGGCAAAGATTAAAATAAATAAAACAACTTTACCAAGATGTCTAATTTCTTTAAAATTACCTATATGGTTAAGTAGCTCGTTTAGCTCAAAAATAGAGTAGGGTGATGTAAATTGCTGCTAAGTCAGGCCATATATGTCCTTCAGAAAAAAACAAGATAATATTAATCAGCAGCGTCTTCACTCGCCATGGCTTAGGTTAGAATTAGGAACAAACACAACTCAATAAAACTATAGTTGGACATTAAGAAGAGAACTCTTACTATAATATATGTTTTCTTTATTGCAGGCTCCAGAAGGCGAAAATCAACCAAGCACTGAGGTAGACCTCTTCATATCCACGGAGAAAATAATGGTCCTCAACACAGAACTGAAGGAAATCATGATGGACCATGCTCTAAGGACTATTTCGTACATCGCGGACATTGGGGACTTAGTGGTTCTGATGGCGAGAAGAAGGTTCGTGCCGCACGAAACGGACTCTGATCAACCGAAATTGAACCGGACGCCGAAAATGATATGCCACGTTTTTGAAAGTGAAGAGGTGAGTTTTATTACAGTATGGAATTAACACTTAGTTGGTTACTGGAATGCTGTGTGAATGAGAAACGTTAATTACTCACATTTTTATTCGAAAAATATCCTTTCACAGCTCCTTGATATTAATCGTTTACGTTCACCTGAATCAATAATAGCTCAAATTACTCTAGCCGTTTTGAAGTCATAGTACGTACTCGTAATTTAGAGTGATTCTTTGACATGTTTAGTTTATGAAACTTGATTACAGCATAGAGTAATAACAATCTTAAACAGAACGCTCCCTCCACTAACCGACCTATGAAACATACGTCCAAATGAAGCGTAATCTCAGTGGAGGGACCTTATTTTAAGATTAGTTCTACTCTTACTTAAAGAATCATGCATCCAGTAAGTACGGAAAGTGAATTTAACAAATTCTAGAGTATAATATTATAGATAGTCGTTTGTCACGCTAACGAAAGCCGCCAGGCAAAAGAAATCATTAATAATTAAGTGTTTTTATTCTGTGGGACTAATGACCGAAAACATTTTTTGTGTTTTAGGCGCAATTCATAGCACAATCCATCGGCCAAGCCTTCCAAGTAGCTTACATGGAATTCCTGAAAGCCAACGGCATCGAGGACCACAGCTTCGTGAAGGAGATGGACTATCAGGAGGTCCTGAACAGCCAAGAGATCTTCGGGGACGAGCTTCAGATGTTCGCGAAGAAGGAGCTGCAGAAAGAAGTGGTGGTGCCCAAGACGAAGGGGGAGATTCTGGGGGTGGTCGTGGTGGAGTCTGGGTGGGGATCCATGCTGCCGACGGTGGTCATAGCCAATTTAGCGCCGGCGGGCGCGGCGGCGAGGTGTGGGCAGCTCAATATAGGTAAGATATTGAACAAACTAAATTAATCACGAATTATATACGTTTCGACACAGTTTAATTTTCATGTGACATAATCATAGGCGACTGATGAAACTGCAAGAACCCACATTTGCAGCGACATTTTGAATACCCAACGAAAAGTTAGTGAAATTGTGTACAAATTTCGAGAACGTAAATTGTTAATATCTTCAGATTGACTCTTCAAATATAGCTAAGGGCCTATGCCCATCGCGTTTTCTAAATAGCGCGTTTTTCTTCGCGAGCATGCGTGTCTATACAAACGCTCGTTGACGACGTTATGTTTAAAAACCGCGGTGTGCATAAGGCCCTATGGTAAGGTAAGGCAGTAAAATAGTAAAAAAAACGTGGTAAATTTGACTCGCGGGTTTGAGAGTAATGCACCACGATATCACGGCCATAACCACAAACTGACTGACATCGGTTTTGAACTTAAGACACACCTCAAGAAGTTCGAGATTTGGGAAAATGTGAAGGATACAATCCTGTACGTTCTACATTTAAATATTATTAACTCGACTTCCGACAGCCAGATTAATTCTGTCAATTTTCTTCAGGTGATCAAATAATCGCAATAAACGGCGTGAGCCTGGTCGGTCTGCCGCTCTCCACGTGTCAGACGTACATCAAGAACTCCAAGAACCAGACGGTGGTGAAGCTGACGGTTGTGCCGTGCGCGCCCGTTGTCGAAGTCAAGATCAAGCGGCCGGACACCAAGTACCAGCTCGGGTTCAGCGTACAGAATGGAGTGGTGAGTTCAATACATACAGCCGCTAAAAACTCCACGGAGACCGTTGTTCTCGGTGTCAAATACGGATGTGTGCAGGATCGTGGGCGTTGCTGGCTGGTTCAGTAACACCGTATTTATGTAATCAACCATGATTACATAAATACATGGACCTATCTACCAAGATAAGTCTATGGGACGTATACAGGGGAGGATTTACACTCACTGCCGCCCATTTATGATAACGAAAAATGCCGGCCTTAAGCCTTCGATTTTGCCGCTCCTAAAAATGGGTCGCCCCACTACTGGCCCCTAATGACACTAGTGTAAATACTGGGCCGAGCGTATAGATAGAATACCGCAATCAAGACGTCTAGTGATTTGTCCAACATATTATTGGTGTGATTTCTTTTACTTGGCAAATAAATGTTCAAATTTTGTGAACAGATATGCAGCTTGCTCCGCGGCGGTATTGCTGAGCGAGGCGGCGTGCGCGTCGGGCACCGCATCATCGAGATCAACTCGCAGAGCGTGGTCGCCGTGCCGCACGAGCGCATCGTCAACCTGCTGGCGACCTCCGTGGGCGAGGTATGGCAAAACTCGCTCAGACAGTAGCGTCGGGCACCGCCTCATCGAGATCAACTCGCAGAGCGTGGTCACCGTGCCGCACGAGCGCACCGTCAACCTGCTGGCGACCTCCGTGGGCGAGGTATGGCACAACTCGCTCAGACAGTAGCGTCGGGCACCGCCTCATCGAGATCAACTCGCAGAGCGTGGTCGCCGTGCCGCACGAGCGCACCGTCAACCTGCTGGCGACCTCCGTGGGCGAGGTATGGCACAACTCGCTCAGACAGTAGCGTCGAGCACCGCATCATCCACATCAACTCGCAGAGCTGGCGATTAGAAATCCTCGTCACAATCACAAGGATCATGGATAAAATTAACTTTCATAATATAGGTATCCGTTCGTCTGTGGGGCGGGCCCTGGAAGGTGTCGCTTGTATTAAAACCCGAATGTTAAGATATTCAAAGTCCATTTTGTGTCCCCCCACAGCTGAAAGGATATAAACTGTCATATGTTTTCTATAACGACCAGATCCACAGTAACACGTCACATTACTTCTCACTCTACCATTAGGCCATTTGATTCTTATGATTCTACAACGCAGGTATTCCTTTGTTCAAATAACATTTTTGCTATTCTATGAAATCATTGTTGAATCTCTGATGAGTTTAATATACTTCTGATTGTCTGTCTCTAACAACTGAACACATTTTGTTGTTTTTTGTAATTGCGTTTTAGAGTCGCAGTTATTGTTATAAATGCATTTTTTTAATTCCAGATACTAATGAAAACAATGCCGACCTCTATGTTCCGCCTGCTCACCGGCCAGGAGAACCCCGTGTTCATATAAGCACCGCCGTGCGACACAAGTGCCTGCTTACGATATTACACAGCGCTGATTTACACTGTTGGTAGCCCTGTCGTCGCTTCAATTTAGTTCTAAATAAAGCGAGTTATACGCAGATAAAAAGTATAACCTGTCTGGACGAAGTGACATGCACAGACTAAAAATAAAACTGCTCAGCGCAAGTAGCTGTTCATTTGTGTCATAGACAATATAAACTATTATGTATTGTCATTCCGTGGTATTATGCCGGTTGTACACACTCGCTGAGACTAGGCGAGACTGGTATGCCGTCCTGCTCTTGACTGTATCATGTTGCACGATGGATGTCTCGCCCGATTTCGGCACGTGTGTACCTACAGCCGATAAATCTGCAGTTTTTTAACTAGGACTTGAAATTTCACTCAATCATGCTATGGGTGATCGAAGCGTTTACTTATCAACGAATCTAGTCACATGAGCGTGAAACATGTGTATGTTATACCTAGGGTTCATTGTGAAGTAAACAGGAAACATTACACTCGTCATATCAATTAATGACGTGAAACACTTGATTTTTACTAGGTTAGCTGTTGTGTGTTTCAAAGAAAAAACCTAGAGAGAATCTCATAACATAAAAAAGATTTTATTTTTGTAATTTTTTATTTGAGCTAAACAGATGCAGTAATCTCGCATATCAAGTGTGTGTTTACGTGATAAGAATACACGGATCAAACAGTTCAATTGTTGTTCAGTTTTTTTCTGTGTATTCTTATTAATTCTAATAAATACAATTTATATAAATCTGTACAAGTTAAAGCGATGACGGGGCCCAACGAAACTAGCTTAGCTCTCAAAATACTCAAAATCCCGCGGGAAAATGTGATGACGGATGAGGCGGGACGCTTAATAATGCTTATGTGGCTGACTAAGGTACGTAGGATAAGTTGTGTATCTCTCTTATACCGCTTGCATTTACTAACGTGGAAATTGTGACGATACCACACAGGCAGCATATACCTAAAAATAAAATATTAATGGGAAAATCAAAGGTTACAACTTAAAGGTGCATTAATATGAAATGTATAAGGCAAATTGTCTGAAAATATAGTTTATAATAATCATGAATACACAGGTAAAATAAGTAATTTCGTTAAATGGAATTATAGATGGCTGGCAACCCTAAATTCCTCTGATATATCGTTCTAATCATTCACAGAAAAATCGTCTATGTGGATACCTTCAAGGTCAGAGAGACGACCATTGAAAAAAGAGACGAGTGTTGCAAGTCAGAAAAATACCGTAAATTGTTCTGTAACCAATATGTGCATTATACTGATGGAAACGTTTTTTATGAGGGATGATATTACTTCTTTTTGATGGAAGAATGGTGCCTTGGTGAGGTATCGTTAATTTTCGTAATAGTAACTGCAAGCGTCAGTTCTTTGTTGTCATGACAATGTGTATTTATACTGGTGTTGTAGGAAGGTTCGAGACTTATTTGAGTTAACGTTAATACAAGCTATTTTTCCGTTATTGGTCCTAGAATTCAATGATGACTTCACATAAACTTCCATTTTAAAATAAAATTCAAGGGAATACTGGGTTCTTCTATGTATTGTAAGCAGCTTAATGTTTATCATTTTGTGATAAACCAAGAAACTAATATATCACATTGCAGAAGCGTCCATAAAATCGAATGTTTATTAACCCCTCGTATGCAGGAGCCGATTCAGAATTTGACACCTTGGTGCGGCAACTTTCCATGATTAGAGGCTTCAGAGTTGTCAATTTGGAACGTATCCATGCTTACGCAGTTCATGAACTGGCACAGATATGCATCTAAGCATATGAGGGGTTAAATCTCGGTGGATCACAAAATCACGGTTATTATTAGCAAAAAGATCCAAGGAAAGTTTGTGCAGCTGATCGTTAATCGTTAGTTTGAACGAGTAGGTACATATTATTTACAATGTCGAACGCTATGCTGGATAAAAATATAAATTTTGAAGCTGTCTGTTAATGGATTTAAGAAAAATAATCATAAATATTATCTCCTTCATATCGTTTTGAGTAGGGACTTGTAATTTCGGGCCAGAATGCCGTTTGAATAATTAAATAACAGAAGTCTTTACTTAAGTTTTTGTGTCAGAATGCAGAAAAAGCCTCGAACCTTTTCACGATACGACTTTATACTCCATTAAATGTACCTATAGATTGAATATCACTTTACCCCACTCATATCGCTTAGTTTATAAATAGTTTTCAAATAAACGCCGAGAAACGTATCCATTATTATACGTTAGTTTCAAAGTATATACTGTTACAAATAATATTGTCGCCATTTTGAATTGAATCATGGACTTTTTGTGTTGCCATACCTTGTCGAATATTTTTCTTTAATTATAAGTTTTGAGCTGCCACTATTTTATATCATGTTCATCTCATCATTCCACTATATTTATCATCAACAGTAATTATTTCATTTTGTTAAGTTTACAGAAAAAATATATTTCTATTTATGTTAATTTGAATAGAGAGAACGCTCCAGTATTTTGAGAAATATAAAATATAGATTTTGAAAGTCTTATATGCACCATTGATCAAAGTGTGATTACATTCAGAAATTTGTGTTAAATTAGAAACAACTTGTACTTGTACATTTGAAGAAACCGATGATTTTGAATCCATGTAAAGAACAAATTTTAACCAAGACATCTTTTAAACGTCTATCGATGTGTTAAGACCATTCTACAGTGATTATATTTAAAAATGAATTGATTAGTGGATATAGTAATGGATGAAAGCATTATTTCGTGTAGCATTTCAAAAGATATATCATATTTTGTAAATTTTATAGTGTCGCTATAGCATACTATGTAACCTATACTATAATGTATGTCCTATGTTCTTAGCTAGGCTTAGCGCTCTGAGGATGCGTTCTGATATTTATTTCTGTATAAATATTTACTAAATTGACTTAATCGTCAGTGTAAGACCATTAGGACCCTGTATCTTCTTGCTTGTATTATTCCTATTGTATTTTTTAAACTTATCTATACTATCTCCATACACGTTAATTTCACCTCTCTGCCGGCGTCCTTTATGCATTTTTTATAGCTAATTTACCACTCCAAGCTTCCGTTCCCAATGTAAATTTAAATTTCCCTAGATTCTATTATAGTTTTGGACGCTGGCAACACCATTCAAACATTATCGATGTTCAAGTTAATATTATATCATAGTCTGATGTAATTTTATATTGCTAGCTGTTGTGAATAAAATTTATTTACATTGACACAGATAATAAGTATAGCTTTTATCGTGGGAGCTGGTATGGTAGGTACACTGTAACATGTGAAATAACTATTGTTGTTTTCATTTCTAAGAGTATTATTCTAGTCTGCATTAAAGTTAAGAATAAACTGAACAAACTGGTCGTTGTTGTTTTATTACCCGCAGTTACAAGGAATTAACTGGATTTTTTTTAAAGAGCTTAGTACTATCGTGCTCACTTCACGTAGTTTTTTGTTCCTCTTGGCCTGTGACCAACTGTAGAGATGGATAATCTCGACTCCGGAAAGTGATTCGATTTACTAAATCCGATTCTGAAGGGCCCTAAAAACGCAATACATGTAGGCTGACCATGTTTATAAATATTCCAAATTTCAAATAGATATCATAAGTAGTTTTTGAGATATGGCGCTTTAATAGTTGGACAGACAGACAGACAGAGTCGCACCATAAGGGTTCCTTTTATACCATTTTTGGTACGAGGATATATTTTTATTTTCTTAAAAAACGACGAATATGGGGGGGGTAAAAATTAAAAATCTAGCTACTGTGTAAAATGGGGTATCATATGAAAGGGCTTGACCTGTACATTTTCGAACAATTTTTATAATTTTTTTATTGTGTTTAGTTTTTGTTTTATTAAGGAAAATGTGAAAAAAAACACCATTCCCCTCCTTCATCTCCGAAGTTTACCAATCGAAAATTTTTAGATTTTCACAATTTGTATTAATAATTAAATAATATTAAAGTAATAAAAAATTAAAATTAAATATATATTTTTTTTAATTTACAAAAAACCTATTTGAACAACCTGGTTGCGTTAAGTTTGCACCTGATTTCTATGTAATGCTACAGATATCAGGTGCAAACTTAACTCAACCGGTACCGGGTAATAAAGTTAGGGTAAGTAAACATTTGTACGGAACCCTCGGTGCGCGAGTCCAACTCGCACTTGGCCGGTTTTTTGTATACTGTGTCGGTGTGGCTTCATCACACCAAAACGCCTAAACCACTTTCAACTATTTTTAGTACACGGGTAGCTGGGTATCCACAGATGGTTATAGGATACTTTTTACCCGACTACGCAGAAAAAAAGGGGGTTATGTTTTTTTTATCCTCCGCTAGCGAAGTTGCGGACACATTCTAGTGTACAATAGAGTCGGTTAAAAGTATCTTATATTTTCTTGACTGACGGGTAATAGACTAACGAAGATATTTTTAATGGACTAATCGTTATATATCTCTTTGTCTGACTGTATGTCCTATTTTCGGCCGTTCTTTGTGACATCAGCGGACCGTTATCGATAGTTGCATTGATCGTAGAAATCGAGATCAATCGCTATCGGGTCAGATAGGCAAGGTTGTTGATAAATAAACAAAACATTGTGATAGTCATAGGGCTTTGGTGCAAAATAAACATGTTTATGTTCTGTTGAGGAAAATACCCGCAAGTTCCAGACAACTTAGCCAAAATATAGGTATCTGACCGTTACTGGGAATTAAATATCCTATGTTTACGGTTTATGAGTAATCGATTAACCCTTTGACGGCCAAACAGCGAAGTAAAAATGACGTAGCTCAGACACCATAGCAATAAACTAAAATGAACTTTCAAAAATAAAATAATGATTGCTGAACGAGGTCCGAGTTTTTGAACCATGAAATTTGGTCGGCATATGCAATGATATAATACATAAAAAAAATTAAATAAAAAAAGAATAGACTTAAAAATAAACTAAAAAGCCAAAAATATTTTTTTAATGTACGGTACGGATCACATTTGAATCACCTTTTGAATTCTGTGCCAAACCATTCATTTATTACTATTAACACAAATGACACGCAAGAACCGCGGCGGCGAGCCTTTAGTTATTACCTAAATTTAGTTATAGTAATTCGTATTTTTGTTGGATAAAGGACTTTACTTCAGGTTTGGCACCGTCTTCAAAAGGTGATTCAAATGTGATCCGTACCGTACATAAAAGATTATTTTTTGCTTTTTAGTGATGGATTTTAGTGATATAAAGTATTTTTAGAGCTCAAAATGGGAAGATTGAGGAGGCCCTATTGTACATAAATAAGACCAATGGTAGATAAGACTATTGTAAATAAAATCTAAATTATAAGAATTGGCTAGGTCAAATTGGTTAAGTCCAGTAGCTTGCTGGTTAAAAAAAGAATACGACTAACAGTCTCAACTGACCCATAATATTTAAAGAATTATCTCCCAACTCAAATTGGCGTAGAATCTTGAGTGATGTTGAGACGGAATATTTCCGTCTCTGATGGACTAGTGAATGGAGCTATGGGCATAATAAAAACAAATGGCCGGCCCTAAGATGAGATCAGCTGGTGGACGCGGAGCCCCCGGAAGCCGTGTACGTAAAATTTGACGATGAAACTGTTGGTCTTAGGTTAAAAGATAGTGACGGTTGCATACGGATACCCATACCTCCATCATGTAATACGTTTCAAGCGACAAGGGGATACGGAGATGTGGAGCGTCGTATCTTACCTTTAATATTAAGTTAGGCTGTTACTGTTCATAAGCTACAAGTTACCACCCTAGAGCAAGCTGTGATAGACCTTAATAAAAAGAATTTCGCTAAAGGGCAAATATATGTTGCACTAAGCCGTGTCAAAACTTTGGAAGGCTTATAGCGTTGTTAGATTTGGACGCTAATAAATTATTAAAATGACCACATGATGAGAGATCGCTCACAGAAATAACAAGACTACGAAATCTGCCTTCTGACGATCGAAGCCACACATAATACACGACTTTTATGACTTCTACGACTTTTATACGGCACTTACAGCCACAATGCATTCTAATGTCAATTGCTCACGACCTTCAGCTGAACGTTGCTATTTCAGAATCAGGGCCGTTAACCGTTGAGTTCTCTGGTTCTCCACTTTGCTACCCTGATCTTTACCAACTTCTGCCTCTAAGCAAAATATGATAAATAATTATATTGCGATTAGTGAATTTAATAACATTGATTGAGCTCTAATTAGTGACTGGTGGCTTGTGTCTTTATCATCAGTTTTTCTTCACCAAATAATGATTTTCGAGTGTAAATGCTTGTTCTACTTTAATAAACACCAAAATCGCCATAGATGTGCCCATAACATTTGAGGAATTCCTTCGATTCCTCATTGATCTCATCATCAGATCTTCACCAAAATTTTATGGGATCAACTTGGAGATTCCTACTCTTAACCGAAAAAATAATTTTCTAAATCGACTTGCGATCCGCGAATTAAATAACACTGGTAGAGTCAGTGGTAACTGATGGCTTGTGTCTTCATCATCGGTTTCTCTTCACCAAATGGTGATTTTCAAATGTAAATGCTTAAACTACTGTAATAAAAACCGAAATCGCCATAGATGTGCTCATAATATTCGAGGAATTCCTTCGATTCCTCATGGATCCCGGCATCAGATCTTCACCAAAATTTTATGGGACCAATTTGGATATACTTACTCATGAATAAAAAAAATATTTTCCAAATCGTCGAGTAAATGACGGAGTTCTGAGGTAACAAACATAAAAAAAAATACAACCGAATTGAGAACCCCCTCCTTTTTTTGAAGTCGGTTAAAAAAGAGGTAGATAGGTTACCTACACGACAATCCACGTGTAAAAATGGTCAGGCTTATGCACACATAAATCAAAAAATATTGCAATAACACACTAAACTTAAATGCTTTTAGGCGCTTTAATTGAGTAATTAGTGCAAAATCTCATTATGCATGACGGCATTTTTGTTTATTTGACGCATAATCCAATATTTAACAAAGTACCTACTCTGTGCGCGACACTGGGTTAAGGTTTGCCAATTGGCGTAATTTTGGTGTGCCATTTTCGGAGCCCGTATAACCTATCTACCTCTTTTTATGTTATATCATTGGGCATATGCCGGTGAAATTCGTCACGTCAGTGGCACGAATTTTCGATGACGGGATTTGGCGACTGTGGCGCTCAAAAGGTTAAGTAACTAACATCCAAAATTATGATAGTAGTCCGTACCAACTCATTCCATAGCACAGGTGCCCTGTCCCTGGACAAAGAGACTAGTAGTGCCCGGGCGGGGACTTTGTCTACCTGGTGACTTTGTCTACCTGGGAGCTTTGTCTACCTGGGAACTTTGTCTACCTGGGCACTTCTATCAGCAATACAGGCTCTTGTGGAAAGGAAGTCAAGCGACGTATCAGTATGGTTAAAAGCGCAATGTCCCAACCTGCAGAAAATATGGAAACACCGCAACATATCTCGGAAGACGAAGAATAAACGGTGACTGTAGTATAAAATAATGTCTGCTTTAATACTGTAACCGACCGTTACACCGACCGACCGCGATTTCATTGTCGCCTTTTAGATGTGGTGGCGAAAGATACTCAACACCAGATGAGTCACAAGTGCGTTGCCGGCCTAAAACTTTGTCGGTAAAGCATTTTGGTAGGCGATAGTATGTAAAAAGTTTGGTGTTTTATCGTGATGATAATTTTTGAGCATGCGCAGACATCATCATCGATGGCTTATAAGACTTGTGAGGTTCTTCACGAAGGTTAGTCTGTGATTTATAATTAACCGGAGCAAACGTAAGTTGCTTTCAAGTTAAAGTGAAGAACAAACATTAAGTTTCAAACATACGGCGCTTCAGATCTAAAGTGGTTATTATAAAAAACAATATTTTGATTTTTAGTTATTGATAACCAATGACTTAGAGATAACGGCCCCAAGCATTAACCGAACAAAGGTTATCGCCCAATTTATAACATAATTAAGCTTGTTTTTGTTTATAATTCTATTGTGATGACTCATGAGTTTATAAATCACGCGTTTTCCTTATAAGTAGTTCAAAGAAGCATCTTTAGTCAATCTCAGCACTCCAGTGTGACCAGACGAATCGTTTAAATATTAAAATGCGTTTCGAAATATCTACTCCGAACTTAGCTCCACTTAGTGAGGAAGAATTTACAAAACGAAAAAATCAGCCTGGTTACTTAGAAGCCGTCCAGTTCGAGCATTACCAGATTGTGACACAGCCGCAGTTTGGACCCTCTGAACATTTAAAAAAAAAAGAAAATGAAGGAAAAAACCGCTACCATGACATTCACTGCTGGGACGAGACCCGTGTTAAGATAACTCCTAAGAAAAATGATACCGATTACATCCATGCGAATTATGTGGATAGTTTTGGAATCCCGAAGAAGTACGTGGCGAGTCAAGGACCTCTTACTGAAACTATTGAGCAGCATTGGCAAATGATCTGGGAACTAAATTCTCGCATCATTGTGATGCTAACAGAGCTCTGCGTTGCTGGAAAAGAGAAATGCGCTCCGTACTGGTGCACTTATGAAAGTGAAGAACAGACTTTTCAAACTAGGGAGTTTTTAATCACGACAGTAAATGAAAGAAGAATGCCTGGATATGTTGAGTCAATTTTGGATGTTTGCCAATGCACTACCGGAGAAAGAAGACAAATTAAGCATTATTTGTACTCGGACTGGTCAGACCATGGAGTGCCTTCAAAGTGCGATTCGTTTATGGAACTGATTTTGACAGTAAACAAGGAACGACAGCAACTCTTGATGGAGATGGCTGATGGACCAGCGCCTGGACCAATCATCGTCCATTGCAGCGCGGGAGTTGGCAGGACTGGGACTTTCTGCGTTGTGGACTCATGTCTCCATCAATTAGCGAAAACGAGGACTGTCTCAGTCCCTGAAACTCTAATGAAAATACGCAAACAGCGATATTTTAGTCTTATGGTTCCGGCGCAGTACATTTACGTTTATACAGCATTACATGAGTTTATAAGATTATTTGAGAAATGTCCTGATATTAGAGATTTATTTTGTGCATACTAATTGACTGTACTTGTAATAATTAAGTGAACAACTAGATAAAAGCCGTACAGTTTGGATTTTATAAATTGCATGTTTAGAAGCTATTCAAATAAACGTGTTATGAGCGCTGCGACCCTTTTTTATTTAACCAGCCCAGGCCGATTATTTTTTTCCAGAAAGCTACATTAGCTAATGTACTAATAAGGTTCATATGAGGTCAGTAGCTTCGTTCTAGTTAGGAATTTATAAGACGTCAATAAATAGTTGCATTAAATCGCTGCAATGGATTACTATTGGACTCGTATAGCCTTTAAGACACTCTGGAGTAAGGATTAATCGATTGTACAATTGCACCATTGTTATAAGATCAAAGAAGTCACTTTCTGAGGGCGAAATCTCGTGCTTCGGCCAGTCCCGATACATAAAATGATTGACGAACAGCATGCCGCCGTCTTCATGCATCACGACTAGTATCGTGATTTGAAAACTAGAATGAGTTAGAACTTTCAATGTCTGGACCGTCAACTTCCCGAATTGGAGCGATGATCCTTTTTCTTGACTCCAATAAAAGTAGCCTCCATTTTCTTCACGTTTATTAAGCATGATGATCATTTCAGTTTAATGATCCCAGATCATCCGCCAGAAGTTTGAGCTTGTCTTTGAATTCGGCGATTCCCCGGCAATATATGCCCTCGGTTGGTTGAAACCATCGATGTAGTTTGCGTTGATGTAATTGGAAGATTCTTCTTCTTTCGAAAGGACTACACGGCTGTGGTCAAAGCATAGTTTTCTCTCTTGAGATTGATTTTCTTCGGAGTTACCAACGGCTAACATAGAGACGCTGAATGTTCCTTCTGTTTTGGTGTTCATTATTTTTTCATGCTCTTTGCAAACAAATTTGCAAGAATTGGTATTTTCAAAAAATTTAACGAAACCCTCGCGGGTCAGAGCTTTCGAATGACGACCACCCATTGTAAGTATAATACCAAGCGGGAGGGCCTGGTATAATTTCGGCGGATTCGAGGACGCATCAAAGCTAACTGAAATCCTTCTTTTGGGAACCTCAATTTATACAGTTTTATTTTCCTTATGGTATGAAACATCGAGGATAACACCTTCAACGAGAAATTATTACTCTAATTAAAAATAGAAATTGTTATTGAGTTACTCGTGGCATGTACCAGACGTCATAGGAAAATCCATAATTAATCATTAACAGTTCGCTCATCATAACAAATCAATCGTGGCTATCACACAAACTATAGGTACTCCGAAGTTATGGTTCGTTTTGAACAATCATGACCGCCAATTTTTCACAAATTTATGAAACAGGCAAAACTTGCGTTTATGCCGTTGTCTGGAGGTGAAAATAACGAAATTCAACCTCAACCTGCCCCGAGTTATTGAAAATCCGTACGGCAAAATAAGCTAACAAAAGTGTAATATATCCTTTGAATATTTTGGATAAAAAAGGATCCGCACAACACCATATCTCAAGCGTTTTAAGTGATCAAATTCTTAGGCTTCTTTTTATTATGAAAAAAAAAAAAATTGAAAGTGACGAATTTTTTTGAGCTTGGAATTTTAAGTTTCGACATTAAGAAGGTCCCTGTACAAAATTATCTATTACTTCCACGTCTCGAGGTACGAGGGGGTGCCCAAACCTCCCAATTGCCCAATGCTCCCCTACTCACCTCCCCCTCCCCCTTTCCTACTGGTCTGAGCGCCCGCACGGAGCAGCAACCAACACGTGCTGCGGCTTGCTTACACCACATCAAATAACATCTTAGTCACAACTAGACAGCTATCCTTACACCAGGGAAACCACGAAATTCGTATCGCGCCGTCCCTTTCACTACCGTGTTTAACTGTGGTTTAACTGCATTTCAATCAGTAACTTCGTATTTTGAACTTCGAACTGCAAAAAATATATAGAAGATATTTCATGTGACGTCACCAGTCAGTTTGCAGCAAAATAATACATCCGAGTTCATACTAATAGCAGAATAGGGGCACTGTGTGTGAGCAAACTGATCGAGCAGTCTTTTTTATTCATGAAGATATCGCCAAATGGGAGAACTTGCGACACACTTGGTATATACGGGGTAACGCCCTAACGAGTCCAATATAATAATGAATTCCTGAATCGTCGTTAGTGCTGTCGCGCCAAGGTAGTGCATCGGGAATGTTTTGTAAGGCACACAGATGATTTCCATGCCATAATTGGCAAGCCTGCTGAGGCGCCTGCGCGGCAAGCCGAACAGCCTCCTGCTAACGGTGACAGCACGCCTCGACAGTTTCTTCTTGTGCCACTGAGACAAATTGCACAGGGCGTCGAAAGCTAAGCGTCCACAGGCCGGCATCGCACGCATCGCACGTATCGAATTTTGGTATGCCTTATATAGAAACTCATACAACCGCGTCCACTGATCCGCACCGTTAGCTGTGGACGCTGTTGTATGAGTTTCTATACAAGGCATACCAAAATTCGATACGTGCGATGCGTCCGATGCGTGCGATGCCGGCCTGTGGACTCTCAGCGTCATTGATTGTAATGCGTGTTCTGTTGCAATTGTATGTAACGAATTATGGAATGTTATTCTGAAATAAATTATCGGAATTGAATATAAAAAACTGTTTTTACCGAGAACTGTTACTAATGTAGGTAGTTGAAGGAATGACCCTGAAACTAATGGCCCAAGATGCGAAGACTATATCCAGCAGTACCTACTTGCGGTTTTGTAAGGCATACCATCTCTGACGGCATCTCATGCCTTTTCCATTTGTTAACCGACTTCCAAAAAAAGGAGGAGGTTCTCAATTCGACGGAATGTTTTTTTTTTCTTCAGGCCAATTTTGGCGATTAGTTGTGCGTATATACATTCTCGGCATGATCTGTAAAAAGAACAAATACTAAAGGGGTAAAATGATTCCAGGAATCATTTTAAACACACAGAAAGGGATCATTTCGCCCTTAAACACCAAAATATGGATCAAAACATAACCTTCAAATACCGCGTACGGTGATCGAACATTGCTTAAATATTAGCTAACTACCATTAATGCCCGCATATAAAACAACATTTTAATAAACACGAACATGTAAAATGTAATCAAAGTCCAAAAACAGGCTGACCTTAGATCAGAACCACACTTTTTGATATTTTTTTAATAAAATCGCACCAAGCGCTCGCACCGCCATGACTCTTGGAGAGGCACCTGACAGGGGTGCGGGGAATATGTTTGATGCGAATTTGGATAGATGGCACTAGTTCTCTCTGATTTACGATGGGGGATCATTTGACCTCTAGGGATCGTATTACCTCACCTTCCCCTCTTGGCTGTTTCTTCTCTGTCGTGTGGTCACGTCGTCTCTCCCTGTTGGCAGAGTGGTCGCGCGGTGGGGTCATCGTGCTCCGCCGCTTCATACCCACTACTTAGTTTTAATACAAATAACAAAAAAATCTAAGGGGGCAAATCCATACCTACAATCGAAATTGATTGAGGTTTCTAAAAATGTTTTTTTATTTAGTGTATATTTTCGGAAATAATCGCTTCGAAAGTAGAATTAAATTGTGTCCCCCTCTTATAGTACATAAAGAGTCAAAAATATTGATCAATTATCTACCTTATTCCATTGTCTCACCATAATATAGGACATTGCAATGTGGGGGCATCAGCAGTCAAAAAAAAAATTGTTAAGAAAAACAATTGTTAGGTAATTATTTTCACCCTGTTAGGTCGGTAAATCTCCATACAAAAAGCCCAATATGTACGACGCCATCTATAAGAATTATTCGACTTTGCAAGCGTAACACAGTATTTATTGTTACGATTTATTTATGATTAGCTGTTACGAACTATTGTTACTGTTCTGTTCTTTGTTCGGTTATGACATCGTTAAATGTTTAGTTTTAAAGCGCCATCTAGTTTTTATCTTAATATCTCCTTGCGATCGGGGCACCATCCAAAGTATGGCCATTGACAGTTGTCTTGTTTTAATGGGCCTTAACCATACAAACAGCTGTTTGACTAGAGACTTTGACTAGAGAGTTCATACATTTGCTACTAAACACATAGCAAATGTATATCAGGGGACAAACTAAGCAAAGCTTGTACAGTCAGCGTCTAATAGTCTGTAGCATCCAAAGTGCCAAAAATATCGCAACACATCATTATTCTTATGGGCATAAAGTTGTGTGACGATATATATGGCGCTTTGGATGCTACAGACTATTTGACGCTGACTGTACAATGGGTACCACTTACCAGCTAAATTATAGTACTTTTTACTTCTTAAATACACATATAGAAAACATCCAACAAGACCCAGAAACAAACATTCATGCTCATCACACAAAAATTTGCCCAGGCCGCGATTCGAATCCGGGACCACCAGCTTCGTAAGCCGTTGTGCAACCATCTGAGCCACATGTGTTGTTATGTATTAACTGGCACTTGTTAGCCGACTGAGCCAAATGTGTAGTTGAATGTATTAACTTGCACTTGTCAATAATCTAAGAGTGAATTAGCCCATAGGTCAAATTATAAGCAATTAATGGACTAATAGGTAGTCCGCTGCACAAAGATATACACAATTCGTCCATTAACCTTTTGACCGCCACAGTCGGCAAATCAATTCATTGAACAGCCACTGCCGCCAGCATCAGCATGAAATTTCATGGTTCTAAAGCTCAGAATATAATAGAAAGTCCTTGTTCTGCAATCACTATTTTATTTTTAAGTATTTTTTATTGTTTTGCTGTGGCATCTGGGTCACGTTGTCGTGTACTTCTCTGCTTGGTCGAAACGGAAAAAAACATCTTTGCTTGACTCTACCTGTCAATAGAGATAAATAAATAAATATTACTGGACAATTTTACACAAATCGCTCTAGTCCCATGGTAAGCTCAATAAGGCTTGTGTTATGGGTACTAGACAACGATATAATTAATAGACATATTACTTATGTACAGGAACAAGTATTTATGCTCATCACATAAATATTTGCCCTTACCGGGATTTGAACCCAGGACCTCAGCTTTGCAGGCAACGTTACTCCCACAGTGCCAAGCCGGTCGTCGTGAGATGAGAGGAAAGAGTTTAAATCAAACTAAGTGTGTATATTTTTTTGCAGCTGATTGTACGTAGCTTACTCAGTATTGGATCATTTAATACCTTGTCGGTGGTGATCACGAACCATAAGACTCAACTACAAGGTGGACCAATGACCTTGTGAGTATCACGGCTAGCTATGGGATGCAGGTAGCACAGAACTGGTCATCATGGAGATCCTAAGGGGAGGCCTTTGTCCAGCAGTGGTTCTACTTTAGCTGAGATGATGATGAATGCCTTGTATCAGCAATGGTTTTGACAAATGGCAACTGTCATGATTCGATTTGAAGAATAATAAGCATGTAGTAACCCATATGACATTGTGTACATAGAGGTGACAATAGATTCAACATTTGCAAACTTTTGCATTAGAAATTGCATGTATAACATGGCTGAAGGTAGGGGAAGGTGGTTAACAGTGGATCACTAGGGAATAGTGGATCAATGGTTATATTTTAGAGAAATAATAGATTTATAATATCTTTGTCATTCAAATTAAAAGAACACCTTTTACGTTATCAAACATGCAAAACAAATGTGTAAATCTATTACTTCTCTAAAATAAAGGCTGATCTACTTACTGTTCCCCACCGATCCACTGCTCCAGACTCTCCTGTACGGCTTTCTTGCATGATTGTTTGTCAATAGTGACAAAAACAATGTATGTGCCAAAAGTATACTAGTTACTTTTGATATTGTGTCCATATCTGCTCATATTCATGTTTTTCACAAGATGTAGAAACGTGCATGCAGACAAAATAATTTGTAAAGTAACTTCAATGTAACAAATGTCACTATTTCACGATTGTACCAATGACTGTCAATGTCCTTCCAGCTGTGATGCAATATGAAAGGAAAAACATAACTATAAAATAACATTATTAAGGGAACTAGGTAGTTTTCAAATTAAATAATACGTTTTTATGATATAATTGTTTATATTAAAATACTTAGTTCCTACTCCTATAGAAAGTAATCCCTGTTACAAATAAATAAGAGAAAAACTTGACTTGTTCCTTATAAGACTTCATTTTAGTTCTTCCTAAGACATAATTGATGCCAGTTTTAAGGTTTCCTAAAGATGTTAGGCCAGCTAGATAATGCAGTATATAATGGATAAGTACATAATACATACAAAGACAGAGACAAATGAGGAGAAAGGTATGAATCTAAATAAAATATTGGTTAATTTTGTATATTATGTATTCTGAAGTTTGCTCACAAAGCCAAATTAATTACATAAATACAATTTAATGATAACTTTTATACAAGATATAATAGTACACAAAAAATCCATACTGAAATCATATTGACGGAGCTGAATAAGTGAAAATAACGCTTAAAATGCTTCCAGTGGCACTGGAAGTTAAATTAAATATCAGTATCACTAGAGATCCGGTAATTACAGCTAACACAAATATAATGTATCAAGCATATTGGTGTCGCACTTGGTGGCTGTATACAAGACGCTTACAAAGACATTCAACTTTGTGACAATACACACTATTCTTTGTATAAAATTAACCAAATTTGATAACCATGAAATATATACATTTAAGTCTCCAAGTACATTTTATTTGATACTCTTAATGATGACAGTAAAAAAATATGCATACCTAGTATCATAACGAAGCTACGTGTGAACGGGGCGACCTGCGGGGCTCTCCGCTCAAGACAAACAAGGGGCGAGGCTAAATAGAAATGCGAGAGGATACCTGAGGCGGTCCGCGGCCGAGCGCGGTCCTGCCCACTAATAATAAAATTTCCACAATTGTCTCTTCACAAGTTACTCGGTCTAGGGTGTTTAACATAACTTGCACTCTTAAAACATGATATATTTGTTAGTTTCGTCCACCTGGGCGCGAGGGTGGGAGGCACTGGCGGCGCGGGGGCGCTCAGTTGTCCATGGCGTATCTCCGCGTCCACTCCTTGGCGTTCCTGATGGCCTCGCTCTCGTTCACCTTCCACAGCTCGGCGACGTCGTTCGCTAGAGGGTCGTCGGGGTTCGGCGCCGACAGCAGCGCCTGGATAGACAGCAGCACAGTACGGATCTGCAGCGCCGGCGACCACTTGTCCTTCAATATGTCCAAGCATATGCGACCTAGTCGATCTATGTTCGGGTGATATATTTTCGTTATAAACCTAACCTTAGGCGCCGACATGGGATAGTCCTCTGGCAGAAATAATTCTAATTTAAATAGTCCACCTTCGAAGGGCGAGTCCTCTGGACCTGTCACGATTACGTGGAAGTAGCGCGCATTGGTATCGCTGGGCACCGCACTGATTCCGGGCACGGGCTCCTGCATCAGTCGCTGTGTCTCTTTGATTATTCTACGTGGTAAAGCTGCCATTTTAAATATGCGGTCTAGCGCAATTTGTCAAATGAAAGCGATTAATCATATAATTGTATAAAATATCTAATTGTCTTTCCACTTCACGTGTTTACGACGATTAATGAGGCACGTCTTTAGAATTTTCCAATTATAACAGCATTTTAACCATGATATTGCCGAAAACGCGACTACAAAAGCGATACAGATACTTCAATTTTCTTGTAGTATCCATAAAGAACACGTGCAATATAGAAATGGATGCGTTCAACATTCACTCTAGACCCAGTGATTGACAAAACTAAAAACCGGTAACTGTCAAACTATTAAAATCAAAATCTATGCCTACTGTTGTTAATATCAATAATAGCATTTTAAACCGCCAATATTTTATGACACAAATAATTAATCAAATTAAAGAAAAACGATTTTGAATATATTTTTTATTTTTGTGTAAATTATAAGCAAACATGTTAACCTCGTAGTTCTACAAACACAATCTAGGTGGCGTTAACTTCAATCCCTTTCTTCGGGAATGCAACATTCGGTGTATCGTCTATCGATACTATCATGGACGAATAAAACAATAGGACTGCCAAGCAAGATCACCATAGAGAAAGCCGCTCCCCGATATTTACAATGCATCCTAACGATTACTAGCAATCATTCAGCTTTGCTAGCTATTGTAGCAGTTTCGTTTACGAACTAATAGTTACCACTCCGTTTCTTTGTTCAGCTATAAGTTATAATATAACATCGTTGAATTAAAGTTTAAAAGCGCCATCTAGTTTTAATAACTGAATATCGGCCCCTTGCATACGATCCGAAGTATAGCGATGGTCAGGCCTCTTGTTTTATTATTGAAGCAAGAAAATACAATAATGATTATTTTAACTTAGTCACTATTATTTTGCGATTTTTTTTTGGGCCAAGATGTTCGCGATTAGAATGCAAGAAAAACATTGGTTAATGTATGAATTTATCTTTAGCTCATAATTAGACTTTTGGGAAACCGAAAAATCATTAGCTCGTGCCACCGTGACACTGGCACCTTAAACCAGCAGATGATTATTGATATGGATTTTCTCAAGTAATAAAAGATTAAAAAAATCCTTAACATTTTCAATATTATGCTTCTAATTTATAAGCTATTTAAATAAACAAATAATATAATAATTGTTCATAAAACAAATCTAAATGAAACAAATTTAAAATTATTTATGCGATAAAAATAATAAAAAATATTCCGTGTAGATTGTGGAGTATAGAAAGGGAAGGAGGCCAGGCACACAGATACATGTCTAACCTAATTATTACATCCATCTTTTCGTCGGGGATTAAAAAACAACCGGCCAAGTGCGAGTCGGACTCGCGTACCGAGGGTTCCGTACAAAATATAGAAAGAAAAGAAAGAAAGAAAACACATTTATTGCAGCGAAAAGATAACACCATTACATGAAGAAAGCTTAAAGAAATAATTAAATTAAAATTATCTTAAATCTAGATTGACAAGAAACAACTGACTAATATAAGTATACAACACGGTGCTACCATGTCCGCAACAAAAGGCCACCACTCAGCGTGATGCTGCGACATCGGGGTAATATCGCAGCGCTGGTCTTCCGTGGGACCCGAGGTAGGTAGGTAAAAAAAGCAACAGGAAGTCCTGACGTACCGTTTACTTGCATACCCATCAAGATAATGTATGTATGTGGTGTAAGGCTAGACAAATCCAAGTGAATGGTTTTTAATATATATATATAATACATATTTAATAATCTTTACTATTATAAAGTTGTAAAAATGGAATGTTTCTATGTGTAGTTGTGGCTTCATAACGCCAAATCGGCTACACGAATTTAAACTATTATGATACACGGGCAGCGGGGTGTCTCCAGATGGATATAGAATACTTTTACCCGACTATGGTAAAGAAGAAAATAAATAAATATATATATATTTTCTTCTATTATATTATATATATATAATAGTAGTATATGTATTTTATTAAAGTATATATAAGCATTAATAGTCGAATATATAGATATAGGATGTCAGATAGGGCAGTGTGGGAATGAGCGATATAAAGGTTAGGAGATGTTAAATACTTAAATATAAGAATTTATTAGCTGGAACGTTAGGTATTTAAAAGGTATTGCCGATATTTTATTTTAAAAGTGCTCAAAGTTTGGGAATTTCTAATAGGAGGTGGGATATTGTTCCAGCATTTCGTGGCAGAATAGCGAAAACTGCCTCGAAACGCAGCGGTTTTTCCAGGCCGAGAGCAAATGAGGCGGATGGCCTCTCTAGTCGGACGCGTTGAGAAACCCAACTTTTCAAAAAGGTATTTGGGTTGTTGAGTGTGGACTACACCGAAAAGCAAAGAGGCGAAATGTAACGAGCGTCGTGCCTCCATCTTTAGCAAATTGCTAGTATTAAAAAAGGGGGTTACATGCGTGCTAGGTGTAATGGGGAAGCAGAAACGAGCACAAGCGTTTTGAACACGTTGAATAAGAGCTTTCGAGCGAGCTAGTAGACACCCGTTGATCACAGTGTCAACATAGTTAAGCTTCGACAAGATCAAGGAGTCGCAAAGCTGTATTCTAAGGTCAATGCTAAGATAGCTTCGAAGCTGGTATAACACCCTTAGTCGGTAAAAACAGTTCTTAACAGTGTCCAGCAGATGCTGCTCGAAGCGTAATTTGTCATCCAAGAGAAGACCGAGATTTCGGGCCTCAGAAACATGCTCAAGCCGTTCCCCTCCTAGCATCACCTGAGGGTCACAACTGACAGCTTTGTCTATCTGACCTTTGGTACCAAGAATCAACAGCTTTGACTTAGTGGGGTTAAGCACTAAACCATTACGAACTGACCAATTGGCAACTCGATCCAAATCCTGATTCAACAGATGCACAGCAGTTGGAGTTTCACGAGGATAGAAAGATGTGTAGATTTGCAGATCATCCGCATATAAATGGTAATTACAGTTTTTAATGTTGGTAATAATGTCAGAGATATACAAAATGAACAACACCGGACCAAGGATAGATCCCTGCGGAACTCCGCAGTTCACAGAAATATTTTGAGAGTAATCAGTTAACCCAGAAGAATTAGACAATCCTACACACTGAGACCGACCTGACAAGTAACTTGAGAACCACTTCAACGTCTTATTATCAAAGCCATAATACGCAAGTTTGGAGAGGAGTAACGAAACATTTATTGTATCAAACGCACGAGAGAAATCACTACCTAATATACACTACCTACGGCCGTATTTATTGAGCAGAACCCTACTGCTAAGCAAAATCTACGTGGTGTTCGATCATTCTATATTGGTTACTGACATAGACACACATGTTTTTAGTATTTGTTGTATGCAATGTATCTAAATCGTGTTGTAAGCTAAATAGCAGCAACAGATACATCATCTGTGAAAATTTCAACTGTCTGGCGACAGACGGACAGACAGACCGACGGATAGTGGAGTCTTATTAATAGGGTCCCGTTTTAACCTTTGAGTACGGAATCCTTAAAATGACTAGTTACGAAAAAATGCCAAATCCCAGCCAACTCAGAAACATTAATTGCCTACGGTTGCAATTCCACTCCATTATCCCCATTACGGAGGAATTCCCGGGAATCCCAGCCGATTCCTGGACAATCCGGGCAGCGCACCTCTCTCTTTGCTCTCGCTTTGTTTCATTTCATTAGGGTAATGAAATGCGATAATAGGGAGGTGAATTATGATTCAAAATGAACCGCCGAGAATCTTATTGTATAATGAAAATTAAATGAAAAAACATTTATTTCGAGTAACAAGGACTCATATAGATTGTTAGTAAAATAAAATACCTATAGCTATAATGTTAGTAAATACACACATTCACGAAACTCACACAAAATACATACTTCTTGACATATGCTGTTCACAGCAGTGCCTCATGTAGGGGCAGTCAAGCCTGTCCCCTATCGAGTGTAGGATGGGGTTGGGGCTGGCTCGCACCCTGCGCACCAGGGACGCGCATCTTTTGCGCATGGTCGCATAGACTGCTTCTATTATAATTTATACTCAAAACATATATTTAGGATAGGATAAGTACAAATATTGTAATAGATATAAGAGTTATTTCGAAAAAATGACTGACTGTTGAGTTTGTTTCGGCTTTCTTCTCCTCAGTGGTCTCCTCTTGGGAAACGCCGTAGAGTCAGACTTGTGAAAGTGCCCTTGCGGCCTACTTACAGAATAAAGATCATTATTTCATTAAGGAAAGGCTTATTATAACCACCTTTTCCTTTAAATATGAGTTTATAATATTAGTATGAAATTAGTATGAAAAGTTAGCCTCCGGTGTCCAAGAAATTAGTCTTTTGAACTTATTTGTTACTTTGGTACTTTTGAACTTAATAAACATGAAATACAATCAAAAAGTGGTAGTATCAATTTCTTGGCTGACCGTACCGACTTAGTTATGCACTGTAATTACTGATGTGCAAATTGCGGAAACTTACCAAAATGCTTAAAAAGGTCTTATTAACATGTAATAACACTAGACTTAAGATCTTTTTTCAGCATTTTGGAAAGTTTCCGCAATTTGCACATCCGTAACTGTAATGCGAAAATGTGAAATGTTTGCCAATTTCTACTTCTATACTAAGTATTATAGTTTATTTTAGTTTTATTTTTTTTATTTTTTTATCACGCTAAATCGGCTAAACCGATTTCAACTACAAATACAAACTTCTTGTAAAAGTACAATAAGGGTTCCTTTTTTACATTTTTGGTACAGAACCCTTAAATGGCGGATCTGCGCATGTACATTTGTACGTGAATCAGTTACTGCGCAGTCAAGGTTTTCCTCAAGATGTTTGCCGGCAACTGTAATGGTGGTTGGGTAGGTAAATGTTGGATAAGTGTTACGCAGTGGATAAAATAACAAAAACCGAGTGTATATATTCGCCAACAAACTGCCCTGCAGTGTGGCGAAATTTTTTTATGTAAAAACGCTGTGTATATTTTGTGTTAATAATAAATAAAAAAAAAAAACTATTTCTGGCATACGGGTAGCCGGGTATCTCCAGATGGTTATAGGATACTTATCCGACAATGCTTAAGAAAAAAAGAGGGGTTATGACTTTTTCTCCTCCGCGAACGAAGTTGCGGGCGCCATCTAGTACCTATTATAAACAAAAAAATAAAACCGACTCCAAAAAAACTAAAAAGTAAAAAATAACGCCTTAATTCAGGTTCTTCAAATTACTTACAAGTAACCGTTTGTATACTCAATCTATACAGTATATACAATTAATCTTATTTTGGCGTCGGGGCCATATAAAGAATGTGTAAAATATTGAAAATTGACGATTTTAGTAAGTTGTGACACGATGGCACCGACTCCAAAATAACATTAATTGTATGTACTGTATAGATTGAGTTTACAAACGGTTACTTGTAAGTAATTTGAAGAACCTGAATTAAGGCGTTATTTTTTACTTTTTAGTTTTTTTGGAGTCGGTTTTATTTTTTTGTTTGAAAGTTTATTTATTTTACACTTTTTAGTTAATCGTTTCGAACAAGCCCAAACACGGCTAGGATACATTATTTTATTACATAGATCTGGTGCCTACCTTCCGGCTCCATCATCAAATCAATTCGATGGTACCATTCTCATCAGGAACATTTAAATTTGTGACTATGAAGTTGCTTAGCTAAGTTAATCAAGATATTTTGTGGCCACCCGTAAATCATTTATCATTGAGGAGTTCCGATGGCATTCTGTGGTCTTCTGCATCAGTTCCACTTTACCAATTTACACTTTCTGAATGCAAATGCTTATTATGTTTCTTATAATACCAAAATCGCTATATGTATGCCTACAATATTTGAGGAGTTCCTTCAATTCCTCATGGATTCCATCATCAGATCTTCACCAAAATTAAATGGAACCAATTAGAAAGTACCTTCTATAAAACAAAAAAAAAAAATTTGAAATTGGCCAAATAGTCTTTGAGTAATCGGTGAACATCCATAAAAAAAAAAACATTCCGTAGAATTGAGAACCTCCTCCTTTTTTGGAAGTCGGTTAAAAATAGTTATTTGTTTTGCAAGGCTGCAAAGTTGTTACTTGGCGCGAGTGCTTCAATTGAAAGCAGAGCAAGTAAAGGAAGCTAAGATTTCTTCAAATTCCTGAGCGTAGCGAGGCTTGCAAGGCACGAGAAGCTAAATCATTTTGCAGCCGTGCGAAACACACAACTTTTCACAAAGCGAGGAAATGTGTTATGCAGTAAAACTATAAAATATATTTAAAAAAAAACAAACTATTGTTTCCTTTTAAAACTAGTAACAATGAACCTACGAAACACACTTATTATAGTTATAACATGACAAACAAATAAACATATTAGTAGTAGGCACATTACGGCTGAGATCAGTAAATAAGCTATACAGTATGGCTTATTTACTCGACCAGTATGGCCCATACTGGTCGAGTATGAGATGCTGGACGGACCGAGTCGTAGGCTATAACATAATACGAGGCCGGAATGGCATTTACGGTCAAAGCATGTATAATGTTTTTTCTCAAAAATGTAACTTAAAATGTTTTAGAATAATATATTAAGCCCGCCTTAATTCGTATTTTTTTTAACCCATGTTACTTTGCGTTTAGTTATTTTCACGTTATCATAGGAATCAAAATTTTAATGTAAGCAATATTTTTTATTTCAGAAATAATGTTGATATAATAACTGAAAAATACAATCCCAAAATACAATACATTAATTAAACTTGTTTCTGCTATTTTACACGGTTTAATTATGAACTAAACGCAGCTTAGAAACTATTTCCGAGCAAACGTCATTGGCAGTATTGGCACATTGTTTTCTTTAATCATGTTTTTTTCTTAATCTGCCAAGAATATCAACCTCTTTTCATTTTTTTTTTCTCGATAAAAATGCAGTCTTACTTAATAATAAAAACAATAAGAGTTGGGCAAGCGAAACATGATATTAAAAATATGCGGCAAATTTGGAAACATCATGACCTGGCAATACGGAATGCATAGAAACGAAGTAGGTTTTATAATTGACAGCTTTTTTAATATGTAAAATTGTTGCCATATAAAGAATTCTTTTTCAAGGTCAATATCATGTTTCTCTGGCCAAACTCTAGTCGTGTGCATATTAAAAATAAATAATATTTTTTTAAATAATAATATATTTGTCGTATATAAAATAACGTTTTAAGATGATTAATTAACTTTTTGAATTCATATACGACCTCATCGCACTCTCATTTTAAGTTTTCGTACAGGTCGGTTTTGAGAAAAAATATAAATTCGAACTTCAAATGACTTTTGCACGCTAGCGTGCAAAATTGATTTCTCCACGCAGATTTGGCGCTTTTAATGGAACTTTTCCGAGCGAGTGAGGTGAAAATATATATTTTAGCCCCTTGTTAAACAATCTAGGTGTACTATTTGTTGTGAGTGTGTTTCGTGGGTATCACTAGTTTTAAATGAAAAAATAATCGGTTTGTTACAATCTCATAGCTTTTCTTACATTTTTCCTCGCTCTGTAGTGAGACTTCGTTAAAGCCGATTACATGTGAAAATGCGTGTTAAGTTTATGTAGCAAATGCTTACAACAAGCAGAGCGACCACCTAGGCACCTGGGGCTTGTTTTGTTACACAAAAGCTTGTAACTTGTATTAGTTACAAGCGGAAATCTCTTTCCAATAATATGTGTTATTTTTATTTGAGTACCTAGTCAACATCCCTATTGCGTATTGCGTGCACAACCAATGGTCATGCAGGTGCCATTAGTTTGATTGCGAAATGCAGTCTAGAAACTAAGTTAGGATAAAGATTAAGGGGGTGCATCGAAAATTTAAGCTATTTTTAACCCCCGACAAAAAAGAGGGGTGTTATAAGTTTAACGTGTCTGTGACTCTGTGTATCTGTCTGTGGCATCGTAGCGCCCATACCGATAGACCGATATGAGTGCGATTTTTTTTGTGTCATAGATAATTTTATCCCGAGTGTTCTTACCTTTGTTTATGAAAATCGGAGCACTCGTCTCCAAGATATTCAGCTTTTGGTGATACAAGTAGGGGTTTTTAAAAAATTTAATTGCCTATAGTTATTTATTGTCATTTTTGTCAATTTTGTCAAAAAAAATTGAGGTACTTATAATGCAAGATGTACCCCTGTGATGTAGCTGTAAACCCTCGTAGTACTTCCTTACATCTCGCATTTTAAGGACCTAAAACATTTAAGATACCGATACCTCCCTCATTGGTACTCAGTGGACTCAGCCATTCAATACCCTACCTACTATTATGCCGGCTGGCATAATAGTTTCTCATCAACACCTCAACGCTACAATTTTACATAAAGTGCCAAAGCCTTCATTCCCATTTTATTCGTAAACAGCGTATGCAAATACGAGTCTGGATACATTCCGCCGTTGCCTTTTATTTTCCTTCCATTGGATCTCTCTTTCAGGCACTTACACACGAATTGCAAACACGTATTCATGAATGTTGCCAAATAAACAGGGTTATCAATGATTGTAATCTTAATCTATTGACATGTTTCTCATACGTTTGCGTATATTATTTTACTCATATTTATTGATGTAATAACTTGTGTAGACATAATACCTGTTTAGGAAGTCGGGCCAACGATCTTGCTAGGAGCACAGGAAGCCGCTGGATGCGGGTAGCGCAACACACATATATACGATCACCCAAAATGCTACTTACAAAACCTTCAAATATCTAACATAATTTTGGTTACATAACTCGTTGAAATAAAACAATTTAACGGATTATATCGCGTATATTATCTAATTTTAGTTCCCGACCATGTCCACCCGTGACAATGGAAAGCTGGAAAGCTTCCGAAACGGCGGAAACTAAAATGAGATAATATACGCGACATAATCCGTTAAATTGTTTTATTTCAATGAGTAATAATCGCGGAAACAGAAGAAAATATTATACATAACTCGTGATTTCCGAACGATATTTTTTATAAATACAAAGATCTAAATCCATATCCATACTAATATTATAAATGCGAAAGTGTGTCTGTCTGTTTGTCTGTCTGTTACCTCTTCACGCTTAAACCGCTGAACCGATTTGGATGAAATGTGGTATGGAGGTAGTTTGAGTTCCGTGGAAGGACATAGGCTACTTTTTATCCCGGAAAAATACCCTTATCCGCGATAAACGAATTTAAGGCGGACGAATTCGAGGGCAGAAGCTAGTAATGAAATAAAATAAAGACTCCGATTAGATTTGAACCAGTACCTTCTGCCTTGCCGTGGCGGATGCTCTGCCAATTGAGCTACAGAGTCCAGTTAGCTTGTCTTAAAATTTTGTCACTATCTGTTACAAGATTATTTGCATTTTAACCGGCTTTTCAGCCACACCTGTTGAGCATTTGAAGACACGCTGATTGGTCTCAGTAGCTCAATTGGCAGAGCGTGCGCCCCGGCAAGGCGCAAGGCCCTGATTTAAATCCAGTCCTAGTCTTGTATTTTTTTCATTATTTACATCTTTGTACTTAGTTTCTTAGTGAAGAAATTGACTTTAAAAACCGACCAAGAGCATGTCAGACCATGCTCAGTGTAGGGTTCCGCAGCAGTTCATACGAAAAAATGCACACAACAGGTGAAAAAAATGCTATATCAAAAAGTGTTCTAGCAAAAGAGCGTATCTCCACGGCTTTTACGTCCTTTTGTTGAGAAGTGCCATTTTTCGGCAATAACCTAAAAACGGTATATCCGATCATGTTGAAAACAATTTTCGTTGAATTCATAATTGTAATTTCTTTTATATTTTTATGCATATGTGCCACACGATGATATTTGCTGTTTTTTTTTTAGTTTCGGTAACATGTATGGAGTGCTCTCCTAGATTTTTTCATTTTATTATTTAACTATTAAACTAAGTAGTAGACACCTATAACCTATACTCCAAATTTCATCAATGTACATCTTGTCGTTTTTGAGTAAAATGCCTGTGACATGCGGACGGACAGACAGACGGACGGATGGACATGACAAAAGTGTAAGGGTTCCGTTTTTGCCATTTTGGCTATGGAACCCTAAAAAGATGAAGATCGTGATGGTAAAACATCAAGATTTTCGAAAAAAATACAATGTTTCGAACAATAAATTAATTAACTTTGCCACGTGGTTGATACGCGGGAAAGACCTAGTAATATGAACGTACGTACAGATTGCATGGTATCTATTGAGTGAAATGAGAGCTATCACGTGCTTAGTCTGCAAGCGATAGCGGATTATAGGCGTAATAGGCAATCCAGTCGGCACTAAACGGTCGAGACCGGGTAAGTAAGATAACGAGATAGCTATTGATCACCTATGCTGTATAATAATACTTGCTTCTGTCCGCGACTTCGTCTGCCTTAAATTCGTTTATCACGGATAAGGGTATTTTTCCGGGGTAAAAAGTAGCCTATGTCCTTCCCCGGGACTCAAACTATCTCCTTACCAAATTTCATCCATATCGGTTCAGCGGTTTAAGCGCGAAGAGGTAACCGACAGACAGACAGACACACTTTCGCATTTATAATATTAGTATGGATATTGATATATAGGTGTAGAAAGCATCAACGCTTAACATCATATTTTTACAAGTATTTTTAACACACTTGCTCGTAAAGTGGCTCTTACTATACTTTATGGCTGTAAATTAAACACGCGTGTTTTTTGCATTACATCGCACTAGTGTCTTTTCATGGCAGTTTTTTTTTAAACGTCAGCAAAGAGTGTTTATGTACAAAAACAGTAAAGGCTTTTTTAAATCTAAATGTGGCACTTATAATAAACACCCAATTCTAATAAATTATTTGTTTTCTGAACAAAATAACATTTATCTGTATCAAATTGAAATAATTATTGGCTGTTTTGCGACTTAGCCTTTGCCTCATCGCTATTGCGCGCGCACCGTTCGCAGCGCGCCATTTTGATTTCGCATATTTACAAATATTTTATATTGAATTATGATTGTTTTCCAAAAAATGCAATAAAGTAATATTTCTAGCAACGAAATTTAACATATTATTATGTACGTAAATTCAAAATGAAAATGAAAAAATGAAAACAAAAACAAGACATGAATGATACATGACTTTGGGTAGAGACTGATTAAGGATTAATGGAAAACTTACGGATTGGTTACCCAAGTATTGCGTACACGTAATTGTATTTACTTAATAGGTACGATATTTTGCAAGTGTGTTGAAGAACGTCGTATCAAGTTTGTGTGCACACTTTCGGCGTACAGCCCTTGTTAGGTGCGGGCTATAGCGGGCAGGAGAGCTTCGTTACCGGGAATTACCAGGAACCAGGTTACCAGGATACCAGGATACCAGAGGGATGATGTAAATAATAACTCTTATTTAAAATACTGTGTAGAGTGTGAGTAGTCTGAGATGGAATTGATTGAATGGGACTTGGCCGCCATTATATTCCGTCGTTCCATCGCACACTTAGTGGGGGTGTGGTCAAGTGTATAATTTATTGAGTAAAAACAGTTTAGAATGAGACAAAACAATAACAAACAATAATCTTACAGTACTAACTTATCCTAAACACGATACAAATTTTATAATTAATTAACATAAAACTAAGTGTATAAAATTACGGTATATAAAAATTATAATGCTGTATGCGAAAGTTATGTACAATTATAAGCTATATGAGATAAATTATTTACTATCATAAGCTATATGCGACATTCCCCTCCACGTGCGACAGCACCATCTCCTTCTGTGGAGCATATGAGGATAAGGCGGGAGGCTGGGCGGCGAACGGTTCCGGCGCGTGTCTGTACATCGGCTACTCTAATATGGCCATCAGGACCGGGATAGAGTTGTGCAATAATGCCTCTAGGCCAAGTACCACGCGGCATAGTATTGTCAGCAACTATGACCACATCTCCTATCTGTAGGTTCTTTGCCTTGGAATGCGCACTGGATCTAGGCAATAAGTTTGGGCGATATTCTTTTAGCCATCTAGTCCAAAAATGATCTGCCAGCGCTTGTGCTGTTTTCCAGGATTTCAGGTCGAGCGACTTGTCCGAGAAGGAGCCAAGGGGCGAGAGGGCACTGGACCTGCCGATCAGAAAGTGATTTGGCGTCAATGCTTCTGCTTCTAAGTCAGGATTCACGGGTGTCAACGGGCGAGAATTGACGATATGTTCGGCTTCCAGCAGTAGGGTGTGTAAGACCTCTTCATGGGGTGCCCTGTTTTTTAGGGTGACCTTGAGCGCGGTCTTGACGCTGCCCACGAGTCGCTCCCACGCGCCGCCGGCGGAAGGGTTGCCTGGCGGGATCTTCTTCCACACTATTTGACGGTCGGAGGTGAACTGTTTCATGGTGTCAGGTAGTGAGTTCATGGCTTCTGACAGTTCACGTTCGGATCCATAAAAGTTCGTAGCATTGTCTGAGTAAATAGTGGTGGGGGTGCCACGCCGAGCCATCATTCTGCGAAGTGATAGGATCATAGAGGATGCCGATAGAGAGGCAGCAAGCTCTAGATGGACAGCTCGGGTGGTGAGGCAAGTGTATAAAACACCCCATCGTTTCTCGTGTCTGCGGCCTATAGTGACGTTCATCGGCCCGAAGAGATCGACAGCTGTTGCGGTAAATGGGGCTTGATTCGCTAAGAGCCTCTCTTTTGGTAAGTCGCCTGCAGGGGCCTTGAGAGTGGCCCCCTTATAGGTCCGACACCATTGGCACTTGTTTGTTATGTAGCGAATAGTGCCGCGCAACCCGACGATAAAATAGCGTTGTTTTAGCTCGTTGATTACCGTAGCGTGATTGCCGTGATTGTATTTTTCGTGAAAGTGGTGGACCAACAATCTGGTGAAGTCTTCTTTGGCATGTAATACTGGTATGTATTCTTCATTTCGGCCAGTTCTCGCGTCCAGCACGACGACTCCGCCCTTGGCTAGTTTCACTGCAATCTTGTGTAACGGTGATTTCTTCGGTAGTGGCCGCCCAGCCTCTAGGTGCTTAATCTCCTCGTAGTATGACATATTTTGACTTCTTCTTATAAGCAGGATAGTCGCCAGCTTAATATGCTCGTTGTTCATTTCTTTATCATGATTTCTACATAGCGATTTGGCTTTGAATACCTCGGCAGCAACCATGACCCGAGCAGAGGCGCGAATTAAACGTTCGTATTTCGAAAACCTATTTACTTCGGGTAAGTAATCGAATTTATTATTTACGGTTTGAACGGAGCTGACGCGGTTAACCCGTTCCTCGCCTGAGGGGCCGACGGGTTCGGTGGACTTTTCTATGGGCCATTTTTCCCTATTTTGTCTAATGAACTCGGGCCCTAAAAACCAACGGTGGTTGGGGCCGAACTTGTTTGGCACTCCTTTAGTGGCGTCGTCCGCGACGTTCAAAGCACTCGGTACCCAGTTCCAATCGGATGGAGTGGTAGAATCTTCTATCTCAGCTAACCTATGGGCCACGAAACTTTTAAAGGTGCGCGGATCTGAACGTATCCATGCCAGTACGGTACGCGAATCACTCCAATAATATTTGTTAGTTATTACGTAATCGGATTCTTTAATAACTGATTGGGCCAATCTAGCTCCTAATACGCACGCTTGTAACTCGAGCCTCGGGACGCTAATGATTTTCAGGGGCGCGACGCGCGCCTTGGCGGCTACTAGGTTAGACGTCGTGTGCCCCTCCGCGTGAGTGCTCACTATATAAATTGCGCAAGCGTATATTTTGTCGCTTGCGTCACAAAAAATGTGCATGCTAGCCTCTCTGTTACATGCCGGTACGTAGCGCGGGATTTCTAAATGTTTCAATTGTTGTATGTTTTCTATAAATGACCTCCATACGGGCGCGAGTGTCTCCGGGATAGCCGTATCCCAGCCTATACCGGTACGCCATACTTCCTGCATTAAGGCTTTACCTAACACCGATATCGGACTCGCGTATCCGATTGGATCGAAAATAGACATCGCGCTGCTAGTGACCTGTCGCTTGGTAGGTAATTTATTTCCGCTTAGCACCTCCTCAGGAGTGTTGCGCAAGTTTACGTTGAAACCTATAGTGTCTTTTTTATGATTCCAATTAAGCCCTAGCGTTCGTTCGCTCTCGCTTTTCCCTATAGGTGACGTCTCGTTTTCGGTCTGAGTGACGTCACTTATTACGACAGGGTTGTTCGACGCGAAACCTCGGAGTTCGAATGACGCGCGCAGATTTAGTGCATAAATTTCGTTTACTATGCGTCTTACTTCTCCGTCGCTTTCGTCCATCGCGATTAAAATGTCGTCCATGTAGGCATTTTTAATAGTTTTTTCCGCGGCTATAGGAAATTCTTTTGCGTGATCATTTGCGTTTTTGTTTTTGACGTACAACGCCGTAGTTGGTGACGAAGCTGACCCGAATATCAGTCTTTTCATTCGATATTCTTGGGGTTGAGACTCGCGGTCCTCCCCCCTCCAAACAAAACGCAAACTATCGCGGTCTTCATCAATTATTTCGACCTGCAAAAACATTTCCTTTACGTCTGCAATCACCGCTGTTTTGCCCTCGCGAAAACGCACCAAAACGCCGAATAACGATTCTAGTAGATCCGGGCCCGTAAGGAGGGCGCTATTCAAGGATTTATTATACGCGGTTGCGGCCGCATCGAATACTAGGCGCCATTTGGCTTTTTGGGGGTGAATTGTGGGAAAATGGGGTAGGTACCAAGTTCGGGGACCATGGGCGGGCGCGGAGCTAACTATTTTTTCCGCATAACCTTTTTCCAACAAATTGTTTATTTGTTTCGCATATTCGATTTTTAAATTTGGATCTCGGTCTAACTTCCGTTCCAAACTGTATAACCGTCGCAGCGCGTGAGCACGGTTATCCGGTAGCTCTTCGTTATCCGTTCGCCACAATAGCCCCGCGCGGTACCTATTTTCTCCGGGTATTTTTTCGCACGTGGCGTCTAATAGGTTCAATGCACGTTTATCTGGGTCGTCTCGTGGTAATTTGCTTTGTACGCCTAACGATTCTATGTCGAAATGCTTTTTCATCAAAGTCAGGGCCTCATCTTCGTCGGTTTTGGGTCTTACGTGGTTTACCAGAGCTAGGACTGGTCTATGAGTTAAATATTGACCATGTAAAACCCAGCCGAGCTTCGTGAGGCTTGCTGCTGGATGATTTTTATTACCGCTCAACGTTTGCAACGAAACTATTAGGTGCCAATTATCCTGTCCGATAAGGATAGTTGGTGTCGCGCGTTCATAGCACAATTCGTCTAAAATATCCGTTAAATGACCGCATTGACCTACAATTTCGCGCGGCACTTCCTGCGGCGCGATGCTTAGTTTGTTTATTGTATACGCGTTGATAGTTTCCATGTTCCGACTACATAGACCGCGAACATTTAATTTCAATCTACATGATTCCGTATCATTGATCACGTGACCGCCTATACCCTCTATAGCGAGCGTTTCTCCTGCCGTGCGCGGCGCGACCCTATCGGCTGTTTCACGCTCGATGAGAGTCATCGTGCTCCCATCGTCTAGAAGCGCGTGAGTCTGTATGGTGCCTGAAGGTCCTGACACTTCTATCGGGATAACCTTGAGAAAAGTATTGGCGCAATTTATAGCGTTAACGTGGCCCGAGTTACTACGTGTTGCCGCGGCGACGGTTACGGAATTTAATCCATGTAGCAATTTATGATGCCCGGCCTCGCATTGGTTTACCCCGCACGGTACATATTTACATTTAGTTGTCCGTCTATGCGCAGAGTTCAGACAGCGGAAACATATTTTCGCGTTTTTCGCCATTTCCCAACGTTCCTCGATCGATGCCGACAGAAATTTGGTACACGAGCCGACTTTATGTTCGTTAGAGCTATCACAAATTGCGCATTTTGATCGACTCGATTCCCTATACTGCGGCGGCGGCGGCGGCGGCGGCGGTTGTCGAGGCTTAAAATTATTTGGCTTTTTATTTTCCCGATACTTTATTTGCGCTACCGTGCGTGGCCGATTATCGTATCTATTTGGTCGATCATCGAAATCGCTATCTGAATCGCTGTCACGCTCGTTTCTGTATGGTGGGGGGCGTAGCCTAGTGCCAGCCTGGCGCGCGGGACCTGGGTCGTTGTAAACCGCGTTCACCATATTTCGTGGTTTAAAAGATTTTGAGCGTGTCGTCCGTTTCGCGGCGTAACTTATTTCATTCAGAAAACTCGACATCGCAATTAAATCCGGCAAATCCATATTTGCTTGTTTATATTTTGACCACTCGTAACGTACGAGGATATTTAATTTATCTATGATTTTATTTACGAGCTCGGGCGCGTGTAAATATTTATCCTGTCGTAACGATTTGATTGTGGCCACCGCGTTCGCGACGTGTGCGGCAAAACTGACTATATTTGAATTATCCTCTGCCAATCGAGGCATCCGTTTTACGTTATGAATTTCGGTCAAAACAATTTCTTCTGGATCCCCGAAATGTCTCTCAAGAGCCTCCATTATTTCGTAGGGGTCCTGAACCGTATACATGATCGATTTGACCGCGGTGCGCGCCTCGCCTTTTAACGCACGCCGAATGCGACTGACGTTGTTCACCGAGCTGAACATGGGCGCGGTGTCTTCGAATTCGGCGCGGAAAGCTATCCATTCGGTAATATTTCCGTCGAAATGGGGCAATTCCGGCGCGGGCCGTTGAATTATTGGAGCGTACGTATGGGGGTTCTCTAACGCGTGCACTGGCATAGAACGATTCCGCAGTTGTTCCGGTCGCAGGGGACTTTTAACCTCTTCGGCGCCAGACTTTCGTATCGACTGTTGTCTTACCCAGCTACGGACTCGGTCGTTTTCATCAACGTCGGAGGTCGTACCACCGCTGTTAGATCGCACCCTACACTGGGCGATCTGCAGCTTACACTCAGCGGTATCGGCCTCCTTACGAGCGAGTTCGAGCTTGGCTTTACAAACTTCCAGTTCGGCCATTAATTTCGAAAGTTTGGCGTCGCGTTCCCTATTGTGACGCGGTTCTATCTCGCGGAGAGATGCGCGATCTCTGCTACGTTCGCGCGCGTTTTCTAACACTGTACCCGACGTACTTTTGTTTGCAATTAACGTGTTATCGAGATTTATGGGGTTTTCGGCACTATTCACTCGCGTTTCCCTATTCACTCGCGGGTCCCTACTGTGCGCGCGCGGTTCCCTACTGAGCGGACGCGGTTCCCTACTCTGATCACGGTTGCTACTGGTGCCGTCGCTTCCTTCATTGGACGGCATTGGTGTGGGTCGGTGTTGATACCCTCCCGGTGCGGCAGATGTGGTATCGCGCGGCTTGCGTGACCGCAGCGATCTTCCTTGTTCCGACATCTTCTTGCTGGCGCACGTGGGGTTCCCTAACCTTACCTACCTAACACCTATTCGTAGACGCCACTGAGTGCGACGTCTACGGGCCTGATCCCTACAGACTTAACTCGATGGCGTGGATCCCTCGGTGCACTGAATCTCCCGCCAAAGCCTAAGTGCTATGGCCAGGGCGTTTGAAAGCAGTGTGATGATGTCGACCATGCGACATATGCAACGAAAGTTGCCAGACACCCCACGGAGCGAGCTCAACGTGTTCGGCCTTGACTTCAAACGGAGCGAGCTCAACGTAATCCGTCCTTCCGCGAAAGCGGGCGAGTGCTTTGGTCCCTAACCTGAGCCGAGTGACCTTCAAGCTCAGCACGTACTTGTTTCTTTTTTCTTTCTTCTGCCCGAAGTCCACTTGATTTGTCGTTGATCTTCTTTCTTGATCCGGCTCGAAGGACCACTGTTAGGTGCGGGCTATAGCGGGCAGGAGAGCTTCGTTACCGGGAATTACCAGGAACCAGGTTACCAGGATACCAGGATACCAGAGGGATGATGTAAATAATAACTCTTATTTAAAATACTGTGTAGAGTGTGAGTAGTCTGAGATGGAATTGATTGAATGGGACTTGGCCGCCATTATATTCCGTCGTTCCATCGCACACTTAGTGGGGGTGTGGTCAAGTGTATAATTTATTGAGTAAAAACAGTTTAGAATGAGACAAAACAATAACAAACAATAATCTTACAGTACTAACTTATCCTAAACACGATACAAATTTTATAATTAATTAACATAAAACTAAGTGTATAAAATTACGGTATATAAAAATTATAATGCTGTATGCGAAAGTTATGTACAATTATAAGCTATATGAGATAAATTATTTACTATCGTAAGCTATATGCGACAGCCCTCTTATCCACCTATAACAGTAAAATTAATACCTATGTTGTCCTGTAGAACTAAGCGTAGAGTGTTTACTTAAAAATAATATATAAGATAGGCTAATCACTAATATTGTGATCGTAAAGAATTATTTAGTAGAAATGACTGATTCTTGAGTTTCTTTAAGCTTTCTTCTGAACAGTGGTCTCCTGTTTGGAAATACCGGTAGACTCAGACTTGTAAAAGTATCCTTGCGGCCTACTAACAGTATAAAAAACATTATCTCATTGTTCACTAAGTTAATACAGTAAATTTTCGAATGGCTACCGAAATTACTGGTCCATTTTGTATAATCCTCCCGAAATGAATTAATTCACCTGAAGCATAAATCCCTGAAGCTGCAGTCACGAAGAGATTACAGCTAACAGGAACGTTATCTATATTATATATATAGATAACGTTCCTGTTAACTATATTATATATATAGATAACGTTCCTGTTAAAGTTGTAAAAAATAGATGTCTATACTTAGAAAATATTAAAAAAAACCAACTGTAATAGACTATTTTGAGGTCATTGATTACAACACAAATTACACAGTTCTTAATTTATTTTGATCTAGAAGGTTTTATCTTTGTTCGCGGAGGAGAAAACGTCATTATCCCTCTTTTTTCTTCAGCGTGTCGCGTAAAAAGTATCCTATAACTATCTGTGGATACCCAGCTTACCCGTGTGCCAAAAATAATTGAAATCAGTTCAGCCGTTTGGGCATGATGAGGCCACAACGACACATACAAATATACTTACAAAATAAAAATAAAATCCATTCAGTGACCTTTAAATAGTCCGTTACAATCATTATATTTTTTGAAAATATCTTCAATGAACAGATATAATTTTTTTACAACTGTATAAAAGTACCTATAGACGTTAAATTATCATTGCAATATTTAAATTATTAGTTTAATGGTGACATTGCTTTATTGTTTTTATTCCTTTACTCAAAATTTGCCGTTAGCGTGACAAAGGCGCCATTTACACACGTTTTCAGTATGTAACAATCTATTATATAAAAAGCGTAAACGCCATTGAGACGTATCTATTCTTGTGGAAATTTACACAAGGCTCTGAAACGCAGATCCCTAAATCTGCGAGGAGATTACAGCCGACAGGACCGTTATATGAAACATTTCTCACCTGTCTGTCGAATGATATTATACTTTTTCCTGTCTTTATTAAATAAAATACGAGCTTGGCAATTTTTGTAAGTCTGGAAGCGAGGTATTGCCAGTTTTAAATATAAGCATTTCAATATGAAATACTTAGTGTAAGTAAATTAAGGAGATTGTATTTTGTACCCATAGCTCGTTTTCTTAGCTCACAAGACAAATCAAAACAATAAAAGCTTGACTTTAATAAAAAAAAAAACACATCAACATTTGTAAGTATATGAAAAAACTACTACACTGCAACTTCAAAAGAATACCTACTAGGTTTTTTGCCATGGTATGGAATAGCATTTAATATTCTCGGTAGATATAAATTAATGGGATGGATGTTTTTAGATTTTATTTTTGATGAGTGCAACCTTTCATTTAAGAATACTAAACACAAACCTGCCGAGAACAGGAGCCGGGTTGCCTCCAGCTCCGATACAATGTCACATCGTGATGCCATCCCTCTTCTGATACTGCAGCGAGCTACTTCAGCTACCATCTAAGCATATTCTGTTTCAAAATTATCTTGACCCACTTGCCTTTCACACGGTAGCTATAATGATTACAGATTGTCAAAATAAAAACACATTAAGTATTTAAGAATCTGTCTGTTGAACGTATTTTCTTGCTCTGTAGGCAGAAAATTCTCATTTTTGACTTTTTAAGTATCACTAGGATGTTTACTGAAGATTTTAAAATAATGGTATTTACGCTATCCCACTCTGATCGGTAAACGTGACAATGCTTGACAACCGAATTCTAATAATTGACACCTTTTGTCACCTCTAATGCAATGAAATATACTTAAAGATGCCAACTATTGGGATAGTGTCGAAAACTTGAACATTTACCAATCCTCAATTTTAAACAGTAGCCATTTTAATTACAGAGTTTGTCATAAACCCATTTTTTTTCGATCCTGTCTGCTGAACGCATTCTCCTGAGCTGTAGGCAGAATCTCATTTCTGATTCTTTAAGTATGACTGGCATTGTCATGTTAACAAGGGATTTTGAAAGGATGATATATATGAAAACAACTAGTAAAATAGCGTTTTATTCACACACGGATATGGAATGTGGACAAGAAGTCCGGCGCGCGCACGACAACGTGCTCGAAGTCCATGAAGGACAGCTTCCCGTCGCCGTCCACGTCAGCCTCGTCCAGCACGCTGGCTACGATGTCCTGCCGCTCCTGCTGCTGCAGCTCACCATGAGTCAGGAGCCGGGTGGCCTCGAGAAGGTCCTCGCGACCGATGAACATGTCATCGTCCAGGTCGTAGATGCGGAATGCGTACCTGGAAAAACAATTGAAAGTGTTTTATAATAAGTAAAACCCTTCACTTAGATTTGTCTATGCACCACATACATACATATACATTATCCTAATATACATGTAGGCATTACGTCAGGACTTGCTGTTGCTGACCTACCTACCTCGGGTCCCACGGAAGACCAGCGCTGCGATATTACCCCGATGTCGCAGCATCATGCTGAGTGGTAACCTTTTGTTGTGGACATGGTAGCACCATTGTGTCGTATCCTTATATTAAGTGTTATTGTCAATCTAGATTAAGGAAATTTTGATTTAATTATTTCTGTAAGCTTTCTTCTTGTAATGGTGTTATCTTTTGCTGCAATAAATGTGTTTTGTTTATTTCTTCTTTCTAAGTGCAAGACGGACTCGCGTACCGAGGGTTCCCTACAAAATATACGCTACAAACGGCCGTATCAATGAAAATCCAGTGTTAGCAGAGCCCTAATCCTAAGCAAAATGTACGCGGTGTTCGGTCTTTAATATTGGTTACGGACATAGACAGACAGACATAAAATTATTCTGTTTTTAGTATTTGTTGTTATAGCTGTAACAGAAATACATCATCTGTGAAAATTTCAACTTTGGTATCTAACTATCAGGGTTCATGAGATACAGCCTGGCGACAGACGGACAGGCAGACAGACGGACGGACAGTGGAGTCTTAGTAATAGAGTCCCGTTTCGCCTATTGGGTAAAAAATTCGAGTACTGTATTTCTCTTCGTTGGTTTTCAGCTTTCCTACGAGTATCCCCTAGGGATTTAATTTTCGGAAATTCCTCTTAAGAGTCCGCAGTAAGCTCGGCCGAATTTCACCTTCCCATACAAACGGAGTTTCGTTCTTATTTTAAAACTACGTGTTAGATTGTAACGAAAATTTGCATATACAATGACATGAGGTATATCTAGGCCTGAAACTAGTTCATATGCCTGCAGTTTATAAAACAAACAAAATACAGCAATAACAAGTTTTGTATGAAAAACTTAAATTCTCTGTATTTTTTTATTATGGTATCTGAAGCTATATAAACTTATTACAGGCCTGCATATAGCTAAACTTATTCTAAGTACAAAGTTTCAGAGCAAACTAGTTAGTCGTTTGAAAATGAGAGCGTAACTACGTTTGTATGGAGAACCGAGCTTACTGGGGACTCTTAACACTGACGTTATCTCGACTATCATGCATGAGTAGTTTGAGATTGTGCATTGTCAATAGTGTTGTTGGAACTGGCAAAATTTGGATCAAGGACATAACATTTAGGAAAGTAGGGATTTCTATTTCAAAAAAATTACACATTAGATGGTTTTGTTCCATCCCTTACCGCCTGCCGTTTATTAAGCTCAAATTTGGATCGCAAATTAAATTAATCATTCAAGATTAGCGTAATGTGGGATTTTAATAGAAAAGGAATGGTACCATTTCTTGGATAACGGATACAGAGACAGAATTCTAGATTGTAGATATCCAAGGATGCTAAAACGATGTTTTTCCTTAGTTAAAACTGCCTATTCACGCTCGTACACAAAGAGACTTTTAGTATGAACTACAAATTATTTCTGATTGCCACATAACTTTAGAGCGGGGTAAGTGGAACCCTGCCCTGGTCAGACCCCTACAAGTGATAATACGTGTCAAGCCACAAAGGTTTGTAAGGACTTCGAGGGCACACCTCGCTATTTCGAGATAGCACAGTCTGAGGGCCAAATCGTCTGTCCGGTTTAAATTTACCTTTAGAAAGATCACTGATCCTTTGACTTTTACGACCTTAGAATTTATTGCTTACTCAGTTTCATGATGAAGGAGTAGGTGTTTAATTCTGTATGTAGGCCGCAAAGGCACTATTGCATGTCTGACTTTCCGGCATTTCCCAAGAGGAGACCACCGTTGAGTAGAAAGCCGAAACATACTCAACAGTCAGTATTTTTTTCTAAATAACTTATCTATTACAAAATTAGTACTTAGCCTATCTTCAATCTATGTTTTTAAGTATGAACTCAAAGCGTAGTTCTCCCAGAAAACATATCGCCATTCGCAAATATTGATTCAAACTTTCATGTTTTTCACAATGAAACGCGTATAATTATGATTTATTTATCTACCTCGACGTTACGGCCCGATCCAGACCATAAGGACCTTTAGCGTCGTGGTAAAAAAAATAACTCCATTTAATCCCGATGCTTTGTGTTATTTTTTATTACTCGACGACACACCGTATACTGTATGTTCGTCAATTGTGAATTATTAGGTTTAGAGGTTTATTTTTTTGTTTTGTTGATTGATATATTAATACAGGGTCGGGGAGTTCGGCTCTAAATTTTTCAGTTTCAAGAACATATCCGAACATAAGGGAAGAAAAAAGGGATGAAGATTTTAAGTACCTGTGCATTCATTCTTCCTTGATTATTTATTTCAAGACGGTTGTTCCATATTTTTTACTTAAAAAGTAATTTTAAGATCCATTTCTCAGTGTTTCTTGGTGAACTATCACGTAGATTCATTAGACTTGATTCATTACTGCTGTCAGAGCCACGCGAAAAGTTGAGTTCTAAGTTTCTTTTGTTAATGAGATAGACGCGTTTACGACAGTTATTACTGCAATCCATTAGCTGTCTCTTTTATTTCACTGAAGGAAAATAAATTAACAAACAAAAGTAAGAAATGAAAATAGACAGTTAACCAAAGTCTTCACACTCCGCACTTCATTGATTTTTAGCTTTCAGTTAATCAATGCTTTTTTCATTGTTGCGAGAGAGATATCAATAGTATTTTATGCAATCGTTATATAATGTATGCTTTTTCAGTCGAATACCGCGTTTAGGCCACGAAACTTGCTGAGTGGCCTAAGTAAGGTACGAGACTTAAAAAGCTAATTATATAACTATTGTATACAATACTTTTTCTACGAGTAGGTATCATCATCATCATCATAATCATAATCATCACCATCACCATCACCATCACCATCATCATCATCATCACCATCACCATCACCATCACCATCACCATCACCATCACCATGACCATCACCATCACCATCACCATCACCATCACCCACCCTAGGGATGGAACAGCTATGTAGCCATGAAAATTTTACGTTCTTAAAAGGCGAGATTTTTTTTATATATTTGCATTAAAGCGAGTCTCCCTAAACAAAGAAATTATAATTTTCGCAATCAGTTCTATTTTTGAAATCATTATAGTGCATTCAAAACTGTTGGCTTATGAAATAAAGTGTTGGCTTATGAATATATCCGTTCAGTTGGAAGTGCCATATAGTATCTGACATTGAAAAGTATGCTATTAAAGTTTAGTCTATGAAGTTCTTATTGAGGGATTAAAGTCGACGAGTAGAAAAACCAAATAATAAATTAGTAAACACATACGCATTTATGAGCGTGGAATCGTATCGCAGCTCAAAATTTGACCAGGTAAGGGTGAGCCCATAAATCATCGTCATCATATCAGCCGAGAAACGTCCACTATTGGCCGGAGGCCCCTGATAAGCCTTGATGTCCTGGACGTAGGCTCGCTGAAGACAGACATTAATCAGGTTCTATCAGAGTCAGTAGTGACTGTCTGTTACCAAGCTTTGATGAATGCAGACTCACTGAAAACGGACATCATGTCGAGAACGTCCATAAAGGGTAGGTTTCCGAAGACGTCGTTGAAGAACACCTCGCAGATGCATCTTTTAAACGGGTTCTACTGACAGAAGCGGTTACTATATTTTACCAAGTCTTGAGGGAGAACAGTTCGCAGATGCGTCGTTTAATCAGGGTCCATCAGAACCAGTGGCGACTGATTCTTACCAAGCTTTGATAATTATCCCTGGGTGCAGACTCACTGAAGACGGACATCAAGTCGAAAAAGTCCTCAAAAAAGGTTTCTGGAGCCGTCGTGGGGGAACACCTCGCAGATGCATCTTTTTAACGGGTTCTACTGATAGAAGCGATTACTGGGTCAATTTCCCAAGCAGTATTTTTTTATGGCAAGACTGAAAACGCAGGTGTGGAAGGTTTTGCAATAAAGTACAATTTTTTTCGGAAATAGCCTCCGATTAGCTACCTTGGGCAACAGCTAAAATCAAAATATCAATATATATATATAAAACATATATTTAGACCGAAATTCTCATCAAGGTGGGTTGTCCGGCAGCCGGTTTTATTTGTAAAATGCCACATAGTTCGAATACCACACAGGACAAAGAAAATCTTTTCCCTTTATTTTATTACCACATAAAAAGGTAATAAAAAAGCACATTATTTGTTTTATACTTCGTTTATATATTCCTGAATGACAAAATCTGTAATCGATTAATTCGAAAAGTTTGTTTCCTTATGCCCCCCGTCTCCTACGCACTTGGAGCAACAGTCAAGCCGCGGCGCTCGGCGAGAAAGCACAGTGCGTAGCGCTGTCCTGCACAAACGTTAGTATATCATCACGGTAGTGTGGGGACAAAAAACTTATCATTACCAAGTTAGTTATATCTTTTTTTTATTTTTTTACGGTTTTGTTGGAAATTTATGTATATACACATGGTTTCTGGAGTTGTATTAGTTTAGTGATATATGGCTTACTTTTTTTAATTTTTTTTTTACGTCGTTTTTCTCACTCCGCCATTCTCATTGCGGTGCTTCCGGTGGAATTTATCGACTTTAATATCCACCGGGATGAGATTACACCGGAATAACGTCAAATGTAGCTTCACTGCTCACAGATGTTGAAATAGTGATTATTATTATAAGTTATATTTTTATTTATATATAGTAGTTACGTAAGTTTTATAACGCAATGCATATAACGCGAAAGTAAGTTGATCCGAGTATCAAAATTACAGAAGTCGTATATGGTGTCGTAAACGATAAATAGATGCAAAACTGTTATTTTGTTTGGAAACAAATTGGATTAAATAAAAAAAATGTTTATTAAAATCGTGTTTTTATTTTAATTCCGGTGGGCTGATTTTATCATACCGGTGTATATTATTCATTCTGGTGTGACTTACCTTTCATTCCGGTGTTATTAATAATTCCGGTGGAAGCTTAGATTTTGATCCCTAATATCTCAAAAACTATTTAAGTTTGTAGGTTTCCTTTTAGGTATGTTTAATAATAAAGTCTAAATTACATACCTACATTTAAAATTCTCAAAAAGAAACAGAAGTAAATATTTACACCGGAATGATACAAAAAATGCGATTTGTTGAAATTGACCCTACTATATTTTACCAAGCCTTAAGTCCCTGGCCCTGGGTGCAGACTCGCTGAAAACTGTCATCATACCTTAGAAAAACGTCTCGCATGGGCAATGCTTAAATTAGTTCCATTGATACTGATACTAGCGGTTACAGTCTCACCAAGCCTTGATGTCCCTGGGCGCAGACTCGCTGAAGACGGACATCATGTCGAGGAAATCCTCGAAGGTCAGGTTCCCGGAGCCGTCATGAGAGAACACCTCGCAGATGCGTCGTTTAAATGGGTTTTCCTGGAACCATTGTTTCGTAGCTAAAGTTGGAAACCATGCTTGGTTGGATCTTCTTATGCATGCTCCTAAATCGCCTATTCCTAATCTTCAATACCTTTAATATAAGATGAATGGCCCAACGCTAACACACGCACTGTCCCAATAATTGGTTAATTCCACCATAATTTCAAAGCAATAGAGGTGACGGATAGGCTGTCAATTATTGAAATTAGAATGTCAACTGTTGGAAAGTTTACCATAGTTTTAGAATTCTTTTCTAATAAAATAAGGTTAATTTTAATATTGACTAGAAAAAATCGAGATCGAGATATCAACTTATGTTGTATTGGTTTTAAAGTTATTGTGCCAGTGCCTGCTATCCCATTAGTTGGCACCAATGGCACCATTAATGGATGAGGCTCAGGAACAGTTAGGCCATCGTTAGCCGTAGTTAACCATACAAACCCAGGTTGTACGGTTAATTGTTCGTCGCATAACTGAAACTTTCATAGAAAATGTACGTGAGTTAACGTGTCCAGCTTTTGGGCCTCACTCTAATTTGAATTCATAGCAATCGAGGTTACATAGCGGCTGCCATTATGTTTACCTTCCGCTGTATTGAACAGGAGCTAAGGGCGGGTGTCCGCTCGGAGTACCGTTTCCTGTATATTCATAGACCAGCCCTGCTTCTGGCGAATCGCCCGCACTCGAATATATAGGAAAACACCCGGAGCGGACTCTAAGCGTTTTTTATTGTGTGTAATCCAGTTTTCGACAGGATCTTTGAAAAATATCAGAAAAGAACACTTAAATTTCGTTAACGTGTAGGCTTATAGAATAAACGTAGGCCAATTCCAGAAATGTGGACCTTTGAATGCGGTGAATGTCCGAAGACAATTGCACTACGTAGATATATGACGGACTGCCATGCCTGTTGTGTGCGACATATTGTCCAGCTCGCGGTGGCTTTGAGATGTAAATGTGTGATGTGACGTCTCTATTTCAGTAAACTTCATGAATAATGAAGATATAAAGACAACAGCTGATAGCTGTTTCACTGGGGGCCACTGATACATTAATTATCTTGTCCTCTTTGACTGATAATTCCAAATTAATTACCTAGAGTTTTTTAGTCTCCATTATTATTCACTGTGTGTTTACAAAACATAAGGTGTGTCATTTTATTGAATGAAAACTAATCAGTATCATTATCATCATCATCATTATATCAGCCCAATGACGTCCACTGCTGGACAAAGGCCTCCCCCAAGGATCTCCATCACAACCGGTCGTGCGCCGCCCTCACCCAACGGTTTCCTGCGATCTTCATCAGATCATCGGTCCATCTTGTTGGGGCCTTCGGTATATCTTCTCTCCCTATATATTCTCCCTAATACTGCAGTGTTGCCATCAGTAATGACATACGGAGACGTGGTCATTCACAATGGGCCTCATAAGGAGGCTCAAAGTCACTCAAAGGGCAATCGAGCGAGCTATGCTCGGAGTCACCTTGCGAAATCAGTTGGTGATTGTTTAAATTTCAATATATGTACCTACAGAACTAATAGCACTCTGCACTAAACATTTATGAGTCTGTTCAAATCGTTTAATCAAATTGTTTAACTAAATTTACTACATGGCTTTGGCTCATAAGTAATTGACAAGATTTCATATTTGGCTATAGCCCTAAATTGATATCCGATGTATAGAAAAATGCATATACCTACAATCCGAAAAAATATTTTAAGATTTTTTTTCTCCTATTTTTCGAAAAAAATAGCTGAAAGTGCTAAACCGGAAGATGACGTCATTTAGAGGAAGGAAGGTCTGTGCCTTTCATAGATTAAAAAAAATCTCGTTCCCGGTTGTCACTAAGTCACGTTTGACAGTTAATCCAAATATGTCATTGCTTTCTCTTGCTCAAATTTCGTTCGTGCACTATTTTCCCGTTTACGATTGTTCTATTGCGACTCCGCTTTTCCACGGACATTGGTTCTAACCCTTTAAAGAGTCGACTTTTCCACGGATTTGAGAAATGAAGAACTCCGACTGACTCACTCAAGCTGATAGCACAAACTTGCCACAAGTAGAGATGCTCATGAATGGAATATACTCAAAGCTGTGATAAGTATTGAGGTGCCAAAAGTATCATAATCACAACGCAACACTTAAGTCGATAATGCAGTGGGGTACGTGGAGGTACGCTGAGTCTCCAACATGTTTTGTGCAACGCCGTATGACTCCAGAGTATCGCGTGTGAAACAAATTGTAAAAGATTACGGTTTTGTACTATTCTATATTACGCAATAAAGTTTAAATAAATAGAATATCTCTGTAATGTATCTGATATAAATTACTAAACAATGTGAAATTTTAGTGGTTGTTTTCCCGCAGCGAGATGATTTTGAACATGATACTAAAACAACTTTCCCCAAGGAACATAGATCCAAATATGAAAAAAAAAAATCGGCTCCCCATAAGTAGACTTGATCAGCTGATTCCATATTTTCTATGGGTCGTCGAAATTACATTGTATAGTGTCAACAATAAAACATATATTTAGTAAGATAAATCGTTTATTTTAAAGCTAACTGTAACAGAAGTAGCTTTGAGCATAACACATCACACACTCCCATCCGCCCGCAAGACACCATTCTGCTTTATTTTCTAGAGGAAGTGCAAATAACTTTTTTCCAGCACACGTACCGTACAGCCGTAATTTTAAAAGTTTTTACGGAAAAATATTTAGTTTTTGCGGAAGACATATTCACCGAAATTTCTCAAATTTGTAAACAAATATTTGAACTATCACTAAACGTTAATATTCAATTCCATAGATAAGTATTCGTATTCTAGGTAATATTACGGCTGACACACACGACAGATGCCCGTTTGGTGTATTTAAGCAGATTATTAGACTTTTGTTTGCTAATTAGGCTCTATTTTACAAACATTAGTTCAGAAAATTTACGATTTCAGATCTGAGTAGGTTTACCGACATGATTTAGTAATTAAAATCGTTTGCGTGTATTTCGATAAACATAACATTTTTCTTTGTTGGCAACACATCATCCACTAAATGACGTCATTATGGCCGTTACGCTTTTTTAGAATGAGTAACTCTAAAACTTGATTTTTTGCTTCGAAATGGAGACTTTCGAGGAAAATAAAAATGAAACATTGTCAATTTACCACATGTGAAATCTGACTACTAATCACTGACCCACATCCACTGGACTGGCAGCTGTCAACTTATTTTTGTAAGTATTTGATTAACGCCATTTTGGCGCTGTAGGAACTACTTGGCAGATACGAGTGGTCATGGAACTAAAATTAGTGATGTCCGCATGTCGACATCTGTAACTAAAATATCGATCAGATCGTTCGTTATTACATCTACATTTGATTTTACATACTATGAACTGCGAAATCTAACTTGACAATATCGCTGGTCTCAAGCGTAAAATTACACTAGTAATAAAACTTGCAGCAGCTGCCTTCCGTAATTTTCGTTTGCATGGAATAAATAAGGCGACATTAAAGCGATTTAAATAGGTCAGTATCGAAAAAGAAGACAGCATTTTAAGTAATACTATATACATGCCTTAATTATTGTTTTTTTTTAAGCCAAGCAAAAGAAAATAAAATTAATATAGGTACATGATATTTATATCAATACAAAATTACTTAATTTGAATATCGATATGGAAATTATCGATATGACCTCCTCGGAATAATTTACGTCAAAATTAGTGCCGTGGGACACTCGCTGACCGCGAGGGGCGCTTCAAATTGGTGTCAAAATTATGTGTCAAAAGTATTTGACAACCTATCCAGTGGAATAACAGAGATTAGTGCTTATTAGTACCGTTTTTTATGGCTATTCGATAGATTGAGCCAGTGTCATGTCGATTTTTTTATAAAAAATACGTATACACGAATATGGAGAGAACTTACCTAACTTAAAAGTTGCTACTCCTGTAAGAAAAAGCTACAAAATTAGTTTAACAATACACAACTACGGGGGTTAATTACACAGATTTATACTTATATTTCAAACTAACGTTAAGAATCAGAATTTATGTTAACATCTTGGTGTTTCTATGAAACACGAGTGACAAATATATTGTCAGGTGCAATGCAAGTGAGAGAGAGAGATAGCAATATGCACCCGAATACTAGCCGATACTTTGGTTTCACTGTACAACAGATTAAAATATTTTCATATGGTTCTCATCTAATCTAGTAACTGGAGGTTTCAATGACAGCCCACGCCATTAAAAACCTGTGCCAACTTTAGTCATTCCACGTACCGAGTTAAAAGTAGGACTCATCCAAATTAAATATACCTACTATATATAATAAAAGCGCGTAAATTAGATATCCAAAACATAAATGTGAAAAAAAGAGCCAAGCTCGGTACAGAAATCATAGGTACTTACAGATTAGGTACATGGTGCAATGTTTTATACATTTGGATTCAGTATATGTTTGACCTGCAACTGCAGCTGTACAAATATTTGCTTTGTTATGACATGCAAACTTAACAAGACAAGCATCACTTATTGATATAAAATTAAGTCATGTGATGAAATTAAAATAAATTAAAAATAGTAATAAAATAAAACAAGACTAAAATTTGGTATCACAGTGTTTCATATCCAGATTACAAATTATTCTTACTATAAATATACAAAAATGAAAAAATGTCGGCGTCGCTGATCTGTTAAGTTTCCTGTTCAAGTGTGTATCTCACAATTCTAACAATTGAAGGTAACAACGTTAATTCGATGTCAATGTCAATCAAGAGATATTGGTTAGGTAATGTAGGGGAAATTGCTGGTCGGTCCACGGGCTACACCGAAATATGTCAAACAATATTTGACTGTATACCTTCTCTTTGCAGTATGCTACAGCAAGTTAGTTTCTATTAATTTTTTTTTACTGAATTGGTATTTTTTTTACGACAATCCATTGAAGCTTAACTGTGTATCGAATACCAAAGGTTACATTAGAGTCAGTTGTGTTTTTTCTTGGGCGTTTGTGTGTTTGTGTTTTTTTGTCACAGTACTTAAGCGGCGAGACGGATTTCGATCATTTTTGGTACCTACAAGAACCACTAAACATGCTAGAATGGTTATATAATACTTTTAACGGTTATTGCACGGTGTTGTAGTTGTACGGAAATGACAGGATTTTAGGGTTCAGCAGCTAAAATGACAAAAACGGACGCCATAGTTTCCTCATGTCCGTCCATATGTTACAGGCAATTTATTAAAAAAATATCACATGTATAATGATGACATTTGAAATACAGGTGACTTATATAAGCCACTACTTAGTTTGGTAGTAAATAACAAAAATAAATGTATCTAGAGGGGCACTCCATATACATCCACTTCTCCTATTTCAACAGTTCTTCTAAAAACATATTAAAATTTCTAACATACATTTTTGAACAAGTGCACAGTTCCGTAAATAATCCGCCCTGAAAGTTGCGTAACTTGTGTTATCTTTTAAACCGCAAAACAACAATTTTGTTTAAGTAAATATGATCAATACTAATATTTTCTTCTGTTTCCGCGATTATTACTCATTGAAATAAAACAATTTAACGGATTATATCGCGTATATTATCTCATTTTAGTTCCCGACGTTTCGGAAGCTTTCCAGCTTTCCATGGTCACGGGAGGTCCTCCCGTATAATCCGTTAAATTGTTTTATTTCTATGATCAACACTTTCAAAGATTTTTTTTTTCAACATGATCGTTTCTACCGTTTATGAGTTATTGCCAAAAAACTGCGCTAAGTGCCACGAAAATACGCTCTTTTGCTAGTGCACTTCTTCACATCGTATTTTTTTCATCTGTATTGCATTTCTTTGTTGTAAGGGCTGCGGAACCCTACACTGAGCATGGTCCGTCATGCTCTTGGCCGGTTTTTCTAGTCTATTATAAGTATATGTTCAGTCGTTGCTCTTAAGTATCGAGGCTTGTATGCTTAGGTAGTATATACTTATACATAAGTGTACGTCTTTGTATGCCTGGATACTTATGTGAGAGCACCGATTGTAGAAACTGATGCCATCGTATTTTTCCCGAACTTGGCCGCCGCACTGCCGTGCACCTATTCACTCAGTAATCAGTATGCAAAGCCGTGGCTGTCACGTGCCAGCGTTATGTTGCTTCACGATAACGATTAGTTACAGTTACAACGACTGTTCGGCGGCTTCTACAGTTTCGTCTATGAAACGAAGCTAGTTAGAGCAGGAATAAACCTCTATTTAAATTACTCGTAGTCTGTCGCACTTAGGGCCGATTTCACCAACATTGAATTTACACGAGATTGGCTACCCCAGTATAACTTTATTCTAACGATTTATATAACACTAGCTTCTGCCCGCGACTTCGTCCGCCTTAAATTCGTTTATCGCGGATAAGGGTATTTTTCCGGGATAAAAAGTAGCCTATGTCCTTCCCCGGGACTCAAACTATCTCTATACCAAATTTCATTCAAATCGGTTCAGCGGTTCAAGCGTGAAGAGGTAACGACGTTGCCTGTATACGAATTTAAGTCGGACGAAGTCGCGGGCAGAAGCTAGTTATAGATAAAACTGGCACGAGAATTTTGGAATTTGCTCATGACTAAGGTGTTCAGTATGGACCAAAACACGTTGAGCAGGGGTTTTTTATGACATAAGCTTCCGCTAGGTACCGTATATGTGGTTAAAATATCAGAGGGGTTACTCCGAAACCCGAAAAACGAAGTTCGTATGGCGCCATTCCGCTTACTCAAATACAGCTTGGCATGAGAGCAAGAGGGATGGCACGTTACGAACTCCGAATTTCAAGTTTCGGAGTAACTTCTCTGGTCTGAACTACTATCATTCATTTGTACTTATAGTACGCGAGGATTATTGAGATGAAAGTTGTGGACTTGTGTGTGGTCTAAGAGTTAATTCATCCATCTACATATTTTAAAAGTTGTTAACGTAATGAAAACCGTGGTATAAGATGAGTTCGACTAAGATCGGACACCGGGTAAGAACGTATGGCTTAAATGTACGCTTTAGGTACGTGTTCTAGCCAGGACAGCCTAGAACTTATCGTCGCACGTATCGGCAACATAAACCTCACAGCTGTCTATAAACCTCCAGCCCTCAACCTCAACAGCCAGTCTCTGCCCTGCCTCCCCCACCCTGCTTTATACATAGGCGACTTTAACTGCCGCCATACAGACTGGGGCTATAAGAAAAATGATAGCAATGGAGAGGAACTACATGCATGGGCGGAGAGAAATAACCAACATCTCCTACATGAACCTAAGGGAAGAAGCTCATTTAGATCAGCCAGATGGAATAGTGACACAAATCCTGACTTATATTTCGCATCACAGGACGCGCAGGGTAACAGACTGTCGGTATCGAGACGAGTTCTTAACAACTTCCTCCGCACTCAGCACAGGCCTTCCCTGGTCACCGTCGGCACTCAGGTACCCCTGATAAAATCCTTACCCCGTCCGCGCCGGAATTTCAGCAAGGCAAACTGGAGCACATTCTCTGAGAGCCTAGACGCTACCCTGCGCTTCATCAAGCCAGAAGTCGCTAATTACGGTCGCTTCTCCAAAGCGGCTATAGCTGCAGTGAAACGGTATATACCACGAGGGTTCCGGAAAGAGTATGCCCCAGGATGGTTGAGAGAGACGGAGGAGGCGTACGAAGAATTCAAATCTACAAATAACGCAGAATCCGCCCATAAACTTCTCGCGTCCCTCTACGCTGCCAGAAAGGCCAAATGGGAAGCCAGCGTTGAAAACATAGATTTTACTCATTCAAGCAAGAAGAGCTGGGCAATCTTGCGAAAACTAGGAGGAGCCCCACTCCACGAACAAAGAACACCGCCAATCCAGCCAAACGACATAGCTAAGCACATGCAATCGCTCATAAAAAGTGCCTCAAGCGATAAGACGCTCGCTAAAAACCTTCGTCAGGTAAGGGCTTATAACCAAGCGACGCTCGGCGAAATTGGAGCGTACTCCCAACCTTTCTCCTTGCCCGAACTTATGATAGCGCTAAAAGGCATAAAACCAAATAAAGCCGCAGGGCTGGATGACGTGTACCCCGAATTCCTTTTACACCTAGGTGGAGTGGGACTTAATTGGCTACTTGAATTCTTTAATGATATCATCCGAACTTGCTCAATTCCAGAAACTTTTAAGAGGTCAAAGGTTATCGCTCTACTCAAACCTGGCAAATCACCCGATCTGGCATCAAGTTACAGGCCGATATCCTTATTGTCAGTTACATACAATCTGCTCGAGTGCCTTCTGTACAATAGGATAAAAGAGGAAACAAACGAAGTTATTCCACCTAAGCAGGCAGGTTTCAGAGAGGGCAGAAGCTGCGCCGACCAGGTCCTAGCCCTAACTTCGTTTATTGAATCCGGTTTTCAGCAGGGCCTTAAAACATTCGTGACCTTCGTGGACCTCAGCGCTGCATACGACACCGCATGGATCGACGGACTCCTACACAAATTCAGTGATGTCATCCCATGCCAAAAAACGGTTAAACTCTTAAAAACCCTACTGGGCCCTCGCTACATCTAAGTGCACCTGGGAGAGAAGCCCCAGGGATCGGTTCTGGCGCCGCTCTTATTCAACATCTATGTCAAGGACATGCCCGACACTAAAAGGAGGAAATTTGCATACGCCGACGACCTTGCCCTAGCCTACCAGGCAAGATCATTCGAAGAAGGGGAAGCAGCTCTAACAGCGGATCTAAATATCATGGGCAAATACTACAAAATATGGCGCCTCCAGAATCCTCGCCAGAATCCCGCTAAAACAGAAGTGTCAACCTTCCACCTCACGAACTGCCTGGCTAAACGCAAACTTAACATTTATTTTTGCAGTGAAGACGTAAATCACAACTTCTTGCCTTAATACCTTAGTGTCACGCTGGACCGATCCCTGACATATAAACAACATTTTGTGAATGTAGCGCAGAAAGTAAAAAGCAGGCTTAGTATCTTGAGGAGCTTAGCTGGCACCACCTGGGGAGCTTTGGCCACAGTTCTGCGCACTTCCGCACTGGCGCTGGTTTATTCCACTGCCGAATACTGCGCCCCTGTATGGTACCGTAGCGCGCACACCAGCAAAGTCGACACCCAAATACACGAAGACTTGCGCATCATCACGGGGTTAATTAGGTCCACCTCGACTCCCTGGCTGCCAACGCTGGCACACATACTCCCTCCAGAGCTAAGGAGATGCAATGCAGCAGCTACAGAGTGGAAAAAATGCATGCGCAATAACATGCCATAACACTGGATCAGCTGCCTCACCACCGACTTCCATCTAGACACCCAATATGGATGGACAACGATCTCACATCTTACGACATTCAATCGAAGTGGCGTCAGCTCTGGTAAGTATACAACCACCCACAAAAGGAGCTGATTTCAGACCCAACCGAATAGCCAGCTGGTTGCGAAGCTCCACTTTCTGTATGGGTGAAGCTAAACAGGTTCCGTACAGGACACGGGCGGTCTAACCACCATCTTTTCAAGTGGGGGCTAAATAATTCTCTGGCTTGTGACTGCGGCGCCCTGGACCAGACCTTGCTCCACATCGCCGAGGAATGCCCGCTTCACCGTTTCTCTGGCGGCCTACAGGAACTCCATCAGCTTTCACCAGCGGCAGTGGACTGGCTGCATAACTTAGGAGTAAACATCTGATTCGGATCCAAACAGCAGTGATAACCAAAGAGGCATACGATATGATGATGAGGTACGTGTTTTTTTTTAATGCTGGAGATATGACGTGATGCGCTATTTTGTCCTGCTGCTAAAATAGGGCATAACGTCATATCGCCAGGAATAAAAAAATACAATAAGCGTAAATTTAAATCGGCTTGAAGTTAGCAGCCTAACTAAAGTTAAGTAGTAGCCCAAGATAACCCGACCAAATGAAGAAGTCTTGCTGGGTTTCTACAAGAATATCAAAAATACGTATTTCTAATGACAAATCAAAAGTGACTAGAACAGTCGTAGAATAGAATAGTCTCGCGTGGATTTTAATTTTGCTTCTTTCGCCGGACGCATTAAAGTGCGAAATATAGATACTCAAATGCTACAAAAATCGTTGGTCAGCTAACTTCACAAACCTGGCAGCCCGACTTCAGTGATTAATTACAATCCCGACATGAAGATGTCTAGAATACACTATTTCTCTATATTGCCTTAAACGTGCTGTTTAATAAGTTGCATCGTGTAACATTGAAAGGCCATATGTTCGTACTCAGTGTCCGATCTTAGTCGAATTCACCTTAGTTTGTAAATAAAACAATGTATTTGGGTCTCACAGTAGTGTTTTTAGTTAAAAGGCCATGAGAATTGTACAGACCTTGAGTTCTGGAAGTTTCTCTATCTCTTCAACAGGGACTGATATGGTGTGCGCCTGGTTCTCCGTCATCCTCTTCGGGATCAGGTCTGGGTTTACTTCCCGGAATCGCTTGAAAACTCTGTAACAGTACAGTATTGATCTAAGTAGAAATGAAAAATAAATTGCGATCCACTGCAGTCTAAGCCGGAATCGAACCAGCGTCTCTGTTATACCGGAACAGCGTCCTGAACCATTAGACCATCAGACCGCTTGTGATTCACAACGAATTACTCCTCTACCTTCGGTAACGATATGTTACCTTATGTACCATTCATTATCTGTAACAGTAGTTTAAAATTCAATAAATACATATCAGAGACAATTTTACACAAATCAGTGCCCCAAACTAAGTAAAGCTTGTGAGTACTATGTGTACCATATATATACTAGTATAAAGTTGTACAAATGAAATGTCTGTACATTGAAGATATTGTGCTATAGAATAGAGACAAATCAAAGCACATAGAAAAATACGATTGCTCTCGCACGTGGTCTCACCAGGAATCGAACCTGGTAACTTTGGATTACGCGTCCAACTTCTTACCGCTCCACTAGCGAGCGCTGGGTGTGTCTGTTTTTCTTTGCGCTTTGATTTGTATCTATATGACAATAGATAATAATGTGGTGTTAATTTTTCCACATTAAAAATACAGAAACACAAAAAATTGTGTTATTTGTATAAATTTCATCAATACGAGTATACTCCTAAATCTTGTAGTTTTTGAGTAAAATACCTGTGACATAAAGACGGACCATCATTACGAAACTATAAGGGTCTCTTTTTTTCCATTTTGCCTACGGAACCCTAAAAATCATTCAGATTTAGCTTTTAGCTGTGGAAGTATGTCGAAAACCTAACTCAATTTCAGAATTTTCGCTATGTTTTAATACATAATTAAAGTGAGATATGACGGGTCAATCTTTACCTTCCCTAAGTTACATTTGCTTTAAATTCGTACGAGCTCATAATTATGTACAGTCAGTTACACCTCTGTCATACAAAAATATGTGGTTTGTCAAATTTCTCTACAGCTGACCTTAAGTTAGTATTGTTAAGTGTGTTAACTAGTTGACTTCTTCAAAGTAGCGATGAGTTGTCTGACACTATTGTAACAATCAAGAACTACAGTATAGTGAGTATGATATAACATTATATGGATGTGTAGAAGGTTAAATCAAAAGTATACCATTAAAATGTCTACGGTTCATACGATTTTTTGAAATTGTGACAGAAGTAGTAGTGGTCAGGGCTGCGAAGCCCGCTTCATTTAATTAAGTGACAATTAATACGCGGGGCAAAGCGGCTTATGCTACCGACTTGGCTATAAAACCAAAAATAATCGGTCATGTCCATTTCGAGCAATCGGGGGCCGTACATAAAAAAATTGGTAACTGACATAATTTTCTGACTCGAAAATCGCATTCCCTAATCATAACTCCCGTTCTGCTGAGGAAATCTCACTTATGAAAGTGTTGAGAGCTTATTATACTCCGGTGCAGGTTCTCTTAATGCAACTAATAAATCGCGTCAGTCTATTGCCCGCCGATGCGCGAAAGAAGTAAATACATGCCAAATACACCAACAGACACGTTTTTCACATGGATCTCGCTATGCATGGACATAGGTCTTGCTTAAGGTGCGTCCACATTTGTATCATTTCACAAACAGATCTTCGTCCCGTGGCATGATCGTCTGTCACGATCACACTTTTGGACGTTGCGCCGATCCAATTGCTCAAAATCCATGTTGATACGCGTATCACACGCGCCGCGCCGACAGTAAGCGTCCAAGCAGCGCGATACGCAGTCATGCCATGCCACGGTGATCGGATACGAGCAAATGATACAAGTGTGGACGCAGCTTTAGCGGACGACTCTGTTATAATTTGTCCCGAATGCATTACTCGACGAAAGCTGAGAGTGAAAATCATTATTGGAGGCTCGAATGGTTGAAGTTGGGTCACAATGTGTGTGAACTTCAATTCATTTGTGGTCAGAGTGCCAAATGCCCTGCTGGCGACCTTCAAAGAGGAGGAGCTCTGGCCGAAGGGTGTCGTATTCCGGTGTTTCCGCGGCCGGTTAGTTGACACCCAGAAGTCGCGTCACACATCGCCAGTTATTAAACCGGAAAAGTGTTCCCAAGTAGCACACAAGCTGTATTTATGTTTATACAGCAGTATAATGGCCGTATAATTTCTTATACAGCTTGTGTGCTACCTGGGTTTATATTTATGTTTTGTTTTATATATTATTTGTAATGTTATTATGTAAGGGATCTATGGGCCACTAAGCCTGCAGTAAATTAATTCGAATACCATTTTTCCCAAGAGGCCATGGAGCGTAATTTATTAGGTGTAAATGTAATGGATCAATTCCAGAACACCACGCTACGCTCCAAGAGCCAAATCATCGATGTAGCTCGGAAATCGGCCCAACTGAAGTGGAACTCTTCTGGTCATATCATGCCGAACGAGTTGTGGGCCAAGACAACCACAGAGTGGAAGCCCAAAACTTCGAAATAGAGACGCGACAGATCTCGTTGGCGATGGCGGGAAGACTTACGCCTCTTCTTGGAGGACTGGCCAAAGGTAACTTTATACTGGGATCAGTGGAAGAAGAGGGGGAGGCCATTGCCCGGCAGTGGGGCCGCACGGACGTAATATAATAATTGAATAACATGCCACTGAACTCTGTCTTGTGTTATTCGTTCGCTGTCAGCCACTTTCGGTACGGTCTCAACTACAGAAACTTAAATATCCACGCTATCGTAAACTAAAGGTAACTTTATTTTTAACCGACTTCCAGAAAAGGAGGAGGTTCTATGTTCGACTGTTTGTATTTTTTTTTATGTTTGTACTTTGTTCCTTGCAAACAAAGATGTTCTGATGTCGAAGAACGCCCAAGAGTGTTGTGTGTCATTTAGGACATTACATTAACTTTTTACTGTGTGAAAGCTTAACTTACCTTAAAATTTCTTTCCTTGTAAAAAATGTACAGTCCTGCATTAAGAATATGTAGTTTTAGTTTTTGGTGTATGAGACCAGTAATAATCAAACTACAAAATAAGAATAAAAACACTTCTCGTATTTACTAGCCATGGTTTAGATTTTGGAAATAGTGGAAGGTAGGTTTTTTTATGTTATAGGGGACAAACGGGCAGACGGATCTCCTGATGGTAAGCGATCACCATCGCCCATAGACACCTGCAATACCAGAGGAGTCACAAATGCGTTGCCGGCCTTTCAGGTGGTAGCACGGTGTTTCCTTGAAGGCTTGAAGGTCGCATCGGAAGGTATACAAGCTTGCACGCTAAGAGGTTGGTTTCAAGTTTCTTTAGAATTTAGTAGTTTTCTATTGTAATTATTATATTCAATTATAAGTTCCACACATAGCAGTAAATCAGTTTCAACACAAATGAATTCCTATGACTGAAATCACCTTAGAATGCCCACGCAATGACGCAAGTTAGGTAGGTACGATGATGTTTACTACTTAGACGTGTAACAACCCTGTCAAGCCCACTCAAATAAATCTAATAATACGAGTATTACTCAAATGTCTTTGCCAGCCCGAAATATTCACCAAATAGCTCGGAATGCCATTAAAATACGCGGATTCTTTAACAAGAATGCGAAGAAAAGTGACTGAATAATAACCTAGTGCGTCTTCTAAAAACAAAAGAATACCTGATAGTCCTCAAGCTGTTGTTCCGTAAAGGTGACCACTTTATTCCCCATATCGTGCTTATAACAGTCGCAGCGGTTATAAAAGTGCGGTATAATGGTGATATAGCGGTGACAGCGACCAGGCAGCCTGTTGCCGCCGTAGCCGCCATAAAACTAGAGGCATTAACGTGGGGATTAGGGTGTGCCGAGGACAGAGTAGCTCGCAGAGGGTTCGTTTTAATTGGTCCCTTGACACATCAATAATTACACCTTCCAAAGGTGTAATTATTGATGTGTCAAATCCATAATAGTGGAATAATATAGGTTTATTATGACTAAGAAGTTTTTAGCGTTTAATCTTCAATGGGTCGACATTCAAAGTCAGGCATAACGGCAGGATGTTAAAAGGCCTATACTCGTCGAGCGACATGTGTCATGTCACACAAGTGTATGAAGGAGTGAGGAGTGCACGAACATTTTCTTATTTCGTCTGTTAAAAAGTGCGTTAAAGTGTATTATTGTCCTTGGGACCTTAGATTACAACTCTTTGGAGTTGAGACGTAACCTAGGCTTGCTGATGTTTGCGTGTCGGACCCGACATGGTGACTTTGACTGTCCAGAACTGGTTAGTTGACTCGTGCAACTGCATGTACCAGACCTCCTCAGGATACCCCTCAGACCGCGCCGACGCGATCTGTTGGCGGTGGCACCGGCTCGCACAATGAACTCTTCGCTTCTTGGTGCTCTCGCACTGATGAATGCGCTCTTGGATTTTGTACCGGAATGTAATCTGTTTGCATGGCGATAGATGGCTGTGAGAAGTGAATGCCTGAGACTCTGTGAAATTATGGATGCTAGGCCTCCTATAAAATGTAATTAGAGTATTGAGTAACTTGGAATACTTTATGTGATTTTATGAATGTAATTTACTAAGTTTAAGTTTCATGGCACTTTGGATTTTACTGTAAAATCATGTAAACACATTTGTCAATAAATTAATATTTGCTTCCTTTATTGAACCGTAAAGAATCACAAGGTAACGTTTATTTTTCTTGGGACTACTAAAATATACTGTAATTCTGCCTCGCAATACCAATTACAAAGCATAAAACATTTTTTATTTATTTCACTGTTTTAGCCTTAAATCGATATTTCTACGTTTGTTTAATATAGTAATTATAAATAATTAAAATAAATAAATACATGTCAGGGACAATCTTACACAAATCAACCCAGTCTCAAACTAAGCGAAGCTTGTAGTGGGTACTAGGCGACGATATACATAATATATAGATAAATTATAATACTTCAATACATCTATCCATATTTTTTAAAACATTCAAGATCCAGGAACAAACATTCGTGCTCATCACATAAACACTTGCCCTGGCCGGGATTCCAACCCGGGCACGCTGGCTTCGTAAGCCGTTGTGCAACCTACTGAGCAAAACGAGTCGAAATTAACTATAACTAATTAATGAAGAATAAATGCATTGCATCTTCTATATTATAATTGTTAAATGGATTACAGGTGTCTCTGTCCCTCGAGTACTCTGTGAGCAATAACAGACGGAGCTCTATTAGTCCCGCCCTGTTCGTCGGTATTTCATGTCTTTCTGATTGCCGTCGATATTTATTGGGAAATAATAGCGTAAATAACAACATGACCCAAGGTTGGGCTCTACTTAGCTTTGAGCTTGTAGGGTCAATCCTAGGGTATATTTTGGAATTTCTCATGATAATGTGAATTTCGAGAGATGACGAATTCTAAATTCCTTTTCTATCTTCCTCGTGTGTTCATAACTTTTGAGACTAAAACTCATATAGTTTTGGTGGCATTTAATGTACTATTTATTCTCTTCTGTTTCTGCAATTATTACTCATTTGAATATAAAAACTTCAACGAATGAGAGCTGCAAAGCTTCCGAAGATAATATACTCGAAACAATGAGGGTTTTTAAAAAAAAAAAAATTACAAATGCAATGTAAGCTTTGAATTTAGTCAAGTAAATTCAATAGACGTTATTAAAACATTTAAGTCACTGAATTTAAAGAAAACAGAGGATTTATGGGGAACTTCAGTAAAAATTGTTCATCATATCATAGACTCAATTGCACCCTATCTAGCCTTGATTTATAATAATTGCATATCAGAGGGCGTGTTTCCAGATCTTATGAAACTTAGTAAAGTCATACCTCTTTTTAAATCAGGTGACTTGAGTGACTTGACTAATTTCCGTCCGATATCTATACTAACTGTATTAAGTAAAGTTTTCGAAAAAATAATGTTGATGGATCTGCTGGGACACTTCAATAGAAATAAACTACTTAGTAGAAAACAGTTCGGTTTCACAAGGGGACGTTCCACGGCTGATGCAGCATCTGTACTCATTAAATATATTTACAACATCTGGGAGAAATCTTGTGATGCAATTGGAGTTTTTTGTGACCTTTCTAAGGCATTTGATTGCGTTGATCATGGAACACTCATTTTGAAATTAGAACATTATGGCCTGTCTATAAATGCCTTAAGCCTTATGTCTTCATATCTCAGCAATAGAACACAAACAGTTGTTGTAAATGGAACCCAATCCAGTGGAGCTGCAGTTAAGCTAGGAGTGCCACAGGGCTCTATCTTAGGGCCATTTCTATTTTTAGTTTATATAAATGACTTACCATCTATAGTAGAAAATCTTTCTGATATAGTACTATTTGCTGATGATACATCATTAATTTTCAAAGTTGACCGGAAAGCAACAGACTATTCCGAAATTAATAGTGTACTAGTTAAAGTACTTGACTGGTTTAATATTAATAATCTGGTATTGAATGCTAAGAAAACGAAATGTGTTAGATTTGCTTTACCGAATGTTAGAGCAGTGGATTCTGCTATATCGCTCAATGGTGAATGTTTAGAAATGGTGGATAGGGCATTATTCTTAGGTATAACACTGGACAAGAACTTGCAATGGAGTCCCCATTTAGCAGTACTTGCAGGTAAATTAAGTTCAGCAGCTTACGCTATTAGAAAAATTAGACAATTGAGCAATGTTGATACTGCTCGCTTAGTATATCATAGTTATTTTCATAGTATCATGTCATACGGTATTCTGGTTTGGGGCAAAGCAGCTGACATACAGACTATATTTGTGTTACAAAAAAGAGCGATTCGTTCTATATATAACTTGAACTCCCGTGACTCCTTAAGAGAACTTTTTAAAGACATCAACATATTAACCGTAGCGTCTCAATATATTTATGAGAATATTATTTATGTTATTAAGAACCTAGTCTTTTACTAGGAATTCAGATTTCCACAATTTTAATACTAGAAATAAAAACAAAATCGCCATTAGAAAGTTCCGCGTTCGTAAAGTAGCCAAATCATTCGTAGGCCAATGTATACATTTTTATAATAAGCTACCAGATGATGCTTTGAAATTATCGTTTCCAGCTCTCAAAAAGTACTTAAAAGAGTCCCTAATGGCAAAGGCTTATTATAGGGTAGAGGACTATTTAACAGACAAAAATGCATGGCCCAAAACAGAAACCAACTAATTTACTTTCTACCGGGACACGGTTCTTATAAGGTGGCATATCAAACGTATGTAAGTTGTTTTAAATAAAAATCACTATTTTGCTTTTTTATATTCTAGATTTTTTTTTTGTTACTTTTATAAGTTTTGATATGTTTCCTTGAAGAACTACGCATTGAGTTTATACTCAAAACATATATTTAGGTTAGTTAGGCTAAGCACGAATATTGTAATAGATATAAGAGTTATTTCGAAAAAATGACTGACTGTTGAGTTTGTTTCGGCTTTCTTCTCTTCAGTGGTCTCCTCTTGGGAAACGCCGTAGAGTCAGACTTGTAAAAGTGCCCTTGTGGCCTACTTACAGAATAAAGATCATTATTTCATTATTTCATTAAACTACCAGCAGCGTTTTGGAAAATGAGGCTTACTAAAGAAGGCTTTTTTAAATAAAATAATTAAGTCCTTCCGTCACATGTGTAACTGTCTTTACATATTAGGCCCATCTAGCACATGCCATACATATGTACACTTTTATTTGTGCCTTTCTAGTGCTTAGTCTTCAATGGGTATCCTACGTACATTTCTTAGTTATAAGGAATCGGATCGATTGGTACTTATCATTGAAAAATAAAATGTATCTTCTCTTTTATCACGGTTCATATAGACATAAATGCACTGCCTGCCCTGAATGACCATGTGTCCATATAGACACAGAGAAAATGCCCATCCTGAACTACCATGGCTCCATATAGGCACAGAGAAACTGCCTAGCCTGAACGACCATGACTCCATACAGGCACAGAGAAAATGCCTATTCTAAACGACCATGACTCCATATAGGCACAGAGAAAATGCCTACTCTGAACGACCATGGCTCCATACAGGCACACAGAAACTGCCTACCATGAACGACCATGGCTCCATATAGGCACAGAAAAACTGCCTACCCTCAACGACCATGGTTCCATATAGGCACAGAAAAACTTCCTACCCTGGACGACTATGGTTCCATATAGGCACAGAGACACTGCGATCACCGAACAACCATGGCTCTATATAAGCTCAAAGACACTGCCTACCCTGAAGGACCATGGCTGCATATAGGCACAGAAAAACTGCCTACCTTGGCCAAAAACTCTGTGCACGCCACTGGTAACTTTTCTGGCATTAATCCATACTATCCATACCAATAATATAAACTAGCTTCTGCCCGTGACTTCGTCCGCCTTAAATTCGTTTATCGCGGATAAGGGTATTTTTCCGGGATAAAAAGTAGCCTCAAACCCGGGACTCAAACTATCTCCATGCCAAATTTCATCAAAATCGGTTCAACGGTTTAAGCGTGAAGAGGTAACAGACAGACAGACGGCACACTTTCGCATTTATAATATGAGTATGGATTTGGCAAAAAGGTATTAATTTTAGCGCCATCTGTTAGTTTAGCAAGGTACTCGATACTCGTGGGCTCGTAACACATGTTTGAGAAAAGTTTGCACCTCCTTCCTAAGTAGCGCGATAAGATTTAGGTGCAAACTTAACTCAATCAAATGTAGTGGCTAAGCTTTAAGCGTTGAATTTGTATAGCCTGGCCGGGGATTTCTTCGACCGATTAGTAAAGTTTGCATCAAAATCTGTTCAGCCGTTTTCACGTGATGCGCGTACAAAAAAACAGACAAACAGACAAACAGAAAAAAATTCTAAAAACTGTTGGAACGTGTTCTGTTATCGATTTTAAGTATCCGTGGCCAAATTTTTTTCGAATATCTTCCATGTACAGACTTTCGACCCTCTTCAGCTTTATTATTATTATATATGTATAGATGTGAAAGTGTGTCAGTCTGTCTGTTACCTCTTCACGATTAAACCGCTGAACCGATTTGAATGAATTTTGGTATGAACATAGTTTTAGTTCTGGGGAAGGACATAGGCTACTTTTTATTGCGAAAAAATACCCTTATCTGCGATAAACGAATTTAAGGCGGACGAAGTCGCGGGCAGACGCTAGTAATATTATAAATGCGAAAGTGTGTCTCTCTGTCTGTCTGTCTGTTACCTCTTCACGCTTAAACCGCTGAACCGATTTGAATGAATTTTGGCATGAAGATAGTTTAAGTTCAGGGGAAGGAAATATGCAACTTTTTATCGCGGAAAAATACCCTTATCCGCGATAAACGAATTTTAGGCGGATGAAGTCGCGGGCAGAAGCTAGTCCATACTAATATTATAAATGCGAAAGTGTGTCTGTCTGTCTCTGTGTCTATCTGTCTGTCTGTTACTTCTTCACGCTTAAACCGCTTAACCGATTTGGATGAAATTTGGCATGAAGATAGTTTAAGTTCAGGGGAAGGACATAGGCAACTTTTTCTTGCGGAAAAATACCCTTCTCCGCGATAAACGAATTTAAGGCGGATGAAGTCGCGGGCAGAAGCTAGTATAAAATAATTCATTACTTCATTCACGAACTAACCTACCACTGACTCCATAAACACTTAGTTAATTAAAATGAGACCGCTATTTTCCTGTACGTAGATGGACTAAGAGCAAAACTAAAATATATTCGTGAAAGATGGCTTTTAGTTAAGTACAATAGTATAAAATAAATGTTAGGGATAATCTCACACAAATTGACCTAGTCCCAAACTAAGCAAAGCTTGTACTATGGGTACTAGGTGACGATACACATAATATACAGATAAATTATAATTAATAATACATAGAAAATATTCAAGACCTAGGAACAAATATTCGTGCTCATCACACAAAAACTTGCCCTGGCCGGGATTCGAACCCGGGACCAGCTTCGTAGGCCGTTGTTCAAACCACTAATCCAATCTATATATTTTTGATTTTATTAATTGACTACAAGGTGCCCACTTCGTTCGCGGAGGAGAAAAAGTCATTAGCCCAATTTTTTTTTAGCGTAGCCGTGTAAAATGTATTCTATACCCATCTGTGAATACCCAGCTACCCGTGTTCTAAAATTGTTGAAATCCGTTTAGCCGATTTGGAGTGATGAAGCCACAGCGACACATATGAACATACTAAAAATCCAAAAAAAATATTTTTATTTAGTGACCTCCGAAATAGTCCTTTACCATATTTTTTGTACTACATTTCATTTTTACAACTGTATAACAGTGGCGTGGTGTCAGGAAAATTATAAGGAAAGCCAAAGGTGGTTATAAGCCTTTCCTTGGGCAACCCGGTGGGAATCGGCTAATATAGACTGCTTTCCAAAAGTATTAAATTAGTTACAAACAAATTTAAATTACGGAGAGAAATAAATAATTACATAGAACCACTTAAAGCCTACGTTTATAAACAAATACTTACATAAAATAAAGTCCTAAAAATAAAACGTAGTAGGTTTTTGTAAGTATTCGGTTGAATTCAATTTTTATCGGCGTAACAATTAAATTTAGTGCCCATTTTATCTCACAATCGTTATATGGGTAGATAGGTACATATTGTAGGTATAGTTAACTTCATAAACGTGCGGTCAGATTTGGTATTGGAGCTTATCACTGTTGTTATTGTTACAAAACAGCATATCTATATAGAAAGGCTGTGCCACTTACGTCATTTTGGAAAACGTAATTGAGGTTTATCGTTGTTGTTTCGTTATACCTCGCACCGCGAGTTACTCAATTATCTGCAGTGAAAGTGCTCTCGTTCCGAATGTGACGGTTATTTTCGCAGCCTCCACCACAGCTCCGACAGCCGTGATCGTCTAGTGGTTAGGACCCTACGTTGTGGCCGTAGTAACCCAGGTTCGAATCCTGGTCACGGCAGTGCCTCACTGTCACGGCGGAGCATGTTTTTTTATTAAGTAAGGGCAGTAGTACATTCCATTAAATATATATTTAAAGTTGTTAATGAGTATCGCTGAACATATCTATACTTTTGTCTCGATTATTAAATAAGATTAATTGAACATACATTCCTTAATCGTTGACATATTTTTAGTTTGTACAAAATACGCTCTGCTCGTAATTAAATAAGATAAAGTAGCGACTGAAAATTTAATCTAAGTTGCGCTCACTACGATTACTTATTGTGAGAGCCGATTCAAACAGACTTAACTGTATTTGCCAGTTAGTTTCGTTAAGAAGTTGTGGTTTTATATAAGTTAACTAATCGTTGACTTACTTTGTAGTACGTATGAAATGCGCTCTGCTCATTATTAAGATTAAGTAGCAACTGCAAACTCAATACAAGTTGCGCTCACTACGAATAGTGGGGCTGCTTCAAACAGACGTAAAACTGTATTTGCACGTAGGACTAGAAATTAAAATACAATTACTTTTTTTAATGTTAGCGTTCATAGAAAACAGAATATTTTGAAAATAAGTTCGAATAAACTAGACCAAATTGTACTTAGCTTTAATTATAAAAAATATATCACTCAATTTATACACTATATTGATATCAAATGGTATCCCGCCTTTTCGCTGAATGTTTCATTTCTCAACAATCGATTTTCTCAGAAAAAAAAATCTCTGTGCATTTTCTTACGGTTTTATAGAATATAGTAAGCAGGTCAAGTTAGGTTTGTTTTACAAAAGTTCCGAAAAAAAATATGGTTTCAAGGTACATTGTGAGTTGGAAAATAAAACATTCGGTGAACAAGCAGATAACCGTATCAAATACTGAAGCAAAAATTTAGTAACTCCGTAATAACCTTCACGAAATTATGGAGACGAGTCTCCATCATTAAATAAGATTTAAATTAAACATAAATTAACTAATGACTGACATACTCGTAATACTCGTACTTGATAGTACGTACGAAATGCGCTTTGCTCGTAATTAAGACTGCCACTCCAAACTCAATCTAAGTTGCGCTCACTACGATTAGTGCGGGCTGCATCAGACAGACTTAACTGTGTTCACTTCATCTATTGGTTTTATTAGAAAGTGGTATTGCCTCCATCACTCAATAAGATTCAAATGAAACATAATTACCAACTCGTTGACATACTTAAGAGTCCCCAGTAAGGTCGGTCCTCCATACAAACGTAGTTACGCTCTCATTTTAAAACGACTGGCTAGTTTGTTCTGAAACTTTGTACTAAGAATAAAATAAGGTATATGCAGGCCTATAATTAGTTTATATAGCTTCAGATAGCATAGTAAAAAAGTACAGTGAATATAAGTTTTTCATACAAAACTTGTTATTGCTGTATTTTGTTTGTTTTATAAACTGGAGCCATATATGAACTAATTTCAGGCCTAGATATACCTCATGTCATTGTATATGCAAAGTTTCGTTACAATCCAACCTGTAGTTTTAAAATTAGAACGAAACTCCGTTTGTACGGGAAGGTGAAATTCGGCCGAGCTTGCTGGGGACTCTTAATTGTAGGTATATAATGCATTCTGCTCGTAATTAAGATAAAACAGTAACTGTTCGCTGACTATGATTAAAGCGGGCCGTTTCTGATAGGCTTAACCATACTCGACAAATAGTTTCAGTAAAAAATATCTCGGTAGAAGGCGCCACAAGATATGAAGTAGCTACTGTTCATGAGCTAAGCCTATCCGTTGCAGGCGACGAGACTCGCGTTCCGAGGCGGCCGTGTTCTCAACGGTTGGCAGCGAGCAGCTATTGGGTTTCGTCCTGCAATGCCATACCACGCACCGCTGTATGTAGTCAAGATAAGTACGACGTCTGAATAAGACTATTGCTAGAAGGTCACCAGGTTTTAGTATCTCGGTAGAAGGTTCCAGAAGATATTAAGTAGTTATAGTTAACGGTATTCAAGGGCTTGGCATAGCTGGTGCAGGAGACGAGAGACTCGCGTTCGGTGGCAAAGTTGTTCTCGTCGGTTAGTAGCGAGCAATGGCTATTTGTCATTTGGTGGATAATCCGTCACTGAGGTACTATATTAGATGTTGTATTTTCTGTGAACTAAGCTCATGCGGCGCAACGACGGGGCACTCAGGTTCAGTGGCGAAGTTGTTTTCGTCAGCAGGAAGTGAGCAGCGACAGGGGTTTATCCACCAGTCGGAAAAGTCCTTACGTTGGGGTATATGAAGTAGATACTGTTGGTAATATCGTTCATGGTCTAAGCCCATCCGGCGCAGGCGTCAAGGCACTCGCGTTCGGTGGCGAAGTTATTCTCGTTGGTTGGCAGCGAACAGCGACTAGGGTCTGTCCACCAATGCCATACCACGCACCGCTGTACGCCCCAGTCGAAGATGTACCTGAAAAATTCATCATAAACTGAGTTAGTCTAGTATGAGGGCATAATCTAAGGTCATTAAAGGCTCAATTCAAAAGGTTCAAGTGCTACTTAAATTTGAGGCCGTTACTTACGAGTATAACTTATGCAGATAATTAATACAAAAATCGATTTTTTAATCTCCTTCTTAGAAATACAACGTCAAAAATCCTTACTGACGCTTTTTTCTACAAAAAATACAAAAAGGCTCTTAAGTAATGTTTGAAATTCCATTAATACAGACTGGTAATGCTCCTAGATGTGTTTACCTTATAACTTGGTCGCTTACTCGTTGCCAGGTTCCGTATTCCAAATGGCAGTGTTTATTTTTCGTAGGGAACTGTCTGCACTGGGCCTCCGTTACTAAAATTTGCAATTTAGATATTAGTTACATACATTTGTAAAAGTTTTCAGACTATGTAAAATCGAGTAAATAAGTCAGTTTTGCTTCATTTAACCATTAAAAGGTGAATCAGCTTTAAGTGATGTGTCAACAACATGAATCCGAAAGGGAATAAGGACATTGGAATAATTAAATAATCGCTATATACATATAGTATATACCGCCATACGAACTAGGAACAATTCTTTATTGCACACCAACAACGAAACAGTACATCTATACTATTATAAAGTTGTAAAAATTAAATTTCTGTACATTGAAGATATATAAAAAAAAAAAATTGCAACCGACTATTTAGAGGTAACTACATCGAAACATATATTTTTTGGATTTTTCGTATGTTTCTATGTGGTTTTATCGCGACAAATCGGCTAAACAGATTTCAACTATTTTTGGTGCACGGATAGCTGGATATCTCCAGATGGTTATAGGATACTTTTTACCCCGTTTTTTCTCCGCGAACGAAGTTGAAGGTGCTCTTCTTATAGTCTATAAGAGACTTACAGGCCATTGATTGATTGATCTAGAAGTATTTACTTTTGTTATTCAAGTAGTGGTTTATACACGACACCTACATTCAAAATTTCATCAATCTATACACCAGTTTTTGAGTAAAATGCCTGTGACATACATCGACCGACATGACGGAACTATACCCTTATAGTTTTTACCATTTTATCTACAGAACCCTAAAAAGAACATCTTAAAATCCGTAAAAATTGGCCGTTTTCAACTTAACACGTCACTAATGAGGGTTATCTACAATGGAAATATCACCGCTTGGCGCCACCATGACGTAAGGTCTAACTGACAAGAAGTGTCAACATCCACCAATCACAGCACAAGATTTTGACACTTCTTGTCAATTAGCGAAAGAAAGAAAGAAAATACATTTATTCGAGGGTATATTTATACAGCAATTCAAAAATAAATTACTAAACTAAGTATGCCCCGAAATGGTCCCACCTCAGCATAATGCTGGCTCTACAGCCGGTGAGACCATAGGTGGCGTCACGGCGAACTGTACGCACGAAACCATTATTATTGTGAACGCAGTGTTAAGCAAGCTGTCAGGAGTTTCGGTTGTCAAAACCTGTCAAGTGGAATTGGAATGGAACATAGAAAGCATCGTGCGTACAGCTCAGATTAATAATTATAAACAAGAAAAACAAGTAAAAATAAGAAAACTAGTACAAATAATTATGTCTTACGTCGCGGTGGCGCCAAGTGGTGATATTTCTATTTAAGAAAACCCTCATTGAGCACCGCCTACAATATGATGCCCATATTGCCCATTGGCCCATACGATAGCGCAACCATAGATAATGATAACTTTTGTACATACCTCTGGCCTCTGAGCAGTGCAGAGCAATGACCATTAAGATAACCCCCAAAACCTTGGCCATTGCGCGAATTATCACGGATATGAGCGACCGCACTGCTATAAAGATATACAAATTATGATATTTTAATTATTGGTACTTTGATACGAGTACTGGTATTACTGGTACTACTGGTACTACTGGTACTACTGGTACGAAGTGACACGGCGCAATTATAGTTGACTAGATACTGCCCGCAACTTCGTCAGGGGAGGAGAAAAAAATCATAACCGTCATTTTTTTCCAGCGTACTCGAGTAAAAAGTATTCTATAACCATCTGTGGATGCCCAGCTACCCGTGAACCAAAAATAATTGAAATCTGTTGAGACGTTTTGGCGTGATGAAGCCACAACGACATATGACAAACATACAAAAAATTCAGAAAAATATTTTTCGTTTAGTGACCTTCAAATAGTCCGTATCACTTATTTTTTAAATAATATATTCAATGTACAGACATTTCATTTGTACAACTTTATAATAATATTTATGGATCTAGTTTTTACGCGGAATTGATTAAGAAGGTCGCAGACGCAATCATTGTAATATATTTTGACTAGATGATGCTCCGCAACTTCGCTTGCGGAGGAGAAAAAGTCATAACCCCTCTTTTTTTCTTCAGCGTAGTCGGCTAAAGAGTATCCTATAACCATCTGTGGATACCCAGCTACCCGTGTACTAAAATAGTTGAAATCTGTTTTGCCGTTTTGGCGATGAAGCCACAACTACACACAAACATACAAAAAATTCAAATAGTCTAGTTATTTTTTTCTTCGTATCGATAAATGACTATTACACATTTACATACATATTTTAATTCTATTAATTATCTATATATACATAATAATAATATACAGATATAAACGAACACCACAATATATGAGTATTCAATCATTAATGTTTTTTTTAATATCCTGAAAAAACATAAGAATACTTATTTTTTCTTCATATTGATAAACTAATATTTATAACATATCATAGACGATGAATCGCACTAATAATAATTATAAATGTTTCAATAATGTTTTTACTAACTTATAATTAATTGTTTCTGTCAACTTCAGAGACATATCAGCGAAGCCATACATTTTGTTGATATAGTGGCTTTTTGTGTAAATGTTTTGTAGGATTACACCCTTTTCACGGTTATAAAAAAATCATTATGCTTACGAATATCAAAAAACTTTACGTATTATTATATAAAAATATGCATTTTAAGTCACTCATTTGTGTCTTAGAATCCATACTAATATTATAAATGCGAAAGTGTGTCTGTCTGTCTGTCTGTTTGTTACCTCTTCACGCTTAAACCGCTGAACCGATTTGGATGAAATTTGGTATGGAGATAGTTTCAGACCCGGGGAAGATTCCCTCATTCGCGATAACCGAATTTAAGGCGGACGAAGTCGCGGGCAGAAGCTAGTATGTTATAAAATTGGAGTGAAAACTTCAGGCTATTCTGAATTAATGTTTTGGAAATTCGTAAAATAAGTGGAATAAGGTAGAGATATTTGGTGTACTGCAGCATAACATAAAAGCGGCAAAGTGCGAGTTGGATTCGCCCATGAAGGGTTCCGCAGCCATTTATACAAAAAAATGCACTACAGAATAAAAACAATACGATATGAAAAAAAAAACTGGCACTTACGTCCTTTTGCTGAGAAGCGCAGTTTTTTGGCAATAACTTGAAAACAATTTTCGTTGGAAGTATTTATTAAGTTTTATATTTGTAAATTTTTTCATATGTTTTGAACATCCCGTTTAGAAAATAGAGAGGGGTGGGGGGACCCACTTCTTCCTACTTTTTTCGGAGCGAATATTTCGGAAAATATTCACTAAATCAATTCTTTTTTCTGAAACCATAAAGTGTTTTTAGAAGAACTGTCAAAATATATGCCACCCATTGATATTTGCTGAATTTTTTTTTCACTTTCGGTTACACGTATCGTGTGCCTCCCTAGAAATATATTTATTTTTTATTTAAGTAGCGGTTTGCATACGACACCTATACTCCAACTATCATCAATGTACGTCTTATAGTTTTTGAGTAAAATGCCTGTGACATACGGACGGACAGACAGACAGACAGACAGACATGATGAATCTATAAGGGTTCCGTTTTTGCCACTTTGGCTATGGAACCCTAAAAAGGTTCCATTCCTACAGAAGTACTGACACTGATTAACTGTGCGCCCTTCAGCAATATGTTTTGCTCGTCATTAGAATTTGTACGCGAATGTGTGAATGATGTTAGTACAGTCCAGCATTAACATCTGCCACGACAAAGCGCGCCTAAATACTTGACATGACTCTATTGCTAGGGTCTTTAGAACGTGTCAGATATTTTGATTGTACCTCCATCAAACACGTGTGGAGCGAAAAACAGTCCTGATTGGGAGTCTCAAAAATCCTATTGTTAGGTTTTTTTAGTATCAGAATGTGTAAAAATGTAGTGAATTATGTGCAGACTGAGGACTGTAAAAGCAGTCTGAACCCCTTTCGATAGCTTTAAGAGCAGTGTAGGTGAAGTAGAGAATAAAAAGTCACAGTTTATATCGAAATCCTGTTCCTAAACAAATACTTAGGCTTCCTATTTTAACTATGATATCTATCTGACTGAAGCTAATTCACTTGACGATTATTTCTTGTAAGTATTTCCAAAGGCTAGTAAGTAGTACCGATAACTTGTAGTAACGACATGAATAGTATGGGGACTGTTTCTATATTTATGTGTTCATTCGTATGCCACATATAGTGGGGTTATTGTCAATTGAATTAGCTTTGGCTTTTATACTCGAGCCGTATATTAGTTGGGGAGGGGGTAATTTTATTATTTCTTAGAATTATATTTAACAATTATTGTGCAACATATTGGGTTTTCATGGAAAGTTACCAATGTTATGGTATAGTTGCAAATGTTGTGCAATACCTGTGGAAAGTTTACATACATCATTCTACTATGTAATTTATCGCCTTATGGGCTTTATACAATTGATATTTAACTTGAAAATATGAATATTATTCCTTTAACTGTTAAGTCGAGGCAATGATTTCATATCTTTCTATCGGGGTTAGATAGAAAGATATGAAATTAATTTATTGAACAAATCATACTATTTATTAACTTATTAATCATGTAGGTATTTCAGGTCTTATTTTAAGTCTATATAATATTATATTTGTAATTGTGGGGTCATCCGGTACAAATTATGTTTTGCCATAGTATTTTGTTGGAAAAGTTCGTATATATCTTGCTGTCTCCACCTAACCCTCGTACCTTACGTGAGCTAATTGAGACCGCAAGATATAATACGAACTTTTCATGGTATTTGCAAATATCATTCACTACACCTGTAACTGTGTGTAGAAAATTTCAACACAGAGGTAGGTTTATAAAACGAGTGTCTTAAAATGCATTTTTTATATAATACTAGATAAATTTGTTTAATTTGTAAGCATAATGATTTTTTTATAAATATTTTTATACTGAAACCCGTCGTACCTATCCTTAAGAAAGGTAAATATAATGACCCAAGCAACTACAGACCAGTGTGTGTACTACCTGCCTTCTCAAAGGTCTTAGAAGCGGTGCTAAAAAACAGAATAATGGATTATTTTGAACAGAACGATCTCTTCAAGGGAAATCCACAGCCATGGTTATAAGCAGAGTCGTCGATTTTGCATTGGAGTCTATGGATGGGTCGCAGAAATGCGCAAGCACGTTTTGCGACCTGGAACCATGGGAAACGCCGAGTTCCCACCGCTCCGGTAAGCAACGAGCATCAACGTCAGCGGAACGTGGACAGCGCGCTGCACGAGGCGCTGCGTCAGCAACGCGGACGACACGGCCCCGCGCTTCGGACTTCATTCTTGATCTAGCATCGGTCACTAATCGTTCCTTTCATTTTAATTGTAATTTTTCTTACTTGATTGAATTTTATAAAATAAGTTTGGTTTTTTTTTGCGACGTCCGTGGGCAGCTGTCGTTTGTGGCGCAGTCGGTAGGATTGTCAAAATTAGAGTCAGTGAATCGATCACGGGCCGTGGCAACCTGGAACCTACCAGAGCTGCAAATTCGGAGGGAATCCAGACATCGATTCAGCAAAGGAGATATGTTGTAAGTACTTTGAATTTTTCTTAGTCCTTGTCCATCCTTATCTCATCCATCTCATATATAATATTAATTGTGTTTTTATTTGCTGTTAGTCGATAGTGGATACGTTATTTTAGTATAGCCATAATTTTAGTAAGTGTCCAAGATTTATCATCCAAGAGAATCCCGGACCCCTAGGCTAAGTAGCAGTAGTAACAGTAGGCTTAATAATATTGACGAGAGAAGAAACTTAGGAGACGAAATGACGCAGGAGGACATTGATACCATGTACAAGTCCCTTAGATTACTGCCCGAGTTCGATGGCAACCCGCACGTTTTAACGCGTTTTATTAACCTGTGTGATCAGCTAGTTTTAACACATTTCAGACCAGGGCCAGATTACAATTTGCTAAATTTAGCCCTTATAAATGGTATTTTAAATCGAGTAACAGGTCCAGCAGCTAGGGTTATAAATTCAAATGGTATACCCGAAAATTGGCAAGGAATTAGGAGTGCCCTCGTGAATAATTTTGCGGATCACCGCGACGAGACCGCCTTGTACGGTGACCTTTCCCTGCAGACTCAAGGGTCCAGTACCCCACAGGAATTCTATGAGAGATGTCAGGGTATATTTAGCACGATTATGACTTACAAAACAACTTTCGCCCTAAGACCCAAACTGTCTTCGTAGTCTGTAAATAAACAGAATGGAAACGTATTTTTGCCACAATTTGGAAGGAAGTCATGAATGAGGCCAGATATAGCCAAATAATTACGATACATTCAAATAATTTGAATCCCCATTTCTTTGGCTATTTGGGACATTGCCATCTGCTACCCGCTCTCGTTCCATACCAGCATTCATACGACACCGTCATTTCATCTATCCTAAACCGCCTTTCTCGTTCAATTTTCAAACCATTTTGTCCAACTTTTTCCATGAATTAAAACATTTAAAAGTAGCGATCATCATGGGGATTGATATTATAAATGTAGATGCCGCTGATAGTATGGATGAAACATCAAGTGTAGAAAAAAAGTAAATATTTAACACTAGCTTCTGCCCGCGACTTCGTCCGCCTTAAATTCGTTTATCGCGGATAAGGGTATTTTTCCGGGATAAAAAGTAGCCTATGTCCTTTCCCGGGACTCAAACTATCTCCATACCAAATTTCATCTAAATCGGTTCAGCGGTTTAAGCGTGAAGAGGTAACAGACAGACAGACAGATAGACAGACAGACAGACAGACAGATAGACAGACAGACAGACACACTTTCGCATTTATAATATTAGTATGGATTGATAAAGGGTATATTTTCCGTATTTATATGCCAAAAGTTGAGTTTTGCGCCTCGTATTTCTTGTTTTTTTCCTAACATGTTGCCTGGATAATGGTTGTTTATATACTACATTCGTTTTTTTTGTCTGCTTGCTTGAGGATAAAATAAAATGTAATCGTATCAGCTAAATTATGGCATTAATGCCGCCAAATAACGCAGATCTTCATACAGCAGCAGTTGTAGTTCTGACGAAGAAATTTAAATTTAACCGAAATAATAACACTGAACCTATCTGTGATACAAGCTCTAAAACTCAATCCATACCGTCTTCTCTAGTAAGGCTACAATTATTAGACAGCTCAGATGAAAAAACTGCATCGTTTTAACTACTCCCTTTATCATTTATATAACCTTAACTTCGAAATGTTGAAAATACTCAACAGTTCTAACAGAGTGTTCATTGTTCACAGATGGACAGTGTTGAGAATGCTTAACATGCAGTGAAATTGATAGATTTTTACCTTGCGACTCAAAGTTTTTGGTTGTTTCGGTATAATTTTACCCCAAAATGTTGAAATAAGTGCGCCTGGGCAATGAAGCTAGTTGGTAAAAATGCGTTAGGAAACAAGGAACTATTTTATAACTCTATATTGTAAGTATAAATGAAAACAACTTCGCAGGATTTTTTTAGTTTGGGCGTTGAGTATACTCAACCTTGCGAGAAAAGGGTTAATAAATAAACTAAACTAAACTAACTTTTTTCACAACTATTTGACAGTGTTCATGTTTTTTCCTTGAGAGTTCCGTTTTAATCAAATGCGGTACGGCATCCTCAAAATAATAATTTCTAGACTTGTACTTAATTATTGAATAAAGGACGAAATTCTGCTCAGCCTCTTTCATGACAACGATTTAAGAGCCCGTCATGAAACACGGTCGTGCTCTACTGAATTGTTGAAAGAAAAAAAAATAAGTTTTTTTAACTGAATTTTGTTGTTACAAATATTTGCACTATATTGTAATGTACGATGCATATTTAATATCCTTGTGTTTTAAGTGAGAGTTTGTAGAATTTGGTATACGAGTAATAAGAACGATTTACATATGAATTCTGAACAAAAAAACTAAAATTCGAGGCCGCAGTGTAAAGTAGGGATATATTTAGATTGTGAAAAAATATTTTAATAACTAAGTTTTCATAAAACATCATAAAGTTTCAAGGGCTCAAACTTATGACTTCGCGAGCTCTTCAGAAAGTACTGCCGGTAATCGGGATGATTTAGTTAAAATATTCAGTGCTACTCACTCATATTTGAGGCAGAGCTACACACAAAATCAGGAACTAACTTGTGCAAATAACTCATAATAACATTGATTTAAACTTACACGATCTTCAATCATATAGCAACAACAAAACGGGGGCTTAATCGCGTATAAATATGATTTATTTAATTACCTTTTGTTGGTAATTCTTTGACGTTTCGGACATCGCGTTACGTCCATAGTCTCGAAGGAACTGGAGAGGCGAGTATCAACATCTTCTAGCCGCGTAATATCTATTTACCAATAAATAAAAAAACCGGCCAGGTGCGAGTCGGACTCGCGCACCGAGGGTTCCGTATAAAATAAACGCTACAAATGGCCGTATCTATGAAAATCCAGTGTTAGCAGAGCCCTCTCGTCCTAAGCAAAATGTACGCGGTGCTCCAGCATTTTATATTGATTACTGATATAGACAGACAGACATAAAAAAAATAGTTTTTCAGAGTTATTTTGTTGTGCTAAGAGCTTCCTTCATACCAAATTTCAAGTTTATATCCTATCAATTTCAAAACGTGTCGAAATCAAGGATCATTAAAACAAGAGGACTGACACTTGCAATACTTTGGATCGTGTTCCGATCACAAGGAGATATTCTGGCAAAAACTAGATGGCGCTTTAAAACTAAACATTTAACGATGTTATAATTGAATAAAGAAACATAGTATAGTAACAATTAGTTCGCAAATTGCGAATAATAAATAAATCGTAACATTTAAATACTGTGTCACGCTTGCAAAGTTGAATAATTGTAAAAAATAATTCTTATACATAGATGGCGTTGTACATATCGGGAAACGGCTTTTTGTATCGAGATGGTCAGTTCCCTTCTTTTAATGGTCCTTGGTTGAAATTTACGTTTTTTGCGGCATAAGTAAATGGCCGTATCTTTTTTTTACGTAAGCTTAGAAGTTTGATTTTTTCACAGCTTAAAGGGTCTTGACAGACAGACGGATCCTATAAGGGTTCCGTTTTTTTCTTTTTGGTTTACGTAATAAAAACATTCCGACGAATTTACTCCTCCTTTTTTGGGAGACGGTTAAAAATACGTAAGGCCTCTTAAGTCCGTCCGTCTCGAATGCCCGCGGTGGCACTGCGGTCTTATCTCCGAAACTACAAAATAAACACTACGATAACCATTATTTTCCCAAGACATTTGCTGTTACCGAGTTTGAATTAGTTTGCCTGAGATATTGTTGGGATGGGATGAGTGATATTGTTAGGTTAAACTTAAGTCGCAGGTGCTATCAAACTGTTCTGAATTTTTGTGTTTTGATTAACGTACGTAAAATATCTTCAATGTTCAGAAATTTCACTTTTACGACTTTATAATAGTAGATTTCCACAGAATAGATAATATGACGTAGCACTAGTGCGGAAAATCCAACTTTTCTCACGATATAGAAACAAAAAGAACCGCTTTTTGAGTAAGTATTTAAAATTACTTTTAATATAATGAATGTTATAAGAAACTTGCTTCTGCCCGCGATTTCGTCCGCCTTAAATTCGTTTATCGCGGATAAGGGTATTTTTCCGGGATAAAAAGTAACCTATGTCCTTCCCCGAGACTCAAACTATCTCCATACATCCAAATCGGTTCAGCGGTTTAAGCGTGAAGAGGTAACATACAGACAGACAGACAGACAGGCAGACAGACACACTTTCGCATTTATAATATTAGTATGGATAGTTTAGTTCCTAGCTTTCGCCATCTATTGATAGTTTTTTCAGTTCAAAATTTTAATTTGTTTATTTCAAGCCCCTGAGGTACAGGTTTTCATCTAGCGTAGCGGTCGAAAGCTTTGACATACCTAATTGTTATGCTTTAACGCACTTATGAAACAGCCATACAATAAACAATTAACATTGCTACTTATTTAAAGGCTCGTATTTTTTCTAAAGTTACTCAATTACTTTCATAGTTTCTGAATTATAACTTAACTACTAACTCGAGTGCTGTATCTGTAAATATGTGAACGTTTATCTACTGATTACAGTTGCCGCAACTCTAATGGAGTTTGTAGCATTTGGTTACCGATTTATCTTAAGAGCCTTTTAAATGGACATTGTCATAAACATGTGCTGTGTAGTTTTCTAATTTGTTAATCATGGTTTTTGACCTTATTGATTGCACGTGCATATTTTATGCGATGAAGAGAAAACACGTTCAAGTGGGCCTAGTAGCCCAAGATTGATAATTCAACTCCTGTACGGACTATAGACAGTGTCTACCTACGAATATAAAGTTTTAGTGATCATACATTTGACTGATCGATCTACAGATATAGAAAGCGTATTCAAAGAAGTACTAGGGCCTGCATGGTCAAGGAAAAACTACGCCTCAAACGTCGAGCCGGCCAATAAGCGTAATTTGTAATAAGGGACGCTATTATTGCTCGTGCGCATCAAAGGAAGATAAAGCTAATAGATTACATACTTGAGGTTTTTTTGGCGTAAGCGCCAGATGTAAAAGTACAATGAAATCGAAGATAATATAACGTTTAGTTAACATTTAAGTTAGTAAAGGAAAAGGTAAAGGCAAAAATCTCATTTTTACATTATTTAGCCATTTATTAATCCGTAGTTTGTACAAAGTAGACAAAAAACGGAAACTGAAAACGCGTTTTCAGATTTCTTTTCTATCGAGGAAATTTAAAAAAAAAATTGCGTCAAAAAACACTTACCTGAAAACCAGACTCTTTCATATACTAGATTTGAGAAAAATCTCACTAAAAATAGCTTAAATATTCGATGCACCCCCTTAAGCAGGGCTCGAAAACCGGTATTCTCTACTTACAAAATATCCGTATTTTTCCCCGTTCTTTTTGTTCAAATACGGGACTTTCGTATATTTTACTAAAATTCTAGAACTTGAATCAGGTGTTTCCAAACATAGTTAATTGTGTTCTCCCAAGTATAGTTTTAAGACATTCCAAAAATAGCGCGTATTTTACGCGCTTTTTTAGAAGATTGATTAATACCGGTTCCGAACTCTGCTTCATTGCAGTGTACTGTGCGGGTGTACTTCATATGGTGGTATAAATAAAGAGTAGGTACGGCCCCCGTATTGCCTAACGCGTTTGAAGCTCGCAATCAGAATCAAGTGTCATGATTTTATATGGGCTAAGACAGTTGATTCCGATACCAAGTGTCAAAATTTCGTTAGGCAGTAACCCCGCGGGTTTGATACTTTTCTATTCAACGTCTGTCTTAAGACTTAAGCCTAATGACATTCGTTCATAATTAAATTTCAATATATACTACTTTTACATACGGCCTGACTGTCTCGTATTCATGTTGAAGTATTAACACCTTCATAGTACCTAATGAGGTCTACAAATGGCAAGGTAAGTAGTCTTGCCGATAGTGTAATTGCATGTCAGTGTAAATCTTACTTGTGTACTGTGACTGCGAATACGTCTGCGTTTAGCTCACACGTCCTGACCCGAGGCTGTAGACTAATTGCAATTTCCGCAACTCTAATTGAGTTTGTAGTATTTGGTTACCGCGTACCATTTTACTTTAATTATATAACGATAGAGAGAAAATACGTTTACGCCCGATTTTATCGTATTTTGTTAGTTATTCAAGGCCATTTAAAGTTTGATTGCGTGCCAAATGGTCAATATTGGCAGGTGTAATCAACCATCATTAACGGAGAATAGTAATATTACGCCTAAAGGATAGTTAATAGAGATTAATCCTCGATATTATAAAAGCGTAATCTTTTGTTTTTTAACCACGAACGTCACGGCCTGAATCAAATTAATAATTTGAAATTTGAACATTCAGACTGAATCAAAGCCATTGCAATGAGTTGATGTCTAACTAAGTCATTTTCGGTAGTAGCAAGTCCGTGTAAACTTTGCCTCGTGTACTGTAACTGCAAATGTGTCTGCGTTTAGCTTACACATCTTAGCTTGAGGCTGTAGATTCTGCAGACTGATTACAGTTGCCGCAACTCTAATTCAGTTTGTTGCATTTGGTTACCACTTTATCTTATGAACTTTTTCTATAGAGGTTTTTAAAACTGATCTCTAATTCTACTTATTTTTTCAGTTTAACGACTATACGCACATTTTATGTAATTTATAAAATTAAATTCTTGGTAAGACAAAGTCTCATCTGACTATGACAGTCAAATTTAGTTACTTCTTTATCTCAATAAGGCGACTTATTGAAGTTTATTTGCCTTTGTAAATCCTGATTATGAAGCTAGATTTCTGACTAAATCTTAGATTTTCAAAGTGAACACTGAAATAGAAAGTTATTTTTAGATTATTGTGTAAGATTCATGCCGCTGGATAAAACTTAGTTTTTGCACGCAATTTATAAAGTGAAATGATGTTTCAACTCATGGGTCATATTGAATAGTCCCACTTTTGCATGGAGTGCAGACACTATCTGTTAATGGAACAAAGAATAATGGTCATAAATTGAATTTAGCTTGTTCTAAATTAGTGAGCGTGATTTTTGGTAGTATTTAAAGGTTTGTATACCTACTTATCAAATATTATAGCGTTAAAATTATAATGACTAAAGTTTAGTGTGTCTTGAGCAGTATAATTGCATGTTGATGATGACTGTGACTTGTGTACTAGAACTGTGAATATTTTTTTTACCTAACACAACCTAGCACGAGGCTCTAAGTAAAGTCTGCAGAGTTATTGCAGTTCTCGCAATCCTAATTGACGCTGTAGCATTTGTTGCTCGCTTTACCTTAGAGCTTTTCATCATAAATGAGCTAGAGATTAGAAAGCGTAATTCAAAGAAGTGCCATAAAAATTGAGCGTGTTTTTTGAAAACCAAACTTAGTTAAGATTAGTGTGCCTTCGGTAGTATAAATAAAATGTATGTACATTGAAGAAATATTCTAAAAAATATTGATTCGGACTATTCTGAGATCACTGAATTGAATTCTTTTTGGTTTTTTTTTACGGTTTTTAACTATTTTTGGTATTTGGGTAGCTGGCCATCCACAGATGGTTTAGGATACTTTTTATTCGACTATGCTGAAGAAAATTGAGGGGTTATGATTTTTTCTCCTCCGCGGACGAAGTTTTGGGCACCTTCTAGTACTTTTATAAAGCTGTTAAAAAAAGTGAAACGAACTATTTTAAGGTCAATGTCGTATATGTCGTTGTGGCCTCGACAATTTTTGGTACACGGGTAGCTGGACCTCCACAAATGGGCATAGGATACTTTTTACCCAACTACGCTGAAGTAAAAAGAGGATAATGACTTTTCTCTTTCGCGAACGAAGTCGTGGCCACCTTGTATGTAGTTGCATTAATTTGTTGGTATTAACCATAACTAGTGTACCGTGATTTCGTATACATCTGCGTTCAACTCACAAGACCTAGCCCGAGGCATTAGAACCTGCAGACTAATTGCAGTTACCGCAACTCTAATTGAGTTTGTAGTATTTGGTTACCGTTTTACTTTTGTTAGTTTTGCTTTGCTTTTTAGATGGCCGCTGTTATAAAAATATTTAAAGAATTTAGTACCTATCTTAATATTTTTGATTAGTTATGATGCGTGCCTTATTTATGAAGGAGTTAGGAAATAATGCAACTTTCTCTCGGTGAAAAATATTAGTCTAAATTGTAGGTTTTGTTTAGCAGATCCTTTTTTTTATAACATAGGAGGCAAACGAGCAGGCGGGTCGCCTGATGGTAAGCGATCACCGTCGCCCATAAACACTTGCATCACCAGAGGAGTCACAAGTGCGTTGCCGGCCTTTGAGGTGGGAGTACGCTCTTTTCTTGAAGGTTTGAAGGTCGCATAGGTCCTCTCTCTCTGGGGTCGGTCCCTTATGTCTGAGGATCATGGTCAGCATCAGGGTTGCAACTGGAGCGAATGATCTGCCTCCACCGGTTTATGTCTAGCGCTTCTCTAACAACCGTGTAGATGAGGACGATGAGTCTTTCAGTTGATCCGTCCATCTTGTTGGTGAACGACCGCGCGATCTTTTGCCTTCAGTCTCGTCGTGTCAACTCGCGCCATGTGAGCCGGTATAAGTTGAAGTGACGCAATTAGCGTACGTAAGGTACATCGAGCTAGAACTTGAGTGTAACACGGCCTTTACACCCACTTTACACTCGCGCTGTTGACGTAGAGGACACAAGTCTTGTGTCCTTGTTGTAGCACCTAACTTGTGTTGTCAAAAAAAAATACATCGAATACTTATTTCATTTCGTCGACATATGATTTCATAAAAAGCATTTTTCTCTGAAACCGTTAATAATGTGGGATTAATATGAAACAAACTTAATCTTACCTAACGGCGTCTACGTGATGGTCTTTCAAATATTTTGAAATTTTTACGGTTTCAGGCGAAAACTTTTTCGATGAAATGAAAATTCTATGAAATAAAGCATTCTAGGAAACGGTTGTCGATGAAATGTATTTTTTAATTTTTTTAATGTCCTTCAGTCGAAATCATAAGTGTTATATGTCGATGAAATGGAAGGACAACGGGGTTACCAGATACAAGTTTTGAAATACCTGACAACATTTTGCCGCGCGGTCTACTTTTAAGTTGCAATTTTTAATTGTTACATTTTTAAAAAGAACTACAGAAAGTTAATTGTTGTTTACCCCCTCCTTGAATGCATTGTTTTCTGTATTCTGTTTTATGATGTGTGCAATAAAGAGTTATGGCATTGTAAATTACTCAATGAAACTTCTGACTTTTTTGTATTAAGGCCGCATTCCTGACAACAAGCCAAATTCCTGATGTCTGGTAACCCTAGACGAGGGCGAGATACAATACCGTTTTCAGATATGAGAAGTACTGCAACACTTCTAGAAAAACGCCAATGAGTCTCGACCTCGCCTAAACTCGTGCTTATGTGTAGCGTTGTCATTAGATTGAGTGAGTACCTACCTATGTAATTTACTGTACAGGAAATAGCGTCCATAAACAATGAATCTTCCAAAGCAGAAATTATCTGGGTTTAATACGTAATGGTTATCTCAATCTGTGGCTGTGGTGTTGTTTCTTTGAGTGTAGAAGACCACTTGAAATAAGTTTCTGTCAAAAATGAAATTTTTGTGCTAAGCTTTTATTGCGAACAGTACCTTTCTTTGAACACCCGTCAACTACTCATTGAGACATTTCTAAAGAGCCTAAACTCGGCAGGATTGCGTTATTTTATAACAGAGTTCCTATGACCAGCTTCTCACTACATCATCAGATCAGCTCGTTAGTATCATACTATTGCATGGTCATCGAATTTACATAAGTATGCTAAATTTTAGCTCCATCGGAAACCAAGAAGTAGGTCTTTAACTTGCAAGATTTGACCCGCACATACATACATTGCAAGTTAAATTAAAGCTTGTAAAGCCCGACCAGGAAAATAAAAAAACCTTCGCCATATTGCGGAAAACTATTGGAACTAATTTCTTCAACTGGCAATAGTCTTTACAGAAGTCATTAAAGCCTGTCAATTGATGTCAAAGTGAGGTGTTGATTGTGCGTGGTTTATTGTTTTGGGATATTGTGTGTTATTTGTGCGTTAAAATGCCGAAAACGATTAAAAGTCACTTAAGAAAAGTTATTTACAATATGACGAAGTATTTGTTGGATAGAAACTCTGAAGGATTAGACTCTATACCTCTAAATAACATCTCCGACCTTATTGTCAACATGACTGGTAGGTACATCATACTAGTGTTGTTGTAATTATTGCTAATTTAACGCCCCCAGAACAGGTATTTTATTTTCCTGGTTGGGCGTTATAAGTAGGAAATATAACTCGTGTGCAACGGCCGTGTTTGCGTTTAGTTGCACACACGCAAGATCTAGTTCGAGGCACCTTGTGGCCCACTTGTAGACTAATAGCAGTCGCTTCAACTTAGATTGAGTTTTCAGCGTGCGTTTAGTTGCTATCTCAATATTAACGTTTTCGATGGCGGTTGCCATACGAATGGGTCGAAATTGCATTTTTCGATCAGGCGATTCTTTTTTTTATTGATGATAGACGGGCAATGAGTTCTCATTCGCAATCATCATTATCATCATCAGCCTAAGTCCCTACGTCAATAGGCTTGTGTCCTAAAAAATATAATCAGTCCGTCGGTTAGACTATCGGAAAATATTGAACACGTTATTTCTTCTTTTGTCAGTTAATCAAAAAATGATGAAGATAGCCCGTTAAGCGCATACTTCGTCATTTGTAAATCACGCCCCAAACGCGGAGCCAGCCAATAAGCGTGATTTGTAATAAGGGACGCATTTATTGCTTGCGCGCATCAAAGAAAGAGAAAGTACTACATGCTTGGGGTTTTTTGGCGTAAGCGCCAGATGTAAAAGTACCATGAAATCGAAGATATTATGATGTTTTGTTAACATTTAAGTTAATCACTTAAAAGATAAAGGGAAGAGTGACATTTTGACATAGTTTAGCCGTTTATTAATCTGTCGTTTGTACAAACTAGACAAAAAACGGGAAATGAAGACGCGTTTTCGGATAACTTTTCTATCGAGGAAATTTTCATTAAACATGTTTCCGCGTTAATCACTGAATAGCTTATATAGTCAAGAAACAAATATCTGAAACCAGCCTATTCTATATACTAGATTTGACAAAAAATGCGCTACAAAATAGCTTAAATTTTCGATGCATCCCCTTAAAGTTTCCCGTGACGCCACGCCGTACGAAAAACGGTTGCCCCATTCCAAAACTTTGACGCGCTTTATCTTAGTATTTTTTTTTATTGGCAAAAGAAAAAAAAAAGTGATGTTTTTTGATAATCTGACGGACTTATTAGAATAATATTTTTTTTACCCAGGAAACTACCCTATTGCTGAACATAGGCTTTCCTCAATTAACGCCATCATGAGTGGTTCTTGCGCTGCCTGCATCCATCGGACTCCAATACCTTCACCAGGTGGAGGCTACCCACGCTGTTTCTTCCGATACGTGATTCTCAAAAATCACATTTATTTAAAACTAGATTAAGTATATCAAATCATTTTACCTATCTGAACAACTGCTTCTGATAATTTGCTATTAATTTCTTGTACAAGAATTATATTTTACATGAGTATTTGGATTTTTCATAGAGCTGGGCCAATAATCGCTCTTACTTTTCAATTTCCTCATCACTTTTTTCAACTGGAATACAAATATACTTAGGTTTAATACTAAAGTTTACTAGTAAAAAAATGTGTACTCAGTAATTGAATCTTGGTTGCCTACAGACAGATTTTTTAAATGGCATGAATACAATTTTCCTAAAAATATTATTTATAGATAATATGTACTTCTATGATATAAAGAGTATATAAAAGTATAAAGTCCGTATAGGTTGATTAACACATATGATAGAGTTTTCTTCCTTTATGGATAAAACATACATTGACTTTAATGTGACGGCCTCGCCCGCTCAGTGAGACTAATTTGATGGAAATAGTTTTACGTGTAATATAATATCGCGCGTGTTGTAATAAATTCTCATTTTAACAAATTTCTAAAAAGTGCTAAATAAAATATCATAAAATTATAACATCGATAATGATAACATACAGGTTAATTTCTATTTGACCCGATGAACTCAATATCTACTCTAAAATGTCACTTCGAAATTGGTAACTATTTAAAACAATTATCGATATGCTATCGAAGGTACTCTCCATTTTTTTGTAGCCTCTCTAGAGTCCCACTGCATTGCAAAGGCCTCCCCCTAGACATCCAGTCGTCCCGATCCAAAGCAACATCTGGCCAGTCGCTGAGATATGCATCCAAGTCATCCCGCCATCTCCTCTTAGGACGACATACAAGCTTCTAGTTAATTTTCATAAATTTTAATAAAACTTCTATGTCTGAATGTTGCACTGTTAGTAGGTAAGTGAAATTTGTATGTACTAATTGCCCTAAAAAAAATGCTCCGCCGCGACAGTGCCATCACTGCCGTGACCAGGATTCGAACCTGGGTTACTACGGCCACAACGTAGGGTCCTAACCACTAGACGATCACGGCTGTCGGAGCTGTGGTGCAGGCTGCGAAAATAACCGTCACATTCGGAACGAGAGCACTTTCACTGCAAATAATTGTGTAATTTTCTGCGCGAGTTAAAAAAAATACGACAGCGATAAGACGCAAGAGTTTGACAATCGTTTTTTTGTCGTTAAAAGAACTTATTTTTGTACACTTACTTTATTAAGTAGGTACTAGAAGGCGCCCGCAACTTCGTTCGCGGAGGAGAAAAAGTCATAACCACTCTTTTTTTCTTTAGCATAGTCGGGTAAAAAATATCCTATAACTAACCTGGAGATACCCAGCTACTTGTGTGCCAAAAATAGTTGAAATCCGTTTAGCCGATTTACTGTGATGAAGCCACAACGTCACATAGAAACATTTCATTTTTGCAACTTTATAATAGTATAGATTAGAAAATGCCAGCAAATTCGTCAGGGGAGGATAAATAATCATAACTATCTTTTTTCTTCAGCGTAGTCGGGTAAAAAGTATCCTATAACCGTCTGTGGATGCCCAGCTACCCGTGTATCAAAATAGTTGAAATCTGCTTAGCCGTTTTGGCGTGATGAAACCACAACGACACATACACGGTTGTATGTGTCGTTGTGGTACAAAAAATAAAATAAAAAATCATTTTTCGGTTCAGTTACCTCCAAATATGGTCCGTTACAATAATTACAGATATTTAAAAAATCTTTAATGTACAAACATTTCATTTTTACACATTTATTTTAGAATAGATATGGATGACGGTAATATTGAAACATGACTTTTTTATGTTATAGGGGGCAAACGAGTAGACAGATCGCCTGAAGGTAAGCGACGTAATATTGAAATTATTTACGATACGCCTTCAACTTGTGCACAAATATCGCCAAACGCTACCTTACTTTAAAATTATTCGTTGATTGTGCACGAATATTTTTAGTAGTAGAGACGTCGTAGAACTAATAGTCGCGAAAAGGTGAAAGGTGGCGACCACGTACAGGATAACTCAGCCTGGGTTGGCCTCCAACAAGATGAACCGCCGATCTTGTCAAGAGCGCGGGAAACCGATTGATGAGGGCGGGACACGACCGATCGTTGTGGAGATTCTTGGGAGAGGCCTTTGTCCAGCAGTGGACGCCTACAGGCTGATATGATGATGATGAGTAAAGACGTAAGTAGCTTAGCTGCCTTTTTGTGTGGTAGCCGGATTATAAGCCTCGCTGAAATCTTTTGGAGGCAGGCGTAGAGCGTCGTTTAAACTTGCTGCTTAATTACTTTGTAACACCATACTGCAGGTCCAATAAGCAATATGAGTATCTGGCCTCAATCAAAACCATCATCATTTCAACCCTACGTGATGACTACGGCCGAACATGGGTCTCCTAAAGACTTCTACAACGAACAAACGTTTTCTGGCAATCGACGACTTACCTTAAACAGCCTCGCTAGCATAACTAGACACGTCTACGCAATCCCGCAATACAGCATCACCGTCCCTCTCACGCTGTACTGAGTAAAAACAGATAGACAACAATGTCGCTTAACATGGCTTCAATGAAAACCATCATCATTTGACCACGGCTGAACTTAGGTCTCCTAAAGACTTCTACAACGAACATACGCTTTCTGCAATCGACTACTTACCTTAAAGAGCCTCGCTAGCATAACCAAACACGACTACGCAATCCTGCAATACAGCATCACCGTCCCTCTCGCGCTGTACTGAGTAAAAAGAAATAGACAATATGTCGCGCGTCAAAAAGTCGCATGTCACTGTTGTGAAGGCCAGGTTGGCAGTTCTTGTTTTGAGGGATCATATCACGCTACATTTCCATATTCCTTGTTGTCATTTGCTGTAAGGTGTCACAAGTGCGTTGCCGAATCTTCAGGTGGGAGTAAGGTCAACCGGGACAAATGCGACTACGGGTCAAATGCATCTTTTAACAATAACATAAAATCGCATCATTTTGCAACTATCCAACTATTAGGGTTCCGTACCCATAGGGTAAAACGGGACCCTATTACTAAGACTTCGCTGTCCGTGTGTCTATCTGTCTGTCACCAGGCTGTATCTCATGAACCGTGATAGCTAGACAATTGAAATTTTTACAAATGATGTATTTCTGTTGCCGCTATAACAACAAATACTAAAAACAGTATAATTTTATGTTTGTCCGTCTATATCAGTAACCAATAAAAAATTATCGAGCACTGCGTACATTTTGCTTAGGAGTAGGGTTCTGCTAACGCTGGATTTTCATAGATACAGCCATTTGTAGTGTATATTTTGTACGAAACCCTCGGTGCGCGAGCCCGACTCGCACTTAGCCGTTTTTTTTGATACGTTTACTGCCAAATTTTAGGCAGGGAGGGTACGGGTAGTTTCAAAGTGTTCGGATTTTAAGAAATCCTTCACAGACGCATTTACCCCATGTTCGCATTTGTCCCATACGTTTTTTTCTTGAAGGTTTGAAGGTCGCATTAGTTGGGAAACACTGCCGGCGACAATTTATTCCAAAGTTCAGTCGTGCTAACAAAGTTTCTAGCAAAACCCACACATGTGGATTGTAATTAGTAAATACACGCTTTCATTTCTCTGGATTATAGCATAGGTAGATTATTCATATACTTGTATTAAGAATCCCCGGCAAGCTCGGTTCTCTATACAAACGTAGTTACGCTCTTATTTTAAATCGCCTGGCACAGATTCTCTCATTTTAAAACGATAGTTTGCTCTGAAACTTTGTTCTTAGAATAAGTTAAGGTATATCCATGTCTATAATAAGTTTATGTAGCTTCAGATACCATGGTAAAAAATAATCAGCGAATGAAGAATAAGATTTCATACAAAACTTGTTTTTGCTGCATTTCGTTTGTTTTAATAACTGGAGGCCTAGATGTACAGTCAAGGGCAAAGATAAATATCCACACAAAGTTCCAAAATATGTATACATAAACCTTATTGCCATAATAATAAGACCTGTATACATATTTTTGAAACTTTGTGGTGTATATATATTGGTGCCGTTGACTGTACCTCATGTCATTGTATATGCAAAGTTTCGTTACAATCCAACACGTAGTTTTAAAATGAGAACGAAACTCCGTTTGTATGGGAAGGTGAAATTCGGGCGAGCTTGCCGGGGACTCTTAAATGTCAACGTACCTACTAAAGCTAATTAGTGTATCAACATAAGTGTCGTGATTAATTAAGTGTCATCTTAAGCAACAGCAATCAAGCCAGACGCGACCTAAGTACACACTTGTGTTAGTTAATTGTAGTTGGAATGTACAGTCAGCCGCCGATAAAAGGTACTTCCCTGTAAACATTGGTATAATTTATGTTTCTACTGTCACGATCTTCGCAATTTTGGGTACAGTCGGCCAAGAACTTGATCCACCACTTCTGAACATCAAAGCTTATGAAATAGTCGAAAAGTGGTAGACCAATTTTTTGTCCAGCCGTACGTACAAAAATGTAAATAAAAAATTAGTTGTCTGTAAAGTCTGTTTACGGAGGATATTTTTCGGTGATAACGTGGAAGAGAAGCCGAACGTTAAGGCCGATCGTGTCTCTCTATCGCTTGTTCCGCGCTCTCGCTTACACGCGGAACGTGATAGCGGAACGTGACAATCAGTCGTGCTTTAGAGCGCGTGCTGCCGGCGTTCTTCGATTTATAAGACGTTATCACGTCAAAAAAATGTAGTTGGATACCAAACTTCATTGTAAAACTTCATACAAACCTGCCAAAAAGCATGCAGGCTCTGCTTCTGTGTTTTAAAGTATAATTATGTGGCTACATCACATCATTAAGGCGTGATAGGTAGTCACGAAGTTTTAAGACTTATGAATTCATAAATATATTAAATATCTCAAAAATTATGAGTTGTCGGACTACATTTTATACCACTGTATATGCTCCAAGTGGGCTCTACATTTGATGGTTAAAGTCTGTCCGAATCTTCGGGCCCACCGTGTATAAATTTCTGAGAGCTGGACACTGCCCCTTTAGCTGGCACCTTCAACCAAATCATAGCAATAGAGGTGACAGACAGCGTGTCAATTACATGAGTTAGGGTATCCAAGATTGGGCCGATTACTTTAATTTTTGTTTTATATGATCAATTTTGTTCACAGTAAATTTAAATGTCAGATCGGAGAAAATGAACAGCTATTTTCTCATACTACGAAAGCAAGTTTTACAAAAGTTTACCATTGAAAATAAATTAAAACGTCTCCATTTGTTTCTCAACTTGACACCTAATTTCTGAAGCTGTAATAAAAAAAGGCGTATATGCTCTAAGAATGCAAATAAACTTAATCCGTTATTAAGGCCCCGGATTTCTTCCCAAACTTGTCAGAAATTCCGGAATCCATTCGTCAAAGCCCTTATCACTATTTCACTCGTCAGTGATCTTCAAATTTCAAAGGCGCTGAACACAGAATAGGTTGACAAGCAGTATCTTAGAGGCATTCCATATGAAAACGTCTAAAGGAGAGAAATTTAAGAATATTATGATCTATCATTTGGTGGTGAATTCAAATTTTTATTTACACTGACCCTTCAGCGACCAAACTGGACACGTTTCGATTTTTTCCAAATTCCGATGCATGTTTTTCAACGCCATAATATGATACAATTTGGTATCTAAAATGGATGTGAGTAGTTACAATTGAAGTGTTCTTGAAGCTGTGATATATATTTCTTTCCGAGGTCTAATATAAAAGTCTGAATTTCAACCCGAAAATCACGAAAATGAGTAAATTTTTTGACATTTTTAGTGACACGGTATTTTATGCTGAAGTATTTAGATAAAAAGTTATGAAACATATGGGATACTGTGTTACTTGGGGTGTTATATAAAATAAACACAATTTTAATACATAACTTCTGAACGAAGTTTCAGCATAATTTGTGGGAGTAGAAAAATGACACCATTATGTACTTTGGATGGGTGCTGATAAAGAGATAAGTTTAAAAAAAATGAACAGTTTTTGTGCTTAAATGCCTCAGGGTACATCCTCATTTTTTTAAATTTATATCTGTGACCACGCGGCAACAAATATAATCAATTTCAGCCGTTTTCATATGGAATGACTCCTTAACTGAATTGCAAAAGTGGCGGTGGGTGCGGCTCATAGAACCGACTACTGTCGGGGCAGAAAGGTAAAGGTAGTAGCCACCGCGAACTGGAAAACGTAACGTGGATGGACTAGGTGGACCGAGGATCATGTGAGGACCATGGGAAGCTGTTGGATGTGGATAGCGCGAGAGCAGTTAACGTAGAGGTCCTTTGGAGAGGCCGTTATCCTATAGTGGACATCGTTTGGATGAAATGATGGTAACTTTAGAAAATTGGGAAGCATTCCAGCATCGTTTCTAGAAAAAAAAACCTGGAAATAATATTTCCGAATTGATGGATCTATTTACGTTTAAAGTGAATATGCGATATCTAGACGACGACAGAGTAATTCTAGACATTAAAAATATTTTATTACTAGGCATGAATATTTGTAGACACAAGTATCTATACCTAACCCTTTAACAACAATCCTCTAGTCAAATAATATATCGTGAATATTTGATTCTCACTCTTGTTCGGAACGTCGAAGTCAAAGTACTGACTATAATAGCACTGTGCTTGAGAGGTGAAATTGGCAAAATTATTCTTCAAAGGAGTGAAAAAGAGGGAAAGTTAGGGGTTGCCTCGTTTCACGGGTGAGGAGGCAGGAAAAGTTCGTGTTAGAGGTCGTTCATTAGAGAATACGATGTGTGGAGTGATCGTGACCGACGTTTCTTTGACATTTATTTTCTTTTAACATAGGCTTTAGGCGATTTGTAATTGAAATAATAATAAATTATTTCAGACTAGAAGGTTGATCAGGATTCATAAGACATTTGTCTTTTTTGATGCTCAATTGGTAAATTAACGATGATAACGTATTACTTTCGTACCAGTGTTGCTGAGAAAGGTTCTAGAGTTGCGACCGAGTACAGGACGATACAACGTTCCAACGCTTACAAGATTTTCAACAAGATGGGCGATCTTAGAGAGTGGCGTACGACCGGTTGCTACGGAGATCCTTGGGTAAGGCTTATGTTCAGCAGTGGACGTTTTTAAACTAATATAGTTATGATGATGATGATGATGATTCATAATTTGTTACACTTTATTATTTTATAGCACCTCCCTGAGCTTTTGTAAATCAGATGCTTGTTTTAACCATTTAAATTATATCGAATTCCGCGTGTACACATTCAAACACGCTATATGAAATTCTATGTATTTGTTTATGCAAATTTGACTAGAAGGTGCCCGAAACATCGTTCGCGGAGGAGAAAAAATCATAACCCTTTTTTTCCTTCAGTGTAGTCAGGTAAAAAAGTATCCTATAACCTTCTGCAGATACCGAGCTACCCGTGTATCAAAAATAGTTGAAATCCGTTTTAGCCAATTGGCGTGATAAAGCCACAACGACTCACAAACACGTACTGCGTTTTTTGTATATTTGTTAATATACGAAATCGGTTTATAAATGACGGAGGTAACAAATATACAACCAAATTAAGATCTTTCTTATTTTTTGAAGTCAGTTTATTAAAATAGTTTGAATTGCCATTAAAGTCTATTAGCATTTGGACACAAGGTGATTACGAAAGTGATGCTAAACAAATACTTGGGATGAGCCTAGTTTTTATTTATTTATTTAATATTAAAGTACAGCCTCATTGTATACATTATATTATATCATTCTCATTCATTGTATTATTATAGGTATCTTACATCTGATATACACAACAATAACGGTGTACATAACACTTTTTACAAGGTATGGTTAGAAGATAAATTCAAAAACCCTTTAGAGAAGACAAACCTATTAGTTTAATAAACCGCTTGCAATTATCCGCTTACAAAAATATAATTCCTGGGAGTGTTAGTCCGTCTGTCTGTCTGTCTGTTTGTCTGTCCGTCTGTCACCAGGCTGTATCTAATGAACCGTGATAGACTAGACAGATGAAATTTTCACAGATGGTGTATTTCTGTTGCCGCCATAACAAAAAATACTAAAAACAATAGTAGATTGTTTGACAACGGGCTAAAATAAGCCATTATGACACGAAGTGATTCCTGATTATGATATGTCTGAATGTCATAATGGATTTTAGCCACGTGTTAAACACTCTGCTTTTCACTTCGACTGCAAGAAAATAAAAAAAACATTAAAATTGTATATTTCATGAAAAATTAAAAGTACTTTGTGTGAGCAATTCGATCAGAAATTTTAGCCAATCCGATCAGGTTGGTTTGTTTGTTTTTAATTATTCGTAAGTAGTTAGTAGCTGGCCGCAAGTTTTTTTTCAGTTTCATAGAACTTGAATGGGTTTATATAGCTTTCTTTTAAACCCTAGGGGCTAAATGTACTATTTTCGTCTCGCTTCGCGAAGCTAATATGACGTGCTTTTTGAGCAAGGGAGGAGGAGGGGAAGTCAAAAATAATTTTATGTCTTTCTGTCTATCAGTTACCAATATAAAATGATCAAACACCGCGTACATTTTGCTTAGGAGTAGGGCTCTGCTAACACTGGATTTTCATAGATACGGCCGTTTGTAGCGTATATTTTGAACGGAACCGTCGGTGCGCAGTCAGACTCCCGCTTGGCCGTATTTTACGTGGTACGTACGTATACGTATTAAGAAATAATAAGCAGACAAAAGTAAACAGGTCCGGTATGAACTTCAAAGGTAATGAAGTGGGGCCCTCTGCTCAAAGATGTTTAATGATTTGTTTGATGAGATGAACGTATTTTCCATTTCGTATAATATTCAAAAAGGCCATGTAATAGTGACTGGCGATGATTATGTTGATGACAGGAATAATATAGCTAAAATACGGATGTCATTCTTGCATGTGTTTACAGAATTGATATGAAACATGGAGAATACTAACCTTACCATCCATATCCTTACTTTCTTAGTATATTATAAACGTGAAAGTATGTATGTACGTTTCACTTAATCTCAAAAACTACTGAACGAATTTTTATTATACTTTCCAGTTATGTACCTTATATATGACAATAGGACATAGGCTATAATGTATGTCAAATTTTATCCCTTTTAGGGACGAACAAGGGGATGAAAATTTGTATGGACAGTAAATGTTTTTTTACGCTAGGAACTTGAAATCTTGGTAATATGCTACATATTTAAATTAGTAAAATATCGAGTTTTGGGGAAAAACATAAGCTAGTTTTTCTCCCGGAAAAATACCTTTTATCCGCGATAAACGAGTCTAAGTCGGACGAAGTCGCGGGTGGCCGCTATTCGCTTTATATTTTTGAAGCTTGTAAATTTATCTGATTACATCCTGAATTATTACTAGAACTAAGAAATGTATTTCAATTCAATACCAGGATAAACTGGTATTGGCATTCAAGTCCAGAACCAAGCACTGTAGCAAAAACAGTTTCTAATAGAAATCAAAATCCATATCTATACTAATATTATAAATGCGAAAGTGTGTGTGTCTGTCTGTCTGTTACCTCTTCACGCTTAAACCGCTGAACCGATTTGGATGAAATGTGGTATGGACATAGTTTGAGTCCTGGGGAAGGACATAGGCTACTTTTTATCCCGGAAAAATACCCTTATCCGCGATAAACGAATTTAAGGCGGACGAAGTCGCGGGCAGAAGCTAGTTTATAATAATTTCCCAAATTAAATTAGGCAACTCGCCCATAAAACCGTTCACATCCGCCCTAAAATATCTTCAATGTACAGACATTTGATTTTTACTACTTTATAATATTATAAGATGACTAGACGGTGCTCGCAACTTCGTTCGCAGAGCAGCAAAATTCATAACCCGTCTTTTATCGTTAGCGTAGTCGGATAAAAAGTATTCTATAACCATATGTGGATACCGAGCTACCCGTGTATCAAAAATAGTCGAAATCTGTTTAGCCGACTTGGCGTGCTGAAGCCACAACGACAGCTAGGAACACACAACCATACAAAAAATCTAAAAATATATATATTCGATTCAGTGACCTCCAAATAGTCGGTTACAATATTTATTTTTTTAAATATCTTTACTGTACACATTTTTGTTACTACTTTATAAAAGTATAGACTTGTTTTGCTGTAAATTTGTTCTAACACATTAAATATTGTGCAAACATTAATCTTTAAGACCCACACAAATCTGCCGCCAACTTTTAAGCTTCGGTGTAAAACAACGCCTTTAAGTAATGGTTCCTCTTTGCTTGAAATTATGGTGTACGTTAAAACTTTGAATGTCCTTTCTGTTTAACCTAATAAACAGGAGATATGAAGAAACTGAATCAATACAATAGGGTACATGCATGAATTTTCGTTATCGCTTTTCTTAACTAAATATCATAATACCGTAAAAACGATTTAAAAATGTGAAATTAAAATTTAAATCGGCTAAGAAACACGCAAGATATAGGCATTTTAAACTGCTAATTAGACGGCGATTTGACAGAGAGGTCCGATATGTACTGTTACGTCATAGTCTACGCCGGCCATATAAACTCCATATTAAATTCCGTTTTGCTAGAAAGAGATAGAATGAAATGTTTGATGGCGTATATATTGGTTATATTTTGTTACATGAATGAGCTTTTAATGAGGCAAAAATTAAAATTCATGCATATTCCCTATTATTGATTCAATATTTATAAATGTGGAAATACCACAGATTTTATTCAAATAAACACAGTTTTCGGTTGTAAAAGAAAAAAAAAAATGCGACCTACTAAATCAATGGATTATAGTTCCTTTGCTGTTCCGCGAACTTGTGTCTTGGTTAGATGTGACAGTAAATTGTGCTCACATGCGCATATTTTCACGCAGTTTCCATAAAAAAAAAAAAATCTCGGGTGGACGCCGGACCGTCAACATCTCCTGCATCTACTGATGATGCCTCGTAGAGAGGCGAAAAACGTGTCGAGGATTATACTGTTTGGTGTTGGTTTGTTGTATTTGCATGCGTATTTTTTTTTTTATGGATACTGCGTGAAAATATGCGCATGTGAGCACAATTTATTGTCACATCTAATCAAGACACAAGTTCGCGGAACAGCAAAGGAACTATAATCCATTGATCTAGTATGGAATTCCGCAATGTAACGCCTGAATCTATCAATGACCTACTAAATTGCAAGCAGGATTCACAGGTTCAAATCCTGCCTGCAAGTTCTTCTTCCTAGTCGTTTCTCTCTTGTCTGAGTGGTTGTGGTCTCGATGATGTAGTCGTACACGGCTGATCATCGACCTCGATCCTCTCGACTTTCCTCAAGGAGCAGGAAACCGATGTCATGTTGGTCAGCGAAACTCATCTGAGAGAGGGCGTTCCATTAAAAAGCGGCTATATCGTATACCGGCGGGACGAAGTATCCCCAGATGGTGCGGCATATAGAGGCCTGGCCCCTATTTTATAAACGTGACAGGTGACAATTGACATCGACAATTCGACGTACATTGCTGGGTCGCCGAGTAACTGTACCTGGCATCATGATGGATAAGTAATGTTTGCCGAATTGTCGTTGTCAACTGTCACCTGTCGCGTTTATGAAATAGGGGACTAGCCATAATGGTGAAGAGGAGAGTCGTACACCAACAAGTCCCACACAAGACCTACGTGTCCATCTACGCGATGGACATCGAACTGCAACACAGGGGCCACGACCTCCCTCTTCACCGTTTATCGCCCCTCTGCAATTTGTCTCCACTTCATTCTGTTGGCAGCATTTCAAGAACACTCAGAAATGCAAGTGTTTGCCTGCAATTTAGTAGGTCGCATTGATTTTTTCCCTTTACAATCGAAGTCTGTATGATATTTATTTGAACAGAGGATATAATAGACCCTAGTAATTTGGCGCATGTCAGAAGACGTTGACGTAGAGTCTATTATTGCTTAACCCACACGCCTTATGTTATATTGAAGGCGCCCGCAACTTCGTTCGCGGCGGAGAAAAAGTCATAACCCCTCTTTTTCTTTAGCATAGTCGGGTAAAAGGTATTCTATAACCATCTGGAGAAACCCAGCTACCCGTGTACCAAAAATAGGTGAAGTCCATTTAGCGTGATGAGTGATGAAGCCTCATCGAGACATAAAAACATTTTATTTTTACAACTTTATAATAGTATAGATTTATAACTTGGGTCTTGCTATAGCTTCAGAAACATTTTCGGTAATTAACGCCAGAGATATCGAAACTGGGTCTAAACGTTGATTCAACCGTGAACCAGCTTGTAATGCGTGGAAAATGTTAAGTTAGTTTTGATAATCCGTATTTGATTTGAACACTAGGATTAGGATTCCATTACCAAGGTCTCAGGAATGGACTGAGACGTGTAGAGTAGGTACTCGGCTTACACGGTGTGAGTAAACGCTATTGTGATCTAAATATGTCTCACTATGCCGGTAGTTTTACATCTGAAGTTTTACTCGCACTAGCCAAAGGTTGTCTGGAAGTGTTCACTGTTTAGCGATAAAACTGTTGTTTTACGTCTTCTTTCGTCCTCTGTTTTGAGAGGTGTGTAATAAAAACTTATTGTTTTGTATTTGTTTTAAATTCTTGTATTCAATTCTACAGTTACTTACACATCTCTTTTTTTATCAAAGCAGGAATTGGCCTGCTTCTTTCTAATCTCACGATGACTCTACACACTTGCCATGAAGTCACCTTTTAGACAAATAAGACCAAATCAGTGCATCTCAAACAAATACACAGATAACACTCTTATTTTTTTCCCGAGGGTTAAAACATACATTTCTTTGTCGGTACATTACCTACCTCATCTGTATCATCATTCTGTTTATTTGCATCACCAACGCTTAGGATAAATCTCTTTCCATTTGTTTACTTATGTTGTATTTTGCCCGTCCTTTATGTTTATCCCACTTTTAAGCTCATAATCGTCCATATAAATCACGTCGTTTGTGACGATATGACAGGAAATAATGACTCATTATTCTACCTTACGCAAAAAGACGTAAGCAGCATTGATTTTCCCAAATTATACGCCGTTTTTCATGACCAGGGTATTCACAATAAAACCAGAGTAAGTGTTTCATACACTTTATTGCTTCAAGGATATTATTCTCCATAAAATTCTCAAACAACCACGTTTATAACGAAGAAATCTTATACCAAAAAAACGGGGAGTGTTTTGTATAGAGACGAACAATAATTCTCCCGTCTCAGGTATTTTGCAGTATTAGGTAAATACTCCTGGACCTGAAAATCCAAATGGAATAGATAAACTACAAAACTATTAAGTTGCAGTTTTGATATGTCAACAAGGTACCTACAGCAAAAAATCTCAACCTATATAATTATGACCTACTTTCGTCATTCCTAAGATCTAGTTCATGGTTATGGAATGTGTCTTTTTTAAGAGGCCATTCTATAAATATTGAAGTTCGTTATCCCTATTGTGATGTCGCCTAACTTTCTGTGTTACAGAGAAACATAATGTTTCTTCTACTTCCTAACCTTCTGCGCCACAGATAAACTTCAGTGATGTTTCTCTGTCGAACAGAAGGTTAGGTTACTGACACAAAATTTAGCATCATATAGCTGCATATGGTTTACGATACTCTATACATCCTCAATATCGATCTTGATGACATCTGAAGTCAGGTTGCTATTCTACAAACTTGTTTATCCTTCAAAATATCGTCCGGGAGAATTATCGTTAGAATCAACTCCACCGTTGATCGGTCTATCTCCCGCAAGCGGGACTAACGAGGCACTGAGAGACAGGAATCACAGATCGACAGAACTTAGAAGATAGGGGCCTTGCGCGCGGCACGCGTCAATAGAGCTCTCTTACGTCGGGGCAAGGTCAAAGGCCTGCATTCATCGGCGTTCCGATTCTCAAAATATTAAATTTCAAAAACATACTACAGACCATTTGTAATACAGTCAGCATCATATAGTTAGTAGCAGGCAGTGGCCAAATATATCGTAACACCCTTACTGTTATGCAAATAAGGATCTGTTCCGATATATTTGTCGCTAGTCGCTACGACCTATTTGGTTGTGACTTTACTTAACCCCGAAAGCATAATTACTAAGTTCTCTGGAACTCTAAGAAACGACCACTAATATAAAAAAGTTCTTCAAAATTCTATTTCAAAAAGATCCTCCTTAGAATAGTTTCCTTCATAGATTTTTAGTTTATATTCTATTTTGAAGTCTTTTGCTGTGTACACTTAATGTTTTTTAATAGAGTTATATGAGATATGATACGGGACGGCTTGCACTACTTGTAACTCTTGTAAGATCCACAAAATTAACTTATCCTTCCGTAATAACCATTAAGGACCAGTTTCCAGCCGTGTAATAAATGATGTGGTGTATAAAAAAGTGTCTTAGAAAAACAATCCACCGTACCTATTCTTTTATCTAGTCGCCACAACTGCAATACTGTAGCCAGTTAACTTAGAAACCGAAGTTGAAAGAAAGTTCCGAGTTAAATCCACTCGGAGTCGAGTTTAAAGATAAACACTTAGAAAATTGCATGGCCGCATAGCGGCTTTACAAACGGACTCAAGTTTTCTGCTATTAAGTTCTTGGTAAAGTTATCCCAAGTTTTCTAGAGCAGGAAACCTCTTAAGCAGAAGGATTTGCCGAGTACAAAGCTTTGTACGGTGCTTGGTCAACTTGGGATAAAAGTGGATCATCTTCAAAGAAACGTTTTTTTTTTTTTTTATTATTGTTCCTTATCTCTTTGTCAGTCTATGTAGACTGTCAGTCTATGTAGACTTTCGTAATGTCTGTGGTAGCACTGAACTATCATGAGATTCATTTTAATAAGAATTGTGACTGTATATTTTTGCTTGAAAATATGAAGGTACCTACAAAATTATACTCTGTTTCAGGGACGCGTGATTGAAAATCTTCAGTCGAAAATATCATGATCTTCCCTCGACGTAAGAGTAGCGTAAGAAACAACACACATTATACCACTCATAGACACTTAATCTATCCAATTAATTTCAAAGTCAAATCGCGTTGGCAAGGCAGGAGATGGACATTAATATAGATAGCTGGATGGCGGCGGTCTCGGGGAGGGCGCAGGGCGGGCGAGACGAGGGTGGAAAGCACCCAACGCAGCCTCATTCGTTGAAGACGGTCTCTCCTCTCGCACTCGCAGCTGAGGCAGACGCCACGCCGCACAAGCGGATGTCAGAGCGTGTCTGTTTAACACCCAATAAGCTGCCGCGTTGAGAGCTGAATGCGCATACCCAATCAGCAACGCATATTGCTGCACCAGCAATGGCGCTCGCAGACCAAAAGCTCCACAGATTACTATAGCTGCGTGAGGGCACCAACACGCAGCAAAGATGGCTGCTATGGCAACGAGGACGTTCCCAAGCCGCCGACGCGCATGTAGGGTTGAAGTCAAAGGCTGAGGACCGAGGAGACTCGGCTGCAGCTTCTTCGATCGGACATCACCAACGTCTACAGCATCCCGGCGTTCTCTAGGCCCTACACCAGTTACAATGATAACGTGTGTTGGTCTCCGCATCAATGGGACTGGGAGAGGCAGTTCTCCGTGCGCTGCCCTGGCAGTTAAGGAGAGGGCAGTGAGTTTCACCCGGACTGTCCAGTGGCAATGGGCGACCGCGAGCACTGGGAAGCAGTAGGTGACGAGGGCGTGGACGGCGGCTAGTGGCGGCCATGACACGCAGCTTGCTGTTACTGGTGCGACACCTGGGGATCAAAGGAAACAAGCGTTTAATGAACAACAAATGAGGACGCTGGTTATGTGCTGTTATGAGGTGTGATTTCAAGACAGTATAAGCCTTTTTACACTTGCAGCTCTTTAAAACATGTATACAAATATAACTTCCTGGGAATCCTAACAGATAACTGAATCTACATGTGGATTGCTAGTGGAAGGAAATACCTGTAAAACCATCCATCACGCCAGCGACAGTGTACTGGCTACTGGGAGTGACTGTAGTATAACTATGTTCTCACTTACTACACAGTGACCACTAACAGGAACGGGCGCGAGCACGCTGACGTTCCTTGACCTCGTTTTACAGCGCCGCTGCTCCGCCATCACTACCAGTGACAATGTTTTGGTTACAGGGATGACTGTAGTACAACAATGTTCTCTCTTACTGAGTAGAAGCGCACTGAGCCACACAGCGAACTTGGATAGGAACGAGCCCGAGCACGCTGAAATACCTTTGAAACCGCAGGATGTGCGACAATTTCGGTTCCTATAATACCATAGTCTATACATTGATTATAGAACAATGTGACGAATGTCCTTGTAGTCATATAGCAGAGGGACCCTCAAGAGTCAAGAAGGGGTTCATTAAAAATTAATTGTTTAAGGGAGGAATATAACTTAACTAAACTAAGAGTAATATTTTCTTCTGTTTCCGCGATTATTACTCATTGAAATAAAACAATTTAACGGATTATATCGCGTATATTATCTCATTTTAGTTCCCGACGTTTCGGAAGCTTTCCAGCTTTCCATGGTCACGGGAGGACTGAGAAAAGATGTATTTTCCTCTGTCAAAGTTACAATTTGTGCAAACTACCCATTGTAACTTTGACAGAGGAAAATACATCTTTTCTCAGTCCTCCCGTGACCATGGAAAGCTGGAAAGCTTCCGAAACGTCGGGAACTAAAATGAGATAATATACGCGATATAATCCGTTAAATTGTTTTATTTCAATAAACTAAGAGTGTTTTAATCAAATTTAACTGTATACATTTATTATTATTTAGTGGTAAAATTGAAAATTAACATTACGAATTTAAATACAACACATCAAATTTATAATTATAAGTTACGTTTAATAAGTGGTCATTTTGCCATTATTATCCTGCTCCGGAAACTTTGTTCTTAATCTGCCTCGGCGATTGTCCCAAATTATTCTCCGAGGCGAAATAAAAGTTTAGAACTCTCATTTAAAAGTTGGTAATAGCTCTAGAAGTTGGGGCAATTCAACAGGTCGCCCGTTGAGTGGAAGGTTAATCCGAACCCAGAGGCGGTTCAATTTTGTGTTCTGAATTCAAAGGTAATAAGTCTCATGGACTTATTTTTACTGTTTAACCTTTTTATCATTAAATTTGATCATTTTGCGTTTTGAAGCGCAGAACTCGTACATGCCTTTAACTTCTACTTAATAATGTATTGTATCTGATTCAGAAAGTTATCAGCGTGAGTGTTTTGTTTTAAAGTGAGCTCCGAATTTGGATAAAGTATTTCTTAAGTTTTGGAAACTAATTAAAAACATTAACCAAGCTAAAGTAGACCTGACACCATGTTATAATAATATGAGCAAAGTTATTACACACTTGACATAAGACAATCGACTTGCTGTAATTTATTCAATGAGTCTATACTACTATAATAGAGTGTACCCAGCGTGTAAATTGCTTTTGAATAGTTATTTTTTTTGTGTGGAAGAATTTTTAAAAATAACCTAGATTTTTTTATTCTCACTACTAACTTCGCTGAGCTACACAGCGAACATTCATGTACTATAATGTATTGGAATAGTTGTAGTACAACTTTGTGAACTCTCACTTACTGAACACATGACCAGCGCGCTGAGCCACACATCGAACACTGACAGGAACGAACGAGAGCGAGCACGCTGACGTGCCGTTCACAGCACCGCAGCGCTCTGCATTCACTACCAGTGACAATGTATTAGCTACAGGGATGACTGTAGTACAACAATGTTCTCACTTAAGGCGAAGGGGTGGGCAAATCACTGAAATCGAGGTGTTTTTGTGCAATTTTTTTGATACTATATGTAGCATGTAGAGATCTAAGAAGTAAGTATTCAGGACATATATATACTTAATTATGAGTTTATAGAGTAAGTTCGTTCCTATCTGATGTAACTAGGCCTAGAAACTATATTTAAAAAGCAGGTTTTTAAAAATCTTCTACATCTTTTTTTCCGCCTGTGAGCAATTCTACGTTACAAAATTTTGCACATGTACTTTAAAAACCTTGGTCTAATAACTGATAGGAAAAAACTTTGTCTAATTTGTGTAATACGGAGTTTAGACCCAAAATCAACTTTAACCTACGACATTTCTACGAAGTCAACGTACTAAATATTTGATCAGTGTAAAAGCGTAGGCGCGTTAACAGTGAAAGCGACGTTGTGTGCTCGCGCCGCGCTACGCCACGGCGGCGCGGCGTGCGCTTACGCTGTTGCCAGCTCACCTCCATCTATCTATAGCGATGATGTTTTTGAATTCATTCCGTCAACTGATTGTGTTTGTTTTGTTTTGATGTGTTCTATTCTACGATTTAGTACCAAGGGATGATGACTAAATTTTAAAAATTAGTCCGTCTTGTAGATTAATAAAAATATTGGACATGTATTTTTTCTTTTTTTACTTACTCAAAAAATAAATAATAATATTAATAATATAACTTTATTCAACAACAAACAACTACAAATTAACATAACATGTCTTACTTAATGTGTTTATACATTTATAGTAGAAATGTGTAGGTAGCTTTATAAATTAACATATTAACGTTATCTAGTACAAATTACAGGTAGCGCTACTACTATTAGTTGTTACGTTACTAATTATAAGATTATAATGATGTCCTTTACTCCCCGTACTAGTTAAAACTGTATCACGGTGGAGTAAGATTCGTCAACCATAGTCTAAAAATATAGCATTTATTTAATGAGAAAAACACAGTACCAGTAATAAGTGTTAGAATAGAACGTAATAAGAAGTAACTTAAAATAACTTAAAATAATTGGGGGTGAAACGACACAGTAATCAGGTTCATCGTATGCAGTTAAGTTATGCTTGCACCTGGTGTCCTTAAAGTAGTATGGGAATGAGGTGCAATCTCAACTCAATCGATGATGAGCGTTATCTAAAGGTGCGTCCACATTTGTATCATTCGCCCGGTCAGATCATCGTCGCGTGGCATGATCGCGTGTCACCATCACGCGTTTGGACGTTGCGCCGATCGGATCGCTCGAAATCCATTTTGCTACGCGTATCACACACAGTTATATCGGACGAGTGCGGCATGATCGGCGCGCCGACAGTAAGCGTCCAAGCAGCGCGATACGCAGTCATGCCACGGCACGGTGATCGGATACAAGCAAATGATACAAGTGTGGACGCACCTTAGGAGTTTTAAAACGTAAACATGTAGTATACGCAAAGAATACGGATGATTCTTTATTATGTCGTACATTGAACATCATAATATTTAATGTTAGTGTCAGAAAATACGTGTCCAATCTTTTGCTTGTTATTTCTTATTGTTGTTATTTGTATTATCTAACAGACGCACATTGGTTCAAGGGCGGAATAAAGTCCGAAAATTACAAATCAACTAAAGTTATTTATTTGACTTAAATCTAACAGTAGAATACTTTTACAACCCTATACTGAAAGAATTTTAATTTTGGTGTATTATTTATTTGTAAATAAATAATACAAAACACATGATGCTGAACACTAACAAATTTTCCAAAAAAGTTGTTTCTTTCTGGTAATATATTTCTAAAACCGGCGCTAAAGTATACAAAATGCTATTTTTATTTGATAAACCATATAATAAGGTATTTTTATGTTTTATAATATCAGTAATTTCGGCTATAGGTTTGGGTATGGCTTGGATTAAAACAACATGGTCGTTATTTTGGCAATTTTTAATATTCAATTGAGTATTACTTTCCAGCCTCACCTAGCCTTTCACCAAAAAATAGCACAAATGATACCTTAATTATCCAAAATAATGACCTAATTGATTCCAGCTGCCGGTGCCTGCAATCTTTTGAATAATGACCATTTAACTAAACAGCGTATTTGGAGGTAGGAAAAATAATGACATAGATAAACACATTTATGAGGGTAGTTAATTAACAAATGGCTTGATTTGGATATAAAATGCGTACATTATTGTCTTTTCCTTCATTTACTATTATCAACTCGAGGAAGTTATACTGTTATTATTTATAGTCATGGCAAGTTTCAGCATTTCGTATGCAGATTTAGTCGAAATTGCTATTTCAAGTGACCGGGAAGTGCATAAGTGTATTGAAAACCTGAAAATTAAAAATCCAAATCTTTCAGAAGCAATACTAGACCAATTCTGTATTGAGTTGACTAAACACTTTTTACCTACTTTCACGAAAAAGTGGAAAGCTGCATCAAGGACGCGAAAATATTTTTTTGAAAAAAACAAGGATTGGCTGAGTGGTATGTTTTCAATACATACGGTGCCTTCAGTTTCGAATGCTGATGCTGCCGTAGACGCCGAATCAGGACCTTCAAAACGACTTCGAAATGGTCGTCCAGAAAAACCTTTTGAAGAGTGTTGTAGCCGTACAAAACGAAAAAAAGTGAGAAGTTTATGTGAGAACTATCCCGAAGAGGCGATTTTGTCTGCTGCCGATAAAATTCGACAAAACCCCGTAAAATATCCTGCCTTCAGTCCAGAAAAGGCTTTGGCTTTGATGTTAGATGCGGCTCTAACAAAACATCAGTATGAAGTGCTTAGAAACGCGACGAAAGAAATAGGTTGCGACATTTTTCCTAACTATCATAGAGTCCTTGACTCAAAAAAACAGTGCTGCCCTAAATTTGAACATATAGATGTAACCGAATATTATGCCTGTGTTAGCTTGCAACCATTACTGGACCACACTGTAACCAGGATTTTACAAACAAAAACAGCAGATGAACTTTCAAGCATGAATGAAGATATGACTCTTATTTCCAAATGGGGCTGTGATGGTTCATCTGGTCATAATGAATACAAGCAGAAATTTAAAGAAGAAGACGTCACAGATGCGAACATGTTGTTGACTTCATTAGTCCCTCTTCGCCTTAACCATAACAAAGATGACGATACATCTGTGTATTGGAAAAATGAAAGCCCATCTTCTACGAGATTTTGTAGACCGGTACAGTTTCAATTTAGTAAAGAAACAACTGAATTGACCTATAACGAAAGGTCAAGAATGGAATCTGAAATATCCAATTTACATGAGACTTCTGTCTGCATTAGTGGCAAAACCTTTAAAATAAAGCATGAGTTGTTATTCACGATGATCGATGGCAAGATAGCACAAACGGTTACCGATACACAGTCTAATGCTGTTTGCTTTATATGCAAGGCAAGGCCTACAGAAATGAACTTATTAGATCTCGTGCGAAACAAAGTAGAGAATCCTGATGCATTGAAAGTGGGCTTATCGCCGTTACATGCCCGAATTAAATTTATGGAATGTATTTTACACATCGCCTATAGAAAGTCTTTTTGTAAATGGAGTACAAACGCAAACACACGGCCACAGAAAGAAGCAGAGAAAAAGAGAATACAAAAAGAGCTGTTTGACAGATTGGGTTTAAAAGTTGACTTCGTGAAACAAGGTATGGGGTCATCTAATGATGGCAATACTTCCAGGAGATTTTTTAGTAGCCCAAGTGTAGTTGCGGAGGTTACCGGTGTAGATGAAGAATTAATTCGCCGGTTTTCAGTCATCTTACATGCAATTAATTCGGGTGCCACAATAGATGCTGAAAAATTCGGAGATTACTGCAATGAAACAGCAAAAATATATGTTCGCTTATACAAGTGGCATTACATGCCAAACACTGTTCATAAAATACTGATGCATGGAAGTAGAATAATATCAGCTGCTGCTCTGCCAATTGGAATGTTAAGTGAAGAAGCCCAAGAAGCTCGGAATAAGGATTATCGTCGGTACATATTGTACCATTCCAGGAAATGCTCACGGGAATCTGCGAATGAAGACATCATAAACATGCTATTGACATCTTCAGACCCTTTTATTAATAGCTTAAGGGCTAAACATAACTATAAAAGAACAGAAAGAGAGCATGAAGAAATAAAGGATTTATTATAATTAAGTAAATGTGTTTTTTATATATTTTTTTATTTTCTTGAAGTATATAAGTACCATTATTTAATGTAATTTTATATTATACATCTACTTTGATAATCCTATAAGAGGTATTTAATTTATTTAATAATTATTTTGTATTTGATGGTACATTTTAGATGATTTTTAATACAAACTATACACATTTTTTTATGTTTGTTATATTTATTTTATTTATTTTATCTATTTATATTTATAAATCACATTTCATAACTTTTAAAATGCCCGCCTGTCATAAAAACAATTAATTCCGCGCTCCCATACAACCCGAACCACTGTGAGACGGACTAATTAGAATTTTGATTTTCATACTCAGTCATCATGCCTTTATATCAAGGTACTCTGTGTTCATTATTATCACGAACAGGTAGTCTTTGCGGCGTTGTTTATTTCGGGGATTTGTTATGTTAATAATATTTTCTTCTGTTTCCGCGATTATTATTCATTGAAATAAAACAATTTAACGGATTATATCGCGTATATTATCTCATTTTAGTTCCCGACGTTTCGGAAGCTTTCCAGCTTTCCATGGTCACGGGAGGACTGAGAAAAGATTTATTTTCCTCTGTCAAAGTTACAATTTGTGCAAACTACCCATTTTTTGAAAAAACACAAATAAAGGTGTACATACATGCCAGATGGGCCTAAGCTGTAAAGACAGTTACACATGTGCCAGAAGGGCTTAATTATTTTATTCTAATAATTTACCAAGCAAAAAAAAGCTTTGACAGAGGAAAATACATCTTTTCTCAGTCCTCCCGTGACCATGGAAAGCTGGAAAGCTTCCGAAACGTCGGGAACTAAAATGAGATAATATACGCAATATAATCCGTTAAATTGTTTTATTTCAATGATTTGTTATGTTGTTTTGTATGTTATTGTTTGTGTTATTTGACATTGATCTCGGTGTTTTGTGCGGCGTGAGTCGCTCCGTGCGACGTAGTTACTTGGAGATTCTTGAGTCCCTAAAACTGGGGAACAAGAACGGTGGCGGTGGTGGTAATGATAGTGATGGTGGTGATTATGGTAGTGATGGTGGTGGTAGTGGTGGTGTTGATGGTGATGATGGTGGTGGTAGTGATGGTGGTGATGATGGTATTGATGGTGGTGGTATGGTAGTGGTGGTGTTGATGGTGATAATGGTGGTGATGGTGTTGGTGATGATGGTGGTGATGGTGATGATAGTGATGGTCGTGGATGGTAGTGGATGGTGTTGGTGGTGGTGGTGGTGGTGGTGAAAGTAGCCTCAAAACAAGCGCCACCAGACTGCAAAATGAGTCCATAGTTCACAACTAGTCAATGTGCGATACGACGAGTCGAGAGAGAGCATCTAATACATACCAGATGGCGCGCGCGCTCGAAGTATTACGTTCAGGCCAAACGAGCAAGGCCATTTCCCCATCTCTTCGCCTTAATGAGCAGTAGCGCGCTGAGCCACACAGCGAATACTGACAGGAACGGGAACGAGCACCCTGACGCGCCACGACCTCGCTTCACAGAGCCGCAGCGCTCGGATGTCACTACCAGTGTCAATGTACTGGCTACAGGGATGACTGTAGTACAGCAATGTTCTCATTTACTTAGCAATAGCTAAGTAAACAATGCTCTCACTTACTTAACACTGACAGGAACGGGAGCGAGCACGCTGACATGCCGCGACCTCACTTCGCAGAGCTGCAGCACTCCGCGATCACTACTAGAGACAATGTACTGGCTACAGGGATGACTGTAGTCCAACAATGTTCTCACTTACTGAGCAGTAGCGCACTGAGCCACACAGCGAACACTGACAGGAAAGGGCGCGAGCACGCTGAGGTGCCGCGACCTCGCTTCACAGCGCCGCAGCGCTCAGCCGCCATTGCTACCAGTGACAGTGTACTAGCAGCCACTGGGAACGACTGCGGACAAGTAGATAAAACAGTCTGAATCTAGGTCATACAATTTAACAACCTTATTGGTAGAAGACTAATAAAAAGGAAATACTTACTGTATGTGTAGTAGATATGGAAAATATAACATATTTAAAAAAGAACATTATAGGTTAAATAAAAATAAAAATCGCAGGTTGCGAGAACGACTAACATGGATGGATAACTTAAGCATACTAACGACTGCAAATAGAGAAGGGTTTCAGATAATCTCCACGATATCCGTGGAGGCTATGGCACTTGAAGAGAAGGATGTTACTAAAGTAGGGTTGGTTGCATTTTAAGTAGAAATATTACAGTGGCACATAAAATGACTGATTTGAGATGACTGGACTGACATTTTCCATTAATAAAGACGATCGCCAACCTTGCTTAGGAGACGGTGCTGAGAGAAAAGAAAAGAGGGAGTCAAACGTTGAGATTCATCTAAACGTTGTAGCTAATATGCCACTTGGTGGAGTGCAGTCCACCGCGCATGCTCTTAGCAGCTGCGGCGGGCGCAGGCCCACAGCGCCGCTGACACCAGTACTGCCATTCCACTCACCTCGACATAGTAGCTAACATGGCACGTGGTGGTGTGCAGTCGGGCCGCGCGGGTGGCCGCGAGTGGCGCACTGGCCGCGCTCACGAGCAGGTCCGCCGCGCATGCGCTGAGCAACTGCGGCGTGCGCAGCCGCGCTGCACCGCCTGACGCTAGTGCTGCCATCAGACTAACATTCCCTGGAAAGAGTTACATAATTAATAAGGAGATGATTCTTATGTCTAAGCTAAATATGTGCTCATCGGGCTCGACGAGAAAAGGTTGCGAGATGTTCTTCTGGCCGAAAGGTGTAGTGTTTAGGCAGTTCCGCGGCAATCTGCCAAATCCTACACCAGATCAGACGATGCAACGGAGCCACGGAGATACGTCGCCCAATTCGAACTAGTTTTAAGTTTTTATACATGTGTTTGTTTATTGTAGTCCACAATGCCTTGTTTTTCACTGTAATGCTGTGTAACTTTTTGAATAATAAATAAATAAATAAATGTACCGAGAATACCTGGTGGAGCTTCATGGGAGGATCCATGAAGGTAAACTTTTTGATGGCACTCAAATGGAAAATAATGGGCATTCTTTCTATGTTGAGCGCAGGGTCTGCATTGTAATTTGAGTGTGAAGCTGATTGATTGAATGAAGAATTGAGTGCTTAGGTATAAAATAAAGCGATGAGATGGTTCGTTCCCGCTCTCACTCGCGTTATACATCACGCATCCCACTCACGCACCGATGACTCCTATGAGAGAGACAAGCACGTAGAGCGCCAGTAGTGGGGCGAGCTGCGCGTGCGCCGGTTCGTCAGCGCCCTCGCTCGCGTTACCGTACATCACGCATCACTCCACACTGCAACAAAAAAAATAACTTTTCAATCTTCAAGCTTGAAATAGAGGCCAACTAAAAGTGCTAACCATTGTTAAAGAACCCACCCCCCATATCCCCCTAACGGAAGACACGAAGAGTAATGCAAGCTCGAAAAACATATCATTAATTGACCATTATTATCCGTATCCGTAGTATTTATGGTTATAGGATACTTTTTACCCGACTACGCTGAAGAAAAAAAGAGGGGTTATGACTTTTTCTCCTCCGCGAACGAAGTTGCAGACACTCCTTGAATAAACAAATACAGAATTTCATGGCGTCTTTGAATGTGTACGCGCCGACTTCGATGTAATTTAAATGGTTACGAGTATCTGACATACAAAAGCTGAGGGAGTTACTATTAAAGAATAAACTGTAACAAATTGTATGTCGTCATCCTCACTTTATAATTATATTAGTCTGAAAACGTCCACTGTTAAACATAGGCCTCCCCCAAGGTTCTCCGTAACAACAGGTCGTACGCCACTCTCTTAAGATTCGATCTAAGTTTTATGAAAAACCTCTCCTAAGATGCCCGCGAGCCTCAAGCCTAAAGCCTCACCTCGATTACGCTATATCGCTGTGTTTCACTTCTTGTCAGCAGGGGCTCAACTAGTTTGCGCCTTAGATTGAGTGGTTCGACGTTCATCACCTACATATACAGTCCACTTTACTCGAAGGGCCGAACGTCACGTTGACATTGTAGGGTCCTAGCGGAAGCCGGGTCACTTACATCCTCAACTGGTCCATCTTGTTGAAAAGCGTTAGAACGTTGTATCGTCCTGTACTCGGTCGCAATTCTAGAACCTTTCTGTCCCAGCAGCCCTGCTATGAAAGTAATACGTATTCATCGTTAATTACAAATTGAGAATCATAAAAGACAAATTTCTAATAAATCCTGATGAATGTTAAATTATTCATGTCAGCGGAGGAAATTGGATTCCGCCTTATTCGGCCTGGTACGAAAATTTTCTTTACATTTTTCACGAAATTCCCGTGTAGTACTCAATTATGGGTAATTCGATTATTACTTCCATTAGCACGATACGAGTGAAAATCAAAAAAGACTTTGTAATGCACTGTTAAAAGGATGTCAATTGAAATTTATGATCACTTATGCAATACGAAATATGCATCATTTTTTTTATTTTTGCTTTATTAAAAGCGCATTCATGTAACAAACAATCGGGAGAAGGTAGGTAGGGCCCCGCTTCTTTTTTCTCGTTTTGGCGGGGTCACTACCGAGCCCCCAGATAGAGAAAAATAAATTTTCGAATTACTATAAAAATAACCAAGATATAAGCCATCAAACATTTAATTCTATCTCATTCTAGCAAAACAAAATTTTATCTCTAATAGGACCTCTCTGTCAAATCGCTGTCTAATTGGTAAATTAAAATGCCTATATTACGAGTATTTCTTGGCCGATATTAAATTTAAATTCACTTTTTGCTATCGTTTTTACGGTATTTTGGTAAGGAACGCGAAAAAAATATCATATTTGTACCCTATTGGGTATGCTCCCTTGGTAAATATTAATTATGCTGTATACTTGATGCTATTTTTGAAAACTCGCAGAAAACATCCATCAACATGAATTTTCATGCTTTGGGCTATTTTAAAATGATCTACAACTAAAATAAGGAGACAATTTGACCACACAGCATTATGGGGTCATAAACCGTTTTTTTTACAACATTTTCGGATGAGTTTTGGCATGAAATGGATCGTATTTGTTTTATAAGTGAAGTGTAGTAGAGAGGTGGTTAGGAGAACAATTCGTATAGGCGATTTTACAACTTTTTTCTGTGGTATGTTATAAAACTCAATCCATACTTAATATTAGAAATGCGAAAGTGTGTCTGTCTGTCTGTCTGTCTGTTACCTCTTCACGCTTAAACTGCTGAACCGATTTGGATAAAATTTGGTATGGAGATAGTTTGAGTCCAGGAGAAGGACATAGGCTACTTTTTATCTTCTTTTATCCGGGATAAACGAATCTAAGGCGGACGAAGTCGCGGGCAGCCGCTGGTAATAAAATATCCCCGAGATACAAAAATTTTAAAATCTCATTTTTGATCTTTCCCAAAAAAAGCTTAATACTAAAGCTTAGTGACGTCACACGTTTAGTACCTTGTATAGGGTTAAAGAATGTTGTTCTACAGCTATGTTAAAGCTTGCGTTTATCGAAACGGTTTCATAACAAACGTTACCAAACATTTTATTGGTCATTCAATGGTATTATTAGTTAATAGAAGGTGCCCGCGACCTCGACCGCGTAAAAGTTTTTTTACCGTAGTTGGGAAAGAGGTAAAAAAAACCATCTTTGGATGTCCAGCTATTCCCATACCAAAATTGGTTAAAATCCGTCCAGCCGTTTTGGCGTGATGAGAGGACAAAGAAATTCTGGCTAACAGATGGCGCCAGACTGGCAAGGCGTTACAAAACAAAAGGCGATCCTGCATCGCGCTATTAAGATTTTTCCTGGAATTGTTTATAAAAACCCCTCTCCATAGAAAACTGATTTTCATTACAAATCTAGAATTTAATAATAGTACACATTAATATTTTATACTTAAAAGTGAGCTATCCCACCCCACATTAAGGGCTCATAAAAAAGCTACACGTAAGATGTCGTGCTCAAAATGTTAACTTAGTTCCTTATTTTGCTTGTCTTATCAGAATCTTATATAATTTTGCCAAATTTTGAGATCAGGCAACATTTCTTTTTACCATCAGGTGATCCGTCTGCTCGTTTGCCCCTTATTACATAAAACAATACCCGCCAAGTGCGAGTCGGACTCGCGCACCGAGGGTTCCGTACAAATTTTTACTTACCGTAACTATTACCCTGTTGAGTTACGCAACCGGGTTGCTCAAATAGGTTTTTTGCGAATTAAAAAAAATTGCTAGTTACAAACATGGCTTTAATTTTCGTGTAATATTTATGTTTATTAATACAAATTGTGAAAATTACAAAATTTTCGATTCGTAAACTTCGGAGATAAAGAGGGGGGGGGAATGGTGTTTTTTTTCACATTTTCCTTAATAAAACAAGAACTAATCACAATAAAAAAATTAAAAATTGTTCAAAAATGTGCATGTAAGCCCTTTCATTAATTTTTACCCCCCTCATATTCGTCGTTTTTTTATGAAAATAAAAATATATTTTTAAATATTTCCTGTGCAATACATGTGGGCTGACCATGTTTATAATAACGACCTCAATCGACCGCGATCCTCAGTAATGAGGTTATGATGAAGAAGTCAAGTGTCCTTCTTCAGATATCGGACAGCAATTAAATACATTTATTATTCAATACTCATTTATTTTAAAGTAGGCTTAACGGATATTCTGCCAGCTGAAACAATAATTTGATTTTATATTTACTAATTTGTAAACAGCTAATTACTAACTTATCTATCTCCGAATGCACTAAAATGGGCAAGCTGGTGGAAATTTGTTACTAAGGAGATCCCTTGACATTAGGTTTCGTAAAATAAAGCTTGCATCTTCCCTAAATTTTAATAATTTGACCTGAAACAAGTATAAAAATAAAATGATGTCTTTGAACAACGCATAACAACAATTTCGTATCAAAGTTAAAAATAACCAAGCTTCCGACGCAATACTTTCTTAATCCACATTTTATCATACCTGATACGAGTTTCACTTTTAAATTATAAACTCATTTTGTTACTCCAACTCTTCAAAAGAGGTTTAATTGCCAATCTTTATTTTCTTTTGAGCATCTTTGCTGGCTGTTTGACGTTGGATTTAAAAAAAGTATAACGTCATTATTGCATACAGTCTGCGTCTAGACGGTTTCATTCAGTTTGTTTTCTTTTTTTAAATCCTTATGTCCGTTAAATGGATGCATTGAAGAGCGGCGAGACTGCCATCTCAATTGTCACTTAAAATATATCAAGAAAAGTACAAGACGCTTTTATAAGTTTTAAGACATTTCCCGTTCCATACTGATTTGGCGTATTTTGCTTATATAGTTAGGAAACCGTGTATTTTTTGAATATTTATTATTTTAAAGTAGGCTTTACCGATGTTCTGCCAGCTGAAATATTATTTGATTTTACTAATTTATAAACAGCTAATTACCTTTTGCTGATTTTGCGTGATGACGCCACACCGACTCACACAAACATACAAAAAATCCATAAAAATATTGGTCCACTTAGTGACCTTTAGAAAGTACCCTTTACTTTCCCATTCCTTGCGGGCCCCGTGTATACATATGTATAGCCTGTAATAGTATCATTGTTTCGTCGAAGCAGGGATCGAAAGTTAAGAAATCCATAGTAATATTTTAAAAGCGAAAGTGTGTCTGTCTGTCTATTTGTCTGTCTGTTACCTCTTCACGCTTAAACCGCTGAACCGATTTGAATGAAATTTGGTATCGAGATAGTTGAAGTCCCGGGGAAGGACATAGGCTACTTTCTATACCGGAAGAATACCCTTATCCGCGATAAACAAATTTAAGCCGAACGAAGTCGCGAGCAGAAGCTAGTAAATAATAAATAAAGAAATTGTAAAGAGCTACAAATTGGTAACATTTATTTCGAGCGAACGTTCCTTTCTCTAATCTGTCTGGTCTGAAGACTTCAGGGAGTTTTATTTGAAACTGATTCTTGCAAGAGAAATAAACTGCAACGTCGCTGAAGATTTCCGCGCTGAATAGTCATTGTTTACAAGATTCCTTTTGTGGAGTGAAACAATGAAAAAATTTCCACTATTCAAATCAAGCAAATACGTTTTATTTATGTTTTTCCAAGCGTCGGACACGCTCAGAAATTACGCTTCAGAACGCGCGTTGCATTTTTTAAAGTAACTAAAACGAAATAAAAACGTACCTATAATCATGCTATAATTAGATTTTTCTCGTACGCGACTTAGCGACAATTATATTTGGCACTAAGTATAAGAAATACATAAGAATAGGAAAAATGTTTAGTTAAAGAAAATTTTGAGAGCATAGACGTATTGCGACAAACGCATCGTTTAGGGTAGGTAATATAACACATTGCCTAAACTAAACATTTTAGAATATGTCGTATAATACATTAAGACAAATTGGTTAAACATTTATAGAAATACATATTAAATCTTAACTATAATTAGAAAAATAAAGATTAAAAATAAAAAAGTCTGCCCCAAATCGCTCTCCGTTGGAATCTGGCCCAGAAGGCTGGCAGCATTGCCACGTTGTATTGACATAAAACAGACATAAAAAAAACTATCTATCTGTCCACAGACGTCCACTGCTGAACATAGGCCTCCCTATAGCTCGCTACAGAGTGCATGCGCAGACCGCATCCGTCCGACAATCCGTCTATCTAATCGAGGGCCTCCCACGCTGCGCTTTCCCATTCACGGTCGCCACTCCAGGAATTTACTGCCACAACGGCCACCCGTTTACCGGGCTACATGGCGCCCATTGCCACTTCATTTTGGAATCTTATTAATTGACGAACACTATAATAACTTATTATTATAAACAAAAATCAGAAACAAATGAAAACTTTTTTCGACGATACTGGACTTGAACCAGTGCCTTGAGCCAGACCAAAATAAAATAATAAAATAAATTGCAAAAATTATTATCATGATATTTGTAACACAAAAAAAGTACTATAATTACTTATTAATTACTAGAATTTAATTGACATTTGTACAGCTCTTAATGGAAAGTAACCCACTTAAAAAACCTAAATTTAAATGATAATTCCTAACTGATATACTTAACATAATTATTATAATGTAATTTAATATAATTCGTCGGGTGGGTTACAACAACAAATCAGCAACAGGCTTCGTCCCATACAAACCAATGATGTAATCCGCAAGAGGCTTCGTCATTTTCGTTATAAAGGCCCGCCCCGAATCGTAACCGGGCCGTTCCCATCACACTGGCAGCGTTGCCACGCTGAATGGCTAATGAAATTTGTTGCACCAGGTACGATCTGGAGCGCGGATCACAACTCCTGTCCCGAAGCCGACGACCCATTTCTTTGACGAAGTCCTTGGCCTCCAAACCCCAAGGTCCAGCAGTCTACTGCAATAGGTACGAAATCATACGTTGGTTCCAAGGCACTGTACTTAAGAATGTTTAAGTCTAGCCGCAAACTCCGCGGCTGATCCTGCTGATCTGATAGTGTGACTCAAGTGGGACGGTGCAGACGTACTGACACAAGTTGCATCCCACATGAAGCACCGTCCTCTTTACCATTGAACAAATGTGAGACCATCGGGCCTTTTGCCATCAGTTTGGCATGGTTTGGCAAAGCCCTGGAGGCTCCAAGACACAAGGCACATTAGCCGAGACCAAAGCCCGGCGAACCAAATCATTAATAGCATGCTGTCTTGCGAACCGCCCCACGCACTTGTAACAGCTGAGCCCATGCGCTCCGCTAGCTCAAGCTCTAGCTCCGCTAAGGCAGCGGTGCGGCTCGCAAACCTTACACCCCACCCGCAAAGAAACCGCGATACTTAAAGAGTCGTTGTCCAGCAGCATGCCCAGCTGAGGGGAAGGTAGTGCATGCAGCCATGCTCCTAATTCAGGACTAGCTGCGGCCTTCAGACGAGCCACATTAGAACCTAAAGCATGATGTAATTAGATTATAAGTTACTTAATAATTGCATGCCAGATTTGTGGCCGAGATATGCTTACTCTGTTTTAAATTTTTACCATCTTATGTCATGTCATGTCTCAAGCAAATTAAATTTTATTTCATTTTATTTCAACCATGTAACCCTGCGAGATATGTCGGTTACTTTGTTTCTCCTGCGGGTATCCTCATTTCTGATTATATCATGCACAGAAACTCCGATAATCCCCTTTTCACGTGCAATGCAGCCCTTTCCATTGCACGTTGCGTGACTTTAGCCGCCTTATGAGTCCCATGGAACTAGCGTACCCACAACTGCGTCCTCAGAGGAAAACGTCATTATCTTCTTTTTGTTTCAGGGTAGCTAGCTTTCCTAGTATTAAAAATGGTTAAGATCTCTAACCGTTTTGACGTGATGGCTGATGAGACAGAATAGATAATCCGACCGGGAGATGGCGCTGTTATTAATGTTTATATTTTTTAATAAGTTGATAGTGCCCGCATCTTTGTCAGCGGAAGAGTAAAAAATCATAGCCCTCCTTATTTCTTCAGCGTAGTCGGTTAGTAAAATATCTTATAACCATCTGTTGGTGCCCAGATATCGGTGTACTAAAAATGTTTGAAATCCGTTGAGCCGTATTGACGAGGTGAAGCCACAACGACACATACAAACACAACAAATAAAAAAAAATTGAATCAGTGATCTATGAATAGCATCACTTACTATTTGAAAATATCTTCAATGTACACACATTTCATTTTTGCTACTTTATAATAGTAGGTACATAAAACTCAATTGAAGAATTGTATTTGGCTAATTATTTTTTTGCTGTATTTGCTATTGTCAGGAGAAGGTTTAGGACAAAATTGGATGGAAAAGTAGACAATTCGGATATGAAAACCTCCATTTAAGTAATAAAATAGTGAGTACCTAAGTGTGACAAAATATATGAGGGTGATCTTAATTTTTTTTTCATTACATGGTCTATTCATACATAGAAGGGAAATGAAGGTATGATGACGGGATATGAAAATCTGAATTCAATAAGTCTGTCAGTTAGATAATAAAAAAATATCGACCACGTATTTTTTGCTTTTTCAAAATAATAAAAAGTACTCAGATAAATCGCATTAAAGTTTAAAAGTAGGGGCTTGTGACGTGACGTCATGCGACATTTTGACTCAATGTACCTACCTTTTTTTGGCCTTTACTTTTTTAATCCGTAAAAACAAAAAAAAACGTGTCCAATATTTTTTATTAATGACAGACTAATTATTAAAATTTAGTCATCATCCTCTTTTATATTACATCCGTGCGAAGCCGTGGCGTAGTAGATGATAAAAAAATATGCTCCGCCCCGACAGTGAGGCACTGCCGTGACCAGGATTCGAACCTGGGTTACTACGGCCACAACGTAGGGTCCTAACCACTAGACGATCACGGCTGTCCGAGCTGTGGTGGAGGCTGCGAAAATAACCGTCACATTCGGAACGAGAGCACTTTCCAAATCATTATGCAATACGCCGGTGTCCAAAGGTAGGCGTCGATTTCATATTGATCGATGTCGAAACGTTATCAGAGTCAGTTTTTGTACAAGGTTGTTATAAAAATACCCCTAAAGACGAAAGGGGGTCAAAGGGTCCCTTGTAAAGCGTCTGGCAATATTTGAAAATCGTAGTAAGACAACAAAACGGGGCTTAATCGCGTCTAAATATTATTAATTACCTTTCGTTGGTAATTTCTTCGACGTTTCGCACGTAATGTCCGACGTTACGTCCATGGTCTCGGAAGGAACTAATTTAAAAAAACGAAAGGTAATTAAATAAATCATACTTATACGCGATTCAGTTTTGATGTGTTATGATAATGAGTGAAAATCGTGTAAGTTTAAATCAATGACCCGTAGTAAGGCCCAATAAAAGAATTTGGATAAAACATAGAATAATCATTATTGAAAATATAAAACTAAAGAGTAGACTACTCTGCAGTGGCGTGGCGTCTATATAAGCCGATTCCCACCGGGTTGCCCAAGGAACGACATATATTCACCTTTTTCTTTAAATATGAGGAAATGAATACGCTTCGGTTTCAATTTTCCTGACGCCGTGCCTCTGCTACCCAGAAAGTTACTTACGTTCTTACCTAGTTTCCTCTGAGAGATAAATGAGGACAAGAGCTATAAAAGACTATATGGTCGAACAATTATTTAAAAACAATGTAAATTATGTTGTCAGACATGTTTTTGTACCACGGAACAGCAAAGATTAATAAAGGTGAAAAATTTCAATAATAACTTTTCACAGATATTCTATTTCTATAATAGTTGCTTGCAAATCTTGCAATGTAACAACTTTTTCCTCAAATTGGTTTCCAGTTCATCAGTTGTACTCGTATAAAAAAGAGATGCGAAGCCCTTAAATATCAATAGTAAACTAAATAAGTATAAACCTCTTTGGTGCTGGCCGAAAGCGTTAGATAGCGAATAAAAAACAAAAGACGGCGGCGCATAGACGCTGCGGCGGCGTTGATTGTATTTTCGCGACGTACCTTATAAAAAATATAATATTGTCATTGGTATCTGGTTGAATAATTGTTATTTCAGTATTGCGTTTCTAAATGAAGATTCATTTTTCTTATTTATAATTTCCTCGCGCCACCGGCGACAGGTACACTTGGCACTTTTTCCTTTTTTAGGGTTCCATAGCCAAAATGGTAAAAACGGAACCCTTATATTTATGTCATGTGCGGCCGTCCGTATGTGAGAGTATATTGATAAAATTTGGAGTATTAGGTGAGGTTTTTTGATAATTATATAACAAAAAAAATACTGAGGGGGCACTCCATACATGTAACTGAAACATATTTTTGTCATCGAACATCAATGTGTGGTATATATTTTGACAGTTATTTTAAAAACATTTTCTGGTTTCAATTTTTTATTTTATTTAGTGTATATTTTCGGAATTAACCGCTCCGAAAGTAGCATAAATAGTGTCTCCTTTTCTAAACCATATGTCCAAAAATATGAAAAAAATATAGCTTGAATAAACACTTACAAAGAAAATTATTTTCAACATGATCGGATATAGTACTGTTTTTAAATTATTGTCGATAAACTGCGCTTCAGCAAAAGAACGCAAGTGCCTCGAAGATACGCTCTTTTGCTAGTGCTCTTTTTCAGATCATATTTTTAGGGTTCCGTAGCCAAAATGGCAAAACGGAACCCTTATAGTTTCGTCATGTCCGTCCGTCCATCCGTCCGTCCGTATGTAACAGGCATTTTACTGAAAAAGTATAAGATGTATATTAATGACATTTGGAACATAGGTGTCTTCTGTTGATACTTAAATCCATATTCCATACTAATATTATAAATGCCAAAGTGTGTTTGTCTGTCTGTCTGTCTGCCTGTCTGTCTGTCTGTTACCTCTTCACGCTTAAACCGCTGAATCGATTTGGATGAAATTTGGTATGGAGATAGTTTGAGTCCCGGGGAAGGACATAGGCTACTTTTTATTTCGGAAAAATACCCTTATGACGATGAACGAATTTAAGGCGGACGAAGTCGCGGGCAGAAGCTATTAAAAAATTTATATATTTCTAAGGGGGGCACTCCATACATGTAACCGAAACTGAAAAAAAAAAATCAGCAAATATCAATGTGTGGCACTGGCACATTATTTGACAGTTCTTCTAAAAACACTTTAAGGGTTTCTAAAAAGAATTTTTGATTTTGCAAAAATTGTGTCCAAATTGTTCAAAAAATATGAAAAAATTTACAAATATAAAGCTTATTAAATACTTCCAACGAAACTTGTTTTCAACATGATCAGACTTACTTTTTTTAAGTTTTTGCCAAAAACCTGCGCTTCTCAGCAGAAGGACGTGAGTGCTGGGGAGATAGGCTCGTTTGTTAGTATTTTACTTTGAAATCGTTTTTTTTTCATCTGTAGTGCAATTTTTTGTATAAACGGCTGCGGAACCCTACAATGAGCATGGTCCGACATGCTCTTGGGCGGTTTTATTTTTGTTTATTTGTTCATTACGGAAAACACAAGTTTGTGCGAATGTAGTAATCTTTTCTTATCTTTCATGGGGGCTACCTCACTAGTGATTGTCCGTCACCTACGTATCCGTGATGGACAATAAGGGTTTTTTTATATGGGATAGGTACAGTCTGAGTCGTAACATCACATTAAGGTTGGCCACGGATATGTAGAATGAAACACTTAAAGAGAATATAAACTATATATTATCCCAATCTATAATGTTATAAAAATCGAATGCCTGTGTATTGAAGAAAAAATATTGTAACGGACTATTTGGAGGTCGCTGAATCGAAACTTTTAATTTTTTGTATGTTTGTATGGGTCGTTGTGGCCTCATGACGCCAAATCGGCTTGTGTAGCCGATCTTTTTGATTTCAAATTTTGGCACACACGGTAGCTATGAGGTATCTCCGGGTGATTACAGGTAGGACACTTTTTACCCGACTATGCGGACGAAAAAAAGAGGGTTATGATTTTTTTCTCCGTCGTGAATGAAGTTGCGGATACCGTCTATCGGGTTAAAGACGTGTATTTCTCATAAGCAACACTGTTTCGCTTAAATGAGAACTTTAAAAGCTAGGTAAAAAGATAACGGTTTTCGAAAAATTACATGATAACTTTCAATCATTTTACAATTTAATAAAGGGACTACAAACTGGACTGAAACGTTACTAATTTATCACAATACCTTAATTTTTATAGTGGTAGGTTGCAGGTAAGGCATTTTTCCATTATCCTCGTCAATTGCCCGAAAAACCCTTAAGTTTTCGGCGGGCCAGTACTTTAATAAATGAGGAGATATTTTTTTGCCATTTTATAATAATAAGATTGTATAAAATAAAACTTACGTGAGTTTAAATACCAAGTTCGTTTATTCAGTGTTCACTCTTAGGTACTCTATTTTTTTCTACAATGGTGCGTACGAAATCTGTCTACTCTTACGAACGTACTAGTGCTTTCGTCCGTAGACAAAACGTTGTACCATTGTATGGAGGACATGGTCACTTAAGCTCTTTCTTCTTCGAGTAATGGTCTAGGTCACCACGTCACGTCGGCGGCCGCATGATTAATATAAGAGCGAGAAAACAAATGAACATCATAAAAACTGCCAGTCATATTACCCGCACGAATATTGCGGTGTTCGTCTCATTTTATTACACTAAGCCACAGTGATACTGATATGATTACTTTACGCAGTATTTTAAGTATACAAGTACTCTATGAACGCGCCATAGAGTAAATCGAGTCGAGTGGTGATTTTTGTTTTATGTTATAGTAAGTGATCACCGTAGCCCATAGACACCTACAATACCAGAGGAGTCACACACAAGTGCGTTGCCAGCCCTTCAGGTAAGGAAAGCGCTCTTTTCTTAAAGGTCGCATCGGTCCGGTAACACTGCCGGCGACAATTTCTTCCACAGGTCAGTCGTGCATGGTAGGAAATTACTAGCAAAACGCACAGTTCTGGACTGCCAACTATCTAAGTGGTGGGGATGGAAATATTGTCGCGTAGGACGATGGCGGAAAGATGCGGCAGGGATCGATCCGAACAATTCCTCGGAGCACTCCCCTTTACACAAGCGATAGGAAATGCTGAGCGAGGCTACATCTCTAAACAGTGCCAAGGAGTTAAGCCGGTCTGAAATGCGCTGACAGATGAGAATATTATTTATATTCCATATGTGGGCGTAACTGCGCCTTGTAATGCTGTAAGCCGTGGTCCTTATATGATCAACGCATTTCAAGAAATGGTGCTCCTGTTTTATTTTAATATAGTATATTGAATAAAAAAATAAATAAATATTACGGGACAATTTTTCACAAATCGAATTAGTCCCATGGTAAGCTCAATAAGGCTTGTGTTATGGGTACTAGCCGACGAAAAATAATGCGTATATAAAAAATTACCAACAAAAAAATCGATATTCTTAAGTTATACAAAAGCTTTACAATGATAACTGTATGCAAATGCCATAATGTTTAGTTAAACTGATAAATAGTCCATGCTGATGCGAGAGGCGAGGTAAACACGTAAAACACACTACGGGAAAACTTTCTGTCTACAAACACACACTATAAAATCACCTACAAATAAAAAAAAATAACTCATCATCATCACTATCATTAGACAAAAGACCATGATTGAATAAACATCTATCTTAAAGTCTTAAAACTTTATACTATTTTAAGGGGCTTACAGCTCTGAATGACCTTCGATCTGTAGCCTTTCACTTTTCCGTGTTGTACATGTCTCATCATGTTGACAGCGACCGTCTTTACCAATATACTGTTTCATTGTATCTTCAAGAGTCACCGAAACCAAGATTAATGCCATCAAAGTTTGTTAATTTTACGACATTAAATCAGTTTTTACCACTTTCCTCAAAAAATAAACGCTTTTTAAAGAAAATGCTTGCGTACCAAGTTAGGTCTTTTTATAATGAACAGTTAGGTATAAGTTTTGAGTCTATCAAAGGTTTATTGAGAGACTAGATACGCAATCTTTATTTTCATAGACCTCTATGTAAAAATCCATAATTAATTACACAGAAATATATTCTAATTTTCGAATGCAAGAAGGTGTTAAATAGAAACTGAACTATTATATAAACCATATTTCAAAAGTTAGTTTGGCCATTCCAGGGACTACAAAACAAAAACCATGAAAAATCGTACATTTACGCTTGGAGCCCCTTAACTGCTTTTTGAAGCTTTGACCCTCACATTTGGTGGAAGTGGAGGTACACACTCACAGAACCCACTAAAAGAGTAAAAAAAACCAGAATGAACCTTTCCCAAGAGCAGTTTTGCAACCAGTTAAAATGCTGTTCATTCTTAATTTACTATGACCTTACTGAAAAATAATCCTACTTCCTTACAGCTTCGGGCCGCATTTATTATCTCTTGGACTTTTTCCACGAAATATGCTAAGTTGGTTCTCATGTTACTAAGTTATTATGAACACGGTAAATTCTTCTTGTTATTTTGTATCAGGGGGCACGGCAGTGCCCCCGCCAAGTCGATTGCGAAGCAAACACTGCCGTACCATCCTTTACTGTAACCATTTCGCTGCATTTTCAGGCCCCTATTTGAGAGCCTCTGGATAAGACCAGAACGCAGAAATTTTCGTCACCTAGTAAGCTATAATCACATACTTAAAATCCAATATTTCAAGTCTGTAGGTCATTTAGAGTTTCGAAGTTAAGCGAAAGCAAAGTTTCGCATTTATGACACTCACTCACTCACTCATGATCATCAAAATAGAACTAGTACTTGCCATAAACTCAGAGAGCTGAAATTTGGTACAGAGTTAGGGTTTAATTGCCACATAAAGGGAAAACTATAAAAATAGGATAATCGGAGATCTGGAGTACCTGGTGACCCTGATTAGAAAACACAAGAGCCCAACCAAACTATTAGAGATCGACATACCGCCTTTACAAAAAATATTCAACTTGGTGGGCCGCTTCATGTGATGTTCAAAATCGAAGGATTATGCCCACGTTTCTACAACATGAAGTGAAATCCCTCCAAAAACATTCTGTAAAAAACTAGCCAAGTCTCGATGGAGCTGCTTGTTTATCTCTAAAAAGTGATGAAATCTAGACAAAGTCGTGCCAAGTCTAAGGGATTTTACTGCGATTTTTTTATTATTATAGTTAATGTTGTGTGACTTGATAAAAAAATCGCAGTAAAGAACCTTAGACTTGGCACGACTTTGTCTAAATTCCATCACTTTTTAGAAATAAACAAGCAGCCCCATCGAGACTTGGCTAGTTTTTTACAAAATGTTTTTGGTGGGATTTTTCTTTAACAAAATATCCTCATTTTATTTACTGTATGCGCTTCGTTAAGCTGAATTATATAACCTAGTTTGTGCGGAAATCTTTTAGCTTTGTGCCCTGTTTTAGCTGTCTTATTGCCATGTTTAAAGTTTCTTGGCTTTTATACTTGAGTTAAAAAAGAGATTAGCTTTAGTATAGAAGAGGTTGGAGTATGCACAGTGGCGTGCGGTTCATATAGGCTATCCACATTCCATAAATAATCTAGGTTAGGTTAACTTCATAGGTTTTTCATAGAACGGCTTGAGTTTTTGACACCATTTACGATCATGTGTAAAGTTAGAGTAATAAACATATGTAAAGCTTATGAGTAAAATATTTTTTGGCTGATATTTGCCACTGATAGTTATCAGCAAAAGCATCGTAGAGTACACAGTAAAATTGGTACCATCGGATAATTTGGAGTTAAGTCTGTTTCAGAATCTTCTATGAGTACCGGTCCCAGCGGCTTGCGGTCCATATAGGCACAAAGGCACTGCTTACCCTAAACGGCTATGGCTTTATACAGTCGCAGAGAAACTGCCTACCTTGGCCAAAAACCCAGTGCACGCCTCTGATGATAGTGTGCGTAAGGGATAAAATGGCGACGCAAACATGTTGCCAGTGATATACACAGAGTACATTACTACAGAGGCCGGGACGAAAGGGGTTGCCGGCCGAAGACATATAGACATATAGGATAGGTTTGAGGCGGGCAACCCCATATTCCCCGCCGAGGTATGTATAGTGCTTTTTTCAAACATGCAATGAAATAAACAACAAAAAATCAAAGTTTTATTTTTTAATACGCATAGTGGCAGAATATCATGATGCCTGTGCCACAAATTTATGTGAAATGGAAATTAAAAAAGAGGACTTTGCCGGCCTAGGCCTGCATGATTTTTATGAGATTCCATTAACGACCTCTTGTCTTAGTCGCACCTGAAACGTCATACTTCGCAGCCAAGGAACATAACATCAATATTTTATTGCATGTTTGAGAAAAAAAAATATCTACCGTTTCGCTGGAAATTGCTTTCATCCGATCTTACCTTTGATCCGGTCTTAACCGGGTATACCTTATATATGTATGGCTTTGAGTGTATGTGTGTTGGCCTGTGGGTTTGTTGGTAGTCCTACAGGCGTTTCAACCGCTATCAGTTTCCTATCGTATATTCTGATGGAATAAGCCACAGTGAAAATACAAATTTGGTGAAAAGATACACTGTGCTTGCGGTATAACCATTCTGTATTAAAAATATACAATTATTGTGGCTCTCTTCTTTAATATATGCGACAGGAAAATGATAGCGATTGAAACGCCTGTAGAACTACCCTTATCTACTATAGCGTCTTTGCTCTTGGAATGTGTTTGATGTTTAGAGATCAAAACAGCAATTTAGGTGGTTATTAAAATACCTTTCATATTACGTTTGTAGCCGCCAACCCTAATATATTACTTCAAACTACTAAATATATTTCTGCAAAAATCGCCACTTGAAAGTATATGAAGCTGTCTATTATTTAATCACTTTAAACACCTAATCACCAATCAGACATATGTCATCGAGAATTTCGGTAATAAAAAAAAAATGATTTTTATCCTATTGCATGGACTAAATATAAGCTTATTACGTCAGTGTATTTATTTACAAAACAAACAAAAATAACGCTCCGCCGCGACAGTGAAGCACTGCCGTGACCAGGATTCGAACCTGGGTTACTACGGCCACAACGTAGGGTCCTAACCACTAGACGATCACGGCTATCGAAGCTGTATCAATTCCTTCGAAAAACGCAACTGCATTCCAACATTGTATAAACTTACCAATTTTAAATGATCTTTAATTGTAACGGATTACTGTGCAAGTCGGTTCGTTTGCATTTTGCTGAGTTATGCGTAAATTGGAGCACTTTCACTGCTTGCGGCGCCAGCGCAATGGTAAGTGTAGACGTAGAACCTTGTCGCTTCAAGTTGTTAGGGGATTTAGTTAGATGATCAATTAATTTTGTTAAAATCACTAGGTGCTTCCATCGTTTGATTTTTTATAACTTAAGAAGTTATCATCCTAATAAAATAAATATCATCGCACACGGAAAAAAAATATTCTTAAATTACTAATAGCTTGTAAAGTAATTGTTTTTTTATGACCATGTATTTGTTATAAGCTGATGAATAAGTAAAGAAATACAAAACAGATACTTTTCATCGGATATGAAAATAAAATACAAAAAAAACTGGAAATAAGGTAAAAAAACCTGCGGTTTCTTCTATAACCAAATGTAACTTCTTGACTCAATGCATGCGTGAAACGACGTCGGGACATTCACAGGGGAGTATTTACCCAGAGCTACGAGTAAGGGGCCATGGGCAACAGCCAGAGGCGGGGTAGCAACCCTCGGTGCGCGAGTTCAACTCGCACTTGGCCGGTTTTTTTTCCTAACTCCTGAGCGGCGAAACTTGTTGCCCAGGGCGCCAAATTTCAAAATACCCCCCTGGACGTTCAAAACATCTAACCGTATTGTGCGCAAACATTTGTAGCACCGGTCCAGAATTTGAACTTTTTGTGAACCTAAACACCTAAACAATACTAGTTCATAAAAACAAAAAACACAATTAATTAGATTCTGTCAGACATCCAAGGTGACACCTACTGCTTAATGCTTGGCAAGCTACGTGAAAAACATTTTAGGTAAAAATATACTGATTTAAATATAGAAAAGGTGTCAATTTCTACTTTGCGTTATGAGAGCGTTGCCATTTGCAATATACGAGTTAATATCGGCTGAGTGCACTTACAAATTTAGTATAAACTAGAAAATGCCCGCAACTTCGATCGCGGAGGAGAAAAAGTCGTAACCCCTCTTTTATTCAACCGCGTGGTCGGGTAAAAAGTATCCTATAACCATCTGGAGATACCTAGCTACCCGTGTACCAAAAACAGTTGAAATCCGTTTAGCCGATTTCGCGCGATGAAGCCACAGCAACACATACGAACACAAAAGAAAAATCGATTCAGTGACCTCCTAATACAGCGAGACAATATTTTTTTGAAATATATTCAATGTACAGACATTTCATTTATACAACTTTATAATAATATAGATATTATAATAGAATAGACTAGAAGATGCTCGCAACTTCGTCAGCGGAAGATAATTAAATTATAAGCCTCATTTTTTTTTTGTGTAATCTGAAAAGAGTATTCTATATTCATCTGTGGCGACCCGTGATCCGAGTACCGAAAATTGTTGAAATCCATTAAGCTGTTTTGGCGAGATTAAGCCACGCCACATACAAACGTACAAAAAATCCGAAAAAAATTTTTGATTCTTAAAATAGTTCACTTATTTTTTTAAAATATGTTCATTATACAGACATTTCATTTTTACAACTTTATAATAGAAGTGATTTTGTATTAACTTCTGTCAAATAAACAGAGTAGAACTATTAAATATTCCGGTAAAATATCCTATTTAGTAAATACAGTTAGCTGCTAAAAATTATACATGATTAGTCCGTTAAAAATATCTTCTCTCGACTCTATTGACGGAAATTGTCTCCTCCTTTATCGAAAAATTTTCCATACTTAATTTCGTCGACATCATTTCATAGAAAGCATTTTTCTCTGAAACCGTTAATAATAATATAGGATTATAATAAAATAAACCTAACCCAACCAAACGGCATCTACATGATGATCTTTACAAAAATTATGAAAATTGTACGGTTTCAGGAGAAAAAGTTTATGATTAAATGAAAATTCTATGTAATAAAACATTTTCAGAAACGTATGTCGATGAAATGCCCATAACCATTGACGGGTAATATGCTCAGATGCTCACCCCTTAGACTTTGAAAATAAGAGTTACAATAGGACATTATATCACAGTCTAGAAATCAATACAGTCATCCGACGAAGCCGTCTAGACAGAGCAATCGTGCGGGGTGCACGGGGCGAGACGCGGGTGGGGCGAGCCCAAGCTGCATAGTCCGTATTAGTTAGATAGCTCGGGACGTGTCATTGTCATTTATGCAAACTTCAAAGGCATCGGCCCACTGTATGCTTTTTACACTGTGACAATACTTTGTACATCGACAAGTTGCGTAAGAAATTGGAAAGTGCTCTGGTTCTGTCGAATGTCTTACGTTATTTCGCAGCCTCCACCACAGCTCCGACAGCCGTGATCGTCTAGTGGTTAGGACCCTACGTTGTGGCCGTAGTAACCCAGGTTCGAATCCTGGTCACGGCAGTGATGGCACTGTCGCGGCGGAGCATTTTTTTTAAGGTAATTATTCGGTAATGCTTTTCACATTTTTTTGCGTACTATATTGACGACTGGTTTAGCTCAGCACGTTGCCTGCGAAGCTGAAGGTCCTGGGTTCAAATCCCGGTAAGGGCAAATATTCGTGTGATAAGCATCAATATTTGTTCCTCAGTCTTGCATATATTATATGTATATGTATAAGTACATATATCTATTAAATATATCGTCGTCTAGTGACTACTCATAACACAAGCCTTATTGAGCTTACCATGGTACTAGTTCGATTTATGGTACAATTGTCCCGTAATTCCGAATTACAAGAGAATGTCTTCCATTTCTCAATTTCCTGTTCGTCTCTGACATCTACATTATATTTAACGTAATATAGTTAAATTCATATTAATAACAGATTATACTAAAAATTAATGACGTTCTCTGTTACGCCATATTTGTTTAAGAAAATTAAATTTTTGAGTTTATAACACATCAAAATGCAAGATAACCGCAACTTATAATGGCATGGTTTACTTATTAACATAGAATGAACTTCTTCAGTCTATCTGATTGAATATTTAATTTCTATCCACCATTTTCTCGAGCCCCTGAAATCCTAAACCAATATTGTAAATAATTTACAACCACCCGCGACTAATCCCCTGGGATTAAACTTCGCATCACAGGATTAAGTGTAATGAAAATGTTACCTAATGGGTTTCATAGAAAATTAAAAGGGACACTGATCTAATGGATGGTGGGAAAAGGTGTTACTCGTAAGACGAAAGAGGAGGCGGGATAACAAACACCTAAATAAGAACATTTAGTTTCCCAAAGGTGTGCATATTGTATGTTTTCTCCACAGTTTACGTTACTTGGTCTCAGAATGTACAAATATCTTTTTTTTTTGTCAGTTGTGTTGTCCACAAAAGCCATTTGAAATGTGGTGCTGACGGCGCCTGTTAAGGATTCCATGGACGGCACACGTGACTAACATCAGCTGAAAAGCTGCGTGAGCGCTCGGGAGGGGAGGTCCAAAATGGCCCGAATGGCTTCGAGAAAAGGATGTTACGGCCGCGGCCTTTTTTCCCTTTTGCTCGACTTGGCGGAGGCACTGGCACTGCCGTGCCCCCAGATATAATATATATACGAGTCCCTACATATATATAATACCTATACTTGAAAATAAGAGTCTAGTATTTGTGTCTGGTTTTTATTATTATTTTTTTAACACATCAGTTTATGTATGATCCTGCACCAACTGATTATTTCTGTTTGGCCCGATGATTGACTGGTAGCAAGGACCATTAAAACAAGAGGAGTGATAAATTACCACATTTCGGATCGTACCCCGATCGCAAGGAGATATTCTGGCAGAAACTAGATGGCGCTTCAAAACGCTTAACGATGTTATAATTGTACAATGAAACTTAGAACAGCAACAATTAGTTAGTAAACAGCCAATAATAAATAAATTGTAATAAGAAATCTAGATCGACGCAAATCTTCCCAACAACGGGTCCCGACTGTTTAAAATCGCTATGTTCAATATTAAAATTTATTATGTGTTTTAGGTGAGTATCGATCATGAATCATGAAACATTTCCATTATAACTTAACAAATTTCTAGGGTACGGGACTTGTTTTTTTCTTTTTAGTTTTATTACGCAGTCGGGTTTTTGTTTTTTTAATTATTATATTTTATTTTATACTTTTCAGTTAAAATTATAAAAGTCTGTAAATTTCGCAATCTTTATCGTCGGGGTTATTGAGAAGCTTGCATAGATTTATTACAATTAAATGAAATATTAGTGAGAACGGCTTGCTAACCAACTTTAAATCGTTATAGTTCCTAACTGGTAATTCAAAATTAAAAATGATAAAGGAATCCTAATAATGATTATCAAATCCCTATTCAATGATATCTCACTCGATATAGTACGTTGATTTTCATTTTTTTATTTTTCACAATATGGCGTCTCATTATCGCCATTTTGAGTTTTAGTCATTTTCATGCCTTCAGTGACATTCGGACAGTTAAGACAAATCGATTGATGTAAGAATCACCAAAATCGGTAAACGCGGTTGGTCTCTAGAGTGCCAGATAGGAACAAACATACATACATACATAGACTGACAAATACATTACCCTCCTTTGCGTCGCGCAGTCGGGTAATAAAGCGCTTTAATTACTGGTCAACTCTATTTCCCGCGGTATCCCTTCTAAGACCAAGGAAATAAACACCAACATAAATCCCGATGAAAATGAAAAAAAGGCCAAAGGTTGCAAGATTACAGCCTTTACAATTCAGCCTTAAAGATTTACAGCACAATAGCTTTGTAGCGCTGAAATTGAAAAGGAAGATTGCTCGGGACATCGTGGAATATTGACTCAAGCTGAATGCAATCTAATAAACCTGAGTAGTTAGTTAGCAGACTGGGTTGGTGCTACAAGGGTATATAAGCGTTCATTAGTTTAACGCAGTTAAGGCTGTTTGATTTTGAAAGGCACCTTTCTGCCGCAGGTTGAGTTAAGCTGCGCGTTTGTGGAAACTAAACTGTTGCTGGAAATAGCTTGTTGGAGAAATGATCCCTGAATTCTATAGCGCATTTGTAGGTGAGTTCAGCTTTTCAACCGCTTTTGTTTCAGTAGCCGCTTTCAAATCATATTTTTGGAAATACTAGACAGTTTTAGTAGAAATTGGTAAGATCCATTAGGGATGTCAAAATGACTTTGTTTAAGAGTCCCCAGTAAGCTCGGCCGAATTTCATCTTCCCATACAAACGGAGTTTCGTTCTTATTTTAAAACTACGTGTTGGATTGTAACGAAACTTTGCATACCCAAAGACATGAGGTATATCTAGGCCTGAAATTAGTTTATATGGCTGCAGTTTATAAAACAAACGAAATACAGCAAAAACAAGTTTTGTATGCGAAACTTAAATTCGCTATATATTTTTTACTATGGTATCTGAAGCTACTTAAAGTAATTACAGGCCTGTATATACCTAACCTTATTTCAAGTACAAAGTTTCAGAGCAAACTAGCTAGTCGTTTGAAAATGAGAGCGTAACTATGTTTGTATGGAGAACCGAGCTTACTGCGGACTCTTAAGTAATTTTATCAAACCTTTTATTTTTTGAACCATTTTATACGTGCAGCCTATGGGCTAGTTACACTAAGAAGACGTTCAGTACTCTTCGTGTCCAGTATAATAATGGCGTTGGAACTGCCACGCTATTGTAGTGTATCAGGCATGTTAGCGGAGGCGCGAGTGGATAGCTTTATTGCGATAATACGTCAGAGAACTGCCTTCCTGATCGGTGCGTGCGTGAGAGTCCCAACACTCTGGTGAGGCTATTGGTGGAGTACCCGGCCCATGTAATGTCCATACACTGGGACTCCGTCCACATGGAGTCCAGAGGGAGGAATGAATACTTTTCAAAACAATATAGGGGCCACTTTTTTTGCGCGGAGAATGTCTGTTCAGTATTTGTGGTTCGTAAACTAATCTTATCTCAATTAAAATTAATAAAACAATTGACTATTTAATTAATCGATTATTAGTTACACAATAACAAAAGCATTTTTAGCTGTTGAATATGTAAAATAAAATATATCAACTAATGTATATTTTCACATTACGATCAAAATTTTTAGTGGCCCCTATATTGTTTTGAGCAGTTTATATATTTTCAAGAAACGTTAGATAGATAGATATCTTTTATACTAGTCTTATTATTTATTCAAGTAGGATTCACTGGAACCAGTTTTGCATCGACATACATATATCGTTATCCTTAGTCCATACTATATTATAAACGTGAAAGTATGTATGTACGTTCAACTTAATCTCAAAAGTACTGGACGAATTTTTATGAAACTTTCCAGTATTGTACCCTTTCAATGAGAACAGGACATAGGCTATAATTTATGTCAAATTTTATCCGTTTTAGGGACGAAAAGGGGGATGAAAATTTGAATGGACAATAAATATTTTTTTACGCTAGGAACTTGAAATCTTGGTAATATGCTTCACATTTAAATAAGTAAAATATCGAGTTTTGGGGAAAGATGAGGGAAAGAAAATAAGCTACTTTTTATCCCGGAAAAATACCTTTTATCCGCGATAAACGAATCCAAGGTGGACGAAGTCGCGGGCGGCCGCTAGTATATTATAAAGTTATGAAAAGGAAATATTTGCATGTTGGTAGTGTCGTTGTGGCTTCATCACGCCAAATCGACTTAACGGATGTTAACTATTTTTTGTACACGGGTAGCTGGGTATCTCCAGATGGTTATAGGATACTTTCTCTCCTCCGCGAACGAAGTTGCGGGCGCCTTCTCTTATACGATAAGATAATACGAGGGGGGTCCCAGTAGTAGCTGGCCTGTCAAAGATAACCCAAAACAATTGGAAAATACGTACTTATTTCTCAAATATAGACTCCTTTTAACTCACTAGTTTTCCCAGCGATGTGTTTGTTCCTCGTGTTTGACTTTAGACCTGACAAATCGCATTGAATAGTAAGTCACCAAAACGGTAAAAAAGGAATCCTTATGGTGTGACTCTGTCTGTCTCTCTGTCTGACCGACTGTTAAAGCGCCATATCTCGTGAACTACTTATGCTATCTATTTGAAATTTAGAATAGTTATAAAGAGGACTAGCTCAAGTATATTAAATAAGAAATAAATCATTAACTTGTATTTATATAGGTAGGTAAGCGAGGAATTGAAAAAAAAAAACAAATTTGGAAGCAATATGTGAAAACGACACCCATTTTGTTAATTCACTATCAGGGAATCCAATAATATTTTTAAATTTAATTATTGCAACTAGTTTTGAAGATATTTGGGAAATTGTGTCGGAAGCATACGGTTCTCTAAGTGACGTCACTAGGTGTATATGACACCGTCAAAGTGCGTGAGAAGAACAGCAGTGCAATTTATAAGTAAATCCGCCTTACTAAATTATTAGGCGGATTTAGTATAGAAATTGTACTAATATAAATACAATACTAGAAAGTGCCCACAACTTTGTTCGTGAAGGAGAAAAAGTCATAACCTCTCTTTTTTTGTTCAGCGTAGTCGGGTAAAAAGTATCCTATAACCATCTGAAGATACCAGCTGCCCGTGTAGATAACAAAAATAATTGAAATCCGTTTAGTCGATTTGGCTTGATAAAGCCGGAACGACACATTCACATACACAAAAAAAATAAAAATAAAATATTTTTGGAGTTGGTGACCTCCGATAACATCTTTTTTTTTTTAAATATCTGTAATGTATAGATATTTCATTTTTACAACTTTATAATATATAATGTACATATGTAACTTTATAATATATAGTATACCTAGATAATATAGAATTGTACAAATTAATCATACAGAAGGCTTCGGTATGATTTTCCACGCCGTGACTGTCATCTACGATCTACTTATCACCTTACGCTCTTTTAGAATGAGGAACTTTAGAAATTGTTTTTTTTAAATAAATGAATAATTTTACTTTTATTGTCAATTTCGAGGATAAGTTGATAGGGTTGCCCATTTTAGGAATAAAACATTCTAGGAAAACGGACATTTCCGGTCTGAGCCACGATTACCTACTTGTTAAAAAATAAAGTTTATCATTTGTCAAACTACATTCGATTCTTTATAAATGAATGTTTCCCAAACCGTTTAATTTCTCAAATAATTCATTTACCTATCCTACTTTTTTCGAAATCGTAAAAATTTCAGGATTTATATTAAATAAACCTATCCGAACATATTGAGTTCCTGTTATGTAGAACCGGTTTTTTTTGTTTCGGAGTTGGGAAATGAAACAGTTGGGAAATAAGTCAATATGAGAAGATTTGTTGCGTATGCGTATCCACCAGAACTGTGCGAGGTAGCTAAGTGGTGTGCGAGTAAAAAATCCACCAATAGGAATATTTCATTACCCTATCCTCGCCCTGCTGACCTTATTCAAAAAGCTACTAAGTCTATGGTCTAGTGTACTTGCAGCGTATTTAACTGGCAGAAATGGAAGCACATCCGCTATCTTAAGGATCGTTTCACTTATTTAAATTCTGTTAGATCCGCTCAAAATTTGCTTCTTACTGTACCTTCTTTCACCTCAAAATTTTATAACAATTCGTTAGTTTTTAGGGCTGTCTGCTTGTAGAACTCTTTACCAGTATGTTTAAGGCGCGCTAAATTCCTGCTTCTTTCAAAGCTCTTTTTGAGGAACATTATCTCTCCCTTCCATAATTCGTTAATTAGTTAACCGATCCCTTCACCTTTGTATCATGTTTGTTCTGTGTATAGTGTCTATGTATGTGGTATTGTGTGTTTTAAAATTCTATGCTGTTTTGTAAATGCCAGCATATTTGTGAGGTGTGCAATAGAGAGTATTTGCAACTATCGTACTCGTATTGTATTGTATCGCTGAGAGAGCAGTCCTCGGGAAAGATTACGGCCCGCAGAACATCTCTCCGTGTACGACGTCTGCGCATCCACGACCACACTCTGATAAGAGTATCCGACTCATAAGAAGATCCTCGCTCAGTGCAGCTCTGGTATATGTGCTCCACAGAGCGAGATTTTGTACACACTAAATAATTGAGAAATTCGTGATCGGGAGGAAAGCGAGGAATGTGTGCGTGAGATGTACGATGCTACGTGCTGCACTACCAGTCTGGTGTTTATTGGAGACAGGTGTACTGAAAATAAACATGGATCGGTGGAGAAAGAAGATGCTTTTATATTTGAGCAAAGACCCCTCTAGGCATTCTTGATCCGGTAATCTGCACACATTTCACATCTTCATCACGCATTTTCAGTCGGCTCAGCCACCTCGTACATCTCTGGCGGAAACGCTCACACCATTTCACATCTTCTCTACGCAATCTCGCACCGCTCTGCTTCCTCGCTCAGCTCTGGTGGATTCGCGGCCTAACTCTACTAACATCTCAAAGCTAGATTGGTTCCAGGATACGTTTGATTGGAAAATTCCAATTAACGTAAACCGCGGCAATGTAACGTAATCCTCTACACAAACGATCCGATAATGGGTTCCGACCAAATTAATTATTTGTGTAATTTCTAACTGCCAACAAACATTAATCGTGTTAATTCTACGAGCAATTTAGTATTTAATATTAATTACCTAGGGTAACTTCTGTGGTATGACTAATTATAGTCTAAGCATAATAATTAAGTTCATGTGTCAAATTTCATAGGCGTAGGTTAATAGATTTAATTTCGATAACACAATTGCGGTGATAGTGTGATGGATATAGATGAAAATTAGTCACAAGTCAAAGAATATTACCACAAAAAAGTTTCTGTCAATAATTTCCTTTTTGAGACAAGTTTTTACTGCCGGCTGTACTTTTTTTTGAACATCCGTCAACTAGCTACCCATTAAGACGTTTCTGAAGAGTCCCTACTCGGTAGGATTACGTTATTTTTTTACAGAATTCCTATGACCGGAGAAAGTAAATATTAACTTGCAATTGGCCCAATAAACAGAGCAAGTTAAATAAAAACCGGCCAAGAGCATATCGGACCATGCTCAGAGTAGGGTTTCGCAGCCGTTTATACAAAAATTTACTACAGATGAAAAAAATAGGATATGAAAAAGTGCACTAGCAAAAAAGCGTATCCCCACGGCACTTACGTCCTTTAGCTGAGAATGGCAGTTTTTTGGCAATAACTCATGAATGATATATCCTATCATGTTAAAAATAATTTTCGTTGGAAATATTTAATAAGCTTTATCTTCATAATTTTTTTCATATTTTTTGGACATACCGTTTAGAAAATAGAGGGGGGCGGGGGGAGTTGCATAAATTGTGTGTCCCCCACAAATTATGCAACTTTCGGAGCGATTATTCTAAATTTTTGAGTTTCGGTTAATATGTATGGAGTTCCACCCTAGAAATATATGTTTTATTATTATTTAATTATCAAACTAAGTAGCGGTTTACACACGACACCTATACGCCAAATTTCATCAACGTTTTATAGTTTTTGAGTAAAATGCCTGTGACATACGGACGGACAGACAGACAGGCAGACAGACAGACATGAAGAATCTATAAGCGTTCCGTTTTTGCTATTTTGGCTACGGAACCCTAAAAAGAGCTGATTTGATCTGTCGTTCAAGTATCCTATATGTAATGTAAGTGTAGTTGCAAGTAGATAAAGTAAACACTACGTGTGAGCGAGAAAGCGAGCGATCTTATGAAAACATTAGAACAAAATCAACGCTTGGCAGGCACTGAAAAAAAGGGAATCACACAACATAGATTCTACCAATTCCACGAAGAAAGCAAATACACATATAACGTATCGCTTCTAGCCGGAATGGATGAAACAATCGAGTAGCGAGGGATAAAGTAGTGTTCGCGGTCTGCCCTATCGACCGAACGATGACAGTTTACATTCATATTTGTGAATTGATTTCGGTAATGGCGGTCGGTGAAATACTACGGCCAAGTGTGATGTGTACGTAGATTCTGTAGCAATGGGTCTAAACTGTATAAGAGCTAACTGTCACGCACTTCCATCTTCACGGGACTAAAGGCGGTCAACCACTAGCTGAAGTTCGTCCAGAAGAAACACAGTTGTCAAAGATTGGCGTGTTCTCGAGCGGTCCACGGCCGCTCACCAAGTCCGTAGGTAATGTCTGCGTGCGAACAAGTCAACAGGACGCGCCGGCTTTCTTACTTCTTAACTTAAACTGCATAGGTACCGGCAAAAGATGTACTATTTATAAGATTAATATTGATAACATTTATTCAAATTAATACGAACATTACAACAGAGTTCGATTGTGAAGGAAAAAATCAACGCGACCTACTAAATTGCAATAAGGTTTTGAGCCTGGGACCTCTTCTTTAACTCAGAAGTGCACTGACCAACTGAGCTATCGCAACTTTACGTGCGTGGCTTGAAATTTTCGAACACAATCTAGTTAGCACTCCCTTAATCTAGTTAGCGCGCCCTTTATGTCTTTTTTATTTTGACATTTATTCGGGTAAGACTATATTATTTATCTTATAGAATGTTACTAATTCTTGAATCATCATCAATTCATCATCTATCTGCGCCATTTTGTGATTTTTCATAATTTTCTAGTTTGTGTTGCCAAAAATTAATAAATTTTAATAATTTCATATTATTTGAAGTCTCCATTTTGAGCGACTCTAAGTAATTTCTGTGTTCACATCCGCTTGTTTCAGGTATTTTTGGTCCGTCGTTAGCCAGGTGCCGGGTGGTTTTCCGCGTCCACGTAGTTGGTATGTCTAGAGCTACCCTAATCAGCCTAATCTTTATCGTCCAAGGACGTGTTCATGCCAGCGTAAACGTTTATCTTATTGATTCACGAATAGTATGGTAGTTTTTCGGCCTTACTCGTAGGTTATATAATGTATCTGATCGAAATTGATCCAACGATTTAAGCATAATCATATTTCTATTGTTGCCGAGGAACAATTATAATGATATGCAACGATTTAATAATGAAGCAGACAGAACGAAGTATCTGTAATGTTGTGTTATTCCCACCTGTTAACACCAACTTTTTACCATTAGTAACGGCTGGGATTTTTTTTCCCTCTGTTACCAGGGGTAACTACTGGGAAAGAAATCTCCAACTGTTACCGCCAAGACCAATGGCACCAATCACTTTATTAGTGGTAACAGTTGAATTCTATTCCCAGTAGTCTACCTGGTAATCGACGGGATAAAATCCTAGCTGTTACCACTGGCAACAAGTTGGTGGTAACAGGTGGGAATAACTAGTCATGCTAACTTAGCGGTAAGCTTCATTCTTCTACGTCTCTGTTAAATACTATTTGCATTATTTACTTTTATTGTAGTTAAACGTGGGTTTTGAAAAATTCGTAGCAATCATCTTTTTTGCAGTATTCTGGATAAAAAGCTTACCTCTTTAAATTTAAAAAAATATTGTTTAATGTCTGCGCCTAAAAGCCAAACTTAGAATAGACATTGCTATTCGTGTTTGCAAGGCGCTTCTAAATATTGCTTGTCAACAATTTATAGGTACCTAGTGCCAGTACACGTTGCACATTCAAAAACCTTACTTTTACTTACGCCTGATAAATCGTTTTACTTAAAAATATTAGGTTTACTGATTATGTTTCACCAAAGTCAACTGCAGACTACATACAGCGTAAAACGTCTCGTCGTCTAGGCCTCTTTTTATTATCATTGCTTTCACCTAATAAATCTCGACCACTCGGCCGTATCTCTAAAAATCTAGTCTCACTCAACCCCAGCGGCCTCAGGGGAACAGCAAGACAAATGAGCTGGCAAATCCTATTGCGATCCGCGAATTAAGTGAATTCGGTCTCGCCGCGATGGCTTGTCGCTGGAGGATGGGTGGCGCAAAATTGGTTTGGTTCTTTTCAGTTTTCAGAAGTGAGATATGTTGTTTTTGACGGACTTTAGAAGATTAAAACACTTTTAAATTGGCCTTGAAACGATGATTTTGATGTTTAAGGATGGGTGGTGCGAAATTGGTTTGATTCTTTTCAGTTTTCAGAAGTGGGATATATTGTTTTTGACTGAGTTTAGGATGATTCATACACTTAGTTGTAGTTAAAATTTGCCTCGCCGCGATGGCTTGTTGTTCGGGGATGGGTGGCGCGAAATTGGTTTGAATCTTTTCATTTTTCAGAAGTGGGAGAATTGGGAGATGTTGTTTTTGACGGACTTTAGATGATTCCAACACTAATTGTAGTTGGAATTGGTCTCGGCGCGATGGTTTGTTGTGTTGTTCAAGGATGGGTGGCGCGAAATTGGTTTGATTCTTTTCAGTTTTCAGAAGTGGGATATGTCGTTTTTGACTGAATTTAGGGTGATTCATACCCTTAGTTGTAGCTAAAGTTGGTCTTGGCGCTATGGCTTGTTGTCTGGGGATGGAAGGCGTGAAATCGGTTGCGATTTTTTAATTTTTCAGAAGTGGGATATGTTGTTTTTGACGGACATTAGATGATTAATATACTAGTTGTAGTTAAAATTAGCCTCGCCGCGATGGCTTGTTCGGAAATGGGTAGCGCGAAATTGGTTTAGTTCTTTTCAGTTTTGAGAAGTTAATACACTGATTGTACACTCACCAGCATTAATATGTACCACAACAAAGTGCGCAAAATTATCTGACAGACTATTTCTAGGGTCGTTAGGGCGTGTCAAATATTTTCGCCAACTTTGTTATGGCAGGTATTGATGCTGGTGACTGTATTTTTTTTGTTTTACAAATATCATGATAATAATCACAATATTTGCAATTTATTAGTGAATCACTCCACAAGCGTTATTATTGTAAACAAAGATCAGAAACAAATGAAAAACATTTTCGACTCAAGATCTGGCCCAAGGCCCTGGTTCAAGTCCAGTATCGTCGAAAAAAAATTTTCATTTGTTTCTGATCTTTGGTTATAATAATAACGCTGGTGACTGTATTTAAAATTGGTCTTGGCGCGATGGCTTATTGTTCGGGGATGGGTGGCGTGCAATTGGTTTGGTTCTTCTCAGTTTTCAGAAGTAGGATATGATGTTTTAGACGAACTTTAAAAGATTTTGTACTCCATTTTTTGTAGTTGAATTTTGTTTTGCCACGATGGCTTGTCACTGGAGGAAGGGACTATAATCTCACTTGAATAAGAGTTATGCAAATGTCCCAGAGTTTAACACTATCTCAATAGTTGGCACCTTCAATTCTTAGCAGAAGAGATGATCCAGAACAACAGCTGTATTATGGCATATTTAGCCGTAGTATTTACTTGCTTATACCCAAATTGTCAGGGATATTTACCAGAATAAATACTCTCTCAGATCTCTACAGACAGGTTGACAATTATTGTCTCAGTAACTCACTGGAACTGTTAAAATGTTAAAGAAATCACTCATTAATTTCGTCACAATAAAATAATATAACAGCCGCAACTTTACTGTTCCAATAAACTTTATCTCGAGACGACCATAAACTTGGTTAAGAACTAATAACATAGAAGCTTCCAACAAATCAATTCCATATCCTTTTCTAGTTAGACCCAGTTCATCTAATTTGGCCAGTATTGGTTTGGCATAAGGTTCTAAAACAAATTTAGACAGTTTCTTGGATTCCGATGTCCCACAAATTACTTTAGTGACTAAAGTTACTTTTACAACTGACCCTGAGTAAGCAAAAAGTGGAAGAAGTAAGGACTCGTTTACACAGAATCGTATTTTTAACGGCCGAAAAAAAGTGGTGAAATTGGACGTGTGTGTCTGTGTAGGGGAGACAGGTTGTGTCTGTGTGAGTAAGGTTGTGTCATAGGTTGGTTATCATAAGAAGGCCGTAGCAGAAAACTTAAGAACAGATAATTTCATCGACCCGGTGTCGAAAAATCGCGAGAGCTTTGTCTAGGAGGGAGATATAGCTCTTGCGATCTTTCGACACCAGTCGATGAACTTATCGGTTTGTTCAGTTTTCTGTTATGGCCATAGTGTGACCTTGGTGGTCACGTTGATACAAACTTACCCGGTCCTCTTACTAATTTTGTAGAAGTTTATGCATTAATTCGTAAAGTCCGCAAAAGTATTTCAACGTTAATATTTGTTTACTAGATTGTGCCCGAACCTCGTTTGCGGAGGAGAAAAAGTCATAACCCCTCTTTTTCTTCAGCGTAATCGGTATCCTATACCATCTGTGAATACCCAGCTACCCCTGTAAAAAAATATTTGAAATCTGTTTAGCCAATTTGGCGTGATGAAGCCACAACGACACAGAAACATACAAAAAATAAAAAATATAAAATTGTTGAAACTGTGACCTCCAACATAGTCCGTTACAATATTCTTTTTGAAAATATCTTCAATGTTCAGTCATTTTAATTTTACAACTTTATAATTGTCTAGATACGTAATGTCCGCAACGTAATTTAACTCACGTTGACGCCAGTTTAACGTTTCCCGACTTTGAGTGTTGGCCGCTTTCCACTTGTGCCTAAATGTTGCGAGTAACTTCACCTACTTTTGATTAGTGCAGTATCTTTGTGTTAGATTGGGATGGATACATTTTTTCTTGTTTTGTACCGTAACATAGGAGACAAAAGTAACAAAGTTACTAGGCCCTTGAAAGATGGATCTATATTGGCTAGAAAAAAATATTTTTGTTGCCTAGTATACATCGTTTAAAACTTTAGTTTAGAAGAGTAACCATGACTTAGTTGACTGACCCATTTAAAAATTATAATATAATATATAATAATTATTTATTGCATACTAACAAGCGAAACAAATAGTGTATTTGAGCCTTAACAAAAACTTCAGAGTAGACGAAACGCGGTCTTATCGCTGGTGCTTTGATCCTAATTATACTATACACGATGATTCTTAATCGGTCAGGAGTAGGAGAATCCTAATATCTAGCTAAAATTAAACTTAATAGCTCACTGTTTAGTTACTTAAAATTTAAAATATTATCAAAACTAACGATCACTGGATACATGGTTATCCTACAATTGAAGTAACGTACGGTACGTCAAGTGCCATCGCTTTGGCGGAAAATTTGATGTCTTAAGTCAATAAACTTTATGCATATGAAAATGACAAAATTGACAAGTCCCTTAAATTATCATTGCCATTAATTTTCTAAAGAGGTTGTAGGCTCACAGATACAGATTAGTTAAGTGACAAGGAATTTAGGATAAAATTGATTTTAAATTAATGATTACATCATAGAAAGTTTTGTTTCAATCTACCTAATTACGCTTTTAATGTGACCATCTATTACTTAGAAAAAATGGTTCCTGATCACCGATTAAGAATCACCATGTATTATTTCCAAAAATAGTGATTTAAAATTTATGAATTTATTATATGCCTTTCTAACTCAATCTTTTTCTTTGGGAAAGTGCCATTTCTCATTTATTGGGATCCTCCTCCTCCGCATCATGCGTCTCGAGGCAGCTCGGTCCTCGTCGTCTCTTTATTGACTTGGGCTTCTTTGAGGTTCTTATTTACTACGGACATCCATGTGATTCAGGGTCTTCCTCGTCTTTGGGGTTTGGTTTCGATATCTACCACTTTTCTGGTCACGTGGTCGGATAGTCGCCTCATAACCTTTCTATGCCTTTCTGACTGAATATAATATAGTAATATATTTTTCTAACGAAAAAGCATAATATTCAAATCAAACCGTTGAATCCAATGGACCGTGGAATAATTTGATATACCGTCAATCCATTGTGAATGAATCTAAGCATGAACACAACGCGGAATTTCTCCCAAAAGCACATAGAAATTTCCGAAATCATTCGCGAGCATTTGTAACGATTCAACGGAGTCTGCGAATATATTCTCATCTGAGATAATCTTCTTTTGCTGCTTAGTGGATTATTTTGGAAATTATTTGGAGATAGCTTTGTACTTTTGCAATATTTACCGATGCCGTGAAAAATGGATAGGGAGCAGCTACGTTCGTTTATTAGGAATATCTTTCCAGGTTTATGAGATATTTATTTAGTACTAGCTTCTGCCCGCAACTTCGTCCGCCTTAAATTAGTTTATCGCAGATAAGGGTATTTTTCCGGGATAAAAAGTTGCCTATGTCCTTCCCCGGGACTCAAACTATCTCCATACCAAATTTCACCCAAATCGGTTCAGCGGTTTAAGCGTGAAGAGGTAACAGACAGACAGACAGGCACACTTTCGCATTTATAATATTAGTATGGAAATAGTATGGATTTATTTTTCGAAATACACGGTGTGAGCGAAAAAAAAAATCATTGACCCGTCTAATCTATACTGTTAGCGGTTTTGCCATTTTGGCAATTAAACCCTAAAAATTTGTTTAGGTGTTTACATACTTGTAATTAAACGTTATAGACTTGGCAGATAAGTGCCTCACGGTATACGCTATTCGAAACTTACGCGAAGTTATCGATAAGCAAGCAGTTCAAGTGGTACCTAAAGTAAACTAAGTTGGAAATACGTCAACTTCACCTAATGGCAAGTTCAGTCGAGTTGTTTGCGACCAACTAGAAGGTTGAAACGTGTGGGTAGAGCAAACTTGGTCTTTAACAATGCTCTGTAATACGGGCTTGGAAGTTTCTAGACTATTTAATTACTTAAGGTCCACAAAAAACAAATGTGAAATAAATAATAATTATTTTGTATCTCATAGACGGCGCTAAGGTTAAAATACCTTTCAACAACTGAAAATATGTACGGGGCTCAAAGCGGACGGATAAATACGAGGCATACAGCACAGTGCTCCCTAGTGGAGAGGTTGACACGTTAGATGCGTAATTCAAAGGTCCTGGTTCGATTACTGGTGTGACAACGTGCGAGAGCAATCGCGTTTTTATTTGAGCTTTGATCTCTGTAATCTATATTACAATAAAAATAGCAAACTAAAATTTTAAATCTATCCAACCGTTTTTATGTGACGAGGATGCAGATGACGAAATATTTTCTTTCCGCTGTTTATTTTGGTGTGGTTCACTTCAATATTTTTATTTCATGAGCTTCGTAAGCCATAAAACGCAAAGTATCCTTGGACTTGTTTAACGACGCTTACTACGAGAACATGAGACTAGTCGAACACATGTCAAGGTGAAACAATGGCTGAAACCATGGCAATGCGTGAAAAACCGCGAGGACGGTCTACATCCTATACTGAAGTTAGATAATTAAAAAAAACCGGCCACGTGCGAGTCAGACTCGCGCAACGATGGTTCCGTATAAAATATACGCTCAAAACTGCCATAACTGTGAAAATCCAGTGCCCCATATAGACATTGCACTCTTACGAAAAACGGAATCAAATATCACCTCAAAAGAAACCGTTATTATCACAATTAGACCGATGGTATCAAGCCCCGTGCACCAGTGCTCTAGAACAGAACGTCATCAGGGAGGAATGCCGAGATATCTTGAGGCGAGCTACACCTTCCACACACAGAAGCATCAAATAGTTCGTGATACCCAAAGTCGCCAAATAGTTCGGTTCAGGTCTTTATGACAGTTGGAATAAGATTGTGTACCAAACTATTTGGGTGTCACTATCCATTTGATGAAACTGCAGACCTATTACATCGACGGTGCTTGACATCCGCTATGTGCTCCTTCACCCGGGTTGATACACTACAGTGTATCAACATGACATTGACAGACCAAACCATTCAATTAAGTTTGATAATCCTTCTATCCTTGATAAAAAGAAAATATATTTTCCCGGTATGTTACGCGAGGCTATTGAGATTAAAAAGCATCCTAATTTCAATAGAGAAAATGGGTTGCCGCTGCCACCAGATTGGGATCCTGTAATACATCTCATCAAGGAACAAGCAAGACACTGGACTGCAAAACCTTGATTTCCGAATGCTATAAAACATCTTAAGGTGCGTCCACATTTGTATCATTTGCCCGTATCAGATCATCGTCGCGTGGCATGATCGCGTGTCACGATCACGCGTTTGGACGTTGCGCCGATCCGATCGCTCGAAATCCATTTGCTACGCATATCACACACTTATATCGGAAGAGTGCGGCATGATCGGAACGCCGACAGTGAGCGTCCAAACAGCGCGATACGCAGTCATGCCACGGGACGATGATCGGATACGAGCAAATGATACAAGTGTGGACGCACCTTTATCTGTTAAAAAGTAGTTTAGTAGGCTTTTTTTTTAATAATATAATTTGTAATGTGGTAGTCTGGGAGTTTTTCTTTGCAGTGTTTCTTTTCTCCTCACTACGCCTCATTTTGCAAAATGCGGCTTTGTAAATTATTAAAATAAAATAATAAAGCCCTTCTGGCACATGTGTAACTGTCTTTACAGATTAGCCCCATCTGGCTTGTATGTACACCTTTATTTGTTTTCTCAAAGTGGGTAGTTTGCATAAATTGTAACTGTGACGGATAAACATATATCTTTTCTCAGTTAACCCGTGAACATGGAAAGCTACCGAAACGTCGGGTACTCAAATGAGATAATATACGCGATAAATCCTTTAAAATATTTTATTTAAATGAGTCATAATCGCGGAAACAGAAGAAAATCCATACTAATATTATAAATGCGAAAGTGTGTCTGTCTGTCTGTCTGTCTGTCTGTTACCTCTTCACGCTTAAACCGCTGAACCGATTTGGATGAAATTTGGTATGGAGATAGTTTTAGTCCCGGGGAAGGACATAGGCTACTTTTTACCCCGAAAAAATACCCTGATCCGCGATAAACGAATTTAAGGCGGACGAAGTCGCGGGCAAAAGCTAGTATTAAATAAAGATTATTATTTCATTATTATTATATTTCATTATAGTTAGCACTGGTGGTGCCTTCTATATCGTTCTTATTTTTAAATGCTAAGCGCATTAGCCTACTCCAAGACGTGCCACGCTTCGTCTCGTAAATAATGTTGGTGACTTTATAAACCTAATATGTGTTATAGGTCTGTTTACAATGAAGAAGCGGGAAAGAACTCCCAACCTTCAGGAACTTCGGTTACAAAGTCTTCTGATTGCGCGCAAGTTACCGCGAATTTGTATACAATTGTGCGTAATTCAGATTTTGAGGTTGCGCAAACTTTGCATTGTTCGAGTTTCCAAACAAACAAGTCGAAGGACCAAATACTTTGCGTTTTTATGGCTTACGAAGCTCATGAAAAGAAAATATTTAAGTGAACAAAAATAAACAATTCAGATTTTTTCTTTATTTAATTTTTTTTTTTCAACTGTGGAATAAATAGCTACCTGCATTATTTTCGAACCGATGCGACCTTCAGGCCTTCAAGAAGAAAATGCCTGTGACATACGGACGGACGGTCGGACATGACGAAACTATAAGGGTTCCGTTTTTGCCATTTTGGCTACGGAACCCTAAAAACGTACTCCCACCTGAAAGTAGCCCGGGGGCAGTAAAGTTCTGGAGTGGGGAACATGCATTAGAAAAGCAGAGCGTTTTTTTATGTTATAGGGGGCCAACCAGCTGACGGAGTGCCTGATGGTAAGAGATCACTGTCACCGATAGACACCTGCAATACCAGAGGAGTCATAAGTGCATTACCGGCCTTTCCAATTGTTTCAAGTAGTACGTTCTTTTTTTAAAGGCTTGGAGGTCGCATCGGTCCGAAAAGACTGCAGTTCACTCATGCGAGGCAGGAAATTTCTAGCAAAACGCACAGTTGTGAACTGCCAACAGTGCCAACCATCTAAAGACGGCTCCCGAATAGGTGGAAAGAAGACGCCGTGAGGTTTGCGGGGACGACTCCCCGCAATCTACCGACGTAGATGCTATCTGTGGATGACTGTGGCTGATAGATAGATAGTTAGATCAGAAAGTGACGTTACTCAATCTACGTCTCGTTGTTCCAAATACAAAGTTTGCCAAAGTTCCCACAATACAAACTATCCCAAACAATATCGGGTGGCGCTGCATATTTACCCCAATTACTAAATTACACAAAGCCACATGCATAATATAGTTTGTTAACATTGTTTACGGTTTGAGTGAAAAGGGTCTCATCTATATTCTATTCTATTTTACTATTGTAGAATTAAATTTGAAAAATTGGGAAAGATGTCTTCTAAGGCGTCTCAAAATTTTAATAAATGGGGGTGTACTGTAACAGACACTATCCAAAAGGGAGGGGAAATTGATTTTCACATCCAGAACGCCTTCAGGTTCACAGCTGGTCACCACAAGATCCAAGTGTACAAGTGCATACGCAGGAACACTAAGATTCGAGTTTTAAAAACAGTTATAAGACCAATATTAAATTATTGTTGTGAGGCTTGGACTAAAAACAGTTATAAGACCAATATTAAATTATTGTTGTTAGTGACGGAATGGAAGATCTGGCAGATAATTCTGTAATCGATATAAGGAGAGGATGAGGGTTGGAGAGTGAGGAAAAATATAGAAGACCTAGTGCGCGAGCCTAATATTATAGGTAAGACAAAAGCGTTCAGACTCCGCTGGCTCGGGCATGTGGAGAGAATGCTAGAGGATCATGCTGTGAAATGGGTGTTTATAGTACGGCCGACTGGTCGCAGGCCGGTCGAGCGGCCTAGATACTGCTGGAGTGACGAAGACCAGAAAGATCTGAAAGTCCTTGGCATCAATAACTAGCAAGAACTGGCTCAGGATCTCGATGCTCCGACAGCATTTTCGACGCCTCTCGAGGCATGGCGTAAAATGGTGTCGGGGGCCAAAATCCACCATCGATCCTTGCGCTATTATTGTTAGTTATAGAATTATAAAATCCAGTTGCCTTATAGGAGTCATGACTCGAAGAGAAACACAGATAGATATATGGTCATAATTTTCCTGTAATGTTCATATAAAATTATATAATTCAAGAAAATTTCAGATTTTTCACTTGTAAGCTTTGGAGATAATGGGTAGGGGGGATGGTATTTTTTTCTAAATTTTCCTTAAAAAAAAAAAGAAATTTTATCGAAAACTAGCTTCTCCCCGCGACTTCGTCCGCCTTAAATTCGTTTATCGCGGATAAACGTATTTTTCCGGAAAAAAAAGTAGCCTATGTCCTTCCCCAGGACTCCAACTATCTCCATACCAAATTTCATCCAAATCGGTTCAGCGGTTTAAGCGTGAAGAGGTAACAGACAGACAGACACACAGACAGACAGACAGACAGATGGACACACTTTCGCATTTATAATATTAGTATGGATGTACAGATCAAGCTCTTTCATATGATCAGTAGCTGGACTTTTAATTTTTGGTCGTCCCCCTCATATTGGTCGTTTTTGTAGAAAATTAAATATATTTTAAAGTGTTTCCTTTGCAATATATTTGGGCTGACCATGATTATAACTATTCTAAATTTCATATAGATAGCATAAGTCGTTTTTGAGATATTGCGCTCTAGTAGTCGGACAGACAAACAGACAGATAGAGCCGGACCAAAAAGGTTCCTTTTTACCTGTATGGTACGGCACCCTAAAAAGAGGGTTTTGCTATTATCCTCCCCCACAAACAATTAAGTCAATGAAAAGTATTGAAAACAACAATATCGGGTGGTATTTCATATTTATCTCAATTACAAACTTACAACGCCACGTGCAAACTAAAGTTAGTAAGCAATGTTTACCATTGACAGGCGCACATTAAATATAAATACGAGTTCAAAATTTTAGCTTATAATCAAATCAAAGGTGTTTATCTAAGTAAGAAAGGCAAAGTTACAAACAGTTTGTCAGAAGCATTTTAAAACGTTCTCTAAAAATAAACAAACAAATGTTTTCTTCTGTTTCCGCGATTATTACTAATTGAAATAAAACCATTTAACGGATTATATCGCGTATATTATCTCATTTTAGTTCCCGACGTTTCACAAAAAAAACATATGTTGCCTTAAATTTCTTATACGAGAAGTTACCCGCAATTTCGTTCGTAGCGCAGAAAAAAGCCATAACCCCTCTTCAGTTTCAACGTAGTCGAGTGAAAAGTTTCCTATAATATTATATTTTATGGATCTCTCCTCCACCCCCAGCTACCCGTGTACCAAAGGTAGTGGAATCGGTTAAGCCGTTTTGGTATGATGAATCCGTAAAGAGATATTATTACATACATGCCAGCAAAAAAAATTGATTCATTGACCTCCAAATAACCTATTTCACTAATTTACAGACTATAATACGTAGTAGGTAGAAGACCAAGTTATTATTGAAACAATAAAAAAAATTAGACTCACTTAAAAAACGGCACCGAGGGTTCCGTACAAACTTTCACTTATTCTGTCTTAACTTGCTGGTTGAGTTAAGATTGCCTCTGGCATCTATAGGATCACATACAAATGAGGGGCAAACTTAACCAAACCGGGTTATTCAAAAATGGTTTTTGTGATTAAATAAAAGGAACAATGATAGATATATATATAATCGGGTTCAAAACATAAAAACTTTGCAATACATGTGGGCTGACCATGATAATAAATTTTCCAAATTTAAAATAGATAACATAAGTACTTTTTGAGATATGGCCCTCTAATAGTCGGACAGAAAGAGAAACAAAGTCGCACCATAAGGGCTCTTATTTTACCTTTTTGGTTCGGAACCCTAAAACACAAATGGATATTAAGCTACACATTAAACTTATATCTCCTCTTTTTGGTGGGGAGTGTATTCAGAACTGTACAACTTTGGTGAAATAGGAAAATGTTACAGATGTGAATGAAACTGATTTTTTGTGTTTTACACATTAGGCACATCTGGCAACTATGTACATCTTTTTCGTTTCTAATTCGTTTTCTCTAAGTGGGTAGTTTGAACGAATTGTAACTTTGACAGAAGAAAAATCTTTTTTCACGTCTCCTGCTAAAAAAGTACGTCATATTAGCTTCGCGAAGCGCGACTAAAATAGTAAATTTAGCCCCTAGGGTTTAAAAGAAAGCCATATAATCCCATACAAATTTCTACGACACTGAAAAAAAAAACTTGCGGCCAGCTACATACTCCTTACGAATAATTAAAAACGAACAAACCAACCAAACAAATTGGCCAAACATTCTGATAGAATTGCTCAAACTGTACTTTTAGTTTTTCATGAAAAATATACTTTCAATGTTAAGTCTTTTTTATTTTCTCGCAGTCGAAGTGAAAAGCACAGTGTTTAACACGTGGCTAAAAGCCATTATGACACTCAGACATATTTGTCCTCGCTCACTTCGTGAGCTCGTCCAAATAATCACTTCGTGCCATACTGGCTTATTTTAGCCCCTTGTCAAACAATCTACAATTTTTTACTCAATCTACTCCGTGAACGCGGAAACTGTGAAGCCTCCGAAACATCAGGAACTAAAGTAAGATAATATGCGCGAATCCATTTAAATTGTTGTATTCAAATGACCGGTAATCGCGGAAACAAGAGATTATTACACCGAAATTGTTTAAATTCACATAAAAAATCAAACCTACCGAGTAAAAGGATTAAATTGACCGCTTTCAAATTTTAAAATGCAACCCGTACCTACTGAGCGGTTCATAATATCCCAATCGCTCCATCAATCGCAAATCATATGTGCATTATTATAATAATTACGTTCCGGCTTAAAACCAGATAATACAAATATTCGGTAATACTCGTACATACATCGAATACGAAATCGCAAATACAACTTTTGTTCAACTTGTTCCTGATGATTTGCATCATGTTTTACTATCACATTTTTTAAAGTGAACTTCTCACATAGTGCCTATCTTATTAAGGTGCGTCCACATTTGTATCATTTGCCCGATCAGATCTTCGTCGCGTGGCATGATTGCGTGTCACGATCACGCGTTTGGAAGTTGCCCCGATCCGATTGCTTAAAATCCTTGTTGCTACGCGTATCACACACTTAGATCGGACAAGCGCGCCGACAGTGAGCGTCCTAGCAGCGCGATACGCAGTCATGCCACGCCACGGTGATCGGATACGAGCAAATGATACAAGTGTGGACGCACCTTTAGGGGAAGTAAAGTTCCGCGTTCGTAAAGTAACAATTATTTTAAGATAATCAATAAGAATAATTTATCAGTAGGTACCTAAGTAGCACACAAGCTGTATTATAGGTTAAACAGCTCTTATAACGCTCAAACTGGCTGTATAATGGCTGTATAACGACCCGGCCACGACATTGCGCGAATTGCGGCGCAGGAAGCGTTTTATCTGTTCATTGCGCGGTCAAGACGCGCAACGAACTGTGGCTAGTTGGGATCACACGCAATTAAGTAGTTAAACTGCGGCCGCTGCCGCCCTCGCCCGATGTCGTGGCCAGGCCTTAAGCTCTTATATAGCTTGTGTGCTACCTGGGCAGAAAAACAAGTTAGTTTGCCGATTAAAGTTCAGTTTGTAATAGGCACTCTCAAAATAATCTGCTATTATGGTTTAATATTAATACGCTTAGATTCTGTTGTATATTTGTTTTATTTACTTAGCCATACATTTTTTTTTCAAAACAAGCTCAAGTTCCTTAATTTTGTATATCATGTGGCTCTAATCTGCACTATAACGATACCACAATTACGTATACAAAATAATATCAAAATTCCTAACCCGTGTCAACAAAGGACGCAAGCCTACCCAAAGACCTCGGTCAACACTAAAATTGGGGCAGTGTGTACACGGGTATGCAAAACACCTTGTTTGAGGAGTGTAACCTTCGCCTAAATTGGATGGTCCGTGTGACGATACCTTTATACAGGTCCTGATGGAGAAATAACGTTCGTAAGTCCGCGTTTGACTCGATTGTTTGAAAAAACAAAACAAGAAAGTAAAAAAAAAACTGCATAATTTAATTTCTTCAATTGACTTCCAAGTAACCGTTTGTCTACTCAATCTTTAGAGTATATAGCTAGAAATAATCTTATTTTGTCGTCGGTGCTATATAAAGAATGTGTAAAACATTGAAAGACGACAATTTTAGTAAATTGTGACACGATGGCACCGACTCAAAAATAACATTAATTTTATATACCTACTGCATAAGCATTCGAAATAAGGTGCTGGAGACGAATGGAAAGAATAAACTGGACGGAAAAAATACGAATGAGGAAGTGCTTAAAAGAGTAGAAGAGAGAAGGTCGTTGTTAGAAACCATTTATTTATTTATTTAAATTGAAAACAAAAGGGGAAAGATGTTTGGACACTTGCTACGACAAGACGATTACATAAAAAAAAGTATAGATGGAAATATTAAGGGAAGGAGGAAAAGAGGAAGACCTAGGAGATGTTATATAGACCAAATAAAGGAGAAAGTAGACGGCGTGTCGTATCACGACATCAAAACGAAAGCGGAAGATAGAAAAACATGGAAGCTGCTCCACCGACAAGAGCCTGGCTCTTAAGTTTCTGATGATGACTGTATATATAGATTGAGTAGACAAACGGTTACTTATAAGTAAATTGAAGAAACTGAATTATGCAGTTATATTTTACTTTTGAGTTTCGCTTTTAGGAGTCGGTTTTATTTTTCGTTAAAAAGTTTATCTGTGCGAGTGTTACAAGAAATTTAAAATTGTAATTAAGTATAATTGCAATAAGTAATGCCTTGAAGTTTACTAACTTTGATCCGTTGAATTCGGAGTGTTGGGTAACGGCCAGCAAAGCTCGGTTTTCTGCGAAGTATCTTGAGGATATTTTTTTAAACATCATTTTTAGACATTTAAACTGCATCAGCGGTTATTCACTTCCTGAAAGACGAGTTTTGCTCGAGATTCTTAAAAACTGGCCCGCAGGTGTACTGTGGTATTTCGCGGTGTATCGCTGTGTATCGTGGTGTAATCAGCGCTCGCGCCAGGTAATGAGCTGTATGATCGCGCGGCTCCGGGCTCTATTCAATAAATTTTGACGATCAAACATCCAGGAACAGTGTACAGTATATGACAGTAGGACAAGCTAAGGGACCATCTCTGTCGGTCCCTTGTCCCAGCCTACCGTTTCTTCTGGTCAATATTCATCATATTCATCGTTATATCAGCCGAAGAACGTCCACTGCTGGACAAATGTTGTCCTGTACGCGGTCGCCATTCGAGAACCTTTCTGCCATCGGTTCTACGAGCAATGTGCCCCGCGCACTGCTTCTTACGTTTAGTAACTGTTAGAGCTATCTTAACGACCAATTTTACAGGTCTGTGAATATTAAAAGATCCATTCTTTAACTTGTCAATTTTACTCTTGGCAGAGCGATTGTGGTTCATTTCATCACATCACTTGGTTTCGTTGCAGTTCATAGAACGATACGTTGCATCGCTGCTTCTTTCTTTCATCTGCTTTCTTTACGCAATCGGGCAATGATGGTATCCGTTGTATTTATTATAGGATAGCCATACATATCGACCTAATCCTTAGTTATCTAAACCTGTTTTATAGTTTAACAAAAATCAACCAATTGCTTCGTTTCTTTGTCACGATATGGTTAAAGAGTGATATAATGTAACTTAATTGGATCTGTACTTCGACAATTAATGATGATGGATGAAAACTATTTGACTTTACACAGTTTTGTGTTTGAATGACCCTCTCTCGCTCCCTCTTACACCCAAGACAGGTTGAACTAGTCCATCAACCTAGCTCCGCAGTCCTTATGCTTTGCGCACCACGTCTCACCCGTCCTCTAAGTGGCCGCTGATGACACTCCCGTTTATGGATTTGCGCTCCCTCTACTGATTTCGATAGTGGTACAAGTAAGACGGTCTAGCCAGGCCTACCCAGTTCAATGTCAGGTTCTAATAAATGCTAGTTCTTACTGCCAAAAGTATATTTACTGTGAAACCCCTACAGATTGCTTTGTCCCGAAGGGTCACGTTATCGATAACGATATAGATGCGATCTACTCCAATGGATGACGATAGCTAATTGATTCACTGCTTTATATTGACTAAAAACGTGTGTTTACTACAAAATCAATAGGTACATAGGTATTTATTGCCATACAGTCACGAACAAAGATAAGTGCACTGCTGGTAAAAGGCCTCTTCCAAGGATCTCCATAACGACCGGTCGCATCCAACGGTTTCTCGTGATGTTCACCAGATCATCGGTCCATCTTGTTGGGGATCTTCCTTCGCTGCGTCGTTCTGTATACGGGCGATACTAGAGAATCTTTTTGCCATCGGTTATACGAGCAATGTGTCCCCAATGCCACTTAAGTCTAAGCAACTCTTAAAACTATGTTATAAGGCTCACAGTTACACAAAGGGCAATGGAGCGAGCTATGCTCGGAGTCTCCTTGCGTGATCAAATCAGAATTCACAAGTCTAGAAAATGTATGGACACGGTAGGACCGGTAAATAACAAAATTCCGCTAGAGTTAAAACAAGCCACTAACGACGGATCATTCAACAAAAAACTTAAAAGTAAACTGGCGTCTGACGCCTTCTATTCAGTCGATGCCTTTTTCGAGAACTAACACTGTACGAACAGTAAGTACTTACATTTCTAATCTGTTATCTATCTATCAATACATAACTGGTTCGCTGGGTCAGCCTTGCCTCCCAAACCTGTGTTTATCTAACCTAATCATAAAAACTAATATTAAGTATACCTAATTGACATGTAAAATTGTATATTATTAATAAATGAATAGAATAGAATATAATTGAATTGAGAAGAACATAGGTCATCGACATAGCTCAAAGATAAGTAAACTCGATAAAATTTCATAAATATATATCCACCTTACTCATATGACAGTTGAGTTGGTGTGTATACATTTTTGCAACTCGGTGTGTATTTATCTTTGCTCTTAACTGACACTTCTGCTTAAATGTAAAATCAACATTCATTTTTTGAAGAAAGAATTTTACCAAATTGGATTGGGCATGGGGTAACTACTTTAGTCTAAAGATCATCATCAATCGCTTATTCTTATCCCATTTACTTGGGGTCGACGCAGCATGTGTTTCTTCCATACCTCTCTATCACCCGTCATCTCGTCACTGACATCTTTCCTGTTCATGTCATCTCTCACATCTTCCTTTTCCTCGGCCTACCCCTCCTCTTACATCCCTCCACATGCATATCTAATACCCTTCTTGTCACATCTCTCTCATCCCTCTGCATGACATGTCCATACCACCGTAGGCGATTTGCTCTCAGCTTATCGACTACGGGTGCTACTTTCAGACTTCCTCTTATATACCGATTCCTTATCCGATCCATTCTCGTCACGCCACTCATCCATCTCAATATTCTCATCTCCGTAACATGCAATCTGCTTTCATCCGTCACTTTTGCAGCCCAACATTCCGATCCATACATGACGACAGGTTTTACAATGTCCTTGTAGATTTGGCCCTTCAGTCGAAGGGGTATTCGGGCGTCGCATATTACTCCCGAGACCTGTCGCCATTTCATCCATCCTGTGCTGATTCGGTTTTTAATGTCAATATCACCATCGCACTATATGAGTGACCCTAGGTATCGGAAATTGGAGCAGACCGGCAAGATGTGTATGGATATTCACTTGCATTTTTTATATATTTAAATGCGTTACTTTGCGGAATTCCATATTAGATAAATGTATTATAGTTCCTTTGCTGTTCCGCGAAATTGTGCCTTGGATAGATGTGACAATAAATTGTGCTGACATGCGCATAGTTTCATGCAGTTCCCACAAAAAATACGCATGCAAATACAATAAGTCACTATCAGTATAATCCTTGATACGTGTTTCTTGCATTGAGAATATTTATGTTTTAGCAAGTTTTAGCGAGGATCCTATTGTGAAACACCTTTGTGATTAAGCTTTAAAACTAGGCACAATTATTCCCTAGGTCGTCCTGAGTGTAGAAAGACTCGAGAGTCACCACTGGGTTAAAGGCGGGAAGGGGGGACATCTCATTTCCTCCCCGTTTCATTAAAATATGTCAAATAGGGGCAAGTGATACGTCATTTTCGTATAATTAAATACTTTTTGTTCTAAAGTGTAACACTTTGATACGAATAAATATCATAACATAGAGTTCGACTGTGAAGAAAAAAATCAATGCGACCTACTAAAGTAGAAGCAGCGACCTCTTCTTTAACGCAGAAGTTCTGTGACCAACTGAGCTATCGCAACTTTACGTACGTGGCCTGAAATTTTCAAATACAATTACAATGTAGTGTACCTATTATTCTCTTTCAGAAATGAATTTGTTACCCTTGAATTATCCGAAAATGATATAAAGCTTCCCTTTTACTTGCCCCCGCAAAATTATTTTCAACATGATCGGATATACCGTTTTTGACTTACTGCCGAAAAACAGCGCTTCCCAACAAAAGGACGTCAGTGCCGGGGAGATACGTTCTTTTGCTACCTGCACTCTTAAATATCGTATTTTTTTCATTTTTTCGTATGAACGGTTTCGGAACCCTACACTGAACATGGTCCGACATGCTTTTGGCCAGTTTTAAAATTTTTTAATCATAAATTGCAAGGTTCCCATACAACAGAGCGCAATAAGATCCCAGCTATTTTAGAAATGGGATGTAATATATTTCACTGCCTATCAAACTATCGAAAATGCGTTTTCTCGGAAGCACTTTACGTAAAAGGCCCGATTGTATCACAGACCATTGAAAGGAATCTGTTATTTTACCGATTTATTACGATCGGGGAATGTCAGCCGAATTATTATGTATTATTCATTCTTTACGAGTATTTTAGTAGGAAACTCTTCCAATAAAAGCCAGGGAAATACATCGAAATTGATGACAAAAGGAGGTTGACGGAAATTGTTGACGGAAATATGAAAATATTTACGTATCTAATGAAATTATTGATCCAATTTTAAGCAGGCTGGTATTTTCGTGTTCTTAATCGAAAGTGCAACTCAAGATAAGACGTTAATACGGGTTGAAAATGTTGACAGCAGCCGGTCTAGCATAAATCTCCGCGACTAATGCTTGTCTCGTGACATGGCTTCACCCGCCTTTCTCCCATTGTATTGAAAGGAAAGAGAAACAATATTTTTTGCGCGACAAAGAGTCGCGGCGTATCACAGTTTTTGACGACATTTCGATCAGATATTTACATTTTTGTCATTAAAGCTTGTGCGATCTTCCGACACAAATTTTGCTCCACAGGCCTCTTATTCCGACTGCTTTTAGGTGCGTCGTGAACAGTGAATTTCTGATCATACTTCCGGATAGCAGTAAGAACGGGTTCGATGCTAACTGCCTCCATTTTTGCCAATTATCTTAAACTACTTAATATCAGAAGTTGTATCTACACTATTTGTGCAAGATGTTATTCTTCGCATTTTACTATTTTTGGACAAAGACGTGACAACAGTAGGTACCTAATAATTGTTTATTTTAACTATGGTAACAATAATTCTGCATTAAAACTTTCCTGTTATCAGAATCGGAAAAACAACACTTGAAGATTGTACTTATACTTTCTGGAACACCTGATAAGGTGGATTTAAGTAGTATAGATATTGTACTGCTGTTCTTCTTGTGCACCGTGACTGTGTCATACCCACCTAGTGACTTCACTTAGACAATCGTATGCTTCCTACAGATTTTCAATACATATCTTCAAGAGTTGTTGCAATAAGAAAATTGAAAAAAAAAATATATTGATGATAATTAATTAACAAGATGGGTGCCGATTTTATATAACTTGGAGATTTGAAATGTTGTCAATTAGCGTTCCTTTGGCATACTTTAAGTACGGTACCCTAAAGATGAGCGCAAATTTCCAATTAAAATAATATAGATCTACAAAGCAAATAGACCTAAATTCTCCAAGGTCGAAGCAAAGACTTCTAGCGATCGAAGGGTTAAAAAGCCGTCAACTTTTTTAATAATCTCAGTCCCGCACAGATGTTGGACCGTAGAACTCATTATGACCCGAGAGTGAGGAGGAGACTCCGCAGTTCGAGATTCGTAGTTCGTATCGTGTCGTCCCCCTAGCTCTCGTTGAGTGAGAAGGACGCGAAACCAACTTCAAATTTCGAATTGAGAGTAACCCCGTTTCATTACAATTACGGGTGTGTAATATGTGTGCAGACGATTGTTTTTTGTTCTAGATAAGTCGGAAAACTGCTGCTCGCCCAAGTTAGAAGTAAGGGATCGTTGCAGTATTTTGACGTTTTATTGGCTACAATAGAGCTAAAAGCTTTATTCTACGTTGGCAAACATAAGTTGAAAGTGGCATGTAATCTATACTATTATAAAGTTGTACAAATGAGTACATTGAAGATATTTTCAAGAAACCTATTGTAAGGGACTATTTGGAGGTCACTTATCAAATGTTTGTATGTTTGGATGTGTCGTTGTGGCTTCATCGCCCCAAATCGGCTGAACGGATTTCAACTACTTTTGGTACACGGGTAGCTGGGTATCCACAGACGGTTATACTTAACTAAGAAAAAAAATAGGGGTAATTAATTTTACTCCTCCGAAAATGAAATTGCGGGCTTCTCGAGTGTAATAAATAAATAAATATTAAAAGACATTTTTTACACAAATCGAACTAGTTCTGAAGATATATTTAATAGATATATTTACTTATATACACAGAAAACATCCAAGATTCATGAACAAATATTTATGCCCATCATACAAATATTTGCTTTTACCTTTTTTCATAGTAAGGTATATCAACTCATGGGCTAATTATGTCTCTAAAACTGTTTCATTTCTAATTATTTCAATTTCACCAACAAAGTTTTTTTTTTAAATTTTGTTAAACTCAATTACACTCACACGTGGTCACACTAGGAATCGAACCCGGTACCTTTGGATTACAAGTACAACGTCTCAACCATTCAACCATCCTTTTTGACCCCTATACCTACTTTGATTTTTATGAACTTCAATTTAACCGTTCCTTGCGCTTTATTTTTACGATTATATCATACTATATCGAAATTTGGTGTTAGTTTATCTACCCCAATTAAAAACACGCAGAAACATAAATTTGTGTTACATAAAAAAAAACCTAAGAGAAAAAAGTCATGAAAATAAGATAGGTATATCTTATAACGTTAACAGTAAAACTGTTAGCATAAATATCTTCGTCGGGTTTTTATGTTAATGTCCGACAAACAATACTTACAGTCAAGGAAAGATAAATGCTGACCAAACGTTTCAAAAATATGTACCCACCAACTCCAAATATATACATATTAATGAGATTTTTTGGTGTTTCTTATCTTTGCCCTTTACTGTACTAAAAAAAAGGTGGTTCAACTTATTTTGTTGTTATTCTGTCCCGTAACTCAGAAGACAGAGTAACTCAGAAAAATGCTAATGAGTAATGTAGGCTATTAACATACTGACAAGATGGGCCCTTGAGAGAGCCCCCTATATTTATATCGTTTAAAATCATACTTTCAGAGTGACTCAGGAGACGTTACCATGGCAACGAATAACAGTAATTGATTGACCTTACAAACAATAGGCTATTAAACAACTTTTCTGTGTGGTATGTTATAGAACAACCTCTCAATAATAAAAATATTAATGAAAAAACTACTTTAATTTCATAAAAAACTCCCCGACATACGACAATATTAAAATCTCATTTTGGACGTTCCCAAAAAACGCTTCAAACTAAAGCCTACTAGCTTAGTGACATCTCACGGTCAGTACCTTGTATAGGGAAATTAGGAACTTTTCTCGGCAGCTAGGTCAAGCCGCGGAGCGTTTCAACCGCGGCACTTTTATGTAACGATTTTTTTACATCATGCGTGACGAAATTCGGTAGGTACAATTTTAGAATAGAAATAGAAAATGATGCCTTGCATCTAGCTTATGCCTAAAACTCTCATGCAGTTGTCATTTTATTCACTAGTAATTTGTTACATAAAAGTAGCGGCGGTTGAAACTCTCCGCGGCCTGACCCAGCTACGTTAAAACTTGCGTTTATCGAAACGGTTACAGAACAAAAATTACCATACATTTTATGGGTTATTCAATGGTATTATTAGTTACTAATATTTTCATACCTTAAAAATGGACTTTCCCACTCAACTTTAAGGACTCATAAAAGAGCTAGCTACACGTAAGATATCAAACTCAAAATTTGAACGCAATTCCTTATTTAGTTTGTTTTATCTTGATATTATATATTTGTTACAAATTTTGAGATCAGGCAGCAACCTATTCTCCTCTTTAGCATCAATGCATCCATCGAGATCAATTCAATCGTATAAAAGCTTTGAGGAATAAATGTCGAAAACTTACAGGGCTGTATAATGGCTCTGATGAACAGATTCCAACCTTCCGTTTGAATGTAAACTGAAATATTCCAACAAACATTTTTCGACAAGAATATTTCTATATTCCTTTTGATTCCGAACGTACCGTTTAAATATTCATGATGAACAAGCTGGAATATTTGAGCCTATTTTTTTGTATTTAGTTTTAGCCTGAGCAAACAATCACTTTGATGGATCGAAATTGTTTAAATCGGAAGTAAATGTACAGTTTTGTTAATGTTAACATTTATACTAGCATAAAGTTGTAAAAAATGAAATGTCTGTACATTTAACATATTCTCATAAAAAAATATCGTAACAGTCTACTTGGAGGTCACTTGTATTTTTGTATTTTTGTATTCTGGTTGTAGCGTCATAACACCAATTCGGCTAAACAGATTTTAACTATTTTTGGTACACGGGTAGCTGCTAATCCACAGATGGTTATAGGATACTTTTTACCCAACTACGCTGAGGAAAAGAGGAGATTGAGGAGAGGTAATGACTTTTTCTTCTCCGCGAAAGAAGTGTCGGGCACGTTCAAGTGTCTCATGTTCTGAAACTTTATTCAACCTCTAAATATATTTCATATTATTCTCTTATCCCTTATCTGATAAAGGTAAGTTTGCTCCAGGGTATAATGTATTCAAAATAATAAACATAAGTAACAAGCACATCGTTAGAGGCGATGTTTTCTCTGCTAGCGGCATTTTGAAAGTATTTACAATCTTGTTACAAACTAATGGCTATGTAAAATGATAATGCATATTTCATATATTTTTTTTAATAAAAAAAGAACCGACTTCAAAATAAACTAAAAAGCCAAAAACAATCTTTTATGTATGGTACGGATCACATTTGAATCACCTTTTGAAGTCGGTGCCATTCATTTATTACTATTAACACAGATGGCACGCATTAACCGCGGCGGCGAGCCTTTAGTTATTACCTACCTATATATTTAGGTATAGTAATTCGTATTTTTGTTGAATACAGAACTTTACTTCAGGTTTGGCACCGACTTCAAAAGGTGATTCAAATGTGATCTGTACCATACATAAAAGATTATTTTTGGCTTGTTAGTTTACTTTGAAGTCGATTCTTTTTTATTACAAAAAAATATGTTTTGCCTTTTAGTGATGGATTTTAGTGATATAAAGTATTTTTTAGAGCCCAGAATGGGAAGATTGAGGAGGATTTGATTGTAAATATAAATCTATATTATAAGAATTGGCTAGGTCAAAATGTTTAAGTCCAGTAGCTTGCTGGTTAAAAAAGAATACGACTAACAGTCTCAACTGACCCATAATATTTAAAGAATAATCTCGCAATTATTGACCGTTAATAAGGACTTGTACCTTCCATCATCAGCTCAGCATCATTGAATGTTGACAAGCATACTAAAATAACTGAATAACTTTAGAAAAATATATACAAAACATTGTTAGTGCGTATAATATTTGAGGGTTTCTCTCGATTTCCCTGGGATCCCATCATCTGATCCTGACTTGGTGATAAAGAGTCTACCTCAGAGACACACTATAAAGAATATGACTAACAGTCTTAACGAAAGTACCTATAATACATGTATTTTTTAAGAATTATCCTGTAACTCTTAACCGTTAAGGAGTTCTCTGGTTCTCCACTATCAGCTCCACTTTGCTACCCTGATCTTAACTAACTTCTGCCTCTAAGCAAAATATGATAAAGAATTATATTGCGATTAGTGAATTAAATAACACTGGTTGCTTATTAGTGACTGGTGACTTGTGTCTTCATCATCAGTTTCTCTTCACCAAATGATGATTTTCGAGTGTAAATGCTTGTTTTTCTTTAATGAACACCGAAATCGCCGTAGGTGTGCCCATAATATTTGAGGAATTCCTTCGATTCCTCATCGATCTCATCATCAGATCATCACCAAAATTTTATGGGACAAACATGGAGATTCGTACTCTTAATCGACAAAATAATTTTTCAAATCCACTCGCGATCCGCGAATTAAGTAACACTGGTAGAGCCGTCAGTGGTAACTAATGGCTGGTGTCTTCATCATTGGTTGGTCTACACTAAATGGTGATTTTCAAATGTAAATGCTTAAACTACTGTAATAAATACCGAAATTGTCATAGATGTGGTCATAAAAATCGAGGAATTCCTTCGATTCCTCATGGATCCCGGCATCAGATCTTCACTAAAATTTTATGGGACAAATTTGGATATACCTACTCATGAACAAAAAATAATTTTCCAAATCGTCGTGTAGTCGTCGTGGAGTTCTGAGGTAACAAACATAAAAAAAAAAACATACAATCGAATTGAGAACCTCCTCCTCTTTTTGAAATCGGTTAAAAATACGTATAGAACCTGGCGTTACAATTAAAATGCGCACTTAGGGATAAATCATTATCATCAAAAGGTGCGTCCACATTTGTATCATTTGCCCGGTCAGATCTTCGTCGCGTGGCATGATCACGTGTCACGATCACGCGTTTGGACGTTGCGCCGATCCCATGTTGCTACGCGTATCACACACTTAGATCCAACAAGCGCGGCGAGATCGCCGCGCCGACAATGAGCGTTCAAGCAGCGCGAAACGCAGTCATGCCACGCCACGGTCATCGGATACGAGCAAATGAAACAAGTGTGCACCTAAAATTAACGTTATTTAGCGAATGCAATAACTTTTGTGACATAGATACAAGTCAAAGCGCAAAGAAAAATACGATTACACGTGTTCACACCAGGACTCGAACCCGGTACCTTTCGATTATGCGTCGAGCATGTCAACCCCTCCACCAGCGAGCACTGTGCCAATCGCCTCAAATTTATCCATCCGCTTTGACCCATATAACTATTTTATTTTTTGAAAGTATTATAACCTTAGCGCCATCTATGAGAACACGTGTTACACCTTTGACACGCTAGGTGCCGAGGATGTCGTGGCATCCTGCTGCCTAGCACAAATGACGACGGTAACAGCAAACATGCTGCCGTACAAATTAAATTTACATGACATGACATGATCTATGTCACAATAGATAGTAATGTGGTGTTAGTTTTCCTACATTAAAAATACAGATATACAAAAAATTGTGTTTCATAGAAATAAATGCAATAACAGTTTGACTTTTGGTTTTCTTTCCATGGTCTCATGCACAGCTTTTCTTTTAAGGAGCTCTAATCTACCAGAGTTTTGGAAAATATGTGAAGAAGAGAGCTCGCAAGAAACTCTCCAGTCAGTGTTTATTGAAAGTAAATAAAATACAATTCACATATATATGTATTGCATATGATACAGTTACTAATATTTTATTTGACACGAGGTTGAGGCGTTTAATTTATTTACTGTCATATAAAATTATAAGGTTATTGTCATATTATAATGTACATGATAGCGAAAGTCTGGTATACAGGGGAGCGTGGGGTAATTAGAGCGCATGGGTAATAGGAGCGGTGTCAAGACAGACCTTAGTGAGTACAAATCAAATCGAAATCCTTTATTGCACTCATGTTAGTAAAAAGTTCTTAAGGGGCTTACAGCTCTGAATGACCTTCAATCTGTAGCTCTTAGCTTTTCCAAGGTATATTTGTCTCATCGTGTTAACAGCGACCGTCTTTACCAATACACTGTTTCAGTTTATCTTCAAGAGTCACTGAAACCAAGATATGCCATCAAACTTTGTTATTTTTACGACGAAAAACCAGTTTTTGCCACTTTTCTCAAAAAATACACGCTTTTTAAAGAAAATGCTTCCGTAGCAAGTTAGGTCTTTTCGTAATGAACAATTAGGCACACGTTTTGAGTCTATCGAAGGTTTACTGAGAGACTACATACGCAATCTTTAATTTTATAGACCTCTCTGTAAACATCCATAATTAATTACATAGAAATATATTCTAATTTAAGTAATTCAGGTGTTACTTTGCGGAATTCCATATAAGATTAATGTCTTATAGTTCCTGTGCTTTTCCGCGAAATTGTGTCTTGGTTAGATGTGAAAATAAATTGTGCTTAAATGCGAATATTTTCATGCAGTTTCCACAAAAAAACACGTATGCAAATACAATAAACCACCACCAAACAGTATAATCCTCGACACGTGTTTCGCCTCTCTACGAGGCATCATCAGGAGATGCAGGAGATGATGGCGGTCCGGCGTCCACCCGTGGAAAAGCTTTTCTGTACTGTTTGGTAGTGGTTTGTTGTATAGGGTGGGCCAAAAATTTTTGCACTTATGATAATAAAACAATTTAACGGATTATATCGCGTATATTATCTCATTTTAGTTCCCCACATTTCGGAAGCTTTCCATGGTCACGGGTATACTGAGAAAAGATGTATTTTCCTTTGTCAAAGTTACAATTTGTGCAAACTACCCATTTTTGAAAAAACAAATAAAGGTGTACATACATGCCAGATGGGCCTAAGCTGTAAAGACAGTTACACATGTAACTCCGGTGTCTCCTGTCATCGCCGATATTTTCATGGAAGACTTCGAGGAGAGAGCGCTTTCATTGGCACCTGTCAAGCCGAGGATCTTTAAAAGATACGTAGATGATACCTTTACTAGTTTACCTAGATCTAGTGTTTCAGCTTTCTTAGACCATCTGCACTCCAAGCATATTAAAATTAAATCACTATGGAGTTGGAAAATCAAAATTCACTTGCATTCTTAGATGTGCTAGTAATTAGAGGTCCTAACAATGACATAGGTCATACTGTATATAGGAAACCTACGCATACTGATAGGTATTTGAATGAAAAATCTCACCACCATCCCAGTCAACTTGCTACAGTGGGTAAATCTTTGTTTCAGAGAGCCAGGGGAATCCGCGACGATCAACATCTGACTGCTGAGTTGCAGAATGTCAAACGTGCGCTTCGAGGTAACGAGCTCCAGATACCACGTTCCAAGCAGAATCCCAGTATGAAGAAACCAACAGTCGAGCGTAAACCTGCCGTATTACCATATGTGAAAGGGGTCACAGACAAGATCGGAAATATCTTGAAGCGTGCTTCTATAAAATCATATTTCAAGCCGTGGAAGAAGGTGTCTCAATACCTTAGACCCGTGAAGAGTAGCACCCCTATGCAGAGTGCAGGCATTTATAAGCTGGACTGCGGGGTAGTCTTTCATACATTGGTCAAACGAAACGCAGTGTATCAACCCGGGTAAAGGAGCACATAGCAGATGTCAAGCACCGTCGGTGTAATAGGTCTGCAGTCTGTGAACATGTCATTGACAAACCAAACCACTCAATTAAGTTTGATAAACCTTCTATCCTTGCCAAAGAAAAAAGATAGTTTCCCAGAATGCTACGCGAGGCTATTGAGATTAAAGAGCATCCTAATTTCAATAGAGAAGATGGATTGTCACTACCACCAGCTTGGGATCCTGTAATACATCTCATCAAGGAACGAGCGAGACACAGGGCTGCAAAACCTTAATTTCCGAACGGTGTAAAATATCTTATCTGTTTAAAAAGCAGTTTAATAGTCTCTGTCTTTTAATATATAATTAGTAATGAGGTAGCCTGGGAGTTTTTCTTTCTTTCTTTTCTCCTCAGTACGCCTCATTTGTGAAATGCTGCTTGGTAAATTATTAGAATAAAATAATTAAGCCCTTCTGGCACATGTGTAACTGTCTTTACAGCTTAGGCCCATCTGGCATGTATGTACACCTTTAGTTGTTTTTTCAAAAATGGGTAGTTTTCACAAATTGTAACTTTGACAGAGGAAAATACATCTTTTCTCAGTCCACCCGTGACCATGGAAAGCTTCCGAAACGTCGGGAACTAAAATGAGATAATATACGCGATATAATCCATTAAATTGTTTTATTTCAATATACATTTTTTCTATATATTATTTATTTAACCTAGTACTCGTAACAGAAAAATTGCATTTTTTTTTAATTATCTTATCCGGATGTCCTCTGTCTCGTCGTTGGCACTCTTGCAATCGTATAGGAAAACCGTCGAAAACACCCTGACACATATTTTTCAAAAATGGGTAGTTTTCACAAATTGTAACTTTGACAGAGGAAAATACATCTTTTCTCAGTCCACCCGTGACCATGGAAAGCTTCCGAAACGTCGGGAACTAAAATGAGATAATATACGCGATATAATCCATTAAATTGTTTTATTTCAATATACATTTTTTCTATATATTATTTATTTAACCTAGTAACAGAAAAATTGCATTTTTTTTTAATTATCTTATCCGGATGTCCTCTGTCTCGTCGTTGGCACTCTTGCAATCGTATAGGAAAACCGTCGAAAACTCCCTGACACATACAACAACGGATCGCGGCTATCTCATCATCTTTTAATAAAACTGCTTAACACAAAAAAATAATAATTAAAAAAACAAAAAACCCGACTGCGTAAAAAAACTAAAAAGAAAAAAACAAGTCCCGTACCAGTACGTAATATTCGGGACCCATAAGAAATCTAGATCGACGCAAATTTTCCCAACAATGGGTCCCGACTGTTTAAAATCGCTATAGCGCTATAAAAATTTTATGTTCCATATTAGAATTTATTATTTGTTTTATGTGAGTATCTATCATGAATCATGAAAAATTTCCATTATAACTTAACAAATTTCTAGGGTACGGGACTTGTTTTTTTCTTTTTAGTTTTTTTACGCAGTCGGGTTTTTGTTTTTTGAATTATTATTTTTTATTTTAGACTTTTTAGTTAAAATTATAAGTCTGTAAATTTCGCAATCTTTAGCGTCGGGGTTGATGAGAAGCTTGCACAGATTTATTACAATTAAATGAAATATTAGTGAGAACGGCTTGCTAACCAACTTTAAATCGTTATAGTTCCTAACTGATAATTCAAAATTAAAAATGATAAAGGAAACTTAATAATGATTTTCAAATCCCTATTCAATGATACCCCACTCGATATAGTACGTTGATTTTCATTTTTTTATTTTTCATAATATGGCGTCTCATTATCGCCATTTTGAGTTTTCATCATTTTCATGTCTTTAGTGACATTCGGACAGTTAAGACCAATCGATTGATGTAAGACTCACCAAAATCGGTCCACGCGTTTGGTCTCTAGAGTGCCAGATAGGAACAAACATACATACATACATATATACATACATACATAGACTGATAAACACATTACCCTCCTTTGCGTCGCGCAGTCGGGTAAAAAGCCCGTTGTTTTCCTGTGAAAAGCTCTATTACAAATAAAATTGCACGAAGTTACCTATAGTTTCCCGCCAATATCCTGCCGCTCACTTTAACAGTGTCCGAAAAATTCAGTGTTGCTTTTTGCAAAAATTATTCAGTATTGCTATATTTGCATGTGTATTTTTTTGTGGAAAATGCATGAAAATATGCGCATGTGAGCACAATTTATTGTCACATCTAACCAAGACACAAGTTCGCGGAACAGCAAAGGAACTTTAATCCATTAATAAATAAATAAATAAATAAATATAACAGGACAATTTGTACACAAATCGAACTAGTCCCATGGTAAACTCAATAAGGCTTGTGTTATGGGTACTAGACGACGATATATTGAATAGATATATTACTTATATACATAGAAAACATCCAAGACTCAGGTACAAATATTTATGCTCATCACGCATATATTTGCCCTTACCGGGATTTGAACCCAGGACCTCAGCTTCGCAGGCAACGTTACTCCCACTGAGCCAAACCGGTCGTCAAATTAATATATTCTAATTTTCGAACGCAAGATAAACCATCTTTTGAAAGTTAGTTTGGCCATTCCAGGGACTAGATACAAAACAAAACTATGAAAAATCGTAAATTTACGCTTGGAGCTCATTAAACTAATTACGTAGTTAGGTACATGAACCCTGTCAGGGTACAGCAATTTAATAGGTAACGCATATTATAGATATTATTTCTCACTAAAACTAGTATCACAACATGTTTTAAATAATACATATCCTTAATTGCAACATATATTATATTAACATTTAATATTATTATCTCGTTCCATTTATATTTTATACTATAATCGTTGGTATTCGTAATTAAATTCAGTATATTATTCATTAGTCTCCATGAAGCTCCATGAAGTTTTCCTCTGACGGGCACTATCAGTTCCCTGCGTTTAGTAAAGAAAACATACTTAACTCTCTTTTTTTTCATAAGCATAGCCTAGTAAAAAGTGTCCCAAGCCAGTTAACCAAAAAGGTTGAAATCCATTAAGCCGTTTTGACGTGCTGCCCCTACGACACATAAAAATTATTAAAAAAAAAATTTTTCGTTGCCACCAGGAAACATATAATCTCTTGTTATATAATAGATGTTATGTTAATGTTAGTCAATATCGATCGCAATTAACTAAATATATTTAGGTTTTATTTCTTAAACTTCTTCATATGGTGATTATATCAGCTCTAATACCAGATGATCAATGATTTATTTAATGAAAGGATACTTTAATATTCAAAATCTTATCATCAACATTTAGCCATATTCCCAAGCTACAATCTCGAAAAGCATTACAAAGCTCGCTATCTTACATTACTTAAATACGAAAATACAATTTTTCCTTAGAAAATTACAGTTAGTTACGTCCTTTTATCCTAACAATACTTAAGTAGGCATATATATCTTCATAACGCGTCTGAAAACATTATGTTAACGCCAGGTATTCCTCGGAATCGTGTGTGCCCGACTTAAGTGTGAAACATTGGGTATTAACTTGATGGGTTGTGAGCGCCCGGCATAATGTGCGTTAACTGCCGTATCAGGCTCGAATTCCAAATTTGAAAAAGTTTCGCATCGTGCGATCCCTTTTGCTCTCACGTAATACAAGATTGAACAAAGAGGACGGCATGATACTTGTTTGTTTTATACTGGGAGTACTCGTATTTAGACATTCAGACAGATATTACGCGAGTTTTTCTTTTGGTAATGATCGTTTGCATAAACGTATCAAATATGTTTGAATTTATAATCAGATGGTTTTCATTCAAGGTGCACTTAAACATTATGAGACGTGTGTGTGTTGTTTTTCGAATAAATGAGAAGAGTTTTGAGCCCTTTACACGAGATTTATAGGCATTACGCGGTCAATCCAGATCGAGATCCAGATTGATTGTGTAACGTTAGATTGACAGCTCTCGACAACAGAACAGAAATTATCTAGAATTGTTGAAATCAGGATCTCGATCCATTCATCGCGATTCAAATTGAGCATCTAATCTGAAATATTGTCAATTTATGTGAGTCTGGGTTAGGTTTGCCAACTTTTTTTAGAACCAATAGAGTAAGTAAAATGCAGTTTTTCTTATAACTACAATCGATGACATGGTTCCTAAGAAGAGATTTTCGTATGTCTTATAGTTTCAGACTTTCCCATACTGACCGATTTAAATGTGCCACCCTGTATAGTATCGCAAGTTGTTTCTTTCCTAAGTATAAACAGAACCCATGAATATAGTTGTTATATTGTATATTCTTCAATCAAATATTTAGTTACGTACTTAAAATTATAATATTCTAAACTTGCGTGGGTATTTGTCGTGCAAAATAGGCCTTTGACAACTTTTTTCGTGGTATATTATAGAACGAAGTCTCAATAATAGAAATATTGGCAAAAAACCTACATAAATTTCATAAAAACTCCCCGGTAAGTGCCTTGTGTGGAGAAATTAAGAACTTTGTTCTGCGGCTATGTTAATAATTGCGTTTAATGAAACGGTTTCATAACAAAAGTTAGCATACAGTTTATGGGTTATTCAATAGTATTATTAGTTATTAATATTTTCATACTATAAAAATGGACTTTCCCACCCATTTCACTTGTTTTATCAGGATACATTTTTAAGAAATTTTTTGAACTATAAAACTAGATTTTTTTCCAGTTGTTGTTTGTTCCTTGTAACTTATTTTATAATCGTGCGATAAAAACTGATTTCTTTCTACCAACAAACCCAGGGTTGAAAAAATGGAATGACAAACGATAACTTAACACAATAGCAGCCACTGACTGCCTCAACAGCTCCCTTATCTCATCCAAAATATGATTATATAGATATCTCAAATAACTGCTGTACAAAAGGTAGTATTTTTCATGTAAGGTACATCGATTCTACGCCCTTTTAATTCGGTGCGAGGCCGGCCCCGAGAGACGGACCTAATTGTATTGAGCTGACAAACTGCGAGCTGTCATGTAACTCCACTTTAATCTTAACCGGGACAGCTAACAGATGATTAACTAAACTAATTACGAAATGACTTGGAAACTTCACTCGTGTCCCTGCCGTGTTTACTTGATCAATCCTACTTCAAGAGTTAAAGTAATAGGGTACATTTTACAGCATGCTGCAGTTACATACATGATTCAAAATAATAATAATGCATCATGAAATAATAATAAAGAAAATAGAAAACCCTTAATGGCTTGGGAATACAAGTCTTCAAAGTAACTACAATTTTGTGTTTTTTTTAAATCCAAAATCAAATTTGAAGCCTATTTTCAGAATCCATATATGAAACACGAATTTCTGCGATTGTGTGTTTTTAATGTGGTAAAATGTACTCCACATTATTATATAGATACAAATATCAAAGTGCAAAGCAAAACAGGGTTGTTCTCGTACATGGTCACACCAGGAATCGAACCTGGTACCTTTGGATTACGCGTCCAACGTGTCAACCTCTCCACCAGCGAGCACTGTGATAGTCGTAATAGTCGGCACTCAATAGTGCCACCACTAATGAGGTCGGTTGAAACGCTCTGAAATAGACCCATTAGATGATAGATTTTAATTTATTAGTTTAATTATTTTGATCCATACAGATAATGCTAAGGTAGATCTATATACTTTCAAATAACAAACAACAGCCTGTTGTTTATAATGTCTCATACTGTTTAAGATTTAAGTGTCTCATCTTATTTTTTTCGGTGTGCAATAAAAGGTATTGTATTGTAACACAGTTTTGCTCGTATAATTGAACAGTTTACTAAATTAGATTTCATAGAGTGCATATTTAGTGTGTAATTCAGTATTTTTGATGCGCATTCTCAAATATTTTGTTCAAAAAGGGAATTTACAGTTAGAGTTTAATGCCTATAGTTAACATCCGCCGAACAAATTTATTAAAAAAAAATCCTAAGTTACATTATAAAACGCTTCTAACCAACGTTCTTCTAGAAAATGTCTCTTTTCCTACCGCAAAATATCATAAAACAAATGAGGTTGCTGACACACTTTACTCCAATTAGTGTTAGGAAGTCAGCCATTAGCCCGAAGGCTTCGCATCTGACAGGGCTAATGTTACAATAGGTTTAGAAGCTAATTACTAAACTTGAATACAACAGGGACGTGTGCGAGTAAATTATATCCGTTTACATTTTCTACTTTTAGTCAGCAGGGAACACCATCTTTGTGGACCTTTTATTACGGGCCAAAACATGTCTACTGCACTATATACACCGTGCCTAAAAAATACCACCACGAGTTATACTGCGCCGCCCGCGCCTACATCAAGTCATCAGTTCTCCTAGTGAACGCTAACCAGAGGCATGGCATCAGGAAAAGTACAAGGGAAGCCGAAGCGTATTCACTTACTCATATTTAAAGAAAAATGTGGTTATTTCCTTGAGCAATCCGGTGCGAATCGGCTTATATGAACGTCATGCCAGTGAAGCTTACCCACGCTGCGTCTTCCGATGCGTGGTTGCGTCAAGAACTAGTCGGCCCAGCGACCATCGGATCTACAATCAATGTGTCCTGCTACCGTCACTTAAGTTTTGCGTTTTATTGACCTGTGTCGGTTACTCTGGTTTTTCTACGAATCTCTTTATTCCTTTACAATTGTTTGCAATATGAATGTATTTCAGTTTGATATCATGTTTTGTCAATGAAGCTTTACAAGTCAAAAGACGAACACGAGCACTGATAGGAAACCAACCATTGTGATTGTGCACGTGGAACAGACGTTATCTCTCGATGAATGATAACTGGTGCCGAAACCAGGATGTAAATGATCAGTTCGAGCATATTATTATATTTTAGCCATTCATTATTTCAAACGTGTGTATAATTAAATCAAATTTAAAAGCCGGCAAGTAGGCTTTTGACTGAAAAATATTGAACATTGTACTTTTTCTTTGTATTCATAATAACCTTCTTTAATGTTGTAAATAACGCTATAAATTGTTTATGTATGTAAGATAATTAATTAAGTACCCTTTCACGAAACAAGTGCTTCTCCCACGCGTGCCGAATACAACTTATGACTAATTTATATTTTTTTAACTTTTTTTTACGGTAAATATAAACTTTAATTTAATGTATGCCGCATACGTCGTGTTTCCAGTGAGATTTTATTTAAAAATAAAGTATTAATAAGAACAATTTATACATGCACAACATAATGATAAAAAAAAACCGGTTGTGAAAACACGTTTAAATAACTAGGTGTTCATATAATTATTAGTAAGTTTCAGGGGCTCAAACATACTTATATCACATCACATAAAATTAAGTAAAATCGACTGGTGACCGAAGAGCTGGCAGCTACCTTGCACAACGCATTAGTATTGCTATACAGCGTGGAAATGCTGCCAGCATCTTCGGCACCATGCCGCGGGGGCACAACTTTTTAGATTTATTTTAGTTTTAATTTAATTTAATTTACTAATAATTTATTATGTTATTTAGAATTAGTACGTATGTATTATTTCTTGTTTATAAAGTATTCTGCCACATTTATTCTAAAATTAGATGTAATTATAGATAAACAATAAATAAATCAAATATTTATTCACAAAAGTAAATAGTAAAAATAAATGTCTCACGTTTTTCCCAGTTCAGTCGTTATTATGTCAACCAGTTTAGGAGATCAAACAAAAAATCTAAATCAAAATAATTAGTTGGTATATACTTAATAAATATTTGGTAAATACTTACGTAGTTATATGTACTCGTATGTATATTACCTGTAAATAAAAATAAGCACAGTTTAGTATTAATAAAACAAAATATATTAAATTGTATTCTATATATTATTATAAAGTTGTAAAAATAAAATGTATGTACATTGAAGATATTAAAAAAATGTCACAGACCATTTGGAGGACACTGAATCGAAATTGTTTATGTTTTGTATATCTGTATATGCCCTTGTGGCTTTGTAATGTTTTAGTAGTTAGTAGTTTTATTTTTTATGCCAAATGATGAATTATGCGAACAGATGCTAATGACAAAAAAGTTTATGCCAGATGAGGGTGAACCCTTTGTGCTAACTACTGGGATTTTTTTCCCCCGTAGTTACCACTGGTAACCCTGTGGTAACAGGTGGGAATAACTCGTTAGTCGCTAACCGTACCATTTGTGGATACTCAACTGAGTAACCATAGATGGTTATAGGATACTTTTTACCTGACTACGCTTAACAAAAAAGGGGGTTATGACTTTTTCTCCTCCGCGAACGAAGTTGTGGGCGCCTTCTTGTACTGAATGTAATTACAAATACCAAAAATTATAGTAGTCGGATACAAATTATTCTATACCCATCTGTTGGAGCCCAGCTACCTGTCTGTCAAGACCCTCTTTCTCAGGAACAACTACAGGTATTATTGTGAAATTATCATCAAATACTTATTCGTCCCTTAATGCTGTAAAATTAAGCTTCTAAAGGTGCGTCCACACTTGTATCATTTGCTCGTATCCGATCACCGTGCCGTGGCATGACTGCGTATCGCGCTGGTTGGACGCTTACTGCCGGCGCGGCGATCATGCCTTGCTTGTCCGATCTAAGTTGTTGATACGCGTAGCAACATGGATTTCGAGCGATCGGATCGGCGCAACGGCCAAACGCGTGATCGTAACACGCGATCACGCCACGGGACGAAGATCTGATCGGGCAAATGATACAAATGTGGACGCACCTTAAGTCAACGTAATCCAAAGATAGAGTCATTAAAGAAAGGTGTTTCCATACAAATTGTCATCCGCGTAAAATCTATACAGGGTGTCCCAAGAAGTAGTGATATACTGAAGCTGGGACGTAGAGGACCTAGAGGGCTATCTAAATTACCCCCATGTATGTTCCGCGATTTTTCGTATTTTCGGAGCCATGACTTTTTTTTTAATTCTTCACCTATCGCCGAGTACGATGAGATTTTTATTTATGGCGACGTGAATTATTGCGGTAGATGCTTGATTTTTTTTGTGTGCTAAGCTGATAGATAGGCCAATTCAGTATTGTAACATTTACTCTCGTTACATCCTTGAATGGAATAAAAAAAAAATTAAATGCCAAGAATGATAAAATTACCCAATATGTTCACAACTCCAAGGGGCTTTAAAAAGTTAAAATCACATAAAAAAAATTACCGTTTGGCTTTTATAAACTTGCTCTATCTATTAGGTAGCTACCCTGAAAATTTCATTTTATTATTCATAAAACTTCAATCAAAAAATTAAAATCTAAATGTGGCAAGTGCAAAATTAATTAACTTTCTAAATAAATTTCGTTCTAAATCACGCACTGGCCATCAATAGAAAAAGAACAAAAAACAAAAGACGGTTGACGCATGAGAAAATTTTCACGTTGTATGGTCATCGTTGGTACTTTTCAATAATTTAAAAATTGTGTTTTAATACTGCTAATTGTTCCTTTCTCTAATCATTTTGGCTATTCATATGGACTTTGACTTGCATTACGATTTGGATTAGTGTTATTACCTGGAATTGACTACTTGGCATTATTTAACTGGACTTGAGTTTGCGTGTAAGTGATCACGTTTACTTCACGTGACTACGCAGAAATGCATTACTATTACGGTTATGCTAGGGTGAATGCGGCGGAAGCTTCAGGGCTGTACCGGGAATATGTGGAACGAAGAGGCGGGCCTCAACCTGAAACGTTTCCTGATTATTGCATATGATCTTAAGAGTACATAATGCGTATTTGGAAGGTTACATACCGGGTACCAGATCAGGCCGTATGGCCACTATGCCGGATCCTGATGTAGTAGATGCAGTGGTTGAAGAAGTAGAAAGAGACCCGTCGACCAGTGTGAGAGTTATGGAACGTCGTACCGGACTTTCTAAATCTCCGGTACACCGTACACTACAGAGCGTAGGATATCGTCCGTTTCACATTAGAAAAATGCAACAGTTGAAACCGGAAGATTACAATCGGCGAATTGAATTCTGTCAGGAAATGCTGAGGAGACAAGCTGAAAATGAAAGCTTTTTTAACCAAATCTTGTGGACGGATGAATCCCACTTTAGACGCAATGGGATTTTGAATATGCACAATTCTCACTCATGGGCAATTGAAAATCCAAATTTAAAAAGGGAATCGACATTCCAAGAACACTTTAGTGTTAACCTTTGGTCTGGCATACTTAACGGTCAGCTAATCGGGCCCTTTCAGCTGCCAGACCGCTTGGGTGGCAATCACTTTTTAAATTTTCTACGCGTCGATCTGCCCCTGCTGTTAGAAGATGTGGACTTGGAGACAGGCAGAAGCATAGTACTGCAGTGTGATGGTGCACCATGCCATTTTGCCTTGGACGTAAGAAACTATTTCAATCAAAGATACCCTGAAAGATGGATTGGTCGTTGCGGCCGGGGTGACGCCTGCCTTATAGCCTGGCCTCCACGGTCCCCCGACCTAAACCCCATTGATTTTTTTGTATGGGGATACTACAAAGACCTCGTCTACTCAAGAGAATGCCGCAATTTGGACGAGTTAACCCGGAAATTGAGAGTAGCAGAAGAAACCATTAAAAATAATAGAAGTGCATTCAGACGTTTAAAAGACAACTTTTTTCGGCGATGTCGCACTTGCATTGAGCAACAGGGGGGTTTTTCTTTGTTTGTATTAATCATCATGTAAATTAAAATTTTGCACTTACCACATATAGATTTCAATTTTTTGATGGAAACCTTATGCATAATAAAATGAAATTTTCAGGGTAGCTACCTGATAGATAGAGCAAGTTTTTAAAAGTCAAAGGGTAATTTTTTTTATGTGATTTTATCTTTTTAAAGCCCCTTGAAGTTGTGAACATATTGGGTAATTTTATCATTCTTGGCATTTAATTTTTTTTTTATTCCATTTTAAAGATCTAACGATAGTAAATGTTACCATACTGAATTGGCCTATCTATCAGCTTAGCACACAAAAAAATCAAGCATCTACCGCAATAATTCACGTCACCATAAATAAAAATCTCATCGTACTCGGCGATAGGTGAAATTAAAAAAAAAAAGTCATAACTTTGATAATACGAAAAATCGCGGAACATACATGGGGGTGATTTAGATAGCCCTCTAGGTCCTCTACCTCCCAGCTTCAGTATATCACTACTTCTTGGGACATCCTGTATAGTACAATTGTCCTAGAGACTTGAAATTTGATATGACGGTAGAGCTCTTATAGTAAAACTCACTAAATAAATATGAAAATTTCATTTTTTTTATATCTCTCTGTTTATGCCATTAACCAATATGAAATGACTGAACACCGCACATATTTTGCTTAGGAGTAAGGCTCTGCTAATACTGGATTTTTGGCTTATATTTTGTACGGAACCCTTAGTACGCGAGTCGAACTAGCACTTGGCCGGTTTTTACTTCATTTGAAGCTAAGTTATTCACTATCTGTTATATCATAAGATAGTTGGATGTTATCATTCCATTTGCGAACGATGTTGAAATAACAGCAGTACAACTGAAAAAATAATTATGTGAGCTTCGCAGAAGGACGGTCATTCAGAGCAGGAAAGTTGGATCGGGCTTTTCCCACCTGTTACCACCAACTTGTTATGTTACCACTGGTAACAGCTGGGATCTTTTTCCCATCTGTTACGAGATGGTAACTATTGGGAATTGAATTCCCAGCTGTTACCACTAAAGTGATTGGAGCCATTGATGTTTATGCTCGGTTACCCTCAATTGACATAAACATTTTTATCATAATCATCATTTGGCATAATTCATTGTTTTTTCATATCATTCTGTTAAATACATTTGGTTAGGTTTGTTTGATTAAGAGGATTGATACCTGCTTAACTGGCAACGTCGCATATTTCTTGGTTTTTCTATATTATTTTGAGAAATATGAATGTTACTTCAACATGTTTTCAATACATTTATTACGTTTTCGGTAGTTACGCAGGCACAATGCAAAATTTTATTATATTGCCACAACTAGAGCTCTAAAAATGAATTCATGTCTATATTTTGTTTTGTAAGATAACAAAGCCAAAAGCGATGATTAGGTGAATTAAACCCATCATAAATTCTAAAGATGCAGGGTTTGTATTGAACATACCGTTAAATTTCATTCAAATACCACAAAATAATGAAGCAAAATGAAAAAAATATGCGCCGTTGCCAGTTAAGCAGGTATAAACGCTCTTAATAACAACCCTGAAAAGTTTACGTGTTCAGAAAAATATGCATTATGCCAAATGATGAATTATGCGAACAGATGCTAATGACAAAAAAGTTTATGCCAGATGAGGGTGAACCGTTTGTGCTAACTACTGGGATTTTTTCCTCCGTAGTTACCACTGGTAACCCTGTGGTAACAGGTTGGAATAACTCGTTAGTCGCTACGGGCGTGCTACCAGGCGCTCATGACACAGTTGGACGTTCTCATTCATTTCATCGCAAGCGGAGTAGGGGAGATTTTATATTTGTTGATGTTTAACATGAGCTCAAATTATGAAACAAACTTGCGCTGTACTGTGGGAAATTCCAGCCAAACATGATTCAGCCGAACGATTGAATATTTTTTTTTATCAATATTTTTTTTTCTGTATTGTGTTGCTCCAAATATGAACTTTAACGTTAAGTGCTTCGCGCGCTTTTCAGAAAACTACTATCAGTACTCGGGTAAAGTTGTTAAAAATATACAGTACTACAATTTCAAGCTAATGCATGAAAAATAAGAAACTGTCTTAAATAAATAACTTATCAGAATTTAGAATATATATTCCGTTCCTTAGAAATACAACTTCAAAAATATGCTTCTGACGCTTTCTTTACCAAAACTACGAATAGGCTCGTAATAAATTAATGCACTTTATGACAATTTCAAGTATTTATATTACGTTATCTACAGCAAATACTGATCTGTGACAGACGGACAGGCAGCGTAGCGTTAATGGAAAACACAGCGGTAAAACTGGGAAGCTTAATTTAAATCCCGCTTACTACTTGCAAACTACGGCTATGCTACCAGGCGCTCATAATACTGCTGGTAATTTTCATCCATCACGAGCGGGGTAGCGGAGTGTTCACTCGTTGGAAATTGTTCCAATTGTAGAAGCGAATAGTTTTCAGCGTGGAGTGGAGTATTTGAATCCATTTTATAATCGTACTATATGTAGGTGTATATGGACTTACCATTACAGTTCAAAAAGTGCAGAATAAGATTTCAAGTATTTATATTACGTTATCTACAGCAAATACCGATCTGTGACAGACGGACAGGCAGCGTAGCGTTAATGGAAAACACAGCGGTAAAACTGGGAAGCTTAATTTAAATCCCGCTTACTACTTGCAAACTACGGCTATGCTACCAGGCGCTCATAATACTGCTGGTAATTTTCATCCATCACGAGCGGGGTAGCGGAGTGTTCACTCGTTGGAAATTGTTCCAATTGTAGAAGCGAATAGTTTTCAGCGTGGAGTGGAGTATTTGAATCCATTTTATAGTCGTACTATATGTAGGTGTATATGGACTTACCATTACAGTTCAAAAAGTGCAGAATAAGATTATTTAACATTAGGTTGTATATAATATTAACATTGTTCGTGTACTCGCATACATGCATGCACATATTTAAGCGCGCGCCATTAATATCTATATCCATACTAATCCATACTTAATATTATAAATGCGAAAGTGTGTCTGTCTGTCTGTTACCTCTTCACGCTTAAACCGCTGAACCGATTTGGATAAAATTTGGTATGGAGATAGAGAGTCCCGGGGAAGGACATAGGCTACTTTTTATCCCGGAAAAATAGCCTTATCCGTGATAAACAAATTTAAGGCGGACGAAATCGCGGGCAGAAGCTAGTACTATTATAAAGTTGTAAACATGAAATGTTTGTATGTGTCGTTGTGGCTTCATCACTCCAAATCGGCTAAAGGGATTGCAACTATTTTTGGTACACGTATATGACACGTGTATAACGTGACGATTGATGACGTTGAGTAGTGTTGAATAAATGCGTATCAGTTTTTCGCAGGTTGGATTAAGAACCGAATGGCCCTGTCCTATGACAGTGGCTTAATGATCGTGAGGTCGGCAGGTCTAATCCCAGCATGGGCGAGCTTTTTGCAAGTTTTCTTCGGATGTTTAGATTTTACTAAGTGAGACTAAAGTTTCTAGAAAATTTGAAGAAAAGAACATTCCGTGCCATAGAAGTTTAAAGGACAAATGTATGGGATTCGAATATGCTATCCTTCGACATAGCCCAATTTACTAGAAAAACGACGCTACTCAAAACAACAGAATATCGAAAATATGACGATAAAAAGTGACAAAAGACGAGCGAAATTAACGGGTATAAAAGACGGCGAAAGTGGAGCAGACGCCAGTCTTCAAGTGACAGTGTGTGTGCTATACGCGGTGTGAAGTCTAGTATCGGCACCTTTTAGTAAATATTAATAATATACATGACAGAATTACATTTGAGATGTCAGGTACGGTCCAACTAAATAGCTATTAACTGAGCTAATCGTCTATACCAGTAGTCGACGAATTTTGTCATCTGTTCTTGCTTATGGATCTCTGTATGGTGCATCCGACTCTTTAGCCGTTTAGCGCCGCCTTGTGCACAACTGAGAAGTTACTTTAAAAAAGTACAGTCTTAAATTATGATCGTCAAATACAAAGTAATAATAAAATCATAATAGTGTACATAATGGGAATGTCACAGATGAAAAGGTCACACATGTCATTATACTCATGACTCTCACTCGTGCATGACTTCACTTCACGTGAAGCTGTAATATGAACACACGGATGGATAGTCAACAGGGGCCTTAATAAGAGTGTCATTTTGTATTTTGATGCACTTTTAATAGTTACGGAACCTATGTCAGTGATAACTGTGAAAAACCGTACCATTTTCATTTGAAGCCAAGTTTACCATTATCATCTATCTGTAACGTACCAGGCGAGCATGACATTGTCGGATGTTTTCATTCAACGAGACCGATGTAGCGGAGCATTCAGTCGTTGGAAATTTATTTTATTTTTATTTTATTGATAAAAACGTTTACATGACATTACAGTATGACCAATGCGTCACGAAACTTAGACTACTTAACAATTAAAATTATATATCAAAATAAGATGAAAGAAACAAATCATATTGGAACAGTTGAGCACCTAGCGTCCATCACCTCACAGAATCTCAAGCATTCACTACACACAGCCGCCCATCGCCACGCAAACAAGTCGCATTCAGGTGTCGATGCCAGGAGCGCATTGAGCAGCGATAGGGCGCGGGGCAGAGGCGAGTTCCTGCACGACACGGTGCGCGCCGGCGGCACGGCCAACAGGTCGCGTCGTCGTGGTCTCAGGGCTATCCTTGGGACATCCGGGACAAACAGCCGCACGAGACGCTCTACAAGTTCGGGACAGTCTGACTCACCACGCAAGGCTCGACATGCCGCGATCATGAGTTGATAATTCCGCCTGACCTCCAAGGAGTTGTACCCAAGAGAGCCGAGAAGATACTTCGTTGGGTATAGATACGGGTAGAATCCACATACTTTTTTATAAAGGAACCTTAAAAATGCTTTCTGAACCCTCTCGAGAAGCAAGGCATACGTCGATTCGTACGGGTTCCATACGATCGATGAAGTCTCCAGCTTACTCCTTACCAAGGCATTATAAACCATTTTTATGGCCACCGGGTCATGGAAATGGCGGAGGTTTCGGATTACGAAACCCAGTCTTCGAAAACAACTCGTAGCAAGAGAAGAAATATGCTCGTGAAAAGTGAGCCGCGTATCGAACACAACACCCAGATCCTTGACAGAGAAGACACGATTTATTTGAGAAATTGTTCCAATGAGGGTTTTCTAAAATGATAATATCACCAGTTTGCGCCACCGTGACGTAAGGTCTATTTGACAAGAAGTGTCAACAACTTGTGCTGTGATTGGTAGATGTTGACACTTTTGGTCAGTTAGACCTGACGTCATGGTGGCGTCAGTAGATCCTCATCCTCAGTATCAGCGTGGAGTGGAATATTTGAATCCATTTTATAGTCATACTACATGTAGGATTATATGGAAATCATTACAATTAAAATAGCGCAGTGCAGTGAATATGTGTGGATTGAAGCAAGGACAAACAATAGGATTTCAGTAAGAGGATTCCGTATATACCCTCTGATGCACTGTTAATAAGTAAAAAACAATCGGATGTTTTCATCCATCGGACGCAGGACAGCGAAGCGTTTTCGCTTGTTAAATATTGTTCCAATTGTAGAAGGGAGTATTTTTTAATAGTCATACTCCATTTACATTTAATGTAGATACTTACGGCTTTAACGTGATTGAACCTTTTCGATGCTTTGAAAAATAAAAGAGGTGTCACTCATACGTAACGACGTCATTAAGTTTTACGCTAACATGACCCGTGGGGTTATTGCCTAACGAAATGTTGACAATTAGTATCCGAATCATCTGTCATAGCCCATACAAATCATGACACTAGATTCTGATTCCGAGCATCAAACGCGTTAGGCAATAGGGGGTCGGGGGTTATTGCCTAACGAAATTTTGACAATTAGTATCCGAATCAACTGTCATAGCCCATACAAATCATGACACTTGATTCTGATTCCGTGCGTGAAACGCGTTAGGCAATAGGGGGTCGGGGGGTTATTGCCTAACGAAATTTTGACACTTGGTATCCGAATCAACTGTCATAGCCCATACAAAATCATAACACTTGATTCTGATTTCGAGCGTTAAACGTATTTCACTGAGCGTCGGTTTTTATCGGTCTTAATGCCTTGATGCATATATCGGTCGTTGGCATCGAAAAGGTTAAACTTATACAATTTTCACACACCAGCATTTATATAAAAAAAAGGTCTTTAATCGTGTAGAAATATGATTTACTTAACTTATGTTGGCAATTCCTCTTCGTGAAGAAGTTATGTACTTTTTAACCCCCGACAAAAAAGAGGGGTGTTATAAGTTTAACGTGTTTGTGACTCCGTGTATCTGTGTATCTGTCTATGGCATCGTAACGCCCATACGGATAGACCGATTAAAGTGCGGTTTTTTTGTATCATAGATAATTTTATCCCCAGTGTTCTTAGCTTTGTTTGATAAAAATCGGAGCACTCGTCTCCAAGATATTCAGCTTTTAGTGGAACAAGTCGGGGGGTTTTTTAATTTTTTAATTTTATACAGTTTCTAAGCTATGTATATTTCTACAGAGTTGGAAGTTGAATTTGCAGTAGGATAAAAAAACTAAGTATATAATTTTAAAATGATATACGAAAATATCGTCACGGGAATATTTTAGTAAATCCTAATCTAATATTATAAATGGGAACAAATTTGCAGATATTTATTATTAAATATGTAAAACTTCGCAAAGAAAATTAGATAAACCATTTTTTTTTTCAGATATAGATAGCCCAGTGATGGATTGGAATATAAGGTACCTACTTCATTATCGGAGCGAGGGCGAAGATGTAGTTGTGTAATTTAAATGTAATTATAGTTATTATTAGATATTATCTAATTGATGGTTTTGAAACTTTTAGCTTTTACACGCTATTTGATACTGACCAGTATGAAAAAAATCTCAAACAATATGCTCCGCCGCGACAGTGAGGCACTGCCGTGACCAGGATTCGAACCTGGGTTACTACGGCCACAACGTAGGGTCCTAACCACTAGACGATCACGGCTGTCGGAGCTGTAGCGGAGACTGCGAATTTGCAATATACTTTCGAAAGCTGGACCACTTTCTCTTAGTCCGTTACGCATGAGTTCACACCCTGAGGCTTTAATAAAAATGAAGCGTAATTTAAAATGAGTTAAATTGTTGAATAACTGTTATTGTTATTCGATCTTAAGTTTTATTTCACAAGGCGCATAGTCAAAGGATTGTCCAAATGAACATAGGCTGTTTGAAAATTTACACCTAATGTTTGATGAAATTGTCAATGGACCCTTTTTAAGATACTGCAAATCCCGTAGTTAGCTAAAATTTATTTAATCACATTCCTGAACAGTTAACAAACGATTTCGGGGAAAAATAAATGATAACAATAACAATTTTTAGAACTAGTTTTCATTACGAACTTTGAAAATTAAGTGAGCCAATGACTTTTCAGAATTTTGGTAACCATACTTTGTGAAATACAAAAAAGAACTTAAGGATTCTCAAAAATTGGGGAAGAATGATGGCAAACGCTGGAATTTTGGCGTGCGACACCAAAAAAACGAAGGACATATTACGTTGTAAAAATTCCAATAAAAAAATATATGCAATAAATGAATCATGAATTATTTAAACTTAAAAGTTGGTTAATGGTAAACAGTCAAAAACTAGTTGCATAATAAAACGATCGTAAACATCTTTTATTGACGAGCCTTTGGAAAAAAATTACAAACAAATAGACTTTCTCAGTTAGGTACAAATTCACATTTTCTGAATTCGGGGCTAGAAACCGATATTCTTTTCATACAAAATTACTGTATTGTTTTCGTCCCTTTCGTTCAATTACGGGAATTTCGTACATTACATAAACGTCTTCTTCTAACGGTACAGCACAGTAGGGGAGTGAATAAGATGTTTTGAGGGGCAACACGCACATAATGCCCCTGGCTAGAGGAGGATATACTAGCAAAGGGCCTTTTGGAAATTAGGTATTTTAAAAACTATTGCCAAATCCCAAATCCCCCGTATTACAGTACAAAAGGGACAACTGCAGCTCGGAACGATCTGACCTACAGAAAATTGGCGAAAACAGGGTTTCGTAGTCCCCTATTTCCTCTTCCAAAACTGGACTAATTTTAGTTTTTCTTTCACATATATTATAACGAGGGCTTCGGCTATGCTTCTATGTTTTCTGTTTTTCTTTTATATTCGTTAAATTTGTTTACTGAGCGTGGGCTTATGGCGCCGGCTGGTGGCATTTTTTGCAGTTTTAGAGGGCCTCTAATTCTTAAAATAAACAAATTGCTAAGAAAAATAAGACATAGGGGCATGGCTCAGGTAAGTATAGATTTTATTTATTAAAAAAAAATGCTTTAAGATAATTATCCAGCGAGGAAACGGGGGATTACGTTTGTATGGAGGAACGGCCACTAGTATATCCTCTTAACATCAGGCAGGCCGTAAGCTTGTTTGCCACTTTAGATAAAATTGGGATCCATCGTACACGGAGTACGTTCATACAATATTTATTAATAGATAAACTATGTAGAGCATGGGTACATATTTGTATGTATTTTTTTCCTAAGATATCATTTTATGAAATAACTATGTCCGCCTTAAATTCGTTTATCGCGCATAAGGGTATTTTTCCGGGATAAAAAGTAGCCTATGTCCTTCCCCGGGAACTCAAACTATCTCCATATTTCATCCAAATTGGTTCAGCAGTTTAAGCGTGAAGAGGCAGCAGACAGACAGACAGAAGACACACTTTCGCATTTTTAATATTAGTATAGTATGGATTGTACGAACATGCCCCGTGTACGAAGGGTCCTAATCTTCCCCTACAGCTTTAAAACATTCCAGAGAGAGAATTATAAAAACCGGTTCATGTGCATTTGATAAAGTAAAACGCTAATTTCGACAAATAAATAATTTATTATTAACAAACAATTTTCTCCTACACAGACCTGACTTTATTAATATCCAACAAATGAATTTCTCTTACAGCGCTGTTTCGTTATTAAAACGCCTTTGCTAAAGGAAAATATCGAACCAATACCAGTTCCGTTTAAAAGCAGTTGTTTATTCAAATTAAGAACAGCAAAAGAAAAATAAGAAACAAGTCTGACTGGCCTGATAGAACTTAATAAGGCGCTATTGGAAAAAGTTCATGTTTTTTATTTTTTCTGAACGCATTCTAATTTTCTAGCAGAAAAAAGTAAATAGTAAGTGCTTATTTTTAGGGTCCCGTACCTAAAGGGTACGTTACCTAAACAGTACGTAATAACGGTATTATAAGCCTTCGCTGTCTGTTTGTCTGTCTTTCGCAGGGTCTAATGGCTTAAACTTTTCATCTGTAGGTAATATACTCTTGCAATGTTCACTCAGTACCTATAGATAACTGTCAAAAAAATCAAAAATAATTATAAGATATTTAATACCTATATATATAGAAAAAAAAACATAACCCTTTTCTTTTCTTCGCTGTAACCAGATTAAAAGTATCCTTTTATCATCTGTGTCCAAAACAGCTAAACGGATTTCAACTATTTTTGGTACACGGGTAGCTGGGCATCCACAGACGATTAAAGGATACTTTTTGCCTGGTTACACTGAAGATAAGAAAAGGGTTAAGATTTTTTTCTTTTCTTGAGCTATAGCTAAGAACACTCTCGATGAACTCAATCTTTAAATCGCAAAGAACAAACCAAAATAAAGCTTAATCGTATATATCGTTTTTGTATTGCCGAAAAACGGTGCTTCTCAGCAAAAGGACATAAGTGCCGTGGAGATACGCTCTTTTGCTAGTGCACTTTTTCATATTGTTTTTTTTTTCACCTAGAGGGCATTTTTTTTATAAACGGCCGCGGAACCCTACACTGAGCATGATCCGACGGCTCTTGTCCGGTTTTTTATCATCGGGGGTTTAAAACCACAGGGTATGTACAACCATAAAAAAAATGAAAGTTTTGCTAACGCTAGTAAAAAACCCTCCGTGCGCGAGTCTTAAGCGCACTTGGCCAGACTTTTTTAGAACTCAATTATCACATTCTAGTATTGGAATTATTTTATCGAAAGAACAACCCGTTTTCATTTGTTGTAGAGTAAAAGCAAACAAGAGAGGATTTCTGAAGTTGCTTTAGCTTAGTAACTTAATCCGTAGCTACTCAGCTTACTTTAAAATGCATTAAGTAAACGTACTATTTAATTAATCCAACGAGATACGAGCTCAAAAGTGAAAGATAAAGGTTTAATAGCATTCATTTTATCAAAAAATACGTTTTCAACCGTGCTCTAACAAGGAGGTTAAGCCTTGCGATTGAGAAGTCCTTTACAAAGGAGACTACAAGACACATTAAAAAAAAAGTTCTGCGAAGGGTGAAGTGGAAACGTGTGTGTTTTGGGATATAGCAGAATTGAAAAAGAGCTTGCGCGTGATTTGATGTCCGCAACTTCGTTCGCGGTCGAGAAACTGCAATTTTTTTTTTTTTTTTTTTTTTATAACGTTTTGTTCAGCGCAGTCAGGTTAAAAGTATCTTATAACCATCAGTGACCCAGCTACCTGTGTACCAAAAGTGGTTGATATGGCGTGATGAAGCCACAACGACATATACCAAAATACAAAAAAAAAAAAACATTTTTGACTGCCGAATAGTCCGTTAGGGTAGTTTTTTAAATATCTTCTACGTACAGACCTTGCATATTTACAACTTTATAATTGTATAAATGATGGTCTTACTTACCTATTATATCTTATAAATAAATAAATGACTGATTCATTGAGGGAAGGCTAAGTACACATATTGTAATAGATACCAGTTATATAGAAAAAAAACTTACTGTTGAGATTGTTTCGGCTTTCTTCTCAACAGTGGTCTCCTCTTAGGAAATATTACAGAATAAATATCATCATTTCATTATTATTTCATTAGTTTAATTTAATCTCATTTAATTCATGAATAATATTAAATAATTTTTAAAAATTTTGAAATGACTTGGGTATAATCCTGTAATGTTATGATTTTCTTGTTCTGTAAATAAATAAACAAAGAAATAAGTATAAAAAATATATCTATATATTTTTTGTCGTAGTGAACGTGTTTTTATATATGTATTATATACAATTTAATTTTTTACTACTTTATAATAGTATTGATGTTTATATGTAGTGCGTAGGTAGGTATGTGTCTTTGCGGCACCATCTCATCTAAACTAACAGCTTAGCGGATTTTGCCCGTTTTTGGTAGAGGAGAGCGGGGCAAAAGTGCCAGGGGGAAAGTGCCCAACGGCGTAGTAACATAACTGCAACCAGGAGCCGTTTTAGTTGCTTCCATTATGATGATAGCATAGTAGTTATTGACGGAATAATCCCACGAAATAGTATATTTTTCCCTTGATCTTTCTTGTTAATTGTTGGTGCACAAAAAATAATCACATATTTTGACGACCTACAAAACACTCTGCTAACGTTTGTGAACTGAGATATATTTTTGAAGGATAAGTTTGTATGAAACAACGGAACAACCAGTCCCATACCGGGGTTAGTTGGTCCGTTGCGATAGATTTCATAAAAAAAATAGTAAGAAAACTGCAGAAAACAATATCACTATTCAGGGATGCCAATAATCATTCTTTAATTATGTGCGTAAAATTATTTAGAACAACTTTTACCCGAATACGCCGAAGCAAAAAGAGGGTTACGACTTTTTCCTTCCCGCAAACGTTTTACATAATCTTGTCCTAACCCAAAATTAGTATAGCATTACGCTACATCTCCTCAAACATACTAATTTCACAGGTTACATTTAGCAAACAGTCTGTATTTACTGACCATATATACTGAAGCCTCCATTTATTTTAGTCATACCTTGTTTGTTTGCAAGCACTCACACAATCACAAATGAGCGAGTCATCAAACGGGTTTGTTTGTAAAGTGACCCGCGTGTTTTTTCCACCCAATTAATTCGGTGACAAATTTGAAATTTGAATTAGTTTTTCAACCAGTATTGTTAGAGAGACTCGTGTTTCGGGCTCCATTTTATTTGATGAAATAACGGTGATGGAACTGTCGTTGAACTGTTACTTTTTAGGGTTCCGTATCAAAAAGGTAACCCTTATGGTGCGACTGTCAGTCCGTCCGTCCGAATGTTACAGCGTTTTATCTCGGGAACTACTTATGCTGACCATTTCAAATCTGGAAAAATTCCAACTGGAAAAAGGTTAGCAAGAGTAGTGAGATGATGATGGCTAGCACATGTACATTACAATGAAAAATTAAAAATATACAGTTTTTAATGAACCTTGGAAGGGGGAGGTTGACCAGGAGGACCAAAAACATGGGATTTAAAATAAACAAAGTCTTAACTGATCTCCGGGGACAGAAAATGTTTTAAAAACGGCTCCGCGACACTCCTTATCTAGATGCTGCGTCTAACAAGGTTGGCAGATCAGATCTACGGTTGATTACGCTTTGCACTCCCTTCAGTGCTCAGGAATTTACTTATATATAATGGTAGTGGACACTCACGGTACGATTAGTTCACAAGCTCAAAGTTGCTCAGCGAGCTATGGAGAGGGCTATGCTCGGCGTCTTTTTGAGGGATCGTAACGGAAATGAGATGATCCTTCACAGTACCAAAGTGACAGATATAGCCCAAAGAATTAGCAAACTGAAATGGCAGTGAGCTGGTCATATTTTCCGAAGAACTGACAACCGTTGGAGTAGACGTGTTCTCGAGTGGAGACCGCGTCTTGGCAAAAGAAGCGTAGGACGTCCTCAGGCAAGGTGGAGCGATGGTATTAGCAGGGTGGCTGGCGGCGGCTGGAGGAGAGTGGCTGAGGATCGTGCTCAGTGGCGCACCCTTGGAGAGACCTATGTCCAGCAGTGGACTGCAACAGGTTGATAACGATGAAAGTTCAGCGGGTTTTAAAGGCTTCAAAAGGCTTTCAAGTATTGGAAATCCGATTTTCCGATATAGAGTTAAATTGAACACTAATCTGCCAATAACATTCTTATTTTGCTTGGTTGTAAGTTTACCCTTACAAGTTTTATCAAAGTTTTGCACCGATAGTGTTGATCACTGTTTATAGTGCTTTTTAAGCTTCCGTCAGCGGCCAAATATGTAAGACTATAACTTTATAGTTTACATCTTGTATCCGTGTACCATATTTGCGTAAATAAAGCTTATTCATTCATTCATTTCAAATAGTCCATTACAATCATTTTTTTTTGGAAATATCTTCAATGGTCAGACATTTCGTTTTTACAACTTTATAATAGTAGGTATAGAATAGAAGGTGCCTACTTTCCACGCTAACTTCGAGAGCGGAGGGGCAAAAAATCATGATTTCTTTTTTTTGCATAGTCTGGTAAAAAGTGTCGTATAACCATCTGTGAATACCCGGGTGGTTATTCGAGCATTTTAACCGCCTCATTAGTCTGTTCGCAATATTAATCAATTCATAAAAGCAATCAACCTAATTTTGATAATAATTGTAAAAAGCTTCTACTTCACCACCGAATATGGCGCCACAAGTCATATGGAATTCGTCAATATTGGGGGCAGACTAATGAGACGGTTAAAGCGCTCAAATAATCACCCACCCAGTTACCAGAGTACCAAAAATAGTGGAAATCCGTTCAGCATGACACAAGCCACGACACATACAAACATACAAAGCCGACCTTCGAATAGTACACATCCCTTTTTTTTAATAATTTCAATGTTACAACTTTGTAACAGTATAGATAACATGAAAATTACTTTTTTGTCTCTTTTCTTTTATATACTTCTAGTATATAAAAGGGAACTAAGTTGGTACAATGTCTGATATAAAATATATGAAGTCCAGTCTCCAGAGAAAACGCCTTCATGATGGCGCCGATATGCTTCGTATCGCGGCATCTAACTAGGTCGGCAGATCAGATCTAGGCTTGATTAAGCTTTGCACTCACATAATGATACTTGAACGAGTTTTAAAAACGTTGAAGATTGCAAGGAAAACGTTTGTGTTCAAAAATTGTTTTCTAAGATTTCTATCTTTTATATACGTTGACTCGATGCCTTCGCTCTGTTTTTAGGGCTAAAACGGTAGGTAGTAATAGGGATTACTAGGACTTCGATGTCCTTCCGTCTATCACTAAGCTGTATCTCATGAACCGTGATGGCTAGACAGTTTAAATTTTCACAGATGATACCTATATTTCGGTTGCGGATATAACAACAAATACTAAAATCAGTATAATTTTATGTCTTTCTGTCTATATCAGTAACCTATATAAAAAAAATATCGAGCAACGCGTATATTTTTCTTAGGAGCAGAACACTGGATTTTCATAGATACGGCCATTACGGCGTATATTTTGTACGGAGCCCTTGGTGCGCGAGTTCGACTCGCACTTGGCCGTTTTTTTATAGTTATAGCAATAGTTTTACAGAACAAACATGAGATTGTTTGTTTTATAGCTACTGAAACAAAAAAAAAACCAACAGTACAAAGTCGTAAAAATGAAATGTCTGTACATTGAAAATATTAAAAAAAAACTATTGTAACGGACTATCCTAATGCGATACATTTTAAAATGGAAACGAATAAAATTCGTACTCGTCATAATTCACATTTTTTGTGGGTTGTTATTGTTACATCCGGGTAAAAAAAAGTTCTCTCAATAGGCAGTAAACAAATAAACCCACCCAAATACGAGACATTTTAAAAGGATATTAAAGATTTTTTTTAATTAGGTAATATCAAACATTTTGAGTTTTTCCCGATATTGTTAGGTTATAATATAATTCCTAATTTATATTTTAATTTCCAAATGATCCCGCTACTCATTACGTAGTGTCGTCAGAAATTCTGCAACGTAAGACCGATCCATCATCGGCCTTTATCGGTAATCCTGGCCTTAATAAGGTCGTGGTCCACTAAACGATAACGATGTAAATGATATAGCGAAGCTACTGTTACTGAACTAAGCGACTGTTTACTATTTCGTAATAGAAAAGTCAAGAAGTGAAGCCATCATGAAATATTGACTAGATAGACACGTTTTAAAATAGAAAGTGAAAAAACTTAAAAACACAGTAACCGAAAGATAAGCTCCGAAAAAATACTAGTCCCATGTATTTTAGGGTTCCGTAGCCAAAGGGTAAAACGGGACCCTATTATTCTGTCCTGTCTGTCTGTCACCGGACTGTATCTCATGAGCCGTGATAGCTTTAGACAGTTGAAGTTTTCACAGATGATGTATTTCTGTTGTCGCTATAACCAAAAATACCAAAAATAGTATAATGTTATGTGTGTCTGTCTATATCACTAATCAATATAAAATGATTGAGCACCACGTACATTTTGCTAAGGTGTAGGGCTCTGCTTACACTGGATTTTCATAGATACGGCCATTTGTAGCGTATATTTGTACGGAACCCTCGGTGCGCGAGTCCAACTAGTACTTGGCCGGTTTTTTTAAAACATAGTCTTGGAGTCATTAATGAAACATATATACCCCCCTATTGCCTAACGCGTTTGACGCTCGCAATCGGAATCAAGTGTCATGGTCATGATCATGATTTTGTACGGGCTATGACGGATGGTTCGGATACCAAGTGTCAAAATTTCGTTAGGCAATAACCCCCAGTGTCTTAGTTAAAACAACCTGTTAACTAGTAAGTGTACGTTCTACTTTATTCCCTTTCTACATTAAGGACTCAACCTTTGTCACGCCGCCAAGTAACGGGCGCTAAGGGCCTATTTAGAGCCTTATCCGGCAAGATGTCTTATCTTTTTGTACATGACGAGACTTCGGAGAAAATCACGAGGAAATTGTGTGGAATCTGGTGAAACTGGTCACGTTGACTCGCTAAAACAGCTGTACAACTGTTAACTTTCTTATCGCACCTTGTACTTAGGTATATCTTCTTTCGCCGACACACGTTTCGTAAACCGCTTAATTTTTTGGGTTGTATACATTTTTAACCCCTCACAAAAAAGAGGGGTGTTATAAGTTAAACGTGTCTGTGACTCTGTGTATCTGTGTATCTGTCTGTGGCATCGTAGCGCCCATACGGATGGACCGATTTGAGTGCGGTTTTTTTTGTGTCGTAGATAATTTTATCCCGAGTGTTCGTAGCTTTGTTTAATGAAAATCGGAGCACTCTTCTTTAGTTATTCTTGTTACTCTGTCCCGTAACCCGTAACGCAGCAGATAATAGTGACAGTGTAACTTAGAAATGTGTAAGGATCGACGATGCAATACAATTGTCAATGAGTGCCGAGAGATTGATTGATGATTTTTTTTCTTAACAAAATACCGCAAAAACTTAAAAACTTAAAAATAATCTTTAAGGGTGATTATTTGAGCGTTTTAACCGTCTCAAATCTGTCCCCGATATTCACGAATTCCATATGAGTTGTGGCGCCGTTTTCGGTTGTATTGTAGAAGTCGCGGCGCTTTACAATTATTATCGAAATTACGTTGATTGCTTTTATAAATTAGCCAATATTGCGAACAGACTAATAAGACGGTTAAAATGCTCAAATAATCATCCTTAAAGTGTTGCACTGTAATAGATATGCAATAGTAGATTGTTTGACAAGAGGCTAAAATAAGCCATTATGACACGAAGTGATTATTTGGACGAGCACACGAACTGAGCGAGGACAAATATGTCTGAGTGTCAAAATGGCTTTTAGCTACGTGTTAAACAATCTGTTTTTTACTTCGACTGCGAGAAAATTAAAAAGACTTAACATTAAAATAGTATATTTCATGAGAAACTAAAATTGAGCAATTCCATCAGAAAGTTTGGCCAATCTGATCAGGATGGTTTGTTTGATTTTAATTATTCGTAAGGAGTATATAGCTGGCTGCAAGTTTTGTTTCCAGTGTCATAGAAATTTGTATTTTAAACCCTAGGGGCTAAATATGCCATTTTAGTCTCGCTTCGCGAAGCTAATATGACGTACTTTTTGAGAAGGAGAAGTGAAAAAAGATTTAATATATTTATCACAATCTCAAAAAGTGTACGATTTTCAGATAATGTTTTCGATGAAATAAAAGCGGGGTAGTTTTTAAGGGGATAGTATGTAAGCATCAACTGAAAGATGAACTTGAATAGTATCTGTTATATATATTTGTATTTATTATGTAAATATAATAAATACACAAAAGCCCGCTAACAGCCTCGATGCAAACCCAAAATTACAAACGAATATATTATTATTGAAATAAAACAATTTAACGGATTATATCGCGTATATTATCTCATTTTAGTTCCCGACGTTTCGAAAGCTTTCCAGCTTTCCATGGTCACGGGAGGACTGAGAAAAGATGTATTTTCCTCTGTCAAAGTTACAATTTGTGCAAACTACCCATTTTTTTGAAAAAAACACAAATAAAGGTGTACATACATGCCAGATGGGCCTAAGCTGTAAAGACAGTTACACATGTACCAGAAGGGCTTAATTATTTTATTCTAATAATTTACCAAGCAGCATTTCACAAATGAGGCGTACTGAGGAGAAAAGAAACGCTGCAAAGAAAAACTCCCAGGCTACCTCATTACTAATTATAATATTTAAAAACAGAGTCTATTAAACTACTTTTAAACAGATAAGATATTTTACACCGTTCGGAAATTAAGGTTTTGCAGTCCTGTGTCTCGCTTGTTCCTTGATGAGATGTATTACAGGATCCCAAGCTGGTGGTAGTGACAATCCATCTTCTCTATTGAAATTAGGATGCTTTTTAATTTCAATAGCCTCGCGTAGCATCCTGGGAAAATATCTTTTTTCTTTGGCAAGGATAGAAGGTTTATCAAACTTAATTGAGTGGTTTGGTTTGTCAATGACATGTTCACAAACTGCAGACCTATTACACCGACGGTGCTTGACATCTGCTATGTGTCAGCCTATATGAGATTAAAATGGCACTGAAACAGCTCAAGAACAATAAGGCACCGGGTGATGTTGGAATTACGACTGAACTTTTGAGAGCGGGTGGAAAATCAGTACTCAAAGTCCTACAGAAGTTGTTCGGTTCCGTATACTCGGCGGCACGATGCCTGAAGCATGTATTGGGAGCCTATTATACCTTATTGCTATATAACACTTATCTTATAACTAGAAGTAAACTTCGTCTGCGGAGGAGATAATAAAATCATAACCCTTATTTTTTATAGGTATAGTCTGGTAAAAAGTATTCTATAACCATCTGGAGTTACCTAGCTACTCGTGTATCAAAAATATTTGAAATCCATGTAGCTGATTCGGCGTGATGAAGCCGCAACGACACATACAAACATACAAAAAATCTAAAAAAATATATATTTCTATTCAGTGACCTCCAAATAGTCCGTTACAATATTTTTTTTTGTGAATATCTTTAATGTACAGACATTTTATTCTTTCAAATTTATAATAGTACTAGCTTCTGCCCGTGACTTCGTCCGCCTTAAATTCGTTTATCGCGGATAAGGGTATTTTTTCGGGATAAAAAGTAGCCTATGTCCTACCCCGGGACTCAAACTATCTCCATACCAAATTTCATCCAAATCGGTTCAGCGGTTTAAGCGTGAAGAGGTAACAGACAGACAGACAGACAGACAGACAGACAGACACACTTTCGCATTTATAATATTAGTATGGATAGATAAACAGTGTGTAGGTATATGCTAATATGTATGCAATTATGTTTTGCTAATGCTCTCACTACTATATTTTTTTCACCTTCACCAATTTCATGTGTCTCTGTTTGGCCCTATGGTTTACTGATAGCGAATGCCATTTGGCATAAGTTCGTCATTTGTATTTACATTTTCGTATGTACAATAATCAAAATCAATAAAATTAATAAATTATGTGTCGATGAAAAAAAATTGACTAGAAGGTGCCAGGATTATTCTTCGTGAAGGAGAAAAAGTAGAAATCCCTTGAAATAAAACAATTTAACGGATTATATCGCGTATATTATTTCATTTTAGTTCCCGACGTTACGGAAGCTTTTCAGCTTTCTACGGTCACGGGTGGAATGCTTTCCATGGTCACGGGTGCTCCATCCGTGACCGTGAATGAGTAATAATCGCGGAAACAGAAGAAAATATTAGAAACCCCTTTTTAGGGTTCCGTAGCCAAAATGGCAAAAACGGAACCCTTATAGTTTCGTCATGTCCGTCCGTCCGTCCGTATGTCACAGGCATATTACTCAAAAACTATAAGTTTATTTAATTTCACCATGTACCATAATATTATACGTTATAATAGAGATGATGCCCAATGAAAAAAAATATCGATACATGGACACTTCACCAATTTGCAGGATAGAAATGGGATATGGAAATAGGAAGGATGGAAATGGAAAGATGAATAAAGTTAATCTTGATTGGAAGTGAACACGGATCAAAGCGGTTAAGCAAATGTTTGTTCTTAATTTTTTACGCTCAGTGAGCTGGTTTATATTATGAGGCAGGTTTTAAGATGAAATGATACTGCAAACATATAATACAGAAAGTCTTTACTGTGTTTTTGAATACATTAAAAGGTAAATGTAAATACAGGGCCGATATGTACATCTGTATATAAAGGTCTTTATAAAAAAAGGTAAATACCGTGACGTGTGTGGGCAGCAAATTAACTGTTTGTAATTAACTGTGTGTATGGATAAGTTATAAATCACAAAGTAAGGACAGTGATTCCCACTGGCAAGGCCTGATTCGTGGAATTCAGTTACAAAAGAGTTCCTTTACGCTTTAAGTGGATTGGAGGGCAAAAGGTGAAATCTACTTTCTCACAAAATGCGGTGAAGTTGGCTATTACTCGTAAACAACTCCATACCTGGTTTAATCTTCACCAGGTCTATGGTCAAAATTTTCAATGTACACAATATTTTAAGGGAATTATAAAACGATCGAATAAAAAAAACTTAGCGACTGATGATGAGATACTGTTTTAATAACCTGAGCGGTATGTATTAGAGTAAGTGAAAAATTTACTAAACTAAGTACGAATATTGTTTAATAATAAAATCCAGAAAGAGCTGATAAAAGGTGGGTTGTGATTAATCCATTTTAGATATTTAAATTCTAGCCGTGCGACTAAATTACTAAGTGAGCGATTAGAAATATGCAGAGAGGGCAACTTCTATATTAAGATAAAGACGATTTTTCCAATGAAGATTTTACATAACGAACTACTAAAAAGTTCGCTTTAAGCAACGTTTTGTATGCTGCTTTATCAAAATGGGTCAAAAACCGAAAACTGTAGTTAGGTTAGGTTTTGTATTGTGACGATGTATAGCGGAGTGAGCGAAGCGAGTGGAGCGTCTGTGTAAAAAAATCATTTGCCAAATATTGAAAATAATAATAATTAAAATAACAAAAAACCCGACTGCGTAAAAAAACTAAAAAGAAAGAAACAAGTCCAGTACCCTATAAATTTGTTAAATTATAATGAAAATGTTTCATGATTCATAATCGATACTCCCATAAAACAAATAAAAAATTCTAATGTGGAATAAAGCGATTTTAAACAGTGGGGACCCCATAAGAAATCTAGATCGACGCAAATCTTGCCAACAATGAGTCCTTACACCTTTGTTACGGAATCCTTAAAAGTTAGAAACCACGTTTTAACCCCCATTTACGCTTAGCGACACAAAATTAAGGTTTCCGCATCCGATCCGTCTCGTTATCGCAAAATCTAATTTCCCCGCGTCACTGGCATGTGAAAAACTGGGAGAAAAGGTCCAAAAAGAATAAATTAAGATCAAATCTCGGATAAAACCGTGACGTCACATTTTGCTTTACGACCTCCTATTTCATTTAAGTATGTGTTGAAAGTACCCTCGTTTACTGACAAATAAAGTTCACATTGCTGCAAAGTTATTGCGGGATGTGACGTTGTGAAAGTACGTTGGAAATACGATGTTTTCCGCATGGTTTGGTGCCAAAACGGACAGACGTAATGGCGCCGTTTGATATACACCTGCGGTGATGTGGCGTGGAAAAAGGTCATATGTACGTTGGGCAATCCAAAGTTACGAGTCCTTTGTGTTTTGGGGCTGTGGAAGAAAGAAGAAGAAAGAGATTTTTTTTTAAAGGTCATCGGATCTAGATAATTTTGTATAAGTAGATAGCATACGTAGTAATTTGTTGTAACAGAAAAAGAGAAAAAAAATGGCCAAGTGCAAGTTGGACGTTGGCCAAGTGGAAGTTCCGTACAAAATATCCGCTACAAACGGCCGTATCTATGAAAATCCAGTGCTCACAGAGCCATACTTCTAAGCAATGTACGCGGTGTTCGATCATTTTATATTGGTTACCGACATAAACACACAGACATAGAATAATACTGGTTTTAGTATTTGTTGTTATAGCGGCAATAGAAATACATCGTCTGTGAAAATTTCAACTGTCCAGCTATCACGGTTCATGAGATACAGCTTGGTGACAGACACACAGACGGACAACGGAGTCTTAGTAAGAGTCCCGTTTTATTACGCTTTGGGTAAGAACCCTAAAAACGTCAATTTTGTATATTATGATTATGAGGCTGTAGAAGGCACGTAGGTATTGGTCTGATTTGATAATTAAAATATTAAAACCTACATATATATTGAAGAAATGCTTAAAGTTATATTTTTAGTGAAGATTAAAAAAAATAACCATGTATAAATACTTGTGCGATTGTGTCCAGTTTTTTTTAACCTTGTTACCTATGACATTCACGCTGCTTCCCTTGTCTTTCATAAATTTGAAAAAATTAAATGTCTATACATTGAAGATACACGTACATATTGGTATTTTAACTATAAACAAGGACTATTAAAACAAGAGAGCTGACAATTACTATACTTCGGATCGTGCCCCGATCTGAAAGAGATATTCTGGCAACAACTAGATGGCGCTTTAAAACGAAACATTTAACGATGTTACTTATATCTCTCTCTCTTCCTGACTATGTATCCCACATGGTGGTGGGGTCAGCCTTCCTTATCTTCCTCCTCCACTTCGCCCCATCCCTGACGTCGTCTTCGGAAACATCGCAGTCCCTCGTGTCTGTCAGCAACACATTTGTCCACTTGGTCTTAGGTCTCTAGATCTTTTTCCGGAGACAGACAAATCGAGCACAACATTGCCGACGTAATCGAGTGGCCTTCTCTTGACATGTCCATACCACCTCATCCTGCTTTCCTGCAGCTTGTTACTTATATAAATAAAACAATTTAACGGATTATATCGCGTATATTATCTCTCTCGATATTATCCGTTAAATTGTTTTATTTAAATTAGTAATAATCGCGGAAACAGAAGAAAATATGATGTCACTTATAATTTGTACAAAGAAACGTAGTACAGTAATAATTAGTTCGTAAACAGCCAATAATAAATAAACTGTAACATACAAATACTGTGTCGCGCTTGTAAAAATTAAAAAATGTAAAGTCATTCACAATTGGCGTTGTACATATCGGGGAAAAGCTTTTTGTATGGAGATTGTCAGTCCTATTGTTTTAATAGTAGTGTGTTACGTACTTTTTTTATTTACTGTTATCAATAATTTTTATTAATGTTTTGACTGGTTCAAGTCCAGTATCGTCGATTTTTTTTTTAATTTGTTGCTGATCTTTGTTTATAATGATGAGTTACGTGTCAAGAACTATCTCAAGTGAATATAACCTAATATTTGACCAGGAACCATTTCAAAACAATGGCCTTGTGCGGGTAGGTAAACTTTACTCTAAGATCCCCAACTGTACCCTATATAAATTAACCCGAAGTGACGTTAGCAGTTACTTAGAGCGGCTTAGAACACCCTTTGCCCAATACGGACCCAAAACGCTCACCTTTGTTTGCTAATAATTAGGAATTCAAATCCGAATTGGACTGTTGATGTAAGAAAGCGCAGCACAATATAATCCCTTGGCTGTTTATCTTACAGTTGCTACCCTTATGGAGGAAGGATTCAAAAAAGTGCTCAATTTTTTAAATTTAGAATACACGTTACCGCCTTTGAATTATGGTAATCTCTTTTTCAGTTAGCTAAGTTAGGTGGGGTTCTTTAAGAGGAGAGTGAATAGGTTTTTAAAGGGTCGGCAACATGCACGTAATGCCCCTGGCGTTGCAAGTGTTCATAGGTCGCGGTGACTGCTGATCAGATCAGGCAGGCCGTACACTTGTTTGCCACCTTGGTAGTATAAAAAAGTTGGAAAAAATGTGAAATATATGAAGTTTAAAATGTGTTAGTCATTAATTTTATTCTTACGCTTTCGTATTCGCTCTTATGTTTTTTATTTCTTTATTTGGGGCATTAAACACAACTTCAAATATAGGTTAAACACATTAAACAGTCGTATTAGGTGCACTGGAAGGCGTCCAGTATCCAGTTTTAAAAAACCTTAAAGCTATAACTAGCATTGCTAAAATCATAAATAGGTAATACTATGGAGTGTAGAAAACTAAGAAAAATAACAATCTCTGTAATAAATTACCATAACAAATGCCAGTAAAAATGCACAAGGACGGAAGAAAAATCATTTTAAACACGATTGAATATTTAAATCAAGGATTGAGTAGCATGTCGATAAAAATGTTCTGTAATTCTGTAACGAGCTAGGCGGCTTATTGGCGACCCTACTCTAACTGACACTAAGCTGCAGAGCCTTGAGCATCGACGTCGGGTCGCTCGTCTGTCGGTCTTTTACAGGTTACATTTCGGTGAGTGTGCGGGGGAATTACATGATTTAATTCCACCAGTCCCTTTCCATCATCGGGACACACGACGCGTGCGTTCGTTCCATCCGCACGTGGTCAATATTCCGCGAATCCGCACGAAGCGCTATGGTGCAACTTTTATCATGCGTACCGCAAAGGAGTGGAACTCGTTGCCTGCGAGTGTGTTCCCCGACCATTATAATTTGGGCGTGTTCAAGACAAGAGTGAATAGGCTGTTTCTAGACGGGCATGATACATCCTTGACCGCATCGTCACTTAACAACAGTTGAGATTGCGGTCAAATGCCCATCTATTTTATAATAAAAAATATAAAATCCACGCTGCGCTTGCTGGTACGCGGTCTCCACTCGAGAACTTTTCTGCCTCAACGGCCATCGGTTCTTTGAACTATCCATTGCCCTGCCCATTCCCACTTCAATTTGCTTACCCTGTTTGCTTTGTCAGTGACCGTAGTTGGTCTACGAATGTCCTCATTTCTGATTCGATCTCGTAGAGTGATCCCGAGCATAGCCATTTCCATAGCTCGCTGAGTGGCTCTGAGGTTCCTTAAGAGAACAGCATAACAAATAACTATATCTCGATCTCGCCTTATACAACATTTTCTCGCTAACACGTCTACATCACTTGGTACTCGTACATAATAACTCGTCGCGGCGTATCTTATTACATTGGAGTGAAGCCGTTCTCATCGCCAACTCACGGGACATTTTAGAACTAAGGAAAATAAGGTTAAACAATATTGAAGGATACAGTTTCCTAGAGTTTACTTTGGGGAAAAGCCGCTCATCCGAAGTGTTCACGAACAGTCACGTTCTGCCAGGCTGTGTAATGTGTATACTGTTTAAGTTACGCTTAACGATGGATTCACGTAGCATTACGGAAAATTCTAGTACGTGCTACCTTGTTGTTAAGTGATAAGTGGCAGATATACAGGTGAGTTGTTCGGGGCAAATCACCGTCGTCACCCATGGATATTATGCAATGCAGACACTGCAAACAGTTAAGCTGGAAACAATTTATGTGTAGGACGCATCAGCCGCGGATGGGTCCCAGATTTTGCGGTAGATTTTCTGTTTCGTCTTTCTGTCTTAACATCCAGGCCTCACATCCGTCCATCAAGGCGGCTTGGCTTATGAAGACGGCAGTTGGAGACCTCGTAAAAACCTTGGAATCTGGTTTTTGAACTTAACATCTGAGGGGTAACGAAATCCGATGTCTTGGGTACGTGGTCCGAATGGGTGACGGTCGTTTAATCCAGAGAGTGTACTCGGGTCGTCCATCTGATCGAAGACATGTTAGGCGTGCGTAGGTAATGATGGCGCGACAAAGTCCAGAGGAACCTAACTTATCTCCAGACCGTCTCTGACTGGGCGGAAATAGCTAGGGACAGGGAAGCCTGGCGGTCTTTGGTGTCCGAGGCCAAGATCCACCACAGGTCATTGCACCACAGCAGTAAGTAAGTATTAGGCGCGGATGCCAGCCACGAATTGCTGGTATCTGGTTAATACAAATACACTACACTCTGCAAACTAACATTTGTAATTCACGGACATGGCTTTGGACCGTCCTTGAGAGTACGGACGCATCGTAGTAATCTGGCGCGCCGGATGTTTTTCTTGAGCGGCGTCCGACTGCTGTATCCACGCGTGCGCAGGGCTCAGACGCGTCTACACATCAGAAGAGCATTGATTACGCGCGTGTGGATGACGTAAAAAGTCGTCGGATGATGATGGTATAAACAGTCCGGCAGGCAGCCAGCCGGATTTCTACAAAGGCGTCCGAACGATCGTGTTGACTCATAAGTCACGGCTGGTAGGGGTGTTATAAGTTTGATGTGTATCTCTGCAACATTTCCACTGCTGGACACAGGCCTCCTCCGCAACGATCGGTGGCGCGCCGCCCTCACTCATCGGTTTCAAGCGATCTTGATCAGATTGTCAGTCCATTTTATTGTCTCTTCCTCAAGCTTTTTACTAATTACGCTGAGTGATCTGAAGTGGATCCGGTACCAAGCAACGCCACCCTGCTTTGTATGTGCATTAAGCCGAGTTTTTCAGAATACCCCATCTCATAGCGATGAGATGAGAGAGCGCTTCCCATTGCAATGCATTCATCAAGTGAAAGCCTTCACGGGCCATCAGCCATCAGTGCGTATGGAATGCCTCGGTTAGAGAAAGATGACGGAAGACCATAAATAAGATTCTGTGAAAAATTTCATTTTCGGGACAAGCTTTTATAACCGACTGAACTTTTATATCAAATGCTCACAGATACGATTCTAAAGATCCCAAACTCGGTAGGATTGCATTATTTCCTTACAAAGTTCCTATGACCACCTTCCTGCTCCCATCATCAGATCAGCTCGATGGTATCATACTATCACATTGTCACAAAATTTACACAAGTATGCCAAATGTTAGCTTAATCGAAAACAGGGGAGTAGGTCAAATTTAACTTGCAAGATTCCACCCAAACAAACATACGAGTATACGCGTATACTTATACATTGCAAGTTAAAAGCTTGTAAAAAGACTATGCAAGAAGCCCTGTGACCTCCAAGAGCACACCTGACACGACTCAAAAGAAGATCGCATAGCGCTTTGAGCACCTTTAATGCTAGTTTGTGATCATTCTTGATCCAAATAAAGTTATTGAAAAAAGTATCCTATGTGTCATCATCATATTAGCCTAAAAACTGCTGGACAAAAGTCTCCCCCATGGCTTTCCGCAACGATCGGTCGTGCGCCTCTGTCATCCAATAGCTCCCTACGATTTCGACCAGATCGTCAGTCCATCTACTAGGAGGCCTTTGCTATCATTTCAGTGTGAAAACCTGTCCAGCTGTTCTGGCGTGTTGAGGACACAAAGACATTCTGACCATTATCAATGTAGACAAAACGCGCTGGTACGAATTTTTTAATCATGACCCCGGTAAAAATAATGAATGAATGAATGAAAATTTATTTGGATCAACAACAACAATATTACATGTATCAACAACATATCTACACAAGTTATTAAGTCTAGGGAAACATTTACAATATTGATGGTTATCCAAAAAGGACCACTCAGCATTTGTCGCGGCGTAAGGCACCAGCGACGCTGATTTTCAGTGGATCCATTAACATAATACAAAACATATAACTTAACCTAGGAGAAGAGAGGCGAGAAACAACAATACAGTGTACAGTTCAATACGTGACATATATATATCATCAATACCTGAAATATAGCGATTACTCAACTAGAATGACAATAATTAAGTATGATTGAAATATATTATAGAGTTTCCAACAGTGAAACAAAGGATACATTAGGCACATAGGACACATAAGATACAGTCGGCTATGCAGAAGTTTGTTCCTGATATAAGTACAGTTTCTAATGATTTATTATAATAGTATGGATGTCTTTTTACAGAAGAGCAGTAAGTATTCTATTGAAGAGGTGATCGACCATAAACGCAGATGACATTAAATCGCAATAACCGGACCGAAGGAACGGTATCGGATTGCTTTGTGTTATCACATTTTTATGCGGAGCCTTTTGTGCGGCTTTGAAAACTCTTTCAAATGGAAAACTATTGAAAACAGCTGGGCAGCATTACTGGCTGCTAGTTTGCTTATCACGGGTACTATACGAGTACCACGCATCTATTTTGCATTGCACTGTAGTGAATGGAAATTTATAGAAATGTCACAAGGAGCAACTCACAGTTAGGCAGTGTGACGTGCTCTTCATAAAGGCACAAAAGCCTACCCTGAACTACCATGGCTCCATACAGGTACAGAGAAACTACCTACCCTGAAGCCCTGAACGACTGTGGCCCTGTCCAAAAACTCTGTGCACCCCACTGCAGTTAGGTGAGCTGGAAGGGCAAAACTGATCCGGAATAAGCTAGGTGTCTTAAGGTGCGTCCACACTTGTATCATTTGCTCGTATCCGATCACCGTGCCGTGGCATGACTGCGTATCGCGCTGCTTGGACGCTCACTGTCGGCGCGGTGATCATGCCTTGCTTGTCTGATCAAAATGTGTGATACGCGTAGCAACATGGATTTCGAGCGATCGGATCGGCGCAACGTCCAAACGCGTGATCGTGACACGCAAATGATACAAATGTGGACGCACCTTTATGGATCAAACTAGACGGCATTCTTGGCTCTTGTACATCATCATGTTCTATCTTAGAGTAGGTACCTATGTTTCATGGGTAAACTAGTAAGGAGCTGGGATTTGGTGAAAGGTAACTCCTCAATGTTAGGGGAGGTATATATTCGGGACGGGACTATCGCAAATCGGAACGCTATATTTCAAACTTCACCATACCCCTGTCTTACCCCAACACACCTTATATAATTAATTGTATTTATCACGCGCTAACGTCGTAGGCGAGCGATTTTGCGCTGTTTAATAAACCCTGTCCCATGTCAATCACACGAAATTAACTTCATATTGGTAAGACTGAAGGTCAAAAAATGACGATTTTGCCTTTGACTTGGCACTGTTCTTTTTAGGGTTACGTAGCCAAAATGGCAAAAACAGAACCCTTATAGTTTTGTCATGTCCGTCCGTCCATCCGTCCGCCCATCAGTATGTCACAGGCATTTCACTCAAAAACTACAAGATGTACATTGATGTGGTCGATAGGTGTCTTGTATAAGCCGCTACTTAGTTTGATAGTTAAATAATAATAACATATATTTCTAGGGAGGGCACTTTATACATGTAACTGAATCTGAAAAAAAAATTGAACCTGGTGTTACTGATAACAGCCTATTCACTCTTGCCTTGATAATTTTAAGAAACTACACATGTCGGGAGCGAAACCCATTTTTTAACTATTCGTATTAGTAATGATCAAGCAAATCGCTTCGTGCGTATGAGTGGTAAATTGACAACGCAACGTAAGGAAAGGATGTTCGATGGAGGAACGCGGACGGTAGGATTAAATCGTGCAGTGCTTCCGCACACTCTCCAAAATATATCCTCTACAAAACCGAAAAGCTAGGCGCAAATTTGCGGCGATGTTCGACGCTATCGTATAATTACAGAACATGATCTAAGGTAAACGCAGCTATTCACGACACATCGAAAATTTGCAAGTATTCCATACAGTCGGTAATAGCACTAATAAGACGCTAAAACTGATAGTATATAAAGCCCTCTTATACACTTTCGGTAATCTATCTATATCAGCAATGAACATCGACTGCTGAACATAGGACTCCCATATAGATCGCCACAGGGTGCGATCATACGCAGACCGCATCCAACGACTCTCCGCGATCCTTACGTGGTCATCCGTCCACCTAGTCGGGGCCGTCCCACGATGCGCTTTCCTATGTGTGGTCGCCACTCCAGGACTTTACTGCCCCAACGGCCATCCGTTCTCCGGGCTACATGGCCTGCCCATTACCACTTCAACGATGCAATCCTCTGAGCTATGTCGGTAACTTTGGTTCTTCTGCGGATATCCTCATATCGGTAATAGATGCATGAAAATCGTTCAGTTTCACAACCGTTGTTATGGGTAATAGTAACAATCCACCTAGTCACTTTATAAATTACTAACTTCTGCCCGCGACTTCGTCCGCCTTAAATTTGTTTATCGCGGATAAGGATATTTTTCCGGGATAAAAAGTGGAGTATGTCCTTCCCCGGGACTCAAACTATCTCCATACCAAATTTCATCCAAATCGGTTCAGCGGTTTAAGCGTGAAAAGGTAACAGACAGACAAACAGACACACTTTCGCATTTATAATATTAGTATGGATTAGTATGGATTCTTAACAAGCTAATTCTTTATTTGAATGCAATTAACATACTAAATACATTTTATATACATGTCACTAGTATATAAAGGTAAAAAAGGAATAATTAATATTTTAATATTAATCTTAAAATTGCCTTAGGGGGGTCGTTAATATCTTCGTTTACCTTATTTGTATGCCAAGTATATTAAGCACCTCTGACTCAATAATTATATACTTATGTCATTTTGTGCACGAGCAGGATTGAGATCGTAGCCGTAAACGTCGACGGCAATAAACCGCAGTAAGCATCGTACGAGAAACGGAATCGCATTGCTTCGCGTTATCGTATTTTTATGAGAGAAGATACTTTTAAGAGGAAAACCAGTGAGAATAGAATTAAACTGGAATATTGTAGGTGCCTCACGGATCAAACTATATATATAGTTAAAAGCAAGCGCATCAGATTGGACGCAGAAATCGTCACAACTGAATATATTTTACGTAATAGACTGAGGTTCGAATTCAACTTTACAAATAGATATTCGATTTGTGTAAGATTGTCCTTGTGTTATTTATTTAAATAGAAATACTTATACCATAAAATCAACATAATGTGCAAACTTTATGATAGGACTATATTTATTTATAAAAAAGGAAGGTGTTAGTAGATAAATCTGGTTACTTATGTCCTTCTACGCACGAACAGGATTCAAGCCGTAACTGTAAGGTGACCGGCCGTTAATGTCAAGGGCATTAAAATGCAGTAAACTCTATGAGAAACGGAATCGTATTACTTCGCGGTATCGCACTTTTATGTGCGGCTTTATAAACTCTGCCGAGAAAAAAACAGAACAGTATTTAAAAATAGTAGTGTGCATGTCTGATGAATCAAACGTGATTAATTTGTCAAAGACTGTCTGTATAGTTTTTATATAATATTATATTTTCTGATATAATATTATATTATCTCAGATATAATATTATATTTTCTGAAATGCTAGAAGCCTAACCCCGCGTTCTATATCTGTATATCGATACCTTAGTTCACACTCGAACTAATTACAATATTTTTGCCCATAGAATTTCAACTTTACGTGTTTGTACACTCACGTAATAATTACAAGCATTTTTCTCAAACAGTTAGTACGATTGTGTTCTAAGGTATCGATATATAAAAGGACAAGTCCTGACTGACATATCAACGCAGAGCCGAAACTACTGAACTTAGAGACTTGAAATTTTCACAGTAGACACAATTTATAACGTAGGCATGAAATAAGAACGGATTTTTGGAAATTCCTCTCCTAACAGGGTTAAATTGGGGTTGAAAGGTTGTATTGAAAATCTGTAATTATTAGAGTAACTGTTATTATATTTCGGGTATAAACTCTTCATTTCAAACTAAGAAAACTAACTTCAGCATTGAAATAAAACAATTTAACGGATTATATCGCGTATATTATCTCATTTTAGTTCCCGACGTTTCGGAAGCTTTCCAGCTTTTCATGGTCACGGGAGGACATCGTAATCCGTTAAATTGTTTTATTTCAATGAGTAATAATCGCGGAAACAGAAGAAAATATTATAACTTCAGCATTTTCGGAAATTCATCCCTAAACATTGTTGAATTGAGGTTGCAAGTTTGTATGGAAAATCTGTAATTATTTGAGTAACTGTTATATTATTTCGCGTATTTTCATTTAAAACTAAGAAAACTAATTTCATCATTCTTGGAAATTCATCCCTGAAAAGGGTGAAATAGGGGGTAACAGTCTGGGGCAAAAGTACAATGGCGCATAAAGGGTGTTGTGAAGTGCTGAATAGAACTTTGAAAGATATTAGAGGGAACGAAGTTATGATGGGTGGAGTCACTATGTTGTTAGCTGGATACTTTTGTCAGACTCTGGCCGTATTTACGAAGGGAACTCGAGCTGATGAAGTTAAAACTTGCGTTAAGGCTTCAAATATTTGATCTATAATCGAAAAAATCCACCTTAAGATTAATACGCGAGTGCACCTCAAGGGCGATATTTGCGCTAGAGAATTCTCCGACCTTCTTCTTAAATTAGGAACTGAAGAATATGCCCTTGGTGCTGGGCCTATGGCCCTATGAGCGCCTCGTTAGTGTAACACGGTTTTTAGTGTACAGAGCCAGTCAAATTGTTCCTCAAAAGCGTTACATTGGAAGCGCCACTGTACCAAGGGCGTAAAATAATTGCCTTAATAATGCCAAAAAAAATTAAACACGATGCAAGAATAGTACATTGTGCACCGTGGGCGGTAGAGAAGGAATTACATTACATACGAGAGCACATTGAGGCTTTAATGACTCGAGTTTGTAATTCCGGTACCGCCCGAGTAACACACAATGTTTTTCATCACACTTGTGAGGAAACTAATAAATTATTAAGTTAGAAAAAGCTTGTTACTTTCAAGTGTCACAAGTCGCAAAATTGTGTCATAAAGTGTAATTTCGTGTTTGGTAGAATCTCATTCCATAGATAACATAAACAAAGGTTTCGTTTTTTTTTCGTTCGTCCAACAAAGGTTTCGTTCCGAAACTATTTTTAAATTTTGTTGCGTACAATTTTTGACGTAAATTAATAATAGTAAAATAGTATACACAAACCATTTTAACGCACCTATTTAACTATAGCGTCGACGTGTATTTATTGATATTACACTATATATACTTAAAATTTGTTGATTTTCACTAAAAACCTGGCATATTAGAGTAGTAAATGCAGTCAAAAAGAATATTTAAAAAAGTCATTACGGCCATGGCGTTAATGGAATTAATAAAAAGCCCACGGTTTTAATTAAGAACTTGTCGCTCGTTTTGCCTGCGTGTGATGACTCCGTTTACGAACAAGTGTGATGAAAAAATCATTTTAAACACGATTGAATATTTACATAGGAAGAAAAATGAATGATTGAGTAGCATTTCCATAAAATTGATTTGTAATTGGTTGATGACTTCATACTATCTTGCTACTCTAGCACCATTCTAATAGGATTTGGAACTATTATTTAAAGCTTTCCCCTGGACAGTAAGTGATGAAAAAGTCTTTTTCATGTGTTTTCCTAAATAAGATAGACCTCCTTACCTTTCCTATACTCCATCGTTTATAGGAGTAATAGCGTAATGGGAATACTACAAAATGAAGTTGATGTTGATAAGGTTCTATATTGATTTACTTGCGCTTTTTGGAAAACATTTTTATCACTTTTGTCTTTCTGTGTATAAACATGATTTAGGCCGTAACCACAAGGCAAACGCAAATTTCGACGGCATTAAATAAAACTGCACCGAAAGGAACGGAATCGGGTTACTTCGCATTATTTTTATGCAAGGTTTAAAGAGTTCAAGGGTAAAGTAACTTTTAATTCAAACACGGAGTTTGTATAAATCAGCGGGGTTATTGCCTAACGAAATTTTGACACTTGGTATCGAAATCAACTGTCATAGCCCATATAAAATGATGATACTTGATTGCGATTGCGAGCGTCAAACGCGTTAGGCAATACGGGGGCCGGTCTACTTTTCATGAAGTGTGGAAGTAACTTTAATATTACAACCTTTTATTTACTGACTTTCCGTGTTAGTACAGACGTCTGTACAGATTGTACAGTCAAGAATATATAAACTTTTCACCTTAGCATCTTAACCCGCTTGCAAAGTCAAGTCGTAAATCGTTAAGTGGCCCCTATACAACGTGCTCGTGAGGAACCCAAATAATTTTACCAGCCACCTAAGATCATTACGACCAAAAAATGTTATATAAACTCAAGTCAAAGTCAACAATTTTTTTTTAAAAAATTTTTTATCTTGTTGATATTTGTACATAAAATTTAATGAGCTAATAAAGGTCGCTAGTGAAGACTACCGACGATCGTTTTTTTTATGATTTTGAGAGTACAGCTCGTAACTAAGCCGTGGTAATCGTCACCACATGTTGCGACAGATACCAGTATGAATCCAATTAACACTTCAAAAGTATGCAAATTAAGAAGGAAATTATACAGAAAAATGGCACCTGAATAAATTGCCAAATTACCAATGGAATGATTTCGGCTTTCAAGGGATTTGCATGAATCCCTGCCGGCTACAAGTGGCAGGAACAGGAAAACTGTATCAGGAAAATATAATTTGGGAGGTTTTTAAATATGCAAAACATGGAGAGATGTAGGCAGTCAAAAAGAGAAATTAAGAAGCGCGTTATTCAATCAAAATTCATCCATATTAGGGAAATTATGATCACCAAACAGTCTATGTAAAGATAATCTACTCTGTTTCCGTGATTATCGCTAATTTGTATTAATTTATTTTTATTTTATTTATAACGTAGAAAACAATGTAAACGGATTATATCCACCATCCCAATTAACTCGATCTAGTGGGCAATATTTCAGAGAGCCAGGGGAATCTGCGATGACCAACATCTGACTACTGTGCTGCAGCACGTCAAACTTGCGCTTCAGGCCAACGAGCTCAAGGAATCAATTGAATCACGACCCACTATGCTGATTATTCGTTTGAGAGGATACCCTAGCAAAGGGCCTTTTGGAAATTAGGTATTTTTAAGAACTATTGTTATCGCATCGCCTCAAATCCCCCGTATTACAGTGCAAAAGGGACAACTGCAGCTCGGAACGATCTGACCTACAGAAAATTGGCGAAAACAGGGTTTCGTAGTCGCCTATTTCCTCTTCCCATACTGGACTAATTTTAGTTTTTCTTTCACATAAATTATAATTATAACGAGGGCTTCGGCTATGTTTTTGTTTTCTGTTTTTCTTTTATATTCGTTGAATTTGTTTACTGGACGTGTGCTTATGGCGCCGGCTGGTGGCATTTTTAGCAATTTTAGGGGGTCTCTAATTCTTAAAAGAAACAAATTATTAAGAAAAATAAAACATGGGCGCATGGCACAGATTATAGATTTAAGTATAAAAATAAAAATGTCTCAGACAATTATCCAAGGAGGAAACGGGGGATTACGTTTGTATGGAGGAACGGCTACTAGTATATCCTCTTAAAACTGTCAATCTTGTAAGGTCTATCTGTATATGTTAGTGTCTAATAAAATAATAACAGGTTCGATACCAAGAATATCTTCAGGCGAACTTCAACCTACTTGAATTTAGATGGTTTGGCAAAATGAGCTTATGGTAGGTCAGGATTGAGTTGGTTCGATGGCTTACTAATGTTTCGGCAAAAAAAAATTAGCAAATTTTTAACTCCCAAACTATTTATCGCATATTTTTATTTGGGCGAAGTTTCATTTCTCAACTCAACGTTTCGCACTGATATCATTACCCAATTAATGATTTGTAAATTATTACTTGAGATTTGTTTAAGATGTCATTTATGTATTCGTCAAATGTAATGATTGGCATACCATACTTTTAGCAACATATTGAATGGCATTATTAAATCTAACCTAGTTCGTTAGGATGCAGGGAACAAATTACAGTATGATTGTATTTCATTATGTGGGCAGGCTGATGCACCGTGTAGCTAAATTATGAGGATATTACTTTTGTTTAGATACTCCGTTGCTCAATATGGCATTTCATTCTCGTGCAATCGTTGATAGTTAATGTGTGCAATTAATAATTTGTTGCTTAAAAGTAGACTATGAGTGAATGAAGGTAATGTTAGGATTTTTTTTCACTCGATATAGACCTGGGTGGCTCGCTTGCTTCGCTCGCTCGTTAGGGTCACAGTTCAACCTAACACTCCTCCTCGCTTCGCTCGTCGCCGTACCTAACCTAAGCCATGTCGGACTTGCTTTAAGGTGAAATAGGTAATGTTAGGTTTTTTTTCACTCGATATAGACCTGCGCGGCTCGCTCGCTTCGCTCGCTCTTTAGGGTCGAAGTTCAACCTAACACTCCTCCTCGCTTTGCTCGTCGTCGTACCTAACCTAAGCCATGTCGGACCTGACTTAAGGTGAAATAGGTAATGTTAGGAATCGTAAGCTGAGTCGATGTGTATTGCAACTAACTTGAAAATATAGAACCTGTATATATATTTGCGACAATGTGATAACGAAAAACTTGTTTCTTTAAATAAACATTATTGGTACTTTTTTTTTTCGTTTTGAACTATCTAAATAGGTTGTCTAAAGGTTGGTAGTTGTAGCGAAGCCTAGGTGTTACTTCGGTTACGGAATAGGACATAGAAAATGGCTTGTTTTGACGTACAAATATCTCTATGAATAACATTTCCCGCCATTACCTGTAGTTTTCAGGAGATAATCCACTTCATGAACTGTCGAATTACAACCATATCTAGAGCTACTCGCGAACTGAGGGATCAGTATCACAGTCGAAACGTCATGCAGAAACAGAACTTGAAAGGTTCGATTACACCACCGACGAAACTCATATCAAAATGACCGCGGAAAGTGAGCTATACGATTATCATACTAGCATTACACAATTTAAGCTATTTCTAAAAGAGTTTTGTTCGCCAACCGTGTAAATAATCATAGCAGTAGTCCGAAAAATCCGAATGACAGATTTGTCAGAAACCCGTTTCGATACACGCGCGACGCATGTCGCGCATCTTTGAGCTACGTCGTTGCAACATAGGTACCACTAAAGATAAATTAGAAAAGAAACCAATATACGATATAACTGGTACAAATTAAATGTAATACGAAACCTGAAGTTAAACCCTAATTTTTAAATTCAGGAGCGTCCTCCGAGTATCCTGAAACGGAACCAATGGGCTGACTTAAGAAGGGAGGATGACACTAATGACAACCGTTGACAGTTGGTTTTTAGCATTGAGAAGCGACGCACGCGCGCGCTCCACATCAATAACCTCACTTTAATCCACGTGAAACCGGAGGCGTCCGAGTCGGGATGGCCTCCCGGGCCCTCGTCAACATTTATTAATTCATTATTTTGTGATCCGGCCCGTCGACGGTCCAAAAAGACATTGTGTCAATATATATTAGCAGTGTTCAGTGAAGGTGGCAGTGCTTCATATTTGTGTACGCCGTTTGTGCGCCGTTGAGCGCTCGTGAGTGCTCCCGTAGGGTTGGAGTTCCAGGGGGGATGGCTCCGATGCCCCGGATCTCGGAGGCCACCCGAGGCTTGCGACGCCAAGTGGCGTGAGTTCGCTCCGCCGCGCAGGCCGGTCCACCGCCGTGCAGTGCCTCGGGCCCCCGAGCCCCGTCAGTGATCCCGAGAGATTACAACATCCTTCCCATCACCTTAGCCGCGCGCCTAGAGCCGGCGGTTCTTCAGCGACGTGCCTCAGCCGACCAAGGCGCCCCGAGACTTCTCGTCGTGCAGCAGTCCACCTGTCCGATCTCGCTCCCCTATCGCGCGGGTAGCGCAGTATAGGGTCGGCTAGGCCTTCCACCAGCTGCGCATAAGTTACCCCACATATGGTAACTCATCTCAGCCCGATTCTGCGGCACGCTTCAAGTCTTCGGCGTTTCTTGTAAGTGCACAGACATTATAACGTTTTGTTTATGCTGGCCAGCACGCACGACTCCTGTCGTGGGTAAATTCAGTGCGCGTATAATTCAAACCGGTATAAATTAAAGCATTTCATTTAACGGGCAGGTCGCCGTCGACTCAGGCCCTTGTAACCGGTACAAAGCCTAAATGTAATAAACGCATGTTTGTAAATATTTTATTGTTTCCATAATATCCCGCTAGTTGTACCAGCAGAAGCTACGAGTACAGTGGTCTTAAACGGCCCTTGAACTAAAAGTCGGTGTAATACCACTGAACTCATCCGAGCAAATTTCATTTCTTTTAAAATAATTGCAACAAGTCGGAATATCCTTATAACAACATCTATAAGCAACCATTGCGCTTCTATCTTTTTTTATTTTTTTTATTTCCACTTGCTACATAGTGTAATGGTAAACATAAGCAGGAACATGAAATAATTCAGCAAAGTTTATTTTTGCCCAAATAACATTTGACGATTTGTTATTTGCCTAAGTAAATCATTTGCTTCATAATAATTTGCCATGTACAAGTTTGTTGTAGTAAAATTTTGCGATTAAAAAAAGTTGCCAAATAAGAAAAGAGCGTAGTAAAGTTATGCCAATGGTTGGTTTGCCAAATAAAACTTCGGCGAAAAGTTGGTTAGGAAGTGAAATTTGGCGAAACATTTTTCGCCGCAAAGGCAGTATACTTGGTTCGATAGTACCACGTGCCAAGCAGAAACCCCGTATGAAGACTCAACCCATGACCAGACAACAACCGTCCTAAGTTTGACTGCGAAAGTCCATGTGAATAAAACCATTTATTTTTAGCTGACTCCCAAAAAAGGAGGAGGTTCTCAAATAGGCGATAACTTTTTTTTTCCATATAAACAATCGCCCGACCGTGTAGTTCTCGTTGTGGTGTGGTCTCTGAATAGACCCTCATAGGATATATTCAACCCAACTGTACTAAAGGAAAAAAAGTTATTTAATTTTGCTCCTCCGTGAACGAAGTTGCGGACACCTACTAGCATGCATTAAATAGGCTATTTTTATTTTTGTAAGAAACACAATTTTTTATGTTTCTTTGTTTTTAGTAGTCGACAGTGCTCGCTAGTGGAGAGGTAACACGTTAGACGCGTAATCCAAAGGTAACGTGTAATTAAAAGGTACCAGGTTCAATTCCTGATGTGACCACATGCGAGAGCAATCGTATTTTTCTTCGCGCTTTGATTTGTATTTATATCACAATACCTACGCTACTGTCAAAATAATCTTGGATTTAGCTTTAAAGCTGCAAAATGCTTGTTTCACTCATTTTGTTCATATTTGGTAACCTATTTACCCGCAACAAAGGAACCTTTAAATACGTTTGTGGCCTCCACTTGTCCTCTCTAAACGACTTTTAATCCCTCGGAGACTGCCCTGATTGGAGGAAAGGATACCCTTTTAAAAAATCCTCTTGATTTCAAGTATTTTGATACAAGGATAGCTGGACATCTGAGGATAAATAGCTATAGGGTATTATTAACCCGACTAAAGCAAAAAGATTATAACTTTGTGCTCCTCTGTGAACGAAGGTGCGGGCACCTACCTAGCATCATGAAGTAGATAGGTACCTAAATACGAACGCTACTGTTAAATAATCTTTCGTTTAGCTTTAAAGCTGCAAAATGCTTGCTTCTCTCGTTTCGTTCATATTTGGTAACCTATGTGCTCGCATCAAAGGGGCCTTTAAATACGTTTGCGGCATCCACTTGTCCTCTCTGAGCCGACTTTTAAACCCTCTGAGACTAACCTGATTTGCGGGAAGGTTACCCTTTTAAGGAATCGATTTGATCAAAGGGAATTTGAAAGAATCGTTTGAGATTGGCACTGCAATCGTCTCTGGACTTGTATCTGGGTAGATCAACTTTTTCTTCTTGTTATTCAATAGTGACTTTATTAAGAAAAATGCTAATTATCTAGGCTATAAATATACTGACGAGATAACCTTGAAAAATTGACCTATACTGGCGAGACAAACATTTTTGTTGCCTGTCCCTGTGTTACTCAGGAGATATAACGACCATGGCAACGAGGTAAACAAAAAAGTAGATTCATTGTATGTGTTTACATACATTTTTTTATGACAGGAGGCAAACGAGCAGACGGGTCGCCTGATGGTAAGCGATCATCGTCGCCCATAGACACTTGCATTACCGGAGGAGTCACATCACAAGTGCGTTGCCGGCCTTTCAGGTGGGAGTACGATCTTTTCTTGAAGGCTTGAAGGTCGCATCGGTCCAGAAATACTGCAGGCGGCAATTTATTCCACTGTTCAGTTGTGCGAGGCAGGACATTTCTAGCAAAACGCACAGTTGTGAACTGCCAACCATCTAAGTGGGAATGTTGTCGCGCAGGACGATGGCGAAAAGATGCAGCTGGGATCAACCCGAACAATTCCTCGGAGCACTCCCCGTTTACACATTATCTATCTTCATTATAAATCATAGGTATTGATCGTCATATACCTCGTGTTTAAAAGTTTTTTTTTTTTTAAGTTAGCACGTTTTACACTCATTATCAAAACGCACCAAACGGGGCTTAATCGCCTGTAAATATGATTTTATTTCGGCAAATTTCAGTCAGTCGGGGTTTGTCCTTTAATCATCTGATGATTTTTTAAGCAACATTTTTACAAGTAAAAAAATAATTAATGTAATAATAATTATTAAAACTTTTTAACAAAAAAATAAAACCGACTCCAAAAAAAACTATAGAGTAAAAAATAACGCCATAATTCAGTTTCTTCAAATTACTTACAAGTAACCGTTTGTATACTCAATCTATACAGTATATACAATTAGTCTTATTTTGGCGTCGGTGCCATATAAAGAATGGGTAAAATATTGAAAATTGACGATTTTAGTAAGTTGTGACACGATGGCACCGACTCCAAAATAACATTAATTGTATATACTGTATAGATTGAGTATGCAAACGGTTACTTGTAAGTAATTTGAAGAAACTAAATTATGGCGTTATTTTTTACTTTTTAGTTTTTTTTTGAGTCGGTTTTATTTTTTTGTTGAAAAGTTTATTTATTTTACACTTTTTAGTTAATCGTTACTTAAAAGTGTATCTCGTGACGATTCGAACAAGCCCAAACACGGCTAGGATACATTATTTTATTACATAGATCTGGTGCCTACCTTCCGGTTCCATCATCAAATCAATTCGATGGTACCTTTCTCATCAGGAACATTTAAATTTGTGACTATGAAGTTGTTTAGCTAAATTAATCAAGATATTTTGTCGCCACCCGTAAATCATTTATCATTGAGGAGTTCCGATGGCATTCTGTGGTCTTCTACATCAGTTCCACTTCATTAATTTACACTTTCTGAATGCAAATGCTTATTATGTTTCTTATAATACTAAAATCGCTATATGTATGCCTACAATATTTGAGGAGTTCCTTCAATTCCTCATGGATTTCATCATCAGATCTTCACCAAAATTAAATGGGACCAACTAGAAAGTACCTTCTATAAAATCAAAAAAAAAAATTTAAAATCGGTCAAATATTCTTTGAGTAATCGGTGAACATCCGTAAAAAAAAAAACATTCCGTCGATTTGAGAACCTCCTCCTTTTTTTGGACTTCGGTTAAAAATATGTTTAATTACACTTTCCTAAATTCTGAAGCCATTCTGAATGTAAAACTCAATGTAGCAACGTGTTAAAAAACATACGTTCAACAAAAAAAATAAAACATGTCATATCAACACCCATCCTCCCCGTGTAATATTTTGTGATATTTTCCAAACCACCCTTTCGGGTCTCACGTGATTCATGGACAAACTCTTGTTTACGATTAAAAAGCCAGAACCTTCTGACTGACAGACGAACGGACTGTAAAACAAACCCAGACAGCGGAGCCTTAGTAATACTAATTAACGTTCCTGGCTATGGAAAAAGAATTATTTTTCGCTGTTTCGTAATTCATTGGCAATTAAGAATTTAACCTTTCAACATTTCATCTACTCTGAAAGAAGGTAGGATTCCATTAGTATCATTTTAAAAACACGTTTAGCTCAGTTGGTTGCACTACGGCTTACGAAGCTGGCGATCCCAGGTACGAATCCCAGCTAAGGCAAGTGTTTGTGTGATGTGATGGGAGATGAGCGCGATTGTTTGCTCTTGGATCTTAAATTTTTTATATATACTTAAGTAACATTGATTTAAACTTACACGATCTTAACCCATTATCTCAACACAGCAAAAGAGGGCTTAATCGCGTATAAATGTAATTTATTTAATTACCTTTCATTGGTAATTCTTCGACGTTTCGGACGTCGCGTTACGTCCATGGTCTCGAAGGAAACCTTCCCTTCATGGTTTCCTTCGAATACTTCATTTATACGCGATTAAGTCCCGTTTTGTTGTGTTATATTTAAGTATTTTAATTTATCGATATATTATGTATATTGTCGCCTGGTACCATGTGCATAGTTTGGGACTAGGTTGATTTGTGTATGATTGTCCCTGATATTTATTTATCCTTATGCTACAGTACCCTAAAGACTGCATTTTACGTCCTCTGAATAAATGGAGGGGTTTAGGTATGGCATAACTTTAACGGCTAGAACTGTATGCAATATCCATTAAGGCACGTTTACGACTCGAAATGTTATTACCCTACTTTGAAATGCTCGGAAAGACAATAAAACTACGGTGGCCATCTACACTACTTCAGCCTGAATTTAATGAACTACCTACATATTATTATCCCACCAAAAACATTGTGTAAAAAACTAGCCAAGTCTCGATGGAGCTGCTTGTTTATCTCTAAAAAGTAATGAAATCTAGACAAAGTCGTGCCAAGTCTAAGGTTCTATACTGCGAAGGGTACACAAGGGTACAAAACTTGTGTACCCTTCAACGGCCAAGTCACACAATATTAACTATAATAATAAAATAATCGCAGTATAGAACATTAGACTTGGCACGACTTTGTCCAGATTTCATTACTTTTTAGAGATAAACAAGCAGCTCCATCGAGACTTGGCTAGTTTTTACAGAATGTTGTTGGTGGGATTTCACTTCTTTTTGTAGAAACGTGGGCATATACCTTCGATTTTTGATATCAAATGAAGCGGCCCACCAATTTGAATATTTTTTGTAAAGGCGGTATGTCGATCTCTAATAGTTTGGTTGGGCTCTTGCGTTTTCTAATCAGGGTCACCAGGTACTCCAGATCTTCGATTATCCAAGTTTTATAGTTTTCCCTTTATGTGGCCATTAAACCCTAACTCTGTACCAAATTTCAGCTCTCTGAGTTTTTGGGAAGTAACTAGTACTATTCTGATGATCATGAGTGAGTGAGTGTCATAAATGCGAAACTTTGCTTTCGCTTAACTTCGGAACTAAATGACCTACAGACTTGAAATTTTGGATTTTAAATATGTAATTATTATTAATTACTGGATGACGAAAATTACTGCGTTCTGGTCTTATCCAGAGGTTCTCAAATAGGGGCCTGAAAATGCGAAATGGTTGCAGTAAAGGATGGTACGGCAGTGTTTGCTACGCGCTCAAATTGGCGGGGGCACTGCAGTAAATCTATTCGCTCAGAACAATATTACCTTACTAAAAGATTAAACACTTCATTCACGAGGAGAAAAAAGCACTAACCCTAGTTTTTCTTCAGCGTAATTAAGTAAAACGCATCCTATAACCATAATAATATGTTGATGACGAGCTACCTGTGTACCAAAAACTCAACCAAGTGCAAGTCGGACTCGCGCACCGAGGGTTCCGTACAAAATATGCTCTAAAAATGGCCATGTAGCGTTTTGTTATGGCCATGCAGTTATCTGTTATGGCCTTCGTGTACCCTTACTCGGTCTCCCTTAAGGTCTAAATTCCTACTGACTGCTGTAAATACTCAGAACTCTGCTAGACGTGACGTTATCCAACAAGTACTTTGGTCGTGATAACTGCGTTTAACTAAGAAAATCTTACAAAAATTACTATATTATTGCCATACAATAATTGTTTTATTGAATTACTAGGAAGTGCCCACAACTCCGTCAGCGGACGGTAAAATAATAACCCTTTCGTTCTCAAAAGTATCCTATAACCATTTATGAATGCCCAGCTACCCGTGTACCAAAAATAGAAATGCGTTTAGCCGTTTTAGAGTGATGAAACCACAACGACACGTACAAACATACAAAAAATAAAAAGACATATTTTCGATGTAGTGATTTTTAAATAGTCCATCACTTATTTTTATTTAAATACTAGCTTTTGCTTGCGACTTTTTCCGCCTTAAATTCGTTTATCGCGGAAAGGGGAATTTTCCGGGATAAAAAGTAGCCTATGTCCTTCCCCGGGACTCAAACTATATCCATACCAAATTTCATCCAAATCGGTTCATCGGTTTAAGCGTGAAGAGGTAACAGACAGACACAGTTTCGCATTTATAATATGAAGTATGGGTATCATCGATGTACAGGCATTTTATTCTTATAACTTTATATAAGTATAGATAAGAATTCTGTAAAGAGCTTTTAATTTAATTATAGATTAACAAAATAGATACATTGCAATTTTCTTATCATTAACTAAAACAGTCACGCGAAAACCGCGCGGAAAAGCTTGTATCAAACAAATTATCTCCATTAAGTACAGTCAAATACTTTACTCAAGTAAACGCCAAGAAAGAAACATGAGGCAGTTACATTGAAGGAAAAATAATTTACGAGAGAAAATAAAGATAAGAAGCAAAGATGCATCGACAAGATCAAGAGGGCTTAATAAAGACGAAGAGAGCTCGAGTATTATTACGTCTTTATTCCAGTCCCGACCTTTATTCAAATCGGTCGTGTTTATGCTGTCGTGAAAAAGTATATGTCAGCTGCTTTTTGGTCATAAAAACGTTTCTTAAGGTTCCGTACCTCAATCGGAAAAAACGGAACCCTTATAGAATCACTTTGTCGTCCGTCTGTCCGTCCGTCTGTCTGTCTGTCAATACCCTTTATCTCGAGAACGCGTGGAGGTATCGAGTTGAAATTAACACCATATTCTCAGGTCTACGGTCCCTTCAAAAAAAGATACGGCCATTTATGCCGCAAAAAACGTATATTTCGACACTCTCAAGGGAATCAAAATGATAGGGTACGTCCCGTTGACATAGAACTATGAAATTTAGCAAATAATATCGTGACACTACTACAAATACATAAAAAAATCATAAAATAGCCTTTTTCAAAATACATATTTGGACAGCCCCGTTGCGTTAAGTTTGCACCTCATTTCCATGCAATGCTATAGATATCCGATTCAAACTTAACTCAACCGAAACGGGGTAATATAATAATGTTAGGGTAAGTGAAAGTTTGTACGGAACCCTCGGTGCGTGAGTCGGACTCGCACTTGGCCGGTTTTTTGTAAAAGTTGGCCTTGAAAATTTACCTAGAATTGCTTCTTATGTCTTAGGTACATTTATGAACTCTATTGTAAAATTGTAAAAATGAAATATCTGTACCTACATTCAAGATTTAAAAAAAAAGTGATACGGACTATTACACTGCCACAGAATAGTTTATTTTCTATGTTTATATGTGTCGTTGTACCTTCATCACGCCAAAATGGCTAAACGGGTTTCAACTATATTATTCGGTACATGGGTAGCTGGGTATCCACAGATGGGTATATGATTTTTTTTACCCGACTACGCTGAAGTAAAAATGAGGGTTATGACTTTTTCCACTAACAGATTATCTAATCCAGCTGTACTTTGATTCCGCGTACAAATAGCTGAAGGTTCAGCGCGAATACCAAGAATTCTAATAAGCTGCTGACGTCACGCGATGACGTAGCATTTTATTTCAAGATGGCTATCACTGCGGAGCGGAAACTAGAAAATGGTCAAAAACTTCGCGGTTCTTCTCTTAATCTAGCAAAAATCGATCTAGTCCTAGTCCCAATCTAAGCAAAGCATTGGTACCAGGCTATGAAAACATAATAATGTATAAAGAAATTATAAAACTAATCAAATATAAAAGCAGTGAAAAACATTGAAAAAAAAAACAAGCACTGATCTAACCCAAAATCAGATTTTGTTTACTTGGGTTTCAGTTTACACTTGAGAGCATTTGACCTAAGAGCTCTTCTTTGATCTTTGATTCTCCTGGTTTCACAATAGACCTTATAAGAAGGCTCAAAATTACTCAAAGAGCAATGGAGCAAGCTATGCTCGGAGTTTCCTTGCGTGATCAAATCAGAAATGTGGGGATCCGTAGAAGAACCAAGGCTGTCGACGTAGCTCAAAAATCATAGTGACAGTGGGCGGCGCACATTGCTCGTAGAACCGATGGCCTCTGGAGTAGAATGTAGAATAGAATGGATCTTGAGTGGCGACCGCGTGGCTACCCCCAACCAGATGTATACGTCTAGCCACTATCTAGTCAGGATTACAGGTAATCATAGGATGAAGGCGACAGAGACCCGGTCATTGTCAGGATTGGTAGAGGTTTTGTCCTATAATGGACGTCTTTAGTCTTATATGAAGATGATGATAAGTTTCGTAGTAACGTCAACGAAACTAAGTGATATAAGAGTTATTTTAGTTCGCATAACCCAAGGGCCAGTGCGAATTCCAATGAACTGCTGACGTCATGCGATGACGCAGCATTTCATTTCAAGATGGCTGTCACCGCGGGGTGTCGTCATAGCCCGGGTGAGCCGGGTGAAACGCTTTTGTGGAAGACATTCATTTGTTTCCCGCAGGGATATTCCGAAATGTTTTGATTCATTATTATTTTTTTAGGTTCCGTGTTATTTATTTTGTGATTTCGTATAAACAGGGTCAGGGTCATTACGACATGCAAATTAATAAATCGGACAGGCTATACTTTGAAACCCGATGTAGGGTTAGAAAGTCTTATAACCACCTTTTTTCAGCCTTTCATTATAATTGGAGTTCAATATACGGTGAACGGAAAGTAAATTTGTACCAAATCAGTAGTCAATGCCCTTTCTTGTAATTTTTTACGTTTTCAACCCATTTTCCCGCCATTTTTTTTAAATTTCGAAAAACTGGCGCGGAAAAATAAATCTATATACTTATCAAACCTACTCACAAATTTTCATTAGAATCGGTTGAGAAATGCGAGCTCTAGGCGAGAACATCCGGACAGCAGGAAAAACGATTTTTCGTCCAAGCTGAAGCAGAGACGCTTCGCTCGCTCGGTCGATAATAATAATTATTACAAATTATGCAACTTATCAAGCGTGACACAAACGCTGTTTACGAACTAATTGTTACTATACTATGTTTCTTTATAATTACTATAATAACTGAAAGGCGCCCGCAACTTCGTTCACGGAAGAGAAAAAGTCATAATCCCTCTTTTTTGAACAGCGTAGTCGGGTAAAAAGTATCCTACAACCATCTGTGGATACCCAGCTACCAGTGTACCAAAAATAGTTGAAATCTGTTCAGCCGATTTGGCGTGATGAAGCCACAACAACACATACAAACATACAAAAAAACAAAACATATTTTTTGATTCATTGACCTGGAGGTCACTGGATAGTCAGTTTTTTGTTAGTATAAAAACGAACGTCGATTCGGTTCTCTGGAAAACAAAAGTAATCAAATTGTCAACTGCTATGCCCCTGAATGATTGAACGTTTTGACGTCTGCCAGTTCATTTATAGTTTCGACCTTTCGTAGAAACGGTTATCGTTTTTCATGAAACACGAGCTAAAATTTAAAAAGGTCGGGAATTTAATGTTTTCTTTATTTACTAAAGTTGCGTTTGGTGTTCGAGGTCGCCATTGGATTTATTGGGTCACCATCAGTAAAACAAGCTAAATGTTGCTAGACAAACAAAAATGTTAACCTACTTATTTTATGATCAGTTCGGAAGTGCCTATTTACCTAAACTTCTCGGAACGACGTTATTAAGAGAGGTTTTTTTCTAGCCTGTTCAAGTGTCCCACTGTTGAGCAAAGGCCTCCTCTCATTTCTGCAATGCATCCCAATCCAGCGCAAACTCTCGCCAGCCCTGGCAAAATGAGTCCAAATCGCCCTGCTATCTCCTTTTCGGTCTGCCTCGGTTCCGGTAGTCATCCTGGGGATCCATTTGGTAGTTACCTTGGCCCACTTAGTCAAGAGTTGTTAACCACCAAAAATAATAGATTATTTTTATTGAATGCGGGATTTCTCATATGAGCTTAAATACACATAAATTGACTCTTGGGGTCAGTTCTATGTCCGACGGACCTATTTGTCATGTCCACTTTTGGGTTGTCAACGTATTTTAAATAAGATAATTGTTATTCATGAATAATCTGACCTTCACACTGAATACACATAAATCCACTATTTATTATGTCAAACACGACACGTTTGGCTCAGTGGTTTGCACAGCGGCCTACGAAGCTGGCGGTCCCGGGTTTGATTCCCGGCCAAGGCAAGTGTTTGTTTGATGAGCACGATATTTGTTCCTGGGTCTTGGATATTTTTAATGTATTAGGTATTACAATTTATCTATATATTATGTATATCGTAATTTAGTACCCATAGTGCAAGCTAGATTTGTGAAAGATTGTCACTAATATTTATTTATATATAAAAAAGCGGTGTCCATTATTGAAGCCTCATCATCACTATCAGACAAAAGACGTTTACTGCTGGACTAGCCCTCTACATTGCTCTCTGAGTGACTTTGAGCTTACTTAATCAGCATGAGGGACCAGGTTTCAGTCATCGCTGGCAACTCAAACTGGCCAAAGACACGTCTCATCCTTCATGTTAAGTCACTGCGGAATATTGGACGAAAAGATATTGTGCATTCTCCCAAACACTGCATAGCTGAGTCGGGTTCAGCGATTGACCTCTTTGACGTTTTAAGTAAGTAAGGAAGTTTATTGCACATAATATAAATTCATGCAGTCACACCACAATACAAACATTACTGTTTCTATACAAAAATATGGCATGTATAAATTTAATTACATGTACTGATATCGCTCATCTTAACTGTTATATTGGCTCCTACACTAGTAATTTATGGTTATTACTGAGATTTCGGTGATTTAAATTTTTATAGTTTAATAAATTTAAAAATTTACACGTCGCGTCAAGCGGCCAAACATGTGAGACTAAGTTTTAATGAACATCTTGTATCCTTGTACCATATTTGCGTAAATAAAGCTCAATCTCATTCTCTACGCATAACCTGTACCATAAGTAACCAATACACAAGTGATTTCGACAAAAAAATATGCGAATAGCAAATAAAATTTTACAATTACAATTAAACAAAGTGACATTTTAAATTAAACTGATAACAATTGTTTTACATAAGAAGTTCGTTAGGCAAGAGCGAATGGAAATTTTGTGTGTGGGTGTGTGTGAATGTGTGCGAAACTATTTATATTCTCTCAAAATGTCTTAAAAATCCTCATAACAAAGCGATTTAAGCCTTGATTTGTTTAACATATTCAAGACCCCGCCGGCGCCGTGCCAGCAGCCGTGAGCCCACTTGGCGGGCACTCTGCTCTTAGTAAATTCTCGCTACATTCGTTTTACCCATGTTATTGGCTACGAGCGTACTGCTACAAAAATCTTGGTTGCGAAAGTGTTAATGCCCATGCTCAATTACGTCCGGTGAAAATAGGAGACCGCGTTTGAAGTCGTGGACAGTTAGGTATATATAGCTGGACCTGCCTAGCTGGACAGTTTGTCCCAGAATCTCGAGTATCGCTGAGAGAACCTTTTAAAGAAATAAATATTCTCACAGTTTATATAAGATATGATAATGTACACGTATAGAAACGTAAACTCTTTTAAGAAGCTGCCTGATGTTCGTGGTCTGAATACACGGAGCAGATATACCTAAACTAAGTGTTCCCAAGTTTCGTCGACAGAAAGTGAAAAAATCGTTTGTGGGCAATTGCATAAGTTTTACAACAAAATACCCCAAGATGCATGGAAATTGCCTAATAGTCCATGTAAAGGGTATGTAAAGAATGCTCCCCTGAAAAAAGTATAGTACCTATAGAATTGCAGAATATTTAGAAAACAAGGGTCCATGGCCAGTTATTCCTTCTCGAAAGGCGTTATAACTTACGGGCCGTGTCCCGGAGAGGCCTGCGTGTTGCTTAAATATGGCGTCGCTGCTAGTAACTGTTTCATTTAAAAATTTAGTAATATTAATTTATAATTCTTTAACATACTGCTCAGGCCTTAGTCACTTCTCTAATGGAATATTTATATTTTAATTTCTGCCTTTGACATTTGGAGACACTTCACACCTCCGAAACATTATGTGTTGACAATGGAGACTTTTACATCTCCTAATTTAAAGTTTTGACGACGGAGACTCTGTACATCTATACTTTTATACAGTTATGAAAATGAAATAACAGTACATTAAAGGTATTTAAAAAAAAAGTGATACGGACTACTTGAAGCTCTCTGAATCGAAACATATTTAGTTTTTATTTTTTGTTTGTACATACATACAAAGTAGGTATGGTGTAGTTGTGGCTTCATTACGCCAACGGCTAAACAGATATCAACTATTTTTGGTACACAGATGGTTATAGGATACTTTTTACTCGACTACGCCAAAAAAAAGAGAGTTATCATTTTTCCTTCTCTGCTAACGGAGTCTAGTACAGGTTAAAGTTTTGAATTAGAATTTTTAACATGTTTTTCGTTTCCATTTTCAGTTCCATGATCATTCTTTGACTATTATTGAAATAAAGGTGTCAAAGATTGGGAAGTGTATATGTTAAGGTTATCTATTCCATATCGGTATCCCACAAAAAGAGAATGTTAAGTTCGGCATTTACAAATTGTGAGTTCTGAAGGTCGTATTTCCAACGCCATCTTTTTTCAGCACAGGAAACGAAGGCGGAAGTCGTCATCCTGTTCGCAATCACTTCCGGTGCCTTGCGGCTATCGAACCAGATCCACGTTCGCAGAAAGGGATGTGTTCTGGTAGGGCATAAAGATGATATGTTGAAGTGTACAGCGTACTTTGGTTATATTTTATGGTTTGTAAAACACACAAGAAATTAAGTGATCTTCCGACACGCCTATAAGGAATCCAACTAGACCTATTATCGTATGTGTTCGAATAAAGAGAGATGAGAAGTGTCTAATTTCATTACAACGTATTTTGTCATGTATTAAAAACAAACCAGCAAACACAGTTTCGAGTTTTTTGAATCACAGTAAAACACTATTTCGCGAAAAAGCACGGAACACACTTGAGATCAAAAATATCGGATCGATAAAATACCGTCATATTTCCTAAAATAGTGCAGGGTTGTACCTTCAGTTTTCAATTTTTTTCATAAAGTAATCTTCATTAAATTTTACATCTGAACTGCAAAAACAACAGTTAAAATAATATGGTTATTAGGTAGAAATCGAACTCGTAAAAACCTATGAAATAAAAGTCTAACGGCTTAGACGGAGCGAGATATTGCAAGAATCGTAATTTTTGGATATTTATTGTTATTTCCATGATAAGATCGCGGAAATTACGTTGTTACGTTGGGTATTGCAAAAAATAGTATATTACGTTTAATCTATAAGTATATTAGAAAGAAAGAAAGAAAGAAAACATATTTATTCAACGCCAGCAACAAGAAATACAAATACAAATAACAAAGAGAATTGACGACGCTGAAAGGAGTCACCACTCAGCTTTATGCCACGGCAAGCCGTGACGCTGATTTTCGGTGGTGCCCTGTAACTTAACTAATTTATACTTAGACCTAGTGGGTGATATCAAGAACGTCATTTTTACATCAAAATTTTATTTTTATTATTATTTTAACAAATTTATCTAGTTTGTCATTACTTATAAATCTATAAAAATAAAAAAAAACCATAAACAAGTTTATTTGTATGGCAACACTTAAACAACACAAATATATTATATTATATATATATTATATTATGATTATTGTATAGCATATAATTGGAAATTGTGTAATAATAACAAAAATCTATTTCTGTTATTTCAATTACGGCGACCCGCAAGTTTTGCTCTCGAGTGGATAATCTATTAATTCCAGGAATAATGTGTATTTTAGAACATTTATAAATAGTGATTTCGAGTCCTGTTAGTAGGTATATATAAGTCAGGATTCACTGCCTGAATGTTGGCCAGGGCTATTCATTCCGGACCACTACTCAGTCTGTAATTGAACTTCCAATATTAAGGCGAATGCTGCAACTTCGAACGAAGGGCGTAACTCCTTCATATTTCAAATAGCCCACCATCTTTCTTAATATTAAAGCTTCTTGAATAATTGATAACAGCAATCTTGAAATCACTGAGTTTCGTGATTAAAATCTGGGCAATACGAGCCACCATGATTGGACCTTTCAGTTATTAATTTCAATTATTTTTTCATTACTTTCGTTATGGAGAAGTTTATTAAATTGGTTAAAATCGAGTGGGTACACAATAGTACATTTCGATGCTAGTGCGAAGTATGACATTACGAGTATCGAGATATCATGGCAAGACTCGGGAAGAGTGAAAAATGACATTTCCGCACGTGTATCGAACGATGTTTTTTTAATATAGTGGCGAAAAATAAGATAATAATAATACTTGCAATTTAGTAGGTCGCATTTATTTTTTTCCTTTACAATCGAACTCTGTGTTATAATATTAATAAGTATTATATGTATTAAACTAAATATGGTAATAAGGTTGCGTTGTGCTTAACTGCTTATGTACCCTAACTAAGGTGAAGCTACACACTTAATATAATGTAATTAATCAAGGAGATAGTGAGCGCAATATTTAATTCACCTCTTTCTTTCCTCTCTTGTGAGAAATGGTTTGTGGGAAACTCATTACCTATCTACGATAGTTACCTACTTTGCTCGACTACATTTTTCACCGTCGACCGCTTGGCAGACGTATTCAGTTTGTTTATCGTTTCAGAACCATTGCTCTGGGTTAATAGTTATTTGTTATGCAAGGCTGCAAAGTTGTTACTTGGCGCGAGTGCTTGAATTTAAAGCCGAGAAAGCAAAGGAATCTAAAATGTTGTTATCAGTGTGCCGTAGGTTAGTTTACGCAGTTAGCTTGTTATAATTTCATAATTTTCCTTATATCTCACATTTTCTTTGCCGTAGTGAGGTACAAAGTTGTGTGTTTCGCACGGATGCAAAATTATTTGACTTCTCGTGTCAAAGCCTCGTTACGCTCAGGAATGTATTCTGAACCACTCGCTTCACTCGTGGTTAAATTTTAGATTCCTTCGCTTGTTCTTCTTTCAATTTTAGCACTCGCGGCAAATAACAACTTTGCAGCCTTGTATAACAAATAACTAATATGTTATATAGGGGAGAGTCGGCGATATCGTACCGTTGGTTAAATCGTACCGCTGCGAGATTTCCTATAAAACAATCTTTTTATTTACACTCTGGGGCACCGTTGGTATCACCATCTATAACCTGAATCCAAAATAGCACATAACTAAGCATGAAAGTGATACAGCAGAAAAATGATTTCCGTCGGACTTGATGTAATCTTTAGTCTTATTGTGTAACGACATCATTGATGATCAAGGTAAGTTAAAAATGCGCAATAAATAGTACTCAACTATAAAATACAAATGGGTTTATTGGGTGGTTCTTAGATATAGCCAAATTTTATGATTATATTTTTTTATTCGTTATTTCGTTCGGTCGGTTAAATCGTACCATTGGTAGGATTTAAACGACCAACTATCTTTTTGATTATACCAGATCAATTTAAATGTCTGACAGTAAATAATTTGTATTAATACCTAAATTAAACAGTTTACATGCGAAATGCTTCATAGATGCGATTTAAATCCTGATGGTACGAATTAACCAACTCGTCGGCTAAATCGTACCGATGGAAGGCTTTTTGAAAAAGTCAATTTTGATGATGTTAACTTAATCCCCGAATGCTCATCTTGCTATTTAAAGAAGCCGAATACTAAACTTTTATATGCACTGTCAGCCAGATATGTAATTACTTTCACAAATAAAATAACCACGTATGAGTAAAAAGTGGTACGATATAACCGCCTCTCCCCTACTTCGGACCATATCTATCTTTTGCATGAGCAATGTGCCTCGCCCACCATTTCAGTTTGGCAATTCTTCAACCAATGTCAGACACTTCGATTCTTCTGCGATTTGGTTTAACTTTAAATATATCTCAATTAAATGGCAAGCTTACAGCCATTTCTTCGAATATTTACTCGTAAAATACGTTTCAGGCTTCGTAATCACCAAACATAACGTAATACACAGTCTAAAAGCATTATCACGTCTCCCCATATCACTCCAAACTGAAACACGATAAAATGTATCGTTGCGTACCCGACTAATGTCACTATAATACAAAAAATAATACAAATATATTACCATAATGTGTGCAGGCCTCGGGCGGAAAATTGTGAAGAACAGGGACCTTTTTATTTCGTTAGTTCTGTTATAATGATCTACAGCTTTAGTATATTCGTATCAATTGAAACGTATATAAATATATCGTTGTTACTAGAAGTTGTTTCGAACAACACAGTATTGTTACGCCGGTGGCTTACACTTTGATCGTGTTTTTCCTTGCCTTGGAGGCATTTTCAGCAGTTTCAGTGGGTGCTCTATCACATACTAGTTTATTAAAATTTCAGCCCAGGTGCTGTTGTTTTCAGGCGCCTGTAACATGTTTTCAGTCCGATTCAGGTCACAACCTAACATATGTCAGCATAACTTGAATACCCGTTTTCAGTCATTTTCAGGACCCCTTAAGGGATTTCAGTATATAACAAAATCCTCAAAGTGAGTAAAAGAAACAGCACTATTGGAAAGAAACAGTTATACTGAGAACATTCCAGAAGAGCGTGACAGAGACAACACGATCAAGGCAAACCCAGGAGTACGCCGAACATTGGAGAAAAGAGTGAGCGAGCCGACAGTGGGAAGGTTCCCAAACGATCCCGTACTAGGAAGTAGGTACCTATCGAAGGACCTTCTACAACTTGTTTGTTTGTACGTAACAGTATAAAGATATAATTTTGTACATTTTATTGTCATGTTTTTATAATTCTTTATAAAAAGTTGTAAAGGGTTGTTTCATACCAAAAATCACTCAGCATCTTAAAATCTGACGGGGTTTTTGGTACAGTTCGTTCAAAAAAATCTTCGCTAGACTCTATTACCCGGCAATAGAGTTGAGAGAACGCAAATCTCACAACAATCAGTGAATACGTAAATGCACTTCAAAAGTACTTAACTAGTGATAAAGATCGTATCGCTTAGAAATAGCAACCTTTAATATGAAAACGTGACAAACTTTATCATTAAAAATATGTCGTGCGAATAAAAAGCCCAAAGGCAATAAATCATATACAAATTTTATTTTTACTTTCGTATAATATCTGTAAAACTACCCAACATTGTTTCCCTTACTTACTATTTTAAAACAAATGGGATGTAGCCATCAAATGAATTCATTCACATCTCACTGGTTTTATGTGCAATTTTTTCGTCCTTCAAACAATTCGTCTGGCTCTACAGCGCTCGTATGCAGTAAATATATTAGCTAAAGCAGTATGTCAACTACAATTAGGGATGCCGCCTGTAGAGATTGTACTGCTGTGCTTTAGGCGGTCTGTCTGCTCGTTTGCCCCCTACAAGATAAAAAAAACAGCAGACGTTGGAGAAAAAATCGCCAGGCTCACTCATGTGGAATTAGGTCTGCCACGTAAGCCGCATGCACCTACACCATGCACATGCAAGTGTCGCAAGACTGGTGGTGACGTTGAGGCCGGCCTAGCTCCTTGCCGGAGATGGCGGGATGATCTAGATGCGTTCCAAACAGACTGGCCCGCGTCTGTGACAAGTAGGGCGTTGTGGAAATTCAGAGGAGAGGCCTTGGTCCAGCAGTGAGACACACATATAGTCTAATGAAAAGAAAAAATGTAACTAGTAAATGTAATTACATAATTTAATTTGCGGTTTCCCTGAGTGCATTATTTTGGGGCGTTTTTATGAACTTATTTTACTGTTAGAGCTATATATACTGTGGCTCATGCGACATAAACCAAGCTCTGAGCAAATTCTCCTTGAAATCTTCGAGACTTAGATTATTCATCGCTAGCAATTCTCCTCGGCTTTATATGAGTCAAAAAGCACTCTGACTTTGTGTAACGTTCTGATTTGCTGCGAGCTTTATTTTAAAAATGATGCGAATAAAATATAGCCGTTTTGACAACAGATTTTTTAACAGATTCAATATAATATTCTTAGCAAAAATTTAAAGTCAGGTCACTAGGTCAAGTAGGGTATCATATAAAAGGGCTTGATCTGTACATTTTCGATTTTTTTTCATTGTGCTTTAATTTCGTTTTATTAAGGAAAATGTGAAAAAAATAACATCCCCTTATCTCCGAAGTTTACCAAGCGAAAAATCTGTAATTTTCTGAAATTATGTAATTTAATATCAATATTACACGAAAATTATAACCATACACTTGTCTGTCTTACTTTTTTTTTTAATCACCAAAATTCATTTTTGAATAACCCGGTTTGGTTAAATTTGCCCCAAAAAAAGATACCAGAGACAAACTTAACTCAAGCGGCAAGTCAAGTCGGAATAAGTGAAAGATTGTACGGAACCCTCGGTGCGTGAGTCAGACTCGCACATGACTGGTTTTTCGATCAACCCGGGCTTGGTCTTGATGTTTAGGTTCTCACTAGACCGACACACTACATTCACTACATCTGGCGATTTATCGCATGATACTAATAATATTAATATTTTTGTAGAATTCAGTAAGAATACCAAAATTATCAGGAGGGGTCTGTCGCTGATATAATTTAATACAAAATATATGAATAGTTCTACAATTATCGTAATCCTTTTTCTAAAAATTCTAAAAGGTAAGTATATGTCATTAATCGATCTGGATGCGTTTCTTATCAACTGGCCGGAGGTAGCATCAGATAGAGAGTAGTGGAGATCTAAGGGAGAGGCCTTTGGGCAGCAGTAGGATACTAAAATAGGATAATAAAAATTAATTAGCACCTTCAACCTTAGTAGCAAATTAGCAACAGAGATGACAAACAAGGCGTCAGTTATGGTATTAAGCTTCTATGCATTGGGACTTTTACCTCAATCATTTTAATACCACTATCATTCCATCACCATATTACATTTATTCAAATATATTTCACGCCCGCAAAGACATAAAAGAGAATCTTACATAAACAAATGTTCAAGGGATATTTGCGCCCTTACATAAAATACCATAATCCCAGTCACAAAATATATTTGCGAATGAAATTGGTTACGAATGCAATAAACATTATTATGGTAAAAGTGAACAGCGTGCAATCAATAAGCAATTTATACAAGCCTCTTAAGTTCGTGATACACTGTCGGCTCAATTAACCAACTAGAGTTTTGCTCATTCGTCATGCGGGCTTATGACGGTCACTGTATCGAGGGTCCATGAATTCTTCGGACGCATCACCCGACGAGGAATCTATGGATCGATTAATCTCTCCCTCTCTTAGTTCGATACTTAAATAGTATATGTGGGGGGGGGGGCACTCCATAAATGTAACCGTAACTTTTTTTTCAGCAAATATGTTTTACATCAATTATCTGTTAAAGAACGTTATTAAAAGGTAAGGCCCTTTTTTGCTTCAGTGTAATCGGGATTATTATATTGCCTTCTTTAGGTGCTACAACTATATAAAAAAAAACTGTTTCAGCCATTTGGCTGTGGTATAGTACAGTAATAGTAGTATAGACGACACATTTTGCTCAGTTGGTTGCAAAACGGCCTACGAAACTGGCGGTCCCGGGTTCAATTCCCAATCCCGGCCAGGTAAATGTCTGTATGATGAGCACTAATGTTTGTTCCTGAGTCTTAGATGTTTTCCATGTATTTAAGTATATATAATTGATTTATATAATAATACAATCTATATCGCCGTGTGATACCTATAGTAGAAGCTTTTGCTTAGTTTGGGATTAGGTCGATTTGTATAAAATTGTCCTTGATATTTTTTTTTTATAGACTTGTAAATCTTTACTTAAAACTTTATGGGTTATATTTGTATGTTTCTATAATTCAGATAAATTTATGTCTGTAGAAAACAAACATCATCGGAGCAAACGATAATTTGGAAAAGGAGACATTAAGGAAACTATTACATGGAATAACATTTGCCCACTTCCACATTAGGGGGTGTTTTTCTAGCCCCTTTCTGGCTCACAATGGCATTATATTTCATCGTCATTAATGAAGACTGACAGACGTAGTGGTTTAGCGGTTGGTATAGAAAATGGATTTCGCAGAAATTTGCTTACTCAGCAAAGATACAATAGCAAAAGGAAATTCGATAGACGTAAATAATGCTGAGGAGGGTTGGTATTATGTGTGTATGAAAAATGGAAACCAAGTTTCAAATCAAATCAATTTATTTATTCTACATAGATAGATACATAAAGATCTAATAATTTTTGGTATCAAATGATAATTATAGTTAGTTCAACAAAAAAACACTTATATTGTAGTAGGCTTTTTCTACGAGAACAATAAATAACTTTTTTTAATTCCAACATATTTTCTATATCTACAATATATTTTCGAACTTTATGATTTGGGGCCAATCCGAGTATACTTTTATGGAATAGAGCGGTTTTACAGAACGTTCCATTTATTTATTTTATTCCAAAGTCGTATGCTTCTAAAACTACGTCTTACGAAAATTGCAACTTCAAATATATATAAGCGTGGAAGTGTTAATATTTAATCCTTGATTTCAGAAAATATAATTTACAAAGAGTCGAATTGATTTATGCCACATAAAGATCAAATACATTTCTTCTGCGCTTTGAAAGCTATTTCTCTGTCAAATGAGTTTACCCAGAAAATGATGCCGTACCTTAGATTAGATGTTACATAAGCTTGATAGGCTGTTAAACCTACTGATTCATTGATCAATTTTCTGAAATTATAGAGTGCAAATGATAATTGATTCAGTTTTTTATATAAAATGACAATTTATTTCTCCGTGTCAAATTATTTATTATCTTACAATCTTACACTTAATCCTAAAGAATGTCACATCAGTTTCATTAATCGGCGGTTTCTTGTAGGATATGTTTAGAGCGATTATTTAGTTTTTCTGTAAATGTCATGATTTAAGTGTTTTCTACATTTATTTTTATATTATTAGCTTCAAGTTAGTTAATTACAATTTCTAATGCCTTGTTTATGTCATCGTCGTATGATTCAGAAACATTTACAATCAAAAAGGAAGGAAGCAAAAAGCATGCTATTATTATCTGCAACGAGAACTGTAGGTTACTAAGGCTTTATATAGATGATAAACAATAAATGAACTAGAACGCTTCCTTTGGGCACATCATACTGAATTGGTCCAATTTTCGATGAAAAAGTAACTTTAGTTTCTGTTTTAACACATGTTCTATTTTTTGGGGTCAACTGCTTACGATTACTTAACTAGTATTTAATTAATTTAAATAAACTTTAATTTAAGTAAACTTTAATTATATTAATATTAACGACCAAAAATAATATCAATGATCTGTAAACAAATGTTATTTATAATTTTTTCATTTTATTAATTATTAAATTGTGTATATTAAACCTCTAACACAACACTGACAAAATTTATTAAAAAGTTTGCGATGGTTAACAAAATTGAAGGCTTAAGACATATTCATACATAGCGCTGAAATTGGAACTCTTTTATCTACATTTATTAATACTGTATATAATAAATCAAAGATAGCCATTTGCGAAATACCATTTTTCTCTTGAGCCAAAAGGTTATTTTTCTCAACATAGTCATTAATACCATACTGTGGATGACCCTTTCAACGACATTTGAAATAGGGAACAGTGCCACAGGTCTATAGTTGCCCAAGTCTTCTATATTACCTTTGTTTAAAATTGGCTTCACGATGCCTATTGTTAGCCTCTCAGAAAATTCACCCTTTAAATTGCATTTTGTTATGTGGCTAACCAATGGTGAAATAATTAGGGGTTACAATCCGGTCCGGCGGATCCGGTAATCCGGCCGGATCCGGTACTTTTTGGCGACCACCGGATCCGGTAAAATTTTACCGGATTGGGTAGACCCGCAGGGACGCCACAATAGACATACATACGCACTATCCAACCCAAGAAAACTGACTCCAATTTGGTGAAAATTTTAGTTAGGATATAAATATCAAGAGTCTATATGATCTAGGTCAAGTTAAGCTTTAAAGAACGATGTCTTTCTTAATTTCTCTTGGAGACGTAATTTTTAAAAAGTTATGTTTCTTTGTTAGCCAGACCGGGGCAGCACGCTCCACTCTACACTCTACTAATAAGATACTTGTTATAATTGTAATAACGGTAATTGAAAAAAAAATAAAAAAATTAAAGTGCAATGTGATATGATTACTGATTAGCTTTCTTTGTTTTTTTAATATTACGGGTACTAAGGAAGTTATAGTATTTTATTGTTGTTTATATATAATATACCTTTTAAAGTATTAATAATATTGATAAAATATTACAAAGTAGGGAAGAAAAGTGGCGTCAAAGTTAGAAGAACGATCATGAATCATGATCCAATACACCAAATTAGTGGTAAATTCTTAGATTTGGCAATTAAAACTATAAAAAGTTCCTTTAATTAGAGTGTTATTTTTTATAAAGTAGATAAACTTTCGTTATATTACTATGAGACAAGGTAACCATGTGTTCATGTGTAAAAAGGTTAATAATGTTATCAAGTTAAGGCTAAATATTATTGAAGCAGATGCTTAAATTTTCATATTACTGTGAAATAAGTGGCAAGTGAGACCGATTTTTGACTTAATAAGGGTTATTTTAGCGCTAAACCATTGTTTCATTAGTTAATTTGCAAAAATAGCTCCGCATGTCTACTTTACGGCCAATAAACTGGACAAAAGCATAATGTTGGATAGACGCAATGGTAAAACTTAGAAATAATGTGAGGCACTGATTTAACAAATTTACTTTACTAATATTTTTGTAGCCAGACTACTGTGACTATTTTTTAAAGAGTTATTTATGTTTGGAATGTCAATTGGATTTGTTGGTTTCATAAATATAAGTATATAATTAGGTAAATTACATGTCATTATATTCATGATATTATGTCCAAGATGAATATTAATTTAGTTACCCAATAGGTTTTGCCCACGACTGCGCATGACAAACGTAGCTACTTTACTGATATTTCTGGAAACCTGCATTGTTTCAGGATGCTATATTACTTTTTACTCTTTGGCCCATACAAAATTGATATCATTGGTACTTTTGAGCCATTGGAATAGTGAAATAGTCATATCTCCTTGTTTTTGCATTGCTATTGTATATTTATTTGCAAAGGCGAATTCGACCCTTGATTTGTTTATTATGGTATATACGCAAAATATTAGATCTGATCGCCACTATATTACGAAAATGACTTCCGTTATAAAAGGAATAGGTTAATGGCTCTTAGAGTCAGTGGTAAGTCAGAGCAAGTCCACTGAGTTTGCTAAGCGCGGAAGTCTATTAATACTGCTAGGTAACCGCGATTTGTTTCATACAGCCCGAATTGCGTGGAATCGAATATTACGTTGAGTGAAATAGACAACCTTTTAGTGTTGAGGTTTGGATTCAATTGGGAGTGTGATAGAGATGATAAATGAAACAAAATCGGTCATTGTTGTACACGATACTATTAAGAACATTCAATTTAAAAACATTCTACGCGATAGACTGTTATAATGCCACAGACAAACACCCAGATACATTCTTTAAACTTTGCAAACAACACCCCTTCTTGGGCCGCTAAATAAAAAGGTGACTTAATTAAAATCACGTATGAAGATGCAATATCTAAACTATTATAAAGTTGTAAAAATTAAATGTCTGCACATTGAAGATATTTAAAAAAAAATCATGGCTATGTACCATTTGGAGGTCACTGAATTGAAAAATATTTATTTTTAATTTTATGTATGTTTGCAGGTATTTATCGTTGTAGTTTCATCACGCCAAATCGGCTAAACGGCTTTCAACAATTTCTGGTACATGGGTAGCTCGGTAATCACACATGGTAATAGGATACTTTTTACCCGACTACGCTAAAGAAACGCAAACAAGCAAAGAGACAAACACTGTCTTAAAATAATTTGTTTGACCTCATCACACCGCTGCATACCTATAACATTGATTATTTCATTTTTGTCGTGTTTTATTTATGTCGTTTGACTTTATTTAGCTGAAATACAAGAAATGTAAAAAAAATTCTGGAAAACTATATATTCCATTAAAAAGTTGTAAAACTGTCATCCAAAATTGCAGATGGTTTCAAAAATACAAGTGATACGGACTATTTGAAGGATACTGAATCGAAAAAAAATCACGCCAAAACGGCTACACGGATTTCAACTATTTCTGGTATACGGGTAGCTGGGAATTTACAGATGGTTATAGGATATACGTCTTACTCAACTACGCTGAAGAAAAAAAATAGGGTTATGATTTTGTTCTTCGCCGCTGAAGAAGTTGCGGGCACCTTGTAGTATATTTATAATTAGATTTATATCATATCTTTAGCACGATAGATACATGATAAGCATCCATCACTTCAAATCTCTCACGTAATATTACTCTGAGAGGTAATATTAGTGAAGTGTTGTGTTTTAAATTTAAAGCAACAAGGCCAAACACGTGCCGTTAACTAGTTTCATTCATGAACGCTCCGCAATAGCATTAAGTACGTGTTAATCATAGCGGTAGCATAGCTACCTACGCCTGTATTTCAAACGTGTGGCTAAATGTACACATGTGTGTTATTGTGGTAGCCATACGTTACATATTCTTCTTGCGGGCAAAGTAACGCTGCCAATCAATTGGAGCTGAACAGTGCGGTGCTGTGCGAAATTAACCAATCACATTCTACAGATACAAATTTGCTCGTGCGGGTTTCAACAATGACGCACCCTGATTGGTCCATTTAGCACAGCTTCGCTTCAATAAATTGGCAGCCTAACTATTGATACAGTTTGACTACTAACATTTGCAGATACATTTTCAAATCACATTATTGTTCATAAGCAGTGTCACTTGAAGTGTCGGCCTAGGATTAAATTTACAAATAACATATTATAGGTAATTTTTAAAACTATAATAGTAATCATTGATTTAAACTTACACGATCTTCACTCATTATGACAACACAGCAAAACGGGGCTTTATCGCGTCGTCATCACGTACGTCCATGGTCTTGAAGGAACTACTTCCTGAACTGAGTTCCTTCGAGACCATGGACTTACGTCCGATACGTGACGTCCGATACGTCGAAGAATTACCAACGAACGATAAATAAATGAATCATATTTATACGCGATGAAGCCCCGTTTTGTTGTGTTCAATAATAGTAATTTCTTTTACAAACTTGCTACTGTGGCGCCACCAATTTAACGCCTTTTGGAGGACACTTTGTACGACGACGCAATCAACCGCACATTGCATTTGAACACCGACCTCTCCGCCGGCGGAGGCGCCCACTGCGGAACCTTTCAGATACAATCAAGCATAGGTTGAGCAACATACATACACATACTGATATAAAAAAAAATAGTATTAGGTACACTATAGCTGTTCGTAGCGCACGCGCGCGACTGCTCCCACACGCTAGATGCCGAGGATGTAGTGTTATCCTACCGCCTAGCACGCCGACGACGGTTACAGCAAACATGCTACCCTTTAATTGTGACATAGATACAAGTCAAAGCGCAATAGGTACATGGTTCAAAGCGGATGGATCAATTCGAGGCGATTGGCATAGTGCCCGCTGGTGGGAGGTTGACACGCTCGACGCGTAATCCATAGGTACCGGGTTCGAGCCCTGGTGTAACCATGTGCGAGGGCAATCGTTTTGTTTGCGCTTTTACTTGTATCTATGTCACAATAGATAGTAATGTGGTGTTAGTTTGTATTTGCAGAGATTGTTATCCTTGGTTTTCTATACGCCATAGTTGTTACCAGACCCACACAATACACTAACGGCATCTGGCGATTTATCGGATGATAAACACTTGATATTGTTTACATTTACTGATAATTGTATTCCCTTGAAACCATCTTCCCGGTTGAAATTCCGGTGTTTCTTACTACCCGTACATTTGTAATATTGCGATTGCATAGCTGCTTACGCCAGTATTTCAATTATGTGGCTAAACAATTGCTGGCGCTAGCGAAATGTTACGTATTCCTTGTATGACAAAATTACCTAACGGTATTGGTTTTTCTCACAGATCAAGTCAGGCACTTTTTATAAGGTGTTACGCTGGCATATGTAAAATTCATAACAGGAAACTTTATAACCGTCCTTTCGCTTCAGCGTAATTGAGCTAAGAATATGCTATAACCATGGATGCCCAGTATTACCCGTTGCATTTGGGTAATTTCGATGTTTTTCTAATGCACTTAATTATATAGTGAGGTTTTTAGAATAAATTAATCATATGAGCTTTTGATGAATATAAGACAGTGAGCGTTAATATGGCGTTGGATATGATGGAATTATGAGTAATCATCGAAAATTATCCCAAATTCAAAATTACTGCAATTACATTTTATTGCTCTAATAAATTTGAATTGCACCATACACACTTACTTTACTTACATGTAAGGTGCGTGAATACAACAGTAATAAAAAAAATCGACTCAGCGACGCCTCAAATAGTCTGTATTGCACTATTTTTTAAGTCTTGATGTAGAAACATTTCATATTTAGAACTTTATAATAGTCTAGAAGTCCAAATTATGACGCTACGGTAAGGCAATGCAATGCCTGTTATTCGGTTTCGCAAATTATATTGTTATGTTTAACCCGATTACGCTGAAACAAAAATGGGGGTTTTGACTTTTACCTTCTCATCGAACGAAGTTGTTCTAGCAGGTCAATATGTATACTTACATGATTCCCGGGTCTCCTTCAAAATCCCTTATGTCATTTGTCCTAACGCATTTTTTTCAGAAACCGTAAATTACTCAGGATTTTTTAAAAGATCGTCGTATAGATTAGGTTAGATTAGTTTTATAACAATCCTGAAAAGTTTACAGTTTCATAAAAAAAATGCGTTAGGACAAACGATACATTAGGACAAACGAAGTTAGGGATTCCGATATAGATCCTTAATTTCCATCCTTCACGTTGTATCTAACTATATCGGTTATTCAAGCAGCTAGATGCAATTTGAATGTGGTGAGCGTGTGAAGCGCATATTGAGGCCTTGACTAGCTCAAGACGAATACACTAGGGTCGATTTCACCAACGTAGTATAAGCCATATTCCAATAATAAATCATTAATTACACGTGAGTCAACTCATTTTACGTTTCACCAATAATTAACCTAAAGATAAAATGCTTAAGCTAGAGAATAATCTTACACCGTCAATTTCGGCACAGTACACTGTTAGACATAGATTAGTATTGTCATTGTCACTGTCAAGTGAATTCCATATTTACGTCACAATTGATGTATTACCCGAACCAATTTAAAAATACGCAGCACCATTGCTCAAACATGGGACCAACTGTCTTATGTTACTTGGGTGCATTATGATTTCATTCAATTCATTCGTTCAACGTTACTAAGTAACTATGCGAGTGAGTGCTATCCGTAGACTAGCGTGGTGCAATGAAAATGAAGTTAACCATCGAGTAAATCGTTAGATTATAATTATACTGGGTTAGCCACTCTCGTGTAAATTGATTGTTGGTGAAATCGGCCCTCAGCGAACGAAATTGTTCCAGCAGGTCAATATGTATACTTACATGATTCCCGGGTCTTCTTCAGAATCCCTCATGTCATTTGTCCTAACGCATTTTTTTCAGAAACCGTAAATGACTCAGGATTTCTTAAGAGATCATCGTATAGATTAGTATAGGTTTGTTTTATAACAATCCTGAAAAGTTTAAAGTTTCGTAAAAAAAATGCGTTAGGACAAACGATACATTAGGACGAACGCAGTTAGGGATTCCGATATAGATCCATAATTCCCATCCTTCACGTTGTACCTAACTATATCGCTTACTCAAGCGTCTAGATGCAATTACAATGTGGTGAGCGTGTGAAGCGAATATTGAAGTCTTGACTCAAGACAATTACACTAACAGTATTACAAGTTACAGAACGTAGAATTAGGGCGAGTTTCATCGACCACGTTAAACGAAGTGGTTTTCACTTAACTGGGGCTGCCAACTGGGAGACTATACTAGCCTGAGAAAATGTACATCAAACTTAGGTAATGGAATGGTTTGAAAACAATTTCAAACCATGCATTCAATTACCTAAGACTGTAGAAGATTACAGGGGCCCTATCATGAGTTCGGCACGAGCGAGTATTAGCGCTCGATAATGGTCTATCTCTTTCGCACTATTGGCGCGTGCGAGAGAGGTACACTGACTCTCGATCCGAGATACTCGCTAGCGCCGATCGTAAACTCAGCTCATGGTAGGCACACCGAATCTTCTATGATTCTATACTATTATAAAGTTGTAAAAATGAAATGTCTATACATCCATACTAATATTATAAATGCGAAAGTGTGTCTGTCTGTCTGTCTGTGTGTCTGTCTGTCTGTCTGTCTGTCTGTCTGTCTGTCTGTCTGTCTGTTACCTCTTCACGCTTAAACCGCTGAACCGATTTGGATGAAATTTTGTATGAAGATAGTTTGAGTCCTGGGGAAGGACGTAGGCTACTTTTTATCCCGGAAAAGGACCCTTATCCGCGATAAACGAATTTAAGGCGGACGAAGTCGCGGGCAGAAGCTAGTTAGAAATATATAAAGAAAAGTAGTACGGACTATTTAGAGGTCACTGAATCCAAAAATATTTGTGTTTATATTTTTTTACTAGAAAGCGCCCGCAACTTCATTCGCGGAGGAGAAAAAATCACAACCCCTCTTTTTTTCTTTAGCATAGTCAGGTGAAAAGTATCCTATAACCATCTGGAGATACCCAGCTACCTGTGTACCAAAAATAGTTGAAATCCGTTTAGCCGATTTAGCGTGATGAAGCCACAACGACACATACAAACATTTCATTTTTACAACTTTATAATAGTATAGAAGTTTGTATATTGTGTTTGTATATTTTGTTGTGGCTTCATGACGTCAAAAAACAGCTAAACAGATTTCAACTTTTTTTAGTAAACGGATAGCTGGGCATACACACATGGTTATAGGATACTTTTTAACCGATTACGCTGAAGCAAATGGAGGGTTTTGATTTTTTCTTCCTCCGCGAACGAACTTGCGTCTTCTAGTCCATACCTCTATACTGTATATACTATAATACTATATTATACTATATATAGTATATAATATTATAAATGCGAAAAGTGTGTCCGTCGGTCTATCTGTCTGTCTGTCTGTCTGTTACCTCTTCACGCTTAAACTGCTGTACCGATTTGGATGAAATTTGGTATGGAGATAGTTTGAGTCCGGGGGAAGGACATAGGCTACTTTTTATCCCGGAAAAATAACCTTATCCGCGATAAACGAATTTAAGGCGGACGAAGTCGCGGGCAGAAGCTAGTCTTCTATAAACTCAAAGATAGTTAAACGATAATGTTGCACGTAAATTTGAAACGGTCGTAATTTTGTAATCTAAAAGCAATTAAAAAGTGATAATATCTAGGTACACGTAATTTAGGTACGAAACTGATAAAACCAAATATATAGCTTTATGAATCCATACTTAATATTATAATTGCAAAAATGTGTCTGTCTGTCTGTCAGTTACCTCTTCACGCTAAAACCGCTGAACCGATTTGGATGAAATTTGGTATGGCGATAGTTTGCATCCCGGGGAAGGACATAGGCTACTTTGTATCCCGGAGAAATACCCTTATCCGCTATAAACGAATTTAAGGCGGACGAAGTCGCGGGGAGAAGCTGGTACTATTATAAAGTTGTAAAAATAAAGTCTCTTTTCATTGAAGATATTAAAAAATAAAATGAAAAATTGACTAATTGAATGGAATTTTTTTTTTGGATTTTTGGATGTTTGTATGTGTTGTTGTGGCTTTTATACGCCAAAGTGGCTAAACGGATTTCAACTATTTTTGCTACACGCGGGTATCTGGTCATCCACAGATGGTTATATGACACTTTTTACCCGACTACGAGCCGTTTGGGAGAGAACTCATATATCACGTATTTTCGTAAAATTTGTTTGATATTAAAATTCTATGCAAATTATGTTTTATTAGAATAAATCCAACACATGTAGTTACACTAATAACACACATTTTGAAAAATCTCACGTAAAATTGGATTGGAGATTGGATGGGTTGAGCCGAATTTCATGAAATATCACTATGTAAAACCGCCAAAGACGCCTCACATAGTTAATTGACGCCCCATAATGAGTCCCAGCGACCGGGTTTGTTCTTGTCATGAGATTAAGTTCCCCAGAATGTCCTGAAACATGCCGAACACCACTCGGACTTTTTGATATGAGTAACCGCTACTGTGATCTAAATAAGCGCAGAACGGTTGTAAACCAAGGCAGTAATTAAAATTGTATTGCGCAAGATTCAACACAAACCCAATCTTGGCCGAGATAAAACATTCATCACGAAAGTCTATTACAAAGAAAAATATTTTGACAGGACGAAATGTTCAACTTTATTTGCGGCATTTTCTTTTATCAATACTTCATTTTATTTTCTACCTCACTACTCAGTATTAATGTCGAGAATTCTTATGTGCGCGGTTTGTCCGTTGTAAACATGGTCGAATAATCTTGCTGAATGACAGAAGGGCTTATGATATTTAATTAATGCGAAGCTTTTACAACCTTTTGGTATGTTTAGCTGTATTTAATTAATACACTTCACAATTTGAGCCGTGGATTGAACTATGTGTGGAATTATGCAGAATAATGTGGATATGAAATATGTTACGTAGTGAAGCTCGCATTTTGGGGCAGCCTGAAGTATCACAAAACACAATGCAATGCTAAGCTTGATCATTATGGCGTAAGAGACTATCTATCTATCAGCCACGGACGTCCACTGCTGAACATAGGCCTACCCTGTAGCTCGCCACAGGGTGCGATCCTGTACAGACCGCCGTCCTACGCTGCGCTTTCCTATGCGTGGTCGCCACTCCAGGACTTTATTGCCCCAACGGCCATCCGTTCGCCGGGCTACATGGCCCGCCCGTTGCCACTTCAACGATAAAATCCTGTGAGCTATGTGGGTTACTTTGGTTCTTCTGCGGATGTCCTCATTTTTGATTTTATCACGAAGAAAAATCCCGAGCATAGCCCTTTCCATTGCACGTTGTGTAACTCAGATCCGCCTTATGAGTCCCATTGTGACCGACCATGTCTCAGTTCAAATGTATGAGTAGGTGCATTGTGTTCTTAAGGCGGGCCCGGTCATTTTCAGATTTAGCCAGTTTAGCTTTAGATCTAAATCTGAGTTAGAGCAAATCTGGTCGTGCCAGATTTCCCATGGGTTTGTTTCTGAATCAGATGGTTTATATCGCTTATAAAGTGGAAATAACTTTCTCTATAAGTCAATTTCTGAGTAGGTCAGATTCTGAGTAGATAGACGGTCATGCTAGTATTGTATCGGATTAGTAATAAGTTTGATTCGACGAATTGCATTTTCTAATTATGTCATATACGTATTGGATCGATTTCAAAATATGTCCGAAATTTGTCCAGAAATTGCTTAACACATAATCTGTTCTGTCCTACTCAAATTAGTTATAACCGGTATGAAATCCAATAATCTTAGAATCTAATGTAGGTACTCACAAAATTTCACTGTACTTATAGTATTCAAGTATGGATGACTATTCAGAGGCAGAATAAATAAGTAAAAACCATCTAGCTACGCCTGAAACGTCCGTAAACTGTACTACTTAATCTTATACTGGGTAATTCGCTAGTAAAACTAAAAATGGAAAATCACCAAGAAGACCAGAATAGGCCCACTGTGCTTATAAAAGAGAGATAACCAGTAAGTAACTTATGTTACGCGGAATCAACAAAGCTTCTGATTCAATGGCGGATGCAAACAACTGAATAATAGAAACGAAAATAACTCACAACTCGGACTGAACTGAGTCATGGAACTCGCAACATCTGTGGCCACAGCGGGGTTTAGAGCATTTAACTAATGTAACTGACAAGCCGTATCATTACTGAACAAATTCTTCATGCTTTTTTAGCGGAGGGTCGGGTAAGCACGTATATATATATATATATATATATATATTTTTTAATTTTTAAAATGATGATTTTATCAATAATATTATACTTAAGTTAAATGATCTGATTAGGTTTTTCTGGGTTTCCCTAATCCTTGCAGCAAATGTTGGATCATATTGTATGTCTCCCAGCAAACATTCACTCTCATGTAACTGACATTTCGAAAGTGCTTGTAACTAGGCCTACTTGAATAAAGAATATTTTTATTGATTGATTGATTGATATATGTATAATTATACTTAAGTTAAATGATCTGATTAGGTTCTTTCTGTTTTTCCCTAATCCTTGCAACAAATGTTGGATCATATTTTATGTCTCCCAGCAAACATTCACTCTCATGTAACTGACATTTCGAAAGTGCTTGTAACTAGGCCTACTTGAATAAAGAATATTTTTATTGATTGATTGATTGATATATGTATAATTATACTTAAGTTAAATGATCTGATTAGGTTTTTCTGGGTTTCCCTAATCGTTGCAACAAATGTTGGATCATATTGTATGTCTCCCAGCAAACATTCACTCTCATGTAACTGACATTTCGAAAGTGCTTGTAACTAGGCCTACTTTAATAAAGAATATTTTGATTGATTGATTGATATAGAACGCTACGGACATATTCCTATTTCTACACACGCACACAATTAAAAGAACTCAGCCACAAACAAAAAAACACCCACACACTGATAATTTACTGTATGAACTAGTCGGAGATTTAGTGATTACTTTGGCAGAGGAGAAATTGTTTTCGTCTGGTATCTCCAGTGGTTTAATGCTCTAAGCTGCGGAGTGTTTTAGTTAATGAATTCAAATTATTAAATGTCTCTTTAACTCATTCGAAAGAGTTGTTTCCTGGCGTCAATATAAATTAATCTATATCAACCATTAAAAAAAAGTTTTAAAAAATACACGAGATCATCAAACATTTCCATTTCATATACCGCGTGCAATGTTTTTCTATCAAAGCTTACAAAATAACGATATATGAAATAAACATTACACGAAACGTTGTATATAATACTCGTATTTAAAAGTTGTACCATAAGTGTGTTTGGAGTTATGAAAATATATCAATTGTTTTTTCTTCGAAATGCCCTTAATTTCACCCGCAATTAAGAGTAGATAGGTATTATTATAATTGTATGCTAAAACTTAACAATTTTTACTTTAAAAAAATCACACCAACGTAGCCGGAGAGCAGAATTTGGTTAGGTAAAGATTAGTAAATCCTAGGCGGTTTCATAGCTAAAAACAATAACCTCCAGAGGAACTGAAATAATGGCTCATTTATGATAGAAATAGTAGAAATATCATACCCAAACGGGTTGTCTATTTTAGCTATCATGTGTTGATACTCGTACAATAAATATGTCAACGCGCAACGTATCCCTATCAATCACAAACTAACAGGTCAATTCTAAAACAAATATAAAAGTCACAGCTGAGGCTTCGTTCCATTTACGGTAACTAGTTTGTCATTCACTGTGAGGTCTTCCTAAATATATGTGGGAATGAAAATATTTATCCAGATTTTGTATGCCTTTTACAAATTTAATAGACAAGGTTAGAACCTATTACTAAGCATTTGATAATACTTGTGTCGGGAAATACCATTCTTCATTCGTGTACATCCTATTTATAACCATCTGAGGATACTTATTGCAGTTACTCGTGTACCAGAAATAGTTGAAATCCCTTTAGTCGTTTTGACGTGTTGAAGCCACGACATATATACAAGCATACAAAAAAATCAATACAATATTTTTCGATTCAGTGGCCTTCAAATAGTCAGTTTTTTTTAATTTCTTCAATATACAGATCAAATAAAGTAAATTATCTTTTTCCAGATAAAAAAAGTTCATAATTAAAGTGTTTGCAAATGTTAAAAAGAAGAACAGATCAGGGTTTTTTGATTAGTTGCATTAGAAAATAATATATTTAAAAAAAAAACAAAAGATTTGTGGGTACCTATCTCGGACACCACTGAGAAGCAGTGACCTTCCGACTGAAACTGCTTGGTATGCTCTCTGCAGCATTGGTAGGGGTGACGAACACCCCCTGCCGCTGACAGCCGAAACCATCCCGTCTCTTGAGGACAGCTCGAAAGTGTCACCACGTCAGATACATACGGGGTGACACCTTACGCATCCGACGTACTATCACCGAGGATCTCTAGGAGAGCGGCGAACGACACCGTTTGTGGGATGTCTTCCGGGAAACCATCCCTTCGAACAAACCAACACTACACCACCATCCCAGATCAGCAGTGAACTCTGCTATTGCAAAGAAACATGCTGAGGGATCATCTAGGTGGTACGGAAAGGCCTCTAGGAGCCTATCACAGGCCCTTAGCCTATACACTAATCTACATACTCTGTTTCCAGAGAGCTTGCGTAGGAACCCTCCCCTGTCAGGTTATTGACCAAAAGCAGTAGCCATTACTTGCTGTGGTTCCAGGGTGCATCGGGCCAAGTCCTACCCTTTCAACCTGATCAAGGTAAATGAGTAAAACTCGAGCACACGAGGTTACTGACTTTCTTGACTTGCCAAAAATGACTTGTACCTATTGCGTTATTTTGGACGATTTACTGTTCGTCATACTGAACATTTAAGAGGATTTTATACACCTGCTTAACTGGCAACTTCGCATATTATTTGGTTTTTCTTGATTATTTTGAGAAATAAGAATGTAACTTGAACATGTTCTCAATACATTCATTATGTTTTCGGTAGTTAAGCTGGCACAATGCGAAAATTCATTCAATTGCCACAACTATAATTCTAAAAACGAATTCATGTCTTTAACTTGTTTTGTAAGGCAATAAAGACAAAAGTGATTAATAGTTAAACGCATCATACATCCTAAAGATGCAGGTATATAGGTATGTATTGAACAAACCTTTAAGTTTCATTCAAATACCACAAAATAATTAAAGCAGAATTAAAAAAAAATCGTCGTTGCCAGTTAAGCAGGTATGAACGCTCTTGATCACAAAAAACTTCGAAGCTAACAACAGTCAATAAATGTGAATTTTATAGTTTTTTTAATGTTATACGCAAACGAGCAAACGGATCGCCTGATGGTAAGCTATCACCGTCGCCCATAGACACCTGTAACACCAGAAGAGTCACAAGTGCGTTGCCGACCTTTCAGGTGGGCGTACGCTCTTTTTTGTAGATTTAAATAAAATACAAAACAATTAACAAAAGGTACCTATTCCAATATATCTATAATGGTACATCTTACTTATAGATGATGAAGATGTTAAAATTATCGTTCACCTTTTATAAATATTGTGAAATAGTACGATCGGAAAGACAAAAGTAATCCGATTAATATATATATATTTCATTCCTTACCTCAAGCGATATTAAGAAGCGCACCCATTTGTTCCAAAAAGCTCATCCGGATCATCCGATTCTTCATTAAGATTTAACAGAACAATTTCGGAGAAAATATCTACCTAATAACACTCAATTTTGAAACAGCATTTAACACTGAGTAACATCCACTCTTAACATCACATAGTATACTTGATTTAAAATGTTATAATTATTAACCACTAACTTCAATTTGTTTATTGCCTGAAATTCTAAATCCCGCAATCGGCTGTGTTTTTATTACAAAGCAGTTTTACGAAAACGCATTAAATTACGAGATTATAAGTGAATTAAAATATCAAGCACTAACAAAACTCACTACACAAATAACACTTAAATTTCAATTCAAACTCAACGTTTCAAATTTAAATAAACACGTGGTTTAACGGTTTTAAAACTTTCATTTGTTTTTTGTGTTGTCGAAGTTTGTCCGAGTGACGTGTCGAGTTTTACAGCCTAGGGCGGGTAGGGCGGCGTGTGGGCTCGGCGGGCGGCCGCCGTGTACTGACGTGTTGAGAAGCTTACTGGTCCCACTTGCGACCTTTTTGTGTATAAGTTAGGTTAGTTTAGCTAATGGTTAGGATTTGGAGCGGTTGGAAAGGTTAATTTGCTACTGTTGTGTGAATTTCAGATCGAAGCATTAAAACTTCCTTCTTCAGCGGGGAAAGGAGAAGTATTGTTTCGATAAAATGAAATAAGTAGAGGATGAAAGGTTAAATTTAATAAAATTTTCTAAAATAACCCAATTTCATTTAAAAAAAACCGGCCAAGTGCGAGTAGGACTCGCGCACCGAGGGTTCCGTACAAACTTTCACTTACCCTCACATTATTATATTACCCGGTACCGGTTGAGTTAAGTTTGCACCATCTATAGCATTGCATACAAACTTTAACGCAACCCGGTTATTCAAAAAGGTTTTTGTAAGTAAAAGAAAAAAAACTAAAGGGGGGGATACAGATTAAGCCCTTTATATGATACTCTACTTGACCTTGTAGCTAGACTTTTAATTTGTCCCCCCCCCCCCCTCCCCTCATATACGTCGTTTTTTTTAGAAAATAAAAACATTTTTTCAAATGTCTCCCTTGCAATACATATGAGCTAACCATGTTTATATATATTCCAAATTTCAAATATATAGCATAAGTAGTTTTTGAGATATGGCGCACCTTGTGACGTCACTTAGAGAATGTTATGCTTCCTACACATGTTTACGAATATCTTCAAAACTAGTTGCAATAAGAAAAATGCGGCCTTGATAATTAACAAAATTTTATGTCGATTTAATATTACTTGGTAATTTAAAATGTATAAAATAATAATTGTAACTTTGACAGAGTAACATACATCTTTTCCCAGTCCATCCGTGACCATTTAAAGCTGGAAAGCTTCCGAAACGTCGGGAACTAAAATGACATAATATACGCGATATAATCCGTTAAATGATAAATTGTTTTATTTCAATTTTAAATGTATTTAGTCAATTCGATCCTCATTATCTAATACAACAAACAATGTTTGATTATTGATTTAGTTATACTGATTTTATCTATACGTGACTTTAAGTATTAATTGTCGACACGTTTGGCTCAGTGGGTTGTACAACGGCCTACGAAGCTAGCGGTCCCGGGTTCGAATCCCGGCCAGGGCATGTGTTTGTGTGATGAGCACGAATGTTTGTTCCTGCGTCTTCGATGTTTTCTGTGTATTTAAGATGATAATTTAATATTATGTATATCTTCGCCTAGTACCAATAGTACAAGCTTTGCTTAAAGGACTAGGTCGATTTGTGTAAGATTGTCCCTGATATTTTTTTATTTATTGTGATTAGCTAAAAATCCGACCAAGAGCATGTTGGACCATGCTCAATGTAGGGTTCCGCAGCCGTTTATACAAAAAAAATGCACTACAGATGAAAAAAAATACGATATGAAAATCTATACAACTCCCGGCACCTGCGTCCTTTTGCTGAGAAGCGCAGTTTTTTGGCAATAACTTAAAAACGCTATGTCCGATCATGTTGAAGACAATTTTCGTTGAAAGTATTTATTAAAGCTTTATACTCGTATTTGTAATTTTTTTTCATATTTTTAGGCATACCGTTTAGAAAATAGAAATTGATGCTACTTTCGGAGCGATTATTTTCGAAATTATCCACTATTTTATAAAAATTTGCTCAAAATGATGCAGGACCCTCGTTGCTTATTTGACTCACGCTGTCCAGTTATTGATGTCACGAGAGTTGTGAAGCGGAAACTTTTATCCCTGTTCTGACGTCAAACTGTCAGTTTATGGTTTTACATTTCTTTTATAGAGACGAATTTCGAATAGTTTATGTTTTTATTGAAAGTTATATACTGGTCGTAAATGAAGCTTCTAGATTAAGAAAGGTACCACTGTATATTTCAGCACTTAACTGTTTTTCAATGAAATGTGATTTTAGCAGCACAAATACATAAATCCCGATTGTGTAAGAAAAACTTCTAAAAAACAAAGAGTTTTTCATAACAAAAGTGAAGCTGGCTATTTCAAGATCCCTGAATGAAAGACATTTTTTTTTATATTTTTAACATTAACCGTAAAACATAAAATCTATGTTAATTTTACTTTTTTTATCTCAGTCGCAAAAATTTGGATGTCACAAATATAACGAGTGTTCTGTGTGTCTTTTGCTGTAAACATCGGAGCTTGCTCTTAAATAAATTAATCAGAAGTGAACGTGTTGTTATCTGAAGACTTAAGATAATTAAGCCGTTTCATAATCATTTGCTTTTTTTATCCTTTTGTAAGTGTGTCGTGAGTTCTATCATTGAAATACTTACTGTTGTTAAACACATCTATACTATAAAAATGAAATGTCCGTCCATTGAAGATATTTTCAAAAAAAAGGAGGTCACTAAAACGAAAAATATATTTTTTTGGATTATTTGTATGTTTGTACACGGATAGCTGGGTATCTCCAAATGGTTATAGGACTTTTTACCCAACTATTCTAAAGAAAAAAAGAAGGGTTATGACTTTTTCTCCTCCGCGAACGAAGTTGCGGGCGCCTTCTAGTTAGTAATAATAGAAAAAATGGGACAGTGACGTAGCGTGGTATGCATCTACGCATGTCTTGGACTATAGCTAATGCGCGGCGCATTTAAAATTAAAAACATACAAGGGCGCTGCTGGTGCTAACTGGATGGTGTTCGAAAATTTCAGTAGCTAGTAAAGTTGCCATAGCTCAGTTGGTCAGAGCACTTCTGCGTTAAAAAATAGGTTGCAGGTTCAAATCCTGCTTGCAATTTTTAGTAGGTATCATTTATTTTTTTCTGAAACTCTAACACTGATCAACTGAATTTAATGATACTTATTTTTATACACAATTGTATTTTATGCACTAACTGCGATAAGACGGGTCTTAAAACGCGATTGACCTGAGAAAGGTAGGTTCCGTAGCCAAAATGGCAAAAACGGAACCCTTATAATTTCGCCATGTCCACCCGTCCGTCCGTCCGTATGTCACAGGCATTTTACTTAAAAACTACTAAATGTATGTTGATGATATTTGGAGTATAGGTGTCTTATGTAAGCTGCTTCTTAGTTTTATCACACACATCGTCGTCATGGCGGCCATAATGGACGATGAATAAATAAATAAATTAATATTAAGGGGCAATTTTACACAAATCGAACTGGTCCTACGTTAAGCTCAATAAGGTTTCTATTATGAGTACTAGACGACGATATAATTAATAGATACATTACTTATATACATAGAAAACATCCAAGACTCTAAAACAATTATTTATGCTCATCACACAAATATTTGCCCTTACCGGGTTTTGAAGGACCTCAGCTTCGCAGGCAATGTTGCTCCCACTGAGCTAAACCGGTTGTCGAAATCGATGATGAATCGATGTCAAAAGATCGCGAGAGCCATATCTCCTTCTTATATAAACCTCTCGCGATCTTTTGTTACCGGTCGATGAACTTATTCGTTTGTTCAGTTGTTATGGCATGTGACAACCAACACGCGATCCAACCCCACCCGGTCTCCCCTTCTGGCACGTGCCAGCCTAACAAAACAGTTTACGACGGAAGTTGCAATTTTTCAGGCGTCCGACCCGCATAAAGACGTCATAAAAAATGCCCTCTTGAGACAAAGTTAGTTTTGTTAACAATGTTGTTTGGAATACATTTTGCGGTACAGAGGTTTCATTATAACAACTTCATACATTAACATCTTATAAAACTATCGAGTTGAAGACAACTGGTGGGATTTACAAAGGGTACTAACGAAACCCTAAGCCTCCGCTGTCTATCTGTCCGTCACAGGGCTATATCTAAAGCCTGTGCTTTTAGGCATTTAAAAGATGGTAAATAAAAAAAACCGGCCAAGAGCATGTTGGACCATGCTCAGTGTAGGGTTCTGCAGTCGTTCATACAAAAAATGCATCGCAGATGAAAAAATACGATTTGGAAAAGTGCACTAGCAAAAGAGCGTATTTCGACGGTGCTTATATCCGTCTGACGTTGAAAAACAATTGCATGCCAGATGCTGGTGAAATATGTATTGTTCCTTATCAGAGTCTCCTTAAGAATCTCAATATCAATTTTCGTTGAGATATTCTGAGTGGCTTACATTGTCAAGACTAACAAAATGTAATTAAAGTTAGAAAAATCTTCTTCATTCAAAAACATTACGCACTGGAATAGACTTTCACTTGAACGTTTTTAAAGTATTACCACGAGAGCACTCATGAATTACTCATTATTGTCTTTGTTTGAGCCTTTAAGAAGCTTCAAGAAGATCATAAAAAAGTTCTGTTTACTTACAGACTTTTACATGAAGTCTGACTGTTAAGACTGACTATTGAGTTTCTTTCGGCTTTCTTCTCAACAGTGTTCTCCTCTTGGGCAATGCCAGTACACTCACATTTGTAAAAGTGGCCTTGCGGCGTACTGTAAACTATTAGAAAGTTGTAAAAATTAATATCTGTACATTGAAAATATTAAAAAAAAAGAAGTGCTTCGGACTATTTGAAGAGCACTGAATCGATAAATAATTTTATTGGATTTATTTTGTATGTTTGTATATGTCGTTGTGGCTTTATTACAACCAAAGGGCGAAATACACTCACAGATTTTAACTATTTTTTAGTACACGGGTAGCTGGGTATTTACAGATGGTTATTATATACTATTTACTCGACGACGCTGAAGAAAAACAGAGGGTTATAATGATCTTAATTGCAGGCCGGATTTAAAGCATTTAACTAATGGAGATACGATACGAATACATTCCCCTCTGCGAAGGACCATTAAAACAAGAGAAGTGACAATTATCATACTTCGGATCGTGCTCCGATCGCAAGGGATCATCATTCTCATGCTGATGATCTTCAAGCTGTTCATGCTGAAGTTACTCCCGTTGCGGCTACTCATCCTAGGGCTCACCAGCTTCAAGAAGTTCCTCGGCTTCATTTCCCTCATTATACCAGGTACCTACTTCACTATTCCAGAAGAGTCTCATCATTTTCATGCTACTGATCCTGTTTCTGCTTCTCATCCTGGTGCTCGCCAGCTCAAGGAGTTCATCGGCTTCATGGCACTCATCATCCTTGGAACTCGTACAACGACGAAAGAATGGATATTCTGACAAAAACTAGATAGCGCTTTAAAACTTAACATTTAACGATGTTATAATTGTAAAAATAAATTATTTATTGTTACAATATTTATAGTGATTTTCCAAAATTTTAAGCCTATGAGTTTCGGAGATAAGGAGGGGGGAATGGTCAATTTTTGCATATTTTCTTTAATAACTTCAAAACTGTTCATTACAAAATTATAAAAAAAATATATACGAGATTGTCGTCACAAAACCTTTAATTTGATGTACCACACAATACTGTTTGAAAACTTTTTTTTAAATATTTTCTAATTTACCCCTCAAAAGTACCGTTATCGCTTAAAATGCATTTATTTATGTTACACGTCCAACTTTGGGTCAAAGGCGACGTATATGTACCAAATTTCAACTCAATTGGTCCAGTAGTTTCTGTGCAAATTGACTGTGACAGACGGACGGACGGACACACGAGTGAGATTATAAGGGTTCCGTTTTTTCCTCTTGAGGTACGGAACCCTAACAAAACAAGAAAGATATTTAAAATAAGATTGTAACGGACTATTTGACGGTCACTGAATCGAAAACAATTATTTTTGATGTTTTGTATGTTTGTATGTGTCGTTGTGGCTTCATCACGCCAAATTGGTTAAATCGATTCAGCTATTTTTGGCTCAAGCTGGGTGTCCACAGATGGTTATAGAATACTTTTTACCCAACTACGCTGACGAAAAAACTTTTTCTACAATAATATTTGTAAGATTATTAACATTCACCAGTACACAACGGGTTAGGGTATTTGTGGCTTATGTCCTAATCCTATCTCGACACGGAGGCACTTCGCGCCAGCCAATAACACACCTGCACACCTACTTACATATGCTACTCGTTGAATTTATCTGCAATGTTTTTCATGTTTTCTTATCTCTCTATTTGTATCGCATAGTTTCATGCTTAGTTTACATCATATGTACGCATTGTTATCTCATGGTTAGTGCACTTCTAGGCCCCGAGATACAGGCCCAGCCTAGTTCGGCGTCTGCGAAATATTACAGTGTATTTTATTCAAGTGTGCTTTGTGAAATATATTTATTGTTATTATTATTATCCTCACCTTCTAGTAGATTAATATTTGTTCGCACACAAATATGTAACTGGTATAACGACAGAAAGTTTGCCGATAAGATAACAAGCGGTTCGTTAGTGTGCTGAGGCGTTGTGCGAGTTTATAACGCTTTAGAATATAAAGGATCTAACAGCCCTTGCGGTGTCTGGTGACTTAGTCTTTTTCAATTGGATCACAGATTTGCTTGCAGACGACGGCTGTAATAAGGCTTTACTGATTTTTACAAGTATTTTTGGTTATGGGCATCACGGTGAGGCTTTTGTGCTGATTATTTAAGATTAAATGTGATAAATAATAAATTTAATAATGTAATGAAATACTATTCCAGTTTCGGCGATCTACGTTCACTCCAGTCACTCGTAACTGGAGCCGAAATTCACTTGGCGAATGACAATGTCCTTTTAGATGTTTCCAAGATATGTTTGCTTTAGCAATGTGTTGTAACTTTTTTTTTAACAAGGAGAAATATCATTGGGTATGTATGACTCCAGTGAAAAGCAGAGCCCTACCGACTAACACTCCTTAGGATGCCTTCTGCGACAATAGTACGGGTGACGCGAGATCGTGAACACCCCCTGCCGCTGACATCCTAAGCCATCCTATTTCTGGTGGATGGCTCGAAAACCCCACCCAGACACATACAGAGCGACACCTCACGCATCCGAAGTACCCTCACCAAGGACCTCCACTTTGAGATATCGGCGAACGACCCCGTGATCACCCTCTCAGGTCCGTGTAGTGAGGGGACGCCATTCAGGGAAAACGTCCCTTCGAACAAACCATCACTACATCATCGTCCCATATCAGCAGTGAATTCTGCTAATGCAGAGAAATACGCTGAGGGACCGTCCAGGTGGAAGGGAATACCCTCCAGGAGCGGGTCACAGGTAAAGGGCCTTTCAGCCACCGCCCCCTGCTGTCCGTTTTCTCCATTAATCTACTCTGTTTCCAGAGAGCTCGTGGAGGAACGCTCTCTTGTCAGGTTATTGGCTAACAACAAGCATTGGCTATTGCTTGCTGTTGTTTCCAAGGTTCACCGGCCCAAGTCCTACCCTTTCACCCAGATCAATCGGATCAAAGTGAATTGGTATAATTCCGTATTTTCGGACCGATGCCACCTTCAAACCTTCAAAAAAAGAGCGGACTCACACCTGAAAGTCTGACGACGCACTTGTGACTCCTGTGGTGTTGTTGATCGCATACCATTAGGCGATCCGTCTGGTCGTTTGAGCCCTATTCTCATCTAATCATGAAAAATTCGTTTCTCCGCTATCGCTGCGCATGGGAGAGGTACAGAGGGATTTCAAAAATCTTAAATATGCGATTACATAGATTTGGAAATTGCGATGGCAATTCCTATCCTCAAACATACGCAAAGTTGTTAGTTTTCCTTTTTGTATCCAATACATTTTGGAGAGTTGGCACAGGATTTTACCGATTTAATCCCATTCGTCGTTTCACAGAACGGACATTCAGGTGTGAGTGGCGATTGCATCCACACGTCTATACTAAGAATTATCAACATACAGAATTTTTAGTGGCACTAATACAAATTATCCGAGGGATTTCTTAGCGATATAAATTTATCCATAAATTGTACTTCTATGATACATGTACGTATAATATGGATATGCAAGTTGCATATCTATACTATTACAAAGTTGTACATCTGAAGTGTCTGTACATTGAAGATATAAAAAAAATTGTAACAGACTATTTGGAGGTTATTGAAATGAAAAATATTTTTTTTTGGATTTATTATATGTTTTTATGTATTGTTGTGGCTTCTTCGCGACTTAACGGATTTTAACAATTTTTTGGTAAACAGGTAGCTGGACATCCACAGATGGTTATAGGATACTTTTTACTCGACCACACTGACGAAAAAAGAGGTTTATGATTTATTTCGCCTAAGCTGACGTGGTTGAGGGCACAGTCTAGTTTATTACTAAATTGTTGTTATCCTTCTTGGAATCGAAATTAAATTTCAGGTCAGAAATCAATTAATAAATTATTGTAGTCATGACCATATCTAATATTTTCATCTGCTTCCGCGATTATTACTTATTTAAATAAAACAATCTGAAAAGCTTCCGAAGCGTCGGTAGCTCAAATGAGATAATATACGCGATATAATCCGTTAATTTGTTTTATTTGCATGTCCCTATCTTTTGATGCCAAGACTCCGATCCCTGGTAATATAATACAAGAACAAGCATTAGCAAAATTGGCGCCCAATAATTCTACATTATTAAACAAATAATCAACGAAGTGTAATAAAGTACCCATTAGTCTAATTCGGGATCGGAACAAAGACTTGTTCTGACAATCCGGAAAAGGAATTCGAGGAGAATTTTGAGTTACGTGACAAAATGTCTGGGTCTTTAATCTTGCTTTCGCCTAATGAACGAGGCTTGTACAATAAATAATCCAAGTAAATACGAAGCAAACACATTGTTTGTTTATTACAAGGACGCCTAGTTCGACTCGACAAAATAATATGTCCATTTTATTGTACCTGCTTGTACTTTGTAAAATTTGTGATTTAAATTTCAAATTTCATAGTTTAAGTAAAATGCCTGTGAAATACGGATGGACGGACGGACATGACGAAACTTTAAGGGTTCCGTTTTTGCCATTTTGTTACGGAACCCTAAAACATGATTGTCTCCATAACACTATGGTGCAGATCGTGGGAAATCGTTGGATGAGGGTGGCGCATGATCGGTCGTTATGGACATTTTTTTTCATGGGTTGACCATTTTAGAGGAGATGAATTTAGGGTTATGGTGGGGCTGCTATCTTGATTATTGGCAAACCCGGACAAAACTTCAAAACCCCCCAATATTTGGAGTAGATTAAATTTTTCCACGAACGTGTTAGATTCAATTCGATTTTTAAGGTTGCCTTGAAACATGAGGTGTCTGGATTTTACCCGGACACTTTTAAAAAAACCTCCCGGACGGCCCCGGGACGTCCTCCAAACTAGGCCAAATCTGGGGAAACCCGGACGGATGAAAATCATAGGTTATGGACATATTTGGAGGCCTTTGTCCAGCAGAGGACGCAGTTGTGGAGGCTGACATATATTACGCTGATATTAACAAATAATTGCCTTGAGTCTAAGTTTTCTATTGCCATGAATCAAGAAGTATTTTATATACAATCATTAAGGGTAAAAAGTGTTATATGAAGCCAAGTCTAATTACCCAAAAATAAAACTAGTTTTGTCGATTTTTGTACATAAAATTTGAATAACTTTCGCTTCTCCACAAAAAATATCCCCTTTAATAAAACGATTTTTTTAAAAAAGGATGACTTTATTGAGTGGTAGCTGTTTCTTTGATGTGGGGCAATGGCGACGCTAAACGGCAACGTACGTGCAACATGCAATGTGGCGGTCAAAAGAGCTAATAATGCACTTTAGTAATTTACAATAAATAGTTTACAAGATTTATCTTCAAAACCAAACCAGATTTGACTGAGGAATGCGTGGTTAAAATATTTCGGGTTCCGCGTATATTCAATCTGTGGAATGTCAGATTCATTATCAGAGGCCGGAATTCTCGTGGCACTTTTGAGCTGTCATAAGGATTTCTCAATTATCGACTACCGATATTCATATTATATCGATGCCTCATAAGATATTACTATAATTCTTATTTAAAATTTTAATTTAAGTTGGTATCCGGAGGTTATTTCGAAGATATCGCTCTTTAGCGATAAGGCCGCCTGTTGTTTACCTCTATTTTCAATCATCTTTAATATGTTGTGTTATGGATCGATATGAATATCGGAAGTCGATAATTGAGAAATCCCTATGACAGCTCAAAAGTGCCACGAGAATTCCGGCCTCTGTTCATTATATATTCCGCTGCGCATAATGAAACAAGCATGACACAAACTTCATCCATACGCGATGGCGGCAGGAAGGCAAACGAAAGTTTGCACTGCCAACAGTTTGTCTCCAGTTTATAGGTCAGTTCGGTGGAGCATTGCAAGATCTGACAACAACGAATTAAAGTAAAACGTAGAAATCATAGGTAGGTTTCATTATTTCAAATAGTTAGCCGGTTCTACGTGCAATGTGCCCATTGCCATTGCTATTTAATTTTTGCAATTCCTAGAGCTATCAATAATTGTCTCGGGTATCAACTTAAATAGTATGATGATACGAGGATGCCAGTCAGTAAGAAATCCTATTTTCAATATGTTGAAATGCGTGGAGGTAATTTTGGGGCGTCGGTTCTCAAATATTGCCTATCTTACAATGGTCCACGATTATTTTTTTTTTTCAACATATCCCTCTTTTTATCACTCTTTACTAAATATTCATGAATGTCATTATTAGACAAACGGTTGCATCTAAAGAGGGAGCTCACCGGAATAATTTACCCGGACAAATAAAAAAAACATAAAATGCTAATATCTGGCTGGGCTCTACTATCTGCAATGATAACAGCTGTGTCCCAAAAATAAAAAGGCGAGTTGTGATGGCAAAAATGCTATGACCCGTTTAAACAACGTCTGGTAGAGAAGAGGAATTTATATCAAAACCAGGTGGTTTTGTGCGAAAACTGCATGTAAATATGCGCAAGTTGTTGCATAACTTACTAAGCCACTATTTCATGGAAATGTAAAGGAAATATAACCCATTTATCTGAGGAGAATTCTCACCCTCTTTTTCCCTTCACTCGGCTAAATAATGTTTTCAAGGATTATCATCATCATCACTCAAAAGATATCCACCACTGGACATAGGCCCACCTAAAGAACGCCACCATGTCTAGTCCTGAGTAGAGATGGGTCGTGAGTATTTACCCAATCTACCCACCCAGGTAAATACCCGGTAAATAGGTATTTACCGGGTATTTACCCGTATCTACCCAAATGCTCGGGTAGATACTTTTTACTTTAGGCATGCCGATTCACGGATTCAGGTTTGCAATAAAAGTCTACAGAGGTTGTTTACTACTTCTTTTAATCAACAAAATTAAAAATGAGCAAGTGTAACGTAAAAGGAAAATAAAATCAACAATAAATCACAAATTTTGTACACGAAAATTAAATGTTATTATAAAATTATGTTTATATTCCTTATTTATTGCGACTAGGGCATACAAATACAGAAAAATTAGATATCGGTATTGCAAATCGGTATTCAGACTCAATACCGAGATTCCGGTATCAGTATCGGTATTGGCAAGTTTTGTAAAAAAGAAACGATTTTAATGGAAATTATGTTAATGATAATATTTTCTTCTGTTTCCGCGATTATTACTCATTGAAATAAAACAATTTAACGGATTATATCGCGTATATTATCTCATTTGAGTTCCCGACGTTTCGGAAGCCTTCCATGGTCACGGGTGGACCCGTAACTGAAATTAAGATTTGGCGTAATTGTATAACAACACAGTAATAATCAGCCCTAAAGTAGCATAGGAACCAAATTGACTAGTTCCAACACCGACAACTAAATTAAACACATGAAGTATATAACATTTTCACTTCCCTGCTCAAAAAGTACGCCATATTTAATTCGCGTAGCGAGACTAAAATAGTACATCTAACCCCTAGGGTTTAAAAGAAAGCCATATAATTCCATACAAATTTCTATGAAACTAAAAGAAAACATGCGGCCGGCTACATACTTCTTACGAATAATTAAAAACAAACAATCCAACCTGATCAGATTGGCCAAAATTTCTGGTAGAATTGTTCAAACTGTACTTTTAAGTTTTCATAAAATATACAATTTTAATGTTGTCTTTTTTATTTTCTCGCAGTCGAAGTGAAAAGCAGAGTGCTTAAGACGTGGCTAAATGCCATTATGACACTCAGAGATATTTGTCCTCGCTCACTTCGCGAGCTCGTCCAAAAAAACACTTCGTGTCATTATAACTTATTTTAGGCCCTTGTCAAACAATCTACTATTATTGACGTTACGGGTGGAGGTGATCTGTGCGTTAAGGCAAGTGAAATAAAATTTATATTTTCGGCAAGAGTCGGTTGCTATTAAACATTATAATGACACCAAGGATTAGACCATTTTCCATTATAAGTTAAAAAAAAATTTAATACTTTTTAAGTAAATATTAGTGTACAATCATATGTTAACTCTTAAATGCTGGGCTTGTTAATTATTAGTAATGACAATCAAAACTTATAATCAAAATATTATTTAAATTACTGTCTAAATATAAGTATTGCATTTTTTTTCAATTAAATATTACAATAAATAATCAATTTAGCATTAGCTTTAAGCCCAGATATGACTAAATATATACAACTGAGAAATAAGAATAAATACCCGCGTATTTACCCGCGGGTAGGTAAATATCGGGTATTTACCTGGGTTGTTACCCATCTCTAGCCTGAGCCACCCACATCCACCGTACTACCTTCACCATGTCAGCAGCATCTTGTGGAGACCCATGCTCCGTCTTTCGGTGCGAGACTCAAGAACTCCATGGCCCCAGCGGCTGTCGGTTAGGAGCGATGTTCCCTGTGCATTATTATGCTTAAGTGGTATTAAGCATAATAATGCACGTAGGTATATATGCTTTCAAGGATTTTGGGATAAGTGTAGTAACTAATTATATTTGGAATTATTGTGTTCATGCTTCTTATATATTGTGATTATTTTCTGATGTCTTACAGAATGGTCTTAGCCGGATGCCCTGTGTGGTGGTCGTTTGTCACCAACAAGGTTTTGGCTGAAAATCAGCGTTGCGGCCTCCCGGCTGCAGCGCATGCTGAGCTTAAACCTTTTTGCTTGCACACTGCCGCAATATTTTACACCTTTTGCTTTGTTTTATGGATGTGTGTATCCAAATAAATTATTTCTTTCTTTCTTTCTAAGTTTTCCTATCCTTCGGGCTATGTCAGTTACCTGGTTCTTCTACAGATCTCTTCATTTCTGATTCGATCTCACAAAGAAACTCCGAGCATTATTCTTGAATGGGTGAAAATAAATAAATTGACAATGATTGATGAGATATCATTTACTTTTTCCTTATTTTTTTGTAGTGTTTATATCATAGTATAATCAAGTATTTAGTCAGTAATTAATGATGCCGTCAATTGATAGATAATTGACACATATTATCATTAATCATCATTATCAATATTAATTGACTGATAACTACTAAATGTTACTGTTTAGATGCGAATATAAAGTTTAAACATAATCTAGACAAGATAAAGATAAGTTGTGACATTAAAAAACACTGACCATGTGCGAGTCTGTCTCGCGCGCCGAGGGTTCTGTACAAGCTTTCACTTATTCCGATTTAACTTGCAGGTTGAGTCAAGTTCCCCTGGTATTTATGGCGTCGCATACAAATGAGGGGCAAACTTAACCAAATCAAGCCTTTTTACCCATGGTCCCGTAGGCACTTGATCTAGTAGCTAGACTTTTCATTTTTGCGCCCCTCATATTGGTTATCTTTCATAGATTTTTTTTTGTAAATGTTCTTTTGCTCATTTGGGCTGGACTGGCTATGTTTATAGGTAATTATTCCAAATTTCAAATGGATATCATTAGTAGTTTCTGTAACAGTCGGACAGTCAGACAGTATCGCACCATAAGGGTTCCTTTTTACCTGTTTGGTACGTAATCCTACAAATATTATTGATATCAACTTAACTCTTATTATAATTAATTACGAGACATCTAATTCTAAATTTTTATTTCTATATTTGGTAGCATTTTCGTTGAAAGCTGTGCAAGAATATATTTCGCTGTTTTTAATCATAGTTAATATTGTTGACATTACCCTAATCAAACATTTTGGTTGAAATTTGCCATATTAGACCTAAAGCACTGTAACATGATGCCTGCACTGAAAATGCTACAATTTTTTTAATGTCTGATAATTATATGTTCCGCGCGTTAAAAAAATGTTTATTATTAGTATTAAAGTCTCCAAATGATAACTTTACTGGTGTTGTTTATAATATTTAGTATTATAATTCAAATATTATATTAATAAATAATCATAATAATTAAAACAAAGTTAAGAATTAATACAATATTTATCGAAATGTGGCTGTAATATGGGTAGCTGCCATAGCCCAACGATTATACTAGGGGTTTTTTATACTTTTTAGCCCTAGGGATGTAATATATCACTTTCAATCCGCTCCTTAGATAATTATAACCTGCTTTCAATGTATAAGAAATGAAAAGTATTTAAGTTGATGTCACATACAGCTATGTAAATATTTATTAATATTGCCGTATCGCTGTTTATCCAGGCCAAAAGTCAACACCGAAACGTGTATCTAAAAATCCACAAACATGGCGTCTAAATAAATGCAGGATTTTGCGTGGATTTGTTTTCAATTATCTCTGAAAATTGTGTTTTCCGTGACCCGAAAAGACGAACGAACGCTAACCGTTGTACCGTAAATCATACTGTAAGGTACAGTTGTCGACAAAAATGTGAGTACTTTTTCATACTGTACAGTCAAGGGCAAAGATAAATATCCACACAAAGTTCCAAAATATGTATACACTAGCTTCTGCCCGCGACTTCGTCCGCCTTAAATTCGTTTATCGCGGATAAGGGTATTTTTCCGGGATAAAAATTAGCCACAAACCCGGGACTCAAACTATCTCCATATACCAAATTTCATCAAAATCGGTTCATCGGTTTAAGCGTGAAGAGGTAACAGACAGACAGACAGGCATACTTCCACATTTATAATATGAGTATGGATTTGGCAGAAAGGTATTAATTTTAGCGCCACCTGTTAGTTTAGCAAGGTACTCGATACTCGTGGGCTCGTAACGTTTCAGAGCAGTTTGCACCTTCTTTCTAAGTAGCGCGATAAGATTCAGGTGCAAGCTTAACTGAATCAAATGTAGTGGGTTGAATTTTTATAGCCTATAACCTGGCCGTGGATTTTTCCGACCGATTAGTAAAGTTTGCATCATAATCTGTTCAGCCGTTTTCACGTGATGCGCGTACAAATAAACAGACAAACAGATAAACAAACAAACAGACAAAAATTCTAAAAACTGTTGGAAAGTGCTCTGTTATCGATTTTAAGTATCCCCGGCCAAATTTTTTTCGAATATTTTCCATGTACTGACTTTTGACCCTCTTCAGCTTTATTATATGTATAGAAGAATAAACCTTACTGTCATACTATTAAGACCTACTCTAATAGAGTCATTAAATTTTGTTTTTAACTTTGACTTAGAGACTACCTTTTTATACATTTCAATATTAAATTGGTACATATATATAGAAGTGTTCCGTTTCTTCAGAATGTATATTTTCCAAGGCAGATTCAGATTACTGAAGTACCAGTGAGCCTTACAGAACAAAGTGTTCATGTTACAGTTCACTTTAAATAATGGACTAACTTTGCGGAATTTTATATTAGATTAATATATTAGTTCCTTTGCTATTTCATGAAATAGTGTCTTGGTTAGATGTGACAATCAATTATGCTCACATGCGCATATTATTATGCATTTTCCTAACAAACCAAACAGAATAATCTTCGACACGTTTTAAGCGACACAAGTGTCGAGGTTTATACTTGGTGGTGGGTTTGTTGTATTTGCAGACATATTTTTTCAGTAAACTGCAGGAAAATATGCGCATGATAATTTATTGTCACATTTAACCAAGACATAATTTCACGGAATACAAAAGGAACTATAATCCATTAACCTAATATGGAATTCCGCAAAGTAAAAAGCTTGAATCTATCAATTATTCACATTAAATACTGTATGGACAATTCGACATACATTTAAAAACAAGTTTGTACCTATGTCGTCACCTGTACTACCTTTCTAGTAAAAAAAGGTCGTTCATATTATTAAAACTTAAATGCAGATACGTTATTTTACTTTTGTTAATAGGTGTGTCACACGCCTGCAAAAGATTTGGAACCCTATTATGAACGAGAAAATGTGCAAAAGCATTAAAAGCACGGGCATGGTACTCCGGATAACGTTTTAATACCGCCCAACCCTTGCGTATTTAATTTGTTTTTGATTCAATGCCGTTAAGCTAATATTGCGCTTAATTTTACAAACAGGTAACTTGATTAATGGGTGTAATCAATGTTTTAAGTTTATGTATATATATATTACAATGTGTATGCAAAAAGAAGGCTCAGGGCGCATTTTGTATGTTTCCTAAAATTATTTTTCCTACTTTGCCAATTCACTATGAGGTCTACTACTTATAGAGTCGGTTTTCTAAATTGTCTGCTTTTCCAAACGGCCTTCTTCCCACATTGTCAGTTTCCTATGATGTATGATGATTTTTAAAGTTTCTTCAAAATGAAAGAAATAGTAAGTGTGAACCGGTTTTATTCTAAAAGGCGTACCTTCGGATTGGTACTGTTTTTTTTTATTTGGTTCAGTTCTAATGATGGAATGCCACCGTGGGAAATAAATAGCATACATTGGAGGAAAAAGACGTTCGTTGGAAGAAGGCAAACGGACTGAACGAGGTTGAGCCAAAAAGACCTAGAGAAGTTTTAGAAAAACTACTAATGACCGAAGAGGGGGCATATTCCTGGAACAATGCAATAGCATTGCGATACAATGAGGAAATGCTGCCAGCATCTATGTATGACGCGGGAGCACAGTTATTTACATTTTTTTAGTTTTAGGTTGTTATTTATAACTAGAAGGTTCGTTCGCGGAGAAGATAATGTCATGACCTCTCTTTTTTTCGTCAGAGTGGTTGGCCCAAAAGTATCCTATAACCATTTGTGGATACCCAGCAACCTGTGTGCCAAAATACTTGATATTAGCCGATGTGGCGTAATGACGCCACAACGACACATACCAACATACAAAAAATAACTTTTTCGTTTCAGTAAGCGTCCAAATAATCCGCTACAATATTTTTTTGTAACGGACATCTTCAATGAACAGACATTTTATTTTTACAACTATATACTAATAGTATAAAAGAAGTAGGCCTAAATGACACTTTTACGTGTCTGATTTTACAATAAACAGAGAAGATATCCTGAATAAAACTTAATTCTATTCATCGGTATAGACAATTTGATTCTGTTCTGATCCCAGGTGAAACAAAAATAATGCTCCGCCGAGACAGTGAGGCACTGCCGTGACCAGGATTCGAACCTGGGTTACTACGGCCACAACGTAGGGTCCTAACCACTAGACGATCACGGCTGTCGGAGCTGTGGTGGAGGCTGCGAAATATCGAAAGACATTCGACGAAACCGGAGCACTTTCGCTTTGACGCAGCTTGCGACTAAAATTCGACAAAAACATAAAATGTGGGTCAAGTTGACGTTACGTCATTTTCAAGACGGCAAAATAGTTGAAGTGTAGATTGATGCCAAGTTCAATAGAACTGAAGAATAACGTTGCAAAGAATGAGGGAATGGTGCCAACTTCGTCAGCAGAACAATCTTTCCATGTGTTCTTGGATAAGCAAAGTTATTAGATTTGGTCTACAAATACAAATGCTCTTTTTTACTCCTCAAATACACAAAAATACAGAAACATGAGTTACAATTAGATGGAGGTAAACAGCAGGCGGTCTTATCACTGAATAGTGATCTTTTCCAGACAACGTTTGGGTAGTAATTGAGTACTCTAGCCCGCAACTTCATTGGCGGAGCAGAAAAAGTCAGAACCCCTATTTTTTTCGACAGCTTAGTTGGGTAAAAAGTATCCTATAACCATCTGGGGATGACCAAAAACAGTGAAGTCCGTTTAGCTGATTTGGCGTGATAAAGCCACAAAGAGACATACTAACATACAAAAAATCCAAAAATATACTTTTCGATCCCGTGACCTCCAAATAGACATTATTTTGAAAATATCTTCAATTTACAGACAATTTATTATAGATGATACTTAGATTACGCTTTGTATTTGTTTTTTCGGTAACTTAAGAACATCAACATTTCAATTTGGATACGTCCTCTGTTTTGTATAGTTGAATTTTAATTCCTTCGTGGTGAGAGTTCCAACAGACAAACTCGCGGCCTACACAAAGGAAGGATTCTGGCCGAAACGTGTTCGTTCCAACGTTAAAGTTAAAAATGTGATCTAGTAGGTACTTCAATTTCGTTTTATTTTGATTTCATAGGTATTTCCCAAAGACTTCCACGGCGAACACTTATTTTTTTACGTATTTTACTTTTATATAAGAATGGTGTCGTAATAGCCTGAGGGAGACTCATGCGCAACCATCAAAGAGAAAGTGCTCCAGTTTTCGAAAGTGTACCGCAAATTCGCAGCCTCCACCACAGCTCCGACAGCCGTGATCGTCTAGTGGTTAGGACCCTACGTTGTGGCCGTAGTAACCCAGGTTCGAATCCTGGTCACGGCAGTGATGGCACTGTCGCGGCGGAGCATTTTTTTAACAGAATAATTTCAACAGACCATAGTTTTTTTATTTTGTTAGGTAAGTGACAAATACTAGCGAAACTAGGTCCCTTCTAAAAATACTGATTATGTACGATTTGTTGACGTTGACAAAATTAATCGTGCATATACATAGTACGTCAAGGGCAAACATAAATATCCACAGATCCACACAAAGTTTCAATGTATGTATACATAAACCTTATTGTCATAATAATAAGACCTGTATACATATTTTTGAAACTTTGTGGTGTATACATATTTTGGTGCCCTTGACTGTACAAGGCCGGCAATGAACTGTGACGGCTCTGGTATTGCAGATGTCTATGGGCGATGGTGATCGATAACCATCAGGCGATCCGTCTGCTCATTTTCCCCCTATAAAATAAAATAAACAATGCCCATACTTTTAAGTCTTCGGCACATAATCCCCTGAAATATCACGAGAAAGAAAACACATTTATTAAACGCACCGACATTCAAAATTAAACAATAACAAAAAATATACAATAATGGCTAGCTTGCTTGTTTGCTCTGATGGCAAATGCCTTGTTGGAGGGCGCATTTGTTAACGAAGAGCATCGTTCCCAATGTTTATAAGAATTCTCTGGTGTGCTGACTGTTTTAGAGTAAGCAAAGTACCTGATCATGCTAAAGATAATAACCACTTTGAAAATTATTTCACTGAAAACTCGTAGGTACGTTTCGAGTGGAGAACTGAAACTATTTAATAACTATCAAAATTTATCATAAAAAGGGGATATAGTACCTATTCATAAATGTTACTTCCTTGCACAAATCGAAAGGAGTTATATCTAAGATTTTCCTACGCCCGGTGCTAGCAGAAAATCGCATCCCCATTTGATAGCAAAATACGTAAATATTATTGCGAACGAAGACATTTTCCGTCAATATTAATATTTCTCTCAGAATGTGTTGCGGTGTGTTACTTGTTGGGATTCACTCGAGATCTCAAAGTACAAGGTTCGAACGCCAACGATACCTGGTCATTCTCAGATTTCTCAGGTTGAGAAACCAAAATTTATATTTCCCGAAAAGTTAAGTACGAGAATGCCTAATTTTTACAAGCTTTTATTTAATATTTATTGGATTTTGGACTCTGGATGTAGAAAACAGGTGACCGAAAGATAATGATGTGGTAATTGTTTTAAACTGGCCCATGACGCCCCGTCATTTAATACCACACGCAATAGATTTCTAAAAAGACAATTACAAATCGCATACAAAAAATTCATGATATCATAACTGCTGTCCTTCCGAGACTATTTTTATGAATGAAGAGATCTGTAGAAGAATCAGGGTAACGAACAAAGCTCCAGCTTTAGCAAGATATAGGTAAAAAACTTAAGTAAAGCCCCTCTTGTATGTAGTAGTGTACAAAATTGACATGGAACTTATGTCATTTTGCTAATATGGAACGTCAAATTGCCTATACGCATATGCTACTACTACATATAACAGGCGACTTACTTAAGTTTTTCACCTATAGCTGGAGAAGAAATGCCATTTTTTTGCAATGAGTAGAATACATTGATCGTAGAACCGAAGAACCGACGGCCACTAAGGCCGACGAGTTCTTAAGTGGGTGGCCACCTGAAGAAGTAGCGTGGGTAGCAACCCTCCCATCCATACAAGGTGGACTAATTATACATGTACTGAACTAACGAGGGTTTTTCAACGTGATACTTACTGTAATGATAATAGACATCCAAATAAAAAAGCGCTAGAGGACGACGCTTCTGCGCTGCCGTTTACAGTCTATTTTTAAATCGATGCATAACATCAACTATTCCAATTAGCAACGTCCAATATGAAGAATGGGATTTCAATATTCTTTTTGCTTTTCGATTATTACCCGTTTAAAATAGAACGAGGTATTTTTAGTGATTTTAAATAAACGTTTCGAGTCGTTTGCGGCACTCGTTATCGGTATCTTTTGTAATAACCGATTTATTGAATTCTATCGAACCGCTAGTATCAGTGTTTAATTAAGGAATTGGACCATCGCATCGAAAACGGGTCTAAAGTAAGCACGTTAGCATTTCCAGTAAAAGATGCTTCTTGTAACAAGTTTTGCTTAGGTACACTACTTGGGAACATTAACATTTCGCTGCCAAGATTTTCGAAGCGCTACGCACTTTCCTCTACATACAGAGAAACGCATGGAATTGACTACATACGCGTCTACCAGAAGGAAGCCCGCTATGCGGGTTCCTGGAAGTGATTGTGTTAAATTTCCCAGAGGTGCTTAAATCAAATCAAATCAAATCAAAATATTTATTCAAGTAGGCCTAGTTACAAGCACTTTTGAAATGTCAGTTACATGAGAGTGAATGTTTGCTGGGAGAAATACAATATGATCCAACATTTGCTGCAAGGATTAGGGAAACCCAGAAAAACCTAATCAGATCATTTAACTTAAGTGTAATATTGATGTTAAAATCATCATTTTAAAAATTAAAATAATCAATAAGATAAATCCCAAAAGGATTGTCTATAAAAAATAAATAATCTAGAATGTGTCTAGAATAAAATTCTAAACGTCAGAGTATATAAAACAATTAAGATTAAAAGAATAATAATACCTTAGGTATTCGTTAAAATAATTATTCATATACCTACATGACGCTATAATTTACATTAATCCCACGCGGCTTCATCATTAATGTAGTCATGTGTGCTATAATAAGCTTTAGAAAACAATTTTCGTTTCACATTATTTTTGAATTTACCAATAGACAACTCAGTTATGCTGCTAGGAAGTTTATTAAATTGTATTTTTTCTATATAATTTTTTTTTTCCGTTATTCCGTTGTTATGTCAATTAATTGTCTGAAAGAGATCGCTCTTTAGCGATAGGACCGCATATTGTTTACCGTAGTTTATGTTAAGGCTCTATTGTGCTGTTTCTCTTGTTGGTTGTCAATAAATCAACAAACATATAATAACATCGCGTTACTATAAAGGTAAATACAGAGCTTCGTTTGGTATGGAACCCTAAAAAGTAATCAAAATGATATAATTTGAAATGACAATCATTTGATAACAAGTAGATAAATATAACAGGAATAACAAAGCACTGCGCAACAAAATTGCAAAAGTAAGCGAGATTTACGATAACGTCATGCAAATTTAATCATCATGTTAAACTTACTGTTTTATCTATAACCGTGTTAGCAATTACGCGTAGATCCTAGTTCGTAGACAAGCTACAATCGAGTAGCTACGAGTCCCATGCTACGTATGTAGCACATGTGACATTAAGGTTTAATTTAGGCAACATGTCATAAAGGAATATCGTTTTATTAAATAATTTTTATTATATTTGACTTTTTAGAGACATTTCTTTTATTTGAGAATTTATTTCACTAGCAATACATGGCTCATGGACATCTGCATAATTCCAGTTCTCGCTTACGGTGGAGATTTGGTCTCTGATAGAAGCTCAGAAGTCCAAATCCGGGGTTTGCCAAAATGCCATCAAGCGTTACTGTATTAGGCGTAAAACTAATTCAGATGGATCAAATCCGGAACACCACGAATACGCTCCAGGAGCCAAAACATGGACGTAGCTCGGAAATCTGCCAAGTTGAAGTAGGACTGGGCTGGTCATATCTGCCGCGTGCCGAACGAGTTGTGTGTCATGATAACCACACAGTGGAAGCCCAAAACCTCGAAATGTAGACAAGGCAGACCTCGTTGGCAATGGCGGGACGACTTAAAACCTCTTCTTGAAGATGGCCATAGGAAGCTTTACACCGGGATCAGTGGAAGAATAGTGAGAAAGCGTTTGCCCACCAGTGGGACAGCATGAATTTAATATAATAAATAATATATCTTATCTTATCTTACTACTTAGGGATCCTTACGGTTATACTTCGACACAGTGGGATCTTTTGTGGAACTAACCCTTCTGGCTCCACATTGGTTTGTTCTACCATCTCCATAATTCATTTAGCCTTGTGTATTAAATACCAAATTCCTTCATTCTCTGTTTAGCGAGAGCATGACATTCACATCGTATGTGTTCCATTGTTTCAGCCTTTTCGCCGCACATTCTACAATCCATATTGTCAGAAAGTCCCAGTTTGGCCAGAAGTCCTTGACTCCGAAGTGACATGTAAACAAACTCATTATGATTCTGAGTTGTCTTTTGCTGCAGTTCCACAGTTTCTTGGTCCAGCCTGATTCTACTCTTTCTATGAATAGCTTTGCATGCCTCAGGCCAGCCATAAGCAATATATAAAATCATATACTAAATTATGAAGATAAATTAAAACTAAATAATCAATAAAAATCGAGTTATAAAATTAACACCCCGTCCAGCTGTTCCGCTTGCTGCGTGGTTTCCATTATGCTGGCGGCGTTATCTCTCTGAATTGCTAAATAATCTTAAATGTGACAAACAAAACTTGCAGCAGATGTGGCGTAAAGCGTGCCCCCAATTTGAACTCGTATCTAAAATGACATTCACTCTGCCAAAATATACACTGACGAGGAAGGTTCATCTCGTTGGGGTCTTCCCACGCTGCATCTTCCTGTACGCGGTTGCCACTCGAGAACTTTTTAGTTCCAGCGGCCATGCAACGATATATGTAATAGGTATATTACTTATGTGCATTAGAAAAAATTCATCCAGGACTCAGGAACAAATATTTATGTTCATCACACAAATATTTTTCCTCAATGGGATTTGAACCCAGGACCGTTCGGTTCATAGGCAGGGTCACTACCGCTGAGCCAAACCGTTCGTCAAAGAATTTATTCGCGACGAACAAATGTCCAATAAAGTCAAAAATGAAGAAGTACTTGAAAGGGTGGGGAAAGAGCTTTACTAAACCGATAGAAAATAGAAGAGTCACCTTATAAGACACGACGCTTTTATTAATAGCATTATAGAAGGAAAGGTTGAAGGCAAGCCTAGAAGCGGAAGACCAAGAATAAGCTACATGAAATAAATAAAAAAGACTGTTGAGGTCTTGTCGTATAGGGAGATCAAATGAGGTGGCCCTGAAAAGGGTGAGATGGAAACAGCTTCACGCTTCACCAGCTGCACCGACAAGAGTTTGACTCTTATATATGATAATGTTATGACAAACAAGCGGATACATATTTTCACTAAATTTCTCAAAAGCTTTTAACTAGGCGGTACTAGTCCAATAAATTGCGTAGTTGTTTTGTGAATCTCATATTAAGAGTGCTTAATTATGTATATGAGAATACGTGCTTGTAATATTCATTGCTTGGAATACTTTTTATCGATCACGTCTTTACGACATCTTGTGACAAAAAAACGAAACGCACCCGACGCGAATGGACTGAGTGAAAGTACTACAGAAGTAACTGGTTATTATAGTACCTTGTCACACTTACACATAAGACACTTTCTAACCGCCGCTGCCTTGTTATACTAATGCGACGAAGTACTTCTATGATCAGAGACTTCGTGAAAGTATCTTATGATAGCTACCGTACCAGAGGAACGAATTTGGGCGTCAATTCATTGTAACTGCATACCATCTTAAATTGGCCAGGGTGCTCAAGTTGAAAGCAGTTGACATTTTCGGTGAGTCCAATACAGCTCTGGCAGCCGTGATCGTCTAGTGGTTAGGACCCTACGTTGTGGCCGTAGTAACCCAGGTTCGAATCCTGGTCACGGCAGTGCCTCAATGTCACGGCGGAGCGTTATTTTTGTTTCGTAATCAAACTCATTTAAATAATTGGATAAGCAAATTTGTCATCCAATTAACAAACATGACAAAATAAGCTACTAATTACTTTGGCAACTCATTAAGTGGCTGAGTTTAGCGGTTTCGTTTGAATGCTGTGACGTAAATCTGTAAATAAAATATTTTATTTTATTTATCTTAACATATTATACTTCAACCTATACATGATTCACGCTAGATTTTGAAAGCGGCAAATTGTTAACCTAAAATTCTCGTTTCATGAACTGAAAAGGATGAGTTTCAACGAAATAAATAACGGGATTTGTCTTTTAAATTGTTCATCATAATCATCATTTCAGCCATAGTACGACCACTGCTAGACACAGGCCTCCTCAATAGATTTCCACACGGGCCGGATAGAGGCGACCCGTATCCAGCGAGTCCCCGCAACCCTAACCAGGTCGTCCGACAACTCTTCGTATCAAAACCTTGGTTTTGATACGTGAGTGAGTGGCAAAATCAGCGTAATTAGGTAACCAATAAAACCTAAAGTAGGTAAGCTAGATCAATTAAATTTAGTGCATTTCATATGTTCCCTAACTGCCTCTTGACCTGTTAATTTTGAAGGTTTGGTGTTAACTGGGACCAAGCTATGAGAGTGATTTGAACATAAGGCGAAACGGTTCGAGTAATGGTTGTTGTCGTTGATGGTATAAGTATAAACCTGACGAAAGCCCCATATACACTTTTATCCCCTATTATGGGATTCCTGTACAAAATTCTTTCCACTTTTTTAAAGGTTAGGGGTTAATTTACTAAAAATCCTAAAATACGTATTTTATTATGTATAACAAGGTGTCCCTATTACATTTTCAGACCACTAACATCAAACTTTGCGGAAGTCTCATACAAATCTCCATCCCCTAGTTTAAGGGGTTGGGAGGTAATAAATCCAAGTTTTAGAATTATTTCGTTGTTTGGGTACTAAGTAATACTAGCTCTCATGCCAAATTTCAGCTTTCCAGGTCATCGGGAAGTACCCCAGAGGTTTTGATAGATGAGTGAGTGGCAATATCGGCGTAGTTTAGTTAGGTACCTATAAAACCTAAAGTATAAAAGCTAGAACAATTAATTTTAGTAAATTTTATATGTTCCCTAACTGCATCTGAACCTGTGAATTTGGGTGATCTGGTGTTAACTAGGATGAAGCTATGAGGGTTTGAAAATGAGACAAAACCCCGCTTCTTTTTTGTTAGTCTTGGCGGGGGCACTATCGTGCCCCGTGAACTAATGAAAATTGCGAACGAAGATCAATAATTACTTTCACTAATGAAAATTACTTGGCTTTTGGTCGCAATTATAACGAGTCGTGGTCTAATGTAGGGGGGAAAAGTGGCATAAAAGTCCCAGTTTAAGTACTGAAAGGAGAAAAAATAGTCAGTTTTAATGATATAGATAACGGAATTTGTCTTTTAAATTATTATTTAGTAATATTTATTTGTTAATATTCTCATATGAAAATAATTTATAAAATTAGCGGTATGTCGTAACTTATTTTTAGGGTTCTATAGCCAAAATGGTAAAAACGGAACCTTTATGGTTTTTTCATATCCGTCCGTCCTTATATCACAGGCATTTTACCCAAAAACTACATGATCTTAAAATATATAGATGAAATTTGGAGTATAAGTGTCTTGTACGAGCCGCTACATAGTTTGATAGTTTAATAAAATATATATATATATCTAGGGGGTTATTTATACATTATACATGAAACCGAAACTAAAAAAAAAAACAGCAAATTTCAATGTGTGCCACATATTTCGACAGTTCTTCTAAAAAGACTTTGAGATTTCTATACTTTTTTTTTTGATTATTGACTATTTGCGGAAATAATCGCTCCGAAAGTAGCATAAATTCTTATTTCAATTACCTAAGGTACAAGAATAAATATAGAGATTGTATCCAGTTGGGAAATCCGATATATTAGATCGGTATCAACATTGATGAGGAAAACGAATTATGTTACTTACAGCTAAATCAAATCAACATAAGTGATATCCTATCCTATCATCCATAAAAATCAGTTTGTAGATAATTGGCATAGATTTGAGTTCTACTGTGCTGTACTGTGCCGATATCACAAATTTTCCATATTTTACGCTCCTTTTACGGTTCCTTAGCCAAAATGGCAAAAACGGAACCATTATATCTAGTGTCGTCATAGATTTCGTCCGTCCATCCGTATGTCACAGGCATTTTACTCAAAAACTACAAGATTGATGAAATTTGGAATACCTCTGGGTGTTTTGTATAAGCCGCTACTTAGTTTAGTAGTTAAATAATAAAAATAAATATTTCATACGGGACTGCATACATGTAACAGAAGCTGATTCTTTTCAGCAAATAGGTGTCAATGTGTGGCACATATTTCGACGAAAATCAGCGCTACTTAACAAAAGGACGCAAGTCCCATGAAGATACGCTCTTTTACGTGTGCATTTTCTGTCGTATTTTTTTCATCTGTAATGCTTTTCTTTGTAGTAACGGTTAGAGAACCCTACTGACGATGGTACGACATTAATGCGCTATATATACATGAAAGAGTGAAAATACATACATGAAAAGTGCACCACTTGTTCTTATGTTTCTCTATCTTCTTGTTTTATGGAAAATCTTATCGTGAAAATAACAAATTGTCTAGAAGATAAAATGTTTAACGGACACCTTCTTAATATTTATCAACAATATAACATAATATTCGCCAGGTTTTCATATCAAATAAGTTTATGTGAGCCGTATCTACGAAAATAGACAGATGGAGGTAAATCATCCACTCAAAGGGTAAAATACCCGATGATGACCACGGTAATCAGTCATGAGAAACGACAAGAGAGAGAGAGAGAGAGAGGAATCAACGAAAATCCAGTTATAGCAGAGCCCTACTCCTAAGCAAATTGTAGGCGGTGTGGGATCATATTACATTTTATATTGGTTACTGTCCTCCGTATGTACCTCCGTACATCTTTATTTGATGATGACATTACAGAAGACAGAAGCTTAATTTTTTTAACTTCAAGGGACCGCAGACATAAGTATTAACGTTAATTTCAACTTGATACCTCCACGCGTTCTTGAGAAAAAGGTCTTGAAAGAGAGACGGGCAGACGGACTACGAAATGATCCTATTCCTATGTACCGCTTTTCCTTTTGCGGTACCCCCCTAAAAAAAACTGGCCAAGTGTGAGTCGGACTCGCACACCGAGGGTTCCGTCCAAATTTTTATTTGCCCTAACTTTACTACCCGATACCGGTTGAGTTAAGTTTGCACCTGATATCTATAGCATTGCATACAAATACGGTGCAAACTTAACGCAGCCGTGTTGTTCAAATAGGTTTCTTGCAAATAAAAATAAAAAATTGGCTAGGTCGTGACATGGCTATAATTTTCGTGTAATATTCATGTTTATTAATACAAATTGTGAAAATTTCAAAATTTTCGATTGGTAAACTTCGGAGATAAAGGGGGGAATGGTGTTTTTTCTTCACATTTTCCTGAAAAAACAAAAAGTAGTCACAATAAAAAAAGTTAAAAAATTGTTCAAAAATGTGCAGGTCATGTCCTTTCATATGATACTCAAAATAAAAATATATTTTTTAAATATTTCCTGTGCATGTGGGCTGACCATGTTTATAAATATTCCAAATTTCAAATAGTTAGCATAAGTGGTTTTTGAGATATGGCGCTTTAATAGTCAGACTGACAGACAGACAGACAGACGGACAGACGGACAAACAGACAGAGTCGCACCATAAGGGTTCCTTTTGTACCTTTTTGGTACGCAACCCTAAAAACAAAAAGAAATCGATTGAGTGACCTTCAAATAGCCAGTTTCACTAATATTTATGAAAATCCATTTTCATCTAGAAGATTCAAAGGGCGTATCTACCATAGATTTGTGTGGCGTTTACGCCCTTTGAGTCAAAATCCATCGAATAAACACGAAGATTTTCCTAATACTAACAGCATTCTGGTTTCACTGTTCCACAAGAGTACTACTCAATATGCGGTAGTAGTACGTCTAAACATAAACATATAACAAATGTTATGTTTCGTAAACTGATATGTCAACAAGATAATGAGTGATAGATATAATGAAGGTCGCGATGGCCACCCACGTTAACTATATGTCAATACTAAAGTAGTAAAATTAAATATATGTGTATACTGTTATAAAGTTCTAAAAATGAAATGTCTGTACCTACATTGAAGAAACCAGACTCAAATAGACAGGCAGACAGAAAGTCACTGAATCGTATCATATTTTATTTTTTTATTTTTTGTATGTATTGCTGTGGCTTCATCACGCCAAAACAGCTAAACGGATTTCAATATTTGTTTGGTACACGGGTTTGGTGCGTGGGATTTGTGCCCATTATAGAATATTTATACTCAACTACGCTGAAGCCAAAAAGTGGGGTTATGATTTTTTTCTCCTCCACTAACGAAATTGCGTCTATCTACCCGTCACCTTTTCACGCTTAAACCGCTAAACCGATTAAGATGAGGTATGGAGATAATTTTAGACTCAGGAAAGTATAGTTTATATTTCTGAAATCATCCTTTTTTTCAGCAAAGATCAACGCGTGGCACAAATTTCGACAGTTCTCCTAAAACACTTTGAATGAAAAAAATTATAAACATAAAAGCGTATTAAATACTTTCAACGAAAGTTATTTTCAACATGATCAATGAAGGTTTTCTCAAATGGATATTTCACCAGTTGGTGCCACCGTGACGTAAGGTCTAATTGACAAGAAGTCCACAAATCACAGCACAAGATTTTGACACTTCTTGTCAGTTAGGGCTCGGCCCCATGTCCACGGCACGGCGCCGTCGCCGTGAAACGGCGCGGCGCGCGCCATACGATTTATATGGAGCGCGCCGCGCCGTTTCACGGCGACGGCAACGTGCCGTGGACATGGGGCCGAGCCCTTAGCCCTTACGTCATGTCATTTGACAAACCCCTCATTGATCGGATATACCGTTTTTGAGTTATAAGTGTAGAACTGCGTTTCTCAGCAAAAAAATGTGTAGAGTCATGAACTATGACGTAAAGTGCCATGAAGATATGCTCTTTCGCTGGTGCACTTTTTCACATGTTTTTTTTTTCACCTGTAGGGCATTTTTTTGTAGTGACGGCTACGGAACCCTATACTGAGCATGGTCCGACATGCTCTTTGCCGATTTTTTAATGTAATAACTGGCAAACGGGTAGACGAGCCACCTGAGGAAAGTGGTCATCATCGCCCATGTATATGTGCAACATCCGAGGAGTGCCCTGATAACTTGCTTCTTGAAGAATCCCATGTTATAGTGGATTCCGGAAACACCTTAGTCAAGTAAACGTCCAGTAACGCGTTCAGGTTGTGTACGCTTCCTATATGCGCGCAGACGACCGCGAGGAAGGTGCGGACCCGGTGGGCAATCGCAGCTGCTGATGTGACAACGCCCGTGCGCCACCGCCGTCACTTGCCTACATATTTTCGTTAGAACGGACGTACTGAGTCCAAATAAGTCTAAATTATTATTTGCATTATATTTGCATAGAAGAGCAAGTTATCATTTATTTATAAGAAAGTCCCTATTCTGGACACAGGGTCCTGTTGCAGCTGCCGTGATACTGTAGCGCATCCGGAATGTACGTAGACGCGCACGTGGATGGTTTTCGCGCGACGCTCCACAGCGTGCGCGCCAGCCGCCACAGGCTCCTGGCTGGCTGCGGTGGCCGACAGGTGGGATAGTCGCCTGGTGAGGCACTGGACCTCCTTACATTTAAGTCTCCGTACTAACATAGTTATGTAAGTCTCTGTATTACTAACAATCTATGGATCATGTATTCCGAAATAAATGAATTTTACTTTATCTAGGGGAAAGCTCATTCTACAACTTGCAAGTTCGTGGTAAAAATGAGCGTGATGCCCGTTTATTTTTGGGATCCCGATAGTGATTTTTGCATTCTGGGTGAAGTGTGGATATTTTTTCCGCTGACTCTGTCGATGAATTCTTATGAACCGGGTGTAACAGGATGCGCGTTTCTAACCGGTTTGCTGCTCAAATTAATATTACTAATTATTTTATTTATATTTTATTATATAGTACAACTTAATGTAAGAATTTACGTGTAAACCACGTATTATAAATAAATAAATAAATTGTAATCAATAAAACTTACCCTTCTTTCAATGGTTAGGGGAATGAGGGCACATTGTTACAAGGGGCACAAGGGGCGAGGGATATCAGTAATCATACTAATCAAATGTAATACAGTTGGCAGCTTATTCGTTTACCCAAACAAGCCACCTACACAACCTATTGGCTGTCACAATCTCAATTTCACTTAATCAGTACTTCACACACGGCAGGATTAAATATGTTCTTGAGGTATGGCGTGATTTTTGTCGAATCGTGATTATGTTTATCCACATTATGCAACCAGTACGCTCGTGTTTATTTATTTACATGGATAACCAACCGCTTAAACTATGTTAGTGGTGTCTTAAATAGTACTAGAGAGCCAATTACAGGATACAACTTATAAGGCCATGTTAGTATTTAATATCAATATACTTATAAGGCCATGTTAGTATTTAATAAGATGCCGGTAGCACACCTCCGCCGCGAAACGTCAAACCCAAGGAAGTTCCGCTTTAGTAATCCGCGCTCTGTATGGCGTTTCGCAGTTTCACGGCGGAGGAGTACTACCGGCATAAGTAAAACAATACGCACAAACGTTACATTACATACTTATGCACTAAAATACCAAATACAAAACATAAGAAACGTATTTCTTAAGAAATTGTATTTTTAACATACGATTAAAATAAAATAACTACTTTCAAGATTTATTTTATTTTAATCGTGGTACCTTGGGGTACTTTGATACGCAGGTAAAAGGGGCACATTTATTTATTTATTGTCATATAAAATTTACACAGCATAACAGTTTTCACCAAAGCGCTGGAAAATTCATTATTATATTATATTATATGCTATTATTAATACACATTACAAACTAATTAGGAATAATTCAAATTTATATATTAACCATTACATTTACACATTATTTCCGAATGTCTTATAACAAAAATTTACACATTTTTATTATTATTATTATTATAAACAAAACATATATACAGCTTTACAGTACAGAACCAAAGCGCTGCATTATTGAGGTTTACATCAAATAAAAAACAAAGACAGGTATATATATACCTGCTATGATACTCTACTATCATCCATCGCCTCGCAGTACCTCAGACATTCCCGACATACATCTGTCCATCGACTCGCAAATAGATCACTTTCAGGTGCCCACGACAGAAACGAGTTGAGAAGTGCGAGTGCTCGAACGGTAGGAGAGTTTCTGTGGGCTACAGTCCGTGCTACAGGAACGGCAAGCAAATTGTACTGTCGCGGTCTGAGGGCCTTTTTCGACAAACGCGGAACAGCGAGCTTAACTATTTGCGCTACCAGTTCACGGCAGTCAGTATCACCACGTAGAATATTGCAGGCTGTCACCAGAAGTTTGCAGTTGCGCCTTACTTGAAGGGAGTTGAGGCCCAGACAACCTAGGAGAAATTTGGTCGGGTATAAGAATGGATAGTAATTGCCGACTTTTTTATACATAAACCTAAGAAATGCTTTTTGAACCTTTTCTAACATCAAGGTATACAAGGACTCTGAAGGATTCCACACAATGCTCGCAACTTCGAGTTTACTTCGAATAAGGGCAGTATACAGCGATTTAATAGCTGTGGGGTTGTTAAAATCTCGACATTGATACTCTGTAAATGTATGCAACTAATATGTGCCAAAACAAACCCTAATCTATTGATGGCTACTTTTTGATTGAAGTACCAGCTACGATACACTTGTAAGTAATAAAAAACAGCTATTTTTTTTTTATAGAAATAAAACAGTGAAACTAAAATTATGCCAATAAGAGTTCACACTTATTTACAAACGTGTTTTTGGGTGATTTTAATCATATTTTTAAAAGCCCCACAATCGGGGTAGTTTGTAATGTAAAACTATTTTTTTCAGAAAGTTGCTCAAGCAAAATTTAGAAATCATGTAACTAAATTTTTATGGAAAATCATTATAGTAAATAAAAGTTTTTTTTTTCATTATTCATTTTAATTTGCATCTTTATCCGTCAATGTTACTTAATTCAGCTTGAATAGCAATCGATACATATCATTGACATAGCCGTGATATAGCCAAAATTTCCCCAGTTGGAAATCTGGTAATTCCATATGGTCTTCGGGCGCCTAGTGAAATAAAAAACCGACCATTAAACATTAATACACTTTATCAACATCTTTATTTGTATGTATACCTACTATTATAAAGATAAGATAATTTCGGGTATCGCTTAATTATATTCTAAATCACAATTAAGCGATAATTTTATTGTCTTCCGGTCGATAATCATTTTTAATATAAACGATAAAATCAATAGGTAGATATCATCTTGATCGAGAACAAGGGTGTGGCAATCATCCCTTTTGTGAATGATGTCTTGGTATGAACTCATAGGTCGCGTCCGGGTCGCGCAAGGCGAAGAAACTGGGCTCGAAATGCTTGGGCGCATATACTTGAGGAGCCAAAGTGAACCTTCTCAAAAGCCATGCCAAACCTGCTTTCACCTGCTGGCGGGCAAATCTGACTCCTGGAAATAAAAAAGTAATTATTTCAAAAACGCAATAAATGATACGCGTATAAAAGAACGCAAGAGATAGCGCTGAAAGGGTTACATCCCTTTTTTGTCGAAGTATCAGTAGTTGTGACATTATTACCTATTTGGTAGTAGTTCCGGACTTCTAAGAAATAGTTTAAAATCGTATTCAAATAACCAGGCATTGCGAAACAAATACTCAATAGTTAGTTAGTTAATACGATGATACTCGTAATAGCTGAGAATCAATAAAATATTAAAATACTCACCTAAACAAATTCGGCCACCTTCTCCAAAAGGCATGTAAGAATACTTCTTGATTTTTGATATGTTCTCTGGTGAAAACCTTTCAGGATCAAATAATTCAGGGTTAGGGAAATTGTCCGGGTCTCTGTGTATCGCAAATATCGGCACGATCATTAAAGTGTCTTTTTCTATAGGCACTTTACCTTCCGGCAGAACTGTATTGTTACTGCACTTTCTTTGCATCAAACCGACTGGAGGATATTTTCGCATAGCTTCACTGAGAACCATGTCTAAGTATTTTAAATTTTCAACGTCCCCGTAAGTTAAAGTTTCATTACAATCATCAAAAACTTTATCTACTTCTTCGTGAACTTTCTGTAGTATTTCAGGGTTGTTTGATAATTCGAGCAATGTAAAGTGCATTGTGTTTGCAGATGTGTCAGTTCCAGCTACGAAAAAAAAGAACGCCTGCGCAGCCAGGATTTCGTCTGTTGGCTCCAAACTGTAACCAGTTGCAGGGTCATTCATTGTTCCTGCGTTTTGTAATTCTAAGCAGACCTCTATAAAATCATAATGTTTTTTCGTGTCAATCCGGCGATGCTTCAACATTGTTTTTACGACATTAATGAAGAATTTTTCGTGCTCGTCAAACGCTTTCATATTAAAGACCTTGAAAATGATTGGGAATGTATTAGCTAGGAAGAATCTTAAGTTTGCTCTGAATGTGGGTTCTAATGACTTCCATGACATTTCCATGAACGGCGAGTTCATAGTATTTTGTGCAGCGTCGATACCAAAGACTGATGCACCGATAGCAGAAGTTGTAAACGTGTAAAGCGCATTAAACGGCTTTTCTCTCATTTGAGGATTTTCTTCCATAAGAAGTGCGAAATCGCGTGCACATCTCTCCACAATATAGAACATGTTTTTCAACCTGAGGCTAGTAAAAACAGGTGTTAGTTTTTGTCTGACGAGCTTCCAGCGTGGATATTCTTCCATAAACAGAACATTATCGGCCAAGACGTCCTTGGGGTTCGACGGTAAACCTCGACTATAAAAGTTTAGAAAATCCAGCGACAAAACAAATTGTACATTTTTCAAGTTTTTTAGAATAAGAGCTGGATTCGAACCTTGGAAAATACCCACGTCTATATCTGAAGGGTGTTGTTCATAAATCTTCTTATAAATCTCAGAAAGTGAACAGTTACCGAATAAAAACTTCCAGTTTACGCCTTCGATTTGAGTATTCACTCCACGTTTCTTCCAATAGTCCTTATCTTTTCGATTATATTTCCATATTGCTAATAGAGCGACACACAATAACAACAAAATATAAAACATATTGACGTCAGACACGCAGCGCGATTGAACAACAACTATTGAGCAGCAACTGATTTAAAAAAAATATTATCGTCACATCAAATAAAGCATGAGACGTATGTTTCAACTGAAGTAGATAAAAACTTTAACGGACAGATTACGGTTGCCAAACAACCAGCTAAATTTTTTGTACTCCGTTAAGTACATTATTTATTTGAACTAGATTAATGTAGTAATATTTTTAATTATTTTTTTAAGGGAATATAATTAGAAATAATTAAATAATTAAAAAATGTAGGTTATAGACAATCGACATGGCTGGCTCCTAACTTAAGGTACATTTTAACGAGTTAAGGTGGCATTGAGTGGGTATATTAGCTCCAAAAACTGATTTATTGTAGCTTATAAGCATCGTTTGTGACGTCTTTGTCTTTGACACATACTAAATAATAATAATCATAATCACAAGTCAACTCTACCATAAGTGTACCCTAACGAAATATATACATACATACACAATGTTTACATATCTAAATGCCGAGTACCTATTATTTCATTATACTTAATATCCATGCACTCCACACATACAATTTTTTTTTTAAGTCAGGATATATCAATGTGTGGGGACATATTTAAGGCGGCAGAACCCTATGCTCTTATATTTGCAGTTTTTTTTTTAAGTATGGTTTGTATCGACCCATTTACCCGGCTGGATGCCAAATTTCATCTTGAGTGGTCACGTGGAAGAGGCTTAGGTTTGATTTCATCTATATAGTCAGTGAGTCAGTGAGAAAAATGCCGATTTTTAGAAGTGTGTATTGTATTAACTGATTGAGCTATATTTATGAAGTTTGCGTTTCTAGTTAGTCTTAGGGGTCTCAATAGCTGAACCGAATTTCATGTGTTTATGTTAAATAGACATTGAGTTACATAGGAGTCTGAAATGGCTCAAAATGGTTCGTGTTATAACATAACACACGGCGGCTGCGTCACCTTTTCCTATCTCTTGAACTTAGCTTGACACGCTGCAGCGTGTCTAGATCTGCCTCGTTCACTTTCTCTTGTGTCTTTTCAGACCCAGGTGCTTATTGGCCTTCAAATATCCTCATTGATTGAAATGCATTTATTACCTATATGTCTTATTATATCCAATAATTAGATAATCACAAATAATCTCTAACAACACTAAATAGAGTACACATTCTGAAACGTGATACAGAGGAACTTTGTGGTTAAGTCATTCGACACAATAATCATGTATGAAAGAACGAAAAGCGTTACATCTCTTGTATTTTTAAGCTACTTACTCCATTTTCACTTGGAGCATATAAATGGGTTGTTGCGGGGTCCCGCAGGGTTTGATGTTGGGCCCCATCCGATACGATTCTATCCAATTGGGGCTTGTGGTCAGTAGGGGTTGGACTGAGGTCGAAAATGTTTTGTCACAGTAAACTGTGCCTGTGTTTGATACGGTTTGATATTGTTCCTATACTCTCAAGGGCCTGCATCGTCAATAAAAAACCACGCCCCAAACGCTTAGCCGGCCCATGAACGTAAAGTGTAATAAGGGACGCATTTATTGCTCGCGCGCATCAAAGATAGAGAAATCGAATACCCTATACGCTTGGAATTTTATGGCGTAAGTACCAGATGTAAAAGTACAATGAAGTCGAAGATATTATTATATTTTGTTAACATTTTAGTTAGTGACGTAAAAGATAAAGGGAAAAAATGATAGTTTTACATAATTTAGCCGTTTATTAATCTGTCGTTTGTACAAACTAGACAAAACGGAAAATTTAAAGAAAAGAACAGAGTAAAGCAAACATTAGGTGTCGTTCACGCGTTAGGCGCTGAATAGGTTATATAGTAAAAAAACACATATTGAAAAGCATGCCAAACACAGCCTGTTTCATATACTAGATTTGACAAAACTGTAACTAAAAATAGCTTAAATTATCGATGCACTCTTTAAAGGGTCTATACTGTATTGACTGCCATTATGTAATGTTTGTCAGAATTTTCGATAGTTCTAATCGTCTCTACGAAACCTTTAACTTTTCAGGATTGTCATAAAATAAACTTAACCTAACGTAATGGGTTCTACAAAGACCTTTTCTTACATTCTGAAAATTTTACGGTTTCAGAATTATGACTAATAATGACTTTATGACTAACATTACACTTAACTATGACTTTCAATGATTATGGGAAACACAGGGATATACGATGATGAATATTTTTTAATTATATTAAATGTTAATAATATGTTGAGTGAACGAAATAGTCAGCAGATAAAGTGTATAAGAAATAAATATACGATGTGATTTTATACCAAATCATTATTCTATCTAGTACTTCATTATATGCGTTTAAATTATATTACACATAGTTCAAAGGTTATCGTTAGGTATAACATTTATTATTCTTCAAGAAATATTACACACTCTTGTTGATTTCACTCGTCGTATCAATAAGTATTTTCTTTAGGTTTCCTTATTATTCGATCAAATTATCTAATACACATCAGATATTCCTGTAATCATTCATTATAAATGATGTACCTCAAAACACAGTCATAAGATCCATTTTGCCGATCATCATCCGATACAAATCAGATATTTATCATTCTTTTCAAGGGTCACTTATCATAAATGCGATAGCGTCTTAACAAAACATCGTGATAGATTAGATAAGTTAATTGTTTATCACAAGTAGTAGAAAAATGTTATGAGTACTAAAATGTTTAGGAATTTTTGCACGCAGCAACGAAATGCCGTGGCCTTTTGAAAGATAATAATAATAAGGCGTAGGGATGTGACGACCTCATCGCCCGCTGGTTCACCGGGACAATCAGTCAACACAGGGCAGCTTGTGGCGAGCTGTTGGGGAGTAGTGACCCCACGTACCTGAGTGCTCCTGGGGGACCCTGACGGAAGCTGTTGCGTCAGGACCCTCTCCTCTGGCTCTGCGGCTCGAGGGTGGATGTGGAACGTAAGTGGCGAGTTGGCTTCGGTAGAAAGTCCAGTGAGCTATATTTATGAAATTTGCGTTTCTAGTTAGTCTTAGGTGTCTCAATAACTGAACCGAATTTCATGTGTTTATGTTAAATAGACATTGAGTTACCGCACCGATATTGCCCTCAGGCCACTATATGAGTCGCTATTTACGGGGGCCCATCTAGCGGTGGGTAAGTCAATCCCATAACCGAGTATATTTAGATCTCATCACTTTCCAATAGTTCTTGCATCTAGCGAGTGCTGTCTCTGTGCGCGTCCCATGATACGGGCAGGAACAGCACCCGCCTCTACGCGTTGGCTTTTGCCCCGCGCACGCCTCCCAAAGGTCCGGGACACCATTGTCCCGTGAGCGGGTGCGACATACAGATAATAATAATAAATAATACTTGTCATGACTGTAGTAGACCACGTAGAGTATGCATTTTTTCCATATAAAAATACAAATGTGTCCGTATTCCACTTTGTCTGTTATTTAAGTAATATATTTATTTTATTATTTCAAACGAAATATATACAGTTTTACAGTAAAAACGACAGTGCTGCATAATTGAGATACATAAAAGTAATTAACCAGAATAATACGTATATTATATGTCGGAAATCCATACTAATATTATAAATGTGAAAGTGTGTCTGTCTGTCTGTCCGTCTGTCTGTCTGTCTGTCCGTTTGTTACCTCTTCACGCTTAAACCGCTGAACTGATTGGAAGGAAATTTGGTATGAAGATAGTTTGAGTCCAGGGGAAGGACATAGGCTACATTTTATCCCGGGAAAAGACACTTACCCGCGCGAAATTAATTCAATGCGGACAAATCGTACGTTACACTGGTACGCAAAAACTACATGACAGATTTGCGTAAAATTCTGCAGTAATATAGCTTAGATAACAGAATAGGACATAGGCTACCACTTTTGAGGGTATTCATTCATAACAGGGGTTTTTTTCACAATAAATGGAAAAACATGACCTTTTGTTCATTTGACATTGTGACATTTTCATTTCTAAACAATTAATAAACAATTGGTAACCTAGCAACAGTAATACTACCTACACGATTAAACAAAGAACACACCTTCCGTATATGACGTATCATACAAATAAGAGTATATCTGAATATAGCCGGATAATAGCCCGTTGTACATTTTGGACTAGCTATCATCTCTGAATGATAAACATTTTGTTACAAAAGTATATGGTTTATCAATAAGATAAATATATAAACGAGTTCTTTTTAACAATAAATGGAAAATCATCACTTATTGCTCTGATCGGCGAGCTGAGCAGCACTCGTGTCGGTTGTCACATAGACAGGGTTTGTTTTAACAACATAAGTTATGCGGATGACATGGTGCTGCTCAGCCCATCGGTTGGAGGTATCAGGGTACTACTGGACAAGTGTGAGTCCTATGCCCTTCGACATGATTTAAAATATAATGTGCTCAAAAGTGAATTTATGGTTTTCAAGGCGGGAAGTAAGTGCCCATCATACATCCCACCCATTTGTCTCAATGGCGAGCAACTTAACAGAGTTTACTCTTTTAAATACCTGGGCCACATTCTTACCGACGACTGTCGTGACGATAAAGACATCGAAAGGGAACGTAGGGCATTGGCCGTCAGGGCCAATATGATAGCTCGCAGGTTCAGTCGATGTACAGCGCAAGTTAAAGTAACGCTATTTCGGGCGTACTGTACATCGCTGTATACCTGTAGCCTCTGGACAAGGTACACGCAAAGGTCCATGAATGCCCTACGTGTCCTTTACAACGACGCGTTCAGGATTCTGCTGTGGCTACCGTGTTACTGCAGTGCGTCTGGTATGTTCGCGGACGCGCATGTGGACGGGTTCCACGCGACGCTGCGCAAGCGCTGCGCCGCGACGCTCCACAGGGTGCGCGGTAGCCGTCACAGTTTGCTGAGAGTTGTAGCGGACAGATGGGACAGTGGCCTAATTAGGCACTGGTCCTCTCTACATTTAAGTTTAGGTACTAACATAGTTATTTAAGTCTGTTGTAATACTAACAAAATATGGATTAATTTATCTGAATTAAATGAATTTTATTTTTATTTTAATTTTTATTTTTTATTGTTTACTCTGAAATTTAAATTCTGAAGAGTTATAAAGAAATTGCTTTGAAACCAATATGACGCGTTAGTACCTGTTTGCGTAACTGGATGGCGTTAGTTGTAAACGATATCAACGCAGAAGTACTGAACTTAGAGACTTGAAATTTTTACAGTAGACACTATATACTACTTAGGCAAGGAAAAAGACAGGATTTTTGGAAATTTATTTCTAACGGGGTTAAATTGGGGTTGAAAGTTTGTATTGAAAATCTGTAATTATTTGAGTAACTGTTATTATATTTGGACTATAATTTCCTAATTATAAACTAAGAAAACTAATTTCAGCATTTTTGGAAAGTCATATTTTAACGGTGTGGGGTTGAAAGTGTGTATGGGAAATTTGTAGTTATTTAGTAACTGTTTTGATATTTCACGTAAACTCTTAATTTAAAACTTAAAAACTAATTTCAACATTCTTGGAATTTCATCCCTGAAAGGGTTAAAATAAGGGGTAACAGTCTGAGACAAAAGTACGATGGCGCATAAAGAGTGTTGTGAAGCGCTGAATAGAATTTTGAAAGATATTAGAGGGAACGAAGTTATCATGGGTGGAGTCACTATGTTGTTAGCTGGAGACTTTTGTCAGACTCAGCCCGTATTTCCGAGGCGAACTCAAGCTGATGAAGTTAAATTCAAATGTTTTATTGCAGACCAGGGTACTTGCATTAAACTTGCATTAAGGCTTCAAATATTTGGCCTGTAATCAAAAAACTCCACCTTAAGATAAATATGCGAGTGCACCTTAAGGGCGAAGTTTCCGCTGGAGAATTCTCCGACCTTCTTCCTAAAATAGGAAATGGAGAATATTCCAAACTGAGGGGAGGATTACAATTCCATGGGATCTCGCCTTAGATGTGCAGACCGTTGACGACCTAATCTCTCAAATTTACCCAGATGTTCAAAATCTACACAGCAAGTCCATGGAGTGGTTGTGTGAACGAGCGATTCTGACAGCTAAGAACGACCAGGCTTCCGTTATTATTAACATTTTATTTAAGTCGTTTGAAGGTTCCGAATACGAATACAAGTCTGTAGACTCGATCTGTAGTGAACACGGATGATACCATAAACTATCACGTAGAGTTTTTAAATGCACTTATCCCACCCGGTCTACCTTCTCACATATTTATCTTAAAAGTGGGTGCTCGAGTAATGTTGCTGCGAAATTTCAATCAGCCGAAGTTGTGCAATAGAACAAGGCTGCGTGTGTAAGCCTTACATAAAAACGTTATAGAAGCGATTGTATTTACTGGCTGTGCTCAAGGTGAATTTGTGTACATATCCCGGATACCATTTATACCCTCGGAATACCCATTCGAAATGAAAAGGCTGCAGCTCCCCCTTAAGGTCTGTTTCGCGATGAGGTTCAAAAAGTCTCAGGGTCAGTCACTGAAAACAGCAGGAATAGGTCTTAGGGGGGACTGCTTCTCGCACGGCCATTTTTACGTGGCTCGCTCGAGAGCAAGCTCTCAACGCATCTTGGTCGGGTCTGTTAATGTGGTATATAAAGAAATACTGCAAAACCTACCTAATTTTCAATATTATCAATAGTTCAAACTCAATTGTCAAATTATTAATTATTATTTTTCTCAAATTACAGGTATATAACAAAGTAACGTGACTAATAAGTCTTATAACTATTGACAGACAATGCATAGCCTAAACTGCCGACGAGAATTGAAACACATATTCCGTTAGAAATGTATGTAGAGGCGCACTAAAGAAAGAATTTTTGAAATTCGAGCTATACGCAGACGAAGTCGCGGGCAAAAGCTAGTAACTATATAAAATTGTTAATCATATAGCTCTTGTTTTTATTTTATTGTTTAATTGATTCATTTACTTACCTTTTTATTATTGTATTATGTGTTAGTGATAAGTTAAAATTACCTTAATTGATTATTGCCCCACTCCCAGTGATATGTAACAGAGTGGGGATATGTATGTGAAAAAATAATAAAGTATATTCTTCCGACCTCTAAACTAACTCAGCCGCACATCTTATCGGCGCGCCATATTGAAATATGACCCTCCGGCCGCCATATTTAATTGGGTGGCCTCAACAGCAAACACTTAGCTTGGAACTGTGGAACTACCAACTCCAATGGGAACAGATTGATGCAGTACCTACTTACAGAGAACTCACCTTTCGACTTGATTGCGCCCCTTGAGCCCACCCATTATCCACACCAGCAGGACTATAACAACGACTTACTCGACGTAGCCCTTCTAAAGAACGTAGCCATGAAGCTGATCTCGCCCAGTCACCTAGCGAACTGGAAGCTAGCGAGATATCTCAAATCAAATACCTCCTACACTATCCCTCCCCTCAATAGACCCGACAACCAGACACCGGCACTCGAAGATTTCAAGAAAGCCGATTGTCAGGCAGACAGCATAGAAAGACAGTGCACCTTGCCCCCCGAAGACTCCGACGACGCACTAACTCACACCGCTTATGTCGATTCTGTTGTAAGACAGAAAACAGCCCTAGCCCGAGCTGCCCCCCCTCTTGAACCCTTCTCGCTGGACGAGCTCAAACTAGTCATCAAACACCTAAGACCAAGAAAAGCCCCAGGAGATGACGGAATCTCCAACAAGATCCTAAAACTGTTCCCTGATGACCTACTCTTAATACTTCTATCCATTCTCAACTCCGCACTCAGAATCTCCCACTTTTGATATCTTTTACAACTAACGCCATCCAGTAACGCAAACAGGTACTAACGCGTCATATTGGTTTGAATGAAAATTTCAGAGTTAACAATAAGTGATGATTTTCCATTTATTGTTAAAAAGAACTCGTTTATGTATTTATCTTATTTATAAACCATATACTTTTATAACAAAATGTTTATCATTCAGAGATGATCGCTAGCCCAAAATGGACAACGGGCTATTATCCTGCTATATTCAGATATACTCTTATTTGTATGATACGTTATATACGGAAGGTGTGTTCTTTGTTTAATCGTGTAGGTAGTATTACTGTTGCTAGGTTACCAATTGTTTATTAATTGTTTTGTGCAGACTGAGGACTGTAAAAGCAGTCTGAACCCCTTTCGATAGCTTTAAGAGCAGTATAGGTGAAGTGGAAAATAAGAAGTCACAGTTTATATCTATCTGACTGAAGCTAATTCACTTGACGATTGTTTCTGAATGATAACTTTCCCTTGACTTGTAAGTAGTACCGATAACAACTGAATAGTAACTAACGACTGAATAGTACGGGGAGTATTTCTATATTTGTGTGTTCATTCGTATGTCACACATAGTGGGGTTATTGTCAATAGAATTAGCTTCGGCTTTTATACTCGAGCCGTATATTGGTTAGGGAGGGGGTAATTTTATTATTAATTTATCAATTGTTATGCAACATTTTAGATTTCCATGGAAAATTATGAGTCTTCCACTACCCTACATGCCCCATAAATGGCGTCCAGTTAGGTTTGAACCCCATTCGGGCCCTTGTAATATTCTAATTCACCCCCCTAACCACTACACTTCTTGAATAATAAAGACTATAGCACAAAATATCTCCAAGAAATATTAATAAACGAGGAAAATATCTTCGGTCGCAATATTATTCACGTATTTTGCTATTTAATGGAAACACGGTTTTCTGCCAGCCTCAGGCTTGGGAAAATCTACGCTAGAATATGCTCTTTGAAATAATTTCTATACCTTTAAATCGTAGCAAGGAAGGAAAATTACGAATACGCTGCATTTAAGTCTACTTTGAATGTTAGGAAATAACTATTTATTTTCTGTATTGTTTATTGATTTAATTTTAACTCTTATTCTCAAGTAGTAGGTGTCCAACTTTGTTCGCGGACGGGAAAAAGTCATAATTAAACTTTTTTTTTTACCTCAGCGTACTCGGAAAAAAAGTATCCTGGCCGGGTTCGAATCCCGACCAGGGCAAGTGTTTGTGTGATGAGCACGAATGCTTGTTTCTTGGGTCTTGGACATTTTCTATGTATTTAAGTATTCTGTCTAAATATTATACAAGCTTTGCTTAGTTTGGGACTAGGTCGATTTCTGTAAGATTGTCCCTGTGTTATTATTATTCACTTTATTTATTTGCCGTCATAAGTTAGGTGTTTAATTTTTATTATTATCCTATAACGATCAGTAGATGCCTAGCCAAACGTGTTCCAAAAATAGTTGAAATCGGATATGCCGTTTTGGCGTGATGAAATGAAGCCACAAAGATACATACATACAATATACAAATGGATAAATAATAAAAAGCTTTTCAATTCATTGACCTTCAAATAGTCCGTTTCACTTATTTTTCTGAAAATATCTTCAATTTATTTTAATTACGATTTTATAATAGAAATGTGAAAATTAATTATTAAATTTAAAAAAAAAATCATTTTATATATCAACAATTTTCGCGTTTGAAGTAATTTTTACCTCATGGACGAAAAGATAGTGAATACACTAAAAATTAATTAAGCCTTACCAATAGCACACTTCAATGAATCTTAATCGCCACTTTGTATTGTTAGATCGATAATTTGCGTCAAACGTCTATTGTCGGTATCAATCAATATTGATTATGACAGTTATCTATCACTTAGCGGCATCTATTCGCTATCAATATGATATTGATGGATTATGACTAATCATGTGACTTTGGGATTTCCAAAATGCATTTCCTACAGGCAAGCCATAGGTGATACATTGATTAATTACCTCGTCTTGACCACATTCAAAACTCGTCCATATTCCCATCTCGTCCACATTCTTACTGAAGTAGGAAGGGAACAGTTTTGAATTGGTATGAGGACGACTTGGGAATGTGAATGAAATGAAAATGTGGACGAGTTGAGTGTGTGGACGAGATAGGAAGTGGACGATTTGGGATTGGTATGTGGACGAATTGGTAATGTGGACGAGATGAGAATGTGGACGAAATGGGAATCTGGACGAAATGGAAATGTGGATGAGTTGGGAGTGTGGATGAGATAGGAAGTGGACAATTTGGGATTGGTATGTGGACGAGTTGAGAATGAGGACGAGATGAGAATGTGGAAGAAATACTAATGTGGACGAAATGGAAATGTGGACGAATTGGGAGTGTGGACGAGATAGGAAGTGGACAATTTGGGATTGGTATGTGGACGAGTTGGGAATGTGGACGAGATGAGAATGTGGACGAAATGGAAATTTGGACGAGTTGGGTATGCGAACGAAATAAGAAGTGGACAATTTGGGATTGGTGATCAGCCTAGGTCTTTCATTTTTCCGAGCAAGGTTAGCCATCACAGTTCTATGGTGAATTACCGTATTATGGATCTTATTCATCAATTATGTCAAATAAACCAATATATACGGTGGGCCGTGGGTGGGCCCGAGTAACCCGACAGACTTTAACCATCGAATGTAGAGCCGAAATGGGGCATATACAGGGGTATAGCCTTTAGTCCGCAAACGCGTAATTTTCGGTATATTAATTATTTTTATAAATTCATGAATGTCATAACCATCACGCTATAATGATGGGATATTCAATACAACTGCATGCTTTTGACCAGTTAAGTTTTACAATAAGTTTTGTATCCAACTACATTTTTTTTTTATTAGTGTTGTAGCACAGTCTTTTAAAACACCCCAAAAAGAGAACCGGACCCACATTATGATAGATTATGTGGATTGAAATACTAGACTGAAACTCCCGCGTCAATAGTGCGCATAGATTATGAAATAATAATTTTCAAAGTTAGCGAAATTCCGATACCGGATAATAAAAAAACATCAATAATTCGTTATAAAACTACAATAGTATGTTTTGGGTTATAATTATGATTAAACCCTTATACAATACACAACTCTGCTGAGTTTCAGCTCTGTACACCCAATAGTAATTGAGATAAAACAATTTTTAAACAAATAGTTTTTTTTCTTAACCATAACAGCGTATTGGGGTCCAACTCTTACACCAAAATATAGCTAATAATAACGTGTATGTACCATATTATTTCATATCCCAATACCTTGTTATTCAAAAAATACAGAAAAACTTTTTAACAAAAAAATAAAACCGACTCCAAAAAAAACTAAAAAGTAAAAAAATAACGCCATAATTCAGTTTCTTTAATTTGCTTACAAGTAACCGTTTGTATTATACAGTATCTACAATTAATCTTATTTTGGCGTCGGTGCCTTATAAGGAATGTGTAAAATATTGAAAATTGACGATTTTAGTAAGTTGTGACACGATGGCACCGACTCCAAAATAACATTAATTGTATATACGGTATAGATTGAGTATACAAACGGTTACTTGTAAGTAAATTGAAGAAACTGAATTATGGCGTTATTTTTTTACTTTTTAGTTTTTTTTGGAGTCGGTTTTATTTTTTTGTTAAAAAGTTTATTTGTTTTACACTTTTTAGTTACTCGTTACTTAAAAGTGTATCTCGTGATGATTCGAACAAGCCCAAAAACGGCCAGGATACATTATTTTATTACATAGATATGGTGCCTACCTTCCGGCTCCATCATCAAATCAATTCGTTGGTACCATTCTTATCAGGAACATTTAAGTTTGTGACTATGAAGTTGCTTAGGTAAATTAATCAAGATATCTTATCGCCACCCGTAAATCATTTATCATTGATGAGTTCCGATGGCATTCTGTGGTCTTCTTCATCAGTTCCACTTCACCAATTTACACTTTCTGAATGATAAATTGTAATACTTTCGCCTAAGCAATCAGAACTGTAATATATAATTAATAAAAAAAATATTGTAAATATCTCGTATAGGTTAATAATCGAACTGTTATGTAAATATTGTAAATACATCTTTTAGGTAAGTAATAATTTAGCGTACGTACATAATATTTGATTCACGTGTATTATCGATAAATAAACAAACGTAGTCGGTACATTACGCAAGTGCAAGCCATTATATGTCATCAGAGTTCACTTCGAAACTATGACTCATCAGTTTCTGCGTTTAAAACTAACTCATCACAGTCTGTGTGGTCAAAGACCATTAAATCATTTTCTGACGGTTTTTTTAACAGGGCGGCAGCTGCGGATGTCAAAGGTACTTTTTGGCACTTCTTTCTTCTCTCTTCCATCCTTATACTAGATATGACAGGGTGCGACGTTTCTAGAGCTCTATGGAACAGGTTGGTCATAGTATTAACAATTAAGGCTTAATTTGCGGGTGTGATGCTCTCGGTCATACCTCCAATATTTGTTTCGGGATTCCGCAGCTTGTTCGCAGAGCATTCCGAGTGGCACTTTTGAATAAAATGGTATTTGGAATCGGCAAACATTTCTAAAAGTCCAGTGACAACCCTAGTGCTAGAAATGGAGCAAAGTTATATAAACACAAATAACTTCTGCATAACAAGGCATTGGTATATGAAAAAAATTTGGCACGGACGCGTTATTATTAGCTATATTTTAGTGTAAGAGTTGGACCCCACTACGCTGTTATGGTTGAAAAAAAAAATAAAGACTATTTCTTTTTAAATTGCTCTGTCTCAATTACTGTTAGGTGTACAGAGCTGAAACCCAGCAGAGTTGTGTATTGTATTAAGGTCTTATTATAATTAAAAGCCATAACATTTTATTGTGGTTTTATAACGAATTATTCGTGTTTTTTATTTTCCGGTATCGGAATTTCGCTAACTTTGAAAATTATTGATTCATAATCTATGTGCACTAGCAACGCGGGAGTTTCATGCTAGTGTTTAAATACACATAATATATCATAATGTGGAATAAAAAGACCGGTTCACTTTTTAGGGTGTTTTAAATCACTGTGTATAGTAGGGATGCAGCTCAGACATAGTAATAATTAAAATGGCATAGTGTGGTTTTAGAACGTGTCTATTGAAACGTACTTACCGACTAACGTAATAACAAAATGTCTGACAGATATCCGCTACATTCTCAATTTAAATACATTTACTTTATAAATTACGGCCTAACTGTCTATAATACTAGCGTGAAGGATTAATACTTTCACAGTACTCGTCTCTCAGCTTTAAGTCACATCTTTATTACACGCGAGTTTATAAAAATAAAAAAATCTAAAAAAGTATTTTTTTAACTGAACATTATGCCGATGTACTTTAAATCAGGCATTAAACGCGATGGCTAAAGTCTGTTGGGTTACACCGGCCCACCGTGTATAGTATAATTTATAAGGAAAGTCTTAAACTGCAAATAAGTACGTTTCATCGCGTAACTTATCCCGCGTATTGGTGGATCAATAAGCTATTGAGATTACGCATACATCCAAGGATTATAGAATTATAATGACGGTAAATGTATATATTTGTCAAAGGAACACCACATTTCCTTATAAATAGATACGAGGACAGAGATCAAAGCATAGAGTAAAATTAATTTGCGCTCACCTTTCAAACTTTTCAAAGCAAAATAGGTACAAGGGTCAAACACGTGGAGAAATTGAATACATTGACGTGGTGCTCCGTAGTCTAATGGATGAGAAGCTGGACCTTTAATCCCAAGGGTACGAATGTAAAGGTAGTCTGAAAGACATCGGTCGGACATCGGACAAACACACATAACAACAGGCGATCTTATTGCTAAAATAGAATAGAAAATAATAGAATAGAATAAAATAGAATAGAATAAAATAGAATATAATATAATAGAATACAATAGAGTAGAGTATAATATAATATAATAGAATAGAATAAAGCTTTATTCAGGATAACAAATCATAACACATTTAACATGACAAAACAGACAATACAATGTAAAATAAATATATAAACACAGGGACAATCTTACGCAAATTGACCTAGTCCCACACTAAGTAAAGCTTGTACTGTCGGTACTGGGCGACGATATACATGATAATTGATAAACAGATAAATTATAATACTTAAATACATAGAAAACATCCAAGACCCAGGAACAAACATTCGTGCTCGTCACACAAACACTTGCTCTAGCTGGGATTCGAACCCGGGACCGCCAGCTTCGTAGGCCGTTGTACAACCCACTGAGCCAAACGAATCGTAAACGAGAGATGTGAACCTAAAATCATAGTAAAATAGGAGAAGTATGTAAACTCCGACCCTTTAGGAGACTTAACTGCCTACTCCGGAGCGGACGCTTAGGGTTGTCGATGTCTATTTTTAGATCATTGGCAAATAATTTTAGAATGAAAGTTTACCGTAAAATTATCTTGTATGTCTCTGTCTAGACAAACAAGATTCTGCACCGCAATATTATTATTCACTTTTTATTATTATTATTATGAAAAACTATTATTTATAAATTCGAGGAATTGTTTCGTACGAAACTGGTCTCCACTCAGCAATGCCGATGCCGTCGGCTTGGTTAGGTATACCACTGCCAACGGCGCTAGTTTTCTGTGGAGCCAGCGGGTAAAAAGCTGAAGATCGCCTGTTGTCTCTTTCTGGTTGTAATTTTTTGTCTTTGTATATTTCCTATATGTTTTCTTAGGAGTGTAATAAAGAGAATTTCTATGCTATTACAGAGTTGTAAAAAATAAATATCTGTACATAATATTTTCTTCTGTTTCCGCGATTATTACTCATTGAAATAAAACAATTTAACAGATTATATCGCGTATATTATCTCATTTTAGTTCCCGACGTTTCGTAAGCTTTCTAGCTTTCCATGGTCACGGGAGGACTGAGAAAAGATGTATTTTCCTCTGTCAAAGTTACAATTTGTGCAAACTACCCATTTTTTGAAAAAACACAAATAAAGGTGTACATACATGCCAGATGGGCCTAAGCTGTAAAGACAGTTACACATGTGCCAGAAGGGCTTAATTATTTTATTCTAATAATTTACCAAGCAGCATTTCACAAATGAGGCGTACTGAGGAGAAAAGAAACGCTGCAAAGAAAATCTCCCAGGCTACCTCATTACTAATTATAATATTTAAAAAACAGAGACTATTAAACTACTTTTAAACAGATAAGATATTTTACACCGTTCGGAAATTAAGGTTTTGCAGTCCTGTGTCTCGCTTGTTCCTTGATGAGATGTATTACAGGATCCCAAGCTGGTGGTAGTGACAATCCATCTTCTCTATTGAAATTAGGATGCTTTTTAATCTCAATAGCCTCGCGTAGCATCCTGGGAAAATATCTTTTTTCTTTGGCAAGGATAGAAGGTTTATCAAACTTAATTGAGTGGTTTGGTTTGTCAATGACGTGTTCACAGACTGCACACCTATTACACCGACGGTGCTTGACATCTGCTATGTGCTCCTTCACCCGGGTTGATACACTGCGTTTCGTTTGACCAATGTATGAAAGACCACACTCGCAGTCCAGCTTATAAATGCCTGCACTCTGCAAAGGGGTGCTACTCTTCACGGGTCTAAGGTATTGAGACACCTTCTTCCACGGCTTGAAATATGTTTTTATAGAAGCACGCTTCAAGATGTTTCCGATCTTGTCTGTGACCCCTTTCACGTATGGTAATACGGCAGGATTACGCTCGACTGTTGGTTTCTTCATACTGGGATTCTGCTTGGAACGTGGTATCTGGAGCTCGTTGGCTCGAAGCGCACGTTTGACATTCTGTAACTCAGCAGTCAGATGTTGATTGTCGCCTTTATTTGTGTTTTTTTCTAAAAATGGGTAGTTTGCACAAATTGTAACTTTGACAGAGGAAAATACATCTTTTCTCAGTCCTCCCGTGACCATGGTAAGCTGGAAAGCTTCCGAAACGTCGGGAACTAAAATGAGATAATATACGCGATATAATCCGTTAAATTGTTATATTTCAATAAATATCTGTACATTGAAGATTTTTGAGTAAGTGATACGGACTATTTGAAGGTCACTAATATTATAAATGCGAAAGTGTGTCTGTCTGTATGTCTGTTACCTCTTCACGCTTAAACCGCTGAACCAATTTGGATGAAAATTGGTATGGAGATACTTTGAGTCCCTGGAAGGACATAGGCTTCTTTTTATTCCGGAAAAATACCAGTATCTGCGATAAACGAATTTAAGGCGGACGAAGTCGCGGGCAGAAGCTAGTAATATTATAAATGCGAAAGTGTGTCTATCTGTCTGTTACCTCATCACGCTTAAACCGCTGAACCGATTTGGATGAAATTTGGTTTGGAGATAGTTTGAGTCCCGGGGAAGGACAAAGGCTACTTTTTATCCCGGAAAATACCCTTACCTGCGATAAACGAATTTAAGGCGGACGAAGTCGCGGGCAGAAGCTAGTATTATTATAAAGTTGTAAAAATGAAATGTCTGTACATTGATAGTAGTTTATGTAACTGATACATAATGAGAGGCCTTAAAATACGAGTGCAGTTTTATGAAACGAGCGCTAGCAGGTTTCATAATAGGATCACACGAGTGTTTTAAGGCCTTATTATGTACAGATACATACACTACTTTATCTACACACATATCATAAGTACTCTAAGATGGGTTCAGAAATAACCGTTGGGAAATGACCTGCATTGTTACTAGTAAAATGTCAATAGACTATAGATATTAAAATAATGCAATAAAAATAGATTTGAACAAATACAGAAACAAATTATTTATTTACATCGAAGTCGTGCGTTGGTTCGTTCTCCAATCTAAAAAAAATCTTTGTACTTTTTTACTAGTACTAAATTTGGCTATCGATTTTTCTGACAACAAGTTATTTGTTGAAATCGTGGCTGCATTTACGATACCCGGGGGAGTGTTCATATATTTATCGAAGTCACTACAACTCGTATTTTCAAATGCCGAAGCCTGTTGCGGATTAGATCATTGGTTTGTATGGGACGAAGCCTGTTGCGGATTAGATCATTGGTTTGTATGGGACGAAGCCTGTTGCTGATTTGTTATTGTATCCCACCTGACGAAGCCTGCGTTGCGGATCTGAATTTATGTATACAAATTAGTAATTAGTGAATAAATATTGTAAGTACTATACATTTTCAACTTAAATGTAAATTACAAACAACCTTTCACAAATTCTCCTTTCATTACAGCAAAAAAGCGGCCAAGTGCGAGTCGGACTCGCCCATGAAGGGTTCCGCAGCCGTTCATATAAAAAATGCACTACAGACGAAAAAATTACAATATGAAAAAAAAACACTAACAAAAGAGCGTATCTCCCCGGCACTTACGTCCTTTTGCTGAGAAGCGCAGTTTTTTGGCAATAACTTAAAAACGGTATGTCAGATCATGTTGAAAATAATTTTCGTTCGATGTATTTGTTAAGTTTTATATTTGTACATTTTTCATATTTTTTGAACATACCGTTTAGAAAGTAGAGGGGGGGGGGAACACAATTTTTTCTACTTTCGGAGCGTATATTTTAGAAAATATTACCTAAATCATTTTTTTTTCTGAAACCAGAAACTGTTTTTAGAAGAACTGTCGAATGCTGTACCACACTTTGATATTTGCTGACAATTTTTTTTTTACTTTCGGTTTCATGTATGGAGTGCCCCCCTAGAAATATACATATTTTTTATTAAACTATCAAACTAAGTAGCGGTTTACACCTGACATCTATGCTCCAAATTTCGTCAATGTACATAGTTTTTGAGTAAAATGCCCGTGACATACGGACGGACAGACAGACAGACAGATAGACATGACGAATCTATAAGGGTTCCGTTTTTGCCATTTTGGCTACGGAACCCTAAAAACCAACAAGCAAATGACAACATTAATGGCGGCGATTCGATCCTCCGTCAAAACGAATATTTTTTTTTTTAATCTTAGACAATATAATGAAGTCCTTATTTTCATATCACTTGAGATCAAATGTCCGTTATATAAAAAAAAAACATACTGAATTGACGTTTCGTACCTAACATCATAGTAAAATAGGACTTCTGCTTTGATATTTGTGGATACTAGAATAGAGATCCACTTGAGGTTTGACAGCTGTTCCAAATTTAAACTCATAACGTTACAAAAATCTATACTGAAATAACATTAAAGTGCATATTTTACCTACTACCGCAGACAAGAAAGTTTTCATAGTAAAATTGGTTGTAATAATGCTGGTCATTTCCTACGGTTTCTGAACGCATTTTAGAGTACTAATGACATGTGGGTAGATAAATATTTTTTCAAAATAAGGTTTGTAGCGGACTAGTTGGAGGTCACAGAACCGATTTATTTTTTATTTTATGTATGTTCGTATGTGTCGTTTTAACTTCATCACGCCAAATCGGCTCGACATATTTCAACTATTTTTGGTACATGGGCAGCTAGGTATCTACAGATGGTTATAGGATACTTTTTACCCGACTACCTTGAAAAAAAAAGAGGGGTTATGACTTTTCCCCTCGGCAAACAAAGTTGCGGCGACCATTTAGTTTTATATATTTGTGTACGTAGGTATGTATATATTTGTGTACGTAGGTGCCGTGTAGTTGCCGGCTTGAGAATAAAGCCACTCCGTGCTTCTCCGTGAATGTCGTATAAGCCGACTAAAGGAATAAAATGACGACCATCCAAATCAACTAGGCATTCCCAAGGAGGGTTGACGTCAGGCAGGCGGCCGGTTGTAAAAAATATGCCAAATCCTTTGCAGCATGAATATAGGACCAATTGAGATGAGTGACAGGGTTAGGGCGTACCCTGCAGGCGACGCGCAGGGGCAGCACCCGGCACCTGTGGGAAATGGACAAGGGTTGTCGCACCAGCCCGGGTAGGTGCGACGTAAGAAGCGAGCCCGGGAACCAAGGTATGTGAGATTGAGGTATGCAAGTTGGAATGTAGGGACAATGACTGGAAAGGGAAGGGAGCTAGCGGATGTGATGAAAAGACGCAGGATAAATGTAGCTTTTTTGCAAGAACCGAAATGGAAGGGTACTAGAGCTAGAGAGATAGGGGAAGGATACAAGTTTTACTACTGTGGGAGTGATGGCAAACGTAATGGTATTGGTATAGTGCTGGACCATAGATTGAAACAGAGTGTAACGTATATCAATAGAAAGAGTGATAGGGTAATGGCTGTGAAAGTAATGTTTGAGAATGTGGTACTAAATTTTGTAAATGTGTACGTACGTTCTTTAGAGTGGATGTGATGATGTATTAAAAGATAAGTTCTGGGAAGAATTGGATTCAGTGATGATTGATATTCCAGGGAATGAAGAGATATATGTTGGTGGAGATTTTAATGGACATGTGGGAAGAATGAATGTAGATTATAAAAGAATACATGGGGGGTTTGCCTATGGAAACCGAAACATGAAGGGAGAAACCTTGCTGCAAACTGATTCAGCCTTTGACTTGGCCATTGCCAATACATGGTTTAAAAAGAAAGATGAACATCTGATTACTTACAAAAGTGGCCAGCATGCGACACAGATTGACTACTTCCTTGTTGAAAAGAGGAAAATCAGCTGTGTCAAAGAATGCAAAGGAGAACATTTAGTATCACAACATAGGCTGCTAGTTTTAGACGTCACCATAAAAATCCAGTCAAGGAGTAAAATGAACGGCCCTCTGCCAAAATAAAGTGGCATATGTTAGAGAAGAATGAGTGCGCAAGTAAGTTTAAAAAAAAGGTGGTAGACAAAATGATAGAAATGAAGGATATGGAAAACTTAAATGCGAATGAATATTGGAACATGATTGCGAATTAAATAAGGAAGGTGGCGAAAGATATCGTAGGAGAATCGAAAGGGAAATGTGTGTTAGACAAGGAAACGTGGTGGTGGAATGATGAGATGCAAGAAATAGTGAAAAAAAGAAGCAAGCTTTTAAGGAATGGTAGAGTGTTGAAAGAGAAAATGAAAGTGAGAAGGAATCTAAGAGGATGGAGTGTAAGAAGTAGCTAAACGAGCAGTTGCTATTGCCAGATCAGCAGCTCAGGATTAATTATATGAGGCTTTGGAAAGTCCTAAAGGGGAGAAACAACTCTATCGCTTAGCAAAAGCAAGAGAAAGGAATGCTAGAGATGTATGCAATGTAAAATGTTTGAAAGACGATGCCGAAAAGGTGTTAACGGAAGACGAAAGTATACAGTGTCGGTGGAAAGGCTACTTTGAAAAGCTCATGAAGGAAGAGAATGCTTGGAACAGAGTGTTAAAAAGCCAACCATTGAATATGGGTGTTGTAAAAGAAATAGATATTGATGAAGTAAAGAAGGCTGTAAAAAGTATGAAGAATGGGAAAGCTGTCGGACCAGATGAAATACCAGGAGAGGTGCGGAAATTGTTGAGGGAGGATGGATGTAGGTGGTTGACTTTATTCTTCAATAAGTTGTTGCTGGAGGAGAGTATTCCCGACGAATGGTGCGATAGTCTACTTGTGAACATTTTTTAAAATAAGGGGGTTGTACAAAAATGCAACAACTATAGAGGAATAAAGCTCATGTCACATAGTATGAAAGTGTGGGAAAAAGTAATAGAGAGACGAATGAGAGATGAGAGTGATATAACACAAAACCAATTCGGTTTTATGCCGGGCAGGGGTACAACGGACGCCATATTCGCACTTCGCCAATTGTGTGAAAATATAGACTTGCGCAAAAAAACCTGCACATGGTGTTTTTTGATCTTGAGAAGGCTTATGACCGTGTACCTCGTGAGGTTTTGTGGTGGGCCTCGAAAGAGAAATGTGTACCTGGGAAGTATGTGGGGTTGATTCGGTCTATGTATGACAGATATTGTAGACGCGTCCGGTCGGCGGCTGGCACCACGGACAGGTTCAGTGTCGCGGTGGGCTTACAACAGGGTTTCGACTTTAAGCCCCTACCTCTTCCTGCTTGTTAAGACGCTCTGTTGACAGGCATTCAGGAGAAGGCACCCTGCTGTATGTTCTTTGCTGACGATATTGTCCTTGTCGGTGAAGAGGGGCTTGAAATTCAGAACAGACTAGAGCAGTGGCGGCAAAAATTGGAAAATGTTGGCCTTAAAATCAGTCGATCCAAAACAGAACACCTGATTTGCGATTTTGGCAGTCTCCCCAATGTAACGCCTATAGAGCTCGATGGCGTAACGCTGCCGATCTGCTCCGATTTCCGATACACCATTGCTCTGTATGAGTGACCCTAGACTCATACAGGGCGATGGTGATATTGACCGTGACATTAAAAACCGAATCAGTGCAGGATGGATGAAATGGCGACAGGTCTCGGGAGTAATATGCGATGCCCGAATGCCCCTTCGATTGAGGGCAAAATCTACAAGAGCGTTGTGAGACCTGTCGTCATGTATGGATCGGAATGTTGGGCCGCAAAGGTGACGGATGAAAGCAGATTGCATGTTACGGAGATGAGAATGTTGAGATGGATGAGTGGCGTACCGAGAATGGATCGGATAAGGAATGAGTATATAAGAGGAAGCCTGAAAGTAGCACTCGAAGTCGATAGGCTGAGAGCAAATCGCCTACGGTGGTATGGACATGTTATGCGAAGGGATGAGAGAGATGTGACAAGAAGGGTATTAGATATGCATGTGCAAGGATGTAAGAGGAGGGGTAGGCCGAGGAAACGGTGGATGGATTGCGTGAGAGATGACATGAAGAGGAAGGATGTAAGTGACGAGATGACGAGTTATAGAGAGGTATGGAAGAAAAAAACATGCTGAGCCGACCCCAAGTAAATGGGATAAGGCCAAGCGAATGATGATGTGTACGTAGGTATGTGCCGTTGTGACTTCATCACGCCAAAACGGCTGAACGGATTTCAACTATTTTTGGTACACGGGGAGCTGGACATCCACAGATGGTGATAGAATTATTGTGATATTGGTGAAGAAAAAACGAGGCTTATAACTTTTTTCTCCTCCACTCGACAGCGGAGTCGCGGGCACCTAGTGTAAGAATAAAAATAGGTATTCAGAGTTACAACTTATATATAAACATTATGTTTACGTACCAGTTTATAACAAAGAAAACAGTATGTTACTAATAGGGAATATGCATGAATTTTTATATTTGCTTTATTAAAAACTCATTCATGTAACAAACAGTAGTCAAAAATATTTATTCGAATAGCTATATAATATCTCTTTCTTGCAAAACAGAATTTAATATGGAGTTTATATGGCCGGAGTGTGAAGAGTGTTCTTGACTGGAGACCGCGACTCGGCAAACGTAGTGTAGGACGCCCTCCGGCCAGGTGGGATGACGATCTGCGAAAGACTGCGGGCAGATGCTGGATGCGTCAAGCTGATGACAGGGCGCTATGGCGCTCATTGGGGGAGGCCTATGTCCAGCAGTGGACTAATATAAGCTGATGATGATGGCCGAAGTGCACTGTGACGTAACAGTGCATATCGGACCTCTCCGTCTAATTACTATTTTGATTGATGCCTATATTATGCGTATTTCTTGGCCGATTTTAATTTTACTTCACATTTTGAAAAGGTTTTTACGGTATTTTGATATTTAGTTAAGAAAAGCGATAAAAAAATCACAAATGTACCCTATTGTCGTATATGAAAAACAAAATAAGCTAAAAGGTAAAAATAACTGCCATGTCACAACTGGTACCCAATACGAAAATATAACGTAACATCGTTAAGTTGTTAAGGTCTTTTATAATATTGTCCTTATTTGATGTTTGGACCGCACAACACGCAAGTGAGTTAACGGCAATTTAATTTTTCTTTGTGCGGTGACCTTTCTATCGACATCACAAACAAGTATATAATCCACCTGATTAATATTCAGTCTCGTGACATTCATAAAATTAAAGTTTATTCGCATTTAGTACTTACAAAATAGATTTTATCTACCTACAATCATTTGACGTAATTATCTACGTAGTCGCAATTTTGAAATAGATATATCGATGTGACAACGACATTGTCACGCATGACAGCATATCTGCATCTACCTACTCATCAGTTTTTAACAACAAAATCAAAACACATGACCATTGATTATATTTTCACCGAAGGGTGATCTATAATTATGATAATTTTACTTATCATTTTAATCAATACCTGCTTCATGCTAAATTACTTAATTGGCTATTCGCGCATAAGGCAATCTATATATAGTATTAATAATCGCTTTGTTCGTGCGCAGGTACTCATTGATTGAAATTACTTATTGCACCCCCGATTTCTGGTCACATTTACTAGCTATGCCACTTACTACATAGAGCTTTCCAGAACAATAGTATGTCCAATACGTTCACGGATCCCATATGTAATGATACATAACAGTTAAAAATATGATGGTTAACATGGACTTCAATTTAAAGCTAGAGGCTACAAAGTCTATCTTCCTCTCTTTCTGGCGTTCTTAGTCCCTTTGGTTTTGATAGCTCGCTATCCCATTTGCAACCAGCCACGTGGAGAGCGGGGAGTGCAGATGCCAATATGAAACAAACCCCTTTTGTTTGCTGACAACTATTTAAATACTGCGCTTATCCTCCGCTACCTGTGGAAAAAGAAAAGATCTTAAAAGGACACTAATGGAATTACGAGACATGAGCAGCAGTCTCTTAATGGACGCTGATGTCTGTTTTCCTGGATAGCGCTTTGCGAAAGCTAATCCACCTGTTTAGCGAGGCTATTATATATGTACAATAGTAACAAACGGTGCCTTCCTTGATGCTTGCAAAGTGACCGCTGGCCGAGTGTCATTTTCCTGGATGAAAAGGAAAATACATGTGTCTCAAACTTACGGAAAGTAATAATAGCAGTCAACCAATCATACAACCAGAATTTCTAGTCGATCTTGGAGTATGATGTTATATTTACTATAATGTACAAAAAAATGCAAGCATAAGGCGATTTAATATTTCGTCTGGAAATCTTTAGTTAATGATGAGAAAAATACACCTTTTAAAATTCCATCATCAATACATAACATGAAGTTATGTGCGTGAGCTTCACTCGGATGCTTACCTATGACCTGGTAATAACCTACTACTGTGGAATTTGCGGTAATCTCAATGTATTAGCATTGGAAATTCCGAGAATTTAACTCAGATCCTAAAAGTACGATCAGCATTTTTTGGCAGGTGTTAGATTCCTAAGTTGTTCGTGCATTGTGATCGATATTTTGCATGTGAAACAAACGAACTATAATATAAAAAGTTGCACATGCGTAATAAATATTAGCCTAAGGACAAAACACAAATATGCATTCCTAGAAGATGTCCGCTATGTCCTCAGTGGAAGAAAAAAGTCAAAACCCATTTTTTTCTTCAGCGTATTCGAGAAAAATAATCAACGAAACAGTTGAACTCCGTTTAACCGGTTTGGTGTAATGAAGCCGCCTACGACACAAATAAACATGTAAAAAATTAAACTTTCTATTTTATCACTTCCAAATAGTCCCTTACAAAATTCTTTTTAATAATTTCATCGTACAGACATTTGATTTTTACAATTTTATAACTGTACTTTTTGTTTTACAAATATCATGATAATAATCACAATTTTTGCAATTTATTAGTGGATCACTCCACTAGCGTTATTATTATAAACAAAGATCAGAAACAAATGAAAATTTTTTTCGACGATACTGGACTTGAACCAGTGCCTTGAGCCAGACCGGGGCAGCACGCTCTACCATCTGAGCTAATCGTCCACACCAGTAGTCGACGAATTTTGTCATCTGTTCTTGCTTATGGATCTCTGTATGGTGCATCCGACTCTTTAGCCGTTAGCGCCGCCTAGTGCAGAACTATGAAGTTACTTTCACCCCGAGCAGATACCTTTACAGGTACCATTGCGAAAATAGAAAAATTCAAATACATTTCTGTGTTCTGGAGGAAAGAAGTAAGATGCGGTGGTAATATTTAATATTTGTGTGTAATTTAAATGCAACTGTAGGCACTACGCTGACAGATTTCACAAAAACCTTCAAAAAAATATTTAAATAAAACAATTTAACCCTTTTTCTCGCAATGATAAGTATACTCAACGCCCAAAATAAAAAAATCCTGCCAAGTTGTTTTCATTTATATTCACAACATAGAGTTATAAAATATTTCCTTATTTCCTAACGCATATTTACCAACTAGCTTCATTGCCCAAGCGCACGTATTTCAACAGTTTGGGGTAAAATTATACCGAAACACCCAACGACTGTGAGTCGCAAGGTAAAAAATAATTCTTTATAATTATTTATTTTCACATTATCGATTGAATTACTATTATAACTAATTTTTAAGGGTGTGTATTTTGTGTTTTTGTATATTTCTACCAAGATGGGTGTAATACTACGACGTTATTTGGTTCCAAATATGCGTGTTGAGTATGCTGAACATTGCGAAACTTTGAGAGACCTATCAATTTCACTGCATGTTAAGCATTCTCAACACTGTCCATCTGTGAACAATGTACACTCTGTTTGAACTGTTGAGTATTTTCAACATTGCGAAGTTAAGGTTATATAGATGATAAAGGGAGCAGTTAAGACGATGCCGTATTTTCATCTGACCTGTCTAATAATTTTAGCCTTACTAGAGAACGCGGCATGGATTGAGGTTCAGGGCTTGTATCAGATAGGTTCAGTGTTATTATTTTATTTAAATTAAAATTACTTCTTCAGAACTACAACTGCTGCTGGAAAATTCTGCGTATTTCGGCGGCATTAATGCCATAATTTAGCTGATACGATTACATTTTATTTTATCCTCAAGCAAGCAGACAAAAAAAACGAATGTAGTAAATAAACCACCATTATCCAGGCAACATGTTAGTAAATAAACAAGAAATATGAGGTGAAAACTCAACTTTTGGCATATAAAAAAGGTAAATATACCCTTCATATAAAATATTTAATTTTATTCTACACTTGATGTTTCATCCATACTATCAGCGGCATCTACATTTATAATATCAACCCCTATGATGATCGCTACTACTAAATGCTTTAATTCGTGCAAAAAATTGGACAAAATGTTTTGAAAATTAAAGAAGAAAGGCGGTTTAGCATATATGAAATGACGGTGTCGTATGAATGGTGGTAAGGAACGAGAGCGGGTAGCAGATGCCAATATCCCAAAAAGCCAAAGAAATGGGGATTCAAATTATTTGTGTGTATCGTAATTATTTGGCTATATCTGGCCTCGTTCAAGACTTCCTTCCATATGCTGGCGAAAATACGTTTAGATTCTGTTCATTTACACTACGAAGACAGTTTGAGTCTTGGGGCGAAAGTTTTTTTGATGCTCTGTGTCAGTCTTGGGAAAATAATAAACATCCGACTTAGGGGATGTCAGGACAAATTCCTCTTGGAGAAGGAATTGTCAAGGAAGGATAGGGGTACAAGCAAACACCTAGCCTGCAAAAATAATAAACTAGCCGTGGTCAAATGGCATGAAAATAAGGTTATCACCTTGGCTAGCTCATTTGCAGATTCTAACCCAATATAATGCATATGGTGATATTGCAAAAAGGTTAAAGCTAAAGTCAGTGTGTAGTGCCCCTTGGCCCCTTGGCCTTGTACCTACAGGGCAAACTTCAAACAAAACCATGGTTCATAAAAAGTTACTGATCAGGATATTTTCGCAGCTTTTGGATGTATATGTCAATAACGCTTGGATATTATAGAAAGGAGAATAGCAGAACGGACAGTAAAATAAAATGCGGTTGAAAAAGTCTTGGTTCCAAATAGCAATGGAGCTAATGCAAAAGAACAGAATTCAACATTTGGACACGGACAACGCAATACTCGTATGTGCCAAAAAAACAGCTGTCGCGGGATCTCCTATTGCAGTTTAATAATAAATAGGACACTTCCCTGTGTTCACCGCGTCCTACTGAAGATATAAACATTGCAGTAAAGGCGCCACAAACAAACAATACTCAGAATATAAATTCAGTCTGTGCCTTGATTAAAAGCAAAGTTGTTTTTAGTCCTTTCATTTTTTTTTTTTATAAAAAACATATAGTCAGTCTAGGTAATATTTAACGAGACCTAAATCCAACACCATTTTGGAAATAGTCTATTCTTACAATTAAATCAAATTAATAAATACTAAATATTACAAAAATTTAACCATTTAATAATTACCTATGACTTTAAAGGACATACCAAATTCAAGTAGTGAGATAGAGATAATTGATTTAAATATCATCGTTAATATACAAATTGCCTGCACAATGAGGGCAATATAAATCATTTAGGATTACTGTATCATTTCCTGCATATTTGTAATAACATCCACAGTGCGGGCATCTTTCACGAATTGAAATTGTTTCTTCTGATAGTGACACGTATACAAAGGGCAATGCGTCACGGTATAGTGAAACTAGAATCCTTGTTGGTAATTTAATTTGCTCAAATATATCAGCTTTGACCGTTTCCACCTACAAAACAAGCTGAATATTTTCGAGTACTTATTTCAAATATAAGTACATAATGTTTGTGATAAAAAACTTACGATTTCTGTTAGGGGCTGGAGATGCTGATTTTCAATATACTTTTGTATATATTGTTTAAGTTGGTCTTCAATTACATTATATGCATTGAAATAAAACAATTTAACGGATTATATCGCGTATATTATCTCATTTTAGTTCCCGACGTTTCGGAAGCTTTCCAGCTTTCCATGGTCACGGGAGGACTGAGAAAAGATGTATTTTGCTCTGTCAAAGTTACAATTTATTACATTATATTCATTCAAATATAAGCTTTTGATACGTTTTCTAAATACTTGACGTATCGCATTACTTTTCTTATCCATTACGTATACTTGTAATTAATGGGTGAAGAACTTTTACGGTTCCCGCCAGTTTTTACTTTTAATATTTACGCACGATAGACAACAGTACAAGCATCACATAGGTAAAGTCCATAAATTAAAAATAAAACACGGCATTATTGGAACGCGTATTTCAAATTCAAATTCCAAACACGCGGTGTTCGGAATTCAAATGCATTTTGAATTGGTATAGCTGTGTTCAGATTAATATATTGAATTATAATAATATGTATATTATAATCTGTAAATTGAGTAATTTTTGTAAGTATTACTAATTTTCTAAACTGAAATGCTGTTTCCATTAGCACAGTAAAATATGGTGTCTTTTATAAATGGCATATACTCGTAAAATCGTAGGACGGACGGCCTGTACTGTGTGCATTAGTAGGAGATTTTTGCCCTGTTTCCCTAAATGGATTTTTTTAGAAAAAAATATTTTGTGCAATAATATATATTACGTTATATAACAAAAAATTGAGGTTGTCCCTATCTCATATGTATTTTAAAAAAATCTTAAAAATAAAAACATAAATTATTAAGGCTTTATAAATAAGCTAGAACCTTGGTTTTTTTAAATTAGTTAATTTTAGGTACATATTACAGCCAAATTTCAAAGAAATCGAACTATCGGTTTAGCTAAAAATAAATAAAAACTTTTTTTTTTATTTTTAATTTTTGTCCTAACCAAGAGGATTCCAGGCTTGAAATTTGGTAAAATGATATCTTTTAATAAGACAAATAAAAGCTCCTAAGAAAGCTATACATTTCAGCCAGGGGCAGTTTCACTATAGGATTGCTCCTAGACCCTTTCATCCAAATCGGTTCAGCGGTTTAAGCGTGAAGAGGTAACAGACAGACAGACAGACAGACACATTTTCGCATTTATAATATTAGTATGGATGGATTATATATCTATACTATTATAAAGTTGTTAAAATGAAATGTTTGTATAGCTCACCTCCAGATGGTTATAGAATACTTTGTACCCGACAATGCTCAAGAAAAAAATTAAAAAAAAAGAACCGACTTCAAAATAAACTAAAAAGCCATAAATAATCTTTTATGTACGGTACGGATCCCATTTAAATCACCTTTTGAAGTCGGTGCCAAACCATTCATTTATTACTATTAAGAACCGCGGCGGCGAGCCTTTAGTTATTATCTACCTACATTTATATTTAGTCATAGTAATTCGTATTTTTGTTGAATAAAGAACTTTATTTACTTCAGGTTTGGCACCGACTTCATAAGGTGATTCAAATGTGATCCGTACCGTATATAAAAGATTATTTATGGCTTTTCAATTTATTTTAAAGTCGGTTCTTTTTTATTTAAAAATTTTTATTTACTGCTTTTTAGTGATGGATTTTAGTAGTGATATAAAGTATTTTTTATAAAGTACGTCTCAGACACTCGTACCCTTATTGGAGGAGCCCGGTGGATGTAATTTATAAAGCATGCAATACACACCTTCCAACAATTACCAGCTTCCTGTGTATCAAAAATAATTTAATTCCGTTTATCCGTTTTGTCCAAGATACCTCTTTTGTCTTGAAGACGAAAGTCTTCAACCAGTGCGTATTAATGGTGATGATCTACGGAGCCGACACGTGGTTTCTAACTATGGGCCTCTTAAGGAAGCTCAGAGCCTCTCAGCAAGCTATGGGAAGGGCTACGCTCGGGATTTCTATACGAGATCGAGACGGAATTGAGGAGATTCGTAGACGAACCAAGGTCACCGACATAGCAAACAGGGTAAGCTTCTGATGGTTATAGGATACTTTTTATCCGACTAAACAAGCAAACCGAGGGTTATTTTTCTTCCGCTGACGAAGTTGCAGGCACCTTCTAGAATAATATAGGGTTCATTATTTCAATATTGATCAAAGATCATCTCGATCACCTTAAAAGTAAATGACTCAGGGGTTGAAGTAACAGAGAATCATATTTTCTTCTGTTTCCGCGATTATTACTCATTGAAATAAAACAATTTAACGGATTATATCGCGTATATTATCTCATTTTAGTTCCCGACGTTTCGGAAGCTTTCCAGCTTTCCATGGTCACGGGAGGACTGAGAAAAGATTTATTTTCCTCTGTCAAAGTTACAATTTGTGTAAACTACCCATTTTTTGAAAAAACACAAATAAAGGTGTACATACATGCCAGATGGGCCTAAGCTGTAAAGACAGTTACACATGTGCCAGAAGGGCTTAATTATTTTATTCTAATAATTTACCAAGCAGCATTTCACAAATGAGGCGTACTGAGGAGAAAAGAAACGCTGCAAAGAAAAACTCCCAGGCTACCTCATTACTAATTATAATATTTTAAAAACAGAGACTATTAAACTACTTTAAACAGATAAGATATTTAACACCGTTCGGAAATTAAGGTTTTGCAGTCCTGTGTCTCGCTTGTTCCTTGATGAGATGTATTACAGGATCCCAAGCTGGTGGTAGTGACAATCCATGTTCTCTATTGAAATTAGGATGCTTTTTAATCTCAATAGCCTCGCGTAGCATCCTGGGAAAATATCTTTTTTCTTTGGCAAGGATAGAAGGTTTATCAAACTTAATTGAGTGGTTTGGTTTGTTAATGACATGTTCACAGACTGCAGACCTATTACACCGACGGTGCTTGACATCTGCTATGTGCTCCTTCACCCGGGTTGATACACTGCGTTTCGTTTGACCAATGTATGAAAGACCACACTCGCAGTCTAGCTTATAAATGCCTGCACTCTGCAAAGGGGTGCTACTCTTCACGGGTCTAAGGTATTGAGACACCTTGCTACAGTGGGTAAATCTTTGTTTCAGAGAGCCAGGGGTATCTGCGACGATCAACATCTGACTGCTGAGTTGCAGAATGTCAAACGTGCGCTTCGAGCCAACGAGCTCCAGATACCACGTTCCAAGCAGAATCCCAGTATGAAGAAACCAACAGTCGAACGTAAACCTGCCGTATTACCATATGTGAAAGGGGTCACAGACAAGATCGGAAACATCTTGAAGCGTGCTTCTATAAAAACATATTTCAAGCCGTTGAAGAAGGTATCTCAATACCTTAGACCCGTGAAGAGTAGCACCCCTTTGCAGAGTGCAGGCATTTATAAGCTAGACTGCGAGTGTGGTCTTTCATACATTGGTCAAACGAAACGCGGGTGAAGGAGCACATAGCAGATGTCAAGCACCGTCGGTGTAATAGGTCTGCAGTCTGTGAACATGTCATTGACAAACCAAACCACTCAATTAAGTTTGATAAACCTTCTATCCTTGCCAAAGAAAAAAGATATTTTCCCAGGATGCTACGCGAGGCTATTGAGATTAAAAAGCATCCTAATTTCAATAGAGAAGATGGATTGGATTCGTACCACCAGCTTGGGATCCTGTAATACATCTCATCAAGGAACAAGCGAGACACAGGACTGCAAAACCTTAATTTCCGAACGGTGTTAAATATCTTATCTGTTTAAAGTAGTTTAATAGTCTCTGTTTTTAAAATATTATAATTAGTAATGAGGTAGCCTGGGAGTTTTTCTTTGCAGCGTTTCTTTTCTCCTCAGTACGCCTCATTTGTGAAATGCTGCTTGGTAAATTATTAGAATAAAATAATTAAGCCCTTCTGGCACATGTGTAACTGTCTTTACAGCTTAGGCCCATCTGGCATGTATGTACACCTTTATTTGTGTTTTTTCAAAAAATGGGTAGTTTGCACAAATTGTAACTTTGACAGAGGAAAATACATCTTTTCTCAGTCCTCCCGTGACCATGGAAAGCTGGAAAGCTTCCGAAACGTCGGGAACTAAAATGAGATAATATACGCGATATAATCCGTTAAATTGTTTTATTTTAACAGAGAATCGTTGTACTATATTAGTAAAAACCTAACGCAATGATTATTTTCGTATTCTGATAAATATCTGATCAATAATATATAGATTTGTTAAAGATAAGATTAAAGTAATTTGTTAGGTATATCATTATCTTTATACCTTAATTATAGGATGGTCCAAAAGGATTCATTAGATATACAAGAGCTTTAAACGAACATTATAATAAGTAGTTATAACGACATAACCATGAGAAAATCTCGATTATAATAGTACTAGCGCCGCCTGCGACTTATCCGCATAGATTTTAGGTAAAGCCAGAGATATAAATGAAGAAAACTTTTTTCTGTCAGTTGTCCGATGCTGTTAATGCTTAAAAAAAATACTCAGATGATATTCAGCGACCAATTGGACTGAGAAAATGGGGATATTTAACATTATTCCATAAGAAGGCAACACTGGCACTTTTAATTTGAACGCCTGCTAGACTATGACAAAAAGTCCCCGACACTGGCCAAAATAAAATGTTCTAGAAGGTCGTCGGCCTGAAAAGTCTCGGCGTTTCAAAAGGATAGTATTTTAAGGCAAAGCAAAATATGGTTGCCTGTAAAGTCGGGTTACGAACGATAATTTACGTGCTACCGTCACGTCATAAGAAAACCGACGTCATAATTTTACTACGACACCATTTTTTTGTCTCAATCTCTCTCGCTCTCTCTTTCTGCCTCCCTCGCTCCCCCTCTCTCTCTTTCTCTCCCTCTATCCCTCCCTCAGTCCCTCTCTCCCTCCTTTCCTCCCTCTCTTCGTCCCTCTCTCTCTCTCTGTTCCCCCCATCTCTCTCTTCCTCTCTCTGACTGTCCCTCTCTCTCTCTTCCTCTTTCATTATTTCTCTCCCTCTCTCTCTCTCCGTCGTCTCTCTATCTCTCCCTCCCTCCCTCCATTTTCATGTTTTTCTTTAATAATTCATAAAAAATATATTTCTGGATAGCTCTACCTATTATAAAAGAAACCTGCTGCCCGGCTGTCATGTTTCTAGCCACAGTTTAACATTCAAAATCACACATTATTTATGTGAAATTTCAACTCCCATCTTAACCCCTTCAAGGGATGAATTGAAAAAGATGCCCTTATCAATGTTTTCCACTGTACTTTAGGAGGTTGTGACCGAAGTTTTAGGCGTCTAACACTGAAAGCGACATGTTTCCCATACAAACTTACTACTTTTTTTTACTGGGATGATTTTTTATACCAACTCGAAATCATTTGTTTTTTTTAGTAGGAAAGCATTATACAAACATTCAAGTTTATAACTTTCCAAATGAACGATTTTCATACAACGGTTCAACCCCTATTTCACTCCCTTAAGGGTTGAATTTCGAAAAATCCTTTCTTGGTACACTTCCACGTACTATAAAGAATAAACGTTCCAAATTTCATGCTTACGTCTTTAGCGATTTAGGCTGTGCATTGTCAGTCAATAGGTCAGTAACGCAAGAGTTTTATAATATGTATTTCAGAGTTAACAAAAAGTGATGACTATCGATTTCTTTTTGAAAGGACCCGTTTTATGTTCATATCTTATATTTAAACCATACTTTGGTAACAAAATTTTTATCATTCTGAGATGATCGCAAGTCCAACATGTACAACGGGCTATTATCCGGCTATATTCAGATATACTCTTATTTGTATGATACGTCATATACGGAAGGTGTGTTCTTTTGCTTAATCGTGTAGGTAGTATTACTGTGTCTTGGTCACCAATTGTTTATTCATTATTTAGAAATGAAAATGTCACAATGTACATAAGGTCATGTTTTTCCATTTCTTGTTTAAAAAAAACCCTTTTATGAATTAATACCCTCAAAAGTTGTAGCCTATGTCCTATTCTGATATCTAAGCTACATTACTGCAGAATTTTACGCAAATCTGTTATGTAGTTTTTGCGTCCCAGCGTAACGTCCATTCTTACAAACATTCACTAACGTACCATATAGGTTTCCTAGCAACTGTTTGTTGATATAATTTTCGCAATAGAAATGTCACAATCAACAAAACTCGGGGTTTTCTAAGGCTTTACAATTTTTTGTTAAAAAACCCATTTTAGAATGAATAACCTCGAAAACTGAGCCTATGTCCTATTCTGATATCTAAGCTATATTACTGAAGAGTTTTATGCAAATCTGTTGTAGTTTTTGCGCAAAAGTGGAACGTACATACATACTTTCACGTTTATAATATAGTAAGGATTTTATGCAATTGTTATATAATATATGCATTTTCAGTCGAGTACCGCGTTTAGGCCACGAAGCTTGCTGCGTGGCCGAATTATGGTACGAGGCTTGGAAAACAAATTATACAACTATTTTATACAATACTTTTTCTACGAGTAACCCATAAAATACAGTGAATGAAATATAGCTAAAACAATTTTGCAAAAACACTGCGTTCATTTTTCATTATAGTTCTGCGCGGAGTTGTATAATACACGTATTATAGTTCAGTGACATATAATATAAACCATAGAGTATAGAATTATGGTCCAATCTAAAAAGTATGCCTTTTTACTTCAGCGTGGTGTGGTAAAAGGTATTCTTTGACTATTTGTGGACGCCCGTATACCCGTATACCAAAAATATTTAAAATTCGTTTGGCGGTTTGTTTTCGGTGATAACCTATGAATTGATGATGATATTTACCTGGATAAACGTCTAAAACAACAAAACCGTGTTTCAATCTGACTGTCTGAAGTATAATTCATCCACTATAATTATAATAAATACAATAAGATATTGCAAGAAGGTAAAAAAAAAATCTTTAGTAATTGACTGTACCAATGAATCCGATTACAATTATTATTATTTTGTTTTTCATTCCATCCGTATAATTAGAGCAGTATTCATCCATGTATGAATATGGTCCTTGTGAATCCAACAAGATAGTTCAATTCCATTCATGAATTAATAATGTTCATATATTTGGGTGTAAGTTCCATTAATTCCAGAATTAACTAGGAATATGTTCCAAACAAGCCTTAAAATTAGTCTTTGCAGCCCCAATTAATATGTTATTTTTAATGAAACATCCTGTATCAATCTAACAGCAATTAATCAGATATGATCAAAAGCGGCTTAAAAATAACAGACAACACCAAATTTTTCCTTAACAAATCGTGTCAGGTATATAAAGAATAGATTCAGTACCATTGCTCATTCTTTTCTCAAGATGGAATCAAGCAACACCGTCTTAGCTGCCACAATAGTTACTATTGCACTGACGTGCATTTATATCTATTGTCGCAGAAAATTGAGTTATTGGAAAAACCGTGGCGTTGAACAGCTGCCTTCATCCCATTGGCTATTCGGGGACTTCAAAGAAGGAATTTTGTTCCGATCCGCCCCAGGATGGCATCTTGGGACACTCCACAAGAGCGCGCGCCGCGACGCACCATTTCTCGGATTCTACATCTTCCACAAACCTTGCCTCCTACTGAGAGATCCAGACACAATCAAGCAGATATTGATCAGAGACTTCGAAAACTTCTCTGACAGAAATTTCGCTGGATCTACCCAAAAGGATAGCATTGGTATGAAGAATCTTTTTGGACTTCGCAACCCCGCCTGGAAGTACTTAAGGCAGAAGATATCCCCCACATTGACAAAGTCGAAGTTGAAACAAATGTTGCCGTACATGTTGGAAACTGGAGAACCAATGATGGATTACATTGAAATGCAGAAAACCGGCAAGTTAGATGGACAGGAGCTGAACTACAAATACGCGACTGACTTGATCGCGTGCGTGGCGCTCGGCACAAAGATGGACTCGTTCAATAATCCCAATGCGGAGTTTACACAGGCCGGTAAGTTGTATGCTTATAATAACAATCATCCGTATAAATTACAAAGTAAAGAGCGAACAGAAGAGATCACAAAAACTTACTTTTCAGTTCCTGACCTATCTCACGATTTCATATTTGTTATATTTAATAATTGTGCAATATCTTCTAAATTAACAACTATATGTTTCTAGTATCCGAGTTCTTCCACGGCTTTAAACGGATGGTGGCGCTGGTCTCCGTCTTTTTTATGCCTGAGCTCGTGGACCTGATCGGTTCTCCACTGCTCTTCAACTCCAAGTTCGTAAGAAAGGTGTTCTGGGACGCTGTCGCGGATAGGGAGAAAACTGGAGAGAAAAAAGGAGACTATATCGATACTATTGTACAATTGAAGAATGGGCCGCAGAACTCTTTGTATGGTGAGTTATTTAAAAAATGAGGATAGTACCAATTTTCGGAACGAAACTATCAATTAATAAATATTCTTGGGAGCAAGTATGTATCTAAACACAAATCTTATTTCTCTTTTAGAATTCTCCGGCGAAAATCTGCTTTTCCAATCTGGCACATTCTTCTCTGGATTTGAGTCTAGCGCGACTACATCAGCTTTCACTCTAATGGAGCTAGCCAGGCATAAGGAGTACCAGCAACGAGCGAGGGAAGACATCCAACAGGCGATAGAAAAACATGGGTGGACGTATGAAGGCTTCAAAGCGATGAAATATTTAGATCAGTGTGTGGCTGAGGGAATCAGGCTGCATCCCCCGGTGTCAACGGTAGACCGGGTAGCTAAGGAAGACTATAAGGTGTGTTACGGGTGTTTAACAGGGCATATACTGCTCAAAACAATATAGGGGCCATAAGAATTTTGATCGTAACGTGAAAATATATAGTATTTAGTAAAAAATATTTTAAATAGTCTCCAGCTTTTCTTTCTCAAGTTTTTGTTTAGGCTATTAATCGATTTACTCAATTGTTTTATTTATTTTAATTGAGCTAAAATAAGGTTATTGTAACCACAAAAACTGAACAGAAATTCTACGCGCAAAAGTGGCCCCTATTTTGTTTTGAGTAGTATATCAACAGGTGTAGCATTTTTCTTATTAAATTACGCGCTTTCAACAGAAGTTAAAAGACAAGTTGTACTACAAACATGTAATCAATTGATAATTCCAGATTCCTGGGACCAACGTCACAATTGAGAAGGGAACCGCCATCTACATCTCCCTCTACGGGTTGCAAGGGGACCCCAAGCATTTCGACGACCCAGAAACTTACAACCCTGGCCGGTTCGACGAGGGCAAGATTGTGCCTGACGCGTACATACCCTTTGGAGCAGGCCCCAGGATGTGTGTCGGTCAGTACCCACTCTTAATCAAACTGTATTTAATGCGCCCAGAGCGGTTTACATAATTAATTCAGAATATATAAGTAAGTTGCAGAATTCTAGTGGTCGGGTTTTGGTTCAAAGCCGTTCATGTTCAACGATTTTGTATGTTCTGAATTTCTCCACCTTTATAGACTTAAGGACATATTTCTACTCTTTATATAAACTACAAATTTATTCGGGTTCTGTGTTGTGTAAGTTTATAATACCTTTCAAAATAAATTCGATGCGTTCGTCACAGTGCTCGCTAGTGAAAGGGTAACACACCTGACGCGTAAAGACGCTGTTTACAATGTTATATCGTTGCATCATTTATTTCTTACTTACAGGCATGAAGGCTGGTCAGCTCCACGCTAAGGTAGTCTTGTCCATGATCCTGACCCAGTATGAGGTGTACCAGAAAGCTGACAAGTTGGACCTGGACCCTCGCTCTACCTTCACAGCAGCGGCAAATGGTCTCCCGATGGAGTTCAGAAAATTAGACAAGATAGAATTAAGCAAGACTATAAGGCCCGGATCTCTATAATATATTTAATTATTATATGTTAATAATATAACCATGTTGTATCTAAATAGTAGGACTGGCTGTAATTATAAGCCACGCAGTCGAAATATTGTGGAATTGAACCTAAAAGTGTTGGACTTAGCTGCGCGAAGTTCGTGTACATGATTAATTTCAAGTAGTCTACAATGGGAAAAAATATAAAATAATTCTACTTACTAAAGAAGTTTATTTTATGTATTTAATGCGGTATATTTTATTAATTATTATAGTAGTATATCAATCGTACCGTTAGTATTAATATGCAATATTTGTATTTTTTTCTGAACATTCTGTCCAAGAGCTTTGATTTTGTTTTCAACAATTATAAATGCGGCACCAGTTCACCTCTTGTTATTTATTATATTTTATTCAATACTCAATACTTCAATATTAAATGTTGTTTGTCAAAATAAATTTATGAAATTTATTTCAAAATATTGTTACATTATTTTTTCATTTTACTTGTATCTTCATTGCTGAATATCACGGCATTATACAGAGTAGTGTCCCATCTTGACACTTTTTTGGATTTCATAGCCAAAATGGTAAAAACGGAATCTTTATAGTTTTGTCATGTCCGTCCGTCCATCCGTATTGATGAAATTTGGAGTGTAGGTATCTTGTATAAGTCGCTATTTATTTTGATAGTTATATACCAAAAAATAATATTTCTAGGGGGGCACTCCATACAAGTAACCGAAACAGTGCAGTGGAGATATGCTCTAGTGCCCTTTTTCATACCGTATTTTTTCATCTGTAGTGCATTTTTTTTATAAACAACAATCTGAAACAAATTCAACAGTAAAAAGGCTTTTACCTTTTACTGTTGAGTTGTTTTTCGGTTTTCTTTTCAACAGTGGACTCCTCTAGGGAAATGCCGTAGAGTCAGACTTGTAAAAGTGCCGTTGCGGCCTGATGACGGAGTTCACATATTCAAACTCCTTGTATTCCGATTTAGGTTTGTTTTTATAAAAAAGGAGATGTCAATGTGTCACTAGAAAAGTCACGATCGAAATAAAATGAAAGATTAATGGATTATAGTTCCTTTGCTGTTCCGCGAACGAGTGTCTTTGTTAGATGTGACAATAAAGACTCGCCATTGGTTTACAATTAGGGACAATTTAAAATTACATCTTAAGGTTTTATACTCTGAACTTTCATTTAAATTACATAACATCGAGTTTGATACACTAGACCAAAAAGCAAGATTTTTCGCGTCCGATCTTGCTCATAAAATGTATCAAACGCAAAGAAACAAACTGCATAGACTTACGATGTCAAGTTCTAATTCATTTTTCAACACTGCCCAAGAGACTACTTCCCACATTTTTCACCCCCGTGTAAAAAATCTAACTAATTTTGAAACTTTTAGATAAAGGTTTAAAATATAACATCCGGCCAAAATTAAATCAAAAGACATTAGAAAATATAGCAGTGGATTCAGAGGTTGCAATAGTTGTCAACAACAATGATCTGGATATAAAAACTATGATAGCCAGTGTTATTAAAAGTACTCGTCCTTCGGTTGGTAGTGGTTTTTGTTCTGACACCTTGTTGTTGAGATCTATTCAACAGAAAGTGCACGAACATAGTTTGGTGGTTTTAAAGGCAGACAAAGGTTATTGTGTCGTAATTTTACATAAAGATCAATATAATGAAAAAGTATTAGATATTGTTCGAGGTGACGATTTTTCGATCTTGCGGAAAGACCCCACTCCTAGTTTCCAGAAAGATCTTAAAAACGTCGTTAAGAGCTCTTTGTATGTTTTGAAATGGACCAACAGAAAAGTAAGATAGTGCCAATGAATCCACAAGCTCCAATTTTATACGGTCTTCCGAAAATTCATAAAGAGAATGTTCCAGTTCGTCCTGTTGTCTCATACTTAGGCGCACCAACATATAATTTAGCGAAAACATTAAATTTAATCATTAGGGAAAAATCGTCGTTTGCGCCATTGTTTTGCTTAAATAATAGTTTAGATTTAATTGAAAGGATCAAAGACATTAGCATACCCCATAATGCAATAATGCTTTCCTTGGATGTAGATAGTTTGTTTACAAACGTGCCCTATAAGGAGACATTAGTGATTCTTAGAGACCTTCTAGAGAAGCAGCGATTACATCCAGGAGAAGTGAATGAGTTAGTAGAAATGTCTAACATTTGTATGTCCCAGAATTATTTTATGTTTGGTGGGCAATATTACTTGCAACGCGATGGTTTAGCAATGGGTTCAGCTCTTAGTCCTTTAATGGCAGATATTTTCATGGACCATTTTGAGAACCAGCACATTGCGGGTAATACTCATATTCTATACTATTATAGATATGTTGATGACTTGATTCTTTGTTGGACGGGGAGTATGAGCCAATTGGATGTTTTTATTACCAATCTCAATGTCAAACATCCGAAAATAAAGTTTAAGAGAGAATTGGAACAAAATAACTCACTTGATTTCCTGGACTTGACAATTACTAAAGTTAATAATAGACACCAGTTTCAAATTTATCGTAAGCCCACGCACACAGATACAATTATCCCGGCTTCTTCCACACATCCATGGCAACACAAGTTAGCGGCTTTCCACTCTAACGTGCATAGGTTGTTGACAGTCCCTCTTTCTGATGCAAATTTCCAGGTGGAATTGAATAAAATTTATCATTTAGCAGTTTCAAATGGATATAGTAAGTCTCTCGTGGATGGCTTCATCAGAAAGAAAGAAATACGGACGGTTAACAATTTACTGTATGCTGCACGTTCTTTCGACCGGATTAAGAAATATAAAGCAAGCATAACTTATGTTGGTCCTATATCAGATAAAATTTATAAAATATTACGATCTTATGATATTAACGTGGCTTTTAAAACAAATAACACTTTGCACTCTAGACTTTGCAATGGAAAGGATAAAGTAAAAGGCGGGAAGAAGTCAGGCGTTTATAAACTTACATGTGATAGTTGTGACAAGGTGTATGTGGGACAAACGGGTCGTAGTTTTAACACTAGGTATAAAGAACATGTCTCTTCTTATAGACATAACCACCCGGAAAAATCATATTTCGCAAAACATTTATTAGAAAACAGCCATTCTTTGTCAGACAATCATTCTTTTAACACCTTACATGTTTGCGGAAAAGGATTACGTCTTAGTGTACTTGAACAGTTGGAGATAGTCAGGTACAGCAATAGAGGTTTGATCATTAATGAACAACTTAATGTTACGTCATCACCTTTGTTACGTGTTTTTCCATCTCTTTCTAGAAATCCTATTTAGGGTATAAATAGGGCCGACCGTTTTGGACAACTCATTTCTCGGGTGGACGCCGGACCGTCCACATCTCCTGCATCTCCTGATGATGCCTCGTAGAGAGGCGAAACACGTGTCGAGGATTATACTGTTTGGTGTTGGTTTGTTGTATTTGCATGCGTATTTTTTTATGGAAACTGCATGAAAATATGCGCATGTGAGCACGATTTATTGTCACATCTAACAAAGACACTCGTTCGCGGAACAGCAAAAGAACTATAATCCATTGATCTAGTATGGAATTCCGCAAAGTAACGCCTGAATCTATCAATTATTTAAAATGAAAGATTATTTAACGTGCTATTTTATTAAATAATAAAAGTTAGTACACTCTCCACGTCTAAAAGGCTCACCCCTTGGACACCATTGCACAAGCTCTACGCACAATATCAGGCTACGGCCCCACCTACAAAATGGAGAATTTTACAAAACTACAGATTGGTTCGTTAGAAGGAAAGACAAATTGGGATACTTGGAAATATAAAGCCATAAGTCTACTACGAACCATCCCGCACGCGCTGGAAGTAGTGGAAGGCTCGTTTCAGAAACCCGCAGAAGCAGTTCCTGAAGCAGGAGAACTAGCGGTTGCTACGTACAACGTCAATCTGGAACGGTTTGTAAATGCAGATGCGACTGCGCACCTCGTCATAACAACCAATATGCAAGAAGACACACTCAGAAAGGTCATGAGGTTTGCGAATGCAAGAGACGTATGGCTAGAGCTACATAGACTGTTTGACGGTACAGACGAAGATAAGTCGTATAATCTATGCATGAGCTTTTTTGGCTTTAAGAAAGACTCGGCAGATGATATAGCGACATACTTGTCGAAATTAAAGAATATTTGGACTCAGCTCAACCAAGAGTTAAGTAAGGATAAAACCAGCGAACTGCCAGAACTGCTGCTCCTTTGCAAGATTCTCAATACGCTAGATGAAACTTACTTCTCCTTCAGTAGCAGCTGGTTGCTATTGCCGAAATCCGAACGAACAATCGATAGCCTAACTAGCCATTTATGTGCGTTTGAACGAGCACTGCAGAGTAACAACGTACTTCAGCAGGAAGCTCTACTTTTAAATACCGGCACTAAATTTACTTCAGAGAAGAAGGATAAAAGTTGAAATGCAATTACTGCCAAGCTATCGGCCATCGAGTGAGAAACTGTGAGGAGTGGATCAAAGACGGCAAGCCTCCGAAAAGCAGTAATCCGCAAGCAACACCATCTTCCACAAAATTCGCAAACATGACCCTTATGTCCATAGAGAGCACACAAATATTTTCAATCGATCCTGACAATGAAAACTGGTACGTGGATAACGGCGCCACGAGCCACGTGACAAACCGGGCTGATTTATTCCATAACTTCGAATGTTTTGATGAGATCCATACTGTAACAACGACTAATGGCAATTCGATTTGTGCTAAAGGCAAAGGTACAGTTATAATCGAAGCAAATGTAAGAGGGAAGCTACAACGAGTGACTCTACAAGACGTTTGGTACGTTCAAGCCGTAACGAAAAATTTATTCACGGTATTAGCAGTACACGACAAGATTCCGAGCTGTCAATTCTCATCGAATACTAAAGAATACACCGTCTATGTCAATGGAGAAGCGTGTTTAGTAGGAAAACGTCAAAAAAGATGGATTGTACAGACTAGATGTAAGAGTCGCACATCTAGAAGTCTTTGCGACATCCGATACTATGCAACTGTACCACGAAAGATTTGCGCACCAAAACAAGATGCATGTGAAAGCTACAGTTAAACGCGAACTGGACATTGATCTTCCTCTTGATAAAGAATTATGTGAAGAATGCATATATGGGAAAGCTCATAGGCTTAAATTCGGAACGAGGACCCGAGCTACCGCGCCAGGAGAGCTCGTAAACACAGACGTTTGCGGACCATTTCAACCAAGTTACTCCAAATTCCAGTACTACGTGTTGTTCAAAGATGGCTACACAGGCTACCGTATGGTATACTTCCTGAGACACAAGTCAGAGGTTAAGAATAAGCTCGCCTTAATGTTAGCTCAAACCAAGACGGAAGAACATACCGTAAAATGCCTGTTAAGTGACAACGGTGGCGAGTTTGACAACAAGTCCATTCGAGAACTACTAGACTCCCATGGAATCCGACAAAGACTGGTAACACACCAGAACAAAATGGTGTCAGTAAGCGTGAAAATCGAACTCTGGTTGAAACAGCAAGGTCTATTATGTATGCACACGAAACAATGCCACAAGAACTATGGGCAGAACTGATAAGCACCGCCGCATACATTCTCAATAGAACTTGTCCAACAAACAAGAAAGACAAGTCACCGTGCGAACTTTGGAGTGGAAAGAAACCGGCTATTAAACATCTTCGAATAATAGGATGCAATGCCTACGTCCACGTACCAAAACAGAAACGGAATAAAATGAATAAGAAAGCCATAAAAGGAAAACTTGTCGGTTATGATGAAGATGGCTACCGGATTTGGATCACTGATGGAAAATGTAACTGGCTCATCCGTTCGCGTGATGTAACGTTTGATGAGAAACCGCTTCCGAGTAACGATGTTAACCCAGATTGTCTAAATAATGACGCGAATATGAGGGAGTACACTTTGCAACTGCCGATGGATAACGCCAACAGCAACGAAGAACCGGCTCTTCACTCTGAAATACATCATGATCCATTATCTAATCGAACTCGAACGAGATCATGAAGATGATCAATCATCAGTCGCTGACGATCATGATCGTGACCTTGAGGGAGATAATTTGGTACCCGCACCAGTCCAAGAAGACCACGTTCATGAACCCGAATCACATTTGGAATCCGAACCAATCCAAGAAGACTACGTCCATGAATCCGAATCATACTTGGAACCGGAACCAGTCCAAGAAAACCAAGTTCATGAACCCGAATCACATCCTGAAGTAGATGAATTCTATGACGCTGAACCGCCGTGTTACAATTTGCGTCGAATTTTGCTGATGCGATGAATCGGAATGATTGTGAAGAATGGCGAAAAGGAATGCATAGCGAAATAAAGTCATTAAAAGACCTCAATGTGTGGACGGCATGTAATCTACCGAAAGGAAGAAAAGCGCTTCCTTGGGTTTTATGAAGTAAACGAAATCCAGACGGCTCAATAGATAAATATAAAGCACGGCTCGTCGTGAAGGGCTTCAAACAGAGAAAAGGAGTCGATTACGATCAGACCTTCAGTCCTGTCACAAGCCTACCAACCGTCAGAACACTATTGACCATCAGTGCTAAAGAAAACATGTACCTGGTTCAATTTGATGTTGCTACAGCGTTCTTCAACGAAAAACTCGAAGAGGAAATTTATATGCAGCAACCTGAGGGTTTTGCTGACGGAACGCCTAAAGTCTGGAAACTTAATCGAAGCTTATATGGCTTGAAGCAAGCTCCAAGGTGTTGGAACTCTTGTTTCGACTAACCAGAATAATGCAAGAGTTGACCAAGCTCGAGAATACTCCTGCGCTATTTGTCGACAACGAAGCAGCTATTCGCTTGGCACACAATCCAGAGTTCCACAAGAGAACAAAACACATTCAGATTAGACATTTTTATGTTCGAGAGCATTCGAGAGCAAGTTACTGAAGGTGCGATAGAAATGAAGAGAATTGGCACAACAAATCATCTAGCTGATGTTTTAACAAAAGGATTACCGCGGCCAAGATTATCTGCCCTTTGCCATGCCCTCGGAATACAAGAGTATTGAATAAGGGAAAATGTTTGACGGAGTTCACATATCCGAACTCCTTTTATTCCGATTAAGGTTGTTATTATAAAAAAAGGAGATGTCAATGTTGTAATGTGTCACTAGAGAAATCACGATCGAAATAAAGCGAAAGATTATTTAACGTGCTATTTTATTAAATAATAAAAGTTAGTAAACTCTCCGCGTCTAAAAGGCTCACCCCTTGGACACCATTGCACAAGCTCTACGCACAATATCACAGCCTACTTACAGAATAAAGAGCATTATTTCATTACATTTCGTGTGATCCAACTAACTGATGTGCGGTGAGCGCCTCAACCGCGCAATGAAGAGAGAAGTCGCTCGTGACGCCGCTCGCGCTAGTCACGAGTTGTCGTGGTGGGGCTGTAAGATCCAATATTGACTATTGTAATACTGCTCTCTTTAATCATCCTCATTATATCAGCCAACGCAAGTAACACACTAGCTGTATTAGAACTTATTCAGTCCTTATAACACTCAAATTAGCTATATAATGGCTGTATAAGCCCTTATACAGCTACCTGAGCTAGGACATGCAGAGGCTTCCCCCGAGGATCTCCACAACGACCAGTCGTCCTCATCCAACGGTTTCCCGCGATCTTCACCAGATCATTGGTCCATCTTGTTGAGGGCCTCTCCACGCTGCGTCGTCCTGTACGCGGTCGCCACTCGAGAACCTTTTGCCCCAGCTGCCATCGGTTCTACGAGCAATGTTGGAGGTCACTGAACCAAAAATACTTGTTTTACTCACCAAAAATATTTGTTTTAAATATATTTTGTATGTTTGTATGTGTCGTTGTGGCTTCGGCTAAATGGATTTCAACTATTTTTGGTACACGGGTAGCTGGGTATCTCCAGATGTTTATAGAAAGAAAAAACAGGGATTAATGGGATTATAACTTTTTCTCCTCCGCGAACGAAGTTGCGGGCACCTCCTAGAACTTATATACTATTATAAAGTTGTAAAAATGAAATGTCTGTACTTTGAGTATATTTTCAAAAATATGATTGAACCGGACTATATGGAGGTCACTGAATACAAAAATATATATTTTTCGTATGCCAAAACGGCTACACGGATTTCATCTATTTTATGTACACAGGTAGCTGGGCATCCCCAGATGGTTATAGAATACTTTTTATACGACTAGGCTGAAGATAAAAAGAGGGGTTATGACTTTTTTCCTGCGCAAACGAAGTTCCGGGCATTTTCTAGTATTTAAAAAGCGCCAAACACTAGGCCTGAGGTACGTTTAGTTTTAAAGTATTCGGATAGTAAATGATCCTCTACTATATAATGTGCCCCCGGTTTTATATGTTAAGAAATAACACAACTACACTGAAATATGAGCCTATCAAGTGGATTTAAGCTTGATTGGAAATTTCTTGATAGATTTGATCACCATATGAACAAAATCATCACTTAACACATGATTGCAGTAGTACGACATACAATGATCAAACATGTGAACATTTTACCTAGTTAAACTTAACCAGGTCGCATTGTAACAGCAAACAAACGGAGACAATATTGAGTTCTAATAAACTGATAGTTGTTTCAATCACAATTTGATTAAACTTATAATGAACTTGTTTAGCACAATCCATTTCTTGTGTCTATCGCATGCAAACATCTTATTTGAAAGAATCAATTTTAAACTTGACAGCACTATACAACTTTTGTGATATCTTTGATAATCATGCAGTAATCAAATTAAAATTGTTGCTGCAACCATTGTACTTGATATGCTCTGGTGGAAACAAGTTTCCTGTTTGATTCAATCAGTTTTTTTTTCCAGATTAAGACAAAACTGTAAGGAAAGAAAGACTGTTTCGGCCATTATGCATTTATTTCTTATCTCAATCCTACCTAATACATTTGGTTATCTCATGTCTCTTTCACTCAATCCGTTGCTATTCGTTTTACTCTTAAGTACAATTGTATTATTTTATCTCTTTCTTCAATTACGTTTCGTTATACATGATTGCTTCAAACAGTACCTTACATGCCGTCTGAAGTATATATATACAAATAGAATATTTTGTATATGTATATTTCACACCTTACAAAACATAACATTAACCGCTTTAAAGTATCACATAAAAGATACCAAGCACCGACTAATATAAGCTTATAACTCAGCTATTCCGACAGCAACAAGCGAAACTTATATTCCAGTAAATCTAACAGAAAGTGCCACTTGAGTGGAAATTCGTCGCGTTTCTGAGAACACTATGAGTGAGCATCCCTTTGACGAATAATTCAGATACTACATTGTTAACAACGATGTCAGGCGTAAAAGACGATCATGAAAATCTTTACCAAAACTACTTACATGTATATCTTTACGAATATCTACGGAAGCTACTAAAGAGAATATTATTATAATCACAATGTTAAGTCCCATGATGCACACGAAACAGTTTGGTAGTGTTTGTATGAAATGGACAGCCAACGCTATTTAAATCACAATTAATTTTATGCAATTGTCAAACAGACTTCCAATGAAAGTTTCATCATTCTTGTAGGCAGCGTAAAGCGTGTTTCAGTCTACATCAAATAGATAACTAGTCCGTGAAAAAGTTCGAATACTGCGTACATTTTGCTTAGGAGTACGATTCTGCTTACACTTGATTTTCATAGATACGGCCGTTTGTAGCTTATATTTCGTACGGAACCCTCGGTGCGCGAGTCCAACGCGACGTTTGATTCCCAATATGTGGTGTTTTCTAAATTAAACAATCAAGGTCAACAACAAAAAATAACAAATATTTTCTCCTGTTTCCGCGATTATTACTCATTGAAATAAAACAATTTAACGGATTATATGGCGTATATTATCTCAATTTCCGAACGTTGTAAAATATCTTATCTGTTAAAAAGTAGTTTAATAGTCTCTGTTTTTAAAATATTATAATTAGTAATGATGAATGAGGTAGCCTGGGAGTTTTTCTTTGCAGCGTTTCTTTTCTCCTCAGTCCGCCTCATTTGTGAAATGCTGCTTGGTAAATTATTAAAATAAAATAATTAAGCCCTTCTGGCACATGTGTAACTGTCTTTACAGCTTAGGCCCATCTGGCATGTATGTACACCTTTATTTGTTTATTCAAAAATGGGCAGTTTGCACAAATTGTAACTTTGACAGAGAAAAATATATCTTTTCTCAGACCGCCCGTGACCATGGAAAGCTGAAAAGCTTCCGAAACGTCGGGAAATCAAATGTGATAATATACGCGATATAATCCGTTAAATTGTTTTATTTCAAAGAATAACAATTTGTTAAATTTAAAACTCAGGGATCGCGAGTTAAAAGGCCGTCTGATGGTACTCCGAAGTGCGGTTTTTCCCGCTAGGTGTTAGGGCTGCAGATCTTGGCTAGGGCAGCCGTTGGTGCTGGTGTTGCTCAAACACGTACGTACAACGTCACACGACTCGCACTTGGCCGGTTTTTGTTTCCAATAACTCAATATTTGTTGTGTTGAGATAATAAGCACTGTGTTTTCTAACAAATATTTACCACAAAATGTAATATGACTTATCCCGATTTCCCCAGTTACCCGCCGAAAAACGTCCAACTGTGTAGTAATTGGCAAGAACCAATCCCTGGCACCCTCGGGACTGAAAACAAAATAAGGATTTCTTGTGGAAGAAATTAAGAAATGGCTTTCCAATTGGTCGGGTCGTATTGCAGTTAATATCATAGAAAGTTAGAAACATAAGTATATGGCCACGACAAGACGACAAAAAACAGGCCAAGTGCGAGTAGGACTCGCGCACCGAGGGTTTCGTACAAAATATACGCTACAAACGGCCGTATCCATGAAAATCCTGTGTTAGCAAAGCCCTACTCCTAAACAAAATGCAAGCGGTGTTCGATAATTTTATATTGGTTACTGACATAAACTCTCTCTCCAATCGGTCCCTCATTACTGAGGATCGTGGTCACTGGAACCTCCCAAGTAGACAATAGACAATTTGTCTCCATCGGTGTCCGAAGTAGCCCTGACAGACTCTTCATCATTTCAGCCATAGGACGTCCACTGCTAGACCCAGGCCTCCTCAATAGATTTCTACATGGGTCGGATACAGGCGACCGGCATCCAGGGAGTCCTCGCAACCCTGATCAGGCCGTCCGACCACCTTTCGGGTGACCTTTCCACACTGCGCTTGCTGGTACACGGGCTGCATTCGAGAACCTTTCTGCCCCAACACTTTTAAAACTACCCTAAAATGTTGGCTCATAAATAAAGCATTCTATAATATGAATGAATTTTATGATGATGTATCTTAACTAATTAATATAATGTGTAATTTTGTAAGATCTAATATTGTATGTCCGTGATGGATAAACTGTTGGTTCTAATTTTGTATTTTAACATCTCTGTACACAGTTACTCAATAAACGTATTCTATTCTATTCTATTCAACGGCCATCGGTTTTTCAAACTATGTGCCCTGCCCATTGCAACTTCAGTTCATTTTTACAATAGGGTATTTGACAGTAGAAAAAAACGTAAAAATTATATAAGGTTCTGATAAAACAAGCAAAATAAAAAACTACGTTAAAATTTTCAGTTCGATACTTTACGTGTAGCTTGTTATAGGAGTCTTTAAAGTTGATTGGGAAAGTCCATTTTTAAAGTATGAAAATATTATTAACTAATAATGCCATTCAATAACCCATAAAATGTTTTGAAATATTTGTAATAAAACCGTTTCGATAAACGCAAGTTTTAACATAGCTGCAGAACAAAGTTCTTATTTTCCCTATACAAGATACAAGCGTGTGACGTCACATGCTTGTAGGCTTTAGTATGAAGCGATTTTTTTGAAAATCCAAAAATGTGCTTTAAACGTCGTATCTCGGGGAGTTTTTATGATATTGGAGTAGATTTTTCACCAATATTTCTATTATTAAGACGTCGTTTATATAACCTACCATAAAAAAATTGACAAATTGCCTATTTTATAATACTTACTTAATCCATGGGCCCGTTTCACAAAAGCTTGTATTGTGTGGTCCGTGATTGTATTACAAGCGGAAATCTTTTTTCAACAATATGTATTAAAAATACAAACAGTCGAACATAGAACCTCCTCCTTTTTTGGAAATCGGTTAAAAAAGACTTTCACTTGTAGTTACAAGCTTTTGAGAAAAGGGTGCTAGGTAAAGCTCCACTGGAAATATGGCGTCCGTATAGCAACAGCAATTATAAAGTAAGCACAAATTGTTTCCCACCTTCACTCGCCATTTACTGATGTGAAAAACGCAAAAAAATACGCGAGCTCGCGAGTGTTTGAAATGGCGCGCGGAGTGCGCCGGAGGTGCGAGGAAATTGCCGACTGGAGTGGCAGAAGGGCGCTGGTTGTACTTGTTTGGATTGATACAATCAAATATTTGAAAATAAAACATATAAAGTAAAACCTCTGATCCTTAAGGGCCTGGATCGCCAAGGAAATACTAAGCCCCGGCCCCCGTGCCGGCCAATGAGCGTATAATAAGGGATGCATTTATCGCTCGCGCGCATCAAAGAAAGAGAAAGCTAATAGGTACACTACATACTTGAGGTTTTTTGGCGTAAGCTCCAAATGTAAAAATACAACGAAATCGAAGATATTATCATATTTTATTAACATTTAAGTAAGTGAAATAAAAGATAAAGGGAAGAATGACATTTTTACATAATTTAGCCGTTTATTAATTTGTCTTTTGTACAAACTAGACAAAATTCGGAAAATAAAGACGCATTTTCGGTTTTTTTTTCTATCGAGGAAACTTTAAGCAAACATTTTTCCGCGTTGATCAAATCATATAGTCAAAAAATACATTATCTGAATTTGATATACTAGATTTGACAAAAATCTCACAAAAATAGCTTAGATTTTCGATGCACCCCTTAAACTCGTAGCAACTGTATATTTTTTCTTAAATTACCGAATGGATTTATTATGATTTTTCATGGAACAATAGGCATAATGACGGGGTACGAAAATCAAGATTCTAATTAATCCGACAGGTTAGTTCTCCCTTACACCACTCAATAACATCCTAGACAGCGACAGCGAACTGGACATATTTTTCAGCTCTGAGTCAAAAATTTTGACAGCATCAATTCGATACTTGGAAACAGTGTTAGTGTTTCTATATTTTGTAATGAATCAATGTATGAATTGAATTGAATTGGATCTAGTGTACTCTGAAATAATCATAATTATAATCATAACACATGTATAATGTATTAACTAACAATTAGCACGTAAGGTATATCTGTTAGTGCTAATTATGTAACTTCTATAAATAAAAATAAAATAAAAATAGGTGTAAAAAAATATTAGACACGTATTTTTGCTTTTTCAAATCAACAAAATATGCTAAGGTAAATCGCATTAAAGTTTAGGAATGGAGGCTCTAGGCATCAATCCTGCTACGAAGATCTTTACGCTACTCTGCTTGAAAACAGCTACCGTATTCGCGAAATGTATGTCAGCGTTGCGCAGCATTGACGAACTTTTCAACCCTACTATTCGTGGGTGAATATTCCGGCGTTTTAAAGTCTCGTTACCATCGTCGCAATATTGCCATAGTTATCATAAATATCATGCCAGAAAGTGCCCGCAACTTCGTTCGCGCAGGAGAAAAGTCATAACGCCTCGTTTTTTCTTCAGCATAGTTGGTTAAAAAGTATCCTATAACCATTTGGAGATAGCCAGCTATCCGTGTACCAAAAATAGTTGAAATCCGTACAGCCAATTTAGCGTGATGAAGCCACAACGACGCATACAAACATTTTATTTTTACAACTTTTTAATTAACTAGAAGGCGCGCCCGCAACTGCGTTCGCGGAGGAGAAAAAGTCATAACCCTTCATTTTTTCTTCAGCGTAGTCGGTTAAAAAGTATCCTATAACCATCTGGAGATACCCAGTTACCCGTGTACTAAAAATAGTTGAAATCCGTTTAGCCGATTTTGCGTGATGAAGCCACAACGACACATACAAACCCACATAAAATCCAAAAAAAATATTCTTTGTTTTAGTGACCTCCAAATAGTCCGTAACAATCATTTTTTCGAAAATATCTTCAATGTACAGACATTTCATTTTTACAACTTTATAATAGTATAGACGACACGTTTGGCTCAGTGGGTTGCACAACGGCCTACGAAGCTGACAATCCCGGGTTCGAATCCCAGCCAGGGCAAGTGTTTGTGAGATGAGCACGAATATTTGTTCCTGGGTCTTGGACGTTTTCTATGTATTTAAGTTTTATAATTTATTCATTATTATGTATATCGTCGCCTAGTACCCATAGAAGCTTTACAAGCTTTGCTTAGTTTGGGACTAGATCGATTTGTGTAAGATTGTCCCTAATATTTATGTATTTATTTATAATAGTACTAGCAGCCGCTCGCGACTTCGTCCGCCTTAGATTCGTTATTATTATTATTACATCTTTCCGCAAAACTCGATATTTTACTAATTTAAATGTGAAGCATATTACCAAGATTTCAAGTTCCTAGCGTAAAAAAAAACTGTCCATACAAATTTTCATCCCCTTTTTCGTCCTTAAAAGGGATGAAATTTGACATACATTATAGCCTATGTCCTATTCTGATATATAAGGTACATAGCTGGAAAGTTTCATAAGAATTCGTCCAGTAGTTTTTTAGATTAAGTGGACCGTACAGACATACTTTCACGTTTATAATATAGTATGGAAGTAAGGATGGATGTTTTGTTTTTTGTAGTTCACAGTGCCTTGGTTTTTACTGTAATGCTGTGTAACTTTTTGAATGATAAATAAATAAAAACAAACAGCATCAATATAATAATAATTACAGAAACCCGCTGTTTCCAAAAATAACGCCCTTAAATATTCACCCTCGTAATAATAGGTCCCACAGTTGCCTTCGTTCACTAAAGTCAGTTTTGACAACCAGTTTAGAAATAAGTACATTTGATTTGTGATCTGGAACATTTATCACTACTTCACGTGTCTAGTGATATAACACTTTCATGAAGAATATTGCCGTAGCGCTACGCGCGTAGCTAATAAATAACTTAGTAAAATGCGTATGTAGTGAAAACTTGCTACGAGCAGAGCGCCCACCTAACTGGTTCCGGTGATGAAAGTGATAAGCCGGTGTTTTTCCCCTTTATTACTAATCGCTCCCAGCTTCGTTTGTGTGTATTTTTTGTGTAAGTTTGGAGATCACGACTAGTTATATAGAATAAAAATTATTGATTTTTTATCTATAGTTAGGTTTATAAAGTTGTGAAAATGAAATGTCTGTACATTGAAGATATTTTCAATAAAATTGTAACGGACTATTGGAGGTGATTTTTTGTTTGTTTGTATGTATAAACGGATTTCAACTATTTTTAGTACAGGGGTAGCTGAATATCTCCAGATGGTTATGGGTACTATTTACCCAAGTACGCAGACGAAAAAAGAGGGGTTATGACTTTTCCTCCTCCGCGAACGAAGTAGCCGGCACCTTCTAGTACACTAAATATAATGATAAATGAAGTAAATGCCAGAAATCCTTTATAAATAAAGAAAATAAATGTTATGTTACATTATATTTCATTTAAATACTCTCAGTAAAATTATATTTTTGCAGGAAATTTGGAGTGAACTATAGGGGAAAAGCGTCGACAAATTAGTTTATCGATAAATAATTTCCTACACTTCGCTGCCAATATTCCGATGCCTGGTGATAAAGAACTAGCCAAGGCGTGGTGTGTGAAGGTGTTTAACCAAACACAAATTTTCAGAATGACACCCCAGCCGGCAGTACCGGGCAGTTGCACAATGCGCCTTGTCTCAAGATACTGCCAAAGGCGGCGTCAAAGGCAAAAACTTTGACATTGACAAACAACGGCGTGCAAACTGAAAGGAATAGAAAATTAGATGAAAGTTCTAGAAACACTTATTTTCCGGTAGGTGAGCATTGTATTGAATTGTCTTCTAAACTATCATAAGCTAGTAGAAATGAAATGTCTGTACATTGAAGATATTTCTAAAAAAATATATTGTTTCGGATTATTTGAAGGTCACTGAAGTGAATGTGTTGTTGTGGCTTCATCACGCCAAATCGGCTTAACGGATTCCAACTACTTTCGGTACACAGGTAGCTGGATATACACAGATGGTTATATGTAAGATATTTTTTACCCGACTGAGCTGAAAAAAGAGGGTTATGATTTTATTCTCTTCCGCTGACGAAGTTGCCTTCTAGTTCTACGAGATTTCTAGGCACTGCCGGGTATTATCTCGAGATTTTTGTCTCCTCGAGCAAAATAAGTAACATTAAATAATTAAGTATTATTACTTAGAATTGCAATAAGGGCATATAGTTCGAAGAACCGAGGGCAAAAAGGTTCTTGAGTGGAAATACTTATATCTGCAGCCCCGTGAAGCTGTATAATCAAGCTTCTAAATCAACGAAATCCAAAGATACAGTCATTAAAAAAGGTATTTCCTTATAAGTTGCCTCTATGGTACTGCCAGTGTCTTAGAAACTTGAAATTTGGTGTGAAGGTAGCTCTTATATCACAACCCACGAAATTGCGCCTCTACATCATCTCGAGAATGGTCGTTCCACGACCAAACGAGATAAAAAGCACGAAATAAATATGAACACCTTATTTTTCCATGTCTGTGTGTCAATGTCAGTAATCTTTGCTGTAGTAATAAAAGTAAATCTTTGGTGTAGGCCTCTGCTTACACTGGGTTTTCATAGATACGGCCGTTAGCAGCGTATATGTATTTTGTACGGAACACTCGGTGCTCGAGTCCGACTCGCACTTGGCCGGTTTTGATATTTTCTCAAATGTATCGTGCCATGTTGGCGTTCTTTTACTGTAAGTGACACATGCAACAAATAAACAAGTAAAATGTAATAATAAAGTGTAAGAAAATAAAGGCACTAATTTTACGGAACTTTTCTCTCTCGCCATCTCAGTATTCCATTTCATTCATGAATAGGTACTACAGTTTCACTACTTACTCCTAAGATTGCAAGTAAAAGGGCACCTAGCAGCGAGCAGGTATGAAATTAAGAATATACTTTCACTGAAATGAAGCTTGAGAAAGCCAATTCAGAATTCATTTCCATTTTGCGCAGCTGCAATCCTCAGGGGCTCTACTCCGAAGTCATTGCGAATTCGTATTTCGCCACCCCATTTCTGTATTAACAAATCCCCAAAGGAGGAATGCCACATGCGAAATTTAGTCTATATTGGGTTATTTTTACGACATGTTTGGCTAAGGTGGTTGCCAGTGGCGTGACGACCATGTAGGCAAAAGAGAGGGGATTTAAGTGGTCATCGTCGCTCATGGATTATGTGCAACACCGTCGGAATCGCCAACACATTGCCAATTTTTGAGTGCCCCGTTAACTCGCTTCTTAAAGAATCCCATGTAATAGCCCCCTGGAAGTGTTCCGGAAGTACTCAAGGGGAAACTCATTCCACAACTTGCAAGTACGTGGTAAAAATGAGCGCGATGCCTGTTTATTTTGGATTTAAAATAATCCCAAAATTTAGTTATTATGGAAGTTTTGTATCTCAAAGCCAGGCAAAGTTTTTTTTAAATGGAACTACAGCATGCTGTAAAATTTGATATGCGCCATCAGTCTTTCATCAATTCTTTGGGCTATGTCGATTGCCAAAGTGTTACTATACGGAAAGAAAACATTGAACATGGGTATAAAACCACAGAGCAGAAAACCATTTTATAATTTCTTTAAGTTAGTTGGGTCATCATTAGTACCGCTTCAGAGCATTTTAAATTGTATTGAGGTGAAATTGTAGCTCAAATAACTGTTTTATAAAATGTTTTTGTTTGGTTATTGCTTGTCCGTCTTTCACCCTTAGTAGGTACTTCTTTCGGGAATACGATTCGTATCGTACTTACAAATACTTTTGGTCCTCTTTCACGTGTTGTAAGAGCAAATGTAGTTCAAATAAAGAATAACCGATAAACACCACTCTGTTTAAAATGATTCAGAAGTAATGTAATGCTAAGGATATATATACTTTGCTCACGTAAAAAGTCTTCTTACTGATAACGAATAACTTTCCGCATCATCAATCACTGTCTCCGCTCTTATTGGCATTAACTCTACTTTTATCATCACGCCATATTGCCTTATGCCAGTCAAGTTTATAAAGTCAGCAATACCTTATGCCAGTCAAGTTTATAGTCTGTAGCATCCGAATCGCTATATCGCAAGCGATTATTTTCGAAAAAAAACACGACATTAAAAATATCAAATGTCATCACTGTCATCAGTATAATATCTCGTAGTTTTTGAGTAAAATGCCTGTGACACACGGACGGACGGACACCGTTTTTGCCATATTGGCTACTGAACCAATGTAATTCCGATAATCAATGTAATCTTTTGTATGTATGGTACAACGCCAGTGGCTGAATGACCCGAGTCATGTGGTTTTTAATTACTTTTTTTAATTACCTAAAATAACAGACTATAATGTGCGGGGTAATGGGTCCTCATTGCAGTGCAGCCCCCCAGTGGTGGCGGACAAAACTGTCAGGCGGTTGTTTTGTTTTGCTAACTACTCTGTTTCGCTTTAAAATTATACGTTTTAGGTTTCAAAAAGACTTTAATTTTACTGTACTTAGCTTTACTCGCTCGCATGGCAAACACATTTCACTTACCATTCGGAAATAGTTTAATTTTGGGTCTCAAAGCGACATAACTTTTTATCCCATATTTTATCGGGGAAATAAAAAGATCGAAAAAAAAACTTAGCGACAGAGAATAAGATACTGTTCTATTAACTTCAGCTTTGAGGAAGCGCAAAATTACCTAAACTAACGACGAATATTGATTAAAAATAATATCCAGAACGAACTTACAAAAAACGGGTTGTGATACTTGTGATTAATCAATTTGAGATATTAAAATTCTAGCCGTGTGACTAAATTACTAAGTGAGCAACTAGAAATACAGAGAAGGCAACTTCAATATTAAGATAGAGACGATTTTTCCAATTGCGGTTTTACATAACGAAATACTAAAAAGTTCACTTTAAGCAACGCTCTGTAAGCTGCTTTATTAAAATGGGTCAAAAACTGAAAACTGTAGCTTAGGTTGGTTTTGTATTGTGAATTGTGACCATGTATAGCGGAGCTTCAAAATGGGTCAAAAACCGAAAACTGTAGGTTAGGTTAGGTTTGTATCGTAATGCGAGCGAAGCGAGCGGAGCGTCTGTATAAATAAATAATTTGCCAAGTACTGAAAAAAATGCAGGACGTAACGTTGACACTCAAACAAATATTAGGTCGTTCAAATATTATGTAGCTTCTCATTTTGTATTTTAAGTACCTCAAATTAATGTTTGTAAGTTGCTGTTCTAATGGTTTCTCGTCACTCGCAGTCAGTGGCTCACATAGTAATACTATAACGTAAAATTTATTATTTTTATTTTTAAAACTTTAATTTACAGTCACTCGCTTAAAAACTATCCTATTTGATCTCACTCTCAAAAACTGTGCCAAAGTTTGTTCCGTTGTCGAAGACACCGTTGAACATTGGGTCGGTTAATACTTTAGTTGAAAAACTACAGCGCCTACTACACACTTGCGGCAATACGGAAAAGCACATTTGCCTCTCCACACGAAGAGGCGTCGAGTTCGAGCAACCAGTAAATTCATTAACTAAGGGCTATCCAATACTAGTATTTATTGTATGTATTTGTGTATGTATATATATTTGTATATATGTTTATTTGTATTTTATATATTTATTTATTAGTTTCTAGAATCTTTGTATGTATCTGTATTGTTCCTTTCACTTTTTTTTTCTTTCTGGCTTTAGTTTATGATTTGTCTCATCTTCGTGTGCACCACTTACTTATTCATTGGTTCTTTACTTTGCACCATCTCTCCTACCTTAAGTTTGTCTGGAAGAGATCGCTTTTTAGGGAGAAAGCCGCCTGTTGCTTACCATTTCTGATACTGTTTTAGATTTAAGTTTCTGATGTAGTTTTCTTTCGGTGTGTAATAAAGTGTATTGTATTGTATTAATCATCATCATCATCGTCGTCATCCCGAAGTCGTCCACTGCTGAACATAAGCCTTCCCCATTTCATACCACCATACCCGGTCCTCAGCTCTCCGCATCCAACCGCTTCCCATCGTGTATTTTCAGGTCGACGTCCCACAGGGCGAGTCGTTCGAGGTCTCCACTCCAGAACCCGTCTTCCCCTTCGACCATCGGTTCTTCGACAAATATGCCCCGCCTACTGCCACTTCAGGTTGCTTATTCTTAGCACTTTGCCGGTCAGTTTGGTTCTCAGTCGGATATCCTGGTTCCGGATTTTATCCTTCAGAGAAACCCCGAGCATCGCCTTCTCCATAAATCTCTGAGCGACCTGAAATTTGTGGACGAGGCCTTTTGTACGAGTCCACGTCTCGGCCGCGTATGTAAGGACGGGAAGGATACATTGGTCGAAGATTTTTGAGGCACTGGGGCAGTAGGGGCAGCGACTCAAAGATGTGGCGAAGCTTCTCAAATGTTGCCCAGCCTAACTGTATTCTTCTGACAGTTTCCTTATCGAAGTTGTTCCTACGTAGCTTGACAATCTGTCCCAGGTAAGTGTACTTCGGGTCAACGTTAATATGATTTTCCTCTTTAGCGCCTACTAAATACTTGCGGCAATACGAGAAAGCACATTGGCCTCTCCACACAAAGCGGCGTATAATTTAAATAACAGCAGCAACCTGCTAATGAATGAACCCTAATGAGGGTAATGAGGAGACGCGGACAAGATTGTTAGATGGTTGTTTTGTTTGCTAAGTACGCGGTTTCTCAACAACATTATACGTTATATAAATGCTTGAATATGCACTGTTTTTGGTTACTTCCACAGCACTAACACAGTAATTATATATTGCTTCTATCTCGCTCTCTCGCCTATATTTTGTCTCAGTGCTGATTAGTGGCACCGTAGTTCAGGAAGTCAAACAAAATAAAAATTGTATTATTATTACATAACCTTTCCCGAGTTTCCGACATTTCTGACGCTGCACAGCTTCCGTGTTCACTTGATAGGTGTTTTGTTTGCTCGCTTAGGTAGGTTATTTCAGTTATCTTCAAAAATGATTTAATTTTCAAGCATAAGCATAGTATGTTACTCTCTGGCAAAAAATACTCAAAAGTTCAAATTCAAAATGTTTTATTTCGGACAGTATCCATAATGTGATAGTATTATACAGACTTAAATCTATAGTTAGATAAAATAGCATCACAAGGACAACAATAGCAAAAAGAGAACAAGCGAAGCAGTGGACACGCTGGTTAACGTCTTTGACAGCCATAATTATGCCAATCAACTATTGTTGTTGAAGAAATTTTGATGAAACATTGGGATGTTCAGGAAAAACCAGATTAAAAACTTATACATCTATACTATTATAAAGTTGTAAAAATGAAATGTCTATACTATGAAGATATTTTCAAAAAAATGATTGTTAATATAACGGGACGCCGAACGCATCGCCCTTGTTAATTTCTACAGGTGACCAATAAGTGCTAAATTTCTTTATTTATGTTGTAAAGATTCCACCAGAAAAATAAAATTATAACTGTATGTATACAGACCTGAAAATATCGTAGGATTGTCTTACATTCAGTTAGAATTTTAATGTCACAACATCCTGTAAGATGCTTAGTTTCTTGTGTAAAATAGGTAGCTAACTTTTAGCAAATATATTCATTATGAGCAACAAATCTACACATTATCAAGGGTTCATTGACCACAGATTTGACTCTATGGATTAGGTGTTGTTAAAGTTTAAGTATTCTTAAGTCTCGGTTATTTGTCTATGAATTTATTTAAAATAAATTAAATAATTAATAAAATAGCTCAATAATAATTTAAATAATAAATTCCGATTATACAATTAAAAATAATAATAATTGAAGGCATTCATTAATATATTAAACTGTAGTCTATGGATTGAAACAAATAAAACATAAACTTTTTTAGTTTTACATAATATTTCTGTGAGTTCTTTTTCAATAACAGTCTTTTAAACAACATCTAAAAATATGTAATAAGCAAACTTCATAAACATATTACACTTTAAATGTTGTCATATAATAATTTTACACCAGTCTTTAAAAGTAATGTTACTACTTAACTAACCAGTCATAAAGTAAACTATTATTATGTTTTAAATAGAAAATAAAGACAAATAAATGGATGTAATATCTTACTAATATGTATGACGGTTTTATTTTATGCAGTTGTAATATTTCAATCAAGATTGAACACACTCATAAAATATTGATACGAATTCTCATACTGATGGATTCGAGAGATTGAACTTCAACGTATGTTATGGGCGTGTCAAGTAGACGTAAATGCAGTGAAATGTAGGCGGTTGAAAATTACTCGTAGACTTATTGTCTATGCTTATAGAATTGGTTATGGATGGGTTCAGTGTTGACATATAATGAAAGCTATGAAAATGTTTTGGATAATTATAGAATATGTATTATGAAAATGTTTGAGTTAAAATGTATTTTATATTAATATTACTAATAATGATTTAATTCATTCACGTTAATGTATGAGAGAATTATAAACAAATGTGTTCCAATAATTGATCTTTTTCATATTTATTATGGCAACATAAACATGTATGCGGGATTTGACTACCCACATTTGAATTATGGAACTATACGTTGGATTTGACCAATGACAAGACTAGTTATGTTGAGAGATGTATATTAGCCAATAGAAAGAAGAGATTTCAACTGAATTGTGCATTGAGATTGGTGATAACTTTTATTATTTTTTTTATTTTTTATTTAGCATGGTATTGTTACATTGATAACAAAGTAACAATATTTGGCGAGCTGTGATTGGATTGTTGGGGGATATCGATAATATTAAGAGAGATTTGTCATGGGTATGTTGGATAAACTGGAGTCGGAATTTTATGGGCTGTGATTGGTTGATCCACCAATAAGCCAATTACAGGGATGGATTTAGGGACAGGATTACCAACATGTTACAATAATGTATGGATAATTTTAGTGTTTTATTTTGTTACAAGCAAAGCCAAGTTTTTATAAGCTGTAATTGGAGGATTCGATGATGAGCCAATTATAAGCACGGATTTAGAAGCAGGTTTACCAACGTTTAACAATAATGTATGGGGAAAATGGTGTATTATGTTGGTAGTATGGATAACAATCGCTATACAGGAATTTCGGACAAAATGTGTATCTGTGGGTGTTCGCCGATGGGTATATAAGCCATAGTAAACCCACCATGATTCATTCAGTCCTCAAGCCTCAAGCTATCAAGAACTCCCAAGAAGACAAGCAACCCTGGTAAGTCCTTAAAATTAATCACTTATTGTTGTACTGTATATTGTGGGGCCTTTTACCCTCTGAAAAAATTACTTAATTTTTAACAGTGTATGTACTAGATTGAACTTTGTTATTACTTAATAAATATTAGTAGTCAAAATTAAAGCTGTAGCTTAGTATCTGACTAATAATTAAAATCGTTAGAACAACAAGAAGAATCACGTTCCAGAAGCGGGATCTTTAATTTACCCGTTTTATACTAATTTCAAAGACAAAAAGACTCAATAAATTAGGAACCATCTGACATTTACGTTCTTTTGTATATAAGCATAAATGTTTAGAAGCCGAACAACTCACAAGCCTGGAGCGAAGACTCCTGTGTCACTCAATTTCAAATAATAACTCGACTCAAGCAAACCTTTATAATTTTGTCATCATAGAAGACATCGGTCTGTGAGGAAGGATTGCTAGAGATACTAATACATTAATATCATTTCGGGTTTTCTCCAACGAAGTACAAGTCTTATTCTAATAATAAATCATTAATTACTCGTCTCTCAGGTCCAGTTTTGAACAGGAGTACAGGCACGCCGGGCACGCCAGCAGGTGCACCATGGTTTGTGGTGCTGTGTTGTTTTTACACATTGGGTTTGGTGATCCCGGAGCAGACCCCAAATGGCCATGTTTACCCTGCAGCGGCCAACTTGAGTTCTGAGCCTAGTGACCTGCAGGTTGGCCATGGTTCGTTTTGGCCAGGCGACAGTTGCTCCAAGGCTGGCACGTATGCTTCAGGTGGGGGAAGCTGGCACCGCCACAGCAGGCGTGTGGGTCGCCCTGCGGGGGGCTGGTGCTTCGCATGAAGCTCTTACGGCTCTTGAGGTGGGCAGGCTAGGGCTGTCAATACCGCTGCCCACTGGGCATCCGTTATTTGAGGAACCTCTACACGAAAATAAGAAGAAGAATTAATTACTCATGAGTAAACTTATTGCACGTTTCACCAATATTTAGCCCAAGGATAAAATTGCTACACTAGAGTAAAATCTTATCAAATAGCCATTGTCACGGTCAAGTCAATTCCATACTTATTACCCAATTGATGTATTACTCGTATTACCCGAACAAATTTAAAAAATACGCAGCACCATTGCTCAAGCATGGGACAAACTCTCCACTTACTTGGGTGCATTACGATTTCATTCAATTAATTCGGTCAATGTTACCGAGTAACAAATAATGCTATGCGAGAGTAAGTTATCCGTAGACTAACGTGGTGGAACAAACTTGAAGTTAACTATTGAGTAAATCGTAAGAGAAAAGTTATCTTGGGGTAGCCACTCTCGTGTAAATTAAATATTGGGGAAATTATCCCTTAGACTGATTTTATCTTGAACGATTTCCACATGTCGCTACATTTAGGCTCAAGGGGCGTAAACGCCACACAAATGAATGGTGGATATGCCCTTTGAATCTAAAAGTATTGATGTAATCACAACGAAACGGATATTCATTACATATAAATATGACTTGTAAACTAATAATAACGTTGGTAATTCCTAGACGTTTCACATTACGTCCATAGTTTCGAAAGAACTAATAAAGGCCGAACCACACCAGATGCGGGCGCGTGACGTGCACGTGGACGGGTGCGTGGCGTGCGTGTTGTAAAGTACGAATCCTCATAAGAGATGACACACCGCTTCCGTGACGTGTGCATATGCATGCGGCGTGTCATCTCTTATGAGGATTCGTACTATGACGATATAAATAATTGAATACGTAGAAAAGTCTTAGATGACTCAAAATCGTGTTCCTAGTGCTTACAGAGGACTTACTCCGTCGGCTCAGCGACTTACGATGAATCTCGGCCTCCACCAGAAGATTACGCCACTTTCGTCGTTATAGGTATCTAAACTATTATAAAGTTGTAAAAATCAAATGTCTGTACATTGAAGATATTTAAAAAAAGTGACACTGACTATTTGTAGGTCACTAAATATATTTTTTTTGTATGGTATGTGTCATTGTGCTTCTTCACGCCAAAACGGCTGAACGGATTTCAACTATTTTTGGTAAATGGGTGTTAACTGGGCGTCCATAGATCTTGCCACGTCACCACGGCGCGGCGACGACAACGTAAAACGACACCGTGCCTGAAAACATAAAACCGGTCAAGTGCGAGTCGGATTCCCGCACCGAGGGTTCCGTACAAAATTTTACTTACCCGGTACCGGTTGAGTTAAGTATGCACCTGATATCTATAGCATTGCATACAAATCAGGTGCAAATTTAACGCAACCGGGTTATTCAAATAGGTTTTTTGCAAATAAAAAACAAATTAGCTAGAGACATGGCTATAATTTTCGTGTAATATTTATGTTTATTAATACAAATTGGGAAAATTTCATAATTTTTGATTGGTAAACTTCGGAGATAAAGGAAGAATGGTGTTTTTTTTCACGTTTTCCTTAATAAAACAAAAAGTAATCACAATAAAAAAAAATAAAAAAATGTTTGAAAATGTGCAGGTCAAGCCTTTTTATATGATACCCGATTTGACCCAGCAGCCGGAATTTTAATTTTTACCCCCCCCCCCCTCATACTCGTCGTTTTTTTAGAAAATAAAAATATATTTTTAAATATTTCTTGTGCAATACATGTGGGCTTACCACGTTTATAAATGTTCCAAATTTCAAATAGTTAGCATAATAATTTTTGAGATATGGCGCTTTAATAGTCGGACAGACAGACAGACAAACAGAGTCGCACCATAAGGGTTCCTTTTGTACCTTTTTGGTCCAGAACCATAAAAACGATAACGCAGACAGCAGCCACGTTATTTCGGGGCTCAGGAAACTCAAAAGACCAGCGATCCTATTGCGCGCCCCCGGCAACAGGTGGCCTGCTAACAATTTGCGTCTGATTTGACTCACAAATTCCTTTCACCCCGCATTATTAAAAAAAACACTTCGTAATAATCTTCTAAGAATATCGCACAATATCCTTGGGTACAATGAACGACGCGATTTTTATATTAAGCCATAAGGTACCTAATTGCAATATCTTCCGCATGAGCGAAATAATCATTATCCTTTTATATTGACCATATGGGTAACAAGTCCTATACAGGGTGTACCAAAATATTTAACGACCGATAACCGTCAATTTTGCGATCATGTAATTCATTGATTATGTATATTAACTTTGAATTGCTATATCTCTGAGTTTAATCACTTTGGAGCATTAAGATAAAGTCAAAGTAACTGCGTATACACTGTAGAATCATCGTTTAAATGTATTGCTTCTATTACAGGCCACACCCTGTATAATCTCGGACGGAGGGAAGCGACTTCCCTGTCATACACATACACGTTAATATGGTAACAAATCCATCTAAAAACAAATTGTATGGGGACAAAACAAATCAGGTATAAAAAACGTATTTTTCATACTCTCAGAAAATTATTTCGTGGTTTCCATTTAAATTCTAGGGACTAAAACGATTACTAGAGCCCCGCTATCCGAAATTACGATGTGTAAAAATGAGGCGTTTTTTAAGCATGCTGAAACTGGTTATTTTTGTTAAATTGTGGGTTTTACGACAGACCCTAATTACAAAGTAGGTGTATAAACATACTTGTGTACACTTTGTCATTTAGCTCATATCGTCAGCAATATTAGATACGTATTCTAGACCCAATGGCTAGATAAACAGGTATAACTTTGAAGGGTTCCGTAGCCAAAATGGCAAAAACTAGAGGAGGCACTCCATACGTGCATAGATGTAACAGAAAAGGAAAAAAAATCAGCAAACATCAAAGTGTGTCGTATTTTGTCGTTTAAGGTTTCTAATATAATTTTTTTTATGAGAAATGATTTAATTTCGGAAATAATTCTTCTGCACATCGTATTTTTTTCATCTGTAGTGCATTTCTTTGTAGTACCGGCTACGAAACCCTACACTAAGCTTGGTGCGACTTGCGCTTCGCTGGTTATTTTATGTATAGACTATATTACTTCGTAAACTTAAACTTTTTAAAACAATAATAACTTTTTAGTAACTCAGCTTTTAAAATGCCACGTCTAAATAAATAAATATCACTTCCTACAACATCTAAAAAGTTTGAAGCCTCCTCCGTCACCTGAAAACTCGTTAATGCTGAAATGGGACGAAGGGAAATAAAAGTGAAAAGTAAAAATCCATACGAAACATTTAATTGTCAGTGACAAAGTTAGAGAAGCTCTGGCGTCTTGACAGGCGGTGCCCAAACTTTGTTTCCGTTTTATCTTTGGAGTTGAAGATATTTTTTTAATTAAGTATATTAAAAGTTGAAGTGTTCACCTTTTGGGATATACTCTGCGATTTGGAAATTTTACTTCAAATTTTTAAATGTTTGGTTATTTTTTTTTTCAGTATAAAGAAGACATCCAATTTTATTTATACTTAGATCAATTTCGGTAGGTTGTTCATGTTGCCTTAGCTTACATTTTTGCCTAGGACATACTAAACAGTGCAAATTGAACTTTACTATTTGGAAAAATTTAGACTAATATTTTATTACGTAGTATAAGTTGTCTTGATGTTTAGCAAAAATAACTTAAAAGAACAGTCACATTTCCGTGAATTTACTAAAAAAAAAGTGACACAGTGCACAAGAAGAATAGCAGTCAAGGACCATTTAAACAACAGGACTGTTAATTGCTATACTTTAAATCGTTACCCGACCGCAAGGAGGTATTTCGGCAAAAACTAGATATCGCTTTAAAACTCAACATTTAACGATGTTATAGTTGACCAAAGAAACATAATAAGCAACAATTCGTTCGCAAACAGCTAATCCATACTAATATTATAAATGCGAAAGTGTGTCTGTCTGTCTGTTACCTCTTCACGCATAAACCGCTGAACCGATTTGGATGAAATTTGGTATGGAGATAGTTTGAGTCCTGGGAAAGGACATAGGCTACTTTTTGTCCCGGAAAAATACTCTTATCCGCGATAAACGAACTTAAGGCGGACGAAGTCGCGGGCAGAAGCTAGTAAAAAATAAATCGTAACATTTAAATACTGTGTCATGCTTGCAAAGTTGAATAATTATAAATACTAATTCTTATACATAGGTGGCGTTGTTAATATCGGTGAAGGGCGCTTTATTATAGGCTTTGTCAGTCCTCTTACGATAAGAGGCAACTGGCTGGACCAAGCCTTATGTCCATAGTAGTTATTGTTTTTGGGTATAATATAATTTTTCCCACAAACTAATTTTCTGAGGTTGGTCGGCCTCTCATACCTAATTAGCTTTCCTATGCTCTGTATTCTAGTATCTTTGCCAGTTTGGCTCCATCATATAAACTTAATATTCTGCAGTACTTAAACAATTTATCATACTGTTTACTGGTGTTTTATTTTTAGAGGTACAATGTAATGTTAAAGATCGCCCCGCCAAAGCTTCAACCTATAACAATATTGTACAAAATCTCGAAACAGGCAGCTAAAAGTGTCCCTAAATACACACTTAGAAACAATATTAAGTTACTTCTAATACTAGACGGTTGTTTAGACGTACCAAGTTACATTTGCAGCTGAGGCGTCCTCATGGCCTTTAAAACTGTACGGGAATTTTTTGCGTTTGCCAGCACGTGCAAGTTTGTAATATAAATGTCCACTCGACGAGGGTAGATGTCCTTAGGCAACTTTTGACACAAGACGCTAATAAACAAAGAAGGATCAAGTGGTACAACGACGAACTTCCATTTTAGACCTCAAAGCATGATATGTAGATTCAAAGTTGAGTGAACTTGCTGTTCGATATACTTCATTTAACTTATAAAATCGATATACAGTCATATTGCTTTTACTTTGAAATGTTTCTTAGAGTACCTACTTTAGGAATTTTTGCCCACGGCATGGCGCAAATTGCAGGCAAATGGTATTTTGAGTGTTAAATAATTTGAGTCGTAATGTTGTGTATTTTATTAGGCCGTAGGCTAAGAAAAAATAATAACCAATTTTTTGCTTGAGCGTAATCGGATAAAAAATATTTTTTAACCATCTATGGATAACCAGCTATTCATGTACCGAAAATGGTTTAAATCCGTTTAGCCGATGTGATTAAGCCACAACGACACATACAAACTTAAGTAAACAAAAATAAAAAATAAAATCGATTCAGTGACCTCCAATAAGTCCGTTGTAATATCTTTTTTTTTTAATATCTTCAACATACAGACATTTCATTTTTATCAATGTATGTTAGTATAGAAGTAAGCTTAAAGGCACTTTTACAAGTCTGAGTCTACGATATTTCCCAAGAGGAGACCACTGTTGAGAATAAGGCTGAAACTTCACTTTTGACTTTACTATTACGGAATTCCAGAAAATTCTAGAATTTTTGCTTGGTAAACTTCGGAGATAAAGGGGGGGGGGGGGGGGGGGGATGGTGTTTTTTTCCCATTTTCCTTAATAAAACAAAATCTACTCACAATAAAATAAAATAAAAAATAGTTCAAAAATGTACAGATCAAGCTCTTTCATATGATAGTCTATTTGACCTAGGAGCTAGACTTTGAATTTTTGCCCCTCTTATATACGTAGTTTTTTTAGAAAATATATTTTATAATGTTTCCTTTGCAATACATGTGGGCTGACCATATTAATAAATATTCCAAATTTCAAATAGATAGCATAAGCAGTTTTTGAGATATGGCGCTCTAATAGTCGGACAGACAGACAGACCTTTTTTACCTTTTTGGTACGGAACCCTAGTTTATCTACATAAATATGTTAAATCCTCTTTCATGTGTTTCATGTTCAGTACACAGATCTGTCTGTACTATAATGTCGTATGTGATCTCATAACTGCCTGCATGATGTAGTTATGAGATGATTTGAATGTTTAATTTACTATTGAAAATCTATTATGCTTTTTGAACACATTGAAGAGGATTTACCGTATGCTTGTAGGTAAGTAAAGTAAATATCCCAATGCTATCGTAATATCGATAATTGACACCTCTCTTGACAGCTCTAATGCATTGAATAAGATTAAGGTTCCAATTATTGGAACAGTGTCAAGCACTGGGACATTTACCTTCCTTTTCCCACTAAAAGTGATTGAATGAATCAATTACAATGTTCAATTCGTTTAATTACGTCACCGATTGGAGGCACGTAGGTCGTTTGGCCACAACGAGCGCCCAGGGTCCCGTCAAAGCGTATTTATTACGCTTCGGCTCTTAGAAGACTTCCATTAACCTAATTACACTATTTATTACAAGCTTTTATTTCTCTAATAACATCTGTACTGACGCTTCAAGTAGCGTGGCGTCCATATAAGTCGATTCCCACCGCGTTGCCCAAGGAAAGGCTTATACCTTTTTCTTTAAATATGAGTAAATTAATACGCTTCGGCTTCCCTTGTAATTTTCCTGACGCCAAGCCTCTGATAACTTCTTAAATTTTACTAGCTCAGCGTGATAACAGTAACTTACTTCGGAAATTAAAAATTACTCTTTGAAGTTTCCTGACGCATATTCCATCTGTATACAGCCGGTTATATTCTGTAACGCGGCAAACCTCCTTGGCACAATACTGGCCAGTAATAAATTGCATCGGGAAAATTTGAGTTCCACGATTGTCTTTTGTTTGTGGGAGACAGGTCCCGACTCGTTTGACTTGAACTTGTGCTGCGCAAATTATGAAAGAACTGAGATTTACAATATATTACTAATTAATGTGCTGTTACAAAACTCTAAAACTGTAAAAATTGTACAGTATTTCGCAATATCGTGTTAGATTAAATATCTACAAGGGCTGCCACTTAGCAGGTACATTTTGTATATAGTTATTTTTCGTCATTTTCGTGTATTGTTCTGTTCAACTCAATCCAAGTCTAATTTCGTTTTCACTGGTCTTAACCATGAAGAAATAAGGCTTGGGTTGATTGGAACCACCCATTAAGTGGAGCATTTTTACAGCCCTGCTGAAGTTTTTCACTGGAAACCTATCTGCAGTCTACAGTCGCACCTCGGCCGACGGTTCCATCCAATGCCTTCCTGGAAAGCTGGAAATGGATAATTGGAAAGGGAACTGAATATCCACAACCGTCCTACCTTCCTGCTCAGATAAGGCCAGTGATTTCCATTTAGTTCCGCGTACTGACTGAATCCCGTTTAGTTTAAGTTTTTATTTGTATATAGTCTATTTTTATTATATGTTTTAAATTACCACGTCCTATCTTTTATTCCCGACGACTAGCCGGGCTACAATTCTAAGACACTAATTTCATGCATTTTACGTTTGAATGCGTTTTTTATTGCCTAGGACATATTTTGAGTGACGTCACTACTGACTGACGTATGTAGTACCTACACTGTGGTTTGGCAAGGACAAATTAAAGTCAAAATTAAAAACACGAATAACTTATCCCTGAAATCATATTTTTGAAATCTGGTAATTGTAAGCGGTTTATAAAATCTATTCCCCGAAATGGTTTTTGAATGACCATGCCTTGTAACAAATTAGCTCATCCCAATTGAAGGCATGAGAAAAATTGAGTTGATCTTGTTACCTGGCAAGGCGAGTGAAGTTCCGACCGCAACTTGTAATTTACGTCAGCACGTGGCACTCCCCAACCGCTTATGGTCATATTTAATCATTACACGTGTAATCGTCTAATCAATGAGCTTTTTCCGGAAAACTACACATTTCCCAATGGATACGCATAATACTCTTGCCACGCAGGTAAAGACTACACTACAGGTAAAAAAATGTACCTAATTGCTTTCATTGACTATAAGATGTAAGTTTGTACTCATTTAATATATTAAATGAGTACAGTTAACATCAAATGTAGTGTAGCATCCAAAGCGCCAAATACATATATTTTTTTAGTGGTCTTGAAGTCTCTTTTAGTCGTGAACCAACCACTATAGAGATGATGAAGTGGCGTCTCACTCATAACGAGCGAGGCGCGAGAAAGACCTAAGGGGGGGGCATGATACCAGGACTTTGAGGTTCCCTGGTTCGATTTTCAGCACGCACTGATGCACTGGTCTTGGGTCTTGTATTTGAAACACGGGCAGAGGGCGAGCCCCTGCCGAGCCCCCTGCAGATTCTCTTCGCGCCCCGGGAAGGCATACCTCGACCCGGCGTGGACAGCTTGGCCACGACATTGAAGAGGGTGTTGAGGGAGTCCAGCTTGAAATCGCCCCACGCGGCGTCTCAAAATGTGGAATGGAGTACAGACAGGGAGCGAGCACCTCTCGAGCTCCTCGCAGATCCTCTTCGCGCGCCGCGGAGGTGTACTTCGAGCCAGCGTGGACAGCTTGGAGGCGACATTGAAGAGAGTGTGGAGGGAGTCCAGCTTGAAATCGTCTCACGAGGCGTCTCAAAGTGTAGAATGGAGCACAGGCTGGGAGCGAGCACCTCTCGAGCTCCCCGCAAATCCTCTTCGCGCCCCGGGGGTGTACCTCGATCCGGTGTGGACAACTTGGCGGCGACATTGAAGAGAGTGCGGAGGGAAAGGAGAAGATAAACTTAATACCATATTTTAAACCATCGACATGCCAATGTAGAGCATGAAATTTCCGATAACTTATCGCTCCGCGCGGCCAGCGACGCGACGTCTCGACCGCAGCTTGTAATTAACGTCAGGGTAGCGTTTGGCATAATGATAATAATAATTAGACGCAAAACCTTGCGTTGTATTGTAATGAATATTTTTTTGCAAATATATAACTATACTATTTAAGTATTATAGCCAAGACGTGGTCTCTAACTATATGGGCCTCTTAAGGAAGCTCTCACTCGGCGAGCTATGGAAAGGGCTATGCTCGGGATCTCTCTTCGAGATCGAATCAGAATTGAGGAGATTCATAGACGAACCAAGGTCACCGACATAGCAAACAAGGAAAGCAAACTGAAGTGGCAATGGGCAGGACACATAGTTCGAAGAACCGATGCCCGTTGTGGCAGAAAGGTTCTCGAGTGGAGACCACGTACCGGCAAGCTCAACGGCGGGGCCACCCACCGGGCAGTCGGACGACCTGATTGAGTTGCGGAGACTCGCTGGATGCGGCTTGCCTCTATCCTGCCCATGTGGAAATCTATGGAGGAGGCCTGTGTCCAGCAGTGGACGTCCTATCGCTGAAATGATGATGGTGACTAAGTATTATAAAGTTGAACAAATTAAATGTCTGTACATTGAAAATATTTGGATTTTTTTTATGTTCGTATGTGTCCTTGTGTCTTTGCCACGCCAAATCGGCTGAATGACTTTCCAATTATTTTGGCAAACTGGTAGCTGGGATCCACAGATGGTTGTAGAATAGTTTTGACCGACTACGCTGAAGAAAAAGACGGGTAATGACTTTTTCTCCTCCGCGAACGAAGTTAAATGTACACACAGATATTAAAGAGGCACACAGATATTAAAGTGTTGGTGAAGTCTCCAACCCGCTCTTTCTGACACAATCTATTAATGATGCAATTTTTCGTCTCATGAGCGCGTGGAACCCGTCCGTGTATAGGCTGATGATGGCGATGATAATGATGTTACACATATTTCCCCCATATGGATGGTGGACATTTTTCACTAACACTGTCTATGGGCGATTGTCTGTGGTCTCTCGGCCTTTTGGTGCTATAGCTAATAACCGATCAGATGTTTGTTAAGAACAACGCCATCTATCAACCAGATGTATAACTCGGTACCTAGATGGCTTGATTAGCATAATAGACAGTTAAGTCATAGGGGGTGCTGTAATAAAATGTCCACACATGTAGATGTAAGTATTTACCACTTTTCGAATTAACATCAAAGCGAGTACCCGGCGTTTCTTCATTGCCCGAACGAAAACCCCCAGTCCATCCACAAGAAGACAATGTGCAAATGTTCTTTATTTATGTTCAATAAACTTAATTCCATTTTCATTTTGATTTTAACAATGAAGACACGCATTTTATTGCTTTACATTTGTATAACCATATGTATTTCTAAGCGTACCTTATTATTATTTAAAGCTTTCCCACATGCCAATATGGAGTATTCCGGGTGGCATGCCGTTCCGCGCTGCGACCGTTCTGACCGCAGCTAATTAACATCAGCATGACGTAGGCGAACCACTGACAGTTGGTGCTATGCCGATAATTGTTACACGCGAAAAGGTGTGATCAGTTGGGATAAACCGATTTCCACATCTTAGGTTAGATTTTCTATACTCCGCATAAACCCAAACACGATGAAGGCTACTGTGGAAAAAGAAACTGAGTGATTACTCAAAAAAAAGCTGACTCATAAAAGATAACACTAAAACGTAATAAAATAACTGCATAATTCAGTTTAGAATGTGTTGTGGTAGACATCATGTGGTACACATCCCTAATGAGCGCGATAGCGTTCGGGGAGTTATCTGTGGGTTTGGGGGAACCAAGATGGCTGAGGTTTAATGTTGTTGTTTACTAATAAATAGTTTTAACATTTACTGGAAGTATTATTCGATACCACTACCAATACATGGTGGCAGCGGTAGTCTCTAATAAAAAAAATGACAGAAGGTCGGCAGGATCAAGGATTGGAGCCGCAAAATAGGAAGGTTTTGCCGGATAAAGCTATGAAGCCAGAACCTGCAAGTGTTTTGCCGGCACAAGTAAAGTCGCCAGGTGAATTCGATTTTCGTCTAGAAGGATGGGAGGCGTGGCGAAAAAAGGTTCGAGAGGTATTTGGTGATAAGTGGCCAAGAAAATCAGTCGGATAAGAAAAAAATCGATTTGTTTTTGTATACATTGGGGAAAAAGCGGAGCAATTGGCCAAGCAACTCAAAGTAGATAAGCGTGAGGAATATGCTACAGTAGTGGACGCTTTTAAGAGCTACTTCGCTCCAAAACGGAATATAATATATGACAGGTATAAATTTAATGTGAGGACGCAAAAAGAAGATGAGTCGATAACAGACTTTGTGCAGGAACTGCACAAACTGTCGTAAATAATAAAATATTTGATTGCAAGGAGGTTATTAGAGGGCCTGATGGCACAGCATTGAAAGTTATAGGGGCTGTTTATGTTGAATTAAAGTACAATACTTGCAGATACCTATTCTGGGAAAACCTGCAATAAGGCAAATGCAATTACTAAAAGTGTGTTGTATGGAAAAGATGGTTGGTCAGGAAAGTCAGGGTTCAGAGATTCAAAGTGTTAGCTTGTATTCAGCTGTAGATGTAGAGAAAGAATTCCCCCAAGTGTTTGATAACTTAGGTGTCTTTAAGGACAGTTTTACTATCAAGTTGATTAACAACCCTGGTCCTTTTGTGCAAACAACCCCTTGAGGAGTTTCTATTTCATTATTGCCTAAGGTCAAGGAAGAGCTGGATAAGCTAGTGAATCCTGGATAAGCTAGGGAGTCCTGGTTCCTGTAGAAGAACCAACTATGTTTGTTTCTCCAATTGTTGTGGTTCCCAAGGGTGATAAAGGGGTTCGTATTTGTGGGGATTACACTCAAGTAAATAAAAATGTGTTGAGACCCATATTTCCTATAGCCAAAGTAGAAAATACTTTAGCCAAGCTAAAAGGAGCTTCAGTGTTCTCCAAAATTTGATGCGACATCTGGGTTCTATCAAATTAAACTCGACCCAGAGTCTCGGAAGCTCACAACCATAATTAACCCATTTGGTAGGTATATGTACAATCGTTTACCCATGGGATTAAATTGCGCTCCAGAGTATTTTTCAATGAAATTTTCCAATTTATTCAGTGATTTAGAAAGGGTGGTAGTTCACATTGATGACATATTGATATACACCAACGACCAGAACAGTCATAACAAGTTGTTAAGAGAAGTTTTAAATAGACTCACAAAGGAAGGATTAACTATAAATAAAGAAAAATGTGTTTTTAATGTGTCTGAGATTTGTTATTTGGGTCACATCATTAATGCGCAAGGAATATCCCTAGATCCTATCAAAGTGGAAAGTATAAATAAATTTGAAAAACCAGGTAATAAAAAAGACCTGATGCGATTTTTAGGGTTAGTAAACTATGTTGGCAGGTTTATTCCAGATAAAACAAATATTCTTGAGCCGTTGAATGAATTGTTAGAAGAGGGTGTACCATTCACATGGGATGTACAGCAAGAGGTAGCTTTTGATAAAATAAAACAAATGATTTTAAAAGCACCTACATTATGTCATTATGATCCTAATAAGCAAATCATAATTTCAGCCGATAGTAGTTCTTATGGATTAGGTGTTGTATTGATACAGGAGAATAAGGATGGAAGCAGGGCAGTAGTGTCATATGCCAGTAGAACTCTTAATAGCTCAGAGAAGAACTATGCTCAGATTGAGAAAGAGGGGTTGGCTTTGGTGTGGGCCTTACATAAATTTAAAGATTTTGTAATTGGCTTTGGTCATATTTTTACAATGTTGTCTAATTTTGCAGAACTCACAAGAAATAGGCTTTATTAATTTTATTTTTAGGTATTCTTAGTTGTGTTTACTAAGATTACGGATATTTCTCAAAATATACGTTTAACCTTTGTTCGACATTTATTCAAGTCAAGTTGGTGTCATATTGTGTTAGAGCACATGACGAAAAAAAATCGTCTTGTTTGTCTATGGAATACTGTGTCAGTGTGGCTGTCACTGCTGTCAACTACTAGTTTATGTCGCGAAAATACGTTATTGGTTTACAATATTTTAAATCTGATTCAAATTTGATTCAGTAAATAAAACAAATGGAAGAGTATCACAAGTTGTTAAAGAAAACACTGGTCCCTTACTTATACTAGTACTAGTAGTATAAGTAAGAAAAACTCATTGGTAAATGGCCATTGCTGGGATTTTTGCTATTTCTAGTCCATCATAGTCTAGTATGAGAATACATATTCACTCAAGTGTGACATCTATGGAAAATCTATTAAAATTTGGCACCTGCTGAAGCTACACAGTCTTCACAATTTGAGTCCAGAACAACATTCTCAGTTTCATTTATTTGTACCGAAACGTTATAAAGTTTAGTGCTGATTCGGTGTTCGGGCACAACTTTTGCACTGATTTCACAGAGTCCTGATGTTTTTTTAACACGCACATATCCGACAGCTGAGTTGAGATAAGAATCTCTTGATGACCTGAAAAAGATGTATAGTACTGCTATTACATTCATTTCTACGAAGTTTAGAAACTACGAGAATGAAACAGCTTTGGTCTGTATACTTACATAAGCATCTTAGCGCCCCTTATTTCTGCAAGATTATGTTTACTAGGTATTCACATATGGAAACATTGTCGATCTTAGGAAGATTTCAAGAATCCGCTTTAACAAAATCGTCGCCTTGCATCATGCTTAAATCAGAAATCTAATTTTATTGCCTATGAAGATGTACCGTACAGGTATTTCGGCGGCATTTATCTACTTGAATTTGACAGTGACATCCGAGGACAATAGGACATTGGCAATGGGTATTTATTTTTTCTAAAGAGGCAACGACTGTACTTTTATGACACCAAACCACGGATTCTTGCACTATAAGCTATTTAATTTTAAAATTCTATAAATAATTTATAACGCATTTATATCGCAAATCCTTAAAATTAGTATCTTAAATTAGTCTATTTTACTAAATAAAAATGTTTAAAAAAACATCGTTTTTTTGTGATCAATGCCAATTAGCATAGATGTAATTTTAGAAACAGATCATAAACCTTTGCTACAGATTTTGCAAACAAAACCATTAGATGTTTAACTCCCAGGTTATTCAGGTTACAAATCATGAGATACTCTTATAAAATTGTTTATGTTCCAGGGAAAAAAATAGTTCTTGCCGATGCCCTGTCCAGAGCCCCCTTATTGCAGACTGAGCCTGAAACGGTAGATATTAGCATTCAATGTTTAAATTCTGAATGAAAGGTTAGTCCCAAATTAATAACATTAAAAGAGGAGCAATTGAAATGTAAAGTTAGCAGTTTACTGAAAGAATATACTTTGAACAACTGGCCGCATAAGAATAAAATTCCCAAGGAAATGCTTGTATATTATCAGTATAGATTCAATTTTACTGTTGAAGATGGGTTTTTATTATACAATAGTAGATTATTTATACCAGCCAGTTTACAAAAACAAACATTGTATGACATTCATGAAGGTCATTTGGGAATAACCAAGTGTAGAGAAAGAGCGAAGCAGTCAATCTGGTGGTTAGGGTTGTCAGTTCAAATAAAGAATTTAATAGAAAATTGTCCAAAATGTATCCAAGAGCGATTGAACATTAAAGAGCCATTAAAATTAGAAGAGATACCGAGTAGAGCATGGCAACAAGTGGGTGTTGATTTGTTCAAATATAATAGCAATTGGTATGTTGTAATAATTGATTATTACTCTATATACATAGATTTAAAAAAATACAGGACTTGACTGAAAATACTATAATAAATTTCTGTAGTGAGACTTTTGCTAGGTTTAGTCCACCGGATGTGGTACGGACTGCCTATGGAACTCAGTTTAAAAGTAAATTTAAAGAATTTGCGAAGAAATACAATTTTCGACATGTCACCAGTAGTCCGTACTACTCCCAGAGCAATGGTTGTGCAGAAGCTGGAGTAAAGATAGCAAAAAGTTTGTTATCAAAGAATGATGATATTTACTTAGTATTAATGATATATAGAAACACTCCATTGGAATGTGGCGGCTATAGCCCAAACGAATTGGTATTTAATAGAAAGATGAAAGATATTTTGCCTATGTATCCAGACAACTTAAATAAGGTAACTAATGTGCATGAGAACTTTAATGTAAAAAGAAACCAGTTCAGGAGTAAAATGGCCGAAAACTATAATAAGAGACATAGAGTGACGAATTTAAGTGATTTAGGGCAAGGTGATAAGGTTTGGGTAGTTGATTTAAGAAAATATGGTGTGATTGGGAGAAAGGCTAAGGAACCACGATCTTATTTTGTTGAAGTGGATGGAGTTACTTATAGAAGAAATAGATGGCATCTGGTACCAGCAAATTTCTTACAACCGACCACGAATCAGATGGAACAGTTGTATGAGAGTTTTATAGACTATGGGAGCACTGCAAAAAATGAGGATAATATAGAGTAGGTGAAAACAATAATTTTGTAGAAATCTTAAGAGACGATGAAAATATACCAAATGTAGGCAATGGCAATAATGAAGAGAGTGAAGTAAATAATAATTTAGAGTCGTCGCGTAGATCGCAGCACGTACGGACTCAACCTAGATGGATGAACGATTATGTAGCGGAGATGAATGTGATTTCTAATTTTTAAGAGAGAGGATGTTGTGGTAGACATCACTAGCGTCGCGTCACCACACATCCCTAATGAGCGCGATAGCGTTCGGGGAGTAATCTGTGGGTTTGGGGGAACCAAGATGGCTGAGGTTTAATGTTGTTGTATACTAATAAATAGTTTTAACATTAACTGGAAGTATTATTCGATACGACTACCAATACAGAATGCAACGGATTAAGCATTTGCATTTAGAAAACATAAATTAGTGAAGTGTAACTGATGAAGAAGACCACAGAATGCCGCCGAAACTCCTCAATGATAAATGATGGTGGCGATAATAGGTATATCTTGATTAAGTTAATTAACCAACTTCATTGTCACAAACTTAAATGTTCGTGATGAGAATAATACCACCGAGATGATTTGATAGTGGAGCTACCATTAAATCAGCTCAGTGGTATCGTAAAGCGTCAAGCGTCAGCGAAAATCGTAAGCGGAAGGTAGGCACCGCATCTCCATAATATTTATAACTAAAGAAAATTAAAAAAAATTAAATCCCCCCGACTTCTTCCACTAAAAGCGGAATATCTTGAGGTGCGTCCACACTTGCATCATTTGCTCGTATCCGATCACCGTGGCGTGGCAGGACTGCGTTACGCGCTGCTTGGACGCTCACTGTCGGCGCGGCGATCGCGCCTCGCTTGTCCGATCTAAGTGTGTGATACGCGTAGCAACATGGATTTCGAGCGATCGGATCGGCACAACGTCCAAACGCGGGATCGTGACACGCGATCATGCCACGGGACGAAGATCTGATCGGGCAAATGATACAAATGTGGACGCACCTTTGGAGACGAGTGCTCCGATTTTCATCAAACAAAGCTATAATAACATTCGAGATAAAATTATCTATGACACAAAAAAAAACCCGCACTCAAATCGGTCCATCCATATGGGCGCTACGATGCCACAGACAGATACACAGAGCTACAGACACGTTAAAATTATAACACCCCTCTTTTTGTCGGGGGTTAAAAATAATGTATCCTAGCCGTGTTTCGGCTTGTCCGAACCGTCACGAGATATACTTTTAAGTAAGGATTAACTTTTCTTCAATTTACTAATACAAGTAACCTTTTTCTCAATCTATACAGTATATACAATTAATGTTATTTTGGAGTTGGTTCTATCGTGTCACAACTTGCTAAAATGGTCAATTTTCAATGTTTTATACATTCTTCACATTAACCTAACCACTTTTTACAATATGGTCATTTCGGTGTTTTGCGGCTAAGCACACTACTACGGCATTGTTTTCTTCAAGTGGAAATGACACCACAATAACCAAAATACTACATACGGTTGGCGGCACAGTTTACATCATACACTCCAGCAAAACCACCTTGGCTTTGATGAATTTAAACATATAGGAAATTTTCTATATAAAATCTTTATAATTCTAGTACCATTAAAAAAAATCTATATCAATTGTTTCGCCGTAAATTAGATTACAAGGTGGTCCTGCTAGGAAGCATCGCCCCTGCAGAACCACCATGATATTTCGATAACTACTCATAATATACGCATACGTATGGTATCAAAAAAATCTATGGAAATTTTACATTAACCTAGCACCCTCAGTTTCTAATTACATTTTGAATATGCGAAGTTACGACACCATCTTTTTCTTGGGCCTTATTAAATTAAAATTAGCTCACTTACTTTGCAATTTTAGTAGGGTAGGTGTGTGGACATTTGATTTAAAAAAAAGATGGTGTAGCTTCGCATATTCAAAATGTAATTAGAAAGTGAGGGTGCTAGGTTAATATAGAATTTAGATAGATTTTTTTCGATAGCATACGCATGCGTATATTATGAGTAGTTATCGAAATATCATGGTGGTTCTGCTGGGGCGACGCTTCCTAGCAGGAACACCTTGCAATCTAACTTACGGCGAAACAATTGTCATAGATTTTTTTTATTGGTACTAGAATTATATAGATTTTATATAGAAAATTTTCTTTATGTTTAAATTCATCAAAGGCAAGGTGACGAGATGAGTACTCATAGGGTTACTATAGTGCTTGATTACTCATCCCGATAAGATATACATATCTTACAGTACTACAATTGTCACCTAACGTGTAATCATATTCCTACTGAAACGTATATGTGAAAAACGAGCCAAGTTCTCTGAAGTAGTACCTATCTATACACTGTGGGAATGAGTAACCTCACAGATTTCAACCATCCATGTAGTTCGAAGACGCGTAATTTTGAGATGTTTAATAGTGATTTTTATAAATTCATAAATCTCAAAATGTTATGCATCACGTTTTAATAATTATACAACAATGCAATAATATGATATTGTCGAGCTGATCATGAAGCAGGAAGGCGGTGATAGGAACTCTGTAGTCAAATAATGCAACCTTACCGAATCTCGGCTCTTTAGAATCACCTCGGTGAGTAGTTGATGGATGTTCAAAGAAAAGTACAGTGTGCAATAAAAGCTTGTCACAAAAATGTAATTTTTGACAGAAGCTTATATTTTTTAGATAGTGTTGCCCTTTCACTTCACGTGGGTACTTTTTAGGGTTCCGTGCCCCAAAGATACCAGTGGAAGTCTATTACCACGCCCCCGCTGTTTGTCTGGGCTCAAGACTCCTGAACCGTAATAAAGGTAGATACTAGAATTTTTCACCGAATTAGAGATGGGTAATCATGACTCCGGGAAGTGATTCGAATCACTAAATCCGATTCCCCTTTCGGTACCAACTCCTCGAATCCTCCTTTGCTCCGCGGTACAGAAGCAAACCGATCCTTCATTCGGCCCCGCATCGATAGGTTACCTCCTCGGAGTTTGTAACTCCTCGGACTCGATAAGATTTAAAGGAGCCAATAAGGAGTCAGATTCGCTTACGGATTCGAAACATTTAAATCGTCAAGTCCGGATTTACCCGTCTCTACACCGAATAGTAAGGTAATACCGGATCAAAGGTAAGATCGGATGAAAGCAATTTCCAGCGAAACGGTAGATTTTTTTATCACTCGCAATATGTGTGCGTCGCCATTTTATCCCTTACGCACACTATGTTGCCAGTGATAAAAAAATATATAATGTTTCGTTGGAAATTGCTTTCATCCGATCTTACCTTTGATCCGGTCTTACCCGGGTATGGCTTACTGTGGTCGTAGTATGTAAAAAACATATGAGGTAAAAGTCTCAATTCTGGACAGACTGACACAAAGCTTCGGCAAAGGGTCATAATAGAAATGTTTTTTGTTTATTTATGTATCGTGATACATGTCCTGATTTATTTAATGTCTAGTTTCATCAGCAGCGTACTTAGCTTGCTTCTCTGCAGAGTCTAGATTATGTTATACATGATAGCTAGAGCTATATTATAGTTGCCAAGTACTCGCGAAATTCTCATTAGTCCCCAGACGGAATACTAAATACATAGTAGCTATTGTACATAATATACTTGTGTCTAAGTAATGTAGCATGTTTGATAGAATTGAATAAGTTTATTGCGTTTAAAAAGCCTCCTTACCATCGCCACATTAGAGACGAACTTCGTATTAATTGAGGTGTTTTTTTCGGTTGTCTTATAGACGTCGTGAGTTTCTACAATTCTTATCAAAATGATGCTGTTTACTCTAATGAAATGGTCAATAATGTGCCGATGGTGAGGACGCGTTCAAAACGCTCAAATATTCACCCAATAATTTTTGTAAATGCTTTAGTGTTCGTAATCTTTCAGTACCTACGTCTTAATTTTGAATCCTCTATAACATTTTGCCGTAGACTAAACTCCGGTAAGCGAGCCTCATGAAATCTATTATAATAATACATAACAATCAACAAAAAAAAAAAAAACAATTTTGTTAATTATTTCCGATACTTCAAAATTTTTCAGTAATGTAAAACCACCCAACTATAGTCCAAAATCATTCAATTATGATCCAAACTAAATCGAGTTTTACTCAACTAGTTTGGTGTTTATAGGCAAAAACGTTCGGCTATAACTCTAACGTATGGTTTGTAAATTTTTTTAATAATTATTATTTCCATTCTACTTTCTTTCCGGACAAGTTGGGATGGCTGGACTATTGTTTGGTGGTTTTACGGTATTCTAGTCTTCATCTTGAATCTTCTTTTTTCTTTTAAATATCTTCAGTCGTCATAATGTCGACGTAGACGGACTTAACTCCGGTAACCTAGCTTTATGATGTCTATAATACTCATACAGCTAGATAACCAAAGATAATTCACCGATCTACTACCCGCCGATCTTCATTTGTCCGCCATCATCCCGCTAATGGCGTTTTTCTTGCGTTAACGTAGATTTCCTTTTTATTGCGCTTGTTTCATTTGTTTTCCCTCTTGGTCATTAATCGGTAACTGTAAATAAACACTGCTAAAGTGACCTTTTTCTTGTGCTAAAGGGAAATATATAAATAATTAATAAATACCAGGGAGAATGTTACACTAATCGACTTAGTCCCAAACTAAGCAAAACTTGTACAGCAAGAGCCAAGTAATATGGCGCGTGTCAAAGCGCTTAAGACGTGACCTAGAGGCTATTATTGCTTAATCCACGCACCTAACTAATTACTATAAGGTCTTGCTGTACTAAGGGTACCAGGTGACGATATATATGTATACATTATTATACTTATATACATAGAAAACAGCCAAGGCCCAAGAACAAATATTAGTGTTCATCACACAAAAACATGCCCTGGCCGGGATTCTAAGCCGGAACCGCCAGCTTCGTAGGCCATTGTGCACCCAACTGAGCCAAATGAGTCGTCATAAATATGATGTCACAACAAATATATGGCAGACAGCTTAATATCCGGATCTCCTTGTTACCCATAATCATTAAAAGTCATATGTAATACTAGTCTTAAAGTAATTTTTCATACTTCTGAAACCGGTACTTTTACAGGATATTTGAAAAGATCATCCTTTAGAATCCAGGTTAGGTTTGTTTTGTGGCCATCTTGAACATTGAACGGTTGCATAGAAAATTCAATTATAACGAACCAAAACTCGGACAACATACGATTCGACATAGACCCGTGTGTAGATGGGAGTCAACATAGACACGTCAATGCCCATTTGACCTGTATTCATTGACCAGCAAGAATATCCAACAAACCAAATTATCCAAAAATATTTGACAAGCTACCTTAGGGCAATAAATGTCGTTAAACATTTTTAATTGACACTGTCACGTTATTGGATAGAAGTATTTAATAATGTACTTACCTCTCACACTTCTGCTTATTCACTGTGCACATACATACACATACTAACTTACACACTACACACATATACAAACATGTCCACATCTTTAAATAGTGAGTGTATTTCTGCCAAATGTTTCTTACATTATAAAAGCTATAAATAGCCGCATTATTATGGTAACTGTTTTGGTACCGAATTCCACGGAACAGGCCTTGCCTAGTGTGGAAATCACTGTTCTTTCTTTGTAATTTGTATAACTTATGGTAAATAAACTGTTTTTCTTTTTCTTTTAACTTAATCGGGGTCTTTGTATACTTTGCACCCTTTTCTTGAAATTCCTGTACTTTTAAATGGAGTTTCAAACTATTTCTTATAAATCTACCCCAAGTAGCGCAAGTGCCAAAAACATCTACATAAGATACAACTTCGACAAAATGTGACCGTTAAAGGTTTATTTAAGACTTACATGGTATTATACTAATACAAATCAATTACCTACCCATGAGCATCACAAAAACGTATCTTATATTACCCTTAAATTAAAAATAATTATTGTTATACCAATTTCAATTGACCCGGGATTTAAAAATCTATTACTTTACTAAATAATCTCCCAAACCACATCAATTTGACATTAATTCTGAGTCAAGTAAGTAGGTACCCATGAATATTATATGCACTTCCTATTGCATTTCCTACTACGTAATGTGTGGCAACCTTTAATTATAGGCTAACACCACACTGCCTCATTTTGTGTGACATAGTTAACAAACAAAACGCAACGCGATTATTTGGCAAACAAGCGCCAGTGTAGTGCCGTCATTACAATATAACATTCCTAGGTAGTCGAGCAACACATTCTTTAAATTCCTCGTATCGTAACTTTACTAGACGTAATTTACCAACATAGTAATAAATCGGGCTAATTAACTTTCCGTGACTTCGCTTGTCACAAGACATGTTGTCATTTGTTTTTCTAGCACTGAATGAAAAGAGACAGGTAATACTTATCGCGCGAGTAAGAGGATATAGCCTACAGGAAAGTCTGTCTTTAATTCACAAGGCAACGGCGATTTGCATCTCGCAATAATGTCAAGGAAACCTGTATTTAACCAATGCTGTGGATGTCGTTTTTTACGGCATTCTTATTTAATGATAAAATGTACCTACTAAAAAATGGCTGCGTTGATATAAATTCTACTTGTGTGATCTATTGCAAAAAATTTAGGTCTTAGACAGTCACAGTGCTTGAACGTATGCAGTAGGTGCATTTCCCAAAAAATTGGTCATAACGCGTCTATTATTTATATTTATAAGTTTGTAATACGTGAAAAGAGTAACTGGAAAGAGGAAACCAGTAAAATATTTTTAAACGTTTTGCTAAAAAACGACAGACCGGGATTTTTCTCACTAATGATCTTTTTCTTGAAAATTCAGGTAGACTCAAACTTATCTATAAAAGTGCATATGATTTACGAGTAAGAATACAAAAATAGGTCAACAAAACAAAGAAGACAATAAGTTTGTAGCGAAAGTTTCTCGATAACAGCAGTCACAAAAGAAAACACCGTCATAAACCGTCGTGACAACGAAATGCTTTAAATTTTAGATACCTACAACAATTATTTATAAGAATATTTACTCGCACGAGCTGAATTGTCTGGTAACAATATTAAACCTGTCGTTGAAATGGAAAATAGAAAATTATTTTCCTCGGTCAGTGCTCTAACCCGCCATAAAGACTTTGCAGAGGAAACGACTAAAACAGTATAGTGTTTAAAATATGCGAGTTGTAGTTCTGAATACGCAAATAATTTTCTAAATTCGCGCTTTAAATAAAATTGTACACGTTTTTCCAAAAACTCACGATGACAATGAAAATGGAAAAACTTTGTACAACAATGTAGACAAAAGACCGCAGTCTTCATTGCTTGTGAGTGTCAGTTATAACGTTTCCTGAGGGGGCAACTCCGAAGTTCGCAATTCGAATTTCGTAAGAAGCTATATACTGCTCTCGCTCACAAATCAAACAATATTTGTTTGAGAGGGATACAAACTTCAAATTTTGATCTTCGAAATTGCCGCCCTGATTCCTGTAGTTGGTTTCCCAATCGCCAAACTCAAGGGCTTGTATCACGTAGATAATTCACAGTAACACGTAGTCGAATCCTTGTCAGGATCCGTTGATAGCCTCCTCCCATTCTTCTGTTGCGAAGTGAACACACAGCACCTGAAATGTAATAAATTCTAACTGAATTTAAAGAAATACAAACTGTAAATTAAGCGATATTTCTAGGATATGAACTCCAGAGCATCATCAGGTGATGATGAGAAAGCGTTATTTCGTATACAAAAATCAAGATGGCTCTGGATAAGGTAAGATGGAGACAGCTATTGTAACAGCATTGACTGTTAATTTAACTATAATAAAACGGCACAGAAAAGTAACATGGTATCGAAGCGGATCATATCTGTTTCTCTTTCTCTAGTTCTTAAAAGAGGCATAGTAGCAATTTTTTACAGATAAAAATAGATTTTTTGTGAGATCTTTTCAATCATAAAATTACCACACACGACGCGTCTTTTTCCTACGATGCGTATATTTTATCCAAATACCCTTTTTATCATCTCACTGAGATTTTTCTCACGGATTCTCACTTTATGGTACATTTTCAAATGAATCGATCTCGGACGACAGTGTGACGTGTGAATGAGCAGAGCAAAGATGTCCGTCAGTGTTCGCGGAACTGTTTGGTTAGGTCAACACTCCGTAGGCCTCCCGAGTCGCCCACACGCAGAACAATAAATTGAGACATCCAATCTAATTTCAATCCTATATACATACTATAAGGTCTTATTTAACGCCTCGGTTTTTGGCGATTACTTCCTTTGCCCAACGTGCTTCACTAACACAAATCACAATACTAATCTATTTGAATTTTAACTTTAAGGCCTCATGATTCGGTCAAAATAATTTTTATTTTCGATTGTCTTTTGTTTTCCGTCTTTGCATGAATTGACTGAGACTTCTTTTATCTCATTTTGAGGCTCCGGGTACTATTACATTCTAAATTGAGAGACTAAATATTAAGTTAGGTATGTTGTGTAGCTGCGGATTGTTGTGAGCAAATATTTAGTTACAAGGTGTAATGGACAGGTGACCGTGAAGCCGAAGGAAATGGCAGCCTAGAAAACGTGTCGTTCCTTCCTTTTAAATATTACAAACGCGAAACCAACATTTAAAGAAACGCATGGCGAATGATAACGACTTGACATATCGTGAACGGTGACTTAACGTACTTATTACCTAAAACTCTTACAAATATTAAATTCCGTAATTTTTCACTATATCTCTTTACAGAACGACGTGTGAAGAAGATGGACTGTAGCGATATAAGGATGGATTATATTTTAGTTGCACGGGTGTACATATCTGCAAAACATTAAAATTTCAGACATACAGAGAGATAATTATTACATACTAGCTTCTGCCCGCGACTTCGTCCGCCTTAAATTCGTTTATCGCAGATAAGGGTATCATCCGGGATAAAAAGTAGCCTATGTCCTTCCCCGGGACTAAAACTATCTCCATAACAAATTTCATCCAAATCGGTTCAGCGGTTTAAGCGTGAAGAGGTAACAGACAGACAGACAGACACTCTTTCGCATTTATAATATTAGTCTGGATGTTTGACTCAATTTAGCTTAAAATGTGATATTTAGAGAAATTTCCACGTCAAAAACATATATCCTGAACTGAAAAATTTCTTGCTTCTTCTTGAGGAACATAAGTATTTTTACAACCAATGTTCTGAAATTTATCACAAATCACAACACATTAATCAATAGGTAGGTACACAACTCAAAAACATGTCGAAACTACAATGTCATATCCCCAGACCACCAAGCCTGATAAAAGCACGAACGAGCACTACCCAAAGTAGAAACTTGAATAAAATAATCGTGATAATTAAAAAGAAAAAATATCCAAATGAAAAGTCCAATGATCTTGTAGTCTCGTATCTTCATATTAGGTAAGAGTAATTGATAGGAATACTAAAACTAGTTTTAAAAGAGCGTAAAGCCTTAAGAACTTACTTCAATTTGAGCTTGTAGATAAGGTAAAAAACGGTTAATTAGATGACAGCCTTGTAAGGTTTTATTGAAGTTTTTTTGCTTGCGGCTTAACAAATGCGTTGGTTGGAAATTACACAACTATGTTGCCTTGGTAGGAATAAGGTACGTGTGTCATTTAAATAGCTTCAACCCTTTTAGAAATAGTATTTAACCTAATAATAATACTTGGTTGGTTTATCTCTCTAACAACCACAGGCGCAGAATAAATAATAGTATAAGTAGGCATCTATTAAATGGGTGTTGTTTTGAAAGCCGTGCGTCACCGCGAGTGAATGAGAGAGCAAGCTGCGTGAACGAGAGAGCTAGCAATTTTTGCAACCATTGCACGGCTCTGGAAGAGAACTGTCGGTTCTTAAGCACGATACGCATCAATGTATACCAACTTCCTCAGGGCTAAGGCTGTCAGTAGTAGGGTAAGCAGACGTCAGGAATTTAGGGATTTTTTTTTAATAATTTCTTTTAATACAAAACAAATCAAAACCTCTGTAAATTATAATTTTTAGATTTTCTCTCTAAAATACCTAACAAAAGTAGGAAGTTGTTTATGTTTTAAGACTGCCTTGTATGACGTCCTCTTAGTATCAGGTATTTGTCAATTCACTTTGATGTCATTAGAATCGGATTCTTTTATACTTATTATACCAAAAACGGGTTCCTAAAAAAGAAGGATATTTTTTTAATACAATTTAGAACAACGAGACTACTGAAATTATTGAATTTGATTTTTAATCACACATCAGACTCTACGATACGATGGTACGGCGGTACCACACAGCGTCAATATTTGGTGTACCGGCTCTCGAAAACTGTTTGATCGTCGTCAAAGCCCAGACTCCCAATATTTTAGCGATACAAATAACAGGACAAGCTAGCGACACGAATTTAGCTCTTACCGGAATATCTAAAGGTCTATTATTAAACATATGAGCGAATAGAAACTTAATTTTATGTTTTAATCCCAAAAATGTTTACAATCTGAGAGCTCTCGAAGGGAAGACTTAATAAAAGTGATAAATGTAATTTCACCCAAAAATAAGGAAATTCAATTTTGTTCATTAAACTGCGCAGGCAATAGACTTAATTTATTATATACTAGACGATACCCGCAACTTCGTCAGCGGAGAAAAAAAAGATAACCCCTCTTATTTTCCTCAGTACAGTTGGATAAAAAATATCCTATTACCATCTGTGGATCCCAGCCCGTGTACAAAAAATAATTGAAATCCGTTCAGCCGTTTTGGCGTCATGAAGCCACAACGACACATACAAACCACAAAAACTACAGTGACTTTCAAATAGTCCGTATCACATGTTTTTTTATTATTTTCAATGTACAGACATTCATTTACACAACTTTATAATAGTACAGATTATATTTAATGTTTCTACTGGATCTTATAAAATTAATATTATTTCATACACATCATTCGGTTTTTATCCTGTTTCATTTACCTTTATACATAATTGTAAACGACTAAGTTAAAAAAAGTTCTTTCATCGAAATCGTTTGAGGCGTTTCCAAAAATTTAATTCGATAGTATTGAGCACCACATTATGTATAATTAACCTAAGTTCACCTAGAAATATCTGATCGTCGACTGTTTTGTCTGCACACAGAACCTTTTATCACAATTTTCCTAATTAACCTTAAAGTTTATTCTTAGACACCTCGTAGGCGTAGAATCCACGTGAGTAGACTGCGATTGAAAAACCGAGACCAACAAAAATGATATCGGTTGAACGACTTGTCAAAAAAAATAACGCAATATGTGGTATATTTCGTCCTTATGAAGAGAAAAAGCGCTGACTGATCGAATTTTCAAAGACTAAAAGAAAACTTTATACTGTGTTTCGATTACGACTTTGAATTTGACCGAAAATCTTATTATATTGGAAATAATGCAGCCAATGTATATCTTGTAGCTCTTTAACAATGGAGTCAAATCCTTTCATATCCCTCCTTTATTCATCTAAACATGAACTTGAAGTAGCGATTATACAGTCCTTCTAAACTATATATTAAGTTTGTCGTATTTTTTTCTTATATATTCACATCAAACTCGTATCACGTGTTCCGCGACCTCGAGAGACCGTCCCGCGCCCTGACGATATGCCTTATTATAGAGGCATGATTCAACCGCGGCAGATAACAGACTCCTCGGTTAGACAAAAACGCCGTTTGCTGTTACGTGTCTGGCATTACAATCTACATCAGATCTTTTGAGGGCAAAGTCGGCATTCAAGACCAGAATTTTGAATGGGTTTGACAGTTCACATGTACTAGTTTGACCCAATTAAGACTTTGGAAAATAGCTTCCGCAAGTTTCGCGTATCAATACATTTTCGGAAGGTTTTAGGGATCAAAATTATCGTAGCTACCCTTAGAATTCCCAAATGTAATCTGCAAGTAACGAAGGGAATACTAGCGAAGATAGTCGAGACACGATTTTTTATAAAAAAAAATATTGACTGTCTCATGATAATACGACGATGGCGATCACAATTCTAAAAGAAAAGCCATCTGCAGGCTATCTATGCGTTTTAAAATTTAACGTACCTACTGTGGCTTGATATAATCATTGTGCTTAAATAATTATAAAGATCAAAGATGAGCAATTCCAATTAAAACACCTGAAACGTGTGTATTTTTCTCCAAGAAGCATATTTCTTTATTCCTTTCGTGGAATATTTTGTTTTAAGGTTATCTACAAGACTGTATTCTTCTGTTGTTTCAAACATAACACGAGTTTTCGGGTAGCAGTGCGGCTAGATGCATGCTCGATGTGAACGCCCGTCTCCGCACTATGCGGTTCACATCACGTCCCCACAAGGCGATTCCTACAAAAACGTCCGGCAAGTGAATACCAATGGATCGAATAATGCTGTCGCCATTCGACCCACGATCGAAGGACGAAGAACCCTTGGAAACACACTAATATAGCCACAATAGACCTTCTTGCCACGCTTTAAGAATTCCAGTGGATTTTAAAGCTGGTTCATCTGCGTGACGTCCTGTTGATAATGAACAAAAGAACATCGGGTGAAATAAAATATAACGGACAAATAGGTTCGATAGAAATGCTGTTTTGCATGCCGACAGGCATAATAAGTTATCCTGTTCTGTATATCGAACATAGTTACAGAACTGACAAGAAACTCACATTATTTTAATTCTAATTCCAGTGTTGTTACATTATTCGCTGAACGCATAATATGTTTAATTGTAATAGAATGAAAATGTTAAATTTTAACCCGTCCACCAAAAAATCATAAGGTGGCCGATACTGCCCCATTAAATAGCCCCTTATTTCATACCAATAGGGGTGTAAAACGCGGAGTCAATTATTTGAATTTAGATATTGGGACTTTTAGCTGAATAGCTTGATTGTTTTGTCAGCTCGTGTCTATACAGTTTAGGCCTGGACAGCGGCGCGGCAAAGGAATTCCTAATACATTGCGTGTGATGTCGACATTCTGCTGTGTGGTGAGCGACTAAACCGCGCAATGAAGATAGAATTCGCTCGCCGCGCCGCTATGTCGCGCGTAGTCGTGGCCGACCAGTTACCTGCGTACATTTGTCAACATACTATCTCAACCAACTAGGTTACCTCTGCTAAAATAATAGCGCAGACCAGTCTAGACTTATATATTGCACCACATATATTTATGCCGCCAGACTGCCGTATATAGGCGATGTAATTGCCGTGCCTGGTAATGGCTTATTCAATGCGCCGACCGGTTCTACCGCGCCGAACGGTCTTGCTAATGTTGCGATATATAAGTGATGTTTTGGTAAGATACGGTGTCAGCTTCTTGTCGGACACGTTCGTTCCATTTAACTAAAAGCCATTGCACACTGCGTATTGCCAACACTTTACGGGTGCTAACCGCATTTCGCGTATCGTCGTTCATTTGTTTCATTCGAGATATACCTGTCGGGATGACTGTTCCCAAGTTTGAATTTCGAATGTTCAGAGGCGTATTTACCCTAGAACCATTTGTACCCGAATGATCAGAGGCGTATTTACCTTAGAACCACATGTATTCAGCCAGCATGTGAGGCGCCGAGCCGGAGGTTCCACCCTTAAATCTAACCTACGGAAGTCGAGTCGAGAGAAATATAATTGATTCACTTCGAAAACTTGCGTTTACATATTTCACTTACACGGCTTGAAATAATTATTGTACCTAAATGATTATAAAGATCAGAGATGAGCAATTCCAATTAAAATACGCAAAACCCCTCAAGCGTTTGTTTCTGCAAGAAATATTTTTCATTATTCCTTTTGTAACTTTGTTTAGATAAGCGGTACAAATTACTAAGAAGAATTTGAGAATTACGAAGCATTTTAATAAAAAGATAATTAATTGACGTGGTTTTATGTTTAATCCGGATTTAAATCATTTTGGAACCGAAGATGAGAACACTATTTTAAATAAAATGACGTTCATATACACATAAGTTTATCAACTTATGTGTATATGAACGTCATTTTATTTAAACTACACAATATAATATAGTCAAATAATCAAACATAATCTACAACTTAACAACCCTATCCTACACTGTTAACGTTATAATTCCACTCCTTTGACATTTGAATTTCGAACACGCAAAAACACGATACGACCTGTCGTAAATTACGACTTGAATTGCATTCATTACAGCTGCATTTCATTCATCGTTCAATCGTTCACTAATCGATTCATTCATTACCGCTTACTATTGTGGGTTAACCGAACAAGTGCGAGAGACCACACGTGATACGTGAATACATTACACTTCATGACTTCTTTGATTATCGAGGTTGTAAATGTAACGTTCGGCCAGTTACAACATAATTACGATAGATTAGAATGTAAAATTATGGTAATGCTTTCTTTTGTGTTCCAAGTCAGTGAGTTTCTATTAATTTATGTCTTTATAGTCATATTACCATTTCTTCTTATTTACTACGTTACGTACATGTTTGTACAGAAGGGAAAACAAGATTCGCTCGATATTCATACATATTTTACATTATATATCTAAATTAGAATTGCCTTATATAATAGAATATTGGGTACAAAACAAAACTTTAAAATCGGGTAAGTGTTAGATTTTGTGCAAAAAAAAAATTCTTGAAAATATATACGCTTGTGTAGGTATGTGAATTTTTCAATAAAAAGGAGACTTCAAAAGGAAGTCATGATTATACGTAGTTGTCGGTTTTGAAGTAGTTGACTTGAGCATTCAAAGTGCGTACAACACAAAGGTTTGAAACAACGGGGTAGAAGTGATTCATCCACGAACTCGCTTATATTAACATATAAGAAAAAGAGGAAACGGCTATATCACAATTGAAATATATATAATATGAAAAATAACAAAGATGTATTTTTTGCATGCTCGAGAATCCACAACCTTGTATAAGCATATCTAATAATAACACGTCATAAATCATCACAATAGATTTTTTCCTAAAAAAAATACCTTGTGAACGTCTGGCAGATGATTCCACACACAATACGGCACTGCGTTTATCAATAGAGACCCGTGTAAACTTCACAGGTGGCTGCATTGGACTGGGGGCCAAATTATAATGAACCACCCTTCCCCCTCGGACGTCCCATGCTTGGGCGATAGAGGGAAAAGCGAAACAACCAGGGGGATCTTGCATAACTGGCAGGACAGCAGGTGGACTGACATCGACCAGTTACCTGCTCAGATAAAAAGAAAAAGAATTCGACCTGTTCTAAATTCGAATTAATTGCTCAAGGGGAATATTCCAGTGATGAGTTCGGAATGTTTTGTTTTTAAAACCGCCATCCGGCCGGGTTGCCTTTTTCTTGTTAATGACGAATGAGCCAATGTTTCAGAATTACTGTGAAAACCGGCGAACTGCCCAAACAAAGCAAATTAAATACAGAACTTCGTTAAGTATTCGGGGAATAATTTAGGTAAATGGTCTTATTCCGGGCGTAGTCGCGCGGTTTCTTATGTCTTTACTTTTTACAGATCCACCAAATTGTGGAACCAGAAACACAGACATGAAAAATACGTATAATCCTTCATGTATTTGAAAGGTTATAATTTTCTTTTTCTTTCTTTCTGTTTTCTATATATGTATTCATGTTTATTTCTTATGAATACACAGTAACTCAAATATATCTAATTACAGCAGGCTAAGATATATTATTTCACTTTACATATTAATGGTTCGAATAATTGACATTGTTTTGTGGCAACTATATTGCTTTAAATGTAAGTACATACTTGCAATATATTTCCACAAGGAGAAAGACACTAAAGTAGGAAATTTATTATTTTTTTTAATAACATTCGTATTATAAACTAACACTAAGGGTTTAAATGCAGCAGTTTAAAAACGCCCGTTTGTCAAAAATGGCGGCATTTCGATGAACTGCAAAAATTAATTACAACGACCCGCCCAACGAGATAACTCGATCGCGCGGAAATTGAATTAATTCGGTTAAGTTTCGAACAAGGCCGCATTCGTTTGGCATAATTACTACTGGCAACATTATTCCCAATATTTAAAATAGATATACATGAAAATAAATGCGTCAGGAGAAACGAGAACATAATAATTTTAGTTATATTAATTAATCAAGAATGTTTTTGCATTTTTCTACTACCTTTGTAATACAAGTTCTGTACAATAAATAAGGCAGTTTGATAATGACGTAACATAGGTACTAGTTTTACTTACGTTTGATACCACAACACGTATTGACACTTAATTAAAAGTAAATAATAAGACCTGTCAGGCAAGTAAGTGGTAAAGCATAATTTATACAACGATTAATTATCAATACAAAATATCAAAGATTTGAACAAATTACCTAACCTGCTGCCGAAACCTGTACTTTAAGATAATGACAATGACGGTCCAAGACTAAAAACAACGAATCATATAAATGAAATTGTGAATTTTCCTATAGTTCATAAAGATTTGCCATGCTAAATAGTTTTTTTTTCTGAAATACGCAGGACAAACATCAATCAATGAAAAGTTATTTTTAAGCTTTTGGCGATTTTTTTAATTAACAAAATTTTACCATTTGTCTTTGAAACACAACACTGTCTTTCTTTGAAACTCCATACTCTCCGAGCGTTTTGGCAGTTCATAACAAGGAGAAACGTCAAACCCTGATAGTTCGTAATCGCAACGTACGATAGATGGCGTTGTCTACTTACTTGCCAAAAAGCGACAACTACACCGCGTTGTGAATATTTATCTTGGGAAGAACTAAGAACTAAAAATTAAGTGTATAATTTTATAATCATCATCATCTGCCGAAAGAAGTTCACCGGTGAACACTGACCTCCTCAAAGGTCATATGACTGGCAGCGGAAGTTAGTAACTGCAGATGATATATCGATCTTGGGTCACAAAAATCTTTCGTGACCAAGATCGATAGCGACCAAAGATTTATTCACATTGATGGTCAGGTTGGAACATTTCCGCTCCCACGCAATCGATCTTTGACATTTATGACCTTTTTGGGCATCTCCGAGTCATTACCTGCGCAAGCGGCGAAATTGACCGTGACGCTTATTTACATATAAAACAAAAGACTTACGGCAAACTTACGTCTGACATCAACTTACAACTCACGATCTGACATTTGTACGAGCAACAACTGTCAAACACCAGGTATGTGTGTGTTTAAAGTGATTCTATGAAGTCTTAATATTTCTTTTCGGAATGCGGTTAAAACAAGCGGGAAAATAAGTCCTCTATATAAAAATATTTCCTCTGATATTCTATGCCCAGGTACCTCTGGGATGACATTGTGGAGGATCAGATCTGCGTCAGCTTCAAGTTAATAATTGTCAGGAAGCTGCACAGGATCGGGATAGGTGGCGAGCTCTCCTTTTGGACGCCAAGAGCCTGTTTGGATCACTGTGCCAATGCCAAAATAGTAATCACTGCTTTCCGATCTCGCGTGTTAGAGTGTAAACGAATTTTTACAGATGCATCGTTGACCCAAACACCATAAAATAAAATAAATGTATGATAAATTAATAATAATGATAAGATATAACATAATAAACAACGTTATTAAGTTGTCATTGAAATGTACAGTTACCAATAAAGAATCTGTATCTAAGTAAGTAACATAGTCTGATATTATGGATAAACTAAGAATAAAGATTGGATTCGTGTTTTGAAAAACTTAACAATGTTTAAATATTCGGCCTATTTAAATTTATTTACGTCCTCAAATTACAATATAGTAGAAGTTACCAGATTCGCACAACACTTGGCACCCCAGTACACGATGCTCCACACACGGTGACTGACAGAAGCTTGGCGGTGCATCATCTGAGAGAGACTGTTCCGAGAAGACAACCACGACCCTCAGCAATGAGGGAACCGACGCAAGGAGGAGGAGCAGAAGTTACATTAAATTCACGTGTTTGTTTGCAGTGTTTCATTTCCCGAATTACTAAAATGCGTCACTAAACAAATCCGGTGAAATCAAAAAACGAGTTATATTTTTGGCTGATTTCGTCCTTTTACTAAACAGATTCAGGGATTTGATGAAATGTCATTTTTTTTCTAGGCAAATAATAAAATGGATTCGCCATTTTAACATCCTGCGTGATTTAGTCATATCCCTTAGAGATTTGTTCAAATTTCTGTTTTATCAATTTCCCTGCGACGTACCTATATAAAATTTAAGATTTATGGTACATGATAAAAAAGCCAAATGTCCGTTAAGACCTGGCAGCCCTACCTGTATAGTAAGTACAATAAAGTCCCCACAAAGACTACGGCCCGGCTCCGCCATCCCAGGAAGGAAGCAGCTAAATAAAGCCTATTCTTAAACCTTTAAGCCCACTCTTAAGTACTAACTCTTAACGAACAAAACATTAATCTGAAACCGTTATTATCTCTCACAGAATCCTTTGTATCCAGACTTGACCGATTGTTTCCTTTGTCCATAACCATAAAAAAAAAACTCACTTCAAATTTCCAATTACAAAAGTAAAAATAAACGGACAAAGCCTCGTTATAGACACCATGTTATAAGTGCTGTTGGCTGCGGCGCCACTGTCTAAACGAGGCACTAAAATTAATATGGGAATATCATTAGTTCTTCTTTCATCCGTAGGTAACAATAATTTTGGGCTATAAGGTTTTATGCCAGGTAGTTCTGAGAATCGACAGTTCTTATTCATGTTGAAGTGTTTTTTTTTATGGCTTGGATGCTGTCCTTTAAGCCAGGTCGTTATTTTTGCAACTGTCATTTTTTTTTACAACGTCATTTACGCTTTCTTGATTGGTGTTTGAAAATTTTAGTTTGGGTTTTCTGTTGCATTTTTCTTAGTGTTCAAAATACACACATAAAATGTTTACTGCAGTGAAATTGTTGGTAAAAAAATTCTGTTTAGTTATACCAAAGACCATTAAAACAAGAGGACTGTCAACTGCCATACTTTGGATCGTGCCCGACCGTAAAATGATATTCAGGCAAAATCTAGATGGCGCTTTAGAACTAAACATTTAACGATGTTATAATTGAACAAGGAAACGATACAGTAACAATTAGTTCATAAACAGCTTATAATAAATAAATCGTTACATTTAAATACTGTGTCACGCTTGCAAAGTTGAATAATTGTAAATAATAATTCTTCGGGGAACGGCTTTTGTATGGAGATGACAGTCCTCTCGTTTTAATAGTCCTTGGCCGAGGAAAAATAAGCTTACAAAGTAAATATAGAATTAGAAGGCAACCTTATATACTACCTTCAGTTTGAGTGACTTACAAGAGATAAAATATCGAAAATGCCTCAGAACTAACTAATAATTCGTACGGGTATTTCTACACATCCCATTAAATTCCAACCGCATTTTGCCCAATAATCGTCCCTGTGATGGCACATAGACCTCCGATCGTACGTAGAACCCGTGACCACACTTCTGACGCGTTGCTGCGACCAACTGTCGCCATTTACTCGAGACAGTCTCGTAAAAATATATGAAGAGGAAACACTTGGTGGAATTTATGAAAATGTTTGTTGTGTTTTTAACGGCTGGCAATTTTCGTTCGTTATTAAGAAAATAGTTGATATCTTTTGTTTTAACCACTCTGTCGTATTTATATCCTCGCCATTGTCTTATTAATTGTTGAAAAGTGAAATATGTGCAAATTTCACTTTTATTTGTTTTACTTGAGTTATATATATAATAGTTGGTTGTTTTTTTCCGTAATAAACATATTTACATTATAAAATTGTCGATTTTATTGATAATGCCAATCTTTCAGCACAAACTACAATATGAAGGACGTATTAGATTCATAGTTCACTTATTGTGTCAATTAAGAAATAAGACTGGTAATATTCATTGAAAGCATTGAGAAATAATCTAGCCACTAAATTTATACTTCATCAAAGTTGAATAATCATAGTCCAGTTCACCCCGCGGCGGCTTCAAATTTTCCTGTGAAACATTGACTTGTAAATATAATTTCGAGTTTTTAATTCGATATTTGGTTTCGGCTTGGATGCCACGATTACGCTCGTTTAATTTGACCATTGCACTGCCTTTAATTTTTAATTAGGTACCATTTCTTTTACGCTGTCGCCTTTCGCAAACTTCTAAGTAGGTTGAATTTGGTAGAATTCCTAAAATACACTGACATATCAATTGACCATAACAACACCACAGTATTAGACAAAACATGCAATAAATCGCTACGCAACAAAAAGTCCACATTCTAACAAAACACATACAAAAATCTAATTTAATTTGGATAATAAAAACCGTCTGCACGGTCCGTCGACTAGCGTTGTTCTCACGAGAAATTTACGGTCGCTGCCTATGTAAATGTGTTACCTATTACTTCTTAAGCCACAGGAATAAGACTCAAATTTACATGCTTTAATGACTAATTTACTAGAATACTTACAGTTAGTACAGTCTGAGAAACAATGGAATGTTTGAGGTTCACGCAAATCAAGTGGTTCGTGTACAGGAAATTTGGATTATTATTTATATTTAGCCTTAAGTGTAGTGCTAACAAAGATTACTCATAGAATTACTTCATTGATTATCAATATCTATTAAAGACTTCAAAATATTTAGAATATTAATACAACGATCTAAGTACAAACAAGAATTAATTGCGATCCACTGCTGTCTAAGCCGGAATCGAACCAGCGTCTCTGTTATAAAGGAATAGCATCCTAAAACCATTAGACCATCGACCGCTTGATATTCAATTATTTTTTCTTTCTACTTTGTATCAAAGTTGCAAATTAAAAATATTATGTGGTGTTTCCACATTAAAAATATAAACAAAAACTTCAAAATATTGTTATTTTAAAGAGTCATTAAACGTATTAAAACTATTTGTTATTTTTGACGTAATTCGCTTTAAATGTCTCCAAGCAGTACTGGATAACCAAAAACTCAATTATATTTACTTCAATCATTTCATAAATTAAATAATATTTGGGATATTTTCGTAATGTATTCTTGTCTAGAGTAAAAATATTATAAAAAGAATATCTAACAATCGTTAAATTCAACTCCGTGTTATACAAAATAGTCATAGCTTTAGTTCATTTTTCTAGTCTAATATTAAACTCTAAACTGCTACAGTTTATCATGAAAGATTTCTCTAGAGACTTCTCCAAGTGTAGCTTTTAATACCATATCGGAATGAAACATGCGCTTTGCGAGTTCAAAGTTACTTTGACTAAACATTTAGTTGAGTATGACCAGTGAGTTTTGCCCAAAGTATTAGTTGAGTTCACTGAAAATATAATACGCAAACTTCTTTGGATACATTTTTTAATGCTGGTACAGTCGGTGCCCTTACATAAGTATCCAGGCATACATAGACTTAAGTATGCTGGCCTGGATACTTATGTGAGGGCACCGACTGTACTAGACAAAAATATTCAAGTATATTTACATCACACTAGAAGTCTGTCTTAAGTGAAAACGCAGAAATCTCAACCATTTTCTATCCCTAATAGTTTCTAGATCTTAGGTAGACTTGATATTTAGATAGCGCAATGTCGACCCAACTCAATAATTAACATTATAAAAAGTAAGAAAACCGATAATAAATCATTTAACGGATCAAAACTATATGTATTTCCAAGGGTGACAACCTACGTCCGCAGTTTATAAGGTAACAAACTGACAGACACATAGACATAATTACTCTCGCATTTATAATATTAGTATTGAAGTATGGTATATAACCACAACTGTGCTTTTTGATAGAAATATTGCTGCCTCGCACGACTGAACTGTGGAGTAAATTGTCGCCGGCAGTATTTCCGGACCGATGCGACCTTCAAGCCTTCAAGAAAAGAGCTTACTCGCACCTGAAAGGCCGGCAACGCACTTGTGACTCCTTTGGTGTTACTGGTGTCTATGGGCAACCGTGATCCGTCTGCTCGTTTGCCCCTTATAACATTTAAAGGTATCAAATAACCGTCTGGGGCGAAACGTCTCGTGCCTAGCCTTGAGTCTAGACAGCTTTGTCCAATAACGCGGTTCTGTGTGTCATTAGAGAAGGCAATGGCGCAGATTAGCGGGTTTTTACACGGGGTCGCTGACCCCCACTCGTACGACTCTCGTGTGCTAATAACTGAGGATGATGTGAGGTTTTCGAGAGGACCGTTTGTGAAGAAAAAATAAATTACGAATTATGAAGGCTGGCATTTTAATTTCTGGCTACTACTTTTATATTTGTTATGCTGCTTGAAACTTCAAGTAATTCCACCCTAAAGGATTTAGCTGACGCCTAATGATATATATGAATAAACTTACGTTTCAACATAATACTAGTAAGTTTTTGAGTACCTATGAGAACAATATCATAGGGCTGAAAGGGCAGCCTAAGGATGTTTAGCTAGCTCAGAGAATGATACAATCATGGTGAACTTTGTGTATGAATAAAAAATAAAACCGATTTACTAATATCTACAAATACAAATAAACAGATTTCAAAATTAAAGCAAAAATCGCAAAATATTTTCAATAACCTAAAATAGTCTGAATTGTGTGTGACAATTAATAAATATATCGTGAATATATCCCAGAAAGAGCACCTATTACTCAAAAATAATGGTCACCTGAGCGGTGATAGTCAGATTTTCCACCGCATTCTTAGCTGCGGATTCACACGGTACCACGCACACACATGCACTCATTAGGGATGCCACTCGTGCGAAGTATTGCATGAAATGATGTATAGTTATAAGTTAAATCGTACATATGTGTATATGTATAGCAAGCCCATGAAAATTTTGGCTAAATATTCTGTGTGAATTTTAATTGAGTCATCGATTTTAACGTTATTTTCTTACACATATTATTTTACGACACTATAGAGAAAATGTTCTAAAATAATTGTACTCACATAGCTGGAATAAAATGCTGTTTTAATGAAATCAATTTATAAATTTAACAAATTTAGATAGCTTCTCATTAAGCTTATATAACCATATGGTTATATAAGCAATAACATATGCTAAAATGCTCTATATCGTACAGTAAACTAAATAAGTAAGTCGATTTGAACGCCACGAATTTAACATTATAATCACGTAGCAAAGCGCTTCGTGTCCAATTTTCTTACACAAAAAATACTTCATTTTCATTCTACTCTGGTATTTTGACATCGATGTCTTGTACTGATACATTATCATTGTATTCAACGAACATTTCAGAGGATTGCTACTTAGTCTGGATCTAAAATGCCAAGATGATTGCTACTTAGTCTGGGTCTAAAATGCCCAAATAAGCTGTGTTACTATTTCAATGTCAGAGTAGCTAAGAATAAATCATATTGTACAATTGACGATTCAAAATCATTCAAATATTCGAATTTTGCATGAAAAAAAAACTACTACAATTCTACGCATGTATGAAACGGTCAGCAGCCCTAACTTACACACACACGTCATGTATTCACGGTCAGTGACTATGTAAATAGGAAATTTTGAATTCTACCAAGACACAATGGGAACGGGAAAGTTCTTTATCAAAAGATTAATGGCGCGGTTATGTAATAATTAGTTTAATTAACGGAAGACGTTTAGTAACAGTAAAAAAGAATTTGATAGCTACGACTTGGCGGTAACACTACCGTGCCCCCGGAATACGGTACATGCATATTTTTTTTCGTAACAAAATATCTAAATACCGTTAAAACGATTTCAAAACGTGAAGTTAAAATTAAAATCGGGCCAGAAATACGAATGATATACCTAGGCATATTAAACTACAAATTAGACAGTGATTAGACAGAGAGGTCAGACATGTACTTTTACGTCATAGTACATACACTACGGCCATATAAACTCAATATTAAATTCTATTTTTCTATAAAGAGATAAAATTAAATGATTGATGGCTTTTATCTTAGTATTTTTTATACATATTCGAGAAATTATTTTTCTCTACTGTTTTTTCCATGAAAGAGCTTTTAATAAAGCAAAAATTAAAATCCATGCATATTCCCTATTGCTGGCAACGAAAACTCTTAGATACTCTTCTTAAAATCAAGTCTTGGTACAGTATTTTATTTAATAACTGTCACAATTAAAAGATAACCCGAATCCTTGAGAAATCAATGCAGCTAATGTATTAAAATATATTCTACCCCGAAAAAATAATTTTCTAAATAATATAACCTGAAGCTAGAAAGTGCCCGTAACTTCGTAAGCGGAATTAAACTCACAACCTCTCTTATTTAGAATAGCCAGGTGGATGGTACCTGGAGATACCCAGCTACCCGCGTACCAAAAATAGTTCCGCTGATTTGGGGTAATGAAGTCACAACGACACATAAAAACATACAAAAAAAGATTCAGTGACCTCGAAATTGTCCGTTTCAATCTTTCTTTGGAAAATATGAAATGTAATTTATCTATACCTCCACATTCAGGTGTCTAGACGTCACGATGAGAAAAGCTGTTTGATTTATAGGTACCCCTGTCATATCCAAGTCCTTTTTCGGTGACCACTACACTGTCGCAACCTCGTGTGACCACTAGCGCAATTATAAACAATTAAATACAGAACCGTCCACATTTTAACCGATTACGGATAAGTGCCGCTAATTGAGTGTGTTGAAACTCGATTCTGGGTTGCAAGATACTGTCTGGTTTGCAAGTTAATAACGTTTTGCATTTGACTGTATATATCTAAATAAATATATGATACTATAGCTTCTGCCCGCGACTTCGTCCGCCTTAAGTTCGTTTACCGCGGATAAGGGTATTTTTCCGAGATAAAAAGTAGCCTATGTCCTTCCCCGGGACTCAAACTATCTCCATACCAAATTTCATCCAAATCGGTTCAGCGGTTTAAGCGTGAAGAGGTAACAGACAGACAGACAGACTTTCTCATGTATAATATTATAAGTATGGATACCGCTATATATATAGTAAACGCAAGTCATAAATGGTTTGTCTGTGTGTCTCTTTATGAACTTTGAGAATTAGTTAGATTTTAAATATAGTAGCATTTTTGGTGCAGTAATCACAGTATTGCGCTATACATGTGGAAAATACCAATTTAATCAATTAAACATAGTTAATATTATCGACAGTGACCCTAGTCCATCATTTTGGTTGAAATTTGCCACACCTATAGGCTCTACTATGATCGCTGCCTCAAAAATGCTACCTTTACGACCACTGGTTATCACTATCGCAGTTTTATTTTTAAGAAGAATAGCTTTTGTACAATAGTGATTCATGATATATTTTATGTACTTTAAAAACTAACTACTAGCCTTAAGAGTCCCCGGTAAACTCGGTTCGCCAGACAAACGTAGTTACGCTCTCATTTTAAAACGACTAGCTAGCTGGCTCTGAAAATACTTAGAATAAGTTAAGGTATAGGCAAGCCTGTAATAAGTTTATATAGCTTCAGATACCATAGTAAAAAAATACAGCGAATTTGAGTTTTTTGTACAAATTTGTTTTTGCTGTATTCCGTCTGTTTCATAAACTAGAGCCATATAAACTAGTTACAGGCCTAGATATATTTTATGTTATTGTATATGCAAAATTTTGTTACAATTAGACACGTAGTTTTAAAATGAGAACGAAACTCTGTTTGTAAGGGAAGGTGAAATTCGGCCGAGCTAGCTGGGGACTCTTAAAATCGAACGTCAAAAAATATAGTAATTTTGCAATAGTTGTCAAAAATATCCCAAGAAGGGGAGAACGGGGTTCAAAGTAAGTTGTTCCGATGAGAATAGGAACGCAAGTTAAAAAACGGAGAGATTCGTATGTTTGTCACGAAACTTAATGGCACTATGCCGTCGCAGGAGCCGTTTTAGTTGCTACCATTATGGTATAATAGTAGAAATGGTAAAAAATCTAAATCCATGGAACAACTAACCCCATGAAATAATATATTTTTGCCTTTGATTTTTTTGTTAACTGTTGATAGTACACAAAAAATAATCACATATTGTGACGAACTAAAAAACACTCTTTAAGCGTGTGTGAACTGAGATTTAAGTTTTCAAAGATAAGTTTGTATTTGAAACGGGAACAGCCAGCCCCATTACGGGGTTAGTTATTCCTTTCCGGTCGATGTCATAAAAAAAACTCTTGCTAAGATAACGGTTTAACGATGCACAAAACAATATCACTATTCAGAAACCCCAATAATAATTATTTAAATATAAAGTAGTACACACAATATCTATACCATTACAAAGTTGTAATAATAAAATGTCTGTACATTGAAAGTATTTTCAACAACCGAATTATGACGTACTAGTTTAGGTCACTGTATCGATTTTTTTTTATATCTTGTAAGCTTTTCGTGTCGTTGCGGCTTCATCACGCCAAATCGGCAAAACGGATTTCAACTATTTTTGGTACACGGGTAGCTGGGTATCCACAGACGGTTATAGGACACTTTTTTCCGACTACGCTGTTAAAAAAGAGAGGTTATGACTTTTAATCGCGAACGAAGTTGCGGGTGCCTTCTAGTATATACTATTATCATAGCTCAATATTCTATTTTATGAAAATCGGCACGATCAGCCCTGCTCTCCCCTATATATGTAAAGATGCCATTTTTATTTACATGATAATTTTGCAGTTGTATGCATTTTTATACCCTGTACTTAACACAGCTAAAAAGACATTAACTATTGTGGGATCCATAAAGATAGTGGAATTATAGTAATTAAACAAGCAGTTTCCAAGTTTTTATGCAAGTATCTTTTATGTTTAACCAACACGAAGAAAAATTACTCGTATCAAGTTGAATGTCTATACATACATGTCAGTCTATTTGTGGGTCTGTCTGTCTCAATTGCATACATGCATCGATGTAAATGAGTTTTGACTAATAGCTGGTGCATTTTCTGAGGATCTTTGCTATATTTGTTGAAGATCAGATTCTGTTAAGGATTTGTTGTTTTGGTTAAGCTTGTCCATTAATTATGACACGAAAAATTCAATTGCGCTAATCAGTAAGATTTGTATCCGACTACGGAAAAAATAGGGTTGTAACTTTTTCAACGATAACTGTAAAATGAAATAAAACTTCATATATTAACTCGCTGAGTTTCATAACTAAGACGCACATTGTGATACATGTATGTATAATGGATATGTAATTATGTACATCTTCATCGGAATCTCATTAAGGCTGCGAGATAGGAAAAATGATATATTATAATATTAATATTATCAACACTTAAGATGTTTTTCTTTAGAACTGTTAACTAATGGCGCCGACGGTATGATAAAACATATGTATTATCCTTGAATATATAACACTTCGAGTAAATTACGGCTGATATCAAAATATATTCAATCCTTTTTTGGGTTCTAAACCAGTCTCAAGATAAAATTAACTAAATGTATATTTTATTATAATATATGTCTGCATATAAAGCCAATCTTGTACGGTTATCCTTAATATTTACATAAATTATATGTAAAACCTTGAAATTAAAGTTAAACATTACAAAGACGCGATCGACACATAATGCGCCGGTTACTAATTATTTAACTAAGAATAATGAAAGCAGTTTAAAAAAATTCACGAACAAAATTGTACGATAAAATAGGACTAAAAATATACCCTGTCTACCTTCACTTTACATATAAAAGATTTTTAGAAGGAAATTTCTCATCTTTCGGCTTATGCTTTTTTAAAGTCCATATTATATTTATAGTAATAAAAAAAAACACTTAATCGAATTGTACTAAAAAGGGATAATATTAATTTTATTTATAAGTTATAAGATATATTAATTTTGCTCACAATAAACATTTAAAAATAGTCGGATACCTGTTCAAGTTGTGGCTTCCAACAATAGCTATTACTTTTCCGTATATTACTTTTTATTTTTTACTCAGTTTAATACGTTTTTAATAGAAAATTACAGATTTTAAAGCAGAAATAACGAATTTACCAAAACGAGTGTACCCTACCCACTTAATATGAAAGACATCAACGCGCGCGTTACACTTAATTTCGGCCGTGTAATCTAATTTTCTTATTAATTTACTATGCACTATATAAAATATTTTGCACTCCAAAGTAATAATACGGCAATTTTAAGGTGATTTTAAACAAATACATATAAAAGACAATTTGAGGTTTGACGTAAGTAGGTACAAAGAGATTTTGCAAGAACCAAGCGGAATTAAGAGACACTTAAGTTGTTTTTTTAAGGAGTTATGAATAGGCGTATGTATCGATACGGACACGTGAACGAGTTCGCCGCGGTCAAGGCTGCCCAGCCTCAGACGAACCCGGATGTGAAAATCTCACGAAAATATATAAACCTAACACAGATAAATTGAAACAAAACTTACCGATTGGAAGTTTAACGTTCCTTGCTTGGGTAACGCAACACGGGTTTTTGGATTTTTGAATTTGGAAGCGCGTTTCGGCACCGGCGCTTGCGCCGATGGGCGGAGGCGACTGACGCCTGCGCGCCGCCGCTCCCCGCGCGCGATTGGTCGGCGGGCGCGTGTGACGTCATCGCACGACGAATTGTAATGCGCGCGGCGCCGACGGCGCGCGGAGACGCCCGAACAAGCCCGTTTGAATTTCGACGTTGAACTGATTTTTTTTATGCTAAAGGGTAATTTTTAGTGGCGAAATCGATATATACGTATATTATACCTACTGTTTCGTTCTGTTTGCGGATTACGTCATTGTATCTACAGAATTTATTGATTACATTTTATGGCCACTTTAAATACCCATTTCTTGGTTACGTTAACAATTTATCGTGATCATATTGACGGCTTTTACTTGAACAACTGTATACAGTGAAGTTTCGTGAAAAAGAAAACATAGGTACCAATGAAATGGTGGTCAGGTTAACATAATGAAGTATGCAAACTTACATGTTTGAATTAAAAACAAACTAGAATATAGTATTTATTGGTCATGTAGTACAAATTATATTTAGCAAGTCACATATTCACAATAAAAGTTCATAATTTAAACTTATATGAACTATATTATACATTAATATCATAAACTTGTTCATTAATTACGAACTTAAATATAGTGCTACGAATAATATGAACTACGAAAACACTTGTTTTTCTTACAATGAAAAATATAATACACAACTTTTAAGTATTTCATGCATGCACAATGATATACCATAACAGATAACGATGAATTTGGCCTTAAATTTCGCTGCATATTTTGTTTCCTATACATTTTCGCACAGGCCCGATACAGTATACTCCATTACTTAAAGATTTACCTATTTGTAAAGGAGTAACATAATTATAGTATTTCAAATTCACATTTGCTATTGGAAGGTGGTTAAAAACCGGATCAAATCTTACGCTGTTATAAAGTTGTAAAAATGAAATGTCTGTATGTACATAGAAGATACTATTATCAAAAAATTTATTGCGATGGCCGCGAATATTTTATTTGAATTTTTTGTATGTTTATATGTGTATTTGTGGCTTCATCACGCCACATCGGATAAACTTATTTCAATTATTTTTGGTACTCGGGTAGCTGTGTATCCAATCCACAGACAGCCATAGAATACTTATTACCCGAATATGCTGTCGAAAATAAGACGGGTTATGACTTTTTCTCATCCACGAACGAAGTTGGAGTTTAGAGGCTTACCATCAGATAAGTTTGAAGCTACATAGATATGAGGTGCAAACTTAATTTAACTGGGTAGTAACTAGTACCTACATATGACATGTGACTTAATCCCTTTCGTAGGGTTCTTGAATCGTTGATTGACCGCTTCCTGTGGTCAAACTGGTTTAAACTCTTAGCCTTAAGCCTTTTACAAGCTTAAAAACCTGCGCGCGCAATGGCGGGAAAAATGCAAGTAAAAAACGTGTGGAGGCTGTCGGACACGGCCGTGGGTGACGCTGTACATACGTGGCATATATATAAAAATCCTTAGCCGAAAAACATGGATATAAGGAACTATAATACAATACAATATATCTTTATTGCATGCCTCACAAAACAGAGTACAGAAAACAATACATTCAAGGAGAGGTAAACAACAGGCGGTCTTATCGTAAACAGCGATCTCTTCCAGACAAACTTTCGATAGTGGGAGACGTTGAGAAAAGTAAACGGTACGTATAAGTAGGTGGCGCAAAGCAGTTATTATATTTTCGGACAAATGAAACTTGGCAATGATGTGTGTTCGAGTCGAACAACGAGAATCGAAACCAAGGACCATTAAAACAAGAGGGCTGTCAATTTTAATACTTTGGATCGTGCCCCGATCATAAGGAGATATTTTGGCGAAAACTAGATGGCGCTTTATATTTAGAGATGCAATTTGTAGCCTATGTGTAATTCTGATGTCTAAACAACATACTGGAAAGTTTTGTTGAGATCCGTACAGTAGTTTTTAAAATTAACAGGAACGTATATACATAAGTACCTACAATCGACACAAACTTTCACGTTTATAATTTTACTAGCTTCTGCCCGCGACTTCGTCCGCCTTAAATTCTTTTATCGCGGACAAGGTTATTTTTCCTGGATAAAAAGTAGCCTATGTCCTTCCCCGGGACTCAAACTATCTCCATACCAAATTTCATCCAAATCGGTTCAGCGGTTTAAGCGTGAAGAGGTAACAGACAGACAGACAGACAGACAGACACACTTTCGCATTTATAATATTATAAGTATGGATTGGGATTAGGATAGTATTTATTGTATAGCTGAAAATTTCATTCGAAATTATGAAAATTCGAAATAGTGATGGTTTCGGCCAAATTAAATTTTGGGATTTTTGGGTGTTCTGAGAGCAACACGGACTGACAGGTCTCCGCGATATGTTTATGTATATTCTCCTACTCTAAACGTATTATTTAAACATCCATGGTTTCAATAATTTAGGACAATCAACGAGTATTTTCATACGTCTAATATTTATAAGCGAAACCTCAAAAACGTGCCCTTTAAATTAGGAAATAGAAAGTCTTGCTCTTGATTCTAGTTGGAACAGTAGAGTTAAATTGGCTATCTTACATTTATTGGCACTCTTAAGGCGCTTTATATTTCTACGGGATAAAATATACCGTGGAATCAAGTGTCCCCAGTCTCATATAGCTTAAGAGAAAGCTTGAGTCTCCATATAAACATAACTATTTTAAATAACAGCATTCGATTTTTATTTTCTTTGCAATACCTAACTGTATAAGCAATCTTCACGATCTTATCGTAGAAATAACTATATCCAAAAATGACGATTGTTGCAATGTCTCGCTCCGTTTTTTCATCGGTTTTTACGAGTCCAATTTATACGTAATAATAATATTTATTTAATTGTTATAATTGCAGTTTAGATGAAAATTTAATAAAGATTATAACTGAATTAAAAAACTGTACAAGTTACAACCCTGAACTATTTTATAAAATAAATCGGTATATTTACGACCCGAAATTTTAGCTCTCGAGAGTAGAAGGGGGATAGGTTGGACCAATACAGTGAAATTTGTCAAAAATCTTTAGTGTAATGTCTTTTTTTTCTACCTTTATAGTTCTAAGGGATCAAGTCTCCCGTGGGATCAAGTTTCCCCAGTCTCCCCCATATAGAGAATTCCCCAGTTCGTTACAACTGGCCACCCCATATAAACCTTATAAATAAAAAAAGGCTAAGATACCGACCGTACACAAAAAGAAGACGGGAACCCTTTCCCTTTTTTGCCGCACTACCTGCCCGGTCCAGAATTTTATAGTTAAAGATGCAAATCACGGTATTATTACCTAAATAACTAAATTTATCTTTTGACTCGACTTGAGAAATGTTTTAGATTTTTTTATGCAAGCATTCGACTTCGATCTCACCTGTTCGTACGCGACAAAGAAATAATGTACATTTGTACAATAAAATAATAAACAATATGTCTCCCTGTAAAGTGTGCCTACCAGGTATTGTATATAAATATTTGTATATAAATAATAAATATTCTTTAGTATTATTAGTAGAGAGACTTGTGCTTGCAGTCAAACTGTACAATACAGTTTTGCAGGAAACTGTCTTAGAAATAAAAAATATGTACTTTGTTTAATAAATAAATTAAAAAAAAAGGTTTTTATCTGTTGCATTAATATGCACTATAATGACATTATCTAAATTGTGAATGTTTTTCTGTTTATTGTAAAATCAGACAAATAGTGTACGCGGGATTTGAGAATTTCCTGGAAGACTTTCTTTTAATCTAAAAAAGTAGAAGATTGAAGAAATAGATGGCAATTATAAGCTATTACACTATGTACAATTAAGATGTTGACTACACTCAAATTAAAAATATTATTTTTATGCGAAATGGTAGTAATTGTGACAGAAATCTTTAAAAACTCGGTACCTTACGTACAGCTTTTTTTATGAGCCTTTAAAGTTGGCTGGGGAAATGCGATTTTAGAGTATGAAATTATGAAACTAATTATACCATTAAATAACCTATGAAATGTTTAGCAACTTTTGTTATGAAACCATTTCGATAAACGCAAGTTTTAATATAGCTGCAGAACAAAATTCTTAATTTCCCCATATAAGGTAGGAACGTGTGACGTCACACGTTCTTCGGCTTTAGTGTGGAGCGTTTTTCGGGAAAGTCCAAAAATGTGTTTATGACATTGTTGAGTGACCACGGTGAGTTTTAATAAGATTGAAGTAGTTTTTTCACCAATATTTCTATCATTGAGATTCTGTTCTATAACATATCAAAAAAAAAATGTCAACATCCCAATTGTACATTCGCTGTACTGAGAATAAGAAGGGTTCTTAGTCGTGTGAATATATATTTGTTAATTCAAGAAGAAGAATCAAAGCAAAAAACTTTAAAATAAATAATAAAAATATATATATATATCCAAAAACATCCTGTTACATTGTTCAGTTAACTAGAACTCTACTCCCTAAATAGGCTTAGCCTGTGCTTTAAAAAAAATTAAGTCGTCAGGAGAAAAATCATGTATTAATGTTTTTACATGTTTTATCGGTAGTAAAAAGATGACTATGACGTATTTTCGTATGATTATGAGACATATTTTTCTGTTCCACTATTTTAATCTCAACATTCGAGTACGCGGGAAAGACATCTTAACCCGATTAAATTAAGTTGGCACCTGGTTTGTACGCGACAACGTGGACACTAGGTGCACACTTAATTCAATCGCGTTATCTGCAGCGCCTGCGCATAAAGGCGCGGAATGCAGTCCAGGCCGCGCCGAAACTGTCAATTTCGCCCCGCCAATTTCCCAAGCTTTCTACCAAGCTACCAACTTACTACAAACTTAATACAGCGTCGCTACTATCTACGCAAAATCGCACAGTTACTATCAATTTCCTTTAGTTCACATTTTCCCCACCGATACAGATACGCTTGTAAAGCGATGCAACTCGCGACCACTACGCATGATTGCAGCAAATTATTCTTAAAGTTGTTGGAATAGAGTTGGGATTAAACTACAGGGTAAAATACGTGTTAGTGTTGTGGATAATGCGATGCCCTTAATGAACCGATGTAATCGATAAAATCCGCATAATCGAACTATTAATCGGATATTATTCATTTAACTAGTAACAAGATAGGTAGCTTTCGAATGCGTGGTAAGAGTATTTCGATTATCATTCTTGAAATACGTTTTTTCAAATATTAAAATAATAGATTTTCTCCGGACCATAAACTATGCAAAAAACACTTCGTTGCTTCATTACACCAGGTAAAAACAACAAACACGTTCTTAGTTTTATATAAAACTAGTAGGTTGAAAAGTCATAACCCTCTTTTAACGTCACCGTAACTGGGTAAAATGTATCCTTTACTTTGTGATGAGTTATTCTCCTCAGTGAAAGAAGTTGCGAGCACCTTCTAGTATTCAATAAGAACAAAAAGACATAGCTAAAGACGTAGCGTAATACGTATATCTTCGAGTATGGCTAATGCGCTTAACATTTAAAATAGAAAAGACACAAAGGGCGTTACTAGTGCAAACTAGATTTTGTTCGAAAATTGCAAGCCACGTATGTAAAGTTCTGATAACCAGTTGTTCAGAGCACTTCTGCGTTAGTGAAGGTTCAAATCTTGCTTGCAATTTAGTAGGTCGCATTGATTTTTAGGGTTCCGTACCAAAACGGTACAAAAGGAACCCATATGGTGCGGCTCTGTCTGTCTGTCTGCTGACTATTAGAGCACCATATCTCAAAAACTACTGATGCTATCTTTTTGAAATTTGGAATATTTATAAGCATGGTTAGCCCACATGTATTCCACAGAAAATATTAAAAAATATATTTTTATTTTCTAAAAAAAACGACAAATATGAGGGGGGTTAAAATTGAAAATTTGTACAGAGCCCTCGGTGCGCGAGTCCAACTCACACTTGGCCGGTTTTTTCTTTAACAATCGACCTATGTGTTAATATTATCAATATTAAGTGGTTTTATTTATTTATTTAAACTTTATTGCAATACAAGAAAGTACAAATGGCGGACTTAAAGCCATAAAGGGATTCTCTACCAGTCAACCATTAGGCTAAACAGAGAAATTATTGGTGCGGGATATCGGTATCAAACTTGTACAAATAAATAATTACAAGGGTGAGACACCCAAATTATATATATAGTATAAAAACTATACATAATACTTAATATTATATAATCACTAGCTTCTGCCCGCGACTTCGTCCGCCTTAAATTAATTTATCGCGGATAAGGATATTTTTCCGGGATAAAAAGTAGCCGATGCTCTTCCCCTGGACTCAAACTATCTCCATACCAAATTTCATTCCAATTGGTTCAGCGGTTTAAGCGTGAAGAGGTAACAGACAGACATACACACTTTCACATTTATAATATTAGTATGGATAACCGTAATACATTAATAAGTATATATACATACATACGGTCTTATCGATGTGTTCAGCCCGTCACTACAACATAGTCTTATTATAAAGTAAAAATTGCATTTTCTTTTTCTGAAACCGCCTCGCAAACCGGTCGTCAGCCTCTGTTTTAAATTCGGCCAGTGTTTCCACGAATCGTGTGGTTACGATACAAAGTATTGAACCGGCTGAGGTTGGGTCAGGCGTTTTATTAAGGGCCTCAACAACATTAGTAAGTATCATAAAGAATCAAGACATTGTATTGGTCGATAAAAACCTAATAAAATCTGCTACTAGTATACAGATGCCATTTAAAACCACCGGCATCGGCAATTGGTACCTGCTGCTTGAAAATATCTATATCTATAAAGTTGTAAAATGAAATGTCTGTACATTGAAGATATTTTTAAAATAAATTAATAGTTTAAAAAGCACTAGAAAAACACGCTTTTATAAATGCACGTAAAAACAAAAAAAAAACACCGCTATGAGACGGTTCCATCATGAAGTTCCAGATCATATCTTCCGGCTCCATCATCAGATCAGTTCGATAGTACCATATTATTGTATTGTCATCAGAACTACATACAGCTACCAATTTTCATGACGCTACGATCCCTGGAAGTTGGTTAAATTAGTTACCTTAGATTCCATTACATAGTTAGTTACATAAAGGTCGACCTAATAAAAGCGTGTTAAAAATGGACTGTATCGGACTATTTGGAGGTCACTAAAACTAAAAATATTTTTATTGGATTTTTGTGTGTTTATATGTGTCGCTGTGGCTTCATCACGCAAAAACGGCTAAACGGATTTCAACTGTTTTTGGTACAAGGCTAGCTGAGTATCCACAGATGGTTATAGGATATTTTTTACCCGACTCAGCTGAAGAAAGAATGAGGGGTAAAGACATTTTGCTCCTCCACGAACGAATTTAAAAAAAAGTCTAATAGTTATGTCGGTTTTGTACATCTTCACTATTATAAAGTAGTAAAAATAAAATGTCTGTACATTGAGGATTTTTCAAAAAATATATATTGTAACGGACTATTTGGAGGTCACTTAATATTACATCACTATTTTTATTTTTTGTATGTTTGTATGTGTCGTTGTGGCTTCATCACGCCAAATAAGCTAAACGATTTCAAAGGGTAGCCGGGGATAATTTTTACCCGACTAAAAAATTATCATTAGATTTTTTCTCCTACGCGATCGATGTTGCGGGCGGGCGCCTTCTAGTTTTTAATAAGACTGGAGCTTCCCACTGAGCTTTTAATAATGGTTATTTACTAATTACGATACAATGTAATAGAACTGGCTAAGGTTGAGCGAGGCAAGTTCTTTAGGGCATCATCATTTATGTCTTTCTAAGGCACAAAGTCTCATATTGCAGTAGTCAATAATGATCTAGTATAACCTGCTCCTGCATCGGCTTCCTCATTGCTGAGGGTCGTGGTAATTTGCTCGGAACAATCGCTCTCGAAGAATGCCCCTCCATCTGCTTCTATTTCTGAAGCCTGATGGTGCGCCTTTTCGGAAGCTTCGGTAACAGATTTCACACCATCCGGCCCGGATACTGAATGGCGCCGGGCATCAGCCAGATCGTCCCACAGCTCCCTTCGATGTGTTCCTGTGTTCATGACTTCCTTGGGAGATAACTGTGGTGGGTTCCCATGTTCTTCCACATCAGTGTTTCGCAAGGATTTAGTCCGAAGGTGCGTCCACACTTATATTATTTGCTCGTATCCGATCACCGTGACGTGGCATGACTGCGTATCGCGCTGCTTGGACGCTCACTGTCGGTAACGGGTATATAACTAAGTGTGTGCGTAGCAACATGGATTTCGAGCGATCGGAACGACGCAACGTCCAACCAAACGCTTGATCGTGATACGCGATCATGCCACGCGACGAAGATCTGATCGGGCAAATGATACAAATGTGGACGCACCGCTACACGGCTACTGGTACCGCTCCGGATCTCTGGTTAAATCCTGGGGATGGGTAATTTACCACCGCCCAGGGCTCGGCGTTAACATTTTTGCACATACAACAAATTCAAAATAAAATAAAATATTGTAATATCAGTGACCTCCAAATAGTTCGGTACATTTATTTTTTAATGCCTTCAATGTACAAACATTCCAGTTTTACAACTTAGATATTTACTTATAGGAAATATCCAAGACTCAAGAACAAAAATGTCTTCTCGGCACACAATTGTCACAAATATTTGCCATTCCCGGGATTCGAACCCCGGCTGACGAGTTTCGCAGGCAGCGTCACTCCTGCTGAGCTAAAACGGTCGTCAACAGTAATAATTCTAAATCTCAATGTCGACCATAACAGATAACGATGAATCTGGCCTTAAATTTCGCTGCATATTTTGTTTCCTATACATTTTCGCACAGGCCCGATACAGTATACTCCATTACTTAAAGATTTACCTATTTGTAAAGGAAATACAATCATAATGTTTTCTTATAACGGATTTCTATTGTTTATTGCATTGATAAAATATGACTGTACGTAACGTGATTCATGTTCCCAGAAATATCATTGTGGTCGCTGGACCAAGTCTGTGGAACATTGGCATATTAATATCCGTTGTAATAAACGATTTTAAAATATTCCATGACCTATACGTAGCACAAGTGTATAAGTTTCAATAAAATGTATAATTGGAATTGGAATAAGCCAATTTTTAGACGGTATGGTCATTCAAAAATCATTCTGCGTAATAGGTATTTTAAACCGCTTGCAATTATCAGATTTCAAAAAATTGATTTCTGGAATAATTTATTCGTTTTATTAATTTTGACTTTTATTTGTCCTTAGTATTTTCTTCGGTTTTCGCGATTATTACTCATTTAAATAAAACATTTTTAACGGATTATATTATATCCGAAACGGATTATATGGATGATGTCCGAGATAAACAATTTCATTTCATTTTCATATCGCGTGTTAATACACCGAAACGTCGGGAACTCAAATGAGATAATTAAGTAGTAGTAATGTAGAGTAGAGAGAGAGTAGATATTACAGAGAGTTCTCGACGTTTTTAAGCTTTTCAGCTTTCCATGTTCACCGGTTGACTGAGAAAAGATATACTTTCCTCTGTCAAAGTTGTAACTTTTGTGCAAGCTATTAATATCCTTGCCAAACCTTAGTGCTGACGTCAGTCAGTAGTGACGTCACTCGAAATATCACCTATGCATTAAAAAAAAGCGCATCCAGATGTAAAATGCATGAAATTAGTATCTTAGAATAGCCTACTTTAACGAAAAAAATAAAATAAACAAGGGTAATTTGGCGTATCTCAATTTCAATAGTAATTTCTTATTAATAAGTAAGAATTGTTATTTTTTTGTAGTTGCTGTTTCCCATTGGTAGCTTGAGCCCCGCCGCCGGCACCCTAGGTTAAGGCTTTATAATTAAGTATTTTTTTGTATTAACAGTTTTGAATATAACGCTAATCTAAGATGAGAATTAAAGAGCCTAAGATAATGTACCTATTTGGAAGACCTTTGCAAGCTCACTAGATATCGTTATTCTTAGTACGAGGTACAGTGAGGCTTTCTACTGGCGATAGGGGCGGGGGCGCGTCGTGCGGACCCGAGATGGCCTCGTCGTGTGAATCAGCCTCTGGTTTGCTCCTCCTGCAACTCCCTACTTCTTGCAGAAATAAATTTGCGAAACATTGCCTTTTTAGTATGATTCACCCATGATTCAGGAGGATACGTTTTTCAGACGATATAGCAGCACTTGCAGAAAATTGTGAAGAACCTCAGACAATGCTAAATGGATATCATACTGTCAGAAAGGGGTCTCAAAATGAACAAAAATAAAACCACTGAATTTTAGTAATCTCAACGAGAGTAGTAGATATCTCTATTATATTAGAAAACACAGTAATTGAAATAGTAACGTAATTTGATATTTGAGTAGCACTGTAAAAGACTTTAGATGTACACCTGATATTATTACCAGGATAGACATGGCAAAAACTGTTTACTCCCAAAATATCAAACAGTACCAGGAAGAAACTGGTTAAAGTGTACGTCTATGGCTAAGATACGTGGACCATGACTCAAAGAGATAGAGAAAGCTGGTTGCAGCTTCCAAGCATTTGAAATGCGCTGTTTGAGGAGAATGGAAAGAATCAGTTAGACTGAAAAGAAAGGTAACTAGGAAGTTAAAAATAACGTAAAATAATAAATTATTTTAATGGAGATCGTTGAAAACAGGAGAGGGAAGATGTTAGGTCATCTTTTACGTCACGACAAAGAGCGTAATATAGGAAAAGTTGAAGACAAAAGAAAAAGCGTAGAAGGACATACATACAAAAACCTAATAAATTAAAATGACGCTTAATCATACGGAGAAGTAAAGGACAAAGCGGAATGTAGTATATGTTGGAAATTATTCAACCAACAAGAGCCTAGCTTTTAAATAAATGATGATGATGATTCACTCAAGGTCAAGGTAAGAATAGAGCAACGGCTCAGTTGCAGTGTTTAAAAAAGAAAGACAGTATAATTGCACTCCAAAAGAAAATAACACGAAGCACTTACTCGTGAATACAAACCAATATGGGAAATGCTGAACAAGAGGTGGTTTAATCGCTAAGAAGCGATCTCTTATAGACAACCTTAGACTTGTTTAATAAGATGCTAGTAAAGCAAAGCTACAATAAAACGTGAGGAGTGTTTTATCATCAGGAGTCGAATCCGTATGTTCTAGAAGAGGAAGGGGTTTTCCAGTTGTAAAAACTTGCTGTGGGGAAGGAGAAGGAAGATTGGGAAAGTAAATAGAAGTCCGCTCGTGGGATCTGGTTGGTCCCAATGCTGGACACTGTTCCATTAGCTGACACTTTAGTACCTTCAATGTTAATTAGTTGCATTAGAGAAGATTGGAATTAGGAAATATTGGGACATTTGCTTTAGCAGAGGATTTCAGATCCATCTTACTTTTAGACCAAACTAGGGATCCTTATTCTTAGTATAAGCAATGCAGCTTTCTTCTAGCGACAGGGCGGGGGCGGGTCGTGCGGATCCGAGATGGCTGCGTCGTGTGAATCAGCCTTGGGTTTGCTCCTCCTACGTCTCCCAACTTCGTGCTTAATTACTTAGTCAGTGTATCCGGAAAAATCATAACCTTTTTTTCTTCATATTAATAATAGTTGAGTAAAAATATTGTATAATCAGCGGCTTTTTAGACGTGATGAAGCCGCAAAGACATAAATACATAAAAAAAATACCATATTTTTTCTTCGATTCAGTGATCTTTATATTATCGGTATCACTTATATTTTACAAAATTACTTCAATTTTACAAATTTATAATAGTATAGAATAAATAATAAATAATTATTACGGGACAATTTCACAAAAAATTAAATAGTCCCATGATAAGCTCAATAAGGCTTGTGTACGACGATATATTTAATATACGAGTATATATTTACTTATATACATAGAAAACATCCAAGACTCGGGAACAAATATTGATGCTCATCACACAAATATTTTCCCTTACTGGGATTTGAACCCACGACCTTCAGCTTCGCAGGCAACGTTACTCCCGCTGAGCCAAACCGATCGTCAAAAAATATTCGCCCAAGGTAAGGATGATCTATGGTTTAGTTAAAAAAGAGAGACTTGGTAAATAACTTTAAGATGCTACTACAGCAAAACTACGAGTACAATCTAATGTAAACCAGTGGCGTGCGGTCCATATCCATACTATCCATATCCATACTATTCCATACTATTCCATACTAATATTATAAATGAAAGTGTGTCTGTCTGTCTGTCTGTCTGTCTGTTATCTCTTCACGCTTAAACTGCTCAACCGATTTGGATGAAATTTGGTATGGAAATAGTTTAAGTCCCGGGGAAGGACATAGGCTACTTCTTATCCCGGAAAAATGCCCTTATCCGCGATAAACGAATTTAAGTTCAAAATCAAAATCCCTGTGCACAAAACTGATGTCGACAATGTAGCCTTAAGTAGTTGGCACCTTCAGCCCAACACAACTTCATGTTCTATACAACACTCGATAGACACCCAATACAAATTTAAAATGATTATTTGGTAAATGTACATAAGCAACACTGGTAGAGTTGGTAATCAGAAGAATTCTCTTTTTTATATTACTAAGATGGAAAACAAGCGTACGGCTTGCCTGGTGTTAATTAATCACCGCATCCTATGAACGCTTGCAACGGCAGGGGCATAATGTGCGTGTTGCCGACCCTTTAAAAACCTATTCACTCCCCTCGGAGAACTCCATACTGAAACCTCCAGGGAAAAACACGACACGGAGCTCATTCCACATTCGGAGTGTGCGTGGAACAAAATTCCTTTAATACCGCACGGTGTGCAACCATTTTGGTTCTTAGGTGTGGATGAATACCCTACCGATGGCAAGAGGCGCTGGTGAGAAGGTGGCTGCAGGCATCATGTCAAACAATTCCTCGGAACACAGGCAATTATACAAGCGGGAGAATACATATAAGGAGGAGAAGTCTCTCGTTAGACTTAAAAGTTCAATACCGCTTGTGAGCCTTGTCACTCGCATAAAGAAAAATAAATTCAACTCACAAGCTCCAATTGGACCAAAGCTCGTTATCAAAATCGTCTAATCAAAGAACGTCGTGGCTCTCAAATATGTCAGATTGACGCTTAGACAAAAGTCATCAAAATATGTAGAACCAGAGAACACGCTGTAAATGTCAGGAGTGTTACAAGCAGTTAGTTTATATTGTTAAGTAGAAGGCGCTCGCAACTTCGTTCGTGGAGGAGACAAACTCATAACCCCTCGTTTTTTCTTCAGCGTAGTCGGGTAAAAAGTATCCCATAACCATCTGGAGATACCCAGCTACCCGTGTACCAAAAATGTTTGAAATCTGTTTAGCCGATTTTGCAAGATGAAGCCACAACGACATTATAATTTTGAAACGTAGATCTGATCGAAATGACAATGCCAAGTCACTGAAACATATGCGACAAGTTCTAAAATGGTACGTGAAACAATTTCCCTCACTGTGCCTTTCTAAGAAGCAGGGCTCGAAAACCGGTTCCGGTTTTCTCTAAATGCAAAATCACCGGTTTTGTTTTCGTTCTTTTCGTTCAATTACGAGATCTTCGTGTATTTTATTAAAATTATAGAATTTGAATGAAGTGTTTTCAAAGATATTAATTAATCTTCTGTATTTTAAAAGATTTATAAATACAGGTTCGGAGCCCTGCTGAGAAGAAAGGAACTGCTATGAAGAACTTTCTACTCTCGTTTTAATATGAGGTCCAATTGGACCATAGCTGCGTTCACGCCGCGCCCGTCAAATATGTTAGATTGATGTTTAAACAAAAGACGTCAAAATGTCTCGAGCCGGCGAACGCCCTGTAAATGTCAGACCTGTTACAGTTACTCTTACGGAGAGTAGAAAGCTAAGGAGAACAATCTATATATATCCAAAGTGTCCGTCAAAAGGTGTTAACTTGATGGCGCCACTGTAGCAAGGGCGTAAAGTAATTACCATAATAATGCCGAAAAAATTCATAACGATGCAAGGAAAATCATAGGGAATATAACAAAAGATTGAGTAGCATGTCTATAAAAATGTTTCGTAATTATTATTTTTTATAAATAAATATTACGGAATTTTTTACACAAATGGAACTAGTCCCATGGTAAGCTCAATAAGGCTTGTGTTGTGGCTACTAGACGACGATATATTTAAAACAGATATATTACTTATATACATAGAAAACATCCAAGACTGAGGAACAAATATTTATATTCATCACACAAATATTTGCCCTTACCGGGATTCAAACCCAGGACCTCAGCTTCGTAGGCAACGTTACTCCCACTGAGCTAAACCGGTCGTCGGATAATTGGTTGTTAACTTCATACTATCTTGCTACTCTAGCGCCATCGTGGACGGATTTGGAACTATTTTCTTTCATGTATGATTTTCTGCTCCTTAACTTTCTTTTCTCCATGTTTAGTCTAGTCATTATTTATAGGGCTGTGTGTATACCCAAGTTAAGCCAATACCACAGTAGGCTACTTGACTGAATCGGATTTGACAAATCAAATCGGCTTTTTACAACGTGCCAAAATTTATAAATCAAAAAGGAAATGGTACTTATATGACATAAGTTAGGTTTATGCACTTAGGGAACGTATTTCACTTCAGTAATCACGCATTTCTCAAAAAAAAATACAGAAACTGGCATTTACGATGATCATAGAAAAAGTCAACGATACGTTGCCCTGTTGTTCATCATCAATTCATCGTCATCATCATTTCAGCCATAGGACGTCCACTGCTGGACACAGTCCTCCTCAATAGACTTCCACATGGGCCCGATAGAGGCGACCTGTATCCAGATCCAGTGAGTCCCCGCAACCCTAACCAGGTCGTCCGACCACGCTACGCTTATCGGTAAGCGGTCTCCACCCGAGAACTTTTCTACCCTAAAGGCCAACCGTTCTTCGAAGTCTGCGCCCTTTATTATGAAAATTCATTGAACGAAATGTAAGATTAGTATGGATATGGTATGGCTAGTTTGGATGTCTGTTTGACATAGAAGATATGTTCAAAAAAAGGATTGAACCAGACTATTTGGAGGTCACTAGATTTTCTTTTGTATGAGTTGTGGCTTCATCACGCCAAAACTGCTAAACAGATTTCAATTATTTTTGGTACACCAGTAGCTGGGTCATCCACAGATCGTTATAGGATACTTTTAATCCGACTACGCTAAAAAAATAGGGGTTACGACGTTTTCTCCTCCGCGAACGAAATTGGGCACCTTCTAGTACCCGATAAAAAACATTGAAGTGGTTTTATTTACTATGAAAGCTTTCAGAATTTACAATGCCAACCAATATTACTTTGAATTAAATCCTCTCCAAGAAAGTCCTGTATGTACTGTAGAATGCTGTTACAATATTCAATCTTGTACTAGTTTGTTTGTCTTTATGAAGCCTGGACACCCCACTGGGAGAACAAACGTGGCATGGCTAGCATGGCACATTTTCACAAGAAAGGAAAACAGATTTTTATTAAGAACTTCCGTTTCGTTGTTATCGAATAATAAAAAAAATATATTTTTTCTGGCTACCCTGGTAAATGGCAAAAAGAGCGCCGCTAACTTATAGATTCCGATTCGTATAGGTAAAAATATATGAAAAGCCGTATTGCTGACAACATGACAAGAAACAATTATTTCTTTCTATTTAAGGCGTGGTAGTCTTTCTACGTACAGTTGAACCGGTTCTACCCACTTTCGCAGTCCTTGTGCCTTGTTTCCACCCTACTCCAAGCAGCCACAGATATCATTGCTGTTAGTGGGTTTGTGCTCCGCCCACTGAACCCGTTTACTGGTAGCTTCGTCAGACCTACCCGGTTCAAAGTCACCTTCTAAAAAAATGCAGCCGCTTGACACAGAAAGACAGTATGGCTCAGTATTCTTATGCAAGTTATGCAGCATGTCAGTGGCGTGGTGTCCATATAAATCGATTGCCATCTGGTTGCGCAAGGAAAGGCTTATAACCACCTTTTTCTTTAAATATGAGTAAATGAATACGTTTCGGCTTTCCTTGTAGTTTTTCTGACGCCACACCTCTGCAAGCTATAGTCATCATTATTATCGCTGTCTCATTTACTAGGGGTCCGCGCAGCATGCTTTTTCTTCCAAACACCTATGACCTGTCATCTCACCACACATCCTTCCTGTTTATATCAATTCTCACGCTTTCCATCCACTTTTTCTTAGTCCAGCTCTCCTCTTAAACCACCGTTTGCCATCAAAAAGGAGAATATTTCCCAAAGCCAATAATTAAAATAATAAAACTAGAAATTACAAAAGTTAACATCCTATCCCCAACTCGTCATTCGCTCCCGCGCTCGCTCGCATCCCCCATTCCTTCATTCGTTCGTTCCACACATCATATTCGCTTTTACACTCGATCAGCTGCCAATCCGTCACCAATATTAATTCCTACATATATCCTTTTTGTCACTTAACTTTTATCCTTCCATGTAACATATCTATACCACCGTAGTCGATTCTCTCAGATTTTTGACTATGGGCGGTGCTACTTTCAGGCTTCTTCTTATATCATCATCTTCTTTTCAGCCATAGGAGATCCACTGCTGGATACAGGCCTCCTCAATTGACATCCACATGGGCCGGATGGAGGCGACCCATATCCAGCTAGTCCCCGCAACCCTAACCAGGTCGTCGAGAACTTTTTTGCCGCAACGGTAATCGGTTCTTCTATGTGCAAGCGGTAATGGATTACCGCTTCAGTTGGGTAACCCTACGTGCTATGTCAGCGACTTTGGTTCGTTTGGTTCTTCTTATATACTACTCATACTCATTCTTTATTCAATATGCAGCATGCTAGTATTCTTGTTTATTGTTTAATATGATGCTTGTTGACGCGAACACTGCTTGTAAACTTGTATGAAGGTTTGACATTTCGCTACGTGGTTGTTCTTTCCATATTTGTTAGACAATTCTGAAAAGCTGTCGAAACCAAAGGCCAAAGCCCACTCGCTATCGGCTGGTTATATTTGCCGCAGAACCGACAACCATTGTCCATATTCTTGAGTGGAGACCTCGGACTGGTAAAAGTAGAGCGAAACGCTATCAAACTAGGTGGAGCGATGATTTGCATAAGATGGCAGACAAGAGCTTGATGAGATAGCTACAAATGGTGATCAGTAGCGTAGGCTTGTCGAGGCCTATGACAAAATCAAAGGTTTATTCAAATAATTGATAGATTCAGGCATTACTTTGCGGAATTCCATATTAGGCTAATGGATTATAGTTCCTTTGCTTGGCCGCGAAATAGTGTCTTGGTTAGATGTAACAACAAATTGTGCTCAGGCGCATATATTCATGCAATTTCTACAAAAAAATACGCATGCAAATACAACAAACCACCACCAGACAGTATAATCCTCGACACGTGTTTCACCTATCTACGAGGCATCATCAGGAGATGCAGGAGATGTTGAAGGTCCACCCGAGAAGACTTCTATTCTTATTAATCTAAGGGTTTTTCGGAAAATAGACCATAGGAGCAGTTTTTCAAGACAAAATCTACGCGCTTTACACACTGCTATGTAATATGACATTTGAAGATAAGAAACCTCAAAAAACTCTCCAGTCAGTCTCTTTTCAAACAAAAATGCAGTCCAACATTGGACTGCTAGACTGTAATAGGCTGATGATGATGAAGAGGCCAAAGATATATGGTTGGTTAAAAATGGCTCGGGCATAACTTTGGTAGCCTAGTCGGTAAGGTGCCCGTGTTTCCCACGAGAGCCGTTGGTGATAATGGATTCGAATTCTCGAAGCATACGATTTGTAGGGTCCCAAACCCAATGAGTACCAACAGAACCTAATTACTAAGCCTCCATTGTCTGTTTATCTGTCAGTCTGTTGTTATAACTCTAAAATAGCTTCTGCCCGCGACACCGTCTACCTTAAATTCGTTTATCGCGGGTAAAAGGATTTTTGCCGGGATAAAAATTAACTTATGTCCTTCCCCAAAACTCAAATATCTCTACTAAATTTTGTTTAAATCAGTTGAGCAGTTTAAGCGTGAAGGGATAACAGACAGATAGACAGACACACTTTCGCATTTATTTATAATATTTTACTAATTTAAATGTTTAAGCATAGCATATTACCAAGTTCCTAGCTTAAAAAAATATTTTTTCTCCATACAAAGTTTCATCTCCTCTTTCGTTCCTAAAAGGGATGACATTTTCCATACATTATAGTCTATGTCCTATTCTGATATATAAGGTATATAACTGGAAAAAATCATGAAAATTCGTCCATTATTAGGATTAGGATTAGAATTAGGATATCAAACAAACAATTTGTATATAAAACACAAATAACCTAATGCTACAATATCACAAATCCTAAAATACGTTTATTTCGCAAACGATGACGCAGCGATGAAACACCACATACTTATGTCCGTCACGTAGGTACTCACGCAATGTTAACTTAACTCCGTACGCGCACAGAAAGATAATCAGTACCTTAACTTTACTTCAGAATTTCTGTCATTCTGCGATCATTAGCACCACATTGAAAAAAAAACCTTAGGGGCTGTATCATCCAACCATCATAATTCGAATGACCCCCTCCCCCTTACCAAATAAAGTGATGTCATTTCCAAAAATTGCGTTTTTAGCATCAGTTCATAGGAACACAACTGAAGAGAAAGATTTACTCATTGAAGCATTTTTTGAAGATGCGAAAGATGATGTCATCTTGGGAATGCCCCCCCCCCCCCCTCTTCTCTTCTTCCCCTTCCCTTCCCTTCCCCTCTTCTTCGTCATGCTACCATCATCCGATATCCAGACCCTCCCCCCCCCCCCCCTCCTCCCAAAGAAATGACTTAATAGCCCGGTAAGGGGATATTGAGCCTTGAAAAAATTGTCATCACGGGATACGCTGATTGCAAATAGAAATTTTACAAGTTACCTAGCATTAAAAGTATGGCTTAGCAACATAATATGATAAAACTTACGATGATGTTTGGGTTTAAGTATTGTCACGGGATCCGGAATAAGTAAAACAGGAGACCAGGGCCAGGATATTTATTGGAGTAATAAGGAAAAGAAAAAGAGGCATCTGAGGACAAAACAGACAGTTCTTAGCTACATAGTCTATTTACATTATTAAAACAGTTAGCCATTAATTACAAAATGTATAAGATCTTACGTTTTCGTGCCTAGTATTATAAATACGTGTTGGCAACACGACGACGGTTCAACAGTATGGTTGTACTCTTAGATTCAGGTTTAAATATGTATTCTAATGAATAATAGTCACTCGAAGCACTCAGGTTTCGGGAGTAAAGGACAGGAAGGTGCTTTGCTTAGGCTTGAGGATTTTAAAAAACAATGTTCAATAGTGAGACACTTAGAAAAACATCTGATCAGGTCCCGAGTACAGAATTGAATGAAGCTCGAGCGTGTGTTCGAGTGTGGAATTTTAAAATAATTTTGAATTTGCTGTCAGAAGAATAATTTTAAAAAGCTGCGCATAGCCAGACAGTTCGTAAGCAACGAGTCGTAATGCGCCTCGTTACAGTATATTGAAGATGTAGTAAGCTCTCGGCATTCTTCCAGGCTCAAATTAAGTATCAGTATCAGCGAGCGAGTCCATTCAAAAGATGTTAATGAGACAACTGAGTCTCTACGTAAGAATTTGGCTAATTTATAAGTCTACAATCACTACACCCAGCATTAAACAAAGCGCGCTCATCACGGCTAGTGTCCATCACCAGCTAAAGCCGATATAAAGCTCAGTTCCTTTCTAACATGTTGCCTTTGAGTGGGATGAATGCATTATATAGGCGACAATCATAACTGTGTTGCAAAAGCAGTCGAGATTACAAATAACACTTTCAACTTTTCAAGAATTTCAGCGTTTATACAAAGACAAGTTACTGGCATTTATTATTCAATTGTGACACAGACGTGCTTTTTGCGTTTCAATGAAATCGAATTCGTTAAGATGCGAAATTGAAATTTAATTCTGAGAAAATTAAATAAGGCTCAGATTATCGAAGGCTCTAGACGATTCAAGCAAATACTTTATAGTACAAGTATCCCAGGATAATATTTAAATGGAGTTACTTTATACGTTATCATTGTTGACGACTATTGCAAGAAGAAGAAAGAAGAAGAAAACTTAAACTTGAAATGTTTCATTCAATCGTTAAAGTTTTGCAATCGAACACTTCGTAGAAGTTTTAACTTCAAACTGCAACAGTTCTTATGTCTACTATGCTTTCAAATTTGAAATTGCATGGAACAGAGACGGTAAGATCGCAAGATGGGCATTAAAACGTCTCAATTTATCCTACACATCTAAACTATGTTATACTCGTAGGATATAGAATAAATTGACGCTTGTGAAAATTTCGGGAGCTAACATTATCGCAAAGCGCAAGGATAAATGCATTCTCCACACGATCCAAACGAAATCCCCTTTCCTCGCTGGTTATTTTTCAAGAACGGACGGAAAAATAATAAAGTTGTCGGCGCGCCTCGCTGTGCTTGGCATCTCCGGGTCGCTATCCTAACCCTGTTGAGCATAGCATATACAAGTCCACCAGAACATGCACTTGTGGGTGGCTATCCTAATACGTCACTAAAATAATAATGTTGTCAGCGCGCCTCGCTGCGCTCGGACATCTCTCGCTGTATATGCAAGGTCACCAGAACATGTACATGTGGTTGGCCAATATATTACTTCACTTAAATAATAATGTTGTTAGCGCGCCTCGCTGCGGTCAGACATCTTTCACGGTATAGCCAAGTCCATAAGAACATCCACTTGTGGCTGGCTATCCTAATACTTCATTTTAATAATAATATTTTCTTCTAAAATATTAATGTTGTCAACGCGCCTCGCTACGCTCGAAGATCTCTCGCAGTATATAAAAGGTCACAAGAACAAGCACTTGTGGCTGGCTATTGTGGATATCCTAATACGTGTTGTCAGCGCGCCTTGCTGCGCTCGGGCATCTCTCACAGTATATACAAGTCCACCAGAACATCCACTTGTAGCTGGCTATCCTTATACTTCACTAAAATAATAATGATGAGGACGTGTATCGCTGTGCGAGGCATCTCCGAGTCGCTATCCAAACCCTGCAGAGCACAGCATAGATAAGTCCACCAGAACATCCACTTGTAGCTAGCTATCCTTATACTTCACTAAAATAACAAATTTGTCAGCACGCCTCGCTGCGTTCGGACATCTCTCACAGTATATGCAAGTTCACCAGAACATGCACATGTGGCTGGCTATCCTAATACTTCACTCTAACAATAAAGTTGTCGGCGCGCCTCGCCGTGCTTGGCATTTGCGGGTCGCTATATCCTGATCTTGCGGCTCACAGCGTAGACAAGTCCACCAGAATATCCACTTGTGATTGGCTATCCTAATACGTCACTAAAATACCAATTCAGTAATGAAAGCGTTCAAGAAAATAATGCATACATCATTACTTATACTTATGCTATATGTATATGATACAATATATATATTTATATTACATATAAATAATAAATCCAAAGTATATACCTACCAGCTACTGAATGGACAACGGACGCTACTCGTGTACTTGTTTCAGCAGATGCCTACGTAGCATCCGCTTGAAAACTACCTTGCTTGCGGCTTGCCTGATAGAAAGAGGGAGCGAATTCCAGAGACGGCTTGCCTGTGCGGTGGAAGAAATTTGTCATTAAACCGATGGTGCGAGGGAATGGAAAGTTTGGAATTCGCGAGGAACGTAGTTCACAGCCTGGACGGGGAGTTTGAAAAACCAATTTGCTTTTGTGATATCCTGGAGCAGAAGGCTCGAACAGGGCAGAGAATAGGGAACCAAGGATGAAAAGTGCGGTTATCTGAGTTTCTATCATAATCAAAGGCCTTCGGACACTGGACTGGACAAAAACCGGTTGCGCGCCGCCCTCATCCAACGGTTAAGAAAGGTTTTTGAGTGGCGAGATAAAGCGGTCCGATAATGAGATCAGAATCGCAGAAAGAACGTTAGTTATCGGTACAAAATAACAGTCGACAGCTACACGTCAGTACTTCCGCTTCCCAAGCTACTCATGGGTGCGCCCTTGTTGAAGAAAAAGTACTCACTGAAATTAATAAATGTATCCCTGTGTATCCAAGATGATCAGTAGACCAACCAAGATTTGCGTCTACAAAACTGTCTTTAGACCAATTCTGATGCATGGGTTCAAGCAGTGTCCAAGCTGCACAAAGCTTGGACACTGACTCAAAAGAAAGAAAGTAAGCTCTCAGTAGTGGGAAGCAAAATCTGGCGAAAGTTTCTGGGACCAAAAGAGATGAGGATGGCAGCTGGAGAAGGAGGAAAAACAGGGAATTAGAAGACCTTGTAGCTATACCTAATATTATTGGCGAAATTAAAGCCACACGACTTCACTGGCTGGGACACCAGGAGAGGATGGGAGACGATCGGGCCGTAAAGAGAGCGTATCAGGGGCGACCGAGTGGAAGACGTCCGCTCGGCCGGCCCAGATACCGCTGGAAAGACGAGGTGCAAAAAGATCTGTGCGCCCTAAATACCAATTGACGGAGAATGGCGCAAAACAGAGAAGAATGGCGTTCTCTTGTGTCAGAGGCCAAGATCCTCTTCGGGTCACTGAGCCAGAGTAGTAAGTTGTAAGTAAGCATCCCTGTGCCTCGGCCACATTTGGGTCACGTCAGGAAGTCATTTTGATCCCTAATCCTACTAATGAAGTCATGACTCTTATGAAATCCATTGGCCATAAGTGTTATGCTTGAACTCACTTAACCTAATAGGTTTTAAACAACACCTTAACATTGATCCGCCATTTATATAGGTTTAACGACATATATTTCCAATACGCATATAAGATTCTCATTGCTAGGGTAAAAAATAAATGAAGATTTTCCTTCTATAGAAGCACTATACAAAGTGCACCAGTCTTCACTTCATTGCTTTCGAGTGTAAATATATAGGTGGTGTGATCCCTCTGTAGTTTTGCAAAGCACTGTGCTGTGGCATCGTAAACTGCGGTTATCGCCGATATTAGATAAATACCACCCGTGCGGGACTATTGTTGTCCACGCGTATAGGGACGTAACCGACGAAGATTTCTTTCTAAGTGGCACTACACACTTTATATTTGTTTGAATACGAGTATATTCTTTCTCAATCCCGAATTAGAGACCGCGTTATCTTAAGCATCTCAAGCGGTAACTAAATGTAACGTCTATAGGTATTACAGCGGATACATGTTTATTACGAAGATGAATCAGAGGAGTAAGCAAACTGAGGAAAAGTTACAGTTATCAATAGTGTGGCATGGTCAAGCAATCTTAACACTAAAATTTAAGCTATTTTAGCGAGAATTTTGTTAAATCTAGTAAATAAAACAGGCTGGTTTTCAGATATGTGTTTTTTGACTATATAACCTGATCAAAGATTAATGCTGAAACATGTTTGTTAAAAAATTCCTCTATAGAAAAGTTATCCGAAAACGCGTCTATTTTTTCCGTTTTGTGACTAGTTTGTACAAAGGACAGATTAATAAACGGCTAAATTATGTAAAAATGTCATTCTTCCCTTTAGTTTTTGCGGGATTAACTTAAATGTTAACATAACATACTAATATCTTCGATTTTATTGCACTTTTACATCTGGCGCTTACGCCAAACACCCCAAACATTAGCTTTCTCTTTCTTTGATTATTACAAATTCTGCTCATTGGTCCGCTCAGCGTTTGGGGCGTGGTTTACGAATGACGATGCAGGCCTTTAATACTGCCTGCTCTATGAAATTACACTATTTGCCGCATCACAACCATTAACTTTAGCTACCAGAGGCATCAGGAAAATTACAAGGGAAGCCGAAGCGTATTCATTTACTCATATGGCTTGATCGCGTATAAATATGATTTTATTTAACTATCTTTCGTTGGTAATCCATGTTCTCGAACGAACTGTTGTGGTTCCTACGTCCAAAACGTCGAAGAATTACCAACGAAAGGTAATTAAGTAAAATCATATTTATACGCGATTTGGCCCTGTTGTGTCGTGATAGTCCCCCCGGAACCAAACCCCGTATTCCCGGATTTTATACAAAACTAACCTAAAGGGTTTTTTCAAAGATCCTGAAAATTGTACGGTTTCAGGATTATGAATATGACAAAAAGGCATTCCATTTTTACAACTTTATAATGGTATAGATATATTTACTTAGATATTACATTATGTTATGACTTTCAATGATTATGGGAAACACAAGGATCCTTTGAAAAATACAATATACGAAGTGCTAAGATTCAAACTATATTGTGTAAGCGGGACATTCACAAAAAATGTTTAATTCAGCTGATTAATCGGCTTATGTCATGGATCGTCCAACGCTTTGTGGGCGGTTGTGAAACTGATTAAGATAATACGCAGTGACTTTTTTAATATTAACTGACCGAGCCTGTGCTCGCTGTCCTCTATAATCCGTTTTTTGATTAATCACTAAACTGAGGTTTCGCGATACCGTCCATTCTTTGTTAAATATGAAAAATGTCATTTTATTAAACTTTAAACTACTTAGGTGAAACTTGGAAAATGAACGCAAATATCCCGCATTTTATTTTAGCTTGAAGCGATAGTTGGAGCTGTTTGCGAATTTGTATAACAGAGTTATTAGAAAGGGAGAGAGAGAGAGTTAGAAAGAGAGCCATAAACCTTCAAATAAGACCGGTAGTGATAATGTGCTCCTACCACGAGCACCATCGATTTTTTTTCTATTTAGAATTCCTTGCTCAAAAGTGGTCAACGGGACTCTAAGGCTGTGTGACTGTTTATTCATCCATCCGTTTTCTATCAAGGGTCTGTTTCTTTTGGCCTGTTTACAACAATAAGGGTACCTTCAAAATTAGACTGATTAAACCACCACGGAACGAGTGTGCTACGATAATATTACATCTCTAACTATGAAGTAATAAATGAATAGTATTACATAACTAACTATGAGATAATTATGGAACATTATTACATCTCTAAATAACAGTATGTAATAAACGATCATTATTGCATCTCTAACTTTAAGGTAGTAAATGAACATTATTGCATCTCTAACTATGAGGTAATAAACGATCATCATTTACATCTGTAACCATAAGTTAGTAAACGAACAACATATTACATAAATAAACAAATAAAATTATGACCCAATTGAGATAATATACGCGATATAATCCGTTAAATAGAGTAATCGCGGAAACAGAAGAAAATATTACATTATATCTGTAACTATGAGGTAGTAAACGAAAATTATAACATGTTTAACTTTGAGGTAGTAAACGAACATTATTGCATCTCTTACTATGAGGTAATAAACGAACATTATATTATATCTCTAACTGTATTTGAGGTATTTAACGATAATTATTACATTTTTAACTATGAGGTAATACATAAAAGTTATTACATCTCTAACTATGAGGTAGTAAACGATCATTATTTATATCTCTAACTATAAGGTACGAAGCGAACATTATATTATATCCCTAACTATGAGGTAATTAACGATAATTGTATTATATCTGTAACTATGAGGTAATAAACGAACATTATTACACCTTTAACTTTGAGATAGTAAACTAACATTATTGAATCTGTTACTATGAGGTAATAAACTATGAGATGATTAACGAAAATTATTACATCTCTAACTATGAGGTAATAAATGCTCATTACTACATATTTAACTATAAGGTAATAAACGAACATTATTACATCTCTAAATAAAAGGTATTAAACGATCATTATTACATATCTAACTTTGAGGTAGTAAACGAACATTAGTACATCGCTAACTGTGAGGTAGTAAATGAAAATTATTACATCTCTAACTATGCGGTAATAAACGAAAATTATTACATATGTAACTATGGGGTACTAAACGAACATTATAACATCTCTAACTATGAGTTTACAATAATAAAACGTTATAAAAACCCCCGACATGTTTAGAAAAAAGGTTAAGAAGTTCAAACGACTGAACCGATCAATTTCGGTCAATTCACCTCTTAAATACAAAAAATAAAGCAAAATCGGTCTATACATGTAAGAGCTTTGATGCCACAGAATAATTATAGCACTTTTTTGTCGGGGTTAGATTTTTTTTCAAGTCGTATACAACGTTATTCTTGCGAATACTATACCTACTGTCAAGTTATATTAATCCTTAGTCTGTATCGAGATCACATGCCACTTCCACGAAGCAACGGTGACCACATTCAGACATTTTGCGACCGCAGACTTTCAAAAAATACTAATGACCTGGGAACTGCCTTCCGAACGAAATTCGAAGAAATATAAGGGTTAATCGCATGTTCCAAATTCGAAGTTCATATCGTGCCATTATCCTCTGTCTCCTTTTAAGTAACTTGAGTGAGCGGTACGGCAGGATACGAACGTTGAACAGAATAATTATAAGGCCGTGCCTGGCTAGTTTGAGTGTACACTCAAAAAAACAAAAATATTAAGAATATTTGTTTCGAATCTTGACCGACTATAAACCTCCCTTTTTAGGGTTCCTTACCAAAAATAGTAAAAAAGGAACCGTTATGGTGCGACTCTGTCTGTCTGTCTGTCCAACTATTAAAGCGCCATATCTCAAAAACTACTTATGCTATCTATTTGAAATTTGGAATATTTATAAACATGGTCAGCCCACATCCCACATGTATTGCAAAGGTACAAAAATATTTTTCAAAAAGAATGACGAATATGAGGGGGGGGGGGGGGGGGGGGGGGGGCAAAAATGAAAAGTCTAGCTACTACGTCAAACACCATTAACCCGTTACCGACGAAAAATTTTACAATTTGTATAAATAAACATAAATATTACACGAAAATTATAACACTGTCTCTAACTGGCATTTTTTCTTCTAAAAACCTATTTCAACCACCCGGTTGCGTTAAGTTTGCACTATAGAGATCCGGTGCAAATTTAACTCAACCGGAACCGGTATAATATTATTAGGGTAAGTGAAAGTTTGTACGGAACCCTTGGTGCGCGAGTCCGACTCGCACTTGGCCGGTTCATTTATTTTACTTTTCAGAAGACACATAGTTTACCTGTCATATGTCGGAGAATTTCGTAACGTAAAAATATGGTAGTAAACATAGTATGAACATTTTTTACTTTGTTCACATGTTGTATATATTACGTAGTTTATTTTTAGTTGACTATAATTCATTATTGTATTGTAACCGGATTGTTCGTATACCGCCATCCACTGCCAAATCTCAACTCAGTATGTGTATTATTATACTAAATTAAAATACATATCGCGTACCTATATTATTTCATTTGAGTTCCAGATGATTGTGTTCACGGGGTAAACTGAACAGACACACACACATTACACATTAGGCCCTTTTGACATATGTACTCGTATCTTTATTTGTTTTCTCAAGGAGAATAGTTTTTACAAATTGTAACTTTGACAGTGGAAAACATTTTTATTTTGCAGTCTACCCCATGAACCCGGAATCGGCTAACCAAACGTCTGGAGCTCAAATGAGGTACTATGCACGATATAATCCGTTTAAATTATTTTATTTAAATGCGTGATATTCGCGCAAAAATATTAATTTAAAACAATAAAGTAAAGCTTTGGACGCGTTACTAATACCGTTTCTATAGAACAAATATTAATATTATAATGATGTGAGAAAGTCAAACTCAACACAGTTCGTTAAATCGTATCATGTTTTCCACTATTACATTATAACGAGTCGTATTTGAATACAATCAAAAAGTTCCCAAATCACCTCGGATTTGGTTCGAGCGTTGTGGTCCAACCTCTTTTAGGCGTGGGTGTAGATCATGAGCGTTCGAAGTTTGCGTCTGATTTATATACAGTGTCATACACGACAGGTGCCAACTTAGCTTAACCGAGTTATAACTCCGTTACCTATTCCAACTTAAGAGCAGTTTTCCTAGAGCGTGAAGGAGACGGCACTAAGAACTGCCGTTTCATTTATTCAGAGGATGCCTCAAGCAGCCTACAGTTGATGGTATCCTTGTGATTAGCTAGGAGTGTAAATTAGATATTGCAAGGACCCAAATTCGAATCCGAAGATAGAACGAGTGGTTCTAAGTAATGAAAAATAAGGAATTTTCACTTTCAAGTGCCTTTTTGAATGTTGGACCATGACATGGTTCGGTTTTCCTGAGACAACACAAAGGACACTACCGTCGCCATGTTTATTCTATTGGTTGTTTCTCTCGACACCTAAAGTCGCTACAACTCTTCCAAAATTATTTTCAACGTAGACCAGTAAGAGTCTCAATGGTTTATTAGGAACGCCGACCTCCACGCGGTCCTCCGCATCTCGTCAGTGGCTGAACACTTCCGTACTTTTTCAAAGGCCTACTTTTAGAGTGCAGCTAACTCAAATAACAAGCTCATAAGCGAATCGATAAATTATATCTCAAACCACGTCTTCCAGCACCCGGATGCTATGACCAAGAGACGTAGGATCGAGATCGAAGAAGACGATCGTTTACTACCATGCTTAAGAGCCGAAAAGGCTAACATTAGGTACAGATCCACCTAATCTAAGAGCCATTGCACCTCATATATCAATAGGATCAGAAAGACATACACAACGTCCGCTTTGGCGATAGACAGTTTATTTAATCCCTTCCTAAAGCACGCCGCCTTTTGACAATCCTAATCAACCCTTATGAGGCCATTCTCAATCGGCCACTTAATGTTAAATCTCTCATGCAGTCTCAGTCTTAGCCGTCTTCAAACAGCAGGTAAACATTTTAAGACATTAACTGGTCCGTGATATTTAGGAGCTCTGACAAATAATCGAAGTGCAGAACACGGAACGCGTAGCTGGCCCATCTGCTTTTGTAACTCAATTAGAAATGGAACAGTTGTCACTGCTATCTGTTCTCCTCTCCTATTTGTCCGAGACAGCAATCTCATGTTACTAATCAAATTGAGTATGTGGTAATTATTCGAGTGTTTTGTCGAAATACCGGCAGATTTTAATGAGATTTCATATTATTTCTTTGACAGTGGCGTGCGTGCACAGAGTTTTTGGATAAAATAGGCAGTTTTTCTGTGTCTATATGGAGCCATGGTCGTTCAGGCCTTCCAGAGTACTACCCTGAAGGGCTGAAGGACCATGGCTCCATAGTAGTTTTTCTGGACTGTATGGAGCCATGGGCGTACCGGGCTTCAGGGTAGGTAGTTTTTCTGACGAGTGTGAAGTTAGCAGCCTAAAGTTAGCAGCCCAATATAACCCGACCAAATGAAGAAGTCTTTCTCGGTTTCTAGAAAAATATCAAAAAATACATATTTCTGATAACAAATCAAAAGTGACTCGCATGGATTTTAATATTCTCCTTTTGTGGGACGCATTAAAGTGCGAAATATACTCACATGCTAGAAAACTCATTGGTCAGCTAACTTCACAAACCTAGCAGCCCAATTTCAGTGATTGATTACAATACCGACACGAAGATGTCTATATTACCCTTTTTATCCATAATGATTAAGAAGCCTGCCACGTGGTTTCTATTAAGTTGCACTGTGTAAATATTGAAAGGAGATGGCTATGTCAAAATAAGAGAAAATTATTAAGCAGCCAAAAATTTTAGATGATTTATTTAGGCGAACAAACCTTAATTTTCACTGATTACAAGATCAAGGAACACTTTAAATAGGATCTCGCTAAAAGCTCTAGAGCGTGAGCTTTCAGAAACAGCATACAGTGCTAACTTAGCATGATTACTACAGTGTATCTAAAACTGGCCTAAAACTTATAAAAAAATATTCAAATGTCGACGTGATATGTCTAGTTTCAACTTTATATCTATGAAAATTAAATATTTCTATCATAAAATTTCTAATGAGGTACGTTGCGGTACCACTAGAAAGAAATAAATAAGTAAAAATCAGAGAAACTGCTAAGCAGCCTAAAAATTTTGACGATTTATATGGCAATAAACATTACATCACTATTTTCAAGATAAAGGACCAATCACAGGTCACTTGCTAAGGTTACTACAGACCCTGCAACTGATAAAAAGTAAGGGTTTTTATTTTAACTGTGATTTTGTCCGATTTCAAAGTCAAAAGCAACTTTATTTCGTATTTGCGATCAGTTGCATCGTGTAAACTTTTAGAAACCATTTTCAGAAATCACTTGCCAAATCTACTACAGCTTTTGTAGGCTGGACCACGTCAGCGGCCTAACTTGGTGTGCGAAGTTTATCTAATAAACCGTAATTTTAACTGATATTAAGATAAAAGATCACTCCAGCTTTGATGCCACTGAAAGCTCTAGTACATAAACTTTCAGAAAAGGTATACAAAGCTAACTTGCTGAGATTACTACTGCCTTTGTGAGTCAGGTTAAGTTAGCAGCCTAAGTTACTGTCGACTAGTAGCTATTAAAAAGTAATTTTGACCGATATCAAGATGACAGACCACTTTTAAAAGACAACAGTTAATAGCAAAAAGGTGTAAGCTATCAGAAACTGCTTTTGGACCTCATTTGCAAAAAATATTATAGAATCTGCAGCTGATAGAATGTTAGCAGCCTTAACTGAATTTCATACCAATTGTAATTTTCACCAACCTTAAGACTAATAGCCACATTGAACTGTAAATTTTTGAAAGATCTGAAGATAAAGCTTTCCAAAATAGCTTTCAGAACTGACTTGCCGAAATTACTAGCATTTTTGTGGGCAAGACTAAGTCAGCGGCCTAACTCCGTGTGGTAAATTATCTAATAACAAGTTATTATTATTGATTTCAAGATGAAAGACCATTCCAGCGTGGATGTTGCTGAAAGCTCTAGTGCATAAACTTTCAGAAACGGTATACAAAGCTAACTTGCTGAGATTACTACTGCCTCTGTGAGTCAGGTTAAGTTAGCAGCCTAAGTTACTGCCGACTAGTAGCTATTAAAAAGTAATTTTGACCGATATCAAGATGACAGACCACTTTTAAAAGACAACAGTTAATAGCAAAACGGTGTTAGCGATCAGAAACTGCTTTTGGACCTCACTTGCAAAAAATATTACAGAATCTGCAGCTGATAGAATGTTAGCAGCCTTAACTGAATTTCATACCAATTGTAATTTTCACCAACCTTAAGACTAATAGCCACATTGAACTGTAAATTCTTAAAAGCTCTGAAACTAAAGCTTTCCAAAATAGCTTTGAGAACTGACTTGCTGAAATTACTAGAGTTTTTCTGGGCAAGACTAAGTCAGCGGCCTAATTCTCTGTGGTAGGTTATCTAATAAACGGTTATTTTAATTGATTTCAAGATTAAAGACCACTCCAGCGTGGATGTTGCTGAAAGCTCTAGTGCATAAGCTTTCAGAAATGGTATACAAAGCCAACTTGCTGAGATTACTACTGCCTCTGTGAGTCAGGCTAAGTTAGCAGCCTAAGTTACTGCCGACTAGTAGCTATTAAAAAGTAATTTTGACCGATATCAAGATGACAGACCACTTTTAAAAGACAACAGTTAATAGCAAAAAGGTGTTAGCTATCAGAAACTGCTTTTGGACCTCACTTGCAAAAAATATTACAGAATCTGCAGCTGATAGAATGTTAGCAGCCTTAACTGAATTTCATACCAATTGTAATTTTCACCAACCTTAAGACTAATAGCCACATTGAACTGTAAATTCTTAAAAGCTCTGAAACTAAAGCTTTCCAAAATAGCTTTGAGAACTGACTTGCTGAAATAACTAGAGTTTTTCTGGGCAAGACTAAGTCAGCGGCCTAATTCTCTGTGGTAGGTTATCTAATAAACGGTTATTTTAATTGATTTCAAGATGAAAGACCACTCCAGCGTGGATGTTGCTGAAAGCTCTAGTGCATAAGCTTCCAGAAATGGTATACAAAGCCAACTTGCTGAGATTACTACTGCCTCTGTGAGTCAGGCTAAGTTAGCAGCCTAAGTTACTGCCGACTAGTAGCTATTAAAAAGTAATTTTGACCGATATCAAGATGACAGACCACTTTTAAAAGACAACAGTTAATAGCAAAAAGGTGTAAGCTATCAGAAACTGCTTTTGGACCTCATTTGCAAAAAATATTATAGAATCTGCAGCTGATAGAAAGTTAGCAGCCTTAACTGAATTTCATACCAATTGTAATTTTCACCAACCTTAAGACAAATAGCCACATTGAACTGTAAATTTTTGAAAGATCTGAAGATAAAGCTTTCCAAAATAGCTTTCAGAACTGACTTGCCGAAATTACTAGAGTTTTTGTGGGCAAGACTAAGTCAGCGGCCTAACTCCGTGTGGTAAATTATCTAATAAACAGTTATTATTATTGATTTCAAGATGAAAGACCATTCCAGCGTGGATGTTGCTGAAAGCTCTAGTACATAAACTTTCAGAAAAGGTATACAAAGCTAACTTGCTGAGATTACTACTGCCTCTGTGAGTCAGGTTAAGTTAGCAGCTTAAGTTACTGCCGACTAGTAGCTATTAAAAAGTAATTTTGACCGATATCAAGATGACAGACCACTTTTAAAAGACAACAGTTAATAGCAAAAAGGTGTTAGCGATCAGAAACTGCTTTTGGACCTCACTTGCAAAAAATATTACAGAATCTGCAGCTGATAGAATGTTAGCAGCCTTAACTGAATTTCATACCAATTGTAATTTTCACCAACCTTAAGACTAATAGCCACATTGAACTGTAAATTCTTAAAAGCTCTGAAACTAAAGCTTTCCAAAATAGCTTTGAGAACTGACTTGCTGAAATTACTAGAGTTTTTCTGGGCAAGACTAAGTCAGCGGCCTAATTCTCTGTGGTAGGTTATCTAATAAACGGTTATTTTAATTGATTTCAAGATAAAAGACCACTCCAGCGTGGATGTTGCTGAAAGCTCTAGTGCATAAGCTTTCAGAAATGGTATACAAAGCCAACTTGCTGAGATTACTACTGCCTCTGTGAGTCAGGCTAAGTTAGCAGCCTAAGTTACTGCCGACTAGTAGCTATTAAAAAGTAATTTTGACCGATATCAAGATGACAGACCACTTTTAAAAGACAACAGTTAATAGCAAAAAGGTGTTAGCTATCAGAAACTGCTTTTGGACCTCACTTGCAAAAAATATTACAGATTCTGCAGCTGATAGAATGTTAGCAGCCTTAACTGAATTTCATACCAATTGTAATTTTCACCAACCTTAAGACACATAGCCACATTGAACTGTAAATTTTTGAAAGGTCTGAATATAAAGCTTTCCAAAATAGCTTTCAGAACTGACTTGCCGAAATTACTAGCATTTTTGTGGGCAAGACTAAGTCAGCGGCCTAACTCCGTGTGGTAAATTATCTAATAACAAGTTATTATTATTGATTTCAAGATGAAAGACCATTCCAGCGTGGATGTTGCTGAAAGCTCTAGTGCATAAACTTTCAGAAACGGTATACAAAGCTAACTTGCTGAGATTACTACTGCCTCTGTGAGTCAGGTTAAGTTAGCAGCTTTAGTTACTGCCGACTAGTAGCTATTAAAAAGTAATTTTGACCGATATCAAGATGACAGACCACTTTTAAAAGACAACAGTTAATAGCAAAAAGGTGATAGCGATCAGAAACTGCTTTTGGACCTCACTTGCAAAAAATATTACAGAATCTGCAGCTGATAGAATGTTAGCAGCCTTAACTGAATTTCATACCAATTGTAATTTTCACCAACCTTAAGACTAATAGCCACATTGAACTGTAAATTCTTAAAAGCTCTGAAACTAAAGCTTTCCAAAATAGCTTTGAGAATTGACTTGCTGAAATTACTAGAGTTTTTCTGGGCAAGACTAAGTCAGCGGCCTAATTCTCTGTGGTATGTTATCTAATAAACGGTTATTTTAATTGATTTCAAGATTAAAGACCACTCCAACGTGGATGTTGCTGAAAGCTCTAGTGCATAAGCTTTCAGAAATGGTATACAAAGCCAACTTGCTGAGATTACTACTGCCTCTGTGAGTCAGGCTAAGTTAGCAGCCTAAGTTACTGCCGACTAGTAGCTATTAAAAAGTAATTTTGACCGATATCAAGATGACAGACCACTTTTAAAAGACAACAGTTAATAGCAAAAAGGTGTTAGCGATCAGAAACTGCTTTTGGACCTCACTTGCAAAAAATATTACAGAATCTGCAGCTGATAGAATGTTAGCAGCCTTAACTGAATTTCATACCAATTGTAATTTTCACCAACCTTAAGACTAATAGCCACATTGAACTGTAAATTCTTAAAAGCTCTGAAACTAAAGCTTTCCAAAATAGCTTTGAGAACTGACTTGCTGAAATTACTAGAGTTTTTCTGGGCAAGACTAAGTCAGCGGCCTAATTCTCTGTGGTAGGTTATCTAATAAACGGTTATTTTAATTGATTTCAAGATTAAAGACCACTCCAGCGTGGATGTTGCTGAAAGCTCTAGTGCATAAGCTTTCAGAAATGGTATACAAAGCCAACTTGCTGAGATTACTACTGCCTCTGTGAGTCAGGCTAAGTTAGCAGCCTAAGTTACTGCCGACTAGTAGCTATTAAAAAGTAATTTTGACCGATATCAAGATGACAGACCACTTTTAAAAGACAACAGTTAATAGCAAAAAGGTGTTAGCTATCAGAAACTGCTTTTGGACCTCACTTGCAAAAAATATTACAGAATCTGCAGCTGATAGAATGTTAGCAGCCTTAACTGAATTTCATACCAATTGTAATTTTCACCAACCTTAAGACTAATAGCCACATTGAACTGTAAATTCTTAAAAGCTCTGAAACTAAAGCTTTCCAAAATAGCTTTGAGAACTGACTTGCTGAAATTACTAGAGTTTTTCTGGGCAAGACTAAGTCAGCGGCCTAATTCTCTGTGGTAGGTTATCTAATAAACGGTTATTTTAATTGATTTCAAGATGAAAGACCACTCCAGCGTGGATGTTGCTGAAAGCTCTAGTGCATAAGCTTTCAGAAATGGTATACAAAGCCAACTTGCTGAGATTACTACTGCCTCTGTGAGTCAGGCTAAGTTAGCAGCCTAAGTTACTGCCGACTAGTAGCTATTAAAAAGTAATTTTGACCGATATCAAGATGACAGACCACTTTTAAAAGACAACAGTTAATAGCAAAAAGGTGTTAGCTATCAGAAACTGCTTTTGGACCTCACTTGCAAAAAATATTACAGAATCTGCAGCTGATAGAATGTTAGCAGCCTTAACTGAATTTCATACCAATTGTAATTTTCACCAACCTTAAGACAAATAGCCACATTGAACTGTAAATTTTTGAAAGATCTGAAGATAAAGCTTTTCAAAATAGCTTTCAGAACTGACTTGCCGAAATTACTAGCATTTTTGTGGGCAAGACTAAGTCAGCGGCCTAACTCCGTGTGGTAAATTATCTAATAACAAGTTATTATTATTGATTTCAAGATGAAAGACCATTCCAGCGTGGATGTTGCTGAAAGCTCTAGTGCATAAACTTTCAGAAACGGTATACAAAGCTAACTTGCTGAGATTACTACTGCCTCTGTGAGTCAGGTTAAGTTAGCAGCTTAAGTTACTGCCGACTAGTAGCTATTAAAAAGTAATTTTGACCGATATCAAGATGACAGACCACTTTTAAAAGACAACAGTTAATAGCAAAAAAGTGTTAGCTATCAGAAACTGCTTTTGGACCTCACTTGCAAAAAATATTACAGAATCTGCAGCTGATAGAATGTTAGCAGCCTTAACTGAATTTCATACCAATTGTAATTTTCACCAACCTTAAGACTAATAGCCACATTGAACTGTAAATTCTTAAAAGCTCTGAAACTAAAGCTTTCCAAAATAGCTTTGAGAACTGACTTGCTGAAATTACTAGAGTTTTTCTGGGCAAGACTAAGTCAGCGGCCTAATTCTCTGTGGTAGGTTATCTAATAAACGGTTATTTTAATTGATTTCAAGATAAAAGACCACTCCAGCGTGGATGTTGCTGAAAGCTCTAGTGCATAAGCTTTCAGAAATGGTATACAAAGCCAACTTGCTGAGATTACTACTGCCTCTGTGAGTCAGGCTAAGTTAGCAGCCTAAGTTACTGCCGACTAGTAGCTATTAAAAAGTAATTTTGACCGATATCAAGATGACAGACCACTTTTAAAAGACAACAGTTAATAGCAAAAAGGTGTTAGCTATCAGAAACTGCTTTTGGACCTCACTTGCAAAAAATATTACAGAATCTGCAGCTGATAGAATGTTAGCAGCCTTAACTGAATTTCATACCAATTGTAATTTTCACCAACCTTAAGACAAATAGCCACATTGAACTGTAAATTTTTGAAAGATCTGAAGATAAAGCTTTCCAAAATAGCTTTCAGAACTGACTTGCCGAAATTACTAGCATTTTTGTGGGCAAGACTAAGTCAGCGGCCTAACTCCGTGTGGTAAATTATCTAATAACAAGTTATTATTATTGATTTCAAGATGAAAGACCATTCCAGCGTGGATGTTGCTGAAAGCTCTAGTGCATAAACTTTCAGAAACGGTATACAAAGCTAACTTGCTGAGATTACTACTGCCTCTGTGAGTCAGGTTAAGTTAGCAGCTTAAGTTACTGCCGACTAGTAGCTATTAAAAAGTAATTTTGACCGATATCAAGATGACAGACCACTTTTAAAAGACAACAGTTAATAGCAAAAAAGTGTTAGCTATCAGAAACTGCTTTTGGACCTCACTTGCAAAAAATATTACAGAATCTGCAGCTGATAGAATGTTAGCAGCCTTAACTGAATTTCATACCAATTGTAATTTTCACCAACCTTAAGACTAATAGCCACATTGAACTGTAAATTCTTAAAAGCTCTGAAACTAAAGCTTTCCAAAATAGCTTTGAGAACTGACTTGCTGAAATTACTAGAGTTTTTCTGGGCAAGACTAAGTCAGCGGCCTAATTCTCTGTGGTAGGTTATCTAATAAACGGTTATTTTAATTGATTTCAAGATAAAAGACCACTCCAGCGTGGATGTTGCTGAAAGCTCTAGTGCATAAGCTTTCAGAAATGGTATACAAAGCCAACTTGCTGAGATTACTACTGCCTCTGTGAGTCAGGCTAAGTTAGCAGCCTAAGTTACTGCCGACTAGTAGCTATTAAAAAGTAATTTTGACCGATATCAAGATGACAGACCACTTTTAAAAGACAACAGTTAATAGCAAAAAGGTGTTAGCTATCAGAAACTGCTTTTGGACCTCACTTGCAAAAAATATTACAGAATCTGCAGCTGATAGAATGTTAGCAGCCTTAACTGAATTTCATACCAATTGTAATTTTCACCAACCTTAAGACAAATAGCCACATTGAACTGTAAATTTTTGAAAGATCTGAAGATAAAGCTTTCCAAAATAGCTTTCAGAACTGACTTGCCGAAATCACTAGCATTTTTGTGGGCAAGACTAAGTCAGCGGCCTTACTCCGTGTGGTAAATTATCTAATAACAAGTTATTATTATTGATTTCAAGATGAAAGACCATTCCAGCGTGGATGTTGCTGAAAGCTCTAGTGCATAAACTTTCAGAAACGGTATACAAAGCTAACTTGCTGAGATTACTACTGCCTCTGTGAGTCAGGTTAAGTTAGCAGCTTAAGTTACTGCCGACTAGTAGCTATTAAAAAGTAATTTTGACCGATATCAAGATGACAGACCACTTTTAAAAGACAACAGTTAATAGCAAAAAGGTGTAAGCTATCAGAAACTGCTTTTGGACCTCATTTGCAAAAAATATTATAGAATCTGCAGCTGATAGAAAGTTAGCAGCCTTAACTGAATTTCATACCAATTGTAATTTTCACCAACCTTAAGACAAATAGCCACATTGAACTGTAAATTTTTGAAAGATCTGAAGATAAAGCTTTCCAAAATAGCTTTCAGAACTGACTTGCCGAAATTACTAGAGTTTTTGTGGGCAAGACTAAGTCAGCGGCCTAACTCCGTGTGGTAAATTATCTAATAAACAGTTATTATTATTGATTTCAAGATGAAAGACCATTCCAGCGTGGATGTTGCTGAAAGCTCTAGTACATAAACTTTCAGAAAAGGTATACAAAGCTAACTTGCTGAGATTACTACTGCCTCTGTGAGTCAGGTTAAGTTAGCAGCTTAAGTTACTGCCGACTAGTAGCTATTAAAAAGTAATTTTGACCGATATCAAGATGACAGACCACTTTTAAAAGACAACAGTTAATAGCAAAAAGGTGTTAGCGATCAGAAACTGCTTTTGGACCTCACTTGCAAAAAATATTACAGAATCTGCAGCTGATAGAATGTTAGCAGCCTTAACTGAATTTCATACCAATTGTAATTTTCACCAACCTTAAGACTAATAGCCACATTGAACTGTAAATTCTTAAAAGCTCTGAAACTAAAGCTTTCCAAAATAGCTTTGAGAACTGACTTGCTGAAATTACTAGAGTTTTTCTGGGCAAGACTAAGTCAGCGGCCTAATTCTCTGTGGTAGGTTATCTAATAAACGGTTATTTTAATTGATTTCAAGATTAAAGACCACTTCAGCGTGGATGTTGCTGAAAGCTCTAGTGCATAAGCTTTCAGAAATGGTATACAAAGCCAACTTGCTGAGATTACTACTGCCTCTGTGAGTCAGGCTAAGTTAGCAGCCTAAGTTACTGCCGACTATTAGCTATTAAAAAGTAATTTTGACCGATATCAAGATGACAGACCACTTTTAAAAGACAACAGTTAATAGGAAAAAGGTGTAAGCTATCAGAAACTGCTTTTGGACCTCACGTGCAAAAAATATTACAGAATCTGCAGCTGATAGAAAGTTAGCAGCCTTAACTGAATTTCATACCAATTGTAATTTTCACTAACCTTAAGACAAATAGCCACATTGAACTGTTAATTTTTAAAAGCTCTGAAGATAAAGCTTCCCAAAATAGCTTTCAGAACTGACTTGCCGAAATTACTAGAGTTTTTGACGGCAAGACTAAGTCAGCGCCCTAACTCTCTGTGGTAGGTTATCTAATAAACAGTTATTTTGATTGATTTCTAGATGAAAGACCACTCCAGCGTTGATGTCGCTAAAAGCTCCAGTGCAATAGCTTTCAGAAACTATATACAAAGTTAACTTGCCGAGATTACTACTGCCTCTGTGAGTCAGGCTAATATAGCAGCCTAAGTTACTGCCGACGAGTAGCTATTAAAAAGTAATTTTGACCGATATCAAGAAGACAGACCACTTTTAAAAGACAACAGTTATTAGCAAAAAAGTGTTAGCTATCACAAAATGCTTTTGGATCTCACTTGTAAAAAATATTACAGAATCTGCAGCTGATAGAAAGTCAGCAGCCTAAAGTGAATTTCATAGCAATTGTAATTTTCACCAACCTTAAGACTAATAGCCGCATTGAACTGTACAGTTTTGAATTCTCTGAAGATAAAGCTTTCCAAAATAGCTTTGAGAACTGACTTGCTGAAATTACTAGAGTTTTTGTGGGCAAGACTAAGTCAGCGGCCTAATTCTTTGTGGTAGGTTATCTAATAAACGGTTATTTTCATTGATTTCAAGATGAAAGACCACTCCAGCGTGGATGTTGCTGAAAGCTCTAGTGCATAAGCTTTCAGAAATGGTATACAAAGCCAACTTGCTGAGATTACTACTGCCTCTGTCAGTCAGGCTAACGTAGCAGCCTAAGTTACTGCCGACTAGTAGCTATTAAAAAGTAATTTTGACCGATATCAAGAAGACAGACCACTTTTAAAAGACAACAGTTAATAGCAAAAAGGTGTTAGCTATCACAAAATGCTTTTGGACCTCACTTGTAAAAAATATTACAGAATCTGCAGCTGATAGAAAGTCAGCAGCCTAAAGTGAATTTCATAGCAATTGTAATTTTCACCAACCTTAAGACTAATAGCCGCATTGAACTGTACAGTTTTGAACGCTCTGAAGATAAAGCTTTCCAAAATAGCTTTGAGAACTGACTTGCCGAAATTACTAGAGTTTTGTGGGCAAGACTAAGTCAGCGGCCTAAGTCTCTGTGATAAATAATCTAATAAACCGTTATTTTAATTGATATTAAGACGAAAGACCCCCTGGCGTTGATGTCGCTAAAAGCTCCAGTGCATAAGCTTTCAGAAACAGTATACAAAGTTAACTTGCCGAGATTACTACTGCCTCTGTGAGTCAGGCTAAGTTAGCAGCCTAAGTTACTGCCGACTAGTAGCTATTAAAAAGTAATTTTGACCGATATCAAGATGACAGACCACTTTTAAAAGACAACAGTTAATAGCAAAAAGGTGTTAGCTATCGCAAACTGCTTTTGGACCTCACTTGCAAAAAATATTACAGAATCTGCAGCTGATAGAAAGTTAGCAGCCTTAACTGAATTTCATACCAATTGTAATTTTCACCAACCTTAAGACTAATAGCCACATTGAACTGTAAATTCTTAAAAGCTCTGAAGATAGATGGACCTGCTTGCCACACATCATAAAAACAATGATTTCCGGAACTTTTGGAAAATCACAAAAAAGGTGGAGTCTAGGCCTGGACTTTCTGATAGTGTGGATGGTATCTCGGATCCGAAGTGCATTGCTAACATGCTTATGGAACATTTCAATGTGTTGCCTTCCCTCATCTCTCCCGGTGGGACTCCGCGGCAGCAGGTTCTCGATGCTGACATGGCAGTGAGTGACATTCAGACCCGATTTAGTGTTAGTAACGTAACTAGGGTACTAAAGGAAATGAAGAGGGGAAAATCTCCTGGTCACGACCATTTAAGTATTGAGCACTTGCAGTTTGCTGGTCCTCACCTACCCCGAGTGCTGGCAATGTTCTTTAATCTTAGTATATGTCACTCGTACTTACCGCCGCTCATGACAAAAACAATTGTGATCCCTATTGTCAAAAACAAGACGGGTGACATATCTAACAAAGCCAACTATCGACCTATTTCGCTGGCAACAGTTGCGGCGAGGGTATTCGACGGCCTGCTCAATTTGCAGTTAGACAAGTATCTAACATTAAATGATGCACAGTTCGGCTTTCGCGCCGGCTAATCTACCGAAAGTGCAATTGTTTGTTTAAGCAGGCTGTTGAGTACTACACTCGCAGGAAGACGCCTATATATGCGTGTTTTTTAGATCTCTCTAAAGCCTTCGATCTCGTTAACTACGACTTACTTTGGAGGAAACTTGACGAAGTGCAATTTCCTAGGGATCTCACACGCATATTTAGGTGTTGGTACAGGAGCCAGCGAAATAGTGTTCGTTGGGGTGATGCGATATCGGTCGAATACGGCTTGGAGTGCGGGGTCAGGCAGGGGGGGGCTAGTTCCCCCATGCTTTTCAATCTGTACGTGGATGCCCTTATCGGCGGGCTTAGCAGTATGCATGTTGGTTGTCACATAGACAGGGTTTGTTTTAATACCATAAGCTATGCTGATGACATGGTACTGCTGAGCCCTTCGGTGGGCGGTATGCGGGTACTGATTGAGAAGTGTGAATCCTATGCCGTAAGTCTCGGCCTGAAGTACAATGAGCTCAAGAGTGAGTACATGGTATTTAGGGCGGGGAACAAGTGCCCAACTCATATCCTACCCATTTGTTTCAATGGCGAGCAACTTTAGCGTTTATACATTTAAATATCTTGGGCATTTGGTCACCGATGACCTGCGTGACGATGCGGACATAGAACGCGAGCGTAAAGCAGTGTCCGTCTATTCACCAAATTTTGTTTAGCCGAATTCAATGTTAAAAGCTAAACTAATATTACTAAATAGCTAAGGACAAACACAAATGTACCCTACACTTTTGTAAACGATTGTGGATTGACAATTTTAATTACAGTTTCGTCATACTTACCGTCAGGGCCAATATGATAGCCCGGAGGTTTAGCAGGTGTACAGCTTAAGTTAAAGTAACACTCTTTCGAGCGTACTGTACTTCGCTGTACGCCTGTAGCCTGTGGACGAGGTACACACAGCCTGCTATGAATGCAATGCGTGTACAATACAATGACGCGTTCAGGGTACTGTTGCGGCTGCCGCGATACTGTAGCGCATCGGGCATGTTCGCCGACGTGCAGGTAGATGGATTCCACGCCACGCTGCGCAAGCGTTACGCCGCGACACTCCGCAGAGTGCGCGCTAGTCGCCACAGTCTCCTGACCGTCGTGGCAGAGAGATGGGACAGCGCCCTAATCAGGCACTGAACCTCTCAGCACTTAAGTTTAGGTACTAACATAGTTGTTTAAGTTTAATTGTAATACTAACACTGTATGGATTACGTTGTCTGAATTAAATGCTTTTTTTATTATTATTTTTTATTTATTTATTTTTTATTTTTTATTTTATTTTATTTTTTTATTTTATTTATTAGCATTCAGAAACAGCTTTCAGAGCTCACTTACTAAGATTAGTAGAGCTTCTGTTTCAATATATCATTCAAATTCAAAAGGTTACATTTCATAGAGCGGATTTATAAAAACAAACCAAACATAAAGTTGTTAACCGTTAAGTTGGGGAAATATAACGAAATCTTTTGATAAATTGACACATGATCTTTCGGCGAAATAAAAATATTCGAAAAATTGGTTGTGAACTGATAATCGGCAATAAATCGGCGATACTTTTTAGAACCCAAATAAATTTGTATATATATTTGGCAGATGGGTCTAATGGGTAGACAGTTACACATGTGCCAGAAGGAATTAAAAAGAAATTTCAAAAATATACCAGCGTTTGAAGACCTTTTACGCAAGAGTACATTTTATACGTTTACACGGCACAAGTCGCATTTCCCCTGATTTTGTTTTTTTTTATCGAAAGCATGTATTTTATTTTTAATTTCATCTATAGTAACGTAACATGTCTTGTGGAATTTGCGGCAGCAAATATCACAGTCAATCGAATCACGGGGTTTGACCTTTTTTGAGCAAAACAAACAACGTTTTTGCATGGCATCACTGTGTTTTAGCAAAATTCTTTTTAAATTTAATCTATATTTATCAAAGTTTTTCTTAAACGGTTGTTTCGTTTTTGTTACAATGTGATGAAATATATTTAATAGTATTGGTCCACAATTGTAACCATCCCTTTGTAAATAATGATTAATGTTTGTGGAAGTTTTAAACTCTTTATTTGTTTTTTTCATTTTTAAAAGCATGTTGATTTTAGAAACATATAGTTCTTCATAAGAGTTTTCGTTTCCTTGGGGGTCAATAATGGTGAGCGTGTCCTCTCTGATTGATAATATTACCATTGTGTAATGACTATGGCGGCAGATGGGAAAAACGGTATCTTTCTGCAAATCTATTGAAATTAAATCTAGAAACGTATCGCTTAATTCAAATTGCCCAAATATATATGTACATCGCTCCACTGATACTAGATGGTAAGTGTTTTTATTAAAAATATGCAATATGTGGTCCATGACTACGTCCATTACGTATCGGTTCCCGTCCAGCGTGAGAAAATCATCAATTAGTATACTCTTCATGGTTGTCTGCTTTATTTTTTCCATATAATTGACGGGGTACCCTCTCCCGATTTCCTTATAATAAGAAATATCGTCAATTAGACCGTTTTCCAAAATCGTTAGGTACTTGGCAATTGGTTGCGTCACTTGAAGGTCAACCTTTTCTGTAAGATCTTGGGCATCGAGGCAAGTGCAATGTTTACAAAAGAAATCTTGCGTCTGTAATTCTGGCGATTTACACCCGTCGATTTTCTTTGCACACATTTGATGCACCCACATGTTACACGTGTCACATTGGACCCAATTTGTGAAAATTGTCGACCACGCGCCGCGACCGCAATATAGGCAATTTACAATTTCATTGCCATCTGGCGCCGGAGCATCTACGCGTGGACACATTTTTTTTAAATACCGGCCTTCAAAATGGCTAAAGGATTTTTTCTTTTTTTTGTCCCAGTGTTCAATATCAGTAATTGTGGTCGGTATTTGTTGCTGCTGCTTGCACAGTCTGTTTTTTTTGGTAATTAAGAAATGCTCTTTATGAAGAGACAGCACCTCAGAGCGTAATAGTCTCAGGAGTTGCGTGCACCTCAGTTTTGTGCGCCCATTAAGTGTATTAAGCTTAAGCTGCCCGAAATAATTTTCAACGGGAGCATTACTAACCCTTTCATTTTTCAATAGATTTGTCCACATAGGTAGGAAAGGTAAATATTTTTTTAATATAACTAATGGCAAATCCGCACTATAGAAATAGTTTTTTTTCTTATCACCTCCTTCTTCTTCTTGTGGTACAATTGCATCAAAAACTTGTTTGAAAAAACCGTAAAATAAATTTTTTTCGTAATTACTATCTGCACCTGTTGGGATTTCAGTTTTTTTTGGGTTCTCATCTGCTTTTAATAAAAATTCGACTGCGTCTCTTTGATATTCTGAAAAATTGGCTAGGTATTGTTGTGCCTCTATGACATCTTTATTAACATATTTAGTCTTTAATAAAATGAAACTACATTTCACATGCCTTGTGATATCGTCAAAATCTTTTAAAGTGAAAACTTTTGCCAGCATTTCCTTAACCTGTGATTTCTTTTGGACGCCTAATCTGTCCACGTCATTGCACAAGCACTTCATGAGATGGGCTACACACAGAAACAATGGAGTCAGTTCGAAGTGACTTCCGTTTTCTGTTAAATGTATGAAGCAGTAATTTAGATAATCTACTAGAGATAACTGATTAAATGACAAGCATGTGGCGTTAATTAAAGCTAAACTGAAATCAGTTACTACTCCTGTAAAAGCAGGCCAGCAAATTTGACTCTGACAAAATAGTTTAAAATCATTTAACATTTTAAATATTGTATTGGTGTCATGAGCCACAGAAATCATATGAAAAACAGGAAATAGCCTTTGAGTTGCTTTTAACTGAATTATCCCGGAATATAGTAAAAGTCTTTTAGACGTTTTTCCATCTCCCTTTATGTCTCTTGCAACGCTCCCTGTGGCATCAAAATATAACAATGTAGGCGCTTCTTGTTTTAGACTGAGTATTTGCTCTGAGCTAAATACTTTTATGTTTAATGGAAATGATATTTCCCTTATAAAATTTAAATGATCCGCTTGGTAATGAATTAAATCTAAGACGTCATTTTTATCCCTATTATTGTTGGCCATGGCCTCCGATCGTATTTTCCTTAGTGTGGTGTCTGATTTAACACTTTGAAGATTCTGTGTTCCATCTAGTAGTTTTTTATTTAATTTTAATATTTCCTTCTTTTTATAGCTTAGCGCTTTATCACTAAGTAACTTTTTTTGCACCAATTTCCTTTCTATCCCTCTGACATGCATTGTTATATTTTCTTTATGACAAAAATTAATACTTTCGCTGAACACCGTCAATTTCCTATCATTTTCTAGGTAAATTTTGAATTTTTTACAATTTTTATGATTGCAAATTGCTTTTATCATAATTTTTTTATTTTTTAAATATTTAACATATTTGAAAACAATTTGGCACGTGTTGTTTATATCGCTTTCAATAATATTCCTTAGAACGAATGGATATGTTTTTGTCACAAGTTTTTCATTTTTGATTATTTCCTCCCATAGCTCTGATTTGACACAAGTATTTCCTTCGTTTATTTTGTATGCTGCACATTTGGTCAAACTGGACTCGTTTTTAGTACCAGTAGGTAACAACTGTACACTGGATGAATTCGCAGTTGAAGTCGACCTATCCATATTTAAAATACTTCTGGGAAGTTTATCGATTGGCGGCGAAACCTCCCATATCTTTGATTTGTTCGGGACTGGCGTTTGAAACGGACGGTCTGATTCGACATCGTCATCGTGCTCAGTGTCGGATTTGCCATATTGAGAACCTAAAGTTGGTTGAAAATCGTCATTCGATTCGTAGATCAGTGAAGATGTAGTAGAGAATGCAATGTCACACATTCTTGTCGCATCCGTGTTTTGACTATCTACCCAATCCGCTATTTCATCATCATCATGCCGATTGCCATTCGATATGTTTTTTGCATTAATAAGAGCACTGTGCCGGCTTTTTCGAGAAACACGAAGAGATAGAGTTTCTTTATCTTTGGCAATACTAGACGCAGCCTTGACTTTTCTGCTGGAAATCTCTCCCTGTGTCCTGTATAACACCAACCATACATTATAAATTTTCTTCCTATTTTTATTGTTGTTACGCAGCTTGAAATGCTTAGTTATAATATTGTAAGATATGCACTCATTTTGTCTATGTGAGACTGGTTTCAGTGGCAGATTATTAGCTTTGAGCACACGTTTCAATTCATATTGAGATAATTTAATTTTTCCTGCAGTTTTTATGCTGTTGTGGAAATGGACGCTTTTAAATTGTTTATTATTAATGATTTTAAATAATTCACTGGCGTACCTGTATTTACAGGTAGAGTTTTTTAATTTTTCGGCAATCACTTTGCACTCATCTTTAGTCACTTTGTCGTGTATTGTTAAAAAAGGCTTAATTTTACCTAATTCCACTGAAATTTGTTTATAAGACTTTGATTTGGAGAAGCTCATGTTGCTGAAATGGAAAACCACTTACTACAGCTTCAAACCAAACTAACTGCTATAATAAGTAATATCAATGGTATGTACTAGTAGACTACAAAATAATAAATATAATCTACAAAATTAAACACACAGACCCTTAATTTAAATGAAATACCTTTAATGACTCTTTCGAACAAGACTATTTCTAAATAAATCAACTACACTTTATACATTATATGTGTACACAGTGTAATTAAATACCAGAGCGACAATTGCAAAGCTACGTCAGAACGAGACAAGCAAAGGAGACAAACCAACGAGTTCAAATAATTTATATTTATTTGTCGTTGAACGACTCTTAACCTAAACCCAAATACAACAATTAACCTAAACGTAAGCAAAAGTCAGAATCCAAGTGCAAAAGCCAATTTGTTTTTATATTCACTTATTTTTGTTTGTCGCTGAACGACTCCGACCCAAATACAACAATTACCCAAATCATAAACAAAACTCAGAATAAAATTGCAAAAACAAATTTGTTTTTATATTCGCTTATTTTTGTTTGTCGCTGAACGACTCCAACCCAAATACAACAATTAACCTAATCGTAAACAAAACTCAGAATCCAAGTGCAAAAGCCAATTTGTTTTTTATATTTGCTAATTTTTGTTTGTCGCTGAACGACTCCTACTTGTAAACAAAAATGAGAATCCAATTGCAAAACCAGTGTTTCGAACAACGAAATTATTTCAAAAATTCGACGCAGAGAACTAAATTTTGTCCAATATTGACAACAGCCAAATCAAATCAAATCAAATCAAAGTTGGACTAATGTTCAAGCACCAACAATGTTGGTGCTTCGGCCCTCCTCAACAACGTACGGTTGACGCTGCGCAGTGATGCCTCAAGAAATATTGCACCGTATTTACTTGAAATAAGGATGCATTAAATTTGACCCTTCGAAATCGGTACTTATAATTCTTATCGATAGCGCGGCACGGTCGAGTTGTACTTACGATATTTATAAGTGTCAAATTCATAACTTAACTTCGAACTATATGGGCTTTTGACGTGATGACGTCTAATAAATCGATGAACGCCCGGCCAGCCCCAGCTGCACAAGTGTCAAATTCATAACTTAACTTCAAACTATATGGGCCTTTGACGTGATGACGTCTTATAAATCGATGAACGCCCGGCCAGCCCCGGCTGCACAAACAAAAAAGTGTCCCGTGCCGCTCGTTACATTGCGATTGCGACTGTGCGACTGCGACTGCGACTGCGACTGCGTACACAGGTAGGTGGATAGGTAAGGTGAGTAGGTAGGTGGGTAGGTAAGTCGGTGGGTAGGTAGGTGGATGGGTAGGTAGGTGGGTAGGTAGATAGGTAGGTAGGTGGGTGGGCAGGTAGGTAGGTAGGTAGGTAAGCAGGTAGGTAGGTGGGTAGGTAGGTAGGTAGGTAGGTGGGTAGGTCGGTGGGTAGGTAGGTGGGTAGGTAGGTAGGCAGGTAGGTAGGTAGATGGGCAGGTAGGCAGGTAGGTAGGTGGGTCGGTAGGTGAGTAGGTAGGTGAGTAGGTCAGTGGGTAGGTAGATGGGTGGGTGGGTAGGTAGGTAGGTAGGTAGGTGGGTAGGTCGGTGGGTAGGTAGGTGGGTAGGTAGGTAGGTAGGTAGGTAGGTGGATGGGCAGGTAGGTAGGTAAGTAGGTGGGTCGGTAGGTGAGTAGGTAGGTGAGTAGGTCAGTGGGTAGGTAGATGGGTGGGTGGGTAGGTAGGTAGGTAGGTAGGTGGGTAGGTCGGTGGGTAGGTAGGTGGGTAGGTAGGTAGGTAGGTAGGTAGGTGGATGGGCAGGTAGGTAGGTAAGTAGGTGGGTCGGTAGGTGAGTAGGTAGGTGAGTAGGTCAGTGGGTAGGTAGATGGGTGGGTGGGTAGGTAGGTAGGTAGGTAGGTGGGTAGGTCGGTGGGTAGGTAGGTGGGTAGGTAGGTAGGTAGGTAGGTAGGTGGATGGGCAGGTAGGTAGGTAAGTAGGTGGGTCGGTAGGTGGGTAGGTAGGTGAGTAGGTCAGTGGGTAGGTAGATGGGTGGGTGGGTAGGTAGGTAGGTAGGTAGGTAGGTAGGTGGGTACGTAGGTAGGTAGGTAGGTAGGTAGTTGGGTGGGTAGGTAGGTGGGAAGGTAAGTGGGTAGATAGATGGGTAGGTGGATGGGCAGGTGGGTAGGGTAGGGTAGGGTAGGGTAGGACAGGGTAGGGAAGGGTAGGGTATGTTAAAACATAGACTTTAAACGTAAACCTATACAAACTCGTATAGTATAAGTTTTTCTTTTATATGACAGTGCTATGTTTGTCTGTCGGCCCTTGTCTTAGTCACAATAAATTGCGAACAGGTGCATCATGGAAAAGGCCAGGTGCATGCTTCAGGATGCAGGTCTGAAAAAGGAATTCTGGGCAGAAGCAGTGAATACGGCTGTCTACCCAAAGTCAGATAAAATTACGGTTATTAGCATACGTCGTTATCGCTAGTACAATTACCAATCAGATAAAGAGCAGATAAAACTGATTGTCTATTTTGTAGAAACGGACGTATTCTGCCTACAGCTACTAAACATCTAAGAAGCTCTTTACATGTGGAGAGTTTTCTCTAGAAAAGATCAATAAAAAATACAGCCACAAAGGGGTATGGGTTTAAACTGTTGTCATATGTTTCCATCTGTTTAGTTAACAAGTTTATACATAGGAAATAAGTAAATTTAATTATTTTTAACGTCTTTTTTTACAATTTTAATAATATATACGTACTTGTGTGAAGATAACTGTTATCGTCTACGAATTAAACGCTTACCTACTTAGAAGAAAGTCTATTTAAAAAATAAGAAAACAACGTGTGTAATTTTTACTAATGTGTATTTTTAACATGTATTATTTGGTTTTCGTAATAGATTACAATTTTTTTTTCTATATTTTCCACAGTCAATTTGCGGCGTCTAGCAGTAAATATCCATTTTAATTGACTAAATGATCTTTCAACATCAACTGTTGTTGTAGGTGCATACTTGAAACGATGGAAATAATCTAGAGTAGTGTAACAAACTCGTAATGATGATTCAAGTATTATCTCCTTCCCTTGTATCAATTCATTAATTTTATTTATTATGTCAAATCCAGTATTTTTCTTCAAGACATGTTTCAGCTTTTTAAATATTATTTTTCCATTAGCACTCAAATTTAATTTCGATATATGCTTGTATGTTTTTTGAACGATGGCTAAACTTTCACTGAGAGGTAGATTCGGGCACTGCAATTTGTTTATAGCGTCTGTAAGCACCTGAAGATATTTCGCTATAAAATTTAAATCATTCCGAATTTTCGCACTGCGAAATGCTTTTTTTGCCTTTGTGATACATGCTGCGTCAGAATCACGAAATTAAAATGACTGTTTATTAGGTAACCTACTACAGAGAATTAGGCCGCTGACTTAGTCTTGCCCACAAAAACTGGTAATTTCAGCTAGTCAGTTCTCAAAGGTATTTTGGAAAGCTTCATCTTCAGAGCTTTTAAGAATTTACAGTTCAATGTGGCTATTAGTCTTAAGGTTGGTGAAAATTACAATTGGTATGAAATTCAGTTAAGGCTGCTAACTTTCTATCAGCTGCAGATTGTGTAAAATTTTTTGCAAGTAAGGTCCAAAAGCAGTTTCTGATAGCTAAGGCCATTTTGCTATTAACTGTTGTCTTTTAAAAGTGGTCTGTCACCTTGATATCGGTCAAAATAACTTTTTAATAGCTACTCGTCGGCAGTAACTTAGGCTGCTAACTTAGCCTGGCTCACAGAGGCAGTAGTAATCTCAGCAAGTTAGCTTTGTATACCGTTTCTGAAAGCTTATGCACTAGAGCTTTCAGCAACATCCCCGCTGGAGTGGTCTTTCATCTTGAAATCAATTAAAATAACTGTTTATTAGATAACCTACCAATGAGAGTTAGGCCGCTGACTTGATCTTGCCCACAAAAACTCTAGTAATTTCGGCAAGGCAGTTCTAAAAGCTATTTTGGGAAGCTTTATCTTCAGAGCTTTTAAAAATTAACAGTTCAATGTGGCTATTTGTCTTAAGGTTAGTGAAAATTACAATTGGTATGAAATTCAGTTAAGGCTGCAAACTTTCTATCAGCTGCAGATTCTGTAATATTTTTTGCAAGTGAGGTCCAAAAGCAGTTTCTGATAGCGAACACCTTTTTGCTATTACCTGTTGTCTTTTAAAAGTGGTCTGTCACCTTGATATCGGTCAAAATAACTTTTTAATAGCTACTCGTCGGCAGTAACTTAGGCTGCTAACTTAGCCTGGCTCACAGAGGCAGTAGTAATCTCAGCAAGTTAGCTTTGTATACCGTTTCTGAAAGCTTATGCACTAGAGCTTTCAGCAACATTCATGCTGGAGTGGTCTTTCATCTTGAAATCAATTAAAATAACTGTTTATTAGATAACCTACCAATGAGAGTTAGACCGCTGACTTGATCTTGCCCACAAAAACTCTAGTACTTTCGGCAAGTCAGTGCTGAAAGCTATTTTGGGAAGCTTTATCTTCAGAGCTTTTAAAAATTAACAGTTCAATGTGGCTATTTGTCTTAAGGTTAGTGAAGATTACAATTGGTATGAAATTCAGTTAAGGCTGCTAACTTTCTATCAGCTGCAGATTCTGTAATATTTTTTGCACGTGAGGTCCAAAAGCAGTTTCTGATAGCTAAGAGCTTTTTGTTATTAACTGTTGTCTTCTAAAAGTGGTCTGTCACCTTGATATCGGTCAAAATAACTTTTTAATAGCTACTCGTCGGCAGTAACTTAGGCTGCTAACTTAGCCTGGCTCACAGAGGCAGTAGTAATCTCAGCAAGTTAGCTTTGTATACCGTTTCTGAAAGCTTATGCACTAGAGCTTTTAGCAACATCCCCGCTGGAGTGGTCTTTCATCTTGAAATCAATTAAAATAACTGTTTATTAGATAACCTACCAATGAGAGTTAGACCGCTGACTTGATCTTGCCCACAAAAACTCTAGTACTTTCGGCAAGTCAGTGCTGAAAGCTATTTTGGGAAGCTTTATCTTCAGAGCTTTTAAAAATTAACAGTTCAATGTGGCTATTTGTCTTAAGGTTAGTGAAGATTACAATTGGTATGAAATTCAGTTAAGGCTGCTAACTTTCTATCAGCTGCAGATTCTGTAATATTTTTTGCACGTGAGGTCCAAAAGCAGTTTCTGATAGCTAAGAGCTTTTTGTTATTAACTGTTGTCTTCTAAAAGTGGTCTGTCACCTTGATATCGGTCAAAATAACTTTTTAATAGCTACTCGTCGGCAGTAACTTAGGCTGCTAACTTAGCCTGGCTCACAGAGGCAGTAGTAATCTCAGCAAGTTAGCTTTGTATACCGTTTCTGAAAGCTTATGCACTAGAGCTTTTAGCAACATCCCCGCTGGAGTGGTCTTTCATCTTGAAATCAATTAAAATAACTGTTTATTAGATAACCTACCAATGAGAGTTAGGCCGCTGACTTGATCTTGCCCACAAAAACTCTAGTAATTTCGGCAAGTCAGTTCTAAAAGCTATTTTGGGAAGCTTTATCTTCAGAGCTTTTAAAAATTAACAGTTCAATGTGGCTATTTGTCTTAAGGTTAGTGAAAATTACAATTGGTATGAAATTCAGTTAAGGCTGCAAACTCTCTATCAGCTGCAGATTCTGTAATATTTTTTGCAAGTGAGGTCCAAAAGCAGTTTCTGATAGCTAACACCTTTTTGCTATTACCTGTTGTCTTTTAAAAGTGGTCTGTCGTCTTGGTATCGGTCAAAATTACTTTGTAATAGCTACAAGTCGGCAGTAACTTAGGCTGCTAACTTAACCTGACTCACAGAGGCAGTAGTAATCTCAGCAAGTTGGCTTTGTATACTATTTCTGAAAGCTTATGCACTAGAGCTTTCAGCGACATCCACGCTGGAGTGGTCTTTCATCTTGAAATCAATTAAAATAACTGTTATTTAGGTAACCTACCACAGAGAATTAGGCCGCTGACTTAGTCTTGCCCACAAAAACTAGTAATTTCAGCAAGTCAGTTCTCAAAGCTATTTTGGAAAGCTTTATCTTCAGAGCTTTTAAGAATTTACAGTTCAATGTGGCTATTAGTCTTAAGGTTGGTGAAAATTACAATTGGTATGAAATTCAGTTAAGGGTGCTAACTTTCTATCAGCTGCAGATTGTGTAAAATTTTTTGCAAGTAAGGTCCAAAAGCAGTTTCTGATAGCTAAGGCCATTTTGCTATTAACTGTTGTCTTTTAAAAGTGGTCTGTCACCTTGATATCGGTCAAAATAACTTTTTAATAGCTACTCGTCGGCAGTAACTTAGGCTGCTAACTTAGCCTGACTCACAGAGGCAGTAGTAATCTCGGCAAGTTAACTTTGTATACTGTTTCTGAAAGCTTATGCACTGGAGCTTTTAGCGACATCAACGCCGGGGTGGTCTTTCGTCTTAATATTAATTAAAATAACGGTTTATTAGATTATTTACCACAGAGAGTTAGGCCGCTGACTTAGTCTTGCCCACAAAAACTCTAGTAATTTCGGCAAGTCAGTTCTAAAAGCTATTTTGGGAAGCTTTACCTTCAGAGCGTTCAAAACTGTACAGTTTAATGTGGCTATTAGTCTTAAGGTTGGTGAAAATTACAATTACTATGAAATTCAGTTTATGCTGCTGACTTTCTATCAGCTGCAGATTCTGTAATATTTTTTGCAAGTGAGGTCCAAAAGCAGTTTCTGATAGCTTAGAGCTTTTTGTTATTAACTGTTGTCTTTTAAAAGTGGTCTGTCACCTTGATATCGGTCAAAATAACTTTTTAATAGCTACTCGTCGGCAGTAACTTAGGCTGCTAACTTAGCCTGGCTCACAGAGGCAGTAGTAATCTCAGCAAGTTAGCTTTGTATACCGTTTCTGAAAGCTTATGCACTAGAGCTTTCAGCAACATTCATGCTGGAGTGGTCTTTCATCTTGAAATCAATTAAAATAACTGTTTATTAGATAACCTACCAATGAGAGTTAGACCGCTGACTTGATCTTGCCCACAAAAACTCTAGTACTTTCGGCAAGTCAGTGCTGAAAGCTATTTTGGGAAGCTTTATCTTCAGAGCTTTTAAAAATTAACAGTTCAATGTGGCTATTTGTCTTAAGGTTAGTGAAGATTACAATTGGTATGAAATTCAGTTAAGGCTGCTAACTTTCTATCAGCTGCAGATTCTGTAATATTTTTTGCACGTGAGGTCCAAAAGCAGTTTCTGATAGCTAAGAGCTTTTTGTTATTAACTGTTGTCTTCTAAAAGTGGTCTGTCACCTTGATATCGGTCAAAATAACTTTTTAATAGCTACTCGTCGGCAGTAACTTAGGCTGCTAACTTAGCCTGGCTCACAGAGGCAGTAGTAATCTCAGCAAGTTAGCTTTGTATACCGTTTCTGAAAGCTTATGCACTAGAGCTTTTAGCAACATCCCCGCTGGAGTGGTCTTTCATCTTGAAATCAATTAAAATAACTGTTTATTAGATAACCTACCAATGAGAGTTAGGCCGCTGACTTGATCTTGCCCACAAAAACTCTAGTAATTTCGGCAAGTCAGTTCTAAAAGCTATTTTGGGAAGCTTTATCTTCAGAGCTTTTAAAAATTAACAGTTCAATGTGGCTATTTGTCTTAAGGTTAGTGAAAATTACAATTGGTATGAAATTCAGTTAAGGCTGCAAACTCTCTATCAGCTGCAGATTCTGTAATATTTTTTGCAAGTGAGGTCCAAAAGCAGTTTCTGATAGCTAACACCTTTTTGCTATTACCTGTTGTCTTTTAAAAGTGGTCTGTCGTCTTGGTATCGGTCAAAATTACTTTGTAATAGCTACAAGTCGGCAGTAACTTAGGCTGCTAACTTAACCTGACTCACAGAGGCAGTAGTAATCTCAGCAAGTTGGCTTTGTATACTATTTCTGAAAGCTTATGCACTAGAGCTTTCAGCGACATCCACGCTGGAGTGGTCTTTCATCTTGAAATCAATTAAAATAACTGTTATTTAGGTAACCTACCACAGAGAATTAGGCCGCTGACTTAGTCTTGCCCACAAAAACTAGTAATTTCAGCAAGTCAGTTCTCAAAGCTATTTTGGAAAGCTTTATCTTCAGAGCTTTTAAGAATTTACAGTTCAATGTGGCTATTAGTCTTAAGGTTGGTGAAAATTACAATTGGTATGAAATTCAGTTAAGGGTGCTAACTTTCTATCAGCTGCAGATTGTGTAAAATTTTTTGCAAGTAAGGTCCAAAAGCAGTTTCTGATAGCTAAGGCCATTTTGCTATTAACTGTTGTCTTTTAAAAGTGGTCTGTCACCTTGATATCGGTCAAAATAACTTTTTAATAGCTACTCGTCGGCAGTAACTTAGGCTGCTAACTTAGCCTGGCTCACAGAGGCAGTGGTAATCTCAGCAAGTTAGCTTTGTATACCGTTTCTGAAAGCTTATGCACTAGAGCTTTCAGCAACATCCCCGCTGGAGTGGTCTTTCATCTTGAAATCAATTAAAATAACTGTTTATTAGATAACCTACCAATGAGAGTTAGACCGCTGACTTGATCTTGCCCACAAAAACTCTAGTACTTTCGGCAAGTCAGTGCTGAAAGCTATTTTGGGAAGCTTTATCTTCAGAGCTTTTAAAAATTAACAGTTCAATGTGGCTATTTGTCTTAAGGTTAGTGAAGATTACAATTGGTATGAAATTCAGTTAAGGCTGCTAACTTTCTATCAGCTGCAGATTCTGTAATATTTTTTGCACGTGAGGTCCAAAAGCAGTTTCTGATAGCTAAGAGCTTTTTGTTATTAACTGTTGTCTTCTAAAAGTGGTCTGTCACCTTGATATCGGTCAAAATAACTTTTTAATAGCTACTCGTCGGCAGTAACTTAGGCTGCTAACTTAGCCTGGCTCACAGAGGCAGTAGTAATCTCAGCAAGTTAGCTTTGTATACCGTTTCTGAAAGCTTATGCACTAGAGCTTTTAGCAACATCCCCGCTGGAGTGGTCTTTCATCTTGAAATCAATTAAAATAACTGTTTATTAGATAACCTACCAATGAGAGTTAGGCCGCTGACTTGATCTTGCCCACAAAAACTCTAGTAATTTCGGCAAGTCAGTTCTAAAAGCTATTTTGGGAAGCTTTATCTTCAGAGCTTTTAAAAATTAACAGTTCAATGTGGCTATTTGTCTTAAGGTTAGTGAAAATTACAATTGGTATGAAATTCAGTTAAGGCTGCAAACTCTCTATCAGCTGCAGATTCTGTAATATTTTTTGCAAGTGAGGTCCAAAAGCAGTTTCTGATAGCTAACACCTTTTTGCTATTACCTGTTGTCTTTTAAAAGTGGTCTGTCATCTTGGTATCGGTCAAAATTACTTTGTAATAGCTACAAGTCGGCAGTAACTTAGGCTGCTAACTTAACCTGACTCACAGAGGCAGTAGTAATCTCAGCAAGTTGGCTTTGTATACTATTTCTGAAAGCTTATGCACTAGAGCTTTCAGCGACATCCACGCTGGAGTGGTCTTTCATCTTGAAATCAATTAAAAAAACTGTTATTTAGGTAACCTACCACAGAGAATTAGGCTGCTGACTTAGTCTTGCCCACAAAAACTAGTAATTTCAGCAAGTCAGTTCTCAAAGCTATTTTGGAAAGCTTTATCTTCAGAGCTTTTAAGAATTTACAGTTCAATGTGGCTATTAGTCTTAAGGTTGGTGAAAATTACAATTGGTATGAAATTCAGTTAAGGGTGCTAACTTTCTATCAGCTGCAGATTGTGTAAAATTTTTTCAAGTAAGGTCCAAAAGCAGTTTCTGATAGCTAAGGCCATTTTGCTATTAACTGTTGTCTTTTAAAAGTGGTCTGTCACCTTGATATCGGTCAAAATAACTTTTTAATAGCTACTCGTCGGCAGTAACTTAGGCTGCTAACTTAGCCTGGCTCACAGAGGCAGTAGTAATCTCAGCAAGTTAGCTTTGTATACCGTTTCTGAAAGCTTATGCACTAGAGCTTTCAGCAACATCCCCGCTGGAGTGGTCTTTCATCTTGAAATCAATTAAAATAACTGTTTATTAGATAACCTACCACAGAGAATTAGGCCGCTGACTTAGTCTTGCCCACAAAAACTCTAGTAATTTCAGCAAGTCAGTTCTCAAAGCTATTTTGGAAAGCTTTATCTTCAGAGCGTTCAAAAATTTACAGTTCAATATGGCTATTAGTCTTAAGGTTGGAGAAAATTACAATTGGTATGAAATTCAGTTAAGGCTGCTAACTTTCTATCAGCTGCAGATTGTGTAAAATTTTTTGCAAGTAAGGTCCAAAAGCAGTTTCTGATAGCTAAGGCCATTTTGCTTTTTTTTGTCTTAAGCTTATGCACTGGAGCTTTTAGCGATATCCACGCTGGAGTGGTCTTACATCTTACAATCAATAAAAATAACGGTTTATTAGATAATTTACCACAGAGAGTTAGGCCGCTGACTTAGTCTTGCCCACAAAAACTATAGTAATTTCGGCAAGTCATTTGTTAAAGCTATTTTGGAAAGCTTTATCTTCAGAGCGTTCAAAAATTCACAGTTCAATGTGGCTATTAGTCTTAAGGTTGGTGAAAATTACAATTGGTATGAAATTCAGTTAAGGCTGCTAACTTTCTATCAGCTGCAGATTCTGTAATATTTTTTGCAAGTGAGGTCCAAAAGCAGTTTCTGATAGCTAACACATTTTTGCTATTAACTGTTTTCTTTCAAAAGTGGTCTGTCATCTTGATATTGGTCAAAATTACTTTTTAATAGCTACTAGTCGGCAGTAACTTAGGCTGCTAACTTAGCCTGGCTCACAGAGGCAGTAGTAATCACGGCAAGTTAGCTTTGTTTACTGGTTTTGAAAGCTTATGTACTAGAACTTTTAGCGACATCCACGCTGGAGTGGTCTTTCATCTTGAAATCAATTAAAATAACGGTTTATTAGATAACCTACCACAGGGAGTTAGGCCGCTGACTTTATCTTGTCCACAATAGCTGTAGTTATTTCGTCAAGTCAGTTCAAAAAGCTGTTTTGGAAAGTTTTACTTTCAAAGCTTTTAAATTTATTCAATTCAAAGTTCTCTTTTGTCTTCAAAATGTTGAAAATCACTATTGGTGTGAAAATCATTTTAGGCTGTTAACTTTCTATCAGCTGCAGCTTCTGTAATATTTTTTGCAAGTGAGGTCCAAAAGCAGTTTCTGATAGGTAACACCTTTTTGCTATTAACTGTTTTCTTATAAAAGTGGTCTGTCATCTTGATATCGGTCAAAATTACTTTTTAATAGCTACTAGTTAGCAATAAGTTTAGCTGCTCACTTAGCCTGGCCAACAGAGGCTGAAGTAATCTCGGCAAGTTAGCTTGGTAGACTGTTTCTGAAAGCTTATGCACTAGAGCTTTCAGCAACATTCATGCTGGAGTGGTCTTTCATCTTGAAATAATCAAAATTACGGTTTATTAGATTACCTACTACAGAGAGCCCCTGACTTGTTTTGGCCCACAAAAGCTGTACTAATTTTGGATTATTAGTTCTAAAAGTTATTTTGGAAAGCCTAATCTTCAGAGCTTTTCAAAACATCCAATTTAAAGTGGTATTTTGTCTTAAATTTGGTGAAAATCAGAATTTCGTTGAAAAGCATTTTAGGCTGCCAACTTTTATCAGCTGCAGCTTTTGTAGTAACCTTGGCAAGAAAGCAGTTTCTGAAAGCTCATGCCCTAGAGCTTTTAGCGAGATCCTATTTAAAGTGGTCCTTGATCTTGTAATCAGTGAAAATTACGGTTTATTCGCCTAAATAAATCATCTAAAATTTTTGGCTTCTTAATACTTTTCTCTTATTTTGACATAGCCATCTCCTTTCAATATTTATACAGTGCAACTTAATAGAAACCACGTGTCAGGCTTCTAACCATTATAGATAAAAAGGGTAATATAGACATCTTCGTGTCGGTATTGTAATCAATCACTGAAATTGGGCTGCTAGGTTTGTGAAGTTAGCTGACTAACGAGTTTTCTAGCATGTGAATATATTTCGCGCTTTAATGCGTCCCGCAAAAGGAGAATATTAAAATCCATGCGAGTCACTTTTGATTTGTTATTAGAAATATGTATTATTTGATATTTTTGTAGAAACCGAGAAAGACTTCTTCATTTGGTCGGGTTATCTTGGGCTGCTGACTTTAGGCTGCTAACTTCACGCCGATGTTTTTCTGTGTCTGTATGGAGTCCTGGGCATTCAAGGCTTCAAGGTAGGTAGTTTTTCTGTGTCTGTATAGTGCCATTGGCGTTCAAGATAGGCAGTGCCTTGTGCCAATGTAAGCCGCATGCCACTGTTCTTAGACATCCGGGAATAATTTGTCATGCCACAAAAATCTCTAGACATTTTGACAAATTCATGTCCACAAAACTGAGGCGCTTGAAACGCTCGATTCCCATGTCAATGACTTTAGTTTATTGTAAGATTAACTCATTACAGATTTGACCCTTCGAACTCCAAGGCTCTTCATAGCTCGTTAAGTTAAGCATTAATCTGTGAGCATTGTTTCTTCATCACGAATTTAAAAGATTCTTTCCTGGTGGTGGTAAAGAAACCTTTGCGTTCCAATCTTGATCAAGCTTGTTAGATCTCGGCAACACAAACCACTAAACTAAGTTTCAAGACTTGCCCTTTATTGCATAAAAAAAGGAAACAAAAAATCTCGTGCTATATCGCTGTGATTGAAGAAGCCTCGCCCGCTGCCTCTCGCGCCTCGCGTGGGAGGCTACGTGTGAGCCGACCGACGCATCTGCATTACTCGCGGTCAACGCCCCCGGCAGAAGGTCATGATTCGGCGAGTGCAAAATTCCAGCGTTAAGTTTGAATTCCGAATTCGAACCGCAACGGACTTTTAGACGTTTTTTATTGACTCCGGAAATAAATTGAGATTAGGTTTTTTTTAGGGTTGCCAGATTAATGTTAAACTTTGTTTTTTTGGGCAGTAAATTTTGTTTGACGATGATGTTTGAACTTTTGATGGCTCTTTATGAAACCACTGCAATAACATGTTGATGCGTGCTGGGCCATTACGTTGGACAGTATAGGTATTCGTCGGTTAGTTACTGTCTAATTTATGAAATGAACACAATCATTTTATGTTCTAATTATGATGATAATGGTTTTTAAGATAAATATTTTTTTAGTAGCTGATTTAAACACTACTAGCCCTTACATGCATACGGTATCAAAAAACGTTACTACTGAAATGACAGAAGTAGAAATCCACCTCAATTTGAGACTTCGCCAAACGTTTCCGGTGCATTCGATACTAAAGTCAAAATACCCCAATACTTTATTAGTCGACCTAATATCCAAAATACCTATTCTAAAACAAATGAATCCCGAATTTTCAAATAGAATAATTCGCATAAAAGCTGTTTCACAAAATGAACCAGTCCCAAAATACTAATAGTTCATTGATTTATAAAACGTTATCACGTAAAAAATACTGTAAATTTTTCCTCGCAATATCTAACAATGATAAAACCTTTTTACGTGATAACGTCTTATAAATCGATGAACGCCGGCTGCACGCACGAAAAAGCATGACTCATTGTCACGTTCCGCTGTCACGTTCCGCCTGAGCCGAGAGTGCAAGTGAGAGCGCGGAACAAGCGATAGAGAGGCACGATCGGCCTAAGCGTTCGGCTTGTGAATTCATAAAAGAATGCAATTTTTCATCAATGTTTTCTTATGACGTTATCACGTAAAATTATCGTCCGTAAACTGACTTAACAGTCAATATTTTTTTTCAGTTTAAATTTCTATTTTTGTTAAATACAGTAATTATGAGAAGTAAACGCCTTGCTTATTCTCCATTTTAACTTTAATTATCACAAAAAAGAGAGTTAATTTTCTTTGTATTATCTACGTCCGGATGATCCCAACGTCGTCTTTATACATTGAGCAGCCTTTGCTGGTTCATTAGAGGCAGTTAACATTGTACACAGAGCTTGTAGCTCTAATCAAGATCTTCTTACAGACGTCGTGTTTTCTTTAACTGCTGTCGATGTACCTATTTAATTATTGGTTGCTTAATAGCATTTCAATGTGTGTGTAGCTGTGTAACTTGTTGTGTTTTGCATGAACCACGTTCGAGATTCCAGTATTTATGTCGATGTGACATTATTTCAACTTATGTAATGTGGGTTACGATTAGTCGATGTTTGGCTACACGTTTGGGTAACTTGGTTACACAACGGCTTATAAACCTGACGGTCCCGGGCTCGAATCCCGGCAAGGGGAAATAATTGTGTGATGAGCACGAATCTTTGTTTTTGGGTCTTGGATGTTTTCTATTTATTTAAGAATATATTATATATTGATCTATATTTATAAGTATGTATATCGTCACCTAGTACCTATATTTAGTTATTTTGTTATTAGTTTGTTTCGGAGGTTCATGTCATCTATAGGTAAATACTATATATATTATAAAGTTGTAAAAATAAAATTACTGTACATTGAAGATATTTAAAAAAAAAACTATTGTAAAGGACTATTAACGGAGGTTAATAGTCCTTTACAATAGTTAAATATTTTTATTTTATTTGTGTATGTTCGTATGTGTCGTTGTGGCTTCATCACGCCAAATCGGCTCAGCGGATTTCAACTATTTCAAGATGGTACACGGGTAGCTGGGTATCTCCAGATGGTTAAAGGATACTTTTTATCCGAATACGCTGAGGAAAAACAGAGGCGTTATGACTTTTTTTTCCTTCGCGTACGAAGTTGCGGACACCTTCTATACTCTGATTTTTAATTCAAGATCAAGACCAAAATCAAACGTCAACGGGCGCACATTCGCATTTTTGCATATTGGTTTAAGTGTCAGTATTTTCATCAATAAAACTTACCCTAATATTACTGGGTACACGAGTTCTCATTAATATTTTTATGAAATAATGTTTTTTTTGTTTGAATAATCAAGATGGGAACTGGGAACTGACAGATTTTGGTCTTGATTTAAAAATTTGAGTTTAGTTAGTTTTTAATAAAAAAATAATCGGTTTGTTTTAGTTAATTCCCTAATTTTTCTTACATCTCAAATTTTCCTCGCTGTACTAAGGTGAAAAGTTATGTGTTATGCACGGCTGCAATATTATTTTCCTTCTCGTGCCTTGAAAGCCTCGTTTCGCCCCGGCATCTATATTTGAACCAATCGCTCGGTTCGTGGTTCAATTTTAAATTCCTTCGCTCGCTCGGCTTTCAATTCAAGCACTCACGTCAAATAACAATTTTGCAGCCTTGCATAACAAATAACTATTCATATTTCAACAGGAATAAAGCTGCCAATTATTACATATAGGTACATATATCAAAACAAACAAAAAAGACATTTATGTCACACCTGGCCATAATGTGAGTTTTAGAGTGAAGAGGTAAAATTGCGTTCTCACCACGGGCAGTAAAAAAGAAAGCCCTCTATCGCATATTTCTTTTTTTACAGCCCTTGGGAAATAATGTACTATTATTTCGTTCCATTCTCATCGCGGGCTGCTGATACCGAATACGTAAAGCCTAGGAACTCAATTTGATCTTACTTCGGATAGCTACACTTTAGTGCAATTTTATTCATTATCCTTCTAGTCTCTTAGAGCAATAAGCGAGTGGAGATGGCATACGGACGCATTGCCCTCTGCCAAACCATTATATGACAAATGTCCGGTCAATGTTTTTGTTTGTATGTGTTTTCTATTTTTGCTTTGTGCATTTGTAATCAATCAGTCAAAATATTCTTTATTCAAGTAGGCCTAGTTACAAGCTCTTTCGAAATAAAGGAATAGGAATATTCACGTAGTGTACTGCTATTGTAAAAATAGTAATAATTACGTACTGCTTCTCTCTTCAAAAAACGCGTCAGCGTCAAACGCGGCCTTGAAATAATATTTTCTCATTAAATGTTTTAATTTGATTTTGTCTCAAGACCGACGCAACTGCAAGAAGTTAGCGCGGGAAATATAAGCAGCGCCTTACGCCTGCAGCGACGTTTGACTGTGTGACAACAAGATAATCGCGTGGTAAACGCTAACAAAATTTGTGGCCTATTACTAACTAAATAATCTAGACATTGGTGATTTATCCTACAAATACAAAAGCGAACTTATTCCTATAAGTTCTTCCAGTTCTAAACGATCGCTCGGTTGCGTGGGGATACACTGTCGTGTAAGTTGTATTTATGGCATTATTTCCAAAGTGAAGTAAAACTATGCTAATACTCAAGCAATGGAACCGACCCTGCTTTCCATAAGTTTTATAAATTTACCAACTGGGACAATTTTATTACATTAAGGGGCTACCCGGAAAATTTCGGTAAGTTTCACTGTTTTTAAAGTGATACAAAATTATTCCTCTTGCTGCAAACCACGTAATATATATATATATATATATATATATATATTGTAGCTTGGTATTTGGCCTATATTTTGTCAACTGAAATTTTAAATTACTTAATAAATCAAGAGAAAAAAAAATCGTAGGGTCTTTTTTCTATCTTAAATTGGTGTAGGCTCCCTCGTCAAGCGACGCTTAGACATGGGATGAAAATCAATAAGTGAGTAATGATATTCACTTTAAAATTGTCAACTGGTTTCTCAATAGATTTTATAGTTTTTAAGAAAAGTAGCAAAAACTGGTATTTTATCGTAAAAATAACAAATTTTGATGGTGTTTATCTTGGTTTCGCGGTGACTCGGGTTGTCAACACGATAAGACATATAAAACACACAAAAGTGAAGAGCTACGGATCAAAGGTCATTCGCGTATGGTAGCCCCTTAACCACTTTGTGTTACGTAAATATATCTGTTTACAATACCATTCCCATACCATTAAAATATGATTCTTTATAGCTATGTCTCTAAGAAACTCAGTTACCGGTGGCTAGGAGTCCATAAAATCGATCCGCCCGTTTGCCTCTTTGAATAATTTAATAATCTACTTCTAGTTATCGTAAAAACAAAAAACCGACCAAGTGCGAGTCCGACTCGCGTACCGAAGGCTCTGTACAAATTTTCACTTACCCTAACAATATTACATTACCCGGTTACGGTTGAGTCAACTTTGCACCTGATATCTATGGCATTGCATACAAATGAGGTGCAAACTTAACGGAACCGGGCTGTCCAAATATGTCTTTTGAAAAGACTATATTTTTTATGATTTAATTACAAATGTATAGTTTTCAGATTTTTTTATGTATTTGTAGTATATCACAATATTATATGCCAAATTTCATAGTTTTACGTCAACGGGAAGTACCCTATCATTTTGATTCCCTTGATATCGTCGAAATAAATGTTTTTTGCGGCATAAATGGCCGCATCTTTTTTTTTACGTTAATGTAGAAGTTTGATTTTTTCACAGCTTCAAGGGACCGTAGACTTGAGTATATGGTGTTAATTTCAACTCATTCTCGAGATAAAGGGTCTTGACAGACAGACAGACGGACGGACAGACGGACAACAAAGTGATCCTATCAGGTTTCCGTTTTTTTCTGATTGAGATACGAAACCCTAAAAACTATTTAATAAACTGATACCTCAGTAGAAGTCGTCTAAACGTATGTAGCGGTTAGTAATGTGCCGGCAATAAGTTTTCAAAGTTGCAGAATGTTCTTAGTGAGAAGTTTCCGGGAACTTATGAGAATGTTCTCGAGAACGGAAATTTATGGTAGCTAAGTTAAGTTGCTTATACAATGGACAACGAAGCTGGAGGCCCCAGGTTCTAATCTGAGCAAAATTATAAACACGAATATATTTTGATATTTTTTATGCATTTAATTACATATTTACTTGTACAAGTTTACATATTATTACATCATTATTAAGTACCCATAGGACAAGAATTGCTTAGTTTGGGACTAGGTTATGGCTGTTAGGTACACTGGTAGGCTTGTAAATGGCAACTTATTTAGGAATTTCACATTTATTGAGAAGTTACATAAATTTCCTATAGCTTAAAAGATGCGGAAATTAAAAATAATAAATCTATAAAAGTATCAACTTTAACTATGTTGAAAAAAATGGTTGTTTTCTGAATCTCTGAGTTGTGACAAATTGCAAATCCCCAAAACAAAAACAGGGCCAAAATATAAGCAAAACAAAAATCATATTATCATCGCGAATAGGGATGACTTATTTAGTCTGTCATGTAGATTAATAAAAAGTATAGGTGACGTATTTTTCTCTTTTTAAGTAAAAAAAGTAATCAAAAAATTAAGGTGTACATTGAGCCAAAATGTCGCGTGCCGTGACTCCTAGGTACAAATTTTACCTAGGAGTCAAGTCACTCCTGAATTTAATGCGGTTTATCTGAGTAGTTTTTTATTTTGAAAAAAAAAAATACGTGTCCAATGTTTTTTACTTATCTACCTGACGGACTTTTTAGAATTTAGATTTTCATACCCCTGCCTATTATTTAGTATCGGTAAGTAGTAGGATAGCCGAAAATGACTTGAAATTCGCCTTATCATTAAGCCTTATGAAAAAAAAGGCATAACATTAATACATGTCAAACATTTTTTTTTCATATTATTGAGAATTCTGTCATTACACAATTCGGATAGTGATTACATAAAAAACTATATAAGATGGACTCATTAGAGTTATTGTCATGCATTTGTTATAGAATTCTTTGTACTAAAGCATTATGATATCCATATGTTCGATTTTGGGGCAAAAAAAATCATTGAATCGTACAGACGAGTTTGTATAGATAACTAATCGTCTTTTAGCGCTATAGTATATCTAAGGTTGCTTAAGCTTAATTCAGAACTGGATCGTCTTGTGTATGAATGTCCCGATATGTATATAGCTTCATAAATATGAAAGCAATTAACCTAAAAGGCAGTTTGCGAGGCAGTGCTTGGTGACTAAGTTTTGGAGTCGCTTGCGCAAACCGATTGAATGGAAATTCCGCAGATGCGAGATCTAGGCGCGTTGGGCAACAGTAATGAGGAAACGGCGATTGCTGGTATTGGTACAATAAATAGGGGAGACCGTGTAGGCTTGTTCCCCGGCTTGGTTGTCACACGACGGCCATTAATGTTGATATATGTGACTTACGATTTCTGGTATTCAAAAGGCCGATTGTAGAAATACTTTCGCGGTCCCGTTCAGATCTCTAACTGTCAATAACCATGTTTGCTGATTAATGCTCAATTCATTCTGCAATGCCAATGTAAACCTTTAGGTACCCATCGAAATAATGTATAAACTGGGAAATAATTTAATAATAATAATTCTTTATTTCGGACTATTTTTTTTACATTCATAGAGTGTTAGTAGTACTTAACCTATGTTAGTGACGTAAAACAAACTTACAAACTATTTATTTATTTCTAAATTGGGCAACCCCCCTCGTTTGACTGATCCAATGATGTAAAATTGGGCAGTTGTATCTGTCAGCAATGCCATTCAGGATACTGTTGGAACTCTCTCTGAGTCTACCTAGCAACGAGGCGATTTTCTTGCGCATAATGGCTCGAAAACTGTCCGTGCGGGCCTCAGCAAACATAAGTTAGGCACTACACCACCTGGGCAGTCCCAACAGCATCCTTAATGCATTATTATATTGAATAATATTTCTATATTATTCCTATATTATTCAATATTGAACTATAACTATCCTAAATTTGTTACTTAGGTCCTCCTAAGTAACAAATTTAGGATAGTTATAATTTTAGGATATTTTTTGAGGGCTCATTTTAATCATGCTGAGCATTTGGTTTTGGATAGCAGTTTAGTGTGCCTAATGAATAAACAAATAAAATAAAATTAATAACAGAAAACTGAACGAATAAATGAGTTCAACCACCGGTGGCGAAAGATCGTGAACGCTTTAATTATTTATTTAAATTTGATTGCACAATAAAAGAAAATGCAAATGGCGGACTTAATGCCGTAAAAGCATTATCTGCCTGCATTGCAGTGCTTCTAGTAACAGGCGAAGTACAGGGAAGGCGACCAAGAGGAAAAAGTCTTATACGCTGGACAGACCAGATCCGCGACAACACCAAGACAAAAGTTCACAAGGCATTACACACTGCCGAAGATCGCAACAAGTGGTGATCGTCCACAAAATAATTTGTGGAGGTGATGACCCTCAGCAATGAGGAAACACAGGGAAGAGGACCTGCATTATCGCTGTATAGCTCTCACGAGCTTTCGACACCGGTTCATAGTGCATTATGGCCGCTGTCAAAACCGACTTGCGACACAACGTTACTCGGTCTCCCCTACTTGTACTGGTAAAATAAATGCTGGTATTCGTACTTTAAACGCTGGAACGTTCTCGGACTTGATGGAAATGATGTTCGAGATTCTTCGGAAGTGAGATTGGTACGTCGTAAAATCTTACGAGGGAATGGTATTAATAGTATTGGAGTTGAAGATGGCCGTTATAGTACTCAAATGGGTACCGCAGCGTATAATAAACGTTTGGAAAGTGACCAATTGCAGAAACCTTAACTCGCTGATTGTCTGCATATATGGACCGGAATTCTCAGTGAGTGCGTAACTTTCTTCGTTCATTCATTTACTAAAGGGCGCCCGCAGCATCGTTCGCGGAGGAGTAAAAGGTAATAACCCCTTTTTTATCTTCAGCGTAGTCGGGTAAAAAGAATCCTATAGCTGCCTGTGTACCAAAAAAAGTTGAAATCAGTATAGCCGATTTGGCGTAACGAAGCCACAGCGACACATACAAACAACCAAAAAATATATATTTGTCGGTTTTATGACCTCCAAATAGTCCGTTACAATTTTTTTTTATATATCTTCATTATTTTTACAATTTTATAATAAGTATCGATAAAGTTGTAACAATGAAATGTCTGTACATTAAGGATATTTAAAATTGATCCGGATTATATTTGGAGGTCACTGAATCAAAATATTATTATTTCTTGTATGTTTGTATGTGTCATTGTAGCTTCATCACGCCATAACGGCTGAACAGCTTTCAAATATTTTTGGTACGCAGGTAGCTGGTTATCTCCAGATGGTTAAAGGGTACTTTTTATTCGACTATACTGATGAAACAAAGAGCGGTTACAACTTCTTCTCCGCAAGTTGCGGGCACCTTCTAGTTCTTACTAAAATGTAACAAAACTGAGATGGAGATTTTGGGACAAGATAGTGTCCCATTTTGTATAGAAAATTATTTCACAGGTGCGTTAAGTTCATAGAAATAAAACAAAACGCACCTTTTTAAAGGCACCCTCTAGCAATACTTATTTATTGTTAACAAGTTTGGCTCAGTGACTTGCACAAAGGCCTACGAAGCTTGCGGTCGCGCTTCGAATCCCGGCCAGGGCAAGTGTTTGTGTAATGAGCACGATTGTTTGTTCCTGGGTCTTGGATGTTTGCTATGTATTTAAGTAATATTATTATTATTATTTTATTATAAAATAGATGGGCATTTGACCGCAATCTCACCTGTTGTTAAGTGACGATGCGGTCAAGGATGTATCATGCCCGTCTAGAAACAGCCTATTCACTCTCAACACGCCCAAATTATAATGGTTGGGGAACACACTCGCAGGCAACGAGTTCCATTCCTTTGCGGTACGCATGATAAAAGTTGCACAAAAGCGCTTCGTGCGGATTCACGGAATATTGACCACGTGCGGATGGAACGAACGCACGCGTCTTGTGTCCCGATGATGAAAAGGGGCTGGTGGAATGAAATCATGTAATTCCCCCGCACTCTCACCGAAATGTAACCTGTAAAAGACCGACAGACGAGCGATCCTACGTCGATGCTCAAGGCTCTGCAGCTTAGTGTCAGTTAGAGTAGGGTCGCCAATAAGCCGCCTAGCTCGTTTGTCGATCGAGTCCAAAGTGGCCAGTTGGTATTTAGCTGATCCGTCCTAAAGGTGACAGCAGTACTCCATACATGACCGGACTTGTGCTTGGTAAAGCATTAAAAGCTGTCCTGGAGTGAAATTCCGCCTAATCTTGGAGAGGATTCCGAGTTTTTTGGCTGCAGTCTTTGCTTTGGACTCGATATATTGACCGAAGTTGAGATTGGCAGTCAACTGAACACCAAGAAGCTCAAGGCTGTCAGTCAATTTTACAGGCACATTCCGGAAAGTCGGAACCAGCTCGAATGGGCTCCGTTTGGTGGAGAACAGACACGCCTGGGTCTTGGTAGCGTTGAACGTCACCAGATTAGCATCACCCCAAGTGGAGACTGCATGAAGGGATGCGTCCACACGGTCTACCATAGCCTCTCGACAAGACTGGATTGTATCCCTGCTGGCCTTTGCATCCGGTAGATATCTGTCCGCAACTGTGCTGTCATCTGCGTACCCAATGATACCGGGCATAAGCAGATCGTTTATGTGCAGCAAGAATAGAGTTGCAGAAAGGACTGACCCCTGTGGAACTCCGGCATCGATGGCTTGGTGGCCAGATGAGTAGCCATCGATGACTACTCGTATCGACCGGTTACACAAGAAGTCAGATATCCAAGTACAAAGACCATCAGGAACACCGTATGCAGGAAGCTTGGATATAAGGCCAGCATGCCAGACCCTGTCAAAAGCCTAAGAGATATCCAGAGACACGGCAAGAGCTTCGCCGTGTTTCTCAATTATCCTCCTCCTCGCGTCGATTTCATTACTGAGGGTCGTGATTTCCCCGTTGCTGGGTCATTATGCTCCGGACCGTGTTTCGCCACCTAGATCTGACCTTGACTTGATGGAGTGCGTTGTGTAGCTTGGTGTCCAATGATGATCGCGTTTGATTAAATTATAATTTATCCATATTATATTATGTATATCGTCGCCTAGTACCAATTTGCTTAGTTTGGCACAGGGTTGATTTATGTAAAATTGTTCCTGCGGTATTTATTCCTGTGTTATTTATTTGTGCAGAGAACCAGTTAGACGCGCTGACTACGTGAACCGAAAGCGTGCGTGGTCAATCTGGATCGAATTTGCCCCATGGTCATTCACTTGCCAATATTAAAGAGTCTAGCTACACACTTATCCGTCCTCATGTAACTTGACTCTCATTATAACCTTGTGCAAAATGCGGATTTATTACACAATACAGTACCGTTAAGCGGTTTTTTTCGTGCCTTATCCCAACCAGTCTAAGAAGGCCCCTTAGCCACATTGAAACTGCATTCATTTATAAGAAATTCCGTATTCGCAGAGATCAGTATAACTGGCGGACATGTTATGACGCGTGGCATTGCAAATTTATAAATGCGTGTAAGGAAACAAAATACTGAAATAATTCCTCACAAAACGTGAATGTCTGTAACAAGCGGCGCAATTATTAACTGCACGAGTTAAGTTGGTAAGACTTATTTTGACTAACAGAGCTCGAGGTCGTATATTTTTGTGTCAAATTCCATAACAAAACCGACTGAACATCGATAATATCCCATGCATACGAAAACAAGCGTAAGATCAGGCGAAGAAAGAGTAAACATACATCGCCTGAGATAAACGCAAGGAATTTTCGATTCCGCTGAGATTTCTAACGCGTAACTGTGTAAAGTGTCGATGTGATGTCATAATTTGATTAATTTAAAGTAGACATAAAACTTATAGACATAAATACATCACGAACGCAGACCTAGTTTGCCAATATTTATTATCGTAAATACACTGTTGCTATAATTTCTATGTTTTGTGAACGAAGCGATAAGCGGTTTATCAGGGTTTCTATTCTCTGAAAAATTAACAACATGATAAGCCAATCTCAGACCAAGAAAAAAAGATCTTTTTTTCTTAGTCTGAGAAGCCAATAAGTTGCTTTGTTTAGGTCTTGCCTCAGACTAAGAAAAAAAGATAGACATGACATTACGAACAATCTAGTGAGCAAAAAACCATGCCAAAGCCAACTTCACTCGTTACAAATGCGAACAAACCGTGTGAAGTTGTCTGATTTGTCAAAACCATGCCAAAAAAACGGCTTCACTAGATTGTTCGGAACGTCATGTCTATCTTTTTTTCTTGGTCTGAGGGTCTTACATACATTAGCGGTAGTTTTAAACTGTATCAAAGTTGTAAATACCTTGTCTAACCCCACTAAGACGTGTTGTCGGGTGTGCTACATATAGAGGTACAATAGTTAGGATTTAGAATAGGAGGTACGTGTGAAATTAGTCGTCTGGCGAGGAGTCACGGCCGGACAAGGCCGTCACACAATAACAGCACTGTCAACCGAACAGCCCACCACCGATAGCCATACAATAGTACTTTTTCTACTCGTGAACTATATTTGTAAATAAGAACTGCGCGAATCTTACTAAAAGGGCATACTTTTTATATTGGACCATCACTATAATACTCTATGGCAAGGTGTGTACGTAAAAAATACTAAAAATAGCATTGAAAACTGTAAAATTTGGCTTTGAAAATCTCCTCTCCTCAAAGAAGTGAATATATAAGTACACCCGAGCGCAGCCGGGATGGGCAGCTATTTATAAAAATAAGGGCGACTCTCCATAGCGGCACACGCTGCCGACGCTTTGCACGAATGTCCCCGCTCCCGGGGAAGTGCGGGGTGTGGGGGGTCGGGAGCGGGTCATTTCGGGCCTAGCGTGGGCAGCGCTATGGACTATGGAGGGTCGCCCTAATCGTACAAAAAATAACCGAATAGGTCGATTAGCATTTCCCACAATTATTTTATTTGTATGGCGGCCGGTGTCGGCAGTTAACACTGCTGTCAAAATACGCCACGCGACAACGGCCGCATAATGTGTTCTTAGTATTTGGCATGCGCGATTCGTTCTGTTGTGACGATTACATCTTATACAACGAGGAACTACAAAAAGGTAGAATTTCTCAATCCGACTGTATTTTTGTGTGTACTCGATACTTTTGCTGATTTTGTCCGAATTATAAAAATACAAGCTTCTGCCCGCGACTTCGTTCGCCTTAAATTCGTTTATCGCGGATAAGAGTATTTTTCCGGGATACAAAGTAGCCTATGTCCTTCCCCGGGACTCAAACTATCTCCATATCAAATTTCATCCAAATCGGTTCAGCGGTTTAAGCGTGAAGAGGTAACAGACAGACAGACAGACAGACGGACACACTTTCGCATTTATAATATTAATATGGATGTTTAGTGCCATCAATAATTAATTTAAAAAATCGGTCAGGATTGCTTAGTTATTTATTAATATATATATAATATGATATATAATATTAATAATGAAATGGTATTGAAGATATTCACAGAAAATAAGTGATATGGACTATTTGAAGGTCAATGAATCGTTTTTTTTGTGTGTCGTTGTAGCCCGATCAAGCCAAAAAGGCTACACGGATTTCAATTATTTTTGGTACACGGGTAAGCTGGTCATCCACAGATGGTCATAGGATACGTTTTATCCGATTACGCTGAAGAAAAAAACGAGGAGTAATGACTTTTTCTCCTCCGCGAACGAATTGCGACCACCTTCTGGCTCTTACTAAAATGTAACAAAACTGAGATGGAAATTTGGGACAAAATAGTGTCCCATAATTTTGTATAGAAAAATAATTCTCAGGTGCGTTACGTTCATAGAAATAAAAAAAATATTAATGAAAAAATGTAACGAAACTGAAATTAAAAAATGGGACATATTTTTTCTTGTATGAGGTTCGAGTGTGTACGATTATGAGTAAGAAAAGCCCAAAAAAATCAATATTCTGAAAAATAATAACTATCTCACTAATAAAGGTCTTATCTTTCTAGTAGGGACCCAGTGGGATCTTTTGTGAAATTACCCCTTCCTGCTACTCAATAGTTTGTTCTACTATCTAATATATGTTATATAAACCATAGGATAGATACCAATGGTAGCATCTGGAATTCCTTTGGCCCTTGGGTACCCATTGCCAAATTCTTTCATTCTCTGTCTGGCGAGGACACGAAATTCACATAATATGTGTTCCATTGTTTCAGCCTACTCATCGAACATTCTTCCATCCGTGTTGTCATTTGCTGTAGCTCCACAGTTTCTTGGTCCAGCCTAATTCTGCTCTTTCTATGAATAGCTTTGCATGCCTCAGGCCCGCTACCTCCTTCCAATCTTGTTGATGTCGTTTTTGCCATAGTCCTTAATGGCCAATACTATCGTTCCCTGTGAGAGTCCCACTCATGGTTCTGATCCTACGAAATTAAAGGTCCCTTACATACATACACATACATATTATTAACCAATATCTTAACCTCCCGGACTCCAAGTAATGAGTTGCCATGGTAAATGGTAAACAATCCAGAATTAGCCGAGCACTTGCGACTGGCACCCGGAACGAACATTGTTTCATTACCTCGTTACGATCCCACGCCGCCATTTTGTTCTCGAATTTCGGCGTGATTTAGGGTTCCGCGGTCACATCTGCATCAAAACTGCATAAGATATTTATGTCAAAGACCTATTCCCGTCATATGCTTTCTGCAACTGTTGCCTATCTCCATTATTACCTCAACTATTTATTATAAAGTTGTAATAATGAAATGTCTGTACGTTGAAGATTTGGTATTATAATTATTAAGGTAAATGGATGAAACTGGCATTATAATTATTTGGGACTTTTGAAGCTTACCTCACTTTATATGTATTACCCGTAATTATCGGTTCCAAGTACCACTGCGCTCGTAGGTGTAAGCGGCTTGTATTGAAATGTATTGAGGCCGAAATATCAACCTGTCATTTCAATTCAATGTGCGTTTCTATTTTGACACTTATAAATGGTTTTGAATTTTTGATAGTTTAATCAAAGCCGTCCCGTAAAACATGTATATAAATTATACGCTCCCAACTATGGTATAGAAAGAAAATAACATGTAAATAATTTTGTCAAAAATACTTTTTGTACGTTATATATCCCACGTAGGGGGGTGAAGTTCGGATTAATTTGGACCACTTGGACAGTAGTTGGGTGGTTTGGGACTATTCTTGAGTGATTTTAGATTATAGCTGTGTATGGGTGGTCTTAGACTATAGTTGGGTGGACTTGGACTATAGTTGGGGCGGCCTTGGACTATAGTTGGATGGTCTTGAACTATTTTTGGGTGATTTTGGACTGTAGTTGGGTGGTTTTGGGCTGTAGTTGGGTGGTTTTTGGGCTATAATTGTTTATTGGTAAAACTGATTTTAGTTATTTTTATTTGTCGTATTGTTTACAGATTTTACTATTTAATCAAAATTTGGATAGTATTCTCACTTGAGACGGTGTAACTTTTAATACAATTCAATACTCTTTATTGCACACCAAAACAAAATAACATCAGACACTTAAATCTAAAACAGTATGAGAGATGGTAAATAACAGGCGGTCTTATCGCTAAGAAGCGATGTCTTCCAGACAACCCTTTTGATCTTACTGTTCAAAAATGAATCCCCCGTATATGACAGTTCATAGAATATTAGTGTTCATTATTTTACCTCATATTCGGATGACCAGACACCTGACGCAGCCGCCTGGCTTAACAATTTGAATAATACAACGATTAAAGAAATAAATGACGAGGTTACGCGGAACCCTCGGTTCCAATCCAAGTCGTCACCTGCTCACCTGCCGAATCAGTGACAAGTGTAGCGCGACCTTAACGCTAGGGTTGCCCCTCGGCGCGTTCACACGGACGATCTTGTCTATGATACATGGAATTCTTCATTTATTTAAATAATAGGGCAGACTGTTTACGGTTGGAAGTTTTGGAATTGTTGAATGGAAGTATTGATAGCTATCTCTTTTATAATAGTCAAGCCAGCAAGAAACTAGTATTCTTGCTGGCTTGACTATTATGAACGGCCGGATATATGAAAGCAGCAATATATACACCGCTTCAAAAATAAGCTTTTGCTTGAAATTTATGAGTAAGATAAAATACTAAAATTGGTCTCTTAGAGGATTTATCTGACGGCCCTTAAAAAAAATACTCATTACAGTCAATAACAAAATTGTATCATACATGCCAGATGGGCATAATGTTTAAAGGCAATTGATTTATTTAAATTAGTGATAATCGCGGAAATATAATAAAATATTATTACATATTAATTGATGCTAATCTATATACTATTATAATTTTGTAAACATGCAATGTCTGTACATTGAAGATATTTCCAAAAAAAATATTGTAACGGACTATTTATGGGTCACTAAAACGAAATTTTTTTTTTTTAATTTTTGTATATTTGTAAGTGTCGTTGTGGCTTAATCACGCAAAATCGGCTAAACCGATTTCAACTATTTATTGCACAGTAGCCTAGCCTTTCGCCGGGTATCTCCAGGTGGTTATAGAATACTTTTTACCCAACTACGCTGACGAATAAAATAGGGTTATGACTTTTCCCCCCCGCGTACGAAGTTGCAGGCGCCTTCTAGTTGTAAATATAAATATCAGGGACTAACTTATATAAATCGACCTAGTCCCAAACTCAGCAAAGCTTAAACTATGGGTACAGTCACAAGCATTAATATTTGGCACAGCAAAGCACGTAAATATTTGACACGGCTCTATTCTAGGGCCGTTAGAACGTATCAGATATTTTATGGCAGATATTGATGCACTTACAACATAAAGTACATGAAAAATAAGATACTAACAAACTTCTAACTATACGTCTAACAACAGAAAAATAAATAAACTGTGTGACGATTTACACATAATATATAAATCAATTATAATACTTAAATACGTAGAAAACATCTAAGATCCTGGAACCAACATTTGTGCTCATCTCAAAAACCTTTGCCCTGGCTGGGATTCGAATCCGGGACCGCCATCGCGCCAGCTTCGTAAGCCATTGTACAAGCAACTCAACCAAACGTATTGTCCACTGGGACCTTTCTCCTGAGGAGCCTTAAGGTTCATTTACTCCATGACACGTGGGTTTCTTCAAGAGGCGAGTAAATAGGACTCTTAGTCACGTGTAGGCATATATTTCTGTTGCATATGGCGACAATGTCCACTCATCAAAAGGTGACTCGTCACTTCGTTTGCTTCTTGCATGAATAAACTTCATAACCAAACACTCGAGTATTTAAGTACGTGTAAGAGCCTAGCCACATCGCGAGGGCGCGGCGTTGTCGACGGGAAACGCCGTGACGCCTTAAAGAAGCACGGTGCCACGTCGTGCAGATACACAGCGCCGTATCGTATCGCGTAGATACACAGCTCGGCTCAGTGGCTTTCTAAGGGGCTGGACACATCACGGCGGCGCGGCGTCGTCAATGTGAAACGGCGCGGTGCCTTAGAGAGGCACGGTGACGCGTCGCGTAAATACACGGCTCGACTCAGTGCCTTTCTAAAGGCCTGGCCACATCACCACGGCGTGGCGTCGTCAACGTGAAACGGCGCAGTGCCTTAGAGAGGCACGTTGATGCACCGCCTAAATACACGGTGCGGTGTCGTCAACGTGAAGCGAAGCTGCGTGCCCCCTTAAAGAGGTAGGGTGATGCGTGGCGTCAATACACGGCGCGGCTCAGTGCCTTTCTAAAGGCCAGGCCTCATCACCACGGTGCGGCGTCGTCAACGTGAAACGGCGCGGCGCCTTGTAAAGGCACGGTGCCACGTCGTACACGTACACGGTGAAATGACGTATTGAACAAACGCATGGTAAGGTAGCTGCGGGCGTCGCGTAAATGCACGGCGCCATGCCGCTTCGCGTTAGCGCAAAGGATTATTAACTAAATTTTAAGGTGTTATTACCTCACTTTGCATTTACGCTATACAGCGGCGACACCGTACCGTGCGTCAGTGCAATACGACATGAGGCCGTGTATCTGCACGATCTGACAACGTGTTTTATTTCAGGCGCCGCGTCGTTTCACGATAACGGCATCGCGCTGTGTTCATGGGTCTAGGCTTCAACGCACTAGTTTAGAAGTTCACTCAAGTCCTCACAATAGGAGCTTAACTCAAGACATCCGCCTGACTCAGCCTACCCACGCGCTCGCGCCATACACTAGAAAACAGCCTAACTATACACAGTCACAGTCATAATGTATACAATTACACACCTTATTCCAATGAGATAAGTAGTAATATGTATACATATTTATGACTTGGGTGTATGCTCGGTACATCGTTTTATCAAGTCGTGCGACTATTGTATGCAGAACTGAGCTGGATGTAGCTGTACGAAATTATGTTTATAAGTTAGATTTGAATACGGTTTTGTACTATATTCAAATAGGCTATTTACGATTAAAGCGACACTACGTTTCAGATTAGATACCAGATACCTAACCTCTACCTACCTACCTACCTCTACTAATTCGAATGTTACTGTCATATTCCATATTTCTGTGTATCTGAGGGATCTGAGGTGTGCAATAAAGAGTATTTGTATTGTATTGTATACCTACCTGCTTCTTACACCATACTTATTAAAAAGTCATAACTCCTCTTTTTTTCGTCAGCGTAGTCGCGTAATAATTATCCTATAACCATCTCTGGATACCCAGCTACCCGTGTGCCAAAAATAGTTGAAATCCGTTTAGCCGATTTGACGTGATGAAACCACAGCGACAGATACAAATGTACAAAAAATACAAAATAAATCGATTTCGTTACGTATCTTCAATGAAAAGACATTTAATTTTTACAAGTGTGTAATAGTTTAGAAGTGTCCGTCGAAAGGCGTTAAATTCGTGGCGCCACCGTAGCAAGTGCGTGAAATAAATTACCATACTAATGCCAAAAAACATTTTCAACACGATTGATTTAAGATACCTACTTGAATCAGAAGAACTAAGGATTAAGTAGTTTTGTAATTGGTTGTTGATGTTGACTTCATACTATCTTAGCGCCTTAATTAGCGCCATTCTGGACGGATTATACACTATTATTTACTGCTTTCCGTTGGACACTTTGATCTTCTTATCTTTCATCTGTTTTCCTGTATAATAATAATAATAATAATTATCATCTTGCTAACGGCGAGTACTTGCACAGACATAACCAAGTAGCCAGGATTATTCACCAGCAACTTGCTGTTAAATACTGTCTTGTGGGGTCTGAGGTGCCATACTATAAGTATGTACCGATGCCAGTTCTCGAAAATGGTCGTGCCAAGCTGTATTGGGATCGATCTATCATCACGGACAGGACTATTGTAGCCAATCAGCCTGATATCGTGCTGGTAGATCGATCTAAGCGCCGGGCAATGCTCGTCGACATTACCATTCCACATGACGAGAACCTCGTGAAGGCCGAGAAGGACAAACTCAGCATGTACCTTGATTTGGCTCACGAGGTGACCGCCATGTGGGATGTTGATTCGACGATCATTGTGCCGATAGTCGTTTCGGTAAACGGTCTCATAGCGAAGAGTCTCGACGAACATCTTAAGAGACTCTCGCTATATGGCTGGATCAAGGGTCAGATACAGAAGGCAGTAATCCTGGACACGGCCCGCATTGTCAGGAGGTTCCTCTCTGTGCAGCCCTAACCACCGGTAGCTTGAGCCCTGCCCCGCTGCCGGCGGCACCCTAGGTTAGGTTTTTTATAATGTGTTTATATTTCGTATTTGCTTTTGTATTTTACTTTATATATATATATATATTGTAAAAAACCCACCTAAGATTGAAAATAAATAAGTGTATAATAATAAGTACTCTTTATTGCATACCAAAAGAAAATAACTTCAGACACTTAAATCTAAACCATATGAGATTATAACTATATGAGATTGTCCTTATCTTTTCTATACTCCATGCACAATATTCTAGCACCAGTCAAATTTCTTGAAGGCCAAGCGCGCAGCACGAATACATTTTTGCGACACAATTTTAGAATCCCACTAAATGTCGCTGAAACAGACTGGTAGACAATGCACTATGGCATTAAATCCACCTTTTGTACCATATTTTTTTCTTTTTTGCAATAAAGATTCAATAAATAAATAAATAAAGATACCTGTCAAACGCAAAAAAACTTTATCATAATCGGTCCATCCGTTTCAGAGCTACGATACCACAAACAGACACACAAGTACACAGACCAAACCTAGGGACCCTAGAGTAGAATTTAAGGCTGACACCGCGAAATCCAATAAAATACATATTCCTGCATTGTAGTTTATCCGTGCAAAATAGTAAATTGTAACTAAGCAAGTACATGGAAGGCATTTTATAGGTACTCATCTAAGACGGCACATCAAGCATCACCTTTCAAAACTCCGCCGAACCACCCATACATTAAAAAAAGACATGGGCGATAGATTTAGAATACATTACCCTTCTTTAGGACTCGTAATCTCACCACCAACTTACCGCTACCCGTGGTCAAGTACTAAACTAAAGCTATCCCATACTAGTTTCAATATAACCGCCTCATAAAGCGCCTTTTTGGACCGCAAAAGGAACCTTGTATAAGTTCGATGGAACAGGTCGGCCCGGTTGGTCCGGTTGGCCATACTACGGCTCAAAATCAAAACGGCACAATCATGTTGAAAGTACGAACGCACATAAGACTTTATGTCTGTATCAGGCTGCACAATACAGATACTAAATGGATCTATAGATCGTATGCGCGAGAGTCGAGCTCGTAAAATATAGCAGTTGAATTATGTTGGTTTAAAACATGTTGGTGTTTCTAAGCGCGTTTTTTAATGATACAGAAGACACAGAGCAAAATAACTCGTTACTTATAGCAGCTGAAATGGTATAAAGTAAATTAGTGGAAAAGAAGTACTGGGTAAGAGTTTCCGCTCTACCTCTTCGCAAAAGAAATACTAATTCACCCCCTTCTTTTAGGTATACGATTTCCAAAATGCGTGTAATATTCGTGTGAGTCTACCTACATAATATATACGAACGAGCCTGTAACGCCCTCCGCATCCATTACAATAACGCCTACAGAATGCTGTTGAGAATAACAAGATGGTGCAGTACCTCAGGAATGTACGGACGCTTACGAGGACAGGTAACACGCAATCATGAGACGAAAAATTGCATCCTAGATGGGCCTGTCAGAAAGAGTGAAAACTTCATTCTTTGTTACTGGGTGGCAGAGATCAGGACATTGGCAAGCTATATTAAATAGCTGTTATCTGTGTCACACCATTTGAACGCTTTTCCTAACGTCTAGTGTTAAGTATGTAAAAAATATGTTCTTAGTAACATAGATACAAGTTTTTACTGTTACCCTCTCCTACCAAGATTTAAGTCAATAAATGTTTTTTTTTTCTCAGTAAGTGATTTTGTATAATCATATGAGAAATAAACATCTTAAACCATCTGCAATAAAGTATTTCGAATTTGAATTTGAATTTAAATATCATGTAAGTATTAAGTCATGGAATTGAATCTAGTTAATACTAGTAAACTAAATATGAGAAAGCCCCAAAGATACTCGGTAGAGGCACGATAAACCTGCCGCGCGCACACTTGTTACCCACCCGCGCTGTCTTTCCCCCCGTCGCCCGCAGACCATGGGAGTGACGAAACCATTTGCTGCGCTATAGTCTGATGATACAATCGTAAAGTCAGAGAAACTGTAAAAATATCGCAATCCTACTACTGAGTTTGGGCTCTTTAGATTAGAACAGGGTACATTCCTGGGTAAAAAAATAAATATTATAATTAGTCCGTCAGTATGAATGAAAATGAAATGAAATGAAAATAATTCAATCCAGAACTTGTCCATAGTTATAAATAAATAAATAAATAATAACACTGGTCTTATATACTAAGCAAACTAAACATTAACACACAGATAACAAAGTATAAACGTATAATCCTATAATAGGTTTCTGTAACACGTCTTAATTATAAGGTTCATTGTACCCTATTAAACTTAAATAAATAAAAAAAGTTAGATAATCAAAAAATATTCGAGACGTATTTTTTCTTTTGTCAATCAAACAAAAAGAGACAAAGATCAGGCGCGTCAAAGTTTGGGAGTGGGGCCGCATGACGTCACGCCGTGTGAAAAACGGTCGCACGGCGTGACGTCACGGGGAACTAACGGGCTATATCTTCATCATTTTTTTTTTAATTGACAAAAGAAAAAATACGTTTCCAATATTTCCTGATAATCTAATTGACAGCCTAATTATATTTTTTAGGAGACAAGCTTATTGTCTTGATGTTTATTGATGGATATTCAGGGAAAAGTACCTACAAGCTTGGAAATGAGAATTTGTTATAGAAATGAAAATTTTGTCAGAGACTTATTCTTAACAAGTACAGATCTTCTTTTATCTGAGACTACATCGCCACTCATTATTAGCTGACATCGTTGTCAAATGGTTAGATATTTGTATATTAAAAACCGTTGTGAATAACTGATTTATTTTTTGCTACCCTCAATTATCAGCCAATGTAACTGAAGAATAGATTCCCTATGAGATTAAGACCAACGATCGAATTGACACAAAAAGGAATAAAAAACACATAACTGTTTTAATTGACAATCTCCGTCCCACTCTACAACAGTAACTCTAAAAGGTTTACCTTTCCTATAGATAAGTTACCGACATGTTTGTACTTCTAACCGAATTGTAAAATGACCGGGTTTCTTCTAAAATTGCAAATAAAATTTCGTATAGTGTGTCATTCGATTGTCGATCTGTTATATGAATTATTTATTTGACAACGATTTTATCTAGTTTTTGAATTAAAAAAATAACTCTTAACGACCTAAACTTAAGATCGTGAGAAGACAAGGCTAAAAGCAAATCAACTACATTTGCATTTTTAGTGAGAGTTTGTGAGGGACAGTGGTCATCGACTCACACGGATATGTGTTACTTAAGGAAACTAAACGTTGGCGACATTTAAATGTCCTGTTACTCCTTTCTTGAAGAGCCCTATGCTATAAAGCTTAAAAAAAAAGTTTGTGAACGTAGTCAGATATATTTGATTGTATCTGCGATCCGCAATGCAATCCTATACCCATTTACATTAAGCATTTAGTTACCTCAATCACCCTATAAATTGAGAATAATTTAACATGTTTCCCTCACATAATGAACGTTAATATCCATCTTAAAAGGTGCGTGAAAGTTTCAATTTTATTTTTTATTTATTTTAATGTGTGGATGTTGAAATGTTCGTTACTCAGAAACACGATAGTTAAATAGATTTAAATGATACGTTTTACATAGATCAGTGTTCTTACCATGAGCTGAGTTTACGATCGGCGCTAGCGAGTATCTCGTATCGAGAGTCAGTGCGCCTCTCTCGCACGCGCTAATAGTGCGAAAGAGATGGACCGTCATCGAGCGCTCGATACTCGCTCGCGCCGAACTCATGGTAGGCGCACAGCACATGGATTAAGATTAAGACGAAGGATACTTACTTTTGAACAACGTCGCGAAGCTAGAATTTACATATATTGTTGTAGTCATAGATATTTTAATGTGTATTGTCAGACATATCCAATCGAGATGAGTTAAAAAAATGCCCTTGTTTTTATTTTATTTTTTTGTTATATAATAGGCTTCTAAGATACTAATTGCATATGTTTTACAATTCGAGAGATTTCATTTTTTATTTCCTAGGACTTATTTTGAGTGACGTCACTACTGGCTGACGTCTGAACTAGGGTTTGGCAAGGACAAATAAAAGTCAAAATTACAAACACGAAGTACTTATCACAGAAATCATACATTTTGATCTGATAATTACAAGCGGTTTATTAAACCTATTCCCCAAAATGTTCTTTTAATGACCACTGGACAGCATAATTGCATGGACATTTGTCAGAAAGTTTGCTTTGCAGCGAAACGAGACGCCATCTATCCGATAACTAAATTGGTTGCATAAGATCTTACTAGATGGCGTTGATAACATCAAAATATTAAAAAAAAATCTCGGCTGAACGATTGCCAAACACACAAGGCAAGTCACTCAAATATTCAATTTACATTATGGAACGTATTTTCAGAATCCAGTATAATTTGAATGCACCTTCAATTAAATATTACTTAGATTCACCGTCATAACCAAAGCCATCGATGATTTTGCTAATTTTAACACAAAATACAAAAACGCTTTTTTCTTATACCGTCTTCGAGAGGATTTGAACCCGGAACATTCGTCGTATAGGCCACTTCATTCCCTTAGCCATCAAGCCATATACAACGTGGATGAAATTTATAACCGTATTTCTAATCACTAACCTACGTTTGCAAGGCATGCGTTTAGTGTTAATAGTTTTTTTGTACTAAGATTAATTAACAGCTGCTTAAAGAAAACATTTTTATTTAAACAAATAAATATTTATAATTAAGTCACATGTTGAATAGTTGTTGAATAGTGCAACAATTGTATTAAAGTAACCGCACATACTTTGAGGGTAGACTTAAGATTATGAATATACCGTAATAGTTTTTATCTACATCCATATTATAAGTTCTCTACAATATGTTTGGCAGCGAAAAGCAAATAGACTATATTAGGAAATCTGTATAAGTTGGTGCATCGTAATTTTTACTTTACGATATCGGCAACCGTATAATAGTTTAATTACAATTAAATTTGGAACAGCTGTCAAAACTCAAGTGGGTCTGTATTCTAGTATCCATAGATATTATAACAGTTATCGATAAGAAACGTCAATTCAGTATGTTTTTTTAATATAAACCGCACGACATTTGATCTCGAGTGATATGAAAATAAGGACTTCATTCGTTTGCCTATGATTAAAAAAAAGATTCGTTTTGACGGAGGATCGAATTGTCGCCATTAATGTTGTCATTTGATTGTTGGTTTTTTGCTGTTACGAAAGTAGAATTGTGAAAAGTTGTTTGTAATTTACATTTAAGTTGAAAATATGAGTAGAAGTGACTCCGAGAACTATATTAACACTCCACCGGATATCGTAAATGCAGCCACGATTGCAATAAATAACTTATTGTCAGAAAAATCGATAACCAAATTTAGTACTAGTAAAAAATTACTAAGATTTTTTAGATTTGAGTACAAACGCACGACTTCGATGTGAATAAATAATTTCTTTCTGTATTTGTTCAATTTTATTTTTTATTGCATTATTTTAATATCTATAGTCTATTGATGTTTTACAGGTAACACTAGTAACAATGCAGGTCAATTCCCTACGGCTATTTCTGAACCCATCTTAGAGTACCTACTTATGATAATATGTGTGTAGATAAAGTAGTGTATGCATCTGTACATAATTAGGCCTTAAAGCACTCGTGTGATCCTATTATGAAACTCGCAAACGCTCGTTTCATAAAACCACACTCGTATTTTAAGGCCTCTCATTATGTAGCAGTTGCATAAACTACTATTATACAAAGGAACTGTTCGTTCGTTCCCTTGCGGCTGCCGTCCGTTAGATTGTATTTTGTAATAATTGGTTCTCGTTGCAATATTGACTTAGCCACAATGTTACAAATAATGACTTTGCATAGTCAAGGCAAAAATTTGACAGAAATTGCCATAGAAACCGGTGTAAGCGTAAGTATTATTGTTTAAATTTCTTTCTAGATTTTTTATATTAGTGATATCTGTATGCTAATTTTATAATGATTATATATTTTTCTAAAAATTGTTTCAGAGGAAAACAGTCGTGTTATGGGTGCGACAATTGACAGAGGAAGGATCATATAGGATCTGCACCGCCAAAGGACCGGTAGACCTCAACTTATAAGCGCACAGCGGCGTCAAAGCATGGTCCAGGAATATGAAGAAAATGGTTTTCCACCAACGCCCCATTACACCCGTTTATTTAACACAGGCGTGGACACTGTTCGCCGTGTTCTCCACACAGTGAGGATTTACATCCTCGCGAGCATGCAGTCAAACCCTCGCTGACTCCACAGCACAAAGAAGCGAGATTAAAGTTTGCTCGAGAATACTAAAATGCCGATTGAAGTAATGTCATTTTCACTGACGAAAAAACCTTTCACTAGTCAACACGGACGCTTAAGCTTGTGGCGGCGAAATAATACTCGTTATAATAATGATCACGCCCAATGTGCAATCTGGTCGCATTACAGTGAATATGTGGAGTTGGATGAGCGGGGCTGACCCGGGAGAACTCGTCAGATTGCCCAGTCGGGCTAATTGCTGATAACGTCAATGTGCTGGAGGAGACCATGATTCGAAATGTGTATCCGGAGGAAGAATTACCCATAATTTCATTTGTGCAGGATAATTGTCTTATATATCGTTCCAAAAGTGTGAGTGAGTGTTTTCGCCGGCGTTATAACATAAATATCATTTCGTGGCCTGCTAGATCACCAGATTTAAATCCCATTGAAAACCTGTGGCTATACCTATTAAGGACAGAAGTAAGTGGAGATAGGGTTACACTGATGTGTATTAGTAGTTAAACAGGGCGTCATTGCGTTAAGTATATTTTATTTTTATATTTTACTTTACTATGATAGTAAATAATTACATATTTATACTACAAAACGGAAATCAATCACGTATTGTTATTTTTTGCATATACGCAATTTTGTGACAGTATTTTAAGATATTTTTTTCATCATTCAGTCTTTGAATTGTTAAGAAATGATAAGTTAGTAAAACAGTTAAAGGTAAATGTTAGAGTGCGTTCGCCTACAATCATAACCAGTCTCAGATTTAAAATTAATTGTATTCGCTTATAATACTGTTTTGTTGAAGGGAAGCTTCAATCCTCTTTCCTATTTTGAAAATGAATACTTAAGCTATACCCTCAACAAAATCTTAAGAAGAGATTTTACTTAAATTATCTAGTAATAAATTGTGTTATTTATCTTAAACAAAAATTGTGTAAGATATAAAGTTTTTTTTTTTCATTTCAGTTGTATTATTTCTAGTTGTAAGTATAGATAGTTATGGTTGCAATAAAAAAATAAAAAACTTTACTCTTGAGGAGTGTCATTATAAGAGAACTTGTGACTATTTTTCTTTTACCTTACCTTTTATGAATACACACAGTCAATTGTAAATTTTCTTGTAATAACTATATAATTTAGTAATACTAATATTGAATCAGTATTTCGATTGCTATAAGTGTAAACATAGTCTATGTCTATGTGTGTGCATAGTCAATATTCAGGCAAAGATCCAGGCACAAACAATGATTATTTTGTTTCAGCCTAGTCTATGTATCAATTGACTATCTCTTCATATTATATGATATTATAATAGATTTTCATCCTTGATGACTTTCAAACAACTAGCAACGCAAGTTTTTACGGAAATTTGCATCCAAAGTAGTGTACTTTCCAAAGGAGGGTATTATAAAGTTCCACCTTACTTATTATATTATTTTTATTAAAGAATAGTGCCGCAAATTCACGTCATATCATATGTTATTAAAGTGTGGATAAAGTTAAGTATGTTTAAAAACCTCGTAGTTTCATGAACAAACAAAGTGTGACTCCGTTCTGTTACGATAGTAGCAATACGCTTGAAAGATAAATTTGAAAACAACCTTACTTAAAAAAAAACATTCCGACGAATTGAGAACCTCCTCCTTTTTATGGAAGTCGATTAAAAAGAAGCGTGTTCCAAAAGTTAAATACAGGTGCCGTTTTAATTTCAGTGGAAGCTTTTTTTTAATTGTAATTATATTTTATCCATGTAGTAGATTATTCTATTACAGAAGAATTTTAGTGCTTGTGAGACTTAGATATCAACAAAAAAAGCATTAAATTCTTTGTTCGTTTTGATATCAACGCCATCTAGTTTATTTTCTTGTAACCATCATGCAATGCTGAGAGCTATATGCTCTCAGCATCTTAAGACAGCCAAGCGTTTATCGTCTTTGCCATGTCCATGCAATTATGCTGTTGATAGACCATACCTTGCAAGAAATCGGCTCATCCCATTGCTTTTCTTTACAAAAGTAACACTCATTAGACACCAGTCGAATCGCCCGATTCCACTGTACGCCCGTCACAAACTAGTTCGTACTCGAATGGCGAGGCCAGGTCACTGACCTTTCGAATCAGATTAGTAAAAAATCCCATTAGGTACCTCAGTTCGAACGTGTCTGGAACATTCTCAGATTTAGCACAGACATGAAATGTTAGGTTAAGTTTTATGTTCTGTGGCATATTTTTTTTATATAGATATTTGCAAAAAAATGATTGAAACGGACTATTTGGAGGTCACTGTATCAAAAAATATTTTTGGATTATCTGTATGTTTGTATGTGCTGTTTTGGCTCTAATTATTTTTGGTATACAGGTAGCCGGGCATCTACAGATGGTTATAGGATACTCTAGGTTATGAATTTTTCTCCTCCGCGAACGAAGTTGTGTTGGCACCTAACAAACCTATTGTATTGTAAGGCCGATAACTTTGGCTGGTTTCCAAAATGGTGCGCTAGTGTATGCATTATGTATTTATTCCAATGTATAAAAAATACTCACTTTAAAATAGTATAAGAATTAGCTTGAAGCTTTTAAATTATTATTTCTCTATAGCAGGTGCAACTTCGTCAACGGTGGAGAATTTAATCATATCCGTCTTTTTTTCTTCGGCGTAGTACGTCAAAAACTATTTCTTTAACCATCCATCAATCACCCTGTATAGTATAGATGATACTTCGGAAGTACAGTATAACGATATGTGATGTACGAGTTTTCATTTGATTTAGCAGTAACTATCGATATTTTTGTAGTCAGATTTATAACCTTAACTGAACTTAGTATAAAATTCCAGTCCACCCGTGACCATGGAAAGCTGGAAAGCTTCCGAAACTTCGGGAACTAAAATGAGATAATATACGCGATATAATCCGTTAAATTGTTTTATTTCAATGAGTAATAATCTTGGAAACAGAAGAAAATATTAGTATAAAATTCGTTTATCTATTTTTTTAATAGTCTTTAATTGTGTTATTTTTAGTCACAATTAATATATTTATAGCAGTGTAAACATGTTTGTGGAATGTTTACTTCTATTTCTGTATGTGTAGGTGACTAACCTTTAGAGAAATGGGATGTTTTCTGCATATATCTATACTATTATAAAGTTGTAAAAATAAAATGTCTGTACATTGAAGATATATAAAAAAAATGCATTGGTCACTAAATCGTTTTATTTTGTGTTTTGGATGTGTCGTCGTGATTTCATCACGCCAAAACGGGTAAACGGATTTCAACAATTTTTGGTACACGGGTAGCTGGGCATCCACAGATGGTTATAGGATTTTACCCGACTACGCCGAAGAAAAAGTGGGGAGTAGTGACTTATTTTCCTCGTTGTTGTTGCGAACACTTTCTAGTACCTATTAATTAAATTACTTAACTTTGATAATTAACAAGTCATGTTTCCAAGTTTTACTTTATGACAACTGAGCATGTGATGTGATTAAGCCAAGTTCTGAAATGCAGAAACAGCCATTTTCAGTATTGTGTTTTTTTATAAGTATTCCATGCACGTGATTAGGAGAAACTCTGACTAAATGACAGCCCAATCAATAATATTATAAAGCTTTATTGCACAGTACAATAAAACTTAACCTAAAAATAGAATTAAACTAAAACAAAATAAATCTAAAAATTGGCATCTGCGGCATTGTGCCGAAGCGAAGATGCTGGCGGCGTTCCCTCGCTGAATCGCCAGACTGATTCTTTGAGCGAAGAAACCGCCAGCGCTCCGGTCGCCAGTAAAGCTTTTAAAATTGAAATTTGAAGATATTCAAAAATAAAAGATGCGAAAAATACTTTTTTTAATTTTTTGTATGTGTCGTTGTGGTCTCATCACGCCAAATCGGCTAAACGGATTGCAAAATATTTTTGGTACACAAGAAGCTTATTGATATTTACACATATAGATGGTTATCTTATAAGGACGGTTAGACTGTGACCGTAAATTTGGTAGCTTTTTTGGTACAACAGCGACCATTGTAGAGTGCCATATGTGTGGCAAATTTCAACCGAAATTGTAGATTAGTGTTACTGTCGACTATATTAATTTAATCGTTTAAATTTATATTTTCAATATCTATAGCGAAATACCATGATCGCTGCACCGAAGATGCCACCGAATTAACGATCTCTGATTACAGGATACTTTTTACCTGGCTACGCTAAAGAAGAAAATAGTAAATAAATTGCTGCTCCGCAAACGAAGTTGCGGGTACATTCTAGTGTTGAATAAAACTTGTTTACATAGATTAGTTCGGCTTTGAACATAGCTATCAATTTTTCGCCTTTATTGTGTTGTTTTTATGGTCAATAAGGAATTGAGATACGTGTACAGTGGACTACAAAAATATGTATCTACTTTTTCACCTTATTGCGTCTTAATAAGGTCCAAAGTTGTGATACATGTATTTGTAGTCGACTATACTACATATCTATACTATACTATTATAAAGTTGTAAAAATGAAATGTATTTACATTGAAGATATTTTCGAAAATAGATTGTTACGGACTATTTGGAGGTCACTAAAAAAGGAAAATGTTTTTTTTGGATTTTTGTATGTTTGTATGTGTCGCTGTAGCTTCATCACGGAAAATCCTATTTCCACAATTTTCGATAAGTAGGTACACGGGTAGCTGGGAGTCTCCAGATAGTTATGGGATACTTTTTACCCAACTACACTGAAGACAAAACGACGGGTTATGACTTTTTCTCCTCCGCGAACGTAGTTGCGGGCATTTCCTAGTGTTTTATAGATACATTTAAATGTTTATATAGAACCAATTAATTAAATGTTTATATAGTTTATATAGAATAAAAACCAAGGCAATTTACGTAAATATGGAGGCCGATAGAATAGTTTTCTAATCTATACTATTAAAAGATATTTTCGAAAAAAATATTGTTACGGACTATTTGGAGATCACTTAATCGAAAAATATATTTTTAGGATTTTTTGTATGTTTGTATGTGTCGTTACCGCTTCGTCACGCTAAATCGGTTAAACGGATTTCAACTATTTTTGGTACACCGGTAGTTGGCTATCTCCAGATGGTTATAGAACACTTTTTACCCGACTACGCTGACGACAAAAGAGGGGTTATGACTTTTGCCTGCAACTTCAAATAATTTAATTTGTTTGGTTTTTTTCTGCAACAATTAATTGCCTTCATTGGTGATTATTATTAATAACAATGGATAAAATACTTAACTATGATACGAGTACACAAACCTGTTTGTTCCGAAATTGGCCGACTTTTACGATGATGTTTTCTGTGGAACCACAGAAAACACACTACATCACAGTGCAACTGAAATCGCATTCGCATGCCACACCTCGTTACTGTAATGACTAAACTTCAAGAACTTTGGAACATCTACGAGTGCTCCCGAAAATGAAATAATAACTATAATAATTTTAATGGTACATATGCCCTTTTAACCACAGCAAAAATGTTATAACCACAGAGTTTGGGAACTTTATTCCCTCGAGATTATTATTTCGGTGAAAGGAACACGTATCGTCAGCAAGAAAACTTACAGTTTAGTTCTACATAACTTTATTATAAATTGAGAAGATGAGATTTCCAAAAAGCTGTTTTTAGGGTTCCATACTCAAAGGGTAAAACGGGACCCTATTATATACTAAGACTCCGCTGTACGACCGTCTGTCTCTCCGTCTGTCACCAGGCTGCATCTCATGAACCGTGATAGACAGTTGAAATTTTCACAGATATATTTCTGTTGGCGCTATAACAACAAATACTAAAAACAGTATAATTTTATGTCTGTCTCTATGTTACATTTACATTTTGCTTAGGAGTAGGGCTCTGCTAAGACTGGATTTTCATAGATACGGCCGTTTGTAGCATACATTTTGTACGGAACCCTCGGTGCGCCAGTCCGACTCACACTTGCCCGGTTTTTTTAACTGGGTAGAGTTTGCTCCTTGGCCTTTCCTTACCGGTAACTGGTAATCGGATTCAGGGAGCGCAAACCCATAAACTGGAATACCATCCACTCAGACTTCGGGTGAAACGCAGTGCACAAGGCACAAGGACCGCGGAGATGGGTTGAACCGGTTCAACCGGACTTGGGGCGTGGGGGAGAGAGAAAAAAGATCGGAAATAGGGGAAAATAAGAAACTACGGGTTGGGGCCCGTTTCTCAAAAGCTTGTAAAGTAACTTGTATTGAAAGCGGTATACTCTCTTTCCAACGATATGAATTAAAGAGACTTCCGCTTGTAATACAAGTTACAAGCGGAATCGGAAGGAAGGAATACAAGATAGCCTCCAAAAGTCGACGCTAAGACCACCATTGAGGTAGATGTGATCTTGAGTGAAGACGGTATGGGCAAATTAAACGCAAAACGTAGGATATTCTAAAATGAAGCAATGGTATTTGAAAGGAAACTGGTGGGAGCTAAGGGACTGTTCCCATCAAGGGCGAGGAACCGATTAGCCATCGGCGTTTTTCTCGCCCAAGAAACGAACAAAAGAAACGAGTAAAAGAGGCATATATAAATAGTTCATCGCTGGCTGTTCACAGTGCCGGCGAGAATTCTCTCTCTACTAAGTAGTTTGGCGCAGCGATCAGAGCGACGGGATAAAAGTAGCTCAGCGGTACACGCTCATCGATGCTCGTGCTTGGTATGGCGTTTTGAACTTACGCTTCGAGACGAACCAGCGATGATTTTAAAACGTTACCATGCGATTGGTGCGAGTAATAGCCCGTCGCATTCGAACACTCGCTTATAGCTGAGCGACAAAACTATTGGAGATACACACTCGCTTCTCGCTGCTCGCCAACTCGTTTCTAGTGTCTAGCTTTAATCGCTTCTCGCTCAACGTCGGCGCTTGGACCAGACCACTATCTGAAGGAGAATAGCTAAGAATCGTGTAGTAGCGCATCTTTAGAGGGACCTATGCCCTGCAGTAGTCTGTGCATAGTAGAGATACAACGGATAGTGGTTTGGCCGGATACCGGATACCGGATATCCGGTTGTCGCGACCGCCGGATATCCGGTATCCGGCCGCCGAATATCCGGCCAAAACAATTTTACCTAAAATACCTAAATGGAGTAAATTCGACGGCGCGCGGGCGCGATGGGCGGTGCAGGTTGCAACGTGTTTCTCGTTGTAGGCATGTTGTAGGCAATTTTTGATAGAAAACTGAACTTAATTCGCACTCAGTGCGCATCGAACGGCGGCACGTTATTGCTATTTGTTTTTTACATTCTAATGTTTAAAATTATTTGTGAGGTTGACTGACCTTAATATTGATTACTTTGTGGATTGATATTTATGATACTCAAATTTTCTCCTTATTTATACTAAATTATTATCCGGTATCCGGCCGGATACTACGCAACTATCCGGTATTCGGCGAGATAGTAAAATGTGGCTGGATAGGCCGGATACCGGATAGTGACCGGATATCCGTTGCATCTCTAGTGCATAGGATTCAATTTGGTAGTGGTGTACCCAAATTACTGTACTAATAGAGACCCCAAACTAGGATGTGTCAAACAAAACTAAAAAATTGTATAGGCTTTGCACATGTTTGCTATGACACCTTCTTTCTAGAGCCTATGTATCACAACCTTATTTATAGCAAAAATTAACAAGTGTATTACATTCAGAATCAGCATACGCATATAGCAAAAACATAAATATCGTTTGTGGGCAAATAAACTGAAATTATTTGTCAGAGATAACAGTATAATCTGTCAATGTCCAGAAGAGACATAACATCATGGTGTAGTATGCATGTGAAAATAAAACAGAACCTAATATCATTCACAGTAAAATCTTTAAAACCGTGATACTTATTTATTCAAATCTGACCAACAATCGAGTCCGTTAAATTATGATAAGTGACTAATATGTAGCTCGCTGTTTATGTAGAAGCCTGTTTAACATAAACACGTCCTTCTAGCTAAACGACAACTAAAAGTAAAAACTCAAGAAACTCCCGAAAGGGGGCCAGAGCAGCACTCTGGAATTCTAAACTCGAAGTTTATATTGCGCCGTCCCACTTATACTAATGCAATAACACAAGAGCGAGAGAAAAGGCACGATACGAAGAAAATAATCCCTCAGAAGTAAACGAGCATTTTCACAAGCACAAAAAAGGTCATTGGGAGAAAAGTTTAAAAAAATATCGGAGATCTGAATTCCTTACCTGAATATGGTAGCTATGAGTCAACCACCATTTTCCAATTCTTAAAAATAACTTGTCATTTAAGTTTAATTATATAATTTGGCAAATAAGGAAAGGATCGGAAAACAGCGGTTTTCACGAAAATAGTAGCCGGCGAGCAAAGTTCGCTGAACTCGTCAATTCTCGAATCAATCTACAAAGGCTTATTCTTCGCAACTACTCAGAAACTTTAACAAAACTTTGTTGATACGATTTTTAATCATCTTTAATTTTCATCTTCATTTCAGTCCGGAGACTACTGCTGAATTTTTCCTCAATTTCTGGGGTTTTGGCGTATTCTCTATGCCGATTGAGAAGATCTTCACCACCGATCGAAATTTTTTTTACGAGCTAGAACGTAACTTCATCCTTTTCAGGACTTCCTCCACCACAGCGACCTTCGCTGTCTTTGTGCCTTACGCACCACGTGTATCTTCCCCTCTCTGATGCGCCACGGCTGGCATTCCCTTTTCAGGGTTTGCGCTCTCCCCGCTGAACGGTAAAGAGCTTTAGTCAGGCCTAGTGCTACAAGCCAGGTTCTAAAAAAATCTCCTTACTGGTTTTGTACGTATGTTTGTCTGTGAATAGTATTGTAGTGTCTGTTGGTGTCACCTTTGTGTTCAGAAGCAAAACACTCTGCTGGCCTTCTCCCGTGATTCGCTTAGTCGCCATCATCATCCATTGATGGAATAAGAAAAATGTAAACTATTAAAGCGAAAATTTGACAAATTTTACGCATCAAGCGGGATTCGAACCGACGCTTTTAGTTTTAATTTTTACATTTAAATTTCGTTCGCTGACGTTATGCTTTAACGGGCTTACAGCTCTGAATGACCTTCGATCCGTAGCTTTTCGCTTTGCCGTGTTGTATATGTCTCATCATGTTGACAACGACCGTCTTTACCAATATACTGTTTCAGTTTATCTTCACGAGTCACCGAAACCAAGATAAACGGCTTGCTTAGCGGGTTAGGTCTTTTCATGATGAACAAGGGTTTAGGTTTTGAGTCTATTGAACAACATTGAGGGCCTAGAAACGCAATCTTTGTTTGTATAGATCTCTTTGTAAAAATTCATAATTACATACATAAAAATGTATTCTAATTTCCGAATGCTAGAAAGTATTACATAGATACTGAACTATCATATAAACCAGGTTTCGAAAGTTATTTTGGCTATTCCAGGGACTAAATACGGAACAAAAAGCATGAAAAATCGTACATTTTCGCTTGGAGCCCCTTAATAAAACAATTTCATACAATAAGAAAAGCTCATCATCCGCTTGGCAAACAGTTGTCAACAAATGAGAGATAATAATTTCAAAGACCTCTGGTTTCTCCTAGTCCTCGTCTTTCTCTCGTACAGTACATAGGTATTCAGTAGAAGGAGGAGCATGCCCTCTTACTGCTTCTAGTCTTCCTCCTTACAGGACTTAACATGGCGTCACTGTAGCTGGCTTCTAACTGGCCCCTCCCGGTAGGTCCCACCAACAAAATTTGGATACAGGCTTCATCTTATACATAGGCAAGAACCAATAAACACTTTCGCATTCAAGTATTTAATCAGAATATAGTGAGATGTGGTGCCTCTGCCTCGTGTTGCTGCGCGTGGGCATGCGCATGACCTTTGCGTACCGTTACACTCATCAACTGAGACACGAGATTCGCCATTACCACGCTACATATTATTTACCCAGTACATTATCTTGGAATACTCTCTTTATTATTTTACGTCTGCTTTGAATACCCGAACTACATATATTCCTGCAATTATTATATCATAACGTTTTCCATACGTTTAATTGTCCATTTAACCACTACCTCTGAAATCATAAGCTTTTCAGGCTTGTTTGAAAGATAATAGAGTTCTTTAGATTGGTTAGGTATTGTTATTAAGGCCCTGAGAGTTTATGGTTTTGGAATAGTTTTCGTCAAATTACATTTTTGAAAAAGATTTTGACTAGTGACTAATTTTGACACTGGTGTATAGTATTAGATATGGCATTCTGAATGCATTATATGAAGGCAGGATTGTAATATGCTTAAATTTTGGACTGAGCAACTGAAAGCCATTGCTCAATTTGAAATCTAATTTAATCGTGTTTAATTTTTAGTGTTGTGTGATGTTTAAGTGTTGAATAACATAATATATAAAGTTGTACTAGGTAGTTAGCACATATGGATGTTTTACATGTCCGAAATAAAGATTTATTATTAATATTATAGTCAAATGCGTTAGTAGCCTATGTCGAATTGGTTTCCCTCATTTTGTAATTAGTTAGAGTTTTTAATTTTCTAACAATAAGCAAGGAATTACATGAACTGTTACAGTAACAACCATATGTAGCATCATTGATCGTGACGATTTTACAATGACTCACCTGGATGCGGATACGAACGGTAGTTTGCAGTTATTACACTGATTGACATGTTTATACCGTGCTAATAATCTGTTGTCCACATTATTTAGTGTGGTGGGTGTACTATAGAATTTAATGTACTCGTTCTGCCTATATATGTAGGAAACGGGTAGCAAATACGAAAGTATAAAAAAACAGTAAAAACTATATAAAAACAGTTAATCTCACATGAAGGCAGTATTCACATTTACGTTATGAGTTATTACTGTATGTAATTTGTATCTACATTGTGGATTTTTTTTATTTACCTCATTAAGATTATGTCTATGTAATAAAAGTGCAATATTTTACGTTGATCTCCTGCAACACTTTTATAGTTTTGTAAAATAATTAAACCGTTGGATAAGAGCAGTCAAGACATGTCTTCGTGGGGTTCCTTGGGTGAGGCGTTTGTCCCGGCAGTGGATGACTTAGGGCTGATATGTTGATGAGAAAATAAGCAAATCCTTTCAATCTCAAAAGCAAGTTTCATTACCATTTTCAACATTGACAATCTCTATAATTTTAAGCCCAACGACGAAAACTGAGAGAAGTTCTTAGATTCACGTTTGTATCTCTTTATCTATGTTTAGGTGTATATGTCTGTCGGTGTTATCACAGCTTCTAAATGGATGACCCAATTGTAATTTACTTTGTTTTACTTTAAAGGTGACTCAAGTATTTGCTATGAATCAAGAAAATTGTTTAAGCCGTTGGAAGATAATTAGCTTTCTCTGGGTGTGGGGGTTTTTATTATACTAATACTTTAGTATAATAAAAACCTCCACTACAATACAAAAGGTTTTTATTAAACTAATACTAAATACTTTAGTATTAGTATAATAAACAAATACTAAATACTTTACTATTAGTATAATAAACTAATACTATATACTTTAATATTAGTATAATAAACTAATACTAAATACTTTAGTATTAGTATAATAAAAACCTCTACTATCACAGGTTTGAGTCTTTTAACTCAGTATCGTATTTCCAAACCCGCCCACATCTAACTCAAAACCCAAGAGACAATAGAACCCATAATTCCGATAACAGTTTAAGTTACAGTGATTCTAAACTAACTGTGGTCCTTTTAGAACTGACCGATTCAGTAGCCATTTTATGTCACAGGCGTAAAGTAGGCGATACTAATTTAATAGGAGAGCTATGAATACTTTACAGCCACGTCTAGATAATATCTGGAGTTGTGATAAAATGCACCGAACGATACAACATCTATAAAGTGCAGAATTGTCGGCAATGTCGATAGGTTATTCTCAAACCATGCGACTTACTTAACAAGGAGACACACTCACCTCCGAGTTGAAATGTGAGTTATAATCTCCATTTGATATAATATCTATTCTGCAATATTTTCATGACACCATTGCCTCAACTTACCGTCTCGAAGATCGGAAATCGAAATCGGTGCAAGATCGAGCCATGGAGTATGAATCATATTTGGAGTACCTAGTAATGGTAATTTTATAGCAGTAAGAAAGCTGAAAATATCACAAAGCCAGTTACTTCTAAAGGTTGTATTATGAAGATAACAGGAGATATTCGCAGTTTACAAAATCTGTGTTGTTTCAGCTCATCTCGATCTCTACTCCATCTTGGACACCGCATCACTCAATCCATGTTTCTCAAGTTGTCCAATTCAAGTCCATATTCCATTCGGGTCGTCCCGTGCATATTGGTAGGTAACGTACCAGTGCGGATTCTTTCTTAGAAGTATATGGTCCAAAACTCGGAAGATATTACAATGCCTCATTTAAGGTTTTAACAGATTAACTGTATTACAACTGCACACGTGTTGGGCACTGCACGAATACTGCGCTGTGGGCGTGAAGTTGGCTTGCAGTTCCTTGCAAGCTTCAGCTGGAATGCATTCCTTCTATTTGAACCCTTATTATATTTAATATCGTGATGGCCGATGCGAATTTCGATCGATGAGCTTTGGAGTATGCCCTGCGTACTTGACCGACCCATGGATAGGTACTGTGGAGGTTAGAAATCACATTGATATTATTACAACCTCCACGGTAGTATGCGAGACAGACAGGCAGGTATTTAAAAAGAAGGTGATGTATTTAAATTAAGAATAACGACTGTCATTCTAATTTTGTTAATAGGTATTAGTCTTAAGTCAGCTATTGATTTACTGCTCCTTGGTGAGCTACACCCTCACAGTTCTCTATAAATCTAATAATCAGCTTCTGACGATGGTCTGTAGAATTTTACGAGGAGACTCCGACTGCTTGGAATTAGTAAACAGAGTAGTACGCCTGAAAATCCCCTTGCTATCAAGGATCTGTTTCCGCCCACGCCATAGGCATTTACTCGCTGCACCAGAGGCGCGCACCGTCTCTCGCAGAAGCTCACTATTAGTTCGAGCTCTGCACTGTCTCAATGCATGTCTCGCATCAGCACCTGACTGGGATATTTTTGCAAGCAGCTGGAGTGATATATGTCGGGAATGCTTAGAGTTTTGTGAGGCGATGGACAAACGTCGTAGTTCTATTTTATAGATGCATATATTGTTATTTTTTATGATGTATCGATAAACTGTTTATTTAAAAATCTCCATTTTATACATATTATAATTCACAGTGATTTAGTTTTTACTGTTAGCTGTGTAATTATTTGTAAATAAATAAATAAATATAAAACATTAGAAACGAAGCCATTCGAAATAATAATCCCACGCTTTGGGAATAGCAGCCCTTATCACAATCTACGTTTATCTAGTTGGACAGTTAGTCCGCTGTTAACGGGTTATCTGTTAACTCCGCTTAAACTATAGTTAGTTGTCGGTACTCCCTGGGCTAGATAGGAGTTAACTTTCTCCATAGAATAGGCTATACTATAGACCTTTAAAGCCTTGGGTTTATTTTATTAGACTAGCTTTTAGAAGAAGTTTTTAAGTATGTTGAACGTACTTATCGAAAAAAGGGGTGTTGATTGCAATTTGTATCTAGACGAGCCACCTGATGGAAAGTGGTCATGGCGAATGGATATGTGCAACACCGGAGGAATCGCCCATGCATTGCTAACCTTTGAGTGCCTTGTTAACTCGCTTCTTGAAGAATCCCATGTTATAGCGCTCCGGAAACACCTCAGAGGGAAGTTGTTGGACGTGGACTGTATACTGGGACTTTAATTAAAACAATACTTTTTCTTTCTTCATAATGTGGGAGCTTTCTTCATAAGCTAATTTAGTCAGACATTGGTATGTCAGAGATGAGTGTAGAACTAACTATTCCCGCCAAAATGGCCGGTACTTGATCTTTTGATCAGGGCGCAATTAGTTGTATGTATCGAGTATAGGTTTTGATGAGAGGGAGATGGAGATATTCTTTATTTCAATCAACACATGCTATCTCGCCTTTACAATGCGATTAGTACGAGATAGTAAATAGACACATGATATTATTAGTTATAATTACAAGGTCAATTTGTATATAGAAAGTATATGAAAGGTATATAAATCAATGTACTTAAAACTATTACAATATGTATTTCCTTGCGCGATGGTTATCGCTTACCATCAAGCAATCCGTCTGCTCGTTTGTCCCCTACAACATAAAAATAGGTTGCCTGTAAAGTCGGATTACGGACTATAATTTTACGTGATAACGCCATAAGAAAACATTGATGAAAAATTGCATACGTTTATGAATTTTCAAGCCGAACGCTCAGGCCGATCGTGCTTCTCTATCGCTTGTTCAGCGCTCTCGCTTGCACGCTCGGCTCAGGCGGAACGAGATAGTGGAACGTGACAATGAGTCATGCATTTTCGTGCGTGCAGCCGACGTTCGTCGATTTATAAGACGTTATCACGTCAAAAAAGCTCTTAAGATGTTTTCAAAATTTTTTCCTCCTCTACGAACGAAGTGGCGGGTGCCTTCTCTTATATAATACTACTTGTGTGGACGCTGTGTGTGTGTGTCCAATACCAAGAATCAAAATGGACGTAAAGTTCAGAGTATCTGTTTGTGTAGTCGATGATTTGATTGGTCACCAGTAATTACACAAATAACTTGCTGAGTCATTATGGTCGATGACCTCAAGTAGGTGAAGTGGTTTATAATCATAACGTCATATGCTACTTCTCGCTTTTTTAGGGTTCCATCCTAAAAAGGAAAACGGAACCCTTATAGGATCACTCTCACTCGTTTCTGTCTCCGAAACTACTGAACCGACTGAGTTGAAAAAACTATTATTGTGTGTTGTGTGATATATCAAATGACCTTTGACCTTTCAAATATATATTTCTTTATCATTTTAAACTATTTCATTTTGAAGTTTTTAAAAACAATTGCCAAAAGTTGATCAGTGCCCCAAGTGGGTCAAAGTTGACTTTGATGAACAAATTTAACAAGGTTTATTTAATATTTTCTTTTGTTCCCGCGATTAACACTCATTTAAATAAAACAATTTAAACGGATTATATCGCTTATATTATCTCATTTTAAATTCCCGACGTATCGGAATTTTTTCAGCTTTTATGGTTTACGTACATTAGCTATATACTTACTTACTTAGTTACAGATAGAGGACCTAAAAATATTTTTTATTCAGAAAACGTAAACACCTTTTGCTGCATTTCAAACTTACGCTTGAGGTTCCGGATCTAAAAACGATACAATAGACCACAGATCGTTACTTAGCTTAGATGCCCACTTCGTACAGTCAGCATCAGACAATAATAACCCTATTGGCATCAAAACATGTATCGCAGGCGAATTTTCACTTCAACTTACGATTTGTCACGTTTGTCGTGTCATTTGCATAGACTGACATTTTCCAATCTGTCACATAGTATACATGACATGTGAAAACGGACACAAACATGTGAAAGGAAGGTCGTGGTAGAGTCAACAGAAACAGTAGATGATCATTTAGTTCCTTGTCACTTTCACTACTATAATGCATCCCAATTGTCGCAGTATTGTTACGTCATTGCGACAAAGCACTAAATTGACCATCTACTTTTGCTGTTGACTGTACAGAATCCCATGTTTTTCGCACACAGTGAAATTTTTCATACATTTTTTTCTAATGTTGCATGTTGTGATGACGATCCTTATTGGGAGATGAGATTAATTATAACGTTTATTATTTACTTCTGTGTTTGACATTGTAACATTTAATATCATTTTACTTTATCATGATGAACATACTTATAGCTTTGACTAATCCAAATTTATACTTATTTTCTCTAGTAAGAAATAAATAAAATCATTAGAAATGTATTTTCCTTGCCGAGAATTATGGAATCTATGTTAATATTTACCAATTTTCATTGAATTCTGTAGAAAATAAAAACGGTAACAAAATTTAAATTCGGCCCTAAAAATCTGTCGGTGTTTCTGCGATTTGGGAATCTTGGGATAATTCGGTTCTTAATGAGTGCTTCTGGTTGTGCTGCGCTCAGGCTTTCAATGGGACTGCCCATTGTTTCTTTTGGCCAAATACGTTACATGGGAGCCAAGATGGCGTCCGAATTGGCCGTCGGGCCACAGATCAGTTATTGTTTTAGTGTGGTAATCAATGCAAATTTATCATATGCGACCTACATTAAGCGAGTTTAGGAAACATTATAAATATAATGAAACCGTTTCGATAAGCGCAAGTTTTAACATAGCTGCACGACAAAGTTCTTAATTTCCTCATACAAGGTGGGAACATGTGACGTTACAAATTCGTAGGCTTTAAGTATGAAGTGCTTTTAGGAAAGTCCAAAAATGTGATTTTAACAGTGTTGTATCTATCTCGGGGAGTTTTTATGAGATGTAATAAACGATCACAAAAATATAACTAATGATCACGATGGCGGAGGGGGGTCCGAGAAGGCTAACTTTTTTACACAGCAGGAAAGTCAAAAAATAAAACGAAATTACTCCTAACTGATTAAAATAAAACAATTTAACGGATTATATCGCGTATACTATCTCATTTTAGTTCCGGACGTTTCGGAAGCTTTTCAGCTTTCCATGGTCACGGGTGAGATAATATACGCGATATAATCCGTTAAATTGTTTTATTTCAATGAGCAATAATCGCGTAAACAGAAGAAAATATTACTCCTAAAATACACGTGATCTTCAATTGGGGGAAGGGGTAGCTGTATAATCACCAAATATCACCAAGGGGGAGGGTTGGGTCAAAAGTAGGCCAAATATGATCACATTATTTCTAGACGAGCCCTTACCAAAAATTATGGGCTTTGTTTGCAGGTATATTATTTGTTATCAATTATGAAAAAATATTTCAAGTATACTTACCGTACACTTATATTAGAAGCAAGATGCTGTCACGTAACAATAGGCTCTTATGTAACTGCAATCAATTCGTATCTACTCTGATTTATAGTTCAATTTCAAAATCTGACGGTTTCCATTTTAATTATTTAGTTATTTAAACGTTGTTCCGTTAAAATATAAATGAGATTTTGTGTGATCAGTAAAACTAACGTATGTTTTAGTGACGAAACTACTTACACTTCATACCCGTAATCGCACGATTTTGGAATGCAATAATAAATCTGAGTAGGTATAGTATATAAGCTATCATTTATTTAATCTATTATGAAGTAATATACATTGAAGATATATTCAATATCGAAATATATTTACTTTTGTTTGTACGTTTGTTTATGTCTTTGCGGCTACATCACGCCACAACGGCTAAACAGATTTCCACTTTTTTTGTTACATGGGTAGCTGAGCATCCATTCACCTTCTATGTAATCATAAACAGAGGTTTCCTTGGCTCAAGTTAAAAGAAAAAACATATTCCTATTTAATCATATACTAGTTTTTGTATGTACGTAGTAAAAATATGTATGTATGGGTACACATATTTTTACTACATGCTTACGATTTTACGATTACAATAATTAAAAACAAATGAAAACAACACAATTAATTTTCCATTCACATTCGTGTACGAGTAACATGCTCGTAGTATCCGGCCAGACTCAAAAGACAAGCCTTCAAAACAATAAAAAAAAAACAAAGACGCGTCTACACCACTTCGTCTGTGGCCAGTCACGCTCCTTAACGGCCGACTCTCATGGCGGCGAAAAAACAAGCATCAGAAAAAACGGCTGTTTAAAAAAAAGGCCGGACCGCGGCCACGTACTCACATATTTTTAAGACCAAGGTTATCTTTTCGCGAGCCTGTACCGACGTATAGGTTCGTTATTTATGTCGGATGCACTGTTGTTTTGTCGAGTCGTTTTGTATCCGATTGTTTGTGAGTATTTGTATGGTTTTAATGGTGTGTGGAACTGAACTGACGTGAAATGTTTATATACTCAAATTGAATTTACTAAAATAGCTATTTATTTAAAAATTGTTTATGCGTTTTTTAATAATACCTTGTTTTGTCTTAATATATCTTGCGTACGTAGTATATAGTTAAGTGAACACAACATTAAAAAGAAAAATGAAAACGTTCATTACACTTTAGTAAGTTTCGATAAGAACATTAAACCATTACACATGGCTCGCTTTACAGAGCTATTATTTTATGTTTTTTTGGCGGAAAGCGACGTAAACATATACAGCAAACTGCGGCAATATGCCTCTTTCTACAAACTATCTCAATAAAATAAAACTAACAAACAACGAAACACACACTGACAAAATATTTTCTTCTGTTTCCGCGATTATTACTCATTTAAATAAAACAATTTTAACGGATTATATCGCGTATATTATCTTATTTGAGTTCCCGACGTTTCGGAAGCTTTTCAGCTTTCTATGATCATTGATCACGGTTGTCAACCCGTGTTTCACACACTGACAATTTATAATATAAACTGACATGACATTTGTTCACATAGTTCACTGGTTTAACGTCCTAAGTTAGTGATAAATACTCCCAAGGTCCTCGAACTTACCTGAATAAAAAAAAAGTAGTTTTTGTTCTGTTATCGCAATAAGGTAACAATCACGATGACTGATTATAAACATCTTAGATTTAAATAAAAAAATGATCTAACATCATAATAGGTACATAAACTTTTTACATCTCGGCATTTCGAGTCGTTCCTATCGTAACAATTGATCTACCGTTACCGCAGATTAGGCGTTAAATATCTCAAATTATTATTGCCAGTGTTACCAGTTCTTAGACCAGATATAGCCGTTTAACGGCCAGGACGAAGCCATTATAAAAACACTGGTTTATGGTCCGCAAAAAACAAATCACCTAGAATCGAGTATTTCTGATGACTTATTGAAAGATCCTTTGTTTAAACTAAATGTATAGTAGTAGTCAGAAGCCTTAAAACGTACGTTTTCGTGGAATCCTGTTTGGATAGACATTCAAAGATTATTATAATCAGAACCAACGAGACAGAAGGTATATTATATAGCATAGTCTAAAGAAGGATTTTTAATTAGCTGGAGTAAACTGACGCTTACGGACACACGTCGACCGTGATTACTTCATTATGGCAAAAGTACAGTATTACTTATGAATAAAAGTTACCATAATATCACCGGTTATACGTATTTTAATGTATATTTTTGTAAAATTCTTTCTAAACAACGAAATATTCACGTTGAGTCAGTTTACTCCAGCTAATTAAAAATCCTACTTTATAAGGGTTAGGGAAAAGTCCATGAAATCCCGCATCCCGCTCCTTCGGAGCGAGGCGCCAATTCAACAACTCTGAAATGGTCAGCTCATGACCAAAAGAGACAAAAAGACCAATCAAAAAAATAAAAATAAGAAGTCGATGAAATCGTACCGGCATTTAAATCGTAGCACCTCTAGATATTATATTAACTAACATTGTTTTCATGTCGGCAATATTCGTGATGATGATGACGTCTGACGTCTGAGAAACGTTACTATTTCAATATGGAGCGTAAGTAAAAAGCGATACGATACAACCAAATTTCCTCTGTATACCATAACAATGTTAATTAATCGTATTAACTTGCTAGTTGGGTTAGCAATTATAGAGACGTCGGAGTATAATTAGATCGCTTAGTTAGTTGACTTCAATTAATAATTCATATATCGGTCCCTGCGTTAAGCTTTGATCAGATCTGAGAGAGTATCGCGGTATAGAAATTGAAAATAATTGTTACTGATACCCAGAGCAAACGAAATGGAGCCCCAGCTTATATACATAAATATTGATATTTGTTTATTTATTTTATCGAATCATATAAAATGCAACACCAATTCGTTACATGGATTCTTAAGCTTACCTAATACTTAACTAATCTAATCTAACTATCTTACAACTACCTACAAGGTATTTATCTTGCTCTCACTCTAGCACTCTCTTCCATTCTGTGATATGAACTAGTGTGGTAATTCGGCTGTATTAAACACGTACGTGATATCCTGTAATTGACTCTAAATTACCTCAAAAGGAAAAAACTGAACCCTTATAGGATCACTTTGTTTTCCGTCTATCTCTCCGTCCGTTCGTCCATCTCTCTGTCTGTCAAGATCCTTTTATTGACGCATGGAGGTATCAAGTTGAAATTAATATCAAATAGGTGCTTTTTGGTATTTATGTCCGCGGTTCCTTGAGGCTGTAAAAAAATCAAACTTCTAAGTCAACGCAATCAAAAGGTCATTAAAAAAACCATACAAAATACCGTCCATGGAAAACCTATAGGGCCAGCTCTTATAGCACAACCCACGAACTAAATCTGTAAATTTTATTTTTTGATGTCTGTCTAATGTCATTAACCAATATAAAATGACCCCACACTTTTTGCTTAAGAGTAGGGCTCTGCTAACACTGGATTTTCATAGATATGGCCGTTTTTGGCGTATATTTTGTATGAAACCATCAAAGTGCGACTCCTACTCGCACTTGGCCGGTTTTTATTTTCGATATTACTAATATAATTGAAGCTGTTGGTTCTCCACGTAAATAAATATATCTAAAGGGGCGCGTAGGGCGTCGTCACATAGCTTCTTCATTCGCTTGTCTTTATCCCATTTACTTAGGGTCGGCGCAGCATGCTTTTTTCATCCATATCTCTTTATCACCCGTCCTCTCATCACTGACCTTCCTGTTCATGTCGCCTCTCACGCAATCCATCCACCTTTTCCTTGATCCTTCTCTTACATCCACATGCATACCTAATACCCTTCTTGTCACATGATTTTCATCCCTCCGCATAACATGTCCATACCACTGCATGCGATTTGCTCTCAGCTTATCGGCTATGGGTGCTACTTTCAGGCTTCCTCTTATATACTCATTCCTTATCTGATCTATTGCCGTAGGGCAAACCCCTAGATCCTGTGGGTAGAGATCCCTCCGGGAAGTATTCGAATCACAAAATCCGGTTCCACTTTCGGTACCGACTCCGCTTAACAACTCCTCGACTCCTCCTTCGCTCCGCGATACCGAAGCAAACCGCTCCTTCATTCGGCCCCAAACCGATAGGTTACCTAGTCTGAGTTGATAACTCTTCGGACTCAATAAGATGAGACCCGGTTCCGCTTACGGATTCATATCATATAATCTTCAACTCCGGATTATCCCATTTTTACCTGTGGGCCGTAGTGAACTCAAAAGAAATTGATGCCACAACAGAGCAACCTGACAGTTCAGGATCGCGACCATTTGATGTCGTTATTTAATGCACCAAGGCCTTACAAGCCGATCGGTTTTCTGCCATCAGAATAGATGCCTATAAAATTATGTTCAAGGCATGTAACACCCAAATAAACCCAATACAGGCTGAACTCTGAAGTATTTAAAGGTCAATCAAAAGGATTTAATAGCAAGACGTCAGAAACCAATATAAAAGCAGATATATATTATCGCCACAATTTATTGCGGCCGAGAACCGTTTATTTATACTCTTAAAGTTTACTTATTTTAAAATTTTATTGCTACAGTAAATAACGCGACACTGCATGGCCTTTAGAATGTATGTGTGTGTGAGTATGACCCACTTATCAAAGTTGATGTTAAAGTTGTGTGGTTTAGGGCCAATATCACTGATCTTTTAGGGTTAAATTAAAAGCTGATTAACGGCGGCGGTTAATCAGCTTATTAACACTTAAAGGAATGGTGTAATAAACTTCATTGTGACAATATCTGCATCTTGCATGTGACCAATCTTCGCCAGAATTTTTATCTGTGATTTAGGTATGACTAGAAGGGCAACTTTGATCGCGGAGGAGAAAAAGTTATAACCCCTCTTTCTTTTCATCAGCGTAGTTGGCTAAAAATTATTCAGTAACCATCTGTGAATAACTGGCTACCCGTGTACTAAAAATAGATGAAATCCGTTGAACCTATTCGGAGTGATAAAGCCACACCGACACATACCAAAAATACAAAAAATCCAACCTTTTTTACAACTTTATATGATAGTACAGACAAGCCTCGTACGTGATAGGTTTTCTATGTAAACTTTTACCCTAGATTTTAACTGCGTAAGGAAGGAATTTATTAGTCTAAAAAAAAACCCTCTTTAAAGTACGCTTCAGAGTAAAATTTCATTTCTCATTGAGACATTGGTTAAGGCCATCATTGGTTGAAGGTAACTGTAAAGAATTTTTGTTAAATTAGCACTGAATAGGGTCTCAGATCAAGTGACTCGTCGAATCCAACTCAGATGGGCATTTTTCGAGAAGCTACGTTATATTTTCTCGTCACAAATACCGCAGTGTCTTAAGACGAAGGTTTTTAACCAGTGTGTGACATACCGCTCTGAGAAATGGTCACACACAATAGACCTAAAAGTCACTCAAAGGGCAATGGGGCGAGCTATCATCGGAGTGTCCATGCGTGATCGAATCAGTAATTGGAAGATCTGCAAAAGAGTTACTAGACTTATGTGGTAGAAGGTGGGGTAAATTGCTCGTAGAACAGATGGCCGCTGGGCCAGAAAAGTTCTCGAGTGACGACCGAGTACAGGACGACACATTGTAGGAAGGCCCCCAATTAGATGGACCGATGATCTGGTGAAGATCGAGGCAAACCGTTATGAGAGCGGCGAAATCCTTGAGTGAGGCCTTTGTAAAGCAGTGAACGTTCTTGGGCTGATATAATGGTCTCGGATATAAACGTTAACAGATTTCCCGATTATTTACCTACACCCTCAGGTATCTGGGCCTGAGCCTTAAAGGTTATCTATACTTTTAAAAAGTTGAAAAAATGAAATGTGTGTACATTGAAGATATTAAAAAAAAATGATTGTAACAGACTATTTGGGGATCAGTAAATCAAATGGGTTAAACGGTTTTCAATTATTTTTGGTACACGGGTAGCTGGGTATATCTTCAGATGGTTATAGGATACTTTTTACCCCACTACGCTGAAGAAAAAAGAGGCGTTATGACTTTTTCTCCTCCGCAGACGACGTTGCGGTCACTTTCTAGAATATAATAATTTTCCTTATACTCGTAGTAATTTTCCATAAGCCTTTCACTTGTTTCTTCTATAAAATAGCTTATGTTGCCAATGAAAATGTTTATCGAACGCTGCAAAAAGCAATAAAGAAAACGTGCAATGTATTGAAAGCTGTAACAATAAACACGGACAGAGCTTGGGCGTGTCCGAATAATTAATTCAGGTAATAAGCGATTTAATAGAATTACAGTTTAATTCAATTACAGTACGGTGGATTACTGGGTCTATTGCCGAGTAATTATAGCCGTTTGAACAATAAATAGGATACACAGTAAAACAGATTTGTGTTTAATAGTAACATAGTTGCAGGGACAGTTTAATTAATAAAATTGATTACTACAAGTGCTAGTCTTAATAAAATTAATAATTAGTTACACCTTATTAAGCAAGCTAACATTAGAAACATATGAAGTCGTTTGATGTTTACCTTTATAGCTATTTAGTACAACTTCGTCAGCGGAGGAAAAAATATAACGCTGTCCTTTTCTTGAGCATAGGCGGATAAAAAGTATCCTATAACCATCTGTGGATGACGTTACGTCCATGGTCTCGAAGGACCTGGAGAGACGGGTATCAATATCTTTTCGCTGCGCGAATATTTCCATCTACCCGCGCTTGGTCTTGATTATTCATTTGAACACTAAAGTTCGCGCGGCTAGAAGATGTTGATACCCGCTTCTCCAGTTCCTTCGAGACCTTGGACGGAACGCGACGAAACCTAGAAGAATTACAAACGAAAGATAAATAAATAAATCTTATTTATACTAGAGCTCTCGGTCGTGTCCGGGTTTCGTGTACCCGTTTCCGTGTACCCGTTTCCGTGTTACACGGAAACGGTTTTCTGACCCGTTCGGAACGTGTAATTAAGACTCGTGTACCCGTGTACCCGTGTACACGGGTCTCAATTACACGCGGGTCCGATCCGCCGTCGACGTGTAGTGGCAATCCAACGGGTTGTCTTTACTTTAAGAGCGTGTGTGAGAAATCGAGAGTGATATTTCGTCTTCAAACTTGTGCGTTTTTTATTTCCACGTTTAAGCAAATGTGCAATATGAAACGGTATATTATTTTACGACGATAGGATTAAGAGGAAAAAAACGAGTCGAGCTGTAAAACTGTAAAACTTGAAACATATAAAAATAAACACGTGGAAATGAATAATTTAGAAAATATTAATTAATCAACTTAAAATAATAGAAGCTTCTTAAAAAGCTATCTTATAAATATTTCCTATTGAATTAAAATTCTGGACAGAGTAATCAAATAATACATCAAAGATTTCTTAAGGCAATCTACTTTAATTATAAAAATACAACTAAACTATTTTTTAATCACATTATTGATGTGAAAAATTACAGGTTTACCTAAGTGTACCGAAGCCTAACAAGAATATGCGTACAATTATATAACTTGTGAGGCAAAAGCGAAATCAAATCGTAAGTTATATTTTCTAGGTTAGACAAGATAATGTAAAAAACCGAAAAAAAAATTTGGAAAAGTCATAAATTTATTGGGTACTAGCTTCTGCCCGCGACTTCGTCCGCTTAAAATCGTTTATCGCGGATAAGTGTATTTTCCGGGATAAAAAGTAGCCTATGCCCACTCCTGTGACTCAACCTATCTCCATACTAAATTTCATCCAAATCGGTTCCGCGGTTTAAGCGTGAAGAGGTAACAGACAGACAGACAGACAAACTTTCGCATTTCAAAATAATAGTATGGATTAATTTTGATCAAAATGGTAGAATATTAAAATGTTATACTTAACTAAAACTGCATTCATTTAGTAGTTTTATTAAGTTTTAAATACTTTTGATGCTCATTGCAGTTAGCGAAATGGCAAATAATATATATTTGTAAAATGATAAATCACTCCGCTTAATTAAAAATACTTCTGTAGTAAACAACATGATAGACATTAAAGCGCAACAGATCGTTGGTAATTTGGTTTAGTAGCAACTGAATAAATTAATAATAATAAATCGATTATTTTAGAAAAATATCACAAGGACAGGAGTACTTATTATAATTGTCTTCGAATATTTGTACAAATGAACAATGATATGGCTTAAGTAAATAAATAAATATTTTTTTCACACACCATCAGAATGAAAAAAATAAAATGTAGGTACTTACTTGTTAGATGTTGACGCTGGAGATTTTAAGAGAACAAATTTTAAATACTTTCCTATGGCTCCTGTCAAACTACCACAACACAAAAACTTATTGTTAGTCCGATCACTGCACAAGTTACAATAAGCTGTATCACAGAGATTGGTGGCGTATCTCCACACCCAACTTCTTTTCATATTGAAAGTTTTTAACTATAACAAATTTAAATTTTAACAAACAAAGTATGACTCTCAATGTTGACCGACAGTGTGGGTACGTAAAATCTTAATAACAACTAGTGAGTACATTATAAATTCAAAGCTGCCCCCTCCAAAAGGGCTAAGGAAAGTATTTCGCTTATTTATATTAAAACAAAACGACCTTTCATTCAACTTTAGCGAACAAAAGTTGTTCCAGGTAATAGCCGAGTGTCAAAGTTACTCATATATATTATTAGTAAAATTGCCACGATTTATTTACGACGCAAACAATAGGTATTGTCTTTAGCTACACGTGCAGCGTAACCCTAAACCCACTCACATCTTATCTCGAAAAGGGCCGCCTCGGCAGGTAATGTACCATGTTACCATGTATAATAGTCGTACCTAATACTTTTTTTCACCTAACACCATATTTATCCATTATTTATAGTAAGTATCCATTAAAAGATATCATTAGATAACAAGATTAATACTAGGACGATTTCTATAAACTTTTAATCGTGTATCATATCATGTGCGATTAAAATTTTAATCGCAAACCAAAAATTGCTTAGACCAATATAACTCTAATTAATGCTAAAATATTAGATATTTGAGTTCGTTATTAAATTTGAATAGAAATAAATCTTGTCCGCCGTACGCAATGATATAAAAACAGTTATTCAATAATGACCAATTATTCGTTTCAACTTCAACTCAAACCAATCCGGGCGGGTTGCCCCGACGGGTATTCACTACCCGAACGGAGCCGAGACCCGCGGATACGGACCCGAACTTAGAAACGTTTCCTAAGAGGAAACGTTTCTTAGTTCCGTGTAGATCGGGTTGTTAGCCCCGCCGGTGTTAAGGACACGTGTACACGTTTCCACGTGTAACACGGATAGCTGGAGCTCTAATTTATACGCGATTAAGCCTCAATTGTTGTATTGTGATGACTGAAAATCGCGTTAGTTTAAATCAATGACTCGGTCGATTGTCGTCTTATGTATTACCCCAAATATTTCTTTCTTTCCAACAACTTGGCGGTTACACTCCCAGTGCTCAAATTCTCAAGCGTAGCAGTACTTGCTATAATTATATCAGCTATAAAGACATCCGATAATGGGTAATCTAGAAGTAGCCTATTACACTGTCAAACCCCACGGCTTAATTGTGGTGGTAGCAGTTTTTGTTACTAGCCAAGCTTTGCTTTACGCGGGAAAATGTTTTAATCATTGCCATTGCATCTTCAGATAATTGTGATTGAGACAAATTAAATAGCACTGGCAACCCTTATACACGTTTGTTCATGGGTGTTGGATTTTTTTATTTATTTAAGCATTATATTATATTTGACTATGAAAGTATGTGTATCGTCGCCTGGCGCCCATTGTACAAGTTTTGCTTAGGACTAGGTTAGTCTATAAGATGGTCCCTGCATTTTATTTTCTAGAAGATGCCTGCAACTTCGTTCGCGGAGGAGAAAAAGTCGCACTTACCCTTCTTTTTTTTCGGCTTAGTCAGGTAAAGAGTATTCTATTACCATTTGTTGATACCCAGTTGTGCCAAAAACAATTGTAATCTGTTTAGCCGATTTGGCGTGATGAAGCACATCACGACACATACAAAAAGTTTCACTATTTTTTTTCAGGTGTGCACGAGAATTGTCTTGCTTTGGCCGTTAAGGAGTGTGTTTAAGTGAATAATAATAATACTACATATTTCTATTGCAATAGACAAAAAAAGTCCATCGAAACTACAATATCATAGCCCGATATCTCTTTCCGTTCAATGCAATAGTTCCAACATCTGCTGGGTCCTGCTCATGGACGTATTTTCTTATTGATATGATCAGGAGCAAGTCCCAGCAGAAGTACAGCCGCAGCAAACTTCTCGAAAGGGCTTCTACGTGTTGGATCCATATCCCCACGCAAGCCTCTCAAAAATCCGGGACGTACGAGCCCGTGACTTTCGGACAACATAGGATCCACAGTGTATTAGTAGTGGCCTATAACTATGTTAGTATACATATTTAACTAAGGACATGGTATTATTAACTAAGTGTTGCATTATAAGTTTATAAGTCACTCACTTCTTACGGCTACTGTCATCAGAAGGCTGTTACTGCTGCCACGTATTTTAATATAGTTGTCATATAGTTGTCTTATTTTTTTTTTATTGAACCGCAAAGAAACCCAAGGTAACGTTGAACTTTCTTTTGGATTAGAAAAAAATACTGTAATTAGCGACGACTATTTTTAAATATTGCGACTCGCAATATTTACAAAAGATTAACCTTTTTTTTCTTTATTTCACCTTTTTAAGCTTAATTTGATATTCTACATCTTAAAATTTATATTATAGCACACAGTTTGAATTTAAAGGAAAAAATCAATGTGACCTACTAGTTTACAAGCAAGATTTGAACCTGCGACCTCTTCTTTAACGCAGAAGTGCTGTGACCAATTGAGCTATCGCAACTTTACGTATACCTTCGCGGCTTGAAATTTTCGAACACAATCTAGTTACTTATAATTGCATCTTCTCTGCAAAAAAGATGTGACAAACTTACCGTATGACACCAAAAAAACATACTGCTACTTACAAATACTTACTTACTACTGCTTACTAATTAGTCTTACTACTTCTTACTACTGCTTAACTACTAGGAGGGCTATTTTTTTCTGCAGCTCTGTACTTAATTTTTAAATTCTCACTTTACATTTTATTCAACATCACCATATCGAAACATTTCAATCACAACCCAAACTAAGCGCATTTTACCTGCCCAGTCAAGTGTACTACTCAGAACACAAAATGATATAACTTCATAGCAGTTTAGTGGCACATTCGTCGTTTCGCTACGAACTAGTATCTCGATCCCTTCATTTTTTCTGCCGTCCGGAGGTCAGTGGTAACAGTAGGTATTGCGGTAACCGCTTGTGGGCGCCGAAATCAAGACAGTAAGAAAAATCCGGCCAAGTGCGAGTTGGACTCGCGCACCGCGGGTTCCATACAAAATATACGCTACAAATAGCCGTATCTATGAAAATCCAGAGTTAGCAAAGCCTTTTTCCTAAGCAAAATGTATGCGGTGTTTGAACATTTTATATTGGTTACTGACATAGACAGACAGACATAAAATTGTAATGTTTTTATTATTTGTTGTTAGCTATAACAACAAATAATAAAAACACTATAGGCAACAGAATCATCTGTGAAAGTTTCAACTGTGTAGCTATCACGGTTCATGAGATAACAGCCTGGTGACAGATGGACAAACAGACAGGCAGACGGCCAGCGGAGTCTTTGTAAAAGGGTCCAGTTTTACCTTTTTGGTACGGAACACTAATAAAGATTAATATCCCTTCCGCGTATTCTCGTAAAGCCTTCAGGGATCATCTGTGAAAATTTCAACTGTGTAGCTATCACGGTTCATGAGATACAGCCTGGTAACAGACGGACAGGCAGACAGACAGACGGACAGCGGAGTCTTAATATAATAGGGTCCCATTTTACCCTTTGGGTACGGAACCCTAAAAAAGATTACAATATCCTTCCCTCGTATTCTCGTAAAGCCTTCAGAGAAGGAAAAATAAAAGTCCAAAAATACAATTTTACGGATTATATCGCGTATATTATCTCATTTTAGTTCCCGACGTTTCGGAAGCTTTCCAGCTTTCCATGGTCACGGGTGGACTGAGAAAAGATGTACTTTCCTCTGTCAAAGTTACAATTTGTGCATACTACCCATTTTTTGAAAAAACACAAATAAAGGTGTACATACATGCCAGATGGGCCTAAGCTGTAAAGACAGTTACACATGTGCCAGAAGGGCTTAATTATTTTATTCTAATAATTTACCAAGCAGCATTTCACAAATGAGGCGTACTGAGGAGAAAAAAAACGCTGCAAAGAAAAACTCCCAGGCTACCTCGTTACTAATTATAATATTTAAAAAACAGAGACTATTAAACTACTTTTAAACAGATAAGATATTTTACACCGGTCGGAAATTAAGGTTTTGCAGTCCTGTGTCTCGCTTGTTCCTTGATGAGATGTATTACAGGATCCCAAGCTGGTGGTAGTGACAATCCATCTTCTCTACTGAAAGCTTCCGAAACGTCGGGAACTAAAATGAGATAATATACGCGAAATAATCCGTTAAATTGTTTTATTTCAATGAGTAATAATCGCGGAAACAGAAGAAAATATTAAAAGTCCAAAAAGTTAAAAAAAAAACTTCAGTATTTACTTTTTTCAAATTGCTTATAAATATCCGTTTTTCTCCCAATCTATGCAGTATATACAATTAATCTTGTTTCGGCACCGGTGCCACCTAAGGAATGTGTAAAATGTTGAAAATTGACGATTTTAGTAAGTTTTTTAACAATGGCAAATGGCACCAACACCGACTGGTAGGTATATGTTTCGCTGAGAGAGCTAAAGAGATTGTTATGGTTATTCTAAAAAAAAACACTTATACTACGTAATTATCTAATTGTCATTTTTAGGGTGCCATAGCCAAATTGGCAAAAACGGAACCCTTATAGTTTCGTCATGTCCGTCCGTCCGTCCGTCCGTATGTCACATGCATTTTACTCAAAAACTACAAGATGATATATTTCTATTGATGAAATTTGGAGAATAGGTTTCATGTATAAGCCGCTACTTAATATCAAGGGGGGCTGATGAAATTTGGAGTATATGTGTCTTCTGTAAGCCGCTACTTAGTTTGATGGTGAAATAATAAAATTAAAAAAATCTAGGGGCACCCATACATGTAACCGAAACTGGAACAAATTTTTTCAACAAATATCAATGTGTGGCACATATTTCGTCAGTTCTTCTAAAAAGACTAAGGTTACTAATTTTTTTTTTTGCGAATATTTTCGGAAATAATCGCTCCGGAAGTAGCATAAATTGTGTCCCCCCTCCTCTATTTTCTAAACGGTATGTTCAAAAAATGATAAAATTATTACAAAGAAAAAACTAAGTAAATATAGCTACTTTCAACAAAAATTGTTTTCAACATGACCAGATATATCGTTTTTGTGTTATTGCCAATAAACTCAGCAAAAAGACGTAAGTGCCGTGAAGATACACTCTTTGGTATATCGTATTATTATCATCTGTAGTGCATTTTTTGTATGAACGGCTGAGGAACCCTACACTGAGCATGGTCCGACCTGCTCTTGGCTGGTTTTCATTTTAGCAAGATATCAACAAGAACAGTGCTTAATATGTACGGTCACCGGCATAAATAAATCATTCAGTCCCTTGTCACTTTAACGTCGTGTTTGAAATGTCATACGAAATTGTCAAACAATTAAAATCGACAAGGTACAGAAATCATCAGTTATTTATGACGGTGACTATACAGTTTTACATGACACCTGTAGCTTCAGCGGCTGACTTTACATAATCCACAAAATTATTAACTCATTCAATAGAATAACTCACATATTTTACTATTCCTATCAATAATCCCATGATACTTTTCCAGTCTAACCAAATCAAATCAAAATATTCTTTATTCAAGTAGGCCTAGTTACAAGCACTTTCGAAATGTCAGTTACATGAGAGTGAATGTTTGCTGGGAGAAATACAATATGATCCAACATTTGCTGCAAGGATTAGGGAAACCCAGAAAAACCTAATCAGATCATTTAACTTAAGTGTAATATTATTGATAAATTCATCATTTTAAAAATTAAAATAAAAGTCTAAATAAGTAACGTCAAAAAAACCCAGTGTCAAACGTCTCTTTAAAAATACATTCCATAAATATTACACAATGTCGTTCCCTGTCATTACTTAACTCTATATCATTCGTGGTTGGCTTATACAAAAAGAACTTGGCAGTCAATGAACAAAATCCGATTATATGTCGCATTACCCATTAAAGAACTCTTCAAGGGCTCGAAGACTTTTTTGTACAGTGGAGTTCACAAATGTTAACTTTTTGTAAGATTATATTCCGTTAATATTTGAGAACTTTTGGCAATGTATATATAATTTTTGGCAGTGTATATATAATTTTGAGTATAATTTTACATTGGGAATATATCCGTACTTCTATACTATTATAAAGTTGTAAAAATGAATTTATTTTCAAAAAAATAGTGATAAGTATGTACTATTTAGACGTCACTGAATCGATTTTATTTTTTATTTTTGTATGTGTTCATCACGTCATTTCAACTACTTTTGGTACACGCGTAGCTGGGTATCCACAGATGGTTAAAGGATTCTTTTTACCCGACTACACTGAAGAAAAAAAGAGAGGTATTGATTTTTTTCTCCATCATTTACATGTTCCATGCTCACGGAACTGAGAAAACATAATTATATTATTTTTCTGTAGCAAAGTTTATGTAAGTGTGTATGGCGTCCAAAAACGGAGGGAATTAAAATGAAAAAGATATAAGCCATATAAGTGAATATTTTTTAATTCATTAGTCAGTATACAATTAAAGGTTGGCACAGAATCAAAACTGTTGAATGTCAATCGGGAAGGGCGTTGCCCAGCAGAAAGACAGCCTTCATTAAGAAAGTAAGGTTATGTTCTGTCACCTCCAAAACCTAAAGTGATTGGAACTAAACAGAGCTTTTAGGCTACAACAGCCCTTTTTCCCCAACCAAAAGGGTTTTCTATAGAACAGATATCACTGTTTCAATTGAATCGAACTTACTCCAAACTAAAATCCCACTTAGCAACAAGCCCGCCAAACGGACCAAAAGAACCATACCAACGTATTTTCTCATATAACTTCGTACAAGTCCGTGCCCATACCGCCTCGCCTAAAACGACATATAAATATTGTCAAGTCGTGTCGCTTACGTCGTCTTAAGCAAGATGGCCGCATAGCAACGAGACGCTGCCCTCCCCCCGCCTGCACCTACCTGCGCAAGCGCTCCCAAAAGGAACAAGAGCCTGCATTCCAGTGCCGCCCTACAGCCTTCGATGGGTAGGGGTGCCACGAAGGGATTTCATAATCGTTTTAATTTTATTATTTTCGTTTTTTCAATTGTATGTCGTATTCGGATTCTAATAAAAATTGTATCTTACCATTATTTCACATTGCCATTAATGAAAAGGTCTCATTACTCGACGGCTCAAATCAAATAATGGTCGCCCTGTTCGTCACCTCTATTGCTACGAATTAAGATTGAAGGTGCCAAATAATGGGACAGTGTGGGGCACTGGGACATTTACATTACATTTTAATTGTAGTTTGTGCAACTGGTAATTAATAATAGGCATTTAAATACGAATAGGTATGATACGAGTGATTTAATGCTAAATTATGTTTATTTGCATGTATATTTACTATACGAGTAGGTACCAACTTTATCAACTTAAAACATTCATCATCATGATATTCATGATGGTTTTTGATTAGATGATGAATAATTTGTGTAGAGTCCTGAATACATATTACATAATCGGGAGCGGCCATTAGTTTACCGATATCGGTGCTGTAATATCCTAACTCTACTGGTTATAATAATATAACATATAGTTTTGAGTTGATTAATTATTTTATTCCTTAAAGGGAGTCTGATTAGACAGTTATGTCAGCTTTCAAACAATTTATTGCCTTGAAAAGGCGTTGCATAAGATTTTGAGGTAGTTATTCCAAAGCAAATATCTATGCTTAGTCAACACTAAGGCCTAACATAGATAACAAGTAATCTGTGACGGCGAAACGTTTGAAAACCATCTAGAAAGAAGCTAATAATCTTGAAACGTAGGGCCTGAACAGGTTTTCTGAAATAATAGCTAAAAACATTCTCGAACAAACATAAACAAAGTAATTTCAAATCAAATCACGCGTTTAAGAGCAACGATGCACGCAGACACCTTGTTTCGATGGGGGTTAAAAATAAAAAGAGTGTCAACCCTGAGCCTCCGGCACAACGCGGCTGCGCCCGCGCCGCTCTATAAATACTGCCGGCGATTAATACAGCGCCCGATTCTGCTGTCCGTTACTGACGAGCCGCGGTACCTGATAATGGGGACTGTGCAAGCACCTAAGTATATTAATTAAGTCATTATGCTGAGCCTACGTCAATTAATTTAATCCTCGGTACACCAATGTACTGCCAGCATTCAAAGCTTTAAGCTTATTGCCTTGTAAGTTGTAAAGACATTGCCGATAATGATGTATCGATTCCAAAGCAAACTTATCTAAGCAGATAATAATCAGAATAGGGAATGTTTACGACATACTTTACCACTATAAATAAATCATCATAAAAAAACAACGGGTTGCACTCCGGGAGTGCCGGCAGAAGTGAAAACTTGAATATTAACGTTGACGTAACAGTTTTTCGATCAGGTCGCGTGTCCGTCTTACGAATTTTCAATCTGTCGGTCACGTGACCTGTCGCGAGTTTAACATTTTTTCCCCATCACAAAAAGTGCACAGCGCCGTTAAAGAAGTTTCCACTTCAAAAATCACGATGACATAGTAAACAATACAATGCAAACGACAGATGTGCACCTAAAATTGTCTCCACTCAGCAATGCCGCGGGCGCCGACGGCTCTGGTTATCTGTAGAGCCAGCGGGTGCAGGATAGCATACTATGCGACTTTCGTTCGCGGAGGAGAAAAAATCATAACCCCTCTTTTTGTTTTCAGCGTAGTTGGATAAAAAGATCCTATAACCATGTGTGTTTACCCAGCTACCTGTGTACCCAAAATGGCTGCAATCTGTGTAGCCGATTGGTGTGATGAAGCCACAACGACACATACTCGTACAAACATACAAAGAATAAAAAATATTGAAATAAAACAATTTAACGGATTATATCGCGTATATTATCTCATTTTAGTTCCCGACGTTTCAGAAGCTTTCCAGCTTTCCATGGTCACGGGAGGACTGAGAAAAGATCTATTTTCCTCTGTCAAAGTTACAATTTGTGCAAACTAGCCATTTTTTTGAAAAAACACAAATAAAGGTGTACATACATGCCAGATGGGCCTAAGCTGTAAAGACAAACTTTTTTAAGCTGTAACGGATTATACGCGATATAATCCGTTAAATTGTTTTGTTTCAATGAGTAATAATCGCGGAAACAGAAGAAAATATTAATAAAAAAAAATGTTTTGTGCCTTCCAAATAGTCTGTTATTATCATTTTTATGGGAATATCTTCAATGTATAAATAGTAAAGACTAGGTAGTGCCCGCAATTTCATTCGCGGAGTTGCGTTAAAAATCGTACATTTTCGCTTGCAGCCCTTTTTATTATCTCGGCGCGATGAGTATGTTTTAATAAGACGACCGGTTTGGTTCAAATCCCGGTAGGGGCCAATATTTGTGTGATGAGCATACTTGTTTCTGAGTCTTGGATATTTTCTATGTATAGAAGTAAATATATCTGTGAAATAATTGGTAGTCTAGCCATACCCATAACCGAAGCCTTATACGTACTGAGCTTACCATGAGACTAGTTCGATCTGTGTAAAATTGTCCTGTGATATTATTAAATAAGAGATAGACTGAAACACTTTTACAATAACAACAATGTAGCTGGGACTCGCCTCGACTCGTGTCAATATTTAGATGATTTTCGGGGAAAGCGAAGTAAATCATCCCAACATGAAAAGGTGTTAACGACCAATGGATGACATGTATTGTTAGAGCGTTATTATTTGGTATGGCAGTAATAGTCCGAGACAGCACCGTTGTTAAAACTACCCCATCGAATACCAGCAGAACAGTCATTTTATGACTTTGAAATTTGTTTTCATACTTATATTATACATTTTGGTGAGTGTTTTGGGTGATTTGCAGAAAATAATAAATGTACCTTTTCAGTGTCTTAAAATTTTATAAGGAATATACTTTCTCAGTTTCATACAAGAAAAAAACCGCTCGTTGCTAATATACCTCATTCCCGAAATACCAGATTTTGCAAAATACCACATTCTTGATTTATGACATTACCAAACCAATATACCAAATTTTTAGTATAGAACATTCTTAAAACTATTTAGTTCCATGAGTATCTTTCAATTTTATAACCTAGTCAACCTGGTGTAACGGGAATGTCATTTTCTTCTGTTTCCGCGATTATTACTCATTGAAATAAAACAATTTAACGGATTATATCGCGTATATTGTCTCATTTTAGTTCCCGACGTTTCGGAAGCTTTTCAGCTTTCCATCCACCCGTGACGATGGATGAATGAACTTAACATTTGTACTTAACATACAAATTATGCAACATTATCTAACATTCTTAAAAGCTAATTAATGGTGATTAATAAACAGAACGCACCCGGGTGTATATTTTTTGTTAAATATCTTTATCATTATCTATATTATAAAGCTGTAAAAATTAAATGTCTGTACATTGAAGATATAAAAAAAAAAATGTTACGGACTATTTTGCGGTCACTGAACCGAAAATTTTTATTTTTTGTATGTTTGTATGTGTCGTTGAGTCATCATGCCAAATCGGCTTAACGGACTCCAACAATTTTTGGTACACGGGTAGCTGGTTATCTCCAGATGGTTATAGAATACTTTTTACCCAATACTCTGAGGAAAAAAAAGAGAGGTAATGACTTTTTCTCCTCCACGGTCGAAGTTGCGGGCGCCGTCTAGTTAATATATATAACTTGATAATAAGAAAAATCATAGGCGTAGATCTCGGCCTACAAGTTACAGCGCATCGATCATAACGGCCAGACTACTTTCCACTTGATCGATGGGCGGGCCGACCTTCGCGGTTAATACCGACTGAAACCCTTAAATAATGAACATCCATTGCGTGTAATGAGCTTCAGATTATAGGGCGACAACGTTCGCATTTCTCCATAGATGGCGCTGACACCTCTAAGCGATTTTCTGAATTAGGCTTATGGAATTTCTCAATTCTCAACGTCAACGCTTCCCTTTCACGTTCAATATGCTGCGCAGGCATAAATCGAGCATTTGTCTATCACATCGCAGTTAAAAATGTGACCTAGGGGAAAGTGGAGAACAGTGAATCATTGCTTATATTTTAGAGAAATAATAGATTTACACATCTGCCTTGATTGCACTTTGATAACGTATCAGGCGTTCTTCCAATTCGTTTCACCGATCCACTGTTCCCTATCCTCCCCTAGTTGTTTAGTTTTTTTATTGTTTATATTGAATATGTAATTATATTAATCCATAAATGTTTCTGAAATAAACAATTTCATTCATGTATGGATTGCATATATGGATGTGACTCGTGCAATTTGTTAAATTAATGTCGTGTTGTTTATATAAGGTCTTACAGTCTATTATTATTACACCGCACACCGCAATGTTAGCTTAATAATAAAATTAAGAACTTAAAGAAATAAACTATTAAAAAAAATTACAAACGATGATTTTATTTATTGTCATAATTTTTGTCCATTATTTACAAAAGTTTGCAAAAAGGTTTTTAACTTTTTGTTTCCATAAGTTACATTATTTTTGTGTGTAGAAAAAATAATAAATTATACCAGTCATATCCATATTAATATTGAGATCGCTACTTCACATCCTTCACATAGTAAACATTAATTGTGACAAATTGTATTTTTAAACTCTAACTGTCTACGGTTTCAGAATAAAAGCCTATGTAGCTCATACGTACGTTCGTAAACCTCAATTTGTAAATTTATGAGGTGTCACGAGAGAAGCAGTATGTTACACTATACCATTAAAAGTACAGATATAATCCTGCTGCCGCCGTGTCGACCAGAAAGTCATGCTTCCTATCGCACTAGATCAAAGCAAGTTCCAATTCCCTAGATTTCTAAGAAAGTGTACTCGCACCAGTTAGAACCGGTATGGAATAAATAGCTTCATCTGACTAGTCTTCTACGGATTGATTTTTGCATATTTGAATTTCGAACCCTACATTTAAGACGTTCACAACTAGATTTCATTTTGTATGTACTTCTATAAGTACACGAGGCCTTATGTGGCTAATTCAGGGGGGTTATTGCCTAACGAAATGTTGACAATTGGTATCCGAATCAACTGTCATAGCCCATACAAAATCATGACACTTGATTCTGATTCCGAGCGCCAAACGCGTTAAGCAATAGGGGGGCAGGTGTTGTTCCACAAATTCTCTATTTATCAGTCACGGACGTCCACTGCTGAACTTAGGCCTCCCTTATAGTTCGCCACAAGGTGCGATCCTGCGCAGACCATATCCACCGACTCCCCGCGACCCTTACGAGGTCATCCGAACGTTCACTTATTAAGACTGGTTAGCGCAGCGTGGGATGGCCCTTGATGGACGCCTAGGTGGACGGGTGACGTCAGAAGATTCGCGGGGAGTTGGTGGATACGGTTTGCGCAGTATCGCACCTTGTGGCGAACTATAGGAGAGGCATATGTTCAGCAGTGGGCGTTCGTGGCTTATAGATAGATAGTTTGTGTTTGATAGTTTGTCGGGCTAATGGAGGCCTATATTTAGCTGTGCACATTCATGGCTGATAAATAGATACAGATAGAAGACTGGTTTAAGGTCAACTACAGCTGTCAATGTCGGCCATCTGACGGACATAAACAGCCGTTAATCAGCCGTTAACACTAATAGAGCATGATGAAAATTTTGGTCTGATATTTGTACATATTAGTGCCAAGTTTGTCGTCGTAGGTACTTTTATGGTTTGTTGTTTTTAACTCCAAACGAAAATAAAGTGGTGTGTAAAGCTAATGAATCGTATCCGGAACACGACGCTACGCTCACAAACCCAGGGTAGGTTACTCCGAAAGTCCGAAGTTTGAAAAATTAAGTTCGTATCGTGGCGTTCCTCTTGGTCTCGTGTTTATAGTATGTTTGTGTGAGTGGGACGGCGCGATACAAACTTCGAATTTCGAGCATCGGAGTAGCTCCTCAGATAGTTGATATAGCTCGGAAGGCGGAGTTTTCGAATAGTTCCAAAAGTTCTCAGAAATGTATAAGAAACATTCATATCAATTTAATAAACTTTAAGGAGACCGCAGCTTTGTTTGCGGAGGACGAAAACATCATAATACTTTTTTTGCTTCAGCGTAATAAAAAGTATCTTATAACCATCTGTGGATGCCCAAAAACAGTTGAGATCCATTTAGCTGTTTTGGCGTGATGAAGCCACATACAAACACACAAAAAATCCAAAAAACTATATTTTTCGATTCAGTAACCTTCAAATAATTCGTTTAACTTTTTTAATATCTTCAATGAAGAGACTTTAAGTTTACAATAATTAGTGTCAAAACAACTTTATAATAACTAGTATAGAAATTAAACCCTGACGCCTGCCAATTAGTTCGACCCTTATAAAAAAGGCTCACAGACGCCACCGGGGATCATAAGACTAGCTCATTCCTCGTTCAAAGAATTGGCATATCAATACAAAAGGGAAATTAGACTGGCTGCAGTCTAATGGGAACCCTGCCTACTGGGTCCGATTTCATCATCATCATCATAATCAGCCTATACAATTTAATTTAATTTGAGATGCTTCTTTTATTTCATACCGTCAACTGAGGTTACTTTGAACAACGGGGTCAATTGATCACTCATTTTTAATGCATAAGAAATTTGTTTCTAACAGTGTTAATGAGATTTTATTGTTATGGTTGGCAACCTCGTTTAAAGAACATCTTTGACGCGTTAAGAAATACACTCCTTAAAGTTTAAAAATTAATGATCAATGTTACCCCGTTGAACAAAGTAACCCCAGTTTACCGATATTCAATGTAAATGGGTGATTATTTCACCGTTTTAACCGTCGTAATACTCAGTTCGCAGTATTGACCAATTTATATAAGCAATCAACCAAATTTTGATAACAAATGTAAAAAGCCGCGACTTCCACAATACAACGAAAATGGCGCCGCTACTCATATGGAATTCGTCAATATTGGAGACAGAGTAATAAGACGGTTACAACGCTCAAATAATCACTCAAATACCTAGGGGTATTTGGGTGATTATTTGAACCTGTACCTAATGGAAGATACAGTTAAAGAACATTTAGGAAATTTTGAGAAATTCCCGCAATTCTTCCATTCGTAAAGTTTTGGAACCTTTCTATCAGCATTGACATTGGTACCTAGTATCAACAATTTATTTTGACGACACGTTTGTCTAAGTTGATTGGACAACGGTTTACGACGCTGGCGGTCCCGGGTTCGAATTCCGGCCAGTGTAAGTGTTTGGGTGATTAGCACGATTTTTTGTACCAGTGTCTTGGATGTTTTCTTTTATTTAAATATGATATTTATCTAAATAAGTATGTACATCTAATATTTTCTTCTGTTTCCGCGATTATTGCTCCTTGAAATTTTTTGTGGCAAATTATTAAAATATAATAATTAAGCCCTTCTGGCATATGTGTAAGTGTCTTTACAGCTTAGGCCCATGTGGCATGTATGTACACCTTTATTAATTTTTCAAAAATGGGTCGTTTGCACAAATTGTAACTTTGACAGAGGAAAATATATCTTTTCTCAGTCCACCCGTGATCATGGAAAGCTGAAAAGCTTCCGAAACGTCGGGAACTCAAATGAGATAATATACGCGATATAATCCGTTAAATTGTTTTATTTCAATAATTATGAATATCGTCGCCTGGTATCTATAGTACAAGCTTTGCTTAGTTTGGGACTAGGTCGATTTGTGTAAGATTGTCCTTGATATTTATTTATTAATTCGTTTCTTTAAGACTGATTCGATAGTTTATTTTCAAAAGTCCAGCATAATTTTGTTTTCAGACGTCGCCCACAGACCCTGACAGTGTCACGAAGAAACTTGTCAAGCTAGAGGTTCCAATTTCAATAACCATTTTTCATTTCATTTTCAATCGTTGAAGTCCAGTTTGCATCGCCGAGCCGGAGGGCAAGCAACATCTCACATGCACACGTAAAACATAAAAGCTTACGAAGGAATTGGACGTTACAAAATTCAAAATACAATTGCTCTTTTCTCGAACACGCTGTAAACTAGAAATTGTACTTACATGATACCTACTGTCTTATAAACAGGGGTCGGACAAAAAGTGCGGATGACATAAAAATTACGTGCCTAATCTTGCACACAGGATGATGTTTGTATGTAAACTTTCGTGTGACATGTAGTAACGAAGTAATATTAATGAAGTAACAAAATAATCGTAAATAAATCCATGGAATTAATAATACAGGTGGTAAGGTGATGTAGTGAATTAAATAATTTTCACGAAACTTGTATCGTAAAAGTCTTTAAGGCACGATTATTTAAAATTAATTAGGACAAATCTGTGTTTTTATTTTGTAGTTGCAGTCAGGGTATGTTTGCTGCTATCATAAAATTTGCAAGGTTCACATTAAATTCACTTAAATTCGCTCTTTTTTCTACGTTTCCGACATGTTTGCTTGTCTCCAAATGTCTTAATATTGCTTACCTTCGTTGGTATATCTTGATTACAGCAAGAGCAGTATTCGATTACTGTGGCAATTTTCTGTTTTTGGAGGTACGTAATCGAGTAAAGATGACATTTTACAGCGTTTTTCTATACATTACTAAATATAAATTGTCGCTAAATATAATCGCGAAGATACAATAGCGAAACAATAACGAAGTCAACATATTATTCATCTGATTGGCAATGTGTCAGTCAAAGATGTACTTACTCATTTCAAGTTGCGATATCGTTTAATAAAGAGTTTGATAAATGATGATTGTTTATGAAAATCAAAAATACTATTTGAAATCATCCTATAAGTGGTTTGACGTCATCCGCACTTTTTGTCCGACCCCTGATTATAAAGAAAGTTAAATGAAGAATCCTTCTTCATACAGAAGAATGTTCATGCATGTATTAAACTTAGATCTACAAAGCGATGTTAATTTGTTTTAAAGTTTTAATACTAATATTATCACAACACAAGAAACTGCGTATACATATGATTTATTTAATAACCTTTCGTTGGTGATTCTTCGACGTTTCGAACGTCGCGTTATGTCCATGGTCTCAAAGGACCAAAAGGAACTAAAAGGAAGGTTCCTTCGAGACCATGGACGTAACGTGACGTCCGAAACGTCGAAGAATCACCACGAATAGTAACTAAATAGATCATATTTATACGTTTTGTTAGTTGTGTTTTGATAATGAGTGAAAATCGTGTCAGTTTAAATCAATACTGTTGTCTTGGTTAGATATGACAATAAATTGTGCTTACATGCGCTTATTTTCTTGCAGTTTCCACAAAAAAATACGCATGCAATTAGAAAAAACCACCAGACAGCATAATCCTCGACATGTGTTTCGCCTCTCTACGAGGCATCATCAGAAGATGCAGGAAAAGTTGACGGTCAATCTTCCACCCGTGAAATATACTGGCATCTCGAGTACACGCCGGACCGTTTTATTGTCACGTCTAACCAAGGCACTATTTCGTGGAAACGAAACTATAATCCCATTCATCTAATATGGATAGCCCGCAAAGTAACGCCTGAATCTATCAATAAGATCAAATATGGGTCCCAGGATAAGAAAAGTATGTACAAATATCACCAGAGCGAAATCGCGTGAAAGCCTAGATCAGTATATTTGCTGAATTCAATTATTCTTGAAAGGACATCTTAATTTAATTGAATCGATTAATCGACGAACATTACTTAGCTGAGTGACATTCAAAATCCGTCCAAATAATTACCTACAATCTTACCTACACTTTTAAAACCAGTCACTGTATAGCCAACCCCGTTTCAATTATATAACGTCTCAAATAGCAGAAATTCGAGATCAACTTGAAAACGTGCAAAAGTTATTAACTCCTCTTAAGCGCTTTTGTGGTTTAAAAGGCTTTAAACATTTTTTATGTTTCCAACTGAAATTGTGACAGAAGTATTGATAATTTTATTCAACTTTCTGAAATATTAAATATTTTCATCTAAGTTATTGTGGGGCGTGTAATAATTTTAAAAATCCATTTATGCGTATAAAAATAGCCAATTTTGAATTACGTTTACACAATCACGCCCAAACATAGCAATACAAAATAAGTATGTCATAACATTCATTATTTCATATTTTCTCTTCGCACGTGAAGACCTTCAATATTTTCGCGGTCGAAGGATTTTAATTCATACTAGAAAAGAAAAGATCCATAATCTTCTTTTTAACCGACTTCCAAAAAAAGGAGGAGGTTCTCAATTCGACGGAATGTTTTTTTTTTATGGATGTTCACCGATTACTCAAAGACTATTTGACCGATTTAAAAAAAAAATCTTTGGTTTTATAGAAGGTACTTCTAGTTGGTCCCATTTAATTTTGGTGAAGATCTGATGATGGAATCCATGAGGAATTGAAGGAACTCCTCAAATATTGTGATACATACAGCGATTTTGGTATTATAAGAAACATAATAAGCGTTTGCATTCAGAAAGTGTAAATTGGTGAAGTGGAACTGATGCAGAAGACCACAGAATGCCATCGGAACTCCACAATGATAAATGATTTACGGGTGGCGACAAAATATCTTGATTAATTTAGCTAAGCAACTTCATAGTCACAAATTTAAATGTTCCTGATGAGAATGGTACCATCGAATTGATATGATGATGGAGCCGGAAGGTAGGTACCAGATCTATGTAATAAAATAATGTATCCTAGCCGTGTTTGGGCTTGTTCGAATCGTCACGAGATACACTTTTAAGTAACGATTAACTAAAAAGTGTAAAATAAATAAACTTTTAAACAAAAAAATAAAACCGACTCCAAAAAAAGTAAAAAGTAAAAAATAACACCATAATTCAGTTTCTTCAAATTACTTACAAGTAACCGTTTGTATACTCAATCTATACAGTATATACAATTAATGTTATTTTGGAGTCGGTGCCATCATGTCACAACTTACTAAAATCGTTAATTTTCAATATTTTACACATTCTTTATATGGCACCGACGCCAAAATAAGATTAATTGTATATACTGTATAGACTGAGTATACAAACGGTTATTTGTAAGTAATTTGAAGAAACTGAATTATGGCGTTATTTTTTACTTTTTACTTTTTTTTTGACTTCAGCAATATGAGTAAAGAGCATCATATAACCATCTCTGCCCTTGTAACAAAAATAGTTGAAATCCGTTCAGCCGATTTAGCGTGATGAAGCCACAATGACACGTACAAACATACAAAACTCCAAAAATAAATGTTTCGTTTAAATAAAACAATTTAACGGATTATATCGCGTATATTATATCATTTGAGTTCCCGACGTTTCGGAAGCTTTTCAGCTTCCCTTGGTCACGGCTGACTGACAACCAACCCGACTGACTGTCAGTCAACCCGTGACCATGGAAGGAATAGGCTATAATTTATGTCAAATTTCATCCTTTTTAGGGACGAAAAAGGGGTGAAACTTTATAAGCTATAAATTGCATCTTTACGCGGATGAAGTCGCGGGAAACAGCTAGTCATAAAACTTGTTTCGATTTCATGACCTCCGAATAGTCCGTTACAAACATTTTTTAACCGACTTCCAAAAAAGGAGGACGTTATATGTTCGACAGTTTGTATTTTTTTTTATGTATGTTCACCGATTACTCCGCCAATTGTGGACCGATATTAAAAATTGTTTTTTTATTTGAAAGGATATACTCCTGAGGTGGTTCCATTGCCACCAAGTTGGGATCTGATGATGGGATCCCAGGGAAAACGAGGGCAATCCTCAAATTTTTTAGGCACTTACAACGTTTTTCATATATTTTCTTAATCTATTTAAGTATTGCATATGGTAGTTATCATCTCATCATGCTGAGCTGATGACGGAAGGTACAACTTCTTAATAGTTAAGAGTTAGAGGATAATTCTTAAAAAAATCATCTATTATAGGTAGATACGTTAAGACTGTTAGTCATATTCTTTTTAGTGTGTCCGTGAAGTAGTCTCCTTATCACCAAGTCAGGATCAGATGATGGAATACCAGGGAAATCGAGAGAAACCCTCAAATATTATAGGCACTAACAATGTTTTGTATATATTTTTCTAAAGTTATCAGTTGTTTTCCTCTGGTTGTCATCATTTCATACTGAGCTGATGATTGAAGGTACAATGAACTAACCAACTTTTACATTTCTTACTTTCAAAGACTCGAGATGCGTGCAAAGTGCCTCCTCAATCTTTCCATTCTGGGCTCTAAAAAATACTTTATATCACTACTAAGATTCTTCACTAAAAAGCAAAAAATATTTTTTTTTTACATAAAAAAAGAACCGACTTGATAATAAACTAAAAAGCCATAAATAATATTTTATGTACGGTACGGATCACATTTGAATCACCTTTTGAAGTCGGTGCCAAACCTGAAGTAAATCTTGAAGTCCCCGGCGAGAATTGTGGGTACCTTTGGTGTGGCGGGTGCCATCAGCGCGGTGAGATCGCGAACCAGGTCGTCGTCTATTGGAGCGGACGGGCGGTAGATGGAGTACAGGCGCAGGTCCTGGCCTGCTACCCGTATGTCGACACCTAGGGCTGAAAGAGATTTGAAGTCCACGTAGCTGACGGGTTGGTGAATCAGTGATAGCTTCACCAAGACCGCCAGACCACGATAGGCCTTACGGTCTGAGGTAACCTGGTCCTTTCTGTAGACGGCGTATCCGCTGACCCGGAGTGACGCAGTCGCTGCTAGGTGTGTCTCGCTGATCAGCATGACGTCCACCTGTTGCTGGCGAAGAAAATTACGAAGTAATATTTGCTTGCCAGTCAGCGACTGCGCGTTCCAATAAACTACTCTGAGTTGTTTATTGAAAACCGCGGCAGAAGTCTGGGGAGGCTGTGATCACCTGGCGGAGCGCTACGGAGAACGCATCGATGAGGGCGGTGAGCTTGGGTAGGTCGGCCGGGGCGGCCGACCCGCTGGTTGCTGCGGGCTGCTGCTGCTGCTGCGCTGTGCGGGAGGACCTCGAGGCTGCTGCTGGCTCGGGCTCCGGGCGCTGCTACCTGCGCCTGGCGGAACGAGAGGAAAGTAGGCCCCTGGGGCTACTTACCGCCTGATTTTACTAGGGAAAGGATTGGTATAAGGTGAATTTATGTGGGGCGCAACTAGTGGGATTTTCGCCCACCGGGCACGCAAATTTGATATAGTCTATGGGTATGCAAGGTGCAAGGGGAAAGGGGAAACGAGAGACAAGGATGGAAGATGTGTGTGAAGAATATAGGATATGTGTGTATTGCAGTGTTATTGTTATGTGTGAAATGAGCATCTTTTATTAAATAAGTACACGAAAATATTACAAACAGTCAACATTGATTAAAAGGCACAATAAAAAGGTAAATAAATCTTATATCTAAACACGTAAATAAAACGTAAACAACAATAAAAAATGGAACGAAACTAAAAGTGAGTCTTTACTCGAATTAAAACAAGCAAAACGTAAATCTACCTAGCTATTATCTTATACTACCTAGCTTTTATTTACAGGAAGCGACTTGGTTATTCGTTTTATTTGACTGGAGCAAAAGTTTGTTTTATTGCGGACTTCAATGCCCGGATATTGGGACAGGTTCTTCGATATCCTGGCTTTAATGTCAACCTGCAACAATGTACGTTTTTATATACTTGTAGTTAACTATGGTCGTAGTTAAACTGATAATATTATGTATCCAAATCTCAAAGACCATTATTTGTTCCTTCCATAGCACCTCGATTTGTTTTACTGCTCCTATGGACTGTATGGCTGAGTAATATTAGTACAGTTCTTCAACTTATTATATAGTTATATGTATATACTAGAAGGCGCCCGAAACTTCTTTCGCGGAGGAGACCAAGTCATAACCCCTATTTTTTTCTTTAGCCTAGTCGGGTAAAAGGTCCTATAACCATCTGGAGATACCCAGCTACCCGTGTACCAACAATAGTTGAAATCCGTTTAGCCGATTTAGCGTGATGAAGCCACAACGACACATACATACAAACATTTTATTTTTACATATTATAATAGTGTAGATGTATGCAGTATGTGTGTATTTCTTCTACTTATTGTGTTTGTTTAATATATATGTAGATACAATATTTCCATTCCAAACTGCTTTGCGCCACCTACTACGTACAGTTTCTTTTCTCAACGTCTCCCACTACCCAAAAGTTGTCTGGAAGAGATCGCTGTTTAGCGATAAGACCGTCTGTTGTTTAACTCTCCTTGAATGTATTGTTTTCTGTACTCTATTGAGTGTGGTGTGCAATAAAGAGTTGTTGTATCCAATATTTCAACTACGTGAAATAAAAACAGACATCAATAAGTACCATAAGCCGCGCTTCAACAGCAGGACAATAGGTAGGTGTAGGGTTGCCATCTGTCCGGGTTTTCCCCGATTTGTCCTAGTTTGGAGGCCGTCCGGGAAACGTCCGGGCTTGTTTTTAAACCGTGTCCGGGTAAAATCAGGACACTTTTTGTATCACGGAAAATCTTATGCAACTGAATAAAATCTATCATGGCTGGGGAAAGTGCGATTTATTCGAAATATTCAAGGGTTTAAAAGTTTTTGTCCGGATTCGGTCATAGTCAAGATGGCAGCTCTAGGTAGGTTTCAGGTTAAGCTTAAGCTTTAAGTTTTCTTTATTAACTAGAAGGTTCCAGCAACTTCGTTCACGGAGAAGATAAAGTCAAGCCCCTCTATTTTTCTTCAGCGTAGTCGGGTAAAAAGTATCCTATAGATGCGTCTACAGTTGTATCATTTGCTGCCGTAGCGTAGCATGACTGCGTATCGCGCTGCTTGGACGCTCACTCTCGGCGCAGCGATCACGCCGCGCTTGTCCGATCTAAGTGTGTGATACGCGTATCAACATGGATTGCGAGCGATCGGATCGGTGCAACATCCAAACGCGTGATCGTGACACGCGATCATGCCACGGGACGAAGATCTGATCGGGCAAATGATACAAATGTCGACACCTTATAATCATTTGTACCATAATCACCCGTGTACCAAAAATTTTTGAAATCCGATTAGCCGATTTGACATGATGAAACCATGATGATGATTGATGATGATTTTTTTATCCGAATTGTATGTGAACGAAGTCGCTGGCAAAAGGTAGTAACATATTATATACTAGCTTCTGCCCGCGACTTCGTCCGCCTTGAATTCGTTTATCGCGGATAAGGGTATATTTCCGGGATAAAAAGTAGCATATGTCCTTCCGTGGGACTAAAACTATCTCCATTGCAAATTTCATCCAAATCGGTTCAGCGGTTTATACGTGAAGAGGTAACAGACAGACAGACAGACAGACAGAGTGTATCATGCAATTATAATATTAGTATGGATTCATTAAAATGAAATCGCTAACGACTATATTTTCCATTATCAACCAATCACATGAATCACTTCGTTACATATACAGCAACATCGACACTCAATAATCGAAAATGAATTAACATAATAGCCCCCCAGCGTCTCATCTCACTACAACAGTAACTACTAATCTAACTTTCTAGTGCCCTTGTGTTATCTTACATTATAACCTAAATTGAACTCTATACGTTTGAAACGAGATGTCTATTGCGTTGATAGGTTATAAGTAGATGCGAGTTTGCTAGGATTGTCTGGGTTATATACGAAGTACATGAAAAGACAAGCTTGGTCGTGACCGGCTGTATGTATGTGTGTCCATGGACGGGCGTGTGGGTGATCTACGATTGTATGGAACTGTGTCCATTTCGATACGTATTTTCCTTTAAGCCTATTGATCCCCCCTGACTTATCAAGACTCAGATCAAGAAAAATAAATAGACAGATCATGACTCGTCTTACTCAAAACACACATACACTACAAGCACTGGGCATGATTTTGTTTCTATTCGTGTGCATGAGCGAGTGTGATTATTAATTAGGCATGGTTTATGCGGCTTCAACAGATTTCTCGTAATGATCCGTCTTTCTTTTGTTTTAGCCTGAGCTTAAAGTCTGGCAACATCATCACAGTGCGGTGCCGTCGAAATGAAACGGCACGGCGTCCGAAAGAAAAACAGTGCCACGTCGTATAGATATACGGCGTCGTGCCGAATTGATCGAACGCACGGTTCACGCCGCCGGTTGTTTTTGGGAGGCTATAAGTATTCATAAAGTGGGAGGTTCGTTGCAGTGAGTGGTGCGGTGACGTGATGAGGTGCGGGAACAGAGGTCTGGCGGATTTTGACAATCCATTCACCAATTCAGAAACGAGGAGATCCGCAGAAGAACCAAGGCCGTCGTCATAGCTCTGAGAGTTGTTAACATAAGTGGCAGTGGGTACATTACTCGTAGAACCGATGGCCGCTAGGGCTGAAAGGTTCTCGAGTAGTAACCGCGTACAGGACGACGCAGCCTGGAAAGGCCTAGATGGACCGATGATCTGGTGAAGATCGCGAGAAACTGTTGGATGAGGGCGCGCACGATATGATGAGTGCAAAACTCACAGCTCGTCTGGCAGACGAACAATAGCAGACCGGCTAAATGGACCAGCTGGAGTCATCACTCGCCGCCGGCGCAGCGCCGCTTCTTTTAGTCTGTGACTCGCTACAGATCAGGATCTAATCCTACACTAGGAGATATTATATGCTTAATGCAACCTATTTCAAAGCCCGCATGACAGGCCATCGGTCACCAAGCCGGTTGTTTTCGGGAGATAAGTATCCATTGTCAGAGATTCCTACATTGGCACATAGGGTGGCAGAATCCTGGTGGATTTCTGTCTATACATCAGCCAATGGAGTTGATGTGGAGTGGACACGTGCACAACTCGTCTGCCGCAGCACGAACAATAGACTGGCTAAATGGACCAGCTGGAGTCATCGCTCGCCGCCGGCGCAGCGCCGCTTGTGTTAGACTGGGACTAACATGGCAGATCAGGATCTATCGTACTAGAACATATAAAATACTAGCTTCTGCCCGCGACTTCGTCCGCTTTATATTCGTTTATCGCGGATGCGGGAATTTTTCCGGGATAAAAGTAGCCCTTTCCCGGGGCTCAAAATATCTCCATACCAAATTTCATCCAAATCGATTCAGCGGTTTAATTGTGAAGAGGTAACAGACAGACAGACAAACTTTCGCATTTATAATATTAGTATGGATAATATAATAGAATATTTATTTGCAAGGAACACCTGCATCATCAGTGGCATTAGATGTGATGTGACAATAGGTAGCTTATTCTGTTATTTGTACTTATATAATAGCAGCATGCAAATATCTTGGATATTATTGTGTAATATCTTGAGAGAAGAAATCCCTCACACTGTAAGAGCATTTTTCGTTAAGTAGCTTGATTAATTTATATTAATTTTATGTAGAGATAGCTTTTGTTCACATTTTGGTAATTTGTTAAAAAAAATAATATAATCATATTTTAATTAAATTAAGTGTTCCATGTCATACTCGGAATAAATTAACCACTGCAGCTATTTTTGCGGTACCGAGGGTTTTTTTCGCGCTACAGTCGAACATTTAAACAACCTTTAAATAATACAAAAAAAAACTGTTAAGTAAGTTTAATTTTTTTGACTAAATTGTACTGTTACAAATATTTTTTATTGTAATGTACGATGCATAATATTAATAATTCAATGATTTCTAGAAAATCCTTGTGTTTAAGTGGGCTTTTGTGGAAAAAACGGTAATAAGTACGATCAATATACTATGAACAACGTAAGGAATATTCTCCTTTACCCCAAGGTTGACTAGTAGAGAATGCCTTTTGGCATTAAGTTCGCCTTTTGTACAATAGAGATTAAATAAATATTTCAGGCTGTAATGTAAAATAAGCACATATTTTGATTGTTAAAATATTTAAACAACTAGGTTTTCATATGACATTGTAAAGTTTCAAGGGCTCAAACTTACGACTCCGCGCGCTCTTCATAAAACTACCGTCATTTTTAGTCAAACTATTCTGAAAAAAATAAGGAACTACTGACTTATGCAAATAACTAATCAGAATTTTAAAAATCTTTGCCGTTTCATAGAAACGCCAAAAATGTTTCTGACGCTTTTTTTACCATAAATACGAAAGGGCTCTTAAGGATCACGAGGTCCTTGTTTGCCAAATTACATACGCTTAAATTGGTAGAAGCTATGGGGTACATAGATACGTCGTATATCGTATAAACTATTTGTTAAATATATATAGTCGATGGACCTAGCCTATAGTGTGGTGGTACGGAAATTTCGGTGTGTTCATCTAACTCGCACTTAATCACTTTTTTCTCCCAGGACGCCTTGTTTGATCCAGCCTCATAATTGAACCGGGGCTCGCTCCGCCATTTATAGCGATGCCACTTACTTCGAATTATGAGAGTAAGATCGCAAGTTTTTTGCAGATAATTGTATACAACATAATCCAGTTTATATAACTGTTATGTAGTCAAACTGCCATTGGTCTCTACTACTAGGACCAAGAAAGGCTAGGACTAAAACCGGCCAAGTGCGAGTTGGACTCGCGTTCCGAGGGTTCCGTACAAACTTTCACTTATTCCGACTTAACCGGCCGGTTGGTATAAGTTTGCCTTTGGTATGTCACATACAAATGACTTATATGTAACTTAACCAAACTGGGTCATTCAAAAATGATTTTGGTGATTAAAGAAATAAGTAACACAGATAGAGATATGTTTATAATTTTCCTGTAATATATATTAAAAAATATATATATTACGGGACTATTTTTACACAAATCGAACTGTTTCCATGGTAGGCTCAGTAACGCTTCTGTTATGAGTACTAAAGTATGATATATGTAATAGATACTAGATGGTTCCCGCAACTTCGTCAGCGGCAGAAAAAACATCTTAACTCTCTGTTTTTCTTCAGCGTAGTCGAGTAAAAAGTATCCTATAACCATCTGGGAACGCCAAGCTACCCGTATACCAAAAATAGTTGAAATTTGTTTAGCCGATTTGGCGTGATGAAGCCACAACGACACATGCAATATCGATATTATACGAAGGTCATATCGAAGTTTACCAAGCGAAAATTTTGAAATTGAGTCCTCCTTAAAGCACTTTCTAAGCTCATATTGTATCCAAGGACATATATGTCGTGTACCATACATAAATGTCGTACACGACATATATGTATGTACGGTACAAGTCGTATCCCGATAACGTTACATGCGCCCGCGCCAGGCGGGGCTGGGTGCAAAAACTGGCCGCGGAACCGGTCGCGCCGAAATACTCCTGTAACGCGACCATTGCGCGCGCGTCACTCGAGGTTTGGTTTGGCGCTCGTAGATGTTAAAAACACATCTATAGTAAAGCCTTCTAAGGAGTTACTTCAGATTGAAGAGCTTCCCGACGGCCATGGGCACCGCCAGGATTTCTTTCAAGGATGTGAATCGTGTCTACATTTTATACTATTGAACTAAAAAAAATGTTTTGCGATCACCGTCACCGACCAACGCCACAGGAGTCACAAGTGCGTTGCTGGCCTTTGAGGTGGAAGTACGTTTTTCCCTTGAAAGCTTGAATGATAAATTTCCATTCTTAACAGGGAGGTGCAAGTACTGTGAAGGTATAAACATTCACGGTAGTATTAGAGACGGGTTAGGCAGGCTGTCAAAAATTATATCTTAAACTATTATCGAACATCATCCATCTTACTTGTCATTTTGTATATCACTTCGCCCCAGCAGTTTACTACTACGATGAAAGTTTGTGGATTGGATATTTCAGCATAATCAAACGCTTTTTTGGGAGTATGATACAAATGCAAGCGATGTCATAAAGTCAAAGTGCATTCGACTGCACAGCACAAGCATTTTTCTTACCCCATCAGTATCAGGTATATATCTAACCTATCCTGTCACAATCCTAGACATGCATATCTCATGTTATCTACTCTTTAAGCGATGCGTTCAAGACTGTTATCTCCTTCTTGGGCTTCTAATGTTTAACCAAGAAAAAGTATGGATGACTAAAAAAATAACCAAAAAATTAATGGCAAACCACAAGCGACGAGATTATAGTAGCCACTTTATATCAAAATGGAACCAGAACTCGAATGGCAAAAATACGAATCGAATTTTTGTGTTCACCGAAATCGTTAACGATGCTGCAGCGACCGTTACCAGTGATTAATTATGGGGTCCAATGAACCGCTTCCCAGGCTCCAAGCTTTTAGGCTAATGTATAATTTGAGCCCTCATTTACCGAAATCACGTGCTACGGTTAAAGACCTGCGGATCAATTTACATATTGAAAATTTGATTCGAAATTGATGAGACGTGATAAAATCATGTGATATTAATGTGAGAATTCTGCCATCGCCCATCTCGAGGGCACTACCGGTCCTATTCCGGGGATAGGTATACAGGATAGGCTAATTTTCTGCAACTCGACGTTAAATTAGGGAAAAGAAAAAACGAAATCAGTATAGGATCACTTTGTTATCCGTCTGTCTGTCTGTCTGTCTGTATGTCAAGGCCCTTTTTCTCAGCAACGCGTGGAGGCGATAAGTTGAAATTAACATAAAATACTTATGTCTGGGGTCCATTGACGCTGTAAAAAGATTAAATTGTTAAAAAAGGTGTTTCTATACAAATTAGCGTCCATGGAAAACCTAGGGTACTTCCAGTTGTCCCAGAAACTTGAAATTTGGTATGAAGGTAGCTCTTATAGCACAACCCACGAAATAAATATGAAAATTTTAATTTTTTATGTCTATGTTGTAGGTAAACAATATAAAACGACCCAACACCGCGTACATTTTGAGTATCTGCTAACACTGGATTTTCATAGATACGGTCGTTTTTAGCGTATACTATAGACTCCCTCTTGGCTGGTTTTTCATAGATATATAGTGCACCTTTTTTGCGTGTTGGGATAATGGAATTACTCTTACCAACCCAATCGTAACCGACGTAACCGACGTAGTCACTTACCATCAGCTGATACTATGGTCATTGGTCAATCGACGGTCAGTTTATGAATAAAAAAACCGGTCAAGTGCGAGTCTTACTCGCGCATCGAGTTCCGTACAAACTTTCACTTATTCCGACTTAAATTTGCCTCTGGTATCTATGGCCTCACATACAAATGAGGGGCAAACTTAACCAAACCGGGTTCAAAAAAAAAATTCTTGTTAAACGTCGGAAATAAAAAAATATTCATCCAAATTTTCCTTAATAAAACGAAATTTAAGTACAATAAAAGAAAACGTTTGAAAATGTGTAGATTGAGCCCTTTCATATGATACCCTACTTGACCTAGTAGCTATAGTCTTTTAATCTTTGCCCCCTCTCATATTGGTCGTTTTTTTTGAAAAAGAAATATTTCAACATGCGTTCTTTTAAATACATGTGGGCTGACCATGTTTATAAATAATCCAAATTTCAAATAGATAGCATAAGTAGTTTTTGAGATATGGCGCTCTAATAGTCGGACAGACAGACAGACAGACAGACATAAGGGTTCCTTTTTTACCTTTTTGGTACGGAACCCTAAAAAAGCTTCACAGGCCCTTGATTTTGCCTTCTAGGTACGACTTCTAGATTAACATAATCCCTACTGGCACGTCGTGGGCCCTCCCAGACCACTCCGAATACTCATTCAATCCACTTTCTACTTAATCCTTTGAGTTTAACTTCGTGGGCTTGCTTAGCTCTCCACTCGAGATCTCTAACATTGGCCTGCACTTCACAGACTTAATGAAACCAAGGAAAGTTCCAGGATTATTACAAATAAGTCAGTAATTTTAATGTAAATGTATTAAACTAGAATAGGATTGTCTAAAACAACCACTATTATAAAGTTGTAAAAATGAAATGTCTGTAAGTACATTCAAGATATTTTTCAGAAATATAAGTGACTATTGGAAGGTCACTGAATCGAGAAATGTTTTTATTTTATTTTTTTGTATATTTGTATGTTTCGTTGTGGCTTCATCATACCAAAACGGTCAACTATTTTTGGTACACAGGTAGCTGGTTATCCACAAATGGTTATTGAATACTTTTTACTCGACTACGCTGAAGAAAAAAGGGGGTTATGATTATGATTTTTTCCTCCTCCGCTGTCGAAAAAAGAGTTGCATTAGTACCGAAGGATTGCAAGAAATAAGGTAAATGACCCAATACTCGACAGCCTACTTCCAATTTTATTGCAAGTATTAAGGTTTAAAGTGCCAACTAATGGATCAGGTGGCACAGGGACAATCATCTTATATCCAAAGAAAATTATCAATTAACCTGACTGAATTTTGATTTAAACTAACACGATTTTCACTCATTATCTCAACAAACAGGGCTTAATCTTAAATATAATTTATTTAATTACCTTTCGTTGGTAATTATTCGACGTTGTAGACGTCGCGTTGCGTCTTTGTTATGGACTGGACAGATAACACCTACGTTCCATTCTTGCGGTTGATCCTCTTGTTCCCATATTTTCAGGAGGGGTTTATATATACGCTTTGGACTGGACAGTGCCACAGTTTTTCCATATTTCTGATGGCAGCCCATCAATACCAGGAGCTTTATTGTTCTTGAGACACAATTGCTTGATGGACTTCCTGAAAGCTTAGAGGAATGACTTCGGTATCATCAGTGTCGATGTTGTTATTATTGATAGGGGCAGATTAATCTAGAGGGGGACAATTGAGCAGATGCAGAAAATAATCTTTCCGCATGCCCTTTATTTCAGCTCTGGAAGTAATGAGGACTGTCGTCTTTTAAGAACCGAGTGACAGGTTGATAACCTTTTTCGACGTTACTGACCTCTTTATAAACCTTCCGAGGTTGATTTGCTGTTATCAGGGTTTCCTCCCCCCCTTTCTTTTCTGGTCAGGTGTTCCCTTTTGGCTCGTTATATCGTTCTTTTAGGGAGAATAGAGGACTTTCCCACCCAAATTTAAGGGCTCATAAAACAAGCTACACGTAAGATATCGTACTTAAAATGTAACTTGGTTTTCCTTATTTTTACTTGTTTTATCAGGATCTTATTTTTTTTTAATTTTGAGATCAAGCAACATCACTGTTGTAGGTATATGTGAAGATAATCACGGCTGGCATGGCATTGAACCTCTTAGACCACTCCGAATACTCATTCAACCAACTTTCTACTTAAACCTCTGAGTTTAACTTTGCGCGTTTGCTTAGCTCTCCATCTCCACTCGAGATCTCTAACATCGGCCCACACTTCATATCATTAATGAGACTAGGTATAAAGTTCTTCAATTATTTGAATTATAGGATTTATAATATTTAATGTAGTTATAGGTCGATTCATACGAGCGGGCGTGGATTAATACAAAATGTTGCATACAAAATCCGCGCTAGCTTTTACTCATGAATCGACCTATTACTTTGGCTAACTTACTTAGTTTGAATTTGTTTAGTGACTCATTAATTTTCATACAGAATATAATTTACCTAAAAAATATCTGATGGGTCCCTTTGTCGAATTTGCCCGGGGCATCGTTCCCAGAACGGCCAGCGTTACCTCTCTGTATGGCAAGGCTGAACCGTTGAGCGAAGCATTTATGACCCAGCTCTAATGTCGCCAGAAACGCCGCTGAGCTGGTCCAACACTTTGACCAATTTTTTTGTGTTGGATGACCATGGCCCAAAGGTTTCGACCGCAAGTGCAGCAAATTCGTAAATATTTTTCAAAAAAGCATATTTGCGGCACTTGACCATTTGGGCGACATCAGCGGAAGTCCTTGATTAATAATTGCACTATGTTTTTCCTTATTTGTGAAACGAAAAAAATAATATCCATTAGACACTGGTTCAATAGCTGATACCGCGTAGTGTCGATTATATAGCCTTTTTTGTCCGATTCTGTTTTTAGGGTTCCGTAGCCAAATTTGCAAAAACGGAACCCTTGTAGTTTCGTCATTTCCGTCCGTCCATTCATCCATCCGTATGTCACAGACATTTTACATTGATGAAATTTGGAGTATAGATAGGTGCCTAATATTAATAAGTCACTATTTAATTTGATAGTCAAATAACAAAAATAAATAGTTCTAGAGGGCCACTCGTAACCGAAGCAAAAAAATTTTTTTAGCAAACATGTGTGGCACATATTTCAACAGTTCTTTCAATAATATTTTGAGGATTCTAAACCAAAACAAATTATATACTGAAAATTTTCGGAAATAAAAGCTCCGAAAGTAGCATAAATTGTGTCGGTTTTTGTTTTTTTTTAATGTCGAAGATTTGGGGGTTGAAAGACTCTTGAGGCCATATTTTATACAGCTGAAATTACGGTGTCATGGGGACAACAAAGATTACTTTTATTTACAGGAAATCGCCCAGTTCTTGAAAGATAAACAAGAGTATATAAACCTCGTTTTAGACGTCAAGGAATCTCGTTATCCGTCGTCGAACTAACGTATTCGAACTACCCGCTAAGTAGCAAGCCATGTCTGACTGACAGCACTTGGCTTAGCCACTTAGTAGCGCACTTTGTACATCCGATACAGCCTCAGAGCATTTTTCATACGTTTTTAGCTGGATGAGGGGTAACTTGAGTATTGAAGAGTTAAAAGCCGCATTATTGGCCATTTCATAAAAGCAAACAGCATCGTTATGATAAGAATTAGGGTGTTGAATGTACTCAAATAAAAATAAAATTTTGATGCCCATTGGTAGTTTCTATGATAGAAATCCTAAAGACAAATTGAGTTCGAAACCTTGCGTGTAACTTATTTTATGAGCCTTTAAAATTGGGTGGGAAAGTTCATTTTAAAGTATGAAAATATTAATAACCAAAAATACCTACCATTGAATAACTCATGAAGTATATGGTAACTTTTGTTATGAAACCGTTTCGATAAACGCAAGTTTAAACATAGCTGCAGAACAAAGCTCTTAATTTCCCCATACAAGGTAAAAACGTGTGACGTCACACGTGCCTAAGCTTTGGTATGGACTGTGTTTTAGACAAGCCCAAGAATGTGATTTTGACATTATTGTATCTCTGTAAGTTATTATAAGATTGAAGTAGTTTTTTCACCAATAACCTATCATTGAGTTCGTTTTATACTATACGACAGAAAAAAATTGACAAAAATTGTTCACATCCCAATTGCAGAACCTCGCGACGTGTACAACATAACCGAAAATAACATCACTTCATACGGAGTTCGTCAAGAATCGACGGCTTCCATGCTGTGTGTGTGGTGCAAGAATGCTGCCTCTTTGTTAGATATGGTACGGAGAAGCAGCAACAGTATTCTTAATATGATAGCTTGTAAGCATGGATTGTCCTCTGATATGGAATCTCAGCTAGAGGACAAAATCATTGTTTATAATTAAGTACTAACATAGACTTAGTTTACTAACACGAAATGGACCTTTGTCGACGTCTGCATTAAAAAAACCGGCTAAGTGCGAGTCGGACTCGCGCACCGAGGGTTCCCTACAAAATATACGCTAAAAATGGCCGTATCTATAAAAACCCAGTGTTAGCAGAGTCCTTCTTACTCTTAAGCAAAATGTACGCGGTGCTCGATCATTTTATATTGGTTACTGATGTAGACAGACAGACAAAAAAATGTACTATATTTAGTATTTGCTGTTATAGTGGCAACAGAAATACATCAATATGTGAAATATTCAACTGTCTAGCTATCACGGTTCATGAGATACAGCCTGGTGACAGACACATAGACGGACAACGAAGCCTTAGTAATAGGGTCCTGTTTTACCCTTTGGGTACGAAATCCTAATAAATGAAGTGAATTGAATAATGCGGCAATGCATGGTAACAAGGTGTTTAAAATGCTCCAATATCCATCCTAAACATCTCTGGTCCTACCATTATAAATTTGTAAAAATGAAATATCTGTACATTGTAGATATTTTTCAGAAAAAATATTGTAACGGACTATTTATAGATGTGTCACAAAATCTATTTTTTTGTATTATCGTATGTGTCATTGTGGCTTCATCGCGCCAAAACGGCTAAACATATTTCAACTATTCTTGGTACACGGGTAGCAGGATATCTACTGACGGTTATAAGCAATACTTTTTATCCAACTACGCTGAAGAAAAAAAGACGGGTTATGACTTTTTCTCCTCCTCAAATGAAGTTGCGGACGCCGTCTCGTGTAATATAAAATTGTAGTTCTGTCGATTTTAAATAAAAACATAGATGGTAACAAAAACAAAGAGATCTCATACTGCGCAAAATATTCCCTTTACGGTGAAACATTCTTAAATACACATAAAATCGTTACCCTTTCTTTTGGCTTTGCTGTAGTCGGGTAAAAACATATCTGGTAGCAATAATAACTCTTATCTGTTCCTACGACTAATAATTGGACTCCTAAGTTTTTGAAGTAATGTAGAAAATATATTTTCTAATCCGATGCAAGCTTTCATCTTCCACTGCCATGCTTCTAAAAGGGCGTATGATAGTATAAAATTCCCTTCAGCTACAACATTGTTGGCATGCAGCACGGCTTGCGGTATGCTAATCTAGTCTTGAATAGAACTTTAACGATGTCCGAGCTGAAGAATAAGTTATACTAGGGTTACCACTGACACTTTAAACTTTTAACCGTTTAGTAACTATACGCTCAATTGATACACTCATGGCAGAGTCAAACTATTTAAATGTAGTTTTGTGGGACTTTGTTACAGGCCTAAGAATCGAACATACAATAAGAAGAAGTTGTGCAGACTGAGGACTGTAAAAGCAATCTGAACCCCTTTCGATAGCTTTAAGAGCAGTGTAGGTGAAGTAGAGAATAAAAAGTCACAGTTTATATCGAAATCCCGTTCCTAAACCAATACTTAGGCTTCCTATTTTAACTATGATATCTATCTGACTGAAGCTAATTCACTTGACGATTATTTCTTGTAAGTATTTCCAAAGGCTACTAAGTAGTACCGATAACTTGTACTATTTGTATATTTATGTGTTCATTCGTATGCCACATATAGTGGGGTTATTGTCAATTGAATTAGCTTTGGCTTTTATAGTCGAGCCGTATATTGGTTGGGGAGGGGGTAATTTTATTATTTCTCAGAATTACAATTATCAATTATTGTGCAACATATTGGGTTTTCATGGAAAGTTACCAATGTTATGGTATAGTTGCAAATGTTGTGCAATTCCTGTGGAAAGTTTACATACATCAGTCCACCATGTAATTTATCGCCTTATGGGCTTTATACAATTGATATTTAACTTGAACATATGAATATTATTCCTTTAACTGTTAAGTCAAGGCAATGATTTCATATCTTTCTATCGGGGTTAGATAGAAAGGTATGAAATTAGTTTATTGAACAAATCATACTTTTTATTAACTTATAAATCATGTAGGTATTTCAGGTCTTATTTTAAGTCTATATAATATTATATTTGTAATTGTGGGGTCATCCGGTACAGAAGTTTTTCTTTCATTTTTGGGTATTGGTTTATTTTAATCACATAATACTCGATTGTTTTAGTGTAAAATATTTCAGCTTATACTTTTGTATTGGTTGCTTCAGCTTATGCCTAATCTATGTAAACAAAATTAATGAAGCAAATGTTTTAGTCAAATCTTTCATCAGCAGAAGCAATACTATTAAATATACAGAAAAGAAACGATAAGTATAATAAAGTTCACTAGTAGAGAATACCTTATGGTATTAAATCCGCCTAGTAAAATAAGTTTTCTTTCGTGCAATCAAGATTCAGTATAAATATAAAGGCCAACTCCCAACTCGTTGACAACCCTATCCGTTTATCTAGACGCTAGATGGCCTGGTGTGTGGCTGGGTGAGAAGGACCGATATTGAATGAATAACGACCACCCGCAACGACGACTGCAGAATCACGACTGTGCTCCACTTACTAAAACACTGACTAATGCGGAATGGACAGACAGACTTAATTTTGACAGTAAATTACCGCAGCAAGAAAATATACGAACATTTTTATGTTACACTTATAAGGCCAAAAAATATTATGCGACAAGAATACTAGTCTCTTTTGACAATCCTATCTATTTATCTAGAAACTAGATGGCTAGTGGGTGATAAAGACCGATATTGAATGAATAACGACCACCCGCGGCCCGACCGCAGCATCACGACTTAGCTCCACTTACTAAAGCGACATTGACTAATGTGAATAGTCTACACAGTAGACTAATATGATTTGTAGTTCACAGTAAACTACCGCAGCGAGAAAAAATAACTCTCTCTCCCAAACTCACATGACAAACTCACTCTCAGTCTCATATTACACATTAGGGCTAACAATATTAATGTATACATATAATAAAGCTGAAGAGGGTCGAAAGTCTGTACATGGAAGATATCCGAAAAAAAATTGGCCGGTGATACTTAAAAACGATAACAGAACACGTTCCAACAGTTTTTAGAATTTTTGTCTGTTTATCTGTTTGTTGGTTTATTTGTACGCGCATCACGTGAAAACGGCTGAACAGATTTTGATGCAAACTTTACTACTCCATCGAGAAAGTCCCCGGCCAGGTTACAGGCTATAAAAATTTAACCCTTAAAAGGCGGGGTAGCCACTACATTTGATTGAGTTAAGTTTGCACCTGAATCTTATCGCGCTACTTAGGAAGGAGGTGCAAACTTTTCTCAAACATGTGCTACGAGCCCACGAGTAACGAGGACCTTGCTAAACTAACAGGTGGCGCTAAAATTAATACCTTTTTGCCAAATCCGTACTAATATTATAAATGCGAAAGTGTTTCTGTCTGTCTCTCTGTCTGTTACCTCTTCACGTTTAAACCGCTGAACCGATTTGGATGAAATTTAGTACGGAGATAGTTTGAGTCCGGGGAAATGATATAGGCTACTTTTTATCCCGGAAAAATACCCTTATCAGCAATAAACGAATTTAACACGGATGAAGTCGCGGGCAGAAGCTAGTTAACAATATTATATTATGCGACAAGAATATCATTGTTATTCGGCAACCCTATCTATTTATTTATCTAGAAACTAGATGGTTAGTGGGTGAGAAAGACCGATATTTAATGAATAACGAGTAACGACCACCCGCGACCCGACCGCAACATCAGAACTGAGCTCTACTTTCTAAAGCGACACTGAGTAATGTGTGACAGTCTACACTGTAGACCAATATGATTTGTAGTTCGCTCTTAGTCGATAGCTCGGTCTCACATTACACTTTAAGAGCTAACAATATTATGAGACATTAATAACATTCTTATTTGGAAACTCTATCCATCTATCTGGAAACTAGATGGCTAGAAAGTGAGATGAATCGACATTTAATTAATAATTACCACCCGCCAACCGACCGCAGCATCACAACTGAGCTTCACTTCCTGAAACGACACTGACTATTGCGGAAAAAATACAGACTGACAGACTAAATTTCGAGTGTGAATTACTGACTTATGTGAACAGTCTGCATTGTGGACCAATTTCATTTGTTGTACACGTTAGACTACCGCAGCGAGAAAAAATATATTTGATAAATAGATCAGTCTAACACTACACATTAATGGCTAACAATATTATGCGACAAGAATAACGTTCTTATTTGGCCACTCTATATGTAGTTTTATCTGGAAACTAGAGGGGAAGGAGAGAAGGACCGATATTGAATGAATAACGACCATCCGCGGCCCAACCGCAACATCACGACTGAGCTCGACTTCCTAAAACGACGCTGACTAAAGTGAACAGTCTACGCGTAGACCAATTGCATTTGTTATACATTACCTTGTCATAGTGACATCGATATGGAATATCTATCGGCTTTCATATTGATTTTGACTGTGACAAGGTACAAAATGGTATTTAGATTAAATTCCTTGACTGTACACAGTTAAGTACCGCAGCGAGAAAAAAATATATTTGTAAAATTGCTAGGTCTCATAAATATTACACATTATGGGCTAACGATATTAACAAGAATAACATTTTTATTTAGAAACTATCCATCTGCCTATAAACTAGATGGCTAGTGAGTGAGAAAGATTGAATGAATAACGACCACGAACGAAAGATTGAATGAATAGAGGCCTGACCGCATCATTACGACTGAGCTCCACTTCCTAAAAAGACGTTGACTAATGTGAACAAACTACACTGTAGACCAATTTCATTTGTTGTATCCAATAGACTACCACAGCGAGAAAAAATATATATTTGGAAACTATAGCTCGGTCTCACATTAACATTACACATTAAGGGCTAACAAAATTATGCGACAAGAATAACATTTTTATTTGGAAACTTTATCCATCTATATGGAAACTAGATGACTAGAGTGAGAAGGACCAATATTTAATCAATAACGGCCACCCGCGGACCCCCTGCATCATCACGACTGAGTTCCACTTCCTAAAACGACGCTGACTAATGTGAACAGTCTACACGTAGACCAATTTCATTTGTTGTACATAGTACACAGTAGACTACCGCAGCGAGAAGAAAAAATAAATGAAAAATGGCTCGGTCTCACATTACAGATACAGGTCTTCGAATATTATGCGACAAGAATAACATTCTTATTTGGCAATTCTATCGATTTAGATACCTGGAAACTAGTGCCTAGTGGGTGAGAAATACTGATATTAAAATAATTAATTATTATACATATATTTGGATTGCTCGCCTCTGCAATGGTCTTTCTCTCAAAGTCAAACATTCAAAGAGTCCGTGGGCAACTTCTTTGCTGGCAGAGCTGAAATGTCTTTGTCTATATGCTCAATATTTTTCGTCGCTGTATAAGTATATTATTAAAGTTAGTATATCAAATCGCTTACCATGAACGTCCGAGTATTCGCAGACCCGTAGAATGGCATAGATATCGCTGGAGTGATGAAGTCCAAAAAGATCTCAGGAACCTAGACATATCCGTAACTGGCGCGAGCTGGCTCAGGATCGCCAAGCGTGGCGTAAACAAGTGTCGGGAGCCAAGGTTCACTTTGGGTCGCTGCGCTCAGCTAGTTAGGTAGTTTTAGTTTAGTATATGTCTACTTTTGTGTTAAGTATAAGTCCAAGCACCGCCTACACCTTTTATTCTTTGCCTTAAGGTTGACTGGTCGAAAATGCGTTGTGGTATTAAGTCCGCCTTTTGTACGATAAGTTTTCTTTTGTGCAATAAAGTTTAACTGAATAAATACCAACTACAATGCTTGTCGTAATAAATCTTTGGGATAGACAGATCCTATTTATGATACAGCAATACTCAATCATAGCGGACCAAACGACCAATACAGACTAAACATAATTAATCATTCTATGTCAATGGCCCTAATTAATGGATTGTTCACTCATCGAGGTAGTACGCAACGTAACAGCTTAATACTTGTGAAATAGCGTCCAAAATAAACCTTACTAGAGTAAGTGCAGAAAGAAAAAAGTTGTAGGAATTGATGGCGTGCCAGTGCTATTTTATGTTTTTTGCTATGCTGACAACACTGTCACGTAATTATAGTGTGTCAATTATTTTAGGATCATGTATATGACCTGTATACTCAATATATATATATATATAGTGCAATTAGTTTTTACTAACTGTTATTTTAAGATCATGAATGACCTATATATTGATGTAAATAAATATATTTTGAATGAATATACTTACCGATTTTGTGACGGAGACTAATTACTTAGGGGTGCTATTAAATAGAACATAAATACCCGTCATAGCGGACACTCGTTCTGGGACTTTTTGTAAGTCAATAGTGGGGCTTAGAGCCGCTTTTTCCCGCTGACAAAACGGAATAATATTCAATATTACTTCCCTTATTGAACTTATGTACGGTTTTATCACGTTTTGAAATTATTTTATTCATATACCTTGCGGTTTTTGTATATAAAGATACACAATGACATAAACCACAGAAGTTTGTTTATTCTTTATAAGACAAGTGCATAGACGTAAGCCGTAGCAGCAGTAGACCTTTGCCGATTTCCATGTTGGTTCGATTGTCGACATCCTAGTGATTGTAATCAAATGCAAGTTAGACCCACTTCCCGGTGTCGATTGAGCTTTTTGTCATACTTATTTAAACTCCATGAGTTTTAATCCGACACCATCGTGTGAAATGTCAGGGTTATCAGTTTAGCGGTACGCTACTGATTAGACCGGGTAAAATAATACGATTATGTGTGTCTATATATATAGGTAATTTATCGTTACTGGTCCTAAATAGAAAACAACATTCTAACCTCAAAGTACACCTTTACAGTCTTAAACTCCCATTTTCTCGTAAATTAAGTAACAAGAATTAATACACATTGCCAATTTCATACAATAAATTTATTTCCTTGCGAGAAAACAGCTGGTATTGGCATTAAATGCATATTAGGTTAGATAGTTATTTACTATTTAGGATAAGTAAGGATAAATAGCCTATACTAATGTATCTGTATACCAATAACAGGATATCGTGGTTATACTAAAGTAAGAAAGGATTTCCGATCAAATCCCAAGGAACTGAAACGTGAAATAAAAAAATATAATGCGAAAGTTAAAAACTTCTCATCGACGTAGTGGCGGGATAAAGTCTAATAATAATATTCCTACTTATACAGGCTAGCGTGGTAATGGGCTATAATGCCGATCAGATTTGTTGAAATAAAACGAGTTAGGTGCGAGCAAGGCTTCATAGCTATTTGTTTTATTTGGAACCTTTTCGTCGCCATTGAATTGATATAAAATCAGTACATTTAGTGCCCCACACGCCATTGACTTCATTTCAATATGATGTAAAATTGTAAAGGCAACCTATGTGCTATCTAATAAGGTTCATTTTCAGTCTCTTATGACATAGATTTTGGCGTGTGAGCGACACTTTTGTATTTGACGTAAAGCGGCGAAAAGGTTAACCGACTTGAAAAAAGAGGTAAGTACTATTATTATTATCAGGCTGAAGCTTCCCACTGCTGTGCAATGGCCTCTCCCTCTTTCTTCCATTCGTCCATCCCTTCGGAACGTGTCTAGGTCATCCCGCCATCTCCTTCGTGGTGTACCGCGACGCCGCACTCTATTAGGTGGGATCCACTCAGTGGTATTCATGGCCCACAGTTCGTTCTGCATGCGGCAAACTTGTCCACCAACCCAGTCCCACTTCAGAAGAAGAATTGAATATGTGCATGAGTACATAGTTATATTTACTTGGGCCAAATAGTCTCTTTCTAGGCGCGGCAGGACAAGGAGGTTGCAAGACGTACTGAGAATGCTTGGAAGAGCTATTGGTCCATGAAGGGAGACCTCTCCATTGCTTTGAAGCGGAAACTTATCCCATCTTCACCTATGATTTTGACGACCGGTTTGGCTCAGTAGGAGTAACGTTGCCTGCGAAGCTGAGGTCCTGGGTTCAAATCCCGGTAAGGGCAAATATTTGTGAGATGAGCATAAATATTTGTTCCTGAGTCTTGGATGTTTTCTATGTATATAAGTAATATATCTATTAAATATATCGTCGTCTAGTACCCATAACACAAGCCTTATTGAGCTTACCATGGGACTAGAGCGATTTGTGTAAAATTGTCGCGTAATATTTATTTTTTTATTTTATTTATTTTATGATGCCCAGACTTGGTATTTCAACGCTCAGAAATATTCCATCAAGGTTTGCTAGAGGGTAATGCAGCGTAGTATTTTGGGAGTAAAATTAACAGATCGTGTCAGAAATAACGCTCCATAACCCAAATTGCCGACGTAGGTACCTACGTAAAAAAATATGCATACATACACCCTAATGTATACATTACCTAAGTGAACAATAAGTCTTACACCGTTATGGTGCCTATTGCAACGAAGACGAACACAGAAGAAAAGCAGAAAGAGAAAAATGTTTTAGTAGCTACCGTCTTTTTTGCACTAGCCTTTAAGTTAAGTAATCCAACCTCTCGACTTTTATCAGATAAAGGTCCATGACCACTTAACGGGTTATTCAAATACAAACCATCACCTTAATTGATTCCGTAATGATTAATTGCAGTGATTTGTCAACGGCTGGCGTCTTTCGACAAGTGTAAACGAGGTTTAGTTTTTTGCTGGTTTCGTTTTTAGGGTTCCTCACCTCGAATGGAAAAAACGGAACTCTTATAGGATCACTTTGTTGTCCGTCTGTCTGTCAAGACCATTTTTTCTCAGAACGCGTAGAGGATTTAAGTAGACCGCGTGGACGATCTCCAATATCCATGGACCAACGAGAGCCCTGGTGGGAGGCCCCGTACACCAGTGCCCTAGATGCAGAGCAATATCTGCCAGCATGGAAAAATGGCGCTACATCTGCCACACATACAAGTGAACCTAACCTACCTCTGTCAGAAGTGTTACGACTGAGATGATGTATGCGACTAGTTGCTCCACCGTGTTTCGAAGCTGATATGGTGTATGCCCGTGTAAATCTTGTCTTCAGCCGGATAAAAGGGTCTATGTCAATGGGATAGACACGGCACTTACAATATTTTGTACAAAGAACGCGGGGCAATGGCTTCGTCTGCGAGTCATCAATTAAGCGCCATGACGGCTGCGCCGACGCACCTATGTGGGATGCGGGATTATTATACAAGAATCCGACTGTAATTTTGTTCACTAGTTCCTGAGATGGCACTGGTCCCCAAGAAAACCCTACATCGCGCTGATAAAACTTTACTAGGAATCATGACCATGGAAAGTTAAACACAAATCTGGAGAATGGCCATTTAAATACTTACCCTACCTGTACTTTCACATGGGGCATTTCTTTTTGTAATGATTCCCGGTAAGTCTACCTATGTAGACTTACCGGGAATCATATATCGGTATGACGCTGCCATGTTGCGTGAGGTGACCCACTGTGTTCCCTCTGACTTCTTAAATATTTCCCTCCATTATTTTCAGAACTTCCTTATTTTATACAAAGATTAATTGCAAAGGAAAAAAATATCGAGTTGGTCCACTAGAATCTAGGTGAAACATGAACTCTTGACATCTGTTTGAGATGACAATTGCTAACTGAACAAATTTTTCATACATTTTAGCGGGGGCAGAGGTAAACACGCACACTACCGAAAAACCTATTTCTACAAACGCACACTATTAAAAAGAAATCACCTACAAACAGAAAAAACACCTAATGAAAAATTTGGGACATAAACTCAATATTCTGAAAAAATGCATTTTAAGGTACACATTTTTTTTATTTCCACTCACCTCTTCCTACTACCCATACTCATAGCCAAAACTAGTAGACATTATCTGGAATACCTAGACTTCTATATCATATAAATCAGATGAAACTAAGTGCTGAGAAAGCATTGCATTTCGTATGAGGCCCTGCAATCGAGGGCATGACAGCCTGATATATCGCTGGGTTTCGCTTTCATATCGCTGACAATTTATCCGACGTGTACCAAATTGACAGTCAATTTTGCCGTATTTCTTAGTGTTAAGTTGCGATATCGAAAATACGACTGTCACGATGTTATCCAGATTTTGTGTGTCATTTCACAATTATTATGTACGCTCGTTTATTTCGCCCTTCTTATTTAAGCTATTAGATAAAGAGAGTATTATTTATATCGGACCACATTCAGCGACTATAATTAATTTCACGTCTTTTTAGGGTTCCGTAGCCAAAATGGCAAAAACGGAACCCTAATAGTTTCGTCATGTCCGTCCATTCGTCCGTACATATAGGTATCTTGTATAAGCCGGTACATAGTTTGACAGTTAAATAAAAAAATATTTTTTTTTTCCATAAATGTAACGGACACTGAAAAAAAAAGTCAGCTAATATCAATGTGTGGCACATATTGCGACATCCCTTTAATTTTTTGTTTTTGATGATGTGAATATTCTCTGAAATAATCGATTCGAAAGTAGCTTAAATAGTGTCCCCCCCCGCCGTCTATCTTTTAAAAGAACACATTTTATGCAACTTTTGGAGCCAGTTTTTCCGAAAATATTCAATTAATCAAAAAACAGGAAGTGTCGAAATATGTGCCACACGTTGATCTTTGCTGAATTCTTTTTCTTTCGCTTAGTAATAATTATTTTTGTTATTTACCAGGGCTCATAAAAGATATCTTCACTGCAAATTTCATCATTATACATCTTTTAGTTTCTTTTGGTGACATAGCGACGGGCGGACATGAAGAAAATAAGGGTACCGTTTTTGCCATTTCGGCTACGGAACCTTAAAAATCAGCCTATTATGAATTAATGTTTTGCCAAAACATAAAATGACCGGAGTAACACGCCGCCCACCGGTGGACGAATTGAGAACTTCTGTTGGGGCCACAGCAAAAACACGCACCTCAAAATGTTACCTACTAAACAACGAGAAATATTATATTTGTTACTCCCATTTAATTTGATACAAAAACAAACATTACGTCGCCAACCTAGTTCACTGTACTGTAACCAGGTTCTCTTTTAATGTAATTAGCTTACAGCTTGGAACCCTGTAATAGTGAGCGTGTGCCGAGGGAGTTTATCCATGTTTGCTAATAAACCGCGGCTAAATCCGAAAGCGTTAGGCCTGAGTATACAGACAGACCAGTAGCACGAGCAGTGGATCCATTGAAAAATGTGTCTCTGGAAAAAAATGTGACAAGCTTATGGCCGACTGTACTCTTTGAAAATTGGTCAATCAAGACGATCTTAAAGAGCACAAACTAGGATTTATAGCCCTCCCCAAATTGAGAGCGCACGCCCGGCCCGTCATTACGGGTCTCGACCCAGCCACATCCTAAGATGCCGCAAGGCCGTATGGGCCCCCTGCACCCCTCACGGGGTGTATGAGAAGACGTCACATGCGACAAACTAGGATTGCGCTATTTTCAGTTCAGTTCAAATATATTTATTTCTCTAAGATTACAAATCACTTGAGCGTGATACAAACAATATTCTAGTAAGTATATTTCCCTACCGTCAGGCTCCATCATCACGTCAGCTCGATGTTATCATAATATTGAGGTGTCCTCCCATTTCATTAACAAACGATTCTTAGAATCGTAGAATTTTCATTTCATCGAAAACTTTTCCCTTGAAACCGTACAATAATCATAATTTATGAAAAGATTATCATGTAGAAGCCGTTACGCTAGTGTTATTTTATTATAGATTATTAACGATATATTTTTTTAGTCAACTACACAGTATCCTATAACCATCTGGAGATACCTAGCTACCCGTGTACCAAAAATAGCTCAAATCCGTTTAGCTGATTTGGCGTGATGAAGCCACAACGACACATACAAAAAATAAACAATAAATTGATTTAGTGACCTTTCAATAGTCCGCATCCCTTTTTTTAATATCTTCAATGTACAGACATTTCATTTTCAACTACTTTATAATAGTATAGATAAATATGAAACCACTGTTGCACGCTAGTTGCGGCCACGATCGTATTCGCAATGTACGCAGGAGATTCGGATACGCGCTGTAAATAGTTGGCTGAAAGAGTATTAGCATAACGCGACGGCGCATTGCCATTTTGAAGATATATTATCTATGGAAGCGTATTTTTGCGGTTGAGGTTTGTAGATCTGTACGAAATAAGGCTGAGTGAATTCTCTCTGTAGAAACAGACACAATTTTACACAGAACCTTTGTAACACGCTCACAGCTGCCATACAAAATGTTGCAGTTTCCTCGTAAGTCCAAGGAGATTATTTCTATCACACGTCCATTCTCCACATATGGGTCACGCTATTTACGACCAGGTACACACTCGGATTATTTAGATGATTTTGTTGTAGACAGACAGAAGTCATGTCGTGAATTCCATAAGATATCGAGTTTCCGTGTTTCTTGTAGATATGACGCGCAGTCGCACCAGCATCCGCGCGCCGCCGGGACGAGCTCAGCTCCCTGGCGGTAAAGCTTATTCGACATAGCTCACTTGTTGAGCAAAATTACCGAAATGAAGAAAGAAGACACCACGAGGGGTGATCTCCGTCTGGGCTTCCTCCACACAATCTTCTTCGTCGCGTCCAAGCCGTCCACACCGGGTCGAGGTACGCCTCCTTGGAGCGGGAAGAGAATCTGCGGGGGGCTCGGGAGCCACTCGCCCTCCGCTCGTGTTACTTCAACATCACAAAGCCCTCAAGTGAGTGCCGGCGATTTATACCAGGGAGCCTTAAAGTCCTGATGACACAGGCATTTCCCTTACTTCTTTCCCGCGCCTCGCTCCTTCGGAGCGTGGCGCCACTTTATCACCTTCTAAAGTGGTCGATTTGCGACCAAGAGAGATTAAAAGGATACTTCAAAAAAAATGATTATTTAGATCTTTATATTTTAAGAATATAGTTTCTTAGTGAAGAAATTCACTTTAAAATTAAAATAAAATTAAATAAAATAAACTTTTAAACAAAAAAATAAAACCGACTCCAAAAAAACTAAAAAGTGAAAAATAACGGCATAATTCAGTTTCTTCAAATTACTTACAAGTAACCGTTTGTATACTCAATCTATACAGTATATACAATTAATCTTATTTTGGCGTCGGTGCCATAAAAAGAATGTGTAAAATATTGAAAATTGACGATTTTAGTAAGTTGTGACACGATGGCACCGACTCCAAAATAACATTAATTGTATATACTGTATAGATTGAGTATACAAACGGTTACTTGTAAGTAATTTGAAGAAACTGAATTATGGCGTTATTTTTCACTTTTTAGTTTTTTTGGAGTCGGTTTTATTTTTATGTTTAAAAGTTGATTTATTTTACACTTTTTAGTTAATCGTTACTTAAAAGTGTATCTCGTGACGATTCGAACAAGCCCAAACACGGCTAGGATACATTATTTTATTACATAGATCTGGTGCCTACCTTCCGGCTCCATCATCAAATCAATGATGGTACCATTCTCATCAGGAACACTTAAATTTGTGACTACGAAGTTACTTAGCTAAATTAATCAAGATATTTTGTCGCCACCCGTAAATCATTTATCATTGAGGAGTTCCGATGGCATTCTGTGGTCTTCTGCATCAGTCCCACTTCACCAATTTACACTTTCTGAATGCAAATGCTGATTATGTTTCTTATAATATCAAAATCGCTATATGTATGCCTACAATATTTGAGGAGTTCCTTCAATTCCTCATGGATTTCATCATCAGATCTTCACCAAAATTAAATGGGACCAACTAGAAAGTACCTTCTATCGGTCAAATAGTCTTTGAGTAATCGGTGAACATCCATAAAAAAAAAAAAAGAAAAAAATTTTTTTTGGAAGTCGGTTAAAAATTCATTTATTGAGGACTACATGATCCATAGATTGTTAGTAATACAAAGACTTACATAACTATGTTAGTACGGAGACTTAAATTTAAGGAGGTCCAGTGCTTCACCAGGCCACTATCCCACTTGTTTGCCTTGCTCACAAAGATCATCATGGTAAAACATCAAGATTTTCGTAAAAAATCAATGTTTACGCTACAGCGACATATCTAGCTTACATGTGGCAACTGTAAAGTTCGCTCTGTTAAGGTAAACATTTAGTTTCGTAAATGCTCACCATGGCGCTGACGGCAGAAGAGCCGGTTGAAATGCAAAAAACTTGTAACAAATAGCGCCAAAATTAGAAGACAAGCTGACTGGGCTTTGTAGCTCAATTGGCAGAGCGTGCGCCCCAGCAAGGCACAAATCCAGTCGGACTAATGATTTTTTTTCGTTATTTAGATCTTTGTATTTTTAGAATCCATACTAATATTATAAATGCAAAAGTGTGTCTGTGTGTCTGTCTGTCTGTTACCTCTTCACGCTTAAAATGCTGAACCGATTTGGATAAAATTTAGTATGAAGATAGTTTGAGTCTCGGGGAAGGACATAGGCTACTTTTTATCCCGGCAAAATACCCTTAACCGCGATTATCGAATTTAAAGCGGACAAAGTCGCGGGCAGAAGCTAGTATAATTATATTTTTGTTTCGTTCTATTTTGTTAAACTTTCGCTTCACTATTAATTGAGCTTCGTATCCATATTAAGTTTTAGGTGACAAAATTGCACTCGTATAATTACCCAAAGTTAAACCACTGGTTAATGAAAAGATGTGTCGGTTTGTTTGTCCTGGTATTGCAACAAATTGGAAGTATTTTTTTACGAGCAATGAAAAATCTGATACTTTTATCCCAAAAAAATGCACAGCTCCCGTAGGACAAGGAACAAAGTCACCAAAATTATCCTCCAGTGTAACATTCCACAGTTATACAGCATCTCTGAGACGGGTGAGATCCGGGATGATGTCATACCGATAGTACAATGCCTTACCTACTTTCCAATGACTCATTGCGCACTGCCCACGGTTTTATATAACTGCTTTGTATAACGTATATTCCTGGAAAATTTAGTAAGACTCAAATTGATTTCCATTGACAATAAAATTGTGTACGTAAGTGTGTGCTTACTTCAATTAATAGTATGTGTTCACTAAGCAGTGCGAATGATACATTTCATTTTATTTCATTTATTTATTTAATAACAAATTACATTGTATTTTCTTTTTTTTGAGCGATTATTACTCATTTAAATAAAACAATTTAAACGTCGGGATATTTGGTATTTGGTATATTAGTAAAATATTATAAATGAGAAAGTGTGTCCGTCTATCCATCTGTTACTTCTTCACGCTTAAACTGCTCAACTGATATAGATGAAATTTGGTAGAAATATTCGAGTTTTGAGGAAAGACATAAGCTATTTTTTATCCCGGAAAAATACCTTTTATCCGAGATAAACGAATCTAAGGCGGACGAAGTCGCGAGCGGCCGCTAGTATTTTATAAGGGGCAAAATCACCAGAGTTCCCACTCTTTCCATGTTTCATTGTCCAATTTAAGGCAAAGAATGTGTATCACTAAAATGTCCCAGTTGGTTACTCCTATGTTCCGCAAATAGTATAGACAATCATTTGTCATATCATCATGTCATTTAAAATGACATCATAGAGTTTAAATAAACCAAATTCATCTATATGAAAATTAGGTGAGTCAGTCTCAAACATTTTTATTGGTGATTCGTTTTCTCGGATTTATATGTAAAATAATTAATACCGATCCGGTTCCCACGAACCTATCGTTAGCCAGCAATAAAAACAATAGCTGCCGTTCAAACTTGTACAAAACGAAATACTTATATTATTAGAAAATTCTTGGCAGCTGTATATCATTCATATAACAAGGTAGGTAAATAAATATATGGTACAAATATTTTTCGACAAGTTTTAGTTCCCAAAAAACATACTCGTATTGGAGTAGTAACTCGCTCCGCTTGTAGTTCAATTTTAGATTCCTTTTCACTTACTTGGCTTTAAATTTAAGCACTCACACCAAATAACTAACGAATAACTTTGCAGCCTTGCATAACAAATAACTATTGTCTTGATGTCACACTACGGCCCAATTTCACAAAACTTCAATGTAAAGGGGGGACGGGGAGCTAAGCCCCACTAATGAGTGGGGATCAGGAGCGAAGCCCCCCGCATTAAAAAACCTTTGAAACCACTTAGCCTGGTTAAGTTCGTTAGTTACCTAGCGTCCCTCAGAGCGCAAAAAGAAGCCCCGCGAATAATATTAAGCTGTCCGAAAATGAGATACGCGATATAATCTTTTTTTTGTCTGGATATTATTGCATTCGCCTTCGTACTTATATTTTTTACGTTGATTGTACTTGTAACTGCTTATTATGCACAATCTAGTGTTTACATACATATAGGTACATATAATAGGTAGAACAATCAATCTGCTATTGGCAGAGTAATCAGTATCATTTTTATGAGCACGCCCACTGAGTTTTAGTAAAGAACAAAAAACCATCATGAAGCACTTTAGTTAGTACTTTAAAACAAACGAAGAGAAGTTGTAGTCAAAATATGAAAGCACGAAGTCGAAATATGAAAGAAAAGAAACGCTTTTTTTTATTTAAATCAAGGCATGTAGTCTTGGATACCCATGCACATATTGCATGCATGTTGCTAGCGTGGGCGTATTTACACTAGGGCCAGGAGGCCATGGCCCGGGGCGGCAAACAGTCAGAGGCGGCGAAGCTACCCTTGGTGCGCGAGTTCAACTCAGACTTAGCCAGTTTTTTCCTTAACTTCCGGGGCGGCGAAACTTATTGGCCCAGGGCGCCAAATGTCAAAATACGCCCTTGGTTGCTAGACTTCAGTGCCAGTGGGCGGGGCGGTTGTCGTTTGTTTTATTCAACACTTCATTTCATCTACATATCGTTTCATCGAAAGCATTTTTCTTTGAAACCGATTTTTATTTTCGATCATTTTTAACCCCCGATGAAAAAATCAGTGTGTTATGTTATAAGCTTCACGTGTGTCTGTTTTTGACATCGTAGCTCTTGAACCGAAGAACCGATTTTGATATCGTTTTTTGTTCTTTATTTTAAATAGTCAAACACTTGACTTCAATTTCACCTGTTGATAAGCGACGATGAAGACGACGATCCAGCATACTTACCTAGATCAGTGGCGTGAGGTCCATATAGGCACAAAGGCACTGCCTACCCTGAAAAACCATGGCTGCATATAGGCACAGAGGAACTGCCTTTTTTATGACATAGGAGGAAAACGAGCAGACGGGTCACCTGATGGTAAGCGAGCACCGTCGCCCACACAGACACTTGAATCACCAGAGTCACAAGTGCGTTGCCGGCCTTTCAGGTGGGAGTACGCTCTTTTCTTGAAGGCTTGAAGGTCGCATCGGTCCGGAAATTGCAGGCGGCAATTTATTCCACAGTTCAGTCGTGCGAGAGGGAAATTTCTAGAAAATCGAACTGTTGTGGACTGACAACCATCTAAGTGGAGAGGGTGGAAATATTGTCGCGTAGGACGATGGCGGAAAGATGCAGCTGGGATCAACCCGAACAATTCCTCGGAGCCTACCGTGAATGACCATTTATAAGGCAGTAACTACTGTATGTACTGTTAATTTCCATAACTTATGTCTTCTTAAGATGTGTATGCTTCCTAGATAAGTAGGTACCTATATTATTTGGATTAGAGCATATACAGACCAAGCTATACTCAGTGAAGATTTTGCGCAAAACCAACGTTAACTAAACGCTTTCTACCTTTGTCTATGCGCGGGCGGTCCAGACACGGCGTGACACACGCCCGACGTCTGGTCACGACGTGACCTGTGACGTCACTGCGGTTGCCGTAGATACGTGCTACAGTCAAACACATTTCGTTCACGAAATTATGTAGTACTTTCTAGAACAATAACGATGACAATCACTAAATATTCCTAAAATGTTCGCGGATTAGCGTGCTCTTCACTGTTTCCAATTACTTGTAAAGAGGACTATCCAAGCCTAACCAGGAATCGGAACCGGTATTTTTTTCATACAAAATATCCGAAATAACGATTCGTTTTTTTCGTTCAATTTCGAGATTTCGCATATTTTTTATTATTCTAGAACTTGAATCAGGTGTTTTGTGATTAATTTTCCTTTTCCTAAATACAGTTTTAAAACATTCCAGAAATAGCATGTATTTCAAAAGATTAAAAAATACCAGTTCCGATCCCTGCTACGAAGTTCAAACTCAGGATTTAAAAATAGAACTAGACACTATATGGCTAAAGCTACTACAGCTACATCAACAAAACGTTTTCTTCCTTTGTCTATGGGCGGTCTTGACATGACGTGACACACGCCCGATGTCTGGTCGCGAAGTGCCTGTGACGTCAGCGCGGTGCCACAGAGTATGCATATTTTACATCTGAATATAGTGAGTAACATTTATTCACTTAATTAGGTATGTAGTATCTAGAATAATGACGACAGCAACCACCACATATCCCTCAAATTTGCCACGAACGGCGTTCCCGCAGTGTTCGTGGGGTTGCAATCCTCTCACAGCATACGATTGTAAATAAAGGACTAGCCAGGTCTAAACAGTTCAGAACCTGGTTAAATAAAACCAGTAACACCATATCGCTTAAGCTATGGCAGTAGAGATTGACAAAGCTTTCTACCATTGTCTATGCCAGTCATGGCGTGGCACACGGCCGCCTGCCTAGTTACGACGTGACCTGTGACGTCAGCGTTTCCACAGAGTATGTATGCTTCAGTCAGAAATATTTCGGTTACTTAATTATGTAGTAATTTCTAGAATAATAACGATGATTCTCCCTCTTAACACACTGCTATTGAAATCACTTTCTCAACTTTGCGGCTGACACTGTTATGGTTATTTACTTACTTACTTTGCATATATTATATTTATGTATGATTATTGCGTTTACATGTGACTATATAAGTTATTTTTGCTGTTTCTCGCCACCTACTCAACTAAAATTGTTGTCTTTTAAACACTCCGCTACCTAAAAATTGTCTGGATGAGATCGCTATTGAGCGATAAGACCGCCTGTTGTTTACCTCTGATTCGAATGTTACTGACATGTTCTGTAGTTTTTTGTATCTGAGCTGTGCAATAAAAAGTATTTGTATTGTATTAATATCCTAATAATAATGAAAATCCTAAACATGACAGCGAATGACATTCCTGTTCGCGAATTTGCGTATTTTTCACCGTCTCCAATTTCTGGTAAAGGGGACTAACCAAGCCTTACAAGTTCAAACTCGGGGTTTAAAAATAGAACTAGACATTATATGGGTAAAGCTACGTCAGTAGAGATTAATAGAGCGTTTTCTACCTCTCGGTCCAGACACAACGTGACACACGCCCGCCGTAAGGTCACGAAGTGACCTGTGACGTCATCGCCATTACCATAGAGTACGCACGTTTTACATCTGAGTAAGTACAGTCCTAAACATTGAATCTAAATACCAAATAAAAATGAAATAGAATTAAAGTAATTTTATTCCAGAATTTTAGATTCCATAAAAACAAGCAAAAAAACAAAGCTACGACATTGAAATAAAACAATTTAACGGATTATATCGCGTACATTATCTCATTTTAGTTCCACCCGTGACCATGGTAAGCTGGAAAGCTTCCGAAACGTCGGGAACTAAAATGAGATAATATACGCGATATAATCCGTTAAATTGTTTTATTTCAATGAGTAATAATCGCGGAAATAGAAGAAAATATTAAAGCTACGACAGTCTCTCTCATCTTCGAATTTTCCCGGATGCATCCTCTAGGAACTCGGGATCTGCTTTCCCGCTTATTGTCTTCTATGCCGGTTAAAGCTTTATAATTTTCTACCTTTGTCTATGCGCGGGCGGTCCAAACACACCTTGACAAAGCCCCCCCATCTGTTCAGGACATGACCGGTGACGTCAGTGCAGTTGCCACAGAATATGCACGTTTTACAAGAGATCTAGACATACATGTTTGTGAGGAATCACTCAAAAAGCTTATACTCGTGCGTGTATTACACTAAAAGACCAAAATTAACATTGCAATAGGTATTCCTTAAGTCTAAGATAAAAATGTACTTTATGATGAGTTTTTTACTTGCAGCTTTACGGGTGACATTTTATGGATGACATCTGAAATAAACGTTATTTAATTTAATTTATTTTACCTCCTCCATACATAATGCATCGATTTAAATAGTGCTACACCGTGGAGTCTAGTCGACGAATGCACACACGAACCTCCTACCATTAACAAGATTACGTTGGCGTAGTTCTATTGCTTATAAAGATCGCCAATGTAATTTCTTGGCTAGGCTTAAAAATAGACTTAGATTCCCAGTTTCATAATGGGTATTCCTTAGATAACCTTTAACCAATAAAGCGCATAGCGATCATTCCGTATAACGGTACGTTAAGATCACAGATAGCACAAAATGCCACAGATAAGATCGAGCACGACGCAGACGCGTCCGCGATTGTTGCGCCACCGACTTAAATATACCAACGGTCAAAATTCGGAACTAATACAAGTTGTGTTTTTTTTAACTACACACCAGCGCCATAACTTCTCGATTGTATACGTTTGTCATTCTTTATTTGAATATTTACACATTTTTATACGTAGACGGCAAAATTTAAAACTAACGTCCTACGTTAACATTTTTGAGGTTTTGTTCGACAGTGGCGCCGCCACAGGTAGTCTGAGTATGTTTGTGGTTTGGACGGCGATTGTTTTAGAGGTCATTGGCCTCGCCCACACGACTAGCCAAAAAAGTGGACTTGCCCGCGGCACTTTGGGGCGACTGGTACAGAGTATCGAGTTCGGTTATTAAATGCTTTGTTATTTGCGCTTAAATCAATATCGTTGCTTATAATTAATTATGACTGATTATTTCCGCTGCCGCTAATACTTTGATTTTGCCTATTTAATATTTCAACGGTTTTTCAACTTTTCCCTAATAGGGGAGAGCAGGCTTCAATGTGCCGATCGGAGTTAAGTTACCATGAGAATATGAACGCAAGTAAAAAAACGAAGCGATTCATATGGTGTTTGTCGCGAAACGTTATGACAGTATGCCGTTGCAAGAATCGTTTTAGTTGCTTCCATTATGGTAGATTAGTAATTGTGGCAAAAATAATCTAAATCAACGGAACAGCTATAGCCCCACGGAATAATATATTTTTGGCTTTGATTTTTTTGTTAACTGCTGATAGTACACAAAAGATAATCACATACTTTGACTAACTACAAAACACAGTGTTTAGCTTGTGTGAACTGAGATTTTATTTTGGAACGATACGTATGTATTTGAAACGACGGAACAACCAACCCCATTACGGATTTAGTTGTTTCCTTCCGATCAATGTCAAGGAAAATGCTTTGGTAAGAAAACTGTCAAACGATGCATAAAACTATATCACTATTCAGAAACGCCAAAAATTATTACTTAAATATGCGCGTAATACACACAGTATATACCCTATTAACATAGCTCAATTTTGCATTTTATGAAAATCGGAACGTTGAGCCCTGCTCACCCCTACATGGCTAGTACTTAGGCTATCTTGACAACCGGTTTAGCTCAGTGGGAGTAACGTTGTCTGCGAAGCTGAGGTCCTGGGTTCAAATCCCGGTAAGGTCAAATATTTGTGTGATGAGCATGAATATTTGTTCCTGAGTCTTGGTTGTTTTCTATGTATATAAGTAATATATCTATTAAATATATCGTCGTCTAGTACCAATAACACAAGCCTTATTGAGCTTACCATGGGACTAGTGCGATTTGTGTAATAATTGTCCTGTAATATTTATTTATTATTTATTTATAATCTAATTTACCTTTGTCTCCACCATTAAGGTAAGTGTAATACGCGCATATTTGCTCCGACCTTGAATCACTACACGTAAACTATTCCCAGGTGGCTATTCATGGGCTTTATAAAGTCGTAAATGTCTGCTCTAAGGACTCGTCCAGAAATGTTGTCATCATATTGCCTACTTTTGACCCCTTTGGTGAATAGGTAACAAAAATATTATTCTAATGCGTCCGTCAGTAAGATTATCAAAAAATATTGGTCAAATAGTATATTTTATTTTGTCAATGAAAGAAAAAACGACGAAGATAAAGCGCGTCAAAGTTTAGGAGTGGGGGCGCATGACGTCACGGCGTGCGAAAAACTGTCGCACGGCATGACGTCACGGGGAACTTTAACGGGTTATATCTTCATATTTTTTTGTTTAATTGACAAAAGAAAAAATACGTATCTGAGAATCTAAGTAACGGATTAACTATAGTTTTTTAGGACATAATCCTATTAAGGCAGGGTAAGGTAGGCCGCAGGTCTGGCACGTCCTCCCAACGAGTTGCTCTTCAGTTTTCAGTCTTAAACAGTATAGATCATACATACATTTTTTGCAAATGAGCATATGGTCCGCTAAGTTTTGGCGTGATTCCCAGCGATTACCGCAGCAGAAAATAAATAAAAGAGGCAAAAGACTTCCCATCGTGATCATTTGTGATATATTTCTGACCCCTACCCCCATGAACGATGACATGATTACTGGACGAGCCCTGAGGTGTACTGGCAGAAAACTTTCATTAAACCCATACTAATATTATAAATGTGAAAGTGTGTCTATCTGTCTGTCTGTCACCTCTTCACGCTTAAACCGCTGAACCGATTTGGATGAAATTTTGTATGGAGATAGTTTCAGTCCCGGGGAAGGACATAGGCAATTTTTTATTTATTTAAACTTTATTGCACAAAACAAAAGTAAGTACAAATGGCGAACTTAATGCCAAAAGGCATTCTCTACCAGTCAACCATAGGGCCAAACAGAGAAGCATGAAAATGGTGCAGCGGGGGAAAACATTCAGTACTGAGAGCGTTAGGATACACAAGCAAATAATGCATACATAATTGCTTATACCTATACTATATATGATATACAATATATATATATATATATATATATACTTATTGATGCATCGGGTGACCAGAGGGCTGGCTGCTACTTTGGACAGAGGCTCAGCCTAGCCATCCAAAGAGGAAACGCCGCCAGCCTTCTGGGTACAATATTCGGCGAAGGTGACCTGGAGGGCATCTTTAATCTTTAGATAGTCAATTTATAGTTTTTAACTTAGATTTAGATTCTTTCCTTTGTATTAATAGATATATATATATATTACATATACATAATAAATACAAAATATACCAGCTACTGCATAGAAGATGGACGATACTTGAGTTCTTGTAATTTTTATCACGGAAAAACACCCTTATCCGCGATCAACGAATTTCAGGCGGACGAAGTCGCGGGCAGAAGCTAGTTATTATTATCTTCTTTGTATTTGCCTATCACTTCCACAACTAAGACAAACCTGACAACAATATGTTTAATTACTTTGTTTTATTGTTTTAATGTACAATAAAGTGTTTACAATACAATACAATACAACACAATATGTTAAAATCGATGAAGCCGTTAAGGCTGCGAATTAATTTTAAAAAATCAGACATACACTCTAAAAACATAACCCTCCTGCCTGACACAATCGAATAAATAAAATAAAATAAAAATAAAAAGCCTTTTATTTATTGCAAAATTAGGTTAGGTACAAATCAAATGTGCAACATTAAATTATTAAATAATTGATTTTTAAAACTTTCTATCAAATAATATTCATTATATTATATTGGTTGATATTTACAATTAATACTGTTGCGATAATAAGTTGTTCTTCATAGATTTAATTTATTTGTACAAAATAACATTTTATAATTTCAATAATTAATAAAAATAATAATTAATTATGTAATCAAACTTAAAAACGAAATCATTGACTGAGTAAATTGCATGCATAGATTAATAGAATAAATTGTAAAATTAAAATTAACGAATGTGCAAGAACCCCTCATGTGAGGGTGAAGGCCTCCTCCAGACTTTTCCAACGGTCAAATAAAAGAGATTAAATGAACACAGACAAACTATTTAATGATTTCACTCTTTCGTCATTATATCTTAGTACCTACCTACATCCCGTCTAAAAGAAAGCATAACCAGTCCGGCTCCTCAATTTGCTAGAGTAATTATCTTATATAATATGATGTCGTTAATAAAAATTACGCCGAGAATTGAATCTTACGGCTGAAATTAAAACGAGGCGTATGCAAATATAGCTAGTTGTTTTTTTAACCGAGCGAGAGTAGCGAGCGAAGCGTGTCCGTTTCAGATAAGACAAATATACTTTCGTATGTCTGTCCGGCGGAGGTTTTTCTTTACAGGTCACATTTCTCAGACGATCCTCGTAAAATTTTGTGAGTTTGTCCGATAACTATATATCATTAGGGTTCCGTAGCCAAAATGGCAAAAACGGAACCCTTATAGTTTCGTTATGTTCATCCATCCGTATGTCACAGGCATTTTAATCAAATACTACAAGATTTGGAGTATAAGGTATCTTGTATAAGCCGCTACTTAGTTTGATAATTAAATAACAAAAAATAATTTTTACAGGGGGGGCACTACATGTAACCGAAACTGATACCTTTTTATTTTCACCAAATATCAATGTGTGGCCCCTGTCTACGACAACGCGCATGGGGACCGCGGGGTGTGCGCGGGCGCGGCGGGAGTGCTGCCCCTACCACGACGACTTGCTCTGCCAGCGGCGACCGGGACGCTCGCGTACCGCATCCTTAACTGTATATGCATACGTTTACTTTTATATAAACGTACTTAATTCAAACTCCTTAGTTTTTTATTCTTGTCCATAATCGCATACAAGAAATTGGCGACCGTGACAGGACTGCTGGGAAACAACGATATAGTCGTTTAGGCAGTCAATAATAACTACGCGCGACGCACAGCAAAAAGTACCGTTTCGCGCATCGAACATTCTGGAGGCAGCGCAGACAAAGGAAACTGAGTGACCCGACCTTTGTGCCTCGGCGACGTGTTTACGAGAAGATCTGCAAAAGGGGAGTGCCTGTTTTTTATTCCTTTGCCTTTGTTACCTTTCCTATTTAGTTTCGACTTTGTGCTAGTTTACTTTCCTCCAAAATAAGTGCTAGTGATTCATTAAGAAATAAAATCTAGTATCATAAATAAAGTGCATGGTTTCGCGCGTCGGGAACATTCCCTTTTTTGTGTGTTTGCTTTGCCATTATTGCTATACGAGTGATAAGCATTAAAATCACGATTAAAGTGATACATAATAGTTTTAAGTGTTAAAACGCATTTAACATTGGCCTGCCAGAGCTAGTCAACCTAAATCATTGAGCTTATATGTAATTTAAGCGCATTTGAGTTTGCACGGCTACTTTAATATAATAAACCTAAGATATTTCCGACATTTTCTATCGTGCACTATCTTTTGAACACGCCTTTGTTCACGCTTTCTTAAAATAAAGCAACGTCACACTCATAAAGTTTTATACCTTAATTTAAAACAACAAATTCATTAAACATCCTTCATGCTTTCTTAATATAAAGCATTCATAAAGTTTATTTACTAGTTAAAAGCAATTCATAAGTGTCGGTTGCGCTTTTTAAAGCATGACTAGACATAATTAATTAAATTACAGCAATTCATTACCATTTCCTTGCTACTTCTTAAAGCGTTTATACTTCGTAGGTCCACCTTAGCTATCTATAATTAGCATAAAACTCAATTCGTGTCGGGCCGACATTTCCAGGTGTCGAACGAATAAACTCTTCGAAGAGGTGTCCACGCGCTGTCGCCGCTGCGCTCGCGCACCTACCTACCCGCCGCAGCTGATCGTGTTCGCCGTGACCTTCGTCCGCGTGTCTATCTGCGCGCCTGGAACTCCTGTCTGGTTTGATGCACAACTTACTTAATTCATTGTTTGGTCTTCACGAACTTTAAGTATCGATTTGGAATATTTTTCAGAAATAATAAAATATTTTAAATTTGAATCATGTCGACACCGGGATCCTCGCACGAAACTAAAGAATTAGATAATGAATTAAAATTAAAGGATTTAATTAAACAACGTGCATCCATTAGAGGTCGGTTGACCACGTTTGAAAATTACCTTTTGGAATTTAAGAGTTTACCGATTAATGAAATATCCGAAGCACAATATACCGAATTGAATTTACGAATCTTGAAATTGGAAGCGTTATTTGCAGACTTTGAAAAATGTCAAATTCAAATAGAAATCCATTGCCCAGTTCTTGATGACCAAATTAGGGAAAGGGAGATAACTGAAACTAAATTTTACAGTAACATTTCTACTGCCCAGTCATTACTAAAGCAACGACCTTTATGTAACGAAGATAAACAAAGCAGTTGTTCTCAAAGGGACAATTTAAATGTAAAATTACCGGTTATAAAATTACCTTCATACGACGGAAATTACTTTTTATGGTTAGAATTTCGAGATACATTCGAATCATTAATACATAACAACGAAACTATTCCTGACATAAACAAGTTCCACTACTTGCGGTCCTCATTAGAAGGAAGCGCTGCTCTTGTTATCAAGTCAATCGAGTTCTCATCAAAGAATTACCAAGTTGCATGGGATTTGTTATGTCAGAGATATAATAATAAGAAGATCTTAATTAATAATCACCTGAAGGCACTCTTTAGGATTGAGCCTTTATCCAGAGAATCACATAAATCGCTACGTTACTTAATTGACGTGGTCGCTAAAAATCTTAGAGCTTTAACAACTCTTGGTCAACCCGTCGATCAATGGGATACTCTCATTATTTATATGGTGTCCAGTAAACTTGATTTGGTGACAAGTTCTAAATGGGAGGAATATAGGAATAACCTCTCTGATTTGCCACTCCTTGATGAATTCATTGAATTTCTTCGTAACAGAGCAGATATTCTTGAAACTACATTAGCGAACAAGCATGATAAAAATATTACACAATTGCATAAAGATAATCAAAATAAACATGATCATAAGGGACCATTACCTTATAATAAATATTCTAAAAGTTTTGTCACATCTAATTCGGCTAAGCCGGTAGGATCATTATCATGTCCGATGTGTAGTCAAGCTCATAGAATTATTGATTGCGAATCGTTCAAATCTTTACCTGTCGAAAGCAAGTGGAGCGAAGCCTTGAAGTTAAAACTTTGTACTAATTGCTTACGACGAGGTCATGAAGCTAACAGTTGTAAACTAGGTGCTTGTAGATTATGTCATAAGAAGCATAACACGTTACTGCATAAAGAAAGTAACATAACGTCAACCTTACCTGTGACGTCACCTACTGCTGGGACGTCAAGTAACCCGGATATAGATCTTACTAACTCGCCGCGTAGGACATTGTCGGTTCAGTCCGCGGGGCAAATTCTTCTTGGTACCGCTTTAGTGAAGGTCACCAACCCTGAAACAAAACATACGCATGTTGCGCGTGTCCTCCTGGATGCAGGAAGCCAATCTTCCTTTATGACGGAAAACCTGAAACAAAAACTTGGATTAGTTAATCGTGATCCTGATTCTTTAAAAATCTCGGGCATTAACAACATTCAACTTACGATTTCTGATAGGTGCGACGTAACCGTCGGCTCGTTATCGAACTCGTTCCAATCAAACCTAAATTGCCTAGTGATTCCACAAATCACAGGTCAATTACCTAACATGGCTGTAAACATCAGTCAACTTAACATACCTAAAAATATTCATCTTGCTGATCCTCATTTTTATCACCCTGCTGATATTGATATGTTGTTAGGCGCAGAAATATTTTTTGATATTTTGTGTCCTGAAAAAGTACGTTTAGGTACTTACCAGCCGGTGCTTCAAAATACTCATTTTGGTTATATAGTAGCTGGACCTTTATGTTCAAATAAAATTGATCACACTCAGACACTGCATTGTAATTTCACAAAAGAAATCAGCGAAAAATTGACTCAGTTCTGGAACCTTGAAGAACTTCCAGCAACCAAAATACCAGTTTCCGCGGATGATGAATTTTGTGAAGAACATTTTAAAACGCATACTTATCGTTTACCTGATGGCCGATTTTCAGTCTTAATGCCGCTGAAAGAATCACCTGAAGCATCACTCGGTGACTCATACAAAATGGCTGCAAAACGATTTTTCACACTAGAGAGAAAATTGAATAAAAATCCTGATTTAAAACAGCAGTACACAGACTTCATAAAAGAGTATGAAGCTTTAGGACATTTGAATAAAATACCTAAACCTAAATTCGGATATTACTTACCGCATCACTGTGTCATTCGTGAAAGCAGCGAAAGCACAAAGGTCCGCGTTGTATTTGACGCGTCAGCAAAAAGCTCGTCTTTAAAATCCTTGAATGACATACAGTACATAGGCCCTGTAGTTCAAGACGATCTATTTAACATCTTAGTCAGATTTAGACAGCATAGATATGTTTTTACAGGAGATATTCAAAAATGTTATCGACAAATACAGATTCAAGAGTCTCAACGAAACTTACAGCTAATTTTGTGGCGGGATGACGAGACAAGGCCGCTGGACGTGCTTCAGTTGAACACCGTGTCGTATGGCACGGCGTCGGCCCCGTTCCTAAGTACTCGTTGTCTTCTTCAACTTGCATTAGAATGCCCTGATCCTTTAATCGCGGATGTCATAAAAAAGGATTGTTATATGGATGATATATTAACAGGTGCCGATAACGAAGAGTCTTTATCTCACATACTTCACGGTGTTACTGAAACATTGAATTCAGCGTGTTTTCCTTTGCATAAATTTCGTAGTAACTGTCCTGAAGTCTTTAAGAACTCGACATCTTCAGAGTCCTTAAACTTAAGCAAGCAATCAAGTGTTCTCGGCGTACAATGGACGCCAGATACGGACAAACTAACATTCTCAATAAACGTTGATTCTAAAGAAGAAACAATTACAAAAAGAGTAATTCTATCAAATACTTGTAAAATATTTGATCCTCTCGGCCTTATAAGTGCTTGTACAATAACACTTAAAATTTTGTTACAAAAATTGTGGGTTCTTAAATTAGCTTGGGATGAACCCGTTCCCACTGACATTAAAAAAACCTGGATGAATTTAAATCGTAACTTGCATGCTCTGCTGTCGGTATCTGTGCCTAGGCACGTACTCTGTTCTGAACCAGCAGTCTGTGAGATTCACTGTTTTGTGGACGCCTCGCAGGATGCGTACGCTAGTTGCGTATTCATTCGTACCATAAATCACACAGGTTCCGTTACTGTAAGATTGCTTTGCGCTAAGACAAAGGTCTCCCCTCTTACGGCTCAAACAATACCAAGGCTTGAGTTAGCAGCTGCTTTATTAGGAGCCCGACTGGTCAGTAAGGTCAGTCAAGCTCTCCGTTGCGCTATTCATAGAAAGATATTTTGGTCAGACTCCACCATTACTCTGGGTTGGATAAAAACAAGTCCTAAGATACTTAAAACATTTGTATGCAATAGAGTTAATGAAATCCATGAACTTACATCTAGAAATTCTTGGAGACACATACCTACTGACAAGAATCCAGCTGACTTGGCCTCAAGAGGTGTAGACCCGAGTCATCTCCTTAAATCTTCTCTGTGGTGGGAAGGTCCTGCCTTCTTAAAACATGACGAGTCTCAATGGCCTAGGACACCTAACACAGAGATACCTTTGCCTGAAATTAAGGTGCTTCAGTCAAATATTAGTGAAAATAATAAACCTAATGAAATAATCATTATTAAAAATTATTCAAGTTCATTAAAATTAAAAAGGATATTTGCATTTGTTCACAGGTTCATAAATAATTGTAAAATCAAAGAAGGAGACAATAGATCATTTGGACCCTTAAAAGAATGTGAACTTACACAAGCATTGACTTACCTTATTATACTAGTACAGTCAGAGTCATTCAGTAACGAAATTAATCTAATAAAAAATAAAAAGAAACTTACCTCTTCTTGCATGTTGCAGCTATCTCCGTTTCTCGATGACTGTGGCGTACTGAGACTTGGTGGTCGGCTCGATAACACTGAATTTAATTTTGATAAAAAACACCCCATATTGTTGCATGGAAAACATCATTTTACCAAATTGTTAATGCGAGCCGAGCATCTGCGCTTATTACATGCTGGTCCTCAGCTGCTCCTAGCAAGCTTTAGAGATCAGTTTTGGCCTCTACGGGGGAGGGCGTTGGCGCGTAACATATATCGCCATTGTATAATTTGTACTCGTTTTAGAGCCAAAACTATGGAGCCGCTGATGGGCCACCTGCCATCCAGTAGAGTCACTCCTAATTACCCGTTTGGAATTACTGGGACAGATTTCTGTGGTCCGTTTCCAATATCAAGCAAAATAGGCCGTGGTAATCGCATTACGAAATGTTATATTTGCATATTTGTTTGTTTTTGCACTAAAGCCGTTCACTTAGAAACAGTGAGCGACCTAAGTGCAAAAGCATTTATTGCCTGTCTCCGTAGGTTCATTTCGCGTAGGGGGAGGCCTAGTCAACTTCACTGTGATAATGGAACAAATTACGTGGGAACAAACAATGAATTAGGCCGAGCATTAAAATCGGGCATGAATTCCATTTATAATTTCACGGCTGAAGATCGCATTCAATTTGTATTCAATCCCCCCTACTCCCCCACGTTTGGTGGATTATGGGAGGCCAATGTCAAATGCTTAAAGCAACACTTAAAGAAAACTATAGGCAATTCTAGTTTAACGTACGAGGAGTTGAGTACTCTTTGCACAGAAGTCGAAGCAGTCCTTAACTCCCGTCCCCTTACTCCTCTTACATGTAACCCCAGCGACCTTTCTCCCCTAACTCCAGGGCACTTCCTCATCGGGCGGCCGCTGACGTCTCTGGCATCCCCTCCTGCGGCCCCAGAAAGGAGCATAAAGACACGATACCAGCTGGTCGAGACGATACGGGACAGTTTCTGGAAGAGATGGCTTAACGAGTACCTCTCTGAGTTACAGAAGAGAACTAAATGGAAACATCCATACAAGAACCTGAAGGAAGGCGCCATGGTGGTTTTTAAGGAAGATAATCTACCTCCCATGAGATGGAAGCTTGCTCGAGTCCATCGTTTATACCCCGGCAGGGACGGAGTAAGCCGGGTAGCAGACTTCAAGACGACCAGGGGCATAGAACGTCGCGCACTCAATAAAGTGTGCCCCCTGCCTGATGATGATGACGAGGTGTTGGAAGCAGCTGCAGTGCCAGCTAGCTCGCCCTAGAAGCTGCCTCCAACGGGCCCCCACCATGTCTACGACAACGCGCATGGGGACCGCGGGGTGTGCGCGGGCGCGGCGGGAGTGCTGCCCCTACCACGACGACTTGCTCTGCCAGCGGCGACCGGGACGCTCGCGTACCGCATCCTTAACTGTATATGCATACGTTTACTTTTATATAAACGTACTTAATTCAAACTCCTTAGTTTTTTATTCTTGTCCATAATCGCATACATATTTCTAGAGTTATTTTAAAAACATTTTGAGGTTTCTAAAAAAAATCTCTAAAGACCTACTGACAACCGTGATTTGCCTTGCCGTTGCTAATTGCTTAGCAGAGCACATACCCAATCACCACAAAGCCCATAAATTATTGAACTCGAAGAAGACTATTTATTTTCTTCTGTTTCCGAACTTATCACTCATTTAAATGATTTTAAACGAATTATATTGCTTTTTTTATACTACTAAGGTGGCAGACAAGCGTACGGCCCCGCCTGATGTTAAGCACCCATCGCAGCCCATGGACGGCTAAACGCCCTGTTATAACCTATTATCTTAGACCAAGAGAAAAAGATAGACATCACAGCACGAACAATCTACTGAGGCCATTTAAAACCATTCCAAGTTAGTACTTACACGGCTCACGCACACAAATACAATCAAAACCACGCCAACTGTTCCTCAGTACGCGTCGCGCTGCGGTCAAGCTAACATCATTAATTCCTGTAGGAAAAATGGTCACCTGCGTTGTAAAAGGGAGCTCTTCTTTCAGATTGCAACACTTACACGCACACCTTTAAAAAAGTGGCCTCATTAGATTGTTCCTGCTGTCATGTCTATCTTTTTTTCTTGGTCTGAGCTTATTATATCATTGGAGTTCTCAACGTTACGCAAGCTTCACAGCTCCACCTCGTATTCACCATTTATCATCATCATCATGTCAGCCCTAAGACGTCCACTGCTGGACAAAGGCCTTCCCCAAGGAATTAAATTTGGGTCCTGTAACACAGGGAATCCTAGCTCGGGGCCCAAAGTCAAGTATCATTTAGGTTTTGTTTTTGTTCAATAATTTTTTTCCTTCTCATATATACCTAACTTAGGGCTGTCATCTTGATTATAGCCGAACCCAGACAAAAACTTTAAAAGCCTTGTATATTTAGAGTAAATCGCATTTTCCCCGGATTTTATCCAGTTCTATAAGGTCTTCCTGATACAAAAAGTGTCCTGGTTTTACCGGGACACAAGGACCCGCCCGGACGGTCCCCGGACGGCCTCCAAACTAGGACAAATCCGGGGAAACCCGGACGGATGGCAGCCCTAACCTAACTACACTGATAGGTATTTGAATGGTAAATCTCACCACCATGCCAGTCAACTTCCTACAAAAGGCAAATCTTTGTTTCAGACAGCCAGGGGAATCTGCAACAACCAACATCTGACTGCTGCACAACATGTCCAAAAGTGCGATTCGAACCAACGAGCTCAAGATACCACGTTTCAAACAGAAACCCCATATGAAGCCTCCAAAGGTCGAGCGTAAACCTGCTATATTTACTTAGGTAGGAAATAAAGTTCAACTTAATGCACATAATAAATAATTAAAACCCGCTGCTCGAATTTCACTAAATTCCTTTAATTAAAATATTACGATCCCGTACTGCAAGTACATAGCCGCAGATACTACACTGATACAGATATTGAAAAGGTTACACTCTGTGGGAGATTGGCAATAAGTTGGGTCCTTTTGGTTTTAAGGGTGATGCGGCCTGTGGGGGTATTACAAGACTAGCATGACGGTTTTTATCTCCACTGATAAAGGTGTAATAAAATAATAGTTGTACTGGACCCTTTAGCTATGAAGACACTTTTTCCTGGTAGACGTCTAATTGTCTCAAGCAATAGCCCAGTTAGTCTATCATTTCAAACCCATAACTCAGCATATTTAGATCTCATCAAACTCTAATAGTCCTTGCATGCATCTAGCGGGTGCTGTCTCTGTGCGCGTGCCATGATACGGGCAGGAACAGCACCCGCGCGGTGTACCCCTTTACTCCTTCATTTCATTTCTTTACTTTTTCATTAAATTGTCGAAAGGGCCTCTACCAGTTGGCTTCGGAGTTTGGCGACACCATTGTCCTGTGAGCGGGTACGTTGTACCGTTATTGTTTGTTTCATACGTTTAAAAGATCCTACTTCACTACAAAAATTACGTGTATTAATTAACATGCAATTTACAACATCTCTAAAGACCATCAATTCGGACATGTTTTTGTAACTCTGTTTGTTGGTTTGTCCTACTTTCACGCAACAATGGAGCAGTAAATAAACACAACTTTTTGATATAGAGATAGAAATGCAAACCGGACTGTGACATCAGCTAATCTTCAACCCGGTAAAATTTACGGATAAAAAAAATACCGCCGTACCCGCGATACGTGTCATTGAAGGTAGATAACAAGCGAATGTATAGCACCTGTTGATAACAATTTACGTTATAATGGTGGGATGTCCCGACACTACTAGTACTGTGCTTATTTTTCTATTGTATGGGATGAATGCTCTCGTAAAAGATCAGGCACCAACAGGCGGCTGTCTAGGTGTTCTCCTGTACAGAGCTTTTCTCAACCGACTGGATATGGAATTTTTTTGTCTACTCAGTATTTGATTTTTTCTTTTAAAATGACGGAGATATGTTTGTTGGAAGACTCATGAAGTCGACACTAGTACTTAATTTGGTTTATATTGCTACTCACCCAATAAATAAATCATACTACCGATAAGCAAGTCAGAATTATTATTATCCTCGTCACAGTAAAAAACTAACTTTTTAAAGTGACCATGCTAGTCCTGCAGAAGACCGCATTCCTTGCTCGGCTTCCCCCCGCCTCTCCCAACATGTTACAAATTCACCAACTTACTTTTACCGTCCACAAAAACACACGTAATCCTTACAACCTTCACATAAGATTCGTTTTCAAATAGATATAATTTACTGGAGTTACGGCTGGAACCGATCGGTTAACTTTTTTATAGGTGCCAGCGAAACTAAGGAACGAAATGATTTGGAGCAAAATTAAGTGTTTTTATGTGCAATCGAGAGAGAATAATTTTGGTACTGACAGAGCTGTCAGGTCTTTTTACGCATTGTTTTAATCAAAAAAATCACCGGATATTTTTAACAATGGCGTTGGTTAGCGAAGAATTTATACTCGTTTAAACTTTCGTAATTTTTACGCATTTTAAGAGGCAAAAAAATCATAAGGGGCGGTGTTTTATAATATGCTAGAAGGTGCAAGCAACTTCGTCAGCGGACGAGAAAGAATACATGACCAATTGTTTTACCCTACTTCCGTCTTACCCCAACTCAAGTATACAGTATAATGACAATATTTGACACCTCGCCTAGTTCTCTTCGCCACGTCCTTCTTCCATCATATCCGGCGCCTTGAGCTAACGTATCATTTATATTGTATCTCGCTTTTAATTATAAAAGTTATAAGAAACATATCCCTGTTCTACTGCTATCCCGAATTCTGAAGAAAAATACAGTCTGGGAATGTTTCTAGACAATAGGGATGTTGACTGTACTCAAATAAAAATAAAAAAAATATGCAAAATGGTAGCTTTTATTATAAAAACCAAAAAAAAAATTTAGTTGGATACCTTTCGTGTAGCTGGTTTTATGAGCCTTTGCAGTTAGAAAGTCCATTTTGAAGGTATGAAAATATTAATAACTAATAATACCATTGAATAACCCATGAAATATATGGTAACTTTTGTTTTGAAACCGTTCGCTAAACGCAAATTTTAACATAGCTGCTGAACATAGTCCTTAATTTCGCCATACAAGGTAGGAACATGTGACGTCACACGTTCCTAGGCTTTAGTATGGAGCGTTTTTAGGGAAAGTAAAAAAAAAACAATATTTTAACATTGTTGTAACTCAGAGAGTTTTTATGAGATTAAAGTAGTTTTTTCACCAAAATGTCTGTTATTGAAAATTCGTTTTATAACATACTACTTGCATAAAAAAAGTTGTCAAAATCCCTATTGTGGTTTTATATCATGAGAGTATGAGGTCCTGTGCTATAAAGGTCTGACGCCAGCCACCCTTTAACAAAAACTGCGAAAAGTTTAGGGAAATAATGTGGCTTGTACCAAGGTGTTAGTCATTATCTTCTTGAAAGTGTAGTATTAGAATCGATATTTGAAAACGAGCACTAGTTGTAGTTTTAAATACTGACAAGCAAGAAATAGATGGAACCCATCACAATGTCCGAACACGTAAATATAAATACTTCGAAACTTGGATGGACACTGAATGTGATAATTGCACATAGCAAAGATGGCGCTGACTTTATTTATCTTCTCGACACGTGCCAGTCCTTATTTTGTTGCGGAAAAAAACATTCGACTCAAATAACATTGAATAATTAAAGATGAACGTCTAAATGTTTGGCATTCTAGTTGAAAACATTAAGTTCTGCCAGAGGTGTGCATTATATATTTTTTCTCGGTAAAAGTGTACGTTACGTGGTCTCGAAATCAACGGAGAAATTATTTTTATGGCATATAATTCCCCCTTTATCTCCAAAGTTTACCGAACGAAAATTCAGATATTTTCACAATTTGTATAAATTAACATAAATATTACACGAAAATTATAACCATGTTTCTAACTAGCTTTATTTATTTTTTTAATTTTTATATAACCTATTTGAACAGCCCGGTTGCGTTAAGTTTGCACCTCATTTATATCCAATGCTATAGATATCAGGTGCAAACGTAACTCAACCGAAACCGGGTAATGTAATAAAATTAGGGTAAGTGAAAGTTTGTACGGAACCCTCGGTGCGCGAGTCTGACTCGCACTTAACCGGTTTTTTTTTTTTATTTCGGCCTAGTTTTGCAAAAAAACAGCTGGCAGCGTAGTACTAATGTCACGAGTATAAATTAAAAAAAAAATACGTCTCAAAATAACGTATCAGATTCAGAATTCACGTGACTCTAGAACTAAATACAGGGCGCCAATTGTAAACGCTCCTTTTTTCCACTCTCTAGTTTACAATTGGCGCCCTGCATTTCACCTCTAATACTATGAGTTAAGGTTGAAAGTGCCAAAAATAGATGTGTTGCGCTCTCTTACATTTTCATAAACTGGGTGTCTGGTTTAAAAACCAGTGGTTTTAAGTCAGTAAGAACAAATTTCATTGATAAGAAAGAATAACGAGTAATTAGTCTTCAACTTCATTCAACAATAATCTCAGTTGTTAAATTGAAATGTCTGTACACTGAGGATATTTTTATAAAAATAAGTGATACCTACTATTTTGAGGTCACTGAAGCGAAAAATTTTTTGTATGTTTGTATGTGTCGTTGTGGCTGCATAACGCTAAAACGGCTACACGGATTTCAAACATTGTTAGTATACTGGTATCTACAGATGGTTATAGAGTTTTTTTAACCAATTACGCTGAATCAAAAAATATAAGGGTTATGACTTTTTCCTCCGCCGCGAACGAAGTTATGATTAAAAAATCAATATCAACCGTACCTATAATTAAACCATTCATAATGAAGTAGGTACCGATAATTCCTTATCCACGATAAATTCAAACAAAGTCCAACGAGTCGAGGAGAAACTTGACATTGCATTGCGAGTGGCTTGTTCTGACAGGCAAGTGCAGCCGAGAGCGTCGAGAGCGCGGCTCTCGCCCTCAAGAGCTGAGCATTGTTCTCGACTCGAGGGCGCGTGGATAAGGCGAAGAATTTCTTACAAGCCATTCGTCTTCGTTAGGTGTCTTCTTAGAGCATTATTATACTAATAATATCTAAAAATTATTAACCATACTAATATTATAAATGCGAAAGTGTCTCTGTCTGTCTGTCTGTCTTTTGCCTCTTCGCGCTTAAACCACTAAACCAATTTGAATGAAATTTGGTATGAAGATAGTTTAAGTTCAGGGGAAGGACAAAGGTTACTTTTTATTGCGGAAATATACCCTTATCCGCGATAAACGAATTTAAGGCGGACGAAGTCGCGGGCAAAAGCTAGTTAGAAAATAAAAAGAGTGGCACCAACAATTTACAATACAAATATTATCACAACACAACAGAACGGGGCTTAATCGCGCATAAATATGATATGAATCATATTTATACGCGATTAAGCCCCATTTTTACCCGACTGCGCGACGCAAAGGAGTGGTAATGTGTTTATCAGTCTATGTATGTATGTATGTATATATATTTGTTCCTATCTGGCACTCTAGAGACCAAACGCGTGGACCGATTTTGATGATTCTTACGGCAATCGATTTGTCTTAACTGTCCAAATGTCACTGAAGACATGAAAATGATGAAAACTCAAAATGGCGATAATGAGACGCCATATTGTGAAAAAGAAAAAAATGAAAATCGACGTACTAAATCGAGTGGGATATCAATGAATAGGGATTTAAAAATCATTATTAGGTTTCTTTAATCATTTTTAATTTGGACTTACCAGTTATGAACTATAACCATTTAAAGTTGGCTAGCAAGCCGTTCTCACTAAATTTTCATATCATTGTATTGTAATAAATCTGTGCAAGCTTCTCAATAACCCCCACGATAAAGATTGCGAAATTGACTGACTTTTATAATTTTAACTAAAAAGTATTAAAAAAAAAGTAATTAAAAAAAACAAAATACCCGACTGCGTAAAAAAATCAAAAGAAAAAAACAAGTTCAGTACCCCAGAAATTTATGGGTCCCGACTGTTCTAAATTTCAATTCCTTCACACCACACCGGTTTCATGTCAAATTCTTTCGCCGTTCAGGCAAGCCGTCTCTGGAATTCGCTCCCTCTTTCTATCAGACAAGCCCCAAGCAAGGTAGTTTTCAAGCGAATGCTACGTAGGCATCTGCTGGAACAAGAACTCAAGTAGCGTCCATCTTCCATGCAGTAGCTGGTATATTTTGTATTTATTATTTATATGTAATATATATATATATATATATATATATTGTATACCATATATAGTATAGGTATAAGCAATTATGTATGCATTATTTGCTTGTGTGTCCTAACGCTCTCAGTACTGAATGTTTTTCCCCACTGCACCATTTTCATGCTTCTCTGTTTGGCCCTATGGTTGACTGGTAGAGAATGCCTTTTGGCATTATGTTCGCCATTTGTACTTACTTTTGTTTTGTGCAATAAAGTTTAAATAAATAAATAAAATCGCTGTTCCATATTTGAATTTATTATTTGTTATATTGTGAGTATCGATCATGTATAACTTAACAAATTTCTGGGGTACTGGACTTGTTTTTTTCTTTTTAGTTTTTTACGCAGTCGGGTTTTTTGTTTTTTAATGTTGTGTTGTGTTGTGATAACGAGTGAAGATCGTGTAAGTTTAAATCAATGTAATACAATTATTGAAATAAAATCAAATACATAATACATTTACAGATTTTATAGATTATTACATTACAGAAATCGAATGTCATTGTCATAGCCTTTTTCGATAAGGATTTTATTAAAACAATTTACAAATACGATCTCATTATAAATAAATCAACATTTCTAGAAATAGATGAAAAAAGCCGTAACAACGGTGATGTCGTAATATTAAGTTGTTCATTAATGATCAAAACTCTCTTGCTGTCCTAATTATTTCCAACTGTTCAAGCACACTAAGACGTAATCCTTGGAAAAGCTAAGGGATTATAATCCATTAATCTAAATAAAAGTGCTTCTCCCCTCCTCCTTGCGTCAGTTTCCGCATTGCTGAGGGTCGTGATCATCTTCTCGGAACAGTTTCTCTCGGATGATGCACCACCATCTGTTTCTGTCAGTCACCGTGTGTAGAGCAAAAGTGCTTTTCTAATGCTAATAAAATATACTAAAACTATTTAATCAGACGTAGAAACCAAATAACGCAGAAATAAGTACCACATTCACATTACGCATTGCAAGTAGCTTGTTCAGACAGTCTAGTCTAGAGCAGTGAAGAATGACAAGATCCTGAGAGCGTCGAGAGCGCCAAGAGCGCGAAGAACAAGGCTCTCGACTTCGAACGCTGCGCTTTTGTTCTCGATTCAAGAACTCTCGAATAATACTTCCTATATTGCAGAACTTGCGCTGCAATGGACTGAGATATGAGTATTGCGCTTATTCTACGTATTGGAGCATCACAAGATCTTGAGGGCGTCGAGAGTGCCGAGAGTGCGAAGAGCAAGGCTCTCGACTTCGAGCGCTGCACTTTTGTTCTCGATTCAAGAACTCTCGAATAAGACTTCCTTTATTGCAGAAATTGCGCTGCAATGGACCTAGTTATGAGTATTCCGCTCATTCTACGTATTGGAGCATGACAAGATCCTGAGAGCGTCGAGAGCGCCGAGAGCGCGAAGAGCAAGGCCCTCGACTTCGAGTGCTGCGCTTTTGTTCTCGATTCAAGAACTCTCGAATAAGACTTCCTATATTGCAGAATTTGCGCTGCAATGGACCGAGATATGAGTATTCCGCTCATTCTACGTATTTAGTGCTGGTTTTTTTTTTTCGGATATTGACATGTAGATTCACTTTATGTATTTATATATAAATAAAGTATGCATCACATATACATACATTCAGATGCTACTTCTTAAAAAGGAAAAGCGTTCAGCGTAGTCGAGTAAACAGTATTCTATAACCATCTGTGGATGCCCAGCTACCCGGGTATCAAAATTATTTGAAATCCTTTTAACCGTTTTGTCATGATGACGCCACAACGACACATACAAATAATCCAAAAAAAAATTTTTCGTTTCAGAGAGCTTCAAATAACCCGTATTTTTTGTAATATCTTCAATGTACAGGCATTTCAGTTTTACAACTTTATGATACTTAGTATACATGAAATGATAAAAAAGGTAGGGGGTCACGCCATATTTGACCATACTTATATATGTATTACGTCACTGAAGGTCATCATTTCTTATAGATTCAACCTCCTGTTAAAATTAAAATAAATCAAGAAAAACGCGGTATAAACGGAAATATAAAGAATCTACACAAACATTACGAACTGTTAGACTTTCTTCACCCAACTACAAAAAATAAGTGCTATGATTGCATACAAAAGACATCAACGCGCGACCTGCGCAAGCGCAACCATTGTAACAAGCAAACCTCCAAAGTGACAAAATAAACACAATTGAATTTTTATCTTAACTCATTTCAAGAAGTTTCAAATTTGAGATCACATTTATTTATATGTTACTGTTTATGTGGGGTTGGTAAAGTATTGAAGTGCTTATGGGTGTTTGTGGATCACATTATAGCTAACGCATTGCGCAGTTGGACATCTGGGATAACTTGATCTACAAAAGAGCACATGTGTGTCAGAGCACCCGTGTCAGTTACGACCTTTTGCTCACGGAAAGAGAATAGCTGAGAAATATGGAAGGTAGGTAATCCTACCATATAATTTTTAGTCCAATGGTTAACGGACAGAGAATGCCTTATGGCATCAAGTCCGCCAGTTGAATGTTCATTTTTTTATTTTATGTTATAAGGGGCAAACGAGGAGACTGCTCGCCCCACAGAACCTGCAAAAAATCCAGAAATCACGCGAGGGCCACATTTAGACCCCCCCTTGATCTTTGCTGAGGTTCTAGGCGACCCCCACCTGGTAACCTGTGTATTTTTTTAAATATTTTTCAGTACTTAAATTTTAAAATAAATTATATTGAGTCAACAGTTGAGCCAAGTTTTTACCTATGAATGACGTCGTATACAAACAATTTGCAAACTGGATATATGAATTATGAACTTTAATTGTTTTGTTGTTTAACTTAAGAATGTATACGGTATCATCTCATGTTTCAACATTAATGAACACACATAGGTACACACGCTAGGTTTTCCCTAGAGTTATACAGGGCTTTTAATGGCGCAACTATAAATAAAGATATACTATTCCTGATTTCAGGCAACAGGCAACACCATCAACCGATAGTGCGACCATTCGCTGAGGAAATATTTAGGGAAGACCTACGATAACTAAGAGCGTATTTACCCTAGGGCCATGGCCCGGGGAGGTAAACAGCCAGAAGCGGCGTAGCAACCCTCGGTGCGCGAGTCAAACTCGCCCTTGGCCGGTTTTTTCCTTAACTTCTGGGGCGGCGAAACTTATTGACCCAGGGCGCCACATTTTAAAATACGCCCCTGTCGATAACCAATAGATGTTTCAGGATGGGAAACATGAGTTAAAGATTCAAAGATTTTATTTGTCCAACATAGATGCAAGTATGGAAATTCATTACGTTACAAATAAATAAATAAATATTAGGGGACAATTTATACACAAATCGAACTACTCACACGGTAAGCTCAATAAGGCTTGTGTTATGAGTACTAGACGACGATATATTTAATCCATACTTCCATACTATAATATTATAAATACAAAAGTGTGTCTGTCTGTCTGTCTGTCTATTACCTCTTCACGCTTAAACCGCTGAACCGATTTAGATGAAATTTGGTACGGAGATAGTTTGAGTCAAAAAAACGTTATTATTTTATTAATGAGTATTTAAATGACCTCGAAAATTACTGAATTTAATTATTAATGAATTTGTAAAACAATAATGTGTTTAATATACTATCATCATTTTGTATGCCCTAGATAGGCTAGAACATAGCTGGACATAATAAATAAATGAACATGTACCACCAAAAATAGCTAAATGTTATGTGTTTACCCATTGTTCACAAATAAATTATTTTGGCTTTGGTTATAGGATACTTTTTACCGACACGGAGGAAAAAAAAGGGTTTATGACTTTTTCTCCTCCAAGTACAAAGTTGCAGGCACTTGCTAGTTAAAGTAAAATGCATTTATTTCACTTAGTCACTTCTCAGGGTTCTGGCTAACATGTCTCAAATACAAGTCGTTACGAACCCTCTGCTTTGATGTCCATCCAAATTGCGAAATGTAAATTTAATAGAATTTCCAGTAAGTAACTGTGTTTGCTCAGGTTTAAAGGTATTCAAGGGTCGGAAAAGGGGCTTTCTGCCCTAGGGACGTGTGGGGATAGGGATTTATGCCCTTTTTGCTAGGGCTTCAGAAATATATGCGTCTCGCATTTCTACACTAACGACCGCCACTTGCGGCTCTCAAGGGTTTTCAATGGCACGTGAATAAATATTGAAATTCAAGGTACACAAAGAAACGTTATTGTTTAAGAAATGAATCACGGATTTATACAATAACTGGACATGTTGTGTCTAGCAACTGGTAACTAGATTATTATCATTGCCCTGGGCGCCAAAATCTTATAATGATGTGGATGGGTGAAGGTTAGAGCATTTTAAGAGCCTCCTTACCATCGCCACCAGTGGCATGTGGTCCATATAGGCACAAAGGCAGTGCCTCTGCCTACCCTAAACAACCATGGCTCTATACAGGCACAGAGAAACTGGCTACCCTGAACGACCATGGCTCCATATAGGCACAGAAAAATTGCCTACCTTGGCTAAAAACACTTTGCACACCACTGATCGCAACATTAGTGACGAACTTCGTATTAATTGTGGTGTTATTTCCGGTTGTTTTGTAGGCGTTGCGGATTTCTACAATTCTTATCTAAATTATGCTGTTGACTCTTATGAAATGGCCAATAATGTGCCGATGGTAAGGAGGCGTTTCGAACGCTCAAATATTCTCTGTATGTCAAAATTCGAGTATTGCGTGCCAGTAAGAGGGTAACAGATGACAGTAAGGCGGTACCAAAATGCCGTTAACGGTGGTATAGACCAAGTTATTGATTATAACATACTTGGGTGGATCATGTTTTCTTGTTGTTATGGAATATACAACAACAACAAGACAACAAGAAAACATTGCAGTAACTCAGCAGACAAGAGTGACAATGTTATTTAAAAAAAGACTAATAATATAGGCTATTAAAACATGCTAACGAGATGGGCTCCTGGAAAATGGAGCTACGCGTATATTGGCTAGAAATAATTTGTTTTCTTGTTATATCGTTTAAATTCGTAGACTTAAAAAGTAAATCAGGAGACGTAGCCTTCTTGATAACGAGGGACAGAAAAAAGTTGATTGTCCCACTGAGTTTCTACACTGGCTGACCCAAAGAGAAATTTGGCCTCCGGGCAGAAGAGAACGCCATTCTTCTCTGTTTTGACCCATATCATGATCATGAATCATCCAACCATCATGGGAAAACCATGACCAATCAGGTTCTGGTTTCAGATCCAGCAGATAAGCCTGCAGGTTTCGACGCTCAACGGTCCGTATGGGTGAAACTAAACAGATTCCGTACAGGACACGGGCGCTCCAACCACCATCTCTTCAAATGGGGACTAAATAACTCTCCACATCTAGCTTGCGAATGTGATGCCCAGGGCCAAACTCTACTCCATATAGCCGACAAATGCACACTTCACCGTTTCCCTGGTGGTCTACCAGAACTACATTAGCTTTCCATAGCAGTAGAGGGTTGGCTACAAAACATATAAATATATTCTCCGATTTATATATGTACATGATTATATTGGGCATAGCCAACAGCTTCGTCCTTCGTCTCCAGCTTCCATCCTCATCCCTTATTGGTTATAAAATTATTCACCAAATTTCCACCACTAAGAGTTTGTTCTTCCTTCTGAGTCAGTGTCCAACCTTCACACACCCTTCAGTCTTCATCTTCACCGATTAAAACATAAGTCCGTGCGACTGTGTATCTTTCAATCCGGTTTTGCTCAACTTGTAGATCCACGTAATATCAGCGTCAAATCGCTCTGTCGTTTGACACCTGCTGAGTGGACTCCTTTTACGCACATTTTGTTTCTTGTATACCCGCGAAATAATCCGTCTCTATCTTTCTCGTTCTATCTCTCTATCTTTCTTTTTTTCTATTCCCGATAACGCAGGTTCAACTGCGGATAAATGCTAGTACCAAAGAGAATATAATCACTACGTGCTAGTACTCTCATAAGTTGTACATTATTTAATTAGGGGTCCAACGCCCCCGTGGAGCCTTGAAGGCTGGCCGGTGCCCCCAAAAGGGTTAAGGAATGCTCGCTTTTGCGATATTGTTTCAGCTTTGAACTTCACAAACTAAATATTGTGCTTTTATGTTTGCGTTCGTAACTTGGTGTCGCTCTATTGTGATAGTTTCATTTCAGTTTGCTAGGGGTCTTGTAACAATAGATTAATATTTATAACATACATCAATTTGTATTCGTTTGTTTCGTTAATTAAACATTCAAATGAACTTGGTTTAACTAATAAACACATTTTTACTATCTGCAATGCAATAAGTATTTATGACGACGCATTTCGTTTATAGTTGGTTACCTTAAGTACAAAGCTATTTTCGGGATTAGGATGCACCTTGTTTAAAGAATGAAAAGTATTTCATACGTAAGTAGTTAAGTGTGTATGTGAATCAAGATTGGTAAAATATACATCGTCGTTTACATACCGATTACTTATAGATAGGTACTAAGCTATCCATATGTTTAGAGGTAATACAATAGGTACTGAGTCCATGAAAATCTCAGGACTTTGAAAATAATCATTATTACTAAGCCTGTTCAAAACAAAAAGGATGCCTCTGTATATCGGGAGTCGCTTCATACATTTTCAAGTAGTGTATTTTAAATAAAGGAGTTTTTCGTAAGATTTATCTGTTAATCTAGTTGAACGTAAATCAAGAGTTACCTTCTGAACGAATGAAATTAAAGTGAGAAAAGCGACATTAACATTCTTTAAGTTGGAGATTAGCTATTTTAAAATTATGGCCATCTCCGCCGGAATTACTCTAATGTAAGTATAGAGGTTAGTTTATTTTTAACCGACTCCCAAAAAAGAAGATGGTTCTCAATTCGGTTGTATTCTTTTTAACGTCACAGATTTTCCCAGGATACCTACGTATTATAAGCATCGTAGAATGAAGATATTTAACGCTGCAAATAAATATAAACGAAATCTCCTCTGTTTCCGCGACTAACAATCATTGAAATAAAACAATTTAAACGGTTCGCGTGTAGTCTCATGGCATAATCTGTAACTGTCTTTACACATTAGGCCCATCTGGCTTGTATGTACAATTTTATTTGTTTTCTCAAAGTGGGTAGTTTGAACTGAAACTATTTTTAATTTATTGTTTTAAGGACCTTTATACAGATGTACATATCGGCACTGTAAAAGCGAAAACCATGTCGCAAACAAATTTAATAAATGGAAACAACACAAAACTGAATATTGAAGCTACCTACTCGTACTAATTCAAAAACAAGTACATAACGTCAGCAAACAAAATTGTAACTTTAAATAAATAAATATCTTTTCTCAGTCGAACCCGTGAACGGAACAGAAAACGTCGGGAACTCAAATGAGATAATACTCGTATACGCGATATAGTCTGTTTAAATTGTTTTATTTAAATTTATATAAACAAAATCATTTCAACAAAAATAAAAGTGTTTTTCTATATGTGAATTCATGTACCTAGCAATCAACGAAATTCAATAATAATGGGTCTAATTTTCAATTACATTGTTCAATCAATCAGACCCAGCAGATTACATAAAGGTCATCCGTTCATTGTGCCGCTTTCGAGTCAATAGCATTCAGTGATTCATAAAGTTAATTATTAATAGAAGGAGCCCGCAACTTCGTTCGTGGAAGAGAAAAAGCCAAGACCCTCTTTTTACTTCAGCGTAGTCGAGTAAAACGTATCCTACAACCATCTGTGGATACCCGTGTACCAAAAATAGTTGAAATCCGTTTAGCCGTTTTTGCGTGATGAAGACACAACGAACGACACATACAAATATACAAAAAAAAATGTTTTATTCAATAGTCCGATTCACGTATTTTTTAAATATCTCCAATATACAGACACTTTATTTTTAAAACTTTATAATCCTCGTAGTATAGAATTATGAATCGACTAATACACAGACTTCCATCTCCTGGCAACAAATTATCAACTTACTTTTGCCTTTATAATTAGGAACATTAGGTTTCCGAGAAGTAGTTCTTGATAAAAAAAATCCCTATAGTATGATTTATGTGGTCTTAAAATCAACAGATGGTTTATTTTTATGTCTTATTGTTTTGTAGAAATCATTTTTTAAATCCTGGAAGTGACATTCGTTCATGACATTTCGACTGTATAAATTTTTACTTTGGTCTGTACAGATTATGAAGAAAAATTAAAAAGTTAGCTGTCAATGTCATTACTTTTTTTTTCTTACTAAACCAGACCAAAGTTAAATCTATACAGCCGGTTGTCATGAACAAATTTTATATTGAGGTTTTTAAAAGATACACCTAAACAACGATACGACGTAAAATAAGCTATTTGTAGAGTTTGTGTCCATGTAACGTATACTATGGTGTAAAAATGTAAAATGAATAGCTTTGGGAAACTTTATGTTTCCAATTGGCGCTACACTTTAAAGGATAATTGTATATTTTCTAGCTCCGAGTCCAGGCTCATGTCCGCAATTACTGGCTACTTGGAGTCTAATGTTAGGCCTAGCTCAATTACTATGTAATGTGTACTAAGTTAATCAAAATGCTTGGTTATACACTGTAAGTGTTGATTGTGAACTTATAATTGAAATAAATGAATATATTTGGACGCGTATCATTTGTTTGATATTTGACCTGCTGTAGAGTTAAGTTGGCAGCCTTGTGTGGAATATCAATCGATTTCTACCTGCTTGCCTCTGACTTGTCAGTGATCGCATCTTCTCACCCTTATTAAAAAAAAAGTCACATTCCACAACTAAGCCAAAAACAGCTTTATTTTATGTGTCAAAGAAACGGTTATTCATTGATAATTGCTTGTAAAAATTGTTTTATTTGTACAATATATCCAGTCATCGGACTGGAGCCCGCTTTTAGGCACAGGTACTTCAATAAAAAGCGTGATAAAAAACCAGCCAAGTGCGACTCGGACTCGCGCACCGAGGGTTCCGTACAACGGCCGCGTATCAATGAAAATCCCGTGTTAGCAGAGCCGTACTCCTAAGCAAAATGTACGCGTTGTAGGTAGACTGACAGACAACAAATTAAGATTTTCAGATTTATTAGGCTTGAGCTCTAAGTTCTACTTTCATACCAAATTTCAAGTTTCTAGAACAACTGGAAGTACCCTATTGGTTTTCCATGGACGGCAATTTGTATGGAAGCACCTTCTTTAATGACTGTATCTTTATATTGCGTTGACTTTGAAGCTTGATTTTTTTTACAGATTCAAGGGACCGCAGACAGAAGTATTTGATGTTAATTTCAACTTGATACCTCCACGAGTTCCTGAGAAAAGGGTCTTGACAGACAGACGGATAACAAAGTGATCCTATAAGGATTCCTTTTGAGGTACGGAACTCTAAAAACCTCCCAATCTCGGCAATTAATGGTTGATATATAAAATGAGTCGCTGCCTAAATTGTACCATAAAGATTGTAACGTCTTTTGTATTCTTTAACAACTTTATCTTTGCGGGTGGCGAGATTATGAAATATATTTTTCACAAGCTTAATATACTTTCATTCTTAGATGGTAGCGAAAATATGGGCAGCAGGGATAACTTTGTACAGCTACATTGGAGGTAGGTATAAAAAAGTTTTTAGATTTTATCGTTAGTGTAAAATATCGTTTTGTGAATGACTTTAGAAGCATGACTGATCATGATTGAATCTTATAATTTATAACAACGGTTTTGCCACCACAATTGTTCTATAATGTGAAAAAATGCTTGCTAATTCAACCCCCGATTACCAATGGAGATGTGAATTATGAGAGCGGTCTCCTTTTGTGTAATGTCGGTAGATTTAGTGCAGATTTGTAAAAATTGCCTCTGTAGCCTACTTACAGAATAAACTATTTGAATTTACTTTTATATGTTATCTTGGAGAACTAAGCATTGAGTTTATACTTAGAAAGATATATTTAAGATACGCTACGTGCAGTAAGTGCTAATATTATAATATAGTTAAGATTAATTAAGAAAAAATGTCTGACTCTCGAATTTATTTCGGCTTTCAACGGCTTTTCGGCTCAACAGTAGACTCTTTTTGGGAAATGTCTAACGTCAGACTTGTAAAAGTGCCCGTGTGGCATACTTACAGAATAAAGACCTTTTTTTTCATAATGCAATATTTCATCAAAATATCAAATACTTTATCAATTACACATTAGACATAATATTTATACTGAGATAAATAAATGAAAAAATCGACTTAGGAGAGCGGTTATCTATTTAATTCTTATGTGTTTCGTTTTATATTTAGATTAGGTACACTAGGACTTTCCCGCGGGACGTACTATTTAATTTATCCCTGGGGAACCGTGCATTTTTCGGGATAAAAACAGCTATCCTATGCCCTTTCTAGAATCTCATACTATCTCTATACCAAATTTCATCTGAATTGGTTCAGCGGTTTCGCGTTTATTATATTAGGTACTAGAAGATACATCTCTGGGAAAGTTCTTCCCAATTCCTTGCAGAGATTATTCCCTGGTGACTAAGGCATGTATGGTCTGGTCATGATCACATCATTTTTAAAGACCTCTTGAACTTGCAAATTCATCAGTACTGAATGTAAAACTCAGTTTCAAAGTACAATTGGGATGTGCCAATAAAAAGATGCCCCTGTTTTTATTTTTATATTTCGTTAAAATAGTTTATCTGAAATACTAATTTTATGCGCTTTATATTTGGATGCGTTTAAATTTTTTATTACCTAGGAAATATTTCGAGTGACGTCACTGAGTGACAAATAAAAATAAAAATTAAAAACACCAATAACTTATGTCAGAAGTCTTATTTTTAAATCTGATATTGCAAGCGGTTTAATAAACCTATTCCTCGAAATGGTTTTTGAATGACCATACCTTGTATAAAATTGGCTCTAAATTATTTTATTTTCACGACGGTGAAAAAACTACTCAACATTGTCTCCGCCGCACAAAATGAAATTTGCAGTAGTGTGACCGCTCATGACCATAATAACCTGTTATCTCGCTAGATTGAACATCTGCCATTGATCAAGTCTGGTCGATGCTGCATACAAAGGGCCCAAATCATCAATAGACAGAACATCTGTCTATGATAGTTCCACTATTAATAATTTTGCATGAGATGAAGCCATAAATAATTCCTAAAAAAAGTTAATAGGTACATACATTTATATAAGCACCTTAACACAAAAGTGCTACACAAGCTGTTAACTTTCCTATGAAAGATGACTATTACTATTGCTTGTTAATAAATTTTCATAATTAATATCATAACATTTCCTTTCTAAAATAAAAGTCTCGTATTTTAGATACTTTTTTAAAACCTCAATATGACGTTTATTCACTACAAGAACTGTATATTTGTTTTACTTAGGTCTATATGGTTTAGTACGACAATTAAAAAAAGTCATGACATTGGCAGCTATTTTTATTTTTCTTGCTAATCTGTAAAAATGTATACAGTCGATTGTCGCGACCAAATGTCACTTCCAGGATTTTAAAAAATGTTATTAAAAAGAATATTGTCATAAAAACAAACCATACGTAGATTTTAAGACCACATAACGTGTAAGTATAGCTATTGAGAAAAAGTATAATATGAAACCTCTTTTTTCCTTAATGTTCCCAATTAAGATTATTTCGAGTAATACACTTTCTTAATTATGAAAATTAATCAACAGAACATAAATAAAAAGTCAATCATCATTAAAAATATTGGTAACAAAATGAGAAATAATTAAAGATACGTCAATTGATGTACATCACTTCTAAGTAGAAAATTTTAAAAAGCTGGTGTGTTCCAGGTTCCAGGTATATACTCGAACATTGTAATCGCTTTTACAAGGTACCTTATTTTTATCATTATTTAATCATAGCGAAATAGCACTACAATGAAATCGTAATTATTAATATTGCGGTCAATATCCGCTACCGTTTTGGCAACCGTTAACCCTAAACTACCTACGCTATGGTCGCAATGGACTTCATACAGCCAGCCAGTCTGTGTTCGGCCACAGCCATGATGTTCCAAATTCAAAAATTCCAACGATATAATCCAGACTGTTGCATAGTGTTTGTGTTGCATTTTCGAGTGATGTGTAAATTGTGTATGTAAGAAGCTTAAACACGATGAGGGTTCTGAGGAGATATTCAAAATCCAAATCAGCACAGCACCAATATACGAAATTCGAACATTTTAACATTCTAGTCAGATTTACTGTATAGCTCTGCACATCTTTTTACTGCCTAGTAAGGAGTGTTATCTACCTAATCAGTAAAAAACACTGCAACGCAACTACGATTTGGAATGAAAGATAAAATATTCGAAATTCCAAACTACAATTTTTATTATTTATGGATTGAAGTTCTTATACCAATTATGTTATTTTAAAATTCGAACGTTCTAACCACCGTGATTGCATAGTGCTGCACCTCGGTTGGTTGCTGTGTAATTGGTGATTACCGGTACGATTCAGAGTTCGAAGGAGCGCTGATAATGCGCGGCGGCGGCTGGGCGCTGCCACGGCGCGATCCGGCTCGCGCGACTAAAATGCTTCCAGATTATTATTATTATGTTAACTTGCCTGTAGAAAATTAGAAATTCTTTTAACCCCTTGAACGCTTTAGAGACACACGTATCTATAACGATTTTTTAAATTTAGAACCTAATTATCTACGTATCGTTTTATTATTATTAAAATTTGACATGTCATTCCACGGCTGCAAAATACTATAAACGTTAGTAATTATCATAAAGTAAATAAATACCCAGTACATGCGATATAGTTATGCAGATAGCCCTTGAATGGAACCCAGGGACTCCACCAATAGCCTCACGAGACTGTTGGGACTATCACGAATAGCGAGCCATCACAAAACTGCACTTATAAAAAAAACGTTTGGCAAAATGACACAAAGTATGTTTATTCTTTTTTTGTTTTTTTTTTTCAAAATCGTTGTGATATGTATTTAGATAAATAACTTATAAATTGTGTACATATTCCTGATACTCAAGAAATTCATAATCCATACTAATATTATAAATGCGAAAGTGTTTGTCCGTTACCTCTTCACGCTTAAACCGCTGAACCGAATTGGATGAAATTTGGTATGGAGATAGTTTGAGTCCCGGGGAAGGACATAGGCTAGTTTTTATCCCGGAAAATACCCTTATCCGTGATAAACTAATTTAAGGCGGACAAAGTCGCGGGCAGAAGCTAGTTATCCATAACCAGTCCTTCCTTGGTCCACATTTTTTCCAATTCTCTCTTCTCGCAGCTTCTACGCACTACAGACATTTAATACTGCACACAATTACGTTCTCATACGAGATTAAGGGAAGATGAATCTTTATAGCCGGCTGGGTACTTGTATGAAGATGCTATTAAAAATCACATGAAAACTTTACAGGTACTTAGTACATGGCAGGGATCGGAACCAGTATTTTTTCATACAAAATATCCGAAATAACAATTAGTTTTTTTCGTTCGATTACAAGATTTTCGTTTATTTTATTGAAATTATACAACTTGAATCAGCTGTTTTGTGATTAATTTCTCTTGTCTTAAATACTGTTTTAAAACTTTCCGGAAATAGCGTGTATTTTAAAAGATTTAAAAAATACCGGTTCCGATCCCTGGTAGTTACATGGTATCGAAAACAAATTTAAATATTCGAGTATTTCACCATTGAACTGTACGGCATTTTACTTCTAGAACCTGGGTGACCGAGCTTTGCACGATGGGCCATGGTTTTCAGAAGACGAAAGCTATCTCTATAAATTTAGGCAAAACGTTGTCTAGATACATGCCAAATTTCATCAGTTGCGTGCGGTCCATATAGGTACATAGGCACTGCCTAGCCGAACGACAATGGCTCCATACAGGCACAGAGAAATTGCCTACCCTGACGCCCTCAACGAGCATGGCTCCATATAGGCACAGAACAACTACCTACCTTGGCGAAATACCCTGTTGTATTTCATCCAAATCGTTGGGGCTGTTGCCGAGAAACCTGTTATATATTTATAAACATTACAAGAATTGCTTATTTAAAGTAATTAGGATTAAATCGACTCCAAAACACTTATAATACTCGTAGTAGACTACCATGTGTTCAAATTAGCTTAAATTTCGGTTCTACATCTATCTTAAGATTGTCCTTTGAAACTGAATTAATTCATGAATTATTTTTCCTCTAGTGTTCATAACAACTTTGCAGGGAGTTAATCACAGTAGCTTGAGTTTGGTTTAAACATAACAATGTTTGTTAAGTATTCGACAAGCCTATGTTTTAAACTTCATGAAGTCTAGAATTTGTTGTTTCTGGGTACTATAAAACCTCAGCCATGTTAAATAGACCATGGAAACGGTACGCTTTATGTGCACTTAAAAGGGTAACTTATTTTGACTTTCGTGAATGCATTAGAACATATGTTAATTATTATAATAATTATAATTGTAATTAAGAATTTTTTTTCGGACTTTTTGGAAGTTGAGTATCCGAAACACTTAGCCGGCGAATCTCAGTGCAATTATAAAATTACATTATACTACCTATAACGTACTCGTTAATGCTAAAACAATGTTAACCCCATTTCGCGTCGAACTTATGCACCTTTGATTTGAGAACTAAGGGCAAACTTAAAAATATATCTTTGCAGTTGCAATCATAATACTCGTATAATTATGGGTAAGGAAGGGTTAGTCCTCGAGTTACTTCTACTGGCGAGCCGGATCGCGCTCCGATCAGACAGAAGAAAGCACGGCGATGATAGCGACCGGCCTGACCGGTTCTGCGCCGCCATTGTACACGCACGTACAAGAACGACGCATGCGCCATCTCACACCTCCGCACATACATCCTTCTCATCAGCACGTCCACCTTCAACCACGCCACGCAAAAAAGCCGTAAGCGCCAATACGCCTACCATCAAATAAGCCTTTGTTAACAGCGACGCCGATGCCGCGCCTGCGACTAATTCAGTCAAACGAATATTTAACACTTAATGTTAACGCTCGCTGCTTGTTTTTGATAATTTTGCGACAGACGCCAGCAGGGCAAGCTAACGCGGTGTATATCTTATTGGCTGCGCAGAAACCAACTTCTAAGAAACGTTCATTGAAGTCGGTTTCGTGCCGTGCATTAAATATACCTTCGTTTTCGTAGTATTTGCCTAGGCCACATTCACTTGCCGCTAGGGTTACCAGATGAAAAATCCAAAAACCCCGAGAAAAGGCTTGCTTCCCATTGAAAAATCCTGAGATTTTGTTGAAGTTTGAAATTTTTCTCTTTTAGGAAGATTACTTTTACTTTCTTTAAGTTTTTATTAATAATATCTTTATAATGTACTGTATTTTATTGAGAATTCAAAAATCCTGAGATTTGCACAATCCAGGCCGCAATCCTGAGAAGAGTCCAAAAATCCTGAGATATGGTAACCTGCTACGTAATAGCATAGAGAATGCGGCCATTCTCTATGTTATTATAAAGTTGTAATAAAGTAAAATTTTAACAAGAAATAAACCTGACTCCGAAAAGAAAACACTAAATAGTAAAAATATAACTGCATAATCTAGTTTCTTAAATTGAGTGCTATTATGTTTCTTAAAATACGAAAACCTCCATGCGTATGCTTACAATTTGAGGAGTTCCTTCAATTCGTCATGGATCTCATTATGAGATCTTCAGTAAAATTATATGGGACCAATCTTGATTTCATCGATATACCTAATCTTCACCTGCCTTCAAATGAAAATGGAATTTTCTAAATCGATTTATAAAGTACCGACTTTTGAGGTAACAAACAAATAAACGAATTGAGAACTCCTTTTTGGGAGTCGGTTAAAAATCTAACGTCTGCCCATGGAAGATATTTTCAAATAACTGATGCAAAAAGAGGGTAATGAATTTTTCTCCATGGACGAAGCACTTTCTAGTACCTAATATGGGCGGACGTTATGAGACGAATATAATCTTTTTAGGGTTCCGTACACAAAGTAAGTACTAACTAAGACTGCACTGTCCGTCCGTCTGTCACCAGGCTGTATCTCATGAACCGTTATAGTTGTGTCCCTATTTGCAAAACCACTTCAAACTGTATCTGACTGACAACCAGCAGTGATTTGTAAACTCCAGATCAACATGTACGAACTTAGTCACATTCACAGAATATTTAACGAATGCTATTGACTCTGGTAGACAGACTGATGTGATATACATAGATTTCAATAAAGCGTTCGATAAGGTCTCTCAGAAAATTTTAATTTCCATACTCTCTGCATATGGAATAACTGGCTCTTTACTTGAATGGCTACGATCGTACCTATCTGACAGGTGGTTCTACATGGTGGTTAATGGTTATCAGTCAGTCTCCGTATAATCACGTCCGGCGTCCCTCAGGGGTCACACTTAGCTCCAATCCTATTTAATATGATTATTAATGACATACCTGACTGCTTTCATCACTCTCGAGTATTTATGTACGCCGATGATCTCAAGTTTGCGCGTAGCGTGAATTCTTCGGAAGACGTAACCATGCTTCAGCTTGACATCCATAGACTTAAAAACTGGTGCAGGAACAATAATATGCAGCTGAATATAAACAAATATGTTCACATAAAATTCACGCGAAAGCACAATATAACGCCGTCCAACTATTAAATTGATGACCATAAACTTAGTAAAGTTGAGACCATTAGGGACCTGGGTGTTCTATTCGATAAAAAAATGACGTTCATACCACATCTAGAGATTGTCACTCGGGCATCTAAAATGTTGGTAGAAGTGATTAGAAATGGCAGGTGCTTTAAGCAAAGCAAAACCAAAATTCTCCTTTACAACAGTCTAGTGCGGAGCATTCTAGAATACTGCAGTGTTGTCTGGCTGTCACATTATGCTACACACTCACTCCGATTGGAAAGAGCGCAGAAACGTTTTCTTCGACACTTGGCATTTCTACATGGACGCGCTGTAGCAAAAAGAAGATCCTCTTACAAACGTAGGTTAGTCCACTTTAAAATAAAATCCCTTGAAAGTCGAAGAACGATGTTAGATGGTTTATTTCTGCACAAAATTCTCCAGCACAAAATAGACTGCCCCCAATTATTGATCCTCTTAAATTTCAGAGCTCCTACTAGAATTCCCCGCAAACCAATCACACCATTGAGACCGCCAGTCAGAGGCAGTGGCGTGCATAGGGTTTTAGTTAGGATAGGCAGAATTTGACATAGCCTGTCTGTGTCATTCCAAACATTTGGATACTTCCCGAATAAAATGCACAGACAGCCAGGTGTGCACAACCAGTCAACCAGCTAAAATTTTCGTAATACTTTACGTGAAATTGACGAGTAATATTGCTCTGAGTTTGAGTTAATTGCAACATACCTACCTTTATTAACTAGGTTCCTTTACCTTATCATCGAACACTAACTTGCGAAATTCGACTAAAGTTAACTTTCGGAAACACTATCAAAACACCGATCACAGCTAAAACACATATTTAAGCGTTAGCTACTAAGATAAACAGTATTTCACGTCACATTAAATTGATAATGAAAGAAACTCGCTCCGAAATGAACTAAGTAGTACAACTTCTATACAAGAAATTTACATTTTATCACAACTCGATCGCAACTGTAGCAACAAAGAAAAGAATTCATTATGGCACCCGATCACCAGAATGAAAAGAAATTTTTGTAAACAAAAAACCTTGACAAATTAAAATTACGCCCCACATTACGCGTACAAATACAGCAAAATGGGGACTTCTTTAATCTGCCGCACGAAATCAATGCATCTGATTGGTCGCAAACTTTTGCCAGTGCTGCCAATAAGGCTAATATAAAATCTGCTAAACTGCAGCTCGATTTTTGATAAATTTATGCTAAATACTATTTACTAAAATCTGGAATTTTCTGGAATTATGTAATTTAATATGAATATTACACGAAAATTATAACCATACATACGGAACCCTTATAGTTTCGTCATGTCCGTCCGTCCGTCCGTCCGTATGTCACAGGCATTTTACTCAAAAACTATTAAATGTACATTAATGAAATTTAGAACATAGGTGTCTTGTGTAAGCCGCTACTTAGTTTGATACTTAAATGAAAAATATATATATTTCTAGGGGGGGCACTCCATACATGTAACCGAAACTGATTTTTTTTTCAGCAAATATTAATGTGTGGCACATCATCCGACAGATCTTCTAAAAAGACTGAGGTTTCTAAAAAAAATTCATTGTTAAAAAACCGTTTTTAAGTCATTGTTAAAAAACTGTGCTTCTCACCAAAAGGACGTAAGTGCCACGGAGATACGCTCTTTTGTTAGTGTTATTTTTTCGTATCGTATTTTTTTCATCTGTAGTGCACTTTTTTGTTTAAACGGCTGCGGAACCCTACATTGAGCATGGTCCGACATGCTCTTGGCCGGTTTTGAATAACCCGGTTTGGTTAAGTTTGCCCCTCATTTGTATGTGACGCCATAGATACCAGTGGCAAACTTAACTCAAGCGGCAAGTTAAGTCGGAATAAGTGAAAGTTTGTACGGAACCCTCGGTGCGCGAGTCAGACTCGCACTCGACCGGTTTTTACTCATTGAAGCACTATTTAAAGATGCAAAAGATGATGTCATCTTGGGAATGACCCCTCCCCCCTCCTTCGTCATGCTACCATCATCCGATGACCAGACCGCCCCTCCCCCTAATTTGAAATGACGTATTTTATGAATAGCCCCATTTCAGATAATTAAAATTCTTTTAATTAGAAGAATAGCTAAACGTAAGTGGCAGTGGGCGGGGCAAATTGCCTGTAGAACCAATTGCCGCTGGGGCAGAAAGGTTCTCGAGTGGCGACCGCGTACAGGACTGGAGTAGGCCCCTAACGCGATGTACCGATGGTCTGGTGAAGATCGCGGGAAACCGTTGGATGAGGGCGGCGCATGACCTGTCATTATTGAGATCCTTAGAGCCTTTATCCAGTGGACGTCCTTGGGCTGATATGATGAAGTTGATGAGGAGATTTATCCAACATACAATATACGACTATCGCAATAGGCGACGAGAGGTGCCCCTTCTAGCAACAGTACCCTGTCGAACTAATTCGTACCGCCACTCACCCCTCCCCCGCACGGTAGCGCTTCTCAACTCCGTGCTTGCGGCGTCACCACAGTGCGATGTGTTTGCGACTGGGATGGTGAAGCTGATGAATGAATGGAAGAGAGTGTTAGAGAGCAATGACCACTGACTATGTCAATGTGCAATAATTTAGCCTAAACAAATAGTAATTAAGAATCGATGTAACGCCATGGAATTCTCTGTAATGTGACACCATTGTGATTCTCTATAAATAAATAATAAATAAATAAGGATTAGAACTAGGTATCTATGTTTTGCTTTTTTTTAATTTCTACACGAGCCATTTTATAGGGAAGGTTAAAATTAGGCAAGTTTTTACGTTTTCAGCCGGCGTTAATTATAAAGCCAAAATAAGCTAAGGCTATAGAGACGAAGTACAAATATTGTATTAGATGAGAGTTATTTAGAAAAAAATATTCAATGTTGAGTTTGTTTCGGCATTCTTCTCAACGGTGGTCTCCTCTTGGGAAATGCCGTAGAGTCAGACTTGTAAAAATGCCTTGCCTACTTACAGAATAAAGATAATTATTTCATTATTTCAATGTTCCACAATGACGGATCCACCATATAAGATCAATCAAACTAATATGCATTCAAAAAGTCATTTTGGTCCTAAAGTACCGACTTACGCAATACCTACTGTACCTACCCAGAGAAAAAAAATTGATGTCATCTCTCCATGGTATCTCATTACGTTCACGGTCTCGAGGGGACTGTAGAAACGGGTATCAACATATTTATCTGCATGGTTATTTTACGTAGGTACCTAGTTATCTATATATATACTTCATTATTTGTTTTCATATTATGGGTATGACTAGGCACGCTATATTAACTCACTGACGACTGGAGTCCACGAATATGCCTGTAGCTTGAAAACGTCGTCCGTTATTTCGATATAGAAATTTCTGTTTTTTTTTATTGCATCATGTTGTATATATTCTACCATAACACAGTAATGACATTCTGTAGTAAGGATCTTGAGATTGGGAAGAGGAAGCCAATCGTTTCGTCCTCATTCCAATATTTTTTGGCAATTGGAGACTCAACTAGGCTTAGGTGGTTAAAAACCGACGGGTAACTAAGGTCTGTTATGCCCAAGCATTTATTAGAATCAAGACACAAGTACTGGATTGAGCTTCATTATCCTAACGTAGTTACTATAATTTACGTTTATCGGCAACCGACTGTATATTCGTAACGGCGTTAGTACTCTTACCGCCATCTAGTGTTAGTAACTACCAGCAATCTTAAGTTAAATCCTCGTAACTAAAACATCATTAATCTATGAAGAAATTAACACGAATACTATAAACATATCGTATAATAACCGTTTACTCGGAAATAAATATCATACGTATATAGCTCATTACATCAATTTGGACTTCAATGACTGGAGCTGTGTTGCCAGATACGAATACAAAAGAAATGTGATGTGTACTCTTCGTTGTAGATATATCTAATCTATGGCAGAAGAGCCAATTGTCAAAAAATGACTTTTTGACGTGATTCGCCGAACATAAATTACTTGAATTATTTTTTTTAATAACATGGGAGGCTCGCAAAGCACTCGAAAACTAAGCGTGGATAATGAAAATACCATTCAAGTTTCCCAAGACGCGCTAGAACGGATACAGAACCAACTGGCCGCAAAAGTATGATAATCATTCGGAATTACATAATTTACATCAATGTCGCCTTGATAAAACAACTGTGCCAAGTGTTTTGTTTACAGAACCTTTAAAAAACCTTATTTGTTTGCCTTTCGTTTTGATATATATAGTTTAAAGATCGATAAGTTTGATTGTGCAGTGAAATTACGCTGTTGATAACCTTGGAATTATAGGTTATTTTCAGTCCAGATAACTTACTTAAACTAGTTAATAGCCAGTTGCAATCAGTTACTCTATATTTCAAACTGCTAAATTTAAAAAAATAATGCACCATAAGCCATATCTGTTTTTTTAATCACGATAATATCCATTGCAGCAAGCTGCACAGCCAGTGGCACCTCAACCTCAATACGCGCCTCCTTCGTACTACGAATCGCGACGACAACAACAAGACAGCGCAGCTGAGGAGGCTTACTGGGCCCGTAGAATTGAAGGCTTGAAACGGGCACATGATAAAATAAACAGCGGCATGCAGAATGAATACCAAAAGACATTGAAAGAGGCTAACGACCTGTTTGAATTAGCAAAGCAGGACAAAATCGCCAATAAGCTTCCACCATGTCAAGAGGAAAAAGCAAAGGTAATTATCAAATTTATTCTTTTCTTGTAACTTTTTGTTATGACTTATTTAATCTATATTGCTCAAAATAAATTTATTAATTTATCATACAAAAAGCGGACTTGGGGCCTATTAACTTATTCACGGGCGAAGCCCCCGTAATTTTCTAAATATATATACTATTGTAAAGTTAATATTTTCTTCTGTGTCTGTGATTATTACTCATTGAAATAAAACAATTTAATGTCCACCCGTGACCATGGAAAGCTGGAAAGCTTCCGAAACGTCGGGAACTAAAATTAGATAATATATGCTATATTATCCATTAAATTGTTTTATTGTATAATTAATATGAATGTTATAATATATACAATGTGGCTGTACTTTAATAATAAATAAATAAATAATTGTAAAGTTGTAAAAATGAAATGTCTGTACATTAAAGATATTTTCCAAAAATTATTGTAATGGACTATGTGGAGGTTGTGACTCTCCAGGAGAGTCACTGCGGACGCCCTCTGCCCCTTCTAGGGGACACAGGATCATAAGTCAAGTCATGTGGAGGTTACTGAATTGAATTATTTTTTTTTGGATTTTTGTATGTGTCATTGTGTTACATCTGCAAATCAGCTAAACAGACTTCAACAATTTTTGGCACACAGGTAGCTGGGTATCCACAGATGGTTATAGGATACCTTTTTACCTGACTACACTGTCAAACAAATAAGGGGTTATGACTTTTTTTCCTCTGCAAAGGAAGTTGAACCTTCTAGTTACATTAATATTGAAATTACAAGAGGTGTGAAACATAAACAGCCAAGAATTCCCAAGGAGGGTTGATGTCAGGCAGGCGGCAGTCGTAAAATAAACCATGCCAAATCCTTTACAACATGAGTTTGAGAATGTTGAGATGGATGTGTGGAGTGACGAGGAAAGATCAGATTAGAAATGAGTATATAAGGGGAAGTTTGAAAGTAGCACACGTGACGGACAAAAGGAGGAACAGTAGGTTAGCGTGGTATGGGCATGTAATGAAAAGGGATGAACGTCACATTGGTAAAATAATGTTAGGGATGAATCTCGAAGGACGAAGAGCGATAGGTAGGCCAAAAAAGCAATGGATTGATTATGTGAGAGAGGACATGAGAAGGAAAGGAGTAAGCGCTGAAATGACGAATAATAGGGATGAATGGAAGAAGAAAACATGTTGTGCCAACCCTACGTAAGTGGGATAAGGGCAGGGAGATGATGAAGAGGCGTGAAACATAAACTATGAATGTTTTTCTCTTTTCAGGTCTTGCAATGCTACAGCACAAACCCCAACAAGTCTCTCCTCTGTTCAGTGCTAGTGAATGATTTCAATGACTGTGTGTGCAAGAGCAGAGTCACCGCAGTCTCTGCCTCTTGAGCCCCATGTAAATACTATACTGCTCCCGCTGGACATCCATCGAACTTATGTTGAGCTCTAATACTAATATGTGTCATAGTGTGTTCATAACTCTTATAGGCAAGTATACAATATAGTGATAATCCTTGTAATGGATCGGCAAAGTCAGAAGTTTTCTCATCAGGGTCATGTAGATCTTAATTGAGTTATAAAGCTCCATTTTCTTATAGGTTTTAGGTGTGCAATGCAAAATATTGTATCCTTTGTTATTTCAAAATTGTGATATTCCACAAATAATCAGCACAAAACTGAACAATTAATATTGTTAAGTCTGGCTTGAAGACCTCTTCAGTTGTGAATCATTAAGACTTGTTTATGATTTGAGAGCCACTACGCTATCCCTGATAATGCGAGCTTCTATGTGCCATAGATTCAATAAGAGTATAGTTTTCTAAGTTTCTGATCATTGGTAAAACAGACAATTATATTTTCTTGAATGAAAAATGTATAGTTTGAGTTATTTACTGGATAAAAATATTGCAGGTGTCGGATAAAATGCATATTTGCTTGGAATTTAAAAGTATTTAATTCACAATTTTATTGAAAACTTGTAACTTTACGTCATAGTATTACTCTAAAGTTACATAAATTTTGATCAATGTTCAGTGGGAGCCAGGAAGTGCAACTACGCAAACTAGTGAATATTCCCCGCCGGGAAAATTTATCAAATGTGTAATGTAATTAAAATTAACACTGCGGGAAGGCTGGGGAGGTAGATTTAATAATTTAAATAATACTGCTGTATGAATAAACTGTTAATTTAATCTTGGTTTTTATTATTAAACGTTTATTGGGCAAACACAACTATAGGCAGTGTGTATTGTAATTTTAACCACTTTCAGTATAGCTAATACTTGTCCACAGATGAGTGATTATTCGAGCGTTTAACCGCCTCATTAGTCTGTTCGCAATATTAACCAATTCATAAAAGCAATCAACCTATTTTGATTATAATTGTAAAAAACCGCGACTTCTACAATACAGCCGAAAATGGCGCCACAACTCATATGGAATTCGTCAATATTGGGGGCAGACTAATGAGACGGTTAAAACGCTGAAATAATCACCCAGATGACCATAGACAAAGACTAGGATCGTTTTTATCCGACTATGATTAAGCTATGGACATGTTGACTAAATATATAGTATATAGTACCGTCTACTAGTAATGGCAGTTATCGCGATCCTTGCCGGCATGCGAAAATTGATTTTAGGAATCGAGGTCGAAAACACAGGATAGTCTCCCTAGTGTACCCCAAAACAACCTGTTAAAGGTCCTTTAACTATGGATCGGATTATTAGTATACTTCTTTTTATTATTGTGGTGTGCAGAAAACATTTATTGTACTTAATATTTCATAGTCATAGTACTTTCCAAATACTTCGACTTAACGATCTAACAACCTAACCACCTACGATTTCGACTGAAGGACTTTATCCATGGTCATGAAAACATTTAAAAAAAACCTAACCATGGAGTATAGATAGAGTAGGGAGGCTAAACTCATATAAGAAATAACAGATGTAGAAGTCTCCAGCGGAAAGCGTTAAATAATAGTTCCAAATCCATTCAGAATGGCGTTAGAGTAGCATGATACTACGAATAGAATGAATGAAAGACAACAACCAACTAAAAAACATTTTTATGGAAATGCTACTCAAGCCTTCACTCTTCTTCTCATGTAAATATTCAATTGTGTTGAGAAAAAGAAAAAAAATCAATTGTGTTGAAAATTATTTGTCTTGCATCGTTGTGGATTTTTTTTGGCATTATTTTGATAATATATTTTATGCATTTGCTACATTGGCGCCACCAATTTAACGGTTTTCGACGGACATTGGATATATACAGATTGTTCTCCTTAGTTCTATACTCCATGAACCTAACAACAACCCTAGCAACAGTCACCATCAAAGAGAATTTAAACACTAGTCACCATACAGTCACGTCAATAGCACCGTTTCCAAACAACATTCAAACCTTTGTAAATACTCAACACAGAAGCGGGAGCATTAGCGGTAGGTTCCTTAATATTTCGTTGAAGATGCCTCATGCCCCGACGGCGGTGAAGGCTCGCCGGGTGCCGCTGTACCCCGGCTTCCCCGAGCTGACCAGATCGGATGTCAGCATCCATCCCAGCTACACCAAAGTGGCATTGGCTTAGTAAGTGAAAAGTATATCGTCAGTACTGAAAAACCCTGCCCAGAGTAGGTCGGACCGTGCTCAGTATAGGGTTCCGCAGCCGTTGATACGAAAAACTGCACTACGCTCTAGCAAAAGAGCACTTATTCATATATCAAGGCACTTAAGTCCCTTTGTTGTGAAGCGCAGTTTTTCGGCAATAACTCAAAAACGGTATATCCGATCATGTTGAAAAGAATTTTCGTTGAAAGTATTTATTAAGCTTTATGGGGTTTGGAATATTTTCCATATTTTTTGTACACGGTTTAAAAAATAGCGGGGGGGGGGGGGACAAGTTGTGTTACTTTCGGAGCGATTATTTAAGAAAATATCTTATAAAAAGTCTTGTAGAAACGTAGCGGCCTACACAAGACAACTACACTTCAAATTTCATCAATATACATCTTGCACTTTTTAAGTAAAACTGCCTGTGAGATACGGACGGACGGACGTGACGAAATTATAAGAGTTGTTGTCATTTTAGCTAAGGAACCCTAAAAAGGGCACAAATTCAATGTTTGCTGTCTGTGCGTCCTGAGTATGCTTACTCGCTTGCGTACCCCAGAATTTGGGTAACAAATTGAGCACTGATATTTTGCTTGCAGCCGTGTGGTCTGCCGGCACCGCTACCACTGGTCCCAAGTAGCTCAACGGCGACAGTTCTTTAAAGAGCTCCGTAGCTATGAGAATCTCCAGCCCTACGCCCTGGACAGCGTGCGGGTCCACCGCGAGTTTACGCGGGGCATCCTGAAGCACGTCATAACGTCTCGGAGATACATCCAGAAGCTTACCCCGGAACATTTGACAGATAAACAGAGGACGCGGGTCGAGGACATTATCAGTGGAAGGGTTAACTTTAGCCAGGAATGATAGATTATATTTAGCGGTTATTCACGTTGTTAAAGCCGAGTTCTGTTTCGATCCATTACGAGAAGCTTAGTCATGAGCATACCTGGGCTAACTCGGGGCACTTATGCTAAAGTGACGTAGCAAAATATTTTATCGACACATATATATCGATGTTAGTGTCAACGTGTAAATGTTAAAAATGGGCCACTGATTAGTTTTTCTATACAATTGTATAAAAACGTTACATTCAAAATCATGCAGTCCAATCGGAGCCAAATTGGCTCTTGAATGCTGGTAACGTTTTTTTAGGTAATATACTGAGCATAAAATCGGCACAGGAGATATTCTTTTTAAATTTCCACTTTTCTTTATGCATCGAATTAAAAAAAAACAATATTTACTGTTGGGTACACAATGAAATAATTTTGTACTAAACAATGGATTAGGGATTTTTGAGCGCTTGTCTGCTGGCAAATAGAATATTTACAAGGATACTCTGGCTACCGTTTTGAAGCACGATAAGTCAGCTAAATAAAAAATCTAAATTGCACGCAAAACTGTCAAGTGACTCCGACTTAGCAGTATAATTGTCTGAGTAGTTACTTTTTGTATACAATTATCTGGAAGGAATGATGAGTGGGCCAATTTTTTTGCCGGTGAGCGTATTATTCTTACTCTAGCATATGAATGGTACCGACAGTAAATAGTAATTTTGTTTGAAATGACATCCGCATACATTTATTATCTTAAAAGGCTTTCAGATTCCTAGAATGTGCCCCGAGTTATCACAGATTTCAGAAGTGACGAGTGGACAGCGACGCTGCCCGTTTTGCGTTTTATATCGTTAGTAACCGCTTATGTAATCTACATTATGTCTGATTCTCACGATAGTTTTCAAGTTAAATTCGGCGCCGGCAACGATCTACTAAGCCTTTAGGTATTTACGCTGTGCCGGCCGAAATTAAATCTTGATCATATACGTTGTGTCACTGGCATTCAAACATAAAATCACGCAAGCGTGTCACCAGCATAGCAGTAAAATTTGTTGATCACAAACCAAACATTGTGTCACTGGCATACATAAAAAAAAATCGACTGATTGATTTCCAAATAGTCCGTTACAATCTTTTTTTTAATATCTGCAATGTATATTTCTTTTTTACAACTTTGTATGTAATAGTAGATGCTTTGCGGCTTCATCAGGGCAAAACGGCTCAACGGATTTTAACCTTTTTTGGCACACGGATAGCTGGACCGAGGATGGAGAATACTTTTTACAAGACTAGTTACGTTGAAGCAAAAAGTTGCGGGGCACGTGAGTTCTAGTATGTATTATATAGAAGGTGCCAGCGTAGTCGGGAAAAAACAAAAACTTAAAAAGTATCCTATAAACATCTATGGATGCTCAACTACCCGTGTACGTACCAAAAATAGTCGGATCCATACAAAAAAATCCAAAAATAAAATTGATGAAATGACCTGACCAAATAATCCGTTTCACTTGTTTTTTTAAAATATCTTCAATGTACAGACATTTCATTTTTAGAACTTGTATACGTAGACCATACCACATCAGTAAGTAGTCTCGGAAAATACACATATCCAACTGGCATCAGACTATCAGGATCATGTGTACAGTTAGCATCAAATACCATGTAACATCAAAAGCTCCAAATATATTGCAACACGTCCTTATTACTATGGACACAAAGATGTGAGACGCTATATTTGACGCTTTGTATGTTACAGACTATTTGATGCTGACTGTACATGTGGTCACCATTTTTTAGGGTCCCGTACCGAAGTGGTACCGGTACCCTATTACCATCCGTGGTCTGTCACAGTTCTAGTTTTAGAATATTTACTTATACACTTGAAATTTAAGTTTCTGTTGCCGCTATACTTAATAATAATATAAAATAAATAAAAAAATGCTGACATTGTCGTACGCCTTTTTTAACAATTTGTTTTTTTATGTGTTTTATTATATATTCTTTAATTATACTGTCTTCTATGACTGATAACATTTAAATTTGTATTTATTATTTGCACATTACCTACCCCTATACCTGCCTCGTATTTTATTGACTAAGTAAGTAGAGTAAACTGTACAGGGCAATAATGCCCATAATCATTGATTGTCCACTTCAATTTTGGAGTTGAAAAATGAAGAAAACGTTATTTTTATAGCTGCAAAAAATAGGTGTTATGTAACAAATTAGTGTTTTTTTACCATTTATTAAAGTATTTTTTTAAGTAGGTAATCACAGATCGTGGGCAATAATATAAACAGTACGATTTACCCGACAATGAACCTCTGTGACAGCTGCCAAACATAGGTATCCAGTGAACGAACAATAAACACTGAAAATGATACTAAGATCAAGGCGTAGATCAGATGCTATCTCTGTTACACACACTTGAACCGGCTGTCGCCGTATCTACGCAACCACTCTATCGGATCAAGTTCGTGCCATCCAGCGCAGCGGTACAAACTATTGGACGGCGCGACACTTGATGAAAATACAGAGGGGCTACTCTGAAACCCGAAAAATGAAGTTAGTATGACGCCATCCCGCTCACTCAAATACAGCATGACATGAGAGCGAGAGGGACAGCACGTTACGAACTTCGGGTTTCGTAGTAGCCCCTCAAGCTGCTCGCGCGGCAGTGGCGTAGCTAGGTTACCAAGGGCCCCGGGGCCAAATAAAAAATTAGGGCCCTATGTCAGTTTAAGGTTCTGTTAGGGACCAAGGGACCACAAAATATTGGTAGCACCGTGTCTAATATTTCGGTAGCTACGTTTCTGGTCAGAGTCGGAAGTCCCCTGAGCTTGGGCATGGCCCCGTCTAGCACCCTGTCGCACTGCCTCCACGTCTTCCCGGAATTCACCTGTTTCAACGCCGGTTCCGGTGCTACCACCCCTGTCCTAGCACCGAGGGCGCCGCGGGATGCCCCGCAGGCCACCGATGAGAACCCAATGTAAATGACTTCTGGCACTGTCAGAGCCTTGGCGCAGAGTGCGAGGCGGGCAGCGTCGAGGTCCACTTGTCGCTCATGATGAAAGTCCTCATAAAGGACCGAAACATGTCGAGCAGTATTCGGGTTTTACGTGAGTAACTTGTAGTCTATATATGTCTGAGTCTCACGGTAGTTTTCGAGTATAAATAATATTTTCAAAAATATATTGGGACGCTACGGTTAAAAAGTTGATTTCTTTAAAAACTTATCTTAAGGAAGTCACGGGAATCCAGGTTATACATATAACGAATGGCTCTCTTTTGCGGCATAAAATAGTCGTTATGTGAGCTACTTTGCCCCAGATGAGAGTACCGTATGGCATGATATTATGAAAATAACCATGATAAACTAAGCGAGTTGTATCGATATCGGTAAATTGACTATTTTTTCCAATAGCGTAAGCCGCCTAACTTAATTTACCTGCAAGTACTGCTAAATGGGTACTCCATTGCAAGTTTTTGTGCAGTGTTATACCCTATCCACCAAACATTCGTCATTAAAATATATAGTACAATTTACTGCTCTAACATTAAGCAAAGCAATACTGAAGTTTTTTAACATTCAATAGCAGATTCTGTAATTATAATAATAAATAATAGTACACTAGTTAAGTACTTTTACTAGTGTACTGTTTATTGATTTCGGCATAGTCTGTTACATTTCGGTCAACTTTGAAAATTAATGATGGATCATGAGCAGCAAGTACTATAGATGGTAAGTCATTTTAAATATATATAGAGCCCTGTGGTGGCTGTGGTACTCCTGGCTGAACTGTAGCTTTTTTTAGTGCTGTGCTTTTTATTGCACAGACCTAACACATACTTAATATTTACTATTTATATAATTTAGCTATTTTTGAGAGTACTCGAACAGTGCTGCTACTGCCTTGACCTTCATTCATTCATTTCACTCATTCTTCAAACGTCAACGTCATACCATACGTCAAATTCACGTCACGTGTGTTGTTGATGTTGGTTGGTGATCAACAAATGTAATTTAAGATATTAATTTCTCCTCCATTAGAAGTGTCGAAAGCATATGTTTTTAGTGTGTGACGATAATACTAGCTGTGAAAATGGACCGCGTGCCAGAAAACGGTTCTGACGCTGAATCAAATACCCAAGACAGCGCAGACAACAATTCGATATCAGATTCTCGAAAATTGGTTAATAAAAAAAAAACTAGAAAGCGTGGAATAGTATTCTTATCTACTATCCCTCCTTTCATGAACGTAGCCAAAATACGAGAAATATTCAGCCAGTATGGTGAAGTCGGAAGAATTTATTTGCAATCCAGTGCCAGTACGTATTTTGAGGTTATGTTTATATTGTTGAAAATTCTTGATTTTTCGCTTTAAGTACGCCCGTTTTTCACTCTTAAATATATGAGTTGATATATTTAATACGTGTTAAAATATGAATCAGTTTGCATTTGTATTTATATCACAAATAAATAGACTTTTTCAAAAAGTAGTCATAACTATATCTAACGTTAATATTTGCTTTCTAGAACCTGGTGAAAAGCGCAAACGTGTTCCAAACCAATTCACTGAAGGCTGGATAGAGTTTCAAAAAAAGAAAGTAGCAAAAGAAGTTGCTCTTAAATTGAATAACACAAAAATTGGTACTAGAAAGAAGTCTCGATACTATGACATGATTTGGAACATTAAATATATACCAAGGTTCAAATGGATTCACTTGAGCGAGAGGCTGGCGTATGAGAAGGCTGCGATGAAACAGCGGCTTCAGGCTGAAATCTCTCAAGCTAAGAAGGAAGCGCATTATTTGCAGACCAATGTGGAGAAGAGCAAGAGGTTTAAGAAAAAGAAAGCATTAAAACAGAATGCAGTTAAAGATAATTAAAAACATTTTCTGTTATTTATTTGTATTTATTTTCAATATAATAATGTTAAACAAACAAACACAATGCACACACACACACATAAATAAGCACTATTAAACTTAAAAAAAAATCTCTACAAAGTTTCTTTTATACGATTTAATGTGGTTGTTGGGGTATGAGACAGTTGTGGTGAACAGGTTAAGTAGCCTCATAGCCAATCGAGTGTATAAAATCTCCATTGGAAAACAGACCACAAACTAAAAAGACACAGTGGGTACGGGTTGGTACCCAGGAGATGGACTAACAATCTGTCTGACTGTCAAAACTGCTGCCTGTGGAGTTTTTTATAGGGTTCAGCAGCATTTATGGTTAAACAATGACCACATTTACTTAATGTTGATAATCTGATGTCAGTTGGGCAACAGATTTTTCGTAGATATCTTGTAGATACCAAAAAATTAATCTGACTACAGTATTTGTAATATAAAAATAATATCAGGCCATGGATTAAAACTAAATCCTAGGAAATGCTGTGGCATTGATTAGTGCTCAACCTACTATAATTATATTTCATCATCATTTCTGGCTGAAGTCAACCCGTCCACTGACAATCTCCTCAACCCGCATCCTCTGTTTGTCCGTCAGTGGGTCAGGAGTAAGCTTTTGGATGTATCTCCGTGATGGTATAGTGTGCGACAGTATGCCCTGCGAGAACTCACGATGGACCCGCACGCCGCCCAGGGCGATGGGCTGGAGACGCTCGAAGCTGTGGAGCTCCTTCATAAACTGTCGCCGCTGGGCTACTTTGGCCCAGTGGTAGCGGTGCCGGCAGACCACACGGCTGGAAGCAAAATGGCAGTCCTCAATTAATTTGGGCCCCTCGGCTAATTTTGATGCAGGGCCTATCTAATTAAGATGTTTTCACAGCTGAATGGACTTACGTGTTATCTGGGGGCATGGCAGAGCCCTAGCCAAGTCGATCTTAAACAAACCTAGGCACAAGCCATTCATGACATATTCAACCCCCTCTAATTTCATTGCTGCTAAAGCTAGAAGCTAGAATTTTCATCAGTGACCAAGAGGACATAATATAACTTAGGTATATTCCAAATAATACTTAATTTAAACTTACAGTTTAAGGTTTATTGCTAGTCAAACTTCCTTAATTTTGGCACTTACTGACTGACTCACGGACTATAAAAAATTCTAAGATACTCCAGCTCCAGCAGACATACGAGCTTCAAATTTTGAATTCTATTAGTGTCTAGTCTAGTATATTTCAGTCTACTTTTCCAGATATACAAGCTGCATAAATAAATTTGTAATTCTATATAAATGTATGCGATCACCAAATTACTTTTGCAGTTTATTAAATTTTTCGTTACTGTGTTTAAATTTATTTAATGTTATTACAGATTATATTGCCGTGTGCGAGTCATTCTATTTAAGCATAAATGTGTTATATAGATAAGGTCACTATAACGCGGACACGATAACATGTTGTTAGGAAACTAACTCAGAAAGAACTTTATGCGGTAGACCCTATTGTTGTGGGACTTGCATTTTTTCCATGCGAGTGTCCTTGCTGATTTGTCTTTTCGCGCAGCAGCGGAGTGACGGAATTTTAGCGATGCAAAACTTGCAGCTTCGTCTAGTTGGTAGTGCATTTCCCTACAAAGCCGCCACCGAAGCTAGCCGAAGCGGGTTTCGAGTCCAGGCAAACATTTCTGGTGAGCACGGAATATAGACTTAGATTAGCGAAAAGTGATAGATACCTAAGGCTTAAATTCTGATGATCTTTATAGGTTAAATCTTTTCCCATAAATCAATTTGCTCCTGGGTTTTGGATTTTTTTTAAGTCAAATGGGGGAACTTGGACACGCGGGGTGACTATAGCCCGGCATTCATTCGTGACATTCCCATTGGTCTACGGGCGACGGGGGAAAGACAGCGCGGGTGGGTAAGAAGTGTACTTCGTCCCGTCCCCCCCCGTAGCCTGAAAACTAACGTAGGTACTTAAAGGAATGACCCGGAGACTGGTGGATATAAGCGATATTAGGTAGCGATAGTAGGTATTTATTACCTGACTGCGTCAAAAAAGATTGTACCTACTTAATGTATCGTAACATATGAGGTGAGTTAACGTTGTTGATTGATCATAGATTCGTCTTGGTCGTTGCTGGTGACATGGGTATATACAGACGGTTTTTTCAGAGAATTACTGTTTTTTACTGATGATATAATTATCAACTTACTAAGCTAACGATAGTTTAGTGTAGCTGGGATGGATGCTGACATCCGATCTGGCTAGCTCGGGGAAGCCGGGGTACAGCGGCACCCGGCGAGTCTTCACCGTCGTCGGAGCATCAGGCATCTTCAATGGAGTGCTAAAGAGCCTACAAGTTCCCTTTTTTGTGTTGAGTATTTTATTTTGTATTTACGGGTTGCTAAGGCTGTTGTTTTTTTTTTATAATGTTTTCATGACCATGGATTCAATGTCCTTCAGTCCTAAGGTTGTTTGTCGTCTTGTTGTTAGATCGTTAGGGTTGCTAGATTATGTTAGATGCAATACAAGTATTCGAAACATAACGGATACATTTTTCACCAATCTGGTCAGATCAATAATCAAAACTCCAGCTGTACACACTCGCCGAGACCCTCAAGAGTATTTGGCCACTGGAGATGCTATACGAACACATTCCTCTTTGCCAAAGTACCCGCGAAATCGCGGGTCGGTTTATACAATCGATTATCAGTGTTGTTTTTCTTTGTAGGTGATTTTTTTTTCTGCGTTGGTAGTACTAGGAATATTTCCGTAGTGTTCGGTATGGTTTACCTCGCCCCTCGCTCTGAAAATGTATGAAAAAATTATTCGATGATGACACGGCTGGGCATATCCAGTGGTTAAATGCGCTAAGCTTGATTTAATCTGAATAACGTGCATACTATTATCATTGCACGATGTGAAAAAGAAAAAATCGTCATGAGTTTCTTGCGTAAATATGGAAAGCTAGGCATACACGTGGGGACGGATGGTTCCCAGCTTATCCGCTCGACGGTCGCAGCGTGTATAACCTGCTTGGGATGTTGACAATGTTTGCCAACTTTTTTCTGTGGTATTTTATTGAAAAACCACTCAATAATAGAAACCTTTGGCAAAACCATACGTAGTATCTCTTATTAGTCTGTGGGCAAAACTGGCTTTTGCACAATCAGCGAGCTGCCATGTTTTAAAATAACAATAATAGAAACACTGATGAAAATACTACTTTAATCTCGTAAAAACTCACCGTGGTACAACAAAGTTAAGATCACATTTTTGGACTTTCCCAAAAAACATTCCATGCTAAAGCATAGGAACGTAGAACGCCACACGTTCCTACCTTGTATAGCGATGTTAAGAACTTTGTTCTGCAGCTATGTTTAAAATTGCGTTTCTCGAAACGGATTCATAGCAAGTTACCATAAATTTCATGGGTTATTCAATGATATTATTCCTTATTAATATTTGAATACTTTAAAAATGGACTTTTCCATCCAACTTTAAATGCTGATAATGCTACATGTAAGGCATAGAACTTATTTTTTTTAGGATTTTTATCATAGAAACTGCCATTTTGCATCAAAATTTCTTTTTTATTTGAGTACAGTCAATATCCCACATTCCAGGCAGTATGGTCTGTGGTCTTAGCCTGTCTAGAATGACGAATAAACAAAAAAAAAATAGCGTGTGTCAGCTCATGTCACGACAAACGTCAATGACGTCAATCGTCAATGATATAAAAATATTATTGTCTCCACTCTCCGAGTAGTTCTCTTTATTAGTATTACACAATTAATTTGCTATATTTACAGTCATATAACCACCTTAAAGGATTTATATCATAGTTCGTTTCGTGATACAATAATACAATGGGTTGTGATGGTGGTACCATACCTCGACGAGATGAACTCGTTCGTATGAAAAAAAAACCAGAACAAGTACGTGTTTTTGCAATTATTTTAACAAACAATTACTATAATTTATTCCATCATTTTAATATCATTTAAGTTTAGCTTTACATTGTTTCGCTTATTGGTGTGTACACGCAATAATGAATTATTAAATCAGTCATGCTTGTCTTGTAATCCATACTAATATATTCGGAAGTAACTCAGATTGTCTGTCTATCCTTTCATGCCTTTTCATGTTTAACCACTGAACCAATTTAAATGAAATTTGACATGGAGAGAGTTTGAGACTGACCTGTGAAGGACATTGAATAGTTTTTATCTTGGGAATCATTAATGAAGGGTGTGGAAATATGTATGGAGAATGAACATCATAGGTTATAATATTTTCTTCTGTTTCCGCGATTATTACTCATTGAAATAAAACAATCACCCACAGTCCACCCGTGACCATGGAAAGCTGGAAAGCTTCCGAAACGTCGGGAACTAAAATAAGATAATATACGCGATATAATTCATTAAATTGTTTTATTTCAATCATAGGTTATGCTCAGTTATGAAGCCGGGAGCCAAAATGCCAGTTACTTATAAATATTTGCATTTATTTTTAGAAAGACAAAGATGCAGAGCGCTCGTTTAAATGGCGCAACTGCGCGCTGTCGCAGCAGCCGCTGCAGGAGCCTGTAGTGGCGTGCGGGCTCGGCCGCCTCTACAGCAAGAGCTCTGTGCTGGAGTCCCTGTTGGACAAAGAGACTAAGCCAGAGTCCATCAGTCATATCAAGAACATGAAGGTAAAATGTTGCAATTACATTATAATATTGCACCTTTAGAATTATAATGACCTAATCCCAAAACTTTAGAAATGTTAAATTTAGTCTGTAAATAGACTATCATTCTAAATTTACGATTGGGCAGTTGAGATTGCAAAGCACTAATTTAAAAGTGCATGTGAAAAAATTTACTTAGACCAATGTATTCCATTTAAATGTAATTCGGGAAAATCTAAATTGTCGTAGGCCAAACTAGTATGAACCATTTGGCCTGATATCGCATTTTGCGGGTAACATTAAATTCAATTAACTTTTATTTATTTATTTATTTCAACTTTATTGCACAAAACAAAAGTAAGTACAAATGGCGATCTTAATGCCTAAAGGCATTCTCTACCAGTCAACCATAGGGCCAAACAGAGATGCATGAAAATGGTGCAGTGAAGAAAAACATTCAGTACTAAAAGTGTTAGGATACACAAGCACATAATGCATACATAATTACTTATAGCTATACTATATATGATATACGATATATATATATTACATATAAATAATAAATACAAAATATATACCAGCTACTGCATGGAAGATGGACGCTACTTGAGTTTTTGTTCCAGCAACTTTTAGGTTTAATTAATCTTGAATATTTCATCAGGATATCAAAGACCTGAAGCTAGTGAAGAACCCAGCATATGTTGCCACTGAGCATACTGATGGAGCAGTCGGAGACAGCAGCGCTCCATACATCTGCCCTATCAGCGGCATTGAGATGACGGGCAAATTCCGCTTTGTGTACCTCTGGAGCTGCGGCTGTGTACTAGCCGAGAGGGCACTCAAGGAGGTCAAGCAGCGTCTCTGCCACATGGTAAGGATTTTTGAAATAATGATCTTAAGTAGTGTTCAATGCAAGGGACTTTTACGAGTATAAGTCTACGGCATTTCCCAAGAGGAAACCACTGTTGAGAAGAAAGCCGAAACAAACTCGACAATCAGTAATTCTTTCTTAATAATTCTTAACTATTAAATATTAGTACTTAGCCTTAATACAATACAATAACTCTTTATTGCACACCACACAAAATAGAGTACAGAAAACAAAACATTCAAGGAGAACAGGTGGCCTTATTGCTAAACAGCGATCACTTCCAGACAAGCTTTGGGTAGTAGGAGACGAAAACAAAGTGTATGTATAAGCAGGTGGCGCAAAGCAGTTTGGAATTGAAGTATTATATATCTACATATATATTAAACAAAGACAATATAATAAATGCACACATACTACATACATATATATACATGTAACTATATAAAAAGTTAAATAACTGTACTAATATTACTCAGCCATTCAGTCCATAGGACCAGTAAAACAAATCGAGGTGCTCTGGAAGGGATAGATAGTCTTTGAGATGCTCTTTAAACACCGAGAGGGATTTAGCTATAACTATATCTTTTTAAGTATTAGCTCTATGCATAGTTCTCCCTGAAAATGTATCAGAACTTTAACCCCTCGTATGCGATGTCACAAATATGGTATTTATATTCAAACTGTATGAAATTCTAAAATAGGGTTTCAAATATGATCAGGATCCTTATCAGGCACAGACGGGTTAAATTATTAGAATACACTAGTCTCCATAGTGTCGTGTCAGATCTAGGGATGTCAATATGCCAGTAAGCATTAAATTAGTAAATTGGTGAGAGATGGAACTGTGCTTAACTTAGTTTTTCGAACTTCGGAGTAACCTCTGGTTATTCTATCCCTACCCTTATTGTTGCTTCGAAACTTCAACTTCGTTTATTTTCGCAGTGCCAGACAGCCTTCACGGACAATGACGTCATAGTCCTCAACGGAACAGAGGATGACATTGAGCTGCTGAAAGCTAAAATGGCCACTCGTCTCGCTAACAGAAAAACCAAGAAATCCAAAGCAGAGAAAACCATTAAAACTGAAACAGCAACAACCGCTACAGCCACAAGTACAGCAACTTCAGATGTTCCGTCAACCTCGACGGAAGTGAAAACAGAGATTAAGGAAGAACCAGAGGCAGGCTCAAGCCAAGCGATCAAGAAAGAAATTGAAACCATTCCCCTGTCTCTGCCAAAGTATAACCCGAATAAAGTACCCCGAGGTCACTTTGGATCGCAGAAACGCGCGTTCGGCTCTAATGATCTAGTACAAGACCCATCTTATAAGAAGACTAAGAAAGATTACAGCATAGCGAAGGATCCACAATCATCGGAGGTGTACAAGTCTTTGTTCACTTCACATACCAGTGATCAGAATCAGCAGCGGGCGCACTGGGTTACTTACAATCCATTTTACAATTAAAATTTAGGAAGATTTAACACGTTCACCGTCTACGTACAAAACGATCTGACAATGTCAAAGGTCCAAACGCGCATCCAATATGGAGATGCGACTTCATTTATAGGCATGGACTGCTAACAAGCAATTTGGATGCTGACAATTTTTGACAACTTTTTACTGAGGTTTGTTATAGAACTACCTCTCAATGATATAAACTTTGGTGAAAAAACTACTGTAATCTCATAAAACTCAGACACAACAATGTTAAAAACACATTTTTGATCTTTCTCGTTTTTTTTTTACCAACGCAGCTATGTTAAAACTTGCGTTTATCGAAACGGTTTCATAGCATAAGTTACTATACATTTCATGGGTCATTTAATTCTATTATTAGTTTTTAATATTTTCATACTCTAAAACTGGATTTTCCTACCCAACTTTAAAGGCTTATAAAACAAGCTACATGTAAGGTATCGAAATCATTCTTTTTTGTATTTTTATCATAGAAACCACCATTTCGCATTAAAAATGTATTTATATTTGAATACAGTCAACATCCCAAATGTGTAACTCACCATTGGGGACACCATACCCGGACAGGGAACGTGTTAGCACTTGCAAAAGCTAGTTTGAATTGTCATAACTCAGCAGTATTGAAATATTAGGATTTTCTAATGTTTCAGTACCCATTAACATCCAGTAGACTTGATCAGGTTGGAATCCCTTGACAGTTGGTACGCCCGATTGGCTTTCGGTTAATTTTAAATTTGAATAAATCATCTATCTGTATTGTATGGGATCTGCATTCTGCAGCCAGTTAGGAAAAATTGTATGAGTGGTATAGGCACATTTTTGTTATTTTGCTTAATTGTACAGCAAAGTATACTGTTATAATTATGGAATAAATGTAAATGAAACAACTGCATGTTTGTTTTAATTTATTTAAATTACGAATATAATTATAAATATTGCACTAGAAATTGCACGTACAAAAAGTAATAGCAAAGAATACAATTGTAAAAGAATGTCAAAGTCTTGAGAAGCGTCAGTGATTTGAAAAGCCGGCCACGTGCGAGTCGAACTCGCGCACCGAGGGTTCCGTACAAAATATACGCTAAAAACGGCCATATCTGTAAAATCCAGTGTAAGCAGAGCCCTACTCTTAAGCAGAATGTACGCGGTCTGGAGCATTTTATATTAGATACTAACATAGACAAAAAAAAATAGATTTTCAGATTGATTTCGTAGATTGTGCTATCAGAGCTACCTTCATACAAAATTTGAAGTTTCTAGGACAACTGAAGTACCCTATAGGTTTTCCGTGGACGGAAATTTGTATGAAAACGCCTTTTTTAATGACTGCGTCTTTGGATTGCGTTGACTTAGAAGCTTGATTTTTTTTACAGCTTCAAGGAACCGCAGACATAAGAATTTAATGTCAATTTCAAATTGATATATCCTCGCGTTCCTGAGAAAAAGTGTCTTGACAGACAGACCAGACGAACAACAATGTGATGCCAAAATGGCTACCCTAAAACATTTTTCAAGCAGTGATTAGTTTCGGAAATAATCGCTCCGAAAGTAGCATAAATCGTGCCTCCCCCCCTTTTTACCCGACTGCGCGACGCAAAGGAGTGGCAATGTGTTTATCAGTCTATGTATGTATGTATGTATGTTTGTTCCTATCTGGCACTCTAGAGACCAAACGCGTGGACCGATATTGATGATTCTTACGTCAATCGATTTGTCTTAATTGTCCGAATGTCACTGAAGACATGAAAATGATGAAAACTCAAAATGGCGATAATGAGACGCCATATTGTGAAAAAGAATTAAATGAAAATTGACGTACTATATCGAGTGGGGTATCAATGAATAGGGATTTAAAAATCTTTTATCATTTTATATTTTAATGAATAGGGATTTAAAAATCTTTTAAATTAAGTTTCTTTTATCATTTTTAATTTGGAATTACCAGTTAGGAACTATAACGATTTAAAGTTGGTTAGCAAGCCGTTCTCACAAAATTTTCATTTAATTGCATTGTAATAAATCTGTGAAAGCTTCTCAATAACCCCCACGATAAAGATTGCGAAATTGTCTGACTTTTATAGTTTTAACTAAAAAGCATAAAATAAAAAATTATAATTAAAAAAGCAAAAAACCCGACTGCGTAAAAAACTAAAAAGTAAAAACAAGTCCAGTGCCCTAGAACTTTGTTAAGTTATAATGGAAATCTTTCATGATTCATGTCATGATCAATACTCACAATATAACAAATAATAAATTCTAATATGGAACATAGCGATTTTGAACAGTCGGGACCCATAAGAAATCTAGATCGACGCAAATCTTCCCAACAATGGGTCCCGACTGTTTAAAATCTCTATGTTCCATATTAGAATTTGTTATATTGTGAGTATCGATCATGAATCATGAAAGATTTCCATTATAACTTAACAAAGTTCTAGGGCACTGGACTTGTTTTTTCTTTTTAGTTTTTTACGCAGTCGGGTTTTTTGTTTTTTTAATTATTTTCTTAATGATATGTTAAAAAAATATGAAAAACTACAAACAGAAGTTTAATAAATTATTTAAACCAAAATAGTTTTAAACATGATTGGATAATATTGGTACCGTTTTTGAGTTATAGTAAAAGAAAAACATACAACAAAATTGAGAACCCCCCTCCTTTTTTTGAAGTCGGTTAAAAACTGCGCTTCTCAGCAAAAAGACTTCAGTGCTGTGGAGATACGCTCTTTTGCTAGTACACTTTTTCATATCGTATTTTTTTCATCTGTAGTGCATTTTTTTGTATGTATGGCTCCGGAACCCTACAGTGAGCATGGCCCGACATGCTCTTGGCCGGTATTTTTTTGCTTTTGAGATACGGAACCCTACAAATAACTACTCGGCCAGATATAATGTTACCTACACTATCGTCGGGCACTACAAACATTCAAAGTATTGGGAATGGCCGGTGATTGAGGCGGGACCTAAGCAAGTTCTACGATTTTCACTCTATTTGGTAAGAGTGAAAGTTGTACTCTTTCAATCTACTCTCCTACTCCACTTTAACAGTAATTTCAATTAAATTAATATCAATTTTGTGCTATCACTGGGTAAGTTAGAAAATATCTTTGGAAACACATTGGAATGTCATTTGTATTGGAATGCCAATAATCATTAACTCAATATTTATAAAAAAACTACTAATAAATTACAAGAACGAATACCACTGCAAAAAGCATCTGAGATCAACTTATAATGTATAGATACAATTAATTTTGCATTTATCGTAAAGATAGTTCAAGTTTCAGGCTAAAAAGACATTTCCCTCCCCTCTCAATTCCCTTTACCTCGCGTAATTATAGGAAGAATAGCTTTCTGTTACGTGCTGGCAAAAGTTTGAATAACCTAACTAAAGAGCTGGATATCGATATTTTCAATAGTAATATCCCAACTGTGCGGCGTAGGATAACGGACGGTTTCTTTGAATGAGCGTGCCGGAGCATTGTTTGTTGAATTTAATTTAATTTTATTTGGTTGTAGTTTAAACTTGTTGCAGTTTATTTCACTTAGTCATAGTAATCACTAGAAGGCTCTGCGATGTTGTGCATTATGTGAGCGTCTCTATTTTGTATCATGTTACTACCGGTGGGAACCTGTAATTGGTTTTCTGATATTTATTCGATCGCCAATGTATTACTTTTAGCTGTTGGTTCTCCGAATAAATAAAATAAAATAATAAGAAGGACCATGAGGACTGGCAACTTACGTACAAAAAACCGTTCCCCGATATGTACAAGGGCCGGGACGCGGAGCGTTTTAACCGCTGCACTTTTATGTAACCAATTTTTTACATCATACGTGACGAAATTCGATATTTTTTTTTAATAAAAATAGAAAATGATGCCTTGCCTGCCTTATGCCTAAAACTCCCGATGCGTTTCTCAATTTCATTCACCAGTAATTTGTTACATAAAAGTATCGGCGGTCGAAACGCTCCACGGCCCGACCCACAACGCTATCTATGTATAATATAATAATAACACTGTTTTGCATTCCAACAAAACAGATATTGTGTGTGTGAAATAGCACAACATTGTATGAAGAAAGCAAGTACAGCTTGACACAAAATGAGTGATAAATCGCCTCTTACCTCGTTAAATTTAGTTTTCTACAATTTTCAGCATTACGCGCAAATTAGGGAATATGCATGATTTGTAATTTTTGCTTTAAGCTCATTCATGTGACAAACGGTAGACAAAAATATTTTTTCGAATAACTATAAAAATAACCAAGATATAAGCCATCAAACATTTCATTCTATCTCTTTCTAGCAAAACAGTCTTTAATATGAAGTTTATATGACCGTCGTAGACTGTGACGTAACAGTACATGTCGGACCTCTGTCAAATCGCTGTCTAATTAGTAATTTAAAATGCGCATATCATACGTATTTCTTGATCGATTTTAATGTTAATTCCAGTCTTTGAAATAATTTTTGCGGTGTTTTCATATTTTGTTAAGAAAAACGATAAAAATAAATCATGCATATACCCTATTATTCTTCAACCTTGCAGGTGGGACACCGTATTAAAATGTTACGATTTATTTATTATAAGCTACTAGCTTCTGCCCGCGACTCCGTTCGCCTTAAATTCGTTTATCGCGAATAAGGGTATTTTTCCGGGATAAAAAGTAGCCTATGTCCTTCCCCGGGACTCAAACTATCTCCATACCAAATTTCATCCAAATCGGTTCAGCGGTTTTAGCGTGAAGAGGTAACAGACAGACAGACAGACACACTTTCGCATTTATAATATTAAGTATGGATTTGCGAACTTTTACTTTACTCAGTTACTCTGTTTCTTTGTTAAATTATAACATAGTTCAATATTTAGTTTTAAGGCGCCATCTAGTTATTTCCAGAATATCTCCTTGCTATCGGAGCACGATTCAAAGTATAGCAACCGACATTGCTCTTGCTTTAATGGCCCTTGCTTTCAATAATAAACATTCACTGCAGAACATAGGTCTCCCATAAAGATTTCCACAACGAACGGTCAAACACCTTCTGCATCCATCAACTCCCAGTGACCCTATATTATTTGTACGTTATCTTTGCTTATTAAACAAAACCAAAAATATCTCTTGCAATTAGTTGCGCCTTGTTTATACAAATAACATAGTAATTAGTGCCAAATGTGCATTTTGGATACACAGTGTATGGTTTTTTTTCAGGGTTCAAAGTCTAATCAGTGGTTCCCAAACTTGCTGCCACGCCCCTTTTTGCTGACGAAAATTCTCTGTGCACCCCGTGTTATAAGCTATAAATCTATACTATTATAAAGTTGTAAAAACGAAATGTCTATGCATTGAATATATCTTGAAAAAAAAATTGTAACGACTATTTGGGAGTCACTGAAGCGAAATATTTTTTTTTAATTTTTTGTATGGCTTCATCACACCAAATCGGCTAAAGGGATTACAACAATTTTTGGTACACGGTGAGTATCCACAAATGGTCATAGCCTTATAGGATACTTTCACCCGAATACACAAACGAAAAAAAGGGGGGTAATGACTTTTTCTCCTCTCTTTTAATGCAATAAAGAGATGCTGATTATATACCTACTCGTACCAACCAAATGAAGTTATTAACGATTTGTTTCACATAATTTCAATCACATTTTTATGATGTTACACTTAATCTGCATTATTACTTCATTTAAATAAATTTAATAAATTCAGAGTGCTAGGGAGCCTTTTTTCGCTATGATACTCGTAATATTTCATAACTTGTCTCCTGCGTTTTCAACGTCTTTTAAGGTATAATGTATATTTTGATAAAGTAGCGGTTACGTGCCCGGCAAAGTTCTTATTACGAGGTTAAGTTTAATTTGAATATCGTAACCCCTTGTTAAACCTTGGGGGGCGCGCCCCACTGACACAACAACTGGTCTAGTTGGCGTCCTTTTGTATAAGCGCCAGCGTGGCCTCGATGATGAGGTTGAAGTCTAGCTCGTTCAGCGACGCTTTGGCCGTCAGCAAGTCCAGGAATGTGTCCAGGGGCGACAGTCGCTCGCCAGACGGAAGGGCTGCGATTCCTGAAACATTTACATCATTGTCAATACCATTTCCTCGTCCACAAGATTTGAACGTCCACTGCAGAAGGAATCTGTCCTTAAGAATCCACAATGGTCGGTCTTGTGCTACTTACTACCAGCGATCGTCTGGGAAGTGATGGACGTGAAGTGTTTGGCTAGCAGCCCGACTGGCAGGGTCACCAGGAAGTGTTGGGCGCCGCCCTGGAGACCGTCTACATCACTACTGCAAGTGTCCCGGCACGTACCCTGGTCGCGCGCGGGGCGCGGGCGGGAGTCGCGCGGCCCGACGCCGGCGCCGCCGCCGCTCAGCAGCGCCGCCCTGGAGACCGTCTACATCACTACTGCAAGTGTCCCGGCACGTACCCTGGTCGCGCGCGGGGCGCGGGCGGGAGTCGCGCGGCCCGACGCCGGCGCCGCCGCCGCTCAGCAGCGCCGCCCTGGAGACCGTCTACATCACTACTGCAAGTGTCCCGGCACGTACCCTGGTCGCGCGCGGGGCGCGGGCGGGAGTCGCGCGGCCCGACGCCGGCGCCGCCGCCGCTCAGCAGCGCCGCCCTGGAGACCGTCTACATCACTACTGCAAGTGTCCCGGCACGTACCCTGGTCGCGCGCGGGGCGCGGGCGGGAGTCGCGCGGCCCGACGCCGGCGCCGCCGCCGCTCAGCAGCGCCGCCCTGGAGACCGTCTACATCACTACTGCAAGTGTCCCGGCACGTACCCTGGTCGCGCGCGGGGCGCGGGCGGGAGTCGCGCGGCCCGACGCCGGCGCCGCCGCCGCTCAGCAGCGCCGCCCTGGAGACCGTCTACATCACTACTGCAAGTGTCCCGGCACGTACCCTGGTCGCGCGCGGGGCGCGGGCGGGAGTCGCGCGGCCCGACGCCGGCGCCGCCGCCGCTCAGCAGCGCCGCCCTGGAGACCGTCTACATCACTACTGCAAGTGTCCCGGCACGTACCCTGGTCGCGCGCGGGGCGCGGGCGGGAGTCGCGCGGCCCGACGCCGGCGCCGCCGCCGCTCAGCAGCGCCGCCCTGGAGACCGTCTACATCACTACTGCAAGTGTCCCGGCACGTACCCTGGTCGCGCGCGGGGCGCGGGCGGGAGTCGCGCGGCCCGACGCCGGCGCCGCCGCCGCTCAGCAGCGCCGCCCTGGAGACCGTCTACATCACTACTGCAAGTGTCCCGGCACGTACCCTGGTCGCGCGCGGGGCGCGGGCGGGAGTCGCGCGGCCCGACGCCGGCGCCGCCGCCGCTCAGCAGCGCCGCCCTGGAGACCGTCTACATCACTACTGCAAGTGTCCCGGCACGTACCCTGGTCGCGCGCGGGGCGCGGGCGGGAGTCGCGCGGCCCGACGCCGGCGCCGCCGCCGCTCAGCAGCGCCGCCCTGGAGACCGTCTACATCACTACTGCAAGTGTCCCGGCACGTACCCTGGTCGCGCGCGGGGCGCGGGCGGGAGTCGCGCGGCCCGACGCCGGCGCCGCCGCCGCTCAGCAGCGCCGCCCTGGAGACCGTCTACATCACTACTGCAAGTGTCCCGGCACGTACCCTGGTCGCGCGCGGGGCGCGGGCGGGAGTCGCGCGGCCCGACGCCGGCGCCGCCGCCGCTCAGCAGCGCCGCCCTGGAGACCGTCTACATCACTACTGCAAGTGTCCCGGCACGTACCCTGGTCGCGCGCGGGGCGCGGGCGGGAGTCGCGCGGCCCGACGCCGGCGCCGCCGCCGCTCAGCAGCGCCGCCCTGGAGACCGTCTACATCACTACTGCAAGTGTCCCGGCACGTACCCTGGTCGCGCGCGGGGCGCGGGCGGGAGTCGCGCGGCCCGACGCCGGCGCCGCCGCCGCTCAGCAGCGCCGCCCTGGAGACCGTCTACATCACTACTGCAAGTGTCCCGGCACGTACCCTGGTCGCGCGCGGGGCGCGGGCGGGAGTCGCGCGGCCCGACGCCGGCGCCGCCGCCGCTCAGCAGCGCCGCCCTGGAGACCGTCTACATCACTACTGCAAGTGTCCCGGCACGTACCCTGGTCGCGCGCGGGGCGCGGGCGGGAGTCGCGCGGCCCGACGCCGGCGCCGCCGCCGCTCAGCAGCGCCGCCCTGGAGACCGTCTACATCACTACTGCAAGTGTCCCGGCACGTACCCTGGTCGCGCGCGGGGCGCGGGCGGGAGTCGCGCGGCCCGACGCCGGCGCCGCCGCCGCTCAGCAGCGCCGCCCTGGAGACCGTCTACATCACTACTGCAAGTGTCCCGGCACGTACCCTGGTCGCGCGCGGGGCGCGGGCGGGAGTCGCGCGGCCCGACGCCGGCGCCGCCGCCGCTCAGCAGCGCCGCCCTGGAGACCGTCTACATCACTACTGCAAGTGTCCCGGCACGTACCCTGGTCGCGCGCGGGGCGCGGGCGGGAGTCGCGCGGCCCGACGCCGGCGCCGCCGCCGCTCAGCAGCGCCGCCCTGGAGACCGTCTACATCACTACTGCAAGTGTCCCGGCACGTACCCTGGTCGCGCGCGGGGCGCGGGCGGGAGTCGCGCGGCCCGACGCCGGCGCCGCCGCCGCTCAGCAGCGCCGCCCTGGAGACCGTCTACATCACTACTGCAAGTGTCCCGGCACGTACCCTGGTCGCGCGCGGGGCGCGGGCGGGAGTCGCGCGGCCCGACGCCGGCGCCGCCGCCGCTCAGCAGCGCCGCCCTGGAGACCGTCTACATCACTACTGCAAGTGTCCCGGCACGTACCCTGGTCGCGCGCGGGGCGCGGGCGGGAGTCGCGCGGCCCGACGCCGGCGCCGCCGCCGCTCAGCAGCGCCGCCCTGGAGACCGTCTACATCACTACTGCAAGTGTCCCGGCACGTACCCTGGTCGCGCGCGGGGCGCGGGCGGGAGTCGCGCGGCCCGACGCCGGCGCCGCCGCCGCTCAGCAGCGCCGCCCTGGAGACCGTCTACATCACTACTGCAAGTGTCCCGGCACGTACCCTGGTCGCGCGCGGGGCGCGGGCGGGAGTCGCGCGGCCCGACGCCGGCGCCGCCGCCGCTCAGCAGCGCCGCCCTGGAGACCGTCTACATCACTACTGCAAGTGTCCCGGCACGTACCCTGGTCGCGCGCGGGGCGCGGGCGGGAGTCGCGCGGCCCGACGCCGGCGCCGCCGCCGCTCAGCAGCGCCGCCCTGGAGACCGTCTACATCACTACTGCAAGTGTCCCGGCACGTACCCTGGTCGCGCGCGGGGCGCGGGCGGGAGTCGCGCGGCCCGACGCCGGCGCCGCCGCCGCTCAGCAGCGCCGCCCTGGAGACCGTCTACATCACTACTGCAAGTGTCCCGGCACGTACCCTGGTCGCGCGCGGGGCGCGGGCGGGAGTCGCGCGGCCCGACGCCGGCGCCGCCGCCGCTCAGCAGCGCCGCCCTGGAGACCGTCTACATCACTACTGCAAGTGTCCCGGCACGTACCCTGGTCGCGCGCGGGGCGCGGGCGGGAGTCGCGCGGCCCGACGCCGGCGCCGCCGCCGCTCAGCAGCGCCGCCGCGTGCTCGCGCGCGCGCAGCACCAGCGCCGCCCTGGAAACGATACGCTACTACAACACGGAGAAGAGAAAACAGATAATCGCAGGTGAGATAACAAATATTTCATTCAATCGTTACTCCCGCGGTCGCGCATGATGCGGAAAAAGTATTCGTAAAAGAGAGACCTAGACAAAACGAGAAGAGAAATGTACGCGTACCTGTGTGGCCAGGCGGCCAGCGTGCGCCGCGCGCGCCCCTCGCCGATCAACTGAATCAAGCGCAGCTTATTGTTCACCGTTCTCTCGTCGTCGTCTTTTGCTGGAAAAGAAAACGATCCGTTACAGAAATAGATTTACTCAGTATAATTTCTTGATTGGAAATATCTGGCATATATTAAATTCTGAGGATCTCTCCCTCTCACTCACTCGCTATGATGTCCTTCATGACGTCGATCTGCAGCTCGAGCGCGCCGCGGTGCGCGTGTTGCGCGAACGCGGGGAACGGCAGCGCGCGGTACGCGAGCCGCGTGAAGAACGAACTGAAGCCCTGCGGCAGCGGGAACGAGATGCGCGCGCAGGCCAGGTAGTACTGCTCTAGCACTTTGAACACTATAAACGCGTGCGTTGGATCCATATCTTCACTGAAAAAAAAACAGATAAAAGTTTATTTAGACGACGTCGAGATTTAGACGTCTTTAAAATGACTAACGGTTGGAAAAATAAAAGTAAGCAAAATACAGTTACAGACCAATTTTGGGGATCTTTTTTTATTACAATATAGGCTTAAAACAATATGGCAATAATATTTTCTTCTGTTTTATTTCAACAATATGGCAAGTTCACAAAAAAAAGTGTTACGGCTTACATTTAGATGTCGTAGGTTTAAAGATAAAAAGAGGTTGTAACTTCTTTGTTTGTAAATGGAGACGTACTGTAAGTTTTTGAATACAGTTCTTTCAAAGGAGTAACTCCTTTTTAACCTCTAAGCCGACGACATGTCCACATTAGCAACAACATAAATGCGAATGACCCGACACCAAGTCATTATAAAACAATTAACGGGACAAATGAGAATTAAAACACCGAAAAGCGAACAAAAATCCTTCCTAAAACAAAATAAAAGAGCACACACAACGAAAATAAAACCAAAACTGACCGTGAAACGAAAAACCCTAGAAACAGAATGAGCCAAATTAAAATGAAAACACACAATCAAAATATGAAAAAGCATCTAGAAAACGAAGACAAAAACCAAGAGACCACGATAAAATTGATTAACGTTTCAAAACTTAAAGTTCCCAATCGTATTTAGGCGAGTCACTACGACTTAGACATTTAAACACGTTTACTGCCGTATCGGGTGTTTCCGAACTAAATTTCACAATTTCTATTTTTTTGTTCACGAACTGATCAAAAAGTTCATTAGTTTCGTTCATCCGTCACAATTCGATTAGAATTAATCAATTGGAATAAACTCTTACGACGAATATACCATATCTTTTACGTCACACCTGGCCATAACGTGACTCTTACCGCTCGCTACGCGTACGGTAAAATTCGCATTATGGCCAGGTGAAGACGTAAAATTGTGTACATCACCACGGGCGGTAAAAAAGAAAGCCCTCCATCGCATATTTACAATCCTCGCCTGCGGCTCGGGTCCCAAATACCTGCGATTTCGGACTCCCTTTCTTTTACAGCCCTCGGTAAGTAATGTACTATATCCATCCACCGACACGAATGGTGCCGATACCGGGCAGTTCGCGATCGATTCTTATATCGCTGGCATGTAACGTTAATCAATTTCCCGGCGACGCGAGCCGGTCGACGGTCCGTACATGAAGGGGAACCCGCGCTGGTGCGTCGCGGGCGCGGCGGCGACGGCGCGACACACGGCGCGGCACAGCGCGCGCGACACGTCGAGCTGCGCGGACACGTAGCGCGTGGCGGCCGCGTGCACGCCGCTCGACGCGCGCTCGCCCGACGCGCCGCGCATCAGGTGCGTGCTGATGCTGCGCAGGTTCTAGCGGGGGACACTCACTCAGTCTCCATCCTCAAAACACCATACGAGTAGAATAACCTAAAACTTGGAAACTTTGATTCATTCGACACTACTTAGGATAGGTTGCCGCAAATGTCACGAATATTTATTCTGTGAAATAGATTATTGATTAGTTTGATTTTTTAATACATGATTGGGATTGTGACCAGTGGCATGCACAGAGATTTCGACCGAGGCGAGCAGTTGAGATATTTTGACCACATCGGTAGGCATTTTCTCCGTATCTATACGGACCCGCCGGTCAGGGTGAGCAGTGCCCATATGGACCGCACGCCGCGGGTTGTGACGCTCGTGACTCACCGCGGCGGTGACGTGCTCCTGCCGGCTGGCCGTGCACACGTCCAGCTCGACGAAGGGAAGCGCGTCGTGGCCGGACACGGACGAGCGCCGCGGCGCCGACAGCCCCGACAGCGCGCCCAGCCCTCCGCCCGGAGCCAGCGGGGACAGCGGCGTGCTGCCGCGGGACAGGGCTTCCGGCTGCAATACAAATACGTGTAATGGAAATGAAAATACATTAATAATTTTTTATCATTGCTTGAGTTTATTTCTGGCGCAAAGAAGCACCTCATCTACGCGCTGCAGGTCTAAGTGTGGAATCTCTCGAATGCTTGAAGTGCGGCCCGAGGGTCGGCGCCGACAGCGCGCGCCACAGCCGCGTCCACGCGTCCTCCGCGAACTGGCACACGCTACACCACAGCTGCTGGTGGTGATGTATACCTGGTAGCAGTGCAGCGTCTGCGCGAGGCGGCGCGTGACGGCGCGCGGGTCGGCGCGCGGCGGCGGCGGCGCCGACAGGGCGCGCCACAGCCGCGTCCACGCGTCCTCCGCGAACTGGCACACGCGCTGGCGCGGCGCCAGCACCACGCTCGCGCCGCACCACAGCTGCTCCTGGCTCACGCTCACGCACATGTCGCGTACCTGGCAAACACCCATATAAGTAAGTATAAGTGACAACCCTACAGTCCGCACGACAACTATGTCTATTTGAGGGATTGAAACGACGCTACAGACTAAGGAAGAAATATAAGCTATTGAACCCATTTTTATCTTTAATCGATTCGTTAAACATGATACGATCAGCGCTGAGTATATTCATTCTCTTGAGTTCTTGGAATGGCGGCACGGCGCTGGCCAGCAGCGAGCGGCGCGTCGGCGAGAACGCGCTCGCTATCAAATGTTCCCGCATCACACTGACAGCCCTGAGCCCACCGTGACACACCTTGACGTCGTGCAGTTCGTTGTGCAGCACGCTGGGCAGCAAGTCCGTCAGCGGCACGGCGCTGGCCGGCAGCGAGCGGCGCGTCAGCGACAACGCGCTCGCTATCAAATGTTCCCGCATCACACTGACAGCCCTGAGTCCACCGTGACACACCTTGACGTCGTGCAGTTCGTTGTGCAGCACGCTGGGCAGCAAGTCCGTCAGCGGCACGGCGCTGGCCGGCAGCGAGCGGCGCGTCAGCGAGAACGCGCTCGCTATCAAATGTTCCCGCATCACACTGACAGCCCTGAGTCCACCGTGACACACCTTGACGTCGCGCAGTTCGTTGTGCAGCACGCTGGGCAGCAAGTCCGTCAGCGGCACGGCGCTGGCCGGGAGCGAGCGGCGCGTCAGCGAGAACGCGCTCGCTATCAAATGTTCCCGCATCACACTGACAGCCCTGAGTCCACCGTGACACACCTTGACGTCGTGCAGTTCGTTGTGCAGCACGCTGGGCAGCAAGTCCGTCAGCGGCACGGCGCTGGCCGGCAGCGAGCGGCGCGTCAGCGAGAACGCGCTCGCTATCAAATGTTCCCGCATCACACTGACAGCCCTGAGTCCACCGTGACACACCTTGACGTCGCGCAGTTCGTTGTGCAGCACGCTGGGCAGCAAGTCCGTCAGCGGCACGGCGCTGGCCGGCAGCGAGCGGCGCGTCAGCGAGAACGCGCTCGCTATCAAATGTTCCCGCATCACACTGACAGCCCTGAGTCCACCGTGACACACCTTGACGTCGCGCAGTTCGTTGTGCAGCACGCTGGGCAGCAAGTCCGTCAGCGGCACGGCGCTGGCCGGCAGCGAGCGGCGCGTCAGCGAGAACGCGCTCGCTATCAAATGTTCCCGCATCACACTGACAGCCCTGAGTCCACCGTGACACACCTTGACGTCGCGCAGTTCGTTGTGCAGCACGCTGGGCAGCAAGTCCGTCAGCGGCACGGCGCTGGCCGGGAGCGAGCGGCGCGTCAGCGAGAACGCGCTCGCTATCAAATGTTCCCGCATCACACTGACAGCCCTGAGTCCACCGTGACACACCTTGACGTCGTGCAGTTCGTTGTGCAGCACGCTGGGCAGCAAGTCCGTCAGCGGCACGGCGCTGGCCGGCAGCGAGCGGCGCGTCAGCGAGAACGCGCTCGCTATCAAATGTTCCCGCATCACACTGACAGCCCTGAGTCCACCGTGACACACCTTGACGTCGCGCAGTTCGTTGTGCAGCACGCTGGGCAGCAAGTCCGTCAGCGGCACGGCGCTGGCCGGCAGCGAGCGGCGCGTCAGCGAGAACGCGCTCGCTATCAAATGTTCCCGCATCACACTGACAGCCCTGAGTCCACCGTGACACACCTTGACGTCGCGCAGTTCGTTGTGCAGCACGCTGGGCAGCAAGTCCGTCAGCGGCACGGCGCTGGCCGGGAGCGAGCGGCGCGTCAGCGAGAACGCGCTCGCTATCAAATGTTCCCACATCACACTGACAGCCCTGAGTCCACCGTGACACACCTTGACGTCGTGCAGTTCGTTGTGCAGCACGCTGGGCAGCAAGTCCGTCAGCGGCACGGCGCTGGCCGGGAGCGAGCGGCGCGTCAGCGAGAACGCGCTCGCTATCAAATGTTCCCGCATCACACTGACAGCCCTGAGTCCACCGTGACACACCTTGACGTCGCGCAGTTCGTTGTGCAGCACGCTGGGCAGCAAGTCCGTCAGCGGCACGGCGCTGGCCGGCAGCGAGCGGCGCGTCAGCGAGAACGCGCTCGCTATCAAATGTTCCCGCATCACACTGACAGCCCTGAGTCCACCGTGACACACCTTGACGTCGCGCAGTTCGTTGTGCAGCACGCTGGGCAGCAAGTCCGTCAGCGGCACGGCGCTGGCCGGGAGCGAGCGGCGCGTCAGCGAGAACGCGCTCGCTATCAAATGTTCCCACATCACACTGACAGCCCTGAGTCCACCGTGACACACCTTGACGTCGTGCAGTTCGTTGTGCAGCACGCTGGGCAGCAAGTCCGTCAGCGGCACGGCGCTGGCCGGGAGCGAGCGGCGCGTCAGCGAGAACGCGCTCGCTATCAAATGTTCCCGCATCACACTGACAGCCCTGAGTCCACCGTGACACACCTTGACGTCGTGCAGTTCGTTGTGCAGCACGCTGGGCAGCAAGTCCGTCAGCGGCACGGCGCTGGCCGGGAGCGAGCGGCGCGTCAGCGAGAACGCGCTCGCTATCAAATGTTCCCGCATCACACTGACAGCCCTGAGTCCACCGTGACACACCTTGACGTCGTGCAGTTCGTTGTGCAGCACGCTGGGCAGCAAGTCCGTCAGCGGCACGGCGCTGGCCGGGAGCGAGCGGCGCGTCAGCGAGAACGCGCTCGCTATCAAATGTTCCCGCATCACACTGACAGCCCTGAGTCCACCGTGACACACCTTGACGTCGTGCAGTTCGTTGTGCAGCACGCTGGGCAGCAAGTCCGTCAGCGGCACGGCGCTGGCCGGCAGCGAGCGGCGCGTCAGCGAGAACGCGCTCGCTATCAAATATTCCTGCATTACGCGGATGAATACATTTCCGTCGTTCGGCCGCTGATTCAGGCACAGCCAGGACATTAGCTGGAATAAATTAATAATGTCAATACTTCTCAAGTCACAGTAAGAAAAATTTCGGACTCACAATGCTTAGTATTTACTCGGCTACCCCACGTGCGATACTTCCACCTAAATATTACATCTAATGTCCAAATCCAGTTACCTCTTCAGCCAGCTCCGTGTTCCCTTCGTGCTGCACCAGATAGTGTATGATGGCGATTTTGTTCTCCGCGACGGTGCCCTTGAACGCCGACATTAGGTCCTTCTCGGCAATGCTCATCGTTACCACGTCTAGTGTATTCAAATCCACCTGACAAAAATGAAATGGTAAAAAGTTTTTAAAATATTTTTGCATATCTTTAAACATAGATAAGGATAGCTAAAAATTAGCAAACTCTAATTCCCTATCTCAGGCCAAAAATATAAGCAAAGCCACATGGCAAATAATCAAAGACGTGCCAAAGTAACATCCAAATGAGATAAGCATTCACTAAGATGGTGTACGGTCTCAAACCGCACATAATTACTGACAAAGCGCATACTCAGCATACTCGTTCATTTTCATATTATAGGTAAACGCGTACCGCGTCAGTCTGCATTCAGCCGTCGATTCATTATCATTGCGACTCATTTAGTAGTAGTTTTGTAACAATAAACTCTTACGTAAACCTTATCAAACTCTTTGAATATCAATCAATCCAACAATAATTGAAAGGTGAATGGTGTGAACCAAACATCTTTTTGGTCCTTCGAACCTCCGGAGGTGGGACTTACACCGCGCGCGAGTGGAGGACAAGGTCATGTGTTACACGTGTACGCGGTCAAGTAAGTGATCCTGCATTCTTCGGTGAGTCTTCTATTTACTACCACTGCTTACATCTAAGCTATCAACATGGAGAATCTTTTAGCAAATCAAAATCAAATCTTAGGAGCTATGCAGCAACTCCTTACCAACTTTAAAAAAGACGGTGCCGATCTAAAGACACCAGCAGGTATCAAAAAGCGCTTGAGCACTCTAGAATCATATTGGCAAGAGTTTCAATGCAATCATATCAAGTTGTGTAATTTCGAAGATAGGTCGCACGAGTATTTCGTTAGCGATATATACAAGCAGACATCAGATATCTATCAAAATACTCAAGCATAAATTGCGAAGCAGTTGCCTACAGTATCAAATGTGGATGACAAGGCTCCTCTCACCCCAGCAATGTTTCCAGCACTATCAGACATTGATCAACAAAGACAGAATGTAGGCCCAACTAAATCATCAGATCGTGCTGAGGCTAATGCCCCAGCATCTCAAAAATCTATCAGCGTAGAATCTCAGAACAGAGGAACAAGCAGCAAATTAGAAGAGATGTTGAGAAAACAGAGTAGCAATTTCAGAGCATTTGAGATAATCATCAATATCATCAACCTTGAAACTGTCTCGGAAAAGTGGGAGTTCGAGGATATTTTAAAATCAGTACAATCACGGTGGTCTGTTATAGATACTCTCCATTGGGAGATTGACAGCGAGCTCTTCGAAGCAAACGAGGAGTACGAACAAACATTTAGTAAGTATGAGCAAAAGTTTCATGACATCAAAAAATTCATAAACAGCAAAATGTGGCCCCAATGCCACTGCGAAAAGGCAACCCCTCATATGGATATACCCTCATTCAGTGGAAATTATCATTCCTGGGTGTCCTTCAAGGATCTGTTTGTGGAGGCCATTCATAGCAATAGGTCGTTATCAAAAGCACAAAAAATGCAGTTTTTGAAAAGTAAGCTCAAGGGAGAAGCTGAAAAGCTAATACAGCATTTGAATATCAGTGCAGAAAATTATGACGTCAGTTGGGAAATTTTGAAACATCGTTTCAACAATACTAAATTGATACTTAATTCTCATCTCAGTATTTTAATGAATTTGCCAATTTTACAACAGCAGACAGCAACATGTATCAAGAAGATGCATGATGTCACAAACGAGTGTCTTAACGCCATTAAGTCACTCGGAGTCCAAATAGACTCCTGGGATCCGATAATCGTTTACATAATCAGCAAAAATACGTCGAATCCCTGAAAAACCCAAGAAACCTACCATCTCTAAAGGAACTTCTAGACTTTCTCGAAAGCAAGTTTACGTCATTGGAATCATTTTTTTTTTTTTTAAACCACATTACTATAAATCATTTACAAGTCGACAGAACAATTTTTCAAACCATTTCGCAACATCGAACACGAGTAAAAATAGCTTACAAGGTTGCCCGGTTTGCAAAAAAGATCATGGAATATTTCATTGCAACACATTTCTAGAATTACAACCTAACATGAAACAGCAGACAATTACAAAATTATCATTATGCAAAAATTGTCTTTATAATCATTATGGAAAGGAGCGTCGGTCTTTCAAGAAATGCCGCGTATGCAAAGAGGATAATAATACCTTGTTACACGACGTCTTCGGCATAGGATCAATGCCGCCGTTATCAAATGACACAAAGTTGCCGCCAACACAACATAAAAACAATGTGCTACAAGAAGAAGCAGGCGAAGTTCTGTTGGCAACAGCATTGGTCCATGTGCGATCAGCAGATGGTTCGTATCAAAAGCTTCGTGCTCTAGTAGACCAAGGTTCCCAAACTTCTCTAAGCAGTGAAAATGCAGCCCAATAATTGGGGCTACAGCGTAAGCGATGCAAAGGTGTTATTTTTGGAGTGGGAGCGAAGGAAAGTAACTGTAAGGGCATAACATCTGTAACGATATCTTCAATCTACAACGATTATACGTTTGACACGGATGTATTTATTATGAAACAACTTATCAATAACCTACCAAACAAGTCATTCGCAAAACCATCATGGCCCTTCGTAGAAAGCATTCAATTAGCAGACCCTGAATTTTATGTAAGCCGCCAAGTAGATCTCTTACTTGGGGCGTCTAATATTATTATGAGCGGCATTCTGAAGGAAAATAATGCTGCACCAATCGCCCAACAAAGCCGATTAGGCTGGATTCTCTTTGGCTGTATAAACACGCCGGAATCCTATCATTGCAATGTTATCATTACGGATAATCTTGATCTTCAAAGATTTTGGACTATCGAGGACATTCCAGACAACAGCGCATTGAGTACTGAAGATCAGTATTGTTTGGATTTTTACAAATCAACCACAGAGAGAAAAGCAAAAGGAACGTACGTAGTGCGTTTACCACTACATCTGGACATTGATGAAAAGCTGGGTCTGTCGAAGCCAAAAGCAATTGCTCAATTTCATCAGTTAGAGAGAAAGTTTCAAAGGCAACCAGATATGGCAGACAGCTATAAATCATTCATGGATGAATATATCAACTTAGGACACATGCACCGAACAGACGACAATACGTCGTCGGGTTATTATATGGCACACCATTGCGTACAGCGTCCCGAATCAAAACCATCAGCTTTACGTGTGGTGTACAATGCATCAGGATTAACTTCAACCCGGGTCAGTTTATGTATAGGGGTCCGAATTTACAGCAAGATCTCTTATCATTGGTCCTCAAATGGAGACAATATCAATACGCATTTACGGCAGACATAGAAAAAATGTTCCGACAAATTTTAGTCCATCAAGATGATCAAAATATCAAAAAATTGTATGGAGGCCATCTTCTGATCAACAATTACAAGATTACGCTCTATCGACCGTCACCTATGGCACTAAGGCAGCGCCCTTCTTAGCCATGATGACACTCAAACAGCTAGCAGCGGATGAAAGCCACAACTTTCCCAAGGCCGCAAAAGTATTAGAAGAACAAATCTACATGGATGATCTCCTTAGTGGAAGTCATAGCATCGAATCTGCAAAAGAATTGCAAACCGACCTCATTAAAATTTGTAGTTCAGCCAATTTCAATCTAAGAATATGGACAGCTAATGAAAGGCCACTGATAGAGCACGTCAATAACAATTCAATAAGTCAAGAAAGCTTCGATTTTCACCATCAGGAATCAACAAAGGCATTAGGGCTAAAATGGGTACCTACAGATGACACATTTACATTTCAATGCAAGATGTCGGAAGCACCATTGTCAAGGCTAACTAAAAGGACTCTTCTAGCAGAAATATCAAAGGTATTTGACCCTGTTGGCTGGTTGGCCCCGGTAACATTGCGGCTAAAATTTATATTTCAAAGCCTGTGGGGAGTCGCCGATTTAAAATGGGATGACGAAGTACCAGACGTCATTTTTGAAGAGTGGCTGAAAATCAGAGCCGACATCGCAAACATCAGCAATATCAAAATACCAAGATGGATACATAGTGGAGAAAAAATATACATAGAATTTCATGGGTATAGTGACTCATCAATTAAGGCATTTTCAAGTGCAATTTACGCCCGCATAGATAATCAAGGAACAGTATCGGTTACACTGTTGGCTGCTAAAACAAAAGTAGTTCCAAACAACAAATCAAACAACGAGGTCTCACTGCCTCGGTTAGAGCTGTGTGGGGCCCAATTGCTCTCAAAATTAATGATGAAAGTCAAATCAAGTCTTCAGGATCATGACATAGAAGGTTTTGGATGGACTGACTCAACCGCAGTCTTAGGCTGGCTTCAAGGCGAGCCACGCCGTTGGAAGCCATTCGTTGCGAACAGAGTGCAAAGAATCACGGAAATAATGCCACCAGAGTGTTGGCGTTATGTTGAAACAAAGAAGAATCCGGCAGACTGTGCTAGCCGGGGTTTATCAGTAGAACAATTACAGCAACATCCGCTGTGGTGGCATGGGCCACCATCATTATTAACATTCAACAAACAACACAATCAAGAAAAGTATCGTTACGACGGACCTAGAAGCGAAGATAAACAAACAAACCAATGTCACACAAACAGAGCCTTCAATGGACGATATCATACAACAATTAATTATTAAACACAGCTCATTCACAAGAGCTTATCGCGTAGTCGCCTGGCTAAGACGCGCAGTAACACGAGAAAGCATAAAGTTACCGTATCTTACCGCCGTCGAATTACGTTTCGCAAAATTACAAATTATAAAGCACATACAGCATCAAAGCAAAGACATCAGCAGTCTTAAACAAAATGGAAGAGTAAATTCAAAGAGCAAGATTCTGAGTCTAAATCCAATCCTTGACGAAGATGGTCTGTTGCGAGTCAAGGGCAGGTTGGTAAACGCATCAATTAGCAACGACAAGAAATATCCATTGATCATCCCTCATCGCGGTCATCTGACAAACATACTTATTGATCATGCCCATGAACGAACTTTTCATGGTACAGAACGAACCACCACAACCAGGATCAGATCACAGTACTGGATTGTGGGAGGCACCCGCGCGGTCAAGAACAGACTTCAACGTTGTGTCGTATGTAAAAAGCACAAAACAAAGAAACTTCAGCTGTTGATGGGAGACTTGCCAGAGTCAAGGACAAATCCCTCAAGGCCATTTTATCATACGGGTGTGGACTATACAGGCTTTGCAGACGTCAAATCAAGCAAGGGTAGAGGAATCAAGTCGACAAAAGGATACGTGGCAGTTTTCGTGTGCATGGTAACAAAGGCTGTGCATCTTGAATTAGTGTCCGACCTAACAGCATCAGCATTCCTCGCCAGTCTACGAAGACTAACAGCAAGACGAGGTGCACCACGACATTTATATTCTGACTGTGGAACAAACTTTCAGGGGGCCAATAAAAAGCTGCAAAATGAATATTTCGATTTAAAATCAATATGCACAGACGATTTTTTCACGGACATTAGTGAAATGGAAATCACTTGGCATTTCAATGCCCCTTCATGGCCAAGTGCTGGAGGGTTATGGGACCCTGCTGTAAAGAGCCTGAACCATCATTTGCGTAGGGTAGTTGGTGACCAAAAACTAACCTATGAAGAGTACGCGACGTTGCTCGCGCAGATAGAAGCATGTCTCAACGCAAGACCGCTAAGTGCTATAAGTGAAGATCCCGATGACATTAACTATTTAACACCAGCTCACTTGTTGGCAAGCGGTCCAACCTTGACTATCATAGAGACAGAGAGAGACGAAAGAACTCTGTGGCAGCTGACTCAAAAAATATTCCATGTTCTATGGAAAAGATGGCGTGCAGAATACTTAAGCCAACTATCAGCAAGAAGCAAATGGCGCACGAAGCAGCCTAATATGAAGTTGGATGACATAGTGGATATCCACGATGCAAACCTACCGGCAAGCAAGTGGGCCCTAGGTCGGGTGATTGAACTCCACCCCGGGAAAGACGGACTCGTAAGAGTCGTTAGCTTGAAGACCAAGGGCGGAATTATCAAGAGGCCTATTCTCAAGTTATCAATTTTAAATACTGATCAACAAGAAGCATCAATGCATCAGCAGCAAGATAATACAACTGAAACATCATTAAATGACAAAAATCCTAAGATAGCCAAAAAATTCAAGACCGCATGCATGAACTTGATGACGGCTATTATGCTATTGTTCGTGCTAATCGCAACATCAGCAGCACACAGTGCTTATAACATAACGGCGCTGCACATCAACAATGGCATTTACTTCGACAAATTATCCAGCATCCGCCTAGTACAAGACAAATGGAAACTCGCCGTAGTCTATAATATGGAGCCATATTGGCAAGGAAAAAAGGTACTTACAAAATATTATGATCATTTAGAAAGCATATGCCCGAATATGATAAATAAATCCCATTGTGACATCATACTACTCCAACTTCACTCCAACACACTAAATGACAAAGTCTTATGCGGAGGCAATACAGGAACGCATTTCGAATTTCTTAGATAAATTCAACGTAATTAAAGTAGAACAAAATGGGTTCCAGAGAAGAAAACCCACATCTCAGGCTGCCTTCTCCTTAATGAGCAATGTGTTAAAATATTTGGATATAATAACGTCCCTATATTTGACTAGAGCCTTTGAGTGTAGCCAAAAGTAATTTATGAGACACAAATTACTTTTGGCTAAGTGTGAACTGTACGGTATGAGAGGTTTAGTAAATGATTGGCTAAGAGGATATCTGAATGAAAAGAACATTCTGTGGAAAGTACCAAAGTATTTTCAGGAAACGTAGTAACCACATATGACTCTGCAACTAAAGTATTGTTGTAGGGGTGCCTCAAGGTGATGATGTGATCTCACAGATGCAAAAGAATCTGAATGCACATTATTTGTTGATGATCTGATACGAGTTGCACAGGGTCAGATTAAGTATAGCTTATTGTAACAAATATTAAAGGGTGTAGTAGGATAATCTTTGAATAATTGCCCCCAAAACCTGGAGTTTAAAACTATAGCCAAACAATGTCTTTAAAAGGCATTTCCACAACTTTTCATTCGAAACAACTGATTGAAAAATTCACCTCGGGGCTTCGATGCACCAATTGGTAGGTCGCCCGTGTTGACCCGTGCTCTCCGCCCGCGACATAGGTGCGAATCACGCTCGAAGCATACAATTTTAAAGTTGTTTGCCTTAGATGAAGAAAATGCAGAAAGGAATTTGTCCCGCCATCTTAAAACTCCTTTAATTCTCGGTTAACGAATAAATATGGCGGTACGAGTTTTTAGCTCAAAACACAATGACATTCGGCACGTCGAGAGCCAGTGCGAGGCCGGAGTTCAGTGACCGTACCATGGCATGCGGGCCCCAGCCGAGCAGCGGGGCCAGTGCGGGGCCGCTGCTGGCCTCCTCGGCGGGCACCACGATGTGGCAGCACGGCTCGTGGTCGGGGCTGATGTCCACGAGGTGCGTGAACAGCATCGGGATGTGGACCAACAAGTGGTCGTCTAGCAAACAAAAAGATTACACTTAGATGTGGCAAGTTTAAACCAAATATCGCAGATCTTTTCACACTACAGTGCCTGCGACGTGAAAATCACAGCACTGCGCGGCAGATACTTATTTCTAATTTCTAACATGTAACCTAAATAACCGCAACTCGCATCGTGGAACTGCTTGCGGTTCTAGAATGTTCTCACCGATGTAGAGCGTGTAGGACGGCCGCAGCGACTTGGCCAGCGACCACGGCAGGTCGGGCACCCCGCTGTGCACCGCGACTCCTGTAGAGTGATCTATAAGGACTGGTAGTGGTTCTAGAATGTTCTCACCGTTGTACAGCGTGTAGGATGGCCGCAACAACTTGGCCAGCGACCACGGCAGGTCGGGCACCACGCTGTGAACCACGACTCCTGTAGAATGATGTATAGGGACTGGTAGTGATTCTAGAATGTTCTCACCGTTGTACAGCGTGTAGGATGGTCGCAGCGACTTGGCCAGCGACCACGGCAGGTCGGGCACCACGCTGTGCACGACGACCCCGTGTTGCAGCACCGTTATGGAGTAGGCGAAGTTGACACCGGAGTCCTTTAGGTCCGCGCTGTCTTCCAGGACTAGGGAGGTCGTGGAGTCGTCGAGAGGCTGTCAGAAATTGGTATTTATAATAAATTTAACTAGATAACTAACTTAATAAGACACAGGCTTGAAATATTAAGTTAACATTGAGTTTCAGGTCACTTTATTTATATTTCAATTTTAGAAAGTAGAATTTGATCACAAGTAGCAACCAACATGTAAAGTCCTCGTACTAGTGTTTGTTTTTTACTAGATTTGCTGTCTATTTCATAGTGAGCAGTTGTATACGTCGCACGTGCGGCATGCCGCTCACCCTGTACAGGTAGTGGTGCATGACGCACAGCACGCCGCGCGCGCGGCTCGCGATGCTGAGGTCCAGCGAGCAGTCGTGCACGCGCAGCGGCACCGGGTCGTCCTCGTACGCGCCGCACGTGCGGCATGCCGCTCACCTTGTACAGGTAGTGGTGCATGACGCACAGCACGCCGCGCGCGCGGCTCGCGATGCTGAGGTCCAGCGAGCAGTCGTGCACGCGCAGCGGCACCGGGTCGTCCTCGTACGCGCCGCACGTGCGGCATGCCGCTCACCTTGTACAGGTAGTGGTGCATGACGCACAGCACGCCGCGCGCGCGGCACGCGATGCTGAGGTCCAACGAGCAGTCGTGCACGCGCAGCGGCACAGGGTCGTCCTCGTACGCGCCGCACGTGCGGCATGCCGCTCACCTTGTACAGGTAGTGGTGCATGACGCACAGCACGCCGCGCGCGCGGCACGCGATGCTGAGGTCCAACGAGCAGTCGTGCACGCGCAGCGGCACCGGGTCGTCCTCGTACGCGCCGCACGTGCGGCATGCCGCTCACCTTGTACAGGTAGTGGTGCATGACGCACAGCACGCCGCGCGCGCGGCACGCGATGCTGAGGTCCAACGAGCAGTCGTGCACGCGCAGCGGCACAGGGTCGTCCTCGTACGCGCCGCACGTGCGGCATGCCGCTCACCTTGTACAGGTAGTGGTGCATGACGCACAGCACGCCGCGCGCGCGGCTCGCGATGCTGAGGTCCAACGAGCAGTCGTGCACGCGCAGCGGCACAGGGTCGTCCTCGTACGCGCCGCACGTGCGGCATGCCGCTCACCTTGTACAGGTAGTGGTTCATGACGCACAGCACGCCGCGCGCGCGGCACGCGATGCTGAGGTCCAACGAGCAGTCGTGCACGCGCAGCGGCACAGGGTCGTCCTCGTACGCATCGCACGTGCGGCATGCCGCTCACCTTGTACAGGTGGTGGTTCATGACGCACAGCACGCCGCGCGCGCGGCACGCGATGCTGAGGTCCAACGAGCAGTCGTGCACGCGCAGCGGCACAGGGTCGTCCTCGTACGCGCCGCACGTGCGGCATGCCGCTCACCTTGTACAGGTAGTGGTGCATGACGCACAGCACGCCGCGCGCGCGGCACGCGATGCTGAGGTCCAACGAGCAGTCGTGCACGCGCAGCGGCACAGGGTCGTCCTCGTACGCGCCGCACGTGCGGCATGCCGCTCACCTTGTACAGGTGGTGGTTCATGACGCACAGCACGCCGCGCGCGCGGCACGCGATGCTGAGGTCCAACGAGCAGTCGTGCACGCGCAGCGGCACAGGGTCGTCCTCGTACGCGCCGCACGTGCGGCATGCCGCTCACCTTGTACAGGTAGTGGTGCATGACGCACAGCACGCCGCGCGCGCGGCACGCGATGCTGAGGTCCAACGAGCAGTCGTGCACGCGCAGCGGCACAGGGTCGTCCTCGTACGCGCCGCACGTGCGGCATGCCGCTCACCTTGTACAGGTAGTGGTGCATGACGCACAGCACGCCGCGCGCGCGGCACGCGATGCTGAGGTCCAACGAGCAGTCGTGCACGCGCAGCGGCACAGGGTCGTCCTCGTACGCGCCGCACGTGCGGCATGCCGCTCACCTTGTACAGGTAGTGGTGCATGACGCACAGCACGCCGCGCGCGCGGCACGCGATGCTGAGGTCCAACGAGCAGTCGTGCACGCGCAGCGGCACAGGGTCGTCCTCGTACGCATCGCACGTGCGGCATGCCGCTCACCTTGTACAGGTGGTGGTTCATGACGCACAGCACGCCGCGCGCGCGGCACGCGATGCTGAGGTCCAACGAGCAGTCGTGCACGCGCAGCGGCACAGGGTCGTCCTCGTACGCGCCGCACGTGCGGCATGCCGCTCACCTTGTACAGGTAGTGGTGCATGACGCACAGCACGCCGCGCGCGCGGCACGCGATGCTGAGGTCCAACGAGCAGTCGTGCACGCGCAGCGGCACAGGGTCGTCCTCGTACGCGCCGCACGTGCGGCATGCCGCTCACCTTGTACAGGTGGTGGTTCATGACGCACAGCACGCCGCGCGCGCAGCACGCGATGCTGAGGTCCAACGAGCAGTCGTGCACGCGCAGCGGCACAGGGTCGTCCTCGTACGCGCCGCACGTGCGGCATGCCGCTCACCTTGTACAGGTAGTGGTGCATGACGCACAGCACGCCGCGCGCGCGGCACGCGATGCTGAGGTCCAACGAGCAGTCGTGCACGCGCAGCGGCACAGGGTCGTCCTCGTACGCGCCGCACGTGCGGCATGCCGCTCACCTTGTACAGGTAGTGGTGCATGACGCACAGCACGCCGCGCGCGCGGCACGCGATGCTGAGGTCCAACGAGCAGTCGTGCACGCGCAGCGGCACAGGGTCGTCCTCGTACGCGCCGCACGTGCGGCATGCCGCTCACCTTGTACAGGTAGTGGTGCATGACGCACAGCACGCCGCGCGCGCGGCACGCGATGCTGAGGTCCAACGAGCAGTCGTGCACGCGCAGCGGCACAGGGTCGTCCTCGTACGCGCCGCACGTGCGGCATGCCGCTCACCTTGTACAGGTGGTGGTTCATGACGCACAGCACGCCGCGCGCGCGGCACGCGATGCTGAGGTCCAACGAGCAGTCGTGCACGCGCAGCGGCACAGGGTCGTCCTCGTACGCGCCGCACGTGCGGCATGCCGCTCACCTTGTACAGGTAGTGGTGCATGACGCACAGCACGCCGCGCGCGCGGCACGCGATGCTGAGGTCCAACGAGCAGTCGTGCACGCGCAGCGGCACAGGGTCGTCCTCGTACGCGCCGCACGTGCGGCATGCCGCTCACCTTGTACAGGTAGTGGTGCATGACGCACAGCACGCCGCGCGCGCGGCACGCGATGCTGAGGTCCAACGAGCAGTCGTGCACGCGCAGCGGCACAGGGTCGTCCTCGTACGCGCCGCACGTGCGGCATGCCGCTCACCTTGTACAGGTAGTGGTGCATGACGCACAGCACGCCGCGCGCGCGGCACGCGATGCTGAGGTCCAACGAGCAGTCGTGCACGCGCAGCGGCACAGGGTCGTCCTCGTACGCGCCGCACGTGCGGCATGCCGCTCACCTTGTACAGGTAGTGGTGCATGACGCACAGCACGCCGCGCGCGCGGCACGCGATGCTGAGGTCCAACGAGCAGTCGTGCACGCGCAGCGGCACAGGGTCGTCCTCGTACGCGCCGCACGTGCGGCATGCCGCTCACCTTGTACAGGTAGTGGTGCATGACGCACAGCACGCCGCGCGCGCGGCACGCGATGCTGAGGTCCAACGAGCAGTCGTGCACGCGCAGCGGCACAGGGTCGTCCTCGTACGCGCCGCACGTGCGGCATGCCGCTCACCTTGTACAGGTAGTGGTGCATGACGCACAGCACGCCGCGCGCGCGGCACGCGATGCTGAGGTCCAACGAGCAGTCGTGCACGCGCAGCGGCACAGGGTCGTCCTCGTACGCGCCGCACGTGCGGCATGCCGCTCACCTTGTACAGGTAGTGGTTCATGACGCACAGCACGCCGCGCGCGCGGCACGCGATGCTGAGGTCCAACGAGCAGTCGTGCACGCGCAGCGGCACAGGGTCGTCCTCGTACGCGCCGCACGTGCGGCATGCCGCTCACCTTGTACAGGTAGTGGTGCATGACGCACAGCACGCCGCGCGCGCGGCACGCGATGCTGAGGTCCAACGAGCAGTCGTGCACGCGCAGCGGCACCGGGTCGTCCTCGTACGCGCCGCACGTGCGGCATGCCGCTCACCTTGTACAGGTAGTGGTGCATGACGCACAGCACGCCGCGCGCGCGGCACGCGATGCTGAGGTCCAACGAGCAGTCGTGCACGCGCAGCGGCACAGGGTCGTCCTCGTACGCGCCGCACGTGCGGCATGCCGCTCACCTTGTACAGGTAGTGGTTCATGACGCACAGCACGCCGCGCGCGCGGCACGCGATGCTGAGGTCCAACGAGCAGTCGTGCACGCGCAGCGGCACAGGGTCGTCCTCGTACGCGCCGCACGTGCGGCATGCCGCTCACCTTGTACAGGTAGTGGTGCATGACGCACAGCACGCCGCGCGCGCGGCACGCGATGCTGAGGTCCAACGAGCAGTCGTGCACGCGCAGCGGCACCGGGTCGTCCTCGTACGCGCCGCACGTGCGGCATGCCGCTCACCTTGTACAGGTGGTGGTTCATGACGCACAGCACGCCGCGCGCGCGGCACGCGATGCTGAGGTCCAACGAGCAGTCGTGCACGCGCAGCGGCACAGGGTCGTCCTCGTACGCGCCGCACGTGCGGCATGCCGCTCACCTTGTACAGGTAGTGGTTCATGACGCACAGCACGCCGCGCGCGCGGCACGCGATGCTGAGGTCCAACGAGCAGTCGTGCACGCGCAGCGGCACAGGGTCGTCCTCGTACGCATCGCACGTGCGGCATGCCGCTTACCTTGTACAGGTGGTGGTTCATGACGCACAGCACGCCGCGCGCGCGGCACGCGATGCTGAGGTCCAACGAGCAGTCGTGCACGCGCAGCGGCACAGGGTCGTCCTCGTACGCGCCGCACGTGCGGCATGCCGCTCACCTTGTACAGGTAGTGGTGCATGACGCACAGCACGCCGCGCGCGCGGCACGCGATGCTGAGGTCCAACGAGCAGTCGTGCACGCGCAGCGGCACAGGGTCGTCCTCGTACGCGCCGCACGTGCGGCATGCCGCTCACCTTGTACAGGTAGTGGTGCATGACGCACAGCACGCCGCGCGCGCGGCACGCGATGCTGAGGTCCAACGAGCAGTCGTGCACGCGCAGCGGCACAGGGTCGTCCTCGTACGCGCCGCACGTGCGGCATGCCGCTCACCTTGTACAGGTAGTGGTTCATGACGCACAGCACGCCGCGCGCGCGGCACGCGATGCTGAGGTCCAACGAGCAGTCGTGCACGCGCAGCGGCACAGGGTCGTCCTCGTACGCATCGCACGTGCGGCATGCCGCTCACCTTGTACAGGTGGTGGTTCATGACGCACAGCACGCCGCGCGCGCGGCACGCGATGCTGAGGTCCAACGAGCAGTCGTGCACGCGCAGCGGCACAGGGTCGTCCTCGTACGCGCCGCACGTGCGGCATGCCGCTCACCTTGTACAGGTAGTGGTGCATGACGCACAGCACGCCGCGCGCGCGGCACGCGATGCTGAGGTCCAACGAGCAGTCGTGCACGCGCAGCGGCACAGGGTCGTCCTCGTACGCGCCGCACGTGCGGCATGCCGCTCACCTTGTACAGGTAGTGGTGCATGACGCACAGCACGCCGCGCGCGCGGCACGCGATGCTGAGGTCCAACGAGCAGTCGTGCACGCGCAGCGGCACAGGGTCGTCCTCGTACGCGCCGCACGTGCGGCATGCCGCTCACCTTGTACAGGTAGTGGTGCATGACGCACAGCACGCCGCGCGCGCGGCACGCGATGCTGAGGTCCAACGAGCAGTCGTGCACGCGCAGCGGCACCGGGTCGTCCTCGTACGCGCCGCAGGCGCTTGCCGCATTGTGCAGGTGAGGCAGGCTCAGGGGGATGTTGAGCTACGAGAAAACAGTAAATGTATGTATTGTGATATAGAGACAAAGCGATATAGATTCAAAGCGCAAAGAAAAATACGATTGCCTGCTCCTGAGCTCCATTAGTGCTCGCTGGTGGAGGGGTGACACGCTCGACGCGTAATCGAGAGCTGCAGGGTTCTAGTCCTGGTATGAGCAAGTGCGAGAGCTATCGTATCTTTCTTTGCGCTTTGACTTGTATCATATCAATAGATAATAATGTGGTGTTATTTTTCCCACATTAAAAACACAGAAACACAATAATTTGTGTTTCATATTAAGAAATAAACATATCTGTTATCTGGTATTCGTTTTTTTCGCATAACTAACTTTTCCCATTCTGTTTCATTTCTCAACTAACAGCCATAAAGATCGTGGGCGTCACCTCGGAAGGGGACTTCACCTTGGCGAAGATCTGTAGTGGATGTAGTACACCTGGAACTACAGCCATAGTCACATACCACAGTCTCGTGCGTCAGGTCGGCGTGGAACTGCAGCGCGGAGAGCGTGGGCGACACCTTGGAGGGGGACTTCACCTACTCGACGAAGCTCTGTAGTGGATGTAGTACATACACCTGGAACCACAGCCATAGTCACGTACCACGGTCTCCTGCGGCAGGGCGGCGTGGAACTGCAGCGCGGAGAGCGTGGGCGCCACCTCGCAGGGGGACTTCACCTCCCCGGCGAAGCTCTGTAGTGGATGTAGTACACCTGGAACCACAGCCATAGTCACGTACCACGGTCTCGTGCGGCAGGTCGGCGTGGAACTGCAGCGCGGAGAGCGTGGGCGTCACCTCGGAGGGGGACTTCACCTCCTCCTCGGCGAAGCTCTGCGCCGGCGCGCGGTAGTGGATGTAGTATAGCACCTGAAACCATCACTACCGTCATAATTCTAAGAACCACGGTCCCAAGTTCTAAGAGATGTGTGAAGTGTATGCTATCTCCACATAAGGTACTAGCGCTTAAGATGTCCCGGTTCTCAAGATGGGCCACTATCAATTATTTTGTAGAGTTTTAAGTTCGAATGAGTATAAATTGCGCGCCCATGTTCGGTAAATAAAATTGCAGTTTTCTACCTACTAAGGTACCAGAGATAAACCTGCAATTTTATATCGAAACCAAAGAAGATGAACTAAAAAGATGAAAGTGGGCCATCTTAAGAACCGGCCCATCTTGGGCGCAAGTACCTTACACACACATACATATTCGGTTACGGGGCGCCCATGAGGCGTTTTGGGCGATTTCCGACTCCCCCTCTGGTGAGATTTGTCTCAACCTCTCCCCCCTCCTGAATCTTACGTGACATTAATGTAAATGAGTGTTTGTAGTGTAATTGAGTTGGATTTATTTCAAAAAATCATATTTTGATGGTGATTTCTGAAATATTAGAGCAAAATATACATAGACCTGAGTAGCTACATGCAGTTTGGGTCACCTGGTTGACGCAGTCCCACTGGGCCCACGAGAACACCTTGACGATGGTCTCGGGATCCGTGTAGACGCCGTCGAAGCCCCAGCGCTCGCTGCCGTCAGCGCACTCGTTGAGGAACAGGGGGCTGCGGTATACTTTTATGTCTGAAATAATAAGAAATCATTTTACTAAACAGACTAGGTTTTGCCTGTGACTTTCTCCATGTATAACTCTAATTTCTTCCTCTGCATACCTCTCTCTAAAGTGTAAGTTAGAAATTCATGATCCTACCATGGCTTAGACTGTGTTGTCTGTAATACGTAACAAATTCACGACCAACATTTTCGCAGCACTTTGCGCATAGCCCATAACATGCGAAGATGTGTATGTAGCCAAAACTTATGAGCATAACACCAAAAATAGATAGACAAAGAACATGACATAGATACATATGTATATGTAAACTGTCGTATGTTTTCCGTGCAAGAATATTTACATTAATTTCTTGAGTTTCTTTTGAGTTAATTTCAAAAACAATTAACAAAATTGTCTGCGTTTTTAGGAAATTCAGGTTTGATAATTTCTATGAATGATAGATTATTAATTGGTATCATACAGGTTGTATCTGTATTTAACTAATATACTTTGTGTGGAGCAAATAATGGTCAAGGTAATTAATAAATCATAATTACTTAATTTACAATAATAACATTAATATTATAGCATACCATGAGTAGTTACTAGCTTTCTTATCTAACAGATTACATATCAGCTAACTTTTATTATGAAATTAGTAATGTAGTTCAACATGAAAGTGTCCAATAAGATTAGGTATAACATTTTTTTGTGGATTAATTCTCTGAAGTATGATTTATAACCTGTATCTAATTTGATTATGCCATTTAAATAAAATAAATAAATATATTTTATAATAAAAAGACCTTGCCTTAATAAATCCACTTAATGGGAATTTACAGAAATCAAGACAATCAGCCGATAAACCTCTTAGACCTCTATAATAAAATAAACTCACATTCCAAATGCTTAAACAGCAAGAATCTATCATTCCTTATTCCTGGGCTGTACTTATTGCTTTTTCCATACACATATTGAACCATAATCTGCTTTGTCGAGCTGGCTTCAATTTCCAATGGGGTTCTATCTTTGTCTGGTAATAAACATGTCAAGTATGGGGAATATAGGGGCTCCTTTATCTCTGCATCTTCAGTCGGCAGCTGCTTCACTGAATAAACAAGCAAGGTGTGACTTGAGTTAACGGAAGCTTGAATGATGTTCAATTTCTTATCAAATGTGTGTAGGGTGACTAGAGATTTATTCTTGTTGGTGTACACGCCGATGTTGAGCACTTCTACGTCGTCTTTTGTCGAGACCCACGATAGTATTTGCGAGCCGTCCTCTTCTTGACCCAGTAATCGCCATTCTCGAGCGGTTACTTCTGAAAACATAGGTATTTAACAACAATATGCTAGGTAGTTTTAAAAAAGTTTTAATGGTTTATCGAGTTTTTTCTTGGCTCGGTAGTAGGATATACGGAATATTCAAGGATGTTAAGAATATGTGAGCTTCAACAAAGGATGTAGGGAGTAATAAGATGTTTTATGCACTACACAAACCTTCATCACTTTGCCCTTGCAGAACACCGCATAGTTTCACAGCGATGTTTTGAACAGACATTTTACTTCAATATTTACGTAAACTACACCTGTCATTCACATAACATTTACAATTTCACTATATCACTACGTTATCAATAGTATAAAATGTACACCCTTCACCCTTATTGACTTTTCTCGCTCAATTTTCTATCAGCTGGCGCCCAGCTGTAGTTCGGAATGACATTAGCCGATTCAGAGCTACCAACATAACAAAGCAAAGCTAAGCACAGCTGCCAAGCCGTGGAATTGTGGCGCTTGATGCGTCACTCGGCCAATCAGGGGTAAGCATCAGAATGATGACTCTGTTCCTTTATACGGCAGAAAACATGTTTTAGTCGTATGTGTTTTATGCTTCATTAGGCAAGGTAAAACTTATAAATATCTTTTACGTTTGACTCTATAATAAGCCGAAATATTTACGATTATGCTAAGTTATTGTTGTAAAAAGTTATTTACTTTGGAGAAATCAGTGTTTAGGAATGTAATTAAGAAAAAATGGTTCATAATTTTCAGTTTTGTGTTGTTCTTTTTATTTAAATTGGTTTTATAATTAAAATAATATTGAATCTTGTTCTCATTACACGTGTGACGCTGTATTCGTGCAATGGAACGTAAAGCCAAGCTGACGTCCGTTTTCAGAAGAAACAAACCTGAAGTTAGCCGTTAGTTGTCCTGCAGGGGTACCAGAGTTTTAGCGCGACATTTTCGCGCGGAAAGCCGGGCGTTATTGAGCCGTGAAAACTGAAAAGTAACATGTAAATTTAGAAAATTTGCATAAGTGTAACGTTTTAGTTCATATATAGTGATATAAGGAACATTTGTGTAAAGAAAAATCTTTAAAATTTGTGTATTTGTGTTCGTAGTTGAGACATCAGTACTGATGCTCAAGGAAATTTTGTTCTTTGCCATTTGGATTAATTTGTGAATGATCAGGTATTTTTTAATTCTATATTTTCGATGTTTAGGGTATGGCCTTAACCGTGATGTATATAATTGAGTAGGAAATTTTATTGTTAGGTCCTAATTAGGTTAGAAACCTTTGGTGGGCGATAAGCCAAGCCAATACTGTCAACGGTTATTTGATTTATATGGGGCTTTTATTTCGGTAGCTACCGTAATGAATCTTTGTTAAAGCAGTGTCGGGGTGGCAATGTAGAGTATCCGTGCTATTTATATCAATTTCCAAAAGCGGATGGGTGGTGAATAGGCGAGCCCGCGACGTGTCCCAATGGCGCTGACCGAGCTTTTCGCGCGCGATCGCGGCGGCTTCGTGGCATTTTTTCAACCAGCTGATTATTACATATCCGAAATTTTATTATCTCTAACGACTCCTTATGTAGTCTCGTGAATGTAAAAAATAAGAATAGTGAAAAATAAAGCTTGATTAGCCCCTAAAATACCCCTTGAAAAAAAAATCTCCCGCCAACCTGTAGGGGGCACGCTGATGATATGTCGGCCTAGATGGTCAGTTTAGCGCTTAATTTTCACTCATTTCTCGCGACTATACTCTTCTAAGACAGCACCTAAACCATTGGAAAACGTTTTTCTCGCGATAAATATAGAAATATGGCCTCTATTACGGTTGTCAACTGACATAACCCTATTTGCAAGTTGATCGTGACATGCGGTAATTTTGGGTCATTATCCTAGACTTTAGTGCAAATAATGATAAAAAGCGTGACGTATATCTGATGATCATTAATTTCCAGGGTGAGGGACTCGAGCTCCACGTAACCAGTCCCTCCCAACATGGCACAATCTGGGTGAGTACACGGAACATCTCTCAGAACATGGATACGTCGACCTTGATTAAGGCTGTTTACTTAACCTTTGGCAATTATTTGCAGCTCCCCCAGTGAGTCCACTGAAAAACGGGCAAACCTGAAAAGGAAAAGGGACTCTAGTGATGATGAGGTAGGTATTATCTGTGTACCTCTACAAACTACCAATAAGTGAAACCTATGTTACTTGAGTGTAATTGTTTTAGGAGGTTGAGAACATGCCACCACTCAAGATAGTACAGAAATTAGAAGATGTTATAAATGACCAGCCAGCACATAATGTGGTGGTGGAATCAACATCCTCCAGTGATGAGGATACCCAATTTGGAAACATAGAGCAGCCAAGGAGTGTGTTCACAGACTTAGAATATAACCCAGATAGTTTTTTAAGCCCACCGAGTATACCTGAACTACCAAATTGCGTGCTGAGCCCTCTGGAGAATGTTGCCAGGGGCGACTCTACTCCACACACAAACAAAAGGCCTAGGTAAGAAACAAAACACTACTCTTTCATTTACTTTTTTGTAAGGTTCATCAAGATTAATAATACACTAGCATTTTATGTACTTTTTATATTATGCCAAAGTTCTTTCTGTGGGAATAAAGGTTTTAAATAAAGCAGGTGCTCTTAACCTTTTCTAATGGGACCTCTAATATTTTTTGTCAGGCCATTCACCATCAAGAAAATGTAGTAGTTTTTATGAGACCAGGCTATCCCAAACCACTATGGCTTTGCTGGACAACTTGTAGTCAGATCACTGTTTTGAAAATTCTCAGTTATTGTAAGTGGCATGCACAGGGTATTTGTCCAATGTAGGCAAGTTTTCTGTGCCTATATGGAGCCATGTTCAGTCAGAGCATCAAGGTAGCCAGGTTCTCAGAGCCTGTATGGAGCCATGGTTGTTCAGGGTAGGCAGTTTCTCTGTGCTTGTGTGGAGCCATGGTTGTTCAGGGTAAGCAGTTCCTCTGTGCTTGTATGGAGCCATGGTCGTTCAGGGTAGGCAGTTTTTCTGTGCCTCTGTGGGTAGTGCCTATATGGACCGGCACACCACTGGCTATTGTAGTCTAATCCCAAAATTATCAATAATATAACCTTTACTCAATAGCCACACATACCATTGGAACTAACTGTGCATTCTGTCAGCCTCAACAGTCATAACCATGTTACTGCAAGTAAATTAGCATAACTCATGTGGACATAATTAAATCCCTCCCTCCTGCAATGCCAGGTTGCTTACCTAATTATCTAATATAGCTTAGTTTTCAATCTAGTGTGACATCACAGCAAGTAAATAATCAGGCCATCTAGCACTATGTTTTCAGAGGAATGTGTAAGCCAACAAAACCTGAATGTCTCAGAATTAGAAGGCCAGTGTCGCTTTGAGTGAATTAAACTCTTATGGGTTCATTTTGCAAATGTGATTTTGATGCAGTTCTGTTAACATCCAGGCTTTAATTATGCAGATATTGCATCCAATTTAGATATTGCACTGCAGACTTTGTACAAATTTATTACTTTACTTTCTTTGTTTTATTGTTTTTATGTACAATACAAAAAAGCCTTAGCAAGTCTATTCAATCAAATTCAAATGCTTGAGCTGTCAGTTGCTGCTCTGGTTTACATACAAAATATGATGGTTGGACAAGTGTAAGTCAGACTTAGCTCAGCATAAATTAAATTTCTATACAATGGCACATTCTTAATTTGAATTTTAGAGAATTTCGCACTGGGAAGGTGTTAATAAATTATTTATATTAATACAAATCGCGTATTTATTGTCCTAAGACATTTTACATAAGCTATCATTGACATTGATCTAAACGGAAATTATATGGCGCAGGGAGTTTTATATAATAGAACTATTGAGACAAATTACTGTTCCTGAAGACTAAATACCTAAATAGGGATACTTTATCTTGCATTGGTATCCATGAAATAATATGGAAGAAGACCTTCAGTAGGGCTAAAAGATTTCTACACCTAGGGATAAAGATCTGAAATTTGAGAAACTTGGTCCACTAGAGAGTCAAAGATTCATATACGTAAAACAACCCTTCCTTGAATAGAAAGGGGCTGAAACATTCCCAAAAAATATTCATATGGTGATATTAATAGGGATAATGACAGTCATGTCATCAACATATTATTTCACGTCAACTTATCAGAGCTATTTTCGTAAAACGTAACAATTCCTGGTATATTCTGCGCGTTTGATGGTTTTATAAAATCGCCTAGATTGCGACAATTCAACCATTGAGTGTGTGACCGACATTTTTTTCTGAGAAACTATCTTGGCGTATAGATGTGCTGTTTCATTAAACAGCTGATTAATTTATAACGAGAAATTACCCCTTTTTAAATCAACCGTACAATCCGTTTCACTAATGATAATTAGCGCTAATATTCCATTACGATACTGGTCCATCAGTGATAACAGATGGCGATTAGCAGTTAGGAATTGAAAAACGTAACTGCAGTTTGCATTAAGTTTAATAATTGTTTCTGCAACTGAATATAAATCGGTACAGTCGGCAATAATAAAGACGGAATCTGACTCTAAGCAAAGAGTGTTTTGTGTGTCAACTGCCAGACAATAGAATATAAATGATGTCAGATATTGCAGTAAGCAGGGCTACTTACTTTTTTTAGATTAAAAATGTTTCAGAAAATAGCACATATTTCATTGGTTACCTACTAAATCAATCGGGCTAGCATAATTAGCTGCGAAATCGTTTATCGCGTGATACAACATCACCCTTCTCTTTCGCACCATACTGAATAGAAGGAGATAGACAGCTTGTCGCGTGACAAGGACCCTCCTATCACCACAGTTGTGTAAAACGCAATACTCGCGTATATTAATTTCCATAGATTATACTTCGAGGTTTATAGGGATTTTCTTTGAAATAACATGACGAATACCGCACGATATTGATAGAACGATTGCATCACTTAGTATTGTTCAATTTAATTTAGATATTTTTGCGTGTTCTTTAGCCTCCGCTAAAGTAAAGCTCAAACAAGCTAACAATTTAAATTTACTTTCCTAGTTTATTAATTTCATTTAATTTTATTTATATAGTTTTTAGTGATATATTTTAAAACTGAACTGTTCTCTGTACTTGCATGTTGTGTCTACTGTTTTAGGGTGTGTGATAATGTCCAAGCAGTGATTTTCAATATTGTTATTTTGTACTTAGTAACATCTAATTTGAAGACATTAAATAAAAAAAATAAAAAATATTCAAAAGCTTTTGGTTACACGAGATCATCGTTACGGAGCGATTTTGAAATTTATTTTTCGCGTAATAAATTATACCTACTTTCGACACCAACTCGGGATTTAAAATTTGAAGATTTTTTTCCCTTTTTTAGGGTTCTGTACCCAAAGGGTAAAACGGGACATGAACCGAGATGATGTATTTCTGTTGCCGCTAAAACAACAAATACTAAAAACAGTATAATTTTATGTCTGTCTGTCTATGTCAGTAATTCATATAAAATGATCGAACACCGCGTACATTTTGCTTAGTTAGTATGGCTCTGCTAACACAGAATTTTCGTAGATACGGCCGTTTGTAGCGTATATTTTGTACGGGATCCTCGACGCGTGAGTCCGACTCACACTTTATAGTTAAGTATTTTAAAAAAAGTTGAATTCAACTTGGATGGGCAGCGTTCGAAAAGCTACGTAATATCTTCAGTGTGTTGCCAGTGATGTGATGACATACGGCGCTGAGACGTGTTCACTTACAATGGCCCTCACCATAAGGCTCAGAGTCACTCTAAGGGCAATGGAGCTAGCCACGCTCGGAGTTTCCTTGCGTGAACGAATCACAAATGAGGAAATCCGCAGAAGAACCAAGGTCATCAATATTGCTCAGAGACTTGCTTGACTTAACTCTTCACGAATTAGCAGTGCCCCAGAGGGTCCACAATTGAGTTTTACTGGCAGTTGTGCAAAATAAATAAGTTTTAGTTGTTGAACTAAAACTTATTTATTTTCTATGAAACACAAATAATTTTTTGTGTTTCTGTGTTTTTAATGTGGGAAAACTGGCACCAAATTACTATCTATCATGACAAAGATACAAGTCAAAGCGCAAAGAAAAATATGATTGCTCCGCACTGTTGACTGTTGAGGGACAGTACTCGCTGGTGGAGGGGATGGCACGCTCTTCGCGTAATCTAGAGGAACCGGGTTCTAGTCCCGGTGTGACCACGTGCGAGAACAATCGTATTTTTCTATGCGCTTTGACTTATATCTATGTCACAACTAAAACTTAAGTTTACCTAATATTCTGTAAACTAACATTGGAATGCAATAAATGATTGAGTATTAAGTGGCAGTGGCAGGGACACACTGCTGGTATAGCCCGGCAAGTTCGTTCGTGACCCCCCCATGGTCTGCAGGCGACGGGGGGAAAGATAGCGCGGGTGGGTAAGAAAGGTGCGCGGGGCAGGGACATTGTGCTCCGCGCGCACACTTCATACCCGCGCTGTCATCCCTCCTAGTCGCCCGCAGACCATAGGAGGGTTACGAACGAACATGCTAGGCTATAATAAAATAATATTAATAATAAATATTACTGGACAATCTTACACAAATCGACCTAGTCCCAAACTAAGCAAAGCTTGTACTATGAGTGTTAGGCGACGATATACATATATTATAATACTTAAATACATTGAAAACATCCAAGACCCAGGAACAAACATTCGTGCTCATCACACAAACACTTGCCCTGGCCGGGATTCGAACCCGGGAACGCCAGCTTCGTAGGCCGTTGTACAACCCACTGAGCCAAATGTGTCGTCAAAATAGATAGAACCGATAGCCGTTGGGGCAAAAATGTTCTCGAGGGGCGACCGCGTACGGGGCGGCGCAGCGTGAAAAGGCTCCCAACAAGATAGATCGATGATCTGCTGAAGATCGCGGTAAATCGTTTGATGAGGGCGGCGCACGACCGGTCGCTATGGAGATCTTTTAGGGCGGCCTTTGTCCAGCTGACGTCCTTGGGCTGATATGAGATAATGATGAGTTATTTTATTGCAATCTTAAATCCATAAATGACGACCGGTTTGGCTCAGCGGGAGTAACGTTGCCTGCGAAGCTGGAGGTCCTGGGTTCAAATCCCGTTAAGGTAATATTTGTGAGTAGATCATAAATATTTGTTCCTAAGTCTTGGATGTATTCTATGTATATAAGTTAATAATATCTATTAAATATATCGTCGTCTAGTACCCATAACACAAGCGTTATTGAGCTTACCATGGGCCTCGATTTGTGTAAAATTGTCCTGTAATATTTATTGATTTATTTATACTACATACTAATGTCTATACTATAATAAAGTAGTTAAAATTAAATGTCTGTACTGTACATTAACGATATTTTCAGAAAAATGATTGTAACGGACTATATGAGGTCACTAAATAGAAAAATAATATTTTTGTATGTTTGTGTGTGTTGGCTTCATCACCCCAAATCGGCTAAACGGATATCAACTATTTTTGGTACAATGGTAGCTGGGTATCCACAGATAGCTATAAGATACTTTTACCCAAAAACGCTGAAGAAAAAAATAGGGGTAATTACTTTGTCCTCCGCGAACGAAGTTGCGGGCACCTTTAGCTATAAATGCGAAAGTAAATCTGTCTGTCTGTACCTTACGCATAAACTACTGAAACGATTTAAATGGAATTTTGTATAAAGATTATTGAGACCCTGCGAATGCAATTCGTTTTTTTTTTCATAATTACTGTATTTAACAAACATACAAATATCAAATTGAGCCTAAAAAGGTGAAATAAAGTGTAATCTTTTTTAGATATTGCGACGCAAAATTATAATTTTTTTTTCGTCCAGGAGAAAATTAGACGTCACCTTGTGATTCTTTACAGTTCTATGAAGGAAAAAATGTAGGACGATTATACACTTAAAAGCATTTTTTTTATGCCAAAAATAAGAAAATGCTCGTGCACTCCGTATGACTTGGAATTGGCATTTTACGTTTCTAGTATTTCATTTTTAATGGGTACCATAGAGTAGTAATCAGAAACTTGATAGTTTGCTATAAAAAAATGGATCTTCTCTATTCCTGGCTTAGAGCATTTAACTAATTACCGAACAATTTTTTCATGCATTTTTAGCGGGGGTGAGATAAACACGTATAACACACTACGGAAATATTCTTTATTCTACAAACGCACTCAATTAAAAAAATCACTTATGAACAAAAAATCGGCCAAGTGAGAGTTGGACTCGCGCACCGAGGGTTCCGTACAAAATATACGCTACAAGCGAAGACATACTACATATCGCTACTGCTACATATGATAGCTATGAAAATCGAGAGTTAGCACAGGCCTACTCCTAAGCAAATTGAACACGGTGTTCGATCATTTTATATTGGTTACTGATATAGACAGACAGACATAAAATTATACTGTTTTTAGTATTTGTTGTTATAGCGGCAACAGACATACATCATCTGTGAACATTTAACTGTCTAGCTATCACGGTTCATGAGATACAGCCTGGTGACAGACGGACAGCGGAGTCTAAGTAATAGGCTCCCGTTTTACCCTTTGGCTACGGAACCCTAAAAAACACCCAGACAATGACAATTTACCGTATAAAGTAACCGAAGGTTTCGCGATTACTTTGGCAGAGTATGGCATCTCCAGTGATTGGTTAAAAGCTCTAAGACTCCCAGGTGCAGCTGCTAGTAAATGCTGGACTGAAATAAACGAGGCATAGAGTAGATAAAAGGCTAGAGCTTTCACAACTAAGGCGAGTAGCAGTTCTAACCAGTAATTAGGTCGCATTACTTAGATAACGGCTACCATTAACCCACTTGTCTATGCTGACAGTTTTACGATATGCACCCATGCGGAACATTGGGCTGGGTCATATTTACAAACTTTGATTTTCCCATTGACAATGGAATTTAGGTGATCGCGACCGTCCAGATTTCCAGTAGGCTTGAAATTACACTAGATTTTGACCTAATTAGATAGAGCGTAGTGTCCCCAAGACATTTAGTTCACAGTCAACAAAAACTTAATTTGAATATACTTGTGTGGAAACAAGATAAGATTCTTGCACAATAACTTTGACGTTCGCGATTTAATTCTTGCCATGTCACCAAGTACTCTTTTTTATTTATATCTATACCATTATAAAGTTGTAAAAATGAAATGTCTGTACATTAGATATTTTTAAAAAATATATTGGAACTGACTGTTTGGAGGCCACTTAAACGAAAAATATATTTTTTGTTTTTTTTTTTTTAGTTTGTATGTGTCGTGGCTTCATCACGCCAAATTGGCTTGAAAGGTTTCAACTATTTTTCGTACACGGGTAGCTGGGTACCCACAGATGGTTATAGGATACTTTTTACCCGGCTACGCTGAAGCAAAAAAGAGGGTTATGACTTTTTCTTCCTCCCCGAACGAAGAAAAAGATTTCACAGAATTGACGCCAAGGACTGTTTATAGTTTAAATTAAGACGCGTATTTAGGATCATATTCACCACTAGGATTCATCTTATCTAGATAGTATTCTAGATTTCGTCGAAACAATTGAAAACTATGAGGGTTTTCTAAAATGGAAATATCACCGGTTGGCGCCACCGTGACGTAAGGTCTAATTGACAAGAAGTGTCAAAATCTGGTGCTGTGATTGGTGGATGTTGACACTTGTCAGTTAGACTTTGTCATGGTGGCGTCAGCTGGTGATATTATGTGGACTGGTGTAAATTTAGATAAGCTAGTGTATGCAAGTATACATAATTATGTATTAGTTGCATATACTACTAAAATATCACTATAACGTCTATAACATAATGTGTTTAGAAAGCATTTTATAGTGGTAATTATTTCCCACAGTTTCGTCATTTTGCGTATCCTTTGGGATCTTTGTACCTCTTTTCTATATAAGAGATAAAAACTGGCCTATGTCACTCTCCAAACCACATTTTATCTCTATGCGTAATATTACGTCAATCCATTGCTTTGTGTCACAAGCCTTTACGCATTTATTTTAGACTAGCTTCTGCCCGCCTTTAATTCGTCTATAGCGGATAAGGGTTTTTTCCGGGATAAAAAGTAGCCTATGTCCTTCCCCGGGACTGAAACTATCTCCATACCAAATTTCATCCAAATCGGTTCAGCGGTTTAAGCGTGAAGAGGTAACAGACAAACAAATAGACACACTTTCGCATTTATAATATTAGTATGGATTTAATATTCTTCGCATATCAGTAATAGATACTTCCCTTTCAGTACAAGTAAGCTGGAATACCCCTCCCTGCCCAAGCGCAAATGTCCTCTGCCCGGGCTCTCGTGGGCGGATCCCAGCGACGTGTGGAAGGGCATGTGCGAGTGCGACGCAAGATCCAGCATGAGGAAGAACCCCAGCATGTTCGACAACCACCCCAATCTACAGCCGAGGATGCGGGCGATACTGCTAGACTGGCTGAACGAAGTGAGTCATATATCGCACTTAGTGTGCACGTGTGTGAGTGCGATGTCAAATCCAGCATGTTCGCCAACCACCCCAATCTGCAGCCGAGGATGGGGGCGATAGGACTGGCTGAACGAGGTGAGTTCACCTATCACATTAGGGTACATGGTTAGGATTATCGTGGGGTCCCAGCTACATATGACAAAATTAGATGGCGTAAGGACACACGCGGCGAGTCGCTAAGAAGATGCACAAAATTTTGCAAACCTAAGCACAAGACTGCATTCTTCAGGGGGAGTTTCAAATTCGCAGCAGCAAAAGTCTGGATCGATCTGCCTCCACCCCTACGAGAACCGATGTCGTTGTTTAAGTACAAGCGTTTAGTCCAATGCCACCTATTAGACATGCAAGGCAAGTTATAGTCTCCCCCCGACACCCTCCCTCTACCGCACACACACACACACACACGCACATGATCGCGCACACAGTACGCATAAGCATAACTGGTTATAATTATTTTATTTCCTTATCCAAAAATTTAGTTTAAATTAGTAAAAGTATATTGTTAGCATAGCTCGACCAACCACTGCTTCAAGGTTTATATAGTTTGCGACCGACACAACCAAAGGGCTCAGTCTGAAAACCAGCGCTGGACTTTTTGCCCAGCACACGCTGAGACTGAGACCCATTGCCTCATATTTGACTAAGTCATTGTGTGCCTGACGCACCTATGACTGGTTTGTTTGCGTTGGACTGACGGGTACAGTACAACGTTAGATTGACGAACAACGCTGTACTGAGGGGCAGGGATCTTAGTAAAATACTTCTTGATTTTCAAAACCGGGGAGAGAGATGGGCAGGGATTTCTTCTTGTTTCTTGTAGCTTGCTGGATCGAATGAATGACAATTCGGCGCAATGTATCGCCTTATATTTCGATCCGTGCCCACCCCACTCCTACCGCATCACTTTATTATTATTAATTTTGTTTACATTACACAATTAGGACTTAAACATTAAAAAACACTAATAAATCTTATACAGTGACAATCGTACCTTATACCTAACTATAATCTAACAAGATTCCAATTGGTAACTATCAAGTAAACACTAGATTAGACCCTAATTTCGACTAGGAAACTACCTGCGCAGGCGTCAGCGGGGCGCGGGTGGGAGCGGGGCGTGGCTTCCTCGCCTCCCGACCCTTTTTCGCGCTACCTCCCCTCTGACGCCCGTCAGTCTGCGGAATGTCGTCGCGCTGTTAGGATCTAATCGTTATAACTTAGTACTTATCCAAGTACTAAGCTATACTATGGGGAAATGAAATGTAATCAAGATAATTATTTATTTCCTTAGCCTATCCTACTTAATCTACACGTTTATTTACTTATTACACTACTAAAGCGTTCTATTTCTTATAGCTAATAAACAACAACAAAACGTAATATTTATAAGGATAACAAAACATAACTTCTTAATTAAATTGCCGTCGTTGGGGTAGCCGGGCTGCACACATTGTTTTGTATTATTGTTTTTGTTGTCTTATTCTGTGATTGTATTTTTTTTATTACATTAGTACCTACATGTAATTCTTAGTATAAGTTGTGGCAATAAATAATTTTCTGATTCTGATATGGAATGGCATGTGTGAGTGCATTGTTCGATCCAGCATGAAAAAGAACCGCGGATGTGACCGATATCCAGCTCCTATCCTCTTACTGGCTGTTCGTACAGTACATTACTGTAATACCATCAATCAAAGGCCTCTTAGTCTTTTACAGACTATTGAAACAATTTCATGTCAGAATACAACGTTTTTCGTGGCTATGTAAGCCAATACAGGAACGACACACGAGACCATAGGCTTGACAGATGTAAGAATGGCCGCTGCCCGGTGAACCAGTGCCGGGCCGATGTCTTACCACACCTGTAATACCATATTAGGGTATATATTTCGGACTGCGGGATCCGTGGTTCGGGATAAATGTATCTGGGGCTGCCCATGCAGGACCACGGCGTAAGTGTAGGAGCGAATTTCAAGTGAATTTTACAACCTCTATTAAGATTGCTTAGCTGAGATCGGATTTTGCCAGTGATCGGATTCAGTGGGGTGCAAACCCACCAATGGGAATGCCGCGGACACTTGGAGTAGAGTGGGGACGAGTCACGCAAGGGCTTAGTTAAGTTCTACGACTTTCAAAATTACAATATTCGTACGAGTTGGATACGCTAGTACATAAGTACTTCGCCGTAATCGGTAATTTAACCATGTTTTACGGACGTGCGAGGCGGGGCGACCTTAGTTTCCGACGGCATGTAACTTACGCCGCAACTTTTATTATTACTTCGTTTCCAGCCAGCCAATTTACCGCCAGCGCAATACCTAGAACCACGGAAATAGCTCGCCAAATATCAGATCAAATCGCTAACACGTTAATGAACAGCTGATTTTATTATTAGATTCTTATCGACAAGATACGACTTACCTTGGACACTTTTAATTTGCCTAAACCACAGACCTACTTTAATTTTAGTACAACTGCATTTTAACTTGTGAATTGTGCTGACTTATGACTAACTCAGCTGTGTTTATATTATTGGTATGTATTCGCATTTTAATATTCAAATTGGTCTTTTCACGCTGCATCCAGTGATACAGTAATGCAAGGTAAGTGCATTAAAATTAAATAGGTACTTATATTGGCAATTGAATGTGTATACTACTGGCATACTTCACATGCATCTGGTTGAATCATCTTCTAAGGTACATTTTCTTCAAGGTAATACAAACTTATTAGAATATGTGAAAGTGATAATTGTATACACAATATGTTAAAATTCGATCTATATCGGAATCCCTAACGTCGTTTATTCTAATGTATCTTTTGTCCTAACGCATTTTTTATGAAACTGTAAACTTTTCAGGATTGTTATAAAACAAACCTAACCTAATCTTTACACTGATCTTTTAAAAAATCCTGAAGAATTTACTGAAAAAATGCGTTAGGACAAACGATACATTAGGACAATCGACATTATGGATTCCGAATGAGACCCGTTAAAATTAGATCATTAATCTATACCAATATCTTTTTAAATACCTGAAGAATTTACTGAAAAAAATGCGTAAGGACAAACTACATTATGGATTCCGCAGGACACCCGTTAAAATAAGATCATCAAATTTTCGGATTTCACTATTTGTAATCATAAACGAATTCTATTATTTTGTAAAAACATGGTAACGCAGTGGAAAATGCACGAAACCCGGTGACAACTTCGTCCCCTGCGTTACCTGATAATTTGTGTAAATCATAGTATATTTTTTAAAATTGTGAATAGAAAATAAACTTAACTGTCTGATTTATTCAATATACTAGCCACATCATAAACATTTATTGCATTCTACCAAAATAAGGTGACATGTCGAAAATTGGGGAGTACCTTAAAAGTTGATTCACCCATCAAAGTATGTAATTTACATATCTGATTCTCTATAAATACACCATATTTATTAAGTGCAATAAATAAGTAAACATTTTACGGGTACGCATCTAAAAGTATCAAATGCATACATCTGCAGAGAAATTCAAGGGTGTATATCGACGGTAAAAAGCGAAAACGTAGTAACCGCCAATAGATTCAGCCCGTACCCTCTCACCCATGAGGGGGGGCCTGTGTCCAGCAGTGGGGCGTACCTATATAGGCTGATGATACTAGTAACTGTGCCCTCGCGCACGGTGCTGTGCCGAAATTCGCCCATTCCCCACGCGATCGCACTCCTCAATTCCGTAATTGCGTGATTTGTTCGCGTGCGGTCCATACAGGCACAAAGGCACTGTCTACCCTAAATGACCATTGACCATGGCTCCGCATAGGCACAGGAAAAAGTGCCTACCTTGGCCAAAAACCCCTTGTTTACCACTGATATCAAATCTGTTCACTAAAATCAATATACAATAAATTACCAGAGTCCATAAAGCAATGTGAAATGCATGAGTTGAAGCTGAAAACCGACTACTATTTAATGAACAATTGAATGAATAAATATTACGGGACAATTTTACACAAATCGAACTAGTCCCATGGTAAGCTCAATAAGGCTTGTGTTATGGGTACTAGACGACGATATATTTAATAGATATATTACTTATATACATAGAAAACATCCAAGACCCAGAAACAAATATTTATGCTCATCACACAAATATTTGCCCTTACCGGAATTTGAACCAAGGACCTCAACTTCGCAGGCAACGTTTCTCCGACTGAGCTAAACCGGTCGTCATTTTAACAAGTATTTTTATTCAGTTGAAGAGTACTTGACTAATAGAGTTAATAATTAGAACGTGTTAATAATTTATTCTTATTGTATGGGATTTGATATTTATTTATTATTATTGACATTTTGATCATTTAAATTTAATATGTTAATAATTTATTTTTATTTGACTTTTGTCACCAAGAAATTTTTAAATTTACACGTCGCGTCAGCGGCTAAATTTGTGAGACTAAGTTATAATGAATATCTTGTATCCGTGAGAAGTCGTAGACTTAATGGGCCCCGTTACTCCCCTTTAGCTACGCAACCTTGAAACATCGCACCAGTGAGCGTTCTGATGTAAGATGCGTTGCTTGATTACATAAACATCAGCTGGGTCTCAAAAAACCCCGATTACGATTAGTTAACGCCTTGTACAGCATTAGGGACCGCGAATCCGCGATATAGGGTGCGTTGACCCCTTTTTTGCGGAGGCCGTTGACCTTTTCAGAACCATCGTGTTTCGGCAACCATTACGCTTTTTATCCGACGCCGAACGTCATTTGTTATCGCTTTATGAAAATCAAATATATTTTTGCAATTAACGTTTTTGTGATCGAGTTTTGAATGAGATTTAACTTCGTGTGATAAAAATGCAGGTGAAGAAGACGAACATTTCACTTTTATGTTTTCAAACGTGTACAATATCCTATTTATTAGACTAAAATTTCTTATCTAAAATCACTTCATTCGCGGAAGAGGAAAAGTCATAACCATCATTTTTACCTCAGCGTAGTCGGGTAAAAAGTATTCTATAACCATCTGTGGATACCCAGCTACCCGTGTACTAAAAATAGTTAAAGCTGTTTTGGCGCAATGAAGTCACAACAAAACATACAAAAAAAAACAATTTAACGGATAATATACGCGATATAATCCGTTAAATTATTTTATTTCAATGATTAATAATCGCGGAAACAGAAGAAAATATTAAAACATACAAAAAATATGTTTTTTAATTCAAATAGTCTGTTTCACTTTTTTATATTCTACTACAGATATTTCATGTTTACCTACATCGTTATAATAGTACAGATTATCAGTTTTAAGTTGGTTTCCGGGAAACGGTTGTATTTTGTAATTACTATCCAAGTTTTATAAGGAAGTCATTCATTAAAAAATTGTCTCCCAAGTTCCCAACTCTAGCGAAGTTTCTGACACCCTCCTGTCTACGGTCCTATTGTAATTAAACATCGCTTTGCAGAACGAAACAAAAAATTAAAAAGGCTAGTGACATTGAAATTGTAGATAATGATCGCGTCGATAAAGATCTTCCAGACAACTTTTATACATGTCCTCATAGACTTTAATAACTTATAAGACTTATAAGGAGGATGGAAAGAATCAGTTGGACAGAAAAGAAAAGTAACGATTAAGTTTTAAGGGCCTGCATCGTCGAGGAAAAACCACGCCCCAAACGCGGAGCTGGCCAATAAGCGTAATTTTTAATAAGGGACGCATTTATTGCTCGCGCGCATCAAAGAGTAAGCTAATACACTACATGCTTGGGGTTTTTGGCGTAAGCGCCAGATGTGAAAATACAATGAAACGAAGATATTATTGTTTTTTGTTAACATTTAAGTTAGTGATGTAAAAGATAAAGGGAAGAATGTCATTTTTACATAATTTAGCCGTTTATTAATCTGTCGTTTGTAACAAACTAGACAAATAACGGAAAAAGAAGACGCGTTTTCGGATTTCTTTTCTATCGAAGAAATTTTAAACAAACAAACAGTTTAATTGTATAATATTCAGTAAACATTGAAACTAAGAAGTAACTACGAAATTATTCAACCAACCTCAATTGAGCCCATTCATATCTACAATATAGACATGCAGTCTTTTTCTGTCACTATTTTCTATCTCTAAAACTATCTAATACATAAAATAGCAGTCAATTGTTGAAAATATTTTTACGCGGAACTTAATTCACCTCACGCATTGATGGGCGAGCCCGCCGCCCCGTCTGCCCAGCATATGGCCAGCCGTTATTATTTTAATGAGCGCAGTGCCCACTGTTGGTGCTGGGCTAGGTCTAGCTTCTTTGTGGCGGTGGGCGTAGCCAAGGAAGGGGCTTTAAGCGTTCCAACTACAATCACGATAAATTATGAAAGAAAAAAAAATCAACAATTAACAATAGGGTACTTTCCTGGGTATAAAAAATAATATTCTAATTAATCCGCCAGTTAAATAATCAAAAAATATTGGACACGTATTTTTTCTTTTGTCAATCGAACAAAAAAGAAAGAGAATCTCCTAGTTTTCTATCTTAGATTTGGGAAAATCTTCAAATTTCAATGGTTAAGTTCCGAAGTAGGTACTCAATAAAAAAAAGGATCGCAATTGGAAGAAACTGCTTCAAAAAACGATCGAATTCAAAATCTTCCTTAATCTTTTTAAGCTACTTGATTTTTTCGTATCGGCTGACGTAACCGTCATGAGACATAGCTAAGACCTCGTAATACCAACTTTCTAATAAAAAACATCCCCATCGCTTTGACATCGTCTACGCTAAAGGTGCACAGAGTCAGTCCCCTCTTCGTTGCGTGTTAATTTTTTTTTTTAATTGGAAAACCGGTTTAATGGAAAGGTTAATAGTTAACGTATAGCGATTCCTATGGGATGCTTAACTTAATAATGTATGCGTTTTTAGGGTCTCGTAGTCAACATGATAAAAACGGAACCCTTATATTTTCGTCATGTCCATGTCCGTTTTAAAATCACAAAGTTATCAAAAAAATTGATTTTGTCAATATTTTTGGAAATAATCGATCCAAAAGTTGGTGCCGCCCTCTATCTTCTAAGCCGTATGTCCAAAAAATTTGCGCTTCTTAACAAAAGGACGCAAGTGCTGTAGAGATACGCTCTTTTGCTAGTGCATTCATATCGTATTTTTTCATTTGCAGTGCGTTTTTGCGTATGCACGGCTACGGAACTATGCTATGCATGGTCCGACATGCTGAACCGTATATCCAAAAAAAAATTGCGCTTCTCAACAAAACGACACAAGTGCCGTAGATATACGCTTTTTTGCTAGTGCACTTATTCATATCGTATTTTTTTCATCTGTAGTGCATTTTCGCGTATGAACGGCTATGGAACTCTACACTGAGCATGGTCCGACATGCTCTTGGCCGGTTTTTTATGCATCTGCAAAGTGCTGCGTGTCGTTAGTTAAATAGACAACATTGCTCTACTGCTGTTTAGTATCTGAAGCCCATATTTCGGCCGCGTTATTGGCGGCAGGTGCAATGGTGACGTCACGTGACGTCACGCCGTAGCGAAACAATAACGCATACAGGTTTGGCCTCGAATCTGACCTCCATTTAACCTCTATTTCGGCTAGACTAAATCAGCAGGCCTATGATGGTCACGTTTATCACGCGATAAATAAACGTCTCTCGCATTCACATACTTGTCAGACTTTGTTTGCTTTATTTATTTGACGAAGAATTAACGATACAACTGTATTGAATATTTTCGTCACACAGCGGAACATTTCAGTTTCGTCAGGTTGGTTAACTATGGTTACAGTTTTGATCTGTCTTCAACACACTCTGCTTTCCGAATCCGAGAAAAAATCAAACCAACAAAATTTGGGAAGAACCCTACCGTTTAAGTTAAGTTTGTTTTATAGAAATTCTGAAAATTGTACGGTTATCTAAAAAACCTAGCGAAATAATGAACTTTATCCTGTAAGAAGGTGTCCGCAACTTCGTTTGCGGAGGGGAAAAAGTCATAACCCCTTTTTTTCTTCAGCGTAGTCGGGTAAAAAGTATCCTTTAACCATCTGGAGATACCCAGCTGCACGTGTACAGTCACCAGCATCAATATCTGCCGTAACAAAGCGGGTGAATATCTGACACGTCCTAACGGCGCTAGAAATAGTCGTGTCAGATATTTATTCGCGCTTTGTTGTGGCAGATATTAATGCTGCTGTCTGTACCAAAAATTGTGAAATCCGTTTAGCCGATTTGAATATACAGACAATCCGAAAAAAAAATATCTTCAGTAAAGACGTTTAATTTTTACAACTTTATACTAAGTACCAGCTTCTGCCCGCGACTCCGTCCGCCTTAAATTCGTTTATCGCGGATAAGGTTATTTTTCCGGGATAAAAAGTAGCATATGTCCTTCCCCGGGACTCAGACTATCTCCATACCAAATTTCATCCAAATCGGTTCAGCGGTTTAAGCGTGAAGAGGTAACAGACAGGCAGACACACACATTTTCGCATTTATAATATTAGTATGAATAGAAATAGGTCACAAAAGCACTTTTACAAGTCTGGGTCTACCGGCTTCGGTTAGGAAATGTAATACTTGAGAAACAAAGTTTAATCACTTAGTAATTTCTTGAATAAATCGGGAGTCGACAAAGCAACAGCACTAAGCGTGCCCATCATTTGTACTTTCTGAAGATTCGCCACTCTGCACAAAAAAACGACCTTTGAAAGTGGTCTTTTTTGGCGAGACTAGTTTTTGCGACGCCTCTGTCTGTGGGGCCTCAGTGTTTTACCGCTATTTACCTACATACAATGGAAATGAATGAACAATTTACCTCGATCCACGCGCTTACGTGATATGCAGTGCATCCCTACTTCCGTACTTTTATAAAATTTTAAATATGAAATGTCTGTGCATTGAAGATATTTGAAGGGCACTGAATGTAACGTTTTTTTTGACGTGATAACGTCTTATAAATCGATGAACGTCGGCTGCACACACGAAAAGCATGACTCACTGTCACGTGCCGCCTGAGCCGAGCGTGCAAGCGAGAGCACGGGACAAGCTATAGAGAGGCACGATCAGCCTATCGGCTTGTGAATTCATAAAAGTATGTAATTTTTCATCAATGTTTTCTTATGACTTTATCACGTAATTACTCGTATCGTCCGTAAACCACTACTATTTTTTTGGATTTTTTTTGTTCGTCTCATGTCTTCAGGACGCCTAAGCGGCTAAACGGATTTAACTATTCTTGGTAACCGGGTAGCCACAGATGGTTACAGGCTACTTTTTACCCCACTACGCTGAAGTACCATTTATTCATGTTTTTTACTGCCTTTTAATCGTCACTTTTAAAAGCCTGTCTGTATGTCCCACTGCTGGCCAAAGGCCTTCCTCTTTTTCGCCGCGTCCCGGTGTAGTGCACGTTCCTGCCACGCATCCTGCAATGCGTCCAGGTTGTCCCGCCATCTCTTCTTCGGTCTGCCTCTGCTTCGTTAGCCATCACGTGGCGTCCACTGAGCAGATATTTGGATCATCGTTCTTGATGCATTCGGAAGACGTGTAAAACTTTTAGCGGCATAAAAATCTTGACAGCTAAAGTGAATGAAATCATTTTTTTAGAGAGATCCCGCTGCTCAGGGACGGCAGTATTCGATGTTATGATTTTGTAAACGGGAAAGTACCTCATAGGAAACAAGCTCAAACCTATCGCATACCATTGTAGGTAGGCCATAACATGAGCATAGGTAGAATTGACGGTTCGGCCAGAACGCGCGACTAGCGGCGCGGCGAGCGAATAGGGTAGTTTCCTGGGTAAAAAAATATTATTCTAATTAGTCTGTCAGATTATCAAAAAATATTGGACACGTTATTTTTCTTTTGTCAATAAAACAAAAAAGACAATGATAAAGCGCGTCAAAGTTTAGGAGTGGGGGCGCATCGCGTCACGCCGTGCGAAAAACGGTCGCAGGGCGTGACGTCGAGGGAAACTTTAACGGGCTATATCACCATCTTTTTTTGTTTAATTGACAAAAGAAAAAATACGTGTTCACTATTTTCGGACTCAAGGCTATTCTCTCTTCATTGCGCGATCGGGACGCTCGCCGCACGGCAATTAGTTTGTATCACACGCAATGTACTTAGTAAGAATTCGCTTGCCGCGCCGCTAGTCGCGCGTTGTCGTGGCCGGACCCTTACACAGTATTTCACTGGTTTTGATTCCTAAAGTGCGTTATCACTGTGGAACATCAAAACAGTACGGCTTTGGAGTCGAACATTGATGTAGTGCAGTACGCATCAGATAGTCTGTAACGTTTAAAATGACAAATCTGGAAATACATCTTTATTACTATAGGCCCAAAGATGTGTGACAACATTTGGTGTTTTGACTGTTTCAGACTATTTAATGTCGTAATTAAAAATATATATACAGTAAGGGACATTGAATTGTATACCTTTTTCGCTCTTGTCACAATGACAAGGATTAAAAAGATACGTGTTTCAGTTTTCCTTACTACTTCGAAAATCGAAGTTCGTAACGTGCCGTCCCTCTCGCTCTCATGTTATGTGCTGTATTTGAGAGGGCGAGATGGCGCCATACGAACTTCGGATTTTGAATTTGAATTTTTAGTTTTGGTGTATATAATATCTATTGATCGTTGTTCGTAGGTGTGTGAGGTGTACAAGCTGCACCGGGAGACGTTTCACCTGACGGTGGACTACGTGGACCGGTATCTCTCCAATATGGACGACGTACCGAAGGGCCGGCTGCAGCTCATAGGTGAGGACAGGACCTACACTGCCGTCCTAATTCAAAAGGACGGAAGTCCCATACCATCACAATCTGACATGGTTCCTCTTGAATTAAGACGGCAGAACAGGTCGTGTGTTTAGCTGACTGCTCATCTGTAGTATGATGAGACCTGCGTATGGCGGCTAAGGTTTTGAAGGGCAGCAGGCGTCCACCGCGGAGGAAGCGGTTTGAATGCGGGAGGCCCCGCAATGGACAACATTATTTTTTTTTAAAGTGACTACAATTGTAGTCTCTGGGCGCATGTCCCACTGTGTTCAGAGAAACACAATAGCATTATTTTTGGAATTATGTGATCACTCATGTTCTAAAAAATTGAGATTATCATAAAATGGTGATCTATCTGTATGCGGTACGGTAAAGTGAATTTTTTTTAACGGCATTTTTAAAAAACTGTCATGGTGTCATATTGGCAGTTTAAAGAAAAGTAGGGGAAGACGGGGACTTTAAGGTATTTCATTAATAAAACCTTTGTTTTTTATTGTACAATGTTGGAACTTTTCTTAGAAAAATAATCAGTCATTCTTCCTTTAATTTTAATCAGTGAAAACAAAAAAATATCATTATTCTCATAGAAATATAAACTTTAAAAAAATTACTAAATCTCCCCATCTTACCCCACCCATAGGGCAAGACGGGGTATAGAATATTTAAACGTCATCATCTTACAAACCGGGCAGATATGGACAGCTTCGTCATCGTTATCTTGCACTCCTGCTCAGTCACAATGCGCCCACTTACCGCAATTCTGGCAAGTGCCGACCTTCAGTAGACTCGGTATACAAGCCGTGGCAGTACAGACATTCTGAATCTTCTTCATCTGTTGTCTGAGCTCCTTCGTCAGCTTTCTTGGTTTTTTTAGATCCATTACTTGTTTTTTTTTTTTTTTTTTCATTTTCTTTTTATTTGTTACCTTTGGTTTCGATTTCTTACTGTTTTGTCTTTCCTCTAATTTTGTTTTAGTATGGAAAAGCAGTGATAATAGCAATTTTTCCTGTTCTTCGAACTTGTCTTGGTCTTTTTTCGGCCATTTGTGGATAAGTCATTAACTGTTTCGGGCTAACCAGATGGAATGCTGCATTATCCAAAGAATATTTTAAAATGATTTCAGTTATTTTATTGCTGTACTAGATATGAGGTTGTAGCAGTTGGTTGAGGTAGAGTTTTTGCTGAAGAATTTAAGGAAATGCAGGTGGCCATTTGGGTATCAGGAGACAATTAAATTAACCCAACAAATAACGATAGAATCTAATTTTGAATTAAATCGAAATCCAAAAAGAATAACAAAACAGCGGGTAAGATGGGGTACCAACCCCGCCTTGCCCGCAAGTAGGTACCCCATCTTTCCAAACTGGACTTATAAGTTGTATTAATTTTTTTGACGTATAAATCAAAGCAAGCCGGAACAAATTAATGAGTTTAGAATAGTAAAATAAACAAATATCAATAAAAAATGTATCATGCATCTTGTATATCATATAATTATGAACAGTCACGCACTTTATATACGTCAATATTTAGATAAAACCACTTAAAATTAAAAAAAACATCCTTACCAACTAGAAACGTGTACTCCTCCGACCAAACTTTTTGTGACGCTAAAAAGTACTGCTAAATACCGTCAGATGGCGTTAAAATAAATTTTTTAGTGACACTGCATTATCTGTTTTAGTAGGGTCCCCATCTTACCTCGCTACCCCGTCTTACCCCACCTTCCCCTATAACTGTGACTGGCCACGACGGAATGTTTCAATATCACGTAGGGTTTGTGAGCAACAAATTTGATCAAAATACAACAAAACTTATCGTACAAAAGACGAACTTGATGCCATAAGGCATTCTCTACCAGTCAACCTTAGGGCAAAGGAGAAAAAATCTGTTAAATAACGTTTGTCCTATAGCGGATTTGCGATGATCCGAATCGTATAACGAAATAGGTCATGGAGACTGAATTCACACGTTGGCTGCCCACCATACTTCAACTAGGGTTGCTTCCACGCCCTATACATTTTGACGACACGTTTGACTCTGTGGGTTGTACAACGGCCTACGAAGCGTGCGGCCCTGGGTTCGAATCCCGGCCCGACGAAGTGTTTGTGTGATGAGCACGAATATTTGTTCCTGGGTATTGGATGTTTTGTATGTGTTTAAGTATTATAATATATCTTTTTATTATGTATATCGTCGCCCAGTACCCATAGTCCAAGCTTTGCTTAGTTTGGGACTAGGTCGATTTGTGTAGGATTTTTCCCTGATATTTATTTATTTATACAAATTTAGTCCCACCGGTGATCCTCACAACATCGCCTCATTGTACGTGCTATGAGAACGCCTAAACTAACCTTTTGAGCGTCCAGCATGTTGACAGGAAACCGTGCGCCACACTCCAGCAATAAACCAGTTGTATGATACCGAATAGCGGCAAATGACGTAGAGTCTGAGGCACAATTTTCTGTTGACGTGATTTGCCGTCTTTGGCGCTCAAAGGGTTAAAAATTAGCTTATGATCCCACCAGTGATGCTCATGATAGCCAACGTGTTAACACTGAGTTTTAGAGTTTTGAAGAGTTGATAAAAGTATAGAATTCATTATAGGTCATTAGGTATGTTGATTGCGAACTTTACTTAAAAACAAAAGATTATTATTATGAAATGAACATAAATCTATTTGAAATCGCATTTGAGTGGGTGCGCACTGAAACCGCAACAGCGTTTCCTAATTTGCAAGATAATAAATACCACTCGCATTGCACTATTTGAAACTAAACGTAAAACGCGTTTAAAATTTGAACAAACATGTAGACGAACGCCACGTTCTTGTATTTACCTTTTAATATTTTTTATCTACCCACATATCATTAGTGTTCTAAAATGCGTTCAGAAACCGTAGGAAATGACCAGCATTATTACAACCAATTTTACTATGAGAACTTTCTTGTCTGTGGTAGTAGGTAAAATCTGTACTGTAATGTGTATTTCAGTATAGATTTTTGCGATTTTTGTAACGTTATGAGTTTAAATTTGGAACAGCTGTCAAAACTCAAGTAGATCACTATTCTAGTATCCATAGATATTAAAACAGTTATCGATATGAAACGTCAATTCAGTATGTTTTTTATATAAACCGCACGACATCTGATCTCAAATGTTATGAGAATAAGGACTTCATTCGTTTGCCTATGATTTAAAAAAATACATTCGTTTTGACGGAGGATCGATTTGCCGCCATTAATGTTGTCATTTATTTGTTGATTTTTTGCTGTTACGAAAGTAGCAGTGTGAAAAGTTGTTTTTAATTTACATTTAAGTTGAAAATATGAGTAGAAGTGACTCCGAGAACTATATGACGACTCCGCCGGATATTGTACATGCAGCAACGATTGCAACACATAACTTGGTGTCAGAAAAATCGATAGCCTAGTACTAGTAAAAAAGTATAAAGATTTTTTAGATTGCAGAATGAACAAACTAACGAATTTATGTGAATAAATAATTTCTTTCCTTCTGTATTTGTTCAAGTTTATTTTTTATTGCATTATTTTAATATCTATGGCCTATTGATATTTTACAGGTAGCACTAGTAACAATGCAGGTCATTTCCCTACGGCTATTTCTGAACCCATCTTAGAGTACTTATGATATGTGTGTAGATAAAGCATAATTAGGCCTTAAAACACTCGTGTGATCCTATTATGAAACTCGCAAACACTCGTTTCATAAAACCACACCCGTATTTTAAAACCTCTCATTATGTAGCAGTTGCATAAACTACTAATTAAATCTTGCTTTCGTTAAACATATAAAAAGTTGTGTATTTCTATAGACTTCACATAAGTACGGGTTACGTCTTTTTAACTGATATGGTAGGAAATGCAACGACAACTGTGTGAGGTGCCTATAAGCTATAACGTTACATCGTAAAAAAGGGGGCACGGAGCGGGCATGTCAGTAATAATAACAAAATAAAACGAATTAATCTAAAATGGAGTAAGGCTTGTTCTACCTCATTTGTATAATGCCTATTTTACTAATTTCACAAAATTTCAAATTGCCTATGAGCACATGGCAATACCTAAATATCAGATTGTCTCATTCCTAAAATGAACAAATGTCATAATGACTTTTACCTATAAAACTATTGTCCGAAATGACTAAATATTGAAATGTACATTTCCTTAAAATACCGAATCACAGATAAAACTCCAGAATGGCAAAATGTCAGTTTCACAATGCCGAAATTATTTTTTAACAAACTTATAAAGCTTCTGCACACTCTTATAAAGCTTTATTTAGCAGGCTATAGTTTTATCTGTCTGATTTGTACAATCAAATATTTAAATGAAGGTTAACAAGCCTTTTTGAAATTTAGGTATTCTGGCACCTGGCTGTTTTAAACATACGTTGTTCTGCCATAAAGATGTAGTTTGAAGTTTGTTAAAATTTAGCCATATTAAAAATACGGTGTTATGAGAAAAAAAGTTTGGCATTCTGGGATTAAGGTGTTTTGACACTAAGTCCTTTTGAGATCCGCCCACTTTAGTACTGGCGTGCCCTCTCAGCGCCTCTTTGTGCCTATGCCTATAAGATAAAACATTTCCAGGAATCACCTGCCTCTTCATTGCGGCAAAAGTCGAGGAGGTGTACCCACCGAAAATCGGCGAGTTCGCCTACGTCACCGACGGCGCCTGCACCACCGACGAAATCCTTCTCGAGGAGCTCGACATCCTGAAGGCACTGTCGTGGAACATCACCCCCATCACTATCAACAGCTGGCTGAATGTGTACATGCAGCTGGCCAGCGAAGGTCGCAGTGCGAAGCGGAGATTGATCAGTGAAAGTGACGTGGGGGCCAACGCGTTGCGGGGCTACACTTTCGTGTTCCCGCAGTACTCGTCGCTGGAGTTTGTGGTGTGCGGACAGTTGATAGACTTGGCGGTGCTACATGTGGATGTGAATCAGTTCTCGTACAGTGTGGTCGCCGCGGCGGCGATGGCGCACGCGTTCGATAAGGAGCTGGCGATTAGGGTGTCGGGTGAGTCATTTTGGAAATCTACATAATAGGGAAGATGACTACATTTTAATAAGAAGTCCGTTATGTAGATGAATAAAAAATATTGGCGACTTATCTTTTTTTTACGTAATCAAGAAATGAAGGCGTTACATTAAGAGTCCCCAGTAAGCTCGGTTCTCCATACAAACTTATTATTATTTTAATCTAAATTGTTTTATATACTCTGACATTTAGAATTTTATTCTAGACACATTCTAGATTATTTATTTTTTATTGACAATCCTTTTGGGATTTATCTTATTGATTATTTTAATTTTTAAAATGATGATTTTATCAATAATATTATACTTAAGTTAAATGATCTGATTAGGTTTTTCTGGGTTTTCCCTAATCCTTGCAGCAAATGTTGGATCATATTGTATGTCTCCCAGCAAACAGTCACTCTCACGTAACTGACATTTCGAAAGTGCTTGTAACTAGGCCTACTTGAATAAAGAATATTTTGATTGATTGATTGAAACATAGTTACGCTATCATTTTCAAACGACTAGCTAGTTTGCTCTGAAACTTTGTACTTTGAATAAGTTTAGATATATGCAGGCCCGTAATTAGTTTATGTAGCTTCAGATACCATACTAAAAAATACAGCGAATTTGAGTTTTTCATACAAAACTTGTTCAAAAATAAGAACGAAACTCCGTTTGTGTGGGAAGGTGAAATTCGGCCGAGCTTACTGCGGACTCTTAAGTCAAAATATCGCGTGACGTCACTCCTAGGTACAAATTTTACTTAGGAGTGACGTCACGAGCCCCAACTCCTGAACTTGATTGCGATTTATCTGAGTACCTATTTTCTTATCATTTTGAAAAAGCAAAAAATGCGTGTCCAATATTTTTTTATTATCTAACTGTCGGATTCATTAGAATTTTGATTTTTATACCGTCATCATGCCTATTCACAATGTTTCTTTAACGACTGGTTTAGCTCAGTGGGAGTAACGTTGCCTGCGAAGCTGAAGGCCCTGGATTCAAATCCCGGTAAGGGCTAATATTTGTGTGATGAGCATAAATATTTGTCCCGAAGTCTTGGATGTTTTCTATGTATATAAGTAAATTTATGTATTACATATATCGTCGTCTAGTACTCATAACAGAAGCCTTATTGAGCTTACCATGGGACTAGTTGGATTTGTGTGAAAATTGTCCTTGAATTTTATTTATTTATTCTCTTCAAGTATTATTAAATGAACAGCCATTTCGTTAATTCATTATTAAGGAACCCCATCGTTTTTTTTATATATATAAATTTATATTTCTATAGTAACTAGTTTTGCAGATATTCGGGAAAAAGCGAGCGAAGCATACTATCTTCTAACTAAATGACGTTACCAAGCGAAATTGTAAGAGTCAGGGCCCACAAGAAGACCAGCTTGACGACCTTTGAATATAATATAAATATTGCTTATAAAAATACTTCAATGCAGTCTCATAAAAACTCCCCAAGATACAGCAATGTTAAAATCTATTTTTGGACTTTCTCCAAAAACGCTTCATAGTAAAGCCTAGCTTAGTGACGTCACAAGGTTAGTACCTTATATGGGGAAATTAAGAACTTTGTTCTGCAGCTATGTTTAAACTTGCGTTTATCGAAACGGTTTAATGGTTGTGATATTAAGAGTGTTGAATCTCTGTGACTTTTTATGAGATTAAAGTAGTTTATTCCCCATTTTATTTTAAGTTTCTATTATAAAGTTGTAAATTAAATATCTGTACATTGAAGATTCAAAATAACTGGTGGCTATAGGATACAAGGCTGAGAAAGAGGATTATGTTTTTATTTTTCCTACGCTGACGAATTTCGTACCATAACTTTGTTTGAAGGCGGCAAGTTATTTTTCTCCAACTCATGCTGTAAACAGGATAAAGTAACGTCCATGAAAAATTCACGGAGGCCACGATTTTTATAAACATTAATACGTTGACCTACAACTTGAGGCGTCGTCTTTGCCAATGCCGAAACTGCGCAGGTCCCGGTGGGGTACATATCATTCATAATTTTTCTTCCACTTTCATTTGAAAATACCATTAGTTGACTGTAAATGTTATTTCGGGAACTGCTGTCTTATGAAAGCAGTATCTTGCCATTTATGCCGCAAAAAACGTATATTTCGACACGCTCAAGGAAATCAAAATGATAGGGTACTTCCCGTTGACATAGAACTATAAATACATACAATTATCTGAAAACTATATATTTGTAATTAAATCATTAAAAATATGGTCTTTTTCAAGACATATTTGGACAGCCCGGTTGCGTTAAGTTTGCAATGATATAGATATCAGGTGCAAACTTTACTCAACCAGAACCGGGTAATATAATAATGTTAGGGTAAGTGAAAGTTTGTACGGAACTCTCGGTGCGCGAGTCAGACTCGCACTTGGCCGGTTTTTTATCCTATCGCACAACCTTACTCCACACAAACTTCTTAGTACTCTCATTTCTACCGTATTCACTCTACTTTAATTTCTTTAAAGTCAAACATAAAGTTATTTATTGCTCACATGTTGTAAATTCTTGATCTTATAGATAGTAAAGATGGTATTTTCTGCCATACCCAAGTTTCACTTCCATGCATCAGTGTGAAAACAAGCACTTTCCTGTGACTGCTCACACAACGCATTTACCAGAATTCCCGCTTTCACTCTCCTTTCATTGTCACCGTCACATTTTCCATCCCCTGTAAATAGGGTTCTCAACTGGGTTCCCAAGTATAAGAAATGACTCATCTGCTCTACTTTCTCACTGTTACAATACACAAATCGTACAATATTACAAATCTGGATGATGAATTCCTCTTTTCCAAAACCATCATCTTTGACTTGTTTAGATTTACTTTCAAGCCCTTCTGCTTCAATTACACATTCATACAATTTTCTGCTGTTTCCGCGATTATTACTCATTTAAATAAAACAATTTAACGGATTATATCGTGTATATTATCTCATTTGAGTTCCCGACGTTTCGGAAGCTTTCAGCTTTCCATGTCAGCCCGTGACTATGGAAAGCTGGCTATTTAAACATTCATACAAGAAAGCATCTAATTGATAGATTCAGTCGTTACTTTGCGGAATTACATATTAGATTAATGAATTATAGTTCCTTTGCTGTTCCGCGAACTTGTGTCTTGGTTAGATGTGACAATAAATTGTGCTCACATGCGCATATTTTCATACAGTTTCCACAAAAAAATATGCATGCAAATACAACAAACCACCAGCAGAGAGTATAATCCTTGACAGGTGGTTCGGCTCTCTACGTGACTTGTCACTTCTCGGGTGGACGCTGGACCGTCAACATCTCCTGCATCTGCTGATGATGCCTCGTAGAGAGGCGAAACACGTGTCGAAGATTAATACTGTCTCGGTTGCAGTTACTCCGGGACCACTCCAGAGCATCTCTGATGTCATTCTATCACAGATAATGCTTTAAAATTACCTTTTCCAGCTCTCAAAAAGTACTTAGAGTCTCTAATGGCAAAGGCATATTATAGGGTAGAGGACTATTTAACAGACAAAAATACATGAGCCAAAACAGAAACCAAATAATTTACTCTTACCGGGACACGGTTCTTATAAGGTGGCATTTCAAACGTAGTTAAGTTGTTTTAAATAAAAAAATCATATTTAGATTTTTTATCTTCTATTATTATTGTTTTTTTACGTTTATAAGTGTTGATATGTTTTCTTAGAGAACTACGCATTAAGTTTATACTTAAAACATATATTTAGGATAGGCTAAGCACGAATATTGTAATAGATATAAGAGTTATTTCGAAAAAAATACTGACTGTTGAGTTTGTTTCGGCTTTCTTCTCCTCAGTGGCCTCCTTGGGAAACGCCGTAGAGTCAGACTTGTAAAGGTGCCCTTGCGTCCTACGACGGAATAAAGATCATTATTTCATCATTACTTGATAATTAATTAACGAAATGGGACTTCGATTTAATATTACTTTGAAAGAAAGAAAATACATTTATTCGAGGGCATATTTATACAGCAATACAAAAAAATAAATTACTTTGAAATTTGAAACGTTGTCAAACGTCGCGTTTAGTAACGTGACCAGTTAAAGTGATCTGATGTTTGTAGTTGAGTTATTTGACAGTGTAGTTTACGTATTCCAGGCTGGACGTGGGAGGTGATCGAGCCGTGCTACCGGTGGCTGGCGCCGTCCGTGGCCGTGGTGCGCGCCGAGGGCAGCGTCAGCGCCGTGCGCGGCGGCGACGGAGAGTTCCTGCAGCGCGCCGCCGGCCTCGACCTCATCTGCCCCGACCTCAACGTGGACGAGAGCCACCGCATACAGTCGCACAACGTCACGCTCGACATGTTTGTGAGTACTCGTCCACATTGGCTAGTATTTAACGGGCTATTAACAAACGAACCTAAAAAGATACTATAAGGAATATTAATGAATTTAAATTTTTGCTTCATTAAAAGCTCATTCATGTTACAAACAATAGACAAAAATAATTTTTCGAATAACTATAAAAATAACCAAGATATAAGCCATCAAAGATTTCATTCTATGTCTTTCTTGCAAAACGGAATTTAATATGGAGTTTATATGGCCGGAGTGCACGATGACGTAACAGTGCATATAGGACCTCTCTGTCTAATTAGCAGTTTAAAATGCCTATATTATGCGTATTTCTTGGCCTATTTTAATTTTTATTTCACATTTTGAAATAGTTTTTACGGTATTTTGATATTTAGTTGAGAAAAGCGTTAAAAAATTTCATGCATGTACCCTATTGGGCAGCTATATAATATATAATTCGCAGCATAGTCCGTCGGATACGTTTACTTAGCGGCACACGTTGCAGCTCGGTACTGGTGGTTTATATGGCACGTCGGCAGCCTTAAGTCGACGAATTGGAAATTTTGGTGTCAGAGATCTTAACATTTCTCAGCCATTTCAAAACATATGAAAGTGATATTTCATAACATGGTTCTTCATTTCATTTACTTATTTTGTTAGTTGCAGAAACACGATTCTTTAACTTTTATAACAGAGAAAACAATATCAAAGAAACCTCTTTTAAAACAGAGATACTCATTTTTCAGGCTAACCAGACCAATTTAAGCCTCAAAATTTTCTTAGTACATTAGTCTAACTCCGCACTTGCGTTTGTTAGTTGGATTTTTTAAAATTATTTGTAGTTTTTAATTGAAACGAAAAAAGCCGTTTTGTCGTTTACGACCTTATGGTATAAGCTAGCGCTGGCGCGTATTTGTATGCCATCAGTCCCCCCCTCAGTCCGCTGCGAACCAATCAGAGAACGGGATGCGAACCATGTTTTTCAATTGATAGTTTAGCGATGCGTCGCCTTAAACTAAAACGAGAAGTCAAAAATTGTATTCTTCCAGTGGGAGATGAATCTGTGTCTCAACAAGATTGTAGTGGGCGCTATAGATGTGGAAAATACCAATTTAAACGAGTAAATATAGTTAATATTATCGACAGTGACCCTAATCCATCATTTCGGTTGAAATTTGCCACACCTATGGCGCTCTACTATGATCGCTGCTCCAAAAATGCTATCAAAATTACGACCACTGCTTATTAGTTCATAATCACATCCTGCATCGCAGGGGGATTTCTTTTCTTTACGTCAAACTCTCTATTAATGGTTTAGATCAGTCCTTCACGCTATATTATGGAGGATACTCCATTGGCCAGGCGTCTAAATTTGTACAAACAAAGCGATAAATGTGGTATAATAATTAATTACTATGTTATGTTCTTGCGATATACGAGTAAACGAGCTTTTAATGGCCTAGTTTGGGGTTCGTAATTGCACATTACGGCTTGAGGGGCTCGTGTAGGAGAGCTATTTTGCATGCTTAAATTTATTTTCAAGGTCACTCGAATTAGAAGTTAGCATAAACTTTTTTATAAGTTTCTTCCGTCAGTTTCTTCTAGCCAGGTGTATACCTAATTTCAAAAACCCCGTGCTACTATGTCATGCATGATTAATTCAAGTTCGATCTGGTCTATTACAGATCAGCTCTTCTACATATCGTCGGCTAAAGTCGCAAACCTCTTGACTCCATTTTTTTTTGTTCAAAATTTTATTTTGACACTTTTAGATGGTCAAAGTCTGAACGCATATAATGGCAAAACTCTTAAATGCTAGGAATAAACCGTTACAGTTTAAAAACTGAAATAGAAAACCTCGCAACACCCGACCGCCATACTGTTAAAGTTACGTTTTTTGAGCCTCTTGTAAAATTTGATCCGATGGAGTTACGAGCTTTAGCCGACGATATGGAACCTGTCCACTGCCACTTCAGCCCACTAACTTTCCAAGCAATGTTGACCTACATTTTGTAGGGAATGACTTCTCACGGGCAATGTGAGGTTTGCTGAAAGTGGTCGAAAGAAGCATGATATTTTAGAGGTATATTTCAATCAAAATATTTTCTCAAACATGCAATGAAATATTGATATTATGTTCCTTATAATAAGGCTGCTAAGTTTCAGGTGCGGCTAGGACAAGAGGTCGTTAATGGAATTTCATACAAATCATGCAGGCCTAGGCCGGCAAAGTCTTCTTTTTTAATTTCCATTCCACATAAATTTGTGGCACAGGCATTATGACATTCATTCATTGCATGTTTGAAAAAAGCACTATACACTATACATACCTCGGCGGGAAAAATAAGGTTGCCCGTCTCAGACCTGTCTGGCCTCGCTTTGTTCGGCCGGCAACCCCATTCGTCCCGGCCTCTGTAGTAATGTACTATTGTTGCCATAGATCTCGTCCTTGGATACGTTTTCTTAGTCGGTTTTGACAATTTTCTTGACATATATTTTGACCTGATCTGTAACATGAACACTACTTCACGTGTCTCATTATATCAGAGATGTACTCGAGGTGGTATTACTTCAATTTCCAGAATGTTACCGCTGTTATGAACTGATGAGGATGAAGATTCTTTTTTTTTTCTTTTCAGGACAAAGTCCTCCAGTCTCACCAGGACGAGGCGGCGGAGCCGTCGGGCTCCACCGAGCACATCTACCCGCCGACGCCGCCGCAGTCCGACCAGAAGAGTCCCAAGACACCCACCACCAAGACTCCCTCCACGAGGCCCGAAGTGAGACTCCATGCTGACGAATAGGATAGTGGTTTCACTTGTGTACTGAGTTAAGTGCCTTGCTTTAGGTTCAGAATTCTTCGATGCTAAATGATTAAACCCTGGACAGACACAGGATCAATTCTAAGTCGTGGATCGGAATATTATCTCAGCCCGGGTCGTTAACCATTTACTACCCGCTACGCAGGCAGAATATTCTACTTCCTGGTCAAAAGAAAACGTAAGGTTGTGTACAAACTACGGGAGGTGATAAATAAAGTCTCGGATCGCAGATTTATCGCCCTCACCTAAAATCTGAGTTATTGTTTTTACCGCTCTAGGTGTACTGTTACTGATGTACAGTCAGCGTCAGATAATCTGTAACAGCCAGAGCGCCAAATATATTTGGCGCTATATTTATTACTATAGAGAAATAAATATGTGTAGCGATTTGGATGTTACAGACTATTTGACGCTGACTGTACTTTAATTTCGGGTCCATTACTTAGAATTTATCTTGTATATGGGAGTTTGTTCGGTTTTACTTAGACGGCAGTATGGCCCTGTATTCACATAAGAGCAGGTGATAATTCGGGACAATTTTGAATTAAAAAGCAACCTGTTTTCTGAATCGAAATGGCGTTGTAGCATCTTCGGCGTTTCGACCGTCTAAATACGACTAGTCTTATTACTTTCAGAAGTAGTTGAGGAGACATCTAATTCTTAAATCTACATAATACGTTATATAGTACAGTATATAATATAATATGTAATTCGATCTGTTTCATTTGATTTGGTCATGGATGCCCCACTCCACTGCTTTAGAAACAAATATAACATCTGAATTGTTTATTCTTTTAAACATAAATTTATTTGAATAAGTTGTACCTATTTCGTCAATAATAAGGCCGGTAGTGATTAAGGCGGTCAAGTGTCGGAAGTTACTGCATAGCATAAAAGCAGTGTAGGCGCTTAACATAATTTAATTTCTGTAGCTTTAATACCACATTTGTTGATTTTTTTTATTGCCAAACGGTTAAACGATCTGACAACCATTTTAATTAATATTTTCTTCTGTTTCCGCGATTATTACTCATTGAAATAAAACAATTTAACGGATTATATCGCGTATATTATCTCATTTTAGTTCCGGGAACTAAAATGAGATAATATACGCGATATAATCCGTTAAATTGTTTTAACAATTTTAATTTCTGACCGATTATTAAAGGCTAAAAAAAGATAAGTTATAATATAATTATTGAAATTGAATCGGTTATTTACAAGGCGACCCGTTTCATAAACGCCTGTAACTTTTATTTCAAGCTGAAGTCTCTTGTTAATTCATATTGTTGGCAAGATACTACCGCTTGTGATAAAAGTTACAAGCTTTTGAGAGACGGGCCCCAGTTATCAAACTTATAAAGATATTGGTTTATATTGAGATAACCTATTCAACTATTGAATCCACAAATGAGGTAAAGTGGTCAGATTATTATTAAAGAGCATGACATTCGGATTAAGGATTCTTGAGTCCTTGACGGGCCCACGTGGCGAAATGAAATTAAAATGCACAAGTGAACCCTTTGTATAAATGTGTTATTGTTGACAATTTTGTTATGTCGTTGATTGGTTGTATAGCTGAATTTTAGACATGTTTATTATAGATTCTGAAGTGTTTTGAATACCTGAATTTAGGTAGCGGCTTTTGTGACTGCGTAAGATTTTGTATTTTTACGTTTTTTTTATGCCTCTGCTCTGTGTCGTATCGACATGTTAGAAAACTTGATTAAACTGAGTTTTGACAACAATTATTTCTGGCTTTTAGCTAGTCAGGTCACACTCTTCTCCGCGGTGTGAACGCGACAAATGTACGAACTACAAGACAATGAATGTACAGTTAGTGGCATGGACTTTGAGCAGTCCTTGACCCTACTCTCTATTCTGATACGAGTTCATAATCTCAAAATCCATGCCCCATCACTCCACCACTAATCATTGTCGAAAATAAATTGAAACCATTCATCACACGACAGGTGAATGTTCGTTGTACAGACATATATTGACTTTTGTACTAGTTTCATTGACTACTATGGAATACAAAAATGTGAACATTACGTATTTTTTCTATGTCCACCGACTTCAACTATGGTTTGAAGATTTACTAATTTGTTCTGCATGTATACTAACCTTTACTAAAGTGTTAGTGAGAGCTTACTAACCGACAACACGTATTTTACTGTAGTATTTTGTCATCCTGTCGCCAATATGGGTCTCAAATGTGATCATGTTCATTCAGATACATTTGACAATGACTCTTGTTGGTTTAAATGGCAGAATACTGAATGCTATACAAAAATACATTTCCTAACCGACTGTGTGTTGCATGGAACTAACACTTCAAATACTGTAATATTAAAAGCGGAGGAGTTAGCAAAGCATCTGTACTGGAAACTTAAAAAAAAATACTTGTCTATGGTCGGAAGTTTATGTAATACTTAAAACCTCCCCCTTAAGATGCGAATACAAGTCATAATTTTCATAGAGGTCATCCTTAGTTGTCAATGATTCTTGTAATAAATAACTTTAAAAATGCAGTACCAGATTTGCATTTTAACCTACATTATTGTTATGTAGCGATTACAAACTATAACAAATTGGATTAAACCATTTTTAAATTATATTAAGTAATGAAAAAATATTAAAATTGTTCCTAATATGGTAAATAGTTTATTACGCGTGTGACTGAAGTTGGCAATGCTGCCAACATAACCGTGCTTGTTTAAACATTCCAACGTTTTACATAGCGCTGTATGTAAAAATATTCATTAAAACTTTATGATTATTTTTTTATCAACTTGCGATAATTTGCTTCTTTTAATACCTTTGAGTACGGCTCACACTTGACGTGGAAGTTGTCAAGAGTGAACCGTGCTTAACAGTCTCCTGTAAGGTCGATTCTCCATGCGTGCATGCTTTTAAAATTGTTAACGAAATAAATTAATTATATACACTGAACATCAATATGAAAATTCTCTATTTGCTACCCCTTTTTTTTAACTTTGGTACTAACAGTGGAGATTTTTTTAAGATCTAGATACAGAAATTGAAACATTGCAAGTATATACAATTTTAAACAGTGTAGTAATTAATTGTAGATGCTTGCTGCATGGAAAATCGAGATTACTTCAGATTTGAGTGGAAATGTGTTTATCGTTATAATAAGTGTTATAAATATACATAAATGCATTGCACCAATCATTTTCAATCGAAATATTGTCAAAAAGCTCTAATCAAAATAGGTATCGAATATTTTTATGTAATGCAGAATTTAAGTTTCCAAATGAATGAATCACTTCTCCAAATCAAATTGAATACGTAAGGATCTTTTCATTGTTTTAATCTAACGATTGGTTTATTTTTTGTGTAAATAGTTTGATTATCTTTCTTATTTATTTCTTATGCTAATAAAGTGCACTCGACTGACGCGCGACTCTGTCCGCGATTTGTAATAAAATTGAAATATTGGTTAGTGGTAAGCAGTAAAATGAAGCCCATGTTATTTATAACCAAAGAGTGTTATGACAGATCGGCAAAGGTTTAATATGATGCTAATCACGTTATTTTCGTGTGCTGGTATTTCGTATTTCGGTCCACAAATGAACGGAACCAAGACGACACAAACTTAACGTGTATTTTTAACCATCCTTTGCCAATCGAGATCTATATTATTTAAACTGGGCATCGGCACGGCTGAAAAGCTAAGCTGTTAGATAGATTGATAAAAACAAATTCAACATACTCCATATATCATCACTACTTAAAAAATCTTCTCATTTTGGTCTAATGAAACATTTTATAACTATGTGACGCTCTAATGCATTTACTACCTTTTTCCCGAGGTTGATTTCAGATACAAGTTATTTTCAAAGTAGTGACGATATGTATGATGGCATTGAAAGTTACTGTAACTTTGGTGACGTCATCATCTAACTTCTCACAAAAACTTAAATGTAAGTTGAAAACAAGAGACAGTGAATGCAAGCCAGTCCTCACCAGATATATTAAAGTACGGCATGTCGTGTTAGTATTTATATAAAAGTATATCAGAAAGGCGTTTAATGACAGTTATAAATATAACTCTTGCTTTTGTATAATACCAATACCTATTTTATACTAGTTTAGTACTTGTCAGATAAAGCCATAACTCAAATAGTAATTAGTTCATGATATATGATACACAGCTGCACAAATGTTTGTGCGCCGAGCCGTATATGACAAGCACTAGACTCGTCTCTAAATAAAAGAACAAAAGCGCTCATTGACTGCCATATTTATTATTAACATTTGTTAGTTTGGACTGGTCTTGGCAACCAACTGCTGTTTAAAGGAATAACTCGCGACTTCGTAATCTTGTTGCATACGCTACTAAAATCCTCTGATGTCAAGTGCCTATTCTACTCTGTGATTTTGCAACATTTTAAGGAAGTACTCGTCGATTGGACTAGAGGATTATATGCGAAAATTTAATTTAAATTTCGGATATTCGCAGCGGCGTGATACGAATTTGTGAAAATGATTAGGCGTCGTTTACACGTAAATAGCGTTCGACAGATCCCTGTCTAGTGCTCGTTAGGTGTAAACGAAACTTAAGTGTTAGATTCTGTTCTGAATGTATTATATAATGTAATTGAAGTGTATGAACACTAGGCGGGTATTTTCATGTTTTAGAATAATCCAATAACGTAGTTAGTCGAACGAATACGCTTACCCAAGGCACTGGCCTTAAAATAAGACTTGGATAGATTTGTTACTTTATATCAGAATAATTTAATTGTATTCCTAGCCGTAAATAGTGCTCTTTTAGATGTAAGCTATTTTTATATCAATTTATTTGAAACTAATATAAAAAAAAAACTAATGATAGTACATATGATCAGTTTCAAATTTATTTGCACTTAAGTTCATAGATCGCATCGTATGTGTGATGCAATTAAAATTTGAAGTACCCCATCAAAGTAGATTTTAAGTAACTAAATTAGATGTAAGCATTATCTTGAATAAAATATTATATAAACAATTAAATCGGTCCATAGACCTAAATAGCTAACCAAGGCTTATCAAAGGGCTAGGCAAGGCAGATAAGTTGTGAACGAGGTTAAGTTCCACCAACCCAGAACTGCGCTCAGCAACTAGCATAACTGTGATACGCGACTCTGTGGCGCGATAAAGATTGTCTGTCTCTTTCCTTTAAATACAATGCGAGAAAGACGGATGCTATGTCGCCCGACAAGCGTAGTCGCGGAGTTGGGCTAGACCGGCCGGATCCATTACGAGGCTGTGGGCGGATAGATCCTTGTGAGGCCTTTGTCTTGTAATAAGTTTTAATAATGACGCTTCACGAGAAATGCAAGCGTAAAGCGCGAAATCAAATAAATGTTAATACTTTTAGTACATAATATTTTTCTACTTGGGTTGATACTGGGCGGGTGCCCAGATCGCCATCCGCAAAGGTCACCCCTGCTTCGGTCTGCTGTCTGCAGCAATGATATTGGTAGATTTTCCTCGCGCCCCACTAAATTGCCTTGTTAGCTCTTGGTACACATGGTACAATAGAATGAGGTATTCCGTTACGCTCAGGGTTTTTGGCTAAGATTGGCAGTTTTTCTGTTTCTATATTGAGCCATAGTCTTTCAGGTCACTGTCTGTGTCTATATGAACCGCACGCCACTGCTTACGTCACGATTAGTCCGCCCGATGTTTTCATAATGACGTCAACATGCGCCGCTGACGTACTAAGCTGTCACAGAAAGAATGCCTTGTTTTAATGCACCGTGTTAGCTCACAGCCTAATAGCGGGTATTGCATTTGAGGTACGTACAGTTCAGTGACCTTTTGTGCGAATGAATTTGGAACGAACGCTAGTATCTTTTTCAATTGTATTCCGTTCTGAGGTGCATGTGATCTCATCGACATTCAAGAAGTTTCTCACTTGTGCAATAACCATGCATTCATCTTCACTACACGTGTACGTTGTGAATGTCGGCGGTTTAGTATTAAATAAAATGGTGTTGAAGAATTATGTTTGTTTTTCTCCGATAGATACCTACTAATATTAGTACAGTTAGCCTCAAATAGTCTGAAACAGCCAAAGTCCCACATCTTTAAACATATAGTAATAAAGACTTGTTTCGATATATTTGGCGCTTTGGATGTCACAGACTAATTGATACTGACTACATAACAATGCGAAAGCTCAATTAGAAGTTCTCTACTGCGTAAAAACATTGGTCGCGGGGTCTCGCTCGCATCGAAATTATTAATTTTCATAAAAACAAGTACGAGTCGAACTCGCGCACCGAGGGTTCCGTAGCAAATACACGCTTAAAACGGCCGTATTTATAAAAAAATGTGTTAGCAGAGCCCTACGAAAGCAAAATGTATTTGGTGTAGGCTCATTTTTAATTTCTAGGATTTGAAATAAAAGTCGCTCGATACATTAAAAATGTAATTTAAAAATGCAATGCAACAATTAGACTCAATTCACAAACACAATCATTGTGACATTAAAAACAAAACGATAATCAACTCTATCAAAATTCTGCTATTATTATCTATGGTCGCGGGTCCGCCATTCTGAAATAGAAAAAAAAAACATGCCAACATCTATACTATATCATAAAGTCGTATAAATGATAAGTCTGTACATAGAAGATATTTTGGAAAGTCACGAAAAGAAAAATATTATTTTCGATTTTATGTATGTGTCATTGTGACTTAATCGCGCCAAAACGGCTAAAGGATTTCAACTATGTTTGGTGCTCGGGTAGTGGTCATCAACAGATGGTTATAGGTTACTTCTTAGTCGGATAAGAAGTATCCTATATCCATAGGATAACGCTCAAGAAAAAAAGAGGGTTGGGTGAGGACCAAATTTTTGACAAGTAGTTAAGAGTCCCCAGTAAGCTTAGTTCTCCATATAAACGTAGTTACGCTCTCATTTTCAAACGACTAGCTAATTTGCTCTGAAACTTTGTACTTAGAATAAGTTAAGATATATGCAGGCCTGTAACTGGATTATGTAGCTCCAGATACCATAGTAAAAGAAATACAGCGAATTTAAGTTTTTCATACAAAACTTTGTTTTTGCTGTATTTCATTTGTTTTATAAACTGGAGCCATGTAAACCAATTACAGGCCTAGATATACCTCATATCATTGTATATGCAAAGTTTTGTTACAATCCAACACCTAGTTTTTAAATGAGAACGAAACTCCCGTTTGTATAGGAAGGTGAAATTAGGCCGGGCTTGCCGGGGACTCTTTAAGGAAATTAATTTGCCTAATTTTAATGGATTCCGTTGTGACACGAAATTTGACAAATTGTAGGAATAATTTTCGTGACACAATCGACTAAAATTAGGCAAATGAAATGCCTTAACTACTTACCAAAAATTTGGTCCTCATCCGGTTATTATTTTTTACTCCTCCGCTCCATTCATTCATTCATTCTTCCCTCAGTTGGTAAGGTGCCCTTTAGTAATATTATACGTTTAAATCGGTGAACAGATTTAGATGAAATTAGGTATGAAGATATTTTGAGACCCAGGAAAGGACATAGCATAGTTTTTATCCCGGAAAGTTGCTTCCTTGTAAAAGATTAGCCTGACACATTTGTGAATTTCTCGCATAAAGCAATTTTAAGATAATTAGCTACTAGTTTCTGCCTGCGACTGCGTCCGCCTTAAATTCGTTTATCGCAGATAAGGGTATTTTTCCGGGATAAAAAGTAGCCTATGCCCTTCCCCGGGATTAAAAACAACTATCTCCATACCAAATTTCATCCAAATCGGTTCAGCTGTTTAAGCGTGAAGAGGTAACAGACAGACAGACACACTTTCGCATTTATAATATTAGTATGGATTTGAAATTAATCAAAATAAAAGCGATTGCGAATGGGAATGAGACATTGCATCCATTGCTACCTCTCCACGTTCAAGTATAGTTTTTTACGACAAAATTGCGGCAAGTAGGTTATTCCCACACTTATGAGTATCGTACAACGTTTTACAAATGAAAATGCCTCTTTAGAGAAATTACTTTACCACACGTGTGCGGTAAGTAGTACTTTACGTGTCTATGTTGCACATTCCGAGCATATGCATTTTAATAGTTATTTACGGTACAACTGCGGTAAGTAGGTTATACTAGTATAGTATAGTAAGCAAATAGTGTTTTACATCGGATCAAGTTGGGAATTTCCTAGTTATTCATGTTTTACAATGAACATGCTTGGAAAACGTCCCTTTGTATGGGCATCATAGACACGTAAAGTGCTAGAGTTCCGAGCATATGCGTTGCAATAATAAATAAATAAATAAAGATCTGGCATGCACTCACACGTGGATGCTGATCTGCGGACCGGCCTTCACGGAGGACGCGTCCTGCGGCGTCAGGAACACGAACTGGCGCGACGGGTTGTCCAGCGCGTGCTTTAGCAACATGTTCATCACCTTCTTGCGGTTCACGTTGTCCTGAGGAGCGAGCGAGATACATTTAATACACAATAGAAACATAAAGAAATAAATGTCATTGAGTTTACAGAGATTTCTAGTCAAATTTTGGTGAACACTGCGACTAAAGCCGCTTGCGCCTTAATGCCACAGCGTTGCAGCAACAGATCGTAATGTCAGAAACCTTGTGTGTGGGACCGAGAGCGAAGTTTTAGCGGTGTGTCCAATACTACAGCCCGACCAGGAAAATAAAATACCTGCTCTGGGGACGTTAAATTAGCAATAATTATGGCAACACTAAGTATGATGTACCTATTAATCGTGTTGACAACAAGGTCGGAGATGTTATTTAGAGGAATAGAGTCTAATCCTTCAGACTTTCTATCCGAAAAATACTTGTCATATTGTAAATCACTTTTCTTAAGTGACATTTAATGGTTTCCGGCATTTTAACGCACAAATAACTCACAATATCCCAAAAATATACCACGGACAATCAACACCTCACTTTGACAGCAATTGACAGATGGCTTTAATTACTTCTGTAAAGTTACTATTGCCAGTTGAAGAAATTAGTTCCAATGGTTTTCCACAATATGGCGAAGTTTTTTATTTTCCTGGTCGGGCTTTATATGTAATGTTTATACTCGAAACCTAACTTTACTGTACACTACAAATCTACGCACCATAAACAGTTATCATAACCAGAAACGTCAAGACATCAGAAGGGAAGAGTCACGGTGCTGTAGGAGCGCTCGCCTGTACCTCACAGCAGGTCCACGCACCATGAACACGTCGAACTCGTCGAGGAAGTAGAAGGGCAGCTCGACGCAGGCCCACAGCGCCATGATGAAGGCGACGGTGCTGTAGGAGCGCTCGCCTGTACCTCACAGCAGGTCCACGCACCATGAACACGTCGAACTCGTCGAGGAAGTAGAAGGGCAGCTCGACGCAGGCCCACAGCGCCATGATGAAGGCGACGGTGCTGTAGGAGCGCTCGCCTGTACCTCACAGCAGGTCCACGCACCATGAACACGTCGAACTCGTCGAGGAAGTAGAAGGGCAGCTCGACGCAGGCCCACAGCGCCATGATGAAGGCGACGGTGCTGTAGGAGCGCTCGCCTGTACCTCACAGCAGGTCCACGCACCATGAACACGTCGAACTCGTCGAGGAAGTAGAAGGGCAGCTCGACGCAGGCCCACAGCGCCATGATGAAGGCGACGGTGCTGTAGGAGCGCTCGCCTGTACCTCACAGCAGGTCCACGCACCATGAACACGTCGAACTCGTCGAGGAAGTAGAAGGGCAGCTCGACGCAGGCCCACAGCGCCATGATGAAGGCGACGGTGCTGTAGGAGCGCTCGCCTGTACCTCACAGCAGGTCCACGCACCATGAACACGTCGAACTCGTCGAGGAAGTAGAAGGGCAGCTCGACGCAGGCCCACAGCGCCATGATGAAGGCGACGGTGCTGTAGGAGCGCTCGCCTGTACCTCACAGCAGGTCCACGCACCATGAACACGTCGAACTCGTCGAGGAAGTAGAAGGGCAGCTCGACGCAGGCCCACAGCGCCATGATGAAGGCGACGGTGCTGTAGGAGCGCTCGCCTGTACCTCACAGCAGGTCCACGCACCATGAACACGTCGAACTCGTCGAGGAAGTAGAAGGGCAGCTCGACGCAGGCCCACAGCGCCATGATGAAGGCGACGGTGCTGTAGGAGCGCTCGCCTGTACCTCACAGCAGGTCCACGCACCATGAACACGTCGAACTCGTCGAGGAAGTAGAAGGGCAGCTCGACGCAGGCCCACAGCGCCATGATGAAGGCGACGGTGCTGTAGGAGCGCTCGCCTGTACCTCACAGCAGGTCCACGCACCATGAACACGTCGAACTCGTCGAGGAAGTAGAAGGGCAGCTCGACGCAGGCCCACAGCGCCATGATGAAGGCGACGGTGCTGTAGGAGCGCTCGCCTGTACCTCACAGCAGGTCCACGCACCATGAACACGTCGAACTCGTCGAGGAAGTAGAAGGGCAGCTCGACGCAGGCCCACAGCGCCATGATGAAGGCGACGGTGCTGTAGGAGCGCTCGCCGCCCGACAGCGAGGCGGTGGTGGACGCGTGCCGCGTGCTCTCGCGCCCCGTGCACGTTATCTCCAGCACCGCGTTCGAGAAGTCGATCAACATGTTGCCCTGAACAGTAAGTAGAATATTAATTAGGAATCAGCAACCCTGGAGCGGTTACACGGAACTGACTACAGCATGACCGCCCCAAGAAAATAGTGAACGATCAGTACAGTAGTAAAAAGATCTGCACAAAATTTCCTCCGAAAAAGACCTCATCCAAATTAAACGGATTTTATTGCTTTTTTGTTTCAAAAATCGTGTTTTTAACACGCTTTTATTAGATCGACCTGTATGTAACTAACTATGTTATGGAATCTAAGGTAACTAATTTAACCATCTTCCAAGGATCGTAGCGTCATAAAAATTGGCAGCTGTATGTAGTTCTGATGACAATACAATAATATGGTACTGTCGAACTGATCTGATGATGGGGCTGGAACATATGAACTGGAACTTCATGATGGAACATCGTATCATAGCTGTGTTTGGATTTGTTAGAAAAATCTTGTAAAGCGTGTTTTTCTAGTGTTTTTACCAGGGACCGGCCCGCTATCCCTTTCAAAGGGTTTTGTAAGGGTTTTACATAAGGCTAACCTTAAGAACATCAAGCCCCAATCAGTTAGCCTTAAAAACCCTTATCTAAGCGCTAACACATATGATCAAGCGGTATCACAATTCCCCTTAAAAATAAGAATATTTGCTCACCCATCCTTACTAAATGGTTAGCCTATCAAAGGGTTACCTTTATTTTATAAAGGTTACGACGCGTAGGTAACATCGAGCGAGACTATTGAGCGCTTTGTCGGCGGCGGCATTCTTGATTTTTGCGCGAGACCGCTTCAAACCAGGAATATTACTGATATACGCATCAGGTTTGTGCGAGTGAAGTTTGTTTATTTTGACAATGACTGCCGCTTTTGTTTTCTTTTGTACGGCAGCTATCAATGCTTAGAATCGGGTTAAAGTACTAAGCGATATTGTCATATTTAGTTATTTTTTTGTTGTGTTTGCGTACTACAATGCCACCACCGACACAGAGTGGAATATGGGCATATCACACGCGAAGTACCTACTTAATACCTATTACTTATACCTTAACATCGCATCGTAATAAATAAATTAGTATTTTCTTGTTATTATTATTAAGTAGTCAATTTCTTGTGCCGAAAATAACAATGTTTTTTTTTTAAATCCTGTGCTTAATTTAAATGTCTAAAAAATAGGAGGTTCGTAGTTCGTCGAAAATCGGATTTTTTATGTATGTCGGTTGCTGATCAACTCAAAAACGGTTGGACCGATCTGTATTTTTAATCTTTTAAGTATTGCCAACAAATTAGGATCGGTGGAATCATAGATGAATCGAGGGAAGTCATCAAATATTATGGGCATTCATTCCTATCCTATAGCAATTTGGGTATTTTACAAGTATTTATTTTACAGTAACTCTTGTGGTTGCTTTCGTAATGTTTTATTTATATTTTATATTGTTTTTTAGCAGATTCCCCAGATATCGATCCGTCACCTGCAAACTCATTTTTTTAATCCGATATTTGAATGGGAATCGATTAGAGTTCTTTTTTCACATAAACTTGTCTGCCACCCTCTTGCAAGCAGCAATATAACAGTTCTATAAAGGGTTAATCAGGGATCGGAAAACGTTTCTTTTGGCATACCGGTTTCGGTCCTTGATCTGCGAACGAAAAGGGTTTAGTTTCCGTTTGCAGTTATCGGTTAAAGAACTGTTCAATTGAGCTACCCGTTAGTGCCAAATTCGTTCGTAATTCGTTTTTGGGAAACGCAATGAACCGGTAAAAAATTTCAACTTCACCGGTTAATTTCTCAAAATGACGACAAGATAGGACGAGCATTGCTATCTCTTTTATACCACTACTGAAGCAAACCACACCGTCAGCCAGCAGTATTACATTACCTACTTCACTGGATTTTGTTTTGACCTTGCTGCTTGCTGAATGAATTGCTTTTTGGCGTGTGGCTTTGGTTTAGCTTGGCGTGTCTTGTTTGTGCTTTGTGCCTATTTTTAAAATATGAAGTCGCAAGAATATAAAGATCTTCCGGGCAGTCAAGCATTTTTCAGTGAAAAGGAGTATTAACGATTAATAGGGTTCTAATGATGGACCTTGGAGGTACCTACTGGATCACAGTGAAAAAGTCATCACAGGTGTCGTTTTCTAGGTTTTTGGGGGTGCCGATTCCGAAAATGGCGTCCATTTAGGAATTCAAGATGGCAGAAATCACTTTCTATAAAAAAGTCATCATGGGTATCGTTTTTTAGGTTTATGGGGGTCTCGATTCCGAAAATGGCATCCATTTTGGAATTCAAGATGGCGGAAATCACTTTCTATGAAAAAGTCATTAAGGGTGTCGGTTTCTAGGTTTTTGAGGGTGCTGATTCCGAAAATGGTGTGCATTTTTGAATTCAAGATGGCGGTCATCACTTTCAGGGAAATAGTCATCACGGGTGTCGTTTTCTAGGTTTTTAGGTGTGCCGATTCCGAAAATGGCATACATTTTGGAATTCAAGATGGCGGAAATCACTTTCTATGAAAAGTCATCATGGGTGTCGTTTTCTAGGTTTTGGGGGGTGCAGATCTCGACAATGCGGTCCATTTTGGAATTCAAGATGGCGGAAATCACTTTCAATGAAAAGTCATCATGGGTGTCGTTTTCTAGGTTTTTGAGGGTGCCGATTCTGAAAATGGCGTCCACTTTAGAATTCAAGATGGCGGTCATCACTTTCAGGGAAAAAAACATCACAGGTGTCGTTTTCTAGGCTTTTGGGTGTGCCGATTCCGAAAATGGTATCCAGTTTGGCATTCAAGATGGCGGAAATCACTTTCTATGAAAAGTCATCATGGGTGTGGTTTTCTAGGTCTTTGGGGGTGCAGATCGCGACAATGAAGTCCATTTTGGAATTCAAGATGGTGAACATCGCTTTTAGTAAAAATATCATCAGAGGTGTCATTTTCGAAGTTTTTGGGGGTGCTGATTCCGAAAATGGCATCCATTTTGAAATTCAAGATGTCATTGTCAAGATCTGCACCCCCAAAAACCTAGGAAACGACACCCATGATGACTTTTTCATAGAAAGTGATGTCCGCCATCTTGAATCCTAAAATAGATGCCATTTTCGTAATCGGCAACCCCATAAACCTAGTAAACAACACCAATGATGACTTGTTCATAGAAAGTGATTTCCGCCATCTTGAATTCGAAAATTGATGCCGTTTTCGGAATCGGCACCCCCCAAAACCTAGGAAACGACACCCATGATGACTTTTTCATAGAAAGTGATGTCCGCCATCTTGAATCCTAAAATAGATGCCATTTTCGTAATCGGCACCCCTATAAACCTCGTATACAACACCAATGATGACTTGTTCATAGAAAGTGATTTCCGCCATCTTGAATTCGAAAATTGATGCCGTTTTCGGAATCGGCACCCCCAAAAACCTAGGAAACGACACCCATGATGACTTGTTCCCTGAAAGTGATGTCCGCCATTTTGAATTCCAAAATGGACGACATTTTCGAAATCAGCACCCCCAAAAACCTAGAAAACGACACCCATGCTGACTTTTTCACTGAAAGTGATTTCCGCCATCTTGAATTCGGAAATGTATGCCATTTTCGGAATCGGCACCCCCAAAAACCTAGAAAACGACACCCATGATGTCTTTTTTACTGAAAGTGATGTCCACCATCTTGAATTCCAAAATGGACCTTATTGTCGAAATCTGCACTTCCAAAAACCTAGAAAACGACACCCATGATGACTTTTTTATGAGAAAGTGATTTCCGCCATCTTGAACTCCAAAATGGATGCCATTTTCGGAATCAGCACACCTATAAAGCAACAAAACGACACCAATGAGAGTTTTTCTTAGAAAGTGATTTCCGCCATCTTGAATTCTTAAATGGACACCGTTTTCGGAATCGGCAACCCCAAAAACCTAGAAAACGACACCCATGATGATTTGTTCCCTGAAAGTGATGTCCGCCATCTTGAATTCCAAAATGGACGCCATTTTCGGAATCGGCACCCCCAAAAACCTAGAAAGTGACACCCATGATGTCTTTTTCACTGAAAGTGATGTCTACCATCTTGAATTCCAAAATAGACCTCATTGTCGAAATCTGCACCCCCAAATACCTAGAAAATGACACCCATGATGACTTTTTTAAAAGAAAGTGTTTTCCGAATTCTAAAATACCGAAATGGATGCCATTTTCAGAATCTGCACCCCCATAGACACCTAGGATGAGTTTTTCACTTAAAGTGATGTCTGTCATCTTTATCATCTAAGTCCATTAAGCTAAAAAGCACTCGTCTATGTTGATCCAAACCTGTGTTTTGTAGGGGTACCCTCAGGGTCCATCATCAGGACCATTTGGTGCACCTTATATAAATTCTAAGTCTATTTAAAGATTTCCTTCAATTCCTCATGGATCATCAGATCTTCACTGAAATTAAACGGGACGAAACTGCATAGTGCTTTTAAACAAAATAAAATTAAATGGTTTGTGAATGACGGAGAATTTCTTCTCTTCTTCTATCTTCATAAATATAATCGAATTGAGACCCACCTCCGTTTTTGGGAGTCTGTCAAAAAGTGTTAATATCTTCAAAACTGGATTTGAATGGGGTTCATTAAACATTTTTGCTCCTAATGACATAGAATACGCAGTTAAAAATCTTTCGGATTCCTAGCGAGGAATCCGCCAGCGGGCACCGTGTGTAATAAAATTAACTATCAAAAATTACCATTAATTGTGTCGTGTGATAGCGCAGCAAATTCGCAAAGTCCACATGAACAACTGGCAACTAAATAAATCAAAACAAACAAACAGAACAGGCGAGAAGGCGAGGCACAAAGGTATAAACTAAATGAAGTGAGTGTAAAAGAGATTGCATGATCACGCGACCGTCGCGTTGGGCGTCGCCGTTGCTCGCATAATACCGGTTAGAACTAGTCTTGTCTCATTCTCTTTAGGCTTAAAGCATGACATGTTGAAAAGGAAAGTTTTATATAAAGCGCTATGAACATAAGGGTAACCCTTTAAAGTGGATAGCAAGATAAAGAGAATATCGGTTAGCAATTGTAAAGGGTTAGCCTTATTCTTAGGTTCCCCTTATAATAAGGGATAGTCAAATGTATGGGTTACCAGTTAGAATCTGTAAGTCTTTTACTGGGTTATACATTACAAAGGGAAGCCCATTGAAAGGCTTTAGCCAGGGAAAGGGTGGTCCGGTCCCAGGTTTTTACACTATTAATTTTATTTATCATCCCTCTCACTCATCGACTCTGCTACTGAGCTTGCTCTCTCTTTCTTTCGTGCCGATGCCGTTTCGCTGACTTCGTGCACTCACACATTTATTGTACTGAGCACTGCACACTGTCGCACTCACCGAGTACCCGTTGACGGTGAGCATGGCGTTGAAGTCGTGCTGCACGCGGCGCGCGATGTACTGCTGCAGCTTGCAGCTCTCGTGCCGATGCCGCTTCGCTGACTTCGTGCACTGCACACATTCAATAAAATGTTATATAAGAACTTGAGATACTGGAAGCTAAGGACACCCTTCTTACTTATGTGTGTTATGATGTGTCATATTCTAAAGCGGTTGTAGAATAAAACTTGTAAAAGGACTTCCTGTATCTACTTGCAGAAAAAAAAAGATTTTGATTTTATTTGCTCGCATCAGATGAAAGACGGAAAGTACTGTTATTCTATTTCAGAACATTACTATATACTAATGTTTTGCCGTAAATGTTTGTCTATCCTTTCTTACATTATACTTTCTCAACATGCTGATGCCGTCGAGCTTGTGCTGCGTCTCTCGGTCCTTGGGCTGCACGCCCAGCAACTCCTCCGCCACCTCCGCCTTGCTGAGTTCAGCTTGGACTAGCCCTCTGCGTCTCCTCACCTGGTCTACCAAGTCCTTGATGCGGTCCAGCTTGTGCTGCGTCTCCCGGTCCTTAGTCTCCACGCGCAGCAACTCCTCCGCCACCTCCGCCTTGCTACGCCCGTCGGTGCGGATGGAGTTCAGCTTGGACTTGGCCTTCTCTATTTCCTTCTTCACGGTCTCCTTGTCCCTGCAAGTTGCTCTGCGTTGAATGTTATGCTGCAGTGTGTAGTGTCACTCACACACACATACAGCTATCCAAGCATATATAACACTCTAATAGACAAATGAACTCCAATAGCTGGATCTAATACAATGTTATTTGGTCAGGATTATGCTGCCGTGCTAGTCCAAAATATCGTCTTTTGGTAGGAGTTTCCATATATGTTACGTCTTTTTTTATTAGCACTGCAGCATGGCTGCGGCAACATTCACCGTAACGGAATTAAAGTATAGTCTACCGCGTTATCATTATCAAGCATAGGACACTTATCAGTGTAATTTGTCAGAAAGAAACTAGTGTCTCTGAAAAAGTACTCAATAATAGTAGACGGGTTTTTGATCTTGACTGTTATATTTGATAGTTTTGTTAATTTGTATGTTATGTCTTTCAGCCTCCACGATCTTGATACTAAGGACTGTGTGCCGGTCCTGTAGGGTTGCCTCTATCTCACAGGGTTGATTACCTAGGGTTGTCACTCCTGGGCAAAGCGTCTCAGCCTGCACGATCTCGGTGCTGATGACTGTGAGCCGCTCCTGTAGGGTTGTCTCTATCTGCGCGAGCTCGGTTACGTAGGGTTGCCGACTCTGACACGCACCTCGAGTCTCACCGATTTCCCTCTCAATGACAGTGAGCTCCTATAAACTCAATTAGCTAGGTTTGTCGACTCTTTGGCAAAGCGTCTCAGCCTCCGCGATTTTGATACCGATGACCGGGAGCCGCTCCTGTAGGGTTGCCTCTATCTGCGCGAGCTATGTTACGTAGGGTTGTCGACTCTGACACACACCTCGAGTCTCACCGATTTCCCTCCCAATGACAGTGAGCTCCTATAAACTGAGTTACCTAGGGTTGTCGACTCTTGGGCAAAGCGTCTCGGCCTCCGCGATCTTTTTGCCGATGACCGTGAGCCGCTCCTGTAGGGTTGCCTCTATCTGCGCGAGCTTCGCCTGATCTTCCTTAAGCCGCTGTTTGCACGTCTGCCGCTCCGTCACGCCTTGCTCCTGTTTCAGCTGTTCTTGTTCTATCTCTTCCTGTATACAAATAATAATGATTGAAAACAAAATGAGAATAAGAGCTGTCAGGCCGGCCGCCTAACTAGAGGATTTTTATTAAATTCTTGTCCCAGCCGGTCCCCACTACATAGAACGAAAATACATTATCTAACTTTTTTTTAGTACGATCATAATTCGGATCAGGGGCTTACATAGGAGTCATATCTTAAAATGTAGTTATTATATACTCTTTAAACAGACCTGATCTCATTGGTGATTGACGATTTTACGAAAACCTCAAAAGCATATTTTTAGACATTTTAGGTACCAACATATTTAGAGGCTTTACAAATTAATGTAAAATTTCCTTAATTTTTCTATTGCTTGAAAATATATTCTGATGCCTCTCGATTAAACTTATTGTCGTCGACTCCAACTTACGTCCAAGTTTCTACAAGTCTTCTGTAATTGCGCGAATTGCGCCTTGACGGCTTTCATCTGCTGTTCGATTTCTTCTATCTTCTGCCTCTGTGCTCGTTCCTTCTGCGTCCACTCCTCCACCTGGGTGGTGAGCGTCGCCAGTTTGTCTTTGGATATATTTAGCTCTTCCACCTGGTAAGATGAAGTCCATAGTTTAATAATACTATATGAATAGGTAATATGCATGAATTTTTATTTTGCTTTATTAAAAGTTCATTCATGTAAGAAACAGTAGGCAAAAAACATTTTTCGAATAACTATAAAAATAACCAAGATATAAGCCATCAAACATTTCATTCTATCTCTTTCTAGCAAAACAGAATTGAATATCTAGTTTATATGGCCGGAGTGCACTATGACGTAACTGTGCATGTCGGACCTCTCTGTCAAATCGCTGTCTAATTAGTAGTTTTAAATGCCTATTTCTTGCGTGTTTCTTGGCCGATTTTAATTTTATTTTTTAAAATCGTTTTTACGGTATTTCGATATTTTTTTAAGAAAAACGATAAAGGAATTTCATGCATGTACCCTATTGGAAATTTGTAATAGCAGAATCAGAATCAGATATTTATTTGTAAACATAGGTTCATGACAGGTCTTACATTCAATAAAAGTATTACCATGTCTAGTCGTTAGGCACACAAATATTTCACGTCAAGATGGAGCATGCAGTGTGTTAATTAGTGTTACTTATAAAATTACAATTCTAAATCGGATACATTTTTCTTATCTATTCCGGAAATATTGTATAACGGCATATGGGATGTGAGGTTGGCACGACTCTTGTAAAAGTGCCCTTGTATACTTAGAGAATATTAGTTCTTAGTAGTAGGAATCTATATCGGAATCCCGAAAGTCGTTTGTCCTAACGCATTTTTTAACAAAACTGTAAACCTTTCAGAATTGTTATTAAACAAACCTAACCTAATCTATACGATGATCTTTTAAAAAATCCTGAAGAATTCACGGTTTATGAAAAAAATATGCATTAGGACAGACGATACGCTAGGACAAACGATATTAGGGATTCCGAAGGAGACCCTAGTAGTAGCCTTGTAGTAGCCGACTGAGCGAAGGACTCTAAACTTGAACCACGTAACGAGGCTTTCGAGACACGATAAGCCAAATAATTTTGCAGCTGTGCGAAGCACACAACCTACACCTCACTACAGCGAGGAAATGTGAGATATAAGAAAAACAATGAAATTATAATAAACCGATTATTTGTTCATTTAAAACTAGTGATAATGAACCTACGAACACACTCCTAACAAAGCAAACAAATAAACATATAATAATCCATTATGATACCAGTGTGGTACGTTGGAAATTACACTCGAGGCTGAGTCGTAGACGTGAGGGCTGTATAAAGCCGAGAATGTAATGACTAATGCACACGAGTTTCATATGACGTTTTTCAACACACTTGCGAGGAAAAAAGCAAAAAATAATCGTACCTTCCTTAAAATTTCGTACCTCAAATCTACGTACCTAAATAATTATTATATGTTACATATCGTGGCTTGAGACTATTTACGAATTATTGACATTTTTAGTAAGTAATCATACTTCAATATGAAATATTTGTAAATCCATACTATAATATTATAAATGCGAAAGTGTGTCTGTCTGTCTGTTACATCTTCACGCTTAAACCGCTAAACCGATTTGGATGAAATTTGGTATGGAGATAGTTTGAGTCCCGGGGAAGGACATAGCTTACTTTTTATCCCGGAATAATGCCCATATCTCCGATAAATGAATTTAAGGCGGACGAAGTCGCGGGCAGAAGCTAGTACTAAATATATGTCAAATCAAATCTAAATGGCACGCTGCGGCCGGTGCATTTGTCTATGCACGTGAAACATCGATGAGGCAAAGGTTAATTAGCCAATCAACCAAACATTAATAATATTCTTTTTGTTTTACAAATATCATGATAATAATCACAATTCTTGCAATTTATTAGTGGATCACTCCACTAGCGTTATTATTATAAACAAACATCAGAAACAAATAAAAAAAGACATTGTTCTGCACTAGGAGGCGCTAACGGCTAAAGAGTCGGATGCACCATACAGAGATCCATAAGCAAGAACAGATGACAAAATTCTTCGACTACTGGTAAGGACGATTAGCTCAGATGGTAGAGCGTGCTGCCCCGGTCTGGCTCAAGGCACTGGTTCAAGTCCAGAATCGTCGAATTTTTTTTTCATTTGTTTCTGAACTTTGTTTATAATATTAATAATATAATAAACTGAATAATTATATCGATTTAATACAAACAAAATGTTATTTTGTTTAGAAAACTTTATAATTTATTGAAATTAATAGTTTTTTTCATAAATATCACTTTAGATGTATTAAAATAACCTATAATGTTTCTTGTACCTAAAAACTATTTGCTGGCGTTTAAAAAAAACTGTAATAAGATGGCACTAGTGCGGTTATGTAATGTAAAAAACACGCGTGTGTAATGAACTGGACTACAGCCATAAAAACGGTGTAATGAGAGCCACTTTACGAGCAAGTGTGTTGAAATAGTACATTATGATACGAGTGTGGTACGTTGGTAATTACACTCGAGGCTATATCTTGCAGCACGAGTCGTAGACGAGTGCTGTATAAAGACGAGAGTTTCATACGACGTTTTTCCACACACTTCCGAGGAAAAAAGCAAAAAAAACAATCGTACCTTACTTAAAATTTGGTCTAGGTTATACGTGCGTAACCAATCCAGTTGTCGTAAGTTTTACATTAATCCGTCATCAGTAAATACCACAAATTTACGTACCCATAATGATTATATTTTAATTATCATTGCTTGAGACTATTTACATAATATTGACATTTAAAAAAATAATCATACTTCAATATGAAATATTTGTTAATATTACATTTGTCAAATCAAATCAAAATGGCGCGCAGCGACCGATGCATTTGTCTATGCGCGCGCACGAGCATTGAAGGCTTGTAGGCCAATCAGCCAAACATTAATAATATAATAAACTGAATAATTATATCAATTTAATACAATCAAAACGTTATTTTGTTGAGAAAACTTTATAATTTATTGAAATTAATAGCTTTTTACAAGTACCAGTTTAGATTTATTAAAATAACCTAAAATGTTTCTTGTACCTACAACTTATTTGCTAAAGTTTAAAAAAATACTATAATGAAAAGGCACTAGTACGATTATGTAATGTAAAAAACACGCATGTGTTATGGACTGGATAACAACCATAAAAACGGTGTATTAAGAGCCACTTTACGAGCAAGTGTGTTGAAAAATATAATTTCAAATGACTTTTCCACGCAAGCCGATAAAACGAACTTTTCCACGCAGATTTAGCGCTGCAAACGCAACTTTTCCTCGCTAGTGAGGTGAAAGTAAGTAATGTGATTCGGAGCACTCACCAGCACGGCGTGGTGCGGCGCCTGCTGCGTGTCGAGCGCGGCCGCCGCGGCGCGCTCCGCCTCCTCCTTGCTGTGCCGGTCGCCCAGCAACGCCTGTCAGGTCACATACACATTACATGGGGTTCTTTACTTCAATCATAGATCAACCCAGCGGGCCTCAGCAACATAAGTGAGGCACTACACTACCTGGGCAGCCCCAACGGCATCCTGAATGCATTATTGTGTTGATCACACATGGCGTTATAGGCTCCTTTAGTGTACCTAACCCACAGGCTGCTCGAGTAAAATGATTGGCCAAAAGTTTTGAAATAGTACATTACTGCAGAGACTGCGAAATAGGGGATTGCCGGCCGAGTAATTATAGATGTGGTGTGCAGCGTACCTACCGCACACATACTCATCTCTCCTCCCTTATATTAGCTCGTATATCATTGAGTAGTAATAAATCATATTCAAAGACATCAGTTGTTTCCGTTAAGCGCCATCCTTACATGGCGATCCTGCCAGTGCTCCTTATACGGGGGTACTGGCGGGCATCAATGTGCCAGCGAGTGAAATACAAGGACCTTGAATCAGGACATTAGTGATAAAATAATTTCACGAACGAAACCTTTGTGACAAGAGGTGTGAAAGACTTGTCGTGCAGTGATAAAAAAAAATGAAGGTCATTTTTATTCATTTTTTATCGTCGATCATTGCGACCGATAATCTTTTCGTGGACGCTAAACAAGTGCATATTTTTTTTCGGCGACTAATTCGTACCTACATCCTGCTACATCTTAATCTAAAAAAAGAAAAAAATACGTTATAAAGTCGATTTCTACATGTCCTTGTTACGGACAAGCGAGACATTGGACAACCTTGGTGTTGTGTTCGGTCTGGTGTTGCGGCGGCAAGAAGGATGACGATTTATCAACGTGAATTATCGAACTATGTAGGTATAAGTGTCAGTGAAAAGTAAAAACGGTGTGACTTGGTGATTTTTTTTCTTTCATGGTATTAATGATTTTTATGTTTTTAAGTAATACAGTAAGTTCATATTTTAACACGCAGGTTACTTGTTTGATTATCGTTGTATCAATTTTCAGCTAAGTTTTAAAACTTAGGGGCCTAATAAAATAATATCTAGTTAAATAATGTACTCATGTACCTAATAATCTTTTTCATTTTATTTCATTTAAATTTATAATTTTGAATATAATGATTAATGATGTTCAAGAAAACAAAGTCATAGGTATATTAAAGTGCAACATATAATACATATTTTCAATTAAAGATATACTAATAATACTTTAGAAAAGATTAGATGATCACGGGTGGCCAGCATGTCTCCAAATACAAACTGAGATGTGATGTGATTATACCTAATAATAAATTGTAATCATTTTAACGCATATTTAGAGACAAATAATGATTGAACATTAGCCAGAGATACTTAAAGTTTTTTTGAAGAGTTTTTTTTTATAAAGGTGTTTGTAATTTATGGATAGTGTCGATATTGAAGAAAGTCAGATGGGGCGTAGGAAAAGGGAAGGTTATATTCGAATGAGCGTAGGAAATATTTTGACATTTGGATGGTGCTTACAGCATAGTGTTCGGGAAAACTGAAGTAACTAAGTTTTTCAACGAGCAGTTAGCTTGATCACCTAAGTGTTATTGAAATTCTTACATACTGAAGTTTTCATTGTGTATGAGTATTTTGAATGTTATTAAGAATGTGTTGAAAAGGTCAGATATATTTTTTTTATGAATTGTGTTCAGTGATAGATATGACGAAGATGATACCATTCGTGATCAACAGTGACCCGAGAGGCGCTGTTGCACGAAGTAACGAAGGTACACCAGGGTACAAGACAGGCAGGGATATCCTTGCGATCTGATCATGATTCGGTCGAGTACCAATCGTGAAGGTCCTTGGACACATGGTAAGTATTAATGAAAGGACGTGTTAAAAGAACTGCCTGCATGTATAATGTATAAATATGTTAGTGCGCGCACGTAATTAATAATATCTTGTATCCTGAACTATTAAATAAATGATTATGTACGAGGGCTGCTATTTATATATCCGGAAACCGGGATTACAATCTTCTTAAATAGCATATTTGACCGCCATGGTAAAATTTGAACTTTTTTAAGTATATAAGGTATATTTTTTCTTCCTTATTAACGCTCGTGTTTTGTTTTTGACGGGTTTTAAATGTCATCTCGCAGCAAGAATGGAACTCACTCGTGAAAATATTCGTGCTATGATTTATTATGATTTTCGGCGTGGTTTAACGCAACAACAGTGCATAGATCAACTAACTTCAACTTTTGGTGATGAAGCCCCATCTAAAACTACTGTGTATCACTGGTTTAGTGAGTTCAATCGTGGACGTAGTATGCTTACGGACGAAGTTAAGGCAGGTCGCCCGAAATCGGTCGTTGTACAACAAAATATCGAGGCTGTGCGAAAACTTATAATGGACGACCGACATGTTACGTACCGCGAGATAGAGGCGACTCTGGGTATTTCTATGACCAGCATTAATAGCATATTACATAATTATTTGGCTGTAAAAAAAATTTGTTCGCGTTGGATACCCCACAACTTAACAAATGAGCAAAAACATGCTCGCGTCGAATGGTGCAATAAAATGTTAAAAAAATATAACCGTGGTGACTCAAAAGCCGTTTATAACATCTATACAGGTGACGAATCCTGGATCTATGCATACGATCCCGAAACGAAGCAACAATCAACGGTATGGGTGTTTCAAAATGAGCCGAACCCTACGAAAGTTACTCGTGCAAAAAGTACATTGAAACAAATGGTGGCCTGCTTCTTCGGTATTAATGGCCATGTAGCTACAGTGCCACTAGAAAACCGTAGAACGGTTAATTCAGAGTGGTACACGACCATTTGCTTACCGGAAGTATTTGAACAAATTCGTAAAACTAACCAGCGACGAAGAATCATTCTTCATCATGACAATGCCAGCTGTCATACGTCACGCGAAACAACTCTATTTTTGGAGGGTCAAAATGTGGAATTAACGGGTCATCCGCCGTACAGCCCTGACTTGGCACCCAACGATTTTTATTTATTTCCAAATATAAAGAATAAATTACGCGGTCAACGATTTTCGACCGCTGAAGATGCTGTCGACGCATTCAAACAACACGTTATGGAGGTACCTCAGGCGGAGTGGCAGAAGTGCTTTAAAAATTGGTTCACGCGAATGCAAAAGTGCATAGATCATCAAGGGGAATACTTTGAAAAACAATAAAACTATTTTCAGCCGTGTACGTTTGTTTGTTTTTTTGTTTCCGGATATATAAGTAGCAACCCTCGTACAAGGTCGGCGGACCAGAAATGTAAAAGAGTGTTGTGTACCTTGCCTAGCAAAGTGATGCGGGTTGCACACTTAATTAATGTTATAAGAAATACTACTTAATTTGATGCATTGAGCATACAAATAATGACAAATGAAATAAATATACATTGTAATAATATATTTTGTTATAGGATAGCTCATAGACTAAGTTTTAACATGTGCGTTATGTTTAACGTGAAAAGGTAATATTAAGATTTTTATGATTGAATACATATACATTTTTTTTGCTTTTAATATGTGTATTTACTAGATTAAAATTTAACACTTGTATATTTTTCTTTTTTTATGTAACTTAAATTTGTGTGCATATGTTCTTTTATGTGTGGTGTGTTTTATTGTAAACCGTCTAATAATACATAGGTTATAGATGCTTTTTTGTTTTCATTAATGTTTCGTTGGCTTGCAATTATTGTAGTGATTTTCTATTCGATTTTATTGATAAAATAGCTTTGTAAAAATTAATACATCAGTGATTGGGTTTCAAAATTAGGATGATAGAGGAGTTAAATACAAAAATAAATATCTTATTAAATAAATTTCATCACTATTTATTTATCGCCAATTGTATGCAATAGCACTTATTTTGAGAAAATTGTAAATTAAATAATTATTTTAAAAAATTGAATGTTAATTCCATGTATTTAGTTTTTAATTGTATGTGTTTATTTTTCATTAAATATAATATTGTGTGTAAAAAAAAATACTTTTTACACTTTTAAGCTTTTTTTTTCAATAAGAGGGGAGGTGTGGTGTGCAGCGTACCTAACGCACACATACTCATCTCTCCTCCCTTACATTAGCTCGCACCTTATATCATTGAGTAGTAATAAATCATATTCAAAGACATCAGTTGTTTCCGTTAAGCGCCATATTTACAATGGCCGACAATCCCTGTTCGCGCCGAGGCTTGTATAGTGCTTTTCTCAAACATGCAATGAAATAAAAACCAATATTTTTTAAATAATCAATATTTTTTTCCTACTAAAAAGTTATTCTAATATACATAGTTAGTCATTCTCTTCGGCGCGCTGCGGCGGCGCGGCGGCGCTCGGAGCGAATGTAAACAAAAGACGGTCGCTTTGCTGGCCTTGGCCGGCAATTTCATATGAAATTATCATTATGTGCCCCTCGTTGCGTCGAACCCGAAATGTGAGACTTTGGGGTCTATTACAAGGAACACAACGTCAATATTTCATTGCACGTTTGAGAAAAGTATAATTTTTACCTATGGAACATCGAGTAAACCTGCGGGCAAGTATATATAACCTTACAGCCGACGCCCTGCGTTCCCGTTCAATATCTAGGTCATCATTTAGGTCATACGGAACTATGTGATCCAGATACTTGACCCTTTCAACTATTGGGGTCCCGTTCAGTAGAATTAGAAGAACAATTTTAGGCCTTATCGTTCCGGCCTTAAAAACCATGACCACGATCTTGTTTGGGTTATACTGAAATCCGTGTGCTGCAGCATACGCCTCACAAGCCGCCAACAATTTCGTTAAAGCACTGATAATAGCGTAAAAATAAATCGACAATAGCGTAAAAATAAGTGTTCATAAATGTTTCCTGGATGTTTTCAGAATAGCATTTAACTGTAAGCGTCGCATAATTTGTTTTGACTACAGGAGACTACCCAATTGTTAAACATACAGTATGTAAACTTACTAAAACCATTTATTTAAATCCGGACATGTCTAAGTTATAAAAAACGTAGTGGTATATAAATTATTGAAATACTAACGCTTTTTAGAATTTATAATTAAAATACAAAAATAAAATATAAAAATCATTCATGATTTTAACATCCTGCATTTTTTGTTTACGATTGTATCATTGTCATCAGGTTGTCAAGACAACGTCAAGTTCAATACATGCAATGTCAGTTAAAGTAAGGCTACGTGCACACTTACGAGTTAGTTGTTACTTGAACCAAGCGCCGGTGGCTGTTTTCGTGAACGCTACGCGTCAAATTTGGATTTTGCGAAGCACGTCGCTTGATTTTTTTGAAAGTATGTACAATCTACAGCCTCATTTCATTGCAATAAAGAAACGTCTCATTGAAAATTAATCTTAACATTTCATTCCTAGCCAAACTTTTTTGTTGGAATAATTAAGAAAAAAAAATCTTTACACTGAAGTGAAATTAACATGACATTTAAGAAATAAGCATGAATTAATGCTGTTTACATGATAAATTGAAAATAGTTTGGCTGCCACGGACTAATAAGAGCGTAAAAAGGTATGAAAAAAGAAGTTATACTAATGAACAAATAATTAAATTTCAAGTAGGTATTAACGTATTCATAGTGGGCTTGTGTTCATCTGTCACAACGTAAACATTAAATATCACAGGACGTTGCTTTTTGGGTTACCGACTTTGAAAAGGGTAAGATTTTATAATTTTTATACAATGAGAAAATCAAAAATATTCTACACACACTAGCAAAAAAATACGGTAAGACGCTTAGCCCGACATGGCCATCAACTGGCTTAAAGGGATGGTTTAGTAAGTTTACATGCTGTATATCGAAGTAGCAACGCGCGAGTCGCGTACCTGCAGATTCCGCGAGGCCGTGCGCTCGGCTTCCTTGGCCTCCTTGTGCTCCTGAGTGATCTCTCTTTCTTCGGCATCCAGCTTCTTAAGTTGAGCTTCGGCCTCCTTTATATCAGCTAGTAATTGCCTTTAACAAATGAAGTATTTGAAAGGTTAACATATACGCTAATCAAATCCAAATCGCGTGTATGATATTGATTTTTTTGTGCAATCCTCACTTATATTACAAATGCAAAAGTAAATCTGGCTGTCTGTTGCTTCTTCACGTTTAAACCACTGAACCAATTTAGATGAAATTAGGTACTTATAGAGATAAAACAATTTAACAATTTAATTTAAATTTGAGATAATATACGCGATATAATCCGTTAAATTGTTTTATTTCAATGAGTAATAATCGCGGAAACAGAAGAAAATATTACTTACAGAGATAGTTTAACACTTTAGAAAGGACTTACGATTATTTTTAAAACCTTCTTTCTCAAGCAAATACATTTTTCATTTCTTTTTATTTCATTACGAGTTTTTATCCCGAGAAAATACACGATTCCCAAGGGATAAAAAAAATGGTAAATGACGCGGATGAAGCCGCGGAAAATCCTAGTTTCTAATAAATTCTGCCACCTTCATTGACTTATATGTGTATGAAAATTAACGAAATACGAGGATTATCTTACGCCCATGTCGATTTGCCTCGTTTTTTAGAGCATAAATAAATAAATAATAAGTTAATATTACATTATCGCTAAAAAGACAACAATTGACATTAAGATCACCAGAGAACTTAGTCTTCACTCAACTTACAATATTGACTCTCTAGTACACTACATGCACTGTTATTCTGATTCTGACCTAGAGTTGATTAAGAACTACAATATTCGTTGTTGACGGCGAGTTGCTGAGCAAGAAAGGAGCCGACTCCACCGTAGCTGTGGTGACAAGGCTAGTGGTGGTACTCCATCAGTCAGGGTCCCGGTCAGCAGCAGTGTTACCTCTTGCGCTCCACGTTGCTGACGGCGAGGAAGCGCGCCCGCGGGTTATTCCCGCCGTAGCTGCGGTAGCGCGGCGCGGGATGGTACTCCGTGGAGTCGAGGGTCACGATTTTGCTGCAGTTCGCGGGCACATTCTCCACGCGGTCCGACAGGCGCTGCGCGTCGGCTGTCATGATACAGAAAATAATAAGTGCGGAGGCGTATGCTCTGTGCCAACTAAACTACAGAGTTTAGTTAGCGAGTCTCCGGTTGTCATTATCAATACGAATCGTTGCATTCTTGCGTTTAACCGGGTTTATGCCGTCTGCGCCACCGTGAGCATTTATGGAACTAACTAAACTAAGCACACCCACCCTAACAGAGAGAATGTCGCAGTTTCTCATCTATACTAAACTTGTAAAAATTAAATGACTGTACATTGAAAATATAAAACTTATATGGACTATTTGAAGCCAACTTTTTTTGTATGTGTCATTATTGGGCACACGGGTAGCTGGGTATTGACAGGTTGTTATAGGATACTCTTTACCCAACTACGCTGAAGAAAAGAGGGGTTATGACTTTTTCTCCTCCGCGAACGAAGTTGCGGTCACCTTCTGTTATTAGTTTTGATAATGATGTCATAATTTTTACACTCAATTTTTGTATTTAAAGAAATGGCTTTAGGTTAACAATTAGCTGTGCGAATATTGTACTTATTATTAAGTCGTGGAGCGTTAAATGTGTTATGTCAAAAGAAGATTTAATGAAAATTCAATCACGATGAATGTGGAAAGTTCTAAATTAAAAAAAATCGTTATGGCCCCTCTACATGATCGCCGAGCACGCGGGACGCAGCAATACGTTAGAATGAGATGGAAATATATGGTGATCTTTCTAACATATAACCGCGTCCCATTTGCTCGTCGATGATCGGCGATCGTCTAGAGGGGCCATTAGATGCACGCGTGTGCGTCTAGCGCGCTTCACGGGTTAAATGTTCGTATACAATGCAAGTTGTTGTAGAGTAATAGTACATTGTGTACCAAGGGTGGTAAGAAGGGAATTACGAACGAGTCTATTAGAAGGTGACTCGGGTTTGTAATCCCCTTACTGCCCGTGATGCACACAATGTTTTTCATCACTTTTGCGAGGAAATAAAAAAAAATATTTTGAAAAAACAACAGTCAAACAAATTAATGACACTCGCTAAAAGAGATTGTCAACTTTTTTCAATAACTCTTTCACAGATAATACTTCGTTTACTTTTCAATCTTGACAGGCCTACTGCCAGATCGTACCAATATTCAAAATAAAATTTAATACAATATCTGCAAAACTCTATGAAATAACAATAAAATATAAAAATATACCTAATTCAGTTAAATGAACCGTATAAGTTTTATAAACAGTAAAATTGGTTTATAGTCAAGTTTTTAACATAGAGAATAAACCTTGGCTGATTTGAAACCTCCTTAGTCTGAAATTACGTACGAGTGCATTCGATATTATAAAACTAAACTCCATTGGGAGTTATAACAATCCCTAACTCCCGTATCGGCTAAAGCTGCTCTACACGCCTGCGTGTAATAACACCCTTTACGAGCAAGTGTGATAAAAACAAATGAACTGAGTTCTCACCGTGGTCGGGCACCATCAGGATCCGCTCGACGCCGACGTTGTCGATGAGGAAATTGGCGACCACCGCGTCGTCCACCACCAGCGAGTCCAGAGCCGACACGTGCGGGCCCGCGCGCACCACCTGCGCGCACACCACATACAGGGTTAGCCAGTTTAACTAACTTATGTATCGCCATTATATATAGCCCAGGACCATTCACACAAGACCACTGTCAATCACCATACAAAAAGCCGTTCCCTCCCAGATATATTGTACATCATATATAGTATAGGTGTAAGCAATTATGTATGCATTATTTGCTTGTGTGTCCTAACGCTCTCAGTACTGAATGTTTTCCCCCACTGCACCATTTTCATGCTTCTCTGTTTGGCCCTATGGTTGACTGGATAATGCCTTTTGGCATTAAGTTCGCCATTTGTACTTACTTTTGTTTTGTGCAATAAAGTTTAAATAAATAGTTACCGCGCCAACTCTGGAAGTATAAGAATTATTTTATACAATTGGGATTTGGGATGTTGATATAATTTTTGACAACTTTTTTTAAAGAACGACCTCTCAATAATAATAATATTTTTTATTCAAATAACATAATTACAGTAATCATTACTAATAAGCTAAATCATACATATGGACAATAATAGAGTATGCCTGAACTAGGATTCCCTGTGTTTCAGGCAATGTAGGGCTGACGTAATTTAACTAAAATATTCAAACTATAATACAATTTAATTCTTATTCACTACTAAAATAAAATACAAACTTTGTGAGCTAAGCTAAAACGTTTAAGTGCGTACTCACACATACGTTAATAGTTTTATTAGATATTGCTTGTTGGACACTTTGAATGAGGTACGATATGCTAATATTTGCGTCAGCAGAACTATAAACTGGGTCAAAGTCAATGTTGCATTAATCTTGTTGGTTTGTTTGCATTAAAAACACTGAAATTTTTAAGTTTTTAAATGTACTGCGTTTATTTTGTGTCAGTACGGTTAGCGGGTTACGGGTTTGCAGCGTTCAACATCACACAATTTAGAGTCAGCTGTCAAGTTATCCAGGTCCGAAATTAATCTATTACTCATACTAGGATAACGTGAAACAAAGTCCCAGCAAGAAAAATAATAGAAAAATTGGCAAAAAACCCACTTCAATAGCATAAAAAATCACTGAGATACTACAATATTAAAATCACATTTTTGGACTTTCGCAAATAACGCTCCATACTAAAGCCTAGGAATGTGTGACGTAACACGTTCCTACCTTGTATGGGGAAATTAAGAAATTGTTCTGCAGCTATGTTTAAACTTGCGTTTATCGAAATGGTTTCAGAACGAAACTTACCATACATTTCATGGGTTATTCAATGGTATTATTAGTTATAAATATTTTCATACTTTAAAAATAGACTTTCCCATCCAACTTTAAAGACTCATAAAACAGGATACACGCAAGGTATCGACTCAATTTTTTTAATTATAGAAACTGTCACTGCGCATCGAAATTGTATTTTTATTTGAGTACAGTCAACATCCCAATTAAATAAATAAATATCAGGGACAGTCTTACACAAATCGACCTACTCCCAAACTAAGCAAAGCTTGTACTATGAGTACTAGGCGGGCGATATACATAATATATAGATAAATTATAATACTTAAATATATAGAAAACATCCAGGACCCAGCAATAAACATTCGTGCTTATCACACAAACACTTGCCCTGGCCGGGATTCGAACCCGGCACCGCTAGCTTAGTAGGCCGTTGTACAACCCACTGAGCTAAACGTGTCGCCAAATTATTCAAGTATACAAGTGTGACACCGTAATAGGCACTTTACTTTTTTTAAAGTAGGTCTTAAAGTATTCATTATTGTCCGATTAGCAGAAAAAAAATACTACCATATTTTTTTAGGAACTAGAAAACTACAAAAGAACATTTTATAAGCTTACTCGACGTAAACAAGCGAAAACGCTGTACGCCATATTAGTCTATAGATTATCTATGCTTTGACGTCACGCGGGTTGTAAACAAACATTTGACAATTTCATCAGTGGAATAACATCGATACTTTCTATTCAAATCAATCAATCAATCAAAATCAATCAATCAAAATATTCTTTATTCAAGTAGGCCTAGTTACAAGCACTTTCGAAATGTCAGTTACATGAGGATGCTGGGAGACATACAATATGATCCAACATTTGCTGCAACGATTAGGGAAACCCGGAAAAACCTAATCAGATAATTTAACTTAAGTATAATATTATTCATAAAATCATCATTTTAAAAATTAAAATAATCAATAAGATAAATCCCAAAAGGATTGTCAATAAAAAATAATAATTTAGAATGTTTCTAGAATAAAATTCTAAATTTCAGAGTATATAAAACAATTAAGATTAAAATAATAATAATACCTTAGGTATTCGTTAAAATAATTATTCATATACCTACATGACGCTATAATTTACATTAATCCCACGCGGCTTCATCATTCATGTAGTCTTGTGTGCTATAATAAGCTTTAGAAAATAATTTTCGTTTCACAATATTTCGTTTCATAATATCATAATTCCAACATTCATGATCGCCCTTATCAATAAAAGGGGAAAGCAGTAACAGTAACACGCGGATTAGAGGTTTTTACAAATAATAAAACGATCACGATCACAACCTCAAAAGTCCGCAAGTCACTTGTGTCATAAATGTCAATGTCACAGCACATGGCTATGCTAAATGGCCGACAGCGTTTTCACAGTTCAAAATTTAAAAAAATATAAACAAATTTTATATTGGAATATGTAGCCATCTTACATTGTTAAAATCTGAAAACGATATATATTGGTTTCGTAAGTCAAATACTACACAAAATATTTATTTATTGCGCTATATTTGATATGAGTCAAGTAGCCTGTTAAATGTTACGATTTAATTATTAATAGCTGTTTATAGTACTATGTGTCTTTGTTCCATTATAACATCGTTAAATGTTTAGTTATAAAGAGCCATCTAGTTTCTGCCTGGAAGACCCTTGCGGTTGAGGCATGATCCATAGTATGGCGATTGACAGTCCTCTTGTTTTAATGGTCCTTGATTTAACGGAACTTTTTCCACTAAATAATGTTGGGGGTCAATTTCAGAGCGTTTCAACCGCACTCATTAGTGTCACCGCATTAATGGTGCCTTCTATTATAGATTCGAATGAGATACTATACCTCCTGTGTAGACGGTACCTCTACACAATATCTCAAAATGCCATTCGAATCTGTAATAGAAGGCACCATTCATGCGGTGACACGAATGAGTGTGGTTGAAACGCTCTGAAATTGACCCTGTTTTTAATTGAAAATTATTTCGAGATCATATGATTTCTAGACGTCAGCGTGATATCTTTTGATATTATTATAAACTAGCTTCTGCCCGCGACTTCGTCCGCCTTAAATTCGTTTATCGCGGATAAGGGTATTTTTCCGGGATAAAATGTAGCCTATGTCCTTCCCCGGGACTCAAACTATCTCCATACCAAATTTCATCCAAATCGGTTCAGCGGTTTAAGCGTGAAGAGGTAACAGACAGAAAGACACACACTTTCGCATTTATAATATATGGAAGTATGGATTTATAGAAGCAATAAACTTTTAAACAAAAAAATAAAACCGACTCCAAAAAAAACAAAAAAGGAAAAAAATAACGCCATAATTCAGTTTCTTCAAATTACCTACAAGTTACTTCAAATTACTTTACAAGCAAGCCATCGTGTCACAACTTACTAAAATCGTCAATTTTCAATATTTTACACATTCTTTATATGGCACCGACGCCAAAATAACATTAATTGTATATACTGTATAGATTGAGTATACAAACGGTTACTTGTAAGTAATTTGAAGAACCTGAATTATGGCGTTATTTTTTACTTTTTAGTTTTTTTTGGAGTCGGTTTTATTTTTTTGTTTAAAAGTTTATTTATTTTACACTTTTTAGTTAACTGTTACTTAAAAGTATATCTCGTGACGATTCGAACAAGCCCAAACACGGCTAGGATACATTATTTTATTACATAGATCTGGTGCCTACCTTCCGGCTCCATCATCAAATCAATTCGATGGTACCATTCTCATCAGGAACATTTAAATTTGTGACTATGAAGTTGCTTAGCTAAATTAATCAAGATATTTTGTCGCCACCCGTAAATCATTTATCATGAGGAGTTCCGATGGCATTCTGTGGTCTTCTGCATCAGTTCCACTTCACCAATTTACACTTTCTGAATGCATATGCTTATTATGTTTCTTATAATACCAAAATCGCTATATGTATGCCTACAATATTTGAGGAGTTCCTTCTATTCCTCATGGATTCCATCATCAGATCTTCACCAAAATTTAATGGGACCAACTGGAAGTACCTTCTATACAACCAAAAAAAAATTTTTGAAATCGGTCAAATAGTCTTTGAGTAATCGGTGAACATCCATAAAATAAAAATAAAAAAACATTCCGTCGAATTGAGAACCTCCTCCTTTTTTTGGAAGTCGGTTAAAAATTATTTTATAGTAGAATAAAATTATGTGTTGACGGGAATCCGTGCGCCCCACCCCAGGCAAGTGACGTCGTGGCGTCTGAAGCACAATTTTCCATTGACGTGATTTGCCGTCTTTGGCGCTCAAATGGTTAATTTTGTAAGAATACACTCACGAGCAAAATAATTGCATCACTTTTCATTTTTCCATCCGCACCCTATAATTAGGTAAACGGGGATCTATTAAAAAAAAATTAATGAGGTTTTGTTAGCTGAAATATAAGCTCTGCAAAAAGCTAAGAAACATGAAAATTTACACATTATTTTTCACATTGTGGGCATTTTCGTGGTTGGTGGGCGTTACCGCCCTAATAAGGGCACAAGTTGAGCTCCCTTTGTCGCCTATTTAACGGGGGTACAGGGGTGGGGGGTTTCAGTCACTTATCAGAAGTCGACCGGTACACATGCCCGCATATTTTCCCGTGAAGAATAACCTGGAAACATGGATACGTAGTCGCCGCAGTCGTCCGTTTGCTGCAAGAGGGCCGTAGCCAACGTTCAGTAGCTGCCGAGCTGAATTTAACGCAATCTACAGTTTGTAGAGTCTACCAGAGGTTCCAGCAGACTGGAGCCTTCACTTCAAGACCAAGAACCGGCCGCAGAAGGTGCACATCGGAGCGGGACGACCGCTTCATTGTTACGTCAGCTCTCCGAGATCGTCACCAGACAGGCGTTTCCCTTCAGCAGCAACTCCGTGAGGTCCGAGGAGTGACTGCCAGCGAGTGGACTGTCAGGAGAAGACTCAAGAAAGCCAACTTGAAACCGAAAAGACCTGCCACTGGGTCCAAGTTGCTGCCACAACACCGAAGAACACGGCGTGAATTTGCCGCAAATCATGTGAACTGGACCATCGAGCAATGGACCCCGGTTCTCTTTTCGGACGAGTGCAGGATGTGCCTGAACGGCAGCGACAGAAGAGGACGCGTCTACAGGAGACCAGAAGAACGATTTGCTGAGTGCTGCATTTCCGAGAGAGTCGCCTACGGAGGAGGTTCTGTTATGTTTTGGGGCGGCATTTCTTACGACGGCCGTACCGAGCTGGTTTTCGTGCCTTCTGGAGGTCGTGGACGTGGTCTGAACGCTGCCAGGTACATTACCGAGATTCTGGAGATGCACGTTGTCCCTTACAAAGGTATGTTTGATGAGGGGTTCACTTTTATGCAGGATAATGCCCCTTGCCACCACCACCTATCTTGCCGAGGTGGAAATCACCACGATGAACTGGCCAGCGATGAGCCCGGACCTTAATCCCATCGAACACATGTGGGACTGCCTCAAACGAAGGGTTCGGAAGCGGAATCTTGCCCCGTCCAATGTTGCGGAGCTGAAGGAAGCCTTGCTGGAGGAGTGGGATGCCATCCCCCCGGATTACGTGAGGAAGTTGATAAGATCCATGCCAAAACGCCTGAATTGTGTAATAAGAGCTAGGGGTGGCAACACCAGTTATTAATCAGTAATAATAAATTTTATGGTTGTTAAATTGTCCTTTTATTCCACGTTTTCATAGATCAATTTTTCATACATTTGCGACAGCTTTCAGTTTTCCTACGTTTTTCAGTCCTTGGACTGCAAGTTTCTTGAAAGTTAATACATTTTCTACTGCATTATATTGCCAGCTTTCATTTGGTACCTCACTTGTCAGTCTTGGGTAACAATTTACAAAGTTATAGGGTGCAGATGAAAAAATGCAGTGATGCAATTATTTTGCTCGTGAGTGTAGAGTATGCTTAAAATGTTCATGTTCAATATTAAAATATGAAGTTTTGTTCTGATTTTATGGCTATTTTTAACTAGATCACTTAATTTGCCCAACCGGATACTTTCTTTTAGCAAACTATTCATCCCAAACTGCCTCAATTCCCAAATGTTTCATTTCCCAAACTCGCGCTTTTCTCCGAAACCGGAGAAAATCCAGATATTTTTTTAAGCCATTGTGTAGAGCCCAATAGGTTAGGTTAGGGTTGTTTCATAGAAATTCTGAAAATTTTACTGTTTTCGAAAAAACCTAAGTTTGGGAAATGAAATATTTGGGAAGTGAAACAGTTTGGGAAACATAATTTGCCAAACATTAGTAAACCTTGCCCAACGCTGTATAGTGAATCTTGGGGGTCGAAATGTTGAGTTTCATTTCACTCCCACTCAAATTATGAAATCAAGAGGAAGAAAGAAAGATTTATTTTAAAATATACAGGGATGCTCACTTAAGTCTAGAAAAAACAAGAGTGAGTGTTTGTGGTATTTTCAAAAAGGAGCCCACTCACCATGTGTACTGACTCTGATTTTCATTGGGTACATTAATAGAATGTGACTTCTAAGTTGTGATACAAAATGTTACTTTCCGAGACTACACAATGACAACCAACTTTTAGTACGAGTCCAATTTTAAAACCGTAAAATAATCGCCTTCGCCATACAAAACTTGAAACTAACCAAAACATATGGGATTTAATTTTTTTTTTAATGATTACGATGTATATCTTATACTAAAAGTCAATGCACATTCGAAATAAAGTAACGATAATAACAAAAATGGAGAAAAAAAACTAAATTAAGCAACAATAACACGACGCTAGTGCAGGGTAAAGTTAGACAAGTTAGGTAGGGCTGCATCGTCATTGACAACGAAGAAATGTTGAATGGATTTGAATCTGTGCCGTGTCCCGCGGATACACATGCTGGCAGCTCGGATTATCGAAATCATAATTTTGGATCTTAGCCAGCCTACTACACTAGGTGATCTGTCCCACCGATCGGCGATGGCTTCACCGAGATGTTTGATGAAGGCGGACATTTGTGGAGCGAAGACTCCGTCGACGGATGTGACGAGGGGGGAGAAAGTTGCATGACGCTTTTCACAAGCGTTCGAGTATTTTCTTCTCTTCTTGGGCGGATTTTAGTAGTCATTGTGCGTAGCCTTAATAAGTAACATTTTCTATAATGTCTTAGAAGTCACCTTGTATATGGGCGATCTGTCTGTCAGATTGCTTACTTTCAGAAAACCCACACCTTCACCATCAGATTGTGATTATCGAAAATCTTATTTTTGGAAAGGATTCATCCATCGGATTCTGTTTGTCTATCCGCACCTCGGCAGGCAGTTTATTCTTTTCCTTTAACAGGTCAGTCCACCTAGCCGGTGCTGGAGTCATAGGTCCTGGCCCGTCACGACTGTTTGAACATCAAGTATTAACAGAAAATGACCGTTACTAGAGTCTGTTCCTTTAGATATTTAAAAGTTAAACAAAAAGAACAAGTGACTCGTGTCATTCGCCAATCAAGGTAATGTTTTGTACCTACAGTCAGCATCAAATAGTATGTAACATCCACAAGCGCCAAATACATTACAACACATCTTTATGGCACTTTCAGCAAAAAACCCGCGCGTCATCGGCCCGACTTACTTCAAGCACTTACCCGCCGATTTAAGGAACGAACCGTGTGACATCACATTTAAGCGCAGGCTAAGAAACCTTTTGTTGGAAAACCCTCTGTACTCAGTAAATGAGTATATGGAACTAAATCTATAATCTTATTGAAAGTGACATTTTATTAATTGTATTTTTTATTTTTCCTTGTATTCTTTAGGAGATATGACATTGTTTAAATTATCTTTGTTTTCATTTTATTTTAGCATATGATGACGATCCTTTTTGGGTGATACTACATTTTATTTTATATTTTATTTGCCTGTTGACTTCCCTTATTTTAATTTGACATTGTAAACATTATTTTATTGTTATTATTTCTTGCATTATTTCTGACGATCATGATGATGATATTAATTCGTATAATTTTGACATTAAGCAAATTTGTAATGTAATTTTTATCGTGAAATAAAATAATCTAATCTTATCTATTGCTACAGGCATAAAGATGTGTGACCATATATTTGGCACTTTGAATGTTACAGGCTATTTGATGCTGAGTGTACGACGCCACAGGTTGAATGATCCGAGTCACGTTGTTTTATTGTTAACCTTTTGTATGTACCCCAAAAAACAGATTATAGGGTTGGTTACAAAATAAAATAAACCTTTTGAGCGCCCAGCGTGTTCACGGGAAACCGTGCGCCAGACGCCAATAAACCAATTCTATGATACAGAATAACGGGAAATGACGTCATGGCGTATAAAGGACATTTTTCTGTTGACTGTGATTTGCCGTCTTTGACGCTCAAAGGGGTTAAGTTTTTGTTAAACTTTTCATTTTTGTGACAAACTACTTCCGACTGTACCTTTCATTAAACATCTATCAACTACTCACCGAGACGGTTCTTAAGAGCCCAAACTCGGTAGGATTGCGATATTCTATTACGTTCCTATGACCAACTTCCGACGCCATCATGATATCAGCTCGATGGTGTCATATTGCACCTAACTTACACAAGTATGGACTAGTTTTAGCTCAATTCTAAACCGGGAAGTGGGTCAAATTTAACTTGCAAGATTTGTTTGCATAGTTACTGACAATAGTTACAGGTGTAACTAAATAAAGCTTGTAATAATGTATCTCTTGTTACGCTCAATTTGAGTGACAACCCGACACGGTTTTTAATTGCAGTTGTAACCTACCTGCCGCGAAACGTCGTGCTGTTTAGAAAAGAACTTGCTGCACGTCACGCTGGGCTTGCTCTCTCTGCCGTAGATCTAAAAGGAAGGGCAACATGTCAGTACGTGTATAATCAACGTGGATTATTTACGGTTCCGTAGCAAAAATGGAACCCTTATAGTTTCGTCATGTCCGTCCGTCCGTATGTCACATTGATGAAATTTGGAGTATTCCCCTCTCTTTTCGAAACGGTGTGTCTAAAAATTAGACAAAACTTAAAATTGTTTTGAACATGATCGGATATACCGTTTTTCAATTATTGACGAAAAACGGCGCTTCTCAATAAAAGGACGTAAGTGCCGTTGGGACACGCTCTTTTGCTAGTGCACTTTTTCATATCGCATTTTTTTCATCTACAGTGCGCATTTTTTCGTATGAACGGCTGCGGAACCCTACGCTGAGCATAGTCCGACATGCTCTTGGCCGGTTCTCGGACTGCAAGGAATCACAATTCCGCTTCGTCCGAGTGATCGGTGTACAGTCACCGGCATCAATATCTGCCATAACAAAGCGGGTGGGTGCCCTAGATCACAGTATTTTATAGTTATTCGAAAAAATCTTCCCTATTGTATGTTGCATGAATGAGCCTGTAATAAAGCAAAATTACAAAAATCATGCACACTTTACATTACATTACCTGTCCAGAAAGTCAAATGCCGTTACTCGTAAATTTTGAAGCACGGGACATATCTGTATGTCCTTATTTTAGGACTTTGGGTTGACATTTAATAAATTAAAACATTTACTTGGGCCATTTGTGGTCCTTAACAATAGGACGTTGGGTCTTACGTGGCTATACCTAAAGGGTATCATCAGCGGGACGCTATTACTAAACCTTCTGGCGGCTGTCTGTCTGTGCATCTGTTTGTCACTGGGTTGGCAACTCTTGATCCAGAATTGGTAAACACTTAAAATTTTCACAAACGTGTATTAAAGTAACAACATATACTGCTCCAAACAATATAGGGGCCATACAATTATTTGATCGTAACGTGACAATGTATATCAGTTGGTAAAAAATATTTTACAGACTCTCCAGCTAAAAAAGCTTTTGTATTTGTTTAGCTAATAATCGATTAATTAAATAGTCAATAGTTTTATTTATTTTAATTGAGATAAAATTTGTTTATTGTAACCACAAAAACTGAACAGAAATTCTCCGCGCAAAATTGGCCCTTATATTGTTTTGAGTAGTATACAAATAAAGTAAAACAATAAAGGGGACCCTTTATTTACATACAACAAAACATGTTTATTCGGCGTTCTTTGCCTAAGGTGGTACCAATGGCGTGGTGTCCATATAAGCCGATTCCCACAGCCTTATTCTTTAAATTTGAGTAAATGAATACGCTTCGGCTTTCTTTGTAATTTTACTAACGTCACGCCTCTTGGTGGTACAGAACAGATCCTGCACGAGACTAACTGGTACTTCGCTGTTTTTCTGTGTCTAGGTTTCTCAAATAACGAATGCCCAGTAGGTTTCTTTACTGTAAACTATTCCGCTCGGCATTCGTCCGTGTACAATTCCCCGTTTGACTCCCAGTGGCGTGCACAACACATCGTTTTTGGCCAAGGTAGGTCGTTTTTCTGTGCGATATGGAGCCATGGTCGTTGAGGGTGGGCAGTGCCTTTGTGCCTGTATGGACCTCAGACGAACCTTGTTCATGATATCGAAGAGCAGCACGCGGTCCTGGTCAGCATTCACAAGAAAAGACTTGATGCTGCTACCCAGCACGTGCTCTAGGGCTCCGCCCCACTTCTTCTCGCGCACCTTCAGATGAGCCCCTGCGATAAAAGGACATTTTATGAGAGATTAACTATAGTGCTTCATATTACAATGACCATTTAAAAAGTGGACCGTCCATTGCCATACTACGGACCGCAAGGAGATACTCTCTGCGGGCGCCTTCTGGTGGCGCTATAAAACTGAACATTTCACGATGAATTGAACAAAAAAAATAGTACAGTAACAATTAGTTTCTGAACAGTTAATAATAAATAAATCGTATCATTAAAATACTGTGTCACGCCCGCAAAGTTGAATATTTTTTTAAGGTCTACAAATTGGATGTTCCAAAGCGCTATAACAATATAGAAAATGCACTCACTGCTTGAAATTATCGCACACCTCAAACAGTAGACACAACATGCTTCAATACAGAGAACAGTTCAGTTTTAAACATGAATACTAAAAACTGTATTAAAAAAAAAACTATGTATGTAAAAGTAATTTGTTAGCTTGTTTAAGTTTTATTTAATAATTCCGCATACAACCTTCCACTTTTCATTAATAGGATTCTGCCCATCAACTTAGCGGCCATTATGTCCTCAATATCCTTGAAGAACCTCTCTCACCGAAGTTTCTGGAACAAAAGGTACTACTAACCCACAGGGCCGCGCGGCTTGGCGGTGAACTGTCCCTTGGCCGCGGCCTGCTGCACGGCGCGGCACAGCGCCGCCATCTTGCCGCCGTACACGCCCAGCGAGTCGTCTCCGCGAGACTCCAGCTCGCGCAACTCTTGACGAAGTTTCACTGGAACGAAATACTTCGGTAAAAAGTGTTCGGCCACTTTCTATGTGTTCAAGGATTTCGAATATGATTTCTATTTGCGTTTAAAAATGGCATATATAGCTCATAAATAACATAAATAAATAAAAACGTCAATCGTCATGGGAGTCGTTTTCACGGTTTTTGGGGGACACGCGCCCACGCTGTACTACACTCGCGCGGCCCGCTCGAGCCTGGCCGCCGTGTGCGCCGCGTGCTGGCCGCTCTGCGCGTAGTCGTGCTGCGCCGTGTCGTACCGCGCACGCTGTACTACACTCACCCAGCTTGTCGCTAGCGCGTCGGCGCGGCTGCGCGGCCCGCTCGAGCCTGGCCGCCGTGTGCGCCGCGTGCTGGCCGCTCTGCGCGTAGTCGTGCTGCGCCGTGTCGTACCGCGCACGCTGTACTACACTCACCCAGCTTGTCGCTAGCGCGTCGGCGCGGCTGCGCGGCCCGCTCGAGCCTGGCCGCCGTGTGCGCCGCGTGCTGGCCGCTCTGCGCGTAGTCGTGCTGCGCCGTGTCGTACCGCGCACGCTGTACTACACTCACCCAGCTTGTCGCTAGCGCGTCGGCGCGGCTGCGCGGCCCGCTCGAGCCTGGCCGCCGTGTGCGCCGCGTGCTGGCCGCTCTGCGCGTAGTCGTGCTGCGCCGTGTCGTACCGCGCACGCTGTACTACACTCACCCAGCTTGTCGCTAGCGCGTCGGCGCGGCTGCGCGGCCCGCTCGAGCCTGGCCGCCGTGTGCGCCGCGTGCTGGCCGCTCTGCGCGTAGTCGTGCTGCGCCGTGTCGTACCGCGCACGCTGTACTACACTCACCCAGCTTGTCGCTAGCGCGTCGGCGCGGCTGCGCGGCCCGCTCGAGCCTGGCCGCCGTGTGCGCCGCGTGCTGGCCGCTCTGCGCGTAGTCGTGCTGCGCCGTGTCGTACCGCGCACGCTGTACTACACTCACCCAGCTTGTCGCTAGCGCGTCGGCGCGGCTGCGCGGCCCGCTCGAGCCTGGCCGCTGTGTGCGTCGCGTGCTGGCCGCTCTGCGCGTAGTCGTGCTGCGCCGTGTCGTACCGCGCACGCTGTACTACACTCACCCAGCTTGTCGCTAGCGCGTCGGCGCGGCTGCGCGGCCCGCTCGAGCCTGGCCGCCGTGTGCGCCGCGTGCTGGCCGCTCTGCGCGTAGTCGTGCTGCGCCGTGTCGTACCGCGCACGCTGTACTACACTCACCCAGCTTGTCGCTAGCGCGTCGGCGCGGCTGCGCGGCCCGCTCGAGCCTGGCCGCCGTGTGCGCCGCGTGCTGGCCGCTCTGCGCGTAGTCGTGCTGCGCCGTGTCGTACCGCGCACGCTGTACTACACTCACCCAGCTTGTCGCTAGCGCGTCGGCGCGGCTGCGCGGCCCGCTCGAGCCTGGCCGCCGTGTGCGCCGCGTGCTGGCCGCTCTGCGCGTAGTCGTGCTGCGCCGTGTCGTACCGCGCACGCGCAGCGTCGGCCGCCTTTTTGGCCGCGGCCGCCGCCTTCTCGAGCGACACACGCTGAGACGCCGAGTCGCCCGAACTGCGAACGAGAGCATGAGAAGCTTATACCCTACTCTGGAGATTGCCACACTAAGCGAACACTGAAGAAAACAAATACAATTCTGAAAGAGATGAAATAATATTATTGCCACGGTTCTGTAGATCGAGTAGCTCCTGCTCTAAAACCGTGCATTATTCACATTTACTTGATAACATCCGCGATCTTCCGCCACACTGCTTCACGAGGTTAACGTGCTAATTGGCGATATCCTAAAATCTGCGTAAAGCGCTATGCGTCTCCTTCATTTAGTTCTCTAAATCGCGTAACTCGTGCTCTAATACCGTCTATTACACAAACAAATAAACCTCGACACTCACTTGATATTATTTATCTCGCGCTCTAAATCCACGATTTTCCGCCGCTCCCGCTTGATGAGATCGTTTTGCTTGTTACTCGTGTTCTGGAAGCCGCGCAGACCTGTCTGCGCCTGTCGCACTTGATTCTCTAAATCACGTAACTCCTGCTCTAAAACTGTGCGTTGTAGCGAGTGCTCGTTAAGCTGAGCTTTTAGAGCGCTAGAAAAAATATGAAAAAAAACATTTGTATTCAACTAATACAGCTTTGGATTTTACCGGTAACTGAATAAATTAGGTACATATAGAAATGTTCAATGAAGCAATCCAAATTAAGCAAAAATATTAAAATTTGAATATTTCTGTTATGTTTTTAGTACTGCAATATCGCTGCAATTCTTTATAAACAGTAGGTATAGAGAACCGCGAACATAAAATATTTGTATACTCACTCAATAGCCCCATTGTTGCTCCCATAGCTCTCCTCCATCTTGCTTAGTTTCTCCACCAACTTATCAATCTTGGCCTTCTGCTTGTTCTGCTGCACTTGAATCAGCTGTGCTTCTCGCTCGTACTGCACTATCTCGCTCCAGTAGTATTCATTCACAAGTTCTTTCTCTTGAGCGACGATCTCACTGCGTGATTGAAGTCGGTCGTGAGCTGCTTTTAGCTTTTTTAATTCTTTCTTCACATCCTCTAGAGCCTAAAAAATCAAAAGTATAGTAAAATTGTGTTCAAGATATTTTTCAAAAAAAGCTCTATTGATGTTTGTATCAAGGAAACTCTTTTAAAAATGAGTGCTATAAAAACAACAGGTATAGTAACACAAACTAGTTTTTTTTTTTTATTAATTGAATCCAAAGAATTTCCACTGATGAAATTAAAATGAAATTCTCAGACCAAGAAAAAAAGATAGACATGTCATTACGAACAATCTAGTGAGGCCACAAAAAACCATGCCAAAGCCAACTTCACGCGATACAAATAGAAACAAACCATGTGTGTGAAGTTGTCTGATTTGTTAAAACCATGCTAAAAAAACGGCTTCACAAGATTGTTTGTAATGTCTATCTTTTTTTCTTGGCCTGAGATGAAATTAAATCATATATAATTTATTAGCAGAAAAAGGGTTAGGTACAGTCTTGAATTACATTATTCCACCTTTTTCAGCTGCAAGCTGTTTCTAAACAGTATGCAAATATGTTGACAAAAGTTTATGCAAAAATATTAATTATATAGGTTCCTTATATTAGTAGGCACTTATAAGATAGCAATGATCATTGGTTCTTAAAACAAAGTTCAGTGGAACAGCTGGAAGAGTACTTATGCCTGAACACATAAGTACTCTATACTATACCTAGATAGATTCCAAGTCAGAAGTCACTGTACGCGAGATTTATTAGGGGACTTTTTTTAAACCTTCTAAACATATTCGTCATGAAGTCATGTTAAAACCAACCTCAGACTTCCTTGTCCAGATACTCTCCGCCATCTTGCAGCTGTCCAGTGCAGAGTTGTAGTTGGTCTCTGTGCGGTCCAGGTTGGTGGCCTTCCGGAACAGACTGAACTTCTTCTTTGAGTCCGAGGCGTGGAAGCTGCGGGCATCATCCTGGTTCAACACTGAGATCGGATTGTCCACCTGGATGTCATGGGCAGTGATAATGTTGTTCACCTCATCGAACTTTGTTGAAACCACTTTTCCTGTTGAGGGTAAAATATTTTTAAAGTGATTTACCACCAGTGGATAATTTTAATTTCCTCAACACATGATCACACAACAGATCGATCAACATTTTGTCTCCTTGCATTTGATGGATATAAAATAATCTATAAGTTTATTCAGGTAACAGCATTTTCCTGGAGAAAAAAGGTTATGCGTTTGTCACTCTTCTGTCCACCTATTTATATGCAAAAAATTCTATCTATCCCTTTCTATACTACTTATTGTGTTTGTTTAATATATATTTACAATACTTCTGTTTCCAAGCATTGCGCCACCTACTTATACATACAGATATTTTTTCTCAATGTCTCCCACTCACTACTCAGCGGTTGACTGGAAGAGATCGCTGTTCAGTGTTGAGACCGCCTGTTGTTTACCTCTCCTAAACTGTACTGTTTTCTCTATTCTGTGTTGTGAGCTGTGCAATAAAAAGTTATTGTATTGCATTTCCGCGTCAGAGCACATTAGAGCAGGACACACTAGACCGGCGGGGTTATTGCCTAATGAAATTTTTACACTTGGTATCCGAATCAACTGTCATAGCCCATACAAAATCATGACACTTGATTCCGATTGCCAGCGTCAAACGCAATATCCCCCATATTACGAGAAAAAAGCTACCGACCAAAATCTGATGAAATTTTGTAGTCACTAGATTAAAATACATAGTATGTGTATAGTCTGTTTTTGCTTATCTATAAAGTACTAGGCTATCACATGTTTGTTCTCCAAGTTCCATAACTCATAAGCTCTCAGTTAAGTAGACCTAGGTTAAGTGTAATCATATTTTATGCAATTGTTATTATAATGTATGCTTTTACAGTCGAGTACCGCATATAGGCCACATTGCTTGCTGAGTGGCCTAATGAAGGTATGAGACTTAAAAAGCTAATTATGTAACTACACATTGTATACAATACTTTTCTACAAATAACCCATAAAGTACAATAAATTAAATGCAGCTAAAAAAATAATTGCAATAACAAAAAAGAATGCAGTTTTTTGAAATTCATTATAGTTCTGCGCGGAGTTGTATAATACTTTATTATAGTTCAGTGGCATATAATATTAACCATAGCATTCACAGAGTTCTTATTCACAGATTATAGTACACAAGTAGAAAACCCAAATAACATTAAGGTCTATAATATTTTTCTTAATTATGCTTCTTAAATTACTTATAAATTTATTCATACCTGAGGAATTTTTAACTTTGTAACTGGAGCCTCCAGAGGCATTGATGTGTCTCTCAACAGTGATGAAGTCTCCATAGATGTCATGCTTGTATGCCTGCTCGCTGCTATTTCTGATCTTAATTTCTACTGATGCTGAGTTAGCACCCTTTTTTATAAAAGCTGAAATATCAACAATTTGAATTCAATAATAGTCATTATATTCAGAGTATTTTATTGAATATTCAGTTTCTCCTTATGTTTTTAGGAAAGTTTTTTTTTTTCTATGTATGTGAGTGGCAAACTGGCAGACGAGCCACCTGATGGAAAATGGTCATTGTCGCCCATATGTTGCCAACATTTGGGTGTCCTGTTAACTCTCTTCTTGAAGAAAATGGTTAACTGTTGCATTTTCAATGTGAGGCTCAAAGATTTTCTGCAGCATATAGGAATGCATATTATGTAGATATACTTTATTGTATCATAGGAATATCTACTCATGAATATTAACAGCATTAAGAATGGAGAAAACTCTAAAGTCGCGAAAATAAAACCAGCTAAATAACATTTTGGTCCCATAGGTATTAAACTTTTATATAGACCAGCTGATTATTTTATGCAACTTCAAAGTTTGTTGCATATTAAAGATTGTTCATATTCTTCTACTCATGAATCATCACCCAACAACTTACAAAAGACATAATTATAGATAGATATTTTATGTATCAGTTTCAATATTTAACACATTCTTTAGATGGCACCGATACCAAAATAACATTAATTGTATATACAGTATAGATTGAGAAGAAAGACAGTTAACTTGTAAGTAAATTGAAGAAACTGAATTATGCTGTTATTTTTTTACTTTTTTTTTCTTTTTGGAGTCAGTTTTATTTTTTGGTTAAGTAATTTTACTCGTGATTGCGATTATTTGAGATACTTTTCTTTTGCGCCGGGCGTGGGTCAAATTTGACCGGTCTCCTTTATTTAAGGCAACACCACTTACATAATTATTTCTGTGTACAAAATCACAGTACACTAAAACAATATGTTAAATAGTTTAAATTAGATGGTGATGATATTTATAGATGAACAGTTTGGTAGGCAGTCCGGGTATTCCCGGTAGTGACACTACTGACGTCATCAGCGTGTATCTTCGGGCGCTGTCACTATACGTCTCTGGCGGTGGAATAGCCAAGGATTCAAGACTAGATAAACTATAAATTATAATCTATTCAAGGGAATGCTGTTATCAATCATCGCATAAAAGCAATCAGGTAATGTTTAAATTTTATTCATGAAAATGATAACGAAAAACTACCAAGGTCAACGCATATTTATTACTACTTTCAGCAACTACTTTAGTTTATAAATGAGGTACTTACAATGTAAATTGTTTCCTCTATTCGTCGCAGAGGCCCTGCCTCCCAAACCGACGACTAATGCAGTCAAAATTGCACTTTTGCCACTGCCATTGCGCCCAACGACGAAATTAACGTTTTTGTTCAAATCTATCTGTAAATTGTCATGGCAGAAAAAATTGCGTACGTGAACACTGCAAATAGAACCATCCGTATCCGCCTCTACCGTCTCGGATTCCATTTTTCCGAGATCTCCCTCTTATTTTGCGCCAAAATTCCAGTTCACTTCAAACACACACGAGCTGCCAAGAGGTGCAGCAGAAACAAAACAAATGTCATCTGTCAAATCAACAAATATTAATTCAAATCATGGTAAAACCAGTGTCTCCAATATAAGGACTTTCTTTCATTTTGTTGGTAGTACCGGAAAATGTACAGATTTAACTCCGGTAGTAAATTTTTGTCTTATTTGAGATCTCTTTTTTTGACGAGTGACGAAGAGAATGGCATTTCGACAAGCGTATGTGACCACGATACCATTAAAAATAAGAGGGGCTACACTGAAATTCGATATTCGAAGTTCGTATCGCGCCATTTCTTACGCTCTCATGTTAAAGTGTATTTGAGTAAGCGAGATGGCGCGATTTAGGCTGTACTCAAATAAAAATATTTTTTTGATGCGAAATTGTACTTTCTGTGATAGAAAAAAAAAAATTGTTGTCCATACCTTACGTGTAGCCTTTAAAGTTGGGCGGGAAAGTCCATTTATAAATTATTTATTTATCAAAATAATTACACACTATTACAGTTAAACACTAATGCACTGTGAAACTCAGAATACACAACAGACACTATTGCAACTACATTACACACAGTTCACTGAAGAAGGGCGGTCATCCATCGCCTCACAAAACCTCATACATTCGTCACATACTAACATCCAGCTACTTGCAAAAACATCACATTCGGGTGTTGATGCGAGAAGCTCGTTCAAGTAGTGTAAAGCGCGAACAACAGACACATTATGCGCTTTAGGAACTGCCAGCAAATCAAAAATATGAAAATAACTATATAAATAATAAATAACACTGTTTACAGTAACTTTTGTTATAAAACCGTTTCGATCAACACGAGTTTAAACATAGCTACAGAGAAGCTACAGAGCAAAGTTCTTAATTTCCCCATACAAGGCAGGAACGTGTGACGTCACACGTTCCTAGGCTTTAGTATGAAACGTTTTTTTGCGAAAGTCCAAAAATATGATTTTAACATTCTTGTATCTCAGTGAGTTTTTATGAGATTGAAGTAGTTTTTCACCAATATTTCTATTAAATTGACTTTACCGTAATTCGAAGCTTATTTAATTGAGATAGGCTGTACGTTTCCCGCCTGATATTGCTATCTCTTTCTTTTGGTACTACGTCACCAGGCAGTGGGGATGTCTCTCGATTCTCGACATTCTAGATTTGAATTCGGTTCTTCATTGGCGTCTAGTTTCCCGCCGTGACAAGTCACACCGTTTTTGCACTGTAGCAACGTGGTAGCGACTTAGCGAACAAAGGAATAGAACCATTATGTACCTACTTTGGTTTCTAGTTAAGTATACTCGTTTTAACGAACGCAATACTGGAGTGTAACGTATCATTAAAAAGTTATTTGTGACAAACTGTGCACGTAAGTTTAGAATAATATAATGTGATCTGCTTAATTGCATACTACGATTAAGTGATTTATGTGTCAGATCGTTTCCTTTAAGGGTTATTATGATAAACGATCTCCGCAATTGTCTAAGTAAAACTAAAATAAGGCACTCTAACCTAAAAAATATTTTATTTCCTATTTTTGATAGAAACGTTTGATCTGTTAACGACTTTGCCGTTCGACAATTTTGGTTTTGTTGTAAATCCTTTTAAAAAAAGGTAATAAAAAGCTTGTTGTTCGTTTAGAACCATGGACGATGGAAAGGGGACGTGTGCTAACTTTTCGGGTTCACAGAATGCCCCAGTACAAACGCGGGATCAGTCGTCCAGCTCCAGCTCGTCGAGCAGCAGTACCAGCAGCTCCTCTTCATCAGATTCAAGGCGTCGGCGTCACCGCCGGTCAAGAAAAAGGGGGGGCACAAGTAAACAGCTGCATAAACTGATAAAACAGCTGAACGATTTGCGTACACGTGTAACAAATTCTAATGATTTTGATCTCGACAATGCCTCAGTAATTTCTGATTGTAGCAGAGATCTTTACATAGAAAATGAACCCGAAACAGCGCCACCGGCACCGCCGGCACCACCAACACGTACGGAGCCGTTTACTTTTGGGTTAGGTACAAAATTGAAAGAGCCTGCAATGCAGAGCACTTCAGAGGATCAATTAAAACTACTGTGTGAAATGCAACGCTTAAATCACAAAGAATGGTTCAATCTTAGATACTCAGACATTCAAAAAAATTATAATCTTACACCAGGTTATACCGACTTGGAGGCTAACGATGAGGTTAAGGAATACGATTTGTATCCTCATTTGGTTCAGTCCGATAAAGCGTTTGGCGCGTTCACTTTCTGTATGGTGCAGCAACAGGAAGCCTTACATGCGGCAATACAGGACGTTTTATCCTGGGCTCAAGTTGGCGCTGAAGTTTCACATGAGGCGCTTCGTGATAAGTTGCATAGCGTGTTCTTAGGCGGCGATCTTTATAAGGTTTCTGAAGATTTTTTGCAGCTTATCTGTGGACACAGAGCGGAGGTGATACAAATGAGACGCAACGGTATAACAAGACATGTGAGAGATCCGCTGGTTAAATCTGCCTTGCGTAAGATTCCTCCATCAGGAACTACATTGTTTAACGCCGAGATGTTTACGGCAACGATCGAAAAATATGGCGTCGTACGAAAATGTTTTTGGCCACTACATAAGAAGTCTGCTTCGCAAGCAGGTACTTCCAGGGCCACATGCGCACCCTCGCAGGGAACAGCGCCTAAAGTACTCTCGCAAGGTACTCACTGCAATAATGCTCATGCTGCAGGTTACTACCAGGAACAGGGTTGCTCTGGCATACGCTATCCACCCCCGCGGGGTGATTACCCACATTCGTACCCTTCGCAAGGGTATCATACCTCATATCAAGCTGCGCGGTCAAATGCAAGACCAAGCAACGGAGTAACTTTTCGAGACCGTCAGGCAAAGTGCACTGAACAAAAACCGAAAGGACGCAAGCGCCCTTCGTTCCCGGCAGGGCACAAATTTAACAAGCGAAGGAGATATTGACTCAATGCAGTTCAGGGCGGGTCGTCTATCACGATTTGACAAGATTTGGCAGGACTTGGAAGCTCCCGAATTTCTTTTGCGGATCATAAAAGGGTATCGCATACCTTTTCTACAGAGACCGCCACTTTTGTACCCGAATGTTCTCGAGAATTCCTTCCAATGCCCACAGTCAAACGAAATGACATTAGTCATCAATCAGATGAAGTCTCAAGGTATTTTGGAGGTAGTGAAAGCTTCTCCCAGTTTCCTTTCCACGGTGTTCCTTGTGCCAAAGAGCGATGGCTCAGCTCGCCCTATTTTCAATCTGAACAACTACATATTAACAGAAAAATTCAGTTTGTTAAATGTACACCGTGTACCGGATTTTCTTCAGCCAAGAGACTGGTCGTGCAAAATAGACCTGTCCCAAGCGTATTTTCATTTACCGGTAGCCCAAGCGCACAGACGGTTATTACGTCTTATTTACAATCAAGAACTATTGCAAATGACTTGCCTGCCTTTCGGCTTGAGCACAGCACCAAAAGTATTTGCGTCAATCACAAATTGGATTGCACAGACCATGAGGCAACAAGAGATAAGGGTCATCGTGTACCTCGACGACTTCTTGATCGCTCATCAGGACGAGAAAACTCTACGCATCCATGTGCAAATAGTAATACAGAGGCTAGAGATATTTGGATGGATCAATTACGAAAAATCAGCCTTAATCCCCCAGAGAGCCATAGTTTACTTGGGTGTTCTCTGGAATCCTTGGACCAATCAAAAAAGTTTGCCAAAAGAGAAAATACCAAATTTAATCATGAAGGTCCGTCAGATGTTGCGTGCCGATCGCACCAATCGAAAAGATCTGGAAAAGTTGGTGGGTCTTCTAAACTTTCCAAGTTTTGTTGTCTACACAGGCAGACTACATTATCGAGCGTTATTGTCTCTCCTAAATATGATACCAGAGTTGTCAAAGGAAGCTTATGTGATACCACACGAGGCGAAAGACTATCTGAGGTGGTGGCTACAAAATTGCCAAACTCCCTCGCGAATTCACGTACCTCCACCAACACATTTCCTGACTACCGACGCGTCAGATCTTGCTTGGGGGGCTCAATTAGACCATCAGTCTCTCTGGGGTCTCTGGACAAAAGCGCAACAGTCTTTACACTGCAACCAGAAGGAGATGCTCGCTATCCTAAACGTCTTGATCGATCACAGTCAGTACCTGAGGCACTCTACTGTACTCGTTCAGACCGACAACAAGACTGTAATTTCTTACCTACGCAATCAAGGAGGAACAAAATCGACTGCACTATTGAAGCTAACATACCAAGTTTTTCACTTACTACTTACTCACCATATTCAATTGAACCTATTTTACATACCAGGAAGGTACAACAGTCACGCAGATCACCTATCCAGATTGCGCCCAACACCAGAATGGCAGCTCCTCCCGAGATGCACGGAAATGATCTTCTCCAAATGGGGAACACCAGTGGTAGATCTGTTTGCATCGCGGAGAGCTCACGTAGTCTTCAATTATGTGACAATAGATCCGAACGACAGGTCAGCTCTTTTTTGCGACGCTTTCTCTCAAATGTGGTATTTCGATCTGGCTTGGATCTTTCCACCACCTTACCTGATCCCGAAGGTGCTAACTCATCTAAATCAGGCAACAGGAACATATCTGTTAGTAGCTCCGCGATGGGATCGAGTTTTCTGGCGTGCCGATCTCAAAAGCCGCGTCATAGCAGCCCCAATCACCCTACATCACTTGGACAGATGTTTAATGGACGTGACCACCGGTCTACCACCCCCGAATGTTCAGGAGATGATGCTAGAAGTGTGGAGGTGTGGGGGTGGTCTGAGAGGGTGACAGGCTGGAATCCTGATCAAATAAAGCTTCTTCAATTATCTTGGCGTGCTTCTACGCGAAAGACATATAATACAGCATGGAATAAGTGGGTTTTATGGTCGCGCCACCATAAAGTAAATACTACTAAGCCCTCAGGAGCGGATGTTGCTCAATACCTGGCTGACCTTTACCTAGTTGACAAATTGTCTTATAACACCATACTATTATATAAATCGGTAGTATCAACCTTATGTAATACAAATTCTACAGAAAAGCTTAGCGCAGATATCCTTGTCAAACATGTTTTAAAGTCAATAGCTTTGAAAAATCTAGTTCAGAAGGAACCTCCAATTTGGAACATTGATGTCTTGACTGATTACCTTATAAAATTGAAAATTAATCATGATAATTTTTTTGAGGTTTGCAGACAAGCTGCACTACTTCTTCTCCTCTGCTCAGGCAGCAGGATTCATGATCTGACTTTATTAAATGTTGATTCCAATCAATGTGTAATAACTGATAATTCGGTAGTTTTTTGGCCAGGTTTCGGCTCCAAAACCGACTGTGTAAAATATAGACAGTCAGGATGGAAGTTAATTAGTAATGATTCTTGTCAAAATGTGGACCCTGTTTATTGGATTAAGCGGGTAATTTTTCTGTTAAAAACTAGAAGAGAATCAGTGAATTGCAACAATCTTTTCATTTCCTTACGAGGTGAAGTGAAAGGGGCCTCTCGTGCCCTAATAGCAGGTTGGATCAGATCTATGTTAAAGGAAGCAGGCATAACCGCGACACCAGGCAGTATACGTGCTGCTGTGGCTTCAAAGAGCTGGGTAGATGTTAGAATGCCTTTATCACGCAGGATGTAGGAGGAAATAATGACTCTTATAAGGTTCATACATGTAATTAAGAATCTGACATCACTATAGTTACATACTATTAGTTTTACTTATATTTCTTATAATCACGTCTTTGTGCATATCACATAAATTATAGGTTCAGTCATTGATACAGATAACAAATCTACCGCAATACCACAGAACATAACAGTAGATAATTATTCGGTAGAAGATACTTTATCTAGAGGCAATTGGCGCTGCGTAAACACCTTTAGTAAGTTCTACAGGCGAGAAGTTATGTCTGCTTCTTTGCCAAATAATTCATCAAGTATAGAATTTATTTGGTCTGTATTCATGCTATACCAATAAATTGATTAATGTAGCTTATGTCTTTAAATTACAACTAAGTGCCTCATAAGATCCCTCATCACATTGGCATCTTCTCTCCTCCACCAGGCGATAACAAACAGGTCTCAATTAAATAAGCTTCGAATAACGGTCAAGTCAAATTAATAGACGCGTTTTACCTACCAATAAAACGCATATTAATTTACTTACCTTATTCGAAGCTTATGAGCAAGCTCTGCCTGAGGGGTTACTCCGAATTCCGATATTAGAAGTTCGTATCGTGACATCCCTCTCGCTCTCATGTTCAACTGTACCTGAGTGAGCGGGATGGCGCCATACGAACTTTGAATATCGGATTTCAGAGTAGCCCCTCTGGTTTAATTTCGATCCAATGAAGAACCGAATTCAAATCTAGTATGTCGAGAGACATCCCCACTGCCTGGTGACGTAGTACCAAAAGAAAGAGATAGCAATATCAGGCGGGAAACGTACAGCCTATCTCATCTCAATTAAATAAGCTTCGAATAAGGTAAGTAAATTAATATGCGTTTTATTGGTAGGTAAAACGCGTCTATTTGTGTGCGGTCGTTCTATAACATACAACAGAAAAAAGTTGTCAAAAATTGTCAACATCCCAATTATGTTCTGGTAACATTCCAGCAAACGCCATTTTTGATTTGAGAAAATCAGCTAGCGATTGTTGACGATTTTGATTTGATCGTTGTACTCATTATTTCTTTGTTTTATTTCTGATTTCTCCTATTAAACGACCGTCTTCTGACCCTTGGTGGTTAATTCATTGCTGAAGAGAAAAAATCAAATTCAAGGTAAACAACTTTAGCCGTATCGTCACGATACGACTACAAGTTCTCAATAACAAACCATGTGAACATTATTCTGATTCTTATTTCATCATGTTTCTCTAATTTATCGTACATTTTATATTTTCTGCGTGACTTACTTTGAAATCACACAACTCTTGATAAAATTCATTGTCTATTTTTGTAATATTGGGGGTAGATCATTGAAACGCAGAATTTTGATGTTTCTAAACTTTATATTCTAATATAAATCATAAAACTGTGTATGAAACCGTTATTTTTACAATATAGATTGCTTAGTATCGTTTTATACACCTGCAAATTAATGCGAAACTGTAAGGAATCGAAATTGGATTTAACTGATTTGATTTAGTAATCAGTTACAAATTGTTTTAGATATCTACAATGGGTGACTCCCAGGATCAAAATGAACCACCGAAGGACGTAAGTAACATACATTTGATGCTGGCTATCCGAAATATAGTTAAATTATAAAAATATCTTGGTCATCTTTGACCTTCACAATATGAATTTTGCACATAAAATCATGCAAAGTATTTCCTAAATGTGCCAATGATGTTTCTTGTCAATGATGTAAATTAACCCTTATTTTCCATTAGATATTAGGGCATTTTCATTAAAAGCCATACAGTTAATCGGAACTTACATTATACTATGGTATAGTGTTTAACCTGTTATTTTTGTGACTATGGTTATTCAATATTAACCGTCAGTTTTGTGACAACCACTAACAGTTGATGTTTAATGTTTGGTTAAATGAAAATGCCCATTTATTATTATTTTATAAATGTCAGAGACAATCTTACACCAATCGACCTAGTCCCAAACTAAGCAAAGCTTGTACTATTGGTACTATGCAACGATATACATAATATATAGATAAATTACAATACTTAAATACATAGAAAACATCCAAGACCCAGTAACAAACATTTTTGCTCATCACACAAACACTTCCCTGGCCGATGATTTAACAGAGGAAGTATAAACTAACTTATATTGGAAGTAGTTTTGAATCTATTTATCTTGTGTTAGTAACATTTTGGTGTACTACAATGCCCATTTAATATCAGAAATATGTATACACTTTAGTAAGGTGTTGACCTCTTGACCGCCAATGGGGCTATTCATAAATTACGTCATTTCGAATTAGGGGGGGTCTGGACATCTTATGATGGTAGCATGACGAAGGAGGGGTGGGGGGTCATTCCCAAGATGACATCATGTGATGTTTGACAGTCAAAAGGTTAAGGTACTGACAGGCAAAATGTTATATTAACAGCCAAAAGAGTTGGAGAAGTTAGAAGAAGCCAAGCTGAAAGCCAAGTTCCCAAATGCCATGCTGGGAGGAAGAGGGCCTGGAGGACACTCTGCATTTTTACAGAAAAGGCTTGCTAAAGGAGTAAGTAATTATAATAGAAATAAAATATAATGAGATCCAAGATAATAAGTTCTGTTCTAAAGTTCTAAAAGCGAAATTTCTGTAGATTAGATTTAAAAAAAAAGTTTAAGAGGCTATTTGATTGTCAATGAATCTAAACAATTTTTTGTATGGATTTATGTATCTGTGTGCTAGTAATCAAATTCAAATTGTTTAATTGTTTCTGTAAGTAGGCCACAAGGGCACTTTTACAAGTCTCACCCTACGGCATTTCCCAAGAGGAGACCACTGTTGAGAAGAAAGCCGAAACAAACTCAACAGTCAGTCATTTTTTCAAAATAATTCTCAACTATATTGTCTTAGTTATACTTAAAACATTTACAATTGTGTTATAACTAATTTATAATTTGTACACGCAGACGAGATGTACAGATTCTCCAGATCAATTTTAATATAAAATATAAACTAATAATTTTCTCAGAGATGTATGGTCTCTAAGCGTCACAACATGCAATAAAAATGCAATGACTCAGTTGAAGTCCTTTTAGGGAGTAGGCTTTTAAGCTTACTCTAAATCAAGACACAATATTGTTTTTTTTATTACCTAACTGTGCTGAAGTACAAAATAGGGTTATGAATTTTTTCTCTTCCGCGAACGAAGTTTATGTTTACGTTTAGGTCACATCTATTTAGTTATTAAGTCACGGGGGTGGCAGAATAACAGCGTCGGTGACCAATTGTCCTTGTTGGCTCTTGGCACTGACATAAGCTGAGCCACCTTCCCTTTCATTGTTTTGCATACTTCTGTACATCTATTTTATAAATTTTGAAAATTGTAAAGATGTCTATACAAGCAAGATATTTTCAAAAAAATAAATGATACATACTATTTGAAGATTACTAAATAGAAGAATATTAAACTATTTTCGGTACACATCAAGCTGGTCATCCATAGATGGATACCATCATCCAACTGCTTTTAAGGTAGGGTTGCCATCCGTCCAAGTTTTCCTGGATTTGTCCTAGTTTGGAGGCTGCCCGTGGAAATGGACTCCTTTTGTATCAGAGAAAACCTTATTGAACTGTGTAAAACCTAACATGTCCGGGGAAAACTACTAACTACTACTAACAAAAAAAAATTCAGGGTTTTTGAAGTTTTTGTCCGGGTTCGGCTATATTTAAAATGGCAGCTCGGTTGTTAGCCCGGTGTTTTTCGGCAATCATACTGAGAGCGAACATAGAATCGTTGGTACAAAGCCGTAGTGATTTTTTGAAAGCGAGCACTCGGATCTTAATCGGCTGTTGATGACTCGTTCGTATAGTTTCATCGTATGACACATTAGCTTTATACCGCGATAGTTACTGCACTCATACTTCCCTTTCCTTTATATATCGGGACTATGGTGCTCAGTTGCCACATAGTAAATAAATAAATATTTTTTTTTCCACAGCAGAAGTTCTTTGACTCGGGCGACTACCAGATGGCGAAGCAGCGGCCCGGGAACTTGGCAGCCCCGTTCAAGGCGCCCGCTGCGCCCGCCAAGATTTCCACCGGCGACGCCATCCCCACGCCCGACACCGTGCCCGTGCGCAAGACCTCCATTATCCAGCCCAAGTTCCAGCCCTCTAGCCAGACCTCCTAGCCGAGTCTGCCACGAGTAGCCCTAGCCGGTGAACCACCCGAGTGATTCTTTTGTATCTATTTCTTTTGCTTGTTGGCCCGTTCAGACTCTAGGGGGATTTAAAAAGACCAGCCGACTAGTACAACTACACTGCGACTGCCCTATTGTTGACATATGTCTGTCTTGTACTGTACTCACGCAATGGAAAGAGACAGGTATAATTCGCAATGCGGTGTAGTTGTACCGAAATTTGTAATTTTAAAGTGTCAGACAAGTTTCCGATACCAAGTGTCAAGATTTCAGAATCCAATATGATTTTATGAAATGTTCTGAGCGGTGAGCAGGGACTAAATATTCCCTTCCACTTGATCTGAGCTTAAAACCAATAATCTTTCCATGTCACCAAGCAGTTTTGTGCCTAATTGGAAAGCTAGGGCATAAGAACGCACTGAGAAGATTCACTGGTAGTCTGAATGGGCTATGATGGTTATCAAGAGTGTCTTCAGTTTGATAAGGTTTTTTTTCTGGTAGCCGAAGCAACAATATGTGTATTGCTTTAAGCAAGTAGTAAACTGCTAAAAGCTTCATATGATGGAAGCCTCATTCCTAGGAACTTTTCATTTGCCACAGTTAAATCTTTAAAATTGAACACACTCTTGTTAACTTTCCGCAATAGGATATAAACTATGGATTAATATAGTTGCTTTTCTACATCTAATAGAATAGTTTGAATGGTGATAGCAGTTTTTCAATGATTGCCAAATTCAGCGAGCATAAGAGATTTATACAAATATATTTTTGTCATGCTAACTATTTCACAATATGTTTCACGAAGGCTAATGCATTGCTTTTAGGTTAAATGCACCATTTTGTTCAGGGTCCGATTAAGATCTAGGTATTAAGTTGGAACTTAAGACCTGTCTCTAGCTTCTATGTTCCAACCTAGCCTGTATCTTTTAGCTGTGCCCTGATTTTGTGTTAGTATAAATACATCACGTGAATAAGAAATTAGGGTTGCTACTCCTACAGAAATTCCGACAGTATAATGATTGCTTATGAAACTAGGTGTTGTCTGATTGAGTTCAGAAAATGGGGAATGAAGCTCAGTTCTGCCTAGAGCCACATGGCAATTATAATTACTGGTAAGCTGCATATACATTAGAGGCAGTTTCTGGCTGGGACATTTTTACTCAGAGTTGTTTACACATATGTGGGAAGGAACTAGGTGAAAGCATGGCCTGTAATGCATTCGGTACCAGGAGCTATCAATGGATTGTTTGCTGATTATTTGTTTGTCTCAGTTTGACACTGTCTTCAATGTATATGAAGCTTAGGACAGCCCTGAAATTACTATTTACCTAAGCACTGAAAGATTGTTGATGTGTTAACTAATAAACATGTGATTTACAATGTTCGGTCATAACTAGGATGTATGTTGAAATTTAAATCTTATAAGAACAAGCGTTATATTTTTATGTATAAAATTTAGACATAGTCTTTGGGGATTTGTGTACATTGTTGTGACATGTGTTTCATTCCATTCGTCGTTCGCTGTAGCTTGATTGGGTATCAATAAACATAACCTCGACACGGTTACGTTACGATAAGTTTGCACCTTATATTTAGGGCTGCCATCTTGATTATACCTGAACCCGGACAAAAACTTCAAAACGTTGAATATTGGGAAGTTAATCGCATTTTCCCCGGACATGATACATTTAATATTTTCTTCTGTTTCCGCGATTATTACTCATTGAAATAAAACAATTTAACGGATTATATCGCGTATATTATCTCATTTTAGTTCCCGACGTTTCGGAAGCTTTCCAGCTTTCCATCAGTCCTCCCGTGACCATGGAAAGCTGGAAAGCTTCCGAAACGTCGGGAACTAAAATGAGATAATATACGCGATATAATCCGTTAAATTGTTTTATTTCAATGATACATTTAGTTCAATAAGGTTTTCCCTGATACAAAGAATGACCTGGTTTTACATGGACACATGTTGGTAACCCGCACAGACGGCCCTCCAAACTAGGACAAATCCAGGGAAACCCGGACAGGTGGCAACCCTACTTATGTCTATAGCTTAGCACAAAGTGCAAACTTAAAAGTAACCGAGTAATATATTTCAGAAATTAAACTAAATGAACATTTTTTAAATATTAAATGTACCGTCTATGTAGTGGTAATAGTGGGAAGAAATGACCACGTAAAAGTTGTATGGTAATTAAAATAAGCCAGAATCAATGCTTATCTCCCTTTTTTACTGCATGTAAAAATGAATGGAACTACACTCGTATTTGTTTTATCCTTAAGGACATCCATCATCTAAATACTTGCCATCCTGCATGATATATAAGTGTATCCACTCATTAAATGTACATATATAGCCATAGTTGGGTAGCGGCCTTGCTAGCCACTTATCATGTATTAGTCATACATAATCATTCTAAAGTCACAACATTTAGGTGCCGTTATGGACTTATTTAATATTGTTCGCATATCACGATACGGGTATAAAAATTAAAGGGGATACAGTCAGATTTTTTATTGGATTGGGTTTTTTTTTACATTAGTGGTTTAAGTTTTAAAGATCGTTCAGCATATTTTTTGTCTATCGCCGCCTTCTTCATGTGGACAAATATCTACGACCCTCTATTGCGTGCTAACAGTAAGGGAAAATAAAAAGATATGAAGAGAACTCTAAAATGGCTCTACAGGCCAAAAGAGATCATAGAGAACAAACAAAAAAAAAGATATGACGGTGACATATCTATATATAAAAATAAGTTTAAATCTCCATAAATTACGTCAATCAGTATCTTTATATGATAGTCAAGACTCATGTCTACTTAACTGAACATTTTTCTGTCGTGTGATACTTCCACACGTCGACATTAGCGAAATACCTCTTGCTAAAATCAGTAAAAAGTGCAAGATATTTATAAAAAATGATTGAATATCTTCACGCTTCTTAATTTTTTAAGGCCTCCAGTTAAAAACCCATATATTAGAATTAGAGTAACGATCATTGATAGAATAAGCGCTGTACTTCAGCCGTGATGCAATAATCACATTGTTAACTCCATCAAATTAAAAATCTGACTTAGCTGGACCCTGTTCGTAGATATACCATTTGTATGATTGTGATATGGACTTGTATGATCTGTTTTCAATAGCAATAGTATAGGGTTTGTCTAAGTAGAATTTAAAGGGGCTTTAGAGGGATTCTTGCAAATTGTACCAGTTGATTGCCATCGGGGACTGAGCAAACGCCTGTCTCATTCACACATATGTAGGTCAGCTATTCTTGTCTCTTTTTGGGATGACAATCAGCTGATTTTCATTTTATAGAAGTGTTGTGTTAGGTAAGAAATGGTTTATGGCTCTTTTAAATTTTAACGCGCAATCCGTTATTGATTTTATATTTTGAGGGTTTTATTCCGTATATTAATATTCACTACAGCTATTTTGATCATGTTTTATTTATCTACTCTCAAATCTGAATATAGTTCTCTGAATATAATTTTTAATGTCAATGCATAGTGAGATCACCTGAACCAGCTAGCTACATCCTCGGCCCGTAGTCACTTATCATCAGGTATACTGAGGTCAATTCCTGGTCAGTTTATGAATTTAAAAAACCTGCCAAGTGTCTGACATAAATGATGGAGTCGACCTAACCCTCTTGAGTTTTCCTCAAATCGATTTCGAAGTTTCTTTCGCCAATCTGATTAAATCCAGGACCGATTTGGCGGACTTTAATAGGTTCCTGTAAGAAATTTATGAATTCTGATCAGATTGGTAAAAATTGACAATTCGAGTCCAACCGTAAAATTAGTTCTTTAATTTTCTTGTTCACTATCTATGATCCTTTGTTTTATGATGTAACAAGAGATAGATGATAGAACAAAGGCTTGCAGACAATTTAAATGAAATGGGACCTTATTACAGGGTGAAATAACGCGAAATGAACCGCAACTACCAAAAATGTTGAATATAGCTAATTAGCAGGCAGCAGACACTTTTATTTTTGGAAACAATACTGCTTTTATGGATTTTTTAACATTCATCTGCCTTCATTTGAGAATAGATTCAGTAATTTTTTTAAAACAATGGTTCCTTTTTGCTACGGAACCATATAAACGAGGCTTGTTTTATGATACAAATTAATCATGATACTGATATTTTTTCATTGAAACACCCTCCACCGCAAGCGACCTTAAAACAAAGTCTATAAAAAAATTGACAACTTAATACTTCCACTATAATTGGCTATTTTCAATATTCAAGGTTGCCCTTAATATGGCGTTCTATTTTTCCACCCTGTATATATCAGCAGCGGAAACCCAGTCTAACTATGCATTGATATTGTCGCATGACTTTGTACTAAGCAACGAATTCAACCGCTTCGTGGGAACGTACAAACCACTGCGTGTGAGTGTATGCACGCAACTTGTAAAGTGAGAGGTTAGACATTAAAATAAATTCTTGGTAAAAAAATGCACATTTTATTTCAATGCTTATTCATATTACAGGCAAGAACTAACCTATTTGGAGCGCGTTAAACAGAAAACAACTTTGATGATAGACAACAAATATGTGGTTTTGGTGGCTCGGCGACCTTTTATCTACCGTTTCGAATATAGGGTACTACAAGGTTCGAACCATCCTTTCCTTGTTCAAATGTTGGTAGTACGGTAAGAATTCGGTACTAAAAAGGTAGCTAACCTTGTACAACCGGCATCAAAGAGTCTGTAGCGTCCAAAGCACCAAATATATCGCAACACATCTTTGTTCTTTACTACCTGTTGCCAGGGCATGTTACCCGGTTTATTTTCCGTACCGGTGAGAGCCACACTGAAACCCTAACCCATAATAAAGGTTACGCTCGCAAGAACATTGCTCTAACCGGTTAATATCTCGAAGCGGAAAACGGAGCAAAATCCATTTACCGGTTAAAGAGCGGTTCCTCCGTGGGAGCGGAGTCTAGGGTGAATAACCGCTCGCTTAGACAGGATTGCTTTGCTTGCTATGGTATTACATAAAAATTTTCATGTAGTGTCGTTGTGCCACTATCGGCGCGATCCCGTATCCCAACACGGAGTAACCGGATAAGAGAGCGCTTCGAAATAAAGTTCCCAAATCAATTCGTCCGAACGTAACCTAAATAACGAACCGGTATAACCTAAATAAGTACCGGTTTATTTGTAACCGGTTATAAGCCCTGTTACACGCGACTTCGCGTAGAGATGGAATTTATAGGTAGTATTATTCTAATGTTTAACTTTACTGGAAAGTTTCGTCGAGATCCCTTCAGTAGTTTTTAAAATTAAGAGGAACGTACATACATGGGCACAAACTTCCACGTTTATAATTATAATATTATTAGGGCAAGCAGAAAGATACGTGACGATATTTATGGTGCTTGGGATGCTACAGACACTTTGTTGTCAGCAACAAGTAAATCAATGGGCATTTCTCCGAGAATTTCAACCGCGCTGACTTCGGTGGTCGCATTATTACCGGGATCCCGTGAGATATGCATGTTGTTTTCAACTATCCAGTAGACTGCTCTGATTTCTGCCAAACAACGAAGGAACCATGCTGATCTCACAGAATCCCGCCACTAATGCGCCCACCGAAGTCTGAGGTTGGACGAACACGTCAGGAAGTTCTACTAAATAACAATCAAATATTAAATATGACTCGACACCTTAGTTACAGAATGTATGAAAAATAACTGACGGTATCAACTTAATTCACTAAATGCCCACTCCATCGCGATGTAAGATGAACCAGTTCCTTTTGCTTGAACTTGGCTTGACTCGCTGCCGCGTGTCTAGATTGATGATCGTTACCAATCGCAGACCAAGAATCCTTATAGACTTGACATCAGCGTACACCCGTAAGGGACGGACATAACTGTTATGCAGCCAAATTAAGAACACGTTTAAAAATGACTGACAGCTTACCATAAACAACCTACGTAATTTGGGCAGATAACTTTACAAATAATGTTTTGTTTTGCCACCAGCTCAGTTGTGGCAGCGGTGGAAAAGTGAAACAATGACAAAAACAAAAAATAATATATTTCTCTCTGTCACTCTTATTATAATTTGTATACGACCATCTCGTTCGGTATTGGTATTATTATTTGGTTGTCAAGTCTATAGGATTCTTGGTCTGAGTTACCAATGCTATCATAAGGTTGTTTTCAGTTGAACGCGCGAACTCGACACAATCCATTATACAACACTTAACAATGTCCACGAGCGATCTCAAGAGGTATCGGTCTGGGTGGACACTTAATAATCCAATCTTGACAGAACTGCGGTATCAAAGTACAGTAGGCATCAATATTCTGCAGGCAATCTTTATCTATACTTTTATAAAGTTGTAAAAATTAAATCTCTGTACATCGAAGATATTTTCAAAATAATAACTGATCCGGACTATTATTAGATCTCTGAATGGAAAAATATTTTTTGCAGTATTTGTATGTGTCGTGGCTTCATCACGGCTGAACGGATTTAAACTATTTTTTGGCACACAGGTAGCTGGGCATCTAAAGATAGTTATGGGATACTTTTAACTCAACTACGCTGAAAAAAAAAGGTTTATGATGATTTTTTTCTCCTCCGCTGGCGAAGTTGCACTTTCTAGTTGTCTATAAGAATAAATATGTGCTGCGATATATTTGGTGCTTCGGATGCTACAGACCATTTGACGCTGACTGTACAGTACCAAACCCCCTTAGTTCGCGCACGGATCAAAAGTAGAGAGACGATTGAGATTAATACATTACGGCACGTGTCTTAACTATCAATAATATTCTAGGACACGATTTATACAGGGTGTTTGGTAACAGGATGCAAAGCTGAAAGTAGGTGATAGTTTAGGCCATTTATAACATTTTAAGCCAGACATGTCTTAGACAAATGTTATTCCTTTTCTTCGACAATACTAGGAGTTTTCTCTGAAAAAATCTTAGAACTCATATATAAAAAAAAAACATTATAACATTTGTCTAAGACATGTATGGCTTAAAATGTTTTAAATGGCCTAAACTATCATCTACTTTCGGATTTTCCTCCTGTTACCAAACACCCTGTATACAAGTTACTACGTAACAGATAAAACAGAGCGGGCATTCCACTAGAATATCGGGTACGTGACATAATAGTCGTTTTCAAAAAAAGTACATAGTTAAAGGCGCCCCAAAATTTCGAAATGGTATGATAATATGTCATACCTTGATTTCTATATGGCAGTGTTTTGTAGAGATTTATATAAAAGTCGTCACGTCTGCGTCAAAAGTTGTTATTCTGGTGGAATACTCCGGGTTCGCTAAGAGTTCGGCCGCGACCAGCGGCGCGGCAAGCTAATTCCTAATACATTGCGTGTGTTGCTAACTAACTGCTGTACGGTGCGCGTGTCGAGCGCGCAATGAAGAGGGAATTCGCTCGCCGCGCCGCTAGTCGCGCGTTGTGGCCAAACCGTGAGGGTCTATTCAGACGTACCACAACCACGCGACGAAAAGTGGTGACGCAGTGGTTACGCGAATAGTTGCGCTGCAGCTTCTTGCAGTTAAAAAAAATGAGGTAACTTTTTACATAAATCGAACTAGTCCCATTGTAAGCTCCATAAGGCTTGTGTTATGAGTACTAGACGACGATATATATAATAGATATACTTACTTCAATAGATAGAAAACATCCAAGACTTGGGAACAAATATTCATGCTCATGACACAAATATTTGCCCTTACCGAAATTTGAACCCAGGCAACATTACTCCCACTGAGCAAAACCGGTCGTCAAAACGTCGCGTTTTGATGTTGAGTTATGACCACACGGTTGCGCCTGACGGCAATATGTGGTCCGTGTGAATATAACTACTTATTTTCATATAAATTATCGCCTGACCGAGTGACCACGTGATCGTCGTATGGCTTTGGTACGTCTCCATAGACCCTGAGCCGTAAGGTTAGCCTGGACGCGCTCAAGACTCGTGCCGCTACCTAATTAGCTATTATTATTCGAGTTAACAATGGCACAAATGCAATAACACAATGGCACTGGTTAGTACTAGATTAACGATTTGTGAGTAAACGAATACTTTTATTTGCACCTTTGGAATCGACATGACTTCATACTTCCATTCGCATCAAATGTTCATGTTGTTATAGTTGACAGCTCTCTGCAAACAAAGATAAAGTCATTATTCGGGGTGAGATATTGTTTACAAGCATAATAAGTTTCTGGCAAAAAAAACATTTTTGTGACAAGTTTATTGCACTCTACTTTTCTTTGAACACGACGCGCGACTCGTCGAACTGTGTACAGTGGGGACACTCACCGGGCGTCCAGTGCACGTAGTCGGGCGTGGCGGCGGCGTGGTACTCGCGCACGAGCGAGTCGACGACGGCGCGCGACTCGTCGAACTCGTCGAGCGAGTCGCGGAACATCGGCTCCTTGCGGAACACGTCGATGAACGCCTCGCGCTTGCGCAGCTTGTCGTACTGCTGCAGGCACCGGTCGAACAGCTAGGAAATTATAATGTGACCTTAAAATGTACGATTGCAAAATGTATCTCTCATTGATTTCCATATCTTATACCTGGAAGGCCAAGCTTCTGTAAACCAAATCTCGCAAAGCGGGGCTCCGTCGATTTATGTAAATAAAACAATTTAAACGGATTATATGTCATAGTTCCCGACGTGTCGGAGGCTTTACAGATTCCATGTTCACGGAGTAGAATGAGAAAAATATGTGATTTTATGATTCATCAGAGTGATTAAACAGCATGTGCTATTTTAAAGCCCGACCAGGAAAATAAAATACCTGCGCTGGGGGCGTTAAATTAGCAATAATTATAGCAACACTAAGTATGACGTACCTATCAGTCATGTTGACAACATGGTCGGAGATGTTATTTAGAGGAATAGAGTCTAATCCTTCAGACTTTCTATCCGACAAATTCTTCATCATATTGTAAATTACTTTTCTTAAGTGGCTATTAATATTTTTCGGCATTTTAACGCACAAATAACTCACAATATCCCAGAAACAGACCACACATAATCAACACCTCACTTTGACAACAATTGACAGATGGCTATAATGACTCTATAGTTACTATTGCCAGTTGAAGAAATTAGTTCCAATAGTTCTCCGCAATATGGCGAAGTTTTTTATTTTCCTGGTCGGTCTTTAAATTACGTAAGTGGTGGCCATACAAGCTCGTACCAGTCGAAAGATAGATCATTCTAGATGTGGCGCTGGCGGATCTCTTGGACTGAGCGCCGCACTAATGCGTCTATTCTCGATGAGCTCAACATCAAGACGAGGCTCTCTACTGTTTGCACTCAACGTGTACTTAGTTTCTTCGACCTCCTGAGTAGGGCGGGTCGAGAGAGTATGGAAAAGCTTATATTCACTGGACGCTTGGTAAGGAACAGCGGACAGAATAACTTCGGCAACTAAAGGAACATTGCAGACCAGCTTGCACCGAGTCCAAGACTGTGCGGCTTGGAGAGCGTTGGTGAAGTGTCCGCGGTCGACACATCACTCAGTCATGAGTATACGTCAAAGAAGAAGGTGGTGATGTCTCCGGGTTAAAAATATATAAAAAACATAATTAAACAGCCAGGTTTCAACGGCTGTTTAATAATAATAATAAATAAATAACGCAGGGAGAAGCTGACAGAAATCGACCGAATCCCAAACTGAGCAAAGCTTATACTATGGGTATTAAGCGACGATATAAATAATAATACTTAAATACATATAAAACATCCAAGACCCAGGAACAAACAATCGTGCTCGTCAAACAAACACTTGCCCTGGCCGGGATTCGAACCCGGGACCGCCAGCTTCGTAGGCCGTTGCGCAACCCACTGAGCTTAACGTGTCGTCTATAACGTACGTTAATTATGCTTTTTCCCCAAGATTTAAGTCACCTACGGGTCCCCTAGCGTCTTTAGTAGTACTGTACTCCAGGGCAGTCGTACAGACAGCAACGCACTTAAACTTCGTTTATTTAACATTAGAAAAAGGGTAAACAATCTTGACGTGTCTTTTTATTGAAAAACACTTCCGAAAAATAAGTCACAGCAATGTTTGCTGTAACAATAGGCTTTAGTCCCAAAAAAATATAATTAGTACGTCAGTCAGATTATCAGAAAACATTGGACACGTATTTTTCCTTTTGTCAATGAAATAAAAAAATATGAAAATATAGCCCGTTAAAGTTCCCCGTGACGTAATGCGCTCCCACTCCCAAACTTTGAAGCACTTTATCCTTGTCTTTTTTTGTTTGATTGACAAAAGAAAAAATACGTGTCCAATATTTTTTGATAATCTAACTGAAGCTCTGATTACAATAATATTTTGTACCCAGGAAACTACCATATTATATATCAAGGATGTTAATGTACATTGTTTTGGTTTCATATAAGTAATAGGTACTATTTTTTAAAGCGTTTATCAATAAAGAGACACATCAAGATTGTTTACCCTTTTCTAATGCTAAACAAAACGAAGTCTATGTGACTACCTTATGTTAATGTCCATAAGGTCTACCTGTGGTCAGTTAAGAAGTTTCATCGAAAATTTAAGCTATTTTAAGTGAGATTTTTGTCAAATTTAGTATAAGAAACAGGCTGGTTTTCAGATATGTGTTTTTTGGCTAAATATAACCTATTCAGCGCCTGACGCGGATACATGTTTGTTTAAAATTTCCTCGATAGAAAATAAATCAGAAAACGCGTCTTCATTTTCCGTTCTTTGTCTAGATTGTACAAACGACGGATTAATAAACGGCAAAATTATGTTAAAATTACATTCTTCTCTCTATCTTTTACGTCACTAACTTGAATGTTAATAAAACATAATAATATCTTCGATTTCATTGTACTTTCACATCTGGCGCTCACGCCAAGAAACCCCAAGTTTGTAGTATTAGCTTTCTCTTTCTTTGATGCGTGCGAGCAATAAATGCGTCCCTTTTTACAAATTACGCTCATCGGCAATCTCGGCGTTTGGGCTTGTTTTTTCCTTGACGATGCAGGGCCTTAAGTGTGTGGCTGATGGCCCCAGGAGCTGGGGAACTCACCGAGCTGATGTTGGTGTGGTTGGCGAGCAGCAGCCCCGACACCTTGTGCGAGGAGTGCACGTGCGGCGAGCGCCGCGACAGCGCCACCTGTGCAATATTCACGTTAGTTTCGCAATAGTTAAAGTTACGAGTAGCGGTGTATCGACTCGGTTTTGCACGACGAGTCAGATCGAGTTACGCCGGAACCGAGCCAAACCGAGTCAAGTTGAATAGGCTTGTGTGCTAAATAGTACATTACTGCAGAGGCTGCGAAGTAGGGGATTGCCGACGATCCCTGTTCGCGCCGAGGCTTGTATAGTGCTTTTCAAAAACATGCAATGAAATATTGACGTTGTTTGATTATCGGAAAATATTGGACACGTATTTTTTATTTTGTCAATTAAACAAGAAATGACCAAGATACAGCCCGTTAAAATTCCCCGTGACGTCACGCCGTGCGACCGTTTTTCGCACGGCGTGACGTCATGCGCCCCCACTCCCAAACTTTGACGCGCTTTATCTTTGTCTTTTTTTGTTTGATTGAAAAAAAAAAACGTGTCCAATATTTTTTGATAATCTATCTGACGGATTAAATAGAATAAGGTTTTTTTTCTACCCTATTGGGATGTTGATAAATTTTGGCAACTTGTTCCGAGACCGACCTCTCAATAATAGAATGAGGAAAAAAAACTACTTCAATCTCATTAAAACTCACTGAGATACCACAATGTTGTGTGACGTCACACGTTCCTACCTTGCATGGGGAAATTAAGAACTTTGTTCTGCAGCTATGTTTGACACATCACTCGTTTAAGTGTACCAATAACTTTAACTAGTGTCAATAACAATACAGATACATCGATCAACATTTTGCATATTTTTTTACTTTTAAATAAAAATGTAAACAAATATCCGAATAAAAAACTAGAATAAAGGGCAGAGGCACAAGTAAGATTATTAAATATAAAAAATAAACATGAATATTTTTTTATAGACTTATGCTTTCATGCTTTATTCTTATTTATGTTAGGGGTGGCAAACGAGCAGAATGCCTGATCATAAACGATCACCGTCGCCCATATACCTACAACACCAGAGGAGTCACAAGTGCGTTACCGGCATTTCAGGTGAGTCTTTTCTTGAAGGTTTGAAGGTCGCATCGGTCCGAAAATACTGCCGGCGACAATTTATTCCATAGTTCAGTCGTGCGAGGCAGGAAATTTCTAGCAACACGCACAGTTGTGGACTGACAACCATCTAAGTGGTGATGATGGAAATATACTAGCTATTCATCTGTATACATCTCGTTTACTTGGATCTTTTACTCAGCCAAGGCTCGAACCGCTATTTACAAATCTTCTAAAATTCACGTTATTTCTGGAATGTTTTAAAACTGTATTTAGCAGAAGACAAATATCATTGAAAACGCCTGTTTCAAGTTCTAGAATTTAAATAGAATTACGAAAATCTAGTAATATTTTCTTCTGTTTCCGCGATTGTTACTCATTTAAAGAAAACAATTTAACGGATTATATCGCGTATATTATCTCATTTAAGTTTGCTTTTCAGCTTTCCATGGTCCCGTGACCATTGTTGACTGAGAAAAGATATATTTTCCTCTGTCAAAGTTACAATTTGTGCAAACTACCCACTTTGATAAAACAAATAAAGGTGTTCATGCATGCCAAATGGGCCTAATCTGTAAAGACAGTTACACATGTGCTAGAAGGGCTTAATTATTTCATATATATATAATCCGTTAAATTGTTAAAATCTAGTAATTTAACGAAAACGAAAAAAAAAAACGGTTTGTGTGAAGTGAATACCGGTTTCCAAGCCCTGTACTCAGCGCTGGTTTCAAATTTAGATATTTGCGTGCATCATACAGTACCTGTATGGACGCGGGCCCCCACGGGATGAAGTTGGCAAGCTTGCGCTCGCGGATCCGCTGCAGGGACTTATGCACTTGCGACGGGTCCACTTCGCCCTGAAACAAATGGGCACTTGACAAATCTAGTCAGCTCCTTTTTATCAACTGTCAAAACGCTCACACAGTGAAGTAAAGATAAAAGAAAGGTAACGAGGGATATCACCAACGAGAAGGTGCCCGCAACTTCGTTCTCGGGTGAAAAAAAAGTCATAACCCCTCTTTTTCCTTCAGCGTAGACGGGTAAAAAGTATAATATAACCATCTCTGGATGCGCAGCTACAAGAGTACCAAAAACAGTTGAAACGCGTTCACACGTTTTGACGTGATAAAGCCACAACAAAACGCATAAACGTACAAAAAATATTTATTTTTGTCGATACAATGCCCTAGAAATAGTCTTGCTACTCAATGTAATGTTCTACCACCTCTATAAACCGGATTATAGATCCCAATGGTAGCGTCTGGGTAATCATTACCAAATCATTTTGTTTTTTCAATTCATTATCTGTTTGGAGCGGGTATGAAATCGACCCAGGTGACCAGCTAACAGTACCTGTATGATGTTGAGGATGGAGATGTAGCAGTGCTGGTTGGCTCGGTCGGGGCTCAGCGACACCATCATGTTCTTGGGCTGCAGCAGCCGCTGCATCACGTCCAGCACTGTGGTCTTGCGGATCTTCGGGGCCTGGGAACAATACGGATCAAATAACCTTCATGGTACATACTATATAAAAACAAACCAGGCTGCAGGCTTGCGAATGAAAAGTCATCAGTCTGGATCTAGCTGGAGGTCCAGACAGGTTTCAGCCAAATGGGCGCCTCTAGCAGACATGTCCCTATGGTGATTTGCTATCAACTCAGTTGACCCAAAGGTGGATCTTGAAAGTTTTAAGTGAAGAAAGAAAGAAATAAAATAAATTTATAAAACAAGAAACAAATTACATACAAAAAAAACTAAAACTATGCTCCGAAATGGTCCCACCTCAGCATAAAGCTGGCTCGGGAGCTAGTGCTGATCTTCCGGTGAGAGGGTATGACACAGCTAAAATCTAGTTATTTACGAAGGATTTTTAGCGTTCCTTGTTGTCCTAAAATCAGCTTATGGAGGTCATTCCTCCCCCCCTGGTCCAACCTAGACTTGATCTGGGGCCGCGTTTTGTGAAACCGGCACCTGATCTTATTCATTTCTAATGCATCAATGACTTCAATTCTGATATGTCTGCGTCAGTGTAAATTTTCATGAAATAAACAAATAATAACTAAATATTAGGGACAATCATACACAAATCCACCTATTCCCAAACTGAGCAAAGCTTGTACTATGGGTATTAGGCGACGATATACATAATATGTAGATAAATTATAATACGTAAATATATAGGAAATATCCAAGACCCAGGAACAAACATTTAAACTCGTCACACAAACACTTGCCCTGGCCGGGATTCGAACCCGGGATCGCCAGCTTCGTAGGCTGTTGTGCAATCCACTGAGCCAAACGTCATCAAGTCTCTGTGTTTGTCTGAAATTTGTGTATCTGCTTTTATTTCAAGGGCGTTGCGCTTTGTACGTCTGTTGTCTGATTATTATTGAAGCGCGGATAGCATGCAGTTCCGTGATTAAATTTTCTATTTATAGAATGTTTGGGAATCAGCGGGCCACCAGGCTGATCAGTCGTTGTGCTGACTCTTCAGCTATTTTTTTTTGGGTGTCAATTCGTCTCAACCTCGTCTCGACCATTTTCGAGTTGATGTTATGGCGACGACTCGAAAATGGTCGTATCTCGACCAAACGAGACAAATGGACACAAAAATAAACTTAAGAGTCAGCACAACGACTGATCAGCCTGGTGACTGTTCAGCGTCACTCACCACGGTGACATCGTGGTCGGCGGAGAGCGGCGTGTAGCCGGTCATCAGGAAGTGCAGCCGCGGCGTGGGGATCAGCGGGGCCACCAGACTGATCAGGTCGTTGTTCATGTATGATGGATACCTGTGACAACATTCTTACTGTAGTATATTGGTCAAGTTTCAGTTCATCTTGCTCGATCGGCATATGAATTCGATATCACAGGGTCGGCAAAAGATAGGAACGGTACTTGAATTACTTTAGGATGATTAAATTAGTCTTGTAGGAGTTGAGCGCCGTGTGTCGGCACACTGTCGTCGGGCTCACCTCAGGGTGGCGGTGCTGGCGCTCATGATGGTGGACACCAGCGTGTTGATCCGCGTGAAGGAGGGGTTGGGGATGTGAGGCGGTCGCTGCGATGTTGTTGAGCGCCGTGTGTCGGCACACTGTCGTCGGGCTCACCTCAGGGTGGCGGTGCTGGCGCTCATGATGGTGGACACCAGCGTGTTGATCTGCGTGAAGGAGGGGTTGGGGATGTGCAGGCGGTCGCTGCGATGTTGTTGAGCGCCGTGTGTCGGCACACTGTCGTCGGGCTCACCTCAGGGTGGCGGTGCTGGCGCTCATGATGGTGGACACCAGCGTGTTGATCTGCGTGAAGGAGGGGTTGGGGATGTGCAGGCGGTCGCTGCGATGTTGTTGAGCGCCGTGTGTCGGCACACTGTCGTCGGGCTCACCTCAGGGTGGCGGTGCTGGCGCTCATGATGGTGGACACCAGCGTGTTGATCTGCGTGAAGGAGGGGTTGGGGATGTGAGGCGGTCGCTGCGATGTTGTTGAGCGCCGTGTGTCGGCACACTGTCGTCGGGCTCACCTCAGGGTGGCGGTGCTGGCGCTCATGATGGTGGACACCAGCGTGTTGATCTGCGTAAAGGAGGGGTTGGGGATGTGCAGGCGGTCGCTGCGATGTTGTTGAGCGCCGTGTGTCGGCACACTGTCGTCGGGCTCACCTCAGGGTGGCGGTGCTGGCGCTCATGATGGTGGACACCAGCGTGTTGATCTGCGTGAAGGAGGGGTTGGGGATGTGAGGCGGTCGCTGCGATGTTGTTGAGCGCCGTGTGTCGGCACACTGTCGTCGGGCTCACCTCAGGGTGGCGGTGCTGGCGCTCATGATGGTGGACACCAGCGTGTAGATCTGCGTGAAGGAGGGGTTGGGGATGTGAGGCGGTCGCTGCGATGTTGTTGAGCGCCGTGTGTCGGCACACTGTCGTCGGGCTCACCTCAGGGTGGCGGTGCTGGCGCTCATGATGGTGGACACCAGCGTGTAGATCTGCGTGAAGGAGGGGTTGGGGATGTGAGGCGGTCGCTGCGATGTTGTTGAGCGCCGTGTGTCGGCACACTGTCGTCGGGCTCACCTCAGGGTGGCGGTGCTGGCGCTCATGATGGTGGACACCAGCGTGTTGATCCGCGTGAAGGAGGGGTTGGGGATGTGAGGCGGTCGCTGCGATGTTGTTGAGCGCCGTGTGTCGGCACACTGTCGTCGGGCTCACCTCAGGGTGGCGGTGCTGGCGCTCATGATGGTGGACACCAGCGTGTAGATCTGCGTGAAGGAGGGGTTGGGGATGTGCAGGCGGTCGCTGCGATGTTGTTGAGCGCCGTGTGTCGGCACACTGTCGTCGGGCTCACCTCAGGGTGGCGGTGCTGGCGCTCATGATGGTGGACACCAGCGTGTTGATCTGCGTGAAGGAGGGGTTGGGGATGTGCAGGCGGTCGCTGGCGATCCTGTTGAGGGCGGTGTTGTCCAGCACCATGACGCAGTCGGCGCTCTCCGTGAGACGCTTGAGCGTGAGAAGCGAGTTGTAGGGTTGCACTACAACATCACTATGGAAAATTAAGTATTTCAATGAATTCTTTGAAACAAGATATTGCTAATTTTTTTTATATATATGTGACATGCATATTATAAAGGTACACTAGAATGACAAAACAGACAGCCACTTGTATGCTCGTGATTTTGGTTTGAACTCTATTTATACCCGAAATAAGAAAGGTGCATGCAACTACAGTTGCGGAAAGCACTTGTGTGGATATTTTACATAAGGAATTAATAAAAGCTCTCCCGGCAACTACATGTACATGAACTCAACAATGGGGTTGTTGGTATAGATTGGCACAAATCATGCGTAATTCACCAACATTCACTTTTTGGTTGCTGTTTTATAACAGATTTTATGATCAAAACAGGTCCGGTAGATTAGAATGAACACCAATAAGTTTATAAAGTTGACCGTTTACCTTATTTCGTCTAAATTAGGGAAGACACTGTAGGTCTGCACAAGCTTCTTGGGGAACCGGTCTGAGAGGTGCTCCAGGATGTAGGACCCCATACCAGATCCCGTGCCGCCGGCTATGGAGTGGCACACCACGAACCCCTACAACATGTTATTCCATCCATATTTATCTGACTTAGTACAATCTTTCATCATAATCACTAAAATTAAAAAAGGACATGTTCCCTTTGTTCTTCTTCTTCGTTCGTTCGTAGAATAGAAAAAGTCATAACCCTCTTTTTTACTTCAGTGTAGCCAGGTAAAAAGTATCATATAACCATCTGGGGATGATGAGCTACCCGTGTACTAAAAATAGTTGAAATATGTTTAGCCGTTTTAGCATAATAAAGCCACAATGACACATAAAATCTTCCAAAAAGCCAAAAAAATATATTTTTCCATTCATTGACCTTCCAATTAGCAGGTCAATGAATTAATATCTTCAATGTATGTACAGACTTTTTAGATTTTTATAATCGTATAGATGATGCTATCCTAGGAAAAATCAGCAAAGTTATGTATGGAATATTGTTTTGTGTTAATTTATGTTGAAATATCTCTTTTAAGTGAATGAATATTCTGAAAGTCAGTCTTCAATCTATCTGCTGCACATAGTTATTAATACCAAGTGTGGTATTAATGGATTGTGGATATATTACATGGTATTTTAATACTTATAATATCAAGTGTGGTATGTATATTTCACTGACTCAAGACTTGAAAAAAAAGGCTTGTGTAAACAAATGTGTATAGCCGAATACAGATGATCAAAAACAATAATTAAAAAAACAAAAACCCGACTGCTTAAAAAAACTAAAAAGAAAAAAATAAGTCCAGTACCTACCCTTGTCAAGTTATAATGGAAATGTTTCATGATTCATGATCGATACTCACATAAAACAAATAATAAATTCTAATGTGGAACATAGCGATTTTAATCAGTCGGGAACCATAAGAAAACTAGATCGACGCGAATCAAATCAAATCAAATCAAAATATTTTTTATTCAAGTAGGCCTAGTTACAAGCACTTTCGAAATGTCAGTTACATGAGAGTGAATGTTTGCTGGGAGAAATACAATATGATCCAACATTTGCTGCAAGGATTAGGGAAACCCAGAAAAATCAGATCATTTAACTTAAGTGTAATATTATTGATAAAATCATCATTTTAAAAATAAAAAAAATGAATAAGATAAATCCCAAAAGGATTGTCAATAAAAAAAAATTTTGAATGTCTCGAATTTTTTTTTTAATGTCAGAGTATATAAAACAATTAAGATTAAAATAATAATAATACCTTAGGTATTCGTTACAATAATTATTCATATATCTTCATGACGCTATAATTTACATTAATCCCACGCGGCTTCATCATTCATGTAGTCTTATGTGCTATAATAAGCTTTAGAAAATAATGTATTGACAATGCACTGTCATTATATTAATGTCCTTAAACTTATCTCTAAGCGAGTCTCTATGGTTCATTTTATATATCGCACGAACAGCCCGCTTCTGCAGAACTAATATAGTATTCATGTCGGAAGCACTGCCCCATAGTAAGATGCCATACGACATAATACTGTGGAAATAACTGAAATACACTAATCGAGCTGTTATCACGTCTGTTAATTGACGAATCTTACTTACTGCAAAAGCTGCAGAACTCAGTCTATTCGAGAGATTAGCAATATGGGGACCCCATTGGAGCTTAGAATCTAATGTTATACCGTGAAAGACTGTACTATTAACTAGTTCCAGTTCCTCACCTTTAACCATAACACTTGCTTGCTCGTGTTTTACGTTACTCGTGACAAACTTAACACATTAAGTTTTTTTCTCATTCAACAATAAATTATTTACATTAAACCAATTTACTACTTCACAGATAGCATTGTTTACGTCATTGTAGGATCGTTGATTTCGTACGACTTTGAAAATTAGAGACGTATCATCTGCAAACAAAACTATCTCATGGTGGGTCTTTACGAGGTGTGGCAAGTGGTTTATATAGATAAGGAACAGGAAAGGTCCCAATATTGATCTCTGCGGCACACCCATAGAGAGTAATGACTCCGGTGAACGCTTTCCATTCACGTCAACCCTTTGTATTCTACCATTTAAATAAGACTCTAATAAATTTAGTGCTGATCCTTTAACTCCGTAGTGGTGTAGCTTCCTGATCAGTGTCTCATGATTAACGCAATCGAAGGCCTTAGATAAATCACAGAAGATACCTAAAGCATCTCGCGATTCCTCCCAGGCATCGAAAATGTGTTTTACGAGCTCAACTCCGGCGTTGAATGTAGAGCGACCCCGCGTAAAACCGAATTGCTTACTATGCACCAAATTATTCAAATTAAGATATTGGTCTAAAGTTAGTGAGGTCAGAGGTGATTTACCTGATTTAAATAAAGGAGTTATTTTGCTATGTTTCATCAGATCAGGAAACTCACCGCAGTCAACACTGTTATTGAATATATCTGCCAAGTCAGACGCTATTACTTCTATTAGGGATTTGACAGCATGGACTGAGACCCCCCATAGGTCATTGGTTTTTTTGACATTAATTGATTTAAATGCCTTTACTACATCTGAAGGACTGACATGTCTGGGACTGACGTCTTCTGGGACGTTTTCTTTTAACAACAAAACGGCAGACGAAGGTGATGAATTTAAGCACTTTGTTGTGGATACTGGTATATCGGTGAAGAAATTTTCAAACTCTGTTGCTACATCTAAACTATCTTCCCAACAATGGGTCCAGACTGATTAAAATCGCTGTTCCACATTAGAATTTATTATTTGTTTTATATGAGTATCAATCATGAATCATGAAACATTTCCATTATAACTTGACAAGGGTAGGTACTGGACTTGTTTTTTTCTTTTTTCTTTTTTTAAGCAGTCGGGTTTTTTGTTTTTTTAATTATTATTTTTATTTTATACTTTTTAGTTAAAATTATAAGTCAGTAAATTTCGAAATCTTTATCGTGGGGGTTATTGAGAAGCTTGCACAGATTTATTTACAATTAAAGAAAATTTAGTGAGAATGGGCTGCGAACCAACTTTAAATCGTTATAATTCCTAACTGGTCATTCATAATTAAAAATGACAAAAGAAACCTAGTAATGATCTTCAAATCCCTATTCAATAATACCCCAATCAACATAGTACGTCGATTTTCATTTTTTTCTTTTTCACAATATGGCGTCTCATTATCGCCATTTTGAGTTTTCATTATTTTCATGTCTTTAGTGACATTCGCCCAATTAAGACGAATCGATTGACGTAAGAATCATCAAAATCGGTCCACGCGTTTGGTCTCTAGAGTGCCAGATAGGAACAAACATACAAACATACATACATACATAGACTGATAAACACATTACCCTCCTTTGAGTTGCGCAGTCGGGTAATTATATTTAAAAAAATGCACATGTACCTCTAGATTGTCACTGCCATCAGCCTCCCGGTTGATGATGTCAAACACCTCCTCATTGAGCTTGTCTCCTTGTGCGTACCCTGAAGCCCAGTTGTTGCCTGCCCCTCCTCCATGCTTGGAGAGATATACATTCTCTGGGTTGTATAACTGAAACAAAAGTTACACTTCATTTTTATATCCACTTATGATTTCCCTGCAACTTTGCCTACATGTTAACCATATTTTGCCTATACTGCAGGATCGTCATTCCATAGCTCTCTTGCCACATCATGGAAAAATAAACCAACTAACACTCATCCATAATATACGTAAAGGCAAAATAGTTAATTTATTGTGCCAGATTATCTAAATAATATGACAAATGAGCTAGAAATTAATATTTTCAATTGTTCAATTCCTATTGTCAGGTATAAATTGGCAAGAAGCGGTTTTGAATGAAAATATTCAGATTTATCTTTTAGTTTACTTACTTTCATTTTTTATTTTAAAACACCTGCAGGTAGTTGTTTGCTTGTCTATAAAAGATGTTTATGATAGTATAATTTACTATCCAACCAGTAACTGACTGCTTGTTACCATTAACCAACCCTTACATTTCTAATGTTTTGCATATTATATTTCAGTGCATATGTAATGTTTGTGCATATTGTTTTAACTTAATGTTAAATACTAACATGGTGCTATAAGTGAGATCATGTAATTGGCTCTCTAGTTTAAACTGTTGGTCCTCCATAAAATAAATAAACAATATAGGTAGGGATACATGAATCTCAAGTTATGAAGAAGAAACTTCCTAAAATTGAGTACTGTTAATATTCTGGTTTTACTATAGTAATATGTCGGTATAGTCCATTTCAGGTTTTATATTAGAAAAATTACACAAGTCCCATAATATGTATTCTGTACACCAATTCATGCAAAAAGGGCATTTATAAACTGTTTTAGCTATATGTGCCTTTAATATTGATCATTTTGAGCCTACCCTTTGATTCATCCCTTACCAGATCATTTTGATTCATCCCTTACCTTGGCATATGGCGAGTTCATAATAGTGTGTATGACCCTCGGCTCCAGATCCAGCAGTACTGCTCTGGGGATGTAGTGATCGTCATCCGCCTGGTAGAAGAACACGTCCTTCCGGTCCAGCCCCGCCGTAGCATACTCTTCCAAGATACCCTCCGGCGATATCCCGTGCTCTATGCATAGCTGCTTCCAGAATTCAAAGCCAACTGCGGAACGAAAACAGGTTTGGAAAAAACCTTTTATATGCTTATATTCACGTGTTTATTGCATGCAACATATGAAAATCATGAGCATAGTAAAGTATTTAATGGCTAGAAAGATATTTAATTGAGAAATACTAATAAATGAAGCCGGAAGCAAGGAAAACAAAGGATTAATTTTGAATTAACTGAACGACGATGTTTGGTTTTATACTAACTTTGGTTGCCACATTGTCCCAATTGCAGCGTTATCATTTCATTCGGCATGTTGAATTTGTTAACTTATAACTCGTCAGACTTGAATTTGTTGATTTTATATTAAGTTTTAATTCAAAATCCAATACAAACAACTCCATTTACCACCGGAACCACTGACATTTGTTTGACTGCCAGAGCGTTCCACAGATGATATATAATTTAGTTACTAATATGAACTCAGTTAGAAGCAAATAAAGCTATTAAACGTTATAAACCATTATAATTATGTCGTTATCATACATTATGAAAAATATATGGCCGAAAAGGGACATCATTTTGGGTGTCAATGCTTTGAAATCGTTCTAGAAGTCAAGTACTATCAAATAAAGGTTTTGCTTAATTTGTAAATGTAATATATTTTAGCGTAAATAACTTCAACCTATTTAGAATTAAGTACGTTCATAAATCACAAAATGCCTCTACTAATTTCATAAAATATATTTTATTTGTATTGTCTTTTTTTATTCAAACCAGTTACAATTTGGCTAAAATAAAACTTATCGATAATCTAAATAATAATCTGACAACAAAAACTGAATAAAATATAAACGCTTTTCGGATGAATGATTCTATAACTTAAAATGTCAAAAGTTTCGTAAAGTTTAGGAATTCCGTAGAAATAAATAAGTTGTAATTAGGAGGACACTCATGTTTATTCGGCTTTATTATGTATGATTTAGTGCTTTGTAATTAGCGGACCATACAATTATCACATAATAAGTGATTAGCGGTGTAATAATTCCAAGGTAATTATGCATTCTTTACATGTTCGCATACATCTTGATGGCCTTCGGTGCTATTTCTCAACTTTGTTGTTCAACCTACGATGTAATAACTTGTGAGGATAATGTCACCGTGGGTGGGACTTTCGTAACGCAAGGTTTTCCAAAATCCTTAAGTGGAGCTTACTTAAATTACTAATAAGGAAGTGATTTGACGATATACGTTTCTGTTTAGAATCCAATTTGCACAGGTGTTAGAATACATGTTCAAATAGAGTTGAATTAAAACAGTGTCTGTATTGAATTATTCAGTGTTTGAGACTTGATTAGATTTTCGCTTCAGTGGCTTTGGCTTGATGTTGGTAGTTTGTATAATGATTGTTTGTTAGAGTGGTGTTGCGTCCACTACCAGGATGCCGCGGAAACTGCTCAAGTTCCTGATCGTGTTTGACAACACGTCGCTGCTGTACTTCCCCGGGCAGTTCCTCTCCGGGAAAGTGTTGATGGAGCTGCAGGATGACACTCCAGTGCTTGGTAAGTGGTTAAATCATTGTGAAAATCAATATGTCTCTGAGTAATGAATGGGGCTTCCTTTTGCTGCCAGGTTGGGTATAGTGCCCCCAACCCATAGTCCAAATATAAATTTATTAGTATATATCTTACCCTGAAAATTGTATCAGAAGGATAATTGAGTATAGTTGATGGAACCCACAAAACCATCTTTTGAATTTTTATAATTTACATTGAATACTTAAGCCCTGTATATATTAGACATCTTTTGATAATCTTTGTCCAATAAATTCCTTAAAAATACCACCACAATTCACCTTTAATTTGCTAAATATTTAATAGTTAAAAAACTAAAATAAATTCAGGGCTATTTTGGTTATATTGCTTATATTTTATTAGCATTTATTCCCCAAACAAACTTCCTTCCATTTTTCAGCAATTTTTCATACAAATTTATTTTTTGCTCTATTTCATGTGTTTTATAAACTGGAGCCATGTAAACTAATTACAGGCCTGAATATACCTCATGTCATTGTATATGCAGTTTTATTACAATGTAACAAGTAGTTTTAAAATGAGAATGAAACTTTGTTTGTATGGGAAGGTGAAATTCGGCCGAGCTTGCCGGGGACTCTTAAGCTTGATAAGGTAACAGATAGACATTCACATTTATAATATTAATATGGTGGTATGGACATTAGTATGGATTTTAAACTTTTGAGCTTAAGACATAATTGTATATAAATTGAAACATGTACAATGATATGTACTATATTTACATAACATTGATTCACAAGGTTGTGATGAAATTCCTGAAATAAGTCAGAGAAATTTCTATAATCATTTTGAAACATTTTAATTTGTACAGCTGAGCACACCTTAAAACTGTGTCATGACATACCTTAGTTATATTATTATGTAACTCTTCCTGTAACTTGTAAGCAATTTTAGTTGAGTTCAGTTCAGTTTTTAAGCTTTATGGCTTCCATCCATTAGGACAATTTTGCCAGCGTCAAGGTTTATAAGCCAGGGTATGGTTTTATATTAAAAATTCTACAATAATAAGTTGATCCACACCGATTCATGCCACGCTTCAGAATCCTTTAGTTGATTTCCTTGATATTCTTAGTTTACTTGTATTAAAAAAAAAACTTGACATAAAAAAAATATTTTGATTTCTTGATATCTAATTCTTAAATTTTTGAGTATGCTAAAGGCTGCTATACACTGTATGTAATCAAAATATGCATATTGTTATCCTAATCACATAGTAAAAGTTGACAATATTTAGGTGTGTTCAAAAGCAACCTTTAACAAAAAGAAGAGTTTTTAAGGATAATAAAGGACTGAGATCTGGGATGTTACCCCCTTATATATAAAATTTAAATTACACAAATAAAAACATTCAGTCTATTTGAGAACCTGTTAAAGTATTGACGGCCTCTTTCAAACTGGCACCCGCAATATTTTCAAAACAAATGTAACAGTCTATTTGGAGGTCTCTGAAACGAAAAATATTTTTTGTAGGTTTGACTGTTTGTATGTGTTGTGGCTTCATCACGCCAAATCGGCTAAACGGATTTCAACATTTTTTGGCACAGGGGTAGCTGGGTATCTACAGAGAGTTATAGGATATTTTTTACTCGACCTTTTCCCCTCGGAGAACGAATTTGTGGGTTACTTTTTGGTTGATAATATTTTGGATACACAGGTCTACACTTCCATGTAGTGGGTGAAGGAGTGGTCCGCGTGGGCTCGGGGAGGCACGAGCGGCTGTTCGACAAAGAGAACTACATCGATTTTAGGATGCGCCTGCTGGGCGAACCAGGTACTATAAATACTACTGCCACATATAATAACCAGTGACCGGTTATTTGGATTCTCCCTCGCGGGATATCAAGTAGAAAAGTTAATATCCTATCTATATACGACAGTTTCCCACGATACCGAACAAATCGTCAAAAAATAAAAGAATTTAAATTGTCTGTAAGGGATTTTTTACTCTTACATTACAGTTGAGACAAAAACTTATATTCTTTTCTTAATCTCTACACAATATTTTAAGCAAAATATATTAAAACCTCAACAAAGTAAAAAATACAATGTGTTTATTTTATTACACTTTAAAACATCTAAGTAGCTGATAGACACGCGTATCTACTTACTCGCCGAACTTTTATCAAAACGGTACAAAATGTGCCGCTTTGGTGGCAGCAAATGAGCTGTCAGTGTGAACACTTGTGTTCATTTGTTCGATTTGGACAAAATAATGGAGAGTAAGTACACATGTCTATCAGCTACTTAGATGTTTTAAAGTGTAATAAAATAAACACATTGTATTTTTTCGCCTTTTCTAACAAAATAAAGTTCGGATTCCCGGGGCATTTCCATACTAACATAATGATTGAGGTCGTTCACTCCGTGTATAGAAAATTAAACATTAAAAAAACCCACAACTTGTTGCACTGAAAGCTTAATATCTTGGAGACGAGTGCTCCGATTTTCATCAAACAACGCTAAGAACACACGGGATAACATTATCTATGACTCAAAAAAAACCGCACTCAAATCGGTCCATCCGTATGGGCGCTACGATGCCACAGACAGATACACAGAGGCACAGACACGTTAAACTTATAACAGTTATAACACCCCTCTTTTTTGTCGGGGGTTAAAAAAACAACATGCGGACCTAAACTTAATTGTATGTACTACTTAGGTGTATTGTTGAATGTTCAAAATGCATGACCCAAACCACAAACCAAATAACTTACTTATAACGGGACACGGTTCTTATAAGAAGGCATATCAAACACACGTATGTTGGTTTAAAAGTACTTATTTTGCTTTTTTCTTATATTAGGCATATTTTTTTCTTTTATAAATTTTGAATGTTTTCTTGAAGAACTGAGCATTGAGTTTACACTTAACAAGATATTTAACATAGGCTAAATACTAATATTGTAATAGTTAAGAAATTTAGAAAAAGACTGTTGAGTTTGTTTCGGCTTTCTTCTCAACAGTGGTCTCCTCTTGGAAAATTCCTGTAGACTCAGACTTGTAAAAGTGCCCTTGTAGCCTACTTATAGAATAAAGATTATTTAAATTGAACACTCAGCTGCAGTAAAAGTGACCCCTATTATTTGTTTGTTTCTATAGCACTGTCCATACTGTACTGACCAACTGTACACGCTGTCAAAGGGGGCATACATATTCATGTGCTCTATACTGTACCCATAATAGGGTACATGCATGATTTTTTTTTATCGCTTTTCGTAACTAAATATCAAAATACCGTAAAAACTATTTCAAAATGTGAAATTAAAATTGAAATCGGCCAAGAAATGCGCATAATATAGGCATTTTTAACCGACTTCCAAAAAAGGAAGGAGGTTCTCAATTCGACGGAAAGTTTTTTTTTTTTTTTATAGATGTTCACCGATTACTCAGACTATTAGACCGATTTCAAAAAAAAATTTTTGGTTTTATAGAAGGTACTTTCTAGTTGGTCCTATTTAATTTTGGTGAACATCTGATGATGGAATCCATGAGGAATTGAAGGAACTCCTCAAATATTGTAGGCATACATATAGCGATTTTGGTATTATAAGAAACATAATAAGCATTTGCATTCAGAAAGTGTAAATTGGTGAAGTGGAACTGATGCAGAAGACCACAGAATGCCATCGGAACTCCTCAATGATAAATGATTTACGAGTGGCGACAAAATATCTTGATTAATTTAGCTAGGCACCAGATCTATGTAATAAAATAATGTATCCTAGCCGTGTTTGGGCTTGTTTGAATCGTCACGAGATACACTTTTAAGTAACGATTAACTAAAAAGTGTAAAATAAATAAACTTTTTAACAAAAACATAAAACCGACTCCAAAAAAAACTAAAAAGTAAAAAAATAACGCCATAATTCAGGTTCTTCAAATTACTTACAAGTAACCGTGTCTATACTCAATCTATACAGTATATACAATTAATGTTATTTTGGAGTCGGTGCCATCGTCACAACTTACTAAAATCGTCAATTTTCAATATCTTACACATTCTTTATATGGCACCGACGCCAAAATAAGATTAATTGTATATACTGTATAGCTTGAGTATACACACGGTTACTTGTAAGTCATTTGAAGAACCTGAATTATGGCGTTATTTTTTTACTTTTTAGTTTTTTTTGGAGTCCGTTTTATGTTTTTGTTAAAAAGTTTATTTTAAACTAGTAATTAGACAGAGGTCCGATATGCACTGTTACGTCATCGTGCACTCCGGCCATATAAACTCCATATTAAATTCTGTTTTGCAAGAAAGAGATAAAATGAATTGTTTGATGGCTTGATTATTTTATAATATTTTTGTCTACTGTTTGTTACATGAATGAGCTTTTAATAAAACAAATATAAAAAATCATGCATATTCCCTATTTATACTTTCTTTACACTCCTTTTATATCAACTTGCTCCCCCTTGGGACATCGGCTGGCGACGCTCTTGCACGCTGTAACGAATGCGGCAATACGATTGTTTTGAAAGTCTTAATAACGTTTTTGAATTGCCTGCATGGGAAGCGTATTTTGATTTGCATTTTTCGGTATGACAAGGTATGCTTTTGACTTACCAGCAACAGATACCTACCGTTGCCCTATTGTTGCATATCATGAAAGAAAATCAAACTCACGGCAGTACTCGCCTAATCAATAAGACTCAATATTTAATTTTGTTGAACATTATCTTTCACAGTAACAGAAAAGAGCCATAAATTACATACATACAATCACGCCTTTTTACCATTACAGGGTAGGCAGAGACTACCTCCTTTCACTTGCTACGGTGCTTGCATACAACTGCCGCTTCATCAACATTCATTAATCTCTTTATTTTGTGCTGTCACAACCCTTTCGCTTTGTCTCATTCACACACAGATTATCAATATTTCTCGCATCCATCATCTGACATACTTCATCTGTTTTATCATTCATTCCTCCGCTTACATTTAACGTAGCAAAGCGGCTCTCCATAAATTCCACATTATTAATACCGTGACCTCCAATTCTGTAGGAAACGGCACGTCAGTCCTATCTCCAGGCATCCACAGCTTCCCATTCAAGCTGGGTTTGCCCATGGGTCTCCCATCAACGTTCCTGGGCACCCACGGTTGGGTGCAGTATTACTGCAAGGCGGCGCTCCGCGAACCCAACGGACTCACGCACAAGAACCAGCAGGTGTTCATTGTTATGAACCCAATTGATTTGAATTTGGAACCGCCAGTGCTGTCTGTGAGTATTCAATTGCTTTTACGTATCCTGTTCCTAGATATACACAGATTGTCATCAAGTCGTCCTTGCCTATGGGTCTCTCATCGACGGTCCAGGCACACGGTTGGGTGCAGTACTACTGCAAGGCGGAGCTTCGCGAACCCAACAGACTCACGCACAAGAACCAGTAGGTGTTCATTTGTGAACCATTGTTAAGAACCCTATTTCTTTGAATTTGGAACCCTCAGTGCTGCTAGTGATTCATTTGTTATCATTTTATAAATCCTTTTCCTAGATATACACAGATTTCAGAGTCATGCTTGCCTATGGGTCTCTCAGTAGGTGTTCATTGTTATGAACCCAATTTATTTGAATTTGGATTCCTTAGTGCTGTTAGTGATTCATTTGTTTTAATTTTACAAATCCTGTTCCTTCCTAGATAAACACATTGTAATCAAGATCAAGTTGTGCTTATCTAAGGTACTCTCATCGACGTTCCAGTCCACTTAGATACTTTTTACTCGACTACGCTGAAGAAAACAAAAGGGTTATGATTTTTATTTCCGCTGACGAAGTTCCACGGCACCTTCTAGTTTATAAAAAAATTCTTTACTGACAGTTTTTAGGCATTTTTGCCGTTTTCGAGGACATATCATTGTCACATCAAAGTTAGGAACCTGAAAATTGTTGCTTTTTCTTTTAATAACATGATTAATTGCCGCGTAGCATGTTACACGAAACAAAAATAAATTCACGATTCGCACGTCATTTCGCGAACAATTCGCGGTCTTACACGTAACAAAAAGAGCGTATAATAGTAGAAAAGTTATTGTCGATTATGCTCTTTTTTTATGGTGTAGTAGGTAGTGCTCGGCTGATCAGCCATTCGATCCGGTCGTGATATAACGAGCACTGACCGTGACTTATTCAATGTCAGTGTACTATTTACTCCAAGTCGATCATTCGTAATAACCTTTATTGGTCCTAGAGAGCTGGTCCTCTCTCGCCCACAGACGAAATTATACAGGGTTTAAGGGTGATCTGATAAATAAAATAGTTTTGGGGAAAAGGTTTTTATTGCAGTTTAGGGTTTCAGCCAAGCTGCGATGAGCACGATTTATCGTCGGAAATTCGAGTGAGTACTTGATACTATCGACCGGTGCTATAACCGGTGAAACGCTAACAGTAATAAACGAAGATAAGCTAAAGCAGATTTTTTCAAGCCATCATTAAAAGATCTGCACTGCTTTTATTTTCAGCAAGAGTTCGAGTGCAGCGTAGAGCACCGGCTGGGCGTGGGCTGCGTGGGCGGCGGCAGCGTGGCGTGTCGCGTCGCGCTCGACCGCGGCGCCTACGTGCCCGGCGAGACCATCGCGCTCAGCGCCAGCCTCGCCAACCACTCGCGCACCACCATCCGCGCCACCCGCGCCGCGCTCACCGAGGTCAGTGACCCGCCACGTCGCCACGTGCCCGGCGAGACCATCGCGCTCAGCGCCAGCCTCGCCAACCACTCGCGCACCACCATCCGCGCCACCCGCGCCGCGCTCACCGAGGTCAGTGACCCGCCACGTCGCCACGTGCCCGGCGAGACCATCGCTCTCAGCGCCAGCCTCGCCAACCACTCGCGCACCACCATCCGCGCCACCCGCGCCGCGCTCACCGAGGTCAGTGACCCGCCACGTCGCCACGTGCCCGGCGAGACCATCGCGCTCAGCGCCAGCCTCGCCAACCACTCGCGCACCACCATCCGCGCCACCCGCGCCGCGCTCACCGAGGTCAGTGACCCGCCACGTCGCCACGTGCCCGGCGAGACCATCGCGCTCAGCGCCAGCCTCGCCAACCACTCGCGCACCACCATCCGCGCCACCCGCGCCGCGCTCACCGAGGTCAGTGACCCGCCACGTCGCCACGTGCCCGGCGAGACCATCGCGCTCAGCGCCAGCCTCGCCAACCACTCGCGCACCACCATCCGCGCCACCCGCGCCGCGCTCACCGAGGTCAGTGACCCGCCACGTCGCCACGTGCCCGGCGAGACCATCGCGCTCAGCGCCAGCCTCGCCAACCACTCGCGCACCACCATCCGCGCCACCCGCGCCGCGCTCACCGAGGTCAGTGACCCGCCACGTCGCCACGTGCCCGGCGAGACCATCGCGCTCAGCGCCAGCCTCGCCAACCACTCGCGCACCACCATCCGCGCCACCCGCGCCGCGCTCACCGAGGTCAGTGACCCGCCACGTCGCCACGTGCCCGGCGAGACCATCGCGCTCAGCGCCAGCCTCGCCAACCACTCGCGCACCACCATCCGCGCCACCCGCGCCGCGCTCACCGAGGTCAGTGACCCGCCACGTCGCCACGTGCCCGGCGAGACCATCGCGCTCAGCGCCAGGTTCGCCAACCACTCGCGCACCACCATCCGCGCCACCCGCGCCGCGCTCACCGAGGTCAGTGACCCGCCACGTCGCCACGTGCCCGGCGAGACCATCGCTCTCAGCGCCAGCCTCGCCAACCACTCGCGCACCACCATCCGCGCCACCCGCGCCGCGCTCACCGAGGTCAGTGACCCGCCACGTCGCCACGTGCCCGGCGAGACCATCGCGCTTAGCGCCAGGTTCGCCAACCACTCGCGCACCACCATCCGCGCCACCCGCGACGCGCTCACCGAGGTCAGTGACCCGCCACGTCGCCACGTGCCCGGCGAGACCATCGCTCTCAGCGCCAGCCTCGCCAACCACTCGCGCACCACCATCCGCGCCACCCGCGCCGCGCTCACCGAGGTCAGTGCCCCGCCACGTCGCCACGTGCCCGGCGAGACCATCGCGCTCAGCGCCAGGTTCGCCAACCACTCGCGCACCACCATCCGCGCCACCCGCGCCGCGCTCACCGAGGTCAGTGACCCGCCACGTCGCCACGTGCCCGGCGAGACCATCGCTCTCAGCGCCAGCCTCGCCAACCACTCGCGCACCACCATCCGCGCCCCCCGCGCCGCGCTCACCGAGGTCAGTGACCCGCCACGTCGCCACGTGCCCGGCGAGACCATCGCGCTCAGCGCCAGCCTCGCCAACCACTCGCGCACCACCATCCGCGCCACCCGCGCCGCGCTCACCGAGGTCAGTGACCCGCCACGTCGCCACGTGCCCGGCGAGACCATCGCGCTCAGCGCCAGCCTCGCCAACCACTCGCGCACCACCATCCGCGCCACCCGCGCCGCGCTCACCGAGGTCAGTGACCCGCCACGTCGCCACGTGCCCGGCGAGACCATCGCGCTCAGCGCCAGGTTCGCCAACCACTCGCGCACCACCATCCGCGCCACCCGCGCCGCGCTCACCGAGGTCAGTGACCCGCCACGTCGCCACGTGCCCGGCGAGACCATCGCTCTCAGCGCCAGCCTCGCCAACCACTCGCGCACCACCATCCGCGCCACCCGCGCCGCGCTCACCGAGGTCAGTGACCCGCCACGTCGCCACGTGCCCGGCGAGACCATCGCTCTCAGCGCCAGCCTCGCCAACCACTCGCGCACCACCATCCGCGCCACCCGCGCCGCGCTCACCGAGGTCAGTGACCCGCCACGTCGCCACGTGCCCGGCGAGACCATCGCTCTCAGCGCCAGCCTCGCCAACCACTCGCGCACCACCATCCGCGCCACCCGCGCCGCGCTCACCGAGGTCAGTGACCCGCCACGTCGCCACGTGCCCGGCGAGACCATCGCTCTCAGCGCCAGCCTCGCCAACCACTCGCGCACCACCATCCGCGCCACCCGCGCCGCGCTCACCGAGGTCAGTGACCCGCCACGTCGCCACGTGCCCGGCGAGACCATCGCTCTCAGCGCCAGCCTCGCCAACCACTCGCGCACCACCATCCGCGCCACCCGCGCCGCGCTCACCACGGCGAGACCAAGGCGCCAACTACGTACTTCTCCATTCTTCTGAGTCTTTAATTTTAAAAGCGAGAGGTCACTTGCCAATGAATAATTAAAGCACTATTAAATTGCAGACGATCCAGTATTCCGCCCACGGCAAGGTGTGCGCGAAGGAAGTGCGCGAGCTGGCGTCCCTGACGCGCGGCAAAGTCCGTGCAGGCGGCACGGACGCGTGGCGCCGCGAGCTGCTGTATATCCCGCCGCTGCCGCCCACCAACTTGCGCGGCTGCCACCTTATCAACGTGCAGTACGACGTGTTCGTGAGTGTCCACTAGTACAGCTAGCATCCACTACGTTTTGTATCGTACACACCTTCCAATTTCTCCACCCAGACACGACTAATAATAGGTATAATCCATTGAGCTGACAGGTATAGGTAGACGCTACACGCTACCTATACCTGTCAGCTCAGTGGACCACGCTCATTGGCAGTTGTTTAGAGCACAGTACAAATTTTACTAGATAACAAATCCATACTAATATTATAAATGCGAAAGTGTGTCTGTCTGTCTGTCTGTTACCTCTTCACGCTTAAACCGCTGAACCGATTTGGATGAAATTTGGTATGGAGATAGTTTGAGTCCCGGGGAAGGACATAGGCTACTTTTTATCCCGGAAAAGTACCCTTATCCGCGATAAACGAATTTAAGGCGGACGAAGTCGCGGGCAGAAGACGAATAAGTACTTCTTTTTGTCGTATTTAAATTACGAATAAATGTTGCTGTGGATGTTTTTGAACTAGAAATGAAAGAAGTCAAGAGTTCTGGTCACGAGTTTACGGGCGGTGCCCACAGCTCAGTGGCGAGTGAAAGTTAGGGTTCCGTACCCAAAGGATAAAACGGGACCCTATTACTAAGACTCCGCTGTCCGTCCGTCTGTCCGTCCATCTGTCACCAGGCGTCTCATGAACCGTGATAGCTAGACAGTTGAAATTTTCGCAGATGATGTATGTTTGTTGCCGCTACAACAAGAAATACTAAAAACAGTATAATTTTATGTCTATCTGTCTGTATCAGTAACTAATATAAAATGACCGGACACCGCGTACGTATTTTGCTTAGGAGTAGGGCTCTGCTAACACTGGATTTTTATAGATACGGCCGTTGGTAGCGTATATTTTGTACGGAACCTTCGGTGCGCGAGTCTGACTCGCACTTGGCCGATTTATCACCAATATTTTTATTATTGGGAGGTCGTTCTATAACATACCAATATAAAGAAGTTGTAAAACAGCCTATTGTTCCCAGTTCATAATCGAGCCGAAGAGTCTGGAGAAGGAGGTAAAGCTGCAGCTGCCCATCCTGCTGGGCACGTACCCGTTCGCGGCGGAGCGCGACGCGCCGCCCGCCATCTACCCCAGCACGCTGCCCATCTTCCGACCCTGGCTCGCCGACAAGCCTCAGCACTGACGCTCAACGAACCTTCTAGAATCTCTGAGCTTCTTGAAGGAATTTGCTCACTGAAACTCCCATCACTTTTCAAAAACATGCAATGAAATATTGACATTGTTCTCAATTTTTTTTATTCGTATGGCATAATTAAAAAGTAGATACAGAGGATCAAAAATCTAACTCCCGAGAATTAATTATTCTCAATAACAGGCCTCGAAGTCTCACGTTTCGGGTGTGGTGAAACGAGAGGTGCGTAATGAAATTCCATACAAATTTGAAGGTCTGCAAAGCGACCTTTTATTTAAATTCGCTATGAGCGTCGCCGCGCTGCACCACAGATAAGGCAGCGAAAAGAACGAATAAATATGTAGATTAATAAAACTTTTAAGTGGAAAAAACATATTTTTATGTATTTCATTGCGTGTTTGAGAACAACACCACACATATCTCGGCATGGAAAGGGATTGCTAGCCTCGTATCCCTATCCGACCTCGAGACGCTGGGTCGTCTATACCTACTTGGCTGGCAATCCCTATTTTCCCAGCCTCTGCAGTAATGTTCTATTAGTCAAAATAAGTTCACCGCTGGACAATGACCTCAAGAATTTCATCAGAATATTTTGACGCCATTCTTTTGATACTTCTAGCAATACCATGGAGGCGGTTTTTGGTATGATATTATTCAATAACTTGTCTTCCGTATTAGCAGCATTTGTAGGGCTTTTTAGGGTTCCGTAGCCAAAATGGTAAAAACGGAACCCTTATAGTTTCGTCATGTCCGTCCGTCCGTATGTTACAGGCATTTTACTCAAAAACTGTGAGACGTATACTGATGAAATTTGGAACATAGATGTCTTGTGTAAGCCGCTACTTAGTTTGATAGTAAAAAAAAAATTCAGCAAATATCAATGTGTGGTACATCATTCGACGGATCTTCTAAAAACACTTAGATGTTTCTTAAAAAAAAATGGATTTATTGAATATTTTTAGAAATATTCGCTCCGAAAGTAGCAAAAATTGTCTCACCCCCCCCCCCCCTCTATTTTCTAAAAAATATGAAAAAAATTATAAATATAAAACTTAATGAGTAATTCCAACGAAAATTGTTTTGAACATGATCGGACATACCGTTTTTAAGTTATTGCCAAAAAACTGAGCTTCTCAGCAAAATGACGTAAGTGCCGGGGAGATACGCTCTTTTGTTAGTTTTTTTTTCATATCGTATTTTTTTAAATCTGTAGTGTATTTTTTTGTATAAACGGCTGCGGAACCCTACATTGAGCATGGTCCGACATGCTCTTGGCCGGTTTTTTTAATTTTGATAAGGTACCTGCCATAGCCGTCACCTGAACGACGAAGTTAATTCTTGTGGAATGCTCCCAATTTCAACGATAGTCGGCAGTGGCGTAGCTAGGATACCAAGGGCCCCGGGGCAACATAAAAACTTTGGGCCTCATGTCAGTTTGAGGCTTTGTGGGCCCCAAAATATTGGAGGCCCCGATGCAGGGCACCGGCTAACCTTTTGGTAGCTACGTTACTGGTCAGGGTCCGAGGGCCCCCTGAGCTGGGGGCCCCGTCTAGCCCTTCAGTAGCTACGCCACTAATAGTCGGTCAACGCTGCCCTATTCCGGTGGAAACCCATGACCCTCGCGAAATCGTGGTCCACCTTATAGGAGGCCTGGCCATGCTGCGTGTTCTAGTTCGTGGTCGCTACACTCGCTACTTGACCTTTACGCCCGGGGGCAGTCGAATTTACGAGCGAAGTGCGTCGCCCACCGCCAATTTAATCAGTATTTTTCGAGCTATGCCGGTAGCTTTGGTTCGTCCGCGGATTTGGTAATTCGCAGCGAAACTAATATAACCCTCTGTATATCTGTTTGGATTACCTCGAGTCTTCTTAATATTTAGTATGCTCTCAAAATACCGTGCATTTCACTCATATCCATCAGGGTCTCGAAATGTATAGACCCTGCAGAATCTCTATCTTAATTGAAATCCTTTATTTAGCATTGAGGGTTTTTATTTGTGTTCTATTATATTTTTTTAAAGGCATATCATATCACCATACGCTATAAGATTTTTATTGAATCTTAACTATAATTAATGGGTAAATTTGTTAGACAAAGTTTACCAATTTTATTGTGTGGAATTGACTATTTTTACAATTGTCTTATTTCTAATCTACTACTATTTAACTTTAATTCCATGCAATAAATCTTTTTTGGTGTATATTAAATTATTTTATAAGATTTACAATTATGTAACTATATGCAAACAAAAAATCGGTAAATCAATTTTAAAAAAACCCACACATTTAGAAAAAAGCAAATAACTTTCGGGTAACCGATTTCCTTGCACCATTGCTAGGAATTCTCGATCATTCACCTTTCAAACATAAAAAACTAAATCGGTCCATACGGTTAATAGCTACGATGCAACAGACACACAGATACCCACGTCAAATGTACTACACCTCTTTATTTCTAGTATAGGAGCTAAAGAATACGTAAGAGACTTTGTGCTGGTGAAAAGTTACAGTCAACTGTTTTCTTGCTCGGGAACGAATTACATTTTCAAATAAATATTCTGATTACGACTTCCATTCGATTTTCAAACCGTATATATCCCCCAGAAAGTGTAGCACTTCTGACCACTTTTAAATTTTAAAGTTCGAGTAATCTGTGTTTTAATTTGTTTATGGAATGACTGACATGTAACATTAATATAAAAAGGATTTATTCTAAAAAATAGAACTTTCAGTATGCCCTTAGTTGAAGTAGTTCTATATTTTTTTTTCCATTTGGTTGGTAATTACAAATAGTGAAGAAGGTGCAAGAAGTAGGTACTCTTATGTTGTTTGTCTCTTGACCAAGAAAGAGAACGAGAGCTGGCTTTTCTACCATAAACCAGTGAAGCAATGTGACCATTCGTTTTCAATTAATAAGAATTCTGAACATTCACAGGTGCTTTTAAACATCGCAATGTGTGCTGCCAGTCTGTCTCAAACGTTTATTTGAAAGCTTTTTAATTTTTTACTATTGTGCCATTACATTTAATGCAGTTATTTTTCATTTTTCTATTATGGGGTTTATTACTCCTTCTACTTGTAGTAGTTTTTCTTTATTATGAAAAGAAAATCAATTGTCTTGGATAATAAAATAAAACAAAATGTATTTTATGCTTATGTATTGTTATCTAAACCTATTTTAAGAAGCTTAGTGTAGTGTGTATCCTACAATACCTATTATGATGTAGGTAAAATATATTTGTAACAGTTTATACGACTAACCTGTGATATACCAGTCCGTCCAGTGTAAATCGATCTATGATGAAATTAAAAAGATTAAGAATATACATGATTGTGTATTTATTTCTTCTTTTCAAATCGAATTCATCTTTATCAGATCTTTATATAATTTCTAGCTTAAAGAGATCGGTATTTATATTATGTTAGTGGTTTAAAAAAACCTAAGAATAATACGTTGTAGTATATCAGCATCTGAGTTAGCGATTTTTCAGGACCTTACGCACCAATGGCGCCAACTGTTAAACTAAAATAAAATTATAATGCTCAGTAGCTTTATGTATAGAATTATCACATACCTATAATCCTATTTAATTTCTCAAAGAATCTCATGCTACTCAACTTCGGCAGTTGGAATTTTGTTAAATTGAACGTGCTTTTTACATCTTTTTTTCCGGTGGCAATAATTTAAAACCAAACGTCAGTGTCACTAATCTCACGTCAGCGGCTGTTTATTTCGTGTAAATTACTCCAATTTCCTAAATTCTCCTTTTTAATAGCAGTTAAATTCTACAATAATGTCCGATAATGACGACGACTACATGTGCGAGGAGGAGGAAGACTACGGCTTAGTGAGTTTCCTACTTATTTCGATCACCAAAGTTTGCTTCGCTATATGACATTTGCACTGTACTTTGTTTTTCTGTTATGATTCTGTTTCAAAAAGCCTCTGTAATAAAATATTGTTTTAAATTTACTGTTATTTTATTTTAATATCAACATTGGTTTAATTTCTTGTAGTAAAAACCCTCTTTTTGTTTTCAAAGACCTAACCTCCAAGTTTACTGCTTGTATAGGAATCTTATAGATAAAACAGCATTTAGTCGGATTTCGGGATGTTCGCAGAGCTCGCATTAAGTCTTTAAATACTTATTAAAAATTAGCGTTATTTGAACTTTTGTAACTAGCAGAAATTGTATTGTTGCTGGTAGTTCTAGTTTAAATTTGTTATATATATGTAGATTCATAGTAGTCACAGGAAATCACGTAATCAAACACTAGACCAAATCAGCTTTGAACTTGGATACTATCTAATTTTATTGTGAGTAGACAATCACCTGAATTTTGTTGACCAATTCATGCACACATACTCAAGCATACTTAAACACTAAATATCTACTACAATATAATACACAAAATTATGAATCAAAGTTGAGATCTATTCTGACTACCATTATGCTGGCATTATTTTTAGAGTTAATTTCGACACATTATGGTATTTTTACATGTAAATCAATGTGATTATTTCTCAAACAGGAATACTCAGAAGACAGCAATTCTGAGCCGGATGTGGACCTAGAGAATCAATATTACAACAGTAAGGCACTGAAGGAGGATGAGCCCAAGGAGGCGCTGCTCAGCTTCCAGAAGGTTCTGGATCTGGAGGGGGGTGACAAGGGCGAGTGGGGTTTTAAGGCACTCAAGCAAATGATTAAGATTAATTTTAAATTGGTAAGTCAGCGTTTTAGCCCTCTTTCTCAGAATTTTAATTAAATACCATATTCTTGGATCTTTGATATGCTTCAATGATATCATGAATGTAGTTAATGTAACTATGTACTTTGTTAACCTTTTCGACGCTATGTCAAACATAAAAGTTTCACATCAGGCGCCTTGTCATAACAGTGTCAAAACCGAAATTGAGCTTTATACTGTAGCTGTGTGATGGATTAATCTGCTGTGGTGTTGAAACATTTGGTGCGGATATATCCATTGTTGGCATCGAAAAGGTTAAGTAAAAGTAAATTTTTTATGGCTTTAAGGTTTTCATCACTAAAGATAACTTGTTTGACTGTTTCTGAGGATATATCCTAAGTATTTAGCACAGAGGTACAATCTGGTTGTGACCACTGCTTTTGCAATACTAAAATTATTACTTGGAAATTATAATTTGCTATACTAAAATTATAAAAATATCAAAAGTCAAATCAATCATCATCATCTAATATAATAAGTCCGTTTTTCTTGCAATTATGTACTAAAACATGTTACTGACTATACATGACAATGTCAGTCTACACATCAATGTATGTATTTCTGTTTCCAGGGTAATTTCACGGAAATGATGACACGGTACAAGCAGCTGCTGACTTATATCAAAAGCGCAGTCACAAGAAATCACTCGGAGAAGTCAATCAATTCCATCCTCGACTACATCTCTACCTCTAGAAATGTTTGTACATTCATTCAATCTTTTTTAATACTAAATAACATGCAAAAGGGGGGGTGGGGCAAGAAACGTTAGACCACAACAAAATGAAAGTCGCTAATGAAGATCTCTACAATCTAATAGGTTTTTCCCTCATCTGGCATAAACTTTCTTGTCATAATTACCATATGACATAATAATTTTTTTTTCTAGAACCATACTTTTTCTGGACTTATTAAGGCATCATCCTGTTAAATGCATTAGGTTAGGTTTGTTTTACAACAATCCTGAAAAGTTTATGTGTTCAGAATTAAATGCCAAATGATGATTATGACCAGGGGTCGGACGAAAAGTGCGGATGACGTAAAAATGACGTACCAAATCTTGCACACAGGATGATGTTTGTATTTAAACTTCTGTGCGACATGTAGGAACGAAGTATTATTAATGAAGTAACAAAATAATCGTAAATAAATCCATGGAATTAATAATACAGGTGGTAGGGTGATGTAGTGAATAAAATACATTTCACGAAACTTGTTACCATAAAGTTCAATTATTTAAGATTTACTAGGAAAAATCTGTGGGAACCTCAGAGAAATAGGTTTAATGGCTTACCTTCGTTGGTATGTCTTTATTACAGCAATAGCAGTAAACGTAACGGGTTTGTCACGTACCTCCAAAGACGGAAAATTGCCTCAATATTCGAGTAAAGATGACAATTTGTTTGACAACAAAGCGTTTTTTTATATATTAGTAGATATACATTTTAGCTAAATATAATCGTGAAGATACAATAGCGAAACAATAACGAAGTAAATTTATTGTTCATCTGATTGGCAATGTGTCAGTCAAAAACGTACTTACTCATTTCAAGTGGCGATATCGTTTTATAAAGAGGTTGATATATAATAAGTGATAATCGTTTATGAAAATCAAAAATACTATTTGAAATCATTCTATAAGTGGTTTGACGTCATCCGCACTTTTGGTCAGACCCCTGATTATGACAAAAAAGTTTATGCCAGATTTGGGTAAACCAGATTCGGTTACCCTCATCTGGCATTAAATTAACAATATCAGGCTTATATATAAATCAAGACACTTACAGCGTTCTAAAAATAATTATGATAAAACTTGGACGCTGTTTAGAAAACAAAAAAAAGTTTTGATCTTCGTGTGCTATTAATTGTTATACACTAGAACAGGGGTCGCCAAACAACGGCCCGCGGGCCAGGGCCGGCCCGCGAAGCCTTCTAATGCGACCCGCGGAAAGAAAGCGGAAGAGCCCGCGATGAGATCGCCTCACTGAGATTTAAGAGATCGAAATTAAGCAACTAATGTATTACCCCATGACCAGCCATGAAACCAAAGTCTTGGCCCGCACGAATTTATATTAAATGCAGTGTGGCCCTTGAGTCAATAAGTTTGGAGACCCCTGCTCTAGAGGAACCAAACAAATGCAATTATGTATTAAGTGCCTCCAAAAAAGGAAACTGATGCCCCATATCTGACAATTCCAGATGGAATTGCTACAAGACTTCTACGAGACCACACTTGAGGCACTAAAAGACGCAAAGAACGACCGGTTGTGGTTCAAGACCAACACAAAGCTCGGCAAGCTGTACTACGACCGCGGAGACTTTAACAAGTTGGCCAAGATACTCAAGCAGCTGCATCAGAGCTGTCAGGTTAGTTATGTAATAAATAGTATATTTAATCAGTCTTCTAGTACCCATAACACAAGCCTTATTGAGCTTACCATGGGACTAGTCTAAAAATTGTCACCTAATATTTATTTATTTATTGCATAGAGATAGGCGTTATTACCAGTTTTTAAAACTCAGCGATAAGATTATTTAGCTTGTCCATCAGAAAACGTACATCTCTCCAGCCTATACACTATGGCTATGAAAAAATTACATAAATTAGTTGTCCGTTGTTCTGTGAAAGTACAAACTTACACAGTTTATGGCAAAGCATGTGAACTCGCGGTCCGCATGGCTTACGACCGCACCCATTAGTGGCAAACTATATTTGGGCTAGCATTGAGAGAATGAGGAATAATGAAAACATGTGAATATATTGTTAGTCCCTAGTAAGAAAGGTATATGTTTTCCAGACTGACGACGGCGAAGATGATCTAAAAAAAGGCACGCAGCTACTAGAAATATACGCGCTCGAGATCCAGATGTACACAGCACAGAAAAATAACAAGAAGCTGAAGGCGCTGTACGAGCAGTCGCTGCACATCAAGTCTGCCATCCCGCATCCGCTCATCATGGGCGTTATTAGAGGTAAAAAAATCCCCTAAGGGTCAGCTCACACCGAGACGCGACGCGACGCGTCTATACTGGAAGAAGCCATGAAGAAGCCAGTGACAGCCGCGTAGCAACAACGCGAGGCGCACGTCATCGGCAGCACGGTGCCGCGCTGCGCAGACACGCCGCGTAGCAACAACGCGAGGAGCACGTCATCGGCAGCACGGTGCCGCGCTGCGCAGACACGCCGCGTAGCAACAACGCGAGGAGCACGTCATCGGCAGCACGGTGCCGCGCTGCGCAGACACGCCGCGTAGCAACAACGCGAGGAGCACGTCATCGGCAGCACGGTGCCGCGCTGCGCAGACACGCCGCGTAGCAACAACGCGAGGAGCACGTCATCGGCAGCACGGTGCCGCGCTGCGCAGACACGCCGCGTAGCAACAACGCGAGGAGCACGTCATCGGCAGCACGGTGCCGCTCTGCGCAGACACGCCGCGTAGCAACAACGCGAGGAGCACGTCATCGGCAGCACGGTGCCGCGCTGCGCAGACACGCCGCGTAGCAACAACGCGAGGAGCACGTCATCGGCAGCACGGTGCCGCGCTGCGCAGACACGCCGCGTAGCAACAACGCGAGGAGCACGTCATCGGCAGCACGGTGCCGCGCTGCGCAGACACGCCGCGTAGCAACAACGCGAGGAGCACGTCATCGGCAGCACGGTGCCGCGCTGCGCAGACACGCCGCGTAGCAACAACGCGAGGAGCACGTCATCGGCAGCACGGTGCCGCTCTGCGCAGACACGCCGCGTAGCAACAACGCGAGGAGCACGTCATCGGCAGCACGGTGCCGCGCTGCGCAGACACGCCGCGTAGCAACAACGCGAGGAGCACGTCATCGGCAGCACGGTGCCGCGCTGCGCAGACACGCCGCGTAGCAACAACGCGAGGAGCACGTCATCGGCAGCACGGTGCCGCTCTGCGCAGACACGCCGCGTAGCAACAACGCGAGGAGCACGTCATCGGCAGCACGGTGCCGCGCTGCGCAGACACGCCGCGTAGCAACAACGCGAGGAGCACGTCATCGGCAGCACGGTGCCGCTCTGCGCAGACACGCCGCGTAGCAACAACGCGAGGAGCACGTCATCGGCAGCACGGTGCCGCGCTGCGCAGACACGCCGCGTAGCAACAACGCGAGGAGCACGTCATCGGCAGCACGGTGCCGCGCTGCGCAGACACGTCGCGTAGCAACAACGCGAGGAGCACGTCATCGGCAGCACGGTGCCGCGCTGCGCAGACACGCCGCGTAGCAACAACGCGAGGAGCACGTCATCGGCAGCACGGTGCCGCGCTGCGCAGACACGCCGCGTAGCAACAACGCGAGGAGCACGTCATCGGCAGCACGGTGCCGCTCTGCGCAGACACGCCGCGTAGCAACAACGCGAGGAGCACGTCATCGGCAGCACGGTGCCGCGCTGCGCAGACACGCCGCGTAGCAACAACGCGAGGAGCACGTCATCGGCAGCACGGTGCCGCGCTGCGCAGACACGCCGCGTAGCAACAACGCGAGGAGCACGTCATCGGCAGCACGGTGCCGCGCTGCGCAGACACGCCGCGTAGCAACAACGCGAGGAGCACGTCATCGGCAGCACGGTGCCGCTCTGCGCAGACACGCCGCGTAGCAACAACGCGAGGAGCACGTCATCGGCAGCACGGTGCCGCGCTGCGCAGACACGCCGCGTAGCAACAACGCGAGGAGCACGTCATCGGCAGCACGGTGCCGCGCTGCGCAGACACGCCGCGTAGCAACAACGCGAGGAGCACGTCATCGGCAGCACGGTGCCGCGCTGCGCAGACACGCCGCGTAGCAAAAACGCGAGGAGCACGTCATCGGCAGCACGGTGCCGCGCTGCGCAGACACGCCGCGTAGCAACAACGCGAGGAGCACGTCATCGGCAGCACGGTGCCGCTCTGCGCAGACACGCCGCGTAGCAACAACGCGAGGAGCACGTCATCGGCAGCACGGTGCCGCTCTGCGCAGACACGCCGCGTAGCAACAACGCGAGGAGCACGTCATCGGCAGCACGGTGCCGCGCTGCGCAGACACGCCGCGTAGCAACAACGCGAGGAGCACGTCATCGGCAGCACGGTGCCGCTCTGCGCAGACACGCCGCGTAGCAACAACGCGAGGAGCACGTCATCGGCAGCACGGTGCCGCGCTGCGCAGACACGCCGCGCAGTGCAGTGGAACGTGTCTACTCGCCATCCGCCCGTGCATTATCTATACTATTATAAAGTTGTAAAAATGAAATGTCTGTACATTTTTTCAAAAGTTGATTGTTACGGACTATTTGCAGGTCACTAAAACGGAAAATATTTTATTTTTATTTTATATATGTTTGTATGTGTCGTTGTGGCTTCATCAAAATCGGATGGTGCCTCCCATTAGGCATGTTATTGCCTGTGTCGGCGCCGCTTTTCATTAAAGTATTAAGTAAGATTTAACAGGTAAACTACGATTAAGTGTAGGTAAGGGTAAAACTCATTATTTCTTTTGTATACAATAATAGAAACTATAAATGTAAAATTCTCTCTTCATTAGACCAGTCAGCGTGAAACAAATACGCCTATTTTGTTAGTTATTTTTCAGTCTTTCCGATTAATTTTATTTGTGTATAACTGTTACAGAATGCGGCGGCAAAATGCACCTGCGCGAAGGTGAGTTCGAGAAGGCGCATACGGACTTTTTCGAGGCGTTCAAGAACTACGACGAGTCCGGCTCCCCGCGCCGCACCACCTGCCTCAAGTACCTCGTGCTTGCCAACATGTAAGTACACCACAATATGATCTCGATTGATTTTAGAAAGTATAAATAAAATATGACGATTTTACTTAAAACTAGCTTCTGCCCGCGACTTCGTCCGCCTTAAATTCGTTTATCGCGGATAACGGTACTTTCCGGGATAAAAAGTAGCCTATGTCCTTCCCCAGGACTCAAACTATCTCCATACCAAATTTCATCCAAATCGGTTCAGCGGTTTAAGCGTGAAGAAGTAACAGACAGACAGACAGACAGACACACTTTCGCATTTATAATATTAGCGCGAATGGAATTGAAACCAAGATAAAGCTTAGCAAATTTAGAATCACAATGATTGCTTGTTTGAAATTCGATTGATAGAAACTTGAATGAAACAATTTAATAATAAAATAAAAATTATTTTATTATTAAGGGTTTCATGTCTAAATAATTTCTATGGTCAACTTTTTTAAAACATTTTCATAGATTTTTGCTGTCATCTGATTTGAGTTCAATGTTCATGTTTATCTAAACTAGACATTGCATCCTTGGAGTATAGAACCAAGGACCATTAAAACAAGAAGGCTGAGAGTTGCCATACTTCGGATCGTGTTCCGATCGCAAGGAAATATTCTGGCAGAAACTAGATGGCGCTTTAAAACTAAACATTTAACGATGTATAATTGAATAAGGAAACATAGTACAGTACCAATTAGTTCGCAAATAGCTAATAATAAATAAATCGTATCATTTAAATACTGTCACACTTGCAAAGATGAATAATTCTAAAACAAAATGTTACACATAGATGGCGTACATATCTGGGAACGGCTTTTTGTATGGAGATGGTCAGTCCTCTTGTTTTAATGGTCCTTGATAGAACTAAGGAGAACAATAGCTATATATATCCAAAGTGTCCGTCAAGAGGCGTTAAATTGGTGGCCCCACTGTAGCAAGTGCAGAAAATAAATTATAATAAGAATGCCAAAAAATCCACAAGACACAAGAAAAATAATTTTGAACACGATTGAAAATTTAAAGCCCGACCAGGAAAATAAAATTCCTGCTCTGGTGGCGTTAAATTAGCAATAATTATAGCAACACTAAGTATGACAGTGCATTGTCAATACATTTATGAGAATATTATGTATGTACATAAAAATATTACCCACTTTAAGAAGAACTGTGATGTACATAATTTTAATACTAGAAATAAGCATAAGCTCGCAGTGCCTGCTACTAGGCTCCATAAAATAAGGAGATCATTCATGGGTAACTGTGTGAGATTTTATAATAAACTTCCTAGCAGCATAACTGAGTTGTCTATTGGTAAATTCAAAAATATTGTGAAACGAAAATTGTTTTCTAAAGCTTATTATGGCACACAAGACTACATGAATGATGAAGCCGCGTGGGATTAATGTAAATTATAGCGTCATGTAGGTATATGAATAATTATTTTAACGAATACCTAAGGTATTATTATTATTTTAATTTTAATTGCTTTATATACTCTTGACATTTAGAATTTTATTCTAGACACATTCTAGATTATTATTTTTTTCTTTTTTATTGACAATCTTTTTGGAATTTATTTTATTTATTATTTTAATTTTTAAAATGATGATTTTATCAATAATATTATACTTAAGTTAAATGATCTGATTAGGTTTTTCTGGGTTTCCCATATCCTTGCAGCAAATGTTGGATCATATTGTATGTCTCCCAGCAAACATTCACTCTCATGTAACTGACATTTCGAAAGTGCTTGTTACTAGGCCTACTTGAATAAATAATATTTTGATCGATTGATTGATTGATGACGTATCTATCAGTCATGTTGACAACATGGTCGGAGATGTTATTTAGAGGAATAGAGTCAAATCCTTCAGACTTTCTATCCGACAAATACTTCATCATATTGTAAATTACTTTTCTTAAGTGGCTACTAATATTTTTCGGTATTTTAACGCACAAATAACTCACAATATCCCAGAACAACAATTGACAGAGGCTTTAATGACTGTAAAGTGACTATTGCCAGTTGAAGAAATTAGTTCCAATAGTTCTCCGCAAAATGGCGAAGTTTTTTATTTTCCTGGTTGGGCTTTACATCTGAAAAAGAGCAAAGGATTGAGTAGCATTTCAATATAAATGTTCTATAATTGGTTGTTAACTTCATATTGTCTTGCTACTCTATCGCCATCGTGGACGGATTTGGAACTATTGTTTGCTGCATTCCGCTGGACACTTTTTAGGGTTCCGTACCCAAAGGGTAAAACGGGACCCTATTACTAAGACTTCGCTGTCCGTCTGTCTGTGTGTCACCAGGCTGTATCTCATGAACCGTGATAGCAAGACAGTTGAAATTCTCACAGATGATGTATTTCTGTTGCCGCTATAACAAAAAATGCTGAAAACAGTATATTTTTATGTCTGTCTGTCTATGTCAGTAACCAATATAAAATGATCTAGCACTGCGTACATATTGCTTAGGAGTCGGGCTCTGTTAACACTGGATTTTGATAGATACGGCTGTTTGTAGCGTATATTTTGTACGGAACCCTCGTTGCGCGAGTCCGACTCGCACTTGGTCGGTTTTTCAATCTGTTTTCCTATATATCTAAATATATGTTTCTCATCTATACTGACCTTTATACATCTCAGTAGAATTCAATCAAATTATTATATATAATTTTATTGCATGTCGTAACGCCTAGAAACCTTTATACATCTCTGTTTTTTTTTTGTTTATATTAACATTGATCTGGAGAATCTGTACATCTCCTCTGCGTGTACCACTTATAAATTCGTTATAACACAATTGTAAAAGTTTTAATTATAATTAAGACAATATTGTAATAGTTAATTGGTACACGCATATTATTTTTTTTATATACCCTGACATTTAGAATTTTATTCTAGACACATTCTAGATTTTTATTTCTTTTTTATTAACAATCCTTTTGGCATTTATCTTATTAATTATTTTAATTTTTAAAATGATGATTTTATCAATAATATTATACTTTTTCGAAGTTAAATGATCTGATTAGGTTTTTCTGGGTTTTCCCTAATCCTTGCAACAAATGTTGGATCATATTGTACATCTCCCAGCAAAGATTTCTCTTAACTGACAATTAGAAAGTGCTTGTACCTAAACTCTGATTTTTAATTCAAGACCAAAATCTGACAGTTCTCATCCTGATTATTTCATCAAATAAACATTATTTCATAAAAATATGAATGAGAAATCGTGCAACCAGTAATATTAGGGTAAGTTTAATTGATAAAAATACTAACACTTCAACCAGTATGACTGCATACTAAAGTATGCAGCGAAAGTGCGCCCGTTGACCTTAAATTTTGGTCTTGAATTAAAAATCAGAGTATAGGCCTACTTGAATAAAGAATATTTTGGTTTTTTTTTTATTATATGAGTTTATTCTCCTTACCTCTATACTCCATGATTGCATCTAAAATCGTTCCAGGTTAATGAAATCTGGCATCAACCCGTTCGACTCCCAAGAAGCTAAACCCTACAAGAACGACCCCGAGATACTCGCCATGACCAACCTCGTGATGGCCTACCAGAACAACGACATCAACGAGTTTGAGTCCATCCTCAAGCACAACCGCAACAATATCATGGACGACCCCTTCATCAGGGAGCATATCGAGGACCTGCTCCGGAACATCAGGACGCAAGTGCTCATCAAGCTGATAGGGCCCTACACTAGGATTCATATACCGTTCATATCGAAGGAGCTCAATATCGATGAGAAGGAGGTTGAGAATCTTTTAGTCACATGTATTTTGGATAAGTGAGTATTTTAGTGTTTTTTTTTAAAGATCATTATTCATTAGGTATAAACTAAATTATCAATCCTATTATAAAGTTGTAAAAATGAAATGTCTGTACATTGAAGATATTTTCAAAAAAATAAGTGAAGAGTACTTTTTGGAGGTCACCGAATCGAAAAATATGTTTTTGGAATTTCAGATTGTATTTATCCTCGCTCTCGCTCGTATAAGCTCGGTAGCTATACCCGTGTACCAAAAAATAGTTGAAATCCGTTTAGCCGATTTTGCGTGATGAAGCCACAACGACACATGCCAACATACAAAATATATATTTTTCGCTTCAGTGACCTCCAAATAGTCCCTTACAATAGTACTTTTCCGATATCTTCAATTTACAGACATTTCATTATTACAACTTTATAATATAACTAGAAGGCGCCCGCAACTTCGTACGTGGAGGGGGAAAAGTCATAACCCTCTTTTTTTTCTTCAGCGTAGTCGGGTAATAAGTATCCTATAACCATCTGGGGATACCTGGCTACCCGTGTGGCAAAAATATTTGAAATCCGTTTAGCCGATTTAGCGTGATGAAGCCACGACGACACATACAAACATTTTATTTTTACAACTTTATAATAGTACAGATGTGGAAAAGTACACGTCAATTAATGGACAATAAAACCTGTGGCCACATTAGCGGAACTGCGCCGTTAAAGCGCGTAAAAACCCTTTGATGTGCCGTAAAAACCGCCACCCGAGCTATCGCTTAACGTCTAACGTCAATGCCACATCCCTTTTAGGGCACTAAACTGTTGGCCACATCCGGGTAATCATGTTTAACGCCTTTATTAACGCGTCACGACGAAGGTGGAGCAGTAACATAAGGACCGTACGCCACCGTTCTCGTTCGTCTCGTCTCCCGTCACCATCGGGCCCCTCTTTCCCACTGGGCACTCCGGGCCCCAACCTCACGGGGCCCCGAAAAATCTTAAACGAGGTTTTTTTTACGGTCCAACAAGGTCTCTAATTTTATTATCGATGGCCCCAGGGCGCCCCCATTTTTGAGTGCTCGAGGCCCCCCTTCCCGTGTGCCGCACGGGCCACCGCGTGTACCGAGACGGCCTCGGTCAGCGTTCCAGCGTGAAGTTTGTTCCAGCACAATAAGCGGGCGCATCGACCAGGTGAACGCCGTGCTGGAGCTGGCGTCCAGCACGCGCGGCGCGGCGCGCTACTCGGCGCTCGACAAGTGGACCGCGCAGCTGCAGGCGCTGCACCTCGCGCTCGCCAACAAGATGGCCTAGCGCCCCCGCCCCCGCCCCCGACCCCGACCCCGACCCCGACCCCGACACACGCACCACTGACGGCCGCACAGGAGCGGCACGGCGACCTTCCCGACGTGCCGTCCCTCTTGCTCGCGTGTATAGTGGTTTGAGTGAGTGGGACGGCGCCATACGAACTACGAGTTTCGGAGTAGCCTCAGACGACTCATGACATGACACTTTTCGGCTAGTGATGCGACAAAACGGGACGTAACCTCGCGAGGCCCGATAGTCTAAAAGTAGAAAAGTTAATGTAATTTTAAACAAATGACTGGCGTTCTCATTTCGAAAACATGAAAAGCGCCTTGGGCTTTACGAGGTTGAGGCGATGAATCGGTTGACCGTCGCCGGTGAATACGCCTAGAGTTTCAGATCTGTGCCCGTTTTGTATGAAAGATCCGGATGATGCGAAACTGGATCCGGATCGTATGTACAAAATGGATCCGGATTAAAAAATTAAGACCCTAGTGCTAGATTAGCCCCGTCTCCGCCACACGCACAACTAATTCCAAGAGACGATATAAACCATGTAAACTCAGCTTCAGAGATTCTTGAGTATTTCGGCCTTTATGCCTAAATTCAGCGTGCTCTGTTAGCGGCCGATTACGCCTGCCAAATTGTCGAGGGCGTAATTGCGCGTTCCATTGCGTTTCCGCGACATAATTATTTCACGGAACAGCAAAGGAACCATAATCCATTAATCTAGTATGGAATTCCGCAAAGTAACTTCTAAATCTATCAATTAAGTAATTAACTGTTAACGAACCTAACGCTAAATATACGACGCGACACTCGGCGTTAGTGCGCAACTGCACGAGCGGGCTAAAAGTTCGAACTGGCCTGTTACACGGCGTAACGTAACATGATGCTCGCTATGAATGGTACAGTCAACATCAAATATACAGTGACACCCAAAGTCACCAGATAGTTTGGAACACAATCTTATTCCAACTACCATACAGATGTGTACCGAACTGTTTGGTGACTAGATGTCAGAACTATTTGATGCTGACTATACATTACTGCCAGTAACACCGATCGGTACCCACCTTTAAAGGTTCACAGCTGTTTCGGAGTTTATTTAACGGGTTTTCTTTCGCAAGTGTTGTCTTTTTCTGGAACTGTTAACTTCTCAGAACTAAAAACAAACCTAACCTAACCTATTGAGTTCTACACAACGATAAAAAAAAACTGAAATGTTTTCAGTTTCGAAGAGAAGCGCAAGTTAGGAAATGAAACGGTTGTGGAATATGGTTGTTTGGGAAAGATAATATTGTGAAAATCGGTCGCTAAGAGTTTTTAGAAGTCGTGTAGTAGCTACTTAACCTCACTATTACGAGAGGATTTTCGCCATATTGTGCTGTGATGTGAAAAGTGTCACATCAGTGTTGCCAGCGTGGAATGATTTCTAATAACCTTGTACGTAACAAAATAAGATAAATATTATATAATTAAAGTTCTAGTCTTAACAGAAGTGGCTACAAATAAGCAAGTTTACATGTATTATTTTGTCTCTTGGACCCTATACATTGTCAGGTGACAAGCAAAACTCACTAAAATATCTGTCACTGCTCTTCAAACCTCGTATCTCGGTACGGCACCGATGCTAACATACAAGCTTTAATTCAAGTAGGTATTTGTTAGTTAGTGAGTTTTGGTTGCCAACAGACGACATAGTCGTTATTTTATGAAATGTCCGAAAAGTAGCTTAGAGGTTATCTTGTGAACAATGCCATTGTGAAGTTTTTTTAAGTTCGACCGCTTGTCAGTTAGGTCTGATAGGCTATAAAAACAAAATAAGCTATTAAACGGCATTACTGTGTTAAGCTGTTTATAAACAAGTTCCCAGGTATCTTTCAATCACCGAAGACTGGACCATGTACCGAGTGGATGTTTTGTGATATACAGACTTTTGGCGATACTGTCGTTGGGCTATGCTACCCTTCTAGTTTGAAAGGACGTGTAATCACGTCGGCTAAGACGTTTTAGCCACAAGAGCAATAATATGTCATTAACTTTTTTTTTTGTTCAACACTAGGCGCGGCAATTGCTTTTTCTTTAAATTGCCAGATGTTTTTTTCGATTATTTGGTTTCTAACTATCACAGTTCATTAAAATAATCATTTTACTCTAAGCGTGTCTCGAAAAACACCAACGAAGACTCGCAGATTTGAGAAGAATTTTCTATTGATAAACCTCACAACTCTGACAGCAAGTTGCATGAACAGAAATAAAATTTCACACTCTAAGGGTAATCTAAATATATTTTCTTTTATGCTCCAAAGAGGGGACAGCACTAGAAGGTTCTTTAAATCAATAATAGTTTTCGTTGAAAATTTTCTTATCGAGGCTTCTGTTTAGGAAACATTCGAATGACATTGGGATATGACTATGAATTAAATTGTGGATTCATGTATATTAAATGCTGTAACTTCACCTTACTTGTACTAGAAGCATGTGGCAACACTGAACAGATCTCATAGGAATTACAGTTTATCTATCAGTCTAGTGCTGGCTACAGTGTCGCTAGCATCTTCGAATACTAGCACATCATATAGCATAGTTAGTTCTTAATTTTGTTTGCCTTGACATGTATTTGGTATTGCTTAATTTATGGTACTTTATGGAACTAATACATAATGAGAACCTAATCATGTACAGTTGCATACACTAGTTTATCTAAATCTATATATTAAATTGCTTTCAAGTGTTACATGTGCAACCTTGAGCAAGAAATCATGTTAACCAAGATATCATGGCCGCCCGGATCTGTACTGTAATGATCTCATAACTACATCGTATACAAATTCAAATAGTTTATTTACAATAAGTTACAAATCAAAAAGTGAGAACAGTGATTTCCACTAGTCAAGGAAGTTAATTAATTAATAGTTTAAAAAACACGCTTTACAAGACTTTTCTAACAAATCCAAACACAGCTATGATACAATATTCCATCATGAAGTTCCAGTTCATATCTTCCGGCTCCATCATCAGATCAGTTCGACAGTACCATATTAGTGTATTGTCATCAGAACTACATACAGCTGCCAATTTCCATGACGCTACGATCCTTGGAAGATGGTTAAATTAGTTACCTTAGATTCCATTACAGAATTACATACAGGTCGACCTAATAAAAGCGTGTAAAAATTGCGGCTTATTATAACTGTTATATAAAGTACAGAAAGTACGATGTATTTATGACCGCAGCGCGGCCTGCATGCCGGGTTATCTAGGATATTATTGCACTTATGAGAATGTGAACATTTACTATGAAAAACTGCAAGTTGCGTATGCGTTTTGAACACATCAACGAGGATTTACTATATAGGTGTAGATAAAGTCCCAAACACTCTTCAGTGTTGCCTTTAACATGTCTTTATTGTGTAACGCTCAAAGTTTATAAGCAGTCTCAACCCTAAACCTTCTAAATCTGACCAATCCAGTAAAATACACAGAGCCAAAAATACTTCTAAGAATAGAAATTAACTGAATTGACATTGTAATTTGTTTCACATATTGTAAACACAAAATCATTATATAATTAAAGTTTTGCAAGATAGTATTATAAGAAACAATTTGAAATGACGCAGCTTTTGAACTGTACATATGTTTTTATCGAACTGCATTAGCTTGTGTCAAATGATCATCCGAAATCTATGACCATTATCCTATAATTTTTTAATTGTCCCGCTGTAAAGTTGCAAGTCGCCGATATAGCTTAGAAGCCGCTTATTTTTAAATATATGGTAATACATCTAACAAAATTGATTGTAAATTTTGTTTCCATTTCATTAGATGTGACACGAACGTTTTGTACCTACATTACGAAGACTAGATGTGTTAAAACTATTTCATCTAGCAATAATATTTCTTAAGCGTTTATATAAAATGTGTTATTGCATATTGTCGAACATTGATGAGTTTTATTTGCTCCCACCAACTACATGAAAATAGCGTTTACCCACTGCTACCTAACACAATAATTTCCTATGAACAATAATATGAATGCTATAAACACATGGTTTACTTTTTATTTTTATTTAGTAATGTGGCCCACTGGGACGTGCCACGGTCTTGGAAAATTTCCCACTAATCCTTCTGGAAGGAATGAAGCTCATTCCGCCATCTTCGTTGAGGCCTACTGCGGAGCCAGAAAACAGAGTTATTTTGCTGGACCCACTCGGTGGATACTTTAGCCCACAAGTCGCCCGGTATGCGATAGATATGTGCGGCTATCCCACTTCAGTTTGGCGTCTGTTTGGGCTATTATTGTATACAAGCCAATCCAAATTGAAATTTTACTTGCCAGCCCTATACTTCGCTGTATTTTTCACTTGTGCAATATAAAGAGAGCTATGGCACGAACATTTTGCTAATACGGCAGAATCTGGTGGTGCCTTCATCATGTTGTTTGAAACGCTTAGAGTTCAGCTATGAAGACAAATTTAATTTCACTAACAGGAAATATTGTACTAGGGTGAAATTAATCAATACAAGAAATATAACGATATTAACACAATAACAAACATTCACTCTCATGTAACTGACATTTCAAAAGTGCTTGTAACTAGGCCTACTTGAATAAAGAATATTTTGATTTGATTTGATTTGATTAAAGATAAATGGTAAAGTATGCATATACCTAATTAGGGTTTTAAATCCGGATTACATTGTATAGAAGAACGCAGGTCTGTGTAATTCGGATCTTTCATACGAAATGGATTCGGATTTAAATCCCTACATATCATAAATTACCTACTTATTAACTTACTAAATTCATCAGGGAAGTGGGACGTCGAATTAGGGAGAGGGGGTTTGACGCCTGCGCGGGTTCGTACCTGGTGCAAAGATTGTCCATCGCCATTCAACGTGGTAACGCGGCCAGTGTGATGGGTACCTTTGCGCCAGGGACAATTCGAGGGGGCCTTTTTGACTAGGCTTAAGCTAGTCTTAAGTAAATTGTTTTATTTTTATTGTTGTGTTGAGTTGTGTATTTGAATGTAATCTGAATGTAATTCTTATAATATTGTCTTAGTTATAATAAATAATTACAACTACTTATTAACAAAGTTAAATTAACCCGTACAAATTTAATTATTGCGTGGTTTGTGTGCAGTTTTGCTTAGTTATTTGACATGGAAGTACACAAGGCTGCAAAGCTCCTGCTTGAATTTAACGCCGAGTAAGCGATCCTTAGAAGTTTTCATTAGCCACTCGTTTGTGATTTTGGGTTGAACTGTATTAGGTAAACTACTACGACTACTATCGAACTACAAAATATGCTATTTAAATTCCTTGAATATTTCGATTCACCTCAAATTTGTTGTCTATATTCACGAAAAATAAACAAGCATTGAAAGGATAGACTAAGGATAGTCGTCCAATAACACTTAATAGCTTGATATATTTAGGTGTCAATGTGATGATAAAAATGGTAAACCCCTAACTATTGGTAGGTTCATTACTTACACGAGCAAACTAAGTAAGCTGCTAAGATATAAATTTTAATCGGAACCAAAAATGTAATGCAAGCTGTTACTATTATCGTGTATTTTTATAGTTTACATGATCAATATATAGTTATTTTTACCTGGACTACAGATAAAAATGGTAAGTACCGTAAATATATTAATATTGTAAACGGCGAAACAGTAGTACTACTAAGTAGCACCCTAGTATCAAAGAGTAGAATAATATAACTGCCTAGCATAATAGTATTCCTTGTTAAGTAGTTTAACTGGTAGTAAGGATCAACTGAAACTGACCCCAAATACAAATGATTTAATTTCCCGCACTTTTCGGGATATACAATAATTGGACAATGGACGAGCAGCTGACCATCCGGAAATGGAATTAACCAAACATGTGCAAATTAAAGTCAAAACTACATCTTTTATTGGAAAATAATACAAAATAGTCAAATAAATCTTATACTTAGTACTATTTATTTATAAAAATGTTTTTCAAATATATTAACGTTTACAAAACTCTGCATGATTTTTATTATTGATTAAAAGTACAGCGTGATAGTATATTCCCGCGTTTTTCAGCGAATGTTGTAAATGGTTCCTTCAACTGTATTCTTTTTTGTGTTCCGAATTGTGTAAATAGAAAATGTTAAATATTATAGAACTTAAAAAAAACAATTCCCTACGGTTGCTTTTAATAATTTTGCCGTTATTTTGACTGTGTTTTGTGTACATTTTTACTAGATTTTACATTTTAGTTTATTTGTCTTATTCTTGGTGATAGTTGACAGATATCTCAAAGTACGCTGGTTGATTTGGACTTCACTGGCTTTTTCCCGCCATTCGAAGCGGTAAATAGGGGAGTAGTGGAAAATTATAATAGCGGTATTGCCGGCATTTAGTAATTCCAGCGGGTATAGTGCGCATTATTAAACTGTACTGTGGTCGTGTTAGTCAATATTTGTCACGCATAATTATAAAGCGCCCTTTGTTTCATTAAAAAGTATCTGTGGTGTTTTAAATACAGCGAAATGTCTCTAATCAACGACAAGGAAAATCTCCACAACGGAATCAACAACGTGCATATCAAGGTAATTTTCTACGGACTTTCTAACCTTTTCCCTACTACGTATGTAAAGTGTTATTTGATAAATAACATTGCAATATTTGTTTTAGTCGCCTGTTAAAAATAACGTCCTCGCAACAATAAACGGCAACATGAAAGAAGAGGAAAATCTGGAGAAAATGGAAATTGAAAAGGTGGACGCTGCCCCCGCTTTTGACCCCCAGCTGGAGCCTCTTCTGCGGGAAAATCCACGTAGATTCGTTATTTTCCCTATTCAATACAACGACATCTGGCAAATGTACAAAAAAGCTGAAGCGTCCTTCTGGACCGTGGAGGAAGTGGATCTTTCAAAGGTAACCTACTTCACAAATTTTAATACCTGTTTAATATTCCGAATGTATGAGTAATTGAGTTTGTCTTTATTTCGTACAATGATTGCACAAATATTAGGTACCTACCTACAAAACATTCTATTCCGTTCAAGCTTTGACAAATATTAAATCAGCTGTTATTTGTTTTCTTACTCATCATTTTTCTAACAGGACATGCAAGACTGGGATAACCTCAAGGACAGTGAAAGGCACTTCATCAAACATGTACTGGCATTCTTTGCTGCCTCTGATGGCATTGTCAATGAGAATCTTGTGGAACGCTTCTCTCAAGAAGTGCAAGTGACCGAAGCCAGGTGTTTCTACGGGTTCCAGATTGCTATGGAAAATGTACATTCTGAAATGTATTCTTTGTTGATTGACACTTACATCAGAGATCCCAAGGAGAGGTATGTATAAACTTATCATACCAAATATTGCATGTGCCTTCGTAGGTATCAGATTTTACATTGTTTTCCACGGCTATTACAGGCAAAGTCATGCATGCATGGGTAGTGATTTGGAACAAATTGATGTTTCTAGAGTCAGTTGTAAGTAAGCAAGCCAAGGAGAATGATGGTACTATTAACGCCACGCCACTGCTAGGTATGGTTGTCCTAGCTCTGATAGGGATAAATATTCTATTGTTACGTCTTGTTACCTAACCTTGTTGTATCTAATAGATGCATGGTATTTTTCCGCTAAACATATTTATTTATTATTATTATTATATTACAAACCTATTAATTTTCTTGCAGAGATTTCCTGTTCAATGCCATAGAAACGCTACCTTGCATCAAAAAGAAAGCCGACTGGGCTCTCCAGTGGATCGCTAGTAAATCAGCCACATTTGGAGAGAGAATTGTAGCCTTTGCTGCAGTAGAAGGCATTTTTTTCTCTGGCAGCTTTGCATCCATTTTCTGGTTGAAAAAGCGAGGGCTCATGCCTGGCTTGACATTCAGCAATGAGCTGATTTCTAGAGATGAGGTTTGTATGACTACTCCATTATTGACTTGATATTTTCGTAGGTAAAATATTACACCAGAGAGACAGTTCAGAAAGAAAGAAAACATTTATTCGGAGGCATAAATAAATTACCTACATCTAAGTGTCCCGAAATGGTCCCACTTCAGCATAATGCTAGCTTACAGCTGAACTTAAGACATTTTATAATTCAATTTGGTTTAATGTTATAATTTAAACTAAACTAAAATGTGTCCAGTTATATACATATTAGTCACCATCTCCTTTAGTCATGTCATTTCATTATTTTACTGGAAATACTAATTAACCATGTGCTTACATTATTATGGGGCTAAAGTTGCCAGCATTAAGTTAAGTAGGTCATTAATCAGTTTAATCGCGCGGTCACGTAGACGTTATCTTTGAGGTAAATAGGTTTATTATTAAATTTCACGATTGTTAAAAGCTCTCAAAGATAAGCTATCGGAACAAAATATAGCACATAGCTAAGTTATTATTGTCATGCATGACTCTTATTTCAGACGAGCCTGTTAATTATTTACTAAGCAAACAATGGCATCACTCATTTCGTTTTCTAATTTGCGTCCCAAAATTTTCCGAGGACAGGACAGAAGCAGGATTAAACTTGTATTATCCTAAAAGTAAAGTAGGTATAGGCCTTTTGTAATTTATGTTTACAATATGTGCAAACTAGCTGGTTTTGTGGTATACAGACAGCTCTTTATTTATTTTAACTTTATTGCCCAAAACAATAGTAAATACAGATGGCAGACCTAATGCCAAATGGAATTTTGTACCTCAGACACTGACCAGTTACACGAAATTGATACTTGGGGGGCACTACCGTGCCCTAGATAGTCAGATTAGGATACACGAGCAATACAATGAAAAATTACTTAATAATGTGGAAGTTTAGAAGCATTTCTACTTAGGTCCCATTGAACAGAAGATTTTTTTTTTTAACAGGGCTTACACACGGACTTCGCTTGCCTAATGTTCAAGCACTTGGTTCAGAAGCCTAGCAAAGAGCATGTCCTCAAGATCATCAAGGATGCAGTGGTCATCGAGCAGGAGTTCCTCACAGACGCCTTGCCCGTCAGGCTGCTCGGCATGAACTGTGATCTCATGTCTGAATACATTGAGTTTGTTGCTGACCGACTACTGATGGACCTGATTGGTGAAAAGGTAAATAGTAAATCAAAATTTATTTTCTAGAAACCTTTTGGTACTTCTTAGTCTCTTAAAAACATCTAAACTTTTGTAAATTCATTTAATGTCTTTTGCAGCACTACAACACGAAAAATCCATTTGACTTCATGAATCTCATCTCCCTGGAAGGCAAAACCAACTTCTTTGAGAAGAAAGTAGGAGAATACCAGAAGTGGGGAGTTATGGCCAATCGTATGGACAATGTTTTCACACTAGACGCAGAATTTTAAGAACGCTCGTATATTTTAGGGTTCTTTTTTGTATCATGTTTGCACTCCATGGTGCCTACGGCTTTCTTGGAATCTATCTTTTAGGAGTGCTTGAAGTGTTAGGACAACAAGCTATCCTGCCACTCACAAATTTCTGTATAAAATCACACCTTAGTATGCAGACATGGACTGACAGTATTATTTATTCCAATAGTTCCAAAGCTTGATATAGTTGAATGAAAGATATCTACCGGTGGAGCCGGTATGGTTATTGCGATGTGAAAATGGTTTTTCATAGATTTCTTTTGACATCTCATAGATTTATAACGATATTGACTTCTGAAGTGACCTTTATTGTAAGTACCTGGCGGACAGAGAATATATTAATTAGGATAAGATGTATTAATTAAGAATGAAATATTTCCTGCATTTTGTACTTTCTTTTTAATGATTAGGTTAAGTTATAACGCAATTATTCTTAGATTCGATAATGTGTGATAATAATGATAAATAAATTTAGCTTTAAATGATCATTAATGTTTTCATTTCCCTGGAATCGGCAATACGCCTGCCCGTTCTATTATCGTGCATGACGTGTCCGGAGAACTAATTCTGGACACTAGCTAGATGGTGTAATCTACCGCTACACGGACGAACTGTTTTAGGAGCTCTCCACGCTATAAATGGAGTTATTTCTCGTAGATACGACGTGAAATTACAAATATGTGGTTCAGGTCGGTGTCAGTGACCTATGTTAATATGGAACGTCGCACATGTTGCGTCGCCTCTGAAAGCGCCGGGTGACGCATTTCATGCATATTGTTTACTTTAATCAAATGGCCGATAGCGTTCAGTAGCGACGCCAAATAATGCAATGTATATGATGAGAAATCCGGCCTTACGAACAGCGCTGCGCCAAACTCTGTTGCGCAAGGTCTTCTCAACCCCGGCATGGGATGTTGTATGCGGTAAGATTCTGTTTAATACGCCCCTGTAACGCAGGAATTAATATTCATTTCCATCCTTCAACTGCAAGCGAGACAGCTTTTGGCCGTCTGGTGTCGCATTCGGGCACATGACCGACGTTCGAGGAGACAGGTTCGCCGTTGGCGGATACTTCAAGGAGGGCGATACAATGTAGTTAGTTCACATGTCCTTAGTAATTAACCTTACATATTTATTCCTCTCCAATCGATTCTAGCCCAGTTAGTTCCTCTTAGTAGTGGAAGTTGCAGACCCCGACTGCACGAAAACTTATTTTGTATGTTCACAGTCCACCCTAATGCTAGACTGGAAGCAGTTTTGCTGCTGTATGGATTTAATTGAAATAAAACTACGATTTAAAAGAACCAACATCTTTATTTTTATAAAATCTATAATTATCAGAACTCTGAAGCGTACTCCACTGGGATATACATCCTAAGGCTAGCACCACACTGATCCATATGCGCCAAGTAATTTTTGCGCGTTATATCCTTTGCGTTTCACAAAGAAAATTAAAATATTTGGCTAATACCGCGCAGTGTCTTGCCGCCATAAGAATTACATTCAGAATCGCCACTGCAATACGCTTTTGAGAAAAGGAATGAACATTAACTTATATTAAAAGGAGACGCATTTTACACGTCATTTTTGTTGTATTTAATTAATTTTGTGAGAAAAGGAGAAAGATAAGACACCTGAGGATTAAAAATCCTGCGGTATCCGACAATATATATTAAATAATAATGGACATAATTGCACACGCAAAAACGCAAATATAAAATACATACATATCTATTTGCTACGACTGCAAAATTTTGCGTTCCCACAGCGCAGGAGTAATCTAAAAACCGGTACCTACTTACTACCTTTTCGAAAGTTACAATTTTACGACATTTTTTTTAAATATGGATGTCGCAAGCTCTCGTTTGAACAAGCAGGTTTGAACAGATTGTCTACCGTTCAATATACGATATCAATGACATCGCAGGGAACTACGAAACGAGATCTAAATTTACTCACTAGTATTGCTTGTACGGTAAAATTGTAACTTGGTAGTTATAGCACATTATACGATTATTTTATTGCTTGCACTCGTATTTACTTAACTAGGCCTAAAGCCATACTTTCGTTTAAAAATTAAACAGCCCACAATCGATATTAGAGGAACCCGATTTTTTCACAACTCAGCAAATTCCACGCACCATACTTAACTTATTTTTCTAGTTATAATGTGTAACGAAGAGTTTATCAGTCAGCTCAGTCAAAAGTAGGTGGAAATACCGAATATCACGTTTAACTATAGCGGCGGTACGTGGTTAAATTAAATCTTAACTCACCGCCATAAATACCGCACTGCTACTTTGGTAACAAGTATAATGCGGTGTCGGGTTGAAAGTGCCTTATAGCCGCAATAACGTGTAAACTGTCGCCGCGTTGAACTCGAGACAGACTTGGTGCTTGTGCAGGAACTGGCGCGTCTCGGCAACGAAACGGTGTGCATTGACATTTCTTTAATACAATGCGGTATCGGGTTGAAAGTGCCCAGTACATGTATACTGTCGCATTGTTGATATGGGGACATTGTGTTGTGTTTATGATTAGCGCGTCTTGTCGGCGACGAGACGGCGCAGTAGGCGGTGGCCGGCTAGGAAGGTGACGGCGGCCAGCGGCAGCAGGTAGCGGACCGTCTCGAACATGGACAGCTGCAGCCACAGCACTCCGTACAGCGCCAGGGAACCTGAGGAAAAAGTGCTATAGTGTGTCGCTATTTGAAATAATGTAGTATTTAGGAACGGTGGGAGTTTCGATTACTCGGGACTGGGGAATAGCAGATTGTTAACCAAGGGTTGAAAGTGACCCATTTAACCTGAGATATTTCTGGCGCTCGAACGATGTGAGAGCGCCAATAGTTCGAGGGTGAAATGGGTAATTTCACCCGATTTAAACACTCTACTTTTCATTTCGACTGTGAGTAAAAAAAATACTTCACGCAGATTTTATAAAATAAACCAGCTAAACATTATTTTAATATCAATCAAAATAGATCGTAATAAACACGTCATTTTATGTAGAGCTGAGTTTAGGTATGTGGAAAGCTTTTATTTTAATAATATGACATAACTCAATTATCTTCGACTCTGTGGCTAATCGTAACAATAAACAAAATACTTTCCACCCTAGGGATGGAAAAGCTATTTTCCACCCGGCTATCTACCCATGAAAATTAAACTTTCCGAACAGGAGAGATGAAAATAAATGTGTGACATCGTCACTGACTGTCGTTCTCTTATGTTATGCTGCGTTGCCTGCGTTCTACTGGAGGTGTTGTAAGATGCGTTGCAGAATGTGGGTACGATATTTAACAAACAGTCCAAGCTATATAAATAAACGATTTTGATAGTACATGAACAAGCTATACAATGCACTTTAGATATCTTCTAACAGGAAAGTGGCACGGCCGCGAACACGTCGGACACGTGGAGGTCGGTACTCACCTCCCAGGCCCAGGTGGAAGAGCAGCGCGCTGGGAGCCAGCGGGAAGTGCGCGAGGTTGACGCGCAGCTTGGCCCACAGCACCAGCAGCAGCAGCAGGGGCGCGGCGCAGGCGGCCGCGGACACGTCGGACACGTGGAGGTCGGTACTCACCTCCCAGGCCCAGGTGGAAGAGCAGCGCGCTGGGAGCCAGCGGGAAGTGCGCGAGGTTGACGCGCAGCTTGGCCCACAGCACCAGCAGCAGCAGCAGGGGCGCGGCGCAGGCGGCCGCGAACACGTCGGACACGTGGAGGTCGGTACTCACCTCCCAGGCCCAGGTGGAAGAGCAGCGCGCTGGGAGCCAGCGGGAAGTGCGCGAGGTTGACGCGCAGCTTGGCCCACAGCACCAGCAGCAGCAGCAGGGGCGCGGCGCAGGCGGCCGCGAACACGTCGGACACGTGGAGGTCGGTACTCACCTCCCAGGCCCAGGTGGAAGAGCAGCGCGCTGGGAGCCAGCGGGAAGTGCGCGAGGTTGACGCGCAGCTTGGCCCACAGCACCAGCAGCAGCAGCAGGGGCGCGGCGCAGGCGGCCGCGAACACGTCGGACACAACGCGCGGCGGCCGCGGCTCCGCCGTGCGGAACTGGTGCGTGATCTCGGCCAGCGGCCCGCCGCGACCCGGGGAGGAGGACGCTGTGTCACGACAATTACAGATTAACAGCTGGCAGTGTAACGAATGGGTGATATTCGTATAAAGAGTGCAGTAATAGGGGTGTAGACCGAACCCAAAATTTATAAAAAAATTATATGCTCCTGATAAAACAAGCAAAAAAAGGAACTACGTTAAGATTTTGAGTTCGGATACCTTACGTGCAAATTGTTTTATGAGTCTTTAAAGTTGGGTGGGAAAGTCCATTTTTAAAGTGAAAATATTAATTAATAATAATACCATTGAATAAATAACCCATGAAATGTATCGTAAGTTTTGTTATGAAACCGTTTCGATAAAAGTAAGTTTTAACATGGCTGCAAAACAACGTTCTTCGTTTCTACATATTACAACATAGTACAAGTAACGTGTGACGTCATAAGTTATTAGGTTTTAGTATGAAGCGTTTTTTGGGAAAGTCCAAAAATGAACTTTTAAACATTGTGTATTTCGGAATTTTTTATGAGATTGTAGTAATTTTTTCACCAATATTATTGAAAGCACGTTCTATAAATACCACAGAAAAAAGTTTTCTACACACCCATTAATAGAATGAAACCAACTTCTTTTCAAAAGTGCAGATACACGATTTTCACAAATTATCATAACTCTACAAAACGACAGTTGATTTATTTAATTTCCTTGTATTGGTAATCATTCGAGGTTTCCAACGTCGGTTTATGTCCATACTACGTTTTGTTGTGATACGAAAAACTCTCAAACAATGTTGTGAAATATTAAAATTAAAATAACTATTTACCAAGTAATCAAGTAAATAATAAATTACACAGTTTTGCATTCCAAAAAAACAGATATTTTGTGTGTGAAATAGCAACAATAGTTTATTAGGCAAAAAATAATGTAAATAAATTGTTTCATTTGCCGCCTTTTTTATTTCTTGAACATGCCATTTGAACGAGCTATTCGAGCACCATGATTAGCCGTACATAAATATAGTAAAATAGATATTTTTTTAATGCCGCAAGTATGCTTACAGTGTAGTGGTGGTTGGCTGTATGTATTTTTTCCTTTGTCTGTTTAATGTTAGTAAGCAAATTTAAAAAGTTAGAACAGCGGCCATTAACAGTTTTTCATACTTGTTTTTTTGGTCTAGATCAAGAAGTAATGTAGGCAGACATAAACAAGAAACTGCATGTCTTCATATCGTGATATTAACGCATACGTTTCCGAGAATATTTGAGAAAATTTTATTTTATTAGCAAGGGCAAGGATGTGTCTTTGACAACAGACATTGAATGTCACCAATATAAACAAAGAGAAATAAGACTAAATATTTCGCGAATTAAAAAAAAAGTTACGGTCGAACAGGTTCTTACTTAACTAAGTTATTATAACTTAGAGCATTTAATCACCGGAGATGCCATACGAATACATTATCCTCTGCCAAAGTCATCGCGAAATCTCCGGTTAGTTTATAAATTGCCGGTGTATGGGTGTTTTTTGTATGTAGGTGATTTTTTTTAATTGTGCGCGTTTGTAGAAATATAAATATTTCCGTAGAGTGCTGTACGTGTTTATCTCACCCCCCGCTAAAATGCATGAAACTATTGTTCAGTAATCACACGGCTTGTCATCTTCATTAGTTAAAAGTTCTAAGTATAAGAATCAGACATCGGATAATCGGATAGATATTTACCTAAACTTTGGCGGCGGCGTCTATGTTGACGAACGGTATGGAGACGGACTCAATTTAATTTTCCTAATAAATTTCTAATGTTTTATGAAAATCAATGTTTGTTTTATTATTCTCTTATGTTACATATACCTTGAAATTAAATCAATTCACACCGCGGTTACAAACCTAAGTAATATGCATAACAAAGTACGTGCTTACCAAAATAGCCATAAATTAAACATGTTTCTGTATTTTCACCTTCTCGTTTTATGCAATCCCGGAACTTATATTATTAAAATGATTTAATTAAGAAGCAGGCTCCATATTTGCCCAACTGTTGCCGGGATTTTGGCAACTTTAGGTAAATATCTATCCGATTATCCGATGCCTGATAATAACGCCAAAAAAACCACAACGATGCAAGCTTTGAAATCATTATGAACACGATTGGGTATTTATATCAGAAGAACGAAGGATTGAGGTAGCCATTTTTATAAAAATGTTATAACTGTTTGCTGTAATGACCGGTAATTGTCAAAAAATGGCTAAATCCATATCATATGATCTTGTTATAGACGTAACGTTCAATGAGTCCGTTCCTGAGGTATGGAAGGGGTGTGATTGCGAAACGTCAAACGACGCGTAACTTCAGTCGAGCGTCAGGCTTATGTAACGAGACAGTTAGGACAAGTCACTTGTCACCCCTCCCGTACCGCTTCCATACCTCAGGAACAGATTCAGTTAAGCGTTACACCTGTAGTTTTAGCGCCATTTTGGAGGGATTTGGAACTATTATTTACTGCTTTCAGCTGGACAAATTCATGTTTTCCCATATGAGATTGTCGTCCTTACCTTTTGATAGTGTATGCGTGTAAGGGTTAGACCGGAAACAGTACTCGACGGATGGTACGCCCGTTGGTCGGGCATGTTTTGTATGGTCTGAACCTATGCTTCTTACAGCGATAGCTGCGTCCGACCGACCGTGCGCACGTTTCAACGGTCGAGCACTGTGTGACAACGTGCAGTTTCCTTCTACCCCCACTCTCCCATAATCCTAACTCAGTGATGGTCATCGTACATTCGGCAGGCGCGGGGCGAGTCAGTTTGCGCCGGAGTGTAAGACAGAATGCTTGTGTCGTTTCCCTTGTGATTGAAAAGGGAACGAATACGAGAATTCGAAATCACCCCCGTGACTCGACAGACTACCGATAATCTTAGCCCAGGGACGCGAGTGAAACAAGTGAACAGTGCACTGTATATCTGGACTACCCTGAACCGCCGAGCTGTGAGTACTACTGTCAATCCTCTCAACCAACGCCCTAAACCCCTACACATTATCACAATTTGGTGGAGGTGCGAAACCCCGAAATAGGTACCAATTTGATAATTAAATTTACAGTCAGTAATAATATAAGAGAGACTAAGATATGTACGACACCGAAGAAAAGAACGTTACTCGTGTATCGAACATGTTTACCAGGGTTAGAATAGATTGCATGTAGTGTGTACTGACCGGGGGCGAGGTGGTTGCCGAAGTTGAGCGCGATGTCGCCGAGATGCCAGGCGACGGGCGCGGCCACGGCGCCGTCACCCAGGAACAACGTGAGCGCGTGCACGCCCGAGCCGCCGCGCAGGTGCTTCGCGATCGCGCCCACGTTCTGCAACAATACCACACTGTCATACCTCGACATAAAGTTCTGTCCGACGTCTGGAGACACTTTACACCTCCAGAACATTACGTGTTGACCATGGAGACCTTGCACATCTCCCAATTTAAGGGTAAGGCCGCGAGCCGTTTCAACCGCCGGTGCTTTTGTGTTACCAAATATTGACTGATACGATAGCGAATGAATCAACTATGAATGAGAACATGAAGTGAAGCTTACGTTTTAACTGTATCCCTAAAATTACAATACATTTGTCATCGTATTTGTGAATATTTCCTAACACAAAAGCATCGGCGGTTGAAACGCCCGCGGCCTTAACCTTAAAGTTTTGACCACGGAGACTCTCTAATCACCGTTAAATTTAGTATAAGCTTTTTTTTATATTATACTGTTAATTATTATTATTGTTTTTTTACTTTTTTGACGCCTAGAAACCATTTACATCTTTTCGATCTTGCCATTCGCCTGTCGGCTCGTGTAAGACGCCTCACGACTCGTCCAAAATGATACTTTCCGCATCAAAAATTACTATTTGGGCCGGGCCGCGGAGCGTTTCAACCGCTACACTTTTATGTAACGAATTTTTTTTACATCATGCGTGACGAAATTCTATAAAATTTTTGAATAGAAATAGAAAATGTTGCCTTGCCTACCTTATGCCTAAAACTCCGATGCGTTTGTCAATTTTATTCACCAGTAATTTGTTACATAAAAGTATCGGCGGACGAAACGCTCCGCGGCCCGACCCATTTCGATTCAATGGACCTTCAAATACTCCTTTGAGTGTATTCACTATTTAGATCTTTGTATTTTAAGAATATAATTTCTTAGTGAAGAACTTCATTTTAAAAATCATGAAGATCGTGATGGTCAAACATCAAGATTTTTGTAAAAAAAAACAATATTTATTTCAATATTCAGACTTTTGCGGTGTGTGGTCCCAGTAATCCGATACACCGTGTGAACATGTGTGAATCCGTATATGGTAACAAGCCTAGTACATATATAAGCACCTGAATTTACCCAATAAATATGTATTATTACACCGAGTCTCGTTACGTCATTATTTATATACGTACTCCCAAACATTTCATTTTTATAACTTTACCAGAAGGCACCTTCATTCGCGGAGGAGAAAAAGTCATATAAATCTTTTTTTCTCTCGCATAGTCGGGTAAAAAGTATCCTATAACGTTCTGGAGATACCCAGCTACCCGTGTACCAATAGTTGAGAACCGTTTAGCCGATTTAGCGTGATGAAGCCACAACTACACATACAAACATTTCATTTTTACAACTTTACAATAGTATAGATGACTAGAAGATGCCCGCAACTTCGTTCGCGGAGGAGAAAAAGTCATAACCCGTCATTTTTTCTTCAGCGTAGTCGGGTAAAAAGTATCTTATAACCATCTGGAGATACCCAGCTACCCGTGTACCAAAAATTATGGAAATCCGTTAAGCCGATTTTCCGTGATGAAGCCACGACACATACAAACATACGTAAAATCCATAAAAAATATTTTTCGTTTTAGTGACCTGCAAATAGTCCGTAACAATCAATTTTTGAAAATATCTTCAATGTACAGACATTTCATTTTTACAACTTTATAATAGTATAGATAAGGCCATAGCCGTGTCCGACAGAGTAGTTATTTAGGCGTAACGCCTACGCCCCTAAGGCACAATAACAGCTGTATAGCGAAGTACTGACCAGTTCGACCTTGTAGGCCTTGGCGCTGTCGGGCTCGGCCACGAACACGGCCTCGTCGTCGGCGGCGGCGGGGGCGGCGGGGGCGGCGGGGGCGACGCGCACGAAGGCCTGCTGCACCAAAACCGGCTTGCCGTACTTGTCCTTCACCGTCAGCTTCAGGGTCACCCTGCAACGTTTCTAGCTTACAAGCCGCCCAGACAAAAAAAACGGTCAAGTGCGAGTCTGACTCGCGCACCGAGGGTTCCGTACAAACTTTCACTTATTTCGACGTAACATGCCGCTTGAGTTAAGTTTGCCTCTTGGGAAAACTTAACCAAAGTGGGTTATCCAAAAATGATTTTTGGTGCTTAGAAAAAAAGTAAGACAGACAGATACATGGTTATAACTTACGTTTGGTAAACTCGCTTGGTAAACTTCGGAGAAAGGGGGGGAGGGATTTTTTTCCACATTTTCCTTAATAAAACGAAATTTAAGCATAATATAAAAATTAAAAAAAAAATGTTCGAAAATGTAACGATCAAGCCCTTTCATATGATACTTCCTATCTTACCTACCTACTTGACCTAGTGACTAGGGATTGCAATCCGGTCCAATTCTCAATCCGGCCGGATTGAAGTTATGCTATTGCATCTATCCAAAATTATGCTTTTTGTCCAGTTTATTGGCCGTAAAGTAGACACGCGGAGCAGTTTTTGCAAATTAACTAATGTAACAATGGTTTAGCGCTAAAAATTACCCTTATTAAGTCAAAAATCAGTATCACTAGCCACTAATTTCACAGTAATATGAAAATTTAAGCATCTGCTTCGATAATATTTAGCCTTAAGTTAATAGTAACAATATCAACTTATTTACAGCCACACATGAAGACATAGTAACCTTGTCTCATAGTAAATATAACAAAATTAAATCTTTTTTATAAAAAATAAAAGTATTACTTTAATTAAAGGGAGTTTTTATAGTTTTAATTGCCGAATCTAAGAATTTACCACTAATTTGGTCTATTGGATCATGATTCATGATCGTTCGTTTCACCTTGACCCCACTTTTCTTCTCTACTATGTAATATTTAATCAACTTTATTAATACTATAAGAGGTAACATCAGTAACAATAAAATACTGTACTCCCTTAACACCCGTAATATTAAACATACATAAAGAAATCTAATCAATAATCACATATCACATCACATTGCACTTTAAATACTAGGTAAGAGACACGTTATAATTGTAATAACGTTAATTGAAAAAAAAAAAAAACTGTTTTTTTAATTTGGCCAAACAAACATAATTAACCATTAAACACAATTAATCTCAAAGAATAATGAAGAAAGACATCGTTATCTAAAGCTTAACTAGATCTAGATCATATTGACTCTTGACATCAGCTTTCTTGGGTTGGGCAGTCCGCATTTAGTCTCTTCGGGTCTACCGGATCCGGTAGCCGCCAAAAAGTACCGGATCCGCCGGACCGGATAGCAATCCCTACTAGTGACTAGACTTTCGATTTTGCCCCCCCCCCTCCTCATGTTGGTCGTGTTTTTAGAAACTTAAAATATATTTGTGTTAAAGTTGTGAATGTTTCCTTTGCAATACATGTGGGCTAACCATGTTTGGTTAGGATTGGGACTCAACCCATACTTGAATTGAAGTAAAGGGGGACAGTGGATGCAATATACGTCAAAATCATGTCAAACGATATACTTAATATGGATATGACTACAAACCAATACTACAAATAAATGTTACTCGAAATGTAATAAAATTCTTATCCATCTTATGCTTTCGTTACTATATTTCATCCACTGTCCGCCCCATTAGTCATAAGAGCCCCGCAAGAAAGATTAACAAAGATACTGCCCATAAACACTCACTTCTGCAGATGGTCAGCCTGCAGCCTCTCCCCCAGCTTGTTGGGGTACGCCACGGTGGTGAGCTTGGGGCTGGTGGTGCCGTCCACGTCCCCGATGCCTACCTCTACACTGCTCACTTGGATCTCCCCCAGCACCGCCACATTCACGCTTGCAGTCTAAAAATCGAAATAACTTTATAGTTGGAGCGTAAAAACAAGTTTCTCCAACACACTCGGTCATGTTTGTAAGCTCCGTTCTCCATACAGTCAAGGGCAAAGATAAATATCCACACAAAGTTCCAAAATATGTATATATGAACCTTACTGCCATAATAATAAGACCTGTATACATATTTTTGAAACTTTGTGGTGTATACATATTGGTGCCCTTGACTGTACAAACGTAGTTAAGCTCTCATTTGAAAACTACTTGCTGGTTTGCTCTGATATATTTTAACAACATCAAAAGAAATGTTTACAAATATGTATGTAGGTATGTAATATTTAGTAATATGTACCAATTGGGAACTATACCGTTAGAAGCTTACAGCTTAAGAGTCCCCGGTAAGTTCGGTAGGTTCTCCATACAAACGTAGTTACGCTCTCATTTTAAAACGACTAGCTAGTTTGTTCTGAAACTTTGTACTTAGAATAAGTTACGGTACATGCAGGCCTGTAATTAGTTTATGTAGCTTCAGATACCATAGTAAAACAATACAGTGAATTTAAGTTTTTCATACAAAACTTGTTTTTGCTGTATTTCGTTTGTTTTATAAACTGGAGCCATGTAAACTTATTACAGGCCTAGATATACCTCATGTCATTGTATATGCAAAGTTGCATTACAATCCAATATGTAGTTTTAAAATGAGAACGAAACTCTGTTTGTATGGGAAGGTGAAATTTGGTCGAGCTTGCCGGGGACTCTTAATGTAGTAAAAACGCTTTGCGCTTAAAATCACTACATTTCATAATACCTTATTCATTAATACCCCTAATTTTCAAATTACCATAAGCTTATAACCTAAATATCAAATTGTATCATTCTGAAAATGAACGAAATTCATTATGACTTTGACCTAAAACGTTATATTCTCTAAATACCTAAAGATTGAAATGCACAATTCCTTCAAATTCCGAATGACAGTTGGATAATAAATACAGAATATGTTGTTTTGCCATGAGTGTTTTGAAGTTTAGGCATTATGAGACTAAGCTATTTTGAAATTCGGCCATATTAAGATTCTGGTGATTTAAGAAAAAAAATTAGGCATTCTGCAATTTAGGTATTTTGAGACCAAAAAGTTTTCAGATCTGGGAATATTGATAGAGGTATAATGAATTTTAGTAGTTATAACGACAAAGCGTAAAAACAGGGCATGAAGTTCTTCATTACAGCGGTATGTTCTATGAAAGTACTTGAAGGTTCAATACACAAAGGTTACTTTTGTACTAAGTAGAATTAAGAAAGTACCACATACCTTACTGTCCGCGCTCAACGCAATCTTGTACAAGCCATACTGAGCCTTGATCTTGCTCAGGTTCAGCACGAAGGTCGTCGGCTCATTCGGCTTCTGGGTTAGCGGCTGCTTGGACAACACCACGACATCGTCGGCGAGGCGGGTCCCGGACTGCGCGACCACTTTGTCGGCCTTCAGGCCTCGGACTGGGCGCCCCAGCAGGTCCGTGATGGCGATCTCGATGGAGTCCGAGTCGGACGAGATGTACTTTTTGCCCTTGATAGCGATGGAAATTGGGGATGGCTGTGGAGAGATATTATCTTTTGAATTCGAGAAAGGCTTATAAACTTAAAGGATTACCAGCGGGCCTATGATAGTCGAGTGATAGATAAATGACAAACACCCGCTTCTTTCTGACAGTGATGAACACTTTATTATTAATTTATAGTGCGATAAATGCAACCATCATAGACTCGAAGATAAATGCAATTTACTACGCAATGTTAAATAAATAAGCACAAATACTATAAGTATATACTTGTGATTAAACTAATTACAAATAAAGTTAAATAAAATAGTAAGTTCAATCGAGACAGCTATTAGTCTCGATTTCGGCCTAAACGAAGGCTCACAATTTTTCAGGTCAGACCTTTACTAGCCACATGCCCCGGTTGAGTGAGTGTACCTACAAAATATTGGATACACTATTCAATTTAAGAGGCGACTTAACTCTAGTGCTCCAGGAAACAAACAGTACAACAAGAGAGACGTTAGATTTAGCACAGTCTAGAAATCAATACAGTAATTCAACGAAGCCTTCTAGACAGAGCAATCGTGCGTGGTGCAAGGGGCGAGACGCGGGAGGGGCGAGCCCGAGCTGCATAGTTCGTAGTAGTTAGATAGCTCGAGATATGTCATTGTCATTTACGCAAACGTCAAAGGCGTCGGCCTACTGTATGATTTTTACACTGTGGAATTAGATTCAATAACATGATATATTTCCTAATCTAACAAAAAGATGTCAGTTTAGTAGCGTACCTACCGGAGGGTTACAAAGTTCTCAGGGATCCGTTTGACCTCACTCTCAAACTGATATGAGACTTCTAACTTTACTATTGCACCAGTCTTTGATTGTCTAGTTACGCCACTGTTTCGATATCGGTTGTTCAACAGTAAGGGTCGGTTGTTACGGGTTCTACAACAATTCGTGTGTCCTATTGTGTGTTGTAATTTTATTTTGTACAATCCAGTTCTCAAATGTACATGATATAGATATAGGATTTTAATACGCTTGAGTTGTAACATCAATTTATCTATACCTAGTATTTTGTTATGTGTAAAGCGATCACTAACCAGGGTGGTGACAAACAGGCGTCACTGAAAACCAGCGTCACGAAGTGAATTCCTTTACTTTGTGACATTAAGGTGAGCCCTAGTCCTAGTGAGAATCCTATATAATTTTTTTATTATTTTTGTATAATTTCTGAATGTAACGGTACAAAATATAGTAGATTGTTAACCAAGTGTTGAATGTGACCCATTCCACCTCACATACTTCTGGTCAATAGTTCGAGGGTGAAATGGGTAATTTCAGTCGAGTTAAACACTCTTTCATTTCGAATGTGAGGAAACTAAAATTCAACACGCACATTTTATAAGAAAAGGTTTATAAAGAATAATCAGTTAAAATTTAAAGTAAACCTCCAACCCCTAACATTTTCGCACAGGCCATTTGCCACAGACCACTTAACCATATAGACCCCGCTTCACACAATTTTATTTAGTATCTCATCTCGCTAAAATGGCGGGGCGCGGGGGGCAGCAAGTGCACCGTGATTGGCTTGCTAACGCTAGCGAGCAAGTCACGTCGACTGCGAAGTGACCCGATACTAAGAGAATGATTGGGGGTGTGGCGGCTGCTTGGTGTTTTTTGAGCTTAAGCTTGGCTTAATTGGGGCGCCTTTGTATGCGGGGTCTAGGAGTTACCTGGTCCATGCCACTTGCCATGGCCAACTAGACAGTAATCGAGTTGGTCACGACGTGCCTCTATCTAGATGGCCACGCAGAAAAGTGAAAAAAAAAGTGTCATGCTATCATGGCATGATGACGGGCAGCAGAATAGAGGAATGATTATAAATGTTGATATTCTATAATTGCGAAAAAATAGCTTTTTGTGTTAGGTAAGGCTGCAAATTCGTTATTTGGCGCGATATCTGACTTGAAAGCCGAGTAAGCGAAGGAATCTAAAGTTCAAATATAGATTCCTGAGCGTATCGAAGCATTCAAGGCACGAGAAGCCAAATAATTTTGCAGCCGTGCGAAACACACATTTTATCACCTCACTACAGCGAGGATAATGTGAGATGTTAAGAAAAAGTATGAAATCATAACAAACTTATTGTTATCTTTTTATTTAAAACTAGTGATAATGATCCTACGAAACACACTCCTTACAAAACAAACAAATAAACATATAAAAAATATAAATTCGTACTTCAAATGACTATTCCACGTTAGCGGATAAAACTAACTTCTCCACGCAGATTTGACGCTGTAAATGGAACTTTTCCGAGCGAGTGAGGTGAAAAATATATTTCTATCTTTCATCTCTTTCTTACCTCATCGTCAGCCAGTGCGGTGGCAGCCTCCAGCAGCAAGGCGGCGCCGCGCGGCGTGTTGACGGAACGCCGCGACACCAGGTACGCCGCGAACTTCAGCCGCTGCTGCTCCGACAGGGGCGACGGCTTCTTCAGCGACTGGTACGATCTGTGTGACATTCAGGGATTATCAGCACCATACCACTTGTACAGGCTCTACAGTGTCTTAAGGGAATGAATCGAAAATTTAAGCTATTTTGTAGCGCATTTTTTGTCAAATCTAGTATATAAAACAGACTGGTTTTCAGATATGTGTTTCTTGACTATATAACCTATTCAGTGATTAACGCGAAAACAAATTTAATGAAAATTTCCTCTATAGTAAAGTTATCCGTAAACGCGTCTTCATTTCCCGTTTTTTGTCTAGTTTAATAAGACAGATTAATAAACGGCTAAATTATGTTAAAATTATTCTTCCCTTTATCTTTTAAGTGATTAACTTAAATGTTAACAAAACATAATAATATCTTCGATTTCATGGTACTTTTACATCCGGCGCTTACGCCAAAAAACCCCAAGCATGTAGTGTATTAGTTTTCTCTTTCTTTGATGCGCGCGAGCAATAAATGCGTCCCTTATTACAAATCACACTTATTGGCTGGCTCCGCGTTTGGGGCGTGATTTACAAATGACGAAGTAGGCCCTTAATGCGCTTCTCGCATCAGCACCAGAGTGTGATGTTTTCGCAAATTGCTTCATCTTATATTATTATTTAAATAATAATAATTTTTATTTTTGATTTATTGTTACCTCATTTAAATAAAACAATTTTAACGGATTATATCGCGTCTTTACAGATTAGGCCTATCTGGCATGTATACACCTTTATTTGTTTTCTCAAAGTGGGTAGTTTGCACAAATTGTAACTTTGTCAGAAAAAAATATATCTTTTCTCAGTCATTCCATGAACACGGAAAGCTGAAAAGCTTCCGAAACGTCAGGACCTCAAATGAGATAATATACGCGATATAATCCGTTGAAATTGTTTTATTTCAATGAGTGATAATCGCGGAAACAGAAGAAAATATTATTGTTACCTTCCACTAAGTTAGAAAAACATTGATTATGATTTATGATCTTGAAAAGAAGTATTGTTTTTATTTTTTTATTTATTTCCTAAGAATTATTTTGTGTTTCTATACATTTGGATTATGAATATTTAAAATAGATTATGTCAGTCCTATTATGCCTGAAACACAGGGAATCCTAGTTCAGGCTTAAAAGTATACTAGAAGGCGCCCGCAACTTCGTTCGCGGAGGAGAAAAAGTCATAACCCCTCTTTTTTTCTTTAGCATAATCGGATAAAAAGTATCCTATAACCATTTGGAGATATCCAGCTACCCGTTTACCAAAAATAATTGAAATCCGTTTAGCCGATTTAGCGTGATGAAGCCACAACGATACATACAAACATTTTATTTTTACGACTTTATAATAGTACTAGCTGTTGCCCGCGAATTCATCCGCGTAGATGCAATTTATAGCTTACAAAGTTTCACCCCCTTTTTCGTCCCTAAATGGGATGAAATTTGTCATAAATTATAGCCTATTCTGAAATATAAGGTACATAACTGGAAAGTTTCATAAAAATGCGTCCAGTAGTTTTTGAGATTAAATGGAACGTACATACATACTTTCACGTTTATAATATAGATAGGAAGATAGGATAGATATATATGCCCTAAATTGTTTTTTTTTTTAGTTTATAATTTCATTATTTATTTATTATGTCCTTGAATATTACATTTTAAATTTTCTATGTATGCATGGTTTTCACAGTGCATTAGTATTTTACTGCAATATTGTGTAATTGTTTCAATAAACAAAATAAAAAAAAATAAAAAAGAACCGACTTCAAAATAAACTAAAAAGCCAAAAATGATCTTTTATGTACAGTACGGATCACATTTGAATCACCTTTTGAATTCGGTGCCAAATCATTCATTTATTACTATTAACACAAATGTGATCCGTACTTTACATAAAAGATCATTTTTGGCTTTTTAGTTTATTTCGAAGTCGGTTCTTTTTTTATTTTAAAATTTGTTTTTTTTGCTTTTTAGTGATGTAAAGTATTTTTAGAGCTCAAAATGGGAAGATTGAGGAGGCCCTATTGTAAATAAATAAGAACAATTGTAGATAAGACTATTGTAAATAAAATCTTAATTATAAGAATTGGCTAGGTCAACATGGTTAAGTCCAGTAGCTTGCTGGTTAAAAAGAATACGACTAACAGTCTCAACTGACCCATAATATTTAAAGAATTATCTCGCAACTCAAATTGGCGTAGAATCTCGAGTGATGTTGAGACGGAATATTTCCGTCTCTGATGGACTAGTGAATGGTGCTATGGGCGTATAAAAAAAAAATGGCCGGCCCTAAGACGAGATCAGCTGGAAGACGGGGAGCTCCCGGAAGCTGTGTACGTAAAAACACGTACGTAAAAATTTGACGATGAAACTGTTGGTCTTAGGTTAAAAGATAGTGACGGTTGCATACCCATAACTCCGTCATGTACTAACGTTTCAAGTGACAAGGGGATACGGAGATGTGGAGCCTCGTATGTTACCTTTAATATTAAGTTGGGCTGTTACTGTTCATAAGCTACAAGGTACCACCCTCGAGAAAGCTGTGATAGACCCTGATAAAAAGAATTTCGCTAAAGGGCAAATATATGTTGCACTAAGCCGTGTAAAAACTTTGGAAAGCATAGCGTTGTTAGATTTGGACGCCAACAAATTATTAAATCGACCACATGATGAGAGATCGTTAAGGGAAATAACGAGACTACGAAATCTGCCTTCTGACGATCGAAGCCACACACAATAAAAATAATCATTGCGTTGACATTTTTCACGACCGTTTGGCCGTGTTTAAATCTAAAGTATTGCCAAGCAAGAGGTGATGTTGTGGTACCTACCTCGCTATGTTGTGTTAACTTTAAAGTTAAATTCGATGTTAATATTTATTTCTTTCTTCTTTTCCGTGTGTTCCTAAGTTTTGTTTGCATATTTAAAATTCTTAAATTGTTATTATTATTAACTTTTTTAATCTCACTGCATAAATATGTTTAAAAAGCGTTATGTAAGTACACCGTTATTGTTGTGTATATCAGATGTAGATACCTATAATAATATAATTAATGAGAATGATATAATATATACAATGTGGCTGTACTTTAATAATAAATAAATAAATAAATAAATAATACACGACTTTTATGACTTCTACGACTTTTATACGGCACTTACAGCCATAATGCATTCTAATGTTAATTGCTCACAACCTTTAGCTGAACGTTGCTATTTCAGAATCAGGGCCGTTAACCGTTGAGGAGTTCCCTGGTTCTCCACTTTGCTACCCTGATCTTAACCAATTTCTGCCTCTAAGAAAAATATGATAAATAATTATATTGCGATTAGTGAATTAAATAACATTGGTTGAGCCCTAATTAGTGACTGGTGGCTTGTGTCTTCATCATCAGTTTTTCTTCACCAAATGATGATTTTCCAGTGTAAATGCTTGTTCTTCTTTAATAAACACCAAAATCGCCGCTCATCGATCTCATCATCAATCTTCACGAAAATTTTATGGAATCAACTTGGAGATTCCTACTTTTAACCGAAAAAATAATTTTCTAAATCGACTTGCGATCCGCGAATTAAAAAACACTGGTAGAGCCCTGAGTGGTAACTCATGGCTTGTGTCTTCATCATCGGGTTCTCTTCACCGAATGGTGATTTTCAAATGTAAATGCTTAAACTACTGTAGTAAATACCGAAATCGCCATAGATGTGCTCATAATATTCGAGGAATTCCTTCGATTCCTCATCGATCTCATCATCAGATCTTCACCAAAATTTTATGGAATCAACTTGGAGATTCCTACTCTTAGCCGAAAAAATAATTTTCTAAATCGACTTGCGATCCGCGAATTAAATAACACTGGTAGAGCCCTCTGTGGTAACTGATGGCTTGTGTCTTCTCATCATCGGTTTCTCTTCACCAAATGGTGATTTTCAAATGTAAATGTTTAAACTACTGTAATAAATACCGAAATCACCATAGATGTGCTCATAATATTCGAGGAATTCCTTCGATTCCTCATCGATCTCATCATCAGATCTTCACCAAAATTTTATGGGACCAATTTGGATATACCTACTCAACAACAAAAAAATAATTTTCCAAATCGTCGTGTAAATGACGGATTTCTGAGGTAACAAACATAAAAAAAAATTGAGAACCCTCCTTTTTTTGAAGTCGGTTAAAAATCAGATTTCAGGACTAGGTCAAAATTCTAAATAATTAAAAGATTCAGAAAAAAGTTTATCCACCCAAGTGGTACTGTTATAATATTTTAGTGCTGCTGAGGGGACAGCTGCAAAAGGAAACTCCACCCGGCCCACTGACCCCTCGGCAAAGTCAAAAGGATTCAGAGCAGGACACGGCCGCCGCAACTTTTTATTACAAGCTTTCATTTGACTTGCAATATTAACTTGCATTGTATGTATGTAATATGTTAGTTCGGGTGGAATCTTGCAAGTTAAATTTGATCTACTTCCCGGATTCCAATTGAGCTAAGATTTGGTATACTTATGTAAGTTTGGTGATAATGCAATAATATGATAGCATCGAGCTGATCTGATGATGGAGCAGGAAGGTGGTCATAGAACTCTGTAATAAAATAACTCAATCCTACTGAGTTTGGGCTCTTTAGAATCGTCTCGCTGAGTAGTTGATGGAAGTTCAAAGAAAAGTACAGTCGGCAATAAAAGCTTGTCACAAAAATGATTTTTTTGACAGAAAATTATTTTCCTATACAAGTGGATGGAAAGAGTCTCCTCTTTGCGAGTGCGGTGAGGAAGAGCAGACCGCTGAACACATCATCCAACGCTGCCCACGTCATTCCTACGATGGACCCGCTGAAAACCTGGATGATGTGACTCCTGACGCAGCCGCCTGGCTTAACAATCAAGTCATACCTTGATTGCTTTAAATTTGCCATACAAATAAATAATATTTAGGGGCCTCACCTGATGATGGTGGACAGCACCAGCGAGGTGACGGGCAGGCCTCCCTCGAAGTGCAGCGCCTTGGAGTCGCTCTCGTCGGCCGCCAGCAGCACGCCCTCCGCGTGCTGCGCGCTCCACGCCGCGCAGCCCATGTGCTCGCACAGGGCGAACACGTAGCCATAGCTAAGGGCAATATATAATAATTAAATAACTAACTAACTGCGCTTGCTCAGCAACCCAAAATGAGTCTTGGCCTTCGACACAAGAGCACGTCACTTTAGCCAATCCTGCGCAATCTCTCGCCAGTTAATGGCTCCGAGCTCACTCAGACCGACCTCCACCAATCTATCCAGCGGCATCCATATCACGTCAAATACACGCAACACATCGACTTGAGGGAAACTAGCTAGCATAAATCTATGTAACTGAATCAATATAATTATTCATTATTTATAAATATATATAAATGTGAAACTAAAAATTTTTTTATTCAAATTAATATAATACCTACCACAAAGTTCAGTTGTAAAGGAAAAAACTTTATGTACATGGCTTGAAATTTTCGATCACAATCTAGTTATAAAAGTATCCTATAACCATTTGTAGTTACCCAGCTACCCATGTACTAAAACGGGTTGAGATCTGTTAGCCTATTGACACATACAAATTCGACAATGACCCATGACTAATACACACTACCCTTTAGTCATCGTGCATTCTTGGTTTGCGTTCCCCTCACTGTATCCGATTGATGGTAAGGAGGCCTAGGCATCATACACAGTTCAAAATCAGCTTCTAAAAAAAAAGATAATACACACAACAACTATCACAATAAAAATACATACTTAGCTGGAGAGTCATCCTTCTTTAGCAGCTGAATGAGATTCTTAAGCCCCTCCTCTTTGTCATACACTGAGCCCTTTCCGAGAGCTTTAAGTGAGTAGACAGCATAGTAGAGGTCAGAGATTGTAGCATCCTTCTTGTCCAGTGTCTGCACTGGGGCGCTCAGGACTTCGGGCTTCAGCGAGTTGAGGCAGTTGGTAAGGGCTGCCGCATTTGTGAGGTAGAACACTTGCTCAATGTTCTTTAGGTCATATTTTATAGTTTTCAGGTCCTGAGAACAATTAAATGCACAAATAATTCAATGGATAATAGTTCCTTTGCTGTTCCGCGAACTTGTGTCTTGGTTAGATGTGACAATAAATTGTGCTCACATGCGCATATTTTCATGCAGTTTCCATAATATATATACTATAGGAGATGCAGGAGATGTCGACAAGTGTTCACCCGAGAAAAAAATAAATTTAACACTTTTTTCTTGGGTGGACGCCGAACCGTCAACATCTCCTGCATCTCCTGATGATGCCTCGTAGAGAAGCGAAACACGTGTCGAGGATTATACTGTTTGGTTTTGGTTTGTTGTATTTGCATGCGTATATATATATATATATATATATATATTTTTTATGGAAACTGCATGAAAATATGCGCATGTGAGCACAATTTATTGTCACATCTAACCAAGACACAAGTTTGCGGAACAGCAATGAACTATAATCCATTGATCTAGTATGGAATTCCGCAAAGTAACGCCTGAATCTATCAATTATGCACAAATAATTACCACTTATTATTTTTTTATTAGAAAGATCAAAGTTTAATGCTAAGAGTTGTTATTTAAGCATGACATGTATACAGTAAAACATGAAAGGACAATCAGAGCAATAAAAAAAAAAAAAATTGATTTTATGCAATAAATCAAACTAATAGTGCACTGCAATATTTAGAAAAAAATCTTGGTGTGCATGTGTTCACATATAGTATACAAATTAATAACTGGAGTATCTTTCTATGCAATTTAGCTTGAAAGAAAGGAAATACATTACAGAGAATATACATAATCATTACAAAAAAGTTTTTAGCTTGGAATTCCAGTGTACTGTATAGTTTCATGACAAAAGTACCTTCTGGTGCCTTATTAAGAAGATTTTATACACCATTATAAATATAATACCTTAGTTCAAGATATTACTTACCTCGCAGATGTTCGGTATTTTAGCATTAAGCTGCTTCAGTCCCTTGACAGCATAGTACAGGGAGCTGAGATCCTTGCTTTTCAGGTTCTCCTGTAGGATCACCTCTAGGCGCTTCAAATCTATTGTGCCTTGCAGTGTGTTTGCATGGCTTAATGCTATGATGCTTAGTAGTAGAAATGCTGGAAAAGTGCACATTTTTATTTTCATTGTATATAAATATCCCATTTCCATAAAGGTTCATAAGTTTAGGCTATTGAATAAAACGCAAAAGCTAAATAACAGATACATTTTCTTCACTTCAAAATGTATATGCATTTCAGGTAGGCAGCACTATCAGGATTAATACGAAAATTTGATTTTTTTTAGATCAGAGGGAATTAAGTTTCCCATTATAATATTGTAATTTATATATGTCAGAAAAGCTGTTGAAAGCCAAATTAGAGAATCTTCCTCTTATCATGTCGGTTTGATGCGGCGCTCGGCCTCTGATTACACTGACGTGTCCCAAACAGTTTACACATTTTTAGAGCACCGAGGGGTCATAAATGGCTTTTATCGTAGAGATTAGCATACAAAAACAGCATTCACTGATTTATCAAGGGCAATTAATAAGTTTTAAGCAATAAAATCGTAATTAAAAAGCGGCCTAACCACAGGTTTAGGTTATAAGGCGTATAAGAGATTTATAACAGAGGTACATACCACGAAAGTACATTTTAAAAGTAGAATAGATCAAATTCTACTTTAGTCTTTAATTATTTTCGGGATTATTCTAAGTTTCTTGTTAGAAAATAAATAAAAATGAATTCATCGCCGGCTAAGCTTGACAGAAAACGATCGACGTAGCAAGGAAAGTTGCCAGTGGAAAATATATTTACCTAAAATTTCAAATGTTTGCAATAGATTTGGTCTACTCGAACTTAAATTCTGTTCTGTTCGAGACACTGGCGGCCATCGCCCATCTGTCTGATTTTGACAGGTCAATTCTGATCAACTTCCATTCCAAAACCAAAAAAATTGGTTTTATCGGTCTGCCTCTTCAACTGTTTTAATTAAATTCTACCAAAATGGCCAGTGCAATCATTAACAGTAAGTACACAGTAATAGTTACTACATAAAGCCAATTTATTTTTCTTCAATGTTATGATCGCGTCAGTTCAGTTATGTAATAATTTCAATAAATGAAGGTTAGAGGTCCTATATACATTTTATTTGTTAAAAACTATCGAATTGATAGAATAGATTCTTTTATCATGCACATTATTTACCAGTTTAAATTGGTGCCTTATAATGTAATATTATAGATTATATTGAGGTTATGTACAAATAGTACCATCAGCAATATTCAAATCTACCTGCATCTCATTCTAGATTATCATCTTACAGATGCGATTGCTAGCGCGCGGCCCAAATTCGCCATTTTCATGAAATATGCCAAGGTTGAGCTGGGGCCTCCTAAACTGAGTGAGATTCCTCAGATCAGAGCCGGGATTGGAAAACTCTTGTCCTCCGCTAAGAGCGGCGCGTGGAAGCAGCAGACCGTGAAGCAGGCCACCCTAAACACTCTGGTCGGAATGGAGGTCCTGTTCTGGTTCTACATTGGAGAATGCATCGGCAAGCGCCACCTTGTCGGCTATGATGTTTAGGCTTTGGTTAAGGATACTGTAGATATATGTAATACAATCAGCAAATAAATTATTAAAAATCAATATTTGTACTTTCTTTTACTGACTGTGATTGCCCCTAAAATTAAGCTGTGTCGTGTTCTGTATAGTTCAGCCAACATTTTCACAAAATTGGATGCATAGTAAATTTTCACTGCATACACATTTTCCCATATTATTGGCTACATGAAAATCTCTGTCATGAATGTGTTAAAAGAGAAGAGCTATGTTTATAAGACTACACTTTCACAACCAAGATTTTCGTAGCGCTAATATGCATATAGCCAACAACACCAGAAATTGCGTATAAGTGTGTTGTGCATGCGAGTTCCTGGTTGTCAAGGTGTAAAAAATTAGATCAGTTATTCGAAATTTGAAATGTTTTTATCACTTATATATATTATTTACTCCTTAATAATTAAGGGGTGCCATTTCTAAAGTAACAAGTAAAACCATACATAAAATTGCCATCATTAGGCCTTTCAATTTGTTCTATATGGTCAATTAAATAAGGATTCATTGTGCTCTACATTCCTCCTGTTTGTTGGGACTCTTTGAGAAACTGATACCTTCCAGGACTGAGTATGTACTACTCTGCTATGGGCCCCTGTACCGAGGGTCAGGTGGATTGCGTATTTTCTTTTTGGTATGAATCTATAGCAGAAGCTAAGGAACATCAGTAGTATTCAGGCCATATGATGGTAACTGGACTCTGTCCCAATGACGTCAGCAATGCGTTGCCAGCTCTGCATCCAACATGGAATATTTCACTCTACGCTGGTTGTCTCATCCTCACATTATATGAGTCACATAGAAATACAAGAGAGCAATGTAGCAACTGCTAATTGGTGGCAGGTTAGCGGGTACGAAGACACTTTAAAACATCACCATTAAATGAAACAATCATATAAATTAACTACATACAATATATTAACCCTAACAATCTTATTACAATTATAATGGGGCACAGAGCTCCATGAATCTATACGGGTTGTAAGCACTGACAAACTTCAGTTCAGTCTCCGTCTCCTCGGGGCCGCGCAGCCACAGTCGGTCTCGGTAGTAGCTGGCGCACGAGAGGTACTCCTTCTCACTGTACCGGCTCACTTCTACAGGTATACAGGGGTCCAAGTGCTCAAAGCCCTGTAAAAATGAAAGTCCGTTCAATAAACATGAACACTATAGTTGAAAATGCAAGGTAATATATAGATCGCACAACAACCCATACAAACACGTTCTGGGCAACAGGGTTGTAAGCGCATGGAACAAGCTCCCAGAGGATGTAATCTCGGCACCTAATGTCAATACCTTCAAAAACAAATTGGACAAGCATACCACTGAACAGAGAATTTAGACTAGATAAATTGGATATAGGCATCATCACAAATAAACATTCATTATTTTGCTTTTTATATTCTATATTTTTTTTACTTTTATAAGTGTTGATATGTTTTCTTGAAGAACTACGCATTGAGTTTATACTTAAGGCTAAGTATAAATATTGTAATAGATTTAAGAGTTATTTCGAAAAAATGACTGACTGTTGAGTTTGTTTCGGCTTTCTTCTCCTCAGTGGTCTCCTCTTGGGAAACGCCGTAGAGCCAGACTTGTAAAAGTGCCCTTGCGGCCTACTTACAGAATAAAGATCATTATTTCATTATCAGTTGCTGCAACTGTCTGCCTGATAATAAATAATAATAATAATAGGCATGGTAACTGGGTATGAAAATCAAAATTCTAATTAGTCTGTCAGCAAGATAATGAATAAATATAGGAGACTTTTTTTTTGCTTTTTGAAAATAAAAAACAACTCTGATAAACCGCATTAAAGTTTAGGAGTGGGGGCTCGTGTCGTCACTCCTAAGTAAAATTTTATTTATTTTTTTATTTAATCTTTATTGCACAAAAGAAAACTAACTATACAAAAGGCGAACTTAATGCCATAAGGCATTCTCTACCAGTCAACCTTAGGGCAAAGCAGAAAAATTGTGGGCGGTGCTGAGGCTCGTGTAATTACAAATACACATATTTATATACTTTAAATACATGAATAACAAAATATATATAATACATACACAAATATATATAAAGCTAATAAATATTTGTACTTAGGAGTGACGTCACGTGACATTTTGACTCAATGTATCGCCTTTATTTACGATTATGTATGTACATCCCCATTATCAGAAAATCCCAATAGCGATGTTGACAAATTTTGACACTGTTTTTCTGTGGTTTCTTATATAACGACAAATCAATAATATAAATAGGTGAAAAAACTACTTCAATCTCATTAAAACTCCCCGATATATAAAAATGTTAGTCACATTTTTGGACTTTCCCAAAAACGCTCCATATTCAAGCCAGAAACATGTAACGTCACACGTTAGGAATGTGTGATGTTACGTTTCCTTGTATGAGAAAATTAAGAACATTGTTTTGCAGCTTTAAAACTTGCGTTTATCGAAACGGTTTTGTAACAAAAGTTACCATACATTTCATGAGTTATTCAATGGTATTATTCCTTACCAATATTTTCATATTTTAAAAATGGACTTTCCCACCCAACTTCAAAGGCACATAAAACAAGCTACACACAAGGTATCGAACTCAAATTTAATTTTTAGGATTTCTATCATAGAAATTCTATCATTTCGCATTAAAATTTTATTTTTAATTGAATACAGTCAACATCCCTATTAAATAGAAAGATAAAACATAAATGTTTTTAGTTAAAAATTGCACTTAAATACAAATGTTATGTTTTAAATTATAAATAGATAAACGTAATGTTTTCCATTTTATTAGGGATTTAAAATGACAGCTAAACTTTTTACAAACCTTTTTGTACAGCAAGTATTTAGGCAGGTGTGACTCTTGGTGATCGTCTGGCACTGCTAGTTGGTCTGCTGTCACAACCACCACACCATTGCTCTGTGAAATCCATCCATACTATTATTATAAATGTGAAAGTGTGTCTGTCTGTCTGTTACCTCTTCACGCTTAAACCGCTGAACCGATTTCGATGAAATTTGGTATGGAGATAGTTTGAGTCCAAGGGAAGGACACAGGCTACTTTTTATCCCGGAAAAATACCCTTATCCACGATAAACGAATTTAAGGCGGACTAAGTTGCGGGCAGAAGCTAGTTAATTATAACTTAGTTAAGGTATTAAGAACGATAAATAAATTTTACGCACTATGACAATTGATGAGCGATAAGGGACTGTAACATTCGTAATTCTGAGGTAAAAAAACTAATTCTCAATGACGGTATTCAGTATTTTTCGTTCATAAATATAATTCAAACAAACAGATTGGTTGAAATAAAACAATTTAACGGATTATATCGCGTATATTATCTCATTTTAGTTCCCGACGTTTCGGAAGCTTTCCAGCTTTCCATTATTTGTGTTTTTTCAAAAAAAATGGGTAGTTTGCACAAATTGTATCTTTGACAGAGGAAAAACATCTTTTCTCAGTCCTCCCGTGACCATGGAAAGCTGGAAAGCTTCCGAAACGTCGGGAACTAAAATGAGATAATATACGCGATATAATCCGTTAAATTGTTTTATTTCAATGAGTAATAATCGCGGAAACAGAAGAAAATATTATAAACAGATTGGTACCTAATGAAAGAGAAATCTACCATAAAATAGGGTACATGCCTGACAGATCAAATCAGTTCCTTTTTATGAACTGTCAAAACGGTCAGAAAGTATGAAGTTTGAAAGGAAAAAAGGTTTATGACGTCATAATTCTATACGGTCGAATTGCCTCCTTAGTTTTAGTTTTTGACCATTTGAAAATCGCCAAAAGCTTACAAATAAGTATTTATAATTTTTTTCTATGTATTTTAAGAAATAACATTTATCTGCACGCATACCATCTTTATGTTGACTACAGGAAAGTACCCAAATATAAGAAACTGTTGAATGAACTACAAGTATTCATTAGTTGTGTCTAATGACTGCTATAGAAACATTAAAAAAAACCGGTCAAGTGCGAGTCAGACTCGCGCACCGAAGGTTCCGTACAAAACATACGCTACAAGCGGCCGTATCTATGAATATCCATTGTTAGCAGAGCCCTACTCCTAAGCAAAATGTATGCAGTGTTCGATCATTTTATATTTGTCACTGACATAGACAGATATAAAATTATACTGTTTAGTATTAGTTGTTACAGCAGCAACAGAAATACATCATCTGTAAAAATTGCAACGGTCTAGCTATCACGGTTCATGAGATACAACCTGGTGACAGACGGACAGACAGACAAACGCACTGACAGCGGAGTCTTAGTAATAGGGTCTCGTTTTACCCTTTGGGTACGGAACCCTAAAAAACGTCTTACACCTTTAACTGTGACATTTACCCAGTCGTTGGAGGTGAGGTCCAGGAAGGAGGTGGTAAGCGTGACCTCTTCAGGCTTGACCTCCCGCTTGCTGGGGGTCCGCAGCCGCGTCAGAGGATAGAAGAAGCCGTTGAACCCATCTACCGCCACGAACGTTTTACATCTGGAAGAATGTGCGTAAAAATTAAAGGTACATTTATTTTCTCCGAATAAATCATCAAAAACTGCTCCATAACTGCTCTATCTGCAAATCGTTTTATAATGCTAATACCCCGTCATGAAACATCTGTCCATATCCTTACTATATTATAAACGTGAAAGTACGTTCCACTTAATCTCAAAAACTACAGGATGAATTTTTATAGAATTTTCCAGTTATGAACCTTAAATATCAGAATAGGACATAGGCTATAATGTATGTCAAATTTCATCCCTTTTAGGGACGAAAAAGGGTATGAAACTTTGTATGGACAGTAAATATTTATTTACGCTAGGAACTTGAAATCTTGGTAATATGCTTTACATTTAAATTGGTAAAATATTATAAATGCGAAAGTGTGTCTGTCTATCTGTCTGTTACCTCTTCACGCTTAAACTGCTCGACTGACATAGAGAAATTTGGTAGAGATATTCGAGTTTTGGGGAAAGACATAAGCTACTTTTTATCACGGAAAAAAACCATTTATCCACGATAAACGAATATAACGCGGACGTAGTCGAGGGCTGAAGCCAGTACAAAAATGAAATGTTTGTTGTATGTGTCGTTGTGACGTCATCGCGCTAAATCGGCTAAACGGATTTCAACAATTTTTGGTAAACGGGTAGCTGGGTATCTCCAGATGGTCATAGAATACTTTTTACCCGACTATGCTACAGCAAAAGAGAAGGGTTATGATTTTTTCTCCTCCGTGAACGAAGGGCGACTTCTAGTTTAATATTTTATAGCTTTAAAACCAATAATGGAAAGAGCCGTATTAAATAGTGTCAAAATTCGAAGGCTTGTGCTAACTAGACCTTATACTAGTAGCTTACTTGGTAAAAGAGCTTGCGCCCCAGCAAGGCACAAGGTACAGTCGAGTTCATTTACTTCTACACATGTATTGGAACAAAAATATCTGAACACTCTTTTATGCTTCTCACAGTAGGGTCATGTTCAGATATTCTTGTTCCCGTAAGTGTGTGTAGATGGCGTGTCGTCCATCTAAGCCGATTCCCTCGGGTTTGCTCAAGGAAAGGCTTACAACCACCTCTTTCTTTAAATATGAGTAAATGAATACGCTGCAGCTTCCCTTGTAATTTATAATTATCCTGACGCTACGCCTCTGCAAGGTACTGTCCAGGTTCAAGTACAGTAGATGTCTTGCTCGAACAGGTGCGACAGTGCCCCCCCCCCCCCCCCCCCCACACTGGCAGCATTAACTACAACACCCACCGCTTGGCGCTGGAGAGCTGCTTGATCTCGCCGACGAGCGCGTCGACGACGTCGCACGCGAACTTGACGCGGTTGATGCCGTGCTCGACCAGATGCGCCAGTGGCACCCCCGCCTCGGTCTTCTCGCGTTTGCTCCATATATACTCTTTGGATAGGACCAACTGTAAACGTCAATATGAATCATTTTTAGAAATACGTATAGTTTATTCGCTGGGTGCGAAGTACTAGGTGTGGGTAATATAATCGATCTCAGCGCTCATAGTGGCCAAAAGTAAAATTAATGTTGGCGCTGTTATTTGTCATATCTCAAAGTAATCTGTTTAGACTTGGTTACCTAATTTGAATAAATCCGGCCCTTAAAATAATAGTCATTTCAATTTGAAAACGATATTAAATTTATCACTAGCGATAATAGGAATAATTATATATATTTATTATCACGGAATAATAAAAACAAGGAAAGCGGCGTACGGCCCTTTTAATAAGAGAAACGATGTCGCCAAAACGCGCACTCTCACAATAACACACACAGATAAATCTTTAAGCTGATTGGTCAACGTTTATTATGCAAAACGAAGTAAAGAAGTTTGAGTTGGTAATATAATTAAAACCTTATGCCTATGGTATAATATCCGAATTCAAGCATAAGTTTTAGGACTAACGACTAATCGAATTCGATTATTATCACTTGACTGAGAGACCAACGCTGCCCTACCAGGCAAAATAACCATATGTTTCATACACTTTGCGTCGCTTTGCACGCCACTTGGCGTCGAATAGAGACACTAATTGCAAGAGATATTACTTGATGTGCAATACTTTTTTATAACATCAATAACGATGAGACTGGCCTGGCTGCACATGGACAATGCGTTGTGTAAGTAAGATACAGGTAAGTATACCGGGTGGAAATTCTTAATACCACCTGAAGGGATAGTACTTTAAATAATGGAGACAGCAAATATCACTAAAAGGAAACATTTCTTTTTTTTATAGAAAGAACACTGCATTCAAAGGTTTTTAATAATATTTTATTAAGAGGATCGTGAACCGCTTGTTCTAAACACGATTTTCAAAATCAAAACATTTATACCTAGTTTTACACCATACCTACATTTCCAAAAGTATTTGCATGACTTACATTTATGGGGTGTCAAAATTTACTACTCTAATTTCCACAATAGGATTGTAATTCTCAACTTTAACTTTAGTAATAATTTATAACGACAATAATGTTAATTTTATTGTGTAGGTCAGCTACACAGAAACTGGAACCTCCCTGCATATCAACGTTCTCTGCACTGTACATAAAAATGTATACGTAAGAGAGTAAATTGACTAGCAAAAAAGTATTTCAGCGTGTTGCTTCTGGTGTTGCGGGTGTTCTAAGACGTCGATAATCACTTAAAACCAGGTTGGAAGCCTGCTTGTGTGGTATAAATAAAAAAAACCAGCCAAGTAAGAGTCAGACTCGCGCACGAAGGGTTCCGTACCATGATCTAATAATAACGGCAAAAAATTACGTTTTTTGTATGGGAGCCCCACTTAAATATTTATTTTATTATGTTTTTATTATTTTGTTGGTATAGCGGCATTAAAAATACATCATTCGTGAAAATTTCAACTGTCTGGCTATCACGGTGAATGAGCCTGGTGTTCGAAGTTTTAGTAATAGGGTCCCGAACCCATTTGGGTACGGAACCCTAAGAATGAAGAAAAAAACTTTATTGTACGGGTAAATGAGTTTACAGTGTACACATTTTCTACTTGTGTACTTTTAGAAAAGTTCTAGATATAAGCACTAACCATGCAGATGAACATTTATCTACCCAAGTTATTCAGCATTTGTGTTGTAAAACTATCGTAAAATTTGGATTATCGATATCGATACCGTATAGATTAAGATTACACCCTCGCACTAAATGAGTAGCGCGAAACTGATGCAATCTTCTAGAATGTTCGTTAACTATTATGACAGATAAAATTCAATCTTACCACACTTACATAAGATTGATTATTGTATGCCAAAAAATGAGGAACGAAAGGAATTTACATAAAAAATAAATTTTAATTAAATAACAATTACCGATAGGAAATGCCACAATTAGCTAGATTTTTTGTCCGGCTAGTATTCTTGCACACCAGAATGGAGCAATCCAACATATTTGCCCGTTTTTCAAACTTTTTGAAAATGGCTTGTGCGTCTGTCACGCATAAGCGGCGGCGGCGTACTGAGCGCGGTTGAGCACTGCAGTGCCTATCGGTGGCACACGTGCCACGCCTACTTTAGACTTCTATTGATTTTTCTGTTCTGTGTTTATTATTATGGAAGGAAACCATTAAAGTAGCATTAGCTTCTTGTTTTACAGTAAAATTACAACTAAAATTTAAGTAAACAAACCCTAAAATATTCAAAATAAAACACACTTTTTGAATCAACTTTACTTACCCCATTAGATTTTAATGACGAAAATTGATTTCACAACCCATTCTCCACCCAAATTAAGGTATCACAGCAATTTTGGAAATAAATTAATGGATAATTTTGGATTGCAATAATATTTTTTCACAACGTCGCGATTAAATGTCTAAATGTCAGAGCCAACAAAATTGTGGACGCTAGGTTGAACTGAACTCGTGCACGGAGCCGATAGGAAAGAAGTGATTACGATTGTTTTTTAATGCAGTGAAACTTCTAAGTATTTGTGTAGGTATATTATTAAAAAATGTATATTTATCATATAGAATACTTGTGTCTATTCTTTTCCCTTCTAATATATCGATTGCCACGATCCTGCACTAACTGATCGTTTCTGTTTAGCCCGATGGTTGACTGGTAGAGAATGGCCTACATACGTCGGAGCTTTATTTTTTTGTGACTGTTACATTAGCTCTATCCCACGTCTACCGCTCCGCCCGAAAGCCAGGGATTGCCGCTGATGACGCCCAAACCGTCAAGTGCCGCAAATATGCTTTTTTAAAAAGCAATTACGAATTTGCGGCACTTGCGGTCGAAACCTTTGGGCCATGGTCATCCGACACCAAAAAATTGGTCAAAGTAGTGTTGGACAAGCTCATCGGCGTTTCTGGCGATATTAGAGCTGGGTCATACTTCGGTCAACGCCTCAGCCTGGCCATCCAGGTCTCAAACCGCACGTAATTACTGACAAAGCGCATACTCGGCATACTCGTTCATTTTCATATTATAGGTAAACGCGTACCGCGTCAGTCTGCATTCAGCCGTCGATTCATTATCATTGCGACTTATTTAGTAGTAGTTTTGTAACAATAAACTCTTACGTAAACCTTATCAAACTCTTTGAATATCAATCAATCCAACAATAATTGAAAGGTGAATGGTGCGAACCAAACATCTTTTCGGAATGCGGCCAGCGTTCTGGGAACGATGCCTCGGGCAGGTCCGACACAGGGGGACACGTCAGAATTGTTTTTTTAAGTTCAATTACTATTATATCTGTATGAAACTAAAAATAACTTGCTATAGTCCAAACAGATATCTTACGTCTGGCTGCTTCAGCAGCGCCACGTTCTGGCTCTTGAAGTGCAGCAGCCAGGCGGCGGCGTCCAGAGGCAGGTCGACGAAGCCCTCGCGCGTGGCCGAGTTCGCCATCTCCTTGCTGCGCGGGATGCGTCGGAGCCATTCCGATACTGCAATATTATTTTATTTAAAACTAGAAGATGCACGCAACTTCATTCGCGGAGGAGAAAAAGCCCCCTCGTTTTTTCATCAGCGTAGTCGGGTAAAAAGTATCCTATAACCATCTGGAGATACCCAGCAACCCGTGTACCATTTTTAAATCTGTGTAGCCGATTTTGCGTAATCAAGCCACAACGACACATACAAACGTACAAAAAAATAAAAATTGTTTTCGTTTTTTACCTCCAAATAGTCCATAACAATATTTTTTTTGAAAATATCTTCAATTTACAGACATTTCATTTTTATAACTTTATAATAGTATAGACTAGGAGGTGCCAGTCACTGTCGCTAATGATTGTAACGGAATATTTAAGTGTCACTAAATCTAAAAAAAAAATTGTATGCGTGTTGTGGCTTCAACTTGACTCACTCTATGCAGTATAGACAATGAATGTTATTTTAGAGTTGGTGCCATCATGTCACAACTTACTTAAATCGTCAATTTTCAATATTTTACACATCCATACTATTATAAAGTTGTAAAAATGAAATGTCTGTACATTGAAGATATTTAAAAAAAAAAAGATTGTTATGGACTATTTGCAGGTCACTAAAACGAAAAATATTTTTTTTGGATTTCATGTATGTTTGTATGTGTCGTTGTGGCTTCATCACGCAAAATCGGCTAAACGGATTTCAACTATTTTTGGTCCCGTGTAGCTGGGTATCTCGAGATGGTTATAGGATATTTTTTACCCGACTAGGCTGAAGAAAAAACAAAGGGTTATGACTTTTTCTCCTCCGCGAACGAAGTTACGGGCGCCTTCTAGTTCTATATATTAATGGCACTGACGGCGAAATAAGATTAATTCTATATACTGTATAGATTGAGCAGACAAACAGTTACTTGTAAGTAAATTGCAGAAACTGAATTATGCGGTTATTTTTTGGAGTCATATTTTTTTGTTAAAAAGTTAATAGAAAACACTCATTGGCTAAGTACGAGAAAAAATCCTATATCTAGCTATCAGCCACGGACGTCCACTGCAGAACATAGGTCTCCCCTATAGTTCGCCACAGGGTGCGATTCTGTACAGACCATATCCAACAACTCTCCGCGACCCTTACGAGGTCATCCGTCCACCTAGTCGGAGGCCGTCCTACGCTTCGCTTTCCTATGCGTGGTCGGCTCTCCGGGACTTTATTGTCCCACCGGCCATCCATTCTCAGGACTATCCGCCCATTGTCACTTCAACAATGCAATCCTGCGAGCTATGTCGGTTACTTTTCTTGCGGATATCCTCATTTCTGATTCTATCATCAAGAGAAACCCCGAGCATAGCCCTTTCCATTGCATGTTGCATGACTCTTAACCACCAAGTCCCATTGTAAATAAGTAAATAAATCCTACTTATAGAAATAAATAAAGTACATGCTTACCCCAAGGCACATGCACAATGAGGTAGCCTTCAGCATGTGCATAGTGTAGCAGATGGGCCATCGTAAGGGACTTGCCGACTCCTTTCTCCCCATCTGATTCATATTGCTAGGGAAAATATTGTACACTGAACAAGTTCACAAAAGCATAGCATTGGTCTGTTATACCGAGGTCGGAATAATAATAATAATAACAGGGTCCTCCCGCGAAGATTAGGTAAATAAGCACTACCTATTCTGACCTCTGGTTATACCAATGCTTTTCCAATCCATACTTATATTATAAATGCGAAAGTGTCTCTGTCTGTTACCTCTTCACACTTAAACCGCTGTACCGATTTGGATGAATTTTGGCACGGAGATAGTTTGAGTCCCGGGGAAGGACATAGGCTACTTTTTATCCCGGAAAAATACCCTTATCCACGATAAACGAATTTAAGGCGGACGAAGTCGCGGGCAGAAGCTAATTTTTGTATAAATTTTACTTCAAAATTTTTTTGATGTGGATGGATGGCTACCTTTTTTTTTGAAATAGTGAATTTAGTGAATGGAATAATCAAGTGTTCAACTGTTTAGCAGGAGCTCTGCTGCTCAAGTAGTTGAAATATTGGATATCAGTAATCTAAAGTGGGTTTAATTAACAGAATTAACAATGAGTCAGTGCAACTTAATAATTCTTAAATGTCTTTGATTCCTTGTAGGAATATTGTATTCTAATAAGTTTTGTGATCAATCCTGGCCCCTACTTCACAATCGTGACAATTGTCAGGTGACAATGACAATTTTATGTTCATGGCGATCCCTGCAAGCTTGATATATCGAAATGCAGGAGATCCTGCCAGTTGCACATCAGACTGTATAGTCATCCAAAAAGTTGTTTCCACACCACGGCATAAACTCATCTGTAATAGAATTTTCAGTCTTAAACGTATATAATTGAGTGAATTGGACAAAGAGCAGAGACAAGTATTAGCTCTGATCACATATTAGATCTTATTGTTCAAATGATAGACCATTATCTCAGCTGAATGACGTCCAGTGTAGAATAAAGGCCTCAAGGAACTCCGAAGAGTTATTTGAAAGGATACAGAGAACATATCTGATAACAGGCTTATCAAAGTCTGTAGCCTTGACACATTCCATGATGTCAAGTGCTGGCTGTCGCACCATGATGCTGGTTTCTGTGAAGGTCTTTGTCTGCTTCTGGAAGCTCTTTGGGAACCCACCCTGCCCAAACAGCTGCTTCACTAAGTCTGGCTGAAGGGTGTAGAACATGCCTATCTGCTTGTCATTATGCTGTGACTGTAATACAAATTAATTTCATTGATGGACTATAATATGTTAAACATCTTAAACTAATAGCAACTTCAGTTGCACTGGGAATATAAAATGGTCATAACCGCCTTGAAAAATGAGTGAAACTTTGTGACGAACGACCAGTAACCCAACACCAGATCTCTCATATATCTGGGAGATAAGTTTTCTTCAACAAAAATGAGTAACCTAAAAATTATGCCGATTGATATATATATAGATAGCAATAAAATGAAGCAAACCGATACATTTCTGTTTTAAGTTATTTATTTTAAAGACTTACAGGTGATGCCTCAGAAGTCCTAAAGGTGACAGCCTGTGAATATCGCCGGGAGAGATGTCTCCAGTTGCGCGATAACATCATGAAAGTAAAGTGATTTATTTTATATAATTCTTACTATTCAAAAATTACTTTTTATTTATTTTAATAACATAACCTACAAAAAATACTACTAGACTGACAGCGCTTATTACTGACAGATACCGATCGTGCGGGAAATCAAAAAAATAAGTGCTTGTTCGTTCAGCTAAAAAGTAGAAACTAAAGACGTTCTTACAGGATTTTGAGGGAAGAAAAAAATGTGTATTTTTAAATTTGATTTGAGTTTGGGGAAGAAAGGCGAGGTATTATATAATTGTATAAAATAGTCTAGGCTTGTCCAGAAAAGAACGCACAAACAAATGTGTTCGTTCAGAAATATGCCAGATTTACAATTTTCCAAGCGAATTAAAATTTATAAAATTCCAAGTTCTCTTTAATAGACAATATGCTCTGATATAAACGTGGCTAAAAGCCATTATGACACTCAGACATATTTGTCCTCGCTCACTTCGTGAGCTCGTCCAAATAATCACTTCGTGTAATGATGGCTTATTTTAGCCCCTTGTCAAACAATCGATTAGGCCATTTATTTCACTTTTTGACATCTTTATGGCATTTTCATATTTTTTCAAGAGAAGTGACAAAAAAAAACATTCATGTCGTAAGAATATTGTAACTTGATCTTTTAAAGACGACATTTTTAGCCCTTTTCCAGGCGTAGCGTAGGACCACATAAGGGCTATTAAAATTTCACGATTATTTAAGGTTGAAACAAGATTGAATTTTCTCGAAAAGTTACTTGCCTTAATTCTGAATGTACGTTTTGTTTTTTGAACATGTGCCTAATTAGTTGCGGCCTGGAAAAGGGTTAATTAAAGCTATTTACTCGTCACTTACTCAATACGTCCATAAAATAAACAGTAGAAAAATATTATAACATGTTTATTTCATTGAAAATATGTACAAATTTCACTTGAGATTCTGCTGTCTCCGTTTCTTAAATAAGCTTATAGGTCTTTTGTCACCACTTTCAAACTTATTATCATTCTCATCAACTTTTTCAATTACATCATTGACAACAATCGTTTTGTTCATCTGTCGATTATCTTCTGCTTCCTGAAAATCACCTACTTTAATCCTTTTCTCGACTCTGGGTCCACAAGGTGATAAGTCCCTCTCATACTTTGATTTCTTCAAAATAGATGTTGTTTCAGAGTCAGTAAAGGAACTAGAGAATGCTTCATAAATGTCGCTAGGCTTTATTATTCCTTTCTCATGATTATATGATGTTTTGTCTGCCTCAGCCTCTGAATGTGTGAAAGTCAATTCCAAAGTTTCACTGTCATCTTCATCTGCAAATGAGACACATCTTTTTATTTTCCTTGCTGGCAATTGATTTTCTTCTTCTGATTCCTCTTCTGTTTCTATAACATCTTCACTTTGGAGAATGCCATCTAACCTGTAGAAGGAAACCAAATTAATAGAGTTTTGTATCTATTCTATTCCAAACTTAGGTGAATAAACAACAAGACAATCAGCATGATTCTCAAATATTATAAAGATTACCTGTCCATTTCATCCTCCAACTCATCCAATTGTTCCATTTCATCTAATCTTGATAATAAATCCTTATCTGTTTCACTGGGAGTATTTTCTTTGTTCTTCAAGCTAGTTAGTTTCTCCTTTAACTCATTTTGCCTATCTATTACCTGTTGCAACAGGTCCAATTTAGTATTATCCTTAGTTTCAATTTTAGAATTCATAGCGTCCATATTTCTCGACATAAATGGCCTGTCTTTTGTTTTACATAAATTTTGTTTTGGCACATCTTCATTGTTAGTAGATAATACATTATGTTTTGTTTTATCATTGTCTGATTCTAGTTTATCATCATGTCCTCTTTTTAACTTATTAATACTATGTTCATCAGGTACATTATAATTTTTTGCCATTTCTTCTTCTAATTCCTCTTGTAGCTCTAGTTCTTCTAATCTGTTCCACAATTCTTCATCATCAACTTCCTCTTTAGACTTCTCAGTCTTGCTTTTCTGTTTGTACTGTTTTATGTTTTCTCTGTGCTTTTCTCTCCATTTTAAATCTTCTTCTTCACCAAATTCTTCAATTATTTCTTGACCCTGGCCTTGAAATACATTTTCAGTGCCAAATTGGAGTTGGTTTTGTATATAATCTCTTTCCTTTTGTAGTACTTCTACTTTGGATTCTGCATCTGAAAAATGACATTCCATCAATCAGTTATTCAATCATTAAAACTAATCTTAACTATTTATGTTACAGAGGTGGCAAATGGCAGTGTATTAGCAAAATAAAATCATACAAGAAAGAAGAACTGAGGCGTAATTGAGTTCCAATCCAAAAATGCGATGTTTTTAACCGACTCCCAAAAAGGGAAGTGGTTCTCAATTTGGTTGTATTTTTTATGTTTATACTTCAGAACTCCGTCTTTATGAACCAATAGGGAATATTTAAATAAAACAATTTAACGGATTATATCGCGTATATTATCTCATTTGAGTTCCCGACGTTTCGGAAGCTTTTCAGCTTTCCATGGTCAGGGGTAGACTGAGAAAAGATATATTTTCCTCTGTCAAGGTTACAACAATAGGGAATATGCATGATTATGTTTTTTTTTGCTTTAATAAAAGCTCATTCATGTAACAAATCGCGATATATGAAGGCTACGCCGAGCGGCATGGTCTGAGGTACAATGCAAACAAGAGTGAGTTAAGCGAATCCTACACCAGTGCACCTACCAAGAGTTCGGCACGAGCGAGTATCGAGAGCTCGATGACGGTCTATCTCTTTCGCACTATTAGCGCGTGCGAGAGAGGTGCACTGACTCTCGATACGAGATACTCGCTAGCGCCGATCGTAAACTTCAGCTCATGGTAGGCACACTGATCATACCAGCCACGGAGTTACTAAAGGTGCCTCCACATTTGTATCATTTGGCCGATCAGATCTTCGTTCCGTGGCATGATCGCGTGTCACGATCACGCGTTTATTAGCGCCGATCCGATCGCTCGAAATCCATGTTGCTACGCGTATCACACACTCAGATCGGACAAGCGCGGCGATAATCGCCGCGCCGACAGTGAGCGTCCAAGCAGCGCGATACGCATTCATGCCACGCCACGGTGATCGGATACGAGCAAATGATACAAGTGTGGACACAACGCATCGAACTAGTCTTAAGTTTTTCTATATGTTTTTGTTTTTTGTAGTTCACAGTGCCTTGGTTTTTACTGTAATGCTGTGTAACTTTTTGAATAATAAATAAATGAATAAATTATCTTTAAGACACGAAAGTATTACCCGAGAGCAGTACCTTCGTCCTACGATCATGCTGGGCAGCGCAGCGTGACCCTTAAAGTGGTACATAAGTTAACTCAGATATATTCGTCCAAATAATCACTTCGTGTCATGATGGCTTATTTTAGCCCCTTGTCAAACAATCTACTATTGTTTACCTTGTGTACCACCAACCACTGGTCACAGTTACTAAGAGAAAACCCCAGTATTTACCACCAACACCAATGGCATCAATCACTGTAGTGGTGACAGCTGAGAAAGTTTATTCCCAGTACTTAACATCTGGTAAAAGATTGGGGATGCATGCATGTTTGAAAATCCTTCACGCTCGCAGTATCGCAATAAATTGTTTATACCTCAATCAAAATTATCACTAGTTGCTAGAAATAGTTATAATATGTGCATATTATTTTAATAGTTATAATATGCTTATGTACGGAAGTGAAAGTTGAATGTGGCAGAAGAAGCAAGAAAGTAGAAATCATTGAGCTATGATTACTACGTATAGAGAAGATGCCGCCCAATCACTTAGTGTTCCGTTCAACTGCAGTCGGCCGGCCCCAGTTCACTCAGTGTCCCTCCCCCCGCGCGCGCCCCGCACCGCCGCGCCTGTAGCACAGATTTTGTCCGCGCCGCCTTCTCTATACGTAGTAATAATAGCTCAATGGAATAAATGCAACACATTGATTTAAACTTACACGACCTTCACTCATTATCACAACACAGCAAAACGGAGCTTAATCGCGTATAAATATGATTTATGTAATTATGTACCTTTCGTACACAACATTCGACAGGTATTTGAATGCGTTGTCTCATCACCATCCTCGTCACCTCCAAGCTGTTGTGAGTTCCCTCTATAACAGGGCACGTGACCTTTGCGACCCGGAATTTTTAGATAGTGAGGTCTCACACATTCAAAAGATCCTTAGATGGAATGGGTATGAGGCGAACAGACAGCAGCACAGACGAAAACCAAAACGTAAACATCCTGACGTTTGGAGGCAACCAGCATTCATGCCTTACGTAAAAGAAATAACGGACAAAATTGGCACTGTACTACAAAACTACTCGATAAAAACTGTGTACAAGCCGTTATCTAGGGTCATAGGGCATGTGAGATCACCTAAGGATGTTATTCGGTTCTAATCACCTGGCGTTTACAAGATCGATTGCAGTTGCGGAAGTTCTTATATTGGACAGACGAAGCGCACCGTTGCTGAAAGAGTCAAAGAACATATCGCGGCTGTTAAGAACCGCCAGGTGAATAAGTCCGCTATTGCCGAACATTTATTATAAGCGGGACCAAACCACTGGATTGAGCTTCATAATCCCAAGATCCTTTCTACGGAACGTAATTACTATAGTAGAATCGTGCGTGAAGCAATTGAAATCAAGAAACACCGAAATTTCAACCGGGAAGATGGTTTCAAGCTTTCATCTTCGTGGAATCCAGTAATTAATAAATGTAAGCAACATCATATACGAGTAGCATCCGATAAATCACCTGACGTAGTGAGTGTAGTGTGTCGGTCTAGTGACGACCGTAGTGTTCAACCTAATAATAAACATCAAGCGCGGGTAGATCGAAAAACTCGCGCGGCTAGAAGACGTTGATTTCGCCGCTCCAGTTTCCTTCGAGACCATGAACGTAACGCGATGTCCGAAACGTCGCAGAATTACCAACGAAAGGCAATTAAATAAATCATATTTATACGCGATTAACCCGCGTTTTACTGTGTTGTGATAATGGAATAAATGCAGTAGAAATGAGAGCATTGAGAGGCATGATTGGTGTGAAATTGAGTGACAGGATCAGAAATAGCGTGATAAGGGAACGTTGTGGTGTGACAGAAGATGTAGTAACTCGAATCGGGAAAGGGATGCTAAAGTGGTTTGGGCATGTAGAGGGGATGCATGAAAGAAGATTGACTGGAAAAATCTACAAGGCGAATGTAAGTGGAAATGTTCGAAGAGGAAGGCCTAGACGAATGTTTCGCGATCCGTCTGTCTGTCTGTCTGTCCGTCACCAGGCTGTATCTCATGAATCGTGATAGCTAGACAGTTGAAATTTTCACAGATGATGTAGTTCTGTTGCCGCTATAAGAACAAATACTACGAAGTCTGTTAAAAACAGCATAATTTTGAGTCTGTCTGTCTATAAAAGTAACCAATATAAAATGATCGGACACCGCGTACATTTTGCTTAGGAGTAGGGCTATGCTAACACAGGATTTTCAGAGATATGGCCGTTTGTTGCGTATATTTTGTACGGACCCCTCGGTGCGCGAGTCCGACTCGCACTTGGCCGGTTTATTTAATAAATCTAATGTGCAGACAATTTTAATACAGTCTAAAAGTAGTCAACATCTGCACATAACAAGCTTTCGTATTTTGCAAGGATTTTTTTCTATTTCTTTGTATTAAGCTTAACGCATTCACTGCCCGGGTGGCTTGGCCTAGGAACAAACTTGTATATTGTGAGTTGTAAGCTGAAATGCGACAATTTAAGAAAGATTTATTAATTTTTTTATCAAAATGCATTTTACTTCGTAAATATTTTGATTATAATTTAGTTCGGCCTCCTCAGCGCCGATTAGTCGGCAAAATCCATAGTCGACCCATCTGATAATTGTTATGGTAATGGTAATGGTATGTTAAGATATTTTTCATCTCTCCTGTTCGGAAAGTTTAATTTTCATGATCTACCCATGCCGGGTCGAAAACACAGCTTTTCCATCCCTAGGGTGGAAAGTATTTTTTTTATTGTTACGATTAGCCACAGAGTAGAAGATAATTGAGTTACGTCATAATATTAAAATAAAAGCTTTTCATATATCTAAAGTCAGCTATACATAAAATTACGTGTTTATTACGATTTATTTTGATTGATATTTAAATAATGTTTCAGTTGCTCTATTCTATAAAATCTGCATGAAGTATTATATTTACCTCACAATCGAAATGAAAAGTAGTGGTCAACTTGGGTGAAATTACCCATTTCACCTTCAAAATATCTAGAAGGAAATAGCTCACTTTCAACCCTTGGTTAACAATCTACTATATTTTGCCGTGCCCTACCAGCAACCATGTGATACTGTTTTTAAGCTTAAGACCTGCTGTACCATGCAACTGCAACCATGGGTGCAATAAATGTGATTTGATTTGATTTGTAGGATGGTGAACATATAATTATGTGTTGCAGGCAGTGAATGTGTTAAGATATCTGGTGGAAAGGAGAAATAAGCAACATATTCGAGGCATTGAATTATCTATACTATTATAAAGATATAAAAATTTATCTACATTTAAGATATTTTCAATAAAAATATTGTAACGGAATATTTGGAGGTAAATATATTTTTTGTTTGTTTGTATGTGTTGTAGTGCCTTCATCACGCTAAATCAGCGAAACGGATTTCAACTATATTTAACATAGGTAGCTGGGTATCCACAGATGGTTATAGGATACTTTTTACCTGAGTATATAGAAGGAAAAAAGAGGGCTTATGAGTTTTCCTCTTCTGCGGACGAAGTTGCAGGCACCTACTAGTACATATTATATCAATCCATACTAATCCATACTAATATTATAAATGTGAAAGTGTGTCTGTCTGTCTGTCTGTTACCTCTTCACGCTTAAACCAATGAACCGATTTGGATGAAATTTGGTATGGAGATAGTCTGAGTCCCGGGGAAGGTCATAGGCTACTTTTTATCCCGGAAAAATACCCTTATCTGCGATAAACAAATTTAAGGCGGACGAAGTCGCGGGCAGAAGCTAGTACTATTATAACGTTGTAAGTATGAAATGTCGGTAGATTGAACATATTTTCAAATAATCATTGTAATGGACTGTTAGGAGGTCCCTAAATTGAAAAATATTTCTTATGTATGTTTGTATGTGTCGTTGTGGCTTCATCATGCCAAATCGGCACAACAGATGATTATACAATACTTTTAACCCAACTATGCTAGAGAAAAAGATAGGGATAATATATTTTTTTCTTCTCCGCAAACAAAGTCACCCTTCTAGTTATTACTGATCACCACCAAGCTGACGCTAATTCCATTTCTTGTGTTCACCATCAATATGCTAATCTTCAAGCAGAAATGACAGTATTAATGAGGGAATACCAAGAATATTCTATGTGGAGAGGGAGAAGAAAAGGAGAGATTATATTAATATTATCAAATCTCATGTACCTTTAATTCTATGCTGCCGAAGTACTTCTGCTTGCGTGAGAGAGCACTTCACGAAATAGTCTGCACCCAGAGCGACAGTGACTTCACTGGTATGTTTTAAAACACCCCTGAACAATACCTTACTACCCACTGGGACCAATGCCGGAACTTTCAACTTGTCAGCATACACGCTAAAGTCAAGTGATCTTAAGTTTTGTAAATAATTCTCCCAAAAACGCAGGTTTTCCTCATTTTTCGCTAAAGTCTGAAATAATACGTAAACAATCAGCAAAGTACTCCAAACTGCGTAAAAGTTTGAGAGAGAAAGTTTATTACCTTGTAGTATATGTCTGATAAAATGTTCATGGTGTCGTTTTTATTTTAATCTGGAATACGAAGCTTAACGTTAAAGTATACACAAAACAATGCAATTTTTACCGTTTTGATTTTTACTCTACTGTAACCTACAAACAAAAGTATTAAAGGTAATAAAACGATAAACGATTTTTGACGTTTCTTACTTGTGGGCGTTCCAAAGTACTGGAACGTAATGTTCCATTTTTTTAATAGGGATATTGTCAATTTTTGACAGTGAAAATAAATACTTCTATCGAATAAAAACACCCTGAGATACAACAATGTTAAAATCATATTTTTGGACGTCGCCAGAAAACGCTACATACTAACTAAATGCTAGGATCGTGTCACGTCACATGTCTCTACCTTGTATGGGAAAATATTACCTTGGATGCAACTATGTTAAAACTTGCGCTTTTCGAGACGGTTTCATAACAAAAGTGACTATACATGTCATGGGTTATTCAAAAGTATTATAATTAAGTTATTAATATTTTCATACTTTATAAATGGATTTCCCACCCAACTTTAAAGGCTCATAAAACAATCTACACGTAAGGTAGCTCAAAATTGTTTTTTAGGATTCTAGTAATTCTATCATAGAAACTACCACATCGCAACAAAATTTTATTTTTATCTTGGACATCGTCCAGATTTGGTAAGTATCACAGACTAATAAGAGATACTACGTATCAGACTGCCAACTCAGAAACAAATATTATTTGCACTAGGCAACTATATTTAATCTGTACGATTAGTGTTGACTGACGTTCATTTTTTTTCTATTCGACATTGCAATATGGCAAGGGATCGTAACGTATTCAGCCAAAGTGGTCTAGGTTCATTGAATGAGGTCTAATATTTAGAATGAATAGTTCCCGGCACGTAAATTTGAACACGTAACTTCAGTAATTGTATTTACGTGATCAAATTATATGCTGAGAATTATACCTCAGTGGCAAAAAAATAAAACACACATTATTTGTTAAAAGATTTATTTTTCAATTTCTTTTTCAATTTGTCGTAAGCTATCTTCTGTATTGCAATGAATACGTCTGTCCCCTTTAATATTTTGTTGGTTGTGTTGTACCAATTCATAATTGTAAATCGGACAGTCAGAGCAATGAAATGACTGAGAATAGTTTTGTGCTCGGCGCAGTCAAATAATCAAAATGAATTCTTGGACATAATGTTTGCTAGTTCTGCGGGCGATAATTTTGCAAGATCATCACGATTTAAACACTTCAACCACTAAATATTTTCTCAGAGCACGGGAAATGGTGTAAAATAGCGTCCTTTCGCAAAGTTCTTCAAACACAGCACTGTTAAAACATTTTGCAAAAAGCAAGACAGGATAAACACAACGACATCACTCGATAACACATTACTGTGACAGTGACAGAATGAATTTCGACAAATAATATATAGATGACAAGACGAGTGTATTGACAACCCAACAGCTAATCACAGCAGAGAAAAACGTCAGTCAAGATTAAAAACAACATGGCGCTAACGTACACGTTTTGTTATACGAAGATTACCAGCTGTGGTAAGTATATACTAGAGGTATAATTTGATTTGTTTTGGAACGACTTCTCAGGGTACGTTCAGAAAACACCATATAACATCGCACGAAATTCTCATTTGCTGCAGGTACGAGGGGCTACTCCAAATGCGATAAACGAAATTCGTATTTCGCCATCCCGCTCACTCAAATACAGCATGACATGAGAGCGAGACAACCAGCATGTTACGAACTTCGATTTTTGAGTTTTGGAGTAACCCCTCAGGTTCTATTCAGACTCACATAATAACAATACCATCAAAATAATGATTTCAAAAATATGGTATCAGTTAAAACTGAATGACAATAAACCACTCAGTTTTCGATGCTGCAGAAAGTAGCTATCACCTCTTCTGAATTTACACAGGCCTTTCACGTCAATACTTTTCTGTCAGTGTCACTGTCAAAACATACGATACGTTTCATTTCGTCAACAAGATAATTTTTCTAAATTATAAAAAAAAAACAGTGTAGTATGTTTTAACAATCAACACTATCTAATTGACAATTTTATTAGTCAACTATTATTTTTACAATGGAAGAAAATAAGTCTATTTTACATGAGTTGTATGTGTTTTCTGAATGGAAACCAGAACCCGAATATATTGTAAGTTCTCTTACGAATTTTACTTAAAATATATGCTTAATTCTAATTATCAGCTTCACAGAATAATCATGAATACTATATATTTATTAAAAGTCATAATATGCGTTTATTTAACAGCAAAAGCCAGATAATATTCTTCCTGAAAATATATCTGCTCTTTGGCGATGGTTGAAGTTCTTTGGGCCTAAGAAAAGCCTTATTGACAGCATAACATCGTAAGTAACTCTTATTTATGCAATGCTTTGATTACTACCAAAATAAAATGAAATCAAGTTTTTATTTATCATCTATTCGTTCATAATGTCACTTTGATATCAGATGCAAGGAGAGACAACAAAAGTGGCACATTGCGTTAGGAGACGAAGGCAAGGTTATTGCCATCCTGACAGACAATATTCTGGAGATCAGGACAAAGCGCTCGGAGTATGCTACCATTGCTGCTCGGACTACAGGTAAATTATTATTTCAACTTATTTTCATTTATGCGTAAATCAGTGAAACTGGGATATATATAGTAAAGTATATTAATCATTTTGCGAAAAGCCCTCTACAAGGGTTAATTTTATATTTGAATTGGGAAACTAGGCACTGAAAGTAGAAACAAAAGATACTATTTTTCTAACTATTTATTTATGTTTTATTTTAGTTTTAGAAAACATTTTGGCATTAACAGATAATGCCAAAGCAACACAAATTTAAAGTTAGATAGTATACCTTATTTATATTTACATAAAAAACATTAATATTTTCTTCTGTTTCCGCGATTATTAGTCATTGAAATAAAACAATTTAACGGATTATATCACATATATTATCCCATTTTAGTTCATGACGTTTCGGAAGCTTTCCAGCTATCCATAGTCACGGGTGGACTGATATGATGAAAAACTTTGTCCATTTGATTTGTTCCAGTGTCTCGAGATGCATATCCCCAGTGGCGCAAGCTGGTGTGGAGCCCGGACTGCTCCTTCTTGGCTATGGCATACGGGAATGGTATAGTCAGTTTCTTTGACCTGACCGCTTCGAACCTGTTCAATATCCCAGCTGTGAGTAATCAATTTTGTTACTAACATATGATATTTATTTGCTGAAAATAACTTAAAATGTATTCTTTGTAATTGTTTTGTGCTCTATAGTCTTATGGAAATATGTTTAGGTTTACAGATATTCTGGGTCCAATCTTATGTTATGAACAATATATGTTAAAAACCTAGGTTAACCTTAAGACATATTCTGGCACATATTGCATGTCAATGGAATAAATCAAATGATATTTCGACTTTGACTTATTATCAAATAACTAAATTATTGAAGAGTTTGTAACCTATTAAAAAAAAAATAGTAATAGCAGTCAAGTTGTAAATGGAATTGAAAACATTAAAATTATAGTGATATGGCTATCAAGCAAGTTATTCATGTTTTCATCTAGTAATGCATTAGTGGCAACCTAGTATCACTTATGTCCAAAAAAGGTGTACAGACTTGCCAATGTGATTGTTGTTATAGCCCTTTTGAAATTGTTTTCCAATGTTATTTTTTTTTTTTATACTACTAAGTTGGCAAACAAGCGTATGGCCTGCCTGATGTTAAGCAGTCACCACAGCCTATGAGCGCTTGCAACGCCAGGGGCATTACGAGCGTGTTGCCGACCCTTTAAGAACCTATTCACTCCCCTCTTGAAGAACCCCATATTGTACCTCCAGGGAAAACCGCAACAGGGAGGTCATTCCAAATATGGAGTGTGCGCGGTAGAAAATTCCTTTGATACCGTACGGTGCGCGACCATTTTGGTTCCAAGGTGTGTGGATGAATACCCTGCCGATGGCGAGCGGTGCGATCGTAGAAGGTGGCTGTAGGCATCTTGTCGAACAATTCCTTGGAACACAGTCCATTATACATTAGACTTAAAAGTTCAATACCGTTTGTGGGCATGGGATCGTCAATAATTCGTACAGCGCGGTTTTGAACCGAGTTAAGTTAGGTTAATATTAGTAAATGATTTTTTTGTCACTTTGCTTACATTTTTGAAGTGTTGCAATTGCGCCTTGCTCCGAAGGAAATTGCACGTTCCTACCTTTAGCGGTTTAGGCTGCTGTTTTATAGGTTTAGATTAAAGATGATTATTACTAGCAATGCATAAGTTTTCCAGTCCAAGCCTTTCATTAGGTCCTCCTATTTGTAACGAAATAATGTTTCAAATATACAGTAAAATTTAATACTAGTGTTAAGATAGTTCAATTTTGCACAAAAATATTACACACTAACAAAATTAAAATATAAGGATAACAGTTTTATGACCACATTTTTTTTTTCTAACAATTTCGGCTACGCATTCAACAGGCGTAAAAAGGTCCATTAATAAGGAAAGCGATAGGCATAGCTACATGCTGACATTTCTATGAGCCCATCGGTCTAGAAGTGCAGTTGGAGACCACGTTTTGACATGGAGAATAGTTTTTAACAGCCCCTTTCTTTAATAAAACAATTTTAACGGATTATATCGCGTATATTATCTCATTTGAGTTCCCGACGTTTCGGTAGCTTTCAGCTTTCCATGTTTAACACTCACCCTCAGTTCTACCACTGGAGACGCACACAAACAGGTTAACAGCAGCTGAGTCGCAATCGTAATAGTTCTTGTTTAAAAAGTTCGCAACAGGTGGATTAATCAATTGCCTTGGCTCGCGAAGCCTAATTTATCGACAAATAATTGGCTAACTTTTGAAAGGATAACGTGCTCGATCTACACGGTACGAATGACTCAGGGTTGCCACAATGACGCCATAGTGAAGTGACAACCAGTGTTGCTATACAAATAACGAAAATTTACCTAGAATCGGCAATATTCAACAACGGGTTTAGGTCAATTTCAGAGCGTTTCAACCGCACTCATTAGTGTCACCGCATTAATGGTGCCTTCTATTACAGATTCGAATGGCACTTTGAGATATTGTGTATAGGTACAGTACCTCTACACAGCAGGTATAGTATCTCATTCGAGTCTATAATAGAAGGTACCATTAATGCGCTGACACTAATGAGTGCGGTTGAAACGCTCTGAAATTGACCCGTTTACTCCTTTTTTTACAATAAAAGACTTATAGAATTTCTATTTAACAATGAAAATAAACTTCATTAAATATTACTATTATTGTTCCTATTACTTAGTCGTTTGATCTAAGCATGTAATAAATATCAAAATAAATGTGGTAGTTGTTTAGTACTGGACAAACTCTTCTGCATTGGGGTTAGTATTGATTCACCATTAATCAGTTCAGTGAACACAACTGTCCAGGACTGCACGCGGCCCGGCGGGATGGAGTGCACGGACAACACGCACGCCGTCGCCGACATAATATTCATGCCGCTCAGAGTGAAGGACAACAAATGGTGAGACTGATCTAACTTTAACCATTCTCTATACAGAATATTTTTATGATGTAGAGAAAATTTGCCACCATTTCTGAATCCTGTCTATAAATTGCTTTATTAATTGTCATACTGCATTTTTATAGAACTGTTTTTTTTTTCTATCTTTTTTTCATCTATTTTTTTAATCCACTACGTAAATAATGAACACGTTAATCATAATATTTTCTTCTGTTTCCGCGATTATTACTCATTGAAATAAAACGTACATAGACGTTAATCATGTATATCCGATTATTCCGTTTCTAATTCAAATCGCCATCCAAACTTATTTTACTCCAACTAAACTTATAACGCCAACAAAACATATGTTATAAGGGCTCACACCCCATCTCTCCCAACTAACCAAACTTATTATTTCGCTGAAGTAAAGACTACTTGCGCGGCAAACGAAACTCGTACAGTACGATTACTCTGAGTTTACCACTGACATATGCTTTTATTCCATTGGATATTCGACTTTAACACTAATACAAAAGAGTTTCTATTACAAACAAACGACGTTTAGACAGTGTGTAAGTAATATAAACTCGTTTACATTAGTGTTAAAATCGAATATCCAATGGAATAAAAGCATATGTCGTACTGTACCGCTCAAGCGCTCAATCCAGAATAACTGCCGCCTAGCGGATACCGCGCCATTTCCTGAGAACCCCGTGTCGTCGTCAGCATGGTCAAAACACACACTTTTTTTTTTATAAATGTAAAGTACATTTAAATATAATGTTTTATCAAAAATGCGAAACTAAATTCGTCAAAACCTTACAACTTATTTCCCTGCCATTTTGTGGTTTCCTTGCTTTGTTAGAAAAGGAGGACAAAGTAACAGTCCATCAAACGCTCGGCTGTATTTACAATATGTTTAGGAATTATTTTATTGATGCCCATAAAAGTTATCATGTTAATATATTGTTTAGTCATTATTGAAATAAAGGGGCTGATTCTCTGATGCTTTTCAACCTGAAGAGCGCACTGCCACTTCCTTTGTAGTACGGCTAAGTGTAAGCCTATGGATATGGTTATTTTCATCCATCATTATTTATACCCTCGGGCCACCAAATGAGACCAATACCTACGTGGCGTTTCTTGTTGTTCGATGTTTTTGTAACGAGTGGCAAACGGGCAGACGAGCCATCTGATGGAAATTAGTCATAGTCGGCCATGGATATGTACTGGAGGAATCGCCCATATTTTGCCAACCTTTGAGAGCCTTGTTAACTCGCTGCTTGAAGAATCCCATGTTATAGCGCTCTGGAAATACTTCAGGGGGAAGGTTATTCCACAACTTGTAAAAGCGAGCGTGATGCCCGTTTATTTTCAGGATGCCAAGCATCCAGATAGTGGGGATGTACTTTGTTTCTGAGGCGGGAGGTGCGATGATAGAAACGTGACGGTGGCACCAACCCAAAAAGTTCAGAACATTCCCCATTGTACCAACGCTAGAATAAACACAGAGAGCCAACATCTCTCCGGAAGCTAAGCGGTTCTAGGCCGTCTGTCTGTTCGGGATCATCGACAATACGAACTGGATGGAGTCTAAGGGGAGAAGTTGATATTGGGGTGCTCCGGCCGAGAGATGAGAGCAGTACTCCATATGGCGTCGAACCTGAGCTTTGTAGAGTAAAAGCCGGTGACACGGTGTAAAGTACTGCCTCGCTCTGTTGAGCACCCCGAGCTTTTTAGAAGCCAGGTGGCTTGGAAATTGGACTTCATTCGTAATGTCGACACCGAGTATTTTTGGAGATGGTAAGAGGAATGTTCTAAAACTTTGGCGCTAAAACGAAGGATGTCCATTGACGTGGCTAAGGTACCTGCAGGAACTGGGAGGTGCTGGTGGTGACGTACGACGGGCAGGTGCGGGGCTACCTGGTGTCGGCGCCCGACGGCTGCAAGCTGCACCACACGTTCCGGTTCGCAGGCGGCGTGGGCGCCGCCATCTACTGCGCGCCGCACGCCACGCTCTACGTCAGCGGCCTGCCGCGCCCCGGCGTCAAGGTCAGTGCGTCAAACCTAGATACTCAACGGACAAAAGTCTAAGGTTTTGGGACCAACGGAAGTGTTGAGAATAGCAGAACATATCAATCTATAGTAAACTTTTCAGTCTTTCTACATATTCCCCATTTTTCTTGCCTGCGATTCCCTTCAATCTTTTCAATCCGGCATCCTGTTGGCTTCCTTATAGATAGTCTGCCGTGAGTGCCTTGATTACTTGTCTTTGGACGAGGTCTCGACTACAGTGTTATTCATGCCCTACAGACTGGGCAAGTATCCATTCTAATTCCGAAATTGTATCAAATTAGTTCAAAAAACTACACATATATATGCTAAAATCAAGCTCGTTCCCTTTGGCTTTGCCGTTGCATATCAATAATGCAGATTGTATAAATTTTACATGAACGTGAAACTTATTGAATAAACATTCCACAGGACCCTTCTTCACCTCTCAGCGCGGGCATCACGGCGTGGCGCATTCTGAACGACGCGCCGTTCTACAAGCTGTCGGTGGTGTCCGACCAGCTGGAGACGCAGCTGGCCACCCAGGGCTTCCAGTTCTACATACCCTTCGTGTCCGTCAAGAACCTGGTGAGATTTGTCCCAAGGCATCGGTATTTTATTTTCATCATCATCATCATCATCATCATCATCATCATTTTTTATTTTTATTTATTTGGAACATCAACAGCATTACAGAAAAAAAAACACAATGCTTAAAATAAAACAATTTAACGGATTATATCGCGTATATAATCTCATTTTAGTTCCCGACGTTTCGGAAGCTTTCCAGCTCTCCATGGTCTCGGGTGGACTGAGAAAAGATGTATTTTCCTCTGTCAAAGTTACAATTTGTGCAAACTAAAAAAATTAAGTTAATTATATAATAATTAAGCCCTTCTGGCACATGTGTAACTGTCTTTACAGCTTAGGCCCATCTGGCATGTATGTACACCTTTATTTGTGTTTTTTCAAAAATGGGTAGTTTGCACAAATTGTAACTTTGACATAGGAAAATACATTTTCTCTCAGTCCACCCGTGACCATGGAGAGCTGGAAAGCTTCCGAAACGTCGGGAACTAAAATGAGATAATATACGCGATATAATCCGTTAAATTGTTTTATTTCAATGAGTAATAATCGCGGAAACAGAAGAAAATATTACAATGCTTAAAGCTAATACATAAAGCCAATAACAGATGTTCACAGCATTCCGTTAACGAGCCATAAAAAGTAGGTAATGGTACTAATGGTTTAAGATTGGAATCTTGCATTGTATAAAGACCATATATATAAATTCGAGAAAGATGAGACACTCAAAACTAGACAAAACACAAAGCATACACCCCGTGCGTATGTGTGTGTATGTGTGTATGTGTATGATACTCGTAGATAACCTGAACACGCGCCGTTACATAAGTTGTCTGTGGTGTCCGACCAGCTGGAGACGCAGGTGCTTCCAGTTCCACATACTCTTCGTGTCCGCCAGAATCATTAATGCGCGTTAAAAGTAAATTGGTTGACGTTTTCCTTCTATTTTTTTCAGGCTTTTATAGTCCAAATGGTGACATCCCCTGACAACACTAAGCTGGTGTGTCTCCACTGCAACGGTGACGTCACAGTGTGGCGCCTGCCGCTGCTGAAGCTGATGCATCGCTGGCCCCTGGCCGTGCAGCCGCAGCATGATCTGCGGAACCCACTGATGAAGGACGAGAAGAAGGACGCTATGGCGTACCACGCGGGCGACGTCAGCTGGTGGAGCGAAGAGGTCAGTGCCCCGACTCTTTATTTAAATTGGGTTGTTGACAATTTTTTTTTGGTATTTTATATAACGACTTCTCAATAATTAATACATTGGTGAAAAAACTACTTCATTCTCATAAAAACTCACCGAGACACAACAATGTTAAAATCACATTTTTGGACTTTCCCAAAAACGCTCCATACAAAAGCCTAGGTAACTGTGACGTCACACCTTGCCTCCATGTAAATAAAAAATAAATAAATAAATAAATAAATAAAACTAAGATTTTTGTTCTGCAGCTATGTTAAAACTTGCGTTTATCGATAACGGTTTGATAACAAAAGTTACTATACATTTCATGGGTTAATTCAATGGTATTATTAGTTATTCATGTTTTCATACTATAAAAATAGACTTTCCCACCCAACTTTAAAGGCTCATAAAACAAGCTACACGTAAGGTATCGGACTAATTTTTTTTTTGTATTTCTCTCATAGAAACTACCATTTCGCATCAATTTTTTTTTATTTGATTTCATACAACATCCAAATTCTAGGAGACGATTTGTAAGCCTACTCCAAATCCCTCTTATTCTGCTCATTTGTACTGAAAGTTTCATTCCTAAACACCTTAACTGGCCGCTAAATCGAATCATTAATTTGTGTCGTCATAGAATAGACAAACGAAATAACAGTGACAAAGTTTTGTTTTTTGACTCGGCGACATCTGACTTTTAGATATACTGTTATTCTATATTGTTATGATCCATAATAGCAGTGGGTACATTTTGTTCCAGGAATTGATTCTGTCAAGGTTCAGCGGTGCGGTGACGGTGTGCAACATTGAGAACATGGTTAACATCCTTGGCAAGAAACCCGAGTTCTTCCAAGGTGCTCCGCGGGTATGTTTTATGGACCAATGCGTTAATCGATTTTAGAATAGTAGATCATTGAGTAATTTAATCGTTTGAGTGCCCTATTTGAAGCAGCTTAAAGGATACACAAAACAATTTGCTGACTGAGAACTTAGACGAGGGTATATTGTTACGACATTGAATGATATGTGCTGCAATGTAAAGATTTATACAAAGATTACTGAGCGGGTCTATAGGTCTGGCTAGCTAAACCTAAACAATCTCGATATTTCTTTCTATATCTCGATAAGAAAAGATGGTCAGGGCATGTGGCATTTTATACCAATGCAGCGCTATTTCATTAAACCGCGGATTCAAGACAAGATAAGGACATAGTTTACGTTATTTTGAAGGCAGCGGTAAACAAACGATGTACTTTTAACGACCGTAAATTTAACCACATGCGCTGAAAGCGCTGTAATTTAAATTGCTTACCGCCTTTCATTAGATAGCGCTAGCAGCGACATGACATCAGATAAAGGACGACTTAAATTCATATAAGTTATCTATAGCGCTCTGGCTTATGAAACTTTTAACAAATGACGTCGAGGTGTGCAGGACTCAGCTGTCTGTCGCAGAGACTAGCTGCATTTGACGATCAAAGGGTTAAACGGTAGATCTATAGACCAGATGCTGAGCTAATGTGTGTGTGACTTATAAGCGGTGGTGCTCTATGTTGTCTATGGTTTTTCAGGTGACGTGTGCGCACTCGGGCACGTTCATGGTGCTGGAGTGCGAGGCGGGCGTGCTGCCCGCCAAGCGCGCGCGCAGCGACGACAGCGTGAGTGTCTATTAATTCTTTGTCGGATCCACCATTGTCATTTTCATGATCAGAAAAAGTCACGCCCATGGTCCCCCTTCCCTTGATGACTTCACAAAAAAGTGAACGAATAAAGTTCATTTATCGTTTTCTTGCATTTATCATTTAATTTTGAAATACATGGTTGCAGTCGTTTTTATTATTTTTTACACAATCAAACACGTTAAGAGGTTCCTCACGTCACGTCACGTTTTCCGTAGATATTAGTAGACCTACTCATGAGATACGAATGGATCCGGACTCTGCCATTCGTAAACTGTAGAAGCAGCGCGAGAAGGAAAGCATCTGATTCACACGGCAGTTTTCTACTTAAAACCGTAAATTTATCCTTTAGATGGAGATGGTCCCAGTGGAAGCCGATACTGAAGACACGATGCTCGATCTAACCAAGGAGCTTTTCAAGACTGTTCTCTTCGCGATAACCGACATGGAGACCTTCCAGCCGCGGCCGCGGCGGGTCACGGTGGTGGCGCGCGTGTACAGGTTGCTCGGGGTCCGGAGCACCACGCCGCAGGAGCTGTTCTCTAGGAAGGTAAGCTTTGTCTGGTTGCGCTTGAGTGGCTACTCTGAAGTTCGTCTCCTACCATGCCGCTCACTCATAAGTTTGACATGAGAGGGAAAGGAACGTCACTATACGAACTTCATATAATATCAGAATAACCCCTTCTCAAGGATGTCATGTATGGACTACTTATTGAATTCTGCTGGCGGAAACTCGTCATCGAACAGGCCATTTATTAACCAAGGTGTTTAGGGGTGTCATTTACAATTTGGTGCCGTGACCAGGATTTTAAAATCTATTTTTATGTTTTTTTGGCTCTATATAGTTTTAATAGAAATCTGGAGGGTTATGTTATTTGATTGTGCTATTAGCCGCATTAGCAAAACTATCCGTGACTTCGCTTGTCACACGCCGCATCATCTCATCTTTGTCGCACTGTACTGATACTCTGCTACTTCTACTGGTTCATCAACTTCGACCTTGTCAACAATACTGCCAATGTAGGTATTTCTTTTTTTTACTTTTTCATGAATCGTATCACAGAACGCATGTCTCACATAAATTGTTATTTCTTGAACAGATTGAAAGTGGCAACTACGCGGAAGCTCTGGCTCTGGCTGAAGAGTTCAGCTTGGACAGCGACCTGGTGTACCAACAGCAGTGGCGCAAGAACCCTGTCTCCACCGACGCCATACAGAAGTACTTGGTACGCTCTCTTTCCTACATCCTACATACATTTATTCTGAACTGAGGATAAGCTCTTGACTTAACTTTCAACAATACTGTAATTTTATAAAAAAAAAACAAAACACAATCGTCAGTGTTTCTTGTCGAGAGTCCCTGAGGCCGACTTGCCGAATGTTTTTTTAAAAATTTGGATTGTGTGCTAGAGGTCCTCTATAATCTGACGGTATTTTCTCACGCGATACAGAGTAAAGTGTCGAAGAAGATCTGGGCAGTGCACCAATGCGTGGACAGACTGCCGGAGACTCTGCCAGCGGCCAAGGAGTTGCTGCACTTTGGCCTCGTGCTCACCAATGATGAGATACTCAAAGGTACGGTGGATGATGCCCAGTGGTATGACGTCATTTCATTTGAATCATACTTTGAAGCTTAAAAAAGTTAAGGTCGAAAGACATGTTGATAATATTATTTTAGTTCGTGACATGTTTTTTTGCGAATTTATAAAGTATCAATATAATATTGAATTTCTTCGCAACATCTTAAACATTATGTTTATTTTTAGAAGTAAACAAGGACAGAGACGACATGATAGTGGACCCCAACGACGTGGTCCCGTCGGACCTGAACGCATACACGAGCGAGTTGCTGCGATGCCGCCACGTTATGCTGTTCTACAGAGACCGCGTGACTTTGTACGAGGTATATATCCATTGTTATTGACTTAAATACGTCATGTTCCTAGGGCCGTATAGTTGCGATATGCACATTCATTAACTGATATCATAATACGCTTTACACTCGGCCCATTTCAGTACAGCAACATCAACGTTTTTTTGCAATATTTATAACTTAACTAAAGCCGCGGCCAGACTAGCTGTACTGATACAAATAGCGGCCATATTTTATCTCTTCACAAAAAATCGTTTATATTGCTTCGTTGTTGCTTTACACTTTCGTCGCCATTCTCTTTTCGTTGCGCTACGCACTTTCCTCTACATACGGGGAAAAGCATGGTATCGGCTACGCGCCTACGAACAGAGCGTCCGCTAGGTGGGTTCCTGGCAGTAAATGTGTTAAAGGAAGGACGAATGAACATACAGATTTTCCCTGTTCAAATATGGCCAAGTATATTCTATCCTATTCTTGCTTTAGTCAATACTCCGCTGCGAGAAATCTACCTACATCAAAGACGAATACCACCGCCTCCGCAGCAACAGTATCGTCCACAGCTCCATAGAAATCGCCAAAGAAGGCCGTATAGAAGCCCTCACGTGTCTATGGCCGCACATCAAGACTGTCGGCATGCAGCTAGCAGTGCTGGAGAGCCTGCCCGAGACCGTGAACCCCCTGGACTATCAGCACCTGCTGCCCATCAAGGAGGCGCTCATGTGGTTCGAGAAGAAGAGCCCCGTCAAAGTGCCGCGCTCCGAGTACGACAACGACTGGTGCAGGAAGGAGATCTTCAGGTGAGTACTGTGGCTTCCAGTGGCGTGGCGTCAAACACTATCCTTAGACACGATGGAGCTAATTTGGCTCGTTTTTTCTTTAAATACTGTAGTCAGTTGTCTGAAAATTTGTAACTCGGTGGGAATCGAGTTCTATGGACGCCACGCCACTGGTGGCTTCGCACCAGGACTGTGTAGCTGATCGTTTAGCTGACCATGTTGGAGAGCCTGCCTGTTTCGGTGAACCCGTTGGACTATTAGCCCTGCTGTACATGAAGAAGACGCTCATGAACGTTCAAGCATTCCGGTAGGCCCGATTTCTGCTATGACATGTCTTTGGAAGGGGAGTATTCCTTCTTTTAGGAAACTGTCTTAAAAAAGGGTTTAAAAGGATCGTTTTGTTCTGGACTCACGGCAATGTGACAGAAAAGTTCCAAAGAGGAAATATGACACTCCAGCCGAAAGTAAATTTACACGGTTGATTTATCTTATGTTACATGATGTTATTCGAACCAACGTGATCCAAGGAAAACGGTTGTGAAATAAATGTTAAATTATTTTTTGTTTAGATCGATATGGAGTTCCAACTGGTCTGAAGACAGCTCGCCTGACTCTGACGCCGCCACCGCTCCTAACGACGATATATCTCAGTGGTAAGTATAGTCCGGCTCTTCCCAGGTGAATTTTTCGCTTCGAGCCCAAATCTTTTAAACAAAGGCCATTGTCTCTATTATTGCAAAGCCGCTAGCTATCGAGTTAGCACGTCCCACTACAACATTCACATTGAAAGACAAACGGTATTGTCATAGTATTTAGGTATAAAAGGTAAAATAATATGAGTGCCGTATTGATTCGGGGCGGTCTATCGTCCTACTCTACCAAAACGTAATATCTAGAATATCAGTGACATTAAATTTGAACCTTCGTACAATGATGATACCGTTTTTCAATATGAATGTTGTATTGGCACGCGGCAGCTAGCGGCTATGCGATAATAGAGACAATGGCCTTTGTTTGAAATATTTGGGCTCGAAGCGAAAAATTCACCTGAGAAGAGCCGAACTATATAAGTTATTTAGAAGTTAACAATTGCTAGTATTTACTTAATCCAATCGCCATGGACATCGGTATAATATGCCAAAGGAATCATGTTCAACATCCCGAAGAAGCGAAAAAGTGATGGGAATTATGAGGATTGGTTCGACCAACTCAGTTTTTAAGATTGAACTCTTGGAAAACAACTCCTTTTCAGGTACGACAAGCGCGCTCGCGAGATCGAGGAACACAGTGGCCTCGTCTCCCACGCCCTCACTCTGGCCACGCTTGCCAACGTCGGTGGAGGTGTGCAGGGGCTGGACCACCTGATGTTCCACTTGCTGACGCTGGACACGCTGGTCTACGATCTGAATGTGGAGGGTGTGACTCTTCAGGAGTTGGAGAAGCTCACCCCGCTCGAGACTTGCGGGCTGTTAATGAAGATGGTGAGTTCTGCAGTACCCTCATGCGGCAAGAACTGGACTAGCTAACAGTGGCGTGGCGTCCATCGTCCATAGAAGCCGATTCCCACCGGGTTGCCCAAGGAAAGGCTTATAACCACCTGTATCTTTAAATATATGAATACGCTTCGGCTTCCATTGTATTTTTCCTGACGTCACGCCTCTGCTAGCTAATGTGGACTGCTGACACTGGGCAGGCTCGTCTACCATATGAACATAACTAGGAGGGTGTGACACTTTAGTAGCCAAGAGACGATCAGATTGTTTACAATATTATAACATATCGACCATATCGTATACCATTTGGTTCTGTGATTTTTAATGTTTTATGCACTTGTTTCATTGCCGGAAAAAAGAGCCCCAGATATAAAGCAATAAACCAAATCTCCTCATAAGTTGGAGTAGCTCACGCCGCTTGAGATTAGTGGACTGCATATGAAGATGATTAGTTTTGTAATAGGTTCTACCTTCACTGGACCAAGGTTCCAAAAATAAATGTACATACATAGAAGGGTACTAGCCCCTTTTTTCGGCCATGCATCTCTGATACATTCGTCTCTTTCAGTTTGAGTGTGACGTCGTAGGAGTGCCATTAGTCTTCGCTTGCTCCTTGCCTATTTTGAAAGAGTCACACACAACACAAACTCAATCTAAAAGAGACAAATGTATCATTTGAGAGTACGGTACTCTTTTCGGTATTTGTCATTTTCCAAAATTCTAATCGGTTTGTTTGTATAGATATGAGTTCCTATTTATAAATGTATTTATTAATTTGGAAAATGGTGATAAATGACGTCTTATCTAGTATCTGGGGAACAATTGTCCGTAAACGTGAGTTAGGTCTTTGGGGTCCAAGAGATTTATCAAGGTACTCTTCCCACAGTCGACCCCGGCGACGTTCGTTGCGGACCTGAAGCAGTTCGTGGTTCCGTTCCTGAAGCGCTACGAAATCTTGTACAAGCGCATGGACTACTGCCTCCACGGACTGATCGAGTACCTCGAGAGTATTAGCGTTAAGGATCTGTCCTCCATATTGCTGGTGAGTACCCACGCTCAATTATACCCTACTTCGCAGTCAGAACACTCCCAAAAATAGGTGCCTTTCGAGTTGATAGAAGATCATGATCCAAGGATGTTAGTTTAACTGCTAAAGTTATAAAACAAAAAAATATATAGTATCGGTTAAAGTGTAGAATTTTGGGCTGTTAAAAGTTGTGGGCAGGTTAAAAATCACCAAAATTTCTAGTATTTATTAAGTAATCTTTATATAATGTAATTTGAAGTAATTTAATCTGGACTTTTGAGGTTCCATATTACATTGAAAATAAGATCTATTTGATATGACTAAAATTTAATAATTAGTCCGTCATGCAGATTAAAAAAATATTGGAGACTGAAAAAATAACTTTTTTACGAAAAATAAAACCGACTCCAAAACTGAAAAGCAAAAAAACTGGCCAAGAGCATGTCGGACCATGCTAGTGAAGGGTTCCGCAGCCATTCATACAAAAAATGCACTACAGAAGAATAAAATACGATATGAAAAAGTGTACTAGCAAAAAGCGTATCTCCACGGCACTTACGTCCTTTAGCTGAGATGCGCAGTTTTTTGACAATAACTCAAAAACGGCTTGACCGATTTTATTCAATATAGTTTTCATTAAAAGTACTTATAAGGCCTCATTTTCATGAAAAAGTACTTATTAAGGCCTCATTTTCATGAATTTTCCCATGATTTTTTGACCCGTGGTTGAAAAGTAAGAGGGGGCGCCATTTTTTGGATTTCCGGAGCGAATATTTACAAAACTGCTGACTATCATAAAATAATGTTTAGAGACCCCTATTATTTTTAAAAGACCTATTCAACGACACCCCACTCACTAGTGTTGGAACGACAAAAAATTCACAGGCAAATTCATAGGTGTACGAGAGGTAACTGTAAAAAAGCTTTTTTTCTCGTTGTTATTTTATCGTTTTGTCGCTGTGATACATACACATATTCATACCAAACTTCAACTTTCCAGTACTAGTGATCACGCAGCTAAGCCGCGGATGGACAGACAGACGGACATGGCGAAACTATAAGGGTTCCTAGTTGACTACGGAACCCTAAAAATACTGCATAATTAAATTAAGTTTCTTTAGTTTACTTACAAGTAGCCGTTTTACTTCTTCTAAATTCCTCAGGGATCCCATCATCAAATCAAATCAAATCAAATCAAAATATTCTTTATTCAAGTAGGCCTAGTTACAAGCACTTTCGAAATGTCAGTTACATGAGAGTGAAGTGTTTGCTGGGAGACATACAATATGATCCAACATTTGCTGCAAGGATTAGGGAAAACCCAGAAAAAACTAATCAGATTATTTAACTTAAGTATAATATTATTGATAAAATCATCATTTTAAAAATTAAATTAAGTAATAAGATAAATCCCAATATGATTGTCAATAAAAAAGAAAAAAATAATAATCTAGAATGTGTCTAGAATAAAATTCTAAATGTCAGAGTATATAAAACAATTAAGATTAATATAATAATAATAATACCTTAGGTATTCGTTAAAATAATTATAATATAATATACCTAACATCAGATTTTCACCAAAAATATATGGGATCAACCTAACTGCCCTCCTTTCAAACAAGTTTTTTTCTAAATCGGTTTTTAAATGACAAAGTTCTGAGGTCAATATTAATAATAATAAAAAAAATCTGTATTGAGAACCACCTCCTGTTTTTCTCATACACGAACGAAGTTGCGGGCAATTTCTACTGTTTATTCATTTTTTATATTTGAATATGTGGTCCCTGATGCTTGCAATGAATGAATTAAAATTTGAAGCTCCTCCACCCTGAAGCTGTTAATCTCACTTTAAGAATTTCCACTTCTCTGTGGTTCCTACTAAATATTTTTGTAAAGGTTCTGCAATCGCCGAATGAATTCGAGCTGGACGTCCGGACGCATCTCGATCTGGTGGAGAGGTGCCTGTTCGCTTACACGGAGACGGAGCAACTTGACAAGGCCTGCGACCTGCTGGACACTATAATCAAAGAGAGGTAAATATTATCACCACACACCACACCACATGGGCGATGAAAATTATGATCAAGCACGAGGCATCGTTCCAAACGCATGAGTATAATATCAGACGTATACGGGCCCTTTAGGGCGACGGTTACGCATGAAGTAAGGGAGGTAGGACTATGAAGGATTGCTCATTGGTCAACTTAGGGCGCAGACCGTCCCTAACGTTCAAATTATGGGTCCGAAATTCGCGTCTGTAAAATCCAATTCGCTTCCAGCGACGGCAGCATATCGCCGAGCGAGCTGGTGCGGCGCGTGGGCGAGCTGGAGCGACTCGTGGCCGCCAGCAGCCTCGTCAACTGGCGCGGCGTGGGCGTGGGCGTGCGGGCGCTGCGCGACCTGCCCGGCGACCACGAGCGCGCGCACAAGCTGCTCACCAGGGTGGCCCGCGTCAGCCAGGGGTACGTGTGGGCGTGCTCGGCCGGAGCGCCGGTGCCCCCAGCAGCTCGTCGACTGACGCGGCGTGGGCGTGGGCGTGCGGGTGCTGCGCGACCTGCCCGGCGACCACGAGCGCGCGCACAAGCTGCTCACCAGGGTGGCCCGCGTCAGCCAGGGGTACGTGTGGGCGTGCTCGGCCGGAGCGCCGGTGCCCCCAGCAGCTCGTCGACTGACGCGGCGTGGGCGTGGGCGTGCGGGTGCTGCGCGACCTGCCCGGCGACCACGAGCGCGCGCACAAGCTGCTCACCAGGGTGGCCCGCGTCAGCCAGGGGTACGTGTGGGCGTGCTCGGCCGGAGCGCCGGTGCCCCCAGCAGCTCGTCGACTGACGCGGCGTGGGCGTGGGCGTGCGGGTGCTGCGCGACCTGCCCGGCGACCACGAGCGCGCGCACAAGCTGCTCACCAGGGTGGCCCGCGTCAGCCAGGGGTACGTGTGGGCGTGCTCGGCCGGAGCGCCGGTGCCCCCAGCAGCTCGTCGACTGACGCGGCGTGGGCGTGGGCGTGCGGGCGCTGCGCGACCTGCCCGGCGACCACGAGCGCGCGCACAAGCTGCTCACCAGGGTGGCCCGCGTCAGCCAGGGGTTCGTGTGGGCGTGCTCGGCCGGAGCGCCGGTGCCCCCAGCAGCTCGTCGACTGACGCGGCGTGGGCGTGGGCGTGCGGGTGCTGCGCGACCTGCCCGGCGACCACGAGCGCGCGCACAAGCTGCTCACCAGGGTGGCCCGCGTCAGCCAGGGGTACGTGTGGGCGTGCTCGGCCGGAGCGCCGGTGCCCCCAGCAGCTCGTCGACTGACGCGGCGTGGGCGTGGGCGTGCGGGTGCTGCGCGACCTGCCCGGCGACCACGAGCGCGCGCACAAGCTGCTCACCAGGGTGGCCCGCGTCAGCCAGGGGTACGTGTGGGCGTGCTCGGCCGGAGCGCCGGTGCCCCCAGCAGCTCGTCGACTGACGCGGCGTGGGCGTGGGCGTGCGGGTGCTGCGCGACCTGCCCGGCGACCACGAGCGCGCGCACAAGCTGCTCACCAGGGTGGCCCGCGTCAGCCAGGGGTACGTGTGGGCGTGCTCGGCCGGAGCGCCGGTGCCCCCAGCAGCTCGTCGACTGACGCGGCGTGGGCGTGGGCGTGCGGGTGCTGCGCGACCTGCCCGGCGACCACGAGCGCGCGCACAAGCTGCTCACCAGGGTGGCCCGCGTCAGCCAGGGGTACGTGTGGGCGTGCTCGGCCGGAGCGCCGGTGCCCCCAGCAGCTCGTCGACTGACGCGGCGTGGGCGTGGGCATGCGGGTGCTGCGCGACCTGCCCGGCGACCACGAGCGCGCGCACAAGCTGCTCACCAGGGTGGCCCGCGTCAGCCAGGGGTACGTGTGGGCGTGCTCGGCCGGAGCGCCGGTGCCCCCAGCAGCTCGTCGACTGACGCGGCGTGGGCGTGGGCGTGCGGGTGCTGCGCGACCTGCCCGGCGACCACGAGCGCGCGCACAAGCTGCTCACCAGGGTGGCCCGCGTCAGCCAGGGGTACGTGTGGGCGTGCTCGGCCGGAGCGCCGGTGCCCCCAGCAGCTCGTCGACTGACGCGGCGTGGGCGTGGGCGTGCGGGTGCTGCGCGACCTGCCCGGCGACCACGAGCGCGCGCACAAGCTGCTCACCAGGGTGGCCCGCGTCAGCCAGGGGTACGTGTGGGCGTGCTCGGCCGGAGCGCCGGTGCCCCCAGCAGCTCGTCGACTGACGCGGCGTGGGCGTGGGCGTGCGGGTGCTGCGCGACCTGCCCGGCGACCACGAGCGCGCGCACAAGCTGCTCACCAGGGTGGCCCGCGTCAGCCAGGGGTACGTGTGGGCGTGCTCGGCCGGAGCGCCGGTGCCCCCAGCAGCTCGTCGACTGACGCGGCGTGGGCGTGGGCGTGCGGGTGCTGCGCGACCTGCCCGGCGACCACGAGCGCGCGCACAAGCTGCTCACCAGGGTGGCCCGCGTCAGCCAGGGGTACGTGTGGGCGTGCTCGGCCGGAGCGCCGGTGCCCCCAGCAGCTCGTCGACTGACGCGGCGTGGGCGTGGGCATGCGGGTGCTGCGCGACCTGCCCGGCGACCACGAGCGCGCGCACAAGCTGCTCACCAGGGTGGCCCGCGTCAGCCAGGGGTACGTGTGGGCGTGCTCGGCCGGAGCGCCGGTGCCCCCAGCAGCTCGTCGACTGACGCGGCGTGGGCGTGGGCGTGCGGGTGCTGCGCGACCTGCCCGGCGACCACGAGCGCGCGCACAAGCTGCTCACCAGGGTGGCCCGCGTCAGCCAGGGGTACGTGTGGGCGTGCTCGGCCGGAGCGCCGGTGCCCCCAGCAGCTCGTCGACTGACGCGGCGTGGGCGTGGGCGTGCGGGTGCTGCGCGACCTGCCCGGCGACCACGAGCGCGCGCACAAGCTGCTCACCAGGGTGGCCCGCGTCAGCCAGGGGTACGTGTGGGCGTGCTCGGCCGGAGCGCCGGTGCCCCCAGCAGCTCGTCGACTGACGCGGCGTGGGCGTGGGCGTGCGGGTGCTGCGCGACCTGCCCGGCGACCACGAGCGCGCGCACAAACTGCTCACCAGGGTGGCCCGCGTCAGCCAGGGGTACGTGTGGGCGTGCTCGGCCGGAGCGCCGGTGCCCCCAGCAGCTCGTCGACTGACGCGGCGTGGGCGTGGGCGTGCGGGTGCTGCGCGACCTGCCCGGCGACCACGAGCGCGCGCACAAGCTGCTCACCAGGGTGGCCCGCGTCAGCCAGGGGTACGTGTGGGCGTGCTCGGCCGGAGCGCCGGTGCCCCCAGCAGCTCGTCGACTGACGCGGCGTGGGCGTGGGCGTGCGGGTGCTGCGCGACCTGCCCGGCGACCACGAGCGCGCGCACAAGCTGCTCACCAGGGTGGCCCGCGTCAGCCAGGGGTACGTGTGGGCGTGCTCGGCCGGAGCGCCGGTGCCCCCAGCAGCTCGTCGACTGACGCGGCGTGGGCGTGGGCGTGCGGGTGCTGCGCGACCTGCCCGGCGACCACGAGCGCGCGCACAAGCTGCTCACCAGGGTGGCCCGCGTCAGCCAGGGGTACGTGTGGGCGTGCTCGGCCGGAGCGCCGGTGCCCCCAGCAGCTCGTCGACTGACGCGGCGTGGGCGTGGGCGTGCGGGTGCTGCGCGACCTGCCCGGCGACCACGAGCGCGCGCACAAGCTGCTCACCAGGGTGGCCCGCGTCAGCCAGGGGTACGTGTGGGCGTGCTCGGCCGGAGCGCCGGTGCCCCCAGCAGCTCGTCGACTGACGCGGCGTGGGCGTGGGCGTGCGGGTGCTGCGCGACCTGCCCGGCGACCACGAGCGCGCGCACAAGCTGCTCACCAGGGTGGCCCGCGTCAGCCAGGGGTACGTGTGGGCGTGCTCGGCCGGAGCGCCGGTGCCCCCAGCAGCTCGTCGACTGACGCGGCGTGGGCGTGGGCGTGCGGGTGCTGCGCGACCTGCCCGGCGACCACGAGCGCGCGCACAAACTGCTCACCAGGGTGGCCCGCGTCAGCCAGGGGTACGTGTGGGCGTGCTCGGCCGGAGCGCCGGTGCCCCCAGCAGCTCGTCGACTGACGCGGCGTGGGCGTGGGCGTGCGGGTGCTGCGCGACCTGCCCGGCGACCACGAGCGCGCGCACAAGCTGCTCACCAGGGTGGCCCGCGTCAGCCAGGGGTACGTGTGGGCGTGCTCGGCCGGAGCGCCGGTGCCCCCAGCAGCTCGTCGACTGACGCGGCGTGGGCGTGGGCGTGCGGGTGCTGCGCGACCTGCCCGGCGACCACGAGCGCGCGCACAAACTGCTCACCAGGGTGGCCCGCGTCAGCCAGGGGTACGTGTGGGCGTGCTCGGCCGGAGCGCCGGTGCCCCCAGCAGCTCGTCGACTGACGCGGCGTGGGCGTGGGCGTGCGGGTGCTGCGCGACCTGCCCGGCGACCACGAGCGCGCGCACAAGCTGCTCACCAGGGTGGCCCGCGTCAGCCAGGGGTACGTGTGGGCGTGCTCGGCCGGAGCGCCGGTGCCCCCAGCAGCTCGTCGACTGACGCGGCGTGGGCGTGGGCGTGCGGGTGCTGCGCGACCTGCCCGGCGACCACGAGCGCGCGCACAAGCTGCTCACCAGGGTGGCCCGCGTCAGCCAGGGGTACGTGTGGGCGTGCTCGGCCGGAGCGCCGGTGCCCCCAGCAGCTCGTCGACTGACGCGGCGTGGGCGTGGGCGTGCGGGTGCTGCGCGACCTGCCCGGCGACCACGAGCGCGCGCACAAGCTGCTCACCAGGGTGGCCCGCGTCAGCCAGGGGTACGTGTGGGCGTGCTCGGCCGGAGCGCCGGTGCCCCCAGCAGCTCGTCGACTGACGCGGCGTGGGCGTGGGCGTGCGGGTGCTGCGCGACCTGCCCGGCGACCACGAGCGCGCGCACAAGCTGCTCACCAGGGTGGCCCGCGTCAGCCAGGGGTACGTGTGGGCGTGCTCGGCCGGAGCGCCGGTGCCCCCAGCAGCTCGTCGACTGACGCGGCGTGGGCGTGGGCGTGCGGGTGCTGCGCGACCTGCCCGGCGACCACGAGCGCGCGCACAAGCTGCTCACCAGGGTGGCCCGCGTCAGCCAGGGGTACGTGTGGGCGTGCTCGGCCGGAGCGCCGGTGCCCCCAGCAGCTCGTCGACTGGCGCGGCGTGGGCGTGGGCGTGCGGGTGCTGCGCGACCTGCCCCGCTGATCGCCACACTACAAACTTACCAAATCATTCGGTTTATCTGTGACAAGGAAGATACTTTTTTGTAACACTCAAGCAGAACAAGAATATTGTTTATTTCAGGCAAAGGGAAGAGAAATGGACGCAACAGGAGTGGGAGAAGCTGCTTAAAGATCTGCTCGAACTTCAGTCCACCTTATTGACCTGCGTCACAAAAGAAGAGGTGTACGAGGTAAGACAAAAATGAAAACATCTATCTATCTAGAAAAAGATCAATATATTCATACCACTTTAAGACATTCGCTATTAAGTAGAGAGTTCTGAAAACGACTCTCAAGAAGATATTTTTTTAATGAAAAGCTATACTGACATACAAAATCGTCCAGGGTTGTCACGAGGTTTTACAAACAGCATTTTGAACACTACTTTATTGGAAAATCGAGAAAAAACGGTTTGGATGTCATTTTCTAAGTGTTTTGGGCAGAAATAATTTCCATATGGATTATGAAGGTGGCGAATGCCCTTTTTTCGAAAAGTAGGTATTAAACTACACTATGACGCGCAGGCTCTGCGCGCAAGTTGACAAGATCTGTGATTATGCTACTTGTACAGATCTACGCCTCGTCCCTTCTGACATCCGGCGACACGTCCAGCATCCAGCTGGCGGCAGAAGTGCTGACGTGCGGCGACGGGCCGCCGCGGCTGGTGGGGGCGGCGCGCTCGGCGCAACTCGTGGTCTCGTGTGCGCGGGAGTACTTCAACTCTGCCTCCGACCTGCAGGAGCCCGCACTGCAGCTGGCCAAGTGAGACACTAGTCCTGACCGGAGACACGTCCGGCGTCCAGCTGGCGGCAGAAGTGCTGATGTGCGGCGACGGGCCGAGCGTAGTGTATGTAGCCTCTGTAGACTTGTAGAGACGCCAGCCTCCATGAAGTTCGGAGTTACATCCCTGTTCGAGTAGCAGATTAGCATCCGCTAACAGCAGGTATTGGGGATTTCGCGTCCGCAAAAACAAATGTGGATCTGACTAAGTCGCTACAGGAACGAAGTCCAATGGTGGCGGACGCTTTCAAAGGTAAGCTAACAAACCTCTTCGTTTTTCATATTTAGTGATCTCATAGAAAATGTCTAGAAATTGCAAAAATCCGTGTTCGTATGCATAATACCTTGCACAAAATCATTCGATGTTTTAACGAGAAGTTATTTATTAAATGTATGTTGTTCCCACAGATGTGCTTTGTCGTTGATACAATGCGAAAATGCGGAGATACAGAAAGAGTTGGATCTCATCGCGTCTCTAGAGATACTGAGCGCTTTCAACCTGGACATTCTTCCTATTCAAGGTAATGTTACATCAATGTATTTCATTAAACGTCTAACATTCTAATCAGCTGATTTGGGTTATTCAAATTTTCACAGTGAATAACGGTATTAGCAGCTTTTAGAAGCGATTTAAATAGTGCAGAGTTATTGATTCTTTGAGATTTTAGGCAGACGTTATTGCTATTAACTGCAGTAAGTGCCAGATTATAAACTGTTTCCGTCATAAAAGAGCTGCGAATGAGATCGTTTTATGTAGTAAACAGTTCTGCACACAATATCGCTTCTTATTTCCGAGATATTTTCGAATATGTGTTGACATACGAATTTGAAAATGTTCTTTTGTTGTTAGTGCGTCTCTGCGAAGACAGACTGACACTGATAGAGAAGTGTCTCAAATCGGACCCCAACGGATATATGGCGAGCCACAAGCTGTTGAAACTCGCCAAGCTGCTCCGCGTGGCCGGTGACGACGAACAGACCAGGTAATCAAACACGTTAAGCTTAAGTTAAGTTTACGCCTGGTAGTGTCTAAGATATTTCATTAGAACAAAGTGCAAACTAGGCTCGTACAGTAGTACCACAAAAATAAGTTTCAACGATGTACCTGCGCAGAAAGCATTTTTTGGAAACAGAATTCAGTCTGTTACATTAGTTTATATTGGATATAAGAGTTGTATCGCAGCCCTGCGTCTAAATCGAAATAACTTGTATGAAGGACGGCGGCGTAATGAAGGCGTTCGAATACCGTAAACCCATTGGCTATAGAGTTTTAGAAATACGTTAGCCCTCGGTCCCCACCCGCTCGCGATTATTACAATTCTTATAAATTAGGCGTCTCTGGAACGCTAGTTCGACGGACTTTCGAAAAAACCAGATTTGCTCCACGTCGGTATCCTAGAAATTGTACGAGGCCACTCATATGGGAGTCAAGGGAATACTTAAAAAAACTGTGGTCTCCAATACTACTCGCGAATTCGATCGAGGTCAGTCGAATACGAACTATCGCGTAGACTTCCTTTCGCGCGATCTCGCTTCGATCGTCGGCCGCTCTCGCGGCCGATTCAAAGGACACCGAGCGTTCCAAAGTTCGAACACGTACCGGGTTTCGCGTAAGAGTACCCTCTCGTATAGTCAGTTCGTGCGCGTGTGCCCTTAGGGAAGGCGAAGTGCTGCAGCTGGTGGTGGGCGCGGCGGTGGGCTCGGGCTCGGGCGACAGCGGCGCGGCGGCGACGGGCGCGCGGCGACTGGCCGCGCTGCGCTGCGCACGCGCCGCGTCGCTGCTGGCGCACGTGGCCCGCGGCGCGCACGCGCACGCCGACACGCAAGCCCGCCGGGACCTGTACGCGGCGGCCGCCACCTTCTGCGACCCGAGCATGATCGAGGATGTCCTCAGAGATAGGTGGGTTACGTTGCGCGCCGCGTGCCGATCCTCGGCCGAGTGTGTTGGTGGCGACTTTCTTCGACCCGAAGGTTATGAAAGATGTTATTAAAAATAGATCAGTTACGAGAGGAATTACACCGCTCCGGAACGGGAACTCTCGATGCCCCGAGACGAGCGCTCGGCCCGGGAATAGTGTTCCGGTTTCATAAAGAAAATCTATTTTATTTCATTTTACTTATATTAAGTATATCGTATTAGAAATGTAAGCGGAAGAGACGCGATTTGGCTTACATGAGTATGTTAATAACGCAGTAAAACGCTGTTCACCTACTCATCCATATGAGTTAGCGAGGAAATGCGCTTAACTGAGTCTGTTCCTGAGGTACGGGAGCGGGACGGGAGGGGTGACAAGTGACGACACATGTCGTGTCCTAACTGTCTCGCTCGAGCCTGACGCCCGACTGAAGTTACGCGTCGTTTGACGTTCCGTAAACACACTCCTTCGGTACCGCTCTCATATCTACAGATGTGCATATTGCGGAAACTTTCCAAAATGATTAAAAAATATCTTAAGTCTAGTGTTAACTCACATGTTTACAAGACCTTTTTTAAGTATTTTTCATTATATAAAAGGTCTTAAGTCTAGTGTTAACTTACCTATTTAAAATACCTTTTGTAAGCATTTTGGAAAGTTTCCGCAAATCGTACATCAGTACTCATAACTGAGGAACGGATTCAGTTATATATAGGCCTATAACGACCCCCCTGATTTATCCAAAAACGGCCACATATACATGGACTCATTCACAGATATTAGTATTATTCGAGATATTATAATTGTAATTTTATTGTATAAATATCAGTTCTGTGTACATAATATAGATATGTTTTTAATATGCTCCCTTTAAGTTCGAGTTTTAGTTGTAAGATTTAAGTATTTTTAATGCGTAAAACGATCACTACCCCCTGGTGACCAACAGGCGTCATTGAAAACCAGCGTCACGGAGTAAACTCTATTGCTCCGTGGCATTAAGCTGAGTGGCGACCTATTTAGCACTCGTTTTGTTTCATTACTGTTATTGTTATGAAATTCGTGTCTGTAACGGTGCTAAATAAATATATTTCTTTCTCTTTCTTTCGATTTTCCTAGACTGACGTTGGAACTGGAGGGTCTGCAACAGATGGGAGCGGCCGTGCGCGAGCATGCGCACCTCGTGGATCGCTGGCCTTCCACCGATGACGAATTTGCTGACGCTATCACCACGGTGAGCATGGATCTATATTGGAATCCCTAACGTCATTTGTTCTATTGTATCGTTTGTCATAATGTATCGTTTGTCATAAAGCATTTTTTTACGAAACTGTAAACTATTGTTATAAAACAAACCTAACCTAATTTATACGATGATCTTTTAAAAAATGCTGAAAAATTTACGATTTCTGAAAAAAATGCGTTATGACAAACGATACATTAGGACAAACGACATTAGGGATTCCGAAGGAGACTCGTGAGCATATCTACACACATAAACTATGAAACCGAGTGTTTAGCTACAATAGGCGTGATGACGGAGTATGAAAATCAAAATTCCATTTAGTCGGTCAGTTAAATAACAAAAAAGTATTGGATACGTATTTTTTTTATAATAAAAATAATCAGATTAATCGCATTAAAGTTCAGGAGTGAGGGCTCGTGACGTCACTCCTAGGTAAAATTTGTACCTAGGAGTGATGTTACGCGACATTTTGGCTCCATGTATCTCCTTTATTTTTAAATGAAGTAAAAAAAAGAAAAATACGTCTCCAATATTCGTTAGTAATCTACACTATGGACTAATTATTAAAATTTAGTCATCATCCCTACTTGCTGCGACAATGACACTAACTTTGTTGGCGCAAATAAACAGTTGTAGGAGGATTAAATATGATTTACTAAAAAAAATATTTATGATTGGGCGATGACAAATGAAACTTAGTTTGTGGCTGATTCGGATTATAATTTGATGAGTTTTTTTTATAAATTAATAAATAAAATAATAAAATATATAAATAAATATCATGGACAATCTTACACAAATCGACCTAGTCCCAAACTAAGCAAAGCTTGTACAATGGGTACTAGTACAATAATCCAAGTCCCAGGAACAAACATTCGTGCTCATCGCACAAACACTTGCCCTGGCCGGGATTCGAACCCGGGACCGCTAGCTTCGTAGGCCGCTGTACAACCCACTGAGCCAAACGTGTCGTCAAATTGATTTATTTATTTATTATTCAATTTATTTACACGGTATTATAGCGAACCAATTCACCGTGAAACCAGATTACTTAATTAACAACTATACAATTAATTGACAATAATTATAAGTACTTTCAAAAGATTGAGTACACAAGCTAAAAACAATTGACAATATTTTAAGCATATAAATTTTATGCATGTACGGAGGTCTGCCTGTTGTCCATCATCTCACAAAACCTCAAAATTCACGGCACACAGCTATCCATCCCCACGCAAACAGGTCACATTTGGGCACGGATGGCAAGAGCGCATAGATTTATTCGTTTGTTTCATGTTCTAGCCTGTGATCGAGAAAAAAGACCTCGTGGCGCCAGTTCAGACTGAGAGAAAGCTGCCTCTTTTCAACTACTTATTGGACACATTCCAAAGCAAGTTTTCGGGAAGGTGAGTAAAATAACAATTTATATAATTACTAGCTTCTGCCCGCGACTTCGTCCGCCTTAAATTCGTTTATCGCGGATAAGGGTATTTTTCCGGGATAAAAAGTAGCGTATGTCCTTCCCCGAGACTCAAACTATCTCCATACCAAATTGCATCCAAATCGGTTCAGCGGTTTAAGCGTGAAGAGGTAACAGACAGACAGACAGACAGACAGACACACTTTCGCATTTATAATATTAGTATGGATGGATCTGGCTGGACTTGGTATATAATGTTCAATTATTTTAATGCATAGATGTGCTCAGAAAATCTGCTGAGTTTTTTGTAATTTTTTTGGAAATAATTATTTTGAAAACTGGGTTATCGGTTAGATTTCGAAATAATGACTGGGGCAGCCATTCAAGGCATTATGTTAACCTTGTAGTTAAAAAAAAACCAATTCAGCCTCACTATTTCTGTCCAGTGACACTAAAACTCAGGCGGCCGACACGACCGACCATGCGATATACTCCCAAGAGTTCTACCGCACGCTGTACCCCGAGCACAAGACTTCGGACTGCTACTACGCGTACACGCGGTTCAGCGTGCCCGACGCGCCGGAGCACGGCATGGGGCAGGCTGTGCTGAAGTGGTACTACATACAGAACTGCCTCGACAACGGCCGCACCAGCGACATGGAGGGCGAAGGTAAGCATTCAAAACACTCGTTTATAGGAAGCGATGAAGGTCAACTAGCGTAACAGGTGAACTATTTCTTTAGGTAAATCTAGACAGGACTTGCGCGTCGCATCGCGCTCTTATAGATTTACATTCATCTTTGTCAAATTGTGTTCATATACAATGTGTGATGCTCATATAGAACTGCCTGAGAAAAGGTGCATTGGTGACATGGAGAGTTAACACATTACGCGCGTAGCCTACAACATAGGAAAAAGCGTATGTAGCGAAAAATTACTTCGAGCCGAGCACCCGCCTTGAGGGTTCCTGGGCGTGAATATGTTAAGGTACACGAACATTCTAAGTGAACATGATCACTTACACGGCATGGAATAGACCTATTGACGGGATGCTATAAACTGCCTGGAAAATGTGTGCCTCTGTTATATGATTGCGAAAAACTGATACTGACATTATAGGTCGTGTTGATGTAATAGGTATACTGGTATTACAATTGAGAGAGTTGGACACGTATAGGCTTTACGGCAAAGTGGAAGTGACAACATGACAATATGCAACACTCTTGATGTATTTGCTTAAAATGATTCTCACAGTGGTCCAGAAATGTGCCGAGGAGCTGTTGAACAAAGACACAGCGCTGAGCGTGGCGTGTCTCCTGCGTTCGGCGCAAGATGGCGGGCGGCTAGCGGCGCGACGACACTCGCGCGCCGCCGTCAGCGCCGCGCTCTACGCCAACGTGCTCGAGTGCAGCGCGCCCGAGCTGCGGGACAACGTCTACCTCACCAAACCCAAGCAGGTCACTGTACTCAATGTTTACTGAGACACAGCGCTCAGCGTGGCGTGTCTCCTGCGCTCGGCGCAAGATGGCGGGCGGCTAGCGGCGCGACGACACTCGCGCGCCGCCGTCAGCGCCGCGCTCTACGCCAACGTGCTCGAGTGCAGCGCGCCCGAGCTGCGGGACAACGTCTACCTCACCAAACCCAAGCAGGTCACTGTACTCAATGTTTACTGAGACACAGCGCTCAGCGTGGCGTGTCTCCTGCGCTCGGCGCAAGATGGCGGGCGGCTAGCGGCGCGACGACACTCGCGCGCCGCCGTCAGCGCCGCGCTCTACGCCAACGTGCTCGAGTGCAGCGCGCCCGAGCTGCGGGACAACGTCTACCTCACCAAACCCAAGCAGGTCACTGTACTCAATGTTTACTGAGACACAGCGCTCAGCGTGGCGTGTCTCCTGCGCTCGGCGCAAGATGGCGGGCGGCTAGCGGCGCGACGACACTCGCGCGCCGCCGTCAGCGCCGCGCTCTACGCCAACGTGCTCGAGTGCAGCGCGCCCGAGCTGCGGGACAACGTCTACCTCACCAAACCCAAGCAGGTTACTGTACTCAATGTTTACTGAGACACAGCGCTCAGCGTGGCGTGTCTCCTGCGCTCGGCGCAAGATGGCGGGCGGCTAGCGGCGCGACGACACTCGCGCGCCGCCGTCAGCGCCGCGCTCTACGCCAACGTGCTCGAGTGCAGCGCGCCCGAGCTGCGGGACAACGTCTACCTCACCAAACCCAAGCAGGTCACTGTACTCAATGTTTACTGAGACACAGCGCTCAGCGTGGCGTGTCTCCTGCGCTCGGCGCAAGATGGCGGGCGGCTAGCGGTGCGACGACACTCGCGGCATCAGCGTGATACATTTAAAGTTGGTTTACCTAAGCGCTCATGCTAAGCATATATGTATGCAGTTAAGAATTATTTAGAAGTATGTTTTTGTAAAAAATATCATTTTTGTAATAAGCTTTTATTATCGACTGTCCTTTTCACTGGACAAATACAAATACATTTATTGAACTGACATAATATACAGAGAGGTACGGCTACATTCTATAGCACACAATTAAATTTTGATTTTATATAACCTGAACTAGGGTTTAAAAAAAAATCTCTGCCGCTCTGCTTGTCTCGACCGCGCAATGAATAGACCAAAGCGCTTCCCGCGCTGCAATTCGCGCAATGTCGTGGCCGGGTCATAATAGTAGATTGTTTGACAAGGGGCTAAAATAAGCCATTATGACACGAAGTGATTATTTGGACAAGCTCACGAGGTGAGGGACGACAAATATATCTGAGTGTCATAATGGCTTTTAGCCACGTGTTAAACACTCTGCTTTTCACGTCGACTGCGAAAATAAAAAAGACTTAACATTGAAATTGTATATTTCATGTAAAACTAAAAGTACAGTTTGAGCAATTCTATCAAAAAGTTTGGTCAATCTGATCAGGTTGGTTTGTTTGTTTTTAACTATTCGTAAGTAGTATGTACCTGGTCACAAGTCTTTTTTTTTCAGTTTCATAGAAATTTGTTTGGGATTATATGGCTTACTTTTAAACCCTATGGGCTAAATGTACTATTTTAGTCTCGCTTCGCGAAGCTAATATGACGTACTTTTTGAGCAGGAGAAGTGAAAAAGTTTATTGTTTTCAGCTAGCGCGAATGACGCTGGAGGCTCAGAACGCGTCAGACGAGCAGATGGCGGTGATCCGCCGCTGTCTGACCAAACTAGGTGGCTGCGGGGAGATCGAGCAGATCAGAGCGCTAGGGATCAACGTGAACGGCCTGCTGTTTTCCGCCGACCCCGATTACAGGCAGGAGATCGTGTACAGGATCGCCAGGTAACATATGGGTGGAGAAAAGTAATTTGGGTCAATTTTTTATTTTGTTGTATTTTTTTTTGTTTTGTCCAATTTGGGTGAAAATTGGTACTTACATAGAGTCCATCATTCTGTATACGAAAAACATAATTACCCGATGTATTGTACAATAGTTGTATTAAAACTTCCATTTAGTTGCAAAATCCACATAAATTTTTTGTATTTTTTCTAGTTGTATATAAAAAACTACAACAATATAAAAATTGGCCTATTTCGGTTTAAACACGTTGCTTGTGATTTGGAGAAATTATTTTTTTGTAATATTTTCTTCTGTTTCCGCGATTATTACTCATTGAAATAAAACAATATATTTTTTTGTAAGCCAACATCAACTTACGATGGTATCTTATGGTAGCTGCCTTCGTGTCGCACTAATGTCTTGCATCCTCATTCATCCAGAAACTGCCGTGATATAGCATCCTGATTTGACTTTATATTGTTTTTATTTATCTATTTATTTATTTATTTATCGTTACTTCGTATATCCACTGATAGTAGATAAAATAATGCCATATGTACTCTACCGTCAAAAAGTTCAAGACCAATTTATTGGCTATTCAATTTATTGGCTTTATATGGCTCTGTCTTGCCTTCCTGTTTAAGTGTGATGATAGCACTACGTTGTGCCACAGATGTTCGAGGCTTACGACCCATTATTTTGAAGCATTGATTTAATTTACACGATCTTCACTCATTATCACAACTTTACAAAACGGGGCTTAATCGCGTATAAATATGATTTATTTACCTTTACCTTTCGTTGGTATTTCTTCGAAGAAGAAGAGAAGAAGAAGCCCCGTTTTGTAGTGTTGTCATTATTTTGAAGTTTTTTAACTTGGTGCCTTAGGAGACCGAGTCACTCTAGATTTTTGTGATATTTGAGTTCTACAGCACCTGGGTCCATTTATATGAACTAGATTGAAGTGTGATGTGAAGAATTGAGTAGTCATTTGGTTTTCAGTTTTGAAGTTCTTAGATTAGAAATTAGATAGATTTAGAATTTTTGGAAAAATACTTTTTTGCGCATTCTTAATTAAATACTTTTTCTTTACAAATGTATTGAAAAGACTTTTTTCTAAAGATAAAAAGACAAAAATAATAAGTTTACGTTGCTTTCTATTGATTGCAAATTTCATTTGATGTTTTTTTAGAAGAATTTATAACAATGAAACTAAACATTGTGTTTGGTTTTAAACTTTGTGACGGTAGTGTATGTACAGGGATACAGGGCGCATGACAGCCGCACAATCCATACTTTATACTTTATAATATTATAAATGCGAAAGTGTGTCTGTCTGTCTATCTGTCTGTTACATCTTCACGCTTAAACCGCTGAACCGACTTGGATGAAATTTGGTATGAAGATAGTTTGTGTCCTGGGGAAGGACATAAGCTACTTTTATCCCGGAAAAGTACCCTTATCCGCGATAAACGAATTTAAGGCGGACGAAGTCGCGGGCAGAAGATTGTACAAAATATAAACGTACATATCTGCTGAAGTTACTACGAATATATGTGCTGATGTACTGAGTAATCAGGACTTGATCCGCTGTATTTTTAACTGGGAGACTTCTCATGTGCCGTCCACCTCGTGTACTTCGACTTGCATTTAAAACGTTGTTCGTCAGGTCACCAAACCCTGAGCACTTGGAGCTGGCATGTTCGCTAGGGGACAAGCACGACATGGACCTGTTGGAGGTGTGGCTGCAGCACGCGGAGAGCGACCCGACGCTGTCGCACCTCTCGGCGGCGAGCTTGCCGCGCGGGGACCACGCGCATGCCCGGTGAGACTAGCTCGGTGTGTCGTGTTGTTGGAGCTGTGTGTTCGCTAGGGGACAAGCTCGAGATGGACCTGTTGGAGGTCCCTTTGTTACCCATAATCATTGACAGTCATAATGTAATGTTAGTCATAATTCTGAAACTGTAAAATTTTCAGGATCATTGAAAAGGTCGTCCTGTAGAACCTATTCGATTAAGTTAGGTTTGTTTTGTAACAGTCCTGAAAAGTTATCGGCGCCGGTGCGATTATGATTAACGGAAACTTGGATAACATACATACATACATAAAATCACGCCTTTTTCCCATTACGGGGTAGGCAGTGACTACCTCCTTCCACTTGCTACGGTCCTGGCATACAACTGCCGCTTCATCAACATTCATTAATCTCTCTTCATGCATGCTCGCCGGTTTAGATTACTTTTCACTTGACCTTTTTTCAGAATGTCTGATCGCGAAACATTCGTCTAGGCCTTCCTCTTTCAACATTTCCACTTATATTCCCCTTGTACCTCTTTATGCAACCAAACATTCTTCTGCCTTCTTCCTTTTCTCCTTTTAGAAACCCCAAATACTTCAATAGCAACGGTGATTAATTCTTCTTTAAACATCCCCCATAGTTTTTCCATCTCGCATACTTCATCTAACTCAGTAAATCGTTCTTTTAACCTCTTGACATATTGTTCTTTCACTTCATCTACTTGCAAATTTTCTACTTTCACATGTTCAAGGTGAGTTGCTGGAACTTGGATAAAGTCTCAATATATACCCGTGGCTGTAGCCGGCGGAGCGTGCCCCTGCGTCATGTATCTAAGAACATTCCTGTTCGTTATTTTGTCATCCTACACTAGCTGGACAATAGATATATTTATGATTTTTATTATTTTACAGCATTGTTGAGGGGTTGTGGCCAAAGATCGACGGCACCAACCACAACGCGTTGATCAACTTCTTCACCATTCTGAAGGGTGTGGACGACAAGCCCTCTTTGTGGGGCCTGACCGCCGCTGAACACATCAAGCTACTCAAGAAAGTCAAGGCGGCTTCTAACGGTAAACCTCCTTATAAATGATAACCAGGAGTTGATCGTCTATTCATTAAAAGCTAGGGTTCTGATCATTAAAAATTTTCAAAATTAGAATCAGTCATCTATTCTTCTAGTTGTTAGATTCCGCCTCTTTTCGACCGCGCGAATACCCCATTTTTAGAAAACCCTATATTGCAAGATACAACTCCTTGTGTAGTACAAGTTCATTGTCTGTCAACTATTACGTCAGCACCGGAACTGTTCTATTGCCAAGATTTTGATCACTCGTTTTTGTTAAATGTAACCACTAGGGTTCCAGTTTCTCGCATTATAAACTACATCTATTTATATCCCCTTAGAATTGGACTACAAGATCTTATTGGAACCAGCGTCAGAAAGCGAGTTCACCTCGCACGTACTATCGACCATGCGGCCCGAGACAGTCGGCATGGTGACCAAGCTGCTGCGCACGCTGCCGCCGGCCGTCAAGCTGCCGCTGCCCGTGCACACGCTCTACACCATGTGGCTCACCGGCTACTTGTTCAGCGTGAGTACACCGTCACCGGCACACACTGGGCACCATGCCCCGAGACAGTCGGCATGGTGACCAAGCTGCTGCGCACGCTGCCGCCGGCCGTCAAGCTGCCGCTGCCCGTGCACACGCTCTACACCATGTGGCTCACCGGCTACTTGTTCAGCGTGAGTACACCGTCACCGGCACACACTGGGCACCATGCCCCGAGACAGTCGGCATGGTGACCAAGCTGCTGCGCACGCTGCCGCCGGCCGTCAAGCTGCCGCTGCCCGTGCACACGCTCTACACCATGTGGCTCACCGGCTACTTGTTCAGCGTGAGTACACCGTCACCGGCACACACTGGGCACCATGCCCCGAGACAGTCGGCATGGTGACCAAGCTGCTGCGCACGCTGCCGCCGGCCGTCAAGCTGCCGCTGCCCGTGCACACGCTCTACACCATGTGGCTCACCGGCTACTTGTTCAGCGTGAGTACACCGTCACCGGCACACACTGGGCACCATGCCCCGAGACAGTCGGCATGGTGACCAAGCTGCTGCGCACGCTGCCGCCGGCCGTCAAGCTGCCGCTGCCCGTGCACACGCTCTACACCATGTGGCTCACCGGCTACTTGTTCAGCGTGAGTACACCGTCACCGGCACACACTGGGCACCATGCCCCGAGACAGTCGGCATGGTGACCAAGCTGCTGCGCACGCTGCCGCCGGCCGTCAAGCTGCCGCTGCCCGTGCACACGCTCTACACCATGTGGCTCACCGGCTACTTGTTCAGCGTGAGTACACCGTCACCGGCACACACTGGGCACCATGCCCCGAGACAGTCGGCATGGTGACCAAGCTGCTGCGCACGCTGCCGCCGGCCGTCAAGCTGCCGCTGCCCGTGCACACGCTCTACACCATGTGGCTCACCGGCTACTTGTTCAGCGTGAGTACACCGTCACCGGCACACACTGGGCACCATGCCCCGAGACAGTCGGCATGGTGACCAAGCTGCTGCGCACGCTGCCGCCGGCCGTCAAGCTGCCGCTGCCCGTGCACACGCTCTACACCATGTGGCTCACCGGCTACTTGTTCAGCGTGAGTACACCGTCACCGGCACACACTGGGCACCATGCCCCGAGACAGTCGGCATGGTGACCAAGCTGCTGCGCACGCTGCCGCCGGCCGTCAAGCTGCCGCTGCCCGTGCACACGCTCTACACCATGTGGCTCACCGGCTACTTGTTCAGCGTGAGTACACCGTCACCGGCACACACTGGGCACCATGCCCCGAGACAGTCGGCATGGTGACCAAGCTGCTGCGCACGCTGCCGCCGGCCGTCAAGCTGCCGCTGCCCGTGCACACGCTCTACACCATGTGGCTCACCGGCTACTTGTTCAGCGTGAGTACACCGTCACCGGCACACACTGGGCACCATGCCCCGAGACAGTCGGCATGGTGACCAAGCTGAAAAGCTGAGATTAGGTTTTTCTGGGTTTTCCCTAATCCTTGCAACAGATGTTGGATCATATTGTATGTCTCCCAGCAAACACTTCTCTAATGTAACTGACAATTCGAAAGTGCTTGTACCTAGGCCTACTTGAATAAAGCATATTGTGATTGATTGATTGATTGATTGATTCTATTGTGGATCAGACTCTACTAACACTTCGGGTAGTATGGCATCTGGCGAGAAGGAACACTTTCAAAATGAACTCATTATACATTTTTTTCTCAGGAGCCGAGCAACGGTTCCTCCAGCAGCAATAAGAAGTGGATGCAACGGTACCGCCAGTGCGCGAGCTACTTCAACAAGCTCTCCAAGAAGGAGCTGCTGCGGTTCCTCGCGGACGCATGCTTCAGCGAACAGGCTTTACAGAGGTTAGTACTGTAGCCGGCATCTGGTGTTGCACCGCCAGTGCGCGAGCTAGTCCAACAAGCTCTCCAAGAAGAAGCTGCTGCGGTTCCTCGCGGACGCATGCTTCAGCGAACAGGCTTTACAGAGGTCAGTACTGTAGCCGGCATCTGGTGTTGTACCGCCAGTGCGCGAGCTAGTCCAACAAGCTCTCCAAGAAGAAGCTGCTACGGTTCCTCGCGGACGCATGCTTCAGCGAGCAAGCCTTGCAGAGGTCAGTACAGCCGGCATCTGGTGCTGCACCGCCAGTGCGCGAGCTACTCCAACAAGCTCTCTAAGAAGGAGCTGCTGCGGGTCCTCACGGACGCATGCTTCAGCGAGCAAGCCTTGCAGAGGTCAGTACTATAGCCGGCATCTGGTGCTGCACCGCCAGTGCGCCAGCTAGTCCAACAAGCTCTCCAAGAAGCAGCTGCTGCGGTTGTGGTTCTAACAATACATGCCACGTCAACAGGCCCGATTCTGAGCCATCCAACTGCTCGCAGAAAACTTCCTCACATCTGCCGTTCATCTAGCAGTTGGCCTGCCCACATTACGTTTGCTTATTTGTGTGTGGGCTGATTTTAATCTGGTCCATCAACTATTAGACCTCCTACATACCTGCAGGTAGGAAAAGCTGGAATATGCCCGCATCTTTCTTCGTGGAGGAAGAAAAAGTCATAACCCTCTCCTTTGCTTCAGCGTAGTTGGGTAAGAAAAAAGTATTCGGTAACCATCGGTGGATGACGACCTGAAATGGTTGAAATTCATTCAGCCATTTTAACGCAGTGAAGCTGGCACGACGCATATACAATATAAAAAGTAGACCGTATCACTTTTTTTCAGATATCTTCGTCAATGAACAAACATTTAGGTGTTCGAGCCTTCGCTTGAACCACTTGAGATAACGTCTTCTGAATTCCTCACTCACCCCTATGGTTACCCTATTTCTATGTCTGTGTGTATAATCTAGCTGTCAAACCCGTTGTTGTCTCTTTCACACGTGAAGCAGCGCGTGGGCACCGGCGCGATGTTAGCGCCGCGCCTGTCAGTACGCTTTTGAATTCCGAATGTTCCACTCGTTGTGCAGTGCTAGTCGTCATCAAATTTATCCGTGAGTACTAGAAATGTTGAATTAAGAGTCCCCGGCAAGCTCTGCCGAATTTCACCTTCCCATACAAACGGAGTTTCGTTCTCGTTCCAAGACTACATGTTGGATTGTAACGAAACTTTGCATATAATATGACATGAGGTATATTTAGGCCTGTAATTAGTTTATATGGCTCCAGTTTATAAAACAAACTGAATACGGCAAAAACAAGTTTTGTATGAAAAACTTAAATTCACTGTATTTTTTTACTATGGTATCTGAAGCTATATAAACTAATTACAGGCCTGCATATACCTTAAGTTATTCTAAGTTGATTAAACAGCTTAAAAACAAAAAAAGCTTTGCCATAGATGAAATACCGCCAGCCCTATTAAAATTATGTACTAGTGAATTAACAATACCCCTTACACGTATAATCAATAAATCTTTTGAAAATGGCGTATTTCCAGAGCAATTGAAAATCGCAAAGATAAAACCAGTATTAAAACCAGGCGGTAACGCGACAAATCCGAATCAATACCGACCAATCGCACTCCTACCGGCAATTTCAAAAGTTTTTGAAAAAGCAATGTCCAATCGTGTGTATAACTTCCTAGAAAAACATAACATACTAGACAAAAACCAATACGGGTTCAGAAAACACCACTCAACGATGCTAGCTGTTTTTAAATATATAAAACAAATTTTAGAACACATAAGCAACAAGACATACAATGTAGGACTACTCCTGGACATGAGAAAGGCATACGACAAAGTGGCCCACGAAATACTCCTATCAAAGTTATACGACATGGGAATACGTGGTACGGTACATAAATGGTTCAAATCCTACCTCCAAAATCGTGAACAGTACGTACACATAGACCACTATGACGACGAAGCCCGGGAAATATGCGCGATTACTTCACAAAGACTCCGCACCACCTGCTCACTACCGCAGGGGAGCGTCCTAGCTTGTACCCTATTTATAGCCTATATAAATGACTTACCTAAGGCTCTCAATCCCAGCACTACTTGTGTGATGTTTGCTGACGATATTTCGCTACTATTCAGCACTACGGATAGTTCAGACGGTAACCATCAACTCACTTCGAGATTAGATACAGTAAAAAAATGGCTCTATGATCATAACTTAGACGTGAATATAAAGAAGACCAACATTATTCAATTTAAACCCTCGCAGAAAAAACCTTTACAACTATATCTAAAAACAAACAATAGTAAAATAGAAGAAGTTACAGATTTCAAATTATTAGGAGTGGTCATTGACTCTGGAGTAAATTGGAAGGCCCATGTCCAAAAAGTAAAGTCAAAACTTGCCAAATACATCTATGCACTCACCGTCGTAAAGATGAACACTAATTTCGAATCAGCACTCTCTGTCTATTTCTCGTACATTTATTCCATTCTCCGATATGGTGTGATCTTATGGGGAACCAGCACTGATGCCCGGAATCTCTTTGCCATGCAAAAAAAGTGCATAAGGATCCTAGCAAATATACGGGTCCCAGATAGCTGCCGTCCATATTTCATACAGTATAAACTGCTTACACTGCCATCAATATACTTAATGGAGGCTGCAACATTTGTGAGGAAACACCCAGATTTATTTGAGGTGAAACCCGATACATACAAAACCAGGAACAAATATAGGAATAAATTAAAACTACCAAACTCTAATCTCGCTATTTGTAAAAATTGCCCCCATTATAAATGTACCCTGATAGTAAATAAGATTCCAGATGAAATTAAATTCGAACCTAGTGACAAACTGTTCCAAAGTAAATTAAAAACACTGTTAATACAAAAATGTTACTTCACAGTGGAAGAGTTTTTAAATGACGAAACTGTCTAATTGTAAAATAATTAATTAAAGAACTAAAATATTATTATATTATATGTAACATAATTGTATACCTTGACATAGATAATTATTAATATATATAGTAATTTTATGAGATATAATATATAACATTGAAATGCTAATTCAAACGAGACGTAAATATAATTTGCATTGCTAAACTTGGCCAAATATTGTAAACATCTTATGTAAACCTCTATTGCATGATCGAACTTAGGCTTAAGATAACTGTATATTAATTAATTGTTTGTGTGCCCTGACAGGGTGTCATGAAAGCTTTAAGTAATGTAACACCCACCTTATATAATGTACATGACTATACAACAAATAAATGAATAAATGAATAAGTATAAAGTTTCAGAGCAAACTAGCTAGTCGTTTTAAAATGAGAGCGTAACTACGTTTGTATGGAGAACTGAGCTTGCTGGGGACTCTTAAGAACCAAATATCATACCGTTCGGCTCCCCTGGACCTGCGACGCATTATGTGCCATGCACTTAAAACCGTTTTTAATTGTATAATAGAGTAGAAATTTAATATAAGTTGTTGTTGCAGGGTACCGGCGGGCACGCGCAGCCTGATGCTAATGCAGGCCGTGGACTACTGCCAGCAAGAGCAGGAGAACGACTTCAAGTTCACTAAAGAGTAAGTCATCGTCGTCATCCCAGCAAATATATGGGGGGCGGAAGTCATATTTCGAGCAAATTTTCCATTAATGTTTAGGAAATTTTCCTCTGGACAGGTAAAGGTGCGTCCACATTTGTATCATTTGCCCGATCAGATCTTCGTTCCGTGGCATGATCGCGTGTCACGATCACGCGTTTGGACATTGCGCCGATCCGATCGCTCGAAATCCATGTTGATACGCGTATCACACACTTAGATCGGACCAGCAAGGCATGATCGCCGCGCCGACAGTGAGCGTCCAAGCAGCGCGATACGCAGTCATGCCACGGCACAGTGATCGGATACGAGCAAATGATACAAGTGTGGACGCACCTTAAGATTGTGGCCCCCTCTTAAGGACCGCTATTGAAATCATTCATTGCTATACTGGACTCCCGATACCTTCGCTATTGCCGGTTTCTCGCTACCTACATTTAGTAGCTTTGTACGAGTGGGCGATTCAAATGAAATGTCTGTACATTGAAGATATATTCAAAAAAATGATTGTTATGGACTATTTGGAGGTCACTAAAACGAAAAATATATTTTTTGGATTTTATGTATGTTTGTATGTGTCGTTGTGGCTTCATCACGCAAAATCGGCTTAACGGATTTCAACTATTTTTGGTATGCGGGTAGCTGGGTATCTCCAGATGGTTATAGGATACTTTTTACCCGACAACGCTGAAGAAAAAACGAAGAGTTATGACTTTTTCTCCTCCGCGAACAAAGTTGCGGGCGCTTTCTAGTATTTCATATAGTCGATAAATTTGTCATAAATAATCCGCATCGAGCGGGATAAAATGTATCCACTCTCGTAACAATAAAAGTTCATACCCAGTTTTTATACACAAAATGTGAGATACACGGTTTTTTAGAAAACAAATTAAGTTCGCTCGATACATGTTCGGTAACAAATAAATTTCCATGCGCCTATAAATAACTAAGGGCGGCTTGCACCGGCGCTAAATAGTATTTAAATCCTATTTAAATATAAAATTACGTTTAACGCCTTGCACCACGCTAAATAGATCGCTAAACATGTTTAGGGAGCTGTCAAAATTAAACGCCCATCAAAGGCTATATAATTCGGCTAAATACGTTTAGCGCCATATTTAAAATGTATTTGACGTTTACTTTGACAGGTTATGTTTGTAACATTTGGCGCCGATTGTTTAAAATTTGGTGCAACTATTAATTAATACCGGATATTTCGAGTTTTTATTCTGACGACGAGGAGGAAATAATAGAGTTCATAGATAGACCAGTTAGACTACGGGAAATTAATACAAGCAAAAAAAATCATAAGGAGGTTCCGACTACGAAAACATACCTTACAAAAACTCTAATAATAGCTAAAGAACACGAACACACACAGCACCGCACTCAGCAGTACGCTATAGTGATGGCAGCAGGAGTCGGTTTATTTACTTTACTTTACTTTAGTTGGTTGTTAAATTTAGCGGCAATACTTTGCTATAATTGTTTTTAATTTGATTTTACAATGACAACCAACAAATAAAATGTTGAAATGCGCGCGCATGTCACTTTGTGTCAAAATGAAACGGCTCGTTCCTATTTACGCATACTAGTCGCGTGGAAATGATTAATTTTGGTTAAAAAGATGGCGTATTTCGCCATTTGCGTACAACGAAACGTACGAAAACTGTTTTACCGACACATTAAACGCGTTCAGTTAAATAATCTTCAAAACAGCTTGGTGCAAGATGTCACTAAACGCAATTATGTTAATCACATTTAACGATATAATATAAACGTGTTTAGTTAAATTTGTTAAGCATTTATTTAAACGAAATTTGGTGCAAGCTGCCCTAAATTTAATACCATTAATAACGATAAAATTATTACGAAGACATTTTATCTACGACGACAACGACACATTGATCGACTATATAAAATATGTTACACTGATAGCTACTCCATTATGGCATAAGTCCTGTCCCGTATGTCATTCGCACCCTACCGTCCGATCCCAAATCATTAAGTTAGGTTTTCCAAGTTATTATTAGAAGTTACGTTGTGCCCCGCCCACTGCCACTTAAGTCTAACAAGTCTCTGAGCTCGACGACCTTGGTTCTTCTGCGGATTTCTTCATTTATTATTCAATCACGCAAGGAGACTCCGAGCATAGCCTGGCTCCATTGCCCATTGCACTGCAAAACATTAATAAGGTTTATCATCTTCCAGTGAGATGTCGTGGACGCAAGTCGGTCAGGAACTGACGCGCTGGGCGCGGTTCCTGGAGAATTTCCACTCGGACACCATCCAGGGCATCATCGACGGCAGCGGCGTGCCCCGCGACCAGATATGGCCGTGAGTACTACACATATGTCTCCCAGTGAGATGTGGACGCAAAAGGCCACGAGCAGGCGCGCTGGGCGCGGTTCCTGGAGAACTTCCACTCGGACACCATCCAGGGTATCATCGACCGCAGCGTTAATGATATGTATCAAAGGGTCGGAGATATAATCAGCAGATATAGCCTTGATTACTTGGACAGGAATAGAATCGTGTCAAATCTTTTTTGTCGCCGAGTGATTTTACGATATTAATTAATTCACTTTTGTCAATAGGCCTTAGAAAGTATTGAGACCGTGAAAAAAACATAGGATAGTTTTTGTCCCGGAAATAAACCTTTAAGGGGGTGAAAATAGGCGTGGAAGTTTGTATGGAAAATCTCGGCAACGCGGGCGAAGTCGCGGCTAATTGCTAGTCATATATAATACGACATTGAAAACGACCGACAAACCTCACTCCCACAACGTCCAAAATTTAGAAAAACTTTACACGATATACTTACATATATAAAAAGTGTAATAGAAAACATATTTTTATGACCTGTCAATCAAAATTACCTATGTGATAAAAATAACATATCAAAATATATTAAGATCAAGGTTGATGTTGCTATTATACAAGCAATCTTTTAAATGAATAGTGTCTGCCTCACTGTAGCCATTAAAATATAAAGCCTCTACGACTTGCAAGTTCAGAGCGCTATCGGGCCGGGATTTTTGTGATCGTCCCTTTCTCGACCACCATTTCGCCGGCGCCGAAAACGGGATTTCCCGCGAAGAGACTGGACGGGTGCACAGAGTGTGAGTCGTGCAGGTTGGATAACAGGATCTGTCCGTCCGGCCCCATTGCGTAGATAGCACTGTTCCCCGAAGGGCCTTCGTCCGCCCACCTCGTGTCCACCACAGAACCCCGCGAGTCATACAGCTTATCATCGATGACCTGCACTTCTGCACGCCGCTCTCTGCCGGACTTCGTAATAGAAGGTAGACGGCCAGTACCTCAAACTGCTCCGCCAAACGGGTTCGTTATCGTGTAAGTACTGATTCTGCAGCGAGTGCGACGAGTAGACGAATGATAAACTCGTGGCTCCGTCGTGTTGAGCAAAATTCGTACATTGGTAATCAGTCCATGCACAAGCATGAATTATTCCAGACCTTTGCAGCACATACAGACGCCTCCAGAAACTTGCCGTAGCTTTGTAGCCTTCGCGAGAAAGAATGTGTGTATAATTAGCCACCAAACCGAATTCTTTAAGTTCGATTACAATATCTTTTGAAACGGCCAATCCTGTAACCATAAGCTTGGAACTTCGCGGTATGTTACGAGGGTTGCTACTTATATATCCGGAAACAAAAAAACAAACAAACGTACACGGCTGAAAATAGTTTTATTGTTTTTCAAAGTATTCCCCTTGATGATCTATGCACTTTTGCATTCGCGTGAACCAATTTTTAAAGCACTTCTGCCACTCCGCCTGAGGTACCTCCATAACGTGTTGTTTGAATGCGTCGACAGCATCTTCAGCGGTCGAAAATCGTTGACCGCGTAATTTATTCTTTATATTTGGAAATAAATAAAAATCGTTGGGTGCCAAGTCAGGGCTGTACGGCGGATGACCCGTTAATTCCACATTTTGACCCTCCAAAAATAGAGTTGTTTCGCGTGACGTATGACAGCTGGCATTGTCATGATGAAGAATGATTCTTCGTCGCTGGTTAGTTTTACGAATTTGTTCAAATACTTCCGGTAAGCAAATGGTCGTGTACCACTCTGAATTAACCGTTCTACGGTTTTCTAGTGGCACTGTAGCTACATGGCCATTAATACAGAAGAAGCAGGCCACCATTTGTTTCAATGTACTTTTTGCACGAGTAACTTTCGTAGGGTTCGGCTCATTTTGAAACACCCTGTTCGGTGCAATATGCACCTAACACTTGACGCGCCCCTGCGTACGTATGCGTTTTAGCTACATTGAGGTCAACACTAATTTCAATTTATTAATTTAATGCAATTACGGATACCGTCGCGACCGGGTGCATTCGAACACAGTTTTATAACATTTTAACATTTAGAAACATTTTAAACTAACTTAGCCTTTAGTAACAGTGTGTTTAGCAGTAGTTTTTTAGACATTAAACATTTTCTTCTCTTCTCCGGACTTTTAACATTTACTCACAACCCTCGCCCACCACATTGGTCCTTCGAGCCGGATCTCTCGCGTCGTGAGCTTTGTGGTTGACTGGCGTGTGAGGTGAAAGAACGGGTGAACATCATCAGCGGCGTGGGGGTTGGAGCGATTGAAGGAGTAGAGAAGCAGCAACAGTAGCGGTGTTATTGGCAGTAAACAGTAACAGCACTAAGGAGATATTCAAGTAAGATCTTTCCTTATTTTACTAACACGAAACCAGTCAAGATGGCATACATTCAACGTCAAGGAGAAATTCAGCGTAACATTGAATATGCTTTAGCTAATTTCAAGAAGGATGGGGCGGATAGAAAGTCGAAAATTGAATACTTTAAAAGTCGTTTGGACACTTTAAACGCTTTTTGGACTGAATTTCAGTTCAACCATGAACAAATTTGTATGGTAGCAACCGAAAATGATCCTTATTTTACTAATCGTATCTTTGAAAGCACGAAGGCAGTTTATTTAACATTTAACTCCAAGCTGGTTGAGGGCTTTAAGAAGCTACGTGAGGAACCCTATGATCCGATAACTGAACCAGGGACTTCAGGGTTGGGACAGATGGAGACACAAGATAGTGAAACAGAGGAACGGACGGACAATGCAGCACTTCCTCCGCTTCCTCCGCCACCTAGGCAAACAGATTACACTCAACAGAAGCAGAAGGATAAGGGATTAGAGAGCAAGATGGATGAAATGTTACGGAAGCAGACAGCTAATATGAAAGCTTTTGTGCGAACTGTCAACAGTATCGATATTGAGTTATTAACAGATAAGTGGGAGCTGGAGGACGCTCTTAAATCGTTGGGAACGCGTTGGTCAGTTGTAGATTCTCTGCATTGGGAGATCGAAAGCGAGGGTACTCAAAATAACTCAACTTATGAGGGGACATTCAATCAACATGAGAAAACATATAACATGCTAAAGAAAAACATTAATAAAAAGATTTGGTCAGTGGCTCACCGGGAGAAATCAACCCCGGTTTTAGACATACCTACTTTTCATGGCAATTATAATGCGTGGGTCTCCTTTAAGGACTTGTTTAACGAGGCAATTCATAATAACACTGCGCTATCGAACGCTCAGAAAATGCAGTTCTTAAAGGCAAAAATAAAGGGAGAAGCTGAGAGGCTGATTCAACATTTGTCAATTAGCTCTGACAATTATTTAGTTTGCTGGGAGATTCTCAATAACCGTTACAATAACACTAAGCTTATATTTACATCTCACATGAACATCTTATTTGGGCTGCCAAACATGCAACAACAATCGATAGCTCAAATAAAGAAAATGCATGACACAGCGACTGAATGCTTACATGCTATTAAGAATCTCGGAGTAGATATCAACACCTGGGATCCAATAATAGTCCATATTCTAACTCAAAAACTGGACTCTGAAACACACAAGGACTACATAGAATCCTTAAAAAAATCTCGGGAACTACCCATACTACAGGAGTTCTTTGATTTCTTGGAGGGAAAATTCACAAGCTTGGAATCATCCCGCCGCAAACAGGAGCCCGTGTATTCTAGAACTCATCTCCAGCAAGCATCGAACACTAACTACGTAAAGAAACCAGGTCAAACATTCAACAATCGCCCTTATTACAATAACAATCAGAACATTAACGGAACAAGCCGAAATAATGGAAATATAACTATTGCGAAAACAATGCACGTAGCCGGTATCAAATGTCCGTTGTGCAAGAATCCGCACGGCATTTACAGTTGTCGTCAATTTCTGCAAATGCCTATGGAAAAAAGGCAGTATACGGTCAATAAACTTGCATTATGCATAAATTGTTTGTTTAGTCATAATGGCAATGCATGCAATTCGAATAAAACATGTCAGAAGTGCTCAGGTCAACATAACACTTTATTACACGAGGCATGTGTAAAATCTGCTGCACCAGCACAGTCGTCGACCGCAACACACACGTCGAATGCAGCTATTACGAAAAAACATTCAGAACACGTGACTAACACTTCACAGACATTGCATTCTGAAATCTTATTGGCTACAGCACAACTGAAAGTCAAAGCAGCAGATGGCACTTATCATTTCCTTAGGGCCTTGATCGACCAAGGAAGCCAAATTTCGCTAATTACCGAACAAGCAGCTCAACTACTCAATTTGAAAAGAGAAAAATGTAAAGGAGTTATTTATGGTGTGGGTCAAAAAGAAAATAACTGCAAGGGTAAATTAAACATAGCTTGCTCTTCTATTTATAATGATTTTGCGTTTAACGCGGAAGTTATTATCATGAACAATCTTATAAAGAGCCTGCCAAACAGAACATTCGCGAAACCCTCCTGGTCCATGATTCAAAACATTAACCTTGCTGACCCCGACTTTAACATCAGTCGTCCGGTAGATTTACTTCTGGGGGCAGACATTTATTCCCTTATACTCCTGAGCGGAATGATAAAAGGAGATGACTCTTCACAACCTATGGCGCAACAAACTCACCTGGGATGGCTGTTATGTGGCAATGCGCAAACATATCACTGCAACGTAGTGATCAACAATTTGGAAGAAATACAACAGTTTTGGGAGGTAGAAGACATATCAGAAGATGGAGATCTATCTCGAGATGATATTAAGTGCATACAGCATTTCGAGGAAAACACTAAACGCAACAATGACGGCAGATACGAGGTGCGTCTTCCCATGAAGCCTAACTTTGAACAGAAATTGGGTGAATCTAGAACAAAAGCCATAGCTCAGTTCAGGAACATGGAGAAGAAGTTCGAGCGACAACAGAAACTAGCGGAGGCTTATAAAGATTTCATGAAGGAATACAGTGACCTCGGGCACATGAAACCGGTAAGAGAGAGTCATGAAATCGAATGTTACTTACCACATCATGGGGTGGTACGTGAAGAGTCCACATCCACCAAATACAGGGTAGTCTTCAACGCATCCTCCAAGACCTCAACAGGATATTCATTAAACGATCTTATGTATACTGGGCCTAACTTACAAAATGATTTACAAACATTGCTGTTAAAATGGAGGCAATACGAATTCGCATTTTCCGCGGACATTGAGAAAATGTATCGCCAGATACTTATCCACGAGGAAGATCAAGCATTACAGAAGATCATTTGGAGGGAAGGTAATGGACCACTACAATCATTTTTGCTAACAACGGTCTCATTCGGTACAAAGCCTGCCCCTTTCTTGGCCATGATGGCGCTAAGAAAACTAGCATCGGACGAAAGAGACAGGTACCCTGAAGCAGCCAAAGTATTGGAAGAATCCTTTTACATGGACGACTTAGTACACGGAGCGCATTCCATGGTGCAGGCCAAAACATTAATCGCGGATCTAATCGCTATTCTAAAATCAGCAGGATTTAACTTGCGTAAATGGTCTACAAACAGAGAAGAGGTATTGGAAAACATTCAAGACAAATCCAACAACAAAAACCTACTCGTCAACTTCAAACAGAATAACATTTCAAAAACACTCGGACTGTGCTGGAATCCAGAAGAAGATAACTTCATTTTTCAATGCAAAATAACAAAACAAATAGGCATACCAACAAAAAGAACACTGCTCTCAGAGATCTCCAAACTTTTTGATCCCTTGGGCTGGCTAGCCCCTCTGACCACGAAGCTTAAAATTCTATTCCAAAAAGTTTGGGAACAAAACATTAATTGGGACGAAGAAATAACACAAGAAATATACACAGAGTGGTCCCAAATACAGGAAGACATACACGTCATCAATGAATGCAAAATAAGGCGCTGGCTGTCATGTAAGGAAAATGACGTCATCCAGCTACACGGCTTCTGTGACTCGTCCTTAGCTGCCTACGCTGCTACTATATACGCGCGAATCAACAATCAAGCAGAACCTATACTGGTCGCCGCTAAAACAAAACTCGTACCACACAAAAAACAATTGACTCTGCCAAAACTAGAATTGTGTGGCGCACATCTTCTTGCCAAATTAATGGCAAAAGTCAAAGCATCCTTACCGTTACGTAAAACAGAAATATTCTGCTGGACTGATTCGAAGATCGTACTAGGCTGGTTGCAAGGCGAACCAAGCCGATGGAAACCGTTCGTGGCGAACCGCGTCGAACAAATAACTACAGTGATACCAGAAGAGCAATGGCGCTACGTAAAATCAGCGGAAAATCCAGCAGATGCTGCCAGCCGAGGTCAAACTGCATCTCAACTAAAAGAAAATACGTTATGGTGGACAGGCCCGACTTGGCTAACAACTTTTCAGCCAGACCTAGAAAAATCAGAGAAACTGAAATTTATAACAAGCGAAGAACAGAAAAGATCGTATAAATCAAATGCGATTCAAAACAATAACAACCAAGGTGCTATAAATAGATTATTAGAAAAACATAGCTCTATAACTAAAGTAATACGAATCGTTGCATACATTTTACGGGCATTGACACCGAAGCGCAGCGCGTTACCTACATATCTCACATTACCCGAGCTACAAAGAGCAAAATTAATTATAATTAAACATGTACAGAACAGCGAACTGGGCACGGACATAGAATATTTACGCAGACAGAACAAAGTTGATTCAAGTAGTGCACTTTTCAAGTTGAGACCCTTTATTGACCGTGACGACATTCTACGCGTTGGGGGTCGACTCGAGGAAGCGCATTTGTCCTACGACATGAAACATCCGAAAATTATTCCGAAAGATTCCCGGCTAACTACGCTACTTATCGACCAGGCTCACCAGTTAACACTTCATGGGGGTGCCAAACTGACCCTGAACAATTTACGAGAAGAATATTGGATTATTGGTGGAAATAACAGAGTTAAAAAACAAGTTGGGAATTGCGTGAAATGTTTGAAAATCGACGGGAAAACACAACAACAGCTTATGGGAGATCTTCCAACCGCTCGTGTAAATGAAGCAAAGCCGTTTTATCATACGGGAGTGGACTATACTGGATTTGTAACCTTAAGGGCAAGCAAAGGTCGAGGAAGCAGAACATTGAAGGGCTATATAGTCATATTTGTCTGTATGGTTACAAAAGCGGTGCATTTGGATCTCGTAACAGATTTAACGAGTTCAGCATTCCTAGCTGCTTTGAGGCGAATGGCAGCCAGGAAGGGAGCCCCACATCATATTTACAGTGATAATGGCACGAACCTCCGGGGATCAGACAACAGATTGCAAGGACAATGGCAGGAACTTCAAAAAATTTTCACTGACAGCTTTATGACGGAAGTAGCTGAGATGAAGATCCAATGGCACTTCACAGCACCATCCTGGCCCAGCTCAGGAGGATTATGGGAAAGGGGAGTCAGAAGTTTAAAGGGGCACTTAAAACGAGTAGTGGGGGACCAAAAACTCACTTACGAAGAATATAGCACCGTCCTAGCCCAGATAGAGGCGTGTCTAAACTCGCGCCCACTCTGCCCGTTAAAGGAAAGCATTGATGATTTAGACGCTCTCACCCCAGCACACTTCTTCCCCGGAAGGGCTGGCGTAACAGTCATAGAAACAGAAGAAGATGCGCGGACAAGGTGGCACTTGACCCATAAATATTCAGTGATATCTGGAAGAGATGGAAGGCTGAGTATTTAACCCAAATGACCGCGAGACAAAAATGGAACAAACCTCAGAAAAACGTTGAAATTGGAGATCTTGTGATCATACATGAAGATAACCTACCAGCAGGGAAGTGGGCAATGGGACGAGTCCTAGAAGTACATCCAGGGAAAGATGGACTAGTAAGAGTAGTGACACTCAAAACAAAAAATGGGGTAATGAAAAGGCCAGTAGTGAAGCTCTCGGTCCTACCCTTAGCAAAACAAAAAACATTAGAAGAAACAAAACAAACAAAAACACAAACACCAAAACAGAAAAGAAGAGGATGTTTTGCAACAATCATCGCAATATTGGTGTATTCTCTTACATTGTCAACCGCCGGAAGTTGCGTGAAAATTACCCCTATAAACGACAGGCAAGGATTGTATTTTGATAAACTAGGAAACATGGAATTAGTAAGGGACGATTGGAAACTAGTTGCATACTACGACATGAGCCCCTACTGGGAAGGCGTGTCTGCGTATAAAAAGTACAATGATCAATTAGAAACCATTTGTAAACAAATAACAACCTTATCCCATTGTGACGTCGTCATGTTACAACTGCGTCACACGTACGAGGAACTGCAACACTATAATAACATTTTATTACGAAATCAGCTGAAACGGCAGACTCGCAGGCGACGGGGATTAATTAACGGCGTTGGAAACCTTGCGAACACGTTATTCGGAGTCCTGGATGACCGCTTCGCTGAACAATACCAGAAAGACATAGGTCTTCTTCGAGATAATGAAAAACACCTCGTGACAATGTGGAAAAATCAGACGTCTATTGTTGAAGCCGAATACAACATGCTATTGAGAACCCGAGAAACAATTCAAAAACAACATAAACTAATACATCAACATTTACTTAACTTGGAAAAGGACACAGGCGTAATGGCAAAGGAAATTACCGCCGCAGAATGCCTTTCTCAATTTACAATAATCAGCATGGCTGCAAACAATTTATTAAATCACCTCAAGACAATACAAGATACCTTAATTGATACCATAACTAAAACATATAATGAAAAAATGAAAATACATATTATGAGTCCTCAGCAACTACAACGAGAACTAAGCGTTATTTCCAGTCAGCTTACTAATGACCTGACTCTCCCGATAGAAAACATACAAACAAATCTACACAGTATTTACCAGGTGTTAAAAGTGAAAGCAAGAATCACTGACCTATATATGATATTTCAGATTCGCATTCCTTTAATAACTCGTGATCGTTACGATCTTTACACAATTATTCCAGTTCCGCAAAGCTCAGCAAAGAACATGATATCTGTCCTTCCTATAGCAAAACATATAGCCATGAACTTACAAAAGGATGCATTTATGCCTTTACGAGAACAGGACCTAGAAAATTGCCTTCTGCGAGATTCGTTTTCCTACTTATGCTATCTTAAGGTTCCGATTTACAAAATGAACAATGATAAGGATCTATGCATTAAAGACGAGACCGAAAATCATAAATGTAAAACAAGTATCGCTGCGTGCCAGAACATGTGGATAAGTTTATCAAAGCCAAACCATTACTTATATTTTTGTTGTGATCACTGTCCGCTGAGAACAATATGCACGGATCGAGTTACCGCTCAACCGGTAACCCGAACTAACATTATTTATATTGAAGAAAACTGCATCGTAAAAACGGATAACTTTGCAGTTCACACGCATATGAATATGCAAAGTAAATTGAATTTAAAATATGAGATTCTAACTCCAGAAATAGACCCAATAAACCATATAATTAACATAACAATGTATGAAAATGAAAACTATAATTTGACCTTGACAAACGAAGACAAAGAACAGAAGAACATTGAACAGAAGTTAAAAAATTTAAAAGAAACTCAATCTCCAATAGATCAGTACTCGGCACATGACGTGCACCAATACGCTGCCATATACTGCCTCTGGGCTGCGATGATCATCGTGGTCTCAGTGCTCGTATGTCGCAGAACACGCTGTCAGTGGCGACTGAACAGGTTATCTGCTCCCACCCCAACAACTCCAGAGGATACGAGTTCACAATCAGCGCACGAAGTGCCAGCAAGCCGCCGAGTGGAGCGACCGACCCCAGCGCCGAAGCGGGCGACGCCCGCCCCGCGGGCTGTCCGATGCATCAGCCTGCATGATATTGGTGATAGTGATCAGTGTAGTCCTAGTGCGCGAAGCATAGTGAGAAGTGCAAGTGAAAACCAAATTAACGATGCGCGAGTGGAAGCCATAGAGCTTCAAGAAATAAGTAGATCGCAAAAGATGGACAGGGGAAGCTCCCCAATTTTAAGAAAAATATCTTTTAATTAATATGTACTTAATATCATGTTTATTACATTGTTCTATCACCTTGTATCATCCTTTCAACGTTATCTCATCTCACCGTTTGCCCCCGGCAAGATGTTCGGTGCAATATGCACCTAACACGTGACGCGCCCCTGCGTACGTATGCGTTTTAGCTACATTGAGGTCAACACTAATTTCAATTTATTAATTTAATGCAATTACGGATACCGTCGCGACCGGGTGCATTCGAACACAGTTTTATAACATTTTAACATTTAGAAACATTTTAAACTAACTTAGCCTTTAGTAACAGTGTGTTTAGCAGTAGTTTTTTAGACATTAAACATTTTCTTCTCTTCTCCGGACTTTTAACATTTACTCACAACCCTCGCCCACCACAACCCATACCGTTGATTGTTGCTTCGTTTCGGGATCGTATGCATAGATCCAGGATTCGTCACCTGTATAGATGTTATAAACGGCTTTTGAGTCACCACGGTTATATTTTTTTAACATTTTATTGCACCATTCGACGCGAGCATGTTTTTGCTCATTTGTTAAGTTGTGGGGTATCCAACGCGAACAAATTTTTTTTACAGCCAAATAATTATGTAATATGCTATTAATGCTGGTCATAGAAATACCCAGAGTCGCCTCTATCTCGCGGTACGTAACATGTCGGTCGTCCATTATAAGTTTTCGCACAGCCTCGATATTTTGTTGTACAACGACCGATTTCGGGCGACCTGCCTTAACTTCGTCCGTAAGCATACTACGTCCACGATTGAACTCACTAAACCAGTGATACACAGTAGTTTTAGATGGGGCTTCATCACCAAAAGTTGAAGTTAGTTGATCTATGCACTGTTGTTGCGTTAAACCACGCCGAAAATCATAATAAATCATAGCACGAATATTTTCACGAGTGAGTTCCATTCTTGCTGCGAGATGACATTTAAAATCCGTCAAAAACAAAACACGAGCGTTAATAAGGAAGAAAAAATATACCTTATATACTTAAAAAAGTTCAAATTTTACCATGGCGGTCAAATATGCTATTTAAGAAGATTGTAATCCCGGTTTCCGGATATATAAATAGCAGCCCTCGTACTATAACAACTGCTTGTGGCACTTGTTATTGAGCAGTAGAAGATTATGCCGGAAGCCAAGCCGGTATAAATGTACGTTGCAGACATAGTTAGAGCCGTTATTCCGTATTCAAATGTAGTGATGTTGCAGCAACTATTCGGTTTATTCAAGTGACAACGCCACATCGTCCCGTTCTGTAGGCCAGCGTATACGTGGCCGCCGCCGACGGCCAAGCAATTAATTGCAACGTTGGCCATGTTGAATTCTTTGCATGAGTTTTTCTGGCGCCATTTGCATTGCACTCTCCATGAGTTGCCGTGGAGGTGACCGCGGCGTCAGCTCGGTTGTAGACCTCGCAGTCTGACGGATTGTCGTAGAGGCAACGCAATATTTCCCCGTTTTCTTTGCCGACGATCATCATAGCAGGTGTATAGGTGACCACGCCGCGGACTTTGATGGTCATGCTCTGATTCTTAGTGAATGAGGATGTTGCCTGATCACCGTCATCGCTTGTGCTGGAGTCGGCACACTCGCTGGCACTCGTTACGTGGCCCACTGCACACGCAATGAGGAAAAGTGCTGCGTGAATGTGTTTAGTTTCCATGTCCAGTTCCAGTCGCAGTCAGACAGTGAATCACCCTCCCAAACACTAGGCTATGTAGTGCTCGCTGATAGGTGAGGTTACGGAGGTGATAGTTGAAACGAGTGTTCCTGATAAACGACGCTTTGTTACTGCCATTTATTACATATATATGTGTCGTATAAGCTTCGTACATATTTTTATCTAGTGCGGCAACTAACTAAACGGACCGTGTGAAAATTATTCTGTAAAACAAGCAAGTGCAAAAGGTGATTGAGGAGAGAGATTGAAGAAAGAGAAGGTCGGAAGTAACAAAAATCTTTCGTTCAAAAACAATTCGCTATCGTCTCAAGATTGGGCATAAATACTTATCTTCTCTACTATTATAAAGTTGTAAAAATGAAATGTCTGTACATTAAAGATATTTTCAAAAAAATGATTGTTACGGACTTTTCGGAGTTCATTAAAACGAAAAATGTTTTTTTTTGATTTTATGTATGTTTGTATGTGTCGTTGTGGCTTCATCACGCAAAATCGGCTTAACCGATTTCAACTGTTTTTGGCACACGGATAGCCCGGTATCTCCAGATGGTTATAGGATACTTTTTACCCGACTACGCTGAAGAAAAAAAGAGGGTTATGACTTTCCCCTCCGCTTATGAAGTTGCGGGCATCTTCTAGTATTCATTAAATATTTTGACCTACCTATATTCACATAACGTGGCGCTTGTAGACGCTTACAAACAAGGGAGCAAGTTAATTGTACACTGCAGAGATACGAGGCTGCCTGGCAATCCCTATTGACGCTGAGGTATGTATAGTGCTTTTCTCAAATAAATCCAAGAAAATATGTATACATTTTAGGACTACACAGACAGACAGAAATACGTAAAGGCAAAACAAGACGAGACAAGGCGAGACCAGGCGAGATAGATAGACAAAAAAAAAACAGGCAGAGAGACAGATAGACAGACGGAGGACGGACGAACGGAAGGATGGACGGATAGACAGACGGACGCACGGACGGATGGACAGACTTTAACTTTTTATTGAAGTGCCAATTGTAACTTATCGCAGGGACATCGAGCGGAGCCACGGCGATGCGGCCGCCGTAGTGGGCGCGCTCGGGCGGCTTGTGCTGGCGGAGCTGCGGCCCGCGGCGCTCGGCACGCTGCTGCAGTGCCTGCACGTGCCCGCACACACGACGGAAGTGCTGCGGCGCGCGGCCGACACCTGCCCCACGGAGTGAGTACCTGTGTCACCGCCGTAGTGGACGCGCTAGGGCGGCTCGTGCTGGCGGAGCTGCGGCCCGCGGCGCTCGGCACGCTGCTGCAGTGCCTGCACGTGCCCGCACACACGACGGACGTGCTGCGGCGCGCGGCCGACACCTGCCCCACAGAGTGAGTACCTGTGTCACCGCCGTAGTGGACGCGCTAGGGCGGCTCGTGCTGGCGGAGCTGCGGCCCGCGGCGCTCGGCACGCTGCTGCAGTGCCTGCACGTGCCCGCACACACGACGGACGTGCTGCGGCGCGCGGCCGACACCTGCCCCACAGAGTGAGTACCTGTGTCACCGCCGTAGTGGACGCGCTAGGGCGGCTCGTGCTGGCGGAGCTGCGGCCCGCGGCGCTCGGCACGCTGCTGCAGTGCCTGCACGTGCCCGCACACACGACGGACGTGCTGCGGCGCGCGGCCGACACCTGCCCCACAGAGTGAGTACCTGTGTCACCGCCGTAGTGGACGCGCTAGGGCGGCTCGTGCTGGCGGAGCTGCGGCCCGCGGCGCTCGGCACGCTGCTGCAGTGCCTGCACGTGCCCGCACACACGACGGACGTGCTGCGGCGCGCGGCCGACACCTGCCCAACAGAGTGAGTACCTGTGTCACCGCCGTAGTGGACGCGCTAGGGCGGCTCGTGCTGGCGGAGCTGCGGCCCGCGGCGCTCGGCACGCTGCTGCAGTGCCTGCACGTGCCCGCACACACGACGGAAGTGCTGCGGCGCGCGGCCGACACCTGCCCCACGGAGTGAGTACCTGTGTCACCGCCGTAGTGGACGCGCTAGGGCGGCTCGTGCTGGCGGAGCTGCGGCCCGCGGCGCTCGGCACGCTGCTGCAGTGCCTGCACGTGCCCGCACACACGACGGACGTGCTGCGGCGCGCGGCCGACACCTGCCCCACGGAGTGAGTACCTGTGTCACCGCCGTAGTGGACGCGCTAGGGCGGCTCGTGCTGGCGGAGCTGCGGCCCGCGGCGCTCGGCACGCTGCTGCAGTGCCTGCACGTGCCCGCACACACGACGGACGTGCTGCGGCGCGCGGCCGACACCTGCCCCACAGAGTGAGTACCTGTGTCACCGCCGTAGTGGACGCGCTAGGGCGGCTCGTGCTGGCGGAGCTGCGGCCCGCGGCGCTCGGCACGCTGCTGCAGTGCCTGCACGTGCCCGCACACACGACGGACGTGCTGCGGCGCGCGGCCGACACCTGCCCCACAGAGTGAGTACCTGTGTCACCGCCGTAGTGGACGCGCTAGGGCGGCTCGTGCTGGCGGAGCTGCGGCCCGCGGCGCTCGGCACGCTGCTGCAGTGCCTGCACGTGCCCGCACACACGACGGAAGTGCTGCGGCGCGCGGCCGACACCTGCCCCACAGAGTGAGTACCTGTGTCACCGCCGTAGTGGACGCGCTAGGGCGGCTCGTGCTGGCGGAGCTGCGGCCCGCGGCGCTCGGCACGCTGCTGCAGTGCCTGCACGTGCCCGCACACACGACGGACGTGCTGCGGCGCGCGGCCGACACCTGCCCAACAGAGTGAGTACCTGTGTCACCGCCGTAGTGGACGCGCTAGGGCGGCTCGTGCTGGCGGAGCTGCGGCCCGCGGCGCTCGGCACGCTGCTGCAGTGCCTGCACGTGCCCGCACACACGACGGAAGTGCTGCGGCGCGCGGCCGACACCTGCCCCACGGAGTGAGTACCTGTGTCACCGCCGTAGTGGACGCGCTAGGGCGGCTCGTGCTGGCGGAGCTGCGGCCCGCGGCGCTCGGCACGCTGCTGCAGTGCCTGCACGTGCCCGCACACACGACGGACGTGCTGCGGCGCGCGGCCGACACCTGCCCCACGGAGTGAGTACCTGTGTCACCGCCGTAGTGGACGCGCTAGGGCGGCTCGTGCTGGCGGAGCTGCGGCCCGCGGCGCTCGGCACGCTGCTGCAGTGCCTGCACGTGCCCGCACACACGACGGACGTGCTGCGGCCCGCGGTCGACACCTGCCCCACTGAGCGAGTACCTGTGTTACGATACAGCACGACAGGGTGACGATACGGCCTGTCGATGGTGGTCTTGTGGTTCTTTGTCGCCCTTATTATCATTGTTTTCTTTTACGCGGTATTGCTCTTATTGCTTCTATTATATATTATTAGGGCTATGGACATACGAATGATTGGATCTCAAGCCATTATCTACTTGAACACATACTCATATTCTATTAGGAAATATTTTGAAATCTAATCGTATCCGTAAGCATTTGTTAGCTACAAAAATTTACAATTATAATATTCCCATGATTGCGTCATAATAACGTCTCCAAACGGGATGTGGTTAGAGTCGCTAGCACTAGACCGCCATATGATTACAGCTATATCAGAAATAACTTTTGCCTGTACCCGTGGGAATTTAATCAACACTATAGAAAAAACTCTAAGGGCTTATAATTTTTCAGTGAAGTACCAACCCTAGTGAACCGGCTCATTCAATACCATAAAGACGGCATCAAGCTCCCCGAGGATCTCCTGGAGACGGTGATGCAGAAGGCCACAGAGGCGGGTCTTCCTCCGCACAAGCAAATCGGGCTGCTGGCCCTCAGTCAGAAGGGGCAGCTACAGGATAGTGGGGACATGGCCAAGATGGCAGCATACACCGTCGATTTGCTGAAGACTGAGTGGGGCGACGCGGCGTACGCCCAGGAGTTGACCGGTAAGTGCTACATGCCAACCCTAGCGCCTCTTCTATGATGTCAAACCAAAGGAACTGGTAACTTCTTCCGCTCGGTAGATCAGCCTGCTGGCCCTCAATCAGAAGGGGCAGCTTCAGGATAGTGGGGACATGGCCAAGGTGGCAGCATACACCGTCGATTTGCTGAAGACTGAGTGGGGCGACGCGGCGTACGCCCAGGAGTTGACCGGTAAGTGCTACATGCCAACCCTAGCGTTTCTTCTGATATGACGTCAAACCAAAGGAACTGGTAACTTCTTCCGCTCGACAGATCAGCCTGCTGGCCCTCAATCAGAAGGGCCAGCTACAGGATAGTGGGGACATGGCCAAGGTGGCGGCGTACACCGTCGACCTGCTGAAGACTAAGTGCGGCAACGCGGCATACGCCCAGGAGTTGACCAGTAAGTTTTGGATCATTTCGCACCCTACATAGGACAAAGACTGCATCATACTCCCAGAAGAACTAATTATATGAACCTCCCCGCGCAATGGTTTGTCTGTCAGGACACCAGGTTTGTAGGATTCACAACATTCTGGAATTTCAAACTACTGGAAGGCGTCTAGGTATAAGGGATGTTTAAGATTGATCCTTGGCTCTCATAAGGTATGACCAAAGGACCGAGAAAAGCGAAACCTTCTTATCCGTATTTAAAACTGGCTCTCTATCGTACCTTCCTTATGATTTTCAAATGTCTCTTAGACTGCAATAAGTCTAATCGATTTCTTGCATATTTTATTACTTCCAGATGAGAAACTGCTTACTGAAGAAGGCAGACGGGAGGCGTTCGGCAAGTTGCTGGAGCTGGCCGACTCTTGGCAGCGCAAGAAGGCGCTCGTGGACGCGCTCAACTGCTGGCCCGCCGTCAGGGACAGGTACCATTGATAGTGTGATGACCGTGAGAAACAACGGGAGGTCAGTCACTTTAGTCATGACTTTTCACTCATTACCAGAGCCCGGTAAATCCATAGCAAAACAAAAGACTGTCGCAATCAAACTAGTGTTAGAAACATTTTTTTATCGATATCGATAATTGTGTAATATGAGAAAAAAACGGCCCACCAAATGAAAAAAAAAATACAAAATTTTACATAGGTTTGTATAATTATACAGATACAGATGCAATTTCTTCCTCGAAATCCACGTCAGTACACACAGCAGCACATGACATCTTATTGGGTTTGTTATAGTGATAGGAGTAGATACTCATTATTTTTTCAACATTCTCTGGGAGACGACTGTTTCGTTTATAATAATGATTATCTACTTTGCATCTGTATAATTATACAAACCTATGTGAGATTTTGTATTATTATTTTTTTCATTTGGTGGGCCGTTTTTTTCTCATATTATACAACTATCGATATCGATAAAAAAATGTTACTAACACTAGTTTGATTGCGACAGTCTTTTGTTTTGCTATGGACTTTCCAGGCTTTGCTCATTACCTCAAAATCAAAATTCATAATGTAATTAATGTATGTCCGAATTTTCCTTACTCATAATCGTATTTTTCTACGAAAGCGTTAATATTTCAGGATTGCCACGAAACAAACCTAACCCACTCGTAGCCCAATAAGTTCTACAGGACGTCCCGTTCAAAAATCCTGCAAATTTTACGAGTTCAGACATAATTAATTATGACAAGATTTCGTGACCACCATTACAATATTATGACTTTCAATCGGCAACGAAGAGATCCGAAGGTGAATACTACTATGATAGTGGAAAAAAAGCTTATGTAGTGTATGGTTAGCTCAAGGCATTCCATAGAACAAGTACGGCGATGCTACAGGTTGTGAGATCATAATCTCTTAGTCATGTATTTAGTATGCCGCTTCGACCAGACCTTGAACTATTGTGGCAGCCGTATAGTTCATTGCTGAGGCCTGCTGAGTCCAAGAATTTCTAGATGGACTCTTTGGCCAGTGAGTTATTGTTACTCTCAGGGGTCCACGTTGTGTTGCCCTAGGTGGATACTTGTTGTCCACAGGAGCAGAGGATACGCATTGCAGTCTACTCTGATTCCTGGCAGTAACTGCACGCTGCTTCATGTTTCATCCCCTTTTGAAACAAGTGTTTGTTGAGTTTGCAGTGCCAGGTTGGGGTTCTAGTCACAGCGCAGGGTTACGATAGAATCATGTATAAAATAAAATAAATCTCTTTATCCTCTGACAACTTGGTGGTCCATAGGATGTTAGTCAACTAAAAGGGAATACTTAATAATCTATGTTACCAATATTTATAATTATAATGACTAGCGCGACCGGCTGGTTGACCGAAATGCACGCGCACTCGGGGCATGCAGCTCGTTAAACCTGCCTAGTACGGCGCTGTCCTGCCTGCCCGCCGCTACCTGCAGGAGACTGTTGGGGCTCCTCCACACTCGGCTTATAAAAGACCCCAACTTTCTTGCGCGTGACCGCAAAAAAATCGTTTGCGTGCGCGTCAGCAAACATGCCAGAAGCACTGCAGTATTGAGGAAGCGGTGGAAGCCCCACCGTCAATCAATCAATTTATAACTTAGATTGTGGTTTCCAGGTGGTCGCGCAGTTTGCAGTGCGAGTACCTGGGCGCGCTGCTGGCGAGTGCGGACCAGAAGGGGAGCCGCGTGCTGATCAAGTTGATGCTGCGTCGCCCCGAGCTCTCCGAGCAGGTATGACCCCCGCGTCCTCCCATTCAACCCGTTACCTACGAGGGCTGTTCCGAAAGTTTCTAGCTGCTCTCACTCTATTATATGCTATATTTTTTATTAATACCGTTATGTGGGCCATAATCATTATAATATACATACATACAATATTTGTTTCAGGAAGTAAAATGGCTGACGGAGAACGTGACAGGGGAGGCGGCCATCAACGCAATCTGGGTCATCCTTCTGGCCAAGTGCGAGTCCAACAAGCGTGACATCCCCGCGCTGGCCATCGCCAACAGGGTATGATTTTTTTTTTATGTAAGATAGGCAAGCATTTGACTTCAATCTCCCCTGTTGGTTAGCGACGATGAAGCCGACGATGGAGCATAATTCCACCCAGAGAACTTGCGTAGCCTTGCCCCAGGTAGCAAGTGGTCTCTAGGCTATCCCTTACCGCGCACAATGTGTCACGCAAATGAAAAGAGTGATATGTGTTTTTAGCTCACCGAGATATGTATCAAATATTTGGATTACCCTCATCTGGCATAAACTTTTTTGTCATAATCCTTATTTGGCATAATTCATCATTTGGCTTAATCCTTTTTTTAGGGTTCCGAATCAAAAATGGTAAAAAAGAACCCTTATGGTGCGGCTCTCTAACTATTTTTTTTTAAATCTCATTTGTATGCAATGCTTTAGATATCAGGTGCAAACTTAACTCAATTGGAACCGGGTAATATAATAATGTTAGAGTAAGTGAAAGTTTGTACGGAACCCTCGGTGCCCGAGTCCGACTCGCACTTGGCCGGTTTTTTTCTGTACACGTAAACTATTCAGGATTTCTGTAAAACAAACCTAACCTAATGCATTTACCAGGATAATGCCTTAAAAAGTACTAAACATTCTACAGTTTCAGAAAAAAATACATTATGCCAAATGATGAATTATGCCAAATGATGATTATGACAAAAAAGTTTATGCCAGATGACTCATTTAGCTCAGTAGATCTTTAGACTATTCGCTGGTTGCGAATGTTGCGAAGTACTTGGTGGGGGTAATATAATCCATCGCAGCGCTCATAGTGGCCAAAAGTAAGACTAATGTTGGCCCTGTTATCTGTCATATCTCAAAGTAATTTGTTAAACCCTGTCCTTAAAATAAAACTCATTTCGATCTGAAAACTATATTTAATTTATCACTAGAAATACAGGAACAATTAAATATGTTTATTATTATTGAATGAAACCATTAAAGTAGCTTTAGCTTCTTAAACAAACCCTGACATGCAAAATAAAACGCACTTTTCGAATCAATTTTACTTACCAATTCTATTTGAATGACGAGAATTTATTTCACAACCCTTTCTCCACGCAAATTAAGGTATCACAGTAATTTTGGAAATAAATTAATAGGTAATTTTGGATTATCATAATATTTTGTCACAACGACGTCGAGATTAAACGTCAAAACGTCAGAGCCAACAAAATTGTGGACGCTAGGTGGAGCTGAACTCGTGCACGAAGCCAATATCGTTCACGAGTGAGTAGAGAACTAGAGATCCTCTCTCTCGTTTGGCCAGCCGGGGACGGCAGCGCGGCGACATTCATTTCACGAGCGAGAGCGAGCGAGTAATACTGAGATGATAGATGAAATACTGAGCTACTTGAATCTTCAGTGAGCGAAAGAGCTAGTAAGCTAAACCAATTGATTATAGCTTGTTTGAATCACTCACTCGATCTACACATCTCTATCCCTTACTCAGGTTACCCTTGTAATGTACCTATTCATATCCATCCCGATATACTTATAAAAAATATTATTTGATGTTTCCTACAAAATGAAACAATTTTGCACTAGTAGGTTTATGAAATTTTTAACGCTTGGCTTCTGGTAAATAGAATATTCACGAGGATATCCTGAATACCATTCTGAAGCTCGATAAGTCCACTAAATAAAAATGGTAACTGCACTCAAACCTGTCAAGTGACTCCGACATGGCAGTATAATCTCGAAAGTACTTGTTATATACAAAAAAAACCGGCCAAGTACGAGTTGGACTCGCGCACCGAGGGTTCCGTACAAAATATACGCTACAAACAGCCGTATCGATGAAAATCCAGTGTTAGCAGAGTCCTACTCCTAAGCATAATGTACGCGGTGTTCGATCTTTTTATATTGGTTACTGACATAGTCAGGCAGACATAAAAATTATACTGTTTTTAGAAATTATTGTTATAGCGGCAACAGAAATATATCATCTGTGAAAATTTCAACAGTCTAGCTATCACGGTTCATGAGATACAGCCTGGTGACAGACGGACAGACAGACAGATGGACGGACAGACGGATAGCGGAGACTTAATAATAGGGTCCCGTTTTACTCTTTGGCTACGGAACCCTAACGAGTGCCAAAATACTTCGGAGCGGGAGTATAGTTTTTAAACTCTCACGCTCTTCTTTGTGTTCGATATTTCGTGTTAGGGGCCGTCCACATATTACGTCACACAAAATTGAGACTTTTCGACCCCTCCCCCACCCCTGTATCGATTGTTCCTATCTCGTTAACACGGCCTGTCACGTCTGGCATGATCGCCGTGGCGTAATATGTGGATGACCCCTTATTAAACTTTATATTACTACAGGAATCAATCGCGAAGCTGGAAATAGAGGACGATCTAATCAAGGAACTGCTCGACAGCGGGATGTTTATCCAGTTGGTCTCTACCCCGCTGTACCCCGCCATCATGAACTACGTCATAGCCAGGGAGTCCAATGACCCGACAGCAGTCTACTCCATCAAATGGGCTGTGGGCGAACTGTACAGACATAACTATATGGCAGAAGCGGGGCAGCTGCAATTGCTCGCTATAGGTGTCCCCGCGGCGTTGCGCGGGTTCACGCAGTCCGCGCTGTACTGCAGGAACATGTTCAGTAAGAAATAATTATATAAGGTAAGGAATGTAAGGAATAATATAAGTTATTGAATTATTAAATGGTGCAATTGGAATTGACGCATTTTCTATCATACCCCTCGTAATTAATCATCCAACTTGAAAATATTACGTGTCGGTACACTTAAAATTTAGTAAATTACTGACAAAGACAGACAGGCAGACATGAAATTATACTATTTTTAGTATTTTTTGTTAAAGCGGCAACAGAAATACATCATCTGTGAAAATTTCAACTGCCTAGCTATCCTCATCCTAGAAGAGCGTAAGTGACAAGTAGGGCGTAGGTGACAGTTATAGAGTACAAAATCATAAAGAAGCACGATTACAGTACGATTACTTTGAGTTTACCACTGACATATGCTTTTATTCCATTGGATACTCGACTTTAACACTAATACAAAAGAGTTTCTATTACAAAACAAACGACGTTTAGACAGTGTGTAAGTAATATAAACTCTGTTACATTAGTGTTAAAATCGAATATCCAATGGAATAAAAGCATATGTCAGTGGTAAACTCAAAGTAATCGTTTTGTACTAAAACGGATTTAGTATAGAAATTGTACTGCTGTTCTTCTTGTGCGCTGTGACTGTGTCATATCCACCTAGTGACGTCACTTAGAGAATCGTATCCTTAGTACACATTTTCCCGACTATCTTCAAAATTTGTTGCAATTAAAAAAAATGGGTTCCTTTATAATTAATTAAAAAAGGGTGGAGCAGGTCGGACGGGAAAGGCCGGATGGTTTGACCTTGGTGCCGTGTCAGCACTTTCGTTGCCTCCCACTTGGGTCGCACCATCGGAGCGGTCGGAGCTGCGGCCGCGACGGGTGTTCTCAGAAAGCGGGACAAATACTCCGCCTTGACAAATTATGTATTTGTCCCGCTCGCGGTGGAGACGACTGGCTGCTGGGGTTCAGAAGCCAGAACCTTTTTGGTGGAAGTCGGGTGCCGATTGCGAGAGGAGAGGTCATGATCATGACCCTCGTGCCGGGTCCTGTTGCAAAGGTTGTCAATCGCGATTCAACGCGGTAATGCAGCGAGCGTGATGGGCACCTTTGCACCCGTAATGACTCGGGGCGTGTTATTTGACTAAATCAATACCGACATGTGTGTACTATTTATTATTGGTTAAGGAATTATGATTTTGTGCTTTGTTTTTGTCATTTTGTTTATTTTTGAATACATGATATTTAAAATTAAAAAATATGTATCGATTTTATTAGTATACACTTTAGTGTCGGAAACAGAATTACGAGATTTTCTACAGTTTACATGTTGAAATGGGTCATAATTGTTGGTGTGTTGTAAGATACAAAAAGGACGGCACAAATATTTATATATTTTTTCTATATAACATATAGGTCGTAATAAAAAAAACATGTTTAAATAATTAGAACAAAACTTAATTGTTATTTCCTTTGTGTAAAGAATACCCATATGCTTTGTATGACTAACTTTTGTTACACAAAGAACGCGATCGTAATTTTGTTTTCATTAAGCCACTAATTATAAAGGCTAGACGATTGCACTTGCCGCTCTGTTTATTAATGTTGCTGCAATTTACTCCACTGACAACACGAGAACCTGTCATATCCATCTGAGCAAGCCTGTCTCAATGTTTAAATAACTGGAAACGAGTAATATCTATACAATGATTTTTTTTAAATTATTTAAATACCAGAAGGTGTCCGAAACTATTTTTGCAGAGGAGAAAAAGTCATACCTACGTCCCTCACCCTCGTTTTTCTTCAGCGTAGTCGGGTAAAAAGTATTCTATAACCATCTGGAGATACCCAGCTACCCGTGTACCAAAAATAGTTGAAATCCGTTTAGCCGAAAACAATATAATTCGAATTTTGAAAAATGACATTTCTCGAAAAGAGTACTTACCTTACCATACTGTCAAATGATACATTTGTGTCTTTCAGTTTAAGTTTCGCGTTATGTCACACCAAAGTGCCATTAGTGTTTGCTTGCTCTTTCTTACCAATTTTTGTTACCCTCACATGCCGTCCCACCACGAAGTATATATATATATTCAAATCGGGCCATAGTTGTACACTAATTAATCAGATATTATATTAATTCGAATGCAAATATCATCATGAACACAAATTAAACGCTTTATTTTGGAATCTTAGACTTTTATTTTAAACCTATGAGCTGGCCATGAGAATTAGCTATCGTAGTACGTTTCTGCGTAATATTAAAAATGTCGATAGATGGCGCTGTAAACAATATCTGAAACGGCATTTGGTTTCTTAACTTATAGACACGGCGTGTAATTTTATTTCATTGCACAATTTTCAATTAAAAAAAAAGTTAAATAAATAAGCAATTTTTAAAGGATACAAATATAAAAACATTTTTCGTTTAAATAATGCCATGCAAGCATTACCAAAACGCGAAACGTTTTGATTTCAATGAGACAGATGGTCTTAGCCTGTCCAGAAGGACGAATGGAAAAAAAAACAATGAGACAGTGTCAAAACAATAACAATAACGCTGAACCCAGAGTACTTTGTTATAGGTTGGAATCGGGGGGGGGGAGATGACTTTTGTAGTGTAATTTACCAATTGTGTTGTAATTAATATATCTTTAAAACTGATGCTGGCAAAAGTCTTGAACTGCCATTTTTCTTTATATATATATAACAATAACACGCAGAAGTCAGACTGTTATGACGAATATTCCTCTAACAAACAACTAGTTTCGGATTCGGACTACGACAATTGGTACTTACTACATCTACAGCGACGACTTAGCTTTTATTCTGGACTCTTGGCGAAAATTGCACTCACGACAAATTTGGCTTCAAATCCGGCAGTTGCTTTCACGTATGACGACTTGGCTTTCGAAAACGGACTGATAATCAAAAATATGGCTCTAAAACGTAGTGGTTATATTCTCTTTGTATGGCCCCTACGTGCTCGTATTTTCAATGCAGGACCATGGCGGGCCAAAAACCCATGTTCCGTTTTCCATCGACGGCTAGATGGCTCTACATATGGCCGAGTGGGTGTGGTATCATAAGAGCGTGTTATTTATATTGTTAACTTATAATGTGCAAAATATAACAATCTTAATACATCAGTTTATTTTCGTCCCATTTTCAGGGTTCCGTAGCCAAAATGGCAAACACGGAACCCTTATAGATTCGTCAATCTGTCTGTCTGTCCGTCCGTATGTCACAGGCATTTTACTCAATTCTATAAGATATATATTTATGAAATTTGGATCATAGTTGTATTGTGTAAGCCGCTACTAAGTTTGATAGTTAAATAAAATATATATATATTTCTAGGGGGGCTATATTTTTACAGCAAAGATCAATGTGTGGCACATCATTCGACAGATCTTTTAAAACACTAAGGTTTCTAGAAAAAAAATTGATTTAGTGAATATTTTCGGAACTATTCGCTCCGAAAGTAGCAAAAATTGTCCCCTCCCCCCTTCCCTATTTTCTAAACGGTATGTTAAAAAAAGATGAAAAAATTTACAAACATAAAGCTTAATAAATACTTCCAACGAAAATTGTTCTCAACATGATCCGACATACCGATTTTAAGTTATGGCCAAAAAACTGCGCTTCTCAGCAAAAGGACGTAAGTGCCGGGGAGATATGCTCTTTTGTTAGTGTTTTTTTTCATATCGTATTTTTTTCATCTGTAGTGCACTTTTTTGTATAAACAGCTGCACTGCAACCCTACATTGAGCATGGTCCGACATGCTCTTGGTCTTTTTATTTATTTCAATTTACCTTTAGAGTATTTATTGGTTTATTTGTTGGAGTACAGCCAGCATCAGATATATCGTAGTGTAAATATTTCTGAGCAGTCTTAAATTTCAATAAATTCTTAGCTCTACATGTAACCAATAACGTCCCACCCCAGTTTCTCGGAAATACATGAACATAAAATATATAACCCCCTTTTACGGAACAAAGCGCATCATGTGTCAAACGGACGGGACTAAGCTACGCGAGTTGGGACTTTGGCTCGAAGAATTAGTGAAATTAATCGTGTTCGGCGGACTTGCTTTTCGTAGTAGCAGTTCTGCTGTATAAACTTTACAAGTGTTTACGAGTAGTTCACTAACTCTTATAAATATGGATGGTCAAAATACTCAGGAGGAGACGGAAGAAATCATAATTGCCCAGACTGCAGCTGGGGGAGCAGGAAACTCTGCCGCTATAGAGGAGTTCCGATTACATATGTCAACCACTAACATATGTTTGTCGGCTATTTGCATCATCCTTCTCATTGCGGGGAGCTTTGCAGTATACAAGGCTTATCGCCGATGCCACCAAAGGTGGATGCGGGACGAGATACGGATGACCGGGATACGTCGTTCGGTCACTCGGCGCCAATATGAGGGTGCCTCGCTGCACGATACCAGTAGCCAGACGCAGAAAGTGCGTCCACACTTGTATCATTTGCTCGTATCCGATCACCGTGCCGTGGCATGACTGCGTATCGCGCTGCTTGGACGCTCACTGTCGGCGCGCCGATCATGCCGCACTCTTCCGATATAAGTATGTGATAGGCGTAGCAAATGGATTCAAATCAAATCAAATCAAAATATTCTTTATTCAAGTAGGCCTAGTTACAAGCACTTTCGAAATGTCAGTTACATGAGAGTGAATGTTTGCTGGGAGAAATACAATATGATCCAACATTTGCTGCAAGGATTAGGGAAACCCAGAAAAACCTAATCAGATCATTTAACTTAAGTGTAATATTATTGATAAAATCATCATTTTTAAAATTAAAATAATCAATAAGATAAATCCCAAAAGGATTGTCAATAAAAAATAAATAATCTAGAATGTGTCTAGAATAAAATTCTAAATGTCAGAGTATATAAAACAATTAAGATTAAAATAATAATAATACCTTAGGTATTCGTTAAAATAATTATTCATATACCTACATGACGCTATAATTTACATTAATCCCATGCGGCTTCATCATTCATGTAGTCTTGTGTGCTATAATAAGCTTTAGAAAATAATTTTCGTTTCACAATATTTGTACCGGATGACCCCACAATTACAAATATAATATTATATAGACTTAATATAAGACCTGAAATACCTACAAAATTTATAAGTTAATAAAAAGTATGATTTGTTCAATAAATTAATTTCATATCTTTCTATCTAACCCCGATAGAAAGATATGAAATCATTGCCTCGACTTAACAGTTAAAGGAATAATATTCATATGTTCAAGTTAAATATCAATTGTATAAAGCCCATAAGGCGATAAATTACATAGTGGAATGATGTATGTAAACTTTCCACAGGTATTGCACAACATTTGCAACTATACCATAACATTGGTAACTTTCCATGAAAACCCAATATGTTGCACAATAATTGTTAGTTGTAATTCTCAGAAATAAAAAAAATTACCCCCTCCCCAACCAATATACGGCTCGAGTATAAAAGCCAAAGCTAATTCAATTGACAATAACCCCACTATATGTGGCATACGAATGAACACATAAATATACAAATAGTCCCCATGCTATTCATGTCGTAACCACAAGTTATCGGTACTACTTACTAGCCTTTGGAAATACTTACAAGAAATAATCGTCAAGTGAATTAGCTTCAGTCAGATAGATATCATAGTTAAAATAGGAAGCCTAAGTATTGGTTTAGGAACGGGATTTCGATATAAACTGTGACTTTTTATTCTCTACTTCACCTACACTGCTCTTAAAGCTATCGAAAGGGGTTCAGACTGCTTTTACAGTCCTCACTCTGCACAATATTTTTGAATTTACCAATAGACAACTCAGTTATGCTGCTAGGAAGTTTATTATAAAATCTCACACAGTTACCCATGAATGATCTCCTTATTTTATGGAGCCTAGAAGCAGGCACTGCGAGCTTATGCTTATTTCTAGTATTAATATTATGTATATCACAGTTCTTCTTAAAGTATATTTTTATGTACATACATAATATTCTCATAAATGTATTGACAATGCACTGTCATTATATTAATGTCCTTAAACTTATCTCTAAGCGACTCTCTATAGTTCATTTTATATATCGCACTAACAGCCCGCTTCTGCAGAACAAATATTGTATTAATGTCGGAAGCACTGCCCCATAGTAAGATGCCATACGACATAATACTGTGGAAATAACTGATATACACTAATCGAGCCGTTATCACGTCTATTAATTGACGAATCTTACTTACTGCAAAAGCTGCAGAACTCAGTCTATTCGAGAGATTAGCAATATGGGGACCCCATTGGAGCTTAGAATCTAATGTTATACCGAGAAAGACTGTACTATTAACTAGTTCCAGTTCCTCACCTTTGACCATAACGCTTGCTTGCTCGTGTTTTACGTTACTCGTGACAAACTTAACACATTAAGTTTTTTTCTCATTCAACAATAAATTATTTATATTAAACCAATTTACTACTTCACAGATAGCATTGTTTACGTCATTGTAGGATCGTTGATTTCGTACGACTTTGAAAATTAGAGACGTATCGTCTGCAAACAAAACTATCTCATGGTGGGTCTTTACGAGGTGTGGCAAGTCGTTTATATAGATAAGGAACAGGAAAGGTCCCAATATTGATCCCTGCGGCACACCCATAGAGACTAATGACCCCGGTGAACGCTTTCCATTCACGTCAACCCTTTGTATTCTACCATTTAAATAAGACTCTAATAAATTTAGTGCTAATCCTTTAACTCCGTAGTTGTGTAGCTTCCTGATCAGTGTCTCATGATTAACGCAATCGAAGGCCTTAGATAAATCACAGAAGATGCCTAAAGCATCTCGCGATTCCTCCCAGGCATCGAAAATGTGTTTTACGAGCTCAACTCCGGCGTTGAATGTCGAGCGACCCCGCGTAAAACCGAATTGCTTAGTATGCATGAAATTATTCAAATTAAAATGTTTTAACAATTGATATAGAATTAGCTTTTCAAAAATTTTACTAAATGTAGGTAGTACAGATATTGGTCTAAAGTTAGTGGGGTCAGAGGTGCTACCTGATTTAAATAAAGGAGTTATTTTGCTATGTTTCATCAGATCAGGAAACTCACCGCAGTCAACACTGTTATTGAATATATCTGCCAAGTCAGGCGCTATTACTTCTATTAGGGATTTGACAGCATGGACTGAGACCCCCCCCCATAGGTCATTGGTTTTTTTGACATTAATTGATTTAAATGCCTTTACTACATCTGAACGACTGACATGTTCAAAATAAAAGTCCTTACTACATTCTGGGACGTTTTCTTTTAACAACAAAACGGCAGACGAAGGTGATGAATTTAAACACTTTGTTGTGGATACTGGTATATCGGTGAAGAAATTTTCAAATTCTGTTGCTATATCTAAACTAGAATCTATAATTTTGCCATCAATTTTTAATTCTAGATCACTAATTGCGTGCCTTGATCTACCAGTCTCCGAATTAATCACTTTCCAGGTGGTTTTGATAATATTAGAACTATTTTTGATTTTCTGGTATAAATAATTACGTTTGGCAATATGACAATCAATTTTGAATTGTTTCGAATATTGCTTTACGTGTTCTTTAAATTCATCACTCGTATTAAACCGCCGTTCCTCATACATGGCATACAGTGCTTGTCTACGTTTGTGTAAGTCCGCAGTAGCCCATTCGATAAATACTGGTGCACCGCCAGCCACAACCGATTTGGAAGTAAATATTGTATTATAATGTTTCATAAAAGTTGTAAAGAATGAATCATACATGTGATTAGGACTCATTTCAGAAGACAGAACGGGTAGCACCTGAAACAAATGTTGCTTCATTCTTTCCACACGGTCTGTGGTTACCGGTACAAAAGTAATTTGTTATTTCACTATATTTTCCCTGAATATCTCAAATTCCATTAATTGGCCTTAATGATCTGATTCTAATTTACTGATTATACTTTGTTTAGAAGGAGAAATATCAGTGAAAATGTTATCAATACAGGTGGCGCTGGTATCGGTCACCCTAGTAGGTTCCATAAATACGTGGCTTAAACGAAAAAATTTGAATAGATTCAACAATCTAATACTTAGTGTTGAATCTTCCAAAAGATTTACATTGAAATCGCCGCAAATAAGTATTTTTTTACGAGTACGCGATATCTTAAAAAGCACATATTCCATAATAGTTTGAAAAACATCGAAATTACATAATGGCGGCCTATACACACAAACTACAATAAATTGCTCTGCGTCCGTTCAACAGACAAGGATACAATGTCCTTACGTTCCTTAAATTTCAATTGACTATTTAATATAATTAACGACCCTCCATGTATGGAACTAAGTCTGGTGAACGAACTACGCACCTGGTGATTATTGAATTGGGGCATTATCTCATTGCAAGTTAGCCAGTGTTCAGTTATACATAAGATATCAATATTATAGGCATTTAAAAATAATTCAATCTGCAAATCTTTCCCTCTAATACACTGAATATTTTGATGAACCAGGTGGATATACTTTTCATTGCCAGAAAAGGATTTCTCCATTGTCTCATCACTTAGTTTAAATTATTACACATAACAACATTAATGTCGGACTGCTCAATAGAAGCAGAGTTATGTACCAAATTCTTGGTAGAAATGTCAATTAAATAGGCTAGTGACAAAACTATTTGTCGTTTGCAATAATTGGAAAGGTAAAACTTACCTTTTGTCAAAAAATAATGATTATTAACATATTTGTTAGCGTCTACTATTCTAAACTTACTACTATATATATAAAAAAAAATTACTACTATATGTACAAAGATTATATAAAGATGTATTTAAAATATATCTTGTATCATTTTCAGATTTTGTCAATTGTTTACAATAGGGAAAAGTGAACATAATAATTTCCTGAACTATAATTGTGTTCAAAGTTTCATAAAATTTAATTAAATCATTCTTGTTCACTTTACCCCTGTTTCCCAAAAGAATAAGCAGTGTTGTCTTGGAATTAATATTACTGTCTTTTAGAATTTGGTTTGAAATATTGTCAAGGCTACTATAAGGCAAACAATTGCTACTTACACTATGTCCCTTTAAGTATGAGTTTAACAGTGGGCCCATACCACTTCCCATCTCATCACAGTACATGATAACCTTAGGTTTAGGTGTGCTTGGTGCGGTGTGGAAGGAACTTTCTCTTTTCTGGCAAACTGGCACACAGAGAGGATGGTTCTAGTACACTAGTCGACAGATTACCACTTGCCTGCTTACATAAACAGGAGTGATTATTTGTCAGGGACTCAAACCGTTCTGAGTTATAATTTATTTGTGATATTAAATCATCCATGGCTAGTGAGTATTCTTGAATAACTTTTTTTGAGCTCTCATTAATTGTGTCTAATGATTTAATTTAATCCTCTAAGCTTTGAATTTTTAACTTTAATGTCTGTATGTCAGTTTCATATTTTAACCTACTATTTTGTAACTGTATAGAATACATATCTAACTTATCCACTTTTTCGATTCCACGATTTCGAGCGATCGGATCGGCGCAACGTCCAAACGCGTGATCGTGACATGCGATCATGCCACGCGACGATGATCTGATACGGGCAAATGATACAAATGTGGACGCACCTTAAGGTGCTATAAGTGAGTGAGTGCGTTTCTTTTTTTTTACTTTTTCCTGTGTTCTCGGTATTAATGCGTTTTATTATGCTCGTCAATTACAGACAATAAATTTGTGCCAATATGTCATGGCAGATAGATTAAAAGAAATAGATAAAGAACTATTAATAATCATAATTATAATCTTATCATAACACATGTATAATGTATTAACTAACAATTAGCACGCAAGGTATTCTGTTAGTGCTAATTATGTAACTTGTATAAATAATAATAATAATAAAAGACATTTATTCACTTTTTGCATAGGTACATAATTGGGTTTTGAATTATATATGGTGAGGTACAGAAGAATGCAAAACAATGAAAGGGAAGGTGGCTCAGCTTATGTCAATGCCAAGAGCCCACAAGGACAATTGGTCACCGACGCTGTTATTCTGCCACCCCCGTGACTAAATAACTAAATACATTTTGGATGACTATCATGTGCCATGCGATTGTTTTGGAAGATCCAACAGACATGCCTTACAACGGTTTTTAAATACCTCCAGGGACTTGCTATTTCTTACAGGCGGAGGCAAGTTATTCCAGCACTTAGAGGCTAAATAAATAAATAAATAAACACATACTGTAGAGTAGACCATTTCCCATTATGTCAGTATAAGAGAACAAATAAGTAGCGACATGCGAACTTGGCCACACACTTGTCGCGTGTTGATAAGTATACCTATTTATCTCTTATCTTAAAAGATAAGCGAAATATAAATCGAATTTAAATGTGCGGTAACTATTATAATACCTTTAGATTAAGGGCTTATTGTTTATGCTACTCGTATTACTAGCCTAGGAAAGAAACACAGCTCGTGTTATGTTCCGATACTTAAGGTACATAAATTATGTTTCACCTACCTCCAGAGAAAAGACAGGGATAGGATATTTCATTAAACAAGAATTAAAAATATTTAAACTGTTCTAATATAATATAGAAAAAACCGGCCAAGTACGAGTCGGACTCGCGCACCGAGGTTTCCGTACAAAATATACGCTACAAAAGGCAGTATGTATGAAATCCAGTGTTAGCAGAGCCCTACTCCTAAGCAAAATGTATGCGGTGCTCGATCATTTTATATTGGTTACTGATATAGACAGACAGACATAAAAAATAGTTTTTCAGTTTTTTTTTTGTTGATTGTGCTATAAGAGCTTCCTTCATACCAAATTTCAAGTTTCTAGAACAACTGGAAGTACCCTATCAATTTCAAAAAGTGTCAAAATATACGTTTTTGCGGCATAATCGGGCGTATCTTTTTTTACGTAAACTTAGAAGTCTCATTTTTACACAGCTTCAAGGGACCGTAGACCTGAGTATATACTTTTAATTTCAACTCCGCTCGTTGCTAATATTGTCCTGTTCTTAAATATATATTTATTAACAATGCACCTTGTTTTCTAGATCTGACCTAGTTAGGTATTTAGATTTTTTAAAAGCCTATGTTTACAAATTAATTTGATGCCAATATCACTGAAAATGCATTTATTGGTCTAATTCTGGAACAGATCGTATTAATTACTTACTCGTTAAAATTTGCCTCTACATACGCGCGTTAATAATATTGACGACCGGTTTGGCTCAGCGGTAGGGTGTGTACGATCGTCAACTCTGCTTGCGTATCGCACGATATTACGATCGTGGGTTCAAATTCCGATAAGGGCAAATATTTGTGTAACGAGCATAAATATTCGCTCCCGAGACTTGGATGTCTTATTTATAAAAATGATAATTTGTGCATATTTTTTTCATACCTTCAATAAAGTATTCCTTAAATAAACCTCCTAACATAAGCTACTTAATTAGTAGCAGTTCGGCCTTAGCGCTTCGCCGGCCGCTGCCGCGGCACGCTCGCTTCGCTCGCTCGGCACGCGAGATGTTGTGGTTGCAGAACTAACATAACCTAACCTAGTTTTCCCAACCAACGTTTATATGCGACTAAAGAGGCACATTGTCATTTAAATATTAACTACATTATAGGGATTATATTATATTTCGTTCTTATATCATTTAATTATTCTATGAAAACAGTATTCTATATAAAGTCCGTTATATCAAATGCTAATTATAGTAAATAATAATCTACTAAATGTTTTTATAATAAATAATTAATATTTCAAATGTAGATTCTATGAAAAGTTATTATATCATTAGAATAGTAGATATATCATTAATTGTTATATCGATTGAAATTATATTAAATGTTGTTCGATAGAGTGAAGCGCACCCGTGTTCAGTCCGTTTGAGGCCACTCTCTATCAGATGACGGCATATCTACCCTTAAAAGTTTTCAGACATTTCAGTATGTAACGAAATCTAAAAATTTCGTCATATATACGAGTGAAAAAAATAGCACGATTAGATTAGACAAAGATATCTGAGAACATTCCAGAAGGGTGTGACAAAGACAACACGATTAAGGCAAAGATAGCAGTACACGAACATTCGAGAACAAAGTGAGAGAAGGAGTACAACTGGAGTGTTAAAGATTCCCCGGCAAGCTCGGTTTTTCATACAAACGTAGTTATGCTCTCATTTTAAAACCACTACCTAGTTTGCTCTGAAACTTTGCACTTAGAATAAGTTAAAGTATATCCAGGTCTCTAATTAGTTTATGTAGTTTATGTAGTTTCAAATGCAATAGTAAAAAATATACAGCGAATAATATTTTTTTCATTCAAAACTTGTTTTTGCTGTATTTCGTTTGTTTTATAAACTGGACCCATAAAAACTAATTACAGACCTTGATATACCTCATGTCATTGTATATGCAAAGTTTCGTTATAATCCAACACGTAGTTTCAAAATGGGAACGAAGACGAAACTCTTTGTATGGGAAGGTGAAATTCGGCCGAGCTTGCCGGGGACTCTTAAAAGTTTTTAAATGTTCTAAACAGTGTTTCAAGTGTTTTAACGTTCCGTAAATGTGGAAATAAATTCTATTCTTATTCATCGGTTTAAATAGTGCGTTTCAATCGAACCCACAGCCCTAGATCGTCACAATACAAGGACACACAAACGAAGCGACATATTAAGTATACCTATCTAGTTATCGAAGATATTTTATTATTGCATATTTCTCAGCAGTATTTGTTCGGACTTCATCCGATAAGCACGCGACGATGGCCAAAGACATACAAGGAACCACCGTAGTGGTCACAGGCGGCGCCAGTGGTATCGGGTTCGCGATTGCCGACTCGTTCCTCCAGCACGGCGCGCGGCTCGCCATCCTCCTCGACCTTAACGAAATCCATGCCGCCGAGGCAGCCAAAAACTTGAACACCAAGCACGGCCACAATAAAGCTGCGTTCATCAAGTGCGACGTCACTAAGGACCTAGAAAAAGTCACGAAAACTATTCTCGACACTTATAAAACGGTGGACGTTCTCGTAAACAGCGCCGGTATAGTGAACGAACGGAATCCGAAGAAGGTGATCGAGTTAAACGTCACAGCAGTTATAGAGTGGTCATTAAAGTACTTGGAAATAATGCGAAGCGATCGCGGCGGAAAAGGCGGGACCATCGTGAACGTGTCGTCCATATACGGATTTATGGTGGATCCGTATTTACCTACGTACAAGGCTTCTAAATATGCCGTTTTAGGCTTCACGAGAAGTAAAGGGCACGAGTATAATTTTAAGAAGACTGGCGTGAGACTGTTCGCCATCTGTCCAGGGATTACTAATACGAATCTGGTTACTGATTACAAGACTTGGGAAGAGGAGGAGAATCGGGAGGACTTCGTGGCGTTGTACGAGGGATTGCCGTGGCAGGATGGGGCGAAGGTGGGGCAGGGGACGGTGGAAGTGTTCAGGAAGGCTGAGAGCGGAACGGCGTGGTTGATTCAGGGCGACGATCCCATTGCTGAGGTTTAGAGTTGATGTTTTTGCACTATGACCGAAATTTAAGGTTACAAGTCGCCCCCTTTAGGCACACGTAGGTACTGAATATGCTCTGAAGACACGGTTACTAGAGTGTTATAATATAAGTATATATGCCTCATATTGTCTCCTGTTTCCACGAATATTACTCATTGAAATAATTATTTATTTAAATTTATTGCACAAAAGAAAAACTTATCGTCCAAAATGCGGACTTGATGCCATAGGGCATTCTCTATCAGACAAACTTAAGATACAGCAGATGAATAGGGATGTCAAATAAAAATAAAATTTTGATGCAAAATGGTAGTTTTTATGATAGAAGTCCAAAAAAAAATTTGATAAAATAAAATAAAAAATTAAAAAAAATATTATCTGACAATGCCACTGAATGACCCATGAAAAGTTTGGTAACTTTTGTTATGAAACCCGTTTCGATAAACGCAAGTTTTCACATAGCTGCTGCCGCCTACAAGGTAGGAACGTGTGACGTCACAGTTCCTCGGCTTTAGTATGGAGCGTTTTTTGGGAAGGACCATAAATGTGATTTTATCATTATTGTATCTCGGCGAGTTTTTATGAGATTGAGGTAGATTTTTCACCAATATTTCGATTAGTGAAAATAAAAAAGTTGTCAACATCCCTATTGTGGGCAGTACAACTAATTGGCAGACGGAGACAGGGGTAAAAGATAACAAATTAAACGGATTACATTTTAAGGAATTATATGATTAACATCTGGAACTCAAATGAGGTAATAATTACGCGATATAATCCGTTTAAATTATTTTATATAGATATGTATGCCTACTAGTTATATGACACCTAAGCATTCAACATAATATCTGTTAGCGTCTGCAGCAAATAAAGCTCATTGCATAAACAAATAAATACATTATCTTTTATCTTTGATGTATTATTTCATAAAACTGTTTATAAGAAGTGCGATAAATCCAGCAGGTATCTTAACTTGATATAAATTTATCGCAAGTCATATAATACGTACTTATCTATCTATACTATTATAAAGTTGTAAAAATGAAATGTCTGTACATTGAAGATATTTTCAAAAAAATGATTGTTACGGACTATTTGAAGGTCACTGAATCGAATTTTTATTTGTATGTTTGTGTGTTTGTATGTGTCGTTGTAGCTTCATCACGCCAAATCGGCTGAACAGATTTCAACTATTTTTTGGTACACGGGTAACTGGGTAGGTATCTCCAGATGGTTATAGAATACTTTTTACCCGATTACGCTGTCGAAAAAAAGAGGGGTTACGACTTTTTTTCCACCGCGAACGAAATTGCGTCTTCTAGTTAATTATAAAGTTGTAAATATTAAATGTCTGTACATTAAAGATATTTAAAAAAATATATTTGGAGACCACTGAATCAAAAATATTTTTATTTTTATTTTCGTATCTCGGATATTTTTATAGTCGATTAAAAAGTATCCTATAACCATTTGGAGATACCCAGCTACCCGCGTACGAAAAATTGCTGAAATCCGTTTAGCCGATTTGGCGTGATGAAGCCACAACGATACATACAAACATTTCATTTTTGCAACTTTATAATAGTATAGACATGTGTCTTCGAAATAGCTGCTACTACATGGCGTTACGATTCCTATAATAGTATACATAGATATAGATATATATCTATGTATACTATTATAAACTTGTAAAAATTAAATGTTTCTATGTATCGCGGCTTCATCATGCCAAATCGGCTAAACGGATTTCAACATTTTTTGGTACACGGGTATCTGGGTATCTCCAGATGGTTATAGGATACGTTTTACCCGACTATGTTAAAGAAAAAAAGAGGGGTTATGTTATGACTTTTTCTCCTCCGCGAACGAAGTTCTCCTCCGCCTTCTAGTACTATTATAAAGTTGTAAAAATGAGATGTCTGTATATTGAATATATTTTCAAAAAAATAAATTGCAACGGTCTATTTGGAGATCACTAAATCGAAAAATATTTTTTTCGGATTTTTTGTATGTTCTTATGTGTCGTCGTGGCTTCATCACGCCAAATCGGCTAAACAGATCTCAACTATTTTTGGCGCACGGGTAGCTGGGTATGCACAGATAGTTATAGGATACTTTTTACCCGACTGCGCTGTCGAAAAAAAGAGGGTGTGGGAAATAACTAGGATTAGGAAATGATTAATTGTGTAAACTTAGTTATAAGAGATAAATCAATATTATTTCGCTATTTTTAATCATAATTATTTTTATTTCATTTACTACTCTGTGTCATATATTTTTTACCCTGTTTTATAAAATACGTGTTATGTTGTTTTATAGTATTAAGAAATTAATATAACTGTGTATATCATTCTATTGTAAAACATGATGAATAAAGAATATCTTTTGTCGCATTTATTAATTCGCCTGCATCAGCCGATAAGCCGCTAATTCAGGCCCTAGTATGTGGGAATAATAAGTGGCCATTTTGGTAGCAACAGTCAGTCTTATACTACACTCAGAGTCTTATACACTCAGTCATCTACTCTACTCTCTTGCGGCTATATTAGCTGATTATGGCTAATTAGCAAATACTTACCATGAAGAAATAAGTATTTTATTTTAAATCAAGAAAGAAGTAGTCCAATACAGTCCACACATTCAACAATGGTACTTCGAGAGCCGGATCAATGAAGCAGAGGTGCGCAAGATAAATAGAAGATCGAAGCATTTCCCGTTTCAACGAGTCAGCAAGAGCCTGTACGTCGTGCACCATACTGTGAAGCCACCAGCTTCCCCCCGTGCGGCGTGCATCATTTTTGCCTCTTGTAGCCCTCGGGCTTTTGTCTCTTGACGGGGTTCGGGCTAGTCTCGACTCCGGGGAACTTATGAAGCTTCGGTTTCTGTTCCTTCATACGGCGACCCTCTAAACGATTCGCCTTTTACTCTGGCATGGTCCAGACGCTCGCTCTCTGTTAACACGGATTGCGCAGCACCCCTGAGTGAGTATTATCACTGGAAGAAAGAAGAAAGAAGACGTAGGGATTTAGGTCCCCGGGCGTTGCTTGAGCGTCAAGTGCCGGTAGCGCTCGCGTAGGGCAATTAGGTGTTAGGTTGTGTTTCCCCCCATTCCCCGCGTGTGTGTAAAATGTCGACCAACGAAGAGGTAGGTCGTATCGTGCGTCAGACGCGTTCGCGCACATATGAAGAAACGCCACCTTCCGGTCAGACAACAAGTGAGGAAACTAATACATGGAGCAGGGAACTGGGAGAGAATAGGATTGGTAGTAGTAGCCACCTAGGGAACGAATCGACACATCCCGCGAACGTTATTCATTCTAACGGTGCCGCGCCACCGACCGCGAACCCGCCGTTAGCTCAAGACCCCGTAGGCCGTCATAGTAGGAGTGCGTCGGGTACTGTGGTAAACGCGCCAATTGTTAATGTAAATCAGCAGCTTTCCGTTTTGATTGCCGAATTGGATTTTCATAACGCAGAATTAGAGCAGGCTAGATGTAGGTCGATCGCGGCTAAAAGTAGGTTGGAAATTGCTAGGATGGAAGCGTCCAACAATTCAGTGCCCACGTTCGATCAGACAGTGCCTAGAAACGCGCGTGTGTTAGGATGGGTAGAACAGCAAAGACAGAGTGAACCATCCGGTGCAGGAAATAGAGTCAAATCTCGCGCCTATGAACGTACCGCGTACGAGTTTCGAAAATAGGGATTTCGAGCTGTTATCCAGTCAAGTGGTAGAGGCAGTTAATCGTAGTAAGAGCACGCCAGTTATTCAAAGACACGTGCCAGAATTAACTCCTTTCGATGGCAATATCGCCGAGTGGATAGCATTTCGATCGGAATTTACGGACAGCGCGCCTCTATTTTCCAATATCAGTAGCATAGGTAGATTACGTAGGGCTTTACGCGGAGAAGCGAAAATAGCCGTAAAATCTATCATGTACACCGTGTCGGATCCGTTAGAGATAATCGAAGCGTTAGAGAGGCATTTCGGTAACCCGGAGGAAATAGTCTTGGCGGAGATACATAACGTAAAAAAAATGCAACGCTTAGCGGAAGATAACAGTAATATAACCACTTTCGCGGGAACCGTAGCTAACGTAGTTTCCACCATAAAAGCGCTCCACCAAGACGAATTTCTCTATTCGCCCGAGTTAGTGAATAAAATCGTTGACAAACTGAATCTGATCGTGCGATATGAATGAAATAAATATAGGTCTTCGAACAAGGGGACGCCGGGTTTAGTAGCCATGTCTCAGTTTTTAAATGAGATAAGTGTAGCTACCCGAAAAACTCCGGTCGTCAACGAGTTCGGTCCTCGATAAATTTTATATCGGAAACCGCTTGCGATTCACCACCGCGCATGCGCGGCGGAGAAGCAAGAGCGCGTCAGCCGTCTCGATCGCACGCCTCAGGCCATAATTACGAGTCATCAGATTCTGATTGCGATGATTTTATCCCGCGAACGGTAGCTCAAGTAAACGTTAAAACACAGAAAAATAGGAATAATGCGCCTATTAATAAAAAAAACCCCAAAAAAAATCATATTTTAAGCAAATGCGCTGATTTCGCTAGCTTAACTATAGAAAAAAGATGGGAAACGGTCAGAACACATAAACTGTGTTTTAGGTGCCTGGAATCTAACCATAGGCGTCCCGTAAAGTGTAAATACGTACCTTGCGGTTTTAATCAGTGCGAATCAGGTCATCATAAAATGTTACACGGATTGATGCTTAACACGACTCCATCGCGAAAAAATAATACCGGGTTAGTAAATCATGTACGTAGTGCAGACACCTACCTGAAAATAATTCCGGTAGAGTTGTCAGGGCCCTTAGGGTCTGTACAAACTACAGCTCTTTTAGACGATGGCAGTTCAATTTCGCTAATTGAGAGGCATGTAGCTGATTTGGTATCGCCTCGTGGTAACGCAGAGACCCTATCGATTGAGGGTGTCGGCGGTAACATATTGTCGGAAAAAGAGTCGTGCAAAATTAGTTTCAATATCCGTGGAGCATGCAGTAGGAATTTAATAAAAATGTCCGCGTACACAATAGATAAATTAAATCTCGCTACTCAGGCGGTATCTCGCGATTTGGTAAGAAAATGCGAACATTTACACGATATCGAAGATGAGCTATGTTATGAGCAAACGTCACCTACAATGATTATAGGTCAGGATCACTGGGATCTTTTAGTGCCTCGCCGCATTTTAAGCGGAGACAAAGGCCTCTCCGTTGCATCTCTGACAAAGTTAGGATGGTCGCTCCACGGTAGCCATGACGTACCTAGTGACCGTACTTTCGTCGTAAATCATTTACATACCGCGAAAATCACAAAGCACGAGATATCTGACTTGACCAAGTCATTAGGAGTAAAAAATCGCCCTCCTAAATCCGATTCTGAACCACGCGCAATAGAAATCTCAGACTTAACTTGCGATAAGTCGGAAAATAAGGAGAGATATCGCGTCGGTTTTGAGGGAAAATCGGAAAAAACTTCGCCCGCGCCGATCAAAGTATTAGACAGGGACGGGGATAGTCAACGTTTCCTATGGAGGGAGGGGGACAGGCAGAGTGAATCCACTGAATTTGAAATGAAAAGGCCCTTTTTTAAGCCTGTTTCATCGCCTTCCACTGCCCTGAATTTGGAAAATAGGAAAGCTGACTATCTCAGTGATAGGTACCCTATAGCCAAAGATACGATGGCCAACAAATCTGACTGGCAAATCGATAAATCTAATAAGAATCCAATTCCCACCACGGGAGAGGAGCGTAGCGCGAAAAAGGTCGTAACCGCCGTTACTGTAGATAGGCCGCTTAAGTCCTTTTCGTATTTACCTAAGATAGAACGTTTTTCGAAATACACGCGTTTAATTAGGGCTACTGCTACCACCCTACTAGCTGCTGAGGTTTTTAAGTCCAAAATGCTCAATAGAAAAATTGAAACTGAAATGAACAATAACCACTAGAAAATGGCCGAGTTATTAAATATTCAACGCAGTCAACGGGCATATTTCGACGAGGAAATGAAACTCATCGAGGCTGGACGACAAATACCCAAGAAGTCTGCACTCAGCAAGCTCGCCGTGAAGATGGACCGCCACGGAACTCTACTGCTGGACGGGAGAATCGACAGAGAAAAAGCCACGCCGATACTTCACGCCAAAGAAGACTTCACTCGCCTCCTGATCGCTCACTATCACGCTATGTTCAATCACGGTAACCACTCCACTGTGATGAACGAGATAAACCAACATTTTTACGTGATAGAATTGCGAGGTGCTCTGAGATTTATAAGCAACAGATGCCAATGGTGTCGTGTCAGAAGGGGGTCACCCTCTAAGGCTCCTTTCGGCGATATACCTAAAGAAAGGCTAACTGTAAATCAACCTGCTTTTACCGCCACAGCCTGCGATTTATTCGGGCCTATGACTATCACAGTCGGACGAAGACACGAGAAGCGATGGGGAGTCCTGTATACGTGCCTAACCACAAGGGCCGTACATCTTGAGCTAGTGAACTCCTTATCTGGTTCGGCTATGATCATGTCACTCAGAAGAATGATGGCGCGACGTGGCACTCCATCAATCATTTTTTCGGACAACGCTACAAACTTTTATGGAAGCGAACGTGAGATCAGTGACGCCATGAATAGCGCAACCAGTGATCTGCTAGAATACGCTAGGCAGCGTCAGATTATTTGGAAGAAGATCCCACCAGGTAACCCTTCCGCCGGCGGCGCATGGGAGAGGCTCGTAGGCTCAGTAAAAACCGCCCTACGAGCTACCCTTAATGAAAAGCACCCCCACGAAGAAGTGCTTCACACCCTGCTTTTAGAGGCCGAGCACGTAATTAACTCGCGACCTCTCACGCCGGTTATGCTAAACGAAGAAAAAGAAGCTCTCACACCGAACCATTTTCTTATCGGCCGCTCTAATGCCATGTCACCATTCGGCTCATTTTCCGACGTCGTTCTTACTTCAAGCTCATGGAAAACAGCGCAGCGACTAGCCGATCATTTTTGGCAAAGATGGATCAAAGAATACCGCCCGTCGCTGAGAGCTAGATCCAATAGCGCCCACGACAACGTGAAAGAAGGCGACATAGTGCTCATAATGGACAGTACAATGCCCAGAGGTACCTGGCCAAGAGGTGAGGTAGTCAAAGTCTACCCACGTCCAGACGGCAAAGTCCGAGTCACTGAAGTACGCACAGCAGCGGGATCCATCCGTCGTCCAGCCTCCAGACTCATTGTTATTTCCTAGAAACCAAGAGAATGGTGTTTGCACACGCGGGGGATATTGTGGGAAATAACTAGGATTAGGAAATGATTAATTGTGTAAACTTAGTTATAAGAGATAAATCAATATTATTTCGCTATTTTTAATCATAATTATTTTTATTTCATTTACTACTCTGTGTCATATATTTTTTACCCTGTTTTATAAAATACGTGTTATGTTGTTTTATAGTATTAAGAAATTAATATAACTGTGTATATCATTCTATTGTAAAACATGATGAATAAAGAATATCTTTTGTCGCATTTATTAATTCGCCTGCATCAGCCGATAAGCCGCTAATTCAGGCCCTAGTATGTGGGAATAATAAGTGGCCATTTTGGTAGCCACAGTCAGTCTTATACTACACTCAGAGTCTTATACACTCAGTCATCTACTCTACTCTCTTGCGGCTATATTAGCTGATTATGGCTCGTAATTAGCAAATACTTACCATGAAGAAATAAGTATTTTATTTTAAATCAAGAAAGAAGTAGTCCAATACAGTCCACACATTCAACAGAGGGGTTACGACTTTTCACCTCCGCGAACGAAGTTTCTAGTTTTTGATAAAAAACGCTTCGTTGTCATCACATTTTTATTGTTCCGCTGTCCCTCTTAGGGGCTGTTCATAAATTACGTCATCTTTTTTTGACGATTGTTGACCCCCCCCCCCAAATCATCCAACCATCATAATTCGAATGAACTCGAACTTCGAACTACCAAATAAAATGATGTCATTTCCAAAAAGTACGTTTTACAACAGTTTATAGAAACACAAATTTCATTCCCTTTTTTACTTAGCAAGCACTTTTTATAGTTGCGAAAGATGATGTCATCTTGGGACTGCCCCCCCCCCCTTCCTCCGTCATGCTACCATCATCCGATGTCTAGACCCCCCCAAATTTCAAATGACGTAATATATGAACAGCCCCTTACTCTCTATTTGAGCGATATTTGAATGAGCGAGACGGCACACCGCTATGAAAGTTACCATGCTAGGGGTCACCTGCACGTGCGATTTTATTAAGTCGTGAAAAAAAATCGTACCTTTTAATCTTGTTTTGTAACAAATGTAAGTATGATCTAAGTTCTGAATTCTGAATCTATCATGCTGTTTAGGCTGCATCTGCAGACCGAGGTAAAGAAATAAAGGTAAAAAAATACTTACTTACATACACTCGAAAAACAATCACGCAATCGGGTACAAATTAAACAGACTTCAAACATTAATTGAAAATGGAAAAGTAATACTTTCTACATCATACGGTCGGCAAAGCAATTTGTCTAGGTACCCCTTTTGGCTCTATTTCATGTGTATTAGGTTTAAAAGTGATACTAGTAGACTAATTTCTTGGCCGACTGCACCTATGTAAAAAGTTATTACAAGGTAGAACTTATTAGTTTTCCTTTTTCAATTAGTTACTTACTTATTTGGTTAAGTGGGTTCATTTTATAGGGTTCCGTAGCCAAATGGCAAAAAAGGAACCCTTATGTATTCGTCATGTCTGTATGTCTGTCTGTCCGTCCGTATGTCACAGGCATTTTACTCAAAAACTATAAGATGTATATTGATGAAATTTGGAGCATAGGTGTCTTGTGTAAGCCGCTACTTAGTTTGATAGTTAAATAAAAATATATATATATTTCTAGGGGGGGCACTCCATACATCTAACAGAAACTGAAAAAAAAAACAGCAATTATCAATGTTTAGCACATAATTTGGCAGTTGAAAGATACCTCATCCAAAAAAAATTAAATCAAATCATTCGTTTCTGAGAAATACGTATAAAAAACATATATTTCATAAGTACATTACATAAATACATTTATGAAATTTGCCAATCTTACATATGCAAATTTGCGATAATTTTAATAATATATACTTACAGGATTAGTTAATAGCCTTATTTTCGAAGTGATTTTACGTGGTCACGTAAAAATATAGCTGTTTGATTCTACATTCGTCATACCTATAAAAAAAGCTTTTAAAAATATAGTGCTGAGTCGAAAAGCTAACATCCTACCCGTCACTGTCAGATTAATCTCACAATTTTGAGGTTATGATTCTTACTGTACAAAATACCAAACAGAATCTAAAATTACAAGAGTCAAAACCATTACAATCATGCTGAGCGCAATTAGAAGTACGTTACGTGTTCCCGTGAACAGCGTTGTGCGGATGTTCCAAACATCCGTGCCCTTGGAGACAGAGAAATTCAACCACAAAAGGATACCAGCAAGCGACGAAGGAGTCCAAGGCGAAAGGATCGTGGACTTGGACGCTGTGCTTAAACAGTACGTCATTAAATCATGTATTATCACTAATCTACCCGTTTCTGTTGTTATCTGTTTCATACCATTTTTTTTCTATTTATTTGAGTTTTTAGTCAAGCCCCCATACATCTTAACATCATTCCCCTCTCTCATCCTTACTTACTCGTGTGCTGCTTTATACTGTCGCTTTAATAATGTGCAGCATTCCTATAAATAAATGCTAGTTTCTTTTACTTTTATTTTTTATTTCTTATTATCTTATCTTTATTTTCCGAGTAAAAACATCTAAAATAATGTTTTTGTTAGTTCTAAAACTAGGAGGTCTATCAACACAAACAAGAGACCTAAAGAATAATATTTGTATTCTACCCATTTACTAAATAAAACTTTGTTGCCCAATTAAATAACCAAATGATCCTTTCAGAAAACAAAACATATTCCCAACCCTGGATTCAGACAACCAGTTATTTGACGGAACACCCTACAAGCAGCTGCCGATTTGCAACATCCGTGTGAGCCACAACAACACCATAGTCACCATGACGGACCACTTGGGGGCCGTGAAGATCATCAAGTCCTGCGGCATGGAAGGTTTCAAGAACACTAAGAAAGGGACCAATATTGCTGCGCAGACCACAGCTATTAGTTTGGCCACTGTAAGTTAAGTGGCAGAAGTTGACACTTAGGTGTTAGGCTGGAATTACATTGTAATTTATTTATCATATAGCTATTATTTAATCATTCTTAGTTTTTACATATTACACCTAAGCCTAAGATCATATATAAACTTCATACTTAATCAAGAGGGATATTGATTCAAGCACATTTTCCATTGCTATGAGTGCAATTGTATTAATTGTTTTAAAGATCATGGATAGCAAGGCGATCAGAGAGTGGACAGTCCATAAGACCTTACTTACAACTTAAATTGGGAAATGTAGTCTTACAAAATATACCTCTGGATTGATGGCCCGGTTCTTTTTGAGGTTAGGCATGTATATGATCATAATTGTATGCTTACTGTCAAACAGGATCCCTTATCTATGATCATACGGAATATGAATTGTATGTTGTTATTATACCACCATAGGTTCTTCATATTTAAATGACTCCTACATCTACAAACATATTTCTATGATAGTCTAATACTGGCCCTATAATGATGAGGAGAGTGGTGTGATCACTGGCAACTAGGACCTACTTATCTACATCATTATTATCTTAATTTTCAATAAAACTATTTACTATTTAATTTTTGCTACTTTATAATTATAATAGTATATAGAATGTATACTTACAAATCCCTTTAATAAAATGACATTCAGGTAAACATCCAATGTTAGACACCATAGTTCCAATCATTGACACCCTGCTGCATTAAACTTGAAGGTACCAACTAATGGGACAGTGTCAAACAGCATCATTTACCTGATATTATTTTGTTTTGAATTTTAACAATTTTGTTTTCAGAAAGCTATTGACAGAGGCTACAAGACAATCAGGGTGAGAGTGAGAGGATTGGGACCAGGCAGACTGGTAAGATTCATTATTGGGCATTTCTTCAAATGTTTCAACCGCATTATAATGCAACCACCAAAGTCATTGCCGGGATCCGTGAGATTGGACGTTTTTTAGCTATATAGTTATTGGCGGTGATTTCTGCCTAATAACGAAGAAAAACATGCTGATCTCACGAGATCTCGGCACTAATGCGGCCACCGAAGTCAGAGTGGTAGAAACGCATGTGAGCACAATTGATTGTCATATTTAACCAACACACTATGTCACAGAAAAGCCAAGGAATATCATCCTTTAATCTGAATGCCCTATTCAGGTTCTGTTAAATAAATCTGCTTGTCGAACTCGCTCGCACTAAGGTTGATGATACCAGACATATCCTTACAATTACTGGAAGTGTTATTTTTCCAATCAATTTCAGATCCATAGTATGTATAACCCATACTCAAATTCAGCCTATGTTTAACCCCTAACGAAAAAAATGGGTATTTATTATAATTTAATGTATCTGTACATCTCTGTATCGGGTGCATCTATCTGAAGCAAGTTCCATTCTTTGAATTATGATTTGAACTAGCGATTAATCAAGAAAATTGATTTTGTCATTTGAAGACCACCAGCCTTTTTTAGGTGTCTAGTATCAATTTCATATCTCTAGGATACTATGGTTATTTTCTTGTTATTTCAGGCTGCAGTAAAAGGTCTACAAATGGGGGGTCTACAGATTGTGTCAATAACGGACTCCACCCCGGTGTCCTGGAACCCCCCGCGGCCGAGGAAAGCTAGGCGACTGTAACTTAGCTCATTTCTAACTTAGCTTACTTTGTAGTTGATATATATTGAATGTTTTGGTTAAAATAAAAAACTTTTTAAAACTCTATGATTTATATTTACAATCTTACATATATTTATATGTGAACACTTCTTGTTCAGTTCCATAAGGAGCAGAAGAACCCACTGTCATAAAGATTCATTAATTTGCAGCTACATTACTGGCAACACTGATGAAAGATCCAAGTTTTTAATCCAACTATGTATAATTATTATACTTTATGCCTAACGCATAATTGAGTCTGTTTCTGAGGTATCGGGGCGGTACGGGAGGGGTAACAAAGTGACGTATATGTGTATTCGCTGGGTGCGAAGTACTAGGTGGGGGTAATGTAATCGATCGCAGCGCTCATAGTGGCCAAAAGTAAAACTAATGTTGGCACTGTTATCTGTCATATCTCAAAGAATCTGTTTAGACTTGGTTACCTAATTTGAATAAACCCGGTCCTTAAAATAATGCTCATTTCGATCTGAAAACGATATTCAATTTATCACTAGGGATACAAGAACAATCATATATGTTTATTATTATTGAATGAAACCATTAAAGTAGCTTTAGCTTCTTGTTTTTCAGTAAAACTACACTTAAAAATTAAGTAAACAAACCCTAACATATTCAAAATAAAACACATTTTTTGAATCAATTTTACCTACCCCATTTCATTTGAATGACGAAAATTTTCACAACCCTTTCTCCACCCAAATTAAGGTATCGCAGTTATTTTGGAAATTAATTAATAGATCATTTTGGATTATAATAATAATATGTCACAACGTCGCGATTAAACGTTAAAACGCCAGAGCCAACAAAATTGTGGACGCTAGGTGGCGCTCCACTCGTGCACGGAGCCAATAGCGAGACAGTTAGGACACGTCACTTGTCACCCTTCCCGTACCGCTCCTACACCTCAAGAACAGACTCCGTTAAGCGTTAGACCTGTATACTCAGATTCATAATTAAATTCCAAAATGTAACAGTTTTATTTAGATTATTTAGATATTTAACCTTTTGAACGCTTTACGTCAAATGCTAGTCACTCGCACGCTAAACTTATTTTATATTTATATATTTAAAATTAGTAAGTAAGTTCATATAATTAAATTCGTCTAGCTGTAAGTTCGATAATGTTGCAGTGCTCTAAGTACAGGGTTTCATAGCGGTAAATGTAAATGTACCATCTTGAAATGTACCTATGAAAGAAATAAATAAACTGATAACAATAACTCAAGCAAGATAGCGAAATTAGACCTTACGTTACAGTAAATAGGTTGATTCACTGTAAGTGGAAATACTTATAAGTGTCGGCGGCGTCGTGGCTACGACAACTCGTAACACCTTTAGGGGTCCTGGGCGTTTAAAGGGTTAACGTTTTTTAGTAAAAACAAGGACCATTAAAACAAGAGGACTGACAGTTGCCATACTTCGGATGGTGTTCCGATCGCAAGGAGATATTCTGGCAAAAACTAGATGGCGCTTTAAAACTAAACCTTTAACGATGATATAATTGAATAAAGAAACATAATATAGTAACATTTAGTTCGCAGATAGCTAATAATAAATAAATCGTAACATTTAAATGCTGTGTCACGCTTGCAAAGTTGAATAATTGTAAAAAAATATTCTTATACATAGATGACGTTGTACATATCGGGGAACGGCTTTTTGTATGGATATGGTCAGTCCTCTTGTTTTAATGGTCCCTGGTAAATATATGAACAAGATTTCGTAACATCAGTCAAATTATGGTAAGTGTTATTGATGATAATACGTGCAACTTCACCGTCAACCGTCAGATTTGGAATTTAATTATAAATCGGGGAAAATAGCTCTTGCCCATGGCTTCACACTCGTAAAAAAAATAAAAAGCTGTCCATATTTTTGGCTTACATTATAACCACTATGCGAATTTTCAGTTTCTGCACATTTTAAATTAATAAGAAAAAATGTAATTGGTTTTTATTGACCGAGCAAGTTTGCGAGTGAAGCGTCTCCATTTCAGTTTGGGCAAAAATGCTGTTGTATGTCTGGCTGTTTGTTCTCACCTACAGTTCACATTTCTCAAGCGATTCTCGTGAAATTTGTAAGTTCAATAATAATATGGTTTTTTGTTTTCAAAATGGCGTCATGATGGGGATTGAAAGGCTCGCGATGTTTACAGCAGACAGAACCTCTATTAGTAATGGGCTTATATATCCAGTGGTGGTCCATATAGGCACAAAGGCACTGCCTATCCTGAAATACCATGGCTCCATATAGACACGGAGAAACTGCCTACCCTGAAGCCACACTGTGGAGACTCCCTACCGGCCGCCGGACACTCCCTGCCGCCCGCCGCCCGCAAGCTCCGCCCACCCGCGCTCTTCCCGCTCACAGTTCAGTTATCTCAACCGGTAACTGCGAGGTAACTGAGCGCGGGTGGGCGGCACTTTCAGGGAGTGTCCATACTGTACGTAGTACTCTTTATTATACTGTGCTGAAGCCCTGAACGACCATAGCTCCATATAGGCACAGTAAAACTGCCTTCCATGGCAAAAAATCCCTGTGCGCGCCAATGTATATATCACACTCCAAAAATCATTAGAAGCTTGAAAACTTCTAACAGCTTCTTATTCCAATATAAGTGAGCTGAGAGCTCACGCTCGTCGCTCTTGATAGTGTTGGGAAGTATCTTCAGAATCCGTATTTGGACTGGGTCTGCCGCTTCGACATCCTGCTGTTGGCCCATTGGTTCTGTAGCTCCACTTCGTTTGCTTTGGCCTGGAAAGTAGTAAATTAATTAGAGAATTGCAGCGAACCAACCAAAAATGCGAGACTTATTGTTCTGCTGCTGACTGTCGAGCTTAATAGGGGTTATAGTACAACTCATTTTCAACTATTTTGGGACCAAAGGTCACTTAGTACCCTGTCCCAAAATAGTTCAAGTGAAATTCCTTTTTTTTTTCATCAGTATAATAACATCATTTGGAACATAATGAGTTACTACTTTTTATAAAACGCGCCTGTTTTTTTTGTTCTAACTAATTATTTTCGGACAGGGCACTACATTACTTTTTTTGTTGCAAATGAGTTGTACTATCACCTGTATAATAGCTGAAGTTGTCAGGAACTTCCTTGCAGGCCACCGACATTGGGGACATCACACTGGGCAGTGACTTATGATTATTATGTGATACCTGGTGTGCCAGAAGTGATCTGGTGCTTCCGCTTCTGCTGGTTGGTGGGCTCGTTGCCCCGTCTCTTGCTGCTCCTCCTCCTAGAGTCCTCTTGCTAGAGTAGTTGGTGAGTCTCTTGGCGAGCCACTCGCTTGTATATCTTACCTGGTGCGCCAGACAAGTGATCTCTTGCTTCCGCTTCTGCTGGTTGGTGGGCTTGTTGCCCCGTCTCTTGCTGCTAGACATCCTCTTGCTGGAGTCGTCGGTGAGTCGCCTAGCGAGCCACTCGTTGAGATATCTTACCTGGTGCGCCAGATATGTGATTTGGTGCTTCCGCTTCTGCTAGTTGGTGGGCTTGTTGCCCCGTTTCTTGCTGCTAGACATCCTCTAGCTGGAGTCGTTGGTGAGTCTCTTGGCGAGCCACTCGCTTGTATATCTTACCTGGTGCGCCAGACAAGTTATCTCTTGCTTCCGCTTCTGCTGTTTGGTGGGCTTGTTGCCCCGTCTCTTGCTGCTAGACATCCTCTTGCTGGAGTCGTCGGTGAGTCGCCTAGCGAGCCACTCGTTGAGATATCTTACCTGGTGCGCCAGATATGTGATTTGGTGCTTCCGCTTCTGCTAGTTGGTGGGCTTGTTGCCCCGTCTCTTGCTGCTAGACATCCTCTAGCTGGAGTCGTTCGTGAGTCTCTTGGCGAGCCTCTCGCTTGTATATCTTACCTGGTGCGCCAGACAAGTGATCTCTTGCTTCCGCTTCTGCTGGTTGGTGGGCTTGTTGCCCCGTCTCTTGCTGCGAGAATTCCTCTTGCTGGACTCGTCGGTGAGTCGCCTAGCGAGCCACTCCCTGGTATATCTTACCTGGTGCGCCAGATATGTGATCTGGTGCTTCCGCTTCTGCTGGTTGGTGGGCTCGTTGCCCCGTCTCTTGCTGCTGGACATCCTCTTGCTGGAGTCATCGGTGAGCCCCTTGGCGAGCCACTCGCGCGCATCGGCGAGGACCTCGCTCTGGTGCACGTCGACGATCTGGATGTCCTCGCGCTTGCGCTTGCCGCGTGACCCGCACAGCTTCATTATCTGGAAACGCAATATCAGTCCAGGGTAACTCTACAGGCAAGGGCACTTGAGTATACAAAACGGACCTTCAACGCTTTGAGAATACTGTACCGTATTAATAATGCATTTAGAATGCTGATGGGATTACCAAGATAGTTTAGTGCATCATGTATGTTTGCCAAAGCTAGCACGGACGGTTCTGGCCCTGCCTGCCTGCCTTTGTAATATGATTCGTGGAGTTCAAATTCACAGATTATAAGTACTCCAGCAAAAAAACCTTTTACTAATACACTATGGATTTTATTGTGTCCGAAATAAATGAATTCATTAATTAGAGGCTAGTGCCCAGAACGGTAAAATCTAACGCTTAGGGGCGGCAATTTCTTCTTCGATAACAAAAGTGGGCGGCATCTTTCATGGTGCCCCAGGGCGGTACTGAGTGTACGTCCAGCCTAATCCATATTAACGTCGTCACTAGTGACCATCATAATGACAGAAAACTGCCGCAAACGACAAGCGAACAATCAAATGAACACAACATTGCTCGATGTGATTCAATGTACAGTGGGTGGATAAGTATACATATCTATAATTTATTTATTGCACATGGATGTTTAGGACCTAAGTACTGCTGGATAGATCTGGTCGAGGCGGGTCTGCGTGACCTCGGAGCCATTAACTGGTGAGATTGCGCAGGATCGGGTAAAGTGGCGTGCTCTTGTGTCGGAGGCCAAAACTCATTTTGGATTGCTGAGCCAACATAGTTAGTTTTTAGTTACATTAACGTTTTGGCAAATCCAGATCGCGATCCGACTAAGGTTGGGGATTAAAGTAGATCCACGGACCTTGGTGAGGCTTGCCACATTAGCCGCCATTACTAACCTACAATCTCCCTCTCCTTGCTGTTTTCCTTCGATTTTCGTAATGCTATGCTACATTTAGAAAGCCACGTACATCTTCTTTACTATTAAAAGTTGTAAAAATTAAATGCCTGTACATTGAAGGTATTGCAAAATAAAATATTGTAATGGACTTTTTGGAGGTGTGGCTGAATCGAAAAATATATTTTTTGGATTTTTGTTTGTTTGTATGTGTTGTTGTGGCTTGATCACACCAAATCAGATGACTATAGGATATTTTTTACCCGACTATGCTGTCGAAATAAAAAAAGAGGGGTTATGACTTTTTCTCCTTCGCGAACAAAGTTGTGCAAAAATAAAAAAAATGAGTTTCCTGATTTTTTTACCACAAGGGTAACAGCATTTTTGGATGTAATAGAAGGTATGTTTTCATAGCTCTCTCTGTTCACGGAGAAGTGAACTGCTATCCCATTTTTACCCTTTGTATGCTGCACCTTATTCGCAACTGGAGTGGCTACTACGATTCAGATTAAAGTTAACTAATGTACTTACCGCCTCTTCATCCAAAGCGACATCACTTGATGCTTGCGCCGGGTACCCATTCGCATAACTGGAGCTAGTATCATATTCAACACCACTTGATGTGGAGGAATCAGGCTGTACTTCATCCAGGACAGTATTTGTCTTGAAATAGGACTGAATATCTCTTGGCTGTTGAGGGACGGCCACATTTCGTATTTGTTCTCTTTTCAAATTAACTTTTTCATCTATATCTAATGGCATGTCTTCTGGTAATTCAACTGGTTTGTTTATGGAGAAGAAATCGTTTTGCACTTCGTCGTCACTGTCATCTGAATAGTCTATGGCTAGGCTTTCTGGTTTATTACTTTTTATTGGAGGCAATGGCCCCTTTTTCTTCGCGGTCGGAATGCTGGGCTTGGGTTTTTGGGTGAGAACATGAGGTATTAATGATTTTGTTGTTGCTAATGTTGCATTTTTCGGTAGTGGCAATATACTCAGCAAACCCGATTTTTTCTGAAAAAGTAACTAGATTAATAATGTTAGACATAGGATGAAACTAATGTTTCCTTAGTTTTGTTAAAGAGTTATAAACCATAAGCATGATAAAATAGGGATAACTGGATTCTACATAAACCATCGAGGGAATTGTCTGCTTGTGTGCCATTTAACACTTTCGCTGACAGTCCTGTCAATTAAGCATTGTTATTAAGATTTACTGTCATAGACTTAATACATGAAAAAAAAACCAAAGACAAAACATTTTTTCATTTGATTGAACCAATTTTCAAAGCAATTCATACACTTTGCTTAAGATATTTCCAAAATGTGCCTGATGAGTGCATCCTTACTGCTCCAATATTTTCTATAATTTTGTTATTGATAATGGGAATAAAATTAATCGTGGGCCTTTGGCATGATAATTTATTAAACTATTTACTTCCTAATTGCAAACAGTTTAACTTAATGTGTAATTTTGTGCATCCTTTATTTCTAGAAAGATATTAGACAAGGTAAGTGTTTGATTATTCCTCTTGAGATAAGAATAGGCAAATATATTAGTATTCCAATTAACCTAAGTATAAGTTTACCTGCTGTGGCTGCTGTGTCTATATTGTTGTTGTGCAAAGTTGTAAAAACGAAATGTATATTGAAAATATTTTCAAAAAAATCAGTCATAGGGACTATTTGGAGGACACTGAATCAAAAAATATTTATTTTCGGTTATTTTTTGTATGTTGTTATAGCTTCATAACTTATAACTAGCTATACAGATTTCAACTATTTTTGGTACACGGCTAGCTGGGCATCCCCAGATGGTTATAAGATTCTTTTTACTCAACTATGATGCAAAAAAAGAGGGTTATGATTTTTTCACCTCCGCTGATGAAGTAACGGGCACCTTGAGTTGATAAATAAATTTTCACTTACCCCATTTGCTTTTCTGGGTTTCACAACTGGTGCAGCATCTTCTACATCTTTGAACTAAAACAGAGGAAATCATTTATTAAAATATTTGTAAAACATTAGTAAAATCAGGGGTTTGAAAGTCTCAATTATAAATATATTAACTAGTTCCCACATATTACTTTAATTTTAACTAAAAAACCAAAAAGATTATAAATACGAATTGTCGAATTATACATAACAACCTTTAAACCAATGAGAGAGAACTTACATCACTGAGTGAAGGCACCGTAATTTTAGCTTTAGGTTTCACTATGGGAATGTCAGTTTCCTTTTTATGGAGGAACTCATCGTCTTCCTCCACAACTGTGGGCTTCTTGTTTGTTGGCTGGGGCAGCAGGTTAAACAAGCTTTGACTTTGAGATTCCAAGTTATCCTGTATTGAAGGCTTTGATACTGATGGCGCTGGAACTAATAAAAGTTTGTTATGCACATAATTTAGTTACAGTTTTCAAAAAACCAGATGAATTTAACAAATACAGATCAAGGGCCTTACTTTCCTCCTTCTTGTTTACAATTACTGCAGAAGCGGTAGGTGATTCAATTTCTTCGTCCTCAAATTCGCTGGAATCACTATTACCATAAGCTACTAAAGCCATGGTTAAAATAAAAAGGTTTAAATAGATTGTCTATTCTATTAGAAATGTTTATTTTCAACTCGTTGCCTTCATTAAGAGTGTATGGTTGCCTTATACTTTTTGACATCCAGTGAAGTGACAATGAGATAATACAGATAAAAAAATATAAACATCGAACGGTACATGCTATGAAACAATTTGTCTTTTGGTTATAACATAACCTGGTTGTACACACTTGCCGAAAGTGGGCAAGGCACACATGCCATGCGTTTCTTATACGGTAAGTAAGAACAGGACACAACGCTTGTTTCACCTGTCTTCTGCAGTGTGTACTTAGTACAAGTTTGCATACCACAGACTTAGCTACGTCAAATTTACTAAAAAACCTTGAATACGAAGCAAAGCAAATTAATTAAAAAAAAAGACTAGTCAAAAGTATACGCGAATTTTCTAAATCTCATTGAATAAAATAAATTAGCTTTTCAGTGCAATATAATAGAAACAAGGTTGTGTTTAATTCTATTTAATACACTTAATTTTAAAGAAAAAGTAAGTATCCAAATTATGTTAGCAAATAAGGAAAAATAATTTTGTTTATGTTGTCTAAGGTTAGCTTTTCTAATAGGTGTTTATTTTGTACTTTAATTAAAAAGCTTACCCTTTTTTATTTGAGGCACAGTACAAAGATCAGCAGTTCTTTTTTACAGCATCATGCCAAAGAAATTTGTTGGTGAAAACAGCAAGTCTGTGGCAGCGCGGCAGCGCAAGGAGGATGCCAAGACTGAGAAAGATGCGAAACTCAAAAAGATGATCGAAGACGCAGCGTGGGAGGATAACGATGATAAGTTAAAAAAGAAGCAGCAGAAAAAGGTAGGGATTTCCATTTTCAGGTTTGTCATTTGTGAGCATCTTATTAGAAGCTGAGAAGGAAAATATCAGTATTGGAAACCTGAGTATGCTATTTGTGATTCACTTTGATGACCAACTCTTAGCACTTGGCATGACTAGTTTGATTCCTGCATGCTGTAACTGTACTAGTGTTATATGAATAATATCTTATAGGTCTTCGTAAATTATTCTGTACTTTCTGTACCATATCAAGATAATAAAGTTATTGTTTATGTCTGTTAAAGTTAAATCAGTCCTAAATTACAAATAAAGGTGTAATACATGCCAGGTGCCGGTGCCAGGGCCTAATGTGCATAGACAGTTACACATGAGCCAGAAGGGCATAATTATTTTAATAAAAAACATCTTCTAGCCTTATCACAACACAACAAAACGGGGCTTAATTGTGTATAAATATGATTTATTTAATTACCTTTCATTGTATTTTCTTCTGTTTCCGCGATTATTACTCGTTGAAATAAAACAATTTAACGGATTATATCGCGTATATTATCTCATTTTAGTTCCCGACGTTTCGGAAGCTTTCCAGCTTTCCATGGTCACGGGAGGACTGAGAAAAGATGTATTTTCCTCTGTCAAAGTTACAATTTGTGCAAACTACCCATTTTTTGAAAAAACACAAATAAAGGTGTACATACATGCCAGATGGGCCTAAGCTGTAAAGACAGTTACACATGTGCCAGAAGGGCTTAATTATTTTATTCTAATAATTTAATATCCGAACGGTGTAAAATATCTTATCTGTTTAAAGTAGTTTAATAGTCTCTGTTTTTAAAATATTATAATTTGTAATGAGGTAGCCTGGGAGTTTTTCTTTGCAGCGTTTCTTTTCTCCTCAGTACGCCTCATTTGTGAAATGCTGCTTGGTAAATTATTAGAATAAAATAATTAAGCCCTTCTAGCACATGTGTAACTGTCTTTACAGCTTAGGCCCATCTGGCATGTATGTACACCTTTATTTGTGTTTTTTCAAAAAATGGGTAGTTTGCACAAATTGTAACTTTGACAGAGGAAAATACATCTTTTCTCAGTCCTCCCGTGACCATGGAAAGCTGGAAAGCTTCCGAAACGTCGGGAACTAAAATGAGATAATATACGCGATATAATCCGTTAAATTGTTTTACCTTTCATTGGTAATTCTTCAACGTTTCGGGCATTGTTACTAGCATTTTGTAATGATTCCTCACTACAGGAGACTGAAGAGGAGAAATGTAGTAAGAAAGCCCACAGACTGCTTCAATATTAAACATTATTTTTTAAACAGTTTATTTAGGTAAACACACTTTGGACCAGAATATATCCATGCATGGTGTGAAGAACTTGATAAGTTGTCAGTAAGTTCAAATTTCTTTAAATGTATATTTCAAATTATCAAGTTCTTCACGCCATATACAGATATATTTTACACCGTGTGAAATTATTTTGGCATGGTATAAATCATATCTAATCAGTATGTTGTAGAATTCAACATAAGTGAACATTACAAAACTATTTATTTTTAGGAAGAACAAGAAAAGAAGCGTTTGGAACAGTTACAAAAGAAGCAAGAGTCTAAGGCTCTACTGGAGAAGGAAATGGAATCAATAAAACCCGTAACTAAAGCTGCGCCAGCGCCCAAGGTCACCCGAGCACAGATCTCAAAGATCCAGGAGAAGAGCGCCGCCAAGGTCGAGCCTGTTAAGCCTGTGGTGAGACCAAAAAGTCAAAACTTTCCTTCAATCTGCCACAGAGATAATTAACACTTTTCTGTACCTAGTTGCTATGGTAATGTCACATGAGTCACTCTTTAAAACTACATTTTTAAATTAAATAAAGGAAAAAAAAACTGGCCCTTGAAAAATTTATGTATATTGGCTAGATTTGCCAATATACATACATTTTTCAAGAGCCCATCTCATAAGTATATTCATACTGCCGTCCTAATTCAAAAGGACACATGTCAGATGGTGATGATATGGGACTTCCGTCTTTTTGAATTAGGATGGCAGAATACACTAGATTTTTATCATTTTTCTACTACTAATGTCTCCTCAGTTCAAAAAGAAAAACTTGATCCACCCCACAACATGTGGCCAGGGGCCAATTTATCTGATAGAAAAATGTTCATCTTCTTGCTTCTCCCCATGTCTATTTTGATTGCCTCTTCTACATATAGTCCTCAGATTTATTCACAAATCTTGAGTTTCATATACTTTTTCCCAAAAAATATTATAAAGGCTTATGGAGGATACATAATGAAGTACAACCGAATAATATCTGTAACATATGAGCTTGGGGTTCCCGGGGGACGCCCCGTCAAGCCCTTTGGTAGCTACGTCGCTAGTCAGGGTTCGAGGGCCACCTGAGTTTGGGGGCCCGACGCCGGGCCGAACGCCACTGGATTTATGCATTCAGAATTTTTCTAGTAGCCTAAAGAAATACTTGTCGTGTTTTCAGCCGGAGCGAGTGGTTGTTGAAGAGCCCCCGCTGGAGGAGAATCTCAATAGGATACAGCTTGACGGCGAGGTGGCACAGTCCGTGGATGAGGCTATATCTCTACTCAGGTAAGACAACCAAAAAGCTAACTACAGTTTAATTTATATACGTTATTCAAGGCCATACATAATTGTGCTGTTAACTGTAATCAACGAAAAATAAACTTTAAAAAAAAAGAGTGAGTTTGATACATTGCATGTATAGGTGAGAATATTAGAAAAATGACATAAGTTCCACATCAATTTTGTACATACGAGGGGTTTTAATTAAGTTTTTTCTGCAAAGTTAGGTGAAAGTCCATTTTTTAATTTTATTTGTATAAACATAGCTGAGGAACAAAATTCTTAATCACACATTTCTAGGCTTTATGGAGTATGGAGCGTTTTGTAGGAAAGTCCAAAAATTAGATTTTAACATTGTTGTTAATAGAACAATGTTAAAAACGGCGAGATTTTATGATAATGAAGTACTTGTTTCACCAATCTTGCTATTACTGAGAGTTTGTTTTATAACATACCACAGAAAAATCACAAAAATTTACAACATCCCAATTAAGCAACAGAAACAGTAAAAATAATAAAATAAAATAACTTAGTACAATTAAGTGGTCCCATCTCAGCACAATGCTGGCTCAAAAGCCAGCGCTGATCTTCCGGTGAGACCAACATACATAATATACGTAAACTGTTAGAATCATAACCTTTTCTTTTGGCTTTGCCGTAGCCGAGTAAAAAAAATGGTCGTCATCCCAATTCCAGCCTCAACCAGCCGGACACGCCAGAAACAAACTGTGACGACGAACTAAAACCCCAATCCTCTTTTCCAGTGATAAGGCAGAAATCGACAGGCACCCGGAGAAGAGGCTGAAGGCGGCATACACAGCGTTCGAGGAGGTGACCATGCCGCGACTGAAGGCCGAGAACCCCACGTTGAGACTCTCGCAGCTCAAACAGCTTCTGCGGAAGGAGTGGCTCAAGTCCCCGCAGAACCCACTCAACCAGAAGATCAACGCTTAGAGACCTGTCACAGCTAGTCGCTAGCTAGTGGTGTGAGGAGCATGGAAGTAATAGAGAGGCATTGTCTATGAAAAATATGTGCATATTAGAATAGTTCCGGGGTCGGCAACCTTCGGATCGTTGGTGTAAAGTTGCGGCACGAGCTCCGTAAGAATGTAACAAATTCTTAAAAAAATATTATTACTTCAAACTTTCAATTAAATTAGTTTCTGTCAAAAATTACATTCTTGTGACAAGGTCTACTGAACATCTATCAACTACTCACCGAGACGATTTTAAAAGAGCCCAAACTCGGAAGGATTACGTTATTCTACTACTTATAGAGTTTCTAATGCCCGTAGTTTTGCAGAAAGTGACCAGAGATATTTTATTGATAATGCAAAAAGCGACCAAACTCATTGAGTCTTAAGACTTAAGTTTATTGGGTTCTGTGTTTTTAATGCGGGAAAATTAACACCACATTATTATTTATTGTGATACAGATACAAGTCAAAGCGCACAGAAAAATACGATGTGAATAGGTGTAATATGTGTTCTCATAGATGGCGCTAAGGTTATAATACCTTTCAAAATAAAAATAGGTACAGGGGTCAAAGCGTATAGATAAATGCGATGCGTACGTCACAGTGCTCGCTAGTGAAAGGGTAACACACCTGACGCGTAATCAGGAAGTATTATGTCACTGACAAAAAAAATACTCGGACGGTTTCTGCTTAACTATGGTCTAATGACATCAGTAATGAAAATCTTTTGGCTTCCTCGTGCGCACCGTATATAATCGTTTTGTTATGATAATGAGTCTTTTGGTTTCATACTATGTGATGCTCTAGAAGAGGGTGTTGTATAAGTCTACCTTGTGTTGTCGTCTAAAAAGCTCACTTAATACTCTTGGAAACTGCAAGGGGAAAAAGTTGTTGAAGACACCTTGGTGGGGTGCTAGAACGAATTATATTTCTTTAAGAGGCCAGACATTTTTTAGGCTAAATGCTTTTGTTGCTAGCTGCTGTTAAAAGAGATGATATTCGTTAGTAGGGTTCATGCATGAGATTTTTTTTGTCTACTGTTTGTTACATTAATGAGCTTTTAATAAAGCAAAAATAGATATTCCGTATTGGTTGATCGCCAAGGTGAATGACCATCTTCAAGTATTCCAAGGCAAGATCTTTAGAATACTATATATAGTTCTTATAATCCATTTGCACAAATGTTCATCAAACTTAACGTGATCTTAGAGAATCGGCCAGCATGGTATTGATAATTAAATTACTATGAATCAAAGTTTGTGTAACTATATGTAAGGCAACATCTTTTTCAAATAATTTATTGTTAAAAAAATATAAACTAAAGCGTTTGTACTAGTTACATTGTAAATACAAAATACATTGATTATAAATCACTCTGGCTCATTACTGTACTGCAACGGTATCCCTTTCCTTCCTTCTTCCGCTAATTTCACTTCAGTTTCTCCTAGTTTCTGCTCTAATCCCTGCCAAGAACGGTCCTGTAGATTCTTTCCTATATTTTCCAAAGCCCAGTTCTGTTTTGCTTCCAGCTCTAAGCTGCCTCCATCGGTAGAATTAACTTTAGTTTCTCTAATTTTCCCTGTGATCAGGCTAACATCTGTCAATTCTTTCACATGGTGGATATCACAATAGTACTTTCTTCCGGGGAGCAGATCTCCATATTCGGTGACATGGTTGGTGTAGTAGGGCTCCCGGTTTGAGTTGAGAGCCACTTCCAGCTCAAACGGGTACACTATGGGTTTGTAGAAGTCTCTGTTGCTGTAAAGATCGTTTTCGGGGCACGCTACCATTACGTAGATGTCGATCTGAAACAAAGCAGCATTCTTGTCATGGTCGTGGTATGTATATAAGTATATGGCTGGTTGTATATATTTACTTATCTACTGCTCGGATGATAGAAATTTGGATTTTCGTTTTCAGCCAGCTTATTATTTGTGAGAACGGTTTGGACGATTTTTAATTAAACTTAAGGGACGTTCTTTTTATGAAAGATTCGTGTTCTATTCCTACAATCCCGTCGCATGATACTACGAGATACTAATATAAATATATGGCTGATCAGTGAGGAACGATTTTGGGCAAATGCGTTTTGCAATAACACTGCTCATTGATGGAAATTTCACACAAAACATTGATTTCGATTGTCCCATGGTCAATAGGGTTTCCAAAAGTTACCCGTCCGATTAAAGTCTTTGTCTAGTCATTAAGATCTATCTTTTTAGGGTCCGCACCATACCTCAAAAGGAAAATACAGAATTCTTATAGGATCAAACTTCTAAGTAAACGCTATTATAAGATGCAGTCATTAAATAATATGTTTCCGTATAAATCGCCATCCATGGAGAATCTATAGGATACTTCCAGTTGTCCTAGAAATTTGGTATCTCTTATAGCACAACCCATGAAATAAGTCAGAAAATCTTACTTTTTTATGTCAGTAACCAATATAAAATTACCCCAGACCGCGTAAATTTTGCTTGGGAGTAGGGCTCTTCTTACACTGGATTTTCTGCAGCCTATGAACGCATGCAAAGCCAGGAGCATTACGTGCGTGTTGCCGACCCTTTAAGAACCTATTCACTACCCTCTCGTAGAACCCCATACTGTAACCTCCAGGAAAAAGCGCGGCAGGGAAGTTATTCCACATTCGGAGTGTGCGCGGCGCACGGTGATTCCGCTCCCGTACAAGGGCGGCCATAAATACCTCAACTCCAAAAAAAGCCATTTTTTCGATTTTAAACTATAAAGGGTTATTATACAAGCATGAAATATATCATTAATAACATTTTTAGACATTTATAATAAACTTGTGTGACTATTTTTATTAAAAAAATATCTGTAGTCAAAACCATTTTATAAAACGTTATTATTTTAAACATAAAGCCATTAGATAAAAAAAATTTGTAATTAATGAAAACATAAATGAAACAGCATACTACATAAATAATAAAAATATTTATTTCAAGACTATTTACATATATACAAATAAGGTTATATTAAAACAAAGCGATTACTTACTATTTATACATTCAATATTACCTACTTACTATTTACACACAACAAGTCCAATACAGATTTAGACAAAGAACTTTTTTTTTTAACAGGTAACCTTCTCAAACTTGATATTAGGGGATCTGAGTGAAGAAGAAGTCGATTAATCAAATCAGTATTAGTCAAAACGCGGTTCATTTTTCGTGTGTGATCTAGTCGAAATGCTTTATAGTATTTGTTACTCGCTTCAGCTGCTTCTTCAGACAGTTCTCCTATAGACAGTAGGCCGTGATTGATAATGTCAGCACCATGAATCAAAATTTTGTGGACAGAAGCAGGCAAATAGTACCATGGATATTCGGCAACTAATTGCCGTGCAGTTTCTAAAGCGAAATCTCTGAATTTTGTCGCATCAATGTTATATCCCGAATTGATACACTGAAGTACAGTCCAACAACGATCTAGGAGATCCTTCTTAATACCCGTAATTTCAGCTGAAATATCTGAGCTTGAGAAGAACCGCCTAGCAGTGTTGCCATCGTTCGATGTCCCGCTTCCGCCACTTTTGGGTTTATCGATAATAAGACCTAACTTTTCCCTAAATTGCGATTGTATAAGTTTTTTTTTTTCAGCTACAAGTCGTTTATCGCTATCAGACCTAGCTTGCCATTTCTTAACCTCTAACTTGTAAGCGAGATGAATGAAATATTCAAAAAATCGGATCAATGCGTGAAGTGGAGACATGCCATATTCATATTTACTTTCGTCAGTTGCTTTGCACAAACATACATCAATTTGATTCATCTCACTTGGTAAAGCTTTACATATATAACATCTAGTTGAAGAAACATCACTAAGTGAATTACACACCTTACCATCGACCATAGTAAGTTGTAAGCTATGATTAATTGTGTATTCGCATGCATTTGTCTTGAAGATAGTCGGTTGCAAGTTACTTATTTTCTGTTTGAAATAAGTCTCCTCTTCAACTGATACTGCAGTTGTTTCCTTAAAAAACTGAAAGCGAATAGGTCTGCAGTATCGAGTTGAAGAAGGACGAGGATTTTTCCACAAAATGATTGAGTTTTCCTTATTATCCGGGTTTAAAATAAGTTGAAGCGGTACATATGAAGTAACAAACAAGCTACTATCCACAAGAGAAGAATCTGAGAAAGTTTGTTTGTATTCGCTATGTCCTGTACTACCATCAAATCCCCATTTCCCAACCAAAGATATTTTATTTAAAGACTGGTCAGGTATTTTATCTAAAATATCTTTTTGAGACTCAAGAATCCGAGTGGCAGTGTGATCTAACAAACTCTGAAGTTCGACTTCGGCTGATGATTCAGTAACGGCTACAGTTGTAGGGTAACATCTCTTTTTAGCCTTTACAATGCGTTGATAGGAAGGCATACAATCTTTCAGTATATTATTATGTATAAAATTCTTAAATTAATAGATATTGCTTTCTAGAAATCTTACCTTCTGCAATAAGTGACAAAACTTTGTTTTCGTCGACTTTTGTAGAAGTTAAGCTGGAATCAGCAGAAGCATTGAGCAGTGTATTTACAGCAGACTCGTCAAAATTAGATAGTTCCGCCAGTCTCCTTCTTTTAGTGCGTTTACTACTTTCATTAAAGTTTTTCCTCGGACGGCCACGAGAAGTGGAAGGGGAGGGGTCGACGTTATCATTCTGCTGAGAAATACGCTGCTCGATACTTTGGATCACATCAATGTATTCTACATCATTAAGCCACTCTGCATATTTATGTAGAAATATAGACTTTGTACATCTTGTTTTTTTCCAATAACATGCAATTCGTTTACATAAATTCCTTATTTTAACCCTTAAATTCTCTATGCCAATATTTTCGATGTTATCCGAAATAATTGATGTTTCCGTCAGTGTAGTAAAAACATGTTGAAATTTTTCTGTATCAGTTCCTTGTCCAGAGTGCCAAATATCAAAAACACTACGTTTCGAAATAGAACACCTTAAAAATGTACCTAAAACAAAGATAAAAACATTTTTTAAAAATCGGATTTTTTTTCGGCTACCCTACTCTTGTTCTTTGAAACCCCTTTTACCTAAGAAGAGGTCAAAAAAGGTCGATGAAAGTTACAGCCCTTATTAAGGACACTTCCATCTATAACATAATATATGTGTCAAGTGCGGCAAACCTCGGCATCAGAGTATAACTCTCAATGAAATCATACTTCTTAAAAATTAATCGTAAACGACAGACCTCTACTAGAAAATTATTTTAAAATATAAGCACGCATATTTATATATAAAACATAATTGAAAAATAAAGTACATACCCTCTTCTTGGATTTCCATAATAATACCACGTGGACACACGCAAATAATAATAATAGTACACAATAACAAAGTGATTAAGTTGCGGCGACAAAAACACACTACTAATTAGGGTCGAGATGCGTTCACTTTCGTTGCACAAAAGTAAATGATAATAGTACTTTATTGCTGTGCTATATATAGTATTTAGAAGATTGTCTATCGGTGAATCATTTTACTTACTTTTTAGTCCAGGATACGCTCATGACTTTTTTCGATTTATGGCCTACGGCGGAATCACTGTGCGGCGGTAGAAAATTCCTTTGATACCGTACGGTGCGCGACCATTTTGATTAAAAGGTGTGTGGATGAATACCCCGCTGATGGCGAGAGGTGCGATCGTAGAAGGTGGCTGTAGGCATCATACCCGACAGTAAGATGCATGTTTCATAGATTGGTTAGTGGAATGGCGTTCAGTTCTTCTTATTTTTATTTCACTCTATATCAGTGCCTAGCTAGGGTCAATGAAGTCATGAAAATTAAAAATTGTTTATTTTTAACCCCCGACAAAAAAGAGGGGTGTTATAAGTTTAACGTGTCTATGACCCTGTGTATCTATGTATCTGTGTATCTGTCTGTGGCATCGTAGCGCCCATACGGATGCACAGTGATTCCGCCGTAGGCCATAAATCGAAAAAAGTCATGAGCGTATCCTGGACTAAAAAGTAAGTAAAATGATTCACCGATAGACAATCTTCTAAATACTATATATAGCACAGCAATAAAGTACTATTATCATTTACTTTTGTGCAACGAAAGTGAACGCATCTCGACCCTAATTAGTAGTGTGTTTTTGTCGCCGCAACTTAATCACTTTGTTATTGTGTACTATTATTATTATTTGCGTGTGTCCACGTGGTATTATTATGGAAATCCAAGAAGAGGGTATGTACTTTATTTTTCAATTATGTTTTATATATAAATATGCGTGCTTATATTTTAAAATAATTTTCTAGTAGAGGTCTGTCGTTTACGATTAATTTTTAAGAAGTATGATTTCATTGAGAGTTATACTCTGATGCCGAGGTTTGCCGCACTTGACACATATATTATGTTATAGATGGAAGTGTCCTTAATAAGGGCTGTAACTTTCATCGACCTTTTTTGACCTCTTCTTAGGTAAAAGGGGTTTCAAAGAACAAGAGTAGGGTAGCCGAAAAAAAATCCGATTTTTAAAAAATGTTTTTATCTTTGTTTTAGGTACATTTTTAAGGTGTTCTATTTCGAAACGTAGTGTTTTTGATATTTGGCACTCTGGACAAGGAACTGATACAGAAAAATTTCAACATGTTTTTACTACACTGACGGAAACATCAATTATTTCGGATAACATCGAAAATATTGGCATAGAGAATTTAAGGGTTAAAATAAGGAATTTATGTAAACGAATTGCATGTTATTGGAAAAAAACAAGATGTACAAAGTCTATATTTCTACATAAATATGCAGAGTGGCTTAATGATGTAGAATACATTGATGTGATCCAAAGTATCGAGCAGCGTATTTCTCAGCAGAATGATAACGTCGACCCCTCCCCTTCCACTTCTCGTGGCCGTCCGAGGAAAAACTTTAATGAAAGTAGTAAACGCACTAAAAGAAGGAGACTGGCGGAACTATCTAATTTTGACGAGTCTGCTGTAAATACACTGCTCAATGCTTCTGCTGATTCCAGCTTAACTTCTACAAAAGTCGACGAAAACAAAGTTTTGTCACTTATTGCAGAAGGTAAGATTTCTAGAAAGCAATATCTATTAATTAAGAATTTTATACATAATAATATACTGAAAGATTGTATGCCTTCCTATCAACGCATTGTAAAGGCTAAAAAGAGATGTTACCCTACAACTGTAGCCGTTACTGAATCATCAGCCGAAGTCGAACTTCAGAGTTTGTTAGATCACACTGCCACTCGGATTCTTGAGTCTCAAAAAGATATTTTAGATAAAATACCTGACCAGTCTTTAAATAAAATATCTTTGGTTGGGAAATGGGGATTTGATGGTAGTACAGGACATAGCGAATACAAACAAACTTTCTCAGATTCTTCTCTTGTGGATAGTAGCTTGTTTGTTACTTCATATGTACCGCTTCAACTTATTTTAAACCCGGATAATAAGGAAAACTCAATCATTTTGTGGAAAAATCCTCGTCCTTCTTCAACTCGATACTGCAGACCTATTCGCTTTCAGTTTTTTAAGGAAACAACTGCAGTATCAGTTGAAGAGGAGACTTATTTCAAACAGAAAATAAGTAACTTGCAACCGACTATCTTCAAGACAAATGCATGCGAATACACAATTAATCATAGCTTACAACTTACTATGGTCGATGGTAAGGTGTGTAATGCACTTAGTGATGTTTCTTCAACTAGATGTTATATATGTAAAGCTTTACCAAGTGAGATGAATCAAATTGATGTATGTTTGTGCAAAGCAACTGACGAAAGTAAATATGAATATGGCATGTCTCCACTTCACGCATTGATCCGATTTTTTGAATATTTCATTCATCTCGCTTACAAGTTAGAGGTTAAGAAATGGCAAGCTAGGTCTGATAGCGATAAACGACTTGTAGCTGAAAAAAAAAAACTTATACAATCGCAATTTAGGGAAAAGTTAGGTCTTATTATCGATAAACCCAAAAGTGGCGGAAGCGGGACATCGAACGATGGCAACACTGCTAGGCGGTTCTTCTCAAGCTCAGATATTTCAGCTGAAATTACGGGTATTAAGAAGGATCTCCTAGATCGTTGTTGGACTGTACTTCAGTGTATCAATTCGGGATATAACATTGATGCGACAAAATTCAGAGATTTCGCTTTAGAAACTGCACGGCAATTAGTTGCCGAATATCCATGGTACTATTTGCCTGCTTCTGTCCACAAAATTTTGATTCATGGTGCTGACATTATCAATCACGGCCTACTGTCTATAGGAGAACTGTCTGAAGAAGCAGCTGAAGCGAGTAACAAATACTATAAAGCATTTCGACTAGATCACACACGAAAAATGAACCGCGTTTTGACTAATACTGATTTGATTAATCGACTTCTTCTTCACTCAGATCCCCTAATATCAAGTTTGAGAAGGTTACCTGTTAAAAAAAAAAGTTCTTTGTCTAAATCTGTATTGGACTTGTTGTGTGTAAATAGTAAGTAGGTAATATTGAATGTATAAATAGTAAGTAATCGCTTTGTTTTAATATAACCTTATTTGTATATATGTAAATAGTCTTGAAATAAATATTTTTATTATTTATGTAGTATGCTGTTTCATTTATGTTTTCATTAATTACAATTTTTTTTTATCTAATGGCTTTATGTTTAAAATAATAACGTTTTATAAAATGGTTTTGACTACAGATATTTTTTTAATAAAAATAGTCACACAAGTTTATTATAAATGTCTAAAAATGTTATTAATGATATATTTCATGCTTGTATAATAACCCTTTATAGTTTAAAATCGAAAAAATGGCTTTTTTTGGAGTTGAGGTATTTATGGCCGCCCTTGTACGGGAGCGGAATCACCGTGGGATGGACCGATTTGAATGCGTTTTTGTTTGTGTCATAGATAATTTTATCCCAAGTTTTCCTAGCATGTTTGATTAAAATCGGAACACTCGTCTTCAAGACATTCAGCTTTTAGTGCAACAAGTGACCAGATCTCAGCCAATATTGAAGCTAGGAACTCCAAATTTTGTTGTTATGTTCACTTGTGTCAGGAGGTTTTTAAATTTTTTAATTTTCTATAGTTAAGTACAATGCCTGCAGTGATTGGGCCTTCCTTTTAGGTAAGTAAACCTGTGTTAGGATGCCTCGCTCTTTCATAACTGGTAAGTAGAGGTTACATGTAGAGGTTACTTATTTAATCTTAGCTTGAAGTAACATTATATGTCGCTTATTTGCAACACTTACTTCAGGAAAGTTAGCCAACTTGGCGACATTGGGCTTGCCCACAGACACGATGTAGCTCTTCTTGCCGTTTACTCGGCACAGCTGCTTCAGCCGACTGATGATGTCCTTCGTCAGGGCTCCGGCTAGCTGGCACACCAGGATCCCGACCGCGGCCGCGTCCTTGCACTTCTCTATGAGGAACCGCCGTCTCTTAAACCAGGTGGTTTCGTCCATGCGCTCCAGTGTGCTTATCCCGGGGTCTAGGAGGTACCATTCTTTGGCTGTAAATATAATAATAATAATCTTTTCACTTCTCCTGCTCAAAAAGTACGTCATATCAACTTCGCAAAGCGAGACTTAAATAATACATGTAGCCCCTAGGGTTTAATAGAAAGCCAAATAATCCCATACAAATTTCTATGACACTGAAAAAAAAACTTGCGGCCAGCTACAAAACAAACAAACCAACCTGATCAGATTGGTCAAAATTTCTGATCGAATTGCTCAAACTGTACTTTTACTTTTTCATGAAATGTACAATTTTAATGTTAAGTCTTTTTATTTTCTCGCAGTCGAAGTGAAAAGCAGAGTGTTTAACACGTGGCTAAATTTGGCTTATTTTAGCCCCTTGTCAAACAATCTACTATTATTTCAGACTTCTAGAGTCCATATAGTGTTAGTTACAAATCATTCTTAAATACTTATAATTATGTTTGTAATACTACTCTAATTTTATTTGGAACACTGAAACACTGGTGTATATAGTGTCATCCAGTGTTTGAAAAAGGGGTTGTCAAGCCTTTCTCCTATTTCAACCAGAAAACAACAGAAAACCGTTGGTACTGCGTCGCAGGCGGTACATTTGGGAAGCAACTCGCTTTCGCATTATCGCGTAGAAATCATCCATGCGAGCCTCTGCAAACATCCCAGATGCACTGCAAAACGAGATTTGTATAAAATTTAATCATATTAAATAAAATTTTATACAATTTTGACGATACGATTGGCTCAGTGGGTTGCGCAACGGCCTTCGAAGCTGGCGGTCCGGGATAAAAAGTAGCCTATGTCCTTCCCCGGGACTCAAACTATTTCCATACCAAATTTCATCCAAATCAGTTCAGTGGTTTAAGCATGAAGAGGTAACAGACAGGCAGACAGACAGACAGACACACTTTCGCATTTATAATATTAGTATGGATATGGCTATCGTCGCCTAGTACCCATAGTACAAGCTTTGCTTAGTTTGGGACTAGGTCGATTTGTGTAAGCTTGTCCCTTTTGTTATTTATTTATTTATTATTTAATTTTATCCAACTGTCCTTCAATATTAGATTTATATGAAAATAATGATGTTTAACTATCACGTCACGAATATAAATTTCTCAACTTCTTTTCCGTACAAAATATACGCTACAAATCGTCGTATTTATGAAAATCCAGTGTTAGCAGAGCCCTACTCCTGAGCAAAATGTGCGCAGTGCTCGATCATTTTATATTGGTTACTGATATAGACAGACATAAAATTATTTTTTGTTATAGCGGTAACAGAACTACATCATCCGAGGAAATTTTAACTGTCTAGCTATCACGGTGCATGAGATACAGCCTGGTAACACACAGACAGACGGACAGCGATGTTTTAGTAATAGGGTCCCGGTTGACCCTTTGCGTACCCTAAAAAGCTGCAAATCAACTGACATAATCATTAGTTAGGAGACCTACATACATACACTTCTTGTCAAGATTAAAAAATAAATCAATTAAAGATACAAGTTAATACCTGCAACAGATATAGTATAGTTAAATAGTGTCTGTCCCTTCGAGCCCATGTAGATGCAGACACAATCCTTCAGGTCATCCGCAGTGTGCACCCGGCCCTCCGAGTCCTTCACTATCCGGCCGAGGAACCGGCGCTCCTGCTCCTCTATTGACACCTCGGCTGTGTAACTCTGTGGGTAGAGTGTGAACCAGGCCTTTGTCAGGTTTACTGTAAAAAAAAAACAATAACTTATAGTTCAAAATTGTATAATGAAAATAATGTAAGTATAGAATATGAACCAGTGGCGTGGCGTCAACGATGATGTTGGTAAAGCCGAAAGCCGGAGTATATTTATATATAATAAAGTAGGCAAGTCGATGAGAATCCGGGTTCCATTAACGCCAAGCCACTCCTATCAACAGCAGTAAATCAAGTCGTGGGACTGTATCTCAGACAGATTTATCAACACTGGGCCAGTCATCAATCTGTAAATAACAATGAAAAATGTATGGCAAAAATTGCATTTTTGTGACAAGCTTTTATTTCCGACTACTTTTCTTCGATCTAATGATTGAGACTATTATTTTAAAGAGTCCCATCTCAGTTGGATTGCTTTATTCCATTACTAGAAGACTTTTTTTTTCAGCATAGTCGGGTAAAAAATATCCTATAACCATGTGGAGATACCTAGCTAAAGGTGCGTCCACACTTGTATCATTTGCTCGTATCCGATCACCGTGCCGTGTCATGACTGTGTATCGCGCTGCTTGGACGCACACTGTCGGCGCGCCGATCATGCCGCACTCTTCCGATATGTGTGTGATACGCGTAGCAAATGGATTTCGAGCGATCGGATCAGCGCAACGTCCAAACGCGTGATCGTGACACGCGATCATGCCACGCGACGATGATCTGATACGGGCAAATGATACAAATGTGGACGCACCTCAAAGCTACCCTGTACTTAGGAGAAATCCTAAGTACAGGGTAGCTTTAAGGTGCGTCACGCGACATTTTGACATGTATCGCCTTTATTTTTAGATTACGTAAGAGCAGAATGCATCCAATATTTTTTATCATTTTGTCATTTAGTGATTATCCCTATTATCTTCACAAATTATTACCTTTACAGTGTTCAAACTCAGCATCATAAAACAGACACAGTTTTTCATCATCAAAGTTGGATTTTTCCCGTATCATCTTTACTATGTCATCCACATTTAAGTCTCGCTTTGGGAGTACGGTGAACACCGGAATGCTCCATGTAGAGAAGCAGCTGTGGCCATAGTGGATGACGGCTTCACCTTTCACATGCATAGCTGCTACAGTATCTACACAACAACTGAATAGTGAAAAAGCTCTTGTTAATAAATATGTATAGAAACACGTACGATTACTTTGAGTTTACCACTGACATATGCTTTTATTCCATTGGATATTCTATTTTAACACTATTGTAAAAGAGTTTATATTACTTACACACTGTCTAAACGTCTGTTTGTAATAGAAAGTCTTTTGCATTAGTGTTGAAGTCGAATATCCAATGGAATAAACGCATACGTCAGTGGTAAACTCAAAGTAATCGTACTGTACAGTAAAAAACTTATATCTATAGAAAAATATATTACAGGACAATTTTACACAAATCGAACTAGTTTCATGGTATGCTCAATAAGGCCTGTGTTATGGGTACTAGACGACGATATATTTGATAGACATATTTACTTATACTATACATAGAAAACGTCCAAGACTCAAGAACAAATATTTGCCCTTTCCGGGATTTGAACCCAGGATCTTATTATAGTAAGAACATATTTATTTACATACTTAAAACACTAAATATTAGGAAAAGCGTTAAAACGGTGTGACACACATCACAGCTATTTAATATACTTTTCCAATGTCCTAATCTGTGGCACCCAGTGAGAAGAGATGGGACAGTTGTTCCTATCCGCTAACACCTCCAAAATACTGATTTTTCATATCATGATTGTGTGGAACCTGTTCCGTGTGAGCGTCAGCAAACATTTCTGAGGCACTTCTCCACCTTGGTACTCTCAACAGCATTCTGAAGGCGTTATTGTATTGGATGCTGAGGGTGTTACAAGCTTGTTGCATATATCAAAACCACAGGCCATTGAGTAAAATGATTGGCAATATGCTTTTTTATAGCATTATTTTGGTATAATATGTGATATCATGAATTCAACCAATTAGAGTAATTCCTCAATCTCCGGGTACAATACCTCTCTCCAGTTAAATACATAAACCAAGGATCATTAAAACAAGAGGACTGTCAATTGCCATATTATGGATTGTGCCCCACAGGGAGATATTCAGGCAAAGATGTATATTTAAATCATGGACTAGGTAACCCCTACAAAGGCACCGCGGTAAGCCAAGCTTAAGCTCATAAAACACCAAGCAGCCGCCACACCCCCAATCATTATCTTAGTATCGGGTCACTTTGCAGTCAATGTGACTTGCTCTCTTGCCTTACCTTGTCAATAACTGTGCACTTCATTTTAGCGAGATGATACTAAATAAATTTGTGTGAAGCGGGGTCTATAGGGTTAAGTGGTCTGTGATTTAAATACTGTGTGATACAAAGTTGAATAATTGTAAAACAATAATTCTTATATATAGACTTGTACATATCAGGGAATTTTGTATGGAGATTGACAGTCTTCTTGTTTTAATGGTCCTTGACATGAATAGACTATGAAGAATAATAGAGAACGAAGAAATCATGTATGTTTAAATCTTCTTGTTTATACTTCTTATTTATTCGAAAGTATGGACAATAACAAGCAAATAGACAGTGTGTACACTGATTTCCGTAAGGCCTTTGACAGAGTGGATCACAAAATCTTATTGCAAAAACTTGCTTTCAACGGTATAAGGGGAAACCTCTGGCGATGGTTTAAGTCTTACATTATAAATCGCACGCAAAAAGTCGCAATTAAGAGCTGCGTGTCCTATGCCTTCACTGTTACTTCGGGAGTACCACAAGGCTCAATTTTAGGACCTCTACTATTTACCGTATTTATTAATGATATAAGTAACTGTTTTCACTTTTGTAATATCCTACTCTATGCAGATGATATAAAAATATATCACACAATAAGCAATGATACTGAATGTACCCAATTTCAACAGGACTTAGACCATTACACGGATTACTGTACTGTTAATAAACTCAAACTTAACTTAGATAAATGTAAACTTATTAAATTTACTAAAAAAACACGCTGAATAACTCCTATTACCTTTGTAATTCTCAATTAGAAATAGTTCAGTCTATTAGGGATCTTGGTGTAATACTGGATTCCAAGCTGCATTTCGATCTTCATGTAAGTTCTATCATTAGTAAAGCATTCAAAATGTACGGGTTCGTCATGCGCTCAAGTACTGAATTTCGAAATCCAAAAACTTATTTATACATATTTAAATCACTAATACGGTCACAATTGGTACACGCTGTGTCAGTTTGGAATCCTTATTATAAAAAGTATTCTGATGCTCTTCAATCTGTACAGAAGAACTTTCTGAATACCATGCATTATCGATGTTACCATACTAGATTGTCGTACCTGCAGCTGTTAAATAAATACGGAATATTGGACCTTAATTCTAGGCGCTCACTACTCGAGGCTATGGTTCTATATGGTCTTTGCTCTAACCAATTTGACTGTATTGCTCTTAACAACAAGCTAAGTTTTAAGGTCCCTGAACGTAAACAACGCTCAGCGCGCCCGGACCGGCTGTTCGTGACTGGCCGCTGCCGCACGAACGCCGGTGCGCGCGCGCCTCTGCACAGGCTCGTTGATACATACAACACTCACTTTAATCATTTAGATATTTTTAGTTGCAGTATAAGCAAATATAAGAAACTAATAGATGCTCATTCTCACAATGAAAAATACAATAGGTAACCATATTTTCAATCATACTGTCTCAGATCAGAATAAAAAATTTATGCATGTCTGTGATGCCGATTGTACTTACTTTTAAGTCACATTACATTCATCTAAGAACTTTATGTAAACTACTGTATCTTTCTTTGTATGTGCACATATATGCATGTGTGCGTGTACTGGTTTGTACACACACAGGTGCATCTAACGTGCATGTGGATTAAATATATAATCGTTGCTTTGACTGCTACGAATGATTAAATTTTAATATACATAATATTAATAAGTGGTGAACGGTGTTGGTCACACATAAATTGAAAAAAAATGTTATAACATTTTAAGTATAAAAAGATTGTGATGACTGTTTTTTTATCCAAATAAATGAAAAAAAAAAAAAAAAAAAAACAAAAAAGAGACTTAAAAATTCTATTCTGTAAGCTAATCCATACTAATATTATAAATGCGAAAGTGTGTCTGTCTGTCTGTCTGTTACCTCTTCACACTTAAACCGCTTAAATTTGGTATGGAGATAGTTTGAGTCCCGGGGAAGGACATAGGCTACTTTTTATCCCGGAAAAAATACCCTTATCCGCGATAAACGAATTTAAGGCGGACGAAGTTGCGAGCAGAAGCTAGTACGTGATATTACAACAAACCGTATGTGGGTGAATCAACACTATGGCCTCCCGGGTTACGGGACAGAATAACAACAAGATAAGTTGATCTACGCATGTAATAAATTAGGAAATACTACCTGGCATACGACGTGTCCCCAAGAATGTACAAATCAACATCAACTCTGTTCTTAATTTCTTCATAGACCCTAACGCTGGCGCCCAGCAACTCGTCAGGGAACTGGAGGCATACCTATAATAATACATTAAGCTATGTAAATAAAAGGCTGCCTGAGAAAGTATGTGTTATCTTTTTGTTTTTGCTCACCCTTTCAAACTTGTTGTCTTCAATCCATTTGCATGTTGGAATGATATCGAAACGCGATACTAAATCGTCAGGCAGCAGATGACCGTTTGTTACTTCAATCTCCCGTTCTATGCAGATTTTCCCGTCGGTAGTAAAGTTTGCCATTATTTATAAAAACAATAGTACGATTTGCAAATCACCTCACTCGACGAATGTGACGTTAGCTGTCATTTAGCACAGATAAGAAAAATATCTGACGGTGAGACGTGAGTGATATCACAAAATAAAAATGATTGTATGGTACCTACCCAACATAACAAAAATATGCGTACTTTAGTGGTTATTGAATAATCGCATCATGCAAATGAAAACTAAAAATTGTAAGCTTGGATCATATTTTTAAGAATAGCTAAAAATATATATCAATTATATGGATAATGGCTATTTTTTATTTTACTGTCACTATGAGTTAAGAAGAGATATATGGTTGAGTAAAAGCATAACAATAATCTATACAATTAAAAACTTAATAAAAATCTATGAATAAAAAAGCGGCTAAGAGCGAGTCGGACTCACCCATGAAGGGTTCCGCAGCCATTTATACAAAAAAATGCATTACAGTACAGGTGAAAACAAATATTAACAAAAGAACGTATCTCCCCGGCACTTACGTCTTTTTGCTGAGAAGCGCAGTTTTTTGGCAATCACTTAAAAACGGTATGTCCGTTCAAGTTGAAAACAATTTTCGTTGGAAGTATTTATTAAGCTTTATATTTGTAAATTTTTCAATATTTTTTTAATATACCGTTTAGAAAATAGAGGGGTGGGGACACAATTTCTGCTACTTTCGTAGCGAATGTTTCGGAAAACATATACTGAATCAAAAATTTTTTTTAGAAACGTCAAATTGTTTTTTTACTGTCGAAATATGTGTCATACATTGACATTTGCTGAAAATGTTTTTTTTTTTTCAGTTTTGGCAGTTTTGGTTACATGTATCGAGTGCCCCCCCTAGAAATATATATATATTTTTTTTAACTATCAAACTAAGTTGCGGTTTACACACGACAGCTATGCTCCAAATTTAGGGCTGCCATTCGTCCGGGTTTCCCCGGATTTGTTCTAGTTAGGAGGCTGTCCGGGGGCCGTCCGGGCGGGTTTTTAAAATGTGTCCGGGTAAAACCTGGACTCTTTTTGTAACAGGGAAAACCTTATGGAACTGAATAAAATGTAACATGTCCGGGGAAAAATGCGATTTCCTCCAAATATTCAGGGTTTTTGAAGTTTGCGTCCGGGTTCCGGTATAGTCAAGATGGCAGCCCTACAAATTTCATCAATGTACATCTTATAGTTTTTGAGTAAAATGCCTGTGACATACGGACGGACAGACATGACAAATCTATTAGGGTTCCGTTTTTGCCATTTTGGCTACGGAACCCTAAAATGATCAGTGATTGGTAATCAGATGTGTGTAACTGGCGCATTCTTAGGGAACAAAGGATTCAAAATGACCTAGAGGATCCTCCGCTGATGGAGGAGACGAAAGTTCAATGAAGCCATGGAATAAGTGACCTAGCTAGGCAACCGAGGGCCCCTAGGCAATATAAAATATTGAGGCTCCATGTCAGTTTGAGGTTCTATTAGTCAGGGACCAAGGGCCCGGAAAGCATTTGGAGCCCAGTTGTAGGGCACCAACTAACTTTTCGATACATTTCTGGTCGAGGTCTGAGGGCCCCGATCACAGCTCCATTTAGCCCTTCGATAGCTATGCCACTGAATGGAATCCTAAAAAAAATATGGAATTCTAAAAGATGAATGAAAATATATTACAAGATATTTATTAAATAAAAGTATTACAAAGTCTGAAAGAAACCTATTGCTCTAGTAGCCTTCATCACTGACTGAGATGGCATATCCAGGGTAAGCATCCTTGATCAATTTAGCTGCTATTTCATGATCTGCCTTGCCGTAACCTTGTGAGTAGCCATAGATGTGAATCTTCTTGTTATCTGGCTCATGAGATATTCTGCCTCCTCCTAAAGGCTCACAGTCTAAAGGTTGAAGTTTTTCTTGGACCTAGAACCAACAGTGCCTGGAATTAATAAGGGTATACAAACACATGTAAATGACTACTTGCCCAAGTTATTATTGCACTTTACCTCATCATAGATATCCGAATGATAGTTACACCTTTGGTATCCTCTTACCACAGTAATGGAAGGTTCTTCATTATTCTGTGCCTTATCATATACTTTAATTAAAATATATTTAAACACTCCGGTCGGGTCTATGTCCACCTTTGGTACAGCTTCTAGCGATGCCGTCGACATGGTTCTACCGTCTGTTAATATCTTCGAACCTGGTACGGTGGAATGGTTGGATATAAAAATACGAGCTGCGAGGGAGGTTAGAATATAGAAATCATAAAATCTTAGCACTGGTGTGATGCCTGTACAACAACCGAACGATATTGGGCATTTTACTTACCTGGTTTTAAAAATTTTATGTGGTTAGAAATAAGATAAACAGTCTTCAATTTCGGCGAAAAATACGATAGAATCTTCATTCGTAATGTAATAATGTTACAGTCGGTTTTTTTATTTGCTTTTTGTTGACACTGACAGTACAGTTGCTTTAAAAAAGCATATGGCAAATTGCAAAATGGAGCGTAATGAAGTAAATTCTTTTATAATTTAACTTTTCGTGGCAGTATGTTTTTAAAATATGGAATAATTTGTTAAAATTACATTGCGTAGATGTATCTTATTATTATAGGTTTAAAATATTATGATTTTTTTAAATTCTCACACAGATGTGTTCTGAAATGAACACAAATTTTTTTTCGTGCGTATGTCGGAATAAACACAGTGAACGTAAATTGCACTTTAATACGTCAAATATTTGTCAAGTCAAATTTATTCTTATTACATTGAGCCAAAGTAGATATTTGCTTGTTAACTTTGCTTATTATATGCTTTGACGTAGCGCTATTTGCGTGAAAATTTGACAGAATAGCAAGTGGCATGGCAAGTACGCAAGTAAAAAAAACTAGAATAAAAATGGCTGCAGCAATAAAGGTTGGCTGTTCGCTAGTGTTTGTTTAGGCCCATTTTTTAGGGTTCCGTACTTTTATTTTAAGGCAGAATTTGACGTTATATTCTTGCTCTATTTACAATGAATAAAATGGATTCTTCTCTGACCAGTAAGTATCTCTTTGATTTTTTTTTATTAATTTCTCCATATCCAAAATAGTTTGTCAATCCGTGTTGGTATCATATTACTCAACAAGTTTAAAAAAAAAAATAATGCTATTTAATCAGGTGTTTTCGTGTACTACAAGTATTTTTTATTGAACACCACGATAACCGCCGTCCTACTAAAGTAGTTTACTTGCATTGTATTATAGTTTCTATGTAGGTGTTTGCGAACATGTGTTGATTTGAATTTCGTGGTATTTAGGTATGTGGGTGAGCTTCTTTACGGCCGCCGGGATCCCTTCGGACGTGTCGGCCACCTACGCCCTCACGTTCGCGGAGAACCGCATCCAAAACGACATGCTGCTTGACCTGAATAAGGAGTACTTGAGAGACATGGGCATCACACGAATGGGAGATGTTATTGCTATACTGAGGTGAGTCCCCTTGAAACTACACGCGGCGCTCAAGTGCAGTTTGTATTGAGTATATGTCAATGTGTCTCCACTACTGATCATGTTACAATTAAAATTCTAATAGAAGATCAAACACCAAGGTCACTGATACTTACTCAAATTGACTAGTAGAAGCTGATATTCTTCTTCTGTCCCTTAATCCCAGTTCTATCTTGGGTCGGGTTTCCTTGTACAGTAGTTGAAACTGGTATTACCTATACAATTTTATTTTTATTTGTATGGTAGTTCCACACTGTATATATTAAATCATTGACAATGCAGTTTGATTAAGATATGTTGCAGTTGTTACCATAGCTTTTTATCTTACCTTATCAGAGTGTCCCTCTGCTCCTTTAGATTGCCACAACTCCCTATTCTATCCATCCACTGCTGAAAATAGGCCTCCTATATAGTTTGCCACAGGGTGCGATCCTGCACACACCCACTGAGTCCCTGCAATCATTATAATAAGCGTTGCTAGTTAAAGTAGATTTTCAACTAAAGGTTCAATTCAATATTTTTGTTCAAGTTCAGAGCAGTTCACAGTTGACATAAGGTTTCAAAATCTGTCCGCAATTTAAGTATAAGTATTGAAAATTACAAAAAATGAGTTGCCAACTACTGGGAATATTTTTCCCATTATGTACCAGTGGGAACAAGTTGATGGTAACAGGTGGGAATAACCCAAAATGTACATAGGTTATGTTAAAGGAATTTCATTGCGAAATAGAATATGGGTTTGTTAGGGGTACATCGCCATCTTGAACATACTAGAGCTTCGCACTTTACTTTGCTTCAAGTCAATCTTATCGCCTGCGCTTTTGCAGTGACTGACCGCTGCCAGGTTTTTTAGAGTTGCGACGTTTGTGCATTCCTTGAATCTCCGATCTTGAATCACCATTCCAGTCGAAGGCTTGCCTTGGAATGTGTTCTGGTGTATGCCCAGTCCAGCTCTATTTCGGGCGTTAAATCTGCTGGTGATCAGTCGCGTTGTAGCATTCCCACAGATTTGCATTGGAGATTTATTATATTAGATTAAGTAGACTAGCATTCGACTTTTGCCGTGCAGGTGTAGTCACCCATGTAAATCCCACTTCAGGGGCTTACAGCTCTGAATGACCTTCGATCCGTAGCTCTTCGCTTTTCCATGTTGTATATGTCTAATCATGTTGACAACAACTGTCTTTACCATTATACTGTTTCAGTTTATCTTCACGAGTCACCGAAAAACCCAGATAATCAAACTTTGTTATTTTTACGACGAAAATCCAGTTTTTGCTACTTTTCTTAAAAAATACACTTCTTAACGAAAAGGCTTGCTTTAGCAAGTTAGGTTTTTTCTTAATGAATTTTGTTTATGTTTATTGAGAGACTAGATACACAATCTTCATTTTTAAAGACCTCTCTGTAAAAGATATATTCTAATTTCCGAATGCTAGAAAGTGTTGAATAGAGACTAAACTATCACATAAACCATGTTTCGAAAGTTGTTTTGGCCATTCCAGGGACTAGATTCAAAACAAAAACCATTTTCGCCTGGAGTCCCTTATGCATCGAAAATTTAAACTATATTTTAGCGTGATTTTCGTCAAATTTATATAAAACAGGCTGGTTTTCAGATAGTTTTTTGACAGTATAACCTATTCGAAGATTAATCCGGAAACATGATTGTTGAAAATTTCCTCAATACGCGTCTTAATTTTCCGTTTTTTGTATAGTTTGTACAAACGATTTATAAATGGCTAAGTTATGTAAAAATCTCATTCTTCCCTTTATCTTTTACGTGATTAATTTAAATGGTAACAAAACATAATAATATCACACTGTGGACACTCCCTGCCCCCCGCCGGACACTCCCTGCCGCCCGCCGCCCGCCGCCCGCAAGCTCCATCCACCCGCGCTCTTCCCGCTCACAGTTCAGTTACCTCAGCCGGTAACTGCGAGGTAACCGAGCGCGGGTGGGCGGCACTTTCAGGGAGTGTCCATAGTGTACGTAGCTTTATTATACTGTGATAATATCTTCGATTTCATTGTACTTTTACATCTGGAGCTTACGCCAAAAAACCCCAAGCATGTAGCTTTCTCTTTCTTAAATGCGCGCGAGCGTGCGTCCCTTATTACAAATTCTGCTCATTGGCCCGCTCAGCGTTTGGGGCGTGGTTTACAAATGACGATGCAGGCCCTAATACCACACTATATTTGTGTTTGTCAGGCACGCGAAGCAAGTGCACGAGAACGCGGCACGCGACAAAGTGCTGGGCAGCACCTTGCTCAACGTGGTGCCCGTGGCCGCTGTCACCGGCCGCGCCACCGTCGCGCAGAACAAGCCCGCGTCCCGTGAGTTCACTATTATAGCATTTTTAACCGAGAAAAAGAGAAAGAGGAGGTGGTTCTCAATTCGGCGGAATGGTTGAATATTGGGTCAATCAACTTTTTTCTGTACCATGTCACGGTTACGGCTCCTGTGTTAGGGCGAATGTCCAAGCGTTTAGACCGCTCGGTTCAATCATCATTGTTGTCTCACGATTCTCACCACAAGGCAAGACAAGTCGCGATAACTTGGAGCTAAATAAACTTGGCGTTGGGATTGTCTTTCGGTTTTATAAAAAGTTAATTCTAAATATCATTTATTTTAACAATATTTGCTGAGACGACAATGACGAAAAATAAACGCCGTAAAAATGCTGAAAATTGGCCCGTTCCAATGTAGGTTCATTTTTCAAGGGCCCATTCCGTCAGTATGTTAAATAGAGTCTACATTATTAGCAGTTTTCTAAGTAGCAGTCACTATTGTCTTCTGTGTTACGATATTGAATCACTACAAGAAAAAGTTGACCCACCCGATTAGTCAGAAGATATTTGCTTTTTAAAATAGTTTTTTCCATTACCTACCTAAACAATCAGTGGCGTAGCTAGGTAACGAAGAGCCCTAGGGCAAATTAAAAGATTAGGGGCCCATGCCAGTTCGAGGTTCTGCAGGTCAGGGGCCGAGGTACCCAAAATATTGGGTGCCTCCGCGCCTAACCTTTCGGTAGCTACGTTACTGGTCAGGGCCCCGGGGCACCGCCCCGTCTAACCCTTTGGTAGCTACGCCACTGTCAATTCAGTGTTCAGTGTTTTGATTGTATGGTATGCAAACATAACTACGATAACAATGCAACAAGTGAGACAAATCACCAGCAAAAAGAGGCATTACAATATTTTAACATTAAAATTTGTTGAAAAAAAAACTACTTGTTATAAGGAAGACTGGTGATTAATGGTTGAAGTTGATGAAGACTGATTGTGCACAGCCGCCAGCCGCATACTGGAGCACTACACGCGCAACGCGAAGGAGGCGCCCGCCTCGCCCTCGCTGCCGAAGAAGCGCAAGAGTGACGAGACTGGGTGAGTCTGCTACTTGGCTCCTACCGCTAATCTTAGTTATCTATACTATTATAAAGTTGTAAAAGTGAAATGTCTGTACATTGAAGATTCATTAAAACTAAAAATATTTTTTTTGGATTTTATGTATGTTTGTATGTGCCGTTGTGGCTTCATCACGCAAAATCGGCTAGACGGATTTCAACTATTTTTGGTACACGGGTAGCTGGGTATCTCCAGATGGGTATAAGATACTTTTTATCCGACTGCGCTGAAGAAAAAATGAAGGGTTATGACTTTCTCCTCCGCGAACGAAGTTGCGGGCGCTTTCTAGTTTATTTAAATAAAACAATTTAACGGGTTATATCGCATATATTATCTCATTTGAGTTCCCGACGTTTCGGAAGCTTTTCAGCCCTCCATGGTCACGGGCTGACAGAGAAAAGATATATTTTCCTTTGCCAAGTAACAATTTGTGCAAACTACCCACTTTGAAAAAACAAATAAAGGTGTACATACATTACATGCCAGATGGGCCTAATCTGTAAAGACAGTTACACATGTGCGGGAAGGGCTTATTTATTTTATTTTAATAATTTACCAAGCAGCATTTCACAAATGAAGCATACTGAGCAGAAAAGAAACGCTGCAAAGAAAAACTCCCAAACTACCTCATTACCAAACTACCTCTCAAAAGGGTTGAGAAGTTCAAGTACTTAGGACATGTTGTCACTGAGGACTTGAACGATGACATGGACCTAGAAAGGGAGAGGAGAGCTTTGGCAGTGAGAGGCAACATGCTTGCCCGCAGATTTGCACGTTGTAATAACCACGTAAAATTGACGCTATTTAAAGCCTACTGTCAGACATTTTACACGTGCAGTCTGTGGGTAAGATTTACGCAGAGAGCCTATAATGCGTTGAAAGTACAGTACAACAACATCCTCAGGATGCTGTTGGGGCTGCCGAAGTACTGTAGTGCGTCCGGCATGTTCGCTGAGGCCCATACAGATGACTTGTTTGCCATTAGGCGGAAAAGGGTAGCCTCACTGCTGAGACGAGTGCGCGGTAGCAGCAACAGCCTTTTGAGGGTGTTGGCAGAGCGACTGGACTGTCCGATGACCAAGTACTGGGTCGAGGTGGCTATTGGTAGGAGCAAATAAATTGATTACCATGCATGTCGCTCTTACGGTCACGATACGGTGGCAACGCATTTTAGTTATTTTGGTACTTGTTTAAGAGAGCTTTTTATGTCAACTAACATAGTTATAAGGTCATATGTGTACTAACAACCTATGGATCAAAACGGTCTGAAATAAACAATTTTTATGTTTTATTTATTTATTACTAATTATAATATTTTAAAAAACAAGGACTATTAAACTACTTTTAAGCTACTTTTAACAGATAAGATATTACTATACCGTTCAGAAATTAAGGTATTGCAGTCCTGTGTCTTGCTTGTTCCTTGATGAGATGTATTACAGGATCCCAAGCTGGTGGTAGCGACAACCCATCTTCTCTATTTATTTATTTATTTAATCTTTATTGCACAAAAAAAAACTTATTGTACAAAAGGCGAACTTAATGCCATAAGGCATTCTCTACCAGTCAACCTTAGGGCAAAGCAGAAAAATTGTAGGCGGTGCTGAGGCTTGTGTAATTACAAAAACACATTTATATACTTTAAATACATGAATAACAAAATTTATATAATAAATACACAAATATATATAAGGTTAATAAATATATAACATATATATATATATATATATATATAGCGATGAAACGAATTAAGCAGATAAACTAAGAGTCTTTGGTTCTGCCAGCAAAGAAGTTGCTCACGGACTTTTTGAATGCAAACTTATTCGGGGCCTGTTTGATATTAGGATGTTTCTATTGATATTAGGATGCTTTTTAATCTGAATAGCCTCGCGTAGTAGTCTGGGAAAATATCTTTTCTCTTTGGCAAGGATAGAAGGATTATCAAACTTAATTGAATGGTTTGGTTTGTCAATGACATGTTTACAGACTGTGCTGACCTATTACATCGACGGTGCTGTTAACATGTCATTGACAGATCATCCTTCTATCCTTGCCAAAGAGGAAAGATGGAGATGTTTCAGGACAATTTTTTCGACACTTTCATACTGAGAAATATTGCCACATAATTAATATTTGTTTCTTTTATCGCATCGCAGGGTAGAATCAGCAGAACAGAAGAAAACCCGACATATTAGATTTGGGTCTCCACAGTCAACTGTCAAAGAAGGTAATTTTAAATATTATCTTTGAAAATTAGTATTTCAAATACAGGTTTTGGCTGATTGATAAATATGAGTTTCATTATTGGTGTGGCTGGAACTAATAAATCCATACTAAATGTCGTAAAATTGTGTTAATTAGTTATGGACATTACAACTAAATTGATTTCTCAACTTTCCCAACTAAAGTATTGGGTGATTCTAACCTTCAATTATCTATTTCCAGTATCACAAACGAAAACGGTGTTCTCACGACTTGGCCAGTCTGATATGGTTAAAACCACAGCTGTCGTCACAAAGGATGTCAAACCTATCTTCGCTCGACTAGGATCCAAGCCTGTTGACAAGCCTCAAAACCGAGCGATACCAGTGCAGAAAGATGCTCTGGAATATGAAGGAATACTGAAAAGTCCACCTGTCACTAAGAAAATTGTGACAATAACTACGTCAAAAAATAGCGTTCGGAAAATTGCCATGGGATGCACCATGCGAGCAGACGAACAGCCAGTCAGTGTAAAAGATAAACTAGCAGTGCCGAAATCTAAATCTGTAAAGTTCTCCAACCATGTGGAATATAAGGAGATAGAAGCAGTGAGAGTTGAGAGTGAGAGACTAGTGCAAGCCAAGATACAGCCCAAGCCGAAGCAGACGGTGTTCAACAAGCCAGAGCGGCGCTTGTCCATGCCAGAGCCCAGCGTAAAAACACGGCTTGGAGTCAAGAGTGCCAATGCACCCGTCGGGAGCGCCAATGCACCCGTCAGGATCGCCAATGCACCCGTCAGGAGCGCCAATGCACCCGTCAGGAGCGCTAACAATATAACGATAACCAAGAATGTGTTTAAGAGGTTAGGTGTGTGATAGTGAAGTGAGTGAACTCATGGACACTGGACAATGCTGCTATGTCTTAGCTCTGTTGGAGAGTTATCGAGAGGTAAGGCAGTTGAGGCACCAATTGTTGTAACATTTTTAAACTAACTGGTGGTTGTTTTTTAAAAGGAAGTGCATGTAAAACACCCATGTTACAGGTGTTTGAATTGATGTTAAGGGTTACCATTGAAACATTTAGTAGGACCTGCAAGTTTTAAGAGTTCCAATTTGTTATCTGGGAATTAATCTTGGTATTGTCTCATTATACAAGCTCAAGTATCTGATACATTTTGCATATTCTTAAATAGCATAGTGATTAGTTAGAAAATAGATCAGTTTATGTTTCTTATTGAGTAACTATTAATATTAGTTGGAGTTATTCTATTTTGGCATACTATTACTAGTACAGTCAGAGTTTATTTTAGTTCCTTATCAACAGTGATCGTTATCAACGTGCTAAATTGGTGGCAAAGTATGGTTGACAAAAAAACAAACACTCAAGTATTTTAAATATTATTATATTTCACAAATTATAACATTTATATTTACTATCTCTTCTGCAATTATGCTGAGTAAACTACTAAAATTTGTTTAACAGATTTTGCCGTCAGTCGTTCACGACGATTGTAAAAAATCCGTTTTAAATAACTAAATGACCCTTCGGCATTGACATTAATTAAAATATTGCATGCAACTTTTATTGACGCTCGATGTCATTTTGACGTATGTTGTTTTAAAAATATTTAGGGCGGAAAAGGTTTTGTACAGTGTAGATTTATTATCTAGAGATGTAATCCTATGTAGGCAAGTATTTGTTTTATAGTGATTGTGTAAAACTAGAAAATAAATAATTGAATATTGGCTCTTTCTGCCATCCATACACTTTGCCACGAAAATTGCACGTTGATAACGATCACTGCTTATCAATGTAACTCTTTTGCGAGCCTCATTGACAACCCTAAAGTGTCAAGGTGCTAATTTAGCGCAACATATTATACATGCTTACCTAGGGTATGTGCTAGATGTTTTAGAAAGTTAACAACATCAATTTGTTGATGCCTCAGTACTTTTCTAGCCTACTCATTTTAATACTGCTTTGATTTAAGTTGAAAGAAATACGTATGTTACGTATCAGTTCTATTATCTAGGAAAATTCCTAGGGTTAATGTGATAATTATAAGTTAATTTATGTTTTGCACCTGTGTAAAATATTAGTATTAGGTCTAATCTCTGTTGACATGAAAAATCATCACACTTACAAAACCATATTTTGCAATTGGGTACCTTCCTCTTTTAGTGTAGTGAATGTAAATTATGTCGCGCTTTACAGTTCTGAAAATATTCAGAAAATATTAACAAACATATTTTACTTCTCTGTACTATGACTGCGAATCATACTGTAGACTTTTTATCGTTACTTTTCCTACATAGTAAACAAAAATATGTTTTCTCGGAAGGAAATAAATTAAATGTACGAAATTGGCAACGTGGCACTCAAAATATTAATTCCAGTTACTTTATTTTTGAGAAAATGGGAATATAAGTCAAAAAACGTGTGCTTTTCGGTTAGAATGTTATTTACTATTTAGGACAAGTAAGGATAAAACTATATAAAGGCATATGCCTTTTTAGATTGGATAATACATGCCACTGAACTTTAATAAAAAAGGTATTATAAAACACCGCGCAAAAGTATAACGTATTAAAAAAAATTGAATATTTGCATTTTTTTTAAATACATTATAGTTCTGTGCGGAGTTGTATATATTTTAATATTTTATTAGTTAAAATGGTTTTTGCTTTTTTTTTAGCTATTTCACTGTCGTCTGCGTCATTTATTATAGTTAATTTGTGGAAAAAGTATTGTATACAATTGTTATATAGGTTAGCTTTTAAGTCTCGTACCTTAATTTGGCCTCGAAACTTAAACATACATTATATAATGATTGCATAAAATACTAATTACGCGTTTGGCGACTTTAGAATGATCAGAAACTAAAAATGTGGATGCAATATACTGCCCTCCTAACGATAAGTGCAGAAACTCCGCTCAAAGGCGAAATATAAAGTACACCTGACTCGATTGAATTGAACACGGAGGGCAGTATGAATATGACCATGTACCCTTAAGACGTCATTAAACTATTTTTCATTGAGAGAAGCTGATTTTGATCCTTAAAACTGTGTTTGTGTCTTCAATTCTTGAATATTATTTTCATTTTTAGTGAGATCTAAACTTTCGACCTCACGCAACGTTACTATAAAACATTTAGCATGAAAAAAATACTACTTTGTTTTTTTTTTAGTTATTGTAAACAGCCGCAGCCTCTGGTCTTCAATTCCGTATTGATTTCGCTTATCTTAACATATTGAGTGTCGACCACACCGCTGCTCAAAATACGCTGACGCGCTGTAAACGCAGTGACGTGAGTTGTACGTCACGATTTTTACCACAGCGGAGAAATTAAGCCGTGTAATCACACCGTCAGCTTGTTTCAAGCACCGGTGTGGTACGCGTAAAAATCGGTAATGTGTTTACGGTGCGTCAAGGTACTTTGAGGAGCGGTGTGGTCGACCCTTTAATTGACTATTTCGTTATTAAAAACTTTAATATAATTTGAATCTCTTCATCAATAATCACCAGTGGTAATCAACATTTTTGAGCAACAGAAAACGTTTTTTTTTAATTTAATTTACCGGCTGAATGGCGATTATAAGATTAATAGGTTGTAAACTCTTTTTGACGTGTGAATCAGTTTTGGCCATATACAAGTTTATGGTGTATTCATTTTACATCATTCATTTATTACCATAAGGTTGAAGGTGCTCAAAATATATATGGCAACGTCGCAAAAAGCGGAAACGTAACCGCCAATAGATTCAGTTGGCGGTTACTACCTTTTTGGCTTTTGCCGTCGAATTGTCCTGATACTTTTATGAAGTTGTAAAAATAAAATGTTTGTACATTGAAAATATTTTCAAAAATATAATTGAAATAGACTATTTCAATATCGCAGAGTGGAAAATTATTATTTTTGTATGTGTGTTTTGTTGCGCCTTCATCACGCGAAAACAACTAAACGGATCACCTACTTTTAGTACACGGGTAATTATAGGCATCCACAGTTGATTATAGGATTCTACGTTACTCACCCGAATACGTTGAAAGAAAAAAAAAAGGGTTATGGCTTTTCCTCCTCCGTGAACGAAGTGGCACCTTCTGGTTGGTTTAAAAACTGCGTCTTTTGTTCGCACCTACTGATGTGCAAATTGTGGAAACTCCAAAATGCTTAAAAAAGGTCTTAAGTCTAGTGATAACTTACATGTTTATAAGACCTTAGCATTTTTTAGTGTATAATAGGTATTGAGCCAAGTGATAACCTTTTTTAAGCATTTTGGAAAGTTTCCGCAATTTGCACATCAGTATTCGCACCTAACATGCGCATTGAAGGAATCAAATTAGTGTGTCGAATGCGATAAGTTAAGGTGTCGACACAATTATGAACGCGTGATCTTGAAAGTACAAACCGCAACATAAGGATTATAGTGACCTAACTTAGAATTCGCTTAACAAACCGGTAATGTCTGGGCTGGCTTTTTAATATTAATTAGTTTTGAAATTACCCAAATACGTTTTCTTTGATCCCAATGATCGCTTGTGACCAGCTCTTATCTGCCGACGATTACCAGTATTTTATATTATTATTATTAAGAAACAAATGTACAGAGTTTCTGTATTAATTTTTCACAGGAAACTAGGTATAAGATTTATTGAAAGGGACGATTTGTGTTTTGTTAACTCTAAATAGTTTGATTCTCATTAAAATAATAATGTTACACATATCGTTTTACTTGTCTCATACCCTATTCACGTACCGATTTGTAAAAATCTATCGGCGCCCATATAAGAAAACCTCTTTAAAATGTCCAAATACCAAGGTAAGACCAGCTTTTCATTACTAAATGTTCACATTCCCATTACTTCATAATATTCAAGATAATGCGGCGCGCTCATCGCGCGGCGGCTTATAACTACATCATATTAATATATGGTGTAGGTATGAGATCACGTAAGCAACTTCACAGTACAGATAAGTGCCACTGCCACGCGGCAAACGTGTCGGGTTATCTCGGTAAACATTGTTCCTGTCTCATGGCTCAATGGTTGCACATGAAACACATGAAAGAGGATTTAATGGATGTAGATAAACTAGTGTATGCAAATGTACATAATTAGGGCGTAAACACGTATAACTCTCCTTCGGCTCGTTGTATACTACACTCGTCTTTTAAGGCCTCTCATTATTAACTATGTAGTTACTCGTTTTTTGGCTATGAAGCACGCATAGGAAAGCGCAGCGTGGGACGGCCCCTGACTCAGTGGCGTGCGGTGCATATAGGCACAAAGGCACTGCCTACCTTGAACGACCATGGCTCCATACAGGCACAAAGAAACTGTCTACCCTGCAGACGCGTGGCGTGAGGAAAATTATAAGGGTAGACGAAGCGTATTTCTTTACTCATATTTAAAGAAAAAGGTGGTTATAGCCTTTCTATGGGCAACCCGGTGGGAATCGGCCTACCTTAGCCGAAAACCCTGTGCACGCCCACTGCCTGACCAGATAGATGGATGACCTCGTGACGGTCGCGGGGAGTCGGGATGTAGATACGATCTGCGCAGGATCGCACCCTGTGGCGAGCTATAGCGGAGGCCTATGTTCAGAAGTAGACGTCTGTGGCGGACACGAGTAGATAGATTATTGGTATTGCTTATCACCCACTGCTGCGATGGTATAATGCTGATGATATTGATGGTGATGGTATTGAAAAGGCTTTATCCTTTTCCAAAAAATCTCATCATATAATTTTTTATTCCGAATACAAGGCATTATAGGGAAATTGGCTGTGTGACTGGCTTATCTGTTCGGTTTACGTAACTTCAGGACAGTCAAGTTTTCCAAACTAAGTATTCCTTTTCTAACTTATTAATTTCGTCGCCAAAGTTTGTCTTTGAAACCGTATAGCTTTCCAAAGCTTTTATTAAACAATCGTAACCTAACCAACGGCTAAACGACACTAAACATTTCCAGAATAGTTGTTGGTTTCGGGGAATAGTGGAGTTGGAAAATGAAACAATTTTAGGAAAATGTTCTTCGACTTTGGCTCGTGCGTCAAACCTATTAGCTTTCCTCGTTTTATAAACGCTTTATAGATCTGCAATGAACTATGTATGTATGTAGGTACCAATGTAATGTAAACATAAACAATGCAGTCACACCGTCATTTCTGTAGAATACACGAGCAAGATATGTGATTGTGATGAAGAAAGATATATACTCCAAAATATCTATCACGATAAAGTTCATTGAAATAAAATAATTTGAAAGGATTGTATCGCGTATATTATCTCACTTGAGTATAATCCATTGATTGTAATTCATTTATCCATTTAAATGAGTGCTAGGTAATCGCAGACACCAAATACAATATAGACAATGATGACCGGGTATACCCCGTCATATCAGTTAGATAATAAATAATAAGTGCATTTTCAAAATAATACAGAAATACTCAGATAAATCGCAAGTTTGTATCTTGGAGTGACGTAACGCGACATTTTGACTCAATATATCGCCTTTATTTTCTGATTACGTTAAGAAGGACAAAAAACGTATCCAATATTTTTTATTAATGTACATGAAGGATAATCATTAAAATTTAGTCATAATCCCTATTATGTTTTTAGAAGCAGGCTGTCCTTTCAGATACTTACCTTTTGGGTGGGTGGATAGTCACCGCTTCAAAATTGCTTTCTAAACTTACTTTCGTGTTTACTTTTAACAGCTGTTGACGTTAACCGCTGAAGTAATCACTAAGCAGTTAAGCACAGTTCAGTGGACAAATTTAATACTCGACTTTGATCATCCGGTATTTCTTTCATATTTGGACCTTAAATATAGCACAGTAAGATTAACTTCCTGTGAAACGGGATGAAGGAAATAAGCCCTTTAGGAAAGTTAATTACTTTCACTGCCCGCGGGTATGGTGTCCCGGGGTCTAAATTCGACATCTCCAATTTAGCGATGTATCGGCCCTATCATGGATATATTTGTCGCCATTTTTAGCTCAGACGAAAAACGAGGGATGTTATAAGTTTGACGTGCGTATGTGTGTGCGATTGTGTGATAGATTTGAATTTATTTTGCGTTTAAAAGGTGATAATTATTGATAAGAGTACCTATTCTTAGCTTCGGTTTAAAAAAATTGGTTCAGCCGTTCTAATATTCTAATTTCAATTTTTCTAGATATATAGCTCAGTGGGAGTGTCAGCCGGTTTAGCTCAGTGGGAGTAACGTTGCCTGCGAAGCTGAGGTCCCGGTAAGGGCAAATATTTGTGTGATGAGCATACATATTTGTTCATGAGTCTTGGATGTTTTCTATGTATATAAGTAATATATCTATTAAATATATCGTCGTCTAGTACCCATAACACAAGCCTTTATGAGCTTACCATGGGACTAGTTCGTTTTGTGTAAAAATTGTCCTGTAATATTTATATATTTAATTGAAATAGTTTATACTTATTTATCTGTATATTTTTAAATCAGATGGAATAAAAGGCTTTTTTTATTTTATTTATTTATGCTCGCTGCACATTTTCCCTAATATATCGTCAAATGTAGTCAGATAAAAAAAACAATATATATTTTTGGGGTCCTTCATTATGAATTAACAAAATGGGCGTCGATTTAATATTACTTGGAAATTTAAAGTCAATATAAATAAATAATAAATAAATAAATATCAAGGACAATCTTACACAAATCGACATAGTCCCAAACTAAGCAAAGCTTGTACTATGGGTACTAGGCGACGATATACATAATATATAGATAAATTATTATACTTAAACACTTAGAAAACATCCAAGACCCAGGAACAAACATTCGTGCTCATCACACAAACACTTGCCCTGGCCGGGATTCGAACCCGAGACCGCCAGCTTCGTAGGCCGTTGTACAACCCACTGAGCCAAACGTGTCGTCAATTGATCATACCTACCGCTAAACTAGACATATTCTGATGCTATCTCGGACATATGTACGCCCTTTGCCACGTCGAATCAGCCCCCAGGTCTAGCGTGAAGTCTAGATTACAGCTGTCTATGTCTAGATTACGGGCGCTGACCGTGAAAGAAAGCAGTGGGTCGGGAAAGTGATCCCATATGTGCAGCCACCATCGGCTAGAAAAATTAAAAATGTAGCCTTAGAGAAATTAACTTCGTGGGTTTATAGGTTACTAGCTTTTGCCCGCGACTTCGCCCGCCTTAAATTCGTTTATCGCGGATAAGGGTACTTTTCCGGGATAAAAAGTAGCTTATGTCCTTCCCCGGGACTCAAACTATCTCCATACCAAATTTCATCAAAATTGGTTCAGCGGTTTAAGCGTGAAGAGGTAACAGACAGACAGACACACACTTTCGCATTTATAATATTAGTATGAATTCGGGCGTACTTGGCTTCTTAGCCATATCATCATATATTAGATATCGAACAGCAATATGCCTGTTCACCGCCACAGTCATGATATAATGAAGTGCCCCACACGTTAACGATCGCTTTGGATGGGCCTTTTTTTAGAAACCTTCATTTACCAGATTTTGGAAATTTGATTTATTTCCTACCTACTCAGAATCATGAATACTTATGACCTTGATAGAAGAAGAAAGTTGTTTTTTTTCGTTCCGTTATTTTCTTGTATTGAATTTTCATTTCATTTCTTATTCATAATTATAAGAAATCGGAACAATTGGTCTCATTGATAAAACACATCGTTATTTTAAATAATAAATAGGTAAATAAATATTACGGGACATATTTTACACAAATCGAACTAGTCCCATGGTAAGCTCAATAAGGCTTGTGTTATGAGTACCAGACGATGATATATTTAATACATATACTTACTTATGTACTTAGAAAACTTCTAAGTTCAGGAACAAATATTTATTATGCTCAACATACAAATATTTGCTCTTACCGGGATTTGAGCCCAGGACCTTCAGTTTCGCAGGCAACGATACTCCCACTAAGCTAAACCGGTCATCAAAACCGTAATGTTAAGCCGTAACGTGGCGCCGAAGGCAGCTGTGCTGTAGAACCTTCGGCTGTGATCTGGTTAAAGTGAGTCGCTCTGAAACTCTCAACAAATTAAGTTGTAATCAAGATTATCTTTAAGTTATTTGTCGGACGCACAGCCAGAGCGTATCGGTTGATGCGTTCTCAGATAGGTTTTGAGTTGAGGTTACACGGGCGCGATATGACGATCAGCACAAGCTTAGAGAGTTGCCACACTTCAATGGCAGTGAATGGTAGAAACGATGGTCGGTGGACAGAAAGGGTTCTGGAGCGGACCGCGCAATGGATGACGCAGCGCGGAAGGCCTAATAGGGTAGGACGTGATTAAGATTGCAAGAAGGTATTTGGATGAGGCCCACGACCAATCGCTGTGGAGACCGTTGGGGAAGGCCGTTGTCCAGTAGTGGACCGTTTCCGGCTGGTTTGATGATTACGATGATAACGATCAGTGCCAAAAGTTTTAGATGTTTGACAGAGTTTAATTTCGCCACAAAGAGGTTCCAAGCTCTCTTTAGACTGTCGCAAAAATTTAGATTGCCACCTTCAAGGCTTAATGATTCGTGCTGGGTTAAACAAGTCGCTTTCTTAGAGTATAAGTCCCTATCTCAGTAGATTTCAATTAATTTATTTTATTTTATTGCATGTCGTGACGCCAAGAGACCTTATTTAAACCTCCCATCTCTGAGAAAATTATTAGCTAAAATTTGATATCACTTACTGAACCCAACATTGATTTGGAGAATCTATACATCTCTACGTGTACCAATTAGTTATAACACAATTTTAATAGTTTTAAGTATAATTTACGAAAAAAAACTTAATTTTGAATATATAGCAGTGTCATCTTGTGAAATGCCGGTATATTCAGATTCAGATTTGTAAAAGTGCCCTTGTGGCCTACTTACAGAATAAATTATTTGAATTTACTTTTATAATTTTTAATATGTTATCATGGAGAACTAAGCATTGAGTTTATAAGTACTTAGAAAGATATATTTAAGATATGCTCAGTACTAATATTGCAAAAGTTAAGAATTATTTAGAAAAAATAATGACTGAATGTTTAGTTTGTTTCGGCTTTCTTCTCATCTCAACACCACTGTTGATGAGAAAGTGAAAAAAATTCTTGAAAATCGTTATTAATGCAAAACTATGAAAGACAGTGACAACTTTACCGAATTTCAGATAGGACGTTTTGGCGCAAAAACTTAAACTGTAAGTTTATTAACCGCATTTTTTGCAATATAGCATTTTATTTTTTTCTTAAACTTGTGGTCTACTCTACATTTAATTCTTTAAAATAGACACAAATAAAAAAAATATTGGATATCTATTATTTATGGTGGAAACAATAAATAAGTACCATTTATAAATGTGAATATTACGTATAAATGTGAATATGTATAAATGTATGTATAAATGTGAATATTACACACAGAGAAAACCATACCATACCTTTTTTTCTGAATGGAACAATTCAAATTCAAGACTTTGTTTGCAAGTAGGCCTCAAAGGCACAGAAATGACATTATAGTGCATAGCAATAATATTAATGCAACAGACAAATACCTACCTGGACATAATTTACAGGGAGATGGATATATGGAGGAGATATATATGGAGAGATGTATATTGTCTCCGGTTCCATTAAAATATTACCATTACCACCATCCCCCCAGCCCCTAAAAATTTAAAACTGTATATTTCATGAAAAATTAAAAGTACAGTTAGATCAGAAATTTTGGCCAATCTGATCAGACTGGTTTGTTTGTTTTTAATTATTCGTAAGAAGTATGTAGCTGGCCGGATTTTTTTTTAGTTTCATAGAAATTTGTATGGGATTATATAGCTTTCTCTTAAACCCTAGGGGCTAAATGTACCATTTTAGTCTCGCTTCCCGAAGCTAATATGACGTAATTTTTAAGCAGGAGAAGTGAAAAAATTAATTAATTGTTTTTGTGCCCCGACAGGGTGTCATGGAAACTTAACAAATGTAACACCAAGTTTATATTACGTACCTACATGACTATACTTTATAAATAAAATGCCCAAGAAACAAAATTGTTTCCTTCTTCCCACGACTGTAGGTCTTCCGCCATGTTGTCAGTTGGTAAATATAAACAAAATAAGAAGACAAGATATTTTGTTATGCATGAACGCCCATGTCTATCTATTTCAATGATTGCATTTTATTGATATTTTGCGTATCTTTATGCAACTGGTACCTAACTGACAATAATAATACCCATAAAATTAACTCCATTAACCTTTTTTTAAACCCGGACAAGAGTCACCGAACTACGTTCTACATTCTATTTAGAAGCAGCCAACTGTAATGGAATTTTATATTTTTTTTAACACAATCATGTAACCCAATTTGGATGTTATTCAACTGAAGATCGGTGAATTTATTTTATTTAATAAGTGGATTGTGGATTATTTTTGTCTAGTGGTGATATAAGTGGTGAAGGAAGGAAGGTGGGCGATATAAGCGCGCGGTGGGAGTGCGCCGGCGCAGTGCAGTGGAAACTGGCTTGGATCTACGCCGCCCGACATGGGGGGAAAGGTACGTCGATTATCTAGTTTCCTCAATTTTTGAAAATCAAGATTTGACTTGAGATTAGTTTCAATTAAATTCACATAAAAAAATACATTAGTTTTTGTTGTCCGTTTCTAAATAACCATAATAAATACGAAAACAGATAAACGTAAATAAATATGAATATCAGTGCAACCTTTGAAGAAGTATTTAGAAATAGACTAGAAACATATGCTGTGTCAAAACAGAATATACATATTGATATCAGTCTGAACTTGTTTGTGGATCGTAAAATAAAATAATAGTAACTAAGTGTTTATACCCATTTAAGTATACCAATACACTTATTTTAGCATTCAATTTTGTTGAACTTATTACCGCTTCAGTGGCTGCATGCGTGTTCCGTGTCTTGCAAATTGTCTGAATAAATTGAAAGATTACGTAAAAAGTTTACATAGTAGGTACCAAACAGATTCATTAATAACATGCGTGATGTGATGTGTGATTAAATATCCACGCTCCAATGACCGCTTCCGATTTCCATTCGGTTAGCCGGAACTGCCGGTTCCATATTTACTCATGGTTTTCTTTCTTTCAGGCGCCGTTAGCTGTTTTGTGGCTGTTAAGTGCGTGGACTGTGACCGGGTCGCCGGTTAAAGACAATGTTAGTGCCGAAAGTGCTTCCCGTCTATACCGGAACGTACCTCAAGGAGTGTATGCGAGTGCGTATGCGGGCGCGGCGCCCTACGGTGCCTTCTCCTTCCACGTGCCCGCCGCCGTGCCTGCGGCTAAAGCCACGCAGCTCATCCCAGTGAAACAAGAAAGCATCGTTATTCAGAATTCCAATGGGTTCTTGAAGGATTCGTACGGAAATAAGTTTGTGGAAACGCCGCAGACGGTGGCGTATAAAGCGACGTTCCCACAGCAATTTGTGCAGCTGCAGCACTTGCCGGCGCACCTGGCGCAGCCGCTGAACGCCGCCCCGACCTACCACTTCCCTCAGGGGCCATCGCAAGCGTTCTTCGGAGCTCAGTACCGTCTACCATCGGTGGATGCTGTGACCTCAACGCTGCCTCGCTACGGAGCGTTTGCACAGCCTTTCGTGTACACCGGCAGCGTGAAAAGCCTCACGCCGGCTTCAGACCAACATTTCCACTTTGGAACTCCCACAAAAGCGCAGCAGGACTCGAGCAACAATAAACCGGTGTACGCTACGCAGAGATACAATCAGCTTCAGAACGAGCCTAAGTTCCAGCGGTTAGAAGAGAAACCTCATCAAAGCGAGAGTTACGAAGCGCCTCGACAGCAAGCGGCCCCTAGCCTGAAGGCGAAGGTGCAGGCTCCTGTGAAGCATACTGTGAAGACCACTCACAACGGACAGGATACCGTAGTGCACATAGAAACGAAGCCCGCTCTACCTCTCTTAGACCTCAGTCTACTAGAGCCGTTGACATTTGCCAATCCCATAGTCCCTCAAGTGCAACATTATCTGCCCAAAATAAACGCTGTGACTTATTCTAAACTGCACCCGTCAGATGATGTCGAGGTTAAGAACCATAAGGAATTTGTCGTGCAAAAAACCAAATCTTACGATAGTGGTGTCATCAAAGGAAAACCACATAGCGATGAACCAAAAAGAAAACAAAAGAAACCACCGAAGAAAGACGCCGACGTTTACATCAACTACGAAAGTAAATCGGAAAAACCGAGTATAAAAGTGAAAGGGAAACCTAACGACCCCGGATATTCTTACGAAATAAACTCACCGGGATATAAAGAATCCTACAATCAACAGGTTGTTAGCTACAACAAGGAAACTCAGAGTGACCCAATTACGTACACTTATGAGAAGCAGACTCAGAAAGAGCCAGTGACCTATTCTTACACGCATAGCTCGAAGGATCCGGGTCAGACGAAGATAGTACAATATGTAAAGAAGGACCCCGTCCCTAACAACGTAGTGTATAACTTCCAGCCAGAACAGGGAGCTAAACACCACGAAAATCCTAAGGCTGCGCATGCGCCTCAGGAGTCCGATGAGTCTAATGAATCCTCGGAGGCCGAAGACGAGGGCCCATCCTACGAGCACTCACACTATGATACTCAGCCTCACCACGATAAACCTTCTCATGCTCATTCCTCCTCACACGCACACTCTTCAACTCCATCCTCACATTCCCAGCAATATTATCCTTCTCATAGTCATAACTCCCATCCTTCAACTCATTCCCATCAGTCGTCTCACCCTCATCCTCATCCTTCAAGTACTTCCCACCCTTCTACTCATTCTCATCAGTCATCTCACCCGCATCGGTCAAGTCCTCCTCATTCTTCCACTCATTCTTATCAGTCATCTCACCCTCATCCTTCAAGTTCTCCCCACTCTTCCACTCATTCTTATCAATCCCAACCGCAGCATCTGAAAGCGGAGCATAAAGAGCAAGTAAATTACAATCCTACACCCTCATATTACGTGGTAAGCCAGAAGCCTCAATATTACACCCATTCAGCTTTGAGCGCCGCGCCGAAGTTCCCAACACTCCAAGAGTATGTGGAAAATATAAGATTCATTCCATCTTATCCCAGCCCACTTACTAGTGCAGCGATACGGGTCGACCCGAATCAACAAGTACAGAGTCAGCATCAGAAACCCACGCAATACTTCATCCAACAAACGACGCCCCGCGCGAGGTCAGAGGGCTCAGTCGTATCTGAACCAGTGGTCTATGAGAAGTCAAAGAAAATAATAATACAAGAAGAATCTCCCGATGAGGTGCACTCGCAGAGAGAGCAAGAGAAGCTCTCGGCCGAGATGGTAGGCCAAGAGGAAAATAGCGAGGAAGACTTCGAGAAGTCTTATAAGGAAGCAGCATACGGGTTCCCTGCCTACGATCGGGAGTCTTCCGATAGCGCTGAGGAGATCTACAACCATAACTACGGAGAGCCCCAGGCGGATCACAGCGGCGAAGAAATCGGACGTAGTCACTCGCCGTTCGAACAATACACGGAAGAGGGCGACGACTATCCCAAATCCTCCCGCCTGAGCTACAAAGATGACCGAAATAAAATGCAAGAAGACTATTATTTAGGCTACTCGCTAAACAAACCCGAGATCATGACCGACCGCTACCAGAGCAAAATAAATTACTATAAAATGTTCATGAAAAATAAACCGGAGGAACTGCGTGTGAGCGATGGTAAGAAAAAGTCATCTAAGTATACGGTTGAGCCGTCGTTTTTCAACTCGGCGCCTAGGCAGAAGTCGAAGCAATCTGCGCAGTACCAGTCCGCACCGACGTACGGGTACGATTATGATAAGGAATCTCGAGACAACTCGGCGCACGCGTCACGTCCTCTGAGGTACAAAAGCAAAACGTATTTCGTGGAACCCCAGTTCCAGTACGGGTTCGAGCCGATTGCCATCCCGCGACTCGACAGTGAACTCGACACTATGGCCAGCAACGTCCGGCCCGAGAGCGAAAAACCAGGAACGAGAAAAAAGGTGTACAAAGAAAACTGGTACATTAAGAAAACTAGCACGTCTAGCAAGCCTAGCTGATAAATAACTATTTATTTCTATTGTTAAGTTAATTTTTGTTAGTTTATTGTTAATAAAATATCAAATTAAACTGTTGTTTCTTTTCTACGGACCTAAGCTTTACCATTGCGCAATACGACTTTCGCCATCAATCAATATATTACGTGACACTATTTTTTGTTCAATTTTCTCGATCATTGTTTGATAAAAAAAGCTTGTAAAAAGTGAGTGGCTTTAGCCACTGACCGCAGAGAATGCAAAAAGTTCCTGATTCCGATTTAGCATGCTCTCGGATGGACGGACTCGGGTGCTGAGGAAATACTAGAAAAAACGTGTTGCATCACATAATTGTTTGAAGCAACTGAAACTGTGGTTTCTGATCTCGTTGCCAAAGACCTCCTCTTTGTCAATAAGTACTGCTTAATAAAAAGAGTTAAATTTAATGCATCTTGCAAAATAAAGTACCTATAAATAGAAAATTCAGTGGAAATCATTTTCATGGTTATTCAAATTGTTGTAAAGACTTGAAAGGAAGGAAGATACACTTTTTTGGATAGCTATTCATTTATTAAATTAATGTAAATACTGTCCGGCAACTTAAAAGTAAGATTACAATAATTAATAACAAAAACTTCACATTCTATTGTATGAGAAAATTTGTTTGTCTGACTAGTTAAAGTTAAACAGTTTGCTTCGTTTAGTGGACGTGCTAGAGAGACCATTTGATAATAGGAATAATGATGCTACAAAATTAAAAGTATAAAAAATATACACGTAACTATCAGATCGACCGACCGTCGCTACATTGTCCGCAGGCGGACGGGAACGGCACATAACGTACCAAAATTGAGGGCAAGTCTAATATCTATGCTATCTCTGCTTCCTATTTGTTTCTGTGTCCACTTCCGTGTTATGTTTCTTTCTGAATAATCTCAAGGTCATTAGGAGCGATGCGAAACCCAAGCAGATTGCTAGTGTCCCCAAAACCATCACGCCTTTTGATACATAGCCATTCTTGTGAAAGATTTCGCCTACCAAAGCCACGGGTCTAAGGATTTTGACGACGGGTTCGCAGCCCGATTCTCTGACGTATTTGGCCCAGGTTCTGTTGGCGTAGGTCAGTTCTCTAGGCTTCAGGAAGGGTCGTCTCCCAGGCACGGTCCTGTTGGTAGCAATGCTCATGTTTCGCAGTTGGGTCTCATTGTACCGGCAGTACAAATTCTTTTTCTTCTTGTTTCCTTTAACCACGATGTCCTTTTCAGCGCTCTTGGCCCCGATGAGCACATCCAAGTCGCCTTTGATCATGTTCGCCCAGTCCCACATTTCTGCGATCTTGCAGTCGCAAATAAATGGATTCCCGATCAAATTCAACGAGTGCAATTTTGGGTTATTCACAAACACCTCCGGGTCGATCGTAGTCAGGTTATTGCTGCTCAAATTTATCTTTTCCAATTGTTGTAATCGGTCTAAAAATAGAAGACTGCCCTCTGTAGAGCTGATTCTGTTCCCAGCTAAGTTTAGGTCTGTTATGTTATCCGAATTCTTGAAAGAGTCGGGGTTCAATGAAGTGATGTTACAGTTGCTTAAATCGAGGATGGTGACTTGCGACAACGATTTAGGGAACAGTGGTCCCGAAGCAGGTATCACTAGTGGGTTTCCTCCGAGCCTTATTTCTCTCAAGTCCATATATGTAAGGTTTTTGAAGAAAGAGTTTGCATTTAATGGCCGTTTCAAACCGCAGAATTCGAGTTCAATTGTGGTTAGCTGTGTAAGATTACCGAATAGTCCCGCTTCGAGAGAGAGGAGGTCATTGCCTGAGAGGACTAGACGCTTCATTGACGTCAGATTCGAAAACGAATCCGGAGCAATGTAGGATAAGTTGCTGTAACCCATGTTTAGATATTCTAGCTTTTCAAGCGGTGCCAGCAGCTTAGCAAATACGTTGACAAGGGGATTGTGTGATATATCCAACTCCACTAAATTATCGAATACATTGAAGTTATATGGAAGACGGCGAAGCCCGCAATCACTCAAGAATAATCTCTCTAATTTCGGTAGAGGTGCCAGAGCTTCTTCCAAGTCTGATGCGAACAGCGGATTCCCAGAAAGATAGAGACTTTTCAATCTGGTAGCATTGGCAAATGCGTCGCCAGATATCGGCCCTATTATTTTACAGTGCGAAAGATCTAATAGTTCCAAATGTTCCACGCTGCTGCCCAGCGTTGCTGCGACGTCCAAGTCACGTAGCTCATTGTCGGCCAAAATAAGTGTAACCAGATTTGTGCAATTTGAGAACGTGTCTTCGGACAGTGAGGTTAAGCCAGATTTCCGTAGATTTAGGTATTCCAATCTCGTTAAGGAGCCAAGAAGTTCGGTGAAATCCGTGTTGGTGAGGAGATTTCCAGCGAGCTCCAAGTTCTTCAAATTTATCAGCGTGGAGAAAACGTTTTCTGAGACGGTGGAGAGATTACAGTTGTTGAGTTTTAAGGTGTCTAGACTTGTCAGGACGTCAAAGACGCCAGCGTCCAGAGAGTTAAGGGGGTTGTTGGTCAAGTCCACGCTAGTCAAGGAGGTGATATTGTCGAAGAACTGCGGGTTGATGTGGGTGAGCTTGCAGGAGCTGATGTCGAGGAACTGCAGGGTGCCGGAGGCCAGGAAGGGTCCGTCTACGGTCGCCAGGGGGTTGTCTTGGAGCTCCACGTTCAGCAGACCGCGGGAGTCTCTGAAATAAAAAAAAACAATTAATGTTTATTGTAAACAACACTCGTTTATAAAGTCAACATAAGCTAAAAGCATAAAAACCAGCTTTTTAAAAGGAAGTTTGCATCCCTAAAATAATTACAAGCCTTGACTTTTATATTTTAGGATTACCGTCTTGTGCATTCTTAATAACACGTCAGAAAAGGACTGTGTCTATATCTGGCCTATAAAACTAATATAATTTTATTATTTAATCATGATTGCACCAAAAAACTAATCAAGACAATGAAATATGAATCTGTTGAAAAGTCCAGGACTCAAGGGTAAATTAAGAGTTTATTTAGTTTTGATTTTGGTCTGTGAATTGTAGACCTCGCGAGATTTTCAACCTCCATATCTCATTATTTTTCCAGTTCAGACTCAATTGTTTTGTATCTTAGATTTTTACGGCCAGAAATTCAACAACACTAAGGCAGGCTTTAATTTCAAGGTACTAACGTCAACAACACAAAGGCAAAGGTTCCAGTTCCATTGGTTGGATTGGAACCAACACACTGTTAGAAATTTGTAGTTTTATACGAAAAAACTCATTAACCTGTAAAATTACCATAAAAGCAAGGATGTTTTCCAAAAAATATGTAATTTTACATAATTTTAAATAAAAAATTATGGATAATTTCATTATTTTTCGTAATTTTCCTTCGTTAATTTCGTATTTTTTTCGGGAATTTGACAGATTTATGTATTTTTTTGGAATTTAAAGATACATAATTGCATGTGAAATACATAATTCTTAACAGTGCAACCTTGATTTATTCTAATCCAACATCTTACTGTCAATAATTGGGATGATTTTCTGCTAAAAAAAAGTTTTTGTTTTAAGCTTTTATTGCCGACTGTACTTTTCTTTGAACATACGGATGAAGAAGAAAGAGTCTACACTCGGTAAAATTGCGTTATTTTTATACAGAGTTCCCATGAACACCTTCCGGCTCCATCATCAGATCAGCGCGATGCTATCATAATATTGCACTGTCACCGAAGATACGCAAGTAGGTATACCAAATTTAAGCCCAATCGAGCGCTAATTTGTAGCTCTCAAGATTTGACCCAAACTAACATACTAACACGGTAAGTTCAATATTGTAACTTACAACATTCCTGGCTGTTTTTAGAGGATTTCTTCCAAGCTTTTGTCGAACTTACCGTGTTAGTATGTTAGTTTGTAACGCACAGCGGCTTCGTCCTTCAGCTCACAGCATACGCGCACAAACATGGAAATGGGTCTACTGGACGAATTCAATTTGCATCGTCCATTATCTAATATAGTTGGCATCACGAGAGCCAATTTGTTGCCCGTGCCACAACAAGTTCAGAAGCAATTGGAACAATTTTTTAATCAGCTTTGTGTTCAGGGCTGTCGGGTGAGCCACTGACAATGGGTCGTGGGAAATATTCTAGTGTTTAGGTAAACAATGAGTCAGGCGGTAAATTCGCGACATGGCTGCTCGTGCGCATGATAATTATGGTCCGATTTGTCGGTATAGTGGCAACATTGTAAGCGAAGATACATTAAAATTTTGCTTTTGATGTGAGTTTGATGTGATAAGACTTATTGTTATGTCAACCGATCGAAATTTAGATCTGTTTATAATTTTGTTTGTAACTACTTCCGTAGCTTTGCCTTATGGGGCGCTCCCAGCTCTGGATGCCCTGCGATCCGTACTACGTGCTAATGAAATAAAACCGGCTAAGTGCGAGTCGGACTCGCGCACCGAGGGTTCCGTACAAATTTTTACTTACCCTAACTGTATTACCCGGTACCGGTTGAGTTAAGTTTGCACCTGATCTGCAGGTACAAACTTAACGCAACCGGGTTGCTCAAAATGATTTTTTGCGAATTAAAAAAAATCGCTAGTTCAAGACATGGCTATAATTTTCGTGAAATATTTATGTTTATTAATACAAATTCTGAAAATTTCAAAGTAGCGTATGTGCTTCCTCTGGTCTCAAACTATCTCCATACCAAATTTCATTCCAATCGGTTCAGCGGTTTAAGCGTGAAGAGGTAACAGATAGACAGACATAATTTCACATTTATAATATTAGTATGGATAGAAGTCACCGAAATCAACTTAAGCGCCATAAGACTTAGCTATTTATACGACGAAAAACGAGTTTTTGCTACTTTTCTTACAAAATACTCGTTTTTTCGACCAAAAGTCAAAATTTTGCGTGATGTTAAATATGGACAGCCCCTGAGAAGAATCCTGACTGATTAATCAACGCAGAGCTGAAACTGCTGAATCTAGAAACTTTTTTTTCTTTATGACTTAGGCAACGAATGAGAAGATTTTTTTTAATAATCTCTTAATGCGTTAATTGCGGCTTAAAGTTAATATGGAGAACATTTATTTTGTGAGATATCTGAGACTTCGGAAATAGAGTGTACGGTAAAAGTAAAAAAAAAGTAATTAAACCATTTTCCGGAATTCATCATCTAACAGGATTACATTAGGGTTAAACATTAGTAAGAGATTTCAGACTCCGTAAAAAAAGTCTCTATTAAAAAGTGTTTATAGGAACATATTTTTGAAAGTAAGAGATCTGAAATTTCGCTAGTAGTCTTCGTTAAATGTTAAGAAAAGCAATTTCACCGTTTTTGAAATTCATCCCATAAGATGGTTGAATTGGTGTTGAAAGTTAGTATTGGGAACATGTAAATTTTAAAGTAAGATATCGAAGACTTAGCTAAGGTTTTTCTGGGTTTTCCCTAATCCTTGCAACACATGTTGGATCATATTGTATGTCTCCCAGCAAAGACTTCTCTCAATGTAACTGACAATTCGAAAGTGCTTGTACCTAGGCCTACTTGAATAAAGCATATTTTGATTTTGATTTTGATTTGACAATTCGTAAGTGCTCGTACCTAGGCCTACTTGAATAAAGAATATTTTGATTTTGACTTTGATTTGACAATTCGAAAGTGCTTCTACCTAGGCCTACTTGAATAAAGCATATTTTGAGATTAATTTTGATTTGACAATTCGAAAGTGCTTGTACCTAGGCCTACTTGAATCCATACTAATATTATAAATGCGAAAGTGTGTCTGTCTGTCTGTCTGTCTGTTACCTCTTCACGCTTAAACCGCTGAACCGATTTGGATGAAATTTGGTATGGAGATAGTTTGAGTCCCGGGGAAGGACATAGGCTACTTTTTATCCCGGAAAAATACCCTCATTCGCGATAACCGAATTTAAGGCGGACGAAGTCGCGGGCAGAAGCTAGTAAAGAATATATTGATTTTGATTTGACAATTCGAAAGTGCTTGTACCTAGGCCTACTTGAATAAAGCATATTTTGATTTGATTGGATGTAGCCGTTAGGACATGTCAGATTTTTCGCCTGCTTTGTAATGGCAGATGTTTATGGTGACTGTACACTTTTTCGCATCGTATTTTACTGTGTCAGACTTGTTAATAAATTGATATGTATGAAGTAGTACGCAATCATCCCGATCGGGTAGGGAGCCCTTCATTGCGCGTGATCCGACGTTGCTCGTTTTATTTAAACATTTTAAAATACTCCCTATGAACACCTAATTAAACATCGTTAATCTGTAATACTTTTAAAATACAATTTATGATCAAAAACCAATTAAACATCAAACCAAACCAAATTTTCGAGATAAATTGCCTAATAGTAGCAGACGAAGTTGCGGGTATAAGCCCGTAACAATACAGTTCCCAATCCAATTGGTACATATTACCAAATATTACATACATATTTGTAAACATTTATTTTGATTTTGTTAAAAATAAACTATAAATTCATACCAACTAGATTCATATTTAAAAAGTTTATCCAGCATTTGAATTTCGTTCAAATTATAAAGAGCTGCGGTATGCTCGTTAAAAATGCTGACATTTAAAATGCAAAGGTTTTACGAGAACTTGACCCGACACCATTACCGCAAGGAAATGAGGCCACATGTATTCACCTCACCCTTTGAGGTAAATATAGACTCGGTGAATTGAATACCTCAGAAATTGAGGTAACCGTTAATTGCGGTGCACTTCAGTATGCGAAAAGACTAACGAGGTTAGAATTTTTAAATGCATTTCTACAAGGCATGGATTCCGAAATGGTGGAATGTTTAAACTAAAATCGTTAATTGCTGTTAAAAGTATTTCTCCAAGCGTTACAATTCAACCGTTCTGACTGCAGTGGTCGCATTTATTTTATTTTATTCATAATCATTACATAATTAGCACTAACAGAAGTAACAGATATCTAAACCTTACACGCCAATTGTTTGTTTATAGATAGATCTTACATTAAACAACGTTATTTTAAGGTACATTCGATTAAATAATGCTAGTCGTTACTATTGTTTCCAAGTAGCGAATCGATACTGTCAAAATTTTTGACTCTGAGCTGAAAAATATGTTCACTTCGCTGTTGCTGTCTAAGATGTTATTAAATTAAGAGCGTTAGGGCGGGGTGTAGGGGAGAAAATGTGAGCCTGGATCCCGTAAAATCAGCATGTTTTCTTCGCTATGTGGCAGAAATCACATTTGTCTACCGGATAGCTAAAACGTGCATATTTCATGGGATACTGGCAATAATGAGACCACCGAAGTTAGAGCGGTTGAAACGCTCGGAAGAATTACCCTTAACAGAGTTAAAATACGAGTATGTACAAAATTACTGCAATTTTGAGATTTTCTTAGTGACCAAATACATGCAGTCGAAATCTATACTATTATAAAGTTGTAAAAATGAAATGTCCATACATTGAAAATATATATTTTAAAAAGTAAGTAATACGGACTATTTGAAAGTCACTGAATCGGATTTTTTGTATGTTTGTATGTATAGTTGTGGCTTCATCATGTCAAAACGGCTAAATGGAATTCCACTATTATTGGTATACGGGTAGCTGGTTATCCACAGGTTGTCATAGGATACTTTTTATCCGACTATGTTGAAGAAAAAAAAGGATTATGATTTTTTCCTCCCCCGCTGACGAAGTTGCGGGCATTGGTAAATTATAAAACTAAATAAGATGATTTCCACGCTTGCCAATATACAAACAAGTCATATTTATTTAGCTCAATTACTTATTGCACAATTGAGACAGTTTATTAATCGGGCATATTACAACCAAGTCCCCGTGAACTGAAGCCTACACGCTTGTTCAGTGGCGTATGTTGTTTAAGGTCAGGGTAGGCTCGTGTGTGTTTTGTTAACAGTAGGCAGTAAATTAGAGCCTGTGGCGAGTATTGGAAATGTTGGGTAGGCAGTGTGTTTGTGCCTATATAGAACGCACGTTACTGCTCTTGTTTAACATTAGGCTTTAAACGGTAAGGCATAGTGATCACGAAGTACAGTGGTTTTGTTGAATATTTCAAAATTAATATCGTACACTCCGTGTTTTTGCCCGATTCATAACCCGCCATACAGGAGTCAGGCACCCAAAAGAAAAGTAATGTCGTCGCTATCGTATCGGCGTATGTCAAATACAGGTCTTAAAAAATTTTTGTCGTATCAATAATCCAGTAGGATTATTTATACACATCCATAAACCCATAGACTGCGTTTCCAGCGGCACAGAACTGTTCGACTGAACCGATATAGAATTGATTGATTGGTGGTCGCGCTTAGCTTAGTACAATTTGGTATTGATGGCCTGTCTTCGCTCTGTTCAGGTGTAGTAGTTGCTCCGGTGAAATTGCCATAGGTGTTGCTACAAGTGTGAATGAACTTTTAGTGCCTCCGCTCCTTAGCGCGGTTAAGAGCGTATTATACTTATCCTTACTAGGATGCTAACGACAGGGAAGTAGCAAGACGTTGGAGTGAGACGCTTTAACTCCCCTCCCTCATTTAGGATGCTAAATTCAGCAAAGTGTAATTAATACGCGCTTTAGACGGAGCGAGTGCACACCTGCGGGTACCCGCGCCGTGTTCTGTCTTGAAAAAAAAAATCCGTCGCTGGCACACGCGCCGTGCTTCTTCTCTGACAGATAGCCCGTCGTGGGCACCCGCGCCGTGCTCCCGCTTAACGAAGCGGATGCCCTTAGACCCACACAAATCTGTCCACAACTTTTAAACTTCGTTGTAAAATGTATAATGTACGTTAAAACGTCGAATTATCTCATATTTTAAACTTAACTAATAGAAAATATATTAGAAGCCCAATTTCTTTGTAACTCCAGATACATTTTCGGTAACCCCTCAGAGACGTCAAAAGTGTGGAACTAAAAGTTGATTCACCCACAAGCCAAAATATGAAGAATACTTACAAGAATGCCTCAGGATCGATGAAGCTGATGTTGTTCCCCGACAGATCCACATCGATCAGGTACTCCAACCCCGAAAACGCCTCTCTCGTGATCCTCGTCAGCCGGTTATTGGCGATCTGCAGTCGCCTCATCTTTATGTCCTTGGGGAACGGCTTCAACGTCGTGATGTTGTTCTCATTCAAGTCCAAGATGTACACGCTCATGCTGAGCTCATCGTACGGGACCTCGGTGAGGTTGCTCTCTGAGCAGTCGGTGACCCAGTTGATCCTGAAGTAGTGACAGTCGCATTCGTCTGGGCATTCCAGCTCGAAGCTGTCTCCGTTGAAGGCGCTGGCGAGGCCGATCGTGATGAGGCAGAGGATAACCGTTAGGTTGGCCATTGTGTTACACGAGACGTGCCATATTATCTGTAAGAAAAGATAATCAAAATTTGAATTATGCTGTTCTCTACTGGAAGGTGAAGCCGGAATTCGTAAGAGATAGTCAAGGATAGTCTTGCTGCAAGGCCGTTAAGAGTTTATTTAGTATTTGAAGCAGTGGTCCAACTTTTAGCTGCAACTAACGTTCGTAGACTAAGTCAAGAGAAGTTCTGAACCTACCAACTGCTGCACCATAAACAAAATACGAATGTATTCTTGTGTGATTTGAACTCCAAAGCGAAATGATGATTCGGACATAGCTTCGATGACCTAATCACTAAGGCGCCCGTGTTTGCCTTAAAAGCCGTTCATTGGAGATGAGGGCGCAGGTTCAAATCCCGATTGAAGCAATACATTTTCCTATATTTAGCTTAGTAAAGACATAAGAGTATAATTCAGGCGTTACTTTGTAGAATTTCATATAACATAATGTCTCCTCAACGATTATACTGGCTGGTGGTGGTTTGTTGTATTTGCATGCGTATTTTTTTGTGGAAACGAAAATATGAGCATGTGAGCACAATTTACAATCACATCTAACCAACACCCTATTCGCTGAAAAGAAAAGAAATTAAATCTATTAGTCTAGTAAAAACATAACATCGATCAAGTATAGGTATGTGAGTAATGTTTGAATTTGAATAATAGGTAGCAGGGCCCGTCCCTCAGTGCGTTACTGAATAGAGGCTGATGTGATGTTTACTACGAGTCGTGTTAGACCCACGTCGATAATTGAGCCGGCAAATGTCGAGCATATGTGAGACATGGTCGATATTGTTGCATTACGGTCGTCATATGTAGAGTAAGCATTGGATAATCGCAAATGTTTGGTCAGGTACGACGGCGTGAAAATATAATTAGAATAGATAATTTGTTTTCATCCAAAGGTTAGCGCACTTGTAACACATTGGAATCGGAATATCCTCCTGGTTTCAAAATTTGCCAGTTTAAATTTAACTCCGTCAAATTGACAAAGGAGTCCAAACTTTATTGGGGCCTATGTACTACGTGTAGGACGCCGGTAGTCAGGAGGATAGGCGCAGAGCACAACCACATTTTTTCATTAGGGTCACATTTGAACCAAAAAACCACATTAAATTTGACCCAGTTTCCGGTTTCCGTATGAGCTATAATTTGGCAGTTCGGTGACAGTGCAATATTTTGATACCATCGAGCTGGTCTAATAATGGATCCGGAAGGTGTTCTTCAACAAAATAACACATTCCTACCGAATTTCGGCTGTATAGAATCGTCACAATGAAATAGCTTTTATTGCCGACTGTAATTTTGTAGTGTTCAAACAAAAGTACAGTCGGCAATAAAAGCTTTCTCAAAAAAAATATTTTTGACAGAACCTTGAAGAAAATACATAGCTGCAGATTGCTGTAGCTTCTTTATTCACGAGGAATTTTTAGAAACAAAAAGAATTTTACGATAAAATTTGATTTTTGTTCCAATTACCATTATCAGTATTATAATTCATTATTTTCGGTACTGTGATGTGACGTCCACTTGTCACTTGGGGTAAGTTAGTGTGTTAATTAGGTAAAACACTGTTATTAGGGTTCCGTTCCGTACCAAAAAGGTAAAAAAGGAACCCTTGGTGCGACTCTGTCTGTCTATCTGTCCGTGCGACTATTAGAGCGCCATATCTCAAAAACTACTTATGGTAGTTATGCTATCTATTAAAAATTTAGAATATTTATAAATATGGCCAGCCCACATGTATTGCAAAGGAAACATTATAAAATATTTTTTTATTTTCTAAAAAACGACTAATATAGGGGGAGAAGGGGCAAAAATTAAATGTATAGTCACTAGGTCAAGTAGGGTATGAAAATATATGAAAGGGATCTGTACATTTTCAAACAATTTTTTTATGTTTTTATTGTGCTTAAATTTTGTTTTAGTAAGGAAATCGCGCCTGCTCGGGATGAGTGACAGTTGTCAAGTGGCACCCTCGCCCGCGCGCCCCGCTGCCGTCTCTGTATCGTTTAATCATCACAGGTATCTACCCTAAAAACATGTATATCACAACTACATAGACTTGTCAAAAAATGTGTTTTTACACAAGTATGTACGTAAACAGTTCGGCCGGTCGCCTTTGTGCCGACAATCGCGTAATGGTCTCCATCCTGTGCGGTACTCGCTAGAATTTTCGAGAACCGACGTGTGCTGACCGGGTCACTCGACCCTTTTCTATTAAATAAATAAATATCTGGGACAATCTTACAAAAATCGACCTAGCAAAGCTGTACTACAAATACTTGCCCTGGCCGAGATTTGAACTCGAGACCGCCAGCTTCGGATGTTGTGCAACCAACTTAGCTAAATGTCGTCTTGGATGATAAGTCCCCGGATTTATGATCTCTGTATATCTTTCTATTGCGTATCGAAAGACGTATCGTGGGAAGGCAACATGGTGAATCGGCGATTTGATCAAGATCGCAGGAGACCATTTAAATGTGGGCAGCGCGCGACCAGTGTTTCTGGTGTACAATTGGAAAAGGTTTTTGTCCAGCAGTGGCTTTCGGCTGACATCGTATCTTTCTATTTATATCTGTCTACAGGCGCCTGTTGCCCACTGGGCACTCTGGGCACGTGTCCAGGGCCCCAACCTCACGGTGGCTACGAAAGATCTTAAACGACCTTTTATTTTACAGTCCAACGAGGTCTCTAATTTTATTATTGAGGGCCCCTGGGCCTCCCCATTTTTGAGTGTTCGAAGGCCCACTATTCCTGGCGTTCTTTAGTCTGCATTAACAGCTGTTTCACGGAAACTAATCGTCGTTGCGCCTGAAAAATTCGCTACGTGCGCTATGTAAAACTTGCAAAACCATATAGGTAGTTTAATTTGGAGTATATCCTATATGAACCGTTCATAGCGGAGTGTGCATTCGCAACGGGGTGAATAGCAGAAAAAAATTGTATATATTTTTTTATGAATATTGATTTTTAATCAAGTTTATACGTTCGAAGTGTTCGAACCTCTTAACAAAAAAAAACATTTTTTTTCATTACATTTTACATTTTTGTATACTTTTTTTTTATTATTTCTATGAACGTACCGATACAAAAGTCAATGTCCCAAAACTGAATGTTTTTGGGTATTTTTTTTTATTGTCAAAAACGATAGAACTCTTGATTCTGAGAAAAACAAATGAACTCAAAACGTCCAGCAAGTAGATTAGATTTACTACAGGAAAGTATGCAGTTCCGACCTTGTGCAACCAGGTATATATAGCCTTTAGAACTTCACGTTGTCCGTCTGATTTACCAGAAAGTGACAATATAATTATTTTCACCTGAAAAGTTCCATTTACAGCGCCAAATCTGCGTGGAAAAGTGCGCTTTATCCGCTTAGCGTGGAAAAGTCATTTGATGTTCCAAGTTATGAGCTTATTATGTTTATTTGTTTGTTCTGTTATGAGTGTGTTTCGTAGGTTCATTATCAATAGCTTTAAATGAAAAAAATAATCGGTTTATTATAACTTCATAGTTTTTCTTACGTCTCACATTTTCCTTGCAGTAGTGGCGTGAAAAGTTGTGTGTTTCGCACGTCTGCAAAAATATTTGGCTTCTCGTGCCTTGAAAGCCTCGTCACGCGCAGAAATCTATATTTGAACCACTCGCTCCGCTCATTTTAGATTCCTTCGCTTACCCGGCTTTCAATTTAAGCACTCGCACTAAATAACAACTTTGCAGCCTTGTATAACAAAGGAGGTTTACTTAATTATACTACTGATCATGTATAGTTTTTATGCGCTTTCGAGTTTAATCCATAAAAATCTGAATTTTAAAACGCCACAGTCGAAGGCCTAAGAAGCATTCAACCAGCATCCGTGACATTGCCTACAGAGATGATTTACGTCACGCGAGGAAGTTAACAAAGGGAAATGATTACGTAGGTCAAATGAAATGACTCACTGCCGGCCGCGTTATAAATGCATTTTGCGAAACAAAATCAAGAAAATTGCTGACAGCGTGCGTCACATATGACGAGGGTCTAAGGTTCGTGGTTGCTGGAGATTGAGTCTGTCTATTGTGCGGGACTTCCTTATTAAGAGGAAGAAAGGATTGGTTCTATAATGGGATGTCTAGACTCTCGATAGGGCAGTCCGAGGGGTTTTATAACTACGTTTTAAATGACTCCCTTAGAAACCAGTAAACGTTCGTCATCATCATATCAGCCTAAGGATGTCCACTGCTGGACACAGGCGTCCCACAAGGATTTCCATATCGTTGGAGTTGAAACGATAAAAATCGTCTACAAAAGAGCTGAGGATTTCATTGAATCATGGTTAAGAACTCTCAATGAAGTTACCTCCCAGACAAAAAATAACGAAATCATAATCGGTCCATCCGTTTAGCAGCTACGATGCCACAGAGAGACACATAGATACACGGGCACGTAATCAAAATAATTTAGGCCAAGTTTTCCTTTATAGGAATTAAAATATATTTATAGAGATTTAAAAAAAAGGTCTTTAACTGGAGGTCGATACTTGTAGCTTAGTAAACAGAACCGGCTTTTAATTACTTGCACTTGCAGTTGCACTAATACAATACTAGCTTCTGCCCGCGACTTCGTCCGCCTTAAATTCGTTTATCGCGGATAAGGGTATTTTCCCGGGATAAAAGTAGTCTATGTCCTTGCCCGAGACTCAAACTCTAACCAAAAACTCTCCATACAAAATTTCATCAAAATCGCTTCAGCGGTTTAAGTGTGAAGAGGTAACAGACAGACAGACAGACAGACACACTTTCGCATTTATAATATTAGTATGGATGTTTAAATGCACATGCATGTCTAGTATTAGTGACAAGTGCTAAGCATTAGCTACTAAGCCCGTGTAAACCTAGCTTAACTGTAAATCGCACACGCAGACTGCTAACATACAGCCTCCCAGCTCCAGCTCCGCCTACAGTTGATTTTTTCTAGCAACGACTTTTTGACAGCTGTCATCCGAGTACATTTACGCCTTCGCGCCATTACGATTACGATTGTACTGGGATGACAGCTGTCAAAAAGTCGTTGCTACAAATATCCAACTGTAGTTTGGAGTCTGTGGGATATCTTATGCCAAATAAATAGACATCTTATTCCTTGTTATGCCAAATAAATAAATAAATAATTGCCGTAAAGAAAATACTTAGTAATTTTAAGCAGATAAATACAAATAAACCCAAAGTTTCTATACTTTTAGCATGGGCCAGTGACTCTATGCCACTCTACATCTATACTATTATAAAGTTGTAAAAATGAAATGTCTGTACATTGAAGATATTTTCAAAAAAATTATCGTTACGGACTGTTTGGAGGTCACTGAAATCGAATAAGATATTTTTTGATTTTTTGTATGGTTTATGTTCGTATATGTCGTTGTGGCTTCATCACGCAAAATCGGCTAAATGGCTAAACGGATTTCAACTATTTTTGATACATAGGTATCTCTAGATGGTTATAGGATACTTTTTACCAAATTACGCTGAAGAAAAAAGAGGGGTTATGACTTTTCCTCCTCCGCGAACGAAGTTGCGGGCTTCTTCTAGTCTATAGTAATTGTATGTCCCTTTCTATTCAGTAGGTGCTGTGCGAGAGGGGTGTAATGTATTGCGTATTACAGGCATATGGGACAGATAACTCTGCTCCTAGGGTAACCGGTTCATTACGGCAGATCGAAGGTAAACAATTTTTTATTTTTACTTTATTAAAAGTTCATTAATGTAACAGAGAAAAATATTATTTTCGAATAACTATAAAAATAACCAAGATATAAGCCATAAAACATTTCATTCTATCTTTTTTGTAGCAAAACGGAATTTTATATGGAGTTTATATGGCCGGAGTGCACTAAGACGTGACAGTGCACGTCGGACCTCTCTGTGCAATCGCTGTCTAATTAGTAGTTTAAAATGCCTATATGCGTATTTCTCGGGCGATTTTAATTACAATTTAACATTTTGAAATCTTTACGGTATTATGATATTTTGTTAAGAAAAGCTATAAATAAAATTCATGCATGATGTACCCTATTGTAATGGGTGCATTAAACGCAATCTGCTTGTACATAATGTTAGCTGTTACGCTGCGTAACTTCGGTTGTTCATTCGTCTTATTTGAAGTCTGTTAAAAAGTAATAACTAGTATAACTGGTGGAAGTATTAGGGACAATCAACTTTTTCTGTACCTCGTCACCATGGTTACATTTCCGAGTCACTCTTTAAAACTACGGTTACCCTCATCTGGCATAAACTTTTTGTCATAATTATAATAATAATAATAAGTACTCTTTATTGCACACCAAAAGAAAATAACATCAGAAACTTAAATCTAAAACAGTATCAGAAATGGTAAACAACAGGCGGTCTAGCGCCGGCTAGCGCTAAAAAGCGATCTCTTCCAGACAACCTTAAGGTAGTAGAGATGGCGCAAAGTAAACAACCAATGAGTAAGTAAGTGGTGCACAAGAAGTAATTTATTTTTTATGTGATTTTAACTTTTTAAAGCCCCTTGAAGTTGTGAACATATTGGGTAATTTTATCATTCTTGGCATTTAATTTTTTTTTATTCCATTCAAAGATCTAGCGATAGTAACTGTTACCATACTGAATTGGCCTATCTATCAGCTTAGCACACAAAAAAAATCAAGCATCTACCGCAATAATTCACGTCACCATAAATAAAAATCTCATCGTACTCGGCGATAGGTGAAAAATTAAAAAAAAGTCATAACTCCGAAAATACGAAAAATCGCGGAACATACATGGGGGTGATTTAGATAGCTCTCTAGGTCCTCTATCTCCCAGCTTCAGTATATCACTACTTCTTGGGACAGCCTGTATATAAATACACAAATATATACAAATAACCAAAAAAAATACTGAACTACACGACATCGACATCTCAGTTTAAGGGAGTGATAAATAGTGCTGCCTAAGAAGATGACTCTTAAAAACAGGAATAGATTTAGCACACCTAACGTCCAACGGCAAAGTATTCCACATCCGGATCGCTGAAGAAGTGAAAGAAGTGTTATAAAATTTGGAAGAAGAAGCAACAGGTGCAAGGAGATAATTTTGCGAAGATCGTAAAGATGACAAATATTTAAATCGCTCCTTAAGATACCAAGGGGTAGCGGGGTTGAAAAGAATGCTATAGAGGAGGGCAAGAATGTGATACTTACGGTGAATCCGAATTGGAAGCCACTTAAGTTGTGAACGGAAATGGGAAACATGCGGGCCTATGATGGTTGCGTTTGTCACGCGATAAATAAATGACATAGCTGCCGTCACCTTCTGACACTTATGTGAGTGCGAGAGTGACAGGCGCGTTATCATATCATTTATAGCGTGATAAACGCGACCATCATAGGCCCGATGTTCATATTTACGTAAGCTGAAAATGAACCGTATACAAACATTTTGAAGGCGCTCAAGTTTATTTAGCTGCTCCTCAGTAAGATCGGGGTAGCAAACATCTGCGTTATCCAAGATGGGGAGTATGAGAGACTGAGCTAGCGCAGTTTTAGTGGCGAATGGTAAAAAGTTGCGTAATCGTCGTAATGATCCCATAGTAGCAAACATCCGCCTACTAACCTCGCTGATCTGAGGAACCCAAGACAGAGTACGATCAAAAATCACACCCAGATTTTTGACCTGATGTGAATAAGTTACCTATAAACCGTCAAACACTATTATAAGCAAGTTTGGGAAATCAATTCGAGAAATGAGTTTTGAGCTGCCTATAATAATGGCTTCAGTTTTAGCTGGATTGACCCTTAACCCATATCGACTACTCCAATTCAATATGGTCTCCAAGTCATTATTAGTAGAATTGATAACAATAGGCAAATCAACAAGAGCGGCTTGTGAATAAATTTGAATATCGTCAGCATAAAGGTGATAAGAAGAGAAAATATTCTTAGTAATAGAATTAATGAAAATTGAAAAGAGAAGAGGTGATAGCACGCCGCCTTGCGGAATGCCAGCCAAAGTGTTACACCATGAAGACCGAGAAGCTTCCACCTTTACCCGCTGCCGTCGACCTTCCAAGTAGCTACGAAACCAATCAACTACTGCAGGAGATATGTTATGAGAATATAATATTCCAAGCATGATTTCAAAATCGACAGTATTAAACGCATTACTGAAATCCAGCAACGTTAATACCGTTACCATCCTTTTATCCATACCCGCCCGAATATCGTCAGTATTTTTGACAAGCGCAGTAGCCGTACTATGACCAGAACGGAAACCAGATTGGAAAGGGTTCATGAGATCATTCGTATTTCAAGATGATGTCAACTGCCTATGAACTAGACGCTCAAGGACTTTAGATAGGAAAGGAAGAATGGAAATAGGGCGATAATCAGAAAATGACATGGGATTGGACGTTTTAGGTAATGGAATTATATCAGCGTCCTTCCAAATTGATGGAAATACACTTGTAGAAATTGAGTTATTAAGGATTCTAGTAATGACAGGAACAAGAAGGTCAAGATGAGGAAGGATCATATTACGGCATAACATATTATTAATTATCATTTGGTATAATGCATTTTTTTTAGAAGCTGTAAAATTTTCAGGTCTTAAGGGATCATTTTGTTAAATACATTAGGATAGGTTAGGTTTGTTTTATAACAAACCCGAAAAGTTTATGTGTTCAGAAAAAAATGCGTTATGCCAAATCATGAATTATGTCAAATGATGGTAAACCTTAAAATTAATAATTTAAACGACATAACGGTAACACAATTTCTTTTTCCCCCCACTAGCTCGGAATTTCTCCATATACTATTCTCCATTTACAGCGCGAAATCTGCGTTGAAAAGTTCGTTTTATCCGCTAGCGTGGAAACTTCATTTGAAGATCGAATTTATATTTTTATATGTTTGTTTTGTTATGAGTGTGTTTCGTAGGTTCATTATAACTAATTTTAAATAAAAAAAATTACAGTTTGTTCTAATTTTATAGTTTTTCTTACATCTCACATTTTCCTCGCTGTAGTGAGGTGAAAAGTTGTGTGTTTCGCACGGCTGCAAAATTATTTAACTTCTCATGCCTTGAATGCCTCGTTACTCGCTCCGCTCGTGGTTCAATTTTCGCTATATAGTGTCTGCGCCCTGTGCCTGTGCACCGCTTGCACCGCCCTACTGCAACCTATACTAGAGTCCTATGGTTACGGCATGTTACTAAGAACATAATTAAATTATATATCTGTGACGATAATGATGATGAACATCTGCACAATGTTAGCTGTTTACGCCGCGACACTTCGTTTTCTCATTGTCATTACCTTCGAAGTAATTGTGCAAGTAATTAACAGAGCTCGGAATAGGTAGTGGCTATTTACCTAAGCTTTGCGGGAGGACGTAATTAAGAGTGGTTATAACCACCAAAAATAATGAATTGTTTTTATTAAATGCGGGATTTACTTAAGAGTCCCCGGTAAGCTCGGTTCTCCATACAAACGTAGTTAACGCTCTCATTTTAAAACGACTAGCTAGTTGCTCTGAAACTTTGTCCTTAGAATAAGTTAAGGTATATGCAGGCCTGTAATTAGTTTATGTAGCTTCAAATACCATAGTAAATAAAATACAGCGAATTTAAGTTTTTCATACAAAACTTGTTTTTGCTGTATTTAATTTGTTTTATAAACTGAAGCCATATAAACTAATTACAGCTAGGCCTGTAATTAGTTTATATGGCTTCAGTTTATATTATCTATACCTCATGTCATTGTATATGCAAAGTTTCGTTACAATCCAATACGTAGTTATAAAATGAGATCGTAACTCCGTTTGTATGGGAAGGTGAAATTCGGCAGAGCTTGCCGGGGACTCTTAATTCACTCTCGTGGTTAGTCCTACGAGATGTCCGGCGGACCTATTGTATGTCCACTTTTGTGTTACCAACGTATTTGAATTTTCTACATTAGATAGTTGTTATTCATGAATAATTTGACCCTGAGATTGATTTAATGGTAATAATTAACTAAATGCAGAAAATCCCGCATTCAATAAAAATCTATCATTATTTCGGTGGTTATAACCACTCTTTATTAAGTCCTCCGCGAAGTTTAGGGAAATTAACCTCTATCTATTCCGACTTCTGGTAATTATCATTATTATTATGTGTTACATATGTTACACTAGCGGCCGCCCGCGACTTCGTCCGCGTAGATTTACGGTAAAAACAGAAATATGAATGAGGAAAACTTTTTTCTGTCAGTTGTCCGATGCTGTTAATGTTGGTAAAAAGATACTCAGAAGATATTCAGCGACCAACGGATTTAGATTGAGAAAATGGGGATATTGAACATTATTCCTTAAGAAGGCAATACTGGAACATTAAAAAAAAAAATGTTGTCTGTAAAGTCGGTTTACAAACGATAATTTTACGTGTTAACGTCACAAGAAAACCGGCTTCATAATATTATGACACCTATTTTTTGTCTCTCCCTCCCTCCCTCTCTCACTCTCTCTCTCTCTTTCTCTCCCTTCCTCCCTCCCTCCCCCTCTCCCTCTATTCCTTTCTCCATCAATCTCTCCCTCTGTCCCTTCCTATAGCTCTCTCTCTCTTTCCCTCACTTCCTCTCTCCCTCTATTTCACTCTCCCTTCATCTTTCCCTCATTTCTCTCTCGCCATCTCCCTCTATCTCTCCCTCCCTCCCTCTCTCTCCCTCTTCTCTCTCTCTCACGCTACCTCTCTCTCTCTCTATCTCCCTCCTTCCCTCCCTGCCTCCATTTCTCTCCCACTTCTCTCTTTCTTTCTCTCTCTCTCCCTCTCTCTTTCTCTCTCTCTCTCCCTCCCTCTTCGTGTTTCACTTTAATAGTTCATTAATTAACACATAACCCACAATCTTTTTGCAATTTCAAGTTCCTAAGTACAAAGATTTTACGTTGCACATACAAACTTCCATAACTTGTTTAACCCCCTTAGGGGATGAATTTTGAAAAATCAAGAATATAAGTTTTTTGATTTTAAACACACAATCTTTTTGCGAACATTCAAGTTTCTAAGTCCAAAGATTTCACGTTTCACATACAAAGTTCCATCCCTTGTTGTATTCACTTAGGGGATGAATTTCGAAAAATGAAGATTATAAGTTTCTTGATTTTAAACATACAATCTTTTCACGAAATTTCAAGTTTCTAAGTCCAAAGATATTACTTTTCCCATACAAACTTTCATCCCTTGTTTTACCGACTTAGGGGATGAATTTCGAAAAATGCTTTCTTAACCCTAGCCTACGTTATAAATGTAACCGACTCTAGCATTAGTAGTGTCGGCTGTGCGTTGATGAGTCAGTCAGTCAGTCAGGACTTCTTCTTTTATATATATATAATACTAGCTTCTGCCCGCGACTTCGTCCGCCTTAAATTCGTTTAACGCAGATAAGGGTATTTTTCCGGGATAAAAAGTAGCCTATGTAACCATTCACTTGGATTTGTCTAGCCTTACACCACATACATACATTATCTTAATAGGTATACAAGTAAACAATACGTCAGGACTTCCTGTTGCTGTTTTTACCTACCTACCTCGGGTCCCACGGAAGACCAGCGCTGCGATATTACCCCGATGTCGCAGCATCACGCTGAGTGGTGGCCTTTTGTTGCGGACATGGTAGCACCGTGTTGTATACTTATATTAGTCAATTGTTTCTTGTAAATCTAGATTTAAGATAATTTTAATTTAATTATTTCTTTAAGCTTTCTTCATGTAATGGTGTTATCTTTTCGCTGCAATAAATGTGTTTTCTTTCTTTCTTTCTATGTCCTTCCCCGGGACTCAAACTATCTCCATACCAAATTTCATCCAAATCGGTTCAGCGGTTTAAGCGTGAAGATGTAACAGACAGACAGACAGACAGACAGACACACTTTCGCATTTATAATATTAGTATGGACTAGTATGGCTATATAGATAGATACAAAAAACGTTATCATGTTTCATTCGCTGTATTTTTTTTCTGGAACAGACTCCAGTCCATTGATTTGTTACAACAAATTGATCAACTAATTAACTTGCTGGGTTACGGTACAATAAACATGTAGATCTGTCGTAAGCAAAAAGTAACAGAGCATAATTTATACTCTGATTTTTAATTCAAGACCAAAATTTAACGTCGACGGGCGCACTTTCGCTGTGATCACTGCATACTGGATGAAGTGTTAGTATTTTTATCAAATAAACTTGCCCTACTATTACTGGTTGCACGATTTCCCATTCATATTTTTATGAAATAATGTTTATTTGATGAAATAATCAAGATGAGAACTGTCAGATTTTGGTCTTGAATTAAAAATCTGAGTTTAGGTGAATAATCTGTGTTAATTAACTATTAGGTATGCAGTGCTGTGTAAACTTTCGTAACAGTTTACCACACTTATCACTATTGGGAAAAAAATTTAAATGCACATTTCTGAGAAACTTAATATTCCCATTTTTTACCAGACAGCAGAACTGGTGGAACTGATCAATTGAAGTGATGAGTGAGAAGATCAACTTAACTTACCAAAATATCGCTTAAGTTTCTAGTGTGGGCTTCTAGGCTTACGGCACAGTTAACCCTGCCCTGGTAAACAGTTAGAAGGTAAACAATCTGCTAATTAGCTACGGGCGACGCGCGCGCGCGCAATATGCAGGTAATTACTGCACTAATGCAATCTGCATGATAGCTGTCACGCCGCTACACTTCGGTGTCTCATTGGCGTCGGGGTAATTGGGTAGTTGAATGACAGATCAAATCAGAGGGGTTACTTTCGAAATCCCACTCACTCATATACAGTTTGATGCGAGAGCGGGAGGGATGGCACGATACGAAAGTCGAACCTGGGGTGCAACTCCGAAAAACGAAATTCGAATATTTCGTTGTCAAATGCTATTCTCATCCCTTTCACTCTTTATTGGAGTGACAGTATACCCGTCGGTATACCGTTTCACAACGAAATTTTCGAATTTCGTTTTTGGGGGTTACGCTCTTGGGAGTAACGCCTTACCTCTACTCCTTTTTATTTTACCCGACTGTCCGAAGGTGGGTTATGTTATTAGGAACTGTGAAAATGTTCAGAGAGTATGAAGTTTAAATATAAAAAAGGTCCCTGACGTCATAATGCTACATGGTCAAATTGCCTTCTTATAATTCGTTTTTAATTTTTGATTTTAAAATCACCGACATTGTATGAATAGAAGTAAATGTTATGACACTAATGACTAGGCTTGGGACTTTTGGGTGCATTCAGTGGTTCTAGAATCCATGGAGTCATCATATGATAAAATATTTTTTTCGAAGTCAAAATATATATTACACATTTAACATATACAACAACACGCTACTGTTAGTAAACAAAATAAAATAAATACTTTAAGTCACTTAAAGTATTTGTTTCAGTAGTGTGCTATTGTGACGAAAATAATAATGTCTTGAAAAGGCCTATAGCTTTTTTAATATAGATATGGCATCATTCAAATTAAAGTTTTTAACAATATGTTTTATGACCTCAAAATACGTACTGTAATAGAAAGCTGTATTTGTTCCATGCAATCACTCTAATTTCCGTTGTTTTTTGGTAATGTTGGCTGTTAACATGCTTTATTATGGTCGACTTTATGAGTTTCAAGCGTCACACGCGGAGCAATAAATGTGGGACTTATCTTCACTTAATGTTAGTTCGTCGTAAGATTCTATCCAACCTAGTGGCACGCTATTTTCACCATATTGATTGTGATTGGATAAACTTTTAACATGGTTAAAAAAAATGCTGCTTTGAAATATAGGTACATCACATGAAGAACAAAATATACTACACTTTTCTTCAATATATTTTAACTCATTTAACGGCTCTAACCAGTACCTACTCAATTTCGCAAGTAGTAAATTTATTCATTTTAAAATATACAAGAAATCATTTTAATCATCGTCTTTAATCAACAATGACATTTTATTACTTAAATGTTTCTTAATTTTAAGTTACGTAAGTTGTCAGTAGCCTGTAACATGACAAGTATCAAAGAGGATGCATAATTAGGTAAATCATGTATATATCGCATCACCTGTGAACTGTGGCCAGTATAATTATATAGATTAACTAAAATAGAATAGAATAATAGAGATTTAATAAAATTCGCGGAGGAGAAAAAGTCATAACCCCTCTTTTTTTCTTCAGCATAGTCCGGTAAAAAGTATCTTATAACCATCTCTAGATACCCAGCCACCGGTGTACCAAAGATAGTTGAAATCCGTTTAGCCGATTTGGCGTGATGAAGCCGCAACCATACATACAAACATACAAAAAACTTAAAATAATGTATGTCAAAATAATATATTCAGTGTCTTCCAAATAGTATATCTTTAATGTACAGATATTTAATTTTTATAACTTTATAATAGTATCGATGATAAAATTTATTTCGTTCTATTATGATGTATTAACGATATAACAACATAAAACATGACGTACTTGTATAATATAACATCTTATTTTTAGACTTTGACTGTTTGACTATGACTTCGAAAAAAATATTTTAAAATGACGACTCCATGGATTCTAGAACTTATGCACCCAAAAGTTCTAAGCCTGATTATGACCATCTGTTGTAAGCGGTCTAGTACCCATAACAAAAGCCTTATTGAGCTCATCATGGGACTAGTTCGGTTTGTGTAAAAAATGTGGTGTAATATTTACTTATTTCTTATTAATATGTTGTATGGTGTTTATTAACCCATAGGTCATAGATTTAAGTATGTTGGCCTGTTTATGTAGTGAGCAACTAAGATCTTCCAGCATCTTTAATTCTTGATCTTAAAAAACCGGCCAAGTGCGAGTCGGACTCGCGCACCGAGGGTTCCGTACAAAATATACGCTACAAACGTCGGTATCTATGAAAATCAAGTGTTAGCAGAGCCCTACTCCTAAGCAAAATGTAGGTACGCGGTGTTCGATCATTTTGGTTACTACTGATATGGACAAACAGACATAACATTTTGGTTACTACTGACATAGACAAACAGACGTAAAATTATACTGTTATTATTATTTGTTGTTATAGCGGCAACAGAATATATCATCTGTGAAAATTTCAACTGTCTAGCTATCACGGTTTATGAGATACAGCCTGGTGACAGACGGACAGACAGACTACGGACGGACAGCGGAGTCTTAGTAATAGGGTCCCGTTTTACCTTTTGGGAACGGCACCCTACGAATAGTAAAAAAAAAATCAATATTAGGGACAAATATTTGCCCTTACCGGGATTTCAACCCAGGATCGTCAGTTTCGCAGGCAGCGTCACTCGCGCTGAGTTAAACCGGTCGTCACGGTGTTTGCTTTATATAATAACTAGCTTCTGCCCACGACTTCGTCCGCCTTAAATTCGTTTATCGCGGATCAGGGTATTTTTCCGGGATAAAAAGTAGCCTATGTCCTTCCCCGGGACTCAAACTATCTCCATACCAAATTTCATCCAAATCGGTTCAGCGGTTTAAGCGTGAAGAGGTAACAGACAGACAGACAGACAGACAGACACACTTTCGCAATTATAATATTATAGTATGGATAACAGGAGCTCGCCTATGTGCTTTGGATTGGTGCTGAATAACACGGCAGAGGTGCGACATATTAAATTTGGATTGCCCATTTTTTTAAATAAAATTATTCGGAGTTCATCCATCTTACTCCGAGTTAAACCATCATCTCGTAAATATGTGCAATAATTTAAATTAGCAAACATTAAGTATTAGAATTAGCAGGTAAGGTTGCCAAAACAGCCCATGGATGAAGAAACCGTTCGACTCGGGGAAGTTTTTGGAGAGACCTATGTTCGGCAGCGGATTTGTTCACATGTAGTACTAAATTAACCGCGGCATATGCTAGTGTTTACATTTTACTAATCACTTGGTTACAAATCTACAAATTAGTTGTCATTACAACACAATAACTGCAACGCAGTTCGCACAGAAATCGCTACCGACCTACAAACCGTTACTGCCGTTACGCCATAAAGTCACGTAGGTACACAATCGGATAAACAAAACAAAACAAACAGTGTTACTACGACTTATAAAGCCTGCAGCTATAACCCGCAACTCTTAAATCACATAAGTAAATAAATGGCGTCGAAACCGGCCCTGCGCGACTCTTAATTTCCATATACGTTCAGAAATAAAATTGTAGTTAATTCCGGTAGATACACACACACACACACACACACGGGTATATATAAAAGTAAAGCTCACTTACATGAGACGTGCTGACCGCTGCAGCGCCAGATGGGTACTGAGGCGGAGGACTCGGTGCTAGGCTAGGGTTGTGTGTTTAATCGATATGTTTTCTCATGTGTTTTTTGTTTATGACTTATTTATATGTAGGTTACAGAACATGGAAACTTAACGAGTAAACATGTTATGTATATGTAGTTAACGTGTACTTTTAGTATTGGAAGTATGGCAATCATAATCCTTCATTTTGCTTTGCCTTTGTGAGGTGAATAAAACGAGATACATACAAAGTCGGACTTGTAAGTTTTACTGAATAGGGCCCTCTGGCAATGAAGGGTTATTTGTTTTACTTAATAAGGCTACAGTGACACCATTATACTTACTATCCCAGCCGAAAGATCACTGCTGGACGAAGGCCTTGCTCAAGGATATCCATGATGGCGGACCGGCACCCAACAGCTGCCTGTAGTCTTGACAAGATTATCATTTTAAATTAAAATGTAGCGTAAGCAGATTAATCTGCTTATGCTGCGTTTGACAGTGTTGTAGGTACCTACACAAAAATAATATAATTAAGCTTATATTGTCCCTAATATTTTCTTAGAACCCTACTATACACTTGAATCCACCTTAACGGTCACTTCTCGTATATGTATGTATTCTGGTTACCTTTAAGATTTAATTTAAGTCTGGGCGAACGCTTGTATCAAATCACACTTAATGCCCTTCTGGGTCTTGTAACACAGGGAATTCTAGCGCATATCATTTATGTATTGTTTTTGTTCAATAAAGTTTTTAATATTTTTCATACTATACCACTTGTATGCCATGCATTCATTACAATACATTCTATAGACATAAATTATCGAGTCATCTCACATGACTCAAATCTCTGACATATCAGAATGAACACAGATACGGTACGGTAAGCTTCTCGCGACATACAAAAAAAAAAACGAAGTTCGTAACGTGCTGTCCCTCTCGCTCTCATGTTATGCTGTATTTGAGTGAGCGGGATGGCGCCATACGAACTTCGTTTTTCGAATTTCGGAGTAGCCTCTCAGATGAAGACAAAGCTTAAGTTAAGCTAGAACATCTGCATCGATTTCCTGATCTTCGATGTTGCTATGTTAATTGAATAAGGCGTTAATCCGAGAAATGAATCCTTACTGATATTATACATTAAAAAGTTTCCTTGTTTGTTCCTTCTTTTTTCAGGCAATAATGGGGCAACAATTGATAGACTCAGGCGTTACTTTGCGCAATTCCATTTCATCCGCATTCATAGTCAACCCGAGGAGAGTTCTCTAATGCCTCGAAGAGAGGCGAAAACACGTGTTGAGGATTATACCTACTGTCTGGTGGTGGTTTGTTGTTTTTGCAATATTTGCATGCGTATTTTTTTTGGTGGAAACTGCATGAAAATATGCGCATGTGAGCACAATTTATTGTCACATCTCACAAGACACAAGTTCGCGGAAAAGCAATGGAACTATAATCCATTAATCTAATAGGGCAACAGTTTGACATGATTTTTCGCATAAGTAATAAGTATATACAAATGTAGAATAGAGGCTGGAAAGTGACAGAGGCTACTTCCTGGTTGTACAGTTCCCAATAACTAAGTTATTAGGCCACGCAGGTGTAGCCGCTGGAAAATCATAGTTAACGATAATAATTACACGATATAAATCAAATCTGGCTCAGCCCTAGTTGATCTGCGTACGGTACGGCGCAGTTTTAGACAAAAATGACAAAATGCAATGCCAAGAAGTGCCAGTAGGATTTTTATTATTCGTTCGTGATCGTAATCGTATATTAATTTTTTACGGCAGCATGCTTGCTGTTACTGTTATTGTTGTGCAAGGCGGTAGAGTTTGGTTGGCCAGAGAAACATGATATTGACCTTGAAAGAGAATTCTTTATATGGCAACAATTTTACAAATTAAAAACGCTGTCAAATTATAAAACCTACTTCGTTTCTATGCATTCCGTATTGCCAGGTCATGATTTTTTCAAATTTGCCGCATATTTTTAATGTTATGTTTCGCTTGCCAAACTCTAGGATGCCGCAGCATCCTCAGCCCTAAGCGTGTTGGCTGTTGCCACGCGCGGGCGCTCGGAGCAGCATAGTGTACCTAGCTTTAAGACTAAATAGAAATAAAAATATAGAAATATATTTATTTGCCATAAATGTGGTACCAACCACAGTGGATTATTTTGGTTAAGTTGCGGACATGCTGTATATGGTTCGAATTTCGCATGTTGTATCGGTAGGTCTGGTTTAAATAAAGCAATGAGTGCAAGTACCACATTTTTAATAAGTCTAGTTTTGGAGTTATAAATTATTGTTGTATAAGGTCAATGACCTCATAAAACAATTTTTTTATTTATTTAAAAAATAAAGGAATTACGGCCACGCATATTTATAAAAACAATAACATTTTGAAAAACATACGTGGGTTAAAAGGAAACGTTACTTTAAGTAGTCAAAATTTTGAGTAATTTAAAAATTCTGAATATTTACTAATCTTTTTTTTTCTCGGTTGTTCTTTGAGAATAGCACCTTAAATCACGTTAAAATTATGCATAATACAGCTGCTTGGTGATAAATCATTTCTAAGGATTTCATAACTTTCTATGGAAGTAGGGTTGTCTCTCATGTAAAACGGAACTAGTTAAGGGTATTCCGCTTAAGTGAATTTGAGATGCGAGAGCTCAATTACGAACTCATAATGTGTTAATGATTGAATTTTGAATATGGTGGCGGGCGGGCGCTCACTTTTTAACTGCAAACTAGAACATTATAATTAAACTTCTGTGAAGTTTATATATCTTCATCATCAGAGTCTAAGTAAATCTCTTCCGATCGCAAAACAATTTCTTCTGTGGCGATTCCATGCAAGTAGTCATGAGTAATTACATTCTCACTTGTCGGTTTTAGTAGAGACAACGCATTTCCGGGTAGAGTGAAACGTTTTTTTTTGTATTTTGTCGATTTAATGACGTGTGCGAAAGAAGGGGGTCGGAAGACTCTAAGGCACGGTGAAATAAATCGAGAATGGTTGTTTTCCGATCTAATTTTCTGGTGTGGTGCTCTCGGTCATATCGCCAGAATTTATTACGTGATTCACCAGCTTGTTCCGACAACATTCCTATTGGCAGTGAACTACACTGTATAATTTGATGGCCATGTAATAAAAGCTTATGCAACGTTACCGACATGTAACAGCAGCTGTACTTTTCTACATATCTTGTAAAAAAAATATTTTAAATTTTTGAGCGTCAATCTCTAAACCACATGAAAGGACTATCAATACTGTGTGCAGATCGTCAAGAAGCCATTGTTCAATACCCAAAATATGTGAAAACGTTTTGAGATGAATATCTGATAAAGCCACGCGAGCTGTATTGCCATCATTTGCTCCCTGCAGTCCCTGCATTTGGACGAACATCAACCAGCAAGGACATTTTACTCCTTATATCTGGTTGCAATTTTTTTCCCTCTCCTCAAAAATACGTCCTTCCGCAGATTTTTTTCATATTCTCCATTTTTGCACTCTTGAATTATTTCTATAACCTAAATGTAGCAAGAATTCGAAAACTCGAATCAAGCGTGGAGAGGACTAAGTCCATATTGTAACGCTTGCTCATTAACGGGTTTTTTTGAAACTTCATCGAGTATGTTGAATTCTTTGCACGTGGTTCCGCAACAAGCACACCTTAATTGTGAATTCGTTTTAGTTATGATGTTAAATACTTTACCGTCTATAATTGTCAAATATAATTTCGGATCTGCAATAATACTAACACCAGTAGATGTTTGAGCGTAAATTGGAGACAGGTCTTTAATTTGCTCCTCAACGCGGCTTTTTTCATTTAAAATAAGTTCCTTTGTTTCTTATCGGTATTGAATTTTGATGGTACGACAAAACCTAAAAGACTGAGGGTTTGGGTTTGTCCACAATACAAAACCATCAATTGTTTTTATCCTCAAGGGAATATACGTTGTAGCAAATAAACAGTGCTCATCATCATTTCCATCAGTAAACTTTTGTTTATAGGCCGATTGACCACTGCTGCCGTCAAAACCCCACGAACCTTCAAATATGCAACGAAGTTGATCTACCTGCTTTTGCTCGCAATATTCATTGATAATTGCATTACATGTATCAATGATTCGACGATATGTGTGCATAAGCAAGTCTGATAAAGGTATTTCCGCTTCTCGTTCTGTTACTATAACTTCCTCATCTGGGTAGCAGTTTTTTCTGGCCTGTTGAACTTTATAATACGGTGGATATAGGCTAAATCCTCGTGATCTTGCACCTTGATGTAGTATTATATAGTCTTCTTTTGTAAGTTTTCTATCGATTATTAAGTCAAGAGCTTCGTCGGGACTATAAGGCGTTCTCTTGTCTTGGTCAGGTGATTTTATTTTATTTGCGAGAGAAGTTGCCAGAGCCGGAGTTTTCATGCACTCTTTATTTAGCAATTCTAAATCTTTAGAAAAAGTATTGTTAAGTTTTTGACCCTTTTCATCGTGAGCTATGGCAGTTAAAACTTTGATAATTTTTTCTGGAGGTTCATTTTCTAGGTCATTCAGTTGTTTTCTTACACGCCGCTGCTGACGATCACTTAGGCTATCGTATTGTTTATAATTTGTCGATGTGGAAGGAGTACTCAAATCAAATCAAATCAAATCAAAATATCCTTTATTCAAGTAGGCTTAGATACAAGCACTTTCGAATTGTCAGTTACAATGAGAGAAGTCTTTGCTGGGAAACATACAATATGATCCAACATTTGTTGCAAGGATTAGGGAAACCCAGAAAAACCTAATCAGATCATTTAACTTAAGTATAATACTTACTTATTATTGAAATCATCATTTTAAAAATTAAAATAATTAGTAAATCTAGAATGTGTCTAGAATAAAATTCTAAATGTCAGAGTATATAAATCAATTAATATGCGTGTACCAATTAACTATTACAATATTGTCTTAATTATACTTAAAACTTTTACAATTGTGTTATAACTAATTTATAATTGATACACGCAGAGGAGATGTACAAATTCTCCAGATCAATGTTAATATAAAATATAATATTTTTTTTTTTTTTTTGAGATGTATAAGGTCTCTAGACGTCACGACATGCGATAAAATACTTAATGTAGTTGTTGGACTTTCTGTTTCTAATAGGGACGTCACTGGCCCCGGTTCTCTTTCATGTACCTTACCAGTAATATTTTCTGGAGAAAACTTAATCTCGAATGTGGATGTAAGCCATGATTTGTTTTTGTTCAAAAATGTTTTTGGATTTCGTTTGCAGTCCCCGTAGAGCTTTTCACATTTACTTGTAAATACTTTGACAGCATTCTTACAGACGGGTTTTTTTTTGCACACTCTCTGGTATACCTTTAGGGTAAAGGGTATTTAAAACAATATTGGTTCGCGTGGTGAGGTTTAAATCTAATGGACAATTTTTAGGTCCTTGCAGACGAGCATTTGCTTCCAAAATTTTGAACAGCTCAAGACGAGAAATCTGTTCTGGTAAATCATGCTCAACTACAGACACAGTAGCAGAATCCGTAGCCAGCGTAGTAGTTTCATCTCCTAACATAATATCAGACACTCCCGGAGGTTGAAAAGTGCCGGATTTCGCCACTCGTCAACCAACATGAGGGTTGGCGCCCTCATGCTCCTCTCGCAGTAAGTCCTCCGGTCGAGGCCCGGAAGGACATCCCCCAGCAAGACGGGTCAGTTCTTGCTGAGGCAATTCAGCGCCATGGGTCTTTGCCGGCTCCATGACGCCTCACCCCCGCTTCTCCAGTCATCATGATAGGCAATTGGGTTTTAGCAAAAGCTTAACGAGGGCGGACCTCTTCCCAATGCCACATAATGACCTTCATCGAAGAACCAGTAAAGAGTATACCAGTTAAAAGTGCAAATTGATTGGAGGAAGAATATGACATTCAAGTGAAGAACTACAATATAACTAATAGTTAATTGTAGCCATCAAACATGTAGACAACATTTTGATGGTGTTACTTGAAAATGTTACAAACTTAACACTGTTTATAAGAATGCTGCATTGATACGTTTTTTTAATATTCAATGGAATACGTTGCACTACCCCCCGAGTTGTAGATAATTTCACATCGAAATTTTGTACTTAACTGCAAGTGACAACCCTGACCTGAAAATTAATAAAATCATAACTCAAAGGTTCCACATAATATTTGTTTCATTTTTTTTTGTGGTTAAACATAATATAAGGTTATACTATGTTTAAGAGAATGCCAAATAAAAAAAACGCTACACTTAATATGTTTCAAAGAAAAACAATATTTTTAATATAACAGAAAATCTTAAATAACCCGCAGAAAAGTGTGATATTTTTACAGATTTTCAAATTTATTGATAGTTAAATGATGTTTCTAAACCACTACGTCATAATTTACTGCATAAAACGTAAATATTCAGAGTTAAATCATTTCTATGGTTTCGGAGGGTTGCTTTTTATGGTGTCACTAATTTATTAATATATCAAAAACTAAATTGAATAAAAAAAACGTTTGGCAGGAAGCTTTCTTTCAGTAAGTCGCATCAAATGGGAATAATAATAAGCATGTCCGCAACTTAGCTAAAATAATCCACTTTAAAGTGATGTTATATAGTTTCTTATAGATCAATACCTACACATTTAGACTTTAACAAGTCATTCAAATTATTCTAAAATACATTATATTATACATTAATAACATAGATTTTAATATCAATTAAATTAAATTATTAAACTGTCAGATTACTTAGCATTTAACATAAATATTAAAGTCAATTATTGAATTATACTAAATTATTAAAGTGATGAATTAACAATCTAAAAACTCATTTAGAGTGTAGTACTAGTACCTAACATTTTTCTACAAGAAAGGCATGCAGCTTGTTTTTAAATTTATTGAGCGGCAGGTTTTTAAGCTCATCTGGCAAACGGTTAAATATTTTGATGCACATTGCGTGACAACTTTTACTTTTCATAACTGTATGCATCTTAGGGAGTACCTATCTGGGTATCTAGTGTTAAAACGTGTTGTATCCTTTTTCGTTATGAACATCTCGGGGTGTGGTTTAACAAATACACATTATAACTTTGTGTAGTTAGTGAGTCAGTTGTGTCAACCAAGCTGGAATTTATCGGAGTATTTTTCGTTAAAAATTATTTGCTATAAGGCATTTTGGCGCCTTCGTTTGGGGTGACTCTGAAATTTGAAATTCGAACGTTAGAACTATTAATTCTGTGTTATCGTGTCGTCTCGTCCTGTCTCGCTTCAGCACAAATATTGCTTAATTAGAGAACGAGAGACACCATGTTTCACGATTTACAAACTTCTGAGTAGCTCCTGGTTCGTGCTCTACCGTTTTAAGGTCTCTCGATATTTTCGCGAGTTCCTTCTTGCGAAATTGTCGCTGACATTCTCGGCGTGGATCTTGGAAAGAATTTATCCGCTCCACATTCACGTGTTCTTTGTTTTTCTTTGCGATTCATCTATTCATGAATAGGGGCAAGAACAGACGGGAACTAGCAAGTTCTCGTCTGTTCTTGCGTTCTCGCTTTTTTTTCTCACGGCAAAAAACCGACAAAATTCAGAGAATAAGGCGAGAAGGCGAGAAAAATATATGAATCGTCTCCACATTCACGTACTATCTCTTGTTTTTCTCGCTTCCTCGCGAGATTCTTACGCTTATGTGGAGCGATTATAGCGAGCGGTATAAATTTACAACTCATATGGGATAATCGAAAGTAGTTTTATCGATACAACTCTTGAAATCATTTAGCCGGACGTTTGAGTTGAGATTTAGATCCATTAAATTCAATGCCGGTTTAAGTGGCGTGAATCAGAAAGTGACGACTAGAGTGGCCTTATGAATGTGAGGCGTTACATCCTCCCCGCGATTTCGTTCGCATGGTGTCGCAAAGTTTTGGCAGAAAATGTAATTTTTAACAAGGCAATAAAAAGGCGACAAACAAATAAGTTTGACATACACATGTGTATTTATTCATTACCATGTATAGATGAACATTACAATACAGCACTAAACACGATGGTTAAAAGTCTGTCAGGTCACTAGTTCCCACGGTGTATAAGTGACCATTATGAATTGGGAAACTAGATTTTACCTAATTGGGGATTTTTGATATTCGGTAAACTAACTAAATTTCGTGCTTTTCAATTATCGATATTTTAATACAAAGGAAATATACAATTTGGAATAAAATATTTCGGATTATTTGGGTGTTCCCCATTCCACAACTATGTATCTAGACACGCGGCAGCGTGTCAAGCCAAGTTCAAGCAAAGCAACTGGCTACCAGCGCCGAGTGTAATATTACACGAACCACTTTTGGCCCTTCTATAACTCAAAACCTCTTTAACGTAAACACTTAAACTACGTGTGTTTAATTATATCCATAATGACATTTAGAAGCCCAAATTTCATGAAGCTAGCTCAAACGGTTATAAAGATATGAAGGTAAAAAGTCGTAAATTTTACCACTGACTGACTGACATATAGTACCTAAATCTAACCTACTTCCAGATGACCTAGAAGGATGAAATTTGGAATCCAGCCCGGTAGTTATGTGTAAGCGCAGGAAAAAAATCTAAAAATAAAAAAAATCATTAAAAAATAGGGGGTATCTTCATACAATTTTTTCAAATTGTATCATTGGAACCGTTACAAGCAGATATTTGAAACTATCCCAATATATGTACTATTATATTTGCTATATAACAGAAATATAAAAATAAAGTTAAGTCAAAAAATAAGTGGCCAATGGTGTGTCGTCGGCGTTGTTTCTCTGATTTCGTTTGCAAATAAGAAATAATATTTTAAGGTATAAATTTGTTAGTTCGAACTCTTATGTAGACAATAGCATAAACAATAAAACCATGCAGCGGAAACGCGAGAAAAATCATTAAATATCAATACCTGCCTAGTTTTCCTTACACAAAGTAATGATATCCCACCAAAAACATAAATGTAAAAAAGGAGAGCCAAGTTCAATACAAAAAAAAATCTTTAAAAAACATTCCGCCGAATTGAGAACCTCCTCCTTTTGTTTGTAGTCTGTGAACATGTCATTGACAAACCAAACCACTCAATTAAGTTTGATAAACCTTCTATCCTTGCCAATGAAAAAAGATATTTTCCCGGGATGCTACGCGAGGCTATTGAGATTAAAAAGCTTCCCAATTTCAATAGAGAAGATGGATTGTCACTACCACCAGCTTGGGATCCTTTAATACATCCCATCAAGGAACAAGCGAGACACAGGACTGCAAAACCTTAATTTTCGAACGGTGTAAAATATCTTATCTGTTTAAAAGTATTTTAATAGTCTATGTTTTTTAAATATTATAATTAGTAATGAGGTAGCCTGGGAGTTTTTCTTTGCAGCGTTTCTTTTCTCCTCAGTACGCCTCATTTGTGAAATGCTGCTTGGTAAATTATTAGAATAAAATAATTAAGCCCTTCTGGCACATATGTAACTGTCTTTACAGCTTAGGCCCATCTGGCATGTATGTACACCTTTATTTGTGTTTTTTTAAAAAAAATGGGTAGTTTGCACAAATTGTAACTTTGACAGAGGAAAATACATCTTTTCTCAGTCCACCTGTGACCATGGAAAGCTGGAAAGCTTCCGAAACGTCGGCAAATAAAATGAGATAATATACGCGATATAATCCGTTAAATTGTTTTATTTCAATGAGTAATAATCGCGGAAACAGAAGAAAATATTATAATTGCTGTTATTTAAAAAGCATTCCGTCGAATTGAGAACCTCCTCCTTTTTTTGGAAGTCGGTTAAAAATGTGAGATCTTAAAGAAGGTTAGATTTGACTTGGCCAGTTTTTATCTGAATTAATATATATATATATATATAAACTGAATAACTTTACAAAATGATTGTTGTCAAGAAAACTGGCCAAGTCAAATCTAACCTACTTTAAGATCTCACATTTTTAAATAACAGCAATTGTTATAGGTATCCAATAAAGCAAAGAAATAGAGTTTAATACTTGTTCATAATATTATTTTGTTCCTAGAAATACATATTTGAATTTTGCATAGAACTTGGCACTCATTTAGATCTCCATTATTTTTGTGGCGAAGCCCACAGCCTAGAATATTTTTTGTATTGAACTTGGCTCTCCTTTTTTACATTTATGTTTTTGGTGGGTACGTAATTTATCGAAACGGTTTCATAAGACAAGTTATAATACATTTCATGGGATTTTCACTGGCATTATAAGTTATTAATATTTTCATACTTTACAAAAGGACTTTCCCACCCAACTTTAAAGGCTCATAGAACAAACTACACGTAAGGTTTTTTTAGGATTTTTATCATAGAAAGTACCATTTAGTAGCAAAATTTTATTTTGATTTGAGTACAGTCAACAAACCAATTAGAAAAATATCTATTACATAATATGAAATCCAAAGGATATATGTTAGATACTTGAGTGTTGCTGCACTCGGTCATTTTTGGTTATCTTATCAAAACCCCGTAAGCCTATAAGTAAGGCCACGTAATATTAAACACTAACAGTTTGAACAGAATATTTAAGTTTCTACAGGTACGATTAGGTACACGTTTGAGTAAATACACTGTGGGTGTAATTCAGCAATTTGACTAAATGGATAGTGACCTCAATTATATTGCCTCTATTATATTGGACTGGCTGCTGTCACCTTATTTTTTTACGTATTTGATTATCACCATTTTGACGCTGTAGGCACTGGTAAACAGATATGAGTGTCCATGGAACTTCGCGATGTCCGGCATCTATCGTTCTTTATTATCTTCTACATCTAAGTATGTGTGATGAACTTTCGAATAGTAAGAACTACTATTGTAATGAAATAAAATAATTAAATTAATAAAACTTAATATTTTCTTCTGTTTCCGCGATTATTACTCATTGAAATAAAACAATTTAACGGATTATATCGCGTATATTATCTCATTTTAGTTCCCGACGTTTCGGAAGCTTTCCAGCTTTCCATGGTCACGGGAGGAGGAGTCCTCCCGTGATATTATTTCAATTAATAAAACTTGCAGAAGCTGACTTCCGCAATATACGTTTGCATAGAATTAATAAGGTGACTAAAGCGATTTCAATAGACTGCATTTTATATAACATTTTGTTTGAATGTCTTAATAAGTACCCTCTTATTGGTTTATTTAGGCCACGTAACAAACATCAAATGAAATGAATAAAGGTTACATTTTACACCAATTTGAACCAAACTACCATATCAAACCATATCAAAAGAAAATTACTAATTTGAATAATAATCATAATAATCATAATCATATTCATAATTTATTAATAATATAAAATTACATGTCAAGTACAATATTATTGTATAATAATCAATTTTTCAACGATTAAATAGTTCCTTGTGATCGTAGAACGTCTGCTCGAGAAGCCAGTTTTTGAGTTTTAATTTAAATATGGATGCACTTTGTGCAGTAACAATATCGATATGACCTCCTTGGAATAATTTACGTCAAAATTAGTTCAATGGGACACTCGCTTACCGCGGGGGCGCTACAAATTCCTATCTACACAAAATTAGCTGTTAAATGTATCGGACAACCCAAGGACAACCTATGGAATAATAGAGGTCAGTGATAATAACTAGAAAGAAAAGTTTGTCAACGTTTCGTTCTTAAGGGGCTACTCCAATATTCGAAATTCGAAGTTCGTATAGTGCCGTCCTCCTCGCTCTTGTGTTTCACTCACTCACTCAGCTTTAAGACTCATTCGTAGATCGCGCTACAGCACTTTATCAGTTGTTTTCGAACGCTCTTAGAGTTCAGGAATATTCCGTGGTTTCTGAACATACTCCAAATGAAACGTCAACGTCACTTCTAATGTCAAGTGTCAAAATCAAAACCATAAAAACAGTATACAGCAAGCTTGGTCAATACGTTATTTTATTACGAATAGTCTAGAAAATTCGTACTGTAATAATGTCTCAACTATCGGCCGATGCCAGTGCCTCAACAGACGAAGAGCCGTTGAAAAATGTGTTTGACCAGGCCATGAAAATGTTCGAAAAGATAGAAAGTAGTAATGAACCTACTAACAGCCATGCCGTGCAGGTAACTTGTAATTTCTTCTCAATCGCTGTTTAAATATCATTATTTCACAGTTCACATATTAGGAACCCGAAAGAGATATTTCTATCCAAATAACTTAGCAGCAACTTGTAATAACTCAAATATTGCTTACTAAATATTGTACTCTTTGATTGCTATTCTATAAGATAAAAAGTAGATATTTGTTGCCATTCACACCGGTATCTCATAGCCTGATATTATTGTCCCTGTCTTAAGGACCTAACGAACTATAATAAATATAACAAACAACTTATAAAATATAATGAATGTCATGTAATTTTAATTTAATGAAGTGACTTGTAAAATCTAGACAACCTTTATCAATAAATGAGTATGAGTAATACGATGCAGAAGGAAAAGAGGAACATACTTCAATTTTTCTTTTTTATTCTAATCTGCTGAAACATTTGATAGTGCTTACGTATTGTAATTAAAATATATACGACATTTACATTCTAACAGATAAGTGTAAAAGCTGCAATAGCCAGGTTGGAGAAGGCAACAAACCTTGTGTCCTTGTCGGGGATGTTTAGCAGCAATGAAAACCTGGAGGAGCTGCCGACAGAGACACTGCAGTACTTGCTGCTGCCTGCGCTGCTCGGCACACTGAGTCTCAAGCTGTGTGGACAGCCAAGAAAGGAGGTCATACATCTTGCTGAGATTTACTTCAAGTGAGTTTGGATCTCATTTCACCCACCAAAGATGGCAAATCACATCATCAATCGAAAAGCTCCGATAACAATATCAATACCTCATCCATGACTTCATATGAACCATTAAATGTTATTTCGTAAGTTAACTAATGGGTGAAAATCAAAAAAAGTGTACATAAAATGTGATTTTGTTTTCTTCAGAATATTGATTTTTTGGGCTTATCTTACTCCAATTTGTTCATACATTCAAACCTCATACAAGAATAAATATGTGTCCAAAATATCCATCTCAGTTTTGTTACATTTCAGTACAAATGATCTTTTTATTTACATGATTATAACAAAAGTGAAAAATATTTTTACATACAACATTTTTAAACACTTTTTTCTTGTATGAGGTTCTAATGTAAGAACGATTCTGCGTAAAATGAGCCCAAAAAATTTACGGATTTATAAGTTTTTTTTTACTTTGAGCCTAATATAATGTATAGTACAGAGTGATTTGGTACTTCATAAAAAGCATCTGATTTGATTGAATAAGGCCATGCAGTAGGCATAATTGAAATAAAAAAAAATTAAACCTTCATCAGCATATTATTAGCCACCATGTTCTAATAAAACTGTATAAAATTCCAGGGACTTTCTTCAAAGGTGCAATGACTATGGTGTGACAGATATAGTGGTGCCCCAGTCCTCAGACAACCTCCAGCCCCAGAGAACAGGCACGGAACAAGCCAAGATTGCTAATATGGTATGAAATATTATTTAAAACTTTTTAAAAATTATTTCGTTTAGAAGGAGGGTATCATCATCAGAGATAGTCTGTTATGCAATCTGGTTAGCCTATTCTAATACCTAAGTCAGTATGAGAAACTTATCTGTGTAAAGCCTGGGTGAACAATTAACATTCAACCATGCTTTGCTTTATTTAATAGACGGTGCCTGCAACTTCCTTTGTGGGAGAGAAAAAGTCAGTAAAATGTATCCCATAATCATCTGTAGATGCCCAGTTACCCATGTACTGTCAGCGTCAAATAGTCTGTATTATAGGCATAAAGATGTGTGACGATATATTTGGCGCTTTGCATGCTACAGACTATTTGACGCTGACTGTATCAAAAATAGTAGAGGTCCGATTAGCCGTTTTGACGTGATGAAGCCACAACGACACGTACAAACATCCAAAAAATAATATTTTTCAATTGAGTGTCATTGACGTAGTCTGGGTCACTTATTTTTAAAAAATATCTTATACAGTTTTTTTCTCAATGTCTCCCACTACCCAAAGGTCTGAAAGAGATCGCTGTTTAGCGATAAGACCGCCTGTTGTTTACCTCTTCTTGAATGTATTGTTTTCTGTACTTTGTTTTGTGAGGTGTGCAATAAAGAGTTATTGTATTCTCAGCGTGCCTTAGACGGGCCCTGTATCTAAATTTGATGAGGGGCCCAAATGAAGTGTAAAGATTTTGAGGCCCCCTAAGGCGGGGCCCCTGAAGCCCGGGGGGCCCGTATCATTGAAACGGCTGATACGGCGGTAGCTACGCCCCTGTGTATTCTACAGGGAAGTCTAGATTTTTTTGCAGCAGTCCTATGTTATTATTGAGATAGCATTTGCAATGACAGGACTGACTATACTAAAGGATTTTCTATTATTTTAATTTGACATTTTGTATTTATTAATGTATTTTTTTTAAATAATTTTTTGACATTTTAATTGTTTACTATATATTTGCACGCTTGCTCGCAAGCAAGATACAACGAACCATAATGTACTTAAACATCCATATACTGTATCTATGCAAATAAATGATTTCTGATTTCTGATACTTTTACGCATATTTCAGGTACACAGCCGGGAAGCTAAAATAAAGCGCTATAAAGAGATGAAAGAGTTGAAAGAGAAACTGACTACCTTATCCAAAGCCATGGCCTCGGAGTTGGTGGATGATGAGACCAAACGAGAGTACTTCACAACCATGTTGCAAAGCTACATTAACCAGGCGTTGGACGAGCTGAGCAGTATTGACCAGGAGAAGCCGCTGCTGGAGTACATGGAGAAACATGCTGGAGGTGGGTACATGATGTGGCTATTGTTATCTGATTCCAAAGACTTGACAAGTTCAACTAGGAGGTTTCGGAACATGCTATCTGTTTCCCAAAACACCTGTTCCAAAATAACAGTTTCTTTAAGTAACCATACTCCAAAAGACCCGTTTCTCCTAACATCTCTATGCCAAAATACCCATTTTTCATAGCATTCATATGGAAAAAGCTCCGTTTCTCATGACATCCGCATGCCCGAAAGACCTGTTTCTGGTAGCATCTGTATGCCAAAATAATCATTTCCCAAAGAATCCATATGCCAAAAGATCCGTTTCTTATGACACCTGTAAGGAAACTCTGTTTTAACTTGATAACCATTCAAAGACTTACAATGTGTACTGATGTTTTGGGATCGGGTGTTTTTGAAAATGGACATGTATTTTTTGCGGTAAACAAATTCTAGGAAACGGATTATTTAGGAAACGGTAGTGACGGGAACGGTCGTTTCGGGATTAGGTGTTATTGGGAAATTGATAATGGATATCAAACCAAACGTATCTTTAGGGAAACTACACTGTGGGAAGCACATATATTGGGAAACGGATTATTAAGGAAACGGTAGGCATGGGAGCGGGTGTTTCGGGAACGGATGTTTTGGGAAACGGACATAACGGTCCGAGAGGAACTACGACTACTTATTTAACAGACCAAAATGCATGGCCTAAACCAGAAACCACATGACTTACTTTTACAAGGTGCTTTTCTGGCCTATCAAACGTACGTCGTTTTAAAACGGAATATTTTACTTTTTTTCTTCTTTTACTATTAATATTTTTGAAATGTTTTTGTGGAGAACTATGCATAGAGTGTATACTTAAAAATATATTTAAGATAGGTTAAGGACTCATAATGTAATAGTTAAGAATTAATTAGAAACAAATCGGCGAAGAGCGCACCGAGAGTTCCGTATAAAATATACGATAATTACCAAAAAGTACGACTTTAAAAAAGACCTAAAAACTAAAAAAAACTCTTTACAATATCGTTTCTTCAATTTACTTACAAGTAACCTTTGTTCAATTCAATCTTATACAATTATTGCTATTTAGTCGTCGATGACATCAAAAGAAAGTGCAAAATGTTAAGTTTACAATTTTAAAGTTGTTACATGACTGGCACCGACTCTTCGCGATCGTTTTAGCCCCTAGGGTTTAAAAGCAACTCACGAAGGCCGCTGTTGCCTCACGGCGAGCCTGGCCGGGGCCGGCTGCGGGGCACAGGTGCCCAGGACAGAAGGGTCCTAAGTATCAATAGAATAGAATAGAATAGAATAGATTTATTTCTCTTTGAAAATTACACAATATCTTACATGTCCTAGAAAATAGAATGAATTCACAAAAAGATCGTCAGTTACATAGAATTATAAATTTTATAGTAATATAAACAAAAACACACAATAAAAACAAGGGAAAATAATATGTCAGGGTCGAAAAATCTTCATTACAATCTAGGCTAACCTAATCAACACAATGTCAAAAAAAGAAAAATAAAAATAAAATAAAAAATAAAAATAATTCCATAATCATAATAATACCTGCAAGAGTAGGTACAGTTAATATAAAATAATAATTGTTATGTCAACATAAATTTAATACAATGTCAATACAATTTAATACAATGTCAGGAATTTAATACAATGTCAAAAATTTAAAAATAAAATGATAAATAGAAATTTTAAATTCAGAACTAAATAATTATTTATTATCTAAATATTCTGAAACAGAATAGAGGGCTTTTGATAACAAAAATTCCTTTACTCGGCGCTCAAATATTCGATCCGACGTCTCGTTTCTGAGGCTGGCGGGTAGACGTTCATAGAACGACGGGCCTATTACGCGCGGGTTTTTGTCGAGCAGCGCCAGACGCCGCGACACAGGCAGTAATCGCCCCGTCTGGCGGGTTATTCTGTTAAGAATACTGGCGCGCTTGAACAAATGTATATTTTGGCGCGTATACACTATGACCTCGTATACGTACAGAGAATAGTGTGTCATCATTTTATATTCTTTGAAAAGCTCTCTGCACGAGTGCCTCGGATTTACGGCTGCTATCACGCGTAGTGCTCTTTTCTGTAATTTGAACACACGGTCAGAGTCCGTTGAGTTACCCCACAAGACAATGCCGTATGACATGAGCGAGTAGAAGTACGCGTAATAAATTTCAACCAGTGCATCACTGGAGACAACCGGCTTCAGTTTACGCAGAGCAAATACTGCACTGCCAAGCTTTTCGCATAGATGATGTATATGCGTTTTCCATTTAAGTTTGCTGTTGTCCATGTAAGTTTGCACGACTCGCAGCGCGGTATGGGACTCTGTTCCAGTGGAATATCTTTGTGTCCTGCTGTGAAAATCATCACGTTCGATTTTGTAATGTTAAGGATGAGACCGTTCGCTGAAAACCACTTGTGGAGTTGGTTGCATGTGTGTGCTATTTTATTTTCAAGCTGTGTGTATGTATGTGCCTTCACTATCACAGTGGTGTCATCAGCGAACAGTATCATCATGCTTTCGGCAACGGAGGTAGGGAGGTCATTTATGAACATCAGAAATAAGGTATTTCCGAGTGCCGAGCCTTGAGGTATCCCGAGTTCCAGTGTACCTACCTCAGATCTCATTTTCTTACCTCCTACTTTGACCTCAACCGTTTGCTGTCTATCTGTAAGGAATGATGTAAATAGCCGATAAGCGTTATTTTTGACTCCGTAATGCCCTATCTTTTCTAATAACAGCTCATGACTAATTACATCAAACGCTTTCGATAGGTCGCAGAATACCCCCGCTGCTTTTTCCTTAACATCCAGTGCCGTTGTTATGCCATCGTATATTGAGAACGCTGCTGCTGTGGTGGACCTATTTTGCCTGTAAGCGAATTGATTTTCGGTTAGTAGGTTGTTCATTTCAAGATGGTCCATTAGTCGCTTTGATAGAACCGATTCAATCATTTTTGAGATATTAGGTACGATAGTAATGGGCCTATAATTATCGACAGCAGTTTTTTCACCCTTTCCTTTATACACCGGACATACTCGTGTGCTCTTTAACACAACAGGGTACTCACCGAGGGAGAAGATAGTGTTTATTAGTTCAATTAATAACCCCACAATAACCGGCCAGACGCACACAAGTATGTTCAGGGATATATCATATATATCTAAGGTCCCGCGTCTTTTCAGCATGGATTTGAGTATACAATTAAGATCTGTAAGCGTCACTGTAGGTAAAGTAAATTGAGGAATGTCAGTGTTTTTTAAGTGATTGGTTAGGTACTGTACAGAGTCCGATTTGTTAATATTTAATTTACACTTTGATGCTACAGTGAGAAAGTGTTGGTTTAAGTGTTCTGGTACTCGGTAGGCAGGTACCTCTTTACCGTTTCCGTCCTTCAGCGAGATAGTGTGAGGCAAGGGTTTTGTGGATGCCTCTTCGTTTACTACACGCCACATTTCCTTTGACGGATTTTTGCTGTTCACTATGCGTTTATCGAAATATTCTCGGCGGGCATTCAGAGATTCCGATTTTATGCGATTGGCATGATAATTAATGCATTCTGACAGTGTTTCGATGTCGGGATATTGTCGCTTCATTTCCGTCAAATCATTATAGTTTAAAATAAGATTTGAGAGGGTATCGGTTAACCAGGGAACTTGTTTGTTTTTCTTGAGAAATATTTTTTAAATTGGGAAATGAATGTCAATATAATATTTAAGAACGTTGAATAATTTAATAAATTTGTCATTAATACTAATCATGTCATCAAATATAAAATTCCAATTATAATTTTCTATGTCAATATAAAATGTACGAATAGATTCGTCCGTTAACAGCCGTTTCTCAATGTAAGACTCCGGTTTATCCATAAGATATGGTCCGGTAGTCAGTGTGAATAGTTGTGCATTGTGATCGCTGATGGCGGTGCGCAGCGGTGCTGCCGTGACGCCGGCGTCGCGCGGCGCCAGCCCGCAGCCAATGCAGCTCGAGCTCTGCGCGGACACACGGGTCGGAAACGCAACATAATTTCTACACATGTAGCTTCCTAGTGTCTCGTCAACCCGTCGCCTCATTACGTTGTCGGACGAATAGTCAATGTTTTGGTCGCCGACCAAAATGAACATTTTGTTTTCGTCGGTAAGTCTGCTGAGTAATAAGTCTAAATTATTTAAATAAATGTCGAAGTCGCCGTTCCCAGTGCGATACAAAGCAATTACAATTAAATTAATTTTACAAATTTCGATAGCAGTAAACTCAAAGTGAAATTCGACTGCAAGGTTTTGTAGATCGTTTCGCTGGCGATATGAGATATTGGCCCGTGTGTACAGCGCCGCGCCGCCGTGAGCGATGCGCCCGCGGCAGTAGCTATTCGCCAGCTGATATCCACATAACAATATAATAACACGTCGTTTAAGAATTATAAATATGATTTCGTTTACGCTGTGTCTCACATTCGAAGTGAAAAGAGTTTATAACGCATGGTTAAATAAAACTCATTTTGACACTCAGATATATTTATTCATTCATTACTTTGTGTCAAAATAGCGCGTTTTAGCCCCTTGTCATAAAAAAATCTATTTTGTTTTCTAGAGCCTAAACCCAAGCAGCCGCGAGCCCCGCCTCTGAAGCCAGTGATCATCACTCGCGACGCGATACAGAAGGCGGTGTTCGGCGCCGGCTACCCCTCGCTGCCCGCCATGACCGTGGAGGAGTTCTATGACAAGCGCGTGCGGGACGGAGTGTGAGTGGCTTGCCTTCTTCCCTCGTGCAACACCCGCACGATACAGAAGGCGGTGTTCGGCGCCGGCTACCCCTCGCTGCCCGCCATGACCGTGGAGGAGTTCTATGACAAGCGCGTGCGGGACGGAGTGTGAGTGGCTTGCCTTCTTCCCTCGTGCAACACCCGCACGATACAGAAGGCGGTGTTCGGCGCCGGCTACCCCTCGCTGCCCGCCATGACCGTGGAGGAGTTCTATGACAAGCGCGTGCGGGACGGAGTGTGAGTGGCTTGCCTTCTTCCCTCGTGCAACACCCGCACGATACAGAAGGCGGTGTTCGGCGCCGGCTACCCCTCGCTGCCCGCCATGACCGTGGAGGAGTTCTATGACAAGCGCGTGCGGGACGGAGTGTGAGTGGCTTGCCTTCTTCCCTCGTGCAACACCCGCACGATACAGAAGGCGGTGTTCGGCGCCGGCTACCCCTCGCTGCCCGCCATGACCGTGGAGGAGTTCTATGACAAGCGCGTGCGGGACGGAGTGTGAGTGGCTTGCCTTCTTCCCTCGTGCAACACCCGCACGGTACAGAAGGCGATGTTCTGGCAGTTAAACTAAGTCTTCGTACAGTAACACCTGAACCTATCAATGGTCTATTGTGATCGCCACCTACGGTTCCCGGTTAAGAGTCCCCGGTAAGCTCGGTTCTCCATACAAACGTAGTTACGGTCTCATTGTAAAAAGACTTTCTATTTTGCTCTGAAACTTCGTACTTAGAATAAGTTAAGGTATATGCAGGCCTGTAATTAGTTTATGTAGCTTCAAATACCATAATAAAAAAAAAACAATTAACTTAACGAATTTAACTTTTTCATAGAAAACTTGTTTTTGCTATATTTCGTTTGTTTTGTAAACTGGAGCAATATAGACTAATTACAAGCTTAGATATACCTCATGTCATTGTATATGCAAAGTTTCGTTACAATCCAACACGTGGTTTTAAAATGAAAACGAAACTCCGTTTGTATGGGATGGTGAAATTCGGCCGAGCTTGTCGGGAGCTCTTAAGTCTTGTTGTTGCAAAGAACTTCAGCGCTTTTTTGATCCCCAGAGGCTTTGTCTCTTCTGGGCACAGTATATGTTTTCCCAGTACAGAGCTGCTTACGTATTAGGGCGGGGCAGTCCGTGAGTGCATAGGTGCTTACTCTGCAATAGGGCAGAGCTTACACAACCTTGTGACACTTTTATGTACATTGTGTTACTAATGTTCAAGGAGCGAAACTTTGGTGCCGATGACAGACGTATGACGTCAAGCTACATACAAAGTGTTTATTTATGTAGATAATGATAGATATCACACAACAACTCTCTTTAGTTAACGGATATTGAAACTTGAGTTGAGACGGCCAGTACGTAAACATAAGGTAAGATAACTTCTAGTTATCTATACTATTATAAAGTTATAAAAATGAAACGTTTGTACATTGAAGATATTTAAAAAAGAACTATTGTAAGGGACTATTTGGAGGTCACTGGAGCGAAAAATATATATTGTTTGATTTTTTGTATGTTTGTATGTGTCGTTGCGGCTTCACCACGCCAAATCGGCTAAACGGATTTAAACTATTTTTGGTACACGGGTAGCTGGGTATCTCCAGATGGTATTAGGATACTTCTTACCCGACTGCACTGAAGAAAAAAAGAGGGGTTATTACTTTTTTCCTCCGCGTACGAAGTTTTTAGTTTTTTTATATAAATACCAAACATTTTTAGTAGTAATATTTACATTACAATTATTGCATTATTAAGAATCAATGGGGTGTTGCAATGTTGTTCTAAAAAAAGCATGCGACTTTGCGTCATAATGACGTCACCGGCACCATAATTTCGCTCCTTGCAGTTGTCGTGATGTTTTATGAATGTGTGTTTAATTATTGCACTTTAATTATTGAAAAATTACTTTGTCTTGGCAACACTGTCGCCTGTATGTGATGGGTTGGTAATCTAACCGCCAATCACTTACGGCTACAAGTGACCAATCAGGGCATCCGTTCTTATTAGCGGGCTTTTTGGAGGGGAGGCCCTGGTTAGTTAGTTGAACGGGGGGACGTTTATGGACGGTGGAGCAAAGAGATCACGATTGTTGGATAGAGATTTATTTTACCAAGGACATAAGAAATAAATGCTTCTTGTAACCTGGACTGAGTTGTGATTTATCAAACAGTGATGTTAATAATATTGTTGGCAGGTTCCCGAGCGGCACGGCCATCCCGCACCAGACTATTCAAAGCACCGAGGGCGAAGATGACGACGCTGAACGCGCCAGGAAGGTATGTCGCTACACTCCACGAGCACTTATAATAATAGTATTCGGCTACCGTCGGATAAAATCCTTCAAGCCAGAAAAGAGCGTACTCCCACCTGAAAGGCGGGCAACGCACTTGTAACTCCTCCGGTGATGCAAGTGTCTATGGGCGGCGTTGATCGCTTACCATAAGGCGACCCGTTTGCTCGTTTGCTTCCTATGTCATAAAAAAAAACGGAAGTATTCCTGTAATAGAATAATAGCGGCCAATCACAAACTTGGAAGTATATACAGCAGATAAAACCCAGCGATTACTTTACCGAGCTTCATAGCTATTATTGTCTAGAGGTGTATTTTACTGCTCTATATAATATCTGTGATAAAACAAATAAATGAAAATATTGGATTTTCTATGATTTCTATGATGGGGTATGAAAATCAAAACTAATTAGTCAGTCGGATAACAAGAAAATAATGGACACGTATTTTTTTTTTGACGTGACGTCACTCCTAGGTACAATTCGTACCTAGGAGTGACGTCACGTGTCATTTTTACTCAATGTATCGCCTTTATTTTTTGATAACGTAAAAAAAGAAAAAAAAATACTTCTCCAATATTTTATATTAATCTACATGACTGAATAATTATTAAAATTAAGTCATCATCCCTACTGTCACTACTCAACATTGCCATCAAAAATCAGAAAATGATTAAAATGCAATGAATTAAGACTTATTTTGCATTGACTTGTGGTTTATGAAGTCATAACTCTGTATGAACAAAAGTGTAAAAATACGTGTTCTTAGTATTTAACTGTAAGCGCTGCATAATTTATTTTGACTACAGGAAAACTACCCAATTATAAAGTATTTATAAGTTATCCTTATTTCTGGGTTCAAATCCCGTTAAAGGCAAATATTTAAGTGATGAGATTTTCTGTGTATATAAGTAAATCTGCCGTGCAATACTTAAACAACAGTAAGTTCTAGGCGCTGTTGCTAGCACTTACTGTTGTTAAAGGATTGCACGGCACAAATGTATCTATTCAATATATCGTCGTCTAGTACCCATAACACAAGCCTTATTAAGCTTACCATGGGACTAGTTCGATTTGTGTAAAAAATGCCCTGTATAAAGGAATATTCCTTTATTTATATTTATTGTTGTCTGAAAAAAAAAAAAACATTTCCGGAAATATACTCAAACACATAAAACTTATAATCCAGCATGTTTAAAGTTATACTAACGGTGTAAAATCGACATACCAATGGAATCAAGAAATAAAAGTTCAGATATGTCCCCTCAATGAATCGAATTATTTAAGTATTTGTGAGTCATTTTGCGTTTTACTTTCGTTTTATTATATCATTTTAATTCGTTTTGCTCATTTATCTACACCCATATAGTAAATCCTCTTTAATGTGTTCAAACCCATAGGTAGCGACCAGCTTTTCAATACTAAATATTCACATTCTCATAATCGGAACGATATCCGAGATAACCCGGCGTGCAGGCCGCGCTGCGGTCATAACTAATTCGTATAAGATGTAATTACGAAATCACTACAGTACAGATCCGGGCCGCCATGATATCTTGGTAAACATGCTTCCTGGCTCAATGGTTGCACATGAAAACAATTTAATATATGGATGTAGATAAACTAGTGTATGCAATTTTACATAATTAGGCCTTTAAACACTCGTGTGATCTTATTGAACCACACTCGTGTTTTAAGGCCTCTCATTATGAATCAGTTGCATAAACTACTATTATACTATTCTAGTATGTATCTTAAGTGAGTTGATAAATACGAAATTTCAAAATGTCCATGTTAGTTAGCAACGGAAGTAGATTTTTTTCAAACAAGTTTAAATTTATCAACTCGAGTGTACTTGAGTGACATGTTGGCGTTTGGTTTTTATTAACTCACTTCCTCTAGTAATTATATTCGTTTGCTACTATTTGGCTTCATCTATGGATATCAATTTGGCAGTATTTTAGAATTTTATCATTTTTATATAGTTTTGTTTATGTAATTTTTACTATAAATAATACAAAACATACGAAAATTCAGATTGAAAAATAAATTGTATTTATTTTATTTTATGTTATTTTTATTCCAGGACCAGCTCGAAGAAGAAGACGATCCCGAAGAGCTGGCGCGCAAGCGCAACATGGACGAGTACAAGGACGACCACCGCCGCGGCTGGGGCAACCGCCACAACCGCAGCTAGTGGCGCGGGGAGGGAGGGGAGGTTGCCGGCAACCAAGGCACTATCGGCTATCGTCGAAATGGTTGACGGAGTTTTAGTTCCCAGTTACCGGACATCGGCAACCTGGTTGCCGAAATGATTGACGTCTGAGTTTGCTTGGATGCCGGAAACCGAGCATCGGCAACCCGTTTGCCGAAATGGATGATGACAGAGTTTGCTAGGTTGCCGGCTACCGAGCATCGACATTACGGTTGCTGAAATCGTTGACGTAGGTACTAGTTTATTTGGTTGCCGGCTAGCAAGCATCGGTAAACGGTTGCCAAGTTTTAATTGTTGCCAAATTGTTTGACGTCATAGTTTGCTTGGTTGATAGCAACTGAGTATCGGCAACCCGGTTGCCGTTCCTAATGCCGTGCGTAATGGTGCATAAGATGTCAGTGCACATCGTGGCATTAAATTTAATGACATTAGAGCATCCGATCAAGTATTTGCTATTGTACCGTTCACATCCTAGTCTGACCCATTCAGTTCTAAAATGTATTTTTAAATTATTTTTTACCAAACTTACAATTTTGTATTTATTTACACCGAATACGTAACACAATTAGAACTAAATTGTAATAAAATTAAAATTACATAGTTATTTTACATGTATTCTTTAACCAGCAGTCGTAACAGTACGAAAGAAGTAATAAAATAATTGAATTCTGATTTAAAGTGTATTTATTGTTTGTATTAAAGTAACATGCAGACGACAGAACACTTTCACTACCAAGATTATCTATTTTATAACATAGGAAAATGCGTCTTAATCGTAAATTTAAGAGTCACTCTTGTTTGTGTAAATGAAGCATGAAGCTGTTTCCATCCCGCTCTATCCAGGGCCACCTCCTTGATCTCCCTATAAAGTATATTTGTTTCGCTAGAATTTCTTTCACGGAGGAGAAAAAGTAGTCGGGTACAAAGTATCCAATAACGTGTACTAAATAAAGTTGAAAGGTTCCGGCCGGACTGCTATAGTAAAATCGCCCCTGGCTGAATATGAAAACTGAATAAGCACGTTTATTTGTCTTATTGTCAAATATAATTTTACTAAATATTAAGCCTTAAATACTTACGATTGGCAAAATAATAATAAAAAAAATCATTTTTTATTTTTTATTGGCCAAACTACTTTTCCGATTGACACGTCCTTCAGATATTTTATATATGTATATAAGACACATTTGACAAAAAAAATTAAAGTCCTAGCTTCTTTTAAAGTCAACATTTTTATCTGTTTAAGTTTTCATTTTATTTTACTTGCAAGTTAGCGACACCTACCATATTTTCATATAATATACACAATTTAATATTCTATTACATATATTTTTTTCAAAAATATTAGTTTGGATCAACAAAGTGAAAATAAGCTATTTGTGTAAAAGGGTGGAAAAAAGAACACGAATAGAATTTCGAAAACCTCTCTTTTTTTCTTCAGTTTAGTCGAGTAAAAAGTATCCTATAACCATCTGGAGATACCCAGCTACCCGTGTACCAAAAATAGTTGAAATCCGTTTAGCGGTTAGCCCATTTGTCGTGTTGAAGCTGCAACGACACATACAAACTTACAAAATATCCAAATAAATATTTTTCGATTCAGTGACCCACGCCTACCTAGCGGGTACCTAATAGTAGAAGTGTTAAAACGAACGACTTACCTTTGCCAACAGCGTTAACACTTTCACTGTCCCCGTACAAAACGATCTGACAATGTCATAAGTCCAAATGCGCATCCAGTATGGAGAAGTTTCAGAACTGTCCGGTTTATCCGGTCCTGATCTAACCCTATTCTACAGACGCTATAAGCTATTAAACTGTCTCGGGTATAGTTGACATTATTTTTAACCGACTCCAAAAAAGGAGGAGGTTCTCAATTCGTCGGGACCTTTTTTTTCTTGATCGGAAAAAATACAATGAGGGTTTTCACCGTAACCACAAGTGTCAAAATCTTGTGCTGTGATTGGTGGATGTTGACACTTTTTGTCAGTTAGACCTTACGACATGGTGGCGCCAACTGGTGATATTATATATATACGCTACGCTACATTGTATCTGTGATTCTGATTAAAGTCTCATTGTGAAGTGTAACCACTAATTATTTCTTCCTAATAGGAGATGTTAATACCTCTATTATAGACGTCTTTATTTCAGTACAATTAATTATTTATGTATTCCTTATTGCTTTCTGTGAAGAAGAAATCCATCCGTATGCTTCCTAACCTGAATGTTTCCGCTTCTTAGCCGTACGCCACGCCGTCGTCCCGCTCTTGCGCGCTGGGCTCGATCACGTCGTCCAGCCACGCCCCCGGCGAGCCCTGCGCGGTGGACTGTCTGGCAGCGTGCAAGCTGCTGGCTGACTACTGAGTAACACTGGACCTTCCATAGGGGACCCTTGGTTCTTTAGAGTTCCGTACCCAAAGGGTAAAATGGGACCCTATTACTAGGACTCCGCTGTCTGTCTGTCTGTCCGTCCAAGCTGTATCTCATGAACCGTGATAGCTAGAGTTGAAATGTTCACAGATGATGTATTTCTGTTGCCATCATAACAATTAAGACTAAAAAGTAATCAATATAAAATGATCGAACACCGCGTACATTTTGCTTAGGAGTAGGGCTGTGCTAACACTGGATTTTCATAGATACGGCTCCGTCCGACTCGCACTTGGCCGGTTTTTTTCATGGTTACGGAACATGGAAATATTCGCCAATTCCATACACGGAATAATTTCATCAAGATCTCGTCTGTCATTCGCACTCATATACTTGTTAAAAGTGTGGTTTATCATTTATCTATATCGCGCAATAAACGGGATCATCTTAGGGCCGATGGAGACTGCACGGCAAAGATACGGCGAGACACTGCGAAGGGGCGTTTGGATACCTAGTATGTTTTTCTCCTTCTATATGTCTAATGTATTTACAGGTATGATAATTATTTTTATTATTAAGGAAGTGATTTTTTGTTTTGTTTAGGAAATATATGTCGTAAATTATTGAAAAATAAAGAAACTGATTTAGTCTTTTACTTTGCAGTTTCAAAAAACGTATCTAGGGTAAATTGTCATTAACTGCCCACCTTATACTAAAAATGAATTATATTTATAGGTAAACAGTATTCATTTTTAATAATAATAATAATTATTATTACTATTTATTTCAGATAATACAATCCATATTAATTGTTAGTAAAAAATAGAAAATAGAAGAGCTTATAGCTTATATGTTAGTATTGTCACTAATAATAATTAAATAAGGGTAATGATTAATTAATTAATTTATTGGACATGAGCCCAAGTGGAGTTTCGTCCAATGCTCAAACAATGGGCCGTCTACCCTTCCAGCAATAACGGCTACGAGGCTGTTGCGGCTGTCACGGATACGGCGCCACAGGGTTGCGATTCGTTTGCGTATGATGGCCTGGAAAGTATCTACGCTTGCCTCAACGAACATCCCTGAAGCACTACAGTATCGTGGCAGCCCCATCATGGCCCTGTAACCGTTATTATATTGTACGCGCAGGGCACTGTGAGCTTTTTTCGTGTAATTGGCCCATAGGCTGCATGTGTACAACGACTGGCAGTATGCTTTAAACAAAGTTGTCTTAACGTTTTTGGTACACCTTGCGAACCTACTGGCCAGCATGTTACACTTGATTGACAGTGCCCTACGCTCCCTATCCATGTCAAGGTCGTCGCTTAACTGTGACCCAGTGACCAAGGTATTTAAAATGAGACACTTGTTTAAGCGGACTACATCCTAACATAATGGGCGGAAAATCAGTGTACGTTTTGTTTCCTGCTTTAAACACTAGCAATTCACTCTTGTCCACATTGTACACAAGGCCAGGAGTTGCAGCTTATTGCTGGCATATGTTAAGCAACTTACAAAGGCCGCTAACCGATGGGCTCAGCAGCATTTTTGTACGAGGTGGCCAATTATTGAAGGGTGGCCAGTAATTGATACCTTATACAAAAATGACAAGGTTATTGACGATTTATCCTACTACCTATTTGTATTAATTCGTAGTCTACGTATTGTTTGTTCAGGACTAAAGTCGTTGGTGATTCCTAAGACATGCTCCGGCGACTTAAATTTTCTGATTGTGAGAAAGTTCTTAAATGGCCTAGAATTGGGATGTTGACAATTTTTGAAAACTTTTGTCTGGGGTATGTTATAGAACGAATTCTCAATAATAGAAACATTGGTGAAATACTACTTTAATCTCATAAAAACTGACCGAGATCGAAGAATGTTAGACGATCTCAAAAAACGCTCTATACTAAAGCCAAACTTGTGTTTATCGAAACTGTTTTATAACAAAAGTTACCTTCAATTTCATGGGTGTATCTCGCACCCGCTCACGGGACAATGGTGTCCCGGACCTTTGGGAGTCGTGCGCGGAGCCGAAGCCAACGCGTAGAGGTCCTTTCGACAATTTAATGAAATGTAAGGTGTACACCGCGCGGGTGCTGTTCCTGCCCGTATCATGGGACGCGCACAGAGACAGCACTCGCTAGATGCAAGAACTATTGGAGAGTGATGAGATCTAAATATTCTGGGTTATGGGATTGAAATGATGGACTAAATATCTACTGGGCTATTGCTTGAGACAATCGGACGTCTACCAGGAAATGTGTCCCATGGCTAAAGCCACTGGTAGACGATGACTTGCCCACCGCTAGATGGGCCCCCGTAAATAACAACACATATAGTGGCCTGAGGGTAACAGCGGTGCGGAGGGCTAAGGGTGGAGAGGTGTCACTGGACTTTCTACCGAAGCCAACTCGCCACTTACGTTCCACATCCAACCTCGAGCCGCAGCTCTAGCGACTCCACTCTGACCGGCCGGTTAAGGCAAGCCAGAGGTGGGGGTCCTGACCCAACAGCTTCCGTCCGGGTCCCCCAGGAGCACTCAGGTACGTGGGGTCGCTACTCCCCAACAGCTCGCCACAAGCTGCCCTGCGTTGACTGATTGCCCCGGTGAACCAGCGGGCGATGGGGTCGTCACATCCCTACGCCTTAGTATTATTAGTTATTATTATGTTCACACTTTAAAAATGGACTTTCCCACCCTACTTGAAATGCTTATGAAATAAGCTACAAGCAAGGTATCGATCAATTTTTTTAATTTAGGATTTCTATCATAAAATTGCCATTTCGCATTAAACCTTTATTTTTATTTGAGTACAGTCGACATCCCAATTTATATACTGCACAAAAATCTAAGCACCGTCATTGGGTGCCAAACGGCACCGCTATAGTAACATACTCGTTACTCGTGTAGTTGTGTTGTGTAGTAACACAAACTTGTACTAGCCGTACTCTATCTATATACCTTACCTCTGGTAACATACTCGTCTAGGTGTGTAGTGTACGTATTGAGATGGAGCTTGCTCTCGCTACGCTACAAGATACGCCCGAGGCGACCATACGTGGCACTTCCGCGACCGAGCGCGCCGGAAACGACCGCCGAGACCGAGAACTGTGGAGGCGGCACTTTTTACATATTAGAAATTGTACTACAAAGACGAATGAAATAAGAGGACTGCAAACGCAATACAAACAGCCGTTTCCCGTTATTCACAACGCCACGTATTTGTATACGAATGATTTTGATTAATTGCAACCATTCAACGTCGCTAGCGTGGTAACAGTTTGTAACTATGTATTGTACGATGGCATCATACATAATTATTTATATATTTTAGTACCTTGACACCAAAATCGGTTCCCACTTATATTATCTTATCTTATTATCAGGGGTCCTTACGGATACACTTCCACCCAGTGGGATCTTTTGTGTAATTACCCCTTCTTGCTACTCAATGTTTTGTTCTACCAAGTCCATAAACCGGATGATAGATGCTAATGGTAGCGTCTGGAATTCCTTTGGCCTTGGGTACCGAACGCCAAATTCCTTCATTCTATGTCTGGCGAGGGCATGACATTCACATAATATATGTTCCATTGTTTCAGCCTCTTCACCGCACATTGTACAATCCGTGTTGTCAGAAAGTCCTAGTTTGGCCAGGAGTCCTTTGACTCCGAAGTGACCTGTGAACACACCCATTATGATTCTGAGTTTTCTTTTGCTGTAGTTCCACAGTTTCTTGGTCCAGCTTGATTCTACCCCTTCTATGAATAGCTTTGCATGCCTCAGGCCCTCCACCTTCTTCCACTCTTGTTGATGTTGGTTCTTGGCATGGTCCTTAATGGCCGTTACCATGGTTCCCTGTGAGAGTCCCACACATGGTTCAGGTCTTACGAAGTCAGTTGCAGACCCTTTTCTAGCAAGTTCATCTGCGTTTTCATTGCCGATGAAGCCTTCATGCCCTGGAATCCATACCAACTGCACCTTATTGAGCCTTCCCAGGTTGTTTAATGCTTGAATGCCGTTGTGTACAAGTCTAGAGTCCACTTTGGGCGCTGATAACGCCTTCAGTGCTGCTTGACTGTCGCTGAGTATATAGATGTGTTTTCCCCTGGTTAGTCGATCTATGTTCTCCTGGGCACAGGCGATTATAGCATATGTCTCTGCTTAAAAGACCGTTGCATAACCTCCCATACTTGTACTAGCATTGTAGTCATTTGCATGAATGCCTGCTCCTGTACCTGATGCCATTTTTGAACCATCAGTGTACCAAATACTATCCTCACCATCCATTGTCATTGGTTTTTGATCCTCGGCCCATTCTGCCCTTGTGGGAACCTGCACTTTGAAGTTCCTATGGAATACATACCTTGGTTGCATTTTATCGCAGCTCATGGCAGTTATTCTGTCGAGGAAATTGTTGTTTTCCATGGTTGTGTGCGTAGTTTTCGGCGCACGGTAACTCCACAGGCCCATGGTTATTAACCTATGCAGTGATTTGCGCGCTTCCGACTGTATCACTATGTCTAGCAGCGGTAGGTCTAGCAATACTTCTAGCGCCGCTGTTAGCGTAGTTCTAAACGCCCCTGTTATAGCCATGCACGCCGTTCTTTGGACCTTCATTAGGTCGTCTCTGTCTTTAAAGTTCTTGGCCACCAGACCAGGCTGCCGTACAGTAGGATCGGTCTTACCATCATAGTATAGATCCATCTCAGTACCTTAGGGTTTAATCCCCACGTCTTACCGTATGCCGATCTGCACATTCCAAATACTCTAAGCGCTTTTGTTATGTTACGATCAACATGCTTTTTCCAATTTAGTTCCTTATCTAGATCTTATCGTGACACCGAGATATTTCACTTCATTGGACATCTCAAGTACCCTTCCATACAGTTTTAGTTGCTGCATGTCCTTTAGAGTTCTCTTTCTAGTAAATGGTATTACCACCGTCTTGCCTGGATTAATGGACAGTTGGTGTTTGTTACACCATCTCTCCGCTTTCTTCAGTGCTTCATTCATTATTGCCGAGACTGTACTCGGAAATTTCCTATTTACAAGTATCACTAGGTCATCCGCATACACTACCGTATGGATAGGACCGCTATTGAGTTCCTCCAATATTGAGTTTACCACCAAGCTCCATAGAGTAGGCGAGAGTACTCCACCATGTGGACACCCCTTTGTTGTTGTGGCCATTATCTCGTCCCCCATTAGGGATGATGTTATTGACCTACCGTTTAGCATATTGCCAATCCATGTGCATATGGTCGGTTCTAGGCCATGTCTTGCAGCTGCTTCATCGATCGCTTGGTACGTGGTGCGGTCAAACGCTCCTTCCACGTCTAGAAAAGCCCCCAGGCACACAGTTCCTTACTCTCTATGGCCTGTTCAGCTTTGGTTGCTACCAGGTGTAACGCCGTGTCCGTTGACTTCCCTGGGTGATAGGCACACTGTAATTTGTGCAAAGGATGCCTTTTTAATGTGCCATCCCTTATGTGTCTGTCCACCAGTTTCTCTAACGCTTTTAGAAAGAACGATGACAAACTTATAGGCCTGTACGATTTGGCGTCTCCGTAATCTGCCTTGCCTGGTTTGGGCAGGTAAATCACCTTCACCATTCTCCATACCCGTAGTACATGTCCGAATGCTATACACGCTCTGTACAGTCTGCATAGATGGGGAATGAGTATATTTGCGCCCTCTTGTAGTAGAACGGGGTATATCCCGTCTGGGCCCGGAGCCTTGTAGGGTTGGAACGTTGACAGGGCCCATTTTAATTTGTTGTGTTCTACTATCTTCTTCGATGTGTCCCAGTTGTGCCTTGTTGTGCATGTAGTTTGCTCCTGTGCACTAATAGCGACATAATCTATTTCACCCTGGTGTATTACCGAACCTGGGAAGTGTGTATTACACATCACGTTGAGGGTTTCCAACCCAGTTTTAGTCATTTTCCCGTTACTGTCTCTGATGGATGTGAGCGGGACTGACTTAGTTGCAGTTAGTGCCTTTGTTATACCCTCTGGTATTGACCCTATTTGGTCGCAGTGGTTTCTCCACGCGGACCTCTTTGCTTTTCTCACTGCCTTGTTATGTTCTGTGAGTTTGCGAGCGTAGCTCAAAGTTATTGGTGTTGTTGGTGTGATACAACGTTTGTGTTCAAAACTTCATTTCGGGCGGCACAGCGTAAGGGCTTAGTGGATCGTTGCCGGCGCCGAACATGTTAAGCATTGGTTTGGGCGTACCTAACATCACTTGTTTTTCCTTAGTGCCTCATCCATTTTCTGCCGCTCGCGCCGTGCTCGTGACAGTTGCTAATCACCGCTCATTACCATTACCGGTACCGAGAGGATGAATATAAAACGAATACTTTTATTTCTTCCTTGATGTGTTCTGTTTTTTGGCGTGTACTTGACCGCGAGCGAGTGTGCGGTTATAAACATCCTATCCATACTTAGAAAAATGAACATATAATAATAATAATGAGAACCTCGTGAAGGCCGAGAAGGACAAACTCAGCAGTACTTTGCTCACGAGGTGACCGCCATGTAGGATGTTCATTCGATGATCATTGTCCCGATAGTCGTATCGGAAAAGATCTTAAAGCGAAGAGTCTCGGCCAACATATTAATAGACTCTCGCTAAATGGCTGGATCAAGGATCAGATGAAAAATACAGTAATTCTGGACACGGCCCGCATTGTCAGGAGGTTTTTGAGCAGCCCTAACCACCGGCAGCTTGAGCCCTGCCCCACTGCCGGCGGCACCCTAGGTTAGGTTTTTTTTATAATGTGCTTTTTGTATTTTACTCTTCATATGCGTATTAAAAAAGACCTAGCTTACGAATGAAAATAACCGTAGATAATAATGACCACTATAAATGCGAAAGTAATTCGTTGTGTCTCTGTCTCTTACCTTTTCGCGCTCAGACAGCTGAACCGACCCAGAAATCATCCCTAAGCGGTGGAAATTTCTACGGGGAATATATCATAAAATTAGGCTACTTAATCAGTTTTCGCTAACGCGGAGAGCCCACGCGTGAATGCTACCTACAATTAGGCTGTCGTGGATTTTAAATTTTGACGAATATTTGTGGGTCGGATAAATTATTTACAAATTATATTTTTTAAGAAAATTTAAATCAAATTGGAAGGTATCAGCTATCTCGCCCCAGAGAAAGACACTATTTTCAAACTATGTTTCCTGCGGATTTCAGCTTCTCCAGGACATTCTTCCAATTTATCCTTACTTCTTCGTCGTTGCCACCACGAGAACTCAGAACCCCATCAAAATCTCATCATTGTATATAAATAAATAAATATCAGGGACAATCTTACACAAATCGAGCTAGTCTCAAACTAAGGAAAGCTTGTACTATAGGTATTAACTAGGCGACGATATACTTAACATATAGATACATTATAATACTTAAATACATAGAAAACATCCAAGACCCACGAACAAACATTCGTGCTCATCACACAAACACTTGCCTTGGTATTTGTATAAAAGAAAAAACAAGTTGGGGTATTAACTCGCCTGAATTGATTCCAGGGCGCGTAATGGGGTCAGCAACGTACAAAAACCACAAAAAAATGTTTTTTGACAAAACAGATTAATTACTTTTTAACCCCCGACAAAAAAGAGGGGTGTTATAAGTTAAACGTGTCTGTGACTCTGTGTCTGTGGCATCGTAGCGCCCATATGTATGGACCGATTTGAGTGCGGTTTTTTTGTGTCATAGATAATTTTATTCAGAATGTTCGTCGCTTTGTTTGATGAAAATGGGAGCACTCGTCTCCAAGATATTCAGCTTTTAGTGGAACAAGTGACCGGATCTCAGCCAATATTGAAGCTATAGGAACTCCAAATTTTATTGTTAAGTTCATTTGTGTCGGGGGTTTTAATTTTTTTTATTTTGTAGTTATTAAGCTTTTCGCCAGTGACCAAACTAAGAGCAGAGCCTGTATCCTGTTAACAAAACAGATCATTATACATAATATTTTCTTCTGTTTCCGCGATTATTACTCATTGAAATAAAACAATTTAACAACAGTCCTCCCGTGACCATGGAAAGCTGGAAAGCTGGAAAGCTTCCGAAACGTCGGGAACTAAAATGAGATAATATACGCGATATAATCCGTTAAATTGTTTTAGATCATTATACTTCAATCTAACATGTAGGGTCAAGACCGAGTTAGGGTGTGTGTATATATGTGTGTTTGTGTGTGCATGTGTGTGGGTATGTGTATGCGCAGTAGTATGGGATACTCCATGTTTATAGTCCCTCATGACAGGAGTTCACTTTATTCTAGTGCATTGAATTACTTCCTCAGTTTCACTGTATGACAAAGTCATTAACCAATGTTTTACCATCCTTTTAGTTCGGGAGGCTGATAGAAGCGTAATGTCACAGCATTAACATAGGTAGGTACTTAGTTATAAATAATATCTAAAAAAACGTATAGTTGATTCCACTACTCGTGTTTCATATATCCAAGGGCAACGATGACTTCTTATCAGATGGCTTGTGTTATTATTTATGCTATTTCTATACTATTAAAATCACAGCTGACCAACTCTACTGTCACGCGTGCAGAGTATTTAAAAGTATGTTCGGCCTAGCCAGTCACATCAGAGCCCACGTCAGACGAAATCCATGATATTTTTTACAGTCCCTGTCATTGAAATCGATAAGGAGGCATATACTCGTAGACCTATACTATTATAAAGTTGTAATAATTAAATATTTGTTTATGGAAGATAAGTGACACGGGCGTCAAATAGCGTTCACATAGTCACTGACTCAAAAATATTTTGTGTATTATTTAACTTTCTAGTATTAAATAAACGAAGTTTAAAGTATCACGGGGAGCCACGGGCAAACGCAAAATCCATTAAGACAGGATACTCGGATAACAGTGAAACGGGCAAGGTAGCCTGTATAATAACGTCCTAGTATAGGCCTAGATTAAGTGAGGCGTGTAATTGTTAATCGATGGCAGTAATTCACAAACTTCGCGTACCGTTCAGACAAATATGTTGCTTAGCATGCTGCCGACTTAGAAAACACTAAAAATAATAAAAATATATTAAGAGTCCCCAGTAAGCTCGGCCGAATTTCACCTTCCCATACAAACGGAGTTTCGTTCTCATTTTAAAACTACGTGTTGGATTGTAACGAAACTTTGCATATATAATGACATGAGGTATATCTAGGCCTGTAATTAGTTTAAATGGCTCCAGTTTATAAAACAAACGAAATACAGCAAAAACAAATTTTGTATGAAGAAATTAAATTCGCTGTATTTTTTTACTCTGGTATCTGAAGCTACATAAACTAATTACAGGCCTGCATATACCTTAACTTATTCTAAGTGTAAAGTTTCAGAGCAAACTAGCCGGTTGTTTTAAAATGAGAGCGTAACTACGTTTGTATGGAGAACCGAGCTTACCGGAGACTCTTAACGAATAAATATTTAAGTGTAGTTTTTTCTTTTAGCGTTGTCAATTTAGCCAAAGTTAAAACATTTTTGGAGGTCGGTAATACATTTTATGTATGTACTTCCATATTTTATAACCGACCCATAAGAGTCGGTAATAGCAACAATAAGAAGCTATTACCGATTGTCTATAGACAGGTCTCTTCTCTTACACTGTCGGTAATAGCTGCATAAAAATCGTTAAAAGCTTCACAGCCGTTGTTATGGGTCGGTAATAGTAACAATCTACTTTGTCACTTTATAAATTATTTTTAACAAGATAATCCTTTATTTAAATGCAATTACCTTAATAAATACACTTTTTATAGTAATACTAGCATATAAAAAAGAAATAACATAAGAGCAACCAGTAGTTATACTGAAAAATTATGGTCTATTTTAAAATTCCCTTGGTGGGTCGTTAATACCTGCATTTACCTTAGAAGGTGCAACATGCATATAACCAGACAAGGCCGCGTCATTATCACCAGCTACTGTAAGGTGTCGGCATTATGGGCTAAGGCTTGTACAGTCAGCATCAATATCTACCATAACAAAGCGTGCGAAAATATCTGACATGACCTAAAGGTCATAAAAATAGAGTCGTGTCAAGTATTTATGCGCGCTTTGCTGTGTCAGATATTAATGCTGGTGACGGTACTCGTATTCCTTATCTGCTTAAAGTGGATATTGTTTGAAATAATGCCGGACACGAGAGCCACGAATAATGACAAAAGTGGACGCTGCAACAGAGGAGACCGAAAGGCAGGCCTTAAAAACGTTGGAATTACTGTGTGAAAGAAGATCTCAGGAAAACAGTGGAGTTTACCAGCTGGAAGAAGGTCGCCAGACACCGTGATAGCTGGAGAAAGATTGTGGAAGAGGCCATGACCCACAAAGGGTTGTAGCGCCATCGGAGAAGTAAAAGGATATTGCTTGAAGTTCCTGGAAGGTTAGTGACCTCGTTCGAGTATGGCGACTAGAAAAGTAGAAAACTTTATTTTTTGTCCAGCCGTTTCTTGATGAGGTCGCAATAGAATTAGTCTGTCAAGCATTGCAGCAGAGATGTCTTTAAATCGTTAAAGACAGCTCGTGTTTATGATCAGCGGCTCTTATCGGTATCAATTTTATCTATATACTCTTAAACAAACCAGCGACAATTATACTAATCGACAAGACAAAGGAAAAAACACTCATCACACAGACACTTTCCCTGGCCGGGATCCGAACCCGAGACCGCCAGCTTAGTAGGCCGTTGTGCAATCAACTGAGCCAAACGAGTCGTCTATTTCCATATCCAACGTCATCATGCTAGTGGCTGCACCGTTATACACAGGTGCAGATCCTGACACCGTCCTCCTAATAGTTAAAATGGCCCAGCTTCTTTATGTCACTAGAGTACTTACTACCTTTTCGACTTGCGATCGATGCTCGAGCAAATTTGCATGCGCAAGTCGGTCACTGCGCACAGCGGGCACCGGATTGGCGACATTGCGGCGTGGATACAAACGTGACAGATTTACTGTAAATGCGTCTATTTATTAATGGAGGTCTAAAGTGCCGGCCCTAGCCTGTGATTAGGAATAGAATGAGATTGAAATAAAAATGAGTTTTTGTTTCGACGCTTTGGTGGCGCCTCTCAAGACGCGTCATTAAGATTATACTTATTTTACCTTTGGCACCCTTTTGGCGCCTATCATAATGGCGGCAGCTCTAGCCTACAATTGAATTGAATTTTTCTAGCAACGACTTTTTGACAGCTGTCATCCCGATCCCGCGCCATTACGATTGTACTGGGATGACGGCTGTCAAAAAGTCGCTGCTAGAAAAATTCAACTCGAGAGCCTCTACGATTCTGGGGCTGGTCTATTTATTTAACAGTTGTTTATTTACATAGGTTTCTAATTCCTAGAGTATTCGAAGTTTCGGTGCTATGGTTTTCAATCCAGAATTTCTTCCTTATACGCACGATCCCTTCGCGTGAATTATGATATATTTCACTGTTTATTATTTACACTTTATTCTACGTTTGACATTGTATCGGTAATTTTAATTTTTCATTAAATAAGGAAAATTTAGACTGTTATTTTTATATGAAATAAATGAATATGAATAAAAACAATAATATCCTGAAAATAGAAAGTAGTCCCTATTTAACATTCATGTGAGTCGAAGATTCTTTCCTAGTGCTCATTAACGTAACAGTAAATTAATGCTCGGGTAATTAATGAACATCCTTAAGTCCCCGGTAAGCTCGGTTCTCCATACAAACGTAGTTACGCTCTCATTTTAAAACGACTTGATAGTTAGCTCTGAAATTTTGTACTTAGAATAAATTAAGGTATATGCAGGCCTGTAATTAGTTTATGTAGCTTCAGATACCATAATAAAAAAATACAGCGAATTTAAGTTTTTCATACAAAACTTGTTTTTGCTGTATTTCGTTTGTTTTATAAACTGGAGCCATATAAACTAATTACTAGCCTAGATATATCTCAGACTGTCATTTTATTTGCAAACTTTCGTTACAATCCAACACGTACTTTTAAAATGAGAACAAAACTCCGTTTGTATAGGAAGGTGAAATTCGGCTGAGCTTGCTAGGAGCTCTTAATAGTATACTAAACGTTTGAATAGGTATTTAATATGTAAGAAAGGTATGATTAATTAACCTTTTAATATGACTTAAATATGATAAAACAATTTGATATCTATTTTTAGACCATTCAATGTTACTCGAGTATTCAGTTACCAAGTTTGACCGTATGTAAGGAACTCCTGATAAATATGTTATGCATTTATTGCCGCCGCACGCCGGTTTTGCTATATGTTATCTGTCAGTAACAGTCACTGTCGATGTATAAAGTAACATACTAGATATATTCAGTACACTTAGGCCAATGTAGGTGTAATGCAGCCCGGAGAACGGATGGCCGTTAGGGCAGTAAAGTCCTGGAGTGGCGACCACGCATAGGAAAGCGCAGCGTGGGACGGCCCCTGACTGGGTGGACCGATGACCTCGTGAGTGTCGCGGGTAGTCGGTGGATGCAATCTGCACATGATCGCACCCAGCTATAGTTCGCCACAGGGTGCACTGGGCCTCCCCTATAGGAGAGGCCTTTGTTAAGTAATATATTATCTCTTTTTCTTGGACCGTCATTCTGCTGGTTAATCTTAAACACACACTAAAACTGAAAATAAACAATTCAAGTCATTAAACCCGGGTTCCTCTTATGTGGCATAATCTCGATTGTCCGAATCATCATTTGGCCGAATTCATATTTTGGCATAATGCAGTTTTTTCAGAAACTGTACAATTTTCAGGAGTTTTTAAGGCATTATCCAGTTGTATACATTAGGTTAGGTTAGGTTAGGTTTGTTTTATAAAAGTCTTGAAAAGTTTACGTGTTCAGAAAAAAATGCTTTATGCCAAATTATAAATTCGGCCTAATCATGATTCGGACAAAAAAAAATGCGTAAACAAGGGGAACCATTAAACCCATTTAGAACATCTTTGTCACCTATTACAGTTTCCTTAGTGTTCGCGAACATAGAAGAAAATCACAAAGGTTGAGCAAAATTAGACTTAATGTCAATGTCGCAAGAGTAATGTAGTGTGGAATTGACGTGGTTTAGTTGTAAACAAGTTTTGCAAAATGAGACTGACCCCCGGGGGGTCACTATTAGCATTTCGCACGTCATTTGTTTTGATGTTCAATTGTTGAAAACAACTGTTAACCTCAGTTTTAAGTTTACTGTAGTTAGAAAGTTAATTGTTTCTATAAGAGACTAAGATTGTTTCCCGCGAACGAAGTTGAGAAGCGGGCATCTTCCAGTCTGCAAACGCAATGGTACTTGTATTTAAGACTCCCGTTCAAATGAATAGGCACCCATGGGACGTGGTAGACTTACGTGTTAATAATTGCTTAAATGTAAAGTAGCTATCGCTTAAGAGTTGATCAGACTACGTCAGCGGAAGAGAAAAAAATTATAACCCTATTTTTTTTTTTAGCGGCCGATAAAAAGTATCCTATAACCATCTGTGGATACCCAGCTACCCGTGTACTAAAAATAGTTATAATTGGTTTAGCCGATTTGGCGTAATGATGCCGCAACGACACATACAAACACAAAAAAAATAATAATAATAATAATTTTCAAATAGTCCGTATACGTATACATATAACATTTTAGTACATGAGTTAATCTGTCCAACTTTTTGAACTCGACCCATATGGTCATTGTACGAATGCTCCCTCTGTACGACTCCGCATTTTCCCGTATTTATAGGGGATCGCAATAAATAGAACCAGTACTCCTTGACTTTCCAGCGCGGCGCAAAACGGATAGTTTTATCTCCAGCCATTGAACTATTCCGTTGTTTTCCCGCGAGATATTGTATCTCTGCATCTCGCCTCACGGTTGCTTTATCTGGATTTGCCTTAGTTGAAATATTGTGTTATTATAAGCAAGTTTGTGTGTTTGGAAAATGTTGCAGTGCGAAATGGATTCAGTCAAGGTAAATCTACCTATATTAATGTCAATTCGTTTTCAGCAGCCTCTCTCCGTGTCCAGGCAAAATATGACCTTTATTTTAGTAAAAACCGGGTTGGGAAAACTTAACTCAAACATTGAATCTGTTCAAGGCACTTGCTTAAATGTTGTTGTTGATTAAAAACGATGTGATAATAAAGGCGAAGCTCAATTTTACAACACATTAATGTTTTACAACTTTTTAAAAGTAAGTATAGATATCTTTGTCTCGAAGGGTCAGATCATGGTATGGTTATTATCATGACGTTACATTAATCCCTCGATCGCGTTCATATAGTGTGGATTTTTCCATCGCTGGTTGACATTTGTTTGACATAGCCTGCCAGATTGAATTCCCAATGACAGTGTGTCGGGCACATCGCTTCTAAAACCTACAGTCATTGGGATAAAAAGGTTTCCAAGTAACGAGCACGTATTGGTATGACGGGAGAATATTACGGGAATCGTGGGGAGCGCAAAATTTGTCATTGTGAATCGCCATATACGTCTTTCGGCTATAATTATGATGATTTATCGCTAGTAAGTATTGGATTCGAGTCTTAAAGTCTTGAGTCATAATGACTCGCGAGCATTTTAAGGCTTGCATGCCGTCGAGACTTCTTTTAAACTGACTCCCAAAACCACCTCACTAGGTGGTTCTCAGTTTTGTGATGTATTTTCTTTTTTAATATTTGTTACCTCAGAATTCCGACATTTATAAACCGATTTAGAAAATTCTTTTTTTTGTTCGAAAGTTGGTGCTTCCAGATTGGTTCCATGTAATTTTAGTGAAGATCTAATGATGGGATCCATGAGGATTTGAAGGAACTTCTTGAAAACAAAAAGCGGTTACTCAAATACTTGTGAGTAAACTGAAGAAACTAAATTATGCAGTATTTTTTTTCCTCTTTCGTGTTTTCATTTTGTTAAAAGTTATCTTAAAATATAAATGTCTATAATGTGTGTTGCAAGACTTGCAAGAAGTCTCGACGGCCTCTGAACCATGAAAAAGCTTGCGTCTTTACAACTTGAGCCTGTGTCAGGCTCTAATGTAGCTCTAACTTCTAACACTGCCTATTCATCGATGCAATAGAAGAGATTAATAAACCAAATCAACAGTAACATAGTTAGCGATTACGTAAGTTTGCGTAAAACAATTGTGGTATTCAAGTATCCTTTGCACACCCCAAGGTTAACACATGAATGACGTGGGACTTGACATGGCTTGAGCCTTATTCACAGTGGTGACATAACTACGAAGATATTCTTAGTGCAACTCTTAAGCAAATTTAGTTCTGATATTGCATATTTACTTCTAAAAATGTTAGGCGATACGGGCAGACGAGCCACCTGATGGAATATGGTCATCGGGTGGCCTTATACATGACAAACATTTACGCGCCCTGTTAGCTCGCTTCTTGAAGAACCCCATGTTATATTATAGCGCTCCGGGAACACTTCAGGGGAAGCTCATTCCACAACATGCAAGTAAAATAAGCGTGATGCCCGTTTTTTTTTGGGATGCTTCCACATAGTGGGGATGTATTTTGTTTCTGAGGCGGGAGGTGCGTTGATAGAAACGTGACGGTGGCACCAACTCAAAAAGTTCTTCAGAATATTCCCCATTGTACAAACGGTAGAACAAACACAGAGAGCCAACATCTCTCCGGAGGTAGTCTCTTGCAAGCCGTCTGTCAGTTCGGGATCGTCGACAATACGAACTGATCGGCGTTGGATGGAGTCAAAGGGGAGAAGTTATTGGGGTGCTCCGGCCCAGAGATGCAATACTCCTGTAGAGTGAACCCGAGATTTTACATTTCAAAGTATAATAATACCTCGTAACTCTTAGATATATTCACACGCATGCGTTATATTTCTTTAATTTTATTGATAGTGACAACAATTACGGCCTGTTTTTTCTCCCACTACACATTTGAGCATTAGTTGGCGGCAAAGTTTTCTACTTTTCGAGCGATTTCTTTTTACGTAAAGCGAGAAAATATAAAGAAACTGGCGGCCCCGTGCGAGTTCGACTCGCGCACCGAAGGCTCCGTACAAAATATGCGCGAAAAACGGTCGTATCTAGGGGAATCCAGTGCTAGCAGAGCCCTACTTCTAGCAAAATGTTGCCCGGTGTGGGGTATTTTTATATTTGGTTACTGACATAGAAAAAAACGATTTTCAGATTTATTTCGTTGGTTGTGCTGTAAGAGCTACCTTCATACCGTTTCAAGTTTCTAGGACAACTGGAAGTAATCTACCTATAGGTTTTCCATGGAGGGCAATTTGTATGGAAACATCTTTTATAATGCCTGTATTTTTGGATTACGTTGACTTACAAGCTTGATTTTTTTACAGCTTGAACGAACCGCAGACATGAGTATTTGATGTTAATTTCAATTTGATACCTCCACGCGTTCCTGAGAAAAAGTTTCTTGACAGATAGACGGACAACAAAGTGATCCTATAAGGGCTCCGTTTTTTCCTTTTGAGGTACGGAACCCTAAAAATAAGAAATACTGACATAAGCCCATAATGCCCACACCTTAGTGGCTGGTGACGAAGACGCGGCCTTGTCTGCCTGTTTGCATATTGCGACCGCGTCTTCCACTCGACTGTGAGATAACATCAAAATCAAACGCCATCTTATATTACGTAAATATAATCACAAATACATTCCTATCTCTATGTCAAACAATATTGTAAGGCTAGAAGGCGCCTGCAAACTTCGTCCGCGGAGGCAAGCGGAGGAGAAAAGTCATAACCCCTCTTTTTTTTCAGCGTAGTCGGGTAAAAAGTATTTTATAACTATCTGGAGATACCCAGCTACCCGTGTACCAAAAATAGTTGAAATCCGTTTAGCCAATTTGCGTGGTGAAGCCGCAATGACACAAACAAAAAATCCAAGAAACATATTTTTCGCTTCAGTGACCTCCAAATAGTCGCTTACAATAGTTTTTTTTTAATATCTTCAATGTACAGATATTTCATTTGTAAAACTTTATAATAGTACCTATACATGGATAAAGTTTTCAGTCGCATTTGCCAGTCCGTCTGTGCGAGATAAACTATTTACTGACCGATTTTTATAGGGTTAAGTAAAGCTGCGCAAACACCGGCTTCTATGAGTTTCTTAGCTTTTGATTTTCTGAGCCTATCAAGTGGCTGTGTAGCTTGATTGGAAATTTCTTAATAGATTCAATCTCAACATGAACAAACTCATTCATTACTTAACACATGTTTGCAGTAGTACGACTTAAAATGATCATTGTTTTTTACATTTTACTCAGTTGACCTTTACCATGTCGCTTTGTAACAGCAAACAAACGAAGAAAATTTTGAGTGCTACCAAAACTGATATTTGTTTCAATCACAAGTTAATTCGAACTTGATTGAACTTTGAATTAATACGAAAATCTTGATGTTTTACCATCACGGTCTTTTTTCTTCACTAAGAAACTATATTCTTATAATTATAAATATAAAGATCTAAATAATGAAAAAAAATCAAGACTACTAAATTCGAAACAAAACACACTGGTTTTGTTGTAAGAAATAGTGACAAAAAATTTAAGACAAGCTAACTGGATTCTGTAGCTCAGTTGGCAGATCGTGCGCAAGGCACAAGGCACTGGTCCAAATCCAGTCGAAGTCTTGAAATGTTTTCATTATTTAGATCTTTGTATTGAATGAACTTATAATGAACTTGTTTAGCGCAATCCTTTTATTGTCCCTATCGCACGCAAACATCTTATTAAAAACCGACCAAGTGCGAGTCGGACTTGCGCACCGATGGTTCCGTACAAAATATACGCTACAAACGGCTGAATCTATATAAATTCAGTGTTAGCAGATCCCTACTCCTAAGCAAAATGTACGCAGAGTTCTCGCGGAGACTCATATAGACAGACAGACATAAATTTATACTGTTTTTAGCGTTTGTTGTTATAGCGGCAGCAGAAATACATTATCTGTGAAAATTACAACTGTCTAGCTATGACGGTTCATGAGATACAGCCTGGTGACAGTTAGACGGACAGCGAAGTCTCAGTAATAAGGTCCCGCAGCTGAAAGCTTCTGCTTTAGAGGACTCTCTTTTCCATATTTGGGCTGCATGCTTACGCTTCAGCACTTTTTGGTATAAATAGATGCACCTCTAACACAACTGTATTAGGCGACTCTCTTTCGCGTGACATAGATTCTGTCTTTTTCCTTTCAATACAATGCGAGAAAGACTAAATTATGCTATATCGTGATCCCGTGTTTGAGTAAGCTCGGACGCGCAGTCAAACCAACATCCGCGCGCCGCCGGGTTGAGCTCAGCTCCCTGGCGGTAAAGTGAAATATCATAAAACTCACCAGCTGAGAAAAAAACATCTAAAATGAAGAAGGAAGACACCGCGAGGGGTGATCATCATATGGGTTACCTCCACACCTTCTTCTCGTCGCGGCCATGCCGTCCACGCCGGGTCGAGGTACGCCTCCCCCGGCCTGCTGGCTCCCTGCCTGTGCTTTAGTCCACATTTTGAGGCGCCGCGTGGGGCGATCTCATGCTGGATTCCCTCTACACCCCTTCAACGTCGCGGCTAAGCCGCCCACACCGGGTCGAGGTACGCCTCCCCGGGACGGGAAGGGATCTGCGGGGCCCGGCGAGGGCTTGCCCTCCGCCTGTGCTCCGAACCTATCAATACAACATCAAGGCCCCCAAGTGCATGCCGAAGACTCGGGAGGTACTCGCTCCCTGCCTGTGCTTCAGTCCACATTTTGAGGCGCCGCGTGGGGCGATCACATGCTGGATTCCCTCCACACCCTCTTCAACGTCGCGGCCAAGCCGCCCACGTCGTGTCGAGGCAAGCCTCCCTGAGGCGCGAAGAGGATCTGCGGGGCCCGGTGAGGGCTTGCCCTCCGCCTGTGCTCCGAACCTATCAATACAACATCAAGGCCCCCAAGTGCGTGCCGAAGACTCAGACCAGGGAGCGTCAAAGTCCTGATGACAGGCAATCCCTTCAACGTCGTTCCGCGGCACTTCATCAACTCTGAAATGGTCGATCCACGACCAAAAGAGATAAAGGACTACTCAAAAAAAGATGCTAAGTATATCGCGTGACAAACGAAGTCGCGAAGAGTTTACGCTAACCCGGCTTGCTGATTTCACTTAAATCCATAATTAGATATGTCCATATTGTCCATATCTATTTCCTAAGCCTGAGTGACACGGCCTTGTCTATGCGTTTGCATATTACGACTGCGTATCAGCAGATAACATCACAATTGTAACAATCGCGCTAATACCAAAAAGTATTATAAACAACATTCATACAAACTGGTTGAGTTAAGTTTGTACCTGGTGTCTATCACGACGCATACAAATGAAGTGCAAACTTAAGTGTATTCGGTAATAAGTTTGTCACATTTTGAATTTGGAAGGCGCATGTAATATGAATGGCGTATAATGTTGTGGGAATGTTTTGTGATGTCTCAATTAGGAGTTTCTCAAAGAGAACTCCATTTGGCCTATTACTTAGTTGGTTTTTAAGATTATGCAATTATGCTTTGTCTCAAATTGAAGTAAGTTTTGCAATGTAAGGGATAACGAAGCGAGGTAACGCGTACCTCCACAAATACTCTTTTCATCCCTCCTGTTTGGAAAGTAAAATTTTCATGGGTAGATAACCGGGTGGGAAAATTGCTTTTCCATCCCTATGGTGGAAAGTATTTTTTTATTGTTACGATTAGCCACGGAATCGAAGATAATCGAGTTACGACATATTATTAAAATACAAGCGTTTCATATATTTATAAACTCAGCTATACATTCAACGACGTGTTTATTACGATCTATAGGTTCATATTTAAATAATTTTACAGTAAGTCTATTGTATAAAATGTGCGCGTAGTATTTAATTTTCCTCACAGTCTCGCGGAGTCTTGGTAATAGGTTCTCGTTTTACCCTTTGGATACGGAACCCTAAAAGTTAAATAAAAAACAATATGACATAAAAATAAACCATCCGTAGATTCTGAGTTCACACATAACGCGTACTATCGAGGAAAAATATAATTATGACCCGGGTAACTTTATGTTCCCAATTCAATATAAAGTACTACTTAGGCCTCGATAAAGATTGAAATCATTCATAATTCCGTGCTCGTACAACTTACTCAGGTACGTTATCTGATCGTGAGTGCATTATACCCGCTTCTATACAAACGATTTAGTACTAAGTATGTTAATTTATAACAGCGGTTCTTAAAGTTTTTTGGCAATGGAGCCTGTTGGAAACACCGTTTTACGGAGCCACATAAGAAGCTTTAATTTATACAACTTTCTTATTGTAAGACTAGAAGGTGCTCGCAACTTCGCCAGCGGAGGCAAAAATATCATAACCCTCTTTTTTGTTCAACGTAATCGGATAAAAAGTATCCTAAAACCATCTGTGGATGGGATGTTCCGTGTACAAAAAATGGTTAAAATCCATCCAACAACGACATGTACAAAAAATTCAAACACTTCGTTTCAGTGACTTTAATATAGTCCGCCATATCACTTTTTTTTGAACCTATATTAAATGTACACAGATTTCATAGATATATAATTGCTTCATGGAGAAGGTTCTAACGGACGAAATTGGATGAGATTGAGTAAGTGGAGGGGTGATCTGTGATGTGGACTCAGTTTTGTTTTTCATCTAGTTGCCTTTTATCCTCTAAATACAAATAATCATGCACGACACCGAGCAAAGCTCGGTCACCCAGGTTCTAGGTATCATGTGACTAAGCTGGTTGGTCTCTATTGTGGTATGGTGCTTCGTTTTTTGAGACTTATTTGACTTCACATTTGTATGAACTGTATGTTGATGTATAAAACTTTTAAGGAAGATTTGGACCACTTCCCCAGAACCTTCTCCTTTCTATTGAGCTTAAATTTGGCATACCTACCTACAAACGTAAGTTCCATGCAGGGGCGAATCTACTTAAGGACTCATTGGGCTACAGCCCAGGGCCCCACGGATCCATGGCCCCCAGCCTTAAAAAACAGAAAACAATCAATTAGGTCAATAAATTAAGTGGGCCCTACTTACTAAGCTGTATCAGCCCAGGGCCCAAAAATTTACCATCCGTCCCTGCTTCGATCGATGAAAATACAATAATATGCCACCATGGAGCATGATGATGCAGTCCGAAGGTCATAGGCATAACACAATCCCACCGAACTTGGGCTCTTCAGAATCGTCTCGGAAAGTAGTTAATGGATATTCAAAGAAAGTTACAGTCGGAAATATAGCTCGTCACAAAAATGAAAGTTTTAACATAAATTTAATTAGGTTGATGTTATACCCGCGCAGACCAGTGTGAAATTCAAAATTGTTTTTTTTTTTTTTTTTTTTTTTTTTTTTATATTAAAATAAATATTAAAAGTTTTAAAAGAACAAAATTCGAAAGAATGGACATTTTGGCGAGTCAATAACTGTAATTCCGGACTTTATTTGCCGAGTTTAAGGTTCACATCGAAAAAAAAAGACTTTGGAGAATTTAAAGGAGTTATGACAATGACGGTCGTCAATAAACTCGAAGATGATTCGAATTTCGAAGGCCGTTGAACCGTACGTTACAGACTTACCAAATGAACTGCGTTGTAGTTCAAACTATAATAAACCTAAATCATAATGGAATAAAAGCCTCAATACATGTCATGAATCAGTTGGTACATACTGTATTTGGGCCGCCCAGTTACAGCCTGGTTACAAACAAAGACAAAATTTTGTTTTTTTTTTATTTGCAAGGACAAGGATTTCATGATCTCGTTTCCTTTATACTTTTTCTTTATATGCAAATTTTAACCTTAATAATTAGGAGTAAGGGTTTTTGCAATGCGAATTCAGATGCAGATACGTGGTTTCAAAGATGTTGTGTGATTAACACTGACAGTCAACGTTCTCTTATGAATACAGCTTTTATTATGTTGACATGAAAAAAGTTTGTGAGCCAAATACTTGTCCAATTGATTTTTTATTATTGTGCTACCCCAAATCTTTTGAATTTATTTAAATAATCGTACGCGACCTAAATCCCAATGTAATCGACTGTTCGGCGCCGGCAACGATCCACTAAGCCCTTTACGAATGCCGGCCGGAATGAAATTTTAATCACAAAAGTTATCTCACTGGCACTCAAATATAAAATCACGCAAGCGTGTCGCCTGCCTAGGAGTAAGATTTTTTTGATCACAAACGTTGTGTGGCTGGCACATAAATATAAAATCACGCAAACGTTTTACCGGCATAGAAGTAAGAATGTTTTGATAACACACGTTGTGTCACTGGCAGCGAACGTGTTAAGTTGAAATTTCTTACTTCCCGTACTTAATATTAACTTGATTTGTATTGATTTATAATTCTACACTACGATTTTCATTTCGTATTTCGTTAGGTAATAATTTGGATACCAATCTTAATAACTACATATATACTCGTATTATCCTTTTTCACACGCAAATGTAAGAATATGTATCATCCATTCTCTCATCACTATTACGACATGATAATCAAGTAAACAATAGCGCAATCACATTTACTTACGCATATCATTTCCTTGAGAACCTTTTTATCGATAAGAACGCGAACTATAAGCATCATGGTATGGTAATCGTAGAGAATACAAGTACGTAATAATTAAGAAATCTGGTTGCAGAAACATGTATTAGGTACATTTGATGTCGCGTGCTGTTAACATTTTACGTGCTGACAATTTGTGAAACTAGCCAAAAAATAATGGAAGAATTTCAACTTTTGCAATACACATCTTAGATGAAAATAAAAAGGAGCATTTAAATAATAATTTAAGTATAATAAGTTTCTGTAAAAACTACATTTTGTAACTGTACTATTCTTTGAACATCCATCAACTAGGTACTCAATAAGATGATTCCAAAGAGGTGTGTACGGAGCCGAAGCCAAAGCGGGCATGAAGGACTAACCAAAGCCGATGCTTTGAACTACCGTCTAAAACCACCAACGGATGCCAACTCCGAACTTGGAGCGCCGCAGGATCGCTTTAAGCATTCGACCGCGTACGCTCCGGCGGCTGGTTCACAAAGAGTCGCAACGATGCGGGCGACAGGACACAGGCGCCCCAGTTCTGTGAACTTTTGTATGCAGGAAGTGCCACGACTGTTTGCTAGGGTCCACTACGGCAGGGGCAACGCGTAGAACCCCTACAAATATAAGAGATACACCGCGCGGATGCTGATCCTGCCTGTGTCACGGGACACGCACGGGACAGCACCCGCTAGACGCAAGAACTATTAGAGATTGATGGGATCTAAACATACTGGGTTATGGAAGTGAAAAGATGGACTAAATACTGGGCTATTGCTTGAAATCTTCAACCGTACCTGTACCAGGAAAAACTGATGCGTGAATAAAGGCATTGGTAGCCGATGACGAGGCGAGATGGACATATATAGTAACCTGAGGGCAACATCGATGCGGAGGGCTAAAGGTGTCACTGGCCTTAAAACCGAAGGGAACTCACCACTTACGTGTCCACATCCACCCTCGCTCGAGCGCGAACAGTTGCGACTCCACTCTGACCGGCCCTGCCAAAAGGCAAGCCATCAGGGTCCCCCAGAAGCACTCGGGTACGTGGGTGCACCCCAACATCTCGTCACGCGTTGACTGATTGTGCTGCTATTACCAGCGTGCAAATTTCTACGCCGTAATAATTATTACCCTGCCAAATTTATGATACTTTATAAATTTGATTAAATGGTATTTAGGTACCTAATGATATTAAATTATGATATTAGCTCATTAAAATATAAAAATGTGTAATAATACCTAAAGCGAGATACCTGAATGCCGGTTATATTGTATGGTGTTACCGGTAACCACTAATCAGTCCCTGCATACTACAGGATTTAACGTACGTATAAGGGCATTTTTCCGGGGAAAAAATTAGCTTATGTCCTTCCCCGAGACTCAAACTATCTCCATACCAAATTTCATCAAAATCGGTTCAGCGGTTTAAGCGTGAAGAGGTAACAGACAGACAGACAGACAAACGGACACATTTTCGCATTTATAATATTAGTAGAGATTATGGATATGGATTATGTCTGATTCTTACAAATTATCTCAATCCAAGAGTTTTGCACTTTGCAGTTTGCTTCTTCCAGTCCTTTATAACATTTGATCGGTTAGAGAATCAAATCGTACCTAATATTAGGCCCACCATTGATCCGACCATGATGTCATCTTATATAACCACAAAATTTAATAGCAGTACGTGCGCTATGTCCTACATTATTTGACATACATTCAATGCTGAATGCAAGTAACTACACAAAGGCAAATAACTTCGCGGTTGGTTCACGATTGTTACCAGCGTGCAGCGGGCTGGCGATGCTTGACACAGCAAAGAAGACCAAAAAGGTTTGGTCTAAACCTATTGTTAAGACAATAAGAAAATATTGTCTAGATAAACAAAACGGGGCTTGCCTAGCCAACCTACATATGTGCCGTTACTAGTGCATCTGTCGAAACTGTACTTACGAAGGCATTAATGATAATTAGTTTTAGGTTTTGTTAAAAGCTACTTAAACAAGCTCCAAGGTCAAATTACTTTCCCCACTAGTGGATAAAATGCGTTTTTACCCACTTGTCTTAAAGGATAAAAGGCGGCTTTCCGAGCTAGTGAAGGGAAAAACTTAGTTATACCGTGGCGAGACTTCAACCTTACCATCCTCTGGATGAATTGCGTCTTTATAAGTACGTACGGTCAACCAGGTTAATTGTGACTATATTCTATCTTTTCTATATCTCTATATATACTACTATATTATGTGTTTTGAATCACGCTTGGTATTTTGAATGACAGTTCTTATCGTAATTAATTGGATTGCGCTTACGCTTGACAGTTCGCTTTTGTATGGGATTCGACAGTTAAAAGCATTTTAGTAGCCATCTATCTATAATATGCATAAGTCGAATAGAATGCAATCAAATATCTAACCAGCTAGATTAGCAATACAAAAGTGATATCACTGTTACTTCTGAGCCACTGGAATACCGAAATAGTTATCTCATTGCTATTGGGCTTGTATTGTATATCTATTTATTACAAAGTGGAATTCGACCCCAGAATTCTGAGTTGAATCTGAGGTCGAACGTTTAGGCAGTGGTGCGCAGCCGCAATGCACATTACCGCTCACCGCCATTGACCAACTTCGTGGAGATTAGTAGCTCATTCGCGGCGAATTCATAGCGAATTACTGGCAACTCGAAGATTGCGGGCCCCTTGGTCGTAGTCGTAGTATTGGGAAAAATACCAGTCCTTTGGTATTACTGCTTGTCATCAAAAATATTGACCGCGGCCCTAGCCAAAGATTTGGGGGACAATATATATTTTTTAATGTAATAAGTGGCAAACGGGCATACGACCCACTGATAACCAGTCCTTTGGTATTACTGCTTGTCATCAAAAATATTGACCGCGGTCTTAGCCAAAGTTTGAGGACAATATATTTTTTTAATGTAATAAGTGGCAAACGGGCATACGAGCCACCTCATGGAAAGTGGTCATCGTCGCCCATGGATAACTAGTCCTTTGGTATTACTGCTTGTCACCAAAAATATTGACCGCGGTCTTATTCAAAGATTTGGGGGACACATATTTTTTTAATGTGGTAGTGGTCAGACGGGCACACGAGCTACCTGGTGGAAAGTGGTAATCATCGCCCATATATGCGCAACACCGGAGGAATCGCCCATACATTCGTCAAACAATCGCCGACCTTTGAGTCCCTTGTTAACCGCTTTTTGGAGAATCTCATGTTTTTGGCTCCGGAAACACCTCAGATGGAAGCTTATTCCACAACTTGCGAATACGAACTGCCTGGCGTTGGATGGGTCCAAGGGGAGAAGTAAATCTCGCGGTGCTCCGGCCCAGAGACGAGCAACACTCCATATGGGGTCGAAGCTGAACTTTGTAGAGTAAGAGCAAATTCTGCAAGAATTCTCTATATTGGAGGGAGAGGAGATTTTTCAATGTTAGGTACGATTTTGTCGATTTTTCATGATTCTTCTAACACCGCTCTCCCTCGATCCGCCATTGAATATCGATTTAAATGCAGTTGAGGAGCGGATTTCTAATTTTTTTAGATTCTTGGTTCAGTGGATTCCGCTCTATCAGGAGCTCTTTGAGATAATAATAAATGCTAGTTTCATTTCGTATGAAATTTTTTCGCATGTAACTTTGCTACGTCAACACACTGAAAATAACCATTATAATTATATGCATTATTCATAATAATTCGTTTCCCTGACCTCCCTTTTGTACCAAAGTAATTTGCGTAAATCCGCCACAAATGGCGTTCCTCCGTAATTTGCTGCCTTCAATTATATAACCAATCGGTTTTTAATAACCTTTCGAGTACCACTCATTACGTTACGTCAGCAGCCACTGACATTTGGTTTCGGCATTACTTGTGGTCTGTATATCTGTAAGTCATTGTACCTGTTGACTTATTGATGCTTTGATTAGACAAAGTTTTGTTTGCTGTCCATTACTGGATCCATTTCTTATCTATAGTCACCCCTGATTCATTTGGATTCGGAATTGGGATGACCAAACAAAGTCTATTCTAAGATACTAACTTAATCCGTTTTACGTTTGGATGCGTCCAATTTTTTTGTATTGCGTATTAGATAGTTTGAGTGACGTCACTACTGAGTAATGTCTGTACTAGGGTTTAAAAAAGGCCTTAATTAAGTAAACTATGTGGTAAAATACAAGAATTAAACATTTCTAAAGAAATTAACAAAAAATATTAAATTCAAAAATAAAAATACATGTGAAGATTATTTTATTATCAATATTTGTAAAAAAGAATAAATTTACCTGTCAATTTCAATTCTGACAGCATTCCTCAACACAGTAAAAACACCTTTCCAATAGAAATGCTTTTATTTTGTGTTTGAATGCGTTAACACTAATGATTGTTTTAAGTTCTACTGGTAGCTTATTAAAAAGAAAGACTCCTGATACCCTGCCGTGTGCTTGACTACGTTGAGTTTAGTTTTTATTAACTGAGGCAGATCTTTTCGTCCAGTAGTCAAACGCTTTTACCTTTCTTCATGAGTTTCTATATCCACAAAATGCTTAATTAAATCTGTAAGTACGACAAGGATATACAACCTTGGAACAGTTAGAATTGCAAATTCTGTGAAGTAGCTTTTACATGACATTGTTTGAGGTATAAACCGGACAGTTTTAGATAATCTTGTGTATTCTAAAGGGCTTGCAACTTTATGAAGGTTCATAAAAACAGTAATTCCAAAATGACGCTTTAGGAGTACTGCAACGTAAGTTCGTGTTTAAGCCAAACGCAGTAATAAGTAGGTAACGCCATGATTAATGCGTAAGGTCAGGTTATAGCAGATCCATCTGTTTATAAAATCGGATGTGATGTAACGAAGGTCAGATATACCACTATTCGACCTACTTACCCATTTCCGAACGAAAGTTGTCTATGGTTCGCACGCATGCTTAAAAATATTGTGTCTACCATAGATTATATAATGGATACTAGTTACTACACGTCCTGTGTGTGTACATGCAAATAAAGATTAATTATGACATCAAGTTGAAAAGCATGTTTTAGATTGTAATTATCGATAAACTTTGTATTATAATGAGTTGTTCCCTAACAATAGGGTTTGCAAACACCAAATTATACTTACATGTATAAACTTACGCACTCCTGATGCAGGCAGCAAAGTAATAACGCAATTCCTGACACAAATATACTTTTTAATTGCAATTGTAAACTTAATTGTAATGAAAACCAATTTCTTCTACGGTCTTCAGCAGAATGTCGCAACTGACCCGATCTCTCTAAAACGTGTTCTACACCTCTCGATCCGATCCCATTCATCGGCTTAAATCGGATAGTGTAATCTAAAAATTAGGATCTGTTGCATAATACATTATCCGATTTTATCTGATAATTAGGATCGGATCGAATAGGATCGGAAGGTGTATAACGCCTTTAACTCCTCATTGTTGGTTCCTGCTATTTCAAAATTCATCCAAGAATGGTCTAAGTCAGCTATCAGCTAAACGTTGACCAATCTTCGAACAGCATTCGAGCAACGTTCTATAATCCATAATAGATAATTACATCTTCTTTTTTTGAACAAGGCAGTTAATCTGGTTATAGACTAACCCTAACACATGTAGGCACATAAAATGAACAATTAGAACTTTGGACGGTTAAATGCCGGTAACTTGCCGCTCTGAGGAGCTTTTCTGGAATCCCGTTCCCTCAAATACAGCTTAACATGAGAGCGAGAGGGACGGCACGTTACGAACAACAACAACAACAACAACCATTCTTTATTGCACACCAACAACTGAAACAGTACAATAGAGCCTTAACACCATAACGAACTTTGAATTTCGAGATTCAGAGTAACCCCTAGGTATGCAGTACTTGCACTGTTGTGAATTACTGACAAACGTAAAGTTATACATCCATTTCTCAGGGTTGTCAGAGCAATCTTCAAATTGTATATGTCCATTCATGGTTCTCAAAATCCACATGTCATCAGGTGGCCTGTCTGTATGCTCCGTGTGCTCGATTGACCGCCTATACCATACCATATCTCCATACTATCCATACTTCCATACTAATATTATAAATGCGAAAGTGTGTCTGTCTGTCTGTCTGTTACCGCTTCACGCTTAAACCGCTGAACCGATTTGGATGAAATTTGGTATGGAGATTGTTTGAGTCCCGGGGAAGGACATAGCCTTTTATCCCAGAAAAATACACTTATCCGCGATAGACGAATTTAAGGCGGACGAAGTCGCGGGCAGCAGCTAGTAATTTTATAAATGCGAAAGTATGTCTGTCTGTCTGTCTGTCTGTCTGTTACCTCTTCACGCTTAAACAGCTGAACCGATTTGGATGAAATCTGGTATGGAGATAGTTTCAGACCCGGGGAAGGACATAGGCTACTTTTTATCCTGGAAAAATACCCTTATCCGCGATAAACATATTTAAGGCGGAAGAAGTCGCGGGCAGAAGCTGGTGTGCCATAAATTAAATGTTTCGTAGCTAATGTTAATATTCTCAGAATATTTAGTTTGGCTTTTAATAGGACGATTTGACCATACGGCCTCATATGAAGGTGATATTACCGCACTTACTGGCATATTCGGGTGAATAGGATTGACTAGTCTTCTGTATCAGCCTAATGTACAAGTGAGGAACACGGGAGGAAGTAGTACCTATATTCAAGCATATTGCACACGACACGTTTGGCTAAGTCGGTTGCACAACGGCATACAAGGCTGGCGGTCCCGGGTTCGAATCTCGGCTAGGACGACAGTTTGTGAGATAAGCAGTGATCGTTTTGGTAGCATTTTTGGTGCAGCGCATGGTATTGCGCTAATATAAGATGTGTTCACATTTGTATAATTTGCCCGTATCAGATCATCGTCGCGTGGCATGATCGCGTGTCACGATCACGCGTTTGGACGTTGCGCCGATCGGATCGCTCGAAATCCATTTTGCTACGCGTATCACACAGTTATATCGGAAGAGTGCGGCATGATCGGCGCGCCGACAGTAAGCGTCCAAGCAGCGCGATACGCAGTCATGCCATGCACGGTGGTGGGATACGAGCAAATTATACAAGTGTGGACGCACCTATAGATGTGTAAAATGCCAATTTAAACGATTGAACACAGTTAATGTCGACAGTAACCCTAATCCATAATTTCGGTTGAAATTTGCCACACCTATGGCACTCTACCATGATCACTGCACCAAAAGCGCTACCACATTTACGATCACTAGTGATAAGTCCAAATGTTTGTTCCTGGTACCTGTACAACATGCTGTGCTTGAGTTTGGGACTAGGTTGAATTGTGAAAATTGTCCCTGATATTTATTTATTCATTTAATAGTGTATTGTATAGTTAATCACGAGTTACATCTTTGTTCCGTGACTTAATGGTCATTGATTTATTATTGTAAAATAAATAAACAAACATAATAAATTCTTATAAATACATAGAACTAAATAAAATAAAAACTCCGACTAGATTTGAACTAGTGCCTTGTGCCTTGCGAATTGCGAAGCGCACGCTCTGTCAACTGCGCTACAGAGTCCAGTCACCTTTTCTTCAAATTTTGACACTATTTTTCGCAAGATGTTTGCATTTTGCACTTTAACCGGCTTTTCTGCCGTCAGCGCCATGGTGAGCATTTATGAAACTACTTTTTTACCCTAACAGAGCGAACTTAACAGTTGCCACATGTTTACTAGAGATGTCGCTGTAGCGTAAACATTATTTTTTAAGTCTCCCAACAAGGGGGAGGTTCTCAATTCGTCGGATTCTTTGTATTTTATTTACGAAAATTTTGATGTTTTACGAATATAGTTTTTTTGTGACGAAATTCACTTTAAAAATCACGAAGATCGTGATGGTAAAACATCTGGGGGCACGGTAGTGCCCCCGCCAAGATCAGGATTTTCGTTAAAAAATCAATGTAGGTAAACATAATAAAATTACTGGTTTCGCTAGATTTAGCAGAGAACACCCCGGTTTAAGCATTGCGTGATTCAGACTATCAAATCAATGGATAATCTCTTGCGTTTTACCTACTTTCTTTATCACTCGAGCACATTCAAGTCTTTCTCAAAGTATAGAAAGTAATTGGCAAAGAAAATCGTGATAATATATCGCGTGGAAAGTTAATTTCTGAACAAGAATCGAAGCTGCTACGTTTCTCTGGGCAGTTTGGGTTTGGAGTCGAAGACCGGTATATACGGAAGGAAATATTTTAAGCATTGTATTTTAAAGACAGTTGAATCTTAAGTGGACAATACGTGAACGAAATTGCTTAGTAGTGTACGGATTTCATTGACTTGAGAGAAACTGTAAAGCTTTGGTGTGTAAGATTTAAAAAAATGCGCATTTTAGCCTCATTTGCGCCGTATTCTAAGAGGACGGGTTAAGAAGCGTATATTTTTTTATTAGTTGCTATAGGCTGCATTTCACCAAATTTTTATTCCGAGAATAAGGGTTATTCTCAAATAGTAATGTCCATTAACTATCGAGTTGTGACATTACTATCCGGGAATAAGCGTTATTCTCGGAATAAAAGTTTGGTGAAATCCGGCTACAGTCACATAAAATATCATCAGACTTTTTGAATGAGGATTTCTATCTGTTAATAAAATTATGCGCTAAACATAACAATGTTTAGGATGACAAAAGACTCATCAAAAAATCGAATCTTTCATTTTTTTCATTACCAATATTACACAAAACAGACTCGTTTTGGTACGCCAGAAAAAAGTGTTCCAAATGAAACTAAATCGTATCAAAATTTGTGCAAAATTATCAAATTAGATTATCAGCCATCTTTCAATCAAGGCCATTGACTCGCGTGCGAAAAATTCGCTTTTTATTAAATAAACTTTTTTGAAGTAAACGATGCGTTCAGAATTACCGTTCTCATCTGACGCAACGCGTTACGATAACAATCGTGTTATGCAACTTAAAAATGGAACGCTCACATTCGAAATTCAAATCGCGGCTTCTTTTAATTAGTGAGACTTCCGGGCATCCTGTTTCCGCGAAAATGGCGCGAAAACTTAGTGCTTGTCCATTAAGACGAGTCACGCTCTGGTTCTGATACATTTGTGGATGGATGTTTAATATGTAATTAATTATTTATAAACCAAATTCGTAGAACTTTTTCTTTCTTCACGGTGTTATAATCAATTGCAGTTCCTATGTTTCAAGGTCGTCGTGAAATATATGCACTTAACATATATATTTATCTTAAGTACTCATGCTGTTTTCGTTGTAGTAACTAATGGGAATATTTTAATTTCCTTTTACGTCAAATACTTTTGAGGCAAAAAGTTTTGACAGTTCTATGCCGCCATATAGTGGGAAACCTTTTTCGAGACTGAAAGCTATTATTGTACCCTTGAACAATATCATTATCTTTCATTGTGAAGTGTTAAGCCATTTTTAACTTTGTAAAACAAGTTATTGTTAACACCTCTAGATGCGTTTATTTCAATGTGAACCTTTTTTGTCTTAAATATGAAGTTTCCCTTTGCGTGACAAAAGTGTTTGCATACAGTGGCATCCACTTTGAAGCAAAAAATCGTTGTTTTAGTCCACGATGAAGACAAAGGCTTTTGTTCGCAGGTGCAATAATGGGTAATCGCTTTAAATATATCTATAAATATGGGCACATTGGGAAGCATCCCGAAAATAAAGTATTAACTCGTATAATGGATTACATACGTTTTTAAGAAGTACAAGTTACTATTGATACTTGTTTTGAAGTGGAGGACATAAAGGCATATTAGCACTTTCACAGACACAGGATCATTTTGAGAATAGCACACTGTGGCACAAATGAAGCTCATATGGAAAAGTATTACGCCCACAGACGGACTGTCAGATTTACTTGTCATTGAACGTTGTGCTAGAACTGTGACAGATAAGTATATATGTAAATGTATCCAACCAAAACCCTCCCGTTGTGGCAGTACGGCTAGAGCTTGGCCATAGCGATAAAGTCTAAAGCCGTGATGCGCCACAGCACCCGGTCAACCCATATAAGTGGGTAGTGCGTAACGACGAGGTTACCCTAAAACTGTTGCTGTGGCACTAGAGACTTCGGTGATGTGCGTAAAGCTGCACAAGATACTTGCCCTCATATAAAACCTACGAGTTTTCTTCGGCTGTGGACGGAGTGACAGTTTTGTGAAGTTAAAAGTCACCGGTCACAGCCGTAGTCATATCGTGAGGCTCCTATTTTACGTCTGTAGACGGAGCATCCGTGAGAGTGTTAGTTTTATTGATGCATTGTCACTTTTATCAACGTTTCTGCAGGAAACAGCACTGTTCGAGTGAATAAGACATTAAAATTTTTGCTACGTTTTATCGGAAGGAACTTTCTCAGGCACTTGAAAGTTTTTAGAACAAAGTTATAGTTGATTGGTTATTATGAAGACATTTTCTTGTGCTCCACACTTACGCGAGACCCGGTAGCATATTATGGTCTTCCTAGTAAATCATCACTCTGTGTGAATCATCTTTGCGTCATGTGGCCCAAGCTTTAGGCCAAAGTAAGAGAGCATCGTAAACAAATGGTGGACAATCGTGTTTTTACCAATAATGGAGATACAAATCAATACAATACAACAATTCTTTATTGCACACCAACGAGAGAAACAGTGCTATTGAGCCTTAATATAAACTATGGTCATGAATAAGCGGTCTTATTGCTAAAGAGTGATCTCATCCAGAGCACCTTTGGGTAACGGAAAAAAAAACAAAAAAATTGCCAAAAATGAATATAGGTGGTGAGATAAGAATATAAATGTAATAAACAAATATTCAACAGACGTCATATACAACATTCGGTTTAGTTCAACAGTAGTGACGCTACCTGTGGAGACGATGGTCCTAGGTTCACATCTCGATAAGGGCATATACAGTCACCGGAAAAAAAATAACGACACATTATTCCCTGCCTAGTATACAGCGAAACTGTTTAATTTTGTACTACAAATAGGTTTATTGATAATTTAATTGTTGTCTGCCAGCAAATAGAACCGAGGATATCCTGGATATAAGTTGTTAGTTAATTGAAGCACGATAAGTCAGCTAAATAAGAAATTGAAACTGCACGCACAACCGTCAAGTGACTCCTATATTTATTATTATTTAACTTTGTCCTGCGGGTGATTGACGATGATGTTCTACCACTCGGCAGACATGATGATAGGCCCCACTGGGTAGGACAATATGACGATTTGCGAATGTCGAAAGTTGAGCAGCTCGGCTCTCGTTCGAACATTAACTTGTATCTCGTATGAATACCATTACCATTAGGGACATTAGCAGTAGCGTCCTTGCCCGGGCGTACTAACCTACTTCCTCATACGCGGGCGGAATAAAATAAAACCGAATCTGCATACCGCAACTCCCAAGTTAAATGGCGAAAGAAGGTCCACTTCATAGATTTATTACGGTTTATAAACGGGATTCAGTGCACTTTTAAGTTACAATGGATGATGTCGGATTAAGCCATACACAGGCATCTAGGCAATGCGAGCCTCGAGCTCGAGGCCCCTTTTTACCCTGTCTATAGGTAGGTCGGTCTCTAGGTGGCAGAGGCATGGAGTCCGAAAAATTATAAGGCAAGCCGAAGCGTATTCATTTACTCATATTTAAAGAAAAAGCTGGTTATAAGCCTTTCCTGGGCAGTTGCCCACATTGCTTAATTGGGCCTTGATTATGGAGACAACTAAGAAGAACATGCTAAAAGTTTATTTAGCAGTGTGTTTAGCACTAACGAACTCCGTAATTTGAAACCGGCGCGGGACCATATTGCCCGGTCGAGAAACTTATTGAACTATCTCACTCTTATGAGATGTTACAAGCCTTGTGTTACATGCAATTTAACTAGCATTATAATGGTATTTTTATATTACCTCTAAGATCTATAATCACGCTCTACCTTTTTCTTTTGAATTTATTTTTGTCTGCGTTTTTCACCGAGTTCCTCAACTGATATATGTGACTATGGGGCCTAAGATATATAGGTCACAGGTTCATACAGCTTTTTAAATTTTATCGTCTTCGCAATTGACCGACTATTTGACAAGTGCCTTTACCTGGTGCGAAACAATGTAGCGTCGCTGCTGTTCTTGCTAGTACTAGGCCACGTTAATTTCTCTGTGAATAGACCTTCTGTCGCTTATTATTCTGTACTTGCAAATCGTTCCGGAATATTCAACTAATGCCTTCACTTGGTGCAAAACAAAATCGCCATGTCTTATCCTAATGTTCGGTATGCGTGAAATGTGGACAATTGATAAGATAAATGTGTCTGCAAATTCTGGGCAAATAGGAAGTGGTAATCGGGAAGTGCTCCGTAAATTGAGAATGTATTGTTTACTGAAACGCTATAATGTGTGACTTTGAAACGGATTGTGATAGCATGAAAAACAGGAAGTCATGGTCAAGAATATCTAAAGGCCTCACTTATATTCTTTGTTCTGGTTTGGAAATAATACTACTGACACTTATGATCCTTAGGCTTACTGTCATACTTGTATACCACTTGACGACTAAATTGCTAGCAAGGGTTATTCAGAAATTAAGTGATAAAATTATATAAAAGTTTTAAAATAATTATAACAATAAACCTAGTTCTACGTTAGTTGAATCGAAACATAATCCGCTTGATTGATATGCAAAATTGCACAAGTATATAATAATTATAGCGCAGGCTTTAGTATCAGAGCATGTATCAAATTCGCCTTCAGCTAATAAGTCTAATAACCATAGAAATTCCTTGGCCTCCCGATTGTTTCTGGCCCATTTGCCAGCCTTCGCCAAAACGCCGATTTGCGCCAAACGAGCGTGACAAACCGCCCATTATTCAGTAGTTCGGCGGCAGATTGAATTCGCTTTTGTTTTAAATTCACAAACTAGTCTGTGCGTGTGGCGAACAATTTTACTACCACGCGAGATGATATGCGAAAACCATAATGCAATAAGTCGATTTACGGTTTTGTTCCAATTTTAACCGATTCGTTTTTTTTATAAGGATTACAATGAAAATATACGATTGTTTGATTTAGCGCTATTTTGTTTTTACCGCATAACCTATAAACTTGACATTTGATAAACAGCAGCATCTGTTGGCGGTTTTGATAAGTTTGTACTACAAGAATGGTCACGGGCAAGGCGCATTGTGAAAAAATTGCTATGAGTGCGTTATGGAGATTTAATTTTGGTTTTGTTCATTGTTTTGTTTACGATCATGTTTATAGGCGAACTTTATACAATGAGCAACGGAATCGTCAAAGGAAAATAACTAGTTCTTGATTCCAAATAATATTTCACTAGGTACCTACAATCAACTGCAGAATTAGACTTTGAGTTTGAGAAGGTTTAAGTACATTTACACAAGTATACTCATTTATATTAATTGATGAAGCAAAAGATAGTAAATCCTTAGTCTCGTCAGGCCAGGCCAATTTTAAAAGAAAGCGTTCCAAATTTAAAATAATTAGAAAAACCACGGACTATATATGTCACGTGAAATCCTCGGCTATTACTGGCCATAAAGCACCAAATTGACGACATTTAACGTGCGACGAATATTTTAATAATTCGACGTGTTAGACACCCACATCACTTTCTAGCGCTTCGTCATACACTGTGGACTTATTGGGTTGTATGAAAACAATAATAATTGTTTGAATTGGGCACTATTAAATGAATTCAGATTGAAAGAAAGCGATGAATGTTTTGTTATGATAAGTAAATGCTTTTTTTGTGTTTAATTGGGGGCAAACGAGCACACGGATCGCTTGATGGTAAGCGATCACCGTCGGCAATAGACGCCTGCAATATCAGATGAGTCACAAGTGCGTTGCCGACCTTTCAGGTTTGAGTACGCTCTTTTCTTGAAGGTTTGAAGGTCGCATAGGCTTATTGGTATAGTTTTTTGATAAATCACAAAATTCTGTATCGTAGCCTGACGACATGGCCCAGAAGGAAAAGTAAAATCTGGGCTTGTAACAATCATGCGGACAGGTGTCGGACGTGGCTCTACTTTTGAACGAAAACTAATTGTTAAGGCGGCGCAAGTGGATTAGAGCCGCATTAGTATGGCGGGCGTCGGCGCAGGCGCATGCTTCCTCGTTTTGCGTCACGAGGCGTGTATTACTTTTTAGTAAGCCGTAATTCTGAGGTCGCAGAAAGCCCTTGGATGAGGTGAGGGCAATGGACGAGCGTAGTTGTAGTTGAAAAGCCCTCGGTGGAGGCCATAGACCAGTAGCAGGGCTAGATTTAACCTCACTGCTGCCCTGGGGAATCATGAAAAATGCCACCAATTTTTGATGACAAAAATAAATTACCGCCCGTAAGCTTTTTTTTGCCGGCCCTAAAATTTGCTGGCCTGGGACCTAGCCCTTTAATGGCCCTTGTATTCCTGCAAGGCACAACTTTCGGTGCGACCTTCAAACCTTCAAGAAAAGAGCGTACTCCAACCTGAAAGGTCGGCAACGCACTTGTGACTCCTTTGGTGTTACAGTTGTCTATGGACGACGGTTACCGCTTACCATCAGGCGATCCGTCTGCTCGTTTGCCCCCTATAACATAAGAACAACCTCTCTGCGCCTTCGCTCGTCGCATGACATAGCAACACGGTATCATCCGACTTTCTGGCACTGTCGTCTTCATCATCATCATCATCATCATCATCATCATCATCATCATCATCATCATCATCATCATCATCATCATCATCATCATCATCATCATCATCATCATCATCATCATCATCATCATAATCATCATCATCATCATTATAGCAACCTAAGGATGTCCACTGCTGTACAAAGCCCTCCCCAAGGATTTCCATAACAACCGGTCATCGGTCGATCTTGTTGAGGGCCTGCGTCCTGTACGCAGTCACCACTTGAGAACCTTTCTGACCTAGCGGCCATGGGTTCTACGAGCAATATACCCCAAACACTGCCACTTAAGTATACCAACTCTATGAGCTATGTTGACGCTCTTGCACTGTATTAAAAGAAAAGAGACAGACAATGTTTGTCGCGCGAAAAACAGTCGTGTAGCACAGTTGTGCTAGGTGCTGAGCTGACGATAGTCGTAACTTAAACCACGCCTTCGTGTAGCACCATAGCGTACAGCGGATATGACATCCGGTCCGTCTAAGGCATGAGGCCGAGCGTTATGACTTATTCATAGCCAGCAGCCGGCGGCGGCAATTTGCCTTTTTGGAGTAAGGTCAAGTGTGCTATAAACAGCTGATTAGTTCGAAGGGTGGGAACGTTTTTACTTACTTCTAGTTATTTTTAAGCTCTGAGGAGCTGTTCTTTTACTAGGTAAGACTATTTCGGGGGATTTTTTTATAAGTGGGTGGGCGGGGGTCTAGGTTGTTCTTACGAAAGATCAGATCATAAGAGTAAGGTAAAATTAATTGTAACTATAATTTAAAAAAGATTAATGTTTGCTTATGACTTTTTTTTATAACTAACCAACGATTTTTATTTTGCTTCTTTTTATTTGCATTATTCGTAGATAGATACTCGTATTGTTCTTACGTAAGATTTGAAAGGGGTAGGGGGAGGAGGGGGGGCCTCGTATAAGACTTGAGGTCTTATTTTTCTTACTTTGGAGGGAGGGGCGGTCAGAAAGTGGTTTAAATTGTCTTACGTAATAGATCGAAAAAAAGAGGGGTATTGTAAGTGTGAGGTGAATTTGTGTGTCTGTGTATGTCTGAAACATCGTAAACGGATGTACTAGTAACTGTTTATTGAGAGTGATCTTAGGTATGGCTCTCAAGCAAATTTAAAGCTTTTTTCTACATATGTCGATGTCGGGGGTTTTTTTCGGTGCTGATTAGGAGTAGGTACTTGTTGTACTAGTGCTTGTTTCCAATTACTCGTAGAACCGAGAGCCGCTTGGGCCAGAAAGGTTTTCGAGTGGCGAGCGCGTACAGGACGACGAGTTGGAAGGCCCCTAACAAGATGGACCGATGATCTGGTGAAAATCGCAAGACCGATGGATGAGCGCGGCGTACGATCGCTCGTTATGAAGATCCTTGGGAAAGGCTTGCTTCCAGCAGTGGACCTCCTTGGGCTGATATGATGATGCCAATATCCAGGCAAATATCCTCGTTTGGTCACTAAGCCAGCTTAGAAAAGTATAAGCATACAAAGTTCTCTCTCTCTGGGGTCGGTTCCTCGTGTCTGAGGATCGTGGTCAGCATCAGGGTTACACCTGGAGCGGATGATCTGCCTCCATCGGGTTCTGTCTAGCGCGTCTCTCACAACCGTGTAGAATTCGGAGGACGATGAGTCTTTCAGTTGATCGGTCCATCTTGTTGTGTTTCCAACCACAATCAGTTTTTCTAAACTTGCGTCGCCTCTGCGCATTGTGTGGCCGAAGTACGAAAGAATGTGTTGTTGGCATATGGTGGATAAGCGACTTTTTATTTGGAGCTGGGTCAGGATCGATGTATTGGTGCGTTTCGCCGTCTAAGGTATTCTGAGCATTCGTCTCCAGCACCATATCTCGAATGCATCAATTTTTTGTCCTTCTCGGTCCAAGATTGTCCAAGTTTCAACTCCATACAGGAAGATAGGGAACACTAGAGCTTGTATCAATCAAAGTTATCCAAAAGCAAACATAACGCAGTTGAATGGTTCACATCATAAGAGCAACATCAAAATAAGAATCTGCTAATCTAGACCACCTCAGACTCAATAACAATGTTGTAACGGCATCGAAAATCAAAATTGCAGATAATGAGACTATCTGGTTACAAAAGTAGTAATTTACTGTAATTATCGATGCCAATACACAGATTTGGTTGCAAAAGCGCTTATTTCCTATTCGGCACGGAACATATGCTGCAGCACTCAAGAATGTCGTACAGTCGATGTAACTTGTAATGGTCTTACGGCGTTATAGAATTAAGTAATTGCATGTATTGGGCACGGACCTAGAATGGAAATTGTCACACGTCCTGCGAGCATAGAGTAGCAGACGTGTTGGCTCTGTATTTAAAATGCTCCTAAGTAACCTAGATTTTATCTTTTGTTTCGTTGGAATCAGATCGGCAGTGAGCGAAAAGTAACCCAAAACGACGACCGGCTTAGCTCAGCGGGAGTAACGTTGCCTGCGAAGCTGAAGGTCCTGGGGTCAGATCCCGGTAAGGGCAAATATTCGTGTGATGAGCATAAATATTTGTTCCTGAGTCTTGGACGTTTTCTATGTAAGGTCAGGTGGGGTAAGGGAACATAATTTATTTCGTGGGGAAAGAGAATCCATGCAATTGGCCCAACTCTATTTCCATTGACACATATTTCAGTTTCTTCTTTATTCCATATATCAGTTTTCAGTATCACATTTACAACGTTTCTCTTACCCTACCTGACCTTATATATAAGTTAATAAATCTATTAAATATATCGTTGTCTAGTACCCATAACCTATAACACAAGCCTTATCGAGCTTACCATGGGACTGGTTCTATTTGTGTAAATTTGTCCTGTAATATTTATTATTTATTTATTTCATTATTGTGTGATTGAATTATAAGGATTTTGAAAAAAAAACTTTTAATTTGATATTGGATTTTTTAAAAGTAATTCTTTTTTATCATCTATCTACAGGAGGCTGTAAAATTAGGCACGCAGCACCATGTCCATTGTTTATTTCTTTGCTAATCTTGACATTGTAGGGACATATCTTTGGAGTTTTGTTCTACTAACCTATGGATCGATACAATTTTGTACACATGTCACGTATGAGAGGATTGACAGGAGTAAGTACAGATATCAATTCATAGGATTAGATAAATGATTCATTTCCTGATTTCAATAAACTGATCAAATTGACGAAAGGTACTCGTGGATAATACACAAAAGGTACCTACAAATGAATCGTATGTACAGAATGTAACGTTTTCAATTAATAAAAAGTAAGTGAAACAACAATTCAATTGCATTTTTTTTTCAATAATTGATGGATTCAAGCGTTACTTTCCGGAATGAAAAAAAAAAAACATGTCCTGGTTAGGTGTGACAATAAATCGATACACTCGTACTAATTAACATTATAATCTGTATTAATTTGACTTAAATATAAACATAAATCAATTAATAAATATCGTTAAGTAAAAACCCCAGAAAATTTAGGCCGAAAAAATACTTAGATGAGTCCCTCGTCTAACTCTGCGCAGCTTTCTCGCGCTTTCTCGTCGCGCGTGCGTCCTAAGTTACCTAACTATCGCATAACCGCGCTAAAACAATCACATTAGCCACTTCATACACTCGTTATATGACTACTTCATTGCGGTTGACGAATTTTTACTATTTTTAACACCTCACAAAAACAGGGTATTATAAGTTTCATGTGTCTATTGTAATATGTACATATCTGCATCTCTGTGTGGCATCGTGGCTCTTGAAATTCTTGAATGCTCTCCATCAGGACCGGTTATTTATTGATTTAGTTTGTTTGATTTATTTTTTAGGGTTCCGAACTCAAAGGGTAAAACGGGATCCTATTACTAAGACTCCGCTGTCCGTCTGTCACCAGGCTGTATCTCATGAACCGTGATAGCTGGACTGCAGTTAAAATTTTCACAGATAATGTATTTTTGTTGCCGCAAAACAATATAAAATAATAAAAACAGTATAATGTTATGTCTGTCAATGTCAGTAACCAATATACAATGATCGAACACCGCGTGCATTTTGGTTAGGAGTAGGGCTCTGCTAACACTGGATTTTCATAGATACGGCCGTTTGTAATGCATGCTTTGTACGGAACCCTCGGTGCGCGAGTCCGACTCGCACGCATCCGGTATTATGTTTGAAATGTGAGTGAATCTGGAGTGTTCTTAGTTATGATTTAGAAAAAAATGTTCCGTCTATAGATCATATTTTTTTCTATATTTGTCGAGGGTTCGACAATTTTTAGAACAAAAAACTTGTGAGGTTTCTTTTTTCTTTAGGTGTCATGTTTTTAGAGAGCTAGGTTTGAACAGTAAAAAGTAATAATTACTCTATTTATGGATATATTTATGTATTTAATACTGGTAGGAAAAACAGATTGCAATGCCTCCAAGGAAAAACAAGATTGTGTGCCGCCAAGCCACATGTTTTGACTAAGGTGTGGAGCTTGTAAAGTTAGGGCTTGTAGAGTTAGGGCGTGTAGAGTTTGGAGCTTGGCTTTACATGAGATCTGATAAATTTTTGACCGTGCGAGCCATATGGGCTCGTTTTCGCAAAATTTTACATGAAATTGTTTTCGGTGGGATCACTTTTACAGCTTTATAATATCTATCGTGGGTCGGCCCCCTACTAGGTGGAAAGATGACCTCGTAAGGGTCGCGGAGAGTCGGTGGATGCGGTCTGCGCAGGATCGTACCCTGTGGCGAAATGTAGGGGAGGCCTATGTTCAGCAGTGGACGTCCGTGGCTGATAGATAGATTATCTATCTGTATATAGAAGATAAATAGGTATAATGAGATTTTTTTGAGGAAGCATTCTATCTGTTCCTTTTGTACATTAATGTAACATTGAAGATTCAAATAAACTGCAGGAAGTACCACTTATTTATCAGTAACAGGAACCACTAACGCATTAATTTCCCTGTCAAATGACTCGTAGTACAGTACGGTCGTATTTTACTTTCCCAATCTCCAACTTCAATTAACATTGAATGTAAATAAGCACTTTAAGTACAGAGTACATGGTTGGTTTTGTCAAATTATAGACATGTTAGATAGCTGATGTTACAGTGCGTTGAATTTTAATCGAACGTGATGCTATTCACCTTGCGTGAGTCGTGTGATAAGATGCTTTATTGCTTGGTCCTTGGAGATCGTTGAATAATGAGCAGTATTCATTTTGACGTGTATACATATACACGGGTTTTGTAATGTTTCCATTAATGCTAACTTGTTGCCTTGGACTCCATGTTAAGATTTGAAGAACTTATGGCGAGGCATAATTTCACATGAGATTATTGTGTACCTACTTGAATTAATTTATATAAACTAGCCTTCTAGTCTGTTAAAAAAATATCAAGTAAGCCCTACTTCGTTACTTTAAGACCAGCCAGAAAAGAAGCGGGCACTACCTACCTTTTCCCGACCCGTTTCGTCTCATTTTCAAACCCTCATAGCCTCGTCCCAGTTAACACTTGAGAGCCCAAATTCACAGGTTAAGTTTTATTGATACCTTAAATACACCGATTTTGTCACTGACTCACTCACTCACTCACGTATCAAAATTCTAGGGTACTTCCCGATGACCTAGAAAGCTGAAATTTGGCATGGAGCCTAGGCTAAATCCTAGGATTTACACACAAAGAACAAAAATAATCGAAGGGCACGGTAGTGCCCCCGCCAAGACGAACAAAAAATATAAAGAAATTTTACTACTTAAATCGTTCTTTTTGAGAATTCTGAAATAAACGCAATAGCCCAAACAAAAATAACAAAAACTAGGGCACCTAAAAACCAGTCGCAGTCTGTGGCATCACTCAAGAGTAAATTGAATAAGTTGTGGCTTTCCAGTGATTTGTAAAATGGTTGAATATTATTTATATTTATTAAATATTATTTTTATATTTTATTTTGTTATATATGATGTAGATATATATCTATTTATTTATATTTTTATTCATATACATATAATTTGTACATGGTGTTAGTTTGTCTATCTTCCTTATATCTTCACTCACTTGCTCAAAGGTTAACTGGAAGAGATCCCTAATAGGGATAAGTTCGCCTTTGCACTTATATCTTTTAAGTTTATAACTGGTTACTATATACAATAAAGTGTTTACATACATACATACATACACCTTACAAAAAGAAGTGAGATCCGACCAAAAATATTTCATGTAAAATTGGCAGCCATGACTCATAACCTCACAACGCTTTCGCTGTAAAAAAGTTATCAGATCCCAGGAAGAGCCAAGCCCTCAAGCTCTGAATTTACTGAGCCTACCTTATCTTAAAAAGTATGGCTTCAACTGGCTTGAAGCCCCTAAGCCCTGATTTTACTATCCCTACACCTTGGTTTCAGAAGTATGGCTTGGCCGTTTTCTGCCTGCCAGCCTGGCTTTATCCGGACGCTTGGCAACCTTAGCTATGGTTTATTTAAATATTTTCTGTATATTTTCCTATCCACTGATAGCATCACTATATGGCCGGTCTTAACTTAAGATCCAAGTTGGAACATGAGTTGTAGATTAAGATATTTTATAACCGCAACTCTCTCAATCATCGGATCAATTCCTACAATCAATGACTCATTTCGTTGATCAAGTCAGATTAAAAAGATAAGTCGCATGAATCAGAATAGTGTTACATCATTACAATTGAGAGGCAGTCTCACTCAAATCTGGATTTCCCTGTGATATTGATATCACATATTGTTTACAATTTCCGCCATTGATATGAGCCTCAAAAGAGACGTATACTTACGTAACGTCAATAAAATTGTACTTAAGTACCAAGGACGATTAAAACAAGAGGACTTTCAATCTCAATGCAAAAAGCTACTATTTATACAACGCTATACATAGGTAAAAGAATTATTATTTACAATTATGTATTCAACTTTGCAAGCGTGACACTAGTTACAATTTATTGATTACTAGACGGTGCCCGACAGTTCATTTGCGGAGGAGAAAAAGTCATAAACCTTATTTTTTCTGAGAGCGTAGTCGGGTAAAAAGTATCCTATAACCATCTGTGAATAATAGAGATCCCCTAGGAATTTTAGAGATCCTCTTGGTTCGATGGTCGAACTAAGTTGAATTTTAGAGATCCTCGTGGTTCGATGGTCGAACAAAGTAGAATTTTGCGTTCCTCGGGGCTCGATGATCAAACTTAGTGGCATAGGTATAAAATTCTTTATAGTCCGAGTGGTCGAACAGCGAATAAAAATAAAATTCCTAGTTCTCCGACATCTCTAACAAGGCTGTAGAACCACGCAGCCAGTTTCCGGCCCAATGGCTGATCTAAGTCTTAAATAGGATGCTCCCTACTGTGGGGTCTCACACTAGCGGGGATTCACTTAATTCAGCCAAAGTGTGGTGTTGGTTGTTGCAGGACCGCTATGCGATGACCTCCAACCGGGTGCACCTCCGCCGTAGCAGCAGCCTTCTGTCTTGGCGGGAGCTGAAGACTGACTGTGTGAGTGGTCCTTACAACCTAGAAATAGCTAGGCGTCCAATGTTCATCCAACCAAATTGTCATCGGAGATTACAGAGTTGGTTTAATCTTTTTGGAGTAAAACGAAGATTTGCTGCGATTTACGAACAGATTTAACTAGGACATGTTTGGGGCCTCGCCCTCGTATTAAGGCTCAGAAGTATAAAAGTTCCTCTTTGGTCTTATTTGATAATCAAACTTCAAAATTTGAAGTTGCAAAACCAACTCTTTTCCCGTAAGCAACATTAACTTTGAGGCTAAACCTCTGACTGTTAAGGTGCTGACTTCTGACGTTAGATAGGATTCTTTTACCATTTTTAGGGATACAATAAGTAGAGCGCATTGGCAGTTCTCGCAGACCTCATGGATAAGATATTGGTGTCGCCATTGATGTCATTCAAGTCTATTGTTTTTAATGCTATAGGGGGCAAACGAGCAGACAGATCGCCTGATAGTAAGCGATCACATTCGCCCATAGACACCTGCAATACCAGAGGAGTCACAAGTGTGTCGCCGGCCTTAGAGGTGGGAGTACGCTCTTTTCTTGAAGGCTTGAATGTCTGGAAATACTGCAGCCAGCTATTATCAGGCATGGCTCTTTTCTAGCTGCTGTATAAAATTAACTGCATTTGTAAAGAAGCCATGACCAACTGTTAAAATAGGTCATAAGGTCTTTTATTAAAAAAAAATAGAGCTACTAGACCTTCAAACGTATTTGAAGCATCTTGACTTTGGAGTCGCTGCTATTCTGTGGCCACAGTCCTAATTAGAAAAATACATCTAGACCTACTGCACTATTATAAAAGGTTCATTATGAACAGCAATCATCCGTAAACAGTACAAAGCACTTCGTATATAACTATACTTGTTTCGTGTTCAAACAGCCATTTAAATAATGAACTCCAATCAATAGGAACAGAGTTGTCTTTCTATCGTGGAGTTGCGCTTTTGATTTGTGTACGATAGTACGCATTTAAGATTGTGTCTTAAAGCGAAGTAGTAGAGTTAACTTTAAGTAATGTTATTTAATTGATACTTCTCGGTCGTGAACTTTAACTAGTGTTAACTGGCGGTCAAGGCGTTAACATTAACAGCGGTATTAACATTGTTACTTTTGTTTATTCGTCTCGGTTACGTCACTTCTTCAATAGTGTACCTCGGCAACAATTCATCGTAAGTTCTTATTAAATGTTCGAGGATTTATTCGTTATTCTTCTAAATCATCTAAAGCATGCTCAACTACTCGTATGTCTTAAAGATAGTCGTATGTATTCATCGGCTACTAAGACATCTGCTATAATGATTTTAAGGTTAGCTTATATAGTACTTCTATGTTACCATTTGGCTGTAAGATATTTGGGTCATACAGATTCTAGAATTTAACCGTCTTTCCTGTGGACAAAGCAATAGATAAGGGCTTGGGTACATATAACTGATATTTTTATCACATACTCGTAGATCCAGAGTCTTCTTCTTCTTTCGTGTCGAGGTTCCTCAAATAACGGATGCCCAGTGGGCAGCGGTATTGACAGCCCTGGCCGTCGCGTCTCTCAGGCCCAGTTCCGAACAGGAGTACGGGCACGCCGGACACTCCAGCAGGTGCGCCATGGATTGTGGTGCTGTGTTGCCCACACATTGGGTTAAGTTGTCCCGGAGCAGACCCCATCTGGCCATGTTTACCTTGCAGCGGCCAACTTGAGTTCTGAGCCTGTTTAGTGACCTCCAGGTTGACCATGGTTCGTTTTGACCGGGCGGCAGTTGCTCCAAGGCTGGCACGTATGCGTCAGGTGGGGGAAGCTGGCTCCGCCACAGCAGGCGACGCGCATTGTGTGGGTCGCCCTGCAGGGGCCTGGTGTTTCGCATGAAGCTCTTACGGCTCTTGAGTCGGGCAGGCGGCAGTTTGTGGCCATGCAGTGGGTGGCGCGGATCGGTCTCCTGGTTAAATTTTTCAACAGCGCAGGAGACCTCTCTACGGATATTTGGAGGCGCGATACCCGCGAGTGGGTACAGCTTGGTGAGCGGGGTTGGCTTGAGGCAACCGGTGATAGTGCGACAGGTATCGTTTAGTGCTGCGGTTACCAGGCTAGCGTGCGAGGAACGGTGCCATACTGGACAGGCGAATTCTCCAGCAGAAAAACACAGTGCCAGACCGGTGGTGCGTAAAGTGTGCGGGGCTGCTCCCCAACTTGTAGACGTTAGTCGTCGCAGCAAGTTGTTCCGCGCGTTGACCTTCAAGCTTGTGTTGGCGCAGTGTGTTTTGAAGGTAAGTGCTCTATCCAGCGTGATTCCCAGGTACCGTGGATGTGCGCAGTGCTCTATAGTCGTTCCATCCCACTTCACGTTCAGAGGTCTGTTCGCTTGACGGTTGCGCAGGTGGAATGCACAGGTCTGTGTCTTGCTCGGATTTGGTCGAAGACAGTTGGCCTTATAATAGTATCCGAGATGCTCCAGTGCCCCAGACAGGGTCTCCTCAGCTTCCTCAAAAGAGCGGCATTGGGCAGTGAGAGCCAGGTCGTCTGCGTAGAGGAACCGCTGAGTCCCTGGCGGGTTGGGCTGGTCGTTAGTATATATGTTGAAGAGGGTTGGAGCCAGCACGTTGCCTTGGGGAAGACCGTTTTTTTGACATCGCCACCGACTTTTTTCCTGGTTGAGATGGACCTGAAAGCGACGGTTACGAAGCAGTTCACCGAGAATTCGAACGAACCCCATGTCTCGCGTGACATTTGCAACTTTAGATAGTAGGGTTCTAATGTTGACAGTATCGTAGGCTGCCGATAGGTCGACAAAAGCCACGCCAGTGACCATGCCGAGCTCGAAACCATCCACAATGTGTTGTGTCAGCTTTAGTGTCTGGCTTGTACACGACTTTCCGGGACGGAAACCAGCCTGTTCGGGGATAAGTTTGAAGTCCACCGCGCATGTCAGCCGATTCAGAAAGAGACGCTCGAACAATTTGTAGGTGTGGCATAGTAAGGAGATGGGACGGTAGCTTTTAGCGTCATCGGGTGATTTTCCAGGCTTTAGCAACGCAACTATCTTCGATTTCCGCCATACCCTTGGTATATTGAGCGTCACTAAACAGTTGTTGTAGAAGGATAGTAACCAAGATGTCGCCACTGGTCCGAGGTGTTTTATTTGTTCCACCGTGAGATCATCCACCCCAGCCGCCTTCCCATTTTTCAGATTTTTTATCGCGGTAACAAGTTCGTGTGTTGAGAAAGGCCCACTCAGTCCGCTGTTGTTTTCCTGAACTTCCGGGGTTGGTAGGAAACTGGGAAAACGGTGAGGTGGCTTGCCGTTAAGCAGCAGCTGGCTCGCAATCTGATTGGCCGTAGTTTGACCCGGGTGCATGGCTGTGGGCGCATCGCCGGTGAGCTTGTGGAGAGTGGACCAGGCCTTTTTGCTGTTATGTGTCATGTTGATATTTGCAACAGTGTCTTCCCACTTTGCCCTACGAGACTTGGCAAGTTCATCCATCAGTTTTGTTCCTGTAAGTATGGTTTCTTCAGAGAAGGGGTCGTTCGTGAACTGAGCTTCGTAGGTCCGCAGCAGCTTTGACGTCTCTGGATTAAGGCCCGGGATGTGGTTTGAGCGGCAGCCTCTAGGTATCGTCCGGCGTGACACGGTTCTCACAATCTCGATGAAAGAGTCGTAATTGGAGGCCACGGGTTGCAAAGACTGCAACTTCTCATCAATGCCATCGGAATATTCAACCCACCGAGCTTTCGCGAAATTGAAACGTCGCCGGAAGGGGACTAGGATTGGTTGCACAACAGCCTGCACCCGGCACATTATAGGTCTGTGTTGTGTCCTAGGAATGGGCGTGCAGACGACCTTAGAGCACTGGGAGCTGACATTTTCGCTTACAAAAATAAGGTCGGGGTTATAGCTGCGCCGCCATCGACCGCTATTGAAGGACCCCGGCAGCTTGGGGTTGTGTAGGAGAGTGAGTCCGTTGGCCTCTGCCCAGGTTTCAACCGCCTCACCGTCGCAGTTCGTTTCACGGTAGCCCCACGTGGTGTTGTGGCTGTTAAAGTCGCCTACTACTATTTTGGTGCGGCCGTCGGTCGCGTCACCTGGAACCCAGGGCTGGAATGGTTGTGCGGGCGGTTTGTACACGGATGTTATTGTGCATGTGCCAATGTCCACAGTTATGAGCTCCATTGTGTTTCGGTATTCGGAAGAAGAACACGATATAAGTAGATCCGGCTTGGCAAAGATGGCGCTGCCGTGCTTTGGGTGTGGTATTTCTGCTATCAAAGTCAATCCATGTATCTGCGGCCGGGTTTGGCCGGCGTCACGATGGGTTTCTTGGACGCATAAAATGTGGCATTGCGTCTCGCGGCACAGTTCCGAAAGGATTTGCGCTTTGTCCTGTGAGAAGCCCTCTATGTTCACAGAGATGACTGTCACAGCTGGCTCTGAGAAGTGCCGTTGGTGATCGCATGTATTACTTGGTGGAACCATCGTGTTGAAAGGATTAGCCGTTTGATACTAGTACCGAACGTTGCCCAGGGTGCGCCAGACGCTGTGGTGATCGTGTTCACGTTGAAAAGCTTCGAAATGCGTCGTGCGGGGATCCAGAGTAGTAATCGATTTGTACATCACCTATAGGGCACTAAGAAAAATTTGTACTTAAAGCCCTTAACTTTCGGGTGTCCACAGGATAGACGCATAACGCTAACTCATACTAAAAAATCTGTATGACCCATTTAGCAGAGGACAAATTCACTTCTTTAGGTTTCGCATTGCGCAGACGTTTTTTTTTAATTCGTTTTAAAAATACCTCTAATTAAAATAATGTACGAGTACATCCTAAACTTAATATTATAAATGCGAAAGTTACCCTATCTGTTTGTTTGTCTGTTACCTTTTCACACTTTAACCGCCGAATCGATTTGGATGAAATTTGTCATAAAGAGAGTTCGAGACCCTAGGAATGTCATATATACTTTTATCCCGGAAAATACCCTTATCCGCGATAAACATACTTAAGGCGGACGAAGTTACGGACAGAAGCTGGTAAATTTATTTATACACTAGAAGGGCACCTTCTATATAGTGTATAATTGAATCCCAAAACTTTTTCAGCCGAGGAGAAAAAATTATAACCCTTTTTTAAGGTAGTCGAGTAAAAGGTATCCTATAACCATCTGTGGATACGAGGGTACCCGTGTACCAAAAATAGTAGACATCCGTTGATGAATTGATTAGGCGGGAGAAAAGCAGTGTAGATTATGTAGATTACAAATATATGTAGATTGCTCATCAAGTAGGCGTTTTATTTATTTGTCATTCTGTGTTATTGACCACCACTCGAGATAGCATACCGTAGAAATAACAACAGGATGAGATATCAGCGCGTGATATGGTATGTGGGTCAGTATGGCGTGTAATTCTACAAATAAGATTATATTAATCGGTAATCGCTTAATTGCATATAGTCTATACTATTATAAAGTTCTTTAATAATCTATTCTATTATAAAGTTGTAAAAATGAAATGTCAGTATATTAAAGATATTTTCAAATAAATTGATAGTTTAAAAAACACTAGAAAAACACGCTTTACAAGACTTTTCTACCAAATTCAAACACAGCTATGATACGATGTTCCATCATGAAGTTCCAGTTCATATCTTCCGGCTCCATCATCAGATCAGTTCGACAGTACCATATTATTGTATTGTCATCAGAACTACATCTAGCTGCCAATTTTCATGACGCTACGATCCGTGGAAGATGGTTAAATTAGTTACCTTATAGATTCCATTACATAGTTAGTTACGATCGACCTAATAAAAGCGTGTTAAAATATGATTGTACCTAACGGACTATTTGGCGGTCACTAAATCGTCTTTTTTTAATGTTTGTATATGTCATTGTGGCTTCATCACGCCAAGTCGGCTAAACAGATTTCAACTGTTTGTGGTACACGGGTAGCTGGGTATCCACAGATGGTTATAGGATACCTTGTATCCGACTACGCTGAAGAAAAAAATAGGAGTAATGATTTTTTTTCACCTCCGCGAACGAAATACACATACAAAAAGGCAACCATGCAAAATTAAAAAAGGGACTTTCGAATTATTTATCAAAAATTGTCCGTTTCACTTATTTTTTGCAAATATCTTCAATGTTCAGATATTTAATCTTTAAAAGTCTATAATATTTTAGACTAGAAGGTGCCTGGAACTTCGTTCGCTGAAAAGTCATAAGAAACCATCTTTTTTATCTTTATTTAAATAAAAAAAGAGGCCTTGATCGCTGAGCGACCACGTCAGCCTCATGACCCTCGCTAAACCATGGTATTTTAGTTACTTCTCCGTAATCAGGTAAACAAATATCTTCAATGTACAGACATTTAATGTTTAAAAGTCTATAATAATTTAGACTGGAAGGTGCCTGGAACTTCATTCGCGGAAAAGTCATAAGAAACCATCTTTTTTATCTTCATTGAAATAAAACAATGAGGCCTTGATCGCTGAGTGACCACGTCAGCCTCATGGCCCATTTTAGAGGTGCTTTTTCGTAATCAGGTACAAAGTATTCTATAATCATCTGTGGATTAGATACCTAGGTACCAAAAAAGTTGAAAAGCTCAGGGGACACTCGACCCTGACCAGTGGCGTAGCTATCGAAGACCTAGACGATGCCGTGCACCAAGGCCCCCAATATGTTGGCCTGGGCAACCTTAGTCCCTGACTAACACAACTTCGAACTGACAAAGAACCTCAATCTTTTCTTTCGCACCTGGGCCCTTCCTTGGTTACATACTCCACTGCTCCTTACCCGCAGGGATAAGAAACAGATGGACCCTGCATAAGATCCTACCACCATAAAATTTTGCTTGCGTTTTTTATATTCTGCGTCGCCCTCCTCAAAATGAGGGCGCACGCTCGACTCGCCGTTACGGGTTGCAACCCAGCTATAGCCCTTTTGTTTTATGTGTCTCTTTGGTCCGACCATTTTTGAGGTGTTGAATTTGCGCCTTATAACAATAATAGGCACAGGCCAGCCGCAGCCCAAGATGCCGCAAAGCAGCATGGCCCCCCCTGCACCCTGGCTAGCTTGGTATATGAGAAGTTTGAGAAGACAGGGTTAGTTAGTATATTCTGCGGAAATGAAATTAGTTTTATTCAATTGTCTAGATAATCTACTGACGCCTACGTCCATGCTGCCATCACGTGCATGCGAGGAGAGAGTACTCAGAAACTAATTGGAGAAATCTGTCCGAAGCAGCTTATAACAATTATTTATATTAGGTATCGTGTGATCATTTTTGTTTATTGTACAGCACCGGGGTAGAAAGCGTTAAAACGCCTAATTTATAGGATTCAGGGTTCCCAGTACCAAGGCACAGGATAATGAGAGCAGTTAGAATTAGAAAAAAGTGTGCGGCTGATTAATTTTCTCGTGTTTTGAAATTTAAGGTAATTCCTGCTGAAAATCATGAATGGTATTGATTACCGACCAGAGGCGTGGTGTCAGGAAAATTACAAGGGAAACCAAAGCGTATTCATTTACTCATATTTAAAGAAAAAGAGGACCTTTTCCTTTAAACCTTTTGGGCAACCCGGTGGGAATCGGCTTATATGGACGCCACGCTACTGTACCTACACTAAGAAAGAAAATGTCCTCAAATTGTTTTCATTCCACGGCCATTATTACCATGTACACTTCTATGAAAATAATGGAATGGAAAACTGGTAATTTATATATATTTTTTTAATGTCACAAATCGCTAATCTAGATCATGACTGTGTAGGTCAAGACTAAAGTTGAATACTCTAGATAACAAATAAACAAGACCCCGACCCAGGTTAGACATAGAAATTCCAAATACTAATGTATTCTGAAATTTTCTGATATGTTAATTTGCGGGCCTAAATATCCTGTTAGTCGAAAGGTCAATGTTTTATCAATCTTTCATTATTTTCCATCGTTTTAATCGGGTTTACTATGCAGCCTGTTACTGCGGATTTAGAATTTACCACGTCGCATTAGAACAGACTCATAAAATATTTGGTAGAATAAGATATAATATTTGTTGAAATTAGTAACGTTTATCTAGTAGTGGCAACCCTGGTAACCACCGAACGCCATATTTCACGACCGGCTTGTTAGGAAAGTGCAGTTTCGCGATGATACTGCTGGTCGCTGAAAAAACGAACATCTACATTGTTTCCACTGAAACGGAGCTGAAATAGAAAAGTAATACGGAGTTAACGATACCGCTAAATCACCTCTCACGCACACATACATGATATACGAGTACGTAGCCATAGTGATGAGTACGCCTTAATATTCGCCTGAATGCGTTCATCTTATGAAAAACAGAGCTGTATAACTCTTACTCAATTTGTAGGGTTCCGTGTTCCATATCAAAAAGGACCATAACGACACGTTTGGCTCAGTGGGTCGTACAAAGGCCTACGAAGCTGGCGGTCCTGGGTTCGAATCCCGGCCAGGGCAAGTGTTTGTGTGATAAGCCCGAATGTTTGTTCCTGGGTCTTGGATGTTTTCTATGTAGTTCAGTAGTATAATTTATCTTATTTAGTTATCTATGCTATTATAAAGTTGTAAAAATAAAATGTCTGTACATTGAAGATATTTTAGAAAAAAACTATTGTAATTAACGGACTATTTAGAGGACACTGAATGTAAAAATATATTTTTTGGATTTTTTGAATGTTTGTATGTGTCGTTGTGGCTTCATCACGTCGGCTAACCACTAAACGGATGTCAAATATTTTTGGTACACGGGTAGCTGGGTATCTCCAGATGGTTATAGGATATTTTTTATTCGACTACACTGTCGTAAAAAAGAGGTTAATGACTTTGTCTCCCCCGAACGGTTTTTCCTTGGAGGTTACAGTATGGGGTTCTTCAAGAGGAGAGTGAATAGGTTTTTTAAAGGGTCGGAAACACGCATATAGCCCCTGGCGTTGTAAGCGCATATAGACTGCGGTGACTGCTTAATATTAGGCAGGTCGTACGCTTGTTTGCCACCTTATTATTACTATTATATTAAGCCCGCGCTGACCCACTGCTGAGCAAAATCCCTCTTCAACTTTTTCACTCATCCCAGTTTAAAGCTACCTCTGGCTAGTCCTCCAAAAAAGGTCTAAGTCGTCCCGCCTTCGCTGTCGTGGTCTGCCGCGTCTCTCCTCCGTTTTGAGTTTCCACTCTGGGGTTATCTTGGCTCACAACTCATTGAGGTAAAATGGAGAACTTGTTGAACATGCGGCAGATATGTCCAGCCCAGTCCCAAAATACAAAGATCTTGTAACAATTAGTGAAAAAATTTAAAGACAAGCTGACTGGGCTCTGTAGCTCAATTGGCAAGGCACAAGGCACTGGTTCAAATCCGGTCGGAGTCTTGAAATTTTTTCATTATTTGAATCTTTGTATTTCAAGAATATAGATTCTTAGTGATGAAATTCACTTTAAAAATCACGAAGAATTTGGTGGTCAAAAGATTTTCGGAAAAAATGAATGTCACCACTTTAGTAGTTTGTCACCTTAGTAGTATAAAAAAAAACTTCTTGAAGTTATACTATTCTTTGCCAAAGTATTGTCAAATTGGCAAATTAATTTGCACCACACATTTACTTTCCCAAATTTGCATAAATTTGGGAAAGTAAACGACATCCAAACACACTCAGGCTAGCAAGCTGGGAAAAGATAACGATATGGTGAAATAAAATAAAATTATCACGGTGCACGATTATATGCTAATCAAATTTACATGATACTTTTGCTTGAAAGATACTTTTTATGTCAAATCATTATAAAAGTGTGTATGGTTCGTTTGGGTATCCTTTTTAATACCCGACAAAAGAATAGGGCTGCTATATATAAGTTTAAGGTGTATCTGTGTGTCTGTGAATCATGTGTAGGTATCTAAAGCACATAAAGCGATTATGATTTCGGTATATTTGTTTTAAAGGGTTCAAGGAAATCGGTTTATCATTATGCAAATTAATAGTTCTTTTTTTGTAAATATTGTTTGTGTAATTCTTGTTTTTATCCACCAAAATATTTATTATTTATTACTAAAATATTTTCTCAAATAGAGGCAATTTGAGAAAATATTTTAGTAATAAATAATAAATATTTTGGTGGATCGAAACAAGAATTCCAGAAACAATTTTCTCAACTATGCCATTTTCGAACTCACGCTTCTCTTCGAAAACGTAAATCTTCCCCGATTTTTACCCATTTGCGTCAGAAGAAGGGTTATGTATTTTGAGAGTATGTTTTGCATGTATGCGTCTTTGTGCTCACATGACTAATATCTGCCATTACAAATCCTAACGGCCCTAGAAATAAAGTTGTGTCAGATAATTATGCGCGCTTTTTTGTGCCAGATATTAATGCTCGTGACTGTACAAGGATAGCTGGAATTCCGAGAATGGCTAGACGATACTCTTTACTAGACTACGCTTAAGGGGATGCATCGAAAATTTAAGCTATTTTGTAGCGCATTTTTTGTCAAATCTAGTATATGAATCAGGCTGGGTTTCAGATATGTGTTTCATGACTATATAAAATATTCAGTGATTAACGCGGAAACATGTTTAATGAAAATTTCCTCGATAGAAAAGTTACCCGAAAACGCGTCTTCATTTCCCGTTTTTTGCCTAGTTTGTACAAACGACAAATTAATAAACGGCTAAATTATGTTAAAATGTCATTCTTCCCTTTATCTTTAAAGTGATTAACATAAATGTTAACAAAACAGAATAATATCTTCGATTTCATGGTACTCTTATATCTGGCGCTTACGCCAAAAATCCCCAAGCATGTAGCTTTCTCTTTTTTTGATGCGCGCGAGCAATAAATGCGTCTCTTATTACAAATCACGCTTATTGGCTGGCTCCGCGTTTGGGGCGTGATTTACGAATGACGTAGTAGCCCCTTAAAGAAAAGAGAGTTTTCTACTTTTTTTAGAGAGTTTACCAACGCGAATGGGACCCTCCTTGTCTTGGTATCAGTGGCGTAGCTACCTAAGAGCTAGAAGCTCAGATGGCCCTCGGGCCCTGGTCAGTGGCGTAGCTACCGATGGGATAGGCCGGGCACCGGGGCTCCGATATTTTAGGGGCTCTTGGTCCTTTATTAACAGAACCTCGAACTTACATGGGGCCGCAATCTTCTCATTTGCGCCAGGGCCCTTGGTTAGCTAGCTAAGCCACTGCTGGGTATAAGAAAACCGGCCAAGAGTATGTCGGACCACGCTCAGAGTAGGGTTCCGCAGCCGATACTACATAAAAATGCAGTACAGATGAAAAAAGAAACCGCTATGAAAAAGTGCACCAGCAAAAATGCGTATCTTCATAGCACTTAGGTCCGTCTGTCGACAAGCGCAGTTTTTCGCCAATAACTCAAAAACGATATATTCGATCATGAGGAAAATAATGTATGTTTAAAGTATTTTTGCTAAGCATTACCATTAAACTGCGAACATATGTGTGCAGTGCAACTCGTTAATATTTGCTGAAAAAGAAATCGGCTTCGGTGAGATGTATGGAGTGTCCTCCCTAGAAACTTTTGTTTTTATTATTTAACTACCAAATTAAGTAGCGGCTTATACAATAACCTATACTCTAAATTTCATCAATATACATTTAGTTTTTGAGTAAAATATATATGAGGGACGAACGGACGTGACTAAACTATGAGGGTTCCGCTTTTGGCATTTTGGCTACGGACCCTTAAGGGGGACTCTTAAGGGCAAGCTCAGCCGAATTTCACCTTCCCATACAAATGGAGTTTCGTTCTCATTTTAAAACTACGTGTTGGATTGTAATGAAACTTTTCATATATAATGACATGAGGTATATCTATGCCTGTAATTAGTTTACATGGCTCCAGTTTATAAAACAAACGAAATACTGCAATAACAAGTTTTGTATGAAAAACTTAAATTCGTTGTATTTTTTTAGTATGGTATTTGAAGCTTCATAAACTAATTACAGGCCTGGATATACCTTAACTTATTTTAAGTACAAAGTTTCAAAGCGAACTAGCAAGTCGTTTTAAAATGAGAGCGAAACTACGTTCGTATGGAGAACTGAGCTTACCGGGGACTCTTAAAAAGATACAGTTATTTCAGAGGCAATTTTGCCTATTCAAATAGAACAACGTCGTCTTTATATACGGCATTGTTCGAAGCTGTTTCCTATTTATATGCCAAAAAAACCGAAAAACACTAACTGCACTGAACCTTGCCGAACGATTAGCATCGGACTGTACGTACAACGACCTGTCACCCCGCCGTTCACACGACTCTCGTCCTTATTGTTTAACAATGTGAAGAACATTAGGGTCACTATCGTGGCAAATGTCAAGGCTTGGGGAAAATTACAGTCTTCAATATCGAGCTTACTGTTTTAGTTGCTGATTGTTTGGTTTCGGCGAAAATGGACGGGTTGAGTTTGTGATAAAAAGCATAGCGACGGCAAAAAGCAGAAACGTCGTAACCGCCAACTGAATCCATTGGCGGTTACTCCGTTTTTGCTTTTTGCCGTCGATAGTAAGATTATTACATAAGCGACAAAAAATTTGCCTTAATCGATTTATTTGACACTTGAAGATGTTTGAAAACAAGTAATAAGTGACCCAATAAAAAAACTCCGATACCTACCAGCCATTTAGACAATGTTGATATATTCAAACAGTTACAGTGATTTTATTGATACATAGCTAAATCAAAATCGATCCATCCGTTGAAAAAAATGCGATGACACAGATACACAGGTCAAACTTATGACACCTCTCGTTTCTGTCGGATGTAATGCCGAAAGTTGTAAGTATAACAAATTGGCAAATGAATTTAAAAACATGAGTCTGACAAGTATTAATAAGAATCTCGAAAAATAAACAAAAAAACAATTGTATCGACTATCAAAAAAAAAAATTTCTTCGTGCATTGACTTTCTTAAGCTCTTTCAGGGCCTTAAATGCCAAAAATAACAAAAGAAATGACGCAAAATACGTAGATACGTTTTCGGTGAACAGCCAAACGTTTGTGGGTGGCGGAGAATCAGTGTTGCCACGTAAAAATTTTAATCATGCAAAGTTCTTTTCGAAACCATCGAAATAAAGCAAAAGTGTCACTTTCAAAACCTGGCTATTTCCTGCCACTTCTCCCCTACAAGAACGTCGCGACGATTATGTGTCATGTACAAAATCATCATTTCATTCATAACCATATTGATCTTCGTCGCGTAGTGAAAACAAAACATCTTTTCTTGTAGTCCAGCAAAAACATCTCCACGGAAATTTGATATTATTTACTAAAACATTTCATTATATTTAAAATATAATGAATGGTATTATACGATTACGATTTATAAAACATATCTTCGTCATTCATTTGAAATGACTTTCCGTCAGTGGAAGTTGGAACCGGTACAGTTTGGAACAGTTCAACTCCATGGCAACTGCGACTGAGTAAAAAAAATTATATGAAACCAAGTCAAATTCAGCTAAAAAAATGTAGTTTAGTCGATTTTTTAGTGGAGGCTCTTAGAGCCTATTTTGAGCCGAACCTTGCACATTTTCAACCATGGCAGCCACTTCGCCCAGGGGTACCTACAGGTAATCTGAGTTGATTCTGACCAGGAGCCAAGAGCAGCCATCGTGCAGGGGGGCGGGGGAGGGGGGAGAAATGTGGCTCCGCCGCGCTCCACTCTAAGCTCAATATCTTCAGAAATAAAGTAACTGTATCGTGTTTGGTATCATTTTTTAGATAATTTAAGGATGCCGAATTCATTTTTGATATGATAATTATACCTTTTCATATTAAAAAAGCGAAATTTTTGAAAAAATATGAAAATATGGTTTCTATTTTTTTTTCAAAAACCTTGTATAATACAAAAACTGCCAGTTTAAACTCTATGAAAAAAATATGAGTAGATAGCCCGTTTATTCCGAATTATAAAAATATACATTTTAGTGGTATTATTGTCTACTAAATACTTTAAAAAATATATTTATTACTGCGCGGCAAACAGGTTCGCTAAAGGCACTTTTCGTTCTGAGCTTGTTATTTGCACAACATAGGCAAATCCATCAACTTATATCTAATTATAAGAAAATTTTAAGATGCTCGCTTTATATCTGCTAAATAAATACAACCCTTTCATTGAAAAAAAAAATATTTTGAAAAAATAAATAAATCCCATCTATATTTTTTGACTAAATCATAATGAAGATTTTGACTAAATCAGAATGATACATAACGGTCTATACACTTGAACAAAAATACTATCAAATAGCCTACTCATTCAGAAATTTTAATATATATACTTTAATGGTATTATTGTCTACCAAAAACGTATAAGTAAATATTTATTGCCGCGCGACAAACATGTGCAGGAGTACTTTGCGCTCTGAGCTTGATAATTGCTTACATTGAAAAAATGACTACTGGTAGAAAGGGTAAAAAGGATTTCTTTAAATAAATACGTCATTTTGGCCAAAAAATATCAGCAATTAATTAAACATACAAATTAGTAATGTAGGTACTACATACTTTATAAAAAAAATGAAATTGGTTTATTAAAGAAATGAGAAGAAGCACCTAACTAAAAATGTCAAATTATAAAGAACCTTTTTATTTTATTGCATTTACAATCTCAGCTACCGCCTGCGCAGCCACAGAGTTCCGTGCATTTTTATTTTCGTTATCTCCTACGGCCCAAAGTAATTTATGCATTTTTGAATTTCTAATTTTCCGGAATTTGATGAAAGTTGAATACTCCAATTTAATTTTTACTAGTATTAGTACATTAGCCCTGAGGAGGTCAGTTGCACCTTCCTGCACAGCTCTGCTTACATCTGCATTTAATTTATTCCAAACAAGCTGTTGCTGCAGCCGGCAAAGTTGTCCAAATGGGCTCCCAGGAGCCACTTGCCCTAATCCAACCCCAGTCAGCAGGACTTGGTAATTCTTGCGTGGTTGTCAAAATTTGGCCCCATACATGACCAAACTGTTACACTGCCCATTTTAAGTGTTGAAATGATGCATCTTTAGTTGGGGGCATATTCTCCAACTGCCCATCTTTTTTTGTAAAAGAGAAACTTTCTGCAATCATTTACGGATTCAGACGTCCCAGACCTAAAATCGTAAAGTGAAAATTTTATTAAGTATCTACATAAATAAAAATGAAACTTGCAACTATAAAATCAGAGACTATTCTTCATAATTTAGACTTAATTGTCGTACATAAAGACTGGAAAGGTTTCTAAAACGGACAGTGCTCTCTCTAGATCGCCTTGTAAGCCATATTGTAGTCCTGCTGTCGCATCTGGGTACTCCAAGCATAGAAGGCGCTCTCTTTTTTTATTTTTCCTCTGAAAAGCGAAACAGTGTCACACTCAGTAAATGCATGAAACAGAGGCAGTATTTGCGCCCTTCGTGGCCCTGAAAATGAATTAGAAAAGCACACGGTAACCATGGCTATTCTCTATACGATACAACTTTTATACGCTTACCCAATGCATTAGCAATAGCATGACATGAAAGGAACTGGTGATTTTTCCAGTTCGAACACGTGCTGTACTCACGAAAATACTAAAATAATAATACGGATGTTGTCGTGCTTGCCGTAGCATGTGTGTCACAATTAAAAAAATTAAAAAAAAATATATATATATTTATTGTTTAACTTTGGATGACACAAAACTGGCTCAAATCCTCCTTTTAAGCTTAACGCTTGCCACAATTAGCCGAATTATGCATTGGGTAAGCGCATAAAAGTTGTATCGTATAGAGTATAGCCATGGTTACCGTGTGCTTTTCTAATTTGTTTTCAGGGCCACAAAGGGCGCAAGTACTGCCTCTGCTTCATGCATTTACTGAGTGTGACACTGTTTCGCTTTTCAGAGGAAAAATAAAAAAAGAGAGCGCCTTCTATGCTTGGAGTACCCAGATGCGACAGCAGGACTATGATATGGCTTACAAGGCGATCTAGAGAGAGCACTGTCCGTTTTAGAAACCTTTACAGTCTTTATGTACGACAAGTTTTTAAGTCTAAATTATGAGGAATAGTTTCTGACTTTATAGTATCAAGTTCCATTTGTCGACGACGATTTTAGATCTGGGACGTGTGAAGTGAAAGTTTCTCTTTTACAAAAAAAGATAGGCAATTGGAGAATTTGCCCCCCACTAAAGACTCATCACTTCAACACTTAAAACGGGCAGTGTAATAACAGGGTGGTCATGTATGGGTCTAAATTTTATCATCCACGCAAGAAATGGCAAGTCCTGCTGAGGGGGGTTGGATTAGGGCAAGTAGCTCCTGGGAGCCCTTTTGGACAACTTTGCCGGCTGCAGAAACAGCTTGTTTGGAATTAATTAAATGCAGATGTAAGCAGAAAGGTGAGACTGCTTAAAACGCAAATAAAAATGAACTCTGTGGCTGCGGAGCCGATAGCTGATATTGTAAATGCAATAAAATAAATATGTTCTTTTTAATTTGACATTTTTAGTTAGGTGCTTCTTCTCATTTCTTTAGTAAACCAATTTCATTTTTTTTATAAAGTTTGTAGTACCTACATTACTAATTTGTATGTTTATTTAATTGCTGATATTTTTTGGCCAAATTGACGTATTTATTTAAAGAAATCCTTTTTACCCTTTCTACCAGTAGTCATTTCATTTTCAATGTAAGCAATTATCAAGCTCAGAGCGCAAAGTACTCCTGCACATGTTTGTCGCGCGGCAACAAATATTTATTTATAAGTTTTTGGTAGACAATAATACCATTAAAGTATATATATTTAAATTTATGAATGAGTAGGCTATATGATAGTAATTTTCTTCAAGTGTATAGACCGTTATGTATTGTATTTCATTATGATTTAGTCAAAAAATATACATGGGATTTATTTATTTTTTCAAAATCTTTTGTTTTCTATGAAACGGTTGTTTTTATTTAGCAGATGTAAAGCCAGCATCTTACAATTTTCTTATAATTAGATATAAGTCGATGTATTTGCCTATGTCATGCAAATAACAAGCTCAGAACGAAAAGTGCTTTTAGTGAACCTGTTTGCCGCGTAGTAATAAATATATTTTTTAAAGTATTTAGTAGACAATAATACCATTAAAATGTATATTTTTATAATTCTAAATAAACGGGCTATCTACTCATATTTTTTTCATAGAGTTTAAACTGGCAGTTTTTGTATTATACAAGGTTTTTGAAAAAAAAATGGATTTAAACCATATTTTCATATTTTTTCATAAATCTCGCTTGATTTAATATGAAAAGGTATAATTATCATATCAAAAATGAATTCGGCATCCTTAAATTATCTGAAAATGATACCAAACACGATACAGTTACTTTATTTCTGAAGATATTGAGCTTAGAGTGGAGCGCGGCGGAGCCACATTTCTCCCCCCTCCCCCGCCCCCCTGCACGATGGCTGCTCTTGGCTCCAGGTCAAAATCAATTCAGTTTACCTATAGGTAACCCTGGGCGAAGTGGCTTCCTTGGTTGAAAAAGTGCAAGGTCCAACCTCTAAGCGACTCCTCTATTTCGCTTTTCGCTTTGTCGGACACGCCCACCGAGGGTTCTGTACAAAATATACGCTACAAACGGCCGTATCTATGAAAATTCAGTGTTAGCGGAGCCCTACCCCTGAGCAAAATGTACGCGGTGTTCGATCATTTTATATTGGTTACTGACATAGACAGACAGACATAAGATTATACTGTTTTTAGTACTTGTTGCTATAGCGGCAACAGAAATACATCATCTTTGAAAATTTCAACTGTCTAGCTATCACGGTTCATGAGATACAGCCTGGTGACAGACGGACAGACAGACCGACGGACAGTGGAGTCTTAGTAGGTAATAGGGTCCCGTTTAACCCTTTGGGTACGGAATCCTAAAAACCTGGTGGCAATGCACGTTTTTAGGGTTCTCATACAAAATGCATTCAAATTTAAAAATTAAGAATTGTTTGTGTCAGAATCTCAGAATACAGTTTTATACATGGTCTTAATGTATAATATAGAAGTCCTCGTATTCAGCATGATCGCATGCGTACAAAGATTTTGTATAACTAGGCTAATAACATTTCAATTTGGTTTCATTAATTAATTATTATAATAATTAATTAATGAAACCGCACATGTCAAACATTTTTATAATTTAAATAATCCTTTACAGTATAATAAAAGCATTTGTCCAGTAATCATTCCGTCAATTTTCGTTTAAATATTGGTCTCAATCAAAATCCCAAATCTTAATTCATGTGGTAAATGATTATAAATGGTTATACTCATATTAGCCATATTTCTTTTGCATGCATCATATTTTACATGCATCTTTGTTACATTGGAATGCAGTCCATCTGTTTAAGTTGTTGCAGTGGAATCTTTAAAAACAAACCTGACAAATATCCAAACAAAAGTGCGATTTGAAATATTTACTCAATTGTCGCACGCGCAAACATCCGACGAGCGATCAATAGACGGATGTTGCATTTATGCATCTTAGTTTGCATAACTTGGAAATGACGCGTGCTGGATTGTCCAGGAATTGATGTTCTTCGGACTGTTCTTTGTTTTTAAGTAAACCAATCAATTTGTTTATTTTCAGGCAACAGCTCTAAAATATTAAAGCTTATCTATACTATTGTAAAGTTGTAAAAGCGAAATGTCTGTACATTGAAGATATTTAAACAAAACTATTGTAACGGACTACTTGGAGGTCACTGAAGCTTAATATTTATTTTCGATTTTTTATGTTTGTAGGTACGTGTCGTTGTGGCTTCATCACGCCAAATCGGCTAAACGGATTTCAACTATTTTTCGTACATGGGTAGCTAGGTATCTCCAGATGGTTATAGGATTCTTTTACCCGACTATGCTAAAGAAAAAAGAGGGTATTGATTTTTTCCTCCTGCACGGATGAAGTTGCAGGCACCTTCTAGTATAAAATATAGGTATAAAGAAGGTGCAAACTTCATCCGCTTCGTTCGCGCAGGAGAAAAAGTCATAACCCATATGTTGTTCTTCATTGTAGTAGGGTAAAACGACGATTATTTAACATGACTTTAGACACGGGTTTTACTCCCTACCAATGGTCGAAGTCACAAAAAATGATACTTCTTTATAAATCCAATCCAATATTTTTTATTAATCTACATGATGGACTAATGATTAATTTAGTCACTATCCCTAATATCTCTTGCATGTTTTTGAAGATGATTTCGTGATTGATTTCGCGTTATATGTCCAAAATAATATTATAAAAATAAGTGTACACTTGGTCGCTGTTGTTCGCGGTCCTCGACATCAGTTCTCTCTCGTTTTTGCGCGTCTCTAGGATTTGGCATAGCGAATCGAGGATCACGGTGAATCTACGTGCGGGGTAAGGTAGCTGATTTTTAAGTGATATTGTGACTAATTTCAATAATTTTGACTAGTCTAGTACTAGTCCCACCGCCGGCGAGAAAGCGAGCAACTATCGACTCTATTCTCGCCCAACTCGCTCAAGAAACGTACAATACTTAGATGTAGACTTCATGCTAATCGCTTCCTCCCCCTTTTGGTGGGACCAGTGCCTTAGATGCCTATAATGATATATTGTGACATAAGGTGGGTAAACTTTTTCTTATTATCATGGCCCGTAACTCAGAAGACAATAGTGACAGAGTGATAATCTAGGCTATTGACACATTGACGAGGTGGGTCTTGAAAAATCGGCCTACATTGGCTAGAATAAATAGGGACAATTACACAAATCGGCTTAGTCTTAAACTAAGTAAAGCTTGTACTAAGGGCACCAGGTGACGATATATATATGGATTAACAGAACACTTAAATAGATAAAAATCATCCAAGATCCAGGAACAAACATTCGTGTTCATCACAATAAGCCTTTCCCGATTCGAACTCGCTTCTTACATATAGTTGCCGTTGTGCAACCAATTTAGCCAAACGTGTCCCCTGCACCAAGTTCATGTAGGTTGGACACTACTGATTGGTAAGGAATGACATTTGGCATTAAGGCTGCCTGCTCATGCCTTTATTTTGCTATTCCCATGATCACTCCTTCAAAAGTGAAGTTTGTATTAGGTTAGGTAGGGCCTGGAAACATCACACGACGTGCCACCGTAAGCATGAAATTCGTAATGTGCTCATCAGGGCTTTGAACAATACCTTAAGTTAAGTCATTTAACGTACAGCAATAACTGCTGTAAATAAATTGAATTGATGTGGCGCTCTTGAATTGGTAATTGAATGCACAGATAAAGGGATTCACAGTAATCAACCATTTACAAACATGTTGATTCTTTCATTATGTCTGCGGTATAAACAACGCGACCTGATCAGACGTTGTACCGTTACTCCACTCCACACGTCTGATTTGTTTTTAATGATATCACTAATGTGATGGCGGATATCAGAAATCTGTTGCTATATCATTAAGTTTCCATTTCCAATACAAATAAGTTTAAATAGTACAATCTACTGAAAATCAGCGTCACAGCTTCTCGTGGTAAAATGCGAGTTTCAGCGCCGTCTCTTGTTTACCAGTTTTATCTAGTACACTGTGTTGGGGTTTTACCGTTAAATATATGAATGTTTCCTTTCTGTCTTTCCTTCAAACTATCATTATAATCCCGAAACTAAATAAAAGCTCGCTAAACATTAAGCCCAACTTATACTGCGTCAGTGACTTATTATATATTTGCTGACCGAGAGTAGTTAGATCGATCGGTATAGCTGCAAAATAACCTTTTTGCATGTACTAGTGGACATAATTAATACGGAAATTATTTACAGACATGTTACTATTACACAAAAGCAGGGTCTTTTTCAATTATTTTTACCTGAACCAATCACATTAAGTTATCTATATTTATGTAATTTGACTCTTTAGCTCACCATTGTTGAATTAATGTTATCCTTTCTTGCACGCCTGATTGGTCCGGGAGACAATTTTTTCCTGAGCTGAAAAGACGTCAAGTTATCCATTAAATTCAATGTTTTAAGCGGGATGATTCAGACGGAAAAACACAGTTTCACCTGCTTCTAATGGAGTTATCTAATGAGCAACAGATGACCGAATGATTGCTATATCTGTTAGCTGATTAATCTTGAAGGCATTGAACTGCTGTGGTTTAGTCGGAACGTTAGACAGTCATTCATACTTAAGATTAACTTCGGTTTTTTTTGGAAAGTCAGCGCCTATTCAAATCGCTTTAAACCAATACAAAAGTTGATAGGAGAGCTGTTACAGCAGAGGCGTGGCATCAGGCGTGGCAATTATAAGGGAAGCTGAAGCATATTCATTTAGTCTTATTTAAAGAAAATGTTGAACAAATGCAACATTTATTGTTGTTTGTGACCAGCGATATAAATAAAAAAACAAAAAACCGTTGACGGCTTCTGTGACATTGCATAGAATGCTCGTCCTCGCTGTTTTCTTTAGTTTTTATTTCCCAGTTCGGTCTCGCGTCTATTTTAATCTTTAAGGACATTTCTGACGGAAAGAACCTACTCGAAACAAAATAATATCGTGATAAGATGCAAATAAATCTCAGATATAGTGATTGTAAATATGTAGTTTCTGTGTAGTGGCGTAATATAATGATGTACACATAGATATTAGAAACCACAAGACTATGAATTTATCGTAAAATTAAATTATTTGCTATGAGATTATGAATGGCACCCTAGTATTTAAACGTGACGATAAAAGATGTTCCTATCATATGTGTGCGTAATGCAATGCTTGACTTTGTTTAGACAATCACTTCTAAAGTCACCTCTAGCATACGCAAGATGTTTTTGTGTAAAACCAAACGCTTATTTGAATGATGATAACTTGTTAAGTATACTGTATTGTTGCCGTTTCTATGATACCCTGGTTCATTTAAGAACCTGATGTTAATTATGCTCCTCGAGGTAGATTTTTAGGGTTCCGTACCCAAAGGGTATAACGGGACCCTATTACTAAGATTCCGCTGTCCATCCGTCCGTTTGTCTGTCTGTACGTCTGCCACCAGGCTGTATCTCATGAACCGTGATAGATAGACACTTGAAATTTTCACAGATTTAATTATTTCTGTTGCCGCTGTAACAACAAATACTAAAAACAGTATACTTTTTTTAAAACAGTATAATTTTATCTCTGTCTGTCACAGTAAACAATATAAAATGATCATTTGCTTAGGAGAGTAGTGCTCTGCTAACACTGGATTTTCATAGATACAGCCGTTTGTAGCGTATATTGTGTACGGAACACCCGGCGCGTAAGTCTGACTCGCACGTGGCCGATTTTAATTTTAATAAGGGCGAGAAATATAAATATTATATAGAAATATAAATATAAGTAGTACGTATAAATTTGCCTTCTGGTTTGGACGTATGTGTGTCTGTGGGCATATATGATCACATACCCAAGGAAGGGCTGTTTTTCTTGACTGACTCAAACTGACACCTAAGTCAAGTTTAGAGGGGTAACTTCGAATTTCGTATTGCATCGATTCACTCACTCAAATACAATTACTTCAAGAGTGACGGGGACGACACGATACGAACATTGGAATAACTCCTCAGGTTCCAAAGCCAAAATGGCGAAGACGGGACTCTTTCGTGTTTTGCTATGTGTTAAGAATAGGATGACTTTTCCCAATCTGTTAACCGACGTGAAAGAGGTTTATCAGCGAGTCTGCAGTCATACAGTTTATCGTCTCCAATATTCTTATCAGCAGAAAATTGACAGGCGTGGAATTTTTTTTCAGTGTCAGTGCTACTTATTCCATCAGATTGACTTTAATCAGTTTAAATATAACACAAATTTCGTCAGTCTGGTGTAACACTGAATAATAAAGGTTGAATGTAGTTATCTCATCTCTTCAACATAATATCTATCTGAAGTTCTGAAGTAGCGTAAATCACAAAAAATAGAATGCCTGCCAAAATTCATACGAGTGATGTCGAGATTATCGTGACGATGTCTTGTGACTATTGGAAAGATACGTGATAATTTGAATGGTACATGTTTTGGAGCCATATGGCTGTTGCAAATATGCAATCTTTTATAAACATGAACTATATACACTGTCAGTTCCTGCCTCGCGCGACTGAACTGTGGAATAATTAGTCGGCGTCAGTATTGCCGAACCGATGAGACCTTCAAGAAAAGAGCCTACTCCAACATGAAAGGCCTGTAACGCATGCTGGTGTGGTATCTACGAGTGACGATGATCGCTTACCATCAGGCGATCCATCTGCTCGTCTGTCCCCTATAATATAAAAAAAAATGGAGGACTTAGAACACGCGAAGTAACTAAGCACAACTGCACTCCTGACATTAGGTACTATTTTCCTTGTCCATTGGTAACCTCCTATGACTAAATTTTTTCCCCCATTTAACTTCATTAAACTCGAACGTTTCAGTTTTTGAAGTGAAAAAATATTTATTATTGATCTATTAGCACTATCTACAAATCCTACAATGCTTAATTTCTCGTCTGAATACATAAAAGACAAGCAATGCGTTTTGTCTCTAAAGTTGATTGCCATCTCGTGTTTTTTGTTGTGCAGTAGTTCATTAGTTCCATTGTGCATTTTTTTGCAAGAGACAAGAGACGGATTTAATGACATCACTTCGCGGGTAATTAATGACCTACCCAGTCCTATAAATTTAATTTCAACTAGATTAGGTATTTACTCGAAAATACTTAACTTCTTGATGTGTTATCTTAAGGTTCTTGATGTGAATCATTCTTTATTTTACGGAGCATATCAAATTGTTGATTCAAGTGCTTCATTTTTATTTTGCTTTGTGGCTGAGTTCTGTGTTCCCTCGTTCCTCAACATTTTATCTCACAGTTCTTCGCATTCGGATTTAAATTATATTTTGTGCATTGAAAGATCGTTTTTAGTATGATACGAATGGGTTATATATGTAGTTTAGGTGCTGGGTAAGTAGCACTGCTTATTGTATTTGGTGTAGTATGGAATTGTCTTAACTCATTCACACTATTGTGGTTGTCCAATGGTCGTGACATAGTGTTATAACCGGTCCGAGATACAAGTCGCAACATTTATGATTTAGCAACATTTGTATTTGAATGGAGTACCTACGTTCAACTAAACTCATGTTCCTACCTAGTTAATACCTAGCACTGAAGTTTGTTCACATATACATCTACGAGTATACTATTATAAAGTTGTAAAAATTAATTGTTTGTATGTGTCGTTGTAGCTTCATCACGCCAAAACAGCCAAACAGATTTCAACTATTTTTGGTACACTGGTAGTTGAGTATCTCTAAATGGTTATAGAATACTTTTTACCCGATAACGCTAACGAAAAAGCAGAGTTTATGACTTTTTCTCCTCCGTGAACGAAGTTTGCGGGCATCCTCTAGTTTACATTAAAGTTTCAAGACGATTAGGGTCTAGATACCAATTAACTACACATGAAATTAACAGTTTGTTATGAGCAAAACAACAACTGCATCGTTAATTATACAAAAGTCCAATGGCTTTACTCGTTGTTTGAGTCATAAAAAACTCAGGTTCGCTTCAAGGAAATAAAACTCTCAAACAGGTATCCATCTGTCAGCTTCTTTGTACCGATTTGGTGTGGGATTCGAAATCCAGAGACGGCAAAAAAAACGCACGTGAGGTCGTCACCGAGACCGAGGGGCGAGCCGCCGCGCGCCGAGCGAGAGGCGGCGGCGGAGCCCCGAGCCGTCAGTGCCGCGCCGACCGCCAACGACGCACGTTGCGTTACACCCGTCACTAAAGTTTTGCCGCGACAAAAACTTATCGAGTGCTTCCCAATAATCGAAAAACAAAAACCATACAAACGACCAGTTCTAACATATCGAAACGAAACCAATAGTGCTGTGAACAAGTGCGAGGCGACGTGGCGGAACGTATAAACAGTTCCGAATGGTCTCCAATTAGTTTAGGTAAAAGTGAGTGTGTGTGGACGTTTGATGGTTCAATCAGAACTAGATTATTAGCTTTTGTATGTACTGATAGTTCGTGCCAGCAGCTTCCACGGCGTTACGGATGTTGAAGCTGGTTAGTGTTTGCTTTTGTTTCTCGTTTCACCTCACCTGGTACCGTAGTGTGGTGTGGATATGTTGCCGCGGGCGTCGTCAATGAAATCTGTGACGTCTTAAACTGCTTTGGATGTGTCCTTTCCAATAATATGTCCAAAGGCACTAATGATTCTGAATACCTACTTGCGTACTCTCAGAATTTTAGAATTTGGAAGTGCTCTAAAAAGTAATGTCCTTAAAGTTGACTTCATCTAATTCATCGGTAGCATCTTGTTAAGTAGACTTGTTTGATAATTCCCTTCACTCAAACTCGTGCTCGAATGATCATAAATTAATAACATAACATAACACATCACATTACAGTGCCTAATGCTTATGTATTATTTTATCTTCCTTCGCTACTACATTAATCCTGTCGATATCTGCTCCGACGATAAGCGAGACTTGAGTTGAATCTACTCCGATAAACGTGTTTATACAACGTTCTGTGGATTCAAATCGCGGCTTTGGTTACCTGACCTTTTGTTTGTTTATCTCCACCTCGCTGCTTCCTGTTCCTTTGGCTTGTTGTTCCTGTCCTTTACGTTTTTATGTGTTCAATTCTTCTGATTTAAGTTTGTTTAATTCGTCATCTGCCTTATTTGTGAGTAATGCGTCATGCTCTTTATTGTGTGTATTCAAAGTATCAGAATGACCGGTGTGCGTCCTACAGCTGATGGCTGCAAGGGTAAAAATAGTAAAGCACCTGTTTGCATGGCATTATAATTTATAATAACAAGTGTGGTCTTTACTTTCTGTGTAAAGTAACGCCACCTGTTGTGTTAAAGGTTATACAGAAATAATTACAAAAATATATCGAATAATAATCGAGTTATATTTACATGTTACATGATTAAAATTGAATACTTTCCGTTTTTTTATGAATTCGAATCAAATTTGAAATACAAATCGGAAGTGAACGACTGAAGGACTTACTTGACCAGTCACTTACTTATACTTGTTTTGCCTAAAACTAGGCCCTCTAGACAAGAACGCAGATTGCACAGCAGAATCTCTTCGCCGCCGTCGGCGTTGGTAGGTATTTGCAGATTGCGTCAATTTCTCCGGGAACCTTCGCATTGGATGCTTTCCATTTCATTAATCAGATTATCATAAATTGGATTAAAGCGTAACTTCTTGTGTTTTCCTTTCTATGACTCAAGATGCCGAGTTTCTCAAGTTTACACATTTTTACTTTTGTTTCCACTGCGCTCTTGACTAGAATAATCGATCTATAAAAACCAAGCAAATTTATATAGTAAGCCATTGGTAACATGGTAGATAACATTTATTCGCCAACTTTTCTACGTAGAATTTTGATTTTAGACAATTTCGTTCTTGCATATTATCCTAATTCTACAAAAAATATCTATTGAGAAAGAACGCACTTTTCAGTTCGTAATAACAAATAGGTTTGCAAGAGATCAACAAAAACTTTGTTTGGTCAACAGAGGGCGAGCCATTAGGAATGCCCTTTGTGACCCTGTCTTTAGCAGCCATTTTGCTGTATTCTTACTGTTTGTGAAAGTGACAGTGATTTCTTGTCATTTTTAACCAATTTGAGTTAGCTAAAGGCTCATCATTATTCATATTTAGTATCTGGTGTGGATTCTCATCTTGATCATATTTGTATCTTTTGTTCAGTACATAATCAGCGGGGCTATGCTCATTGCGTTTATACTACGACAGATAAATGAAAAAGCAGTATGCAGCAGTGACAGATAATTTATCATTTATTTATGGCTTGATAAACGCGACTACCATGTCTAGGATTTCCCAAATTTCAAATGCATTACCAGCGTCAACGGTTTTCTCTAGTCGATAGACATCTTCAGCTACTTTCGACATGTATGCTTTTATCTCATCTCCGCAGATGATAGAAACCATTTCTTTGTGTAGACATTTATCATCGCATCTGCCCCACTCACCCAAATGCGGCGCGTGCGCCTGCACGGCGAGTGGATTAATGTATCGCCACATTAATTACTGGCTGGATATGCGGTTTCTCCGCCATATCGCACCTCGGCAGGGCTGATCATGATGTTATCTTATATACATGAACTTGCAACGAAAAATTTTAAATACCTATACACACATTCGGCAAAGTTCTATTTTTTATCTGGAAATTTGGTTGAAAGCATAGACCATTACAGCAAGAGGACTGTCAACCTCTATACTTTGGATCGTGCCCCGACCGCAATATCCAAGCAAAAACTTAATGGTGCTAAAAAGAAGGCGGCTTTTTGTACGGTGCTGCGATTTGTCAATAGTCCTCCCTGTTTTATATGTTATTGATTGAAAGAGAAGCAATTGCCGTTAGATAGTTTAAAAATCTAATCAAATTATCAGTCACGTTATGTGGAGTAATTTCGCCTCGTGTGTAAGATCTAATGTTGGTCCAGAGAATAGGTTTCGGACTTTAGTAATTCTCACATTTTTGGTTTTTACGAGACTATCGCTCGTTAGGGATATCGCCTGTCCTTTACGTCTGCTTGTAATGTAATCTTAATTATATCTATCTCTGTTTTGTATGTATTTCTTGCCAAGATGTTCAATAAAAAGTACTGAACAATTGTAATTATAATTATCAGCGTCTTTCTTCTATATCCCGTTTAACTTAACATCTTTATCGAATTTAGATTTTTCCGATTCTCCTTTTATAGTTTCCTGTATTTCCTCACCGGTATCATGGTGTGCAACCCTGATTGATAGCGATAGCTAATGTTATCTAATTGCTACTCGTGACGTTTCTTTTCGTTTTCACGCGACCAGAGACACCTGGTTATTACGGCTCTTAGATAAGTCCCCAATTATCTTTCAGCTATTACAGAATCATTTGAATAAATAGCTGGGTGATGTAAACAACAAAATCTGGACGTTCAGTTGCATTTAAATTTTCACTTTAATGTTATACAATTTCAATAAATTAAGACTGCAGTGAAGATTGAAATTATACGTTTTATAGAATTTTTTAAACTATATTAAAGTGTTCTTTATTAGGTATAACGTACCTATTTCTATTTTTTACAAGAAGTAAAAATATAGGTAGTAGTAGATTTTAAAAAAGTTGATAAATACGAAGAAAATAGATATTTACTGTGTACAAGAAGACTTGCAAAACAGACACCTCTTATCGCTAAAGAAAGAAATACTTATGCCTAGATAGAGCATTCGTATACCTACCTTTATAGATAGAAAATAGATAAAAATTTAGCGCGCTTTGATTAACTCTAATCAGCATAATTTTGTATACAGGATAATAAAAGTTAAACAAAAGAATTGCGAAAATACAGAACATGGCAATAATTTACATTTCTTTCATATGATTTTATATGTTCTGTACTAGTTCAAACCATATTTAAACGATATATATTTAATCTGGAAAAAGTCTTATTTTTCGCCTGTACATGTAATATGCCCTCATAGGGAACATCTTATTTGTATTTTGGTACTAATTAGTGGGTACTAGTATCCACAGTAAGCACAACTTTTTTAAGCTTAGCACCGGATGTATCAATAAATAAAAAAGTATCGTAAGATTGTATATTGATACGTTTCCTTCTATATACAAATACACGTAAACGTTCGAACAAAAGTAGATACGTCACATATCAAATTATCGATACAAACGATCATGTGTGAAACATCATACACCACATCAATGACTGCAAAGATCTTAGAAAATCCAGTAGAAATCACTGCACGATAAAGATAGTGACCGTAGTCATCAATCATTAGAGAAACAAGTCGATCGATCGAGAGCAGATATCATCTGACAGATAGGGGATTGGGTTAAATAATGCCACTGACCTTGATCTGCTGATGACAATACACTCATTGATGACGTTTCTCTTGTGACCTGAAAGAACTTTGCACATTTGGCGTCTATTGGTGACGATGTTCATGAATACAAAGACAATGCGGTTGCATTAAACGTTTTCAAAGATAGTATAACAACGGCAAACATGAGAATACAACGATATACGAATCTTGTTACTTATATTTAAAGTTATGATTGTTTGAACATTCGACTGATTGTACCAATTGGTATTTATAGAAAACTCTGACGTCTTAGCATTGAAAGAAACAATAATGAGTACCTGTGTGCAAACTGTTTAAACTTCTTCTTAAGTGTGAATTAAACAATTCGTACAACAGATTTGGAAAGCACAACTTAAACGAAATATTATTCACACATAAATTATCATTATGATCATATATATGACTTTCAGTTTCCATTGCATTGACACTTATAAGTTCTTTAGACAATACGCTTTAAATTATTCAGAATTTTTATCAGATTTTAGATAGACATGGAACAGAATTAACTGTTTTAGTCTTAACTGTGGTGTGGTGCTCCAAGGCAGTGTCACACTCATTTCTACATGTCATTGTTATTTCAATACTGCCTTTATTATATTTACAACGAGGGATGTATTGCATCTAATCAAGTTCATTGTAACCAAGGATTGGTCATGTCTTACATAATATCAATAGTCTGATCGACAGCGTCTATAGGTTACATATTGCGAGATACTTTTAACACGCCGTCACTGAATTTAAGTGCCTTGATGCCTTTGATATGTATAGTATTCAATTTAGCAACTTTCTTACATAGGTAGAGATTATAAGAGGCGCTAATTATAAAAATATCAATGTAATTTTGATGTTTTTGCTGAGATCAAGCGATGGTTTGCTAGATATTAGTACGTAACTTTAAAATGCTGGCATTGTTGACGCTATTCTATAACACTACACGGACACATGCCACATAGTTAAAGTGAAGTAGCTAATGTTCTCCAATTGGGATGTACCAATTTTTTACAAGGTATAATATTTAAAAACCATTTCGAGGAATGGATTTAATAAACCGTTCGCAATTGACAGATTTCAAAAATATGATTTCTGTGATAAGTTATTCGTGTTTTTATTTCTGACTTTTATTTGTCCTTGCCAAACCCCAGTACAAACGTCAGTCAGTAGTGGCGTAAAATATTGTGATGATCTATTAAAAATCAAAATCTATAATAAATAGATCACTAAAGAAATGCTTAACAGTGTTACCTACTCGTAACTGGCGTATTCTGAACATTCCTTCAATAACATAACTCCCCATCTCAAGTGGCAAAACAAAGTTGTTTTTTTTTTTACATACTTTTCTTCAAGATAAAAGTGTATAGGCGGTTACTGAACCAGTGAAACTTACCGCAGGTGATACTGGGGTCAACCGTCGCGTCGATTAGTTTCTTAATAAAGAAACGGTCATGAAATTGGAGTACTTTTTTTTTTAGTTTATGATTATAATACTTGACTTTGTTCTCATTAGTCGTAATTGTTACAAGGGCAACCGAGATAGCCTTAATGCGAGATTATTTTACAAATTACAATTCACTTATCCGTTTTGGCTGGGTGCAGTGCTCGAGTATTTCGGTTGCCTAATTTGAAACGAATGTAATGTGGTTCGTGGCATTGAAGATAACATGATGAAGGGGCGATGTGCTACTGTAATCGTTTATTTCATTGCCTATAACTAGTGAAGTGATGCTTATACTGGACATAAAGTACAATAGACGGTAGAGAATAGATGTACTATTCTAACCAAACTAGATCCCAAAATCCAAATAAAAGAACAGCGAACAGTTCGAGCTGAGGGCAGCAATTCTGTAGTAGACAACCGTACTGAGACTTAGAGGAGAGGAGAGGCTGCAATAGTATTTCTTTCTCTGTTAACATGGACTGCATGCTGGAAACGCACCTGAACGAAGTTACTGGCCAAAGCTAGTGTACTTAAAAAAAAAAACATAAATTTAGTTGGAAAGCGTACTGGCATTCACCTACGAGCCGAAGGGCCGTGAATTCGGCCCATAGACAATCTCAGAGAAAACGGTTGCGAAACTAACCTTAACGAGTCTCAGCCTATTTGGCGGAACAATCGGTTGCGCCAGCGCACGCGACCAGTCATTGACAATTAACCCGACTATTGTTTGATAAGGGGCTTATGTGCGTTGGAAGTGGAAGCGTGTTGGGACTTTTTGGTAAATAGCGTTGTATGTATTTCAAAAACGAAAAAACAATCGACCGAACGGCCAGCTGATGGGATGTCATTGTGGAATATTGATTTAAACCTACACGATTTGTTGACCTCCATTTTGTGGTTTTGTGATAAAGTCATTATGGTTCATGACTCTTTTGAAAATGATAGGATACTTTGGCAGAGTGCTGGATTAATTATAAACATTCAGAAAGACAAAATCGACGGAAGAAGAGGCAGAGGCAGTCTTACACAACATTACTATATTTTTTTCTGTCGTGATGGAACAAGTTGCAACTGATCTTGTAAGGCAGGAACAGGAGAAGACTGGCAATTACTCTAATGACAATAACGCAGCTGTAAATATTATGACGAGTAATAATGTAGATAATCTATCTAGTTACTCGTATCAGCCACAGATGTCCACTGCTGAACATAGGCATCACCTAGCTCATCACAGTGTGCTCCTGCGCAGACCGCACCCACCGACTCCCCGCGACCCTCACGAGGTCATCCGTCCACCTAGTCGGGGACCGTCCAACGCTTTCCTATACGTGGTCGCCACTCCAAGACTTTACTGCCCCAACGGCCATCCGTTCTCCGGGCTACATGGCCATCTACTTCAACCACGGAATCCTGCGAGCTATGTCGGTTACTTTGGTTCTTCAGCGGAAATCCTTATTTCTGATTATATCACGCAGAGAGACTCCGAGCATAGCCCTTTTCATTGCACGTTACGTGACTCTGAGCCGCCTTATGAGTCCCATTGTGAACGGCTGCGCTCAAGTGCCAATCTTTCTATCGCCTTTCCGCCCAATAAGTCGCGCACATATAGGAGATCTTTCACAGTCCACTCGGTTAAATTATGGAACGCGTTGCCGGTGTCCGTTAAGCAGTCACAATCCGTGGCATCATTTAAAGATAACTTAAAAAAGTTATGGCTTTCAGACCCCTGACCTCGTCTTTTAATATTTATCCGTTTGTGTATATTTATTATGTATATAAATATATATTTACACACGTATATTTATTTATCTAGATGATATATATGCTATTATATTACTATTTATTATTTAGGGTTTATGTGTATGTGTATGCTACTTTAGCTTTTAAGTTTTAATGTCATTGTGCATATTAACTTGTTGGTTTGTTTATCTGCGTTGATGTTTACTCTTCTCTTTCATTTGCTCTAATGTTAACTGGAAGAGATCCCTTAAAGGGATAAGTTCGCCTTTGTACAAATATGTTACTTTAATTTCTTTGTTTTATTGTTTTTATGTACAATAAAGTGTTTACAATACAATACAATACTATGTCTCAGCTCTGTAGGTCATCACTGGCAACCTGTTCGAAGACCTTCGTCTTCAATGTAGATAAAATAAATAAATATTAGGGGGCAATGTTACACAAATCTATTTAGTCTCATGATAAGCTCAATGAGGATTGTGCTATGAGTACTCGACGGCGATATATTTTATAGATATATTTACTTGTATACTTATAGACAACATTCAAGACTCAAAACCAAAAATGTATATACTCATCACAAAAATATTTGCTCTTACCGAACCCAGGGTCCTCAGCTTCGCAGGCAGCATCACTCTCGCCGAGCTAAACCTGTCGTCAAAAGATACAATTGGCTCCTGACCAATAACATTCATTAAGAAGTACCAGAAATGCAGACAATAACTGCATCGAATTCACCGAAACAGCGTGAATGGTCTTTGTCTCAAAACGCCTCAAACTGCGGAAACAACGCATGCCCGATTGTTTCCCGTTTTAAATCGATTGTTACCGTACCGATTAGTCGACTCAATGGACTGAAACTTTTCACACGGCTTAATCGTTCAATTCGATTATGATTGGTATCTTTTGTTTGTGCTGGTTATTGGCTAGTCTTAATCTTTAGACCTCATTGCTTAATTGAATGGTAACTTATCTGAATGACCGAATCGGTGGAGGCTAGTTAATTAATTCAAAAATTTTGGATTCTAAAAATACGTTCCATAATGTAAATTGAATATTTGAATGACTTGCCGTGTGTGTTTGGCGATCGTAAGTTCAACCGAGATTTTTTTTTATATTTTGATGTTATCAACGCCATTTAGTAAGATCTTATGAAACCAATGTAGTTACCGGTTAGATGGCGTCTCGTTTTGCTGCAAAGCAAACTTTCTGACAAATGTCCATGCAATTATGCTGTCCAGTGTACTTTCCAAAATTATCCTGTGTTCATGAACGTGCTAAGTAATAAGTAAGTATCATTTTGTAACCCTCGCCTGCCGTAGAAGTATACTTTGTGTTTGAGTGTGTTGCTGTTTGGCGACGTTCTTAATTTCTTCACTCACTAGCTCAAAGGTTAAATGGAAGAGATGATCGCTTATAGGGATAAGTTAGCCTTTGTACTTGTATCATCTTCCTTCTTTCTATTTCTAACTGGTTATTATGTACAATAAAGTGTTTACATACATACACTTTGATATTACTTGCTGATATTAGTAGATATTTTATTAACAACTGTAACGCCAAGCAACCGATCGCAGAACAGTTGAATATAAATTTCCAATTCCTATCACCGGTCATTCGTCCGTCGACACTATTTGCAATTCTATATTGTTCCGAGAAAATGAGTAACGGTCAAGACGTGATTCTATGTGTATTTCACTCCGCGATAACCACGTACCATGAACAACAGCTTTTTTAAAAAGCTTATGTATATGAGAATTCTAGTTCACTTGCGCCTTTATCGACGGGGACGGTAAAAACAAAAGTGAACGATATCAGTGACTTCGTTGAAAGTTCTATTAACAATACTGGTTTTGAATGAGATTTGAAAAGGTGGAGTGAAGTGAAGCGAGCAATGTATGCTAAGTTTATGTGAAATGTGTGTGAAATAGGAGCCATGTAAAACAAGTGACCGCATGTTATGCCGAGCTGTGTTAACTTAGTAAGTGGTCACGGTATGGGATGGTTTAAAGACTTGTCATTTCAAATGTAAATAAAAATGGCTTGCCGAGTGCAAGTGCCAAGGTTTCTCATACAAACTTCCCCACCCCTTTTCACTCAGTTTAAGGATGATTTCCGGGATAAAAACCATCCTGGTCTCAAACAGTTTGGTTCTCAACAAACTTAGTCTGTTTAGCCAACTTGGCACGTTACATATATGGGAAGGATGTTTTATTTTTGGTCATCTTTCGGGAACTGCATTTTCGCGGGGTAAACAAATGGCACTCTCCTGACCTTAAATAAATGTGACAGTGTGTTTATTGGTTTTTCCAGAGAGGCTACTACGAAATTCGAATATTGTATCGCGCAATTCCTCTGATTCAAATCAAATACAGCTTAACACAAGAGCGTCTGGGACGGCACGGCACGATGCGTGCTTTGATTTTCAAATTTTGGAGTAAATCGTCTGTAACTCAGCAACAGATCCACGTATTTTTTTGCATAGAGGATAAAATAATATGATTTGAAGAGGATATAGGGTTAAGGCTATATCCAGTCCCTGAAGTTGAAAAAAATACCCTTACTACGTGTGAGAATACACGGGAAATATAAAACTACTAGAAAGTGTTCGTTCGCGCAGGAGAAAAATTCATAACCTCTGTTTATTTTCTTCAGCGTAGTCGGGAAAAAATTAACCTATAACGATCTGTGGATAAGCTACCCGTGTACCTAAAATAGTTGAAATCCGTGAAGCCGATTTGGCGTGATGAAGCCACAACGACTCATGCAAAGGATCTGAAAAAATCGGCCAAAGCAATATTTTATTTGAAACTACCCTCAATTACAGACATTTCATTATTGCAATGTTATAATAATGTTGAAAAGTAGTTTTCTAGTTAGACTATTTGTATGTTTTAATGGTCACATTCAACACGCAGTGTAGGTATTAGAACGTCCGCTTTCGCAGGATTCCAAGAAGTCCTCTTATTCATTTTAATAATGAATAATTTCAGTTAATAAGCAATTAAAAAGCGTATTATAATAATTAATTAACCCCGCAATTTACTCAAATCCTTATCTGTTAAGTGGGTGTTAAATATTTTGTATGTTGCACAATGTTTTATTAATTCTTATACTAAGAACTAAGCTGTGATTCTTCTAAGTAAATATCAATAGAAGTGTTTATAGCTTGTTAAATCAAAATGTTATGACCATATGTCTCTGATCTGTTGGATGTCGGATCTGCAACATTTCAAACAATACCATATATTTTCGAATTTAGAAGCCGAGTCGTCGACATAAATACACAATATAGCCACAGTGTAAAAAACATACAGTGGGCCGACGCCTTTGACGTTTGCGTAAATGTCAATGACATGTCCCGAGCTGCTAAATTAATACGGACTATGCAGCTCGGGCTCGCCCCACCCGCGTCTCGCCCCTTGCACCCCGCACGATTGCTCTGTCTAGACGGATTCATCGGATGACTGTATTGATTTTTATAGACTGTGATATTCATATAGCTTAGAGAGTTTCACCACTGGAGATGCTATACGAATACATGCCTCTGTTAAAGTAATCGCGATATCTCCTGTTAGTTTATACGGTAAACTGTCAGTGTGTAGGTGATTTCTTTTAATTGTGTGCGTTTGTAGAAAAATAGGAATATTTACATAGTGTGCTGTACGTGTTTACCTCACCCCCCGCTAAAAATGCATGAAAAAATTGTTCAGTAATGACAAGGTTCGTCAACTACATTACTTAAACGCTCTAAGCAATATATGCATACTGTAGATATAGCACAAAACATGCTTGTCTAGTTTATAGACGGACCTTAACAATTTTATAAAATTTCGCAATGATCCGTTCTAATTTCTATAGAAACCATATCTGTATTGTATACATTGAACGCTAAGAAAAGTAACTTATACAAAGTATACAAACAATAAAACCACAACACTAAGCCGCGTGCGACTTCGATCAAAAGAATCGCAGAATAGACCAAGAGCCGACGGTAAAAAGATCGTTGAATGCATCTAATTATTTGCCTTCGTCGGTCATCTTTGTATTTATAGACGTTTGTATTTTTACTCTAAATACTAATTAGTTATGCCTGTACATAATTTATATGAGGTCACACTAACTGAATAACGATGGTAAATATTATAAGCCTAAGTATAAAGAATTTTATTATCTAGAATCTTTTTGTCAAACTTAGCATAGTGAAATTATGGCTTAAGTACATAATTTAAAAGATTTACTATAGGTTACTAATTGAATCTATAAATTCACACTCATTAATCTCATTATGTCATAATTAAATTAAATTGCCTATTATGAACCATCTTCTGGTTACTGGTCAAATCGCAAAACTGTGATATATATCGATACCTTTAGACAAATGCCACATAAATCAATGGCAGATACGCCCTGTGAACCAAAAGGCATCGATATAGTCAGGATCTAGATGAAAAATGTGTACTAAAATTTGACTTAAAAACAAACTATATGTTGTAATTAAAATCCCTGTGCAGTATTCTTTCAAATCGTGTAGTCAACGGCGGCTGAAATAATGGCCAGTAATTAAATAATCTGGTCAGTTATTGACGATTTACAGTATATAACATATGGGTTAGACTTTATTTGCTGTAAATATTATTTGATTTAAGATTTTAAAGCTACTAGCTCTTAGACTAGCGAGAATCATAATTCCTAAGATTCCCACCATGTGGGTAATAATGACAAGAGTTGAACGTAAATTATTTTTTTACGGGAACAGAAAATATGATTATAATTTACACTGTAGTAGTACTTTGTACAGTATATATGGACCTCGTATTAAGACAACAAGCGCATCTACTGATATGTTTTTTTTTTTCAAAATGGGGATAGTTTTATTTATTTATGCCGGGTCACCATACATGCAACAGAAGCTGCATTTTTATTTTCAGCAAACATCAACATGTGCCACATATTGCGACAGTTGTTTTAAAAACTTTTTGATTAAGCAAATATTTTCGGAAATAATTGCCCCGGAAGTTGCATAAATTGTGTTCAAAAATATGAAAAAAATAACGCTCAATAACTCTCAATGAAAATTATTTTCAACATGATCGGATATACCGTTTTTGAGTGAAAGCCGAAAAACTGCGCTTCTCAGCAAAAAGACGTAAGTGCCATGAAGATACGCTCTTTTGCTGGTGCACTTTTTCATATCGTTTTTTTCCATCAAGTAAATTTTTTTGTATGAACGGCTGCGGAACCCTACACTGAACGTCGACCCGACATAATCTTGGCCGGTTTTTTTTTATGCTTGATTTGTGTAGCTAAACATTTTCCCGACTCTTAGCCTATACAGTTGTTTAATGTAATACAGTCATTGTTTTAATGCAGTAATGAGATATATTTCAAAATCGGAAATAATTAGCAATTCCAAAGAGATGGTTTACATACACGCGGATTAATTGCCGTGTCATAATACTCACGTAACTCAAATTAGATACAAATCAACTTGCGTAACGAATGTTAACTCACTTAGCTCACTTTCTATTTGTTTTGTGCTTAGACAAAAGGATTTACATGATTTATTTGATGACATGTGTAATAATTACGAGTATATCCTTACGTTTGGCACTGATATACATATAATCCGGATACGGGCTTAACGGAGGCGGCTAAAAACAAATGTAATTACTACCTTTTAGGAGACGGGACCCCCATTAAAAATCGAATCAGGATATCAATTAACATTAAGTATTTGTATGAAATTGACGTGCTGCGCCATCCAGTGGCTATTAGTACATTGTAACCATCTTTGTTCCATCTGTGTCCTTCCCTGTTGCGTCTATGTTAGAATGGAATTTAATTATTTAGATCCTTCATGTTAGTTTTGAGACACGGCGACTAGGCAATACAAAATGCGCTCTTCAAGGCCTACCTACATGAGCGTGATGACGTCTATACACATGCTAATGCATGTAATGTATTGAATGTCGTACTTTGTAAATTCCGCTAGTTTTCCGTCGATTTGGGGTCTTTTGGGGTGACTCTAACTTGATTTGGAAATTCGGATACAAACGCTTCGAAAGTATTTAATTCATAATCATTAGCTTGCATTTTAATATTTCTATTACATCATTAACGGTACCATGATATATTCCATCAACAAAAAAAACTTTATGGTACTTACTTACAGTTAATCCAGGAGACTCACTTTTTTTTGAAATTTCAATTAACTAAACACTTAAATTGAATAAATACGCGAAGATCCCAATTATCTTCCACATCCTACGTCCCACATATTTGAGCATCCTGTCCCATATCGTCGCATCACTTATCATTGCGCAGCGGTCGACGACCCGTGACGAAACCCCATATGTGTCCACGTTGGCCAACATAACCAACATAACTTACCGCTGGTATGTCCCATTCCTCGCACGTGCGGTGGTTGCCGCGCTGGCTGTTTAGTGAACATCCTTTGCCATAATTATCGTAATTAAAAAGTAATGTAGCATAGTCTAGATTGCTTATGGTTGCTTATGTTGTAATTATAACCTGTAAAGGAAATTACGCAAGCTAGGAAAGGAATGTAAACAAAGAGTTGGGGATAAAATAAGACTTATTTGTGGATTATTATTATTAAGCCTTTAATCTTTTAGCTACAATTTTATGGATTATTATCATTAGGGTATCCATATTCATTTATTCAGAACTAAAGGCGCCCTTTTCCTTCGTTCGCGGAGGAGAAAAAGTCATAACCTCTCTTTTTGTCTTCAGCGTAGTCGGGGAAAAAGTATCCTATAACAATCTGAAGATATCTAGTTACCCGAGTACCAAAAATAGTTGAAATCCGTTTAGCCGATTTTGCGTAATGAAGCCACAACGACACATACAAAAAATCCAAAAGAATATGTTTATTTTTTTCGCTTCAGTGACCTCCAAATAGTCCGTTATAATATATTTTTCGAAAATATCCTCAATGTACAGACATTCCATTTTTAAAACTTTATAATAGTATAGATAAAGCAGAAATACAGAAACATTCTGTAGATCTATAATAACGCCACTTTTACTCAAGTTAGCTTAAACACTACACTGAAGATCTTGTTTCGGAATACGATCTGAAGGTGGGGTCATTCACCTTTGCTGTCAACTGATTAATGCTATCTCTTTTTAGCAAGCAGCTTATAGGTGTTTAATCTCGTTCTGAAACGTTGATAAAAGACATAAAATTTTTGGCGAAAATCAAGACCAAAGTAATGTGTCTTCCAGCTTTTTGGTCTATAAATAAGCTCAAATTTTATTTGACCAAAAAAACTCTACTATACATTTTCAAGCTTTTAACATCCACTTTTACCCGAGCTCGAACATTATTTTGTCTCAACTCTTCGACTTGCAAATTGCCAACGAGCTTGGCAAGTAGCACAAAAAGAAGAAGGTCCGGTACAACGCTCTTCGTCAAGTGACATCGCAAACGCGACTTGCATACAAGTGCATCTTGTTTACTTAGACCATTAAACCACAGGAGTATTAAGACGTATATTATTACCGAACTATTTTCTCACGCTCTTTCAGCGGGAGGCAAGTAAAACATAGACATAAATAAGAATACGTAAACTCTTAGAACACACTTCGGAAATATGCCTGTTTCTACAAACGCACGAAATTAAAACATACAAAAAACACACACTGACAATTTGTCGCATAAACTGATTTGCCATTTTTGTTTACATATTTGACATCTCCAGGCCCCTATTTCACAATCGTGACGATTGTCAGGTGACAACGACAATTTTCTGTTTACGACGATCCCCGCAAGCTCAATACACAATACATCTCCTTACTTTATACTGGTCACGCTATGTAGATACGTGAAATTGTCGCTGTCACCTGACATTTGTCACGATTGTGAAATAGGGGCCAGGTTGACATTGGCAGTTAAAAATACGGGTGTATGACCGAAAAAGCTGAAACACTTTCAGAATAAAGTCAATCTATCTAGGCCTCGTCTAGACTTGTGTGTAAGTCTTCTGTCTCACTGGGATGGTATCCCAACGTCGCCACTACGGTAGCCAAACAATTCATACTGAGATGTATGGCAGCTCACTCACCTGGCGGCGGTTTGGCGGCGTCAAAATGTCAGGGCGTTCCTGTGAGACAGAGGCCTAACAGTGCTATGAGAAGCATAATGCACTTTAAAAAAAGGATACTGATGTCTGCCACACGTGTAAAATCAAAGCGTGTTGTAATAAAACTGCTGATAGAAGCTTGAACATACATCTAATGACTAGTGTTACTGTTATTTTGTTGTAAAATTGCAAGTTATTACCATTACTAAATATAAGGCTGCCCGAATTCCGTTTATGGGGGAGAAGTCCTCTTTTTTGCTTCAGCTTAATTAAGAAATATCTTTGTTTTAAAATATTTCAATGAAGGTACAGTCTTCAATTTAGTACAATCTTTAATTTTTACAACTTTATAATAGTTTAGATAATTTACTTTACATAGGATATCAAAAATTACCACAGCAGGATACTTACACGTCTTGATTTTGTATGATGTCATGACATGGTCATATGCAAAGGTCATATAGTCCATTCAGTTACATGTCACCTTCAATATTTATTTTTTAATTTTGTAAGATGCGGGCCCAACTGCATCTGAATCAGCCGTGACGTCACCGACGGCATTCCTCTGTTTCACAAGACGGAACTATGCATTAGGTAACCGGTGAAACGATATGAGATGGCTTTTATTAGAAACGGGCTCGGCGCGTGCGCCGCAGGTTGCTCGTGAATTTGTAATGGCCGTTTATGAGCTTATAAGCCTATAAATTACCATTGAGGTAAAACGAGTCCTTTTGTTTTTGTAAGATTACGTGAGACGCAGGTTCTTAGCGAAACATTTGGAAATTACGCTGCGTAATATTCTAGAATACGTTGATATTGATACGTGTGATGGTGAAAAAGCGGTCATCGTGTTTTTTCTGGAAGCATAATTATGTTCAATGACAAATGACGAATGGCAGCAAAGTGACAAGCTGCAGTACCTGCAGCCAGCTATAAGACATATGCCACCTCAAAAGCTAGAGGTTACAATAGATTGCCACAATAAGGGCTAAAAGGAAGAGCCTTGTTCTTTTGATCTTCAATCTGTAACTGATGTTATATAATATATTACTACTTTGAGGCAGAAATAAGCAAGATTGTAGTATTTTATCGTCTGAGTGTAGGTATCGGAAGAGTCTGAAAGTTGAAATAATATACGAGTAAGTTTCATAAATTTCTTTCACAATCAGAGAGGTTAGTGCACAGTCAGAGAGGTTAGTGCACAGTCAGAGAGGTTAGTGCACAGTCAGAGAGGTTAGTGCACAGTCAGAGAGGTTAGTGCACAGTCAGAGAGGTTAGTGCACAGTCAGAGAGGTTAGTGCACAGTCAGAGAGGTTAGTGCACAGTCAGAGAGGTTAGTGCACAGTCAGAGAGGTTAGTGCACAGTCAGAGACGTTAGTGCACAGTCAGAGAGGTTAGTGCACAGTCAGAGAGGTTAGTGCACAGTCAGAGAGGTTAGTGCACAGTCAGAGAGGTTAGTGCAAAAACAGCTCTTATCCTTATTTAGTATTTGCGTTGTTGCAACAGCTACGCATTTCACACTTCGCCGAAGGAATTCTGGTTTTTCCTTGTTGAATCAGTCTTTGTCCTTTCTTTTTGTCTGCGGTGTTGAATATATTTTTTTAAACAAATCTTGGCTAAAGATGATAGTTATACGGAAACATTGAATTGAATTTTAGGTTATCAGAAATTCCACTGTCGCATCTGTGACTAAATATTATTTCCTCAGCGATAATAAAACCTGTTTCAGGTGTCAATTCCAAATTATTTTTGGAATACGTAGGTTTCGTTGTTTTTATTTTACAGGTCTTTTAAAAGGCAATAAAAATTGACCCAAAGGCGCGAAACAGGCAAATAATTGTAGTTCAAGCCTTTGGTAGCATAGAGGAACCTCCTGATGAGACGCAAAGTGAGGGACCATCCAACCAGACGATATAAATATTATAAATACGGGAATTCGCATGAGAGAGAAATGGAGGGAGATAGGTTCTAGCAATGACGGATCAGATTAGGTCAGATTTGGACAGAGTTCTCCAAACTCGGTTGTTTATGGTTAATTATTTTATATTCGAGAGAAGATCCAGTTTTTGTTTATTTGTAAGTCTCCTGTGTAGTTCGTCGCGGCTTTTATTATTGTTTCATTTTATTACTTTGTGTTTTTGATATTGACTCGAATCTATTATTATAAGATTTGTAAGTGACGTGTTATTATTTTGGATACCGGTTTTCGTGATTTTGTTATAAAATTCTGTTTTTAAATTATATCCATTTGGCGTGAGTATGTCCAGTTTATTGCCATAAATCACGATCGTTATTGGCTATTAAGTATGACAATAAATAATTTAGTGATTTTGTATTGTGATTGATTTTTTTACAATGATTTAAGTAGCTCTTTGTGGACAACGCCATCATTGGCGTCATACTTATAAATACATATATGTATTTGCTATTGCAAGTATATATTTTAAATCAATCAAGTATTTATTATCTTTAATGGATTACTAGAGCTACTTCGTTCATCAGTATCACAAAAAACCATAAACCCTCTTGTTCGTTTTTGAGGAAAAATCAAGCATTTATTGTTTTCTCTGCTGCCAATAAAATACAGCATCTTTTTCTGTCAATTTTTGCGGTTGATACCGTGACATAAACTCGGCATAACTGGCCGGAATGCGCTTTCTACGTAAATTATTCTCGAGAAGAAAACATAACTATTATATATTTCTGTTTCCCTCCCGTTGGAAAACAAAAGGTAGGTCGGCCAAAGTCTACTTGGAGCACAACCGTGGCACAGGAAGATGCCGCTATCAGAATGACGACCGGTTTGGCTCAGTGGGAGTAACGTTGCCTGCGAAGCTGAGGTCCTGGGTTCAAATCCCGGTAAGGGCAAATATTTGTGTGATGAGCATAAATATTTGTTCCTGAGTCTTGGATGTTTTCTATGTATATAAGTAATATATCTATTAAATATATCGTCGTCTAGTACTCATAACACAAGCCTTATTGAGCTTACCATGGGACTAGTTCGATTTGTATAAAATTGTCCCGTAATATTTATTTATTTATATATTTATATTTTTACAAGCTTTTATTTAACTTGCAATGTATGTTTGTTCGGGTGGAATCTTGCAAATTTTTGACTTACTTGTCGTAACTTAAGGTACTTATTTAAGTTCGTTGACAATGCAGTATACTATCGAGCGGATCTGATGATGGAGCAAGAAGGTGGTCATATGAACTCTATAAATAATAATGCAATCCTACCGAATTTGAGTTGTTTAGAATCGTCTCGGTGAGTAGTTGATGGACGTTCAAAGAAAAGTACAGTCGGCAATAGAAACTTATACCATAAGATTATGGCGGTCAATGTCCACCATTATTTTGATGAGCGGTTTAGTATAGGGGTAGTGATGCGTGCGAACCTGACGCGTGACGGTTCGCGTCCCGAGGGTTCACAGGGGTTCACATCCCAATAAGTACAACAGAAATGACGACAGGGTACGAAAATCAAAATTGTAATTAGTCCGTAATGTAGATAATAAAAAAATATTGGACACGTATTTTTTGTTTTTCTTTTTTTTTTAATTACTCAAAAAATACTGAATAAATCGCATCAAAGTTTAGAAGTGGGGGCTCGACGTCACTTAGGTATAATACGTACCATGCGGTGACGTCACGCGACATTTTGACTCAATTTATCTCCGTTATTTCTTGATTACGTAAAAAAAGAAAAAATACGTGTGTGTTTTTTAACTTATCTACAATACGGACTCATTATTAAAAAATAGTCGTCATCCCTATTTGTGTGCTGAGCATATATATATATGTTCCTGCATGTTATATGTATATTTATTAAATATATCGTCGTCTAGTATTTATATCACAAACCTTATCGATTTCTGTAAAATTGTTTATTATATTTAACAGCCCAAACTTAAAAAAAGAAAAACTATCATTTAAAGGCATTATTTTACAACGAAGTTTACAAGTTGTGGACAAATTTGTGTGTGTCTAAAAGTTGATTTAAAGTATAAAGTGACTTGACTATCAGTTTGTACACAAAATCAGGTAAGCAATTAGAAACAGTGTTTTCCGCAAGATGAATAAAAATTTTAGCAGTTAGTGAAAACAATGTTCTTTGTTGTGTATAAAGGAAATTGCTGTCAGGTTTGATTGTCCGATCCTAAAGCATTGGACCGAGCAAATTAAAAGTGTAGCACAGTTTATAATATAGATACCGAGCTGCACTGGTGTTTGTATTTGTATTGTAAATTGTGCACACAAAACACAGAATACAAAGCACATTAAGTAATTTGTAAGTACTAACACTAGATTAAGATTTTGCTTGTTACTAATACTCTATGGATACTCTGTTTGTCCGAAATAAATGATTTGATTTGATTTGATTTGATAAAACGTCATACACAGGAATCCATATATAAATAATCTCTAAGTCTTAGTTAGCAGTTAGTGAAAAAGAATGTTGTTTGTTCTGTATAAAACGTCTTATCTTACACAGGAAGCCATATAAATAATCTACAAGTCTTCATAAAAGACAAACAACTGTATTACAGGACTTAACTTTACGTTTACGAAACCTCGCAAACGTTCCAGCCTCAGATAAAACTGCATAAGTTGATGTTTACAACATTTTCGACATTCCCCATTGTTTCCGAGATTAACTGATACGGCGTAATTGCGTGTGCGCAGGCGAACGCAAATATACGGAGAATCTCCAACGAAATCTATTCAATTATAAGTACACGTTTGCTTTTAGCGACATTCGTTACGGTAGTCATTTTACCTGCCACTCGATGTCTTGGGCTACACGGAATAGATGATAGTATAAATATAGAAGGATTGTGACATAGATACAAGTCAAAGCGCAAAGAAAAATATGATTACTCTCGCATGTGGTCAACTGGTCACACCAGGACTCGAACCCGGTACCTTTCGATTACACGTCGAGCGTGTCAACCCTTCTACAAGCGAGCACAGAGGGCTCACGCTCGACGCGTAATCGATAGGTACCGGGTTCGAGTCCCGGTGTGACCACGTGAAAGAGCAATCGTATTTTTCTTTGCACTTTGACATGTATCTATGTCACAATAGATAGTAATGTGGTGTTTATTTTTCCATATTAAAAACACAAAAACACAAAAAAATGTATTTCATAAAAATAAGTATAGAAGGATTTTAGGGTTCCGTACCAAAAATGTATACTCATTTTCATTTACATTGACATGTTGCTACTGTGAAGATTGTAAGTCTTTAAATGTCATTACCACCTTCTCGCTGCAAATCCGAGCCGGGTTAGGCAGGGTATTATAAGTATATTTTAAAATATTGTCGAACATCACCCGTCTCACCTGTCACTGATAAACAATAAGGAGAATTAAAATGATTGCCGTTGAATAAAGAGCTCGCTACGATCTCGTAGTATTTTCTTGGAATATAGGTCCGACACAACTAAACTAAACAAAAGCTCAATAATAACGCCACCTTATAAATTTAACTTTAATGGTTGTATGAGCCCTGTGAACTTTAGGTAAAGTAATATCAAGGTTATATCACATGATTGAATGGACAAACTGACTTGTAAGAGAATTTAAAAACCGGACAAGAGCATGTCGGACCATGCTCAATGTAGGGTTCCGCAGCCGTTTATACAAAAAAATGCACTACAGATGAAAAAAATACGTTATGAAAAAAAAAAACACTAACTAAAGAGCGTATCACCCCGGCACTTACGTCCTTTTGCTGAGAAGCGCAGTTTTTTGGCAATAACTTAAAAACGGTATGTGTATTTAATAAGTTTTATATTTGTGAACTTTTTCATATTTTTTGAACATACCGTTTAGAAAAGGGGGGGGGGGGGGGGGCACTATTTTTGCTACTTTCGTACGAATATTTCGGAAAATATTCACTAAATCAAAAATTGTTTGAGAAAACTCAAAATGTTTTAAGAAGTACTGTCGAAATATGTGCCACACATTGATATTTTCTGAAAACATATTTTTTCACTTTCGGTTACATGTATCGAGTGCCCCCCCTAGAAATATATATATTTTTTATTTAACTATCAAACTAAGTAGTGTGTAAACTCACGACATCTATGCTCCAAATTTCATTAATGTGCATCTTACAGTTTTTGACTAACATGCCTGTGACATACGGACGGACAGACAGACAGACAGACAGACAGACAGATTGACGAATCTATAAGGGTTCCGTTTTTGCCATTTTGGCTACGGAACCCTAAAAATGGAAAACAACTCATTATTTTAATATCACAAACATGTTTTTATTGTGAATCACATAACATGTTTACATTATCTTGTTTTTCACATTCGAATATTCTTTATTTCTTTCATTTCACTTCATGGCAACATTGACACAAAGGTTCAACAAAGAAAAATTCAATTCTGATCAATCGCAGTAGATCAGGTATTGAACCATGTAGGTACCGACTCGCTCACCAAGTTCAATATTAAATCATAAACCATCTCTCAGTGCGCCATGCATGCAGCAACAACGGGCTGCAAGTCAATACCTACAGTGAAGTCAATTAATAGACTTCGTACCTATTGGATTAAATCCCACCTTCTTATATTGCACACAACAGGGAGTTAAGGGAACATTGGACCATCTTTTTTTTCTACAGTGAATCAGCGGGCCTTGCGGCCCTTTGCCTGATTGTGCTGCGGTCACCCTGGGGTATACCGCTGAAAGGGGTGTTATAAACTAAGTTTGCCTATAGAGGCTGAATACAGGGCGACTTAGTGTTGCCTTGTTTTAGACGGCGAACCCTTTCTCAGTATGGGAGGATGTTGAAATAATTTGATCTTCTTTTATTGGAGGTGAGACAAATGTTTACTTTATGAGTTTTGCTTTTGAAATTGGACCATCGCCAATATTATAGATTTATCTTTGATGAACGAGATAACGGTTGATAGAGAGGAATAGAAGAAACAAGCATGCTGAGCCCACCCCAAATAAAATGAATAAGGGCAAGATAATGATGATTAGATTTATATCTTTGTCATGAGACGAATTGAAAGGATTCTAATACGTTATCTAAGTGCAAACACGACAGATAAGTAAATCTATTATTTCTCTAAAATATAGGCTTCTATTTTGAACTAGAGGAGGGTAAGCGAAAGTATGGGGGACAAAAACCGTTACAAAAGATGTTCAGAGAAGACATGTGAAAAGATGCAACATCGAGCCCTTTCAATGGGAGCGTTTGGCAGCACAGCGTCCGGAATATCGTGGGATTGTGAAGAGGCAACTCCGCGAGTTTGAACTGACCTCGACGCTAAGCAGGATGAGCGACCTGTCCCGGCCCATTCACCCACCACCATTAACTATAATTATAATTATGTAAGCGTACTCACGTGCCCTCATTGTGCACGGGAGTTTGCTGCGAATACCGGCTACATAAGCCCTATTCGGGTGCACCAGTGCCCAACCGATCAGGAGTCGAAGATGTCGCCATTTCCGAAAACGGTTGGAAAGAGTAAGGTACTACGGAGAGAGTAGCAATATATAGCAGGAAAATATAGGCCAAGGTTCACTGTTCCCCCAGGAGCCCACCCTCCCCTACTTAAAATTTATATCAATGTTCTTCCAGATCCAAATACCACTTGGCAAATACTTAGTAACATAGATTTGTTAACAAAATAACACACTTTTACTCGACTTTCTCACACTACACCTATAACGGAAGACATTCACAAGTGGGTTGTAATATTTAAAACAAAATATGACTACATTCTCTCATACCGTATTCGAGATATCCCTTTTAAAGATATGTCGTAGTGAGAAATGTCACAAAGCAGTATTTTCCGAACAACAAACCACACCGTGGTTTATCGAGCGAAGCCATTGCGTTTTTAAATTACACCATACAAATGATAAGAGTTATCGAAATGGCGTCGAATAAACATAAAAGTTGATACCCTGGTCGGTGGAGGGTATCCGTGATCGGATCTATATCGGAATCCCTAACGTCATTTGTTCTAATGTATCGTTTGTCCTAATGTATCATTTGCCATAACGCATTTTTTTCAGAAACTGTAAACTTTTCAGGATTGTTATAAAACAAACCTAACCTAACCTACTATACGACAATCTTTTAATAAATCCTGAAAAGTTTACAGTTTCTGAAAAAAATGCGTTATAGCAAATGATACATTAGGACAAACGATACAGTAGGACAAATCACGTTAGGGATTCCGGATGAGACCCTCCGTGATCACGGGTTTACGATCGCCGCTAACAGTCGCGAGGGTAATGTACCTGTTTTCTTTACCACCTGACGTACCTGAACTTTAAACTGTGCAGGTCACGGTTGGGCCTCCTTGCGGAGGCCTTTTGGATTCAGTGGGGGAAGCGCAAACCCACAGTCACCCACCCACCCAGTGTCATCCGCGGCTACTTGGAATGGGCGGTGCACAAGGACTCTGGGAGTGGTAATAAAGCTATTCTTGGATATATGTTTATTACTTCTTGCTATGCATTCGCTTCAGGCACGGTCAGAAGGGAGGGGACATGATCCCCCAATCGTACAAGTCAAATTGATAATCTTTTAAAAATTTTCAATATAAAAAAGTAATTATTTTGCTAATAAAAAAAGAAGGCCCTTTGTTTCATAACGTATGCAATGAAATTGTGTATTGTGCAATAAAGTCTAATTTACTCGACATATTTTACGATTAGTAACCCCCTCAAAAATTTCAGGCTGCTACTGCGTCTGCTTCGCTTGGTTACGCTCCTTAATTAAACTGACTGTAACCCGTATCGGTCATCGGTCTTCGCCTTGTCTTTGGCTTCCTCTGGCCTCTCAAAAGGAGTCATCATAACTTGTCGCTAGTTTTTTTCACATTCTTTGGCATCATTTTGGCGCCCATCACCACTTGGCGGCTAGATCGGTTGCCCACTTGTTCTTCACTAGAGCAGGTGTTGATAATAACGCAAGGCCAAAACTTGTGAGCGTAAAAAACCAAACATTTTTGCATAATTTTGGCTAATCTAAAATGATAAACGGCTATGGAAAGTGGTTAACTATATATTGATATTATAACACAGAGTTCAATTGTAAAGGAAAAATCAATGCGACCTACTAAATTGCAAGCAGGATTATATCGCATTGACTTTTTTCTTTACAATTGAACTCCTGTGTTATAATATTAATTTGAATAAGAATTGGGGTATTTCCGCATTTATTAAAAAAATATCAATATATATGTATATTGATTCAGTTTCTTCATGTATCAGCTCTAAAAACTTGCGTTGTACCTGTATGTAGAGCATAGATTGTAATTCTTAGAAATCATTCAGAATATTCATTTAAAATTGTACCTGTAGTTAGCTGCGGCGATCTGCATGTACTTCGCATATCTAGGTTTCTGTTTAATGCAATTATGTACATTCAACAAGTTATAAAAAACTAAAAGTTAACAGTAAAGCCGAAAACATTGCAGTGTTTACAATGTATATCGGGTCAGCGATGTAGTGCGCCGATAAACGCCTTGAAGAATCCACGCGATTTCTTGCGTCTTCCGTAATCGGCAAAAACGCCTTAAACACGATGTTATGATACCAATGACCATGATTTGAATTCATATCGAATCGCTGGAAATTATATCATTACATTTCTGCGATTCGGGCTGTTTAAATACAATAAATACTAATGAAAAAAAGACGCAACTGCCGTTGAAACTCGGATGACATACGTCTTTCCCGATTGGAATGGTGGCTTTGTATACTGAGTGCGGACGTCAGTGGTGAGACTGGTGAGTCAGAGCATCGGGGGCTAGCCTTGATAAAAACACCATATCAATGTAAACTTTAATTGTCGATGTGATATGCAAATGTAGCTTAAGTGCAGTAAGGTAATCGCCATTTAAATAGCATGTGTTATTGTTGAACAGGAATTGTCCATTCCACTCCAACAATAACACAGCATGCTGGTGACGAAGACGACAGAAGAGTGTTAGAAAGTGAATCGCATGCGAAAGTAATTTCAATATAATAAACGAGAATTTTAGTCGTATCACAGATCACAGCTGTTTAATATACTATCTTACTAATGTTCTGATCAGTGCGACAAAGGATGGGACAGTTGTACCTATCCACCAACACAACACATACAAAATTGTTTTGACTCTTTCTGACACGGTCCATCAACGATCTTTATGCCAACCAAGATATCCAAGGAAAAGGCATTAGCGAACCCGGACTAGTCCGCTTCGGCTCACACCGTTCAGATGAAGACGAGATACATTGCCGTTTCTAAAAACGAAAAGGACAGCAGCACTTGCAGAATAACGTCAATGTATCTCGGCCTAGCCTCGACTCGTGTCAATGTTTAGTGCTAGCATCAAATCCGCTTACCCTAACCTAACCTTTCCATTCTATCAGCCAACACCCATCCGTCGGGCAATTCTCGTAAACTCTCAAAGGCGCCGCAAATTGATTTTCCTAATTTTCGATATCTCCATATACGTAATCGGCGATAAAGCTGATCCTATCTTGATGCAATTTCGTTAACAGATAAATTCAGTGCGTTTGGTAGATTAGGTCTTATTTTAAAGGTATAAAGGGTGTTTTTACTTGATTGTGACGTCCGTAGACAGGATTGTTGGTAACGATTTTATTGTAAGTACAGTAACTAGTCTGCACCGTGAAAGGAACCTTATATTGGCCAGTGTAGCCTTAATAAATTGAAATCCCGTTGGCTCAATCACTATACTGGGTTAAGAATTTAAGATGACTAGCTAAGAGGCCCACTGACCTTTCAGTTTAAAGTATTTAGGTATAAAAAAAGGAAAGTTATCCCTAATATTCCTATACATATCCGGCCGGACAGTACGCCACTATCCGGTATTTGGCTGGATAGTAATGTTCGGTCGGAAAGGCTGGATACCGAATAGTGGCCGGATATCCGTTGCATCTATAGTCATGATAGGACTGGCCATCTCTAGAGGTTTAATGCTGGTTACTATAGGGTTGTAATTAAAGGAGCTTCAAAAACGAACCTAACCAGCGAACCTAACCTACGAAAATACTACGTAGGCGACTAAATTAATAACACAGAGACTGCTCCCTGGGCGACCAGTGCAATCGGCGAGTTGCCTACTATTTTTTCGATCGGTTTATTATTTTCGGTTATATGTACATACAAGCAAGTGTTTACATTCATCGATGCTCTAAGATTCCCATCGGTGAGGCGTGCCTTTCTAAAATAAGCAGGAAACTACGTTTACATAGCAGATTTATTGGCACCATTTAATCTTTTAATAAAAACGAACTGATTATTTCCGAAGTGCAAGAGTTTCTGAGTTTCATTACGGGCGATAACGATCTAATCTCATGACGGTGTCGTAACGCATTGTGTGCGCGGAGTTCATATTTCGTTCGTACGCAATATTATTTAGTGTGTTTGTAATTCTTATGAGTTATAAAATATTGTTAAGTATTCACTTTTGAAACAATCTACAACACAAACACAACACCTTTAATAGTTAAGTATAATTTCGAAACCTTGGACGAACGAGCTTGCTCGTTGGGTTGACATTCTTTTTTTATGTACTGCATACATATAATTTTGTGCTATAATTATAATTCAGCATAAGTTTCGTAGTGCTATAGATAGTGTTATAATTAGTTAAATTAATAATTACTTCTTTGGAAACGAAGATTAGGTTTTCAAGTTTACTTAAATTTTATGGTCAAAATATAACTAACACACTACGAAACTTATGCTGAATTGTAATTATAGCACAAAATTATATATATGTAGTACATACACTGTTCAAAATTATATATGTATGTAATAATAAATAAATAAAACATAAACGTGTAAAATACACGAAAACGCTAGGAAAATAACCAAAAATTGTTGAAATTTGCATTGAATTTAAAAATTTTGAATGTAAAATTAAGCGTAATTTCATAATTTATTGTATGTGTATATAAGTGGCCAAACAATGATTCCTCGTCACTGCTAATGTCACTAGGAATCCAAATTAATATGAGTGTAAACAAATCGTAAATATTTATCCAATTAGGTACAAAAGATAGCTATCGGGCGATAAGGAAGCTCTATTGATCGTTGGGTCCTGCGCAGCGGGACTTAACCGTTATATCGGGAATCAAATTTTATACTGGTGATAAAACGGCCATATAATTGGCTATTCCTGTTGAAGGGACACAAAACATACTGCAAAGACGTGAATGACACAAGTTTAAAAGGGTCTGCAACTGAGTACTAGATTTTTTTCCGCCTCGTGGAAATTAATTTAGTAATTTTATTCTACATGTGTATATCTTTGCAAAAAAGGGACAGTAAATTCACACCAATCAGGGTAAGGGCTACAGAAAAACCACAAATTGAAGTAATTTCATGCTTTCTGGGGTTCCAGCAGAAGCTTCCCGGACTTAAGGAGTTTTTTAGACCTCTAAATTTAGTCTACTGTCTAAAGAACGAGTACTCTTAGACATACTACCTGGAGACCTTAACTTTTTTTCTTGTCACGAGCGGTATTTCCTTGCCAGTTTCTCTTACATAATTGCTAGTAACTGAGACCTTATACCATGTCTTTTGTTCCAGGTGTCTCCCGAGGTCCGCATGGCGCTGCCACTGCCGCGCGCGCCCGACCCAGTGCTGGCGGCGTACTGGGCCGAATACGAGGACCTGTGCCGCCAGATCAGCTCGGCGAACCCCACGGACGACGACGACAATCTATACGAAGGTAAAATATCCTTCCAGGTCTTCCAGGTGAATCCGACCCGATGCTGGTGATGCACTGGGTTGAGTACGAAGTCCTGTGTCACCAGATCAGCTCGGTAAACCCCACGAACGCCAACGACAATCTAAGAACGAAGATAGAGTCTTCTTCTAAGTCTTCCAGGTGTGCTCGACCCGGTGCTGGTAATGCACTGGGTTGTGTACGAAGACCTGTGTTACCAAATCAGCTCGGTAAACCCCTCGGACACCTAAAAAAAAATGTTCGCCAAAGAGAGGCGACAGGCATAGAGTCGTACAGTCAAAGTGGAATATTTAAAGTTTACTTACAATATTGTTGAGAAAATAACTTCAATGTAAGTACAGAGAGGCAAATAACTTGATATTATAAAGTCGTAAAAATTACAAAATAGAATATCTAGATGTTTCCTTTCCATATTTCCAACGCATAAAAAGCAAACAGATATGATAATTTCGTTGTTTAACGTTCATCAGCTGATGCTCTATCACAATACACACATAATTATGAAAACAAGATAGTGTTTAATGTCCGATTAGATAAATGCAAATGGGAAGTGAAAGGACACGCAAATATTTACATAGAAAATGGCGCAGTTTATTATTATATTTATAATGATATTGTTATAACTATACAGGGTGTCCGACCGACGATCATCAAAACAGAGATGATAGAGCAGCTCAAAAGCTATCGATTTGACCCCCATTTATTATCTACGAATTTCAGTAGTTTACAAGATATTCACAATTTTAGTAGCAATTTGGGGCCTTTTTGTTTATCGTCAAGTTTAAGTGTTTTTCATTTTTTTACATCATTTGAACTATAAAACACTGTGTCAATTTTTTTATTAATTATTATTTTAAGTAATCACACAGTTTGTTTTTCCTTATTAGGTTAAGACCGCCGGCATGTCAACCGTCGGTGTTTTTGTGTTGCAAAACATTCACAAATACGATTACAAATCAATCAACTTTAAATGAGAACTCGAAGTTAAGCTTACGTTTTAACTGCATATTTAAAATTAAAGGATATTTATGAATTTGTGAATTTTTCTCAACGCAAAAGCATCGGTGGTTGCACCGCGGCCTTACACAGTAGCTTTTTCCATATTGGGGTTTAAGTTAGGGAATGAATTTTAATAATCTAAGTAAGTAGGACCTTAATCATGTTACGTAACACAGATTTTACTCTCCAAATTTTTTTTTAATAGGTATCAAACTATGTAAAGTAGTATGAAATCCATTAAATAATATAGGTATAATTGATAGATTCAGGCGTTACTTTGCGGAATTCCATACTAGATCAATGGATTATAGTTCCTTTGCTGTTCCGCGAACTTAGTTCTTAGTTCGCGGAACAGCAAAGGAACTATAATCCATTGATCTAATATAGATATAGTTGTCCTAAAGTTAAGCTTAGACAAGCTTATTATAGTCATGTTTTACTTGATAACTTTCTTAAAACCAAGGACGAAAACAAATCCTCGATAGTAAGTTACAGAGGTATCATGGCGGGTATGTCATAAAGTAATGACTGCTGACAGTAACAGACAAAAAACTCTGACCTGTTAGGTAACAAGCCGCACGATAAACCTTCCTTACGGAAAACGTAAACACTTGACATTTTGCCAAAAGCCAGTTTTTACTGAATGGCCGACGAAATACTTGCCTTTATTTCCTGTCACGATTTTCGCAATCCACTTGTCTTGACTTTCTCAGAATGTCACGCCGGGTCAATTTACTCTGACACTTTGAGATCCTCTGTCTCTCTCACTCCATAAGATAAGAGTGAAGGGGAATTATTTGAGGTTTTTTATATGTTTGTATAGAGTAGTTTGTATATGTGTGTTTGTGTAGTAATATTTCTTTTACCCTGTTGATCAGCTAAAATAATTAAGGTATTGAGGGTTTTTGGAAGTTCATATTGTTTTTGGCTACTTATGTTCAAGGATACCTACTGACTTTTTAAAATCATACCATCTATGACCTAAATACGTAAGTGTATAGATAACGACGTAAATGCTTTTAGTAAGACTAGGTAAGTAGGTCTATCTATGGGGTCGAAGCGTTTAAACCCGTGCATTAATTTGAATATGATTATTTTTATTAGATAACCGGTTTTTATGGGTATTTTATGTTTATGTTTGATGAAAAGATCGGGTCAATCAATCAGAAGATGTTCTTTTCTTTAACCAGAGACAAAGTACTTTTTCTCAAACATGCAATGAAATATCGTCATTACGTGCGTTAAAACCGGCTTCAAAGTATCCCGTGTCGGGCGGAACAACCTGAGAGAACTCTAAAGGAATTTCATACCAAATTGAAGGCCTAGGCCGGGAAGTATTTTTTTAAAATTTTAATGTACAGTCGCCATGTCTGTGTCATGCACAGGCTGAACAGTTGAATTATATTTTTTATTTTTATTTCTAGTTATCGGACTAAAAATATCCGCGTTAATGCCTATTACACACGAACTGCTATTAAGAACACAAATCTGTATGGTTCATATATTGGTGACTAAATTTAGAATATTGTCTATACGTAAGTCGCCAGAGACCATAGACAATATTTAAAATCCTCTGCATTTATTTTATTTAAGATTTTAAGAAATGAAGATTCTTATTATAAAGGTTGTGTATAACGGGCCTAGTAGAGTCTACTCGAACACTACACACGCGAAATACGGACGATTTCCGTAAAAAAAAAAACATTATGCAGGGATTGAAGGGAAAATTTCAAAATCTTTAGTCGTGTAATTTTTTGAGGGGTGTATTGTTTTTATTTATTGCATATGTTTGAGAAAAGCACTAAACATGCCTCTGGCCGTGAAAAGTGCTTGCCGGCTTCGTATCACTATCCTATGCCATGCGGGTAAGTAGGTATCTAAGATACCTACTTACCCGGCAAGCCCTTCTTTCCCGGCGTCTGCAGTAATGTACTATTAACTTTTCAACACAAAGTGCCGCTTAAAATACAAACCAAGGTGCGGACACACTTGCCACGGCTCGTTTACATTTCAAATTAAGGCGTGTTCACACTGGCGAACTGGTTTACGGTTGCCGCAACCAAGGTTGTCGAGGACACTCAGATGCCACCTCGCTAATTACTTACTTGATTTTCGCAATGATTTAATAAGTCTAGTATATACAGTTTTCGACATTTTTCCTTGAGCAATTAAAATGAGCTGATTAATTTATCTATATATCTATCAGCGTCATTCGTATGCTGATGGTGATTGGATCATGATTAGTTAAGTTATAGTCGTAATATAAATGAATTATCATACTTAGATTAACCTTCAGGAGGTAAAGTCACATCTGACAATATGTATACGACTATGAACGTTGCTTCCCACAAATATGTCCCGAAGTGAATTATTTCGTGGAATTACGGAAATCGTCGGTAATCTAAAGAAAACTTCTGACGCAAATAAACAAAAATATTGTTGGTACTTACGTATGCAATTGTACTCTTTATAGACCATACATGCTACATACGTATACTTGTATTTACGAGTATATCAATAAAAACCGACCAAGTGCTAGTCGGCTCGCGCACAGAGGGTTCCGTACAAATTATACGCTAAAAACGGCGTTAGCAGAGGCCTACTTCTAACCAAATTGTACGCGGTGTAGGATTATTTAATATTGTTTAATGACAAAGACAGACATGAAAAATAAGTTTTTCAGATTTATTTCGTGGGTTTATGCTATAAGAGCTACCAAATACCAAATTTCAAGTTTCTAGGACAAATGGAAGTACCGTATAGGTTTTCCATGGACAGCAATTTGTATGAAAACACCATTTGTTTGACTGCATCTTTGGATTACGTTGACTTAGAAACTTGATTTTTTTACAGCTTCAAGGGACCGCAGAGATAAGTATTTGATGTTAATTTCAACTTGATACCTCTACGAGTCGCTGAGAAAAAGTGTCTTGACAGAAATACGGACAAAGAAGTGATCCTATAAGGGTTTTGTTTTTTCCTTTTAAGGCACGGAACCCTAGAAAACAAAGAAAAGTTCTTTTCAGCTGTCTTCAGTGTGGACTGATGATCTGATTAAGACCGCATTGGAGTATATAGAACAGAGCATCAGCGTGGTCAAGATTCTTAGGTAAGGACTTTGCCCAGTAGTGGACTTCTTCCGGCTGAAGTGATGTTTAATTGTTTTTTTTTTCAAGTTATTTTTTATTTGAAACTACCTTTTATCAGTACCGTTATTCCAAAAAGGTTCTCGTGTGTACATAGCTTTCTTTTAGAGGTTAAGTTTAACTATGTTTCTAAGTGATTAGGCAACATTTTTTCACTTATTGTTATTTTACACTCAATATGTGAACACAAACTCTTTGATTGAACACGAATAATGGCATCGGAGCGATTATATTTATTGCCACAACGCAATAAAATAATTTAAAAACGTATTTCGTAAAATGAAATAATGATGAAGCATTTTATTGTGCTTTGTTAGTTTTAATTCGTAGAATTTTTATGCGAAATGATGACCTTAGGTAGATAATTGATTTATTCGGTGATATGTAGGATACAAATGCAAACACTCTTTATCCTCTTTATGGTAATCCATACTAATAATATAAATGCGAAAGTCTCTCTGTCTGTTACCTCTTCATGCTTAATCCGCTGAACCGATATGGATGAAATTTGGTGTGAAGATAGTTTATTTAAGTTCAGGAAAAGGACATAGGCTACTTTTTATCGTGAAAAAATACCCTTAAATGTGATAAACGAATTTAAGGCGGACGAAGTCGCGGGCAGAAGCTAGTATTCAAATAAGCAGCGATAAACAACAGGCGGGTTATCGCTAAATAGCGATCTCCTCCATACAACATATGGGTAGGTCGCGAGAAACAGGCAGCCCAGGCCTGGAGCTCCATACATTGTATTATAGCCGAAAGATATTAGAGGAAATAAAAGCAATCAAGGAAAAAATAGATATTATGGTGGTACTTATATGCTGAAACACTGGACGGAAAAATGTTCCAGATGGTTGTGACAGGATATGATTTTATACTATAGGTACTAGAATTTGGTGGTACTTCATTAGCGGAAGTGAAAAAAATATTTTTTTTAACCCAGTCGAATAAAAATTACTCTATAACCAGCCATCTATGAATGCCCGGCTACGAATGTAGGGGAGACCGGGTATAAGGTCTAACACGGATCGGTTGTCACAGCGGCCATAATGAAATATGAACCGGTGTCGAAAGATCACTAGAGCTATATCTCCCTAAGCTCTTGCGATCTTTGGACACCGTTATATGAACTTATTCGTTCGTTCAGTTTTCTCCGACGTGAGACAACCAACCCGTGGCACAACCTTAGCCGGCCTCCCCAATCTAAAATAGTTGAAATCCGTTTAGCCGTTTTGATGTGATGAAGCCACAAGGAGACATACAAACATACATAAAAAAACGATTCAGCGACCTTCAAATAGTCTGCAATTAATACTTGTCTTAATAATATATCTTGAATATAGTATAGACATTTAATTTTTACAACTTTCTTATCGTAAGACTAGAAGGTGCTCGCAACTTCGTTCGCGGAGGAGAAAAAATCATAACCCCTCTTTTTTTCTTCGGCATAGTCGGGTAAAAAGTATCCTATAACCATCTGGAGATACCCAGCTACCTGTGCACCAAAAATAGTTGAAATCTGTTCAGTCGTTTTGGCGTGACGAAGCCACAACGACACATTCGAACATACAAAAATTCCAAAAAAATATTTTTCAGTGGCCTTCAAATATTCCGTATTTATCACTTTGTAATATTTCCAATATACAGACAAACAAGTGATATGCCGTCAGCAGCAATTTGCGAATGACTGCATTAAAAAACGCAGAAACATGCTGAACTAAAGAATAATCTGTTTTACATTAAATTTGTGGGAATGCGACGGACAGTCGCGTGTGCGCTGACTTGACGGATCGCATGCGCGTTCACCGGAATCAGAAGAAAGTGGAAGTCAGCTCAGATATAAGTCTCCGCCACCGCTGAAGAAACGTGACCAATGCATCGATAATGCAATTAATTTTTATTTGCGATTGGATTGTTTGTTAGACATCTTAACTTCACCTTGTGACAACTACTATGCGTGTTAGTGAGTTCTCAATACAAAATCGGATTCAAATGTTAGCCATTTTTTTCAGTTATTCAACCCACACAAGCAAATTTGAATCTACGGAATGTGATTGGTTAATTTTGCACAGCTCTGCTCCAGGGTCAGCCTAAGGGTCTAAATTCGTCGCCTTAACGCATGCGTCCGTTAGTCTTTGAGCTCCAAACAGTCCAAACCCCGTCCGCTCTGAAACACATGAAGGTCAACATTTACAGCATTTCGTTTTTCACGAAGTGCACTTTGTTTTACAACTTTGCACTCGTTTTGGCGGAATTCCTCACGATTCCAATGCACCTAGTAACAAAACGATGTAACTTGCTTGTTTTGCCTACTTAAACACACTTTTCTAGAATTAAGGTGTTCTCGTAAAACAACGGTACTCGAATACATTAAATGCAGTTCGCACACTCGTTTGCTGAACTCGATTCTCCTGAATCTGAACTATTTGTAATGCCGTTAGGGAGAGTGCAATTTGTTTCAAAATATCTTAAATGTTTCTGTACACATATGGATTTGTGTTACGACGTCTGAGTCTGACTATGAATCATTTCAAACACCAATCTGTTATCATTCAGAAGCTTCAGTCTTCATGTTGAAAATTTAACAATGACAAAAACTATCGTCTGCAGCCAATGTGTTGTTCCCACTCTCTCTATATAATTATTACTAATTCTCGGAAGAATTTACCGGATGAAAGAAAGAAAGAAAATAAATTTATTCAGACGCATAGACAGAGAAAATAAACAAATTACAAAAAAAAACAACTAAAACTTTGCCCTGAAATGGTCACACCTCACTATAATGCTGGCTCGGGAGCCAGCGCTGATCTTCCGGTGAGACCATATGTGGCGCCACAGATGACAATGTAATATGGAACGCTCAAGATCTCTATGAGATTTTGGAGAAAATTTGAGAATTTGGAGCATACATCACACCAAATAGAACCCGAATCCACAATAGGCTATCAAAGCAACACGAACAGCATTACCCAGCTCGTTTGACATGAACAATAACGCCTTCCTGCCTTATGCAACTCTTTATCTCGAGTTACGCTCATTGTAACCAATTGTGACATCCTAAATGTCTCGAGGATATGTCCCAACCCTACCATTAGGACGGGTATAGCGTGAAGGCTGGAATGGACCATTGTTTTCCAGTACGGTGTCTCTTTATCTCTTCTAGAGTTGTCTCCTTGAGAACAATATGGTACTGGTGATACTTAGGTGTAGTAAGTAAGCTATAATTATGTATGCCCTAAAATAAATGTATTTTATTTCTTTCTTATATGGTAACTGGCTGTGGTGATACTAATTTCCGCTGCTCAGTTGCCATTTCCCCGCGTTAAGTATTAAAAGTCGAACGGAACGATTTATGTTGTAGTGTTCGGGAGAAACCGTATTTGGTGGCTGATTAAACCGATATGAGAGTTATTTTTATTTATTAGTGTATAGGAATAAAACATCGTAAAAAAGAAAGATATACTCGTAAATTCATCTAGAATTCTGGTTTTAGTATAATGTCCCATAAATGTTTTGGATCCTAGTGAAGAGTTTAGGTACTCTCAAACTCAATTTTTCTTTATCTACTGCGCGCCTAATGTGAACATAAGTAGGTTTAGGAAATTAGGGTCGAAATAAGGAAACAAGAATGAAAATATAAGTATATTTGGTACGTACTTAAATAAGTTATCATTTTTAGAAAATCTCTTATCACAAGTCCAGCAGTTGTGATTCAGAACTTTTAACAGGTAAAATACAGATTTACGAACAAGACACGGTGAAATTTGCGAAGGCACACACATGCGAGGTTTTGCGTGTAGGTACGCGAGTACGCAATAATGTAAAAAGCGGTAATACCACTTTAATTTACAGCCATTAAAATAGCTTTGACATTGACAACGTGTTTTGCGCCGTGGAAAGTTTTGTAGCCTAATGCTTTTGAGTCACAATTTCAGACATAATTTAGGGAGGTATAGCTGGGGTAATTTATTCTTCTCTTATAGACTCCTCTGAAAAAAAATTACTTACATAAAAATATATTCAAGTTTCCCAATTCGGGATATACCATACCATGTTTGGAAGTTCTTCACACCATTCCGGGACTAGATACTCGTAAGTATACACAACAAAAATCATGAAAATTAGTTAATTTTAGCTTGGAGCTTCAATCTTCATTCATGTAACTACGGAGCAGGGCTAAAGCTGATTATGGAAAAATATCTATCGATATGGTAAGTCGCCATCAATGTATTTATGAATTAATTGACTAGTATATGGAGGCTTGTAGATATGTATTTTGTACTGACTTTTATTCTGGCAGCGTAATGGTGACTTACATTGACAAATATCTCCGTATATATTATCTGTGTGATGAGCTTTAATCGATACAAATATAATCGATTAATCGTTGCCCGCACTTAGTCATCATCATCAATAGTGGACGATGGTGGAACAATCGACGGCGCTTTCAAGCCTTGGTCCGCATTCCGGAAACTGGTTGTCCGAACCGGACGTTGCCATTTCTCGCCTCTCCAGGCTTTCACGAAAATGTTCTTTCGATTTGCGAGCGATGGAATGCCCGCCGGAAGCTCGGGAGTGTTAAGTTTTAAGGAAACATCTAGTTAAATGCTAATAAAAACATAGAGTAAGAACCGCCAAACAGCTAGTTGGACCCAAGTTGGACCGGCAAAGTTCAATCGAAGGGTAATACAGCACCAGCATTAATATCATAGGCCTGCTGATAGGCATATATTTATTCTGGTGACTGTACTTACGAGTACCACTGTACAGTCGCCAGCATCAATATCTGCCACAATAACAGCGGACGAAAAAAAAAAATTTTTTTAATGTTTGTATGTGTCGTTGTGTCTTCATCACGCCTAAACGGATTTCAACTATTTTTGGTACACATGTAGTTAGTCATCTACGGATGTTTATTGGACTTTTTACCCGACTATGCTGAAATAAACATAGAAGCGAAGAGAAAAAAGGGTTATGGCTTTTTCTCTTCCGCGAACAAAGTCTATCTATCTAGTCATCTATCGTAACGTTATAGGTATACGTAACTAGCATTTGCCCGCGGCTTCGCCCGCGTACTAATTAAGCTTAGTCTTTATTGTAAGTTTCCTTATAATAACTTTGGACCACCATTTCACCCCCTTACAGGGTGAATTTTGAAAAATCCTTTCTTAGTGCACCTCTTGCCCTTATAACTAACCTACGTTCCAAATTTGGTATCCCTAGAACCAGCGGTTTGGGCTGTGCGTTGATATATCAGTCAGTCAGTCAGTTTCTTCTTTTATATATTTAGAAGAAGATGATGCATATCGATATTTAGAATGTTTTTTGTTTCTGTTTTAGGTATGTTCCTGCAAATAAAACTTTACCTGCTGAACTTAAGGTACTATCAACTGAATTATTCTGAAGCATGTCGTAATTACACTTATTTTTTGCTTTTATGGCAGGCAGACGACACAAGGGTATACTTATGACCTTCGTCTTCCTGCATTAAAAGCCAAAAATTTGGTTGACTATAAAGGCATTTCCGCTCTGACTTCGGTGGTTGCATTATTGCCGGGATTAGGGTTACTAGATGAAAAATCCAAAAGCCAGGAGAAAACGCCAGATGTCCATTGAAAAATCCTGAGATTTAATTGCAGTTTGAGAATTTTCTCTTTTAGGAAGATTATTTCTAGTTTGTTTAAATTTTTAATAAAAAGATCTTTAAAATGTGCTGTATGTTATTAAAAATTCAAAAAATCCTGAGATTTGAAAAATCCGGCCGTAATCCTGAGAAGAGTCCAAAAATCCTGAAATCTCAGGACAAATCTTGAGATATTGGTAACCTTAGCCGGGATCCCGTGAAATATGGACGTTTTTTTAAATCTATCTAGTACACGGCGGTGAATCGTGACAAATAACGAAGAAAAACATGCTGATCTCACTGGATCCCGGCACTAATGCGACCACGCACGAAACGCGCTTGAGAAATGCCTAAATCTGTTTTTTATAAGTAGCACGTCCACTTGTGAAATCAGTACAGTATCCCAATAAAATACTTAAATAATGTGACCGAAAATAACAAAATACGCCCGATTCTGAGTCATTAGTGGAAAAGTTATTTTATTCAGTGGTGTAAATCTGCTTTTTAATGCAAAAAAAAAACAAAATGTCCTTTATACGGTAAACGTAACACAATCCAGACTTTAATAAACATACACTAAATACTGCATGTGTACAAATTTTCTCAGTAGGTACATCACCTATCGCGTTCGGTTCGAATGTAAGGCTGGTTCGGACTACTTTATTAATTTAGTCATCAGCTAAGCAAGAGGAAGCTCTTCACATTGTATTTTTTTTAATGTAAGATAGGCAGGTATTTGCCTTCAATCTCTCCTGTTGGTAAGCGACGATGAACCCGACGATAGAGCATGCTTACCTGTCTATACACTCTCGTCTTGAAGAGATCCAAGTTATATTGTTCCGGGAAAAGATATGCTGGAAGAGAGTTCCACTCTTTAGTTTTTTTTTATATTTAGAAGACAAAGAAAGGTTCATGGTTAGTTATTCCGTCTCGAAAGGCGTCATAATTTACGGGCGGTGATCCGGCGAGGCCTGCGTGTTGCTTATGACGTTGCTGCTACTGGCTGTTTCTAACTGATTGTTAATTTTAGTCGTTTTATTTTATAGTTCTTTGACATACTGAATACATACTTGTTATGTATAGTAGCCATAGTTACAATTACTGTTATCTTAATAGGCACTTCTCTAATGTAATATTTATACATATTTTAATTTTTGTCTTTGACGTTTGAAGACACTTCGCACCTCTAAAACATTGTGTGTTGACCATGGAGACCTGTTACCACTCCTAATTTAAAGTTTTGACCGCGGAGACTCTCTACATCTCCATTAAACTTAGCATAAGCTTTTTATATACTGTTATTAATTTTTATTCTTTTTTAATTTTTTGACGCCCATAGACCCTTTACATCTCTGTAAGTAGACAATATATATCTCCCTGCAGAGTGTACCCAGGTATTTGTCTTTTGCATTAATATTGCTTAATAGCAAAATAAGCAGCAAACTGTAATGTTATCATCTAGATTGCGAATGTTTTTCTTTTTATTTTAAAATCAGACATGTAAAAGTGCCCTTGAAACCTACTAGTAGAATAAAGATTTGAATTGGTCAGTGTAAGCGTCAGGTCGATTTTGAATCTGTTTGTAAGAGTTGTGCGCAGTATGTCAAACCGATGCGTCCGGCGTTCCCCGTTACGTCGGAATGAGATTCGTAACGGGACCGTGCGCTGATTGTCGTGTTAATTTGCTATGTTGATCGTCGAGCTTGTCCGGCGTTCTGTGCGCTTTGAGAGATGAACTTTACGATGCATATTATTAGCTCTTCCGGCTTGGGATGCGTAACACAAAAAAATATCAATATAATAAACTAGAAGGTGGGCGCAACTTCGTTGCAAAGGAAAAGTCATTATTCCTATTTTTTAGCTTCAGGTTAGTCAGATAAAATGTATCCTATAACTATTTGTGGATGCCGAGCTACCCGTGTATCAAAAATAGTGGAAATCTGTTTAGCCGTTTTGACGCGATGAAGCCACAACGACACATACAAATAATCCAAAAAATATATATCATTTTTTTAATATCGTTAATGTACAGACTATTCATTTTAACAAATAATAGAAGATGCCGGCAACTTCGTTCGCGGAGGAGAAAAAGTCATAACCCATCGTTTTTTCTTCGGCGTAGTCGGGTAAAACGTATCCTATAACCATCTGGAGATACCCAGCTACCCGTGTACCAAAAATTGTTATTTTGCGTGATGAAGCCACAACGACACATACAATCATACATAAAATCCTAAAAAATTATAGATATATATAGATATTAGGGGACAGTTTTACATAAATTTAGCTAATCCCATGGTAATCTCATTAACTACATATATGGTTGTGTTATGAGTACGTGGCGATATCTATAATATCATAAAGTTGTAAAAAGAATTGTCTGTACATTGAAGATATTAAAAAAAATAAGTGATATGGTTTATTTGAAGGTCACTCAATTGAAAAAGAAAATATTTTTTTGTATGTGTGAGGGTTACAACTATTTTTGGTACACGGGAAGCTGGGCACCCACAGATGGATTTTCTACTCCGCTGACGAAGTTGCTGGCACTTTCCTTCTAGTCACGACCCGACTCGCGGCTTTCATTCAGCTCGACTGACGACTCGCGCGGGTTGTGGCAAAAAAAGCCGATAATGTCCGACTAAAGCTGGCAACTCCAGCTGCACTTGTCAAACCCCTTTGACAGCTCAAAGAATAGAGTATTTGATAGTAGTAAAAATAAATCATTTTTTACGAGGGACTCAATGAAACATTTGAAAATACAGTAGGTAAATGAAATGGTTTACTAATTATTGCTCTTTAAAGTATGTTTAATTTTACAAAAAAACTGATAAAGGAAAGCAATTTGAATGTGACGTCACATCGCTTATATTTTTCTACAAACTTCATGCTAACAGAGCGTTTTGACATTTCGAAAAAAGAACCTGATTTAAACTGTCCTCAAAACCTCGTACCGTAAATATTACTGCAATGCAAAACATCGCTCGAATTATACGCACGTGGTTTGTTAGAAGTGGAGAACTTGTTTGACACACTTGAAATGTCCTTTGTTATGTAAATATGTCGGTACATGTCCCTTTTGTAACCTGTCAATATACAAAACATTACTTTAAACGTATCTGGACGTCGATGTCCGTAAAAGCAAATTTTCATTCAGCGAACGGTCAATAAGGAAACCCAAACAATCAGTCCCACGCAAAACCGCTTCGTTGACGTTTCCTCCAACATACTTATATATGTAAGTTTCAAAACATACTACGAGTATATAATACTGGAAGGTGCCTGCAACTTGAGACGCAACCTCTTTTTTTCAACGTTGTCGAGTAAAAACTATTAGTAGGTTAGGTTAGTATTCGATGTCCTTCCCCAGGACTCAATCTATTTACATACCAAAATTCATTCAAATCGGTTCAGCGGTTTAAGCGTGATGAGGTAACAGACAGACAGACAGACAGACAGACACACTTTCGCATTTATAATATTAGTATGGATTTTATCGGTAATTTGGAACGTACAAATATTAGGGAAGTTCATAAATAAATTATTTGACATAGAGCACTGTTAGCATAAAAAAAAATCGAGCTGCAGTTTAGCAGATTTTATATTACCCTTGTTGGCAACACTAGCCCGTCCCCTTTCTGCAGCAGTCGTCTCCAGGAATCACATTAAATGCCTGTTAAAACTGTCGTACAATTACCAGGGCTGTACAGTTAAAGGCCGACATGCAATCAACGCAATTTAGAAGGAATGCACATTATGAGCTCAACGACGTGTTGACCATTATTTAGTAACATAAATTCTAGCACTACAGGAAAAAGTTGTAACCCTCTTTTCTTCTTCAACACAGTCGGGGAAACGGTTGAGATCCAGCCGTTTTTGACATATTTTAGGCTGCAAAGTTGGCGATGTAATTAATATTTATACTTCGTATGCGAATCGCACTGTTCAATTTTTAGGGTTCCGTAGCCAATGGCAATAAGCATCCGTGCGTGTGTCACAAGCATTTTACTCGAAAACTACAAGATGTAATTGATGAAATTTGGATTACATGTGTCTTGTGTAAGCCGCTCGACATTTCTTCCCAAAATAATTGAAGCTTTGTATAACATGTTTTTGATTAAATGCCTAATTTCGGAAAAAATCGCTCTGAAAGTTGCATAATTTGCCCTCCCTCCCCCCCTTTATCTTTTAAATCCCAAGTACAAAAAATATGAAATAAGTACAAACTTAATGCTTAATAAATGCTTTTAAAGATAATTATTTTCATCATGATCGGATATTTACCCGACTGCTCGACGCAAAGGAGGGTAATGTGTTTATTTGACATTGTATTTCTTTCATCTGTAGTGCATTTTTTGGATCAACGGCTACGGAACCCTATATGAGCATGGCCCGATATTGACCGATTTTTTTAAAATTATAGCCCCAGTAAGGCAAATGGATTTTATAAATATTATACATAGACAGCATTTGATTAGCCCTGATATGAAGTTGTCACAAGATACAAATTCACAAACATTCATTAGAGCTATGGAAATGGCCGAATCTAATGGAGTTCCGTTAGCAGAAATACAAACCAGTGACATTAAATGGAATGATCAGAAAGCACAGGAATAAAAATTAAAACGATTAGACTTGATCCGATAGTGCAATTAGTGCATAATTATATCAGTAAGAGTGTAATTATGCCTACCGTAAGTTGTAAAACTTATGCAAGAATAAAAACCAGCCAAGTGCGAGTCGTACTCGCGCACCGAGGGTTCCGTACAAAATATACGCTACAAACGGCCGAATCTATGGAAATCCAGTGTTAGCAGAGCCCTACTCCTAAGCAAAATGTACGCGGTCTTCGATCATTTTATATTGGTTACTGACATAGACAGACAGACATAAAATTATACTGTTTTTAGTTTTTGTTGTTATAGCGGCAACAGAAATATATCATCTGTAAAAAATTCAACTGTAGCTATCACGGTTCACGAGATACAGCCTGGTGACAGACAGACAGATGGACGGACAGCGGGGTCTCTCGGGGAAGAAACGAGGAGATTCGTAGACGTACCAAAATCACCGACATAGCAAACAGGGTAAGCAAACTGAAGTGGCAATGGGCAAGGCACATAGTTCGATGAACCTATGGCCCTTGGGGTAGAAAGGTTCTCGAGTGGAGACCGCGTACCGGCAAGGCCACCCGCGAGGTGGTCGGACGACCTGATTAGGATTGCGGGGACTCGCTGGATGCGGGTCGCCTCTATCCGGCCCATGTGGAAATCTATTGAGGAGGCCTGTGTCCAGTAATGGACGTCCTATGGTAATGATGATGATGACGGAACCCTAAAAACAAGAGCAACGCATGGAAATAATTAGAAAAATGCATAACTCGTTTTTATTAATTACACGTTCAATTATATTATGCAAATGGACGGCAATATCATAGCATGCATTGGTATTAACAGTAATACCGTACAATTACGAATATTATCGTCTTTTTGCACCCAGGTGGTTGATGCTTACCGCAACTTCTGTAGCTTTCTCGGAAGACGATTAAACGATGGCTGATTGTAAGGAAATAAATATAAACTACTAGAAGGTGCAACTTCGTCAGCGGAGAAAAAAACCATTGCCCTCTTTTTCTCTGTTCGGCGTAGTCGGATAAAAAGTCTCCAATAACCATCTGTGGATGCCCAGCTACCCGTGTACCAAAAATAGTTGAAATCCGTTTAGCCGATTTGGCGTGATGAAGCCACAACGATACATACAAACATACAAACATTTTATTCGATTTTTGACCTCCAAATAGTCCATTACAATTATATCTTTGAGAATATCTTCAATGTATAGACATTTCATTTTTACAACTTCATAATAGTAGGTATAGATGATTTCCAATTCATAATAATCTTTCGAAATTTGTTTACGAATTGACTTAGTGGATACTGTTTCTTCACGTCGATGTAAATTTGCGTCCCGAAAACCTTCAAGTCACTGGGCATTCTCATTCAAATCGCCTCCAGCTAATTTTGTTAAGAATCTGAATTGCTACAATTAAGAGCAAGGACTTCCTACTAGTTAAAAGTATCACTTAATTTACATACCTGATTATCAGATCATCTGTATCTAAAAGTTTATTCATTAAACAAATTCGTCAGTGGAGGAAAAAAAATTACAACCATCTTTTTATCTTGAGTCGGATAATAAGTATTCTATAAACATCAGTGAATGCCCAGGTACGGGTGTGCCAAAAATAGTTGAAATTCGTTCAGCCATATTGACGTTATGAAGCCACAAGGACCTGTACAAACATACTAAAAATTAAAAATCTTCCGATTTAGTGACCTTCAAATAGTTCTAATCACTTTTTTTATATCTTTCATTTTCTTTTTTTTCAAGTTTCCACCTCCGTATAATATGTTCTAGGCGCAGTTTTGTTGAAATGATGAAATATCAAATTTGAAGTCCTCTTGAAACTCCTTAAGCGCGCTAAGAATTTTCGAGACACTTGGACCATTTAATAACAGGGCTACAGAAAATATTTCAACAACTCTATTTGAGTTAACTGGACCAGTAATGGAACTAGTTTATTTCGATATGCAAAGCCTTGTTGAACCGCAATTAGAAAATCAATTTGGTGCGGATCACCTTGGGGTTTATATGCTTTAAATTCTTACGCACTCCAATTAAACGAAATCGATTTTACTGTCAATTAATTTCAAAGTCTCGCAGAGATTGTTTTACCATGTTATCAATGCCATTTGTGTGTTTATAAGCTGAGTTCTCCTTTAAGCTAGACAAAGATAGTTATAATTGTAATTAAAAATCACTATAATTACCTATATCAATCAATACACTAACAAATTTTAAACTCTCATATAAAAATTACATTTATAATGCAGACATTAGTTTCATAAAATAAGATTTGAGTTAAAATCTATAGGTACCTGTTGACGAAACGTTTGGCTTAGTGGGTTGCACAGCGGCCGGCTACGAAGCTGGCGGTCCCGGGTTCGAATCCCAGCCAGGGCAAATGTTTATGTGATGAGCACGTGTGTTTGTTCCTGGGTCTTGGGTGTTCTCAATGTATTGAAGTATTGTAATTTACGTTGCGGTGAAAATTACGCAGGCGAAAGCTAGTTTAATAGAAAATAATTCGATCGGTTTCATTGAAGTTAATGATCATATTGATAGATACGAATTTAGGTCTTCTTCTTAATGTCCCTCAACTTTGCGCGGTCAATGGTCATATGGGCTGCCCTCTGCATGGAATTACAAGCATTTTTCATGGTGTCTGACCAGCTTGTTGGGATTCGACCTCTGGAATGCTTGCCTTCGACTTGGCCCTGTAAAATGCTCCTTTCGAGGAGGAATTTAGGTCTACCTGGGCCTAAATACTTTGACAGATGGGTACATTTCTGGCCACCTTTTCTTTTAGATAATAAGTATTAATATAGACGGGCATTGAATCGATTTTTGAAAACCTAAGCCTTAAAATGATGAAAGCCAAACCTAGACTCAGTAATAAGTGTAATAAGTTAGCACGAGATAAGTTCTTGCTGCAAATCTAATTTGTAGCACAAATTGTTTCCAAGTTAACCTTAGCGTCGTAAAGATTTACGATCTATTGTGTCACATCTCGTATTAGCTACACATTGTTTTCCATTATGAGCTGATAGAAAACGCGTTCTCATAAAGCTACATTGTGTGACTGGGAAAGTAAAAGAAAATTTCTTCCGCACCATTTCCCCTTTAAGTAGTCTTGGTTGTTAGACGTATCAGCTGTTGCAGTGTGGTGGTACTTCGTTTTGATTTCAAGGGGCGACCGGGTACGGTAGTCCAACGAATGGTTACAGGACGGCCATATCACAGAAAACAGAACGACCGGTGTCGAAAGATCGCGAGAGCTTTATCTAGGAGGGAGATATAGCTCTCGCGATCGACACCGGGGTCCTGTTTAATAAATATTACAATCCAATTTTGTAGCAAAGTGACATATTTGTTAAGTTTTACTACCTACATGTGCTGTTAGATAAAACTTACAAATATGAAAAATATGACAAGTAAATAACTTACAATTACTTACTTGTTAATCCCGTTTAATAAATGTTCACATATGTAGAAAACGCCAGTAGATTTCGATGAGAATATTGTATTTACAAGTTTACAATTTACATAAAATTTAAGTTAAGGTGCGTCCACATTTGTATCATTTGCCCGTATCAGATCATCGTCGCGTGGCATGATCGCGTGTCACGATCTCGCGTTTGGACGTTGCGCCGATCGGATCGCTCGAAATCCATTTTGTTACGCGTATCACACAGTTATTTTGGACGAGTACGGAATGATCGGCGCGCCGTCAGTTAGCGTCCAAGCAGCGCGATACGCAGTCATGCCACGGCACGGTGATCGGATACGAGCAAATGATACAAGTGTGGACGCACCTTTACTGGTGCAAATTATTTATTAAAGAAGGCAGATTTCTTAATTCCTCTTGAGTTTGGAATCTTCAAGTTTCACGGAGTAGTTTCATATTGGTTTGGTGCATTACTATATAGTCATGAAAAATAACAACATAATTACTATTCTGTCTCTGATTTACGAGAATAAGGACGTGTTCGGTCGATTTCGCGAAAAACTCGCTGGCGACATGAAAATAAACAAATGAAAAGTAATAGCAAAAAAGTAGTCAACCAAAACGTTCTCGAGAACATTCCCCATACAGAACAGAGGATCACAAGAATGTACGAGAACAGCACAATTCTAGTAGTCTCCGAAGACTCGTCGCCTCCACACACGTCTTAGTCGTGGTGTTGTGTAACATCACCTTGCGGCGTAAAAGTGTGGCCTTTTCGTCTTTCACTCGCCTTGGGCGCTGCCATCCGCACATTTTATTGCCTATTTGCATTCGGATATGCCGAAATTGCATGCTAACGACAAGGTAAGCGACGCGTCGGCAATTGTTTTTAAACCGTTGAGCGCCCTAGTAACACACGTGTGTTAGTAACGATTTTTGAATTAAGAACCTACTTACGAAATTTTACGTGATAATGATTTGATTATCATGAAATTTTCTTTTGACATAACGTTCAACACTCATGGCCGTTATTCGATTACAGCGACATGATTCGAAAATGGAATTGTATCAAATTGTGGGAATCAGAGTCTTAAAATTCTTATTTAAATTTTGGCTAGATTTGCTCTACCTCGGTAATAAAAAAAGTACTTATAAAACATATATATAGTAATATAGGTATAAGTAATCATGTAGGTATGCATTACCTATTTGCTTGTGTGTTCTAAAGCTCATAAGTACTTAATGATGTTTCCCACTGCACCATTTTCATGCTTCTGTTTGGTCCTATGGTTGACTGGTAGAGAATGTAATTTGCCATTAAGTCCGCTATTTGTACTTACTTTTGATTTATGCAATAATGTTTAAATAAATGAATAATTAAACTGATAAGCAAGGCATTCGATGCAGCAAGCTAAAGTTAACCCTGTTTGTAAGTCTTTATTTGTCTGTGCTTTCTTTGAATTAATTCTTACCTTGTATTGTAAAAAATATACCTAGTATTAGTTGAATTAATTTTTGTAGAACTTCCCAGACCTTTTTATTACATTTGGTTTGCGGTAGTACCAACAATAATCATAAACTTAAGTAAACCGCAGCTAATATTAGACTTTCTTGAAAGTAGAAACGGACATCAAAGAGAGAAAATAAATAGAATAAAACAGGATTGAAACTGAGATACCGGCCGGTAACTAGGGTACGTACTCATTAAACAACAATTATGGTCTTATACGACTGAAAAATATTAATAGAGTAAATCGTTTGACAAAGGGCAAAAACAAGTGCCAAACCGGCTTTTAGACTTGCGAAAACAGTCGACAATTGGCTTTATGTACCTACAGTCCCCGCCTTACAGGATCGGACTGTAAAATCATCTCGTGTGGAATGCCCGAAGTAGCAACACTTGTATCATAGTCAAAACTCGGAATAGGTCGTGCCTATTTACTTAAACTTCCCGGAGGACGATAGAACTTCAATAGCAGGGTTGACTTTGGATGCTTTAATATCGTAAGAAAATGATTTAGTCCTTCGAAGTTGATCGAGTCAATTGAGAGTATATACGAGCTATATCGCTTTCAGCTGGTTATGTCTTAATTACCCTACAGCTCACACTTTCGCTGATCCCCTAATCGATACAGCGCAAACATTTTCTGAATAATCGACACTTAATGAAGTTGGTAATTAGAGGGAGAAAGTGCTAGCGTGCGTGCTCGAATCGGATGTCTCGTACTCTCGATTGTGATATCGAGTGGAGTCGATCATGTAGTTTAATGGGTTATTTATAGCTATTTCTAGTTGATTTTTCATCTTTGTTCAAGCTCTGTTAACTATTCGATTAGTAAATAAAAGTCCCGATAGATGGTGCTGCCTAGTTTTAATATAGTGATACCGCTAGTTTACTTTTAGGTGGAAATATCGTTTGAAATGCTCTATTGCAAAAGGCGAATCCATATTAGAATTAACGAGTAAGTAAGCCTTACATAAAACAATTTCACGGATTATATCGCGTATATTATCTCATTTGAGTTCCCGACGTTTCGGAAGCTTTTCACCTTTCCATATGGTCACGGGTGACCATAGGTGAGATAATATACGTGATATAATCCGTTAAATTGTTTTATTTAAATGAGTAATAATCGCGGAAACCGAAGAAAATATTAAGTAAGCCTTACCTTGGAAGTGTCTTATTCAGTTATGTTACAATATCAAGCTGTTGGATATTTAAGAAAACCGCCAAGTTAGGACTCAAAATCCCTTAACCGGTAATACATTGTTTTTACTGTTAACAATATTGTACCAGAATTGGTACCTTTAGTGATATCACTACTTTTGGTGGAACATGAGAACTTGGCTTATTTTTCACATTTATGTTTTGGTGGGATTTAGTAATTAAGAGAATTGTCTGTTTTCCACTACTCGTCCATTGTGTTATCTATGTAGGTTGTATGTCACTAAAACCGAATCTTTTCACAGCAATAAAATTGTCGTACATATTTAAACACGAAGTAACGAAAGAAATCTTTAATTTGTAGTAAAAAAAAAATACTGCAGCAATGTGTTCAATGTCGACCAACGACTCGAAAAGTCGCTATTTACGGCAAAACCATGTTATTATCACACATTCGTCGCGGCCATTAAAATCAAAAGTGTTTATAATTAACGTAGAAAAGAAAAGACCGTGCTTCAACCGGTCATAACATAGGTACCTCAAACGTAGTTCCATTATAAGCACAATGAATCTATAAATTAAGAGCTATTTTCGATTGTTAATACTTATAAACAAAGTTACCTTAATAATGTGGTTTCCTTAATAGAAAGAAGATCGTATGTCAGTTGAAAATGTGATGGTTGTTGACTTTCTTCGACTGAAAAGTGTGTCGGTCACTATAATATATTAGATGATTCACTTTTTACATCGAGCGTGATTCGGGAGTTCTTTCTATACATTATACATTCACTAACCACGTTACGTATGTATTATTTATGACTAATGTGAGTTTTAAATTATAAAGGAATATGTAAGACTTATGTTATGTTACGTGTTTCAATTTTAAAGCTCTAAGTAGGTGTAGATCAAAATGCACTCCCACTCAAAGTTATCGTGACATTTTACGATATTCTACTAGCTTCTGTTTATCACAGTTAGTGGCCACGAATGGCCAAAAGTGCAATGTCCCAGCTGCAAGACATATGCAGGAATCACGTCATCTCACTCAAAACCGAAACTAGATTGGTCAACTCTCTAAGTCTTCTCCAAATTCAGCTACGGGGATGAGAACTGGTCTCTGAAAAATCCTGATGCGTTTGAGATGTGATGCTGGAGGAAAATGCTGCAAATTCCTTGAACTGCTTTCTGCACAAACATCTTAGGCAAACTTAACATGAAGACCATACTGTCAACCACCTGTTAACGTAGAATACTGGAGTTTTTCGGTCACATAGCCAGGCAATTAAGCCATAATCTTGAACAACGTTACCGGCAAGGTTAATGGCAAGCCACGAGGGGCCGCAGTCCAACAAGATGAGCAGATCAAGTCCGTTCCACCCTGGTCACCCAACTGGACAATAACGATGCCAATGACAGCGACTGATGGTAGGACACCGTCAGAGAAAAGATGAATCCACGGGTTCATGACCCTCAGCAATGAGGAACACAATGCGAGGAGAATTATTGTGCTTTACACTCATCATCTCCCTGCCCTTATCCCACTTATGTAGTGTCGGCACAACTTGTTTTCTTCTTCCATTCATCTCTATTATTCGTCATTTCAGCGCTTACTCCTTTCTTTCTTATGTCCTCTTTCACAGAATCCATCCATCGCTTTTTTGGCCTACCGATCACTCTTCGTCCTTCAACATTCATCCCTAACATTATTTTACCAATGCGACGTTCATCCCTTCTCATTACATGCCCATACCACGCTAACCTACTGCTCCTCATTTTGTCCGTCACGTGTGCTACTTTCAAACTTCCCCTTATATACTCATTTCTAATCCTATCTTTCCTCGTCAATCCACACATCCATCTCAACATTCTCATCTTGGTTGCGTCTACTCTTCTTTCCTTTCCCACATTATTGTGCTTTACACTGAGCAGTTGATTTCGGTGTCATAAGTAACCGTTTAGTAATCTAAATTATGTTTTGAGACTATCGGAAGTTTTCTAATTAAAATGGGAACAGTTGGGTTTATGTATTTCATAGGGAGTCTACATAACCTTTCAAGTCGTCCGCAGCGCAGACCATAGGAGTGTCACGAACGAACTTCTCAAGCTATATTACCCATCACGTAATGATCAAGAACATAATTAACCCAACCAACGCATCCGTGTCCAACTGACAGATCACCAACCGTTTGACACTCCAATTGAGATACACACTTGTCTCTAATTACGTACCAATTGAGCGATCACCGATTCACTTAGTTTGACACTTGGTCAAATTGCGATAGCGATCGAAAGGATCGAGCAATCAATTAGATTGCGTAAGCCGTTACGACATGTTCTATGGCTATAATATGTTCGGCGGCCTCTAGTTACACGCTAACTGGGCCCGTATTCCGTGTCATGGCGATTGTTTGGTGTTGGCTTATTGTCTATTCAATAGACTCTATTGGATGTTGACAATTTGATGATATGATTGGCACTCAACAGCGCAGCAGGTAGCACGGGGCCCATTTAGTTTGAGATAGGAAATGAAATTTAAATGAGTTCCAAGGCTATGTAATAACTAATAAGTATCAAGCTACGTAAGTACGCTATGTTATGTTGAGTGAGATATACCATAATTTTGTCCGAAATATTGTGAAACGCTTATTGATTTTTCGTTTTGAATTTAGATGTTACAAGTAATTGGTTTTAGCTAACGAACTATATATATAACTATCGTTTTTAAGACATATATGTTAACTTTTTATAGCGATAGAATATAAATAAATCAAGAGAACGACACTAAAAAACCCAAAGCTTTTACAAATTATGACAACCATTTCTCATCACCATGCCAATTGATATCGCCTTACGTAATAAGGAACACGTAAAGTATTAAATAGAAAGTGCAATAAAAATTGTAAAATCATCTAGTGAAAGGGTACGATGGCGGATGCAATAAACACATATCAATAAGATGGAGGCCAATTTTTCATATTTGACAAAGAGGTAAGAAGCCACACCTGAGGATGGGATTATAAATTAATAAGCGGAAATAATTAATTAGCGGAATATAGAACAACCATAATTAGAGTGTAATGAGAAAATTAATCCTTTGTACAAGCAATTGCGTCAAATTCGGATTTAATGAACCAGTTAATGACCTATTAAATATTGTATGAATTTTCTTTACACTCAGATGAGTGTAAAGAAAAGATTTCCGAACTGACATTTGGAACATGCCAAAGTATTACTTTTTAGCCCCTTAAATAAAGTGTATTTATTATGGTTAGGGTTAATCTGATAGATTAAATCATACTTATCTGAAGTTTGCAACGAAAGGAGACTAAACAAACAGCCGATTTCAAAACAATCTTTTCGGTATTTGATAATAGTACATAGAGGCCGGGAAAAAAAGGGATTGCCGGCTAAGTAGGTACAGCTGACCAAGCGCAGTGATGTGGGATAGGGATAGGCTGCTTTTCTCTAATAAATCCAAGGAAATATGTACTTATATATTAGGTGGAAGTTTTTTTTTACTAAAAAATCCGCTATCAATGTTCCGTAGTATTTATTGAAAGTGTTCGCGCAAAAATTCAGAAATAATGTTGTATATTTTTTTATTATGATACCCTCATTTTGAAATTAGAACAAATGTTCAATATTCATACAGTGTTTCGGAGCTTGTTTTGGCAAAGATAAGGACGACATTTCCTTGGATGTTTGAGAAAAAGCATTTTTTCTTGAACACAGACAAATACTTGGTTGATGGTGAACATACAATACAAGCGGGAAAAGGGCAAAGGGAAGACCAAAAGACCGATGGATGGACGAAATCCAAAAAATAGCTGGAAAAAACTGGATGGAGATACCAAAAAAAAGGAAAAAATGGAAACAGTTGGAGGAGGCCTTTACCCGAAGTGCGGGCCATGTCTTGATTGGATATACAAGTCATGCATCACATTTCATTTATGTTTGTTTTTATCAGTATAAGTCATAGTAATAAAGCCTTTATTATTATTATTATTAATGATGCAATGAACGCTGGTTAAAGATATTTGCGCAATAATTGAATTTTCCATTACATTTGCTAAAAATTGAGAATAACTGCGAATATTAGTCCAACAGGATGGTGTCAACATTTCCCACGATTCCTTCAATTTTGCGGCTATGTATCAACCGTTAACTATTTGAATTACCACATGACTTCATCGAGCCAGTTTGCTGTTAAGTCACTCTTCCGTCAGAGTTAAAATTATGTGCTTCAAATGAACTAATGTGATACGTTTCAATCTAACATGAGTCTCGTATGTCGCTGTGGTCAGTGCCCTGTAGTTTCAGTCGACATGAGCTATTTATGTCCAGAACCATCAAACGTAATTAATTATTGCATCATGTAGCTCAAAATAAATGATAAATAGATGTTATTAGTTAGTACCCCTGAGAGTAGTTTAGAAAATTGCAATTACACGTGACAAATAAGGCGAATTGCACCAGAAAATAAACCAAAATACATATTATTTAACGGAACTTAGTATCTTAAGTTTTCCGTGTGGCCTAGCTTTAATAAAAAAAAATTGCCAAATTCTCTATGTTTTTTTCTTTAACTACATTAGGTAAGTACTCTTGATATCGCTCCCATAGGCGTTTCATGTTATAAGATCCTCATTGCATCAAAAGTGATCATATTCTTGAGTATAACGGTGATACTCTTATCAAGTTTAGTGACAGATCCACTCCTGCGCACCCATTAAAAGCCGCCATGTTTGACAGATGAGTAGCGATACTTTTTATAAGTTGCGGTCGGTAACGGTGGTGTCGAGTTCCCTGGTTTCGGCTACTAGTAGCAGGCGTTTTTAATGGTGTTGCGTTAGATTACTGTTAGATCGAATTCTGGGTTTTATAGGTTAGTAGCGTAGTTTCTGTGATACGGAAATTGGGTGGCCGGTACAGGGCAGAGAAGTAAGAAATGTAAAATTAACAAAGAAATTGGCTTGCTTTTAAAGGAACCACATATAGACATGAACCCATTTACAAACAAATTATGCAGAGTACTTCCTGAAATATAAAGCCAGCAACGCAATTTTGACGGACTCGTGTTGCAGGTGTCTATGACGGTTGTTGGTGACGGTGATCGCTTACCATCAGGCGATCGGTCTGCTCGTTTGCCCCCTATAACAAAAAAAAAACGAAGTAGAAATTGCGCCCCGTTGTCATGCCGTATGAAGAACCACTAGCCTACAGGCAAACATTTTGAAAATAAAAGTAATCGTTAGGGAATATTAACTGTTTCAGTAAATTCTGAAGATATATCAAACACAATCATTTAGTGTAAAACAAAACGTCTGAAACAAAAGCCTGTTCTTATGGCATTTTTCAATTCGAGATAAATACATTTATCAGTCAGCTCCTGTCGGCTGCCGATGACGGCATCTAATGATGTCATTTGTACTGACTTAGATTTTGCGAAAACCTAGACTTTGTACTAGTTACATAGTCTCATAATACGTTTTCGTCTTCCATTCCTCTAAAAGGGTAGGTGGCGTAATAGTATCATTAATACGTTTAGCAGTTTAGAATACTAAATCAAACAATGCATCACAGTGAGAGGTCTAACTTACGCAAATACTGAAGGCTTTTTACACTTACCTGTTTTGTCGCAAAAAGACACAGACTGAATGACTTCATCCACAAACGTCACTCAATCGCCAACGGAATCCATTACCATAATGAAGAAGCTGAGGAATTCATTATTGAACCGGTTTCATATCCTTTCTGCGGAAATAACAAACGACGTAGCTTTCTGTTATAAACAAAGTATACAGTATAAGTAAACAAAGTAATATTGTGGTGATTGTTAATCTTTTATATATTGTCGATTGTATAAAATAGTAGGAAGGGTTGCATTCTGAATGATAATAATTTCCGCTACTGCAATACCAGAAATAACAGTGGCATTTAGGGATAAGGAAGGATACCGACCGACCAATTGAAACTCGATAGAAGGTATGCTTCAAGGTCATCTATATCAAATAGTAACAATACACTTAGGACAAAACCCTGTGTCGCTAGAATTGGAAACTTATAGCAAATTGGCATATACCTGCGGCTACGCCCGCGTTTCCATACGTTTGTGTTGCCGTCACGTTTTTATTTATCACTTTATTTATTTTTTATCTGTGTGCCAAGCTTCATCTTTTATTGGAAGAGCGGGATCTCCTGCCACAAGTTCATTTAGTACTTAGGAGTTACCAACATTACCAACTATGGCCATACCTATTGTAAAATCAATGTAACCCAAATAATCATTTAATTTCTTTTCATCTTAATCCGTTTGGCGGTTAACACGTTATTCAGTAAAAGAATTCAAATATTATCACAAACTCACATTTATGCTAATAGTAGGAGTAGTACAAGTACGATTAAAAAGGGACTAGCAATTAGCAGAACCGATACGACAGAAGATTCAGATTATTATTAATTTTACAAGGTTCGTTTTGACAAAAAACTCATATTTATATGTCATGAGCAGGGATCGTAAACTGCTAGAAAAATCGATCTAAATGACGTATGACCACCAGTGACCACCCAAGCACCCACCCACTTCAATGAGTTTTGCTCGCATTTTACAAGCTCTGGTCATGAGTTGCCGTCTAGTAATACTCGTATATCCCCCATATACAAATCAGCAACGAACAGATATGACAACTCCTCTATGTCAAGTATAGGTACAATCAAAGGAAAAAAGTAACCATTCTGCGACACTAACATATTTTCTTTATCTAACTGTACATTCAATTAGGTTTGCGTAAGGACCTTTTCGTAATGCTCCAAGCTTTGCCCCAAGAATGTCTGATGAGCAGATGGTATCAGCGGCGCGTAGAATTCAGCGTTTCGTAATGTTCCGAAGATTTCTAATGTCTCCGCATTTGCTTAATAGGGGCAATAGATTTCTTTTGTTGAAAGTTACGTGTGGGATAAGGCAATTTGTCATATTCTGTGGCAATGTTTCTGGAAATTCAATGGAATCATTTATATCGGCAAAGAAATCAGATATAATGAATCGTTCATAACAAAGTGACGACTGTTTCGGGGTATACGAGAAGGTAAATAAATAAGAATTAAGATTTTAGACAGATTAAATGTCTTTTGTTGGGATTAATCTTTAGGAATAATATTGAATTTAATCAACAGTCAATCTAAATGATCAGTCTTCACAACTTCTAAAAATAGGAACTGACCATTTGCGATTAAATGTGTTGTCACTTCAGACTTGATTCTGGGACGCGATTAGCTTCGGTCATTGCAGTTTGTTGTATTGAAAGTTCGTTTGTTTAATTTCAAAGGACGCCAACGCAGACGCTAAATTGCGAATCCAGGTTGTCCATTGTTATGTTTTAGCCTGGTTTTTGGACAAAACAATGTTCTGCTGCATACAATACTATCGAAATGTTGACCGATGTACTATCCCATAACAATAGTTAAAATGTATGTGAATACATTTTTCTCTGATGGGTCGAATGTGGGATGAGATGCCACTCGATAAAATTATAGCAATATAAATGGAGCGTTAAAGTGATTGATGCTTATGGTCGTCACAATGACTATTGATGATTAGGAAAGCGTACACAATGATAAAAATATTGACAGTTAGTGTGCTACTTTAAATGGTCGCGAGTGAAATGGATGTGACAGGGTCAAACAATGGACAATGAGAGAAGTGGAACGAATAGATCCATATCACATTAAAAACACGATCTAGGCTTATGTGTGTTATTAAATTTGATAATAGATTTGGGTTATAGCAGTTCAGTTGAGATAAAAGTACTTATAAGATTAAATATCTATGTACGATAAGTTTAATAATGGGACAATATACTATTTGTGTTGCTTAACAAATTACTATTACAATTTTTCTAGAAGCTATCGGTGTCCTTGTCATTTATTTAAATGCGAAATTATCTTTGATAACATGACACACCTCTCAACAATGATTTGTGAATTTGCGTGTTAGTTTTAATACCAAAGAATTCAATTGAATAAAACTCATTATTGCAATGTAATAAATAAATTAAAGTTTTTACGTGATGGCTATATTAACTTCCTTGGTTCCTTTACTTAAGGAAGCAATTGTTCATAAATGGGTATGTTTCAAACATTAAGTTAGTCTGACTGGTCTTTTTTTATATCCAAACCGAAAGCTTGACCACACAGCTGATATATATAAGTATTAGAATAACTAACTTCCTGAAAACCCTTAACTTTCGCACACGGTCGTGACAAATCACATTAACCATATTGTAAAACGTCGTTATCTGACCAAAGAATCATTAGTTCAAATATAATGAATGCTTCCCTGTCTACCCACGAAACAAATGAAGTCAACCCGAAAAGCTCGCCATTGTCATTATTCAATAAACCGCGTACATTCGTCTATGTTATTATGACAACTAACGTCCTGGGAGACGGCCTACTTACTCCAAATTGTAATTGTTCTAATGGCCTCTCGCCTCCGTCTCATGACATTTATGAAACAATGTGGGACGGTCCAACCATGCTCTCATTACCATCCTTACTCCATCACTATAAGGCATAATTCCACTCATTTTAACGGCAAACTCGTCGTGGTTATCTTAATTTTTTGGACCAGCTTTTTTTAATCAACTACGCGCTGGCGATAACTTCTTTGTCATCGCGTTAGAGTGTACTTTTGCTAATTCGGATGGTAATAATAGACGGGTATTTTTAATTTTGGAACGCATTTAATTAACTCGCCAATTATTATTTTTTGAGTCACGTTCTCAATTGCTAGTTGACTAAGGATTATTCAAATGAAGTGTCCTTCGCTTGCTGATTGTTATTCGCTTGCTATTTCTGACACGGAGTTTTTTAGAGATGTGACAAAGAATGAAAAATAAAAATATAACTAGTAATAAATATAGGATGTTACATCGACTGTATGAAATACCTCTGCTCGATGATAGCCAAAGAACCACTACCAAAAGTAAGAACCGATAATAACATTAGTGCATTTAGAGGAATACAATTTTGAAGCATAATTTATCTTATGCTTCATAGCAGTGAGAGATTTCGTCATGTTTAAAAAAAGAAGCTCAGCGGAGGTACCTCTTAGAAGTTACACGTTATTCCTGCATTGTGCGACTAATCATACTTTCGGCTTATTGAATTATATCAAAATTAAGTTATAGAGTCCAAACAGAGTTGAAACAGAGTTTTAGAGTCCTTGCAAATAATTTCTTGTAACCTCAAAACTATTTAAAGAAAACTAACTTCCATCCAAGGATTATGCCTCAAGTTAATAGGAGATGTACACACCATTCATCAAGCCATCATTTATTTGTAAACACTGCTCTGAAGGTAATTAAAACAGGTTATCGCACACCACGTTTATTTTAATGTTTCACAGCCACACTTCTTTTAACGTGTTTTACTGCCACGATAACGTTAACGGCCCCGTTTACTGCCATCAGCTCGAGCACGACGACTCACTCGAAGCCAATAATCTCACAACATTAGTGGTATCCTGTGCATCATTACCCTGCCAGACGGGAATGACGGATCTTATACTCATTACCTTCTTACTATTCAAAGAGTACTCATTTTCCAGCCGACTTGAAAAGGCAGGTTATAATTAGTTTATATTTTTGTTAACTAAGCGACATCGTCGATGTTGATATGAATGAATAATTAGTTTAAATAGGATTGGATTATATTTACTATGGTTGAAAGTATAAGCCAACCAGTGCGACATAGAGTTATATGATAGATTTGTTATATCGAAGCCTTCTTTCAGCATACAGAGAAGTTGAACTAAAATGACGTTTATAATGAGTCGTGAAATAATAAAAGTCATGTCAAATAGAACACGGAAACGCTATTTCTGAGTTAGTCTTCATAAAGTATAATTATTAAACCTACCTAAAAGATGCACCATGATAAACAGTTGTTAAATGAATTTTATATTATTCTCCACATCTGTTAATGCGAAATCCTACGAAATACTTTTAGTTTCATAGATAAGTAAGTGGAATTATTGTAGAGCATTATACAATTGATTGGACTGAATACCGCGTCCAATTAGACATCTCATTCCTCAATATCATCGCTGTCAATGCGCATCGTCATTACATTCAATTACGACCGATAGACTGTTTGGCCTGTCGTTTAGCACGTTCATTTTCCAGAGCTCCGCAATTTGCACCATTGGCGTCATTACCAGCTCTCGATTGCAGGTGTGAATGAGATGTCGTTACCTGGCGCCCGTTTGACGGTTAGTTAATGTTCGTCAATCAATATATGAAGCGTAATGAGGTATGCTGTTTAATCTAAAAAAGTATATAAATTTTCAACTTCCTAATAGCCACAGAAAAAAATATTTCGGCAAAACAAAAACACTTTAAATATGTAAACATTTTTTATTCCTGCGAAAACGTTGTCTGCCATGTCAAATATGATTGTTGTTTATGATAGGCTGACATATGACAGCACATTGTTTTGCAATTGTTACGTCACGCTATGGGGGTCGTGTTTTAGGTCACGGGATATACAGATTAATAAAATCGACTGCAAATTTGAATTTATTAAAACAATCATCTGTACTTATGACTTAAAATCAATAAATATGTATATGTTTATTTATAGATAAATTTTAATTTATGACCGATTTCATAATTTTTTCGCTATCGAAAGGGACTGTCCACTTATTACGTGAATTTATGGACCCTCCTCTCCTCCTGTCATCCTTTTTCCTGTCTCTAAAGGTGCGTCCACATTTGTATCATTTGCCCGTATCAGATCATCGTCGCGTGGCATGATCGCGTGTGACGATCACGCGTTTGGACGTTGCGCCGATCGGATCGCTCGAAATCCACTTTGCTACGCGTATCACACAGTTATATCGGACGAGTACGGCATGATCGGCGCGCCGACAGGTAGCGTCCAAGCAGCGCGATACGCAGTCATGCCACGGCACGATGATCGGATACGAGCAAATGATACAAGTGTGGACGCACCTTAACATGCCCTCACGTCTGACATGCCCGCCCGCCAATCGCTGTGACGCTATTGGTGATGACAAAAGCAATAAGTATGCTTTTATAAATGCAATACGGGGGAAAATGGAAGCGGAATATAAAGGAAACGGAAGGATAAGGAACGATATAACCGTTTGGATGGTCGGCGATTCCAACAAAACCAAAAGCTTCAGAGGAACCACATCCAACAATAACAACCAATAACTTCTAAGGAATCGCTGAAGTAAGAACTACCATTACAAAGTTTAATTCTTCAACTATTTAACCACTACACAGTTAATTAAAAAAAAACTGGCGCTACGGGCGTTAGAAAAACAATATGTGTGGTCACATTTTGTTTGTGGGCTCGATAGCCTATTGCCGTGTTTGTCAATATCATAATACATACACCTATCTTGATACGAGTAGTACATAGTACAAACACTTTTTCAAGTTTCATAGTAAATTATTAAGTTTTATCCGGCGGAAGTTTCAATTTATAACTTTTATAAGGTAGGTATTCTTGAATTCTGGGAAGTATTGTTCTTGACACTGTTTGTGCAAAAACTGGCTAATTAACAATCCCCTGACAGAAATCAATCAAGAAAAAAATCCTATTCAAACAGAGTTCACAGGGCCGTTAGACTCAGGGTTGGCACGAGTAGAAAAATAAGATAGTAAATTTGACGAACGAAATAAACGAAAAAATAAAATGAAATCTAAATGTTATTAATTAAGAAAGATACTACATTTTATTATTATTACATGTTATTACTACAATGTGTGTGTGAATGAAGCTCTGAATTAGTGTTAGATAGTTTCTACTTTTGCGCTGAATTGTGAATTAAATAACCTCCGCAGTGCAAGTATGCAGTCAAAGTCAGTAAATGCACCACTGTAAAAAAAATCTTTCTCCGTCAGAATAATAATCTAATTAATTAGGAACCTTAAGTTTCCAGAGGTGTAAATATTGTATTTTTTCTCGAGCAGTGCATGTTATTTGGACTCAGAATGTACAAACAATTTATTTTTAAGTTGAGTTGTTTTCCAGATATATGTTTTTTAACCTTTAAACAATTTTAAAAGTTAGCTGACAACGTCATGACTTTTTTAAATTTCTATACTAATCCCATGTAGACCAAAGTAACCATGTATACAGTTGAGGCAACTGCAAAAATATCATATAGAGTTTAAAAATATATATATTTAAAAAACAATATAACCTAAAAATAAAATATTTATACATTATGAGACCAAATAACGTGGACTATCGAGAAAAAATACAATATTTTAAAATGTGCTATAATTACTATTGTTCTTGTTGTTACTTCGTTTGAAATTGTTGTTAGTTTCGTTATTTATAATGAGTGTTGATTGCAGTCTTTGAGTTGGTCACATGTAACGCGAAATTAAGTTTATAATGCAAAAGTGGCATCCCTGCCAACGATGTTTGTATAGCCACTGGCCAAACAAGCCACCTTGCGCGCAAGGCGAACACTTTCACATGGGAGCGGCGCGGGCGCAGCCATTGTTTCTCCGCCTTCTCCAGCAACTCCAAAACAGCCTAAATACATATCTTTCACACCACACATACTATTTTTATATAATACGGTAACTGGTCAACCAAAAGCAACACAGTACAGTCATCAACATTAATATCTGCCACAACAAAGCGCGCATAAATATCTGACACAACTCTATTTCTAGCGCCGTTAGGACATGTCAGATATTTTCGCCAGCTTTGTTATGGCTGATATTGATGCTGATACACACATAATATAAAGTAGAATCTAGCTCCGCTTTAATACGAGTTAGACTAAAACCTTTCAAATTAAAGTATTGTATCACATAACGATGGCCAATTTTCTCCATGTCTGAAAATTTGTTCATAGCGTCCACTATTTATGGCTTCTAAACAAAAGACAAACGACGCTACGTGTTCGAATTTCAAATATAAACTTTATAAGGTGCATTATTAAAAAAAAGTATTTACTCAAAATAAAAACTTCATTGCGTGTATCAGGTCGGCAACTTCGGGACTGCCCTCGTAGTTCAGTAAATTTTTGGTTATATATGTATGTGTTTGTGTATATATGTTTATTTGTATTTTATACATGTATTTATTAGTATCTAGTATCTTTGTATGTATCTGTATTGTTCCTTTCTCTTTTTCCTTTTTTCTTTCTGGTTTTAATTTATGATTTGTCTCATCTTCTTGTGCACCACTTACTTACTCATTGTTTGTTTACTTTGCGCCATCTCTAATTCCTTAAGGTTGTCTGGAAGAGATCGCTTTTTAGCGATAAACCGCCTGTTGTTTAACATTTCTGATACTGTTTATGATTTAAGTTTCTGATGTTATTTTCTTTTGGAATGCAATAAAGTGTATTGTATTGTATTGTATTGGTTAATATATTATTCTAAGACTAGATTACAAGTACAACACTTACCTATCATAGTTATCATTTATCACGGTGGTTAACGTACCAAATCGAAAAAGCTTGAGCGCATATAGTTTCTATGACTGTACATGTCACATACGATATTTTATAATTGTAGCGGTGGCTAACTTTAGAAATCGAAGAGGCTTAAGTGCCTTGAGTTTCTTGAACAAATGTAACAATTAATCTTTAGCTCAGGTTACTAACTCTGAACTCATAAAGGCTTATGTGTGGAATACTGACTAGAAGCATAAGGCCATTTAGAGTGGTGTGGTAGGTAATGACCCGGCATTGTTCTGCGCAATGACTTTCGTGACTGGAAATCGATTTTTGTCACTTCTAATTGCAATTTTGCTCGTAATTGTACCGGATGACCCCATAATTATAGAATTATATAGATTTAATATAGGAAATGAAATATCTAAATAACTTATAAGCTAATAAAAATATAAATTATTCGATAACTTCATTTCATACCTTTCCATCTAACCCCGATGGAAAGCTATGAAATCATTACTTTGACTTAACAGTCAAAGGAATAACTCTTATCTAATCAAATATCAATTGTATGAAGCCCATAAGGCGATAAAATGCATAGTGGAATAATGTATGTAAACTTTCCACAGGTATTGCACAACATTTGCAACTATACCATAACATTGGTAATTTTCCATGAAAACCCAATATGTTGCACAATAATTGTTAATTGTAATTCTCAGAATTAATAAAATTACCCCCTCCCCAACCAATATACGGCTCAACTATAAAAGCCAAAGCTAATTCAATTGACAATAACCCCACTATATGTGGCATACGAATGGGCGCATAAATATACAAATAGTCCCCATACTATTCATGTCGTAACTACAAGTTATCGGTACTACTTACTAGCCTTTGAAAATACTTACAAGAAATAATCGTCAAGTGAATTAGCTTCAGTCAGATAGATATCATAGTTAAAATAGGAAGCCTAAGTATTGGTTTAGGAACGGGATTTCGTTATAAACTGTGACTTTTTATTCTCAACTTCACCTACACTGCTCTTAAAGCTATCGAAAGGGGTTCAGACTGCTTTTACAGTCCTCAGTCTGCACATTGGTCACTTCGAGCCGGATTGATCCTAAGCTCAATAGAATAAAATGTCACAAAGAAACGGAAGTCCGTCTCCGTCGTCAGTAAGGACGACCGACACCCCCGGCGGTATTACCGATACCTCGGAGCAGAGCTCCGAAACGACCACGACCCAGACCTCCGAGTCGTCGAGGGTCACCAGAAGTGCTGCTAGAAGCGGCGCTACTGCGCCGTCGCTGGCACCTCCGCAAGCGCCTCCTGGTGCTGGGCGGAAGCGGCTGGCGGCGGCGCAGCCCCCTGGAGCCCTGCCCGCGCCTACTGGCGCACAGCAGGCTCCAGCTCCGGAGCTCCACCACAAAGTGCAACAGGCGGGCCCTAGTCCCGGCCCGGCTTCCGCGCTCCTCGCGGGCGCCGCCGGCGAGACCCAGGACCCCAACCAAGCACGAGCCCCCGCCGATGTCGTAGCGTCGTCACAGTACGACGCACAACGGTCGGTGATGGCACCGAGTACCGTGGTCGAAAAACCCATTGCGCCCAGAAAGACGCAATCAAAGGCCTCATCGCGGAAGTCGACAAAGGAGAGGCGAATCCAATTGGCAAAAGCGCGGGAAGTGCTAGCTGCAGCCAAACTAGTAACGCTTGAAGCGGAGCTAGAAACTAGTGAAGAAGAGGACAACGCAAGTGCCACGACGGATGTGGATACAAGCCGGCAGGTCGAGACCTGGTTGGACCGGCACCACCTCCCAGCCCTTGATTTGAATCCCCATAATTTTTCTTCTCAGTTACAGTATACGACGGGAGCGCCCGCTTTTACGCAGGCGCCCGGCGCGCATGCGCCGCCCGTCCCTGCGGCCACGATGCCCCCCGCGCCCCCTGCGCCCCCTGCGCCGATGTACGCCGTGCCACTACAAGCGCATGCGCCGCCCGCGCCTGCGCCTACGGCCACGCAGTACCCAGCGCTCCCGTCCGCCGTGCTTCACGGCTCTGCGGGACCCGCTGCGATGGATGGATTGGCGGTACAACCGTACGCGCCGAACAACGACATCATGACCATCACAGAAGCGATCCGGAATGCCATACTGGCATGCAAACAAGATCCCCACACAAGAAAAACGGCGGATCTACCAGTCTTCACAGGTTCCCGACGGCAATGGCTGTCATTCAAGCAGGTATATACGGACACTGCCCCGTACTACACGCCGGGCGAAAATACGGCGCGACTGCAGACAGCTACCCGAAACCTGAAAAATACGGCGATAAGTGACTTCGTCATATCCGGTGCCAAGCCGGAACTCATTATGGAGAAGTTGGAAGAGTGCTACGGCAACACGGCGACTCTTGCGGCGCTGGAATATAGAAATCTCCGTGAGCTGCCCAAGCTCACCGACAACGCGCAAGACATCTGTTCGTTTTCGCTCAAGCTCGGAACGATAATGGCTACGTTACAACTCGTCGACGCCCATGAAAGCAGATATAGCTCAGAAGTCCTGCGATCGCTCCATGATAAGCTAACAGTGAATTTACAATCAAAATGGTATACCTACTCAGCTGACAAACCGAGGCGCGAAAGCGATGTCATGCTGATGGTAAATTTTATGCGAGAAGAAGCCAGATTACGAGAACCGTACACAGTAATCAGTGACGCAACCCAGGTGCCGCCGCGCCATCAGCCCTTCCAGCAACGAAGCCACTTCAACGCGCCCTACGCACCGCGCCCGCCCGGCCAATTTACAAGGTACAGTGCGCCACGTACATATCCGCCGCCCGCCGCCGTCGCGCAGCCGCGACCCCAGAGGACCCATACCGCCATGGAGAAGAAATGCCCGGTATGTGAAAGTACACAACACAGTGGGGGCGGAGAGTGCGCGAAGTTCATAAATATGTGTTTAGATAAACGGCGGGAGATCGCGAAAACGGCGCAACTGTGTTTTAAGTGCCTGTGTATACGTAAAAAACAACATTTTTGCAAGAAAATGATTTGTTCGGCGCCTAACTGCGGGAAAAATCACCATATACTTGTGCATAAAGATTTAATTAAATCAGTTACAGATACAGCCGCATCTGAGTCGGTGTCATGCGCATGGACCCGTAAAGCTCAATCGTATTTAAAAATCCTCCCGGTCGAGGTAAGGGGCCCTCTCGGCAGCCGCGGCGCCTGGGCGCTGCTGGACGACGGATCATCCGTCACGCTGATCGACGAAGCCCTAGCCGCGGAGGTGGGAGCGCCCGGCGAAGTCGACCCACTGCACATTGAGGCGCTCACGGAAAAAGGCCTGAAAAATAACACGTCGCGGCGGGTGCGCATAGAACTGGCGGGAGAGGGTAACTCGAGTAAAATTGAAGCGAGAACCGTGAGTAAACTTTCCTTATCTCCTCAACATGTGAGTGAAAGTGTAATTAACGAGTGTGATCACCTAAAAGATATAAAAGATAAGCTCGTGTATCATACCGCCCGCCCGAACATATTAATAGGTCAAGATAACTGGCCGTTATTATTAGCCGAAAATGTAAGAAAAGGACGATGCGATCAACCGATCGCGAGTAAAACGGTACTAGGCTGGACCCTCCACGGGGCTCAAACAAGAGAGCCCGGGCACCGTGTAAACTTCATAAATAATATTAATACTGACGAAAATTTAAATAAAAAACTCGATTATTATTTCAGTATTGATTCAATCGCCATAAACCCCGTTCGCCCCGCTTCGGACCCGGAAGAAAGAGCTACCCGGAAACTGGAGGAAACCGCCCGACGAGTCGGCCCGCAACAGTACGAGGTTGGTCTGTTATGGAAGAACGACCAGGTATGTCTGCCTTACAATTATAACTCAGCTCTGAGGAGGCTCCATAGCGTTGAAAAACGTATAGACAAGGATCCCGCGCTCCGCGTCAAGTACGAGAAGGAAATGGACGATTTAATCGAACAAGGCTACGCAGAAATAGCCCCGGCGACGACTACGCCGAATAAAACATTTTTCCTTCCGCATTTTCCCGTAATAAACCCCATGAAACCGGACAAGGTTCGTGTGGTCCATGACGCTGCAGCAGTCGCGAGAGGTACAAGTCTAAATGATAATTTACTCTCTGGTCCGGACCTACTCCAAAACTTACCCGGCGTAATAAGCCGATTCCGAGAACATGCAATAGGAGTTACGGCGGACATAAAACATATGTTCATGAGAGTCGATGTGCGCCGAGAAGATCGCGATGCCTTAAGATACCTCTGGAGAGGGGATAGGAGAGACGAAGCCCCGCCCACCGAATATCGTATGAAAAAATTAATATTCGGAGCTACATGTTCGCCGACATGCGCTATTTATATAAAAAATATGAATGCTATGAGATTTATAGACCAGGAGCCGACCGCTGTACAAGCCATCATAAAAAAACATTATGTTGATGATTATCTAGATTCATTTGAAAACCCACAGAAAGCGATCGAGGTGTCCAGCAAAGTACGAGACATACACGCTGAAGGCAACTTCGAGCTACGTGGATGGGTGTCTAACTCGCCCGCCGTGATGGCCGCTTTGGGCTCCGAGCGACTCCCTGCGGACACAATGGTCGCGCTGGACGAAGCCGAAGCCACGCCCACCGAACGAGTTCTCGGCCTGATATGGAAGCCAGCATCGGATGAACTAACTTTCAATTTGGATCTCGCTCGACTCCCTCCTGGACTAATAAAGGACCAACGACCTACAAAAAGGCAAGCCCTCCGAATAGCCATGTCGATATATGACCCAATAGGATATGCGGCGGTGGTTACAGTGAGAGCTAAGATAATATTACAAGAGGCTACGCGCAGAGGTATCGGCTGGGATCAAAAGCTACCTGATGACCTGGCGGAAAAATGGAAAATTTGGCTGAAAAGGTTAGAATGCCTACACAACATAGCTATTCCGCGGGCCTATGCCGGCTATACGGAAGCTATAGAGCTACAACTTCACGTGTTTGTGGATTCATCTGAAGATTCTTTCGCGGCGGCACTGTACTGGCGTACAAAAGGTGCCTCCGGCGAAATAAAAATAACTCTCATAATGGGAAAAGCAAGAGTTTGCCCGATCCGGGCTCATAGTATACCGCGTCTCGAGCTTATGGGCGCCGTAATCGGCGCTCGAATGGCGGATGCGGTGAAAAAAGAGCATGAAAGGCAACCCGACTCAACAACCTTTTGGACCGACAGCAAAACTGTCCTGCAATGGATACGTAATGGTTCACGCTCATATAAACCGTTCGTAGCACACAGAATATCGGCCATACAAGAACATTCAAAAGTAAACGAATGGAGATATGTACCTACGAAGTTGAATGTGGCCGACGACGCCACTCGAGATGTACCGGCCGACTTCTCATCCAAACACAGATGGTATGAAGGTCCAGATTTCCTGTATGAAGACCCGAGTAAATGGCCTACGGAAAATCTGACCGAGGCCACGCCCACCGGCGAAGAAAAAGTGTGCTACGCCATGAAAACCGACGAATGTGACATTCGCCGCGCCATACCGGCCGCTACGAGATTTTCCAAATGGGAAAAATACGTCAGATCAACGGCACGAGTCCTACAATTTATACAATTATGCAGAAAAAAGCACGAAACAATTAATTACAAAAGAACCAAGAAAAATATCGAAGCGGACCCAGATTGGAAGAAAACTCGTAGCCGGGGAAAACCGAGCGCTACGCCGCCCGCTACGAGCTACGAAGATAGCTACAAAATAATTCCCGTAGAGCTGCTACGAAGCGCCGAACATATTATTTGGAAAGCGGCACAGCGAGACGTCTTCCTAGATGACCTCGCCCTGATAAGCAGCGGAAAACCAGTATCAAAAGGAAGCAAGCTGAATAAACTTGCGATACTGAAATCAAACGGAATCATTGTACTCAAAAGTAGAATCGACGCCGCAATCGACGTGAGTTGCAACAAAAATCCTCCCGTGATTGATGGACGACACATTACAGCGAGACTGTACATAGATTACGTACACAGACGACTTCATCACGGCCGCGTCGAACTAGTAATCAACGAAGTGCGACAACGAGTCTGGATTTTACACCTACGACAAACTACGAGACAAGTAATACACGCCTGCCGGCCGTGCACCATAAGAAAAGCTACGCCACCGAGCCCACCCACCGGTAATCATCCGCACACGCGTCTCGCGCATCATAAGAGGCCATTTACATATGTCGGACATGATTATTTTGGGCCGATAACAATAACTGTCGGACGTACCACACAAAAACGGTATGTTGCATTATTTACTTGTCTAACCACTAGAGCTGTGCATTTAGAAATTGCAGGTTCACTCACCACAAACTCCGCGATCATGGCTCTGAGAAGATTCATCGCGCGCCGAGGATGTCCGACCGAAATCTGGTCCGACAACGGCTCCAACCTGCGAAGCAGCGACAAGGAGCTGAGGCGCGCGCTGACCCCAGGCCTCAATACAGAGGCCACTCACCGAGGCATCAGCTGGCGCTTCATCCCGCCGTCCGCCCCATTCATGGGCGGCTCGTGGGAAAGAATCGTGGGCTTAACCAAGCGAGCCCTGGAAGCAGTGCTGCATGAGCGGCACCCCAGAGAAGAGGTCCTCGCCACGTTCCTCGCCGAAGCGGAGTTCATCGTCAACAACCGACCACTCACACACGTCTCAACCGATCCAGAGGACCCAGAGGCCCTCACTCCAAACCACTTCCTGCTGGGAGGCTCGGCGTGGAACCCCGCGCCAGGCACCTTCACCGAGCAAGACGTCGTCGGACGCGTCACATGGCGCGCCGCCCAACGCCTCGCCGATATGTTCTGGGCGAGATGGGTCCGGGAGTACCTACCATACCTCCAGGACAGACGGCACCCCTCACACAAAGGTGCCGTCATAGCCATCAACGACGTGGTCCTCATAATGGACAACACGTTACCTCGCAACACATGGCCACGAGGAAGAGTCGTCGCTACGTACCCAGGGAGCGACGGCATCACCAGAGTTGTCGACGTCAACACAAAGGGTGGCATCCTCCGCCGCCCTACGAAGAAGCTCGTCATACTACCCACGGCGCCCGAGACACCGCGGCGCGAAGACAGCGCGCCGCTCACGGCGCCCGTCTCATCACCACGGTCCTGAGCATCGAGCCACAACAACCGACGTCTGCGTGCATCAGGCAGCATCAACGAGTCACCGGCACCGGCGAAGTTTCCTATGACTAAGGTCATAGTGGCGGGAGAATGTACCGGATGACCCCATAATTATAGAATTATATAGATTTAATATAGGAAATGAAATATCTAAATAACTTATAAGCTAATAAAAATATAAATTATTCGATAACTTCATTTCATACCTTTCCATCTAACCCCGATGGAAAGCTATGAAATCATTACTTTGACTTAACAGTCAAAGGAATAACTCTTATCTAATCAAATATCAATTGTATGAAGCCCATAAGGCGATAAAATGCATAGTGGAATAATGTATGTAAACTTTCCACAGGTATTGCACAACATTTGCAACTATACCATAACATTGGTAATTTTCCATGAAAACCCAATATGTTGCACAATAATTGTTAATTGTAATTCTCAGAATTAATAAAATTACCCCCTCCCCAACCAATATACGGCTCAACTATAAAAGCCAAAGCTAATTCAATTGACAATAACCCCACTATATGTGGCATACGAATGGGCGCATAAATATACAAATAGTCCCCATACTATTCATGTCGTAACTACAAGTTATCGGTACTACTTACTAGCCTTTGAAAATACTTACAAGAAATAATCGTCAAGTGAATTAGCTTCAGTCAGATAGATATCATAGTTAAAATAGGAAGCCTAAGTATTGGTTTAGGAACGGGATTTCGTTATAAACTGTGACTTTTTATTCTCAACTTCACCTACACTGCTCTTAAAGCTATCGAAAGGGGTTCAGACTGCTTTTACAGTCCTCAGTCTGCACAGTAATCGATTTAATTGTGGAGTTGATTGCTGGAAAGCAGGTGTGAACGGGTTAAGAATAGATACGGGAAAGCTTCATTGTGATAAAAACAGCTTTTACTATCGATTTCATCCGCATCGTGAGCATATATAAGCAAAATTTGCTTATTTTAGGAACTGTGAATGAACATTTTCAGGGGCAGACAATACTAGTTTTAGTTTTACAGTGAAATACGAAGTAGCATATTGATCCGTTTTGCATGCAAATGAGAATTTCTTCTTATGACATGCATACATTCAAAAAATACATAGGTACGTGTTAGGAGGATCCTCGAAAATTCGTGAAAGAAACCTGCAAAAATATAAGTTGAGAAATGTTCTAGTTTACCTAATTAAGAGGGATGTTTGTTTTCAATTTCTATACTATTTTATTAAGGTGTAAAAATAAAATGTCAGTACTGTGAATATATAAAAAAAAATACATAACGAACTGTTTGGGGGTAACTGAATCGTTTTTTTTTATTTTTTGTACCTTTGTGATGTGTCTTGGTGGCTTCATCACGCCACAACGGCTAAACTAATTTCAACTGTTTTTGGTAGACGGTTAGCTAGGTATCCACAGATGGAATTAGGATACTCTTTACCTGACTACGCTGAAAAAAAATAAGAGATGACTTTTTCTTTTCCGTGAACGAAGTTGCGGGCCCTTCTTGTATATTTTTTTTAAATCCGACTAATTGAGAACTTTGGCCTTTTTTTGGGAGTCGTTTAAAAAAAAGATTCGATTCTGAATGGCTGACTTAACCTCGCCCAGTATAAAATTTAGACTTAGAAAGTTGGAATTGCTAATTATAATCTAGTCCAGTATATTAATAGGCGCGCGTTTTTTAAAACCCAACGGAGGCGGAGCGCTAAAGCTAGACCATAATTTATGTTCGTAGCTGCAAAATCTAACAAAAAGGCATTTGCAATCACAATGCTCCAGCTCTTATAGTTATTCCTAAGTCAAGAATGATCTCTGGTCATGTTCCCATGACAGTCCTGTGTCTTCCCGCCCCCGGTCACGCATGCTGGACACGATCCCACGCTGATGGGAGTCAAACACCTGATTATGCTAATGCTAAGCTCAATAAACTTTTTTATTTATAGGTGTAGCGATCTCTATCTTCTTTTGTTTTTCTGCGTCAGCCCACAGATACTGTCAGCGAATGGTTTTGCAATGCTCAGGCACTGGTCCCATCTAGGGCGACGAAGCGATTAGCTATTGGCGACTTTCTCGCCCAAGAAACGAACAAAAGATATAGATCCTGTGTTTGTAAAAGAGACACATGTATTAATAGTTCATCGCTGGCTGTTCACACCGTCGGCGAGAACTCTCTCATGTATGTAACTCTTTTATTGACACGGAGTCTACATCTATTGTGCGTTTCTTGAGCGAGTTCGGCCAGAAAATAGTCGATAGTTGCTCGCTTTCTCGATGGCGGTGGGACTAGTGACTCATGCCCAATCTCAATATTTTATGGAATTAAAAATACACGTATGTATGTACCTACTTCTATCTATAATACGTACAAGTAATGTAGGTTTCTGTCTGATATAATACATCATATATATGTCGCAGGGTAATGGTCAAAACTGAGATTTGATCAAATCTCTAAGGGGTATGACCAAATCACGCAGGATGTTAAAATGGCGAATCCATTTTATCATTTGCCTGAAAAACAGTCATTTGATGAAATCCCTGAATATGTTTAGTAAAATGACGAAATCACCCTCTACCCGATCTGAAATACTCTGGCAACCGACAATACGAGTCGCTCTCCGTTGAATGCGGTACTAGAACTGAGATTTCTATCATTTCACTGAACGAGTCTAGTGAAATGACAAAACGAGTTGACTTTGCGAGTATACGTTTCGTAAACTCACTGACACATACAAAAAATAAATATTTTTCAATTCAGCGATCGTCAAATAGTCCGTATAACTTTCTTTTTAATATCTCCAACGTAATATATTATAAATAAAAAAATCGCGAGAATCTTGATGGTAAAAATATCATAATTTTCGTAAATAAAACTAAAATTTAGTAGGTAACTATAATCTTAAATTGTCAACCACCAAAAAATATCAACCTGTTCGTAGATCTATAAACTAAAATTTAGTAGTTAACTATAATCTTAATTTGTCATCCACCAAAATAACTACCTGACAAAACTGGAACGTTCCGGCGCCATCATCGGTGTGAACGCTGTAACAAATCTGTTATAATGCCCACTTTGCCCAGTTTATTGCGATAGGCATTCAAAATATCACAATAAACTTCACAAACGATGCCCCACTTTCGATTCGGTCGTGAAGGTCGAATGTTTATGCCTTTTGTTATCTGTCGTGACAAGGAAAGTAATTTGGTCGCCATCTTTGTTTTTCACACCTATCACTCCGCTTAGAAAAAGAAGGGCGCAAGTCACGTGAGTTTTCTATGAAGATAAGTCCTTGTGATTGTTTACATGAAAGTATTTGTGTTTACAACTGACACGAGCTGTCGTGATAAGGTGGTAAACTAGAATATTAGAATAGTGGAAGCGTTGGTTTTCAAGCAACTTAATGTCTGTGTTGGTGGGTGCGGCAGCGTAGTTTACATACATAAGCGAATTCCCAGAATAAAAAAAATACCAGGAACAATCTTACACGAATTGCCTTAGTCTCAAAATAAGCAAAGCTACTATGGGTACTAGATGATATACATAATATATAGATAAGTTATTACATGAATATGTAGAGAATATCTAAGATCTTGAAACAAACATTTGTGCTCATCACACAATCACTTGCCCTGAGCGGGATTCGAACTCGGGGCCGCCAGCTTCGTGGGCCGTTGTACACCCGGCCAAACGTGTAATTTATGTATATAATAAAATCCAAAAAAAATAAGAATGTTTTTTTTAATACACATTTGTTTATTTAGAAGCCATTAGACTGCAGCAGCATCTAATGACACAGTGAGAGTTAACCTTAGATTTAGATTAACCTCATTGTTAGTTTTTTAATCGACTTCAAAAAAAAGGAGGAGGTTCTCAATTCGACGGAATGTTTTTTTTTTTATGGATGATTACTCGTAGACTATTTGACCGATTTCAAAATTTTTTTTTTGGTTTTATAGAAGGTACTTTCTAGTTGGTCCCATTTATTTTTGGTAAAGATCTGATGATGGAATCCATGAGGAATTGAAGGAACTCCTCAAATATTGTAGGCATACAATAATATAGCGATTTTGGTATTATAAGAAACATAATAAGCATTTGCATTCAGAAAGTGTAAATTGGTGAAGTGGAACTGATGCAGAAGACCACAGAATGCCATCGGAAATCCTCAATGATAAATGATTTACGGGTGGCGACAAAATATCTGGATTAATTTAGCTAAGCAACTTCATAGTCACAAATTTAAATGTTCCTAATGAGAATGGTACCATCGAATTGATTTGATGATGGAGTCGGAAGGTAGGCACCAGATCTATGTAATAAAATAATGTATCCTAGCCGTGTTTGGGCTTGTTCGAATGGTCACGAGATACACTTTTAAGTAACGATTAACTAAAAAGTGTAAAATAAATAAACTTTTAAACAAAAAAATAAAACCGACTCCAGAAAAACTAAAAAGTAAAAAATAACGCCATAATTCAGTTTCTTCAAATTACTTACAAGTAACCGTTTGTATACTCAATCTATACAGTATTTACAATTAATGTTATTTTGGAGTCGGTGCCATCGTGTCACAACTTACTAAAATCGTCAATTTTCAATATTTTACACATTATTTATATGGCACCGACGCCAAAATAAGATTAGTTGTATATACTGTATAGATTGAGTATACAAACGGTTACTTGTAAGTAATTTGAAGAAACTGAATTATGGCGTTATTTTTTAGTTTTTAGTTTTTTTGGAGTCGGTTTTATTTTTTTGTTTAAAAGTTTTTTATTCGATTCTAGTATTAATGATACCATTTTAAATGCCGGTCGTTTTTTTCCATGTCCATGTACTAATTGTACAAATTGTAGGGTATTTAGGTGCGTGCAACTATTATTCTCAACATGTGTCATCATGTCATCAAAGATTGAGATTATAAAGGCTTTAAGTGTATTTGCATTAAAAATCCCAATGACTCAAAGCGATCCCTATTACGTCTTCGCAATTTCTATCATTATCGCCTTCGTGTGACGCAAGTAGTTAACAAAGGGATGGAAAGGGAAGGAAGACAGGTATGCGGTCTGTTAATAGCAGCGTATAGCTGAATAATTTTAAGCTTTCAAGAGAGTACCTTAAAATAAATTATGACTGCAATCTCTATCTATGTATTCTTAAATGACATGATCTTTGAAATTATTGAGTAGCTAATTTATTTTTCTATTCTTACATTAGTAAAAATGATGGAGAATAGGAGAGGGAAAATGTATGGTCACCTTAAAAGGCCCGAGGCTTTTATTAATAGAATCGTAGAAGAAAAGATTGAACGCAAGCGAGAAAGGGAAAGAGCAAGGATAAGCTACATGAAATAAATAGAAGAGAAGGTTGAGGTCATGTCGTATAGGGAGATCAAGGAGGTGACCCTATAGCGCGAGATTGAAACAGCTACACGCTTCATCATCTACAGCGATGATGATTCTTACCTGAACATGAAACTACTTTTATACCGCCGTAAAAACTGTGGCACTTCTCAGGTCTATTTACACACAAAGGTGCGTCCACATTTGTATCATTTGCCCGCATCAGATCATCGTCGCGTGGCATGATCGCGTGTCACGATCACGCGTTTGGACGTTGTACCGATCTGATCGCTCGAAATCCATTTTGCTACGCGTATCAAACACTTGGATCGGACAAGCGCGGCATGATCGCGACGGTGCGACGTCCACAGTAGCGATAATGACACGCGATCATGCTACGCGGTCATGATACGCCGCGATCCATCTCGAGTCGGTTTTTGCCCAATCATCTTCTGTCTCGTACATTGCAGCTACGCGTGAAAGAGATGGCCGAGAGGCGTGGCTTGAGTCGCTGGCGCAGGTGTGTTACGGCGAATTTCAAAGTACTGCCATTTTTAGTTGCTACGCGTGCGGTGCCGCCGACGCGTGGGCGCTTCTGTCCACGCTGGTGCTCGGCGTTCGCGGCTAAGCTGTCGTGATAATGATCTTCAAGTTTCTGCACGGGTGTCAACCAATTTGATGTGCGATCGCAGAATGCAACAGTTTTACACGGAACACGACGCTACTACAGAAGAACGATCACGCAAAAATGATGATCGGCGAAATGCCAAAATGATCGGAGCGGTGAAACGATACGGCTAGTGTCCAAACTGCAGCATGCAACATGATCGGCTTAGTGTGGACGCGTTTCTTCACGTGGCGGCGCAAATGATACGGAATGCCGACAGTGAGCGGCCAAGCAGCGCGATAGGCAGTCATGCCACGGCACGATGATCGGATACGAGCAAATGATACAAGTGTGGACGCACCTCAACATCAATCTCTTGATGCCGACGATTGCAATGTAATCGCTTTTTTCGTCCTTTCTTACTACAAAACTTTGATCGCTCATTAAATACAGAGAAAAAAAACTTTGATCATGGACTGTTCCTAAATAACAATAAATGAGCTTGTCACGTGGGTATAACCTTTAATCGCTAAATTGATCTAATTATTATGAATGAATGACTCATGATTTTATCTTGTTTTGTTATTATACCTACTTATGTGTTTATTTCTTGTTACAGGTAAACTTGAGCGCCCGAATCTCACGCAGCGATATTCGGGTAAACTTAGGGCACTATGTTTTAATAAGCTAGTTTATGGTCGTCATAAATCAGGATTCGTTTTTGTATATTTTTTACATTATGCACTCCTGAATAGTCACAATGTACTCGACAAACGATTTTCTTATGCTTAGTTCCACTATGCATTCTTCGTGCAGTGGAACTAAGAGATCATGAATCAATAGTTTATTGTGACAGTTGGCAAGTGTCAAGTTATAGCAATACCGATAAAGATTAGCGACACGGATTAAAGCAATGCCGACTTAGACCTTGATCACACACATCTGATCGTTGACATTCTTGACTAATGATGGCAGCGCATAAATAAATAAATATGGCACCGGAATGCTATTAGCATTGGAATTGTTTGCATTTTATCCATATCCATACATATAGCTGTTTAAAATGATATCGTTTGTTTTTAGATCGCAAAAATCATACGACAAAGACAAGACGTACGAAGTACCGTATTTTTAAATTTTATTTTCTCATCTCGCACACTACACATTAAAGATGATTTTGAAGCTTTTGAATGTACAGATAGATTATTGAGAAAAAACCGGCCAAGTGTGAGTCGGACTCGCGCACCAAGGGTTCCGTACAAAATTTACGCTAAAAACGGCCTATATACGAATTTCAGTGTTACAAGAGCCCTGCTCCTAAACAGCATGTACGCAGTGTGTATCTTGTGTAAGGGTGTGGGGTATCTTAGTTTTTGACAAACACAGATAGACACAAAAAAATTAGATTTTCAGATTGATTTCGTTAGTTGTGCTATAAGATCTACCTACCAAAATAATGTCAAATCTCTAGGACAACTGTAAGAAGGTACTCTATAGGTTTTCGGTTGATAGCAATTTGTATCGAAATACTTTTTTTAATGACTGCATGATAATAATAAATAATATTACAGGACAATGTTTACACCAATCTAACTAGTCCATGGTCAGCCCAATAAATGCTTGTACTTTAATGTTACGAGTAGGTACTAGAAGTGTATCTTTTGATTGCGTTCACTTAGAAGCTTGAATTTATTTCTTTGATTGAGAACGATACGCGTCCATGTACAGCAGGCCATGTACGGCCTCATGATCATGACTGATGTCGTCGGTAGGTACCTTTTGCTACGCAGCGTTATCTTCTCAGCGCGACGCCTGTTACTTATCTGATATCTAATTTACCGGTCAGGAAATGACTGTAGGGATTTTTCTAACTCTCCGTTTATTACACTTGGGCGCAAACCTTCAATAAGTTCACCTACGTATTGTCCAGTCTGTCCACTCGCTTGTTATCAAGTGCCGGTGTGCGGTACGCGTAAGCATGCACATTCCGATTTGAATGGCTCACGTATTGTATTTTTAGGGATCCTTGGTCATATTATAAATTATTTCTCCTGTTTAATTATAATCGGTATAGTATAATGATTTTGCTTATCCATCTGGAACTTTGCTTTGTTTCGAGAAAAAAGTAACACATGCAATATCGACGACCAGTTGCGGCGATGCGTGAAGGGACGTGCATATAGCATTCACAAAATGAGCGTCTACAGCTACTATAATATGATCCCTAGCCATGTATAGACTATTCACTTTCATAGGTCTCGCCCCTGCTTTTGTTTTCTTAAGTCAGTTTTGACAACCTGCTTGACGGACAATTTATTTAGACCTGTGATCTGAGATATGTACAAACAGCAACACATTTAACTAGTTTAGTCTCTACTTAGTAATACTTATGTCAATGTTAATAAGGTCTACCAATGGTCAATAAGTAAGTATGTGGCTGATGGTACAGTCAACAGCAAAAGTAGATAATCATTATCGAATTTTAGTCGCACTGACGTAACAATGCTGCGACAATTGGGATCCGTTAAAGTACCTAGTAAAAGTGATATGAACAGAAATGATCATCTACTTTTGCTGTTGATTATACCACTTCTTCACATATATATTAGGGAAGGACTGAAGGCGTTTGAGTACGAAATTAGCTGGGTATCGCCAGATGGCTATAGGATACTTTTTACCCGACTACGGTGTCGAAAAAAGAGGTTATGACTTTTTCTCCACCGCGAACGAAGTTGCGGGTGTCTTATAGTGTAGTATAGAATTACTGCAAGCGTGACGGAACCTCATCATTCCGCAATCGTTCACGAATCACCTCGCGGCGTATCAATGGATTCATTCAGTAACAGTATTATGTGCATGGATTATAATTTTAAATGAATATTGACCGTTATTTTGTTAACCTTTCATCAAGGGTCCTTCTGGCAACACGTTCATACAAATTCAAGATCACCTTAAAAAGATATTGGTACCTACTGAAACGATCGTTTATTTTGCTATTCACTATTTGGAAAAGGAATTCTGACTGCAACTTTGTGCGTTGAAGAAAAAAAAGTCGTTGCCCTCTTTTTTGCTTCAGTGTAGTTGGGTGTAAAGTATCCTATAATAACCATCTGTGGATACCCAGCTACCCGTGTACCAAAAATAGTTGAAATCCGTTTAGCCTTTTTCACGTGATGAAGCCACAACGACACATACAAATATTTAAAAATTGACCAAATATCTCTTCTCACTTTTTTTTTAAATATCTTCAATGTGTCTGTACATTGAAGATTCCCTTTTTAAAACTTTATAATAGTACATAACTACCACGATCTCTCTTTTCAGTCTACCTATGCCTATACGTTGTATTTAGAAACCCAACTTAATATTTAGAATTCAAATTCGGAAATAGCGGTAAGAACTGACGACAGTCATTCACGTGCAAGAGCTTTATCCTTCGGAAGAACAACATCACAAGCGTCTATACTTTTCATATCATATGTAACATTATTCTACTTAGGTCATGATTTGTTCTATTTACATTTGAAAATGGAATCGTTTTCCGTATTCCGAGACTCAGCCGGCGAAATCGAGAACGCGTCGTAATTCTGTATGCGTTGCAATCGAGCCGAGAGTCGATAACGGTCGCGTCCTTATTCGAACGTTATTGTTCTGTTTTTGGGTGTGATATCGTATAAATAGGTGTGATACGTGTTCACCCTTCTATTGTTTTCGTGATTTCTATTAATAAACTCATGTTTAGAAATAAAAGGGCTGAAGAGTCCTTTCACGAAATACGCTCTCGCGGTACTGAACGCTTTTCCCGCGCGTGCAGCCTATACTAATATTTATACAACTTTTGAATAATTGAAAAAATGTTATGTTTCACAAACTTTATATCAGTAATAATACTGGTAATATTAAGTATGCATCGTACATTTCATAATGCACTCATTACAGTGTGTGTCACGTTTCACGGTCCGCCAAATTTAAATCGATCGCTGGCCATACTTATAGCGCCTACGAAGTACTGGTGGTCCTGGATCACGAGTTGCGAAGCACTGCTCTAATTCAACATTCACGTATAATGCGACATTCTATTGTATCCTATCTTATTGCTCCAAACGAACAATAATGTAATCTGTTTCTCGGAAACGGCGACGATTTTAATGAATATTTGGTGTGCACCCGGTTTTGCTTTTTAAGTTTATTTAGAAAGTTTTTATCCTCAGTAAACAAAAAATCGTGCAAATACCGAGCAAGGCTCGGTCTTCCAGATTTTGATGTTTATTTTTTGTGTAGAGGCAGCGACAAATAGTCAGTCAGTAGCATTCAAAGTGCGGAATATATCGCAACACATCCTTCTAGGTCTAGTCAGAACAGTTTTTTAGATTCTCCCTTTTTTAAGGAAATTATTTAGATAAAAAATCAATATCGTTTAATGCTAGTGTTATAATTGTTCCATTTTTCACGAATATATTACATACTAAAACAAATACAATATAAAGATAACTGAATCACTTTTATGAGCAGAAGAAATAATTTCATTTTCGTTACTAGGAAAAGCGAAACGGCATAGCTACATGCTGACAGTTTTGCTTCGAGCCCATGAGTCAAGAAGAACAGCTAGAGACCACAATTTGATGTGTACAATAGTTTTTAAGTGCCCTTTTTTTCTAAAATAAGAACATTGTAGAAAACTACAGTACTGACTATTATCGTTTCTATTTGGTACTTAGGCTGCGGCGGAGCTCCGCGGTTAATTTAGCACAGCTGGGCGTAATTAACCAATCACATTCCGTAGATTCAATTTGCTTGTATGGGTTCCTATACAGCGACGCACCTTCATTGGTCTACATCGCACAGCTCCGCCTCAATAATGATCTTTATTCTGTATGCAAGTAGGTCGCAAGGGCACTGGCACTTTTACAAGTCTGACTCTACGGCATTTCCCAAGAGGAGACCACTGTGCTCAATGGCAACGGAGCCTTAGTCGTTTGATCTAAGCATGTAATGAATCCATACTAATATCCATACTAATTCATACTAATATTATAAATGTGATAGGGTGTCTGTCTGTCTGTCTGTCTGTTACCTCTTCACGCTTAAACCGCTGAACGCATTTGGATGAAATTTGGTATGGAGATCGTTTGAGTCCCGGGGAAGGACATAGGCTACTTTTTATCCTGAAAAAATACCCTTATCCGCGATAAACGAATTTAAGGCGGACGAAGTCGCGGGCAGAAGCTAATATCAAAATAAATGTGATAGTTGTTTAGTACTTTACGAACCCTTCTGTATCAGGCCTAGTATTCCTATAGGCATAAAGATACGTGACGATATATTTGGCACTTTAGATGCTACAGACTATTTTATTCTGACTGTACACGTGACTGCTTACAATAAAGAGCAGCCGAAGACTGCATATGCTGGATGGCAATAAAATGGACCATCCAAGGTGCATCGCTATTGAAACCCACACAAGCAAATTTGAATCTAGGGAATGTGGTTGGAAATTTCGCACAGCTCCGCTCCTCTCCTCTTCAGTGCATGGGCAGCCTAACTACAGTGGAGCCCATCGAAAGACTTAGGCACTAGTCCCATCGCCGGCGAGAAAGCGAGCAACAATAGACTATTTTCTCGCCCAACTCGCTCAAGAAATGCACAATAGATGCAGACTCTGTGTCAATAAAAGAGATACATATATGAGAGAATTCTCGCCGGCAGTGTGAACAGCTAGCGATGAACTATTAATATATGTGTCTTTTACTAACACAGGATCTATATCTTTTGTTCATTTCTTGGGCGAGAAAATCGCTGAGAGCTAATCACTTCCTCGCCCTTGGTGGGCCCAGTGCCTAACACTTAGTAAGTAGGTAACTAAATCATAGAAATCACATTCCTTTGTAAGCAACGATCGATTACTCGGCAACCGTGTCCTAACACGTGTTCCGAACGGAAAATCACTTACGACACTATCCAATATGACAATGCATTTATATTTCGTACCTCTCATATACACTTAGGACCTTCTTCTTTGACATCAAATTACGAGTAAATTATTCATCTACTATTGTGCGCATACAAATGACTGGAATAGCTCTGTGATACTTCCTGAATGCGTGATTTTTTTATACAGGCATACACATTGCCGCGTCGAGACGAGGCCAAGATACATTGATGTTATTTTAAGTGTCCTTTCTCGTATTTAAAAACGGTCAAGTGCGAGTTGGACTCGCGCGCAAAGGGTTACGTACAAAATATGCGCTAAAACGGCCGTATCTATGAAAATCCAGTCTTAGCAGAGCCCTGCTCCTAAGCAAATAGACAAATTTAAGTTGTTCAGACTTTTCTCATTGGTTGTGCTGTAAGTGCTACCTTGACACCAAATGTCAAGTTTCTAGGTCAACTGGAAGTACCCAGGCTTTCATTCCACGGCAATTTGTATGGAGGCACCTTTTCAATGACTGTATCTTTGAGAGCGTTGAATTCGAAGTTTTTTTTTCATAGTATCAAAGAATTGCAGACTTCAGCATTTAATATCAATTTCACCTTGATACCTCTACGCGTTCCCGAGAACAACAGTCTTGACAGGCTATGGACAGACGGACTACAAAGTGATCCTATAAGGCAGCGGTCTTCTAATCTTTGCAGCCAAGAGCTATGTATATATTGTTAATAATTTGTGACTATCAGGCAAAAGGGCTACATTGTCAGGCAGTAGCCAGGGAGGCTCGCGGACCACCTGCGCCAACCGCTGCTATAGGGGTTACGTTTTCTCCTTTTGAGGTATGGAACCCTAAAAACAGCAATGTATCTCGCTCTCAACTGTGTGTGTAGTGCGGGTATAGTTTTGCAATGTTGGCGTACCTGTATTTGCGTAGCGTTTCGCACCTTATAAAGTTAGGTATGCGGTTGCAATATGCCAATGTCTGTTTGAGATTAATGTCTGAAATAGCATATGTCTTCTTAGCAATTCATTTATGCACTACAGAGCGTCCAACGGTACTTGTATATTATCTAATCTTTGCTTCAGCCATGTATCTAGGTTTGGTCAGTTTCAAAAGGCTGCCCAACACTTCGCTGAAACTATTTGTACTGTTATACTTGTATTTTAATAGTTCTAAAACTTATAGGAAGGTGAATTTTGATGTAAAAGTAGCTTGGCTTTAACATTAAGAGTGTACAGAATGTTTTCTTCTATTTCCGCGATTATTACTTATTTAAATTAAACACTCGTTTGAGATAATATCTTGATATAATCCGTTAAAATTGTAACCGATCACATTCGGTAGATTCAAATTTGTTCGTGAGGGTTTCAACAGCGGCGCATCCTGATTGGTCCACCTCGCAGAGCTCCGCTCCGCTTCAATGGATTGGAAGCCTTAGTATCCGCTCTGGGTTTTCATTTAAGAACTTGTCTTATTTACTGCCCCAAAAACTGAACGCTTTACTTCACAATACTAAACTCTTCAGGTACTTTTGAAGTTAACAGTATCGGCTCGTGCGGTCAATGGATATCAATGTTTTAAGATTATCGGCTCGTCAATATAGGAGAGGACATCAATGTTTTGTTCTTTCATTCGCCTTAAATTTTCTACTAAAACATGCCAAGTATTTCATTGGACCGATCTGGTGAAGATCGCGGGAAACAGTTGGATGAGGGCGTCGCATGGTCTGGTCGTTTTGGAAATCCTTGGGGGGGGGGGGGGGGGGGGCTTTGCCCTGCAGTGGACGTCCTAAGCGCTCTCCATGTCTCAGCGAGCTATGGAAAGGGCTATGCTCAGAATGTCTCTGAAGGATCGGAAGGATCGGATCCGAAATGAGGCGATCCGACAGAGAACCAAAGCTTTCGATATAGCCCAAAGGATTAGCAGACTGAAGTGGCAGTGGGTCACAATTTGTCGTAGAACAGACAACTGTTAGGGCAAACGTGTTCTGTAGTGGAGACCGCGTCTTGGCAAACGTAGGTGTAAGGAGCCCTCCAACTACATAGGTGGAGCGACGACATAAGAAAAGTAGCTAGCCAGTTGCAGCGATTGGAAACAAAAAACTCAGGACCGAGCTCAGTGGCATGCCATCAGAGAGGCCTATGTCCAGCAGTGAACGGAGATGGGCTGATGATGATGATGGGTAAGATCCATGATTTGCACAAGATGCTTTTATTATTATTGTTATATTAGGCATTGTGTGAGTTTAACTTGTCTTGTTACTAGTTACGACCATCCACGTTTGGTAGCCGATTACTATTTATTTTGGTCCCGTATCTGTTACATTTGTCCGCTTATCACGTACCGTACGTAATCCTTATGTAACTGTTTATCAAGACAAAGGACACGCTACCAATACTGCTTAACAATAGAACGTTGCTTGTGCCTTATAAACTCCCTAGAACTTATGCCGTTTAAGTCATTGATACAAAAAAACGTATTTTATAAGGAAATTCTTGTCACTTGCGATGTTTGATACACGGGTAGAATGCGGATATTTCAAGCGGTTCAAATAACCATGAGCATATATTTAATTTTGAAACGAAACATCGTAAATTCCACTCTATATTGACATATCTTCAATGCTGTTTTGAGATGAGGTCTCAAGGCTGTTTTGAGTTTTCAATGCGGTCGGAAATTTTAATTTTGTCGCAAGTTTGTCAAATGTATACATGCTGTGGAATTCACCCTTAATCTGGGCTCTCGGATAGCAAGTACTTCCGGTCCTTACACACGTGTGTTATGTGTGTGTGTTGACGTATACTTAGATATACGTAGTGAGTGTGGGCGGAGCCCAAGAGTGTGTACCCGCGCGCCGTCAGAGTCGCTAAACCTCGCATCGGTTAAGCACTACGCAAAGTTATTGTCGGGAAAATTGTGTAACTTTTACTTCATAATATAATTTGCATTAAGTATAATAATTGTTTTCACTTCCGCTCTACAATAATTCGCGGTTGAGACGTGGGAACTTACAAAAGTCCTCTTCCACACATTCCAGGTTGCTCAGAGAGCTCTTGAGAGGACTATTTTTTTCGTTACTAATTTCAGGCGTTTTACTCGTACATTTGGATCCGTCTAATTTTTTTATTTCCTAGGAGATATTTCGAGTGACGTCACTACTGACTGACGTCTGTACTAGGGTTTGACAAGGACTCTTTTTTTGAAAGCTTGAAGGTCGCATTGATCCGGAAATACTGCCAGCGACAATCCTCATCAAACTAGCATAATTTTCGGTTCTTATGTTTCCGGTTCTTATGTTTTGTTTTCGGTCGAATTGAACCGGTGGCGTTCCAACCCATCTTTAAGTAATCTCGTTTGTGGGTTGGCGCCCCTTCACTGAATCCGATTACTGGTAAGCAGATCTAGCCAGGCTTATCCAATTCAAAGTCAGGTTTTGAAAAAGCTTATGAATCAAAATCACTAAAATGAAGTATACCCATAATTAAACCGGCTAAGGAATCGATTTCCGTCGTTGTTTTAAATGTAGTACTTGTAGATTAGAAAATCGGTCATTCAATTTTATTTTATAACATATTCTGGTTAATCTAATATTTTGTACATTTTCCTCATTTATTAATAAACAACTTTTGTATAAGCTTGCGCTTCTCAGTAAAAATAGTCTCGTAATTTTTTCTCATGAATGAATCTCGAACTTACGGCAAAGTTGTTTACTAGTTTCAAGAGGGGAAACCAGATAAAATGAGATAAAAATGCAGATTAGTCGTCACGAGGTTACTCCTCCATTCGTGTTATTTTTAAATTTGCGACATTATTATTATCGCCTGTGTACAAGATATTTAAATCATTTTATCTGATATTGGTTGGGAAAATACGTCGCCAATTCAGTCCTACGGACGATATCGCGCGGCGCTCTTGTGTTTTGTTTTATTTGAGAATTCATTTGTTTTAATGTTATTTAAACATGAAGATGTTAAATTCCGTGTTTCCTATCAGTAAGTTTTATTCCCTAAATAAGTAAGGCTTAATAGGTTGTCAAGAATATCTTAAAATTGAATAGGTTTTAAGAGTAGGTACTAAGAACATACTAATGTTATGTTGTGGATTTTTGAACGCGTAACTGTCAACTGTTTGTGGAGGCTTAAAATTCTGGTGAAATAATCTGTTATGAGTAATATATAAAATGCGAGTCGGATTCGCGCACTGAGGGTTCTGTTAAAAATATACGCTAAAAACGGCCGTATCTATGAAAATACAGTGTTGGCACAGCCCTACTCCTAAGCAAAATGTACGCGGATGGTGATTTCCTGAGTTATGCTATAAGAGCCTCATGCCAAATTTCTAGGACAACTGGAAATACCCTATAGATTTTTCATGGACGGCAATTTGTATGGAAATACCTTTCATTTATTTATTTATAAGACACACCAACATCACATAAACAATATTTTACTTTTGTAATGACTCTATCTTTGGATTGCGTTGACTTAAAAGCTTAATTTTTTACAGTTTCAAGGGACCGTAGACTTAAGTATTTGATATTAATGTTATGATACCTCGACGCGTTCCTAAGAAAAATAAAATTGACAGACAGACAGACGGACCTATAAGGATGATCCTGATCCCATAATGGTTTCATTTTTTTCCTTTTGTGGTACAGAACCCTAAAAAAAAGAAAACTAATTGAAACGTACTCTAATAATCACTTTTTTGCATGATGCGTAATATTTTTGTTCGACTAGAGATGATAACTTACAAATAACAATTCTTTGGGAACTTTTCCTTATCATCCAAATATTTTTGTGCCTTGACAACAAAGCATAACTAATGACATCGTCTTGACTTTGTACTCATTAGGTAAATATTCCACAATCATCGGTACTTAGGTGGGGATAATGAGACGACCAATTGTGATTTTAAAGTTAGTGCGCTAAATCATTTGACCGTTAGTGGTACGAAGTTAAAATAAGAAATATTTTTCGATTTGTTGTGATGTTTTTGAAAGATGTTGAAACATTTTTATGAATGTTGAAGGGTTTGTGTTGGTGTGGCGTGTTTAATAGTATATAGTTATTTATTTTATTGTGAATAATGGTTGTGTTGATAAGTTTTAAAATTACGGATATGGATACTTGGACCAGTTCCGTTATGGAATCAGGTTGGTTATTATATTTTGATTATTTCACACTTAGTTTCCATTAGGATATGTTGGTCGTTACAATTATTGGATAATTTTCTCTATAGTCTAGTCTAGATTTGAGTCAAAAACTAACCCAATATTCTCAAATTTACACACATTTATTTATTACAAACAATAAAAAAAAAACAATTTAATTGTTACTCGCTTTAGACAATTTTCAGCCAAAGTATAAAAATAACTCTTAATGGGAAAGGAAGTGCCAAAATGTTACAAAGTTTTAAATCATTTTAATTGCCCTCAAATACTAAAATCAAAGTCCAAGTGGTTAATGTTATAAAATTTATATCATACTGCACCAAAGAGTTGATCTATAAATAAATATAAGAGCATAACAAACTCAGACGCATCCGCGCCTGCGCTCCGCAGTCAGGCGCGCGCCGCGACGCCGCACTAACTGCGGTATCTGTTAATCACTATTAACTTTTATCGACATAATTAAAACTAAACAGTGCAGAACTTTGATCATACAGTGTCGTGCATTTGCCATTTATTCTTAAAATAAAACAAAATATTTTTGCGACATATTTTTGCATTTTCCCGCCTTCGCCAATTACGCAAAATTTTATTGACCGCCGCCAAAATGTATACTAAATCTTATTCAATTAAAACAGCGTTCTTTTTTAAAGCATTATTATTTTTCCGTCACCGTAAATAAAGGTGTCTTGAGCTTATGTTTTCAAATTTGGAACATTTCGTATGTGATTATATGGCGTTCGTTTTTCTGGCCAGTGTGTTTGGCGTGTGACTCGATGTGTTATGGGTGCAATATGCTGGTTTCACGCCAAATTGGTTATCGGTGAGTTTATATGTGGATTATTCTTTTGGTTTCGTTTCAAAACTCTTCCTGCTGCAATGCAACCTTTATACAATTGTAAGACAATGTCAATTGTGACGGTTTTGTAAATTTTATCCAGGTTTTGTAGTTTTTTGATGATTTTTCACTGTAATTTAGCAAAGATATTTTTTCAACAAGTGAATTTTCCTTAAGTTTTGCAAACGATTTTGAAGAAAAATAATGCAATATTCATTTAAGTATACTTACTTACGGTACTTTGTATTGGTCTGTGGTCACACATTGGTGTGAGTTGTTTTGACCACAGACTAAACCTTTGACTGTATATATAATAAACAAGCAGCTGACTGATGCGAAAGTAATAAAACATCTTCTTGTGGTTTCCATAGTTACGTTAACTCAAACCTTTTTCCTAAACGTAACCAAGGCACCGTTAAATGGGTAAAACTACATTTTCATATTTTTTCGGACCCTATCTTCTTCACGTAAGACCACCAAATCGATGATGTAGATTCAGATTTTATTTGGTAAAGAAAGTTAATTGTTTACGCGTTATTTTACAACATACGAGTATTTTTCATAATTCGTACAACTTTAAGAAATCTTTTTAGGTTAGAGCTGTCACAAAAAGGTTTGATAGGACCCCCCTGGAGAAACTCGTTGACGCTGTAGCAAATTAATTTAATGAGTGTGTCTTTTTCTCGTTAAACAGCATGGCTAGGGGAGTTAGGTTGTCGGGAACACCGCAAGAGCCTTTGCTAGTCACTGGCGCGGAGCCACCAGTAGATGCCGCCTGCGGGATGATCTCTGGCTGTTTTCACCATTCGATGATTTATAAATATTTCTCAAGCCGGATAATCGACTGGATGAATAATTCTTTGTATGCCTTTCCTCATTTTATTTGGGGTCGATCCTTCCAATCCTTTTTCGACATTCGGCTCTATCACATGAGTCAGCTGGAATATTCTTACATGATCTTCCTGTAGCCTTTCGGCTGTTTCGGCAGTCTGACTAGCTGGACGGGACTCAGGGAGAGAACCGCCTGATCCGCCTTGAGAGAAAAGGGATTGCTGTGCCACTCGTGACTAGCTTTCAAAATGTGTGTTTGAAGAAGTGTATAACGCGAATGAGTGTGTTGTACTTTGCTATGACTGAGAGGGGAAAGGGGAAGGTGGTCTGTAGGGGCTGGTATAGCTCAGCGAGAGCGAGACGCATCTTGATATTGGGCGTTTTGTTTTCCCGTGTCAATATGTTACGATTGTAACAGGATGGTCGTCGTGTCCATACCAACGTAACCGTTGCATACAAAACAAAAAATAGTTCCCAGACTAGATTACCCACACCCCTTTTGATCATAAACAACTACCATTGAATTCTCTAAACATAAACACGCAGCTGTGTGGGTGAATGGGTGTGAACGGCGTTTTCAGGAAGTTTATGCGCGGGTGTCAACACTTCCCGCGGGTTTCTTCAACAAGCATATTGTTGATAATGTATCACTGGTGTTGCTATAGTAATTATGGTTTGCATCGACTGAATTTAATTTACTAGGTTAAGCAGTTATAATAGAGAAAGGTCAATTTTTACATACTATATTTAGATTTTGTAAGTTGTTTTAGCTTAGCGGGAGTAACATTGCCTGCGAAGCTGTAGGTCCTAGGTTCAAATTTAAGGGCAAATATTTGTGTGATGAGCATAAATATTTGTTCCCAATCTTCGATGTTTTCTATGCATGTAAATTAATATCTCTATTAAATATATCGTCATCTAGTACTCTTAACACAAGCCTTATATTGAGCTTAACATGTTTGATTTGAGTAAGAAATGTCCCGATATGATTATTTATTTGTTAAATAATACCTTACGATTAGACGGTTTAAAAGAACATGCACTTACATTTGACACGCATTATTTTTATGGTAGTTTACTTTGTCTATACCTTCACTAGATCGATTTTTATTTTTTCTGTCCATGTAATTACCTATACCATCATGTCATAACGACTGGATGGGCATCCTCAGATGGTTACAGGATACTTTTACCTGAAAACTCTAAAGCACAAAAGAAACTCTCCTGCGGGAATTAAATTGCGGGCACCTGGTACCAGCTAGTAGTCTTTTTTAGTCATAGTAGTATTTTCTGGCGTGCGAGTACAATTATTTTTCTTCCTGAAGCACTTGTGCTTGATGATCGTTGTTACAACCCAGTTCTACGATAGACAGAAACTAAATGCATTGAATAAAGTGTATATTTTGATATACAACAAACTTCTTAAAACCGATTTACGACTATTTACAAACGATTACCAAGCATCCGTTCTATTGACTCTTCCCAAGGCTAATGGTGTTCACGAAATCTTACAGATCTTGTTTGCATCGTCATTATCTGACCGCGCGATTTCAAGTGCTCATGTGATTTTACGTCATAACATTACTGCGTGGAAACAGAAACAATATAAACAAATTATTCGGTTGAAAATATACAAAGTAGCATGTTTTGCTTACATAACATTTTATACTTAAATCGCTTATACCCAAAGAGGGTATCTATCTTCTATCTATCTATCTATATCTTCTATATATCTTCTTCATCTATATCTTCTATACATCTATCTTCTATCTTCTATCTATACATATAATAAAGCTGAAGAGGGTCGAAAGTCTGTACATGAAAGATATCCGGAAACAATTTGGCCGGGGATACTTAAAAACGATAACAGTTTTTAGAATTTTTGTCTGATTATCTGTTTATCTGTTTATTTGTACGCGCATCACGCGAAAACGGCTGAACAGATTTTGATGCAAACTTGACTAATCTGTCGAGGAAATCTCCGGCCAGGTTATAGGCTATAAAAATTCAACCCTTAAAAGGGGGGTAGCCACTACATTTGATTGAGTTAAGTTTGCACCTGAATCTTATCGCGCTACTTAAGAAGGAGGTGCAAACTTTTCTCAAACATGTGCTACGAGCCCACGGGTAACGAATACCTTGCTAAACTAACAGGTGGCGCTAAAATTAATAACTTTTTGCCAAATCCGTACTAATATTATAAATTCAAAAGTGTGTCTGTCTTTCTGTCTGACTGTTACCTCTTCACGCTTAAACCGCTAAACTGATTTGGATGAAATTTGCTATGGAGATAGTTTGAGTCCCGGGAAAGGCCATAGGCTACTTTTTATCCCGGAAAAATATCCTTATCTGCAATAAACGAATTTAAGGCGGACGAAGTCGCGGGCAGAAGCTAGTAGCTAATAAGACTTTATTTTCTATATTTATGCAGATCATATTTGTGAGGTTAAATATCATCTCATGCTAAATGACAATTGTAATCTTCACCAGCCTGTAATACGGTAACTCACACTAATCCGACGCAACAAAATCTTATTGACTCATCTCTCCTATATTTAAAATGCATGAGACTCCTGCTGAGTTATCATTATCAACTTCAAAGTCGCGATGGATCTCATACAATTTTTAAACGTCACAGCCGCTGGGTGGAAAGAAAATGAAAAAAGCACTACACATGAAAGCCATTATTAAGCCATCTAGTCCGGACGTTACTTCCCGTACAGAAATACGCTCTCCAAACAAGCAGCATCCGCTTCAGAAATAGACCACTCCAAATCAACTCTGCGCTACAACCTCGAATTGCACTACCGTGTTATTGTTTATTCATTCAGCTCAAAGGTTGAGACGTGATCTCGTTAATAGGAAAATGGTAAGGAGAAATCTAGATCGGACAAATATTTTCCATCATAATTAGGTAACTTATTAATAAAAACATCTTAAATGATACAGGGAATGATCTTCTTTGGTCTTACTTCTTTGTAGTAGTCGAAAACTAAGAACTTAACAAAGTGAGACATTTGTAAGTTTTTATTCAATGGTCAATAAACATAAGGAAAACGATTACTTAGAATCATAAATCGCAGATACCTTACCTAAAGTATGTTAAAGACAGAGTAATTCGCATAAGTTGACGTAGGCTATGTATAAATCTTGATACAACTGCAGACATAATCGGTCAAGGGTCTTAATAGATGTAAATATACGTTCACATATCATACATTATTCAGTAGGTACTATATACGCGACACAATGCACAATTAAAAGCAGGCAGACAACTGATCACCTGAAATACTGTTGATTAGGAATTTAGCAGTATTGGAAGATTGTGTAAATCCAATGTTAAATAAAAATATAACATTGGATTTACTGAAGCAGAAAGCATCTCGAGGGGCGAGTGCGTACAGGACGAAGCAGCGTAGGAAGGCCCCTAATAAGATGAAAAGACTGATGGAAGATGGCTGGAAACCAGCGCACTCGGGCGCATGACTGATCGTTGTGAAGATCCTTGGGGGACGCCTTTGCCAGGTAGCGGACATCTGTAGGCAGATACATACGATAATTGTACTAACTGGTCGCATGAAGTAACATGTTGATGATGCAGCTTTTCAGTGGAGAACATTAATTATGAAACGGACCTAATAAACAAGCAATTGAAATAGACAGTTGGAAGATCGTCGCTCATGAAGATGAAGCGAACATGTTAGTCCTAGATAAATTCTTCGTGCAGTTGGCTTTGTCAGTTGTCGTCGTGAGTAATACAAATACTGTACAGTCAACATTATTCATTGGTATTGTTCAGTCTTGATTCACCCTTCATTCCGAATCCGAATGACCATCCCTATCCATATTAAGCCCCTACTCAATTCTAAAGATACCAGCAGACTCAATTAGTGAAATGAATCTCTCGCTCGAGAAAAATGTTTGTAAGACCAAAAAGAGACGTCGTGAGTCAGAAGAGGCGGGCTATATATAGGCATTGGATGAGATCCGACCGCATCCTTAGTCATGAGAGTCTGGTTAAATTAAACTGTCGGTTATGTGAACACTCAACAAAGAAAGAGTCCGTGGGTTTATTTAATATGTTACTAATGAATTAAAGGCAAAAGCGAGTGGCTAATCAACTATTTTCTCGCTAAGAAACGTAGAGATGTTGATTCATTGTCAATAAAGAAGATGCAATTGATGAACGCTGACTATCCACACAGCTGGCGATCAATATATATATCTCTTTTGTCGTCTACATCTATTGGTCGTTTCTTGAGCAAAAAATTCCAGATTTTATAGGTGTAAGAATTTGGACTTAGCGGTGATGAGTCAGTGGGGTTTCTCTTTTTTTGAGTAGGTTCTTCCACATGGTAGTATATTCTTCCACATGAGTTTCGATGTCAACGATTCTTGGCATGAGCCATTTCCATAGCAAGCCAGACCAAACTCGTTTTAGATATGAGTACTCTTGGCCTAAATTGACCCGAAAATTGTCACATATGTCTTTTTATCATATTGTGCTAAAGCTCTAACTACCTATCTCATTATTTAGCAACTGTATTTGGAACTTCTATGTAAGTAATCGAAATGCTACCAAAACGATCGTTTCGCTAAACTATATCCAATCGTTTCCTAGGAAGCCGTAATAGCGTCTCAGTTTCTTGTATCAGTTATTAGTTTTCGAAACGGAAGGCGAAACATATTTCGAAGATGTTTCACCACATGCCTCGGCCATTAGGCCAAGATTTATCTGAGATTGTTACCGAGATTCAACACTCGGGTTTAAGTAGGTCCACAAAAACAAGGATCTTGACCTTTCAATATAACGTACAGTCGGCTCCATACCATGTTTCAAACTATTTTGTAATTATATCAATCATTGCAATTTGTAAAACATCTGTGTCATGGTTTTTTATAGTTTAATGTATATCTTTATAATTGCATTGTCATCTACATTATCTATGAATTTTTTTTTAAGTCAATTTACTTTAGTTAAATACCTACGTGCCTATAGCTATGATATGCCTTCAATAGTCTGCCTGTTGTAGCTTTCTCAGATAAATTGGATAGAGATATACCGTGCGCCGTTTCTCCGAAATATTTGATTACTTCGGAAAATGTTTCAGAAATCCGTTAATAAACTATTTACATGTTCCACTGACCTAACTTTATCTACTTATACTTTTGTATTCTACAATACACCCAAAATGCAAAAAAGAATCATTTGTTCCTCGGAACGACTTTTCGACATTATGTAGTATTACCATAAGAAAGAGATCTCTAATTAGGTGTGGACTGTACAAGAAATGCGTAGGTGTACTTATACGTCTCTCTTGGTCTAAAGTGATTGAACACAGTTATAACGGTGATTGTTCTGTGGTTAACTTGCATTATTTGATCGCTGCAGTTTGTTGATCTCGCGATTCTCAATCAGACAACAGTTAAACAAAAACATGGCTAAAATCGCGTTGGTCACGCTGCTTGGTTGATTTGACGCCAAATTTGCTCTTTGATCCTTCTGTTACCCTGGTACTCTTACATTAACCATACTTAAAATGTATGTACACACCTATTTTTTTAAACTATTCTTTTTTTTTTAAACTATGGTTTACATTAAAACTTAGCCTTAGTTACTATTTGCAAAAAGAACATTGTTACCACAAAGTTTTATATTGTTGTAGCTTTTTTTTTTTTTTTCCACTCAAGGCTGATGTATGACAATCATTGTCATCATCGGATGATTCCACTTGGGTTTGATTTGCTTCCTGTCGTATTTACGTTCGTACGAATATATTTTGTGCATTATATCTTAATCTGCTCCTTATTGTGTCAAAATTATCTGCGAATTATCTGAGCTTCCGTTTGAGTGTTGTCTGGTGTCATTGTCTGATCTGTTATGTATGATTAGTCACTTACCTAACGCCGTACGTTTACCAATAAACTTATGCTTTGTACGCTCGACTGATTATAAATGTATCTACGCCTATATTTAATTAATAATTAAGGATCGCTCTTTGTTCAAAATATAAAACAAAACCGAAACTTTTTTACCGGTTCCCATGCTTGTAACATACAGAGACACGCAAAGGAAAAAAAACACGGAATTTTTTTTGTACAAAAAGTTTTGATGGGTCTGCCAATTGGTTTGCGTTGAAGGACATAATGTTTATTACGATTTTTTTTGTTACCGCTACTGTTCCGTGGATGTAGACCTTCGTACTGAATAATGGTTGTATAATTCATCTGCAATTATCATAAATGCTCAATTATATACCAAATATAGCAGTTTATTGCGTATGGAAATAGGATGTCCTTGATATTCATAATTTGTTATGTTTGGTTACGTAGGTGTTCATTTGAGAGGCTGGTTTGTTTGAAACTGTTTTGTATATCTATACTATTATAAAGATATAAAAATGAGATGTCTGTACATTGAAGATATTATCAAAAATATGATTATTACAGACTATTAAGAGGTCGCTAAAATGATTTTTTTGTATGTGTCATTGCGGCCTCATCACGCAAAATCAGCTAAACAGATTTTAACAATTTTTGATACACAGCTAGCTGCGTATCTCCAGATGGTTATAGGATGCTTTTTACTCGACTACGCTGAAGAAAAAAAGAGGGGTTATGATTTTTTCTCCTCCGCGAACGAAGTTGCGGGCACCTTCTAGTCTTCTATAAGTGTGTTACTTCTGCAGTTCATTCATTGGTACAATAAGTTGAATGCAGTGACACGGGCTTAGGATACTCTTAAAGTAGGTATAATTATAAAATCGAACAGTGGAAGAAGAAAAAAATAAGAAGCAGCTAGAAGAAATAACTTATTTAGTAACTATATGTTTCTCCCTGTCCAATATCGAATCGTCTTCTATAGATATTTATCAATTTATCATTATAAATGTAAAAGCCAACACTTGATGGACTTGAAGGTAAAATGACAGTTGCTTCCAGACATCACTGGTCAGTGGTGAGCACAGGGTTTTGGCCAAGGTAGGCAGTTTTTCTGTGCGTATATGGAGCCATTGTCGTTCAGGGCTTCAGGAATGACAGTTTTTCTGTGCTTGTGTGGAGCCATGGTCGTTCAGGGTAAGCAATGCCTTTGTGCCTATAATGGACGGCACGCCTCTGTCACTGGTAACCTTTGCATTCTTGACACAACAACTTTTTATATGACGTGTCCTGTGCAGTTGCATATTTTCCCAATTTTCTTCTTCTACTTCTTCTAAAACGTATGTCTTGAAGCTAATACCGAGTGTATTCGGTTGGAGTTCAAAAAGTTGGCACGTTAATTTATGTAATTAATTTTTCGATGAAAGTTTCCGTTGTGCCACTAACAATTAACCATACAACTGTACTGAATATTTTCGTGGCACAACGGAACATTTCAGTTTCGTCGGGTTTCTATGGTTAACTACGGCTAACAATGGTCCAACTTTTTGGACTTCACCCATTCACTGTTAGCCGATTTCTTTGAAATTCCTGGTTACCTTTTCGTAACTTAACTACAACACTCTTCTCTTTGTCCACAGAAGGCGAACTAGAGACAGAATGGCTCCAAGCCGCCGGCCTGGGGTCCCTCGCGGCGCCGTTCCAGGCAGGGTTGGAGGTTACCGAGGCCCAGCTGGGTGAGGCCGTGAGGCCGCTGCCTCGGGAGCAAGCGGCCGCCGTCCGGAGACGAGTCCGCAGACTCAACAGGACGGTGCGGCGGCGGCGGGCGGCCTCGAGGGCCAGGAAACCTGATATTAGAGATGTCTTCCGGGATTTGGAGGTGAGTTTAACTTATGTTTAATGTTTGTAGTATGTACCTAAGCTACGGTTAAACGGGGTTCTGAAATTCCGATGCTTAGGTGTGGAAACTGGATAAGTGGAACCTGGGTTAGTGGAAAACCTCTTTAAGTGGAGCCAAGTTCTCGGTTCCAGTCCCTTGGCAACGAATTACCTCTATAAGTGGAATTTTGGGACCTCTATAAGCGGAATCCATTTTTTCGAAAATTTCTTGTTTACGTCTGTAACTGGAAGCAGCCGTCTCCTCTATAAGTAGAATAGCTCGGCGTTATAAAATTTGTATTTTTAATAAACCGTCAAAAGGAGGGTAGTTTGTTTCGTTAACATTATGGTTTGTGTGTTAACTACGTATTTTGTATGAGATCACACATCGTTCAGTTTAGTTTTAAAGGCAGGATTATTACATACCTATTTTTTGTTATTAAGTACATACGTGGGTCGGGCCGCGGAGCGTTTCAACCGCCGCTACTTTTATGTAACAAATAATTTGCGAATAAAATGACAAACGCATCAGAGTTAGATGCAAGCTATCATTATCTATTCCTATTCAAAAAAATATCGAATTTACATGTATGATGTAAAAAATTCGTTACATTAAAGTGAAGAGGTGGAAATGCTCCGCGGCCCTACCCATCTACATACATATTTAATAGAAGATGATTAATTAGACCATATATACGTGACCTCTATAAGCGACATTACTAGCATCCTCAACCTGTTAGCGAGAGCCTCTGTAAGTGAGAAAACGTTTCATTTGAACCTGGTTAAGTGGAAAACTGGATAAACGGATAACCTGGATAAGCGGAACTAAACAGCCGGTCCCTTGCGATTTCACTTATCCTGTTTCCACTGTATGCCTTAAACTTTAGCGTCGGCGTCGATGTTGAGTTGTATGGAGGAAGACTCAATTTTATTTTATTATTAAACCCGGGATTTCTAAAGTAACTAATTAGGGCAAAGAAACACATATTTTTATAACGATGTAGAACTCGTTCTGATCGTAGAGCTCATATGATGTCAAAGTTTATATAGTAATTTTTATTAATTAATCAACTATGTTACAGATCGTGAACTTGTCAATACTGTTAGACACATAGAGTAATAAATTACTGAAATCATTAATACTGTGGTTACTTTATGTAAGTATTCAGCATACCTACATCTGTACCTATATCAACTAGTGTACAAAATAGCCATAACGTAAAAATATTTGCCAGATACTATTCTCGAAATATTTTGTACAACCCCGGAATCCCCAAGACTGATATTATTAAAATCAATTTAAGTACCTTTTTCCGCGATTTTGCCAACTTTAGGAATATATGTATGCATCGGAAGTTCCGAACCCTGGGTGTAAATTTTAAGATCATATAGAGAGGATCTGTTGTCTCCCAGGCATAAAATGAATAGCGGGTTTTGCCGACGCAAATTTGCGTCAGCGGTAGTCAACAGATTATGCGTTAGGGACATATGTGTTTCTGATAAAATAAGTTTCAATTATTTAGTTTAGTAAGCAGTTTAAGTTAGTTTAGTAGTTAATTAAGTAGTTTAGTAATTGGGTTTTCTGTAGATATTATGTAGTTAAGCAATACATCGACCTATTAGATAGATATATTATGATTGAAAGGTAGGAATCACGTGTTTACTTTTCGGTTTACCGTTCGTAATACATTTTGACGCAATTCAGCGAACCGTTTTTACAATATTTCAATGTCATAACTTTTTACACCTCTCACTAACTTTCTCAAAATCTCCCAACAACACCTGATGTGTTCAAAGTCAACCGGAATTAAAATCTCAGCGGGTTCAAAAACTTTTCCAAAGTTACTGACCGCACCCGTCAGAGATCTACAGAGATTGACGGGCAGCCCACAAAAACTATAAGTAATTATCAAGAGCGCACTGTAGACCGGTTACCGAGCTGCCAAGGTCAAAAACATATAATAATTACTTAGGTATGCCCTCTGAAGCCAAATCAGAGCAAACCCCACGGTGTCTAGAGCCGGTTCCCAACTTTCTTTCACAAAAAACAAGTGACAGACAAGCCCGCCTGACTCACGCCTGTCATTCAGCCATCTTGGAAATCGAACTCGATTTATTCAAGCATGTGTGATTGGTTCTTAGATTTTATGGCGTGTTGAATAACAATTTACGGCCAGCAACATTTTGAGGAAAATATACTTAAAGATTTGAAGATTTTGAATCATTAATGTGTGCTGCTCTGATTTATAATACAGATTTAAACGGAAAATCGAACATGAAACTAGTAATCTTCGCTATATTTTTATACTGACAATATATGTGAGATTATTGGTATAAATTCACTCTAACCGAAAACGATTCATTTGATATTCGACCTGTGCGTTACTTCATATGATAACGGAGTTTGACGCACAGTATTTTAAACAGATAAATGATATCTTTTTGTGTGTGTGCTAATGATTTGAGAGTTCAGTGTTCAGTTTTCGAATTCACCGTTAAATATAAATACTTACGGACCAGTTTGGCTAAACGCCGGATTTATAGGTATAATAATAAAAAACTAATAAGCCCTGGGATTACCATTACTTACTATTAAAATAGTTTGATATGCTTACTGATTTTCTGGTCGCTTGTGTAAGGGCATAACTTACAAACTAGTCTGAAAGAATTCGATACTTTTCTTCAATGGTCGGTCTAACAACAGCAATCCATAATGGCTAGGGAAATTTATTGTAATGTTAATGTACAAATTGGTGCTTTGCTGTTATTAATTGGTTGGAACGGTATTCAAAGTGATCTTAGAAGTTATTTGTAGTTAGTTATGTTCTTATCTAAATATGTAAAGGTGAAATATGAAATCATCGAAACTGCAATCTGATCGCTCTACCATCTAAATCCAGCTATCATTGTTATTACTATGTCCTATTTGTGGTATTCGTTATATATTACGTAATTGCATGCGATTTATGATTACAAATAGCAATGTTCGTTTAAGGACCATTTAAGCAACGTTGTTGGTTCCCTACCTGACCACTGGCCTGGGAAATCACAGGCGTAATCATAAAAGCCTTAATTTTGCAACGCTCTTGTATAATATTAGTATTCTATTGAGATTGCCTCGTAATCAATCGGTAATACTAGTATAATTCAATGTTTATACAGCCCGGTCCGCTTGGTCGACGCCCAAGTGCCGCAAATTGCAGTTTTGAAGTTACGCCGCGTGCACCATGCTATGCAATATTGGAAGCTTCCTTTCGTCGCTTCTGTAACCCTAGCAAGCATTAGTCATGTTGTTAATGAGTCAGGCGTTGCAATTCCTTTATTATATCCTTTTGAACTCATTGAACTTTTGGTTGAAATAAAAGGGTTTGTGCCTACTGACACGTCATGATATATGAAGCTTGTAAGAAAATTAATAGGGAATTCTTCGAATTTAAATGTTTATATATATATATATATATATATATACACATATATATTCATATTAATTTAGTTGTACCTAGTGAAAGAGCGATAAGTTCGTATTTGCACATGTTTAATCCTTATAAAATTATTAAGTCTTGTGGGCAGTAAATTGCTTACTGTTTTTGTCCATGTAGGACCTTGACAAGGCCACAAAATTTGTCAGAAAATTAACCGACATAATTAATTTAATACGCATAAATTCATTACACGACAGCCGCCTACTTAGTTCAACATGCATTGCAAAATCCATTAACCACTTCCAATTGAGGTGCATTATTAATAAAATTTAGTAAGAACCCATTAAAATAGTTTCAAAACAAGCCAGTTATTAATGCCCTACGTAAGGGACACGAATTAAGGCCACCGATAAGTAACATGGGCCGTCATTAGATAAAATAACTATTACGTTTCAAGGGACTCTTTCAAACGTAACGTATTCGGTTGAACGTCACGTGAATAACGGACGTGTTCAAACAAAATTAGTCGAACTACAGACTAAAAAAAATACAGATCATAAAACGCTTAAAGTTGCGAAAATGGTCATTGATTATTATGCAAGCTGGCTGTTTGAATTAATCTAACGGAAGTTCTAAATTTTCGCGGCAACACGAATTAACGGGCGTCCGGTGAAAAATTACCAGCTGAACGTTGTGTTCATACTGCAGTGGGTTGATTGAGTGTGCAGTTGTTTTCGTTGTTTGTGCGCGAGTTTGGCATCATGATTTGTGATACAGTGAGATTGAAACTTTGCGAGAAAATGGTGAATTGCAAAGGACTGGCTTTGGTGAAAACCTATATCGAAGCCATGGTAACGTAACTTAAAAGTTTCAATTTATAGTTGCTCTATTTGTTTCAGTAAACATTTATTTCGGACTTCGACTAGCATCAGATAGGTTGTTAAACATACTTTGTAATTCTAACTCTAGCTACTAGGTGTAAAGTAGGGTACCATTGCTTGATTTGCACATAGGAGAATTATCTAGTTTAGCTTTTTTCCAAAAATCTGTTTGAACTACCCGGTTGTGTTAAGTTTGCATCTCATTTCTATGCGACGACAATTACGTTAGGTTTAGTGAAAGTTTGTACGGAACCATCAGTCCACGAGCCAGCCTCACACTTGGCCGGTTTTTTTATTTTATATCAAATTCTAATCAATGTTCAATTTAATTAATGTAACGTATCAGCCAATTGTGATTGCAATCTATTCTCCTAATTGGTATTATGATATGATATTTTCATAACTAGGTATTACTGGTATAATAATGTATGATTAAGATAATATAGGTAAGGGCTGGATTTAAGGCTCTGAGAAAGCGTTAACAGCTGTAACACTGACAGAAGTTAAATTAAACACAAGATCTCTTCATCCCTGTTACTTGGTTTTAATGAATTTAGTACCTCCTGATATTGTTTCTATTATAGTCTTTTTTCAATAGACATATATTGCTATGTTCTCAATTTTAAATTTAATTTCATGAAAAGATTTTCATTGTTTGAATGTAAGAGGATCTATATCGGAATCCCTAACGTGATTTGTCCTAATGTATCGTTTGTCCTAATGTATCATTTGCCATAACGCATTTTTTTCAGAAACCGTAAACTTTTCAGGATTGTTATAAAGTAACCCTAATCTAACCTAATCCATACGACGATCTATTAAAAAGTTATTGCAAATGATACATTTGGCAAACGATACATTAGGACAAACGGCATTAGGGATTCCGAAGGAGACCCAATGTATGAGATGTTAGAGTCAAACAGTTTATGTAATAATTACTTTGCCCATCATTTTACAATACACACATTTGGAAATTTTGTCGCTTCAGATGACGTGGACGCATGTCAAGTACTATGCGCTGTGGATTACTCGCATTACTCCTTACGATGGGACTGTGTCTTTAGCTTCAAAATTATGGGTTAATTATGTTTCTCAAACTGCTTCATTTCCCAACGGCTTTTCCCTGACAACATGCATTTTGAAGAACATGAATAAAAGAAACCTAACCTTGCCAAATCCTCCAAATCCAAGGTCCTACAAAACGACTAAAAAGATATCCAGAAAAGTTTTTGGTTTCGGAAATGGCGTTTGTTGGGAAATTAAACAGTTTGGTATAAATTATCATGTGAAAACATTGGAACCCATCGCATGTCACGTTATAAGCCTCGTAAGTGCTGGTATACTTGGATAAGTATAAACTAGAGCAGTTCAGATCTCATATTGTAACTGCGTACCAAGAATAACTACCGATATACTTATCTGAGTACTAATTTTCCACCTGCTATGTTTGCAGTGTAGTTTTTCTAGAAGGGCGGCCTTGGCTTTACCAAGGCTCATTAAAACAAGAGGACTGTCAATTGCCATACTTTGGATCATTCCCCGCCCACCCCGATCGCAAGACTATATTCCTGCAAAAACCAGATGGCGCTTTAAAACCAAACATAGTACAGCAACAATTAGTTTATAAACAGCTAATAATAAATAAATCGTAACATTTACATACTGCGTCACGCTTGCAAAGTTGAATATGTAGTTGTAAAATAATCATTATAGATGGCCTTGTACATATCGGGAAACGATTTTTTTGTATGGAGATTGACAGTCCACTTTTTTTAATGGTCTTTGATTTTACACATCAAAATTACAAATATAGAAAAAGATCTGTTTCGCTCTGAAGCACTAGATTTAGTAAGAACTTGATGTAAATTCGGTAGACTCTGGTCTATCGCTATTGACAAAACAGAACACTTAATTACGAGGACAAAACTTTGAGTCGCCTGATTTAAAACAATATCAAAAGTCCATTAAGTGTATCGGAAGGGTAATGATGCAAGTGATGAAACACAGGACACGGGTAATGGGTTCAGGATTCCGAGCACTAAACCGGAACGATGGGAGATAAGATTACGAACCCAATTAAATAGGTATTTGTATTTATGCTGTGTAAACAGATACGGTTAGTATTATCTACCAAAGTGTTGACAGAAAACGTGATATTTTCTATGTATTATAATTTATTTGTATGTTATGTATATCATCGCCTGATGCCCATAGTAGATAGGGGAGACCGCGGTAAGCGCACTGTAGCGAGCTCATAGGTAATAGGTTCTAAACTAACAGTTAATAGGTTCTAAAAAAAATCGACGAAGTCACAACTCACCTGGGCCTCCCCAACAAGCTTTGCTTATTTTGGTACTAACTCGGTTTGAAAATTGTCCCTGATATTTATTTATTTAATAAATCTTCTGGTTCACCTTAATCACAAAGACTATAACATTAAATATTTCGTTATAACATGGCCCTTAATACGCAGGAAACCTGAGTCGTTAACGATTTCTAGTTTTAGCGTGAGTACGCTCAATGCCGACTAACCAGTGCGTACTGATTGCTTGTGAAATCGTTTTCGAATTAAAATCTATTATGATTTGAAGAATTTCAAGTTATTTGTACACTTTATCTTTAAATACTAGGGTTTTACCGACAATGTTGCAGAGCATGCTATATTGGTTCATCCGACTGCTCCGGTTTTGTAAATAGTCGTATCCATGGCCGATGATGACTTCTTCTCATTAGGTGGCTCGTTTGCCCTTTTGCCACTTGATACATAAAAGCATTCGTCGTTAGGTTAGGAATATTATTTATACACATTTTTCTAAAGAGTATTAGGTAAATGCGAAGTCAAATTAATACTGCTTCTACAATCAAATACACGGGATCATTTGACAAGGAAAATTTTATAACAAATGCAATATATTGTGATATAAATGCAAATCAAAGCGCAAAGAAAAATACGTTTGCTCTCATTTTGATTGTACAGGGGTCAAGGCGGATGGATAAATTCGATGCGTACGTCACAGTGCTCGCTAGTGAAAGGGGAACACACCTGACGCGTAATCAGGAAGTACCGGGTTCGAGTCCTGGTGTGACCACGTGCGAGAGCAATCGTATTTTTCTTTGCGCTTTGATTTGTATCTATATCATAATAGATAGTACTGTGGGTTTAATTTTCCCGCATTAAAAATACAGAATCCCAATAAACTTGTGGTTCATATAAAGAGTAGAAATGCAATATAACCGGAAAGTCTATAAATATCTAGATATGCATTTTTTCTGTCTAGGTGTATACTAGCCTCTAGGTATATTAATATTTTCTTCTGTTTCCTCGATTATTACCCATTTAAATAAAACAATTTTAACGGATTATATCGCGTATATTATCTCATTTGAGTTCCCGACGTTTCGGAAGCTTCTCGTGGGTCATGGATCCTCTGTCAAAGTTACAATTTGTGCGAACTACCCACTTTGAGAAAACAAATGAAGGTGTACATACATGCCAGATGGGCCTAATTTGTAAAGATCTATCTCTAGGTATTTTGTTGAGACTAATCTCTGCGAGCCATTTCAATAAGCAGATCAAAAACTAACCGGAGGCTAAAAAGACATTTCCCTCCCTTATCAATACCCTTTTCCTGGCGTAATTATAGGAAGAATAGCTTTCTGCCACGTCGGCAAAAGTTTGAATAGCTTAACTAAAGAGTTGGATATCGATATTTTAAACAATAATATCCCGACTTTGCGATGTAGGACATCGGACGGTTTTTAGGTTCCGTACCCAAAGGGTAAAACGGGACCCAAATACTAAGACTTCGCTGCCCGTCTGTCTGTCTTTCTGTCACCATCCATGAACCGTGATAACTATTTATGCTCATCCCACAAATATTTGCCCTTACCGGGATTTGAACCCAGGACCTCCAGCTTCGCAGGCAACGGTACTCCCGCTGAGCCAAACCGGTCGTCAATAAATAATTTTACAATAACAGGTGAACGATTTCATCAATAAGACCACCATGTTCAGTCAGCGTCATAAATATGTATACATTTTAGTACCTCAACGCGTTACTTAAAGTGTATACATATTTCTGTTGATGACTGGTCACCCATAAAATGTTGATATCCCGTCTCCTGTAACCTAGTAAAGGTATGATTAGAAATCGACAATAAACCTAGTTCTCACTTTACGATTATCGATTCGACTCCTATCTAATCCCTAATTTATTATGATTATGACTACTTAATTGAATGTAACCACTAGCGAATATTCAATTAGAAAGATGTCGTAAAAGATTAGCAGTATAAAAAAAATTGTTTAAGAATTTCAAAAGATTATAATCAAAGGATGCAAGTTCCATTATTTATGAATATGTCTTTAATTTATTCCAACATTATAATGGACTAGCTGTTGCACGTGTCTTCGTCCGCGTAGAGATGCAATTTATAACCTATGTGTTATTCTGATGTCTACACGACATTACTGGAAAGTTTCGTCGAGATTCGTTTAGTAGTTTTTAAAATTAAGAGGAACGATGCATACATCGCCACAAACTTTCAGCTTTAAATTACTAGTATGAGGAGATTTGATTTACAGAATTTTACAATTATCTACATTTGGCTGGGTTCTGAACAATTATGTGGTAATAGGTTAACATCTAAATAAGTGTGAATAACTTTATTAAAAGTTTAGAAATATTGTGTGATGCCTATTACCCGATATACTTACCCTAATCCATAAACGGACATACGTTGTTGAGTGTTCAAGATTCCGAGAGTTTCTGGGAGAGGCCGGAAACTCGCTCGACAAAACAGGAATTGATATGAAAAACGAACCAAACGACACTACCGTATCAGCCAATACAACTTTCCTGTTCACATCTTGATTAATGCACGTATTCCGAGAACTGCGAGGGAAATACTGATTTCATTTCAATGGTATCTCGTTTTCGATAATTCCAATGAAATTACAATAAATCCCGTAGCATTTGCAATGAGTAATTGCGAGATAAAACCTCTATAACCACTACCATTCGACAAACATACATTTACCAACGGATAAATCTGAAACCAACGTCCTTGCTTACTGACTTGTTACCATTTGTTAGACTGGCGCGCTATACCAAGTTGTATGGATAAAGTTGTAGAGTGTAGAGAACTGGTTCTTTGCTCCTACTGACTGACATTCGCGTCCAGTTCTGATACACCGGATAGGACAGGCATATTTAAATAAGTGCCGGTCGCCTTCCGTATTACGCCTTGCGGTATACAATATAGCTCGTGGGCTTTAGATCTGCAATCATCGATACGGGGTCAAATTCTTTGGTCTTTCTCAATAACTGTTATTGGAATACGGCTTTTTTTATACTACTATGGTGGCAAACAAGTGTACGGCGTGCCTGATGTTTAAACAGTCACTGCAGTATATGAACACTTGCAACGCCAGGGGCATTATGTGCGTGTTGCCGACCCTTTAAATAGACTGAAAATATTAATGACATCGTAATTTCTTATGAAAACCGTATGGTATTGCAACAAGGCACAACAAATGTCTTTTTTATAGAGCATAACAACTGCCGTGATGGAATCATTTCTTCAAGATTGAAGGATTAATAATGATAATCATCTCTACCGAAGAGAGACATATTTTGGTAACTTAAAGACTATTGTATAAAAATTAGAATATTTAGAATAGCTCTATTGTAAAGCAAAGTATGCTCCCCTTGAAGATACATTATTAATGTGACCAGGGAAGCTAATAGATTAATCTAATTATCTTTTGACGGTCAAATTAGCTTCCTATACCGTTTGCAGTCATCACAAATCAGACGGCTTTCTGCCCTTATAAAGCGTAGCGAGGCTGTGCCGGAAGACGGCAATCAATAAAAATACCTTAATAGCCTTATACGGGGTGATCAGACATGGCTGGCCAACGTGCCACGAGGATTCTTGGCTTTTTAAAACTGTAGTTTTTTATACTAATTAGTTTAGATGAGGACTGGAAGAGGCCCCCCCCCCCCTGTTTAAAACGGAGACGCGGTAGACCTCTTTGCCGATGGCGGGATTTGGACTCCTTTTCAAAGAATTGCACTGTTTTTAATGTAATTTTCTTTGGTTCCATGGTTGACTAGAAGATAATGCAATTTAGCATTAAGTCCACCATTTCTACATACTTGTGTTTTGGGCAATTTGAAAGAAGGGTATGGCACAAGTAAGAATAAGAATAAGAATAATTTATTTTGTACAACATAGGTAGGTACAGGGGTGTTTCATAAATTGCTTAGTAACACTATGTTTTGCCGAAAGGCATACAAAATTAGAGAGTGTAGCATGCATAATACAAAAAAGAATAGTCAAAATTAATTAATATTCATTATTATTATTTTATTAACATTATTATCTATTAAAAATTCTTAAGTAGAATAGTACGCCTTTTTAACTAAGAATTTAAACAACGATTGCTTAAACATTTGAATATCCTGCAATTTTCTAATAGTAGTTGGTAGTTTATTGAATATTTTAGGTGCCATTCCAAATATACTTTTATCAAATAGAGCAGTTTTATGTGGTTCGTGGTTTATCCTACTCTGCATACGAACACTGTTCAATTTTGCGAACTGGTTCAAATTGCTCTTTACATATAAAGCTGTCTCGTATATGTAAAGAGATGGGAATGTCAATACACTTAGTCTAGCGAAATGAGATCTACATGATTCTGTGGGCTTTAGATCACAGACGGCTCGAATACATTTTTTTTGGCATTTAAATACTAAATCTTTGTCTGTCGCATTACCCCAAAAAATTACGCCGTATCGTATATTCAAATCTGCTGAAGAAGAGAAAAAAAGAAAATACTCGAACGCCTGTGAAAAGTGTGCAACTTTCACCCCCCTCGTCACATCCGTCGACGGAGTTTTCGCTCCACAAATGTCCGTCTTCCTCAAACATCTCGGTGAAGCCATCGCCGACCGATGGGACAGATCACCTAGTGTAATAATGGGCTGGTTGAAATCCCAAAATTATGATTTCGATAATCCGAGCTACCAGCATGTGCGCGGGATGCGGCACAGATTCAAATCCATCCAACATTTCTTCGGTTTCAATGACAGTGCAGCCTTACTCAACCTGTCTCACTCTACCCTGCATTAGCATCGTGTTATTTTTGTTGCTCAATTTTGTTTTTATCATTCTCCAATTTTGATATTATTGTTACTTTATTTCGAATAAAAATTAAGTGTAAACACTACAGACTCGTGGGTGTGTCAGCTGTAGACCTCCCGAGCCTATCAACCCCATATATCTGCCATTTTGAAAATAAATCGACAAAATAAACGTATAATTATAGAACCTGCTTACATAATTTCACGACCGGTTGAGAAATGCGACCTGTAAAGGAGAACAGTCAGCATTTTACCCCAAGCTGAAATGAAGACCTTTGCTCGCTTGTTCAGTATTATAAGGCTTTTAATAGTAGGTATCCATTAAGTTAGACAAGATCCACGAAATATAAACTCCAATTTATTTGCATTTTGCATTCACTGTTTTTTTTAAATGGGCGTGCATTTTTGATTTGCACTCATTACAAGTTAATCTAATCTAAAAAACTACAATGGTTCAGTTTTTGCCATTTTGGCTACGGAACCCTAAAAAGTGGGGTTTTAGGGTTCCGTAGCCAAAATGACAAAATCTGAACCATTATAGTTTTTTAGATTAGATTAACTTGTAATCCGCTCCGCCAACTCCCATCTCAGGTCTGGCAGGGATCAAAAGCTTCGGAATCCACTAATGGTGGCGCTGCCCATTTAGAAAGCTGACAGCGCTACAAGTTTTAATGATTCTCCCATACGAGCCTCAAGGTGTCCGATTGTTTGCGGTGAAACGCTGATATACGTGGCATTGTCGCACCTGGTTATGTAATTATTTGGCTACCTAATAGGTAGAAAGTGTTTACGTGTACATTTTGTTTTGTACACGTATAAAGTTAAGCATGCATTGGGTGATTCTGCGAGCATCAATTTTGCCGGTTTCGTTGTCGTTGTTACGTTAGTCGTTACTTATGAGTTTGCACATTAAGATTCAAAACTAACTTTTATTTATAGCTTTTGTTTTTCTGTCTTTTGGCTTCCGTTTTGATTAACAACAGGGACTCGTTTCACAAAAGCTTGCAACTTGTTTTACGAGTGGAAGTCTCTTTTTAATACATATTGTTGGAAAGAGATTTCCGCTTGCAAGTTACAAGAGTTTATGAAAGGGGCCCCAGGTTGTAGCCCCGAGATAAATGAATAAAGCATCCGTCACATCTACCTACTCACATACTTTACAGAGAATGACGACTGTTTTGTCATTTATTTATCGCGGTATAAACGCAACCAACATAGACCCGAAGAGAATTAAGAGGTTTTAAATACATACAGCATAATAGAACCAATATACTGGATGACTTTGGGGTCGTGATCTCGAGTGCCAGGGGGTGATGGAGAGGGTCAGAATAAGCAACTTTCGCTATGGGACCAACGAAATCGCGAAAAAAAAACCACCTAAAGTAGGATTTTTAATTAGCTGGAGTAAACTGACGTGTACGGACATACTTCGGCCGTGATTACTTCATTATGGCTGAAGTACAGTATTTCTTATAAATAAAAGTTACCCTAATATCACCGATTACACGTATTCTCATGTATCTTTTTGAGATTTTTTTCTTAACAACGAAATATTCACGTTGACACCTGTCAGTTTACTCCAGCTAATTAAAAATCCTACGTTAATTATGCGTTTATTGATAGTTAATTGATTGCTAACTATACTAAATGTATGAAACAAATAATTTTTTTTCGCGATTTCGTGGTTAGCCCCATAGTGAAAGTTACACAGTGTGACCCTCCTCAACCCCTGGCATTCGAGATCACGACCCCAAAATCATCCACGATGCTAACTAATTGGGTACCAAAACTTTTAGAACTGATAGTACTCGTCTCTAGGAATGGGCTTTAGTATAAAACATTTACAAGTAACTTTTTGTACAAAATTAGGCAAACAACTGCTACGAATAACACCCACCCTGTTAATGAGATAATCAATAGTCAGCGATTACGACCTTATAAGACAAGATCTCCAAACTTATCAGGAATTGTAGATTTCAAATAAACGAATGCGTTGCTCTGAAAACCAAAGATTTTATTTTCTTCTGTTTCCGCGATTATTACTCATTGAAATAAAACAATTTAACGGATTATATCGCGTATATTATCTCATTTTAGTTCCCGACGTTTCGGAAGCTTTCCAGCTTTCCATGGGAACTAAAATGAGATAATATACGCGATATAATCCATTAAATTGTTTTATTTCAATGACCAAAGATTTTATTTTATAAAATACATACACGATACTAATTACAGTGTTGCACTTAAGTCATAGCATCTTACCTGAAAACCAAAGAAACGACATTTAAAGTTTATTCCTTAATATGTCAATTCCTCTTTACAATGTTTTATATTATAATTTTATCTAATCGAAAAATGCAAAATCACAGCGAGTCTTGACAGCCGTCAAAACTTCTGCTATACCGACTGTCCGGCCGCCATTACTCACAGCGTCATCTATATCTCGTACGAGGAGATAGTCACTGTTTACCGACAGAGGAATGCTGTACAATCTAAAGAAATATAATTTCTTTACATATATAAACTCAACGAAAACCTTCTTAAAATCAGAGTGGTATCTATTAAAAAAATACAATGTACCTTTGTATTCTTAAGTCACTGATAGAGTGGACACAACACCCAAATTTTAAATGGAACATGAACACTTTCAAAACAACTTGCGTACCTAATTATAACTAAGTGTAGCCAATGTAGAATGTGTTTTTTTTTCGTAGAACTCGAGTGGCAGCGAGCCACGGTCTCGGAGCGCGACTCCGGACTCCCTGGACTCCATGCCCAGTGGAGGCTCCGGCAGCCCTCCCGCCGAGTGGGCCGACACACACACCCCTCCGGACTTCGTGTGAGTATCTTACGGTTCATGACAGCCTGGTACACTTCCTGGACTCACGCCAAGCGAAGGCACCGGCAGCCCCAGCCGAGTGGGCCGATATACACACATCCCTCCGGATTTCGTGTGGTTATCTTATGATTCATGATAGCCTGGTACACTTCCTGGTCTCCATGCCCAGCGCGGGCTTATGTACGCGCCCCGCTGAGTGGGCCGACGCACACACCCCTCCGAACTTCTTGTGAGTATCTTACCATTCATGATATCTTGGTACACTCCCCGGAATTTATGCCTAGTGGAGGATCCTATAGTTCTCCCGCCGAGTGGGTCAATTACACACACATCCCTCCAGACTTTGTGTGAGTATCTTAAGATTCATGATAGCCTGGTACAATCCCTGGACTCCATGACCTTATGACTATATAAGTACTAACTGAATGCCCGAGGTTCTCTTTCCCTCCGACTCATCTATACTAATGGATTCCATGTCTAGGACCTCAGCGTAGAAGTAGACTTCTGCCAAACAGGCTGCTGCAAATACTCCTTTTCAGAATTTTTATAAATGTGCCCATTGATTAATGAGTGAATAGACTTTTTTTATTATTTATTTAAAGAGCTTTGTCGCTGAGCGACCATATTACCCGGGTACACTTAATAAGGCATTGTTAATAATTTGAGTCCAGCCTGTACAACCTTACTTGAGACGTCATGACCTCCTAGTAGAAAACTTACACACTTCACTGCAAACAAAATTATGATCACAAAAGCTGTGAAACGGGCTCCTGATCCAGAGGTTTTTTAAACTTACACGATTATTTGCATAATTTTCCGGAAAACCATCAAAGATTATAATTGTAGTGTCTTGTCAGCAACCGCCGCCTCGGAAGCCGTAGCGTGCGAATGTTGTGTAAGACGGCTAAATGGCAGGAAAAGCTGCGTGGTTACCCATACCAACAATTAACTCGAGCGGATATCCCTGTACGCGTCGATTCTTTAGTTTTCCTGAGTATATCAATGGTGTTTGGTTCGTGAGAAACGCAGGTTCAACAGGGTTCTGTAGAATTTGCGACGAAAGTTTTACTCCATTGAAGTTCTACAACGCATTGGGAATATCAGGGACAAAAAATTCACTTTTTGGTCAATGGCCATGTGATCGTCACAAGCATTTTCTTGAGAAAACAACTTGATTTTGTAGACAATAAATTCAGCACTATGGTAAGAGTTGCAGTGCCAAGCGATCAGGAACTGCAGGAAGACTAAATGTGGTCTCTATTAGGCAGACTTCATTGTCATAGACAAATGACCTAGAAAAGTCTCGTTAACTAACGACGACTTAATATCTTTCAAAAACATATCTGGAGACATTACAGAGTCAAACACACAATGCGTATCAGATGATGAACTGGTAGATTATCAAAAAGTTCGTTTGAGATTCAGTGGTCCGGTATGGGTAATGTTTGTTTTTTTCAGGCGCCAGCCAAGGATTGGCGGAGACCTTAGGTCCTAGGACCGCTGTTGGTTCTTATTAATGTATTTATTGGTGTGTTGATTTTAGTTCCATGCCAAGAAAGACGGGTTTGATCGACGATACTATCTAATATTGTTGTTTCCAGCGACAGCTTCCCCCCGACCGGTGCGCACTCGCCGCTCGCCCGCACGCCGTCTGCGCCGGCGGCGCCGCGGCGCGCGCGTCTGTCCCCGCCCACACTGGAACCGCCGCTGCCCAGGCACGAGCTCTTCAAGCCGAATGACTTACACTGGGCGGACATTGCTACTAATACCGGTTAGTATATTCTCGGTGAGTCGCTCCTTTTTTGGTGACTCGCTCCTACCCATGGTGGTCTTTATAGACCGCAAGAGAAAAAGGAACATACAAAAAAATCTTCTCGGGTGGACGCCGCGCCGTCAACATCTCCAGCATCTGATCATGTCTCGTTGAGAAGCGAAACACGCGTCGAGGTTTATACTGTTTAGTGGTGCTTTGCTTTTATGAAAGTATACGCAAGTGAACATAAATTTTCACAACTAACCAAGACGCTATTTTGCGGAGTACAAAAGAAACTATTAGGTGTCTATGTCTATTAATTTTCGGTATCGGGGACTTATTTCACGTCACTTCCGTGGAAACCCGTTTGCCGAAATGTTTTCAGATTTTGATGAAATTTCAAACTGTTTTTAAAAAGCCCGGGATCTCCACCAAATAGCCCTAAGTGGAACTAAAATCTTAAAATGTGTTTATGAAAGTGAAGTCTTGTTAAGAGACATCCAGTTAAATATTAAACACCCATTTACTTACTTATATTAGCCGCAAAATTGAATAGTAAAAACGAATGGGATCGATTCAATTAGACTACAATCATCAAATCTTTCTGTCGCATGGGTAAGTGTTGTTGTCCCATGGTTAAATTGCCCGTTTTTCATTTTCAGAGGGTATTGAACTCCTAGGCTACCAAAGATACGGGACTGTCCAGGGACCAAGAATAGGCAAGGAGCGAATAAACGGATCAATACTGAAGGACAACGACCCTTTCGTGTAAGTATCAATTCATAGCAGTTATCAAAACAATTTGGGATAGGTACGGCCTTTATTAAATGCCTGACTTGAAGTGGCCTCATTTTACTCTTACGCAGTTAGGACAACGCAAATCCGGCCGGAATACCGGCTTCCTACCACTAGGAAAATTTTATTGCGTAAGCCGCAAGGACCAGTAGAGTTATGGTATATGTACGTCTCACATAGGTATTACATCTTCTTGTGATATAGATACAAAATAAATCGTTTTGTTTTCTACGGTTAGGCAAGGATAATGTTCCTTCTGTTGAAATAAGCACTTAATCGTTCCGGCGTTCCAGTTATTTAACGACTTAATCTTCAGTCTTATGTGCTAATGTTATTGTTGTGGTCGCAAGTAAATGATAGGGTCATGGCCTAAATGGCCCTTAAATTGTTCTGATATGACACATAGTCCTCTGCTTCAATCGGATGGCAGGCCGACGTCGCCAGTTACGGTAGCCAAACAATTCATACTGAGATCTATGGCGCAGCTCACTCACCTGGCGATGGTTTAGCGAAGTCAAAATGTAAAAAGCGACGTCGCTGGAGATAACGCCATGGCGTTCCAGAGGACTTAATAGGGTAGTTTCGTGGGTAAAAAAAAATCTAATTAGTCGGTCGGTTAGTTTTCCAAAAATTATTGGACTTTTTTAATTTCTTTTGTCAATCAAACAAAAAAGACAAAGAAAAAGCGCATCAAAGTTTGGAGTAGGACGTTACGCCGTGCGAAAAACAGTCGCACGGCGTGCCATCACGGGGAACTTTAACGGGCTATATCTTTATCATTTTTCGTTTAATTGACAAAAGAAAAAATACGTGTCCAATATTTTCTGATAACCTAACTGACGGACTAATTATATTTTTCAAGACACAAGCTGATTGTCGCTGTCACCCTACATTTGTCACGATTATGAAATAAGGTCCAGCAGGCCTATGATGGTTTATCACGCGATATGATAACGCGTCTATCACTCGCGCACTCACATACGTGTCAGAAGGTGACGGCAGCTATGTCATTTTTTTATCGCGTGACAAACGCAGCCATCATAGGTCCGCAGGAGGCTGTTGCGTTGTGATTGTTATAGCGTTCACGTTGCGATTTTGTGTTGCAGCAAGCACACGACAGTGTCGCGGGCTAAAAGCGCGGCGTCCGTGCAACAGCCGCTCAGCTTCGAACACAAATTCAACCTGGACCGCCAGATGATGGACCATGAGGAGGTGAGTCAACATTTCTTTGAGGAACTTTGCAGTCAATATTTAAGACAGTTAAGGGCCTGCCTGCATCGTCATTCGTAAACTACGCCCCAAACGCCGAGCGGGCCAATGAGCAGAATTTCTAATAAGGGACGCATTTATTGCTCGCGCGCATCAAAGAAAGAGAAAGCTAATAAATTACATGCTTGGGGTTTTGGCGTAAGCGCCAAATGTAAAACTACAATGAAATCGATATTATTAGGGTTTTGTTAAAATTTAAGTTAGTGACGTAAAAGATAAAGGGAAGAATGACATTTTTACATAATTAAGAAGTTTATTAATCTGTCGTTTGTACAAACTAGACAAAAAACGGAAAATGAAGACGCGTTTTCGGATTTCTTTTCTATAGAGGAAATATTAAACAAACATGTTTCCGCGTTAGGCGCTGAATAGGTTTATATAGTCAAAAAACAGATAACTGATAACCAGCCTGTTTTATATACTAGATAAAAAACACGCTAATAATAGCTTACATTTTCGATGCATCCCCTTAAAAAAATTGTAAGTAAATTAGTTTCCATTTTTTTATTTGAGGATCTCTTAATAAAGTTAATTAAGATCGTAACTAGTTTATATCGACGGCGAAAAGCAGAAACGTAGTAACTGCCAATGGATTCAGTTGGTGGTTACTACATTTCCGCTTTTTGGTCGATATGTTTCGTATCATCCTTTACCTGGTACGCAGCAGGCAGGACAATTAGTTTTAATTATTCTGTTGCCGCTCTTCACCACTCCTTAAGAATATGCAAGAATTAAGCTCCTTATTGCTCAAAAAGTCATAACCCCTCGTTTTTTTTGTTAGCGTAGTCGGGCAAAAAGTATCCTCTTACCATCTGGAGATACCCACAGCTACCCGTGTACCAAAAATTTTTGAACACTGTTTAGCCGATTTTGCGTCAACGACACATAAAAACATACAAAAAATTAAAAATAAAATATATTTTTTTAATGACCTCCAAATAGTAACAATATTTTATTTGAAAATATTTTCAATGTAGGTACAGACATTTAATTTTTACAACTTTATAACAGTATAGATGAATACACAGTACAAACATGAAAGAAAAATGGACACCCACTGCAATCATTGCTTTTTAACATACAACACTACTATTTTCTACAATCTATGAGAAGCTTTGAAGCTGGAACAGCAACTTTACAATATTTTCCAAACATATGTGTCTAAAATAGGAATGTCCCTAATATTCAATACAATTTCGAAAGTCCATCCTTTCACTGTATAGAAAATTATAACCTTACATATTGGAGACAATATACATTTCCCTGTAAAGTGTGCCCAGGTATTTGTCTGTTGCAATAATATTGCTATGCACTATAATGTCATCATATAGATTGTGAATGTTTAATGTAAAATCAGACATGTATATTTTGAATTTGAATCTTGGAGACCTACGCATTGAGTTATAATTAAAAATATATATTTAAGATATGCTATGTACAAATATTGTAACAGATAAGAGTTGATTTGAAAAATGCATGACTGTTGAGTTTGTTTCGGCTTTCTTCTCAACAGTGGTCTCCTCTTTGGAAATGCCGTAGAGTCAGACTTGTAAAAGTGCCCTTGTAGCCTACTTGCAGAATAAACTATTTGAATTTGAATGAACACCACCACTCAACCTCACCACTTAGATGGTTGGCAGTCCACAACTGTGCGTTTTTCTAGAAATTTCCTGCCTCGCACGACTGAACTGTGGAATAAATTGCCGCCTGCAGTATTTCCGGACCGATGCGACCTTCAAGCCTTCAAGAAAAGAGTGTACTCCCACCTGAAAGGCCGGCAACGCACTTGTGTCTCCTCCGGTGATGCAAGTGTCTATGGGCGTCGGTGATCGCTTACCATCAGGCGACCCGTCTGCTCGTTTGCCCCTTATGTCATAAAAAAAAGAACAATGATTATAACTATTTGAAAAGTGGAACCCTAAACGCCAAGTTTGTTGTGTTTTCCAGGAGTGGCCTGAAGACGGCAGCGTGGTGGATGTGGAGAGCATTGGCGAGCCGCAGCTGAAGCGGCTGCCGCAGCTGTTGTTGCTGGAGCTGACGGCGCTCTTCGACAAGTACTCGCTGCCTTTCCAGAAGAGAAAGCCACCTAAGAAGAAGAGGAAAGAAGGTAAGTGAAAGAGGAATTATTATTTCAAAATCAAAGTCAATTGTTGTCGAAACTACTTATTGATGCAACGGGAGACCCCAGGGCTAGTGGCAATACAAAGAGGTAACGCTGCCAGCATACTGGGGACGATGCCGCTGGCGGACCTTTTGGATGGAGTATTCTTTCGATAATCTTTTTCATCTTATAAGTTTAGTTTAATGTAGTCATTTACTGATTCTTGTATAAAGAGAAAAGTTAACTACTTACTACTTATCATTAAAATCAAAATATGCTTTATTTAAGTAGGCCTAGGTACAAGCACTTTCGAATTGTCAGTTACATGGCATTGAGATAAGTGTTTGCTGGGAGACATACAATATGATCCAACATTTGTTGCAAGCATTAGGGAAACCCAGAAAAACCTAATCAGGTCATTTAACTTAAGTATAATATTATTGATAAAATCGTCATTGTAAAATTTACTTTTTCTACTCGTGAACTATAATCTGTGAATAAGAACTCAAGAAAAAGGCATATTTTTAGATTAGACCATCATTCTATACTCTATGGTTTGTATTATATGTCCCTGAACTATAATACCTGTATTATACTACTCCGCACAGAACTATAATGAATTTAAAAAAAACGCAGTGTTTTTGCAATATGTTTTTTAGCTGCGTTTCATTTATTTTACTTTACTCGTAGAAAAAGTACGAGTAATGTAGGTATACAATATATATATATAATTAGCTTTTTAAGTCTCGTACCTTAATTAGGCTAAACGCAGGACTCGACTGAAAAAGCATACATTATATAACGATTGCATAAAATACTACCTAATTAAGTATATTGATGGTACAAACTGAGTGTTTTATATAGCTAGATTAATTGAGTATATTTCCTTTGCTTTTCTGCGAACTTGTGTCTTGGTTAGATGGGACAATAAATTGTGCTCTCATGCGCATATTTTCATGCAGTTTCCACAAAACTTTAATTCATTAATCAAATATGGAATTCCGGAATGTAACGCCTGAAACTATAAATTATTTTATATAACTGTTTTATAGAGAAGTCACAAAACTTGCATAAGTATAAATTATTATTTTACCTCATTAACTCGGAAAATATAGTGCCAATTCTGCGTGGAAAAGTTATTTTTATCCGTTAGCGTGAAAAAATCATTTGAATGTCGGATTTATATTTTTATATGTTGTGTTATGAGTGTGTTTCATAGGTTCATTATCACAAGTTTTAAATGAAAAACAAACGATTTGTTATATTTTCATAGTTTTTCCTACATCTTACATTTCCTTCGCTGTGTGAGGTGAAAACTTGTGTGTTTCACATGGCTGCAAAATTATTTCTTCATGTGCATTAAAAGCCTCATTACGCCTAGGAATAAATATTTGAACCACTCGCTCCGCTCGTTGTTCAATTTTAGATTCCTTCGCTTTCTCGGCTTTCAATTCAAGCACTCGCGACAAATAACTTTACAGCGTTGAGTAGCAAATAACTATTTTTGGTTTCAAAGCAAAGATCCGACCTGATTTTCGGCATAGGAATCGAATAGAATAACGGGCATAACAAATAACTATTTCTTGTTCCAGAGGGCTCAGTGTTCGGCGTGTCGCTAGAAACACTCCTGCGCAAGGACATGCTGCTGTGGGAAGAGACGTGGAGCTCCGTGCCCGGCGTCGTGCGCGCGCTGGCTGCGGCCTTGTCTGCTCGCGCTGCCGACGAGGGGCTGCTGCGGGTCGCCGGCAACAAGCACAAGGTGAGCTGAGAGATCGCCACTATCTACTGCCAGTAGTGTTGCCACCTTTTTTTTTTGACAATAATAGTAGATTGTTTGACAAAGGGCTAAAATAATTCATTGTGACACGAAGTGATTATTCAATTCAATTCGTTAATTGCGTTTCATGTTCTACATAAGGTCTTACATTATTTAACAAGTCCAGGAACATGAACCCTGCAATGGCACAGCAATCTTATAAATATAATTATGATGTACAATTAAATTAAATATTACAATACGTATAATAAGCTAAAAGTAGTTCAATTATTAATAATTATTAATAGTATGGTAAAATTACAAAAATAATATGCAGTACTATTGTTTATTTGGACGAGCTCACGAAGTGAGCGAGGACAAATATGTCTGAGTGTCATAATGGCTTTTAGCCACGTGTTAAACACTCTGCTTTTCACTTCGACAGCGAGAATATAAAAAAGACTTAACATTAAAATTGCATATTTCATGAAAAATTAAAAGTACCGTTTGAGCAATTCGATCAGTAATTTTGGCCAATCTGATCAGGTTGGTTTGATTGTCTTTAATTATTCTTAAGTAGTATGTAGCTGGCCGGAACTTTTTTTTTCCACTTTCATAGGAATTTGTATGGGATTATATGGCATTCTTTTAAACCCTAGGGGCTAAATGTACTATTTTAGTCTCGCTTCGCGAAGCTAATATGACGTACTTTTTGAGCAGGAGAAGTGAAAAGTGTATTAGTTGCTGCAGGTAGAAAAAAATTTACATTGTATGGAAATAAAGTATTAATTATATTTACCTTTTAAAACATACTTTTGATTGCTTATAGAGTACAATTGCACCGAAATAACGTATATACTTTATTATAAAGTACGGGTGGCAACCGTAACTGCCAGCCGAAGTAGCACAGAAGCTGTATAAGAGCTTTATACAGCCCTTATAACGCTCAAACTGGTTTTATAAGCTCTTATACAGCTTGTGTGCTACCTGGGAGGAATGTGGACGATCGTGGGACGTATCCAGCTGCATCATCATCATCTGCCCATGGACACCCACTGCTGAACAATGGAGAATCTCCACAACGGTTGGTCGTGTGCCGCCCTCATCCAACAGTTTCCTGCTATCCTGACCAGATCGTCGGTCCATCTTGTTGGGGCTCCACACTGCTTCGTTCTGTATGCGGTCGCCACTCAAGAACCTTTCTGTCCTTACTCTCTTCATCGGTTCTACGAGCGTCCGACTGCATAATATTCGGAAAAGTTGGTTTATCTATCTATCAGACAGAGACTTCCACTGCTGAACATAGGCTTCTCCTATAGCTGCCACAGAGTGATATTCCGCGCAGACCGCATCGAATGACTCCCCGCGACCCCCTCGAGGTCATCCATCCACCTAGCCAGGGGCGTTATCGACGCTGCCCTTATCTATGCGTAGTCGACACTCCAGGACCTTACAGCCCCAACGACTATCCGTTCTCCGGGCTACATGGCCCGCCCATTGCCACTTCAACCATATACAATTCTGCGAGCTATTTAGATTACATACTTGGGTTCTTCTACGGATATCCTCATTTCTGATTTTATTAGAGAGATACATATTCCATGCATAGCCCTTTCCATTGCACGTTACGTGACTTTGAGCCACCTTATGAGTGCCATTGTGAACGACCATGTCTCAATTCCGTAGGTCATCACTGGCAACAGGCACTGTAAGGCACGCACCTTCGTCTTCAAGCACTGGGGTATTTAATATAGCGACCATGACTTCATACAAGCACAGAGAAACTCTGAAACCTTGAACGATCATGGCTCCAAATAGGCATAGAAAAACTGTCTACCTTGGCCAAAACTCTATGCACGTCACTGCGTGACCTTTAAGAACCTTAATTCAATAACAATAAGCAAAGTTCATCCACCAGCTTTAATGACACACGCTATCGACACCCGTAAGCCTTCTAAATTTAAACGAGTTCTTTTGGAATTGTTCCACAGATCGAAGCTCTGTGCCAACTTATCGAGCGGTCGTGGTACTCGGGTGCCAGGAGCGCCGTGGAGGCCGCGTTGGCATCGGCCAGCAGCCACGACCTGGCCGCAGTCTTCAAGAGGCTTCTGCGCTCGCTGCCGCAGCCACCTTTGACCCAGGAGTTGATGCGCCTCTTCTACCACACCTATGGTGAGTGTACCACCTTAACTACAAGTATGAGAAAATACTAAACCCTTCCCATGCAAGCTTTATTAATTAAAAAGTTTTTCTACTACATCTATGGTAAGTTCTATATCTGGTTGGGCGGTCGTAGTACTAGGGCGCTAGAAGCACCGTGGAGCAGTCACGACGTGGCCTCTATCTTATTCTGTTGCGGTCTCTCCTGCAGCCGTGTCTGATCCAGGAGCTGATGCGCCTTTTTTACCAAACATATTGTGTGGTACGTGGTACTAGGGCTTCCAACCCCGGGATTGGAAGCCCTATGTGGTACACACACAATATGTTTGGTAGAAGACTTTCTACCTTCCCATAGAAGCTTGACCAATTTAAAGACTCTTCTGCTACATCTACGGTAAGTTCTATTCGATAACTGGTTGACCGGTCGTGGTACTCGGGCACCAGGAGCGCCGTTGAGGTCGCGCTGGCCTCAGCAAGCAGCCAAGCTCTCAGCAGTCTTTGTTCGGCTCCTGCACTTACTGCCGCAGCTACTTTAGACACCCAAAAACCTCTTCTGCCACACCTATGGTAAGTGAGTGGTAACTAGGCAGATACTGTCTAAACATAATATATCTCTTTTATTGACTTCGCCTTCGCAATTACCGATTTCAAATATAATGACGGCAACGGTGCCTTTGATAAATTCTACTACTGGTTCAGGATTAGTACACTATGAGCACCGAAGAGGTCACTTTGGCGATTACGAGCACTCCTACTTAGCGGTTGATCATATTTATACCTCGCTCACACATCGTTAAAATAATACAGAACCACTAAGACAAAACTTAGTAAAACACCTACTCGTAAGTAACGGGCCCAATAGAGCGATCGATACCTACGCTGATTTCATCTGTAAGCGATTAAGCCTTGATACTACTAAGTATATTCGATAATATGCACCATTTCAAAGACTTTCTTCTTCGACCGATTCGCATGCCGCTATTTTCCGTACCGAACCTCTCGAACCCAAACACTTAACAAGGAATTTTCCAAAATGCAAGCTCTTAAGCGATAAGACCTCCTGTTGTCTACCCATAATTCAGATTGTATTTATTCTTTGTAAATTCATGTATATGTGTGATTTGTGCAATCATGAGTATTTTCTCAAACATGCAAAGAAATTATTGATGTTATATTCCTTATAACAGGATGCGAAGTATGATGTTTCAGGTGCGGCTAGGACAAGAGCTCGTTAATAGGATTTCATTACAAATCATGCAGGCCTAGGCCGGCAAAGTCCTCTTTTTTAATTTCCGTTCCACATAAATTTGTGGCATAGGCATCATGAAATTCTGCCACTATGCGTATTCAAAATGTTTTTTTTGCTGTTTATTTCATTGCATGTTTAAAAAAAACACTATACATACCTCGGCGGGAAATATGGGTTTGCTCGCCTCGGATCTATCTATATGTCTTCGGCCGGCAATCCCTTTTGTTCCGGCTTCCATAGTAATGTACTATTGTATTATTGTTGCAGCATTGACGGGCACCACGCAAGGCCGAGCGCTGAACCTATTGGTGCTGCTGCTGCCGGCGGAGCAGCGCGCCACGCTGCGCTGCATCCTGCAGCTGGCGCGCGGCATCGTGGCGCGCGCCGACACCAACAAGATGGGCGAGCACAACGTCGCCATGATCATCGCGCCGGCGCTCTTCCCGCCCAGGTACAGCGCAGTGGCGTAATCCGGGGCAAATTAAAACATTGAGGCCCCATATCCGTCTGATGTTTGCTGAGCCTATACTCTGTTTTTTAATTCAAGACCAAAATTTAACGTCAAGGGCCGCACGATCGGTGTGATTACTGCATATTGGTTTAAGTTGCAGTACTTTTATCAATAAAACTTACCCTATTATTACTGGTGAGACGAGTTCTCATTCATGTTCTTATAAAATAACTAGCGGCCGCCCGCGACTTCATCCGCGTAAATTTAAGGTAAAAACAGAGATATGAATGAGGAAAACTTTTTTCTGTCAGTTATCCGAAGCTGTTCATGTTTGTTAAAAAATACTCAGAAGATATTCAGCGACCAACGGATTTAGATTGAGAAAATGGGGATATTGAACATTATTCCATAAGAAGGCAATACTGGCACTTTTAACGCTTGCAAGACTATGAAAATAACAGAGCGGCGAACTCCCCGACACTGGCCAAAATGAAATGTCCTAGAAGGTATCTCGGCGTTTCAAAAGGATAATATTTAAAGGCGCAGCAAAAAATGGTTGTCTGTAAAGTCGGTTTACGAACGATAATTTAACGTGTTAACGTCATAAGAAAACCGACGTCATAATTTTACTACACCTATTTTTTGTCTCCCTCCCTCCGTCCCTCTCTCTCTCTCTTTCTCTCCCTCCCTCCCTTCCTCTATCTCTTTCTCCTTCTCTCCCTCCTTCCTCCCTCCCCCTCTCCCTCTTCTCTCTCTCTCTCTCTCTCTCCATAATTCATTAATTAACACAACCAACAATCTCTTTGCAATTTCAACTTCCTAAGTCAAAAGATTTTACGTTTCACATACAAAGTTCCATCCCTTGTTTTACTCACTTAGGGGACGAATTTCGAAAAATGCTTTCTTATCCCTAGCCTACGTTATAAATGTAACGGACTGTGAAAAAATCAATTTTCTAGCGTTAGTAGTTTCGGCTGTGCGTTGATGAGTCAGTCAGTCAGGACTTCTTCTTTTATATATATATAGATGTTTATTTGTTAAAATAATCAAGATGAGAACTGTCAGAATTTGGTCTTGAATTAAAAATCAGAGTATAGAGCCAAATTGGCTTTTCTTTTTCTATCGTAATTCTATTTAAGTTATGTAAAGCTGTTGGTTCTCCAAATAAATATAAATATAAATAAATAAGCTTGAGGGTCCAGGTGCGTGGCAGCGCCTAGCCCTTCGGTAGCTACGAGACTGATTACTGCTCACTTTTTCACACTCTGAAGGCCTAGTATAGTTTACATGGTTTGAAGTGAGCCTGCACGTACCTGGATAACAAGGTCTTCCTGACAATGTTTTGTTTTTAATGTAATGAGTGGCAAACGTGCAGACGAGCCACCTGGTGGAAAGTGGTCATCGTCGCCCAAGGATCTGTGCAACACAGAAGGGATCACCCATACATGGCCAACCTTTGAAAGCCCTGCTAACTCGCTTCTTGAAGAATCCCATGTTATAGCGCTCTGGAAACACCTCACGGTGAATGTGATACTATTGTTTGTTTTTGTTCTCGGAACCCCAAACTAATTACTCCCAACAAAATGCTAACACTCCATTGGATGAACTTAGTTACTATTGACTACTGACCAAGTGTAGGTTCAAAATGGACCAAGTACAAAATAGCATGCTGAACACTTGAGTATAAGATCGCTAGGTATTATTATATAAGTGCATTTGTAATCTACTGTCCCAGAAATAAGAGTCCATAATCTGTTAATCTGGCTAGGGTTGCGCGGACTTGCTGGATGGGGGTCGCCTCTAACCGGCTATGGCCCATGTGGAAACCTATAGAGGACGCCTGTGTCCAGCAGTGGACGTCCTATGGCTAAAATGATGATGATGATGATGAATCTGTTATTCTTCCAAATAAATTATATTCTGTTTTAACAACGTACCACTCAGTGGTACTGTATTCTAAGCCCAGGAGCTCACTTGAGAAAGTAGGACCTGACACTCGACTAGCGATAGCGGCTGTTTGGTCATCGACTAAGTGTTACTTTCCAGATTCCGATGCTCCAAAGTCTCAAAAACATCATGCACTGAAGTGAGATTTTTGCATCGAAAGTTTACGATCTAGCTATCTATTTTACTAGTATGATATTTATGTCCAGAGCGCCCTAATCTTCCAAGTTTATTGCGTCAGTATGTTAATTTCAGTTGCATGAAGTTATGTACACCATTTTGGAAAAATAAACTAAAAAATAATACAAACCTAATCAAATAATTTGTTTCAGCCTCCTGATCAAGCAGTCAGACAGCCTGGAGACGCAGCTGGCGACGGCGGCCAACAGCTGCCACGTGACGGAGGCGCTGATGCGCTGGTGCGACCAGCTGTGGGTCGTGCCGGCCTCGCTCCTCGCTGCCTCCCAGCGCAAGCCCTCCCCGCAGCGGCGGAACCACATCTGACTGTACCCGCGCACGCTCAAAGTGCTCGTTCGATCGCGGTAGCGCGATAAGCCGCGTCACAAAATGGCGGGCCGGTCCCAAGATAGCGCCGCGTCAAAATGGCGGCTTGACGGTTGACACCATCGCTGCGCGCCAATCGGAAGATTGCCAATTTGCAGGGATGTGCCGATGTCATCGTATTATCAAGTTTGCGCGTATATTTCAGGGACTATCTGTGGTGTAAGAATAGTATCGAATTATCGAAAATTGAGAAAACAAGGCATACTTGCTCGGGAAATTGGATGAGTGAATGCTGAATACTTAAATTAGTTTTACGTCTCCACTATTTGTTAACATCTGTCTATCAATAAAATTCAATCACTATTTTAAGACCGTTTCGCTGTAGTTGGATAGTTCGCACTTCGAGTCAAGCAATGCATATTGAACAATTTTATTATAATTGCGTAATATGATATTAATATAACGTTTACGCATATATACTCCGTGTTAATAATGGTTAACGCATTTAGTGTGGTATATAATTGTGAATGGGATGCCAAATATTCATCTTGTTTAGTGAAATAATTCCAGTTTAGTATATGAATATTTCTGTTGAACAGCGCGTCCATTTAAAGCTAAGAAAAAGTATCATTAGCTAGTGGAGTGATCCACTAATAAATTGCAAAAATTGTGATTATTATCATGATATTTGTAAAAAACAAAAAGTAGTATCATTGGTTAGTTATAAAATTGTTTAGGCGAGTGGACGTTAGCCCTTAAAAAAAGTCATCCAGAAGTCAAATTGTGAAACATTCAAGTTTTTGTTTCATACAGACAATGGTGATTTAGTGTAAATGTCTATAAAAATTGTGTGGTGCCATTTTTCGGCTCGTTTCGAATCCCTAGTTACCGTTTTGGTTAATTCAAATTTTGCTATTGGTTCTATCACTGGTGCCTTGTAATCATTTCCTTAGTGATAGTGGGAACCCTATACACAAGTGGTACATCTCTAGTAATCAATACATATATTTCCAATAGGCCAATATTATGAATAGGGTGATATTCGATATTATCGTAAATATATCTTATTATCAGATAAGCAATTACATTTTATATCGTAATCAAGCGGGCATTGAACGAACACGTTACTTAGTTTTAGAAGAATGTTTTATTTCAGGTTGTATGAAAAAAAATACAAATTGTAAGAATTCACAACCATATTTGCTGAAGTGGCTGTTTAGTGCCGAATTGCAACGAAGTAAATTAAATATCAATTTAAATAAATTATTTGAAATAGCCCTTTGAACAAGAACAATGTTATTCATCTGAGTATTATTTCAGCTTTTCACAAACGTACTTATTCTTAGGACCTAATAAATGTAACAATCTAAGTGATTAAAATGAATATGACGTATTTTTCTTTTCTTGTTATAAATTTGATTGAATTGGACTTTGATTGTATTTAATGTTATCAGAACGATTGCTAGAAATGCCCCACTTATAGATATGTCTCCTATTATGATAATACCTATTATTAAGTTGTAAATACTATGATAGTTATTGTAAAATATATTACCAATACTTTGACTAGGCAAGCAAAGACTGACTTGGTGTATTATTATAAGATAATGTGTATTGATATTATTTAAGTTGTATTTACTTCCATTATTAAATAAAATGCATATTATTTACAAAATTGTGTTGTTTATTGTTCCAAATATTACTTATTAAGGGTATTTTTACCTATTACAGAACTTTTTATACATTTCATAAAACGACTATAGTGTTGAGTAACATTTTTAGTACTTATTAATTTGACTATCTTACGAGGTATTTTCGATATTACACCGACTTTTGGGCTTCGTCTATAAACACCTTTAAATAATAAGATTTTAGACTAAACAATAAGGCCCACTTGCGCCAACCAGAGTTAGCTCTTAACCCGGACTTAAATATCTACTCATGTACAGTCAATCAATTGAAACCCTAGGCCACCATGGAACTATGTCTACCTTCTATTATAAAGTTGTAAAAATGAAATGTGTGTACATTGAAGTTATTAAAAAAAATATATGTTCGTAACGGACTAGTTGGAGGTCACTAAATCAATGTATATATATATATATATATATATATATATATATATATATATATATATATATATATATATATATATATTTCTTTGGATTATTTGTATGTTTGATGTGACAACGACACATGCTTCATCACGCAAAATCGGTTACCGTATACGCAAAATAAAAAAAGGGTCATGTCTTTTTCTCCTCCGCTAACGAAGTAATAAGATGTAATTTTGACCTAGTTCTAGTGGCCTAGGGTTCCAATTGGTGGACGGTACGTTTGTTGCCGACTAATCTTGGGTTATGACGCTACTCTTGCTGGAGCAAGTGGGTCTATTCCTTAGGCCCACTAACCATCACATAGCCCTACCAATGTGCTAAATTGGATTGTTCCAAAATATAAACATTAAAAAAGTTGGTTAGTGGGCTATTGACAATACTTAAATATGTGTTTAGTACTGTCACTCACTAAGTACACATACGTAATTTAAAAAAAAGCATCTTGGAGCTTTTAGAAGCTTAACTTGTAAATTATGGTTTCAAAATTTGCAAACCCCTTTTAAAATTCAACTCGGAAAGCCCCTCAGCTTTTAAAGCCATTTCCGTTTAGTAAAAAAGATTAATATATTCTATTACGACAGTAAATACTTAATACTTAAAATTGTTAATTAAATACACGGCTTCGTTATCTGCACCGCACAAGATTCTCCCCCGGTCACAGTGCACCGAATTAATAGCCTTATGCAGAGTCGGCATCAAAGAATTCACCACCATCGTGTTCTTATTCTCCAACGGCATCCAGGTAGCAACCTCATTATCAGATGACTTCGTAGTCTTGATCATCGCTTCCATATTCCACTCCCAAATCTCTCCGGAAATGGAACAAGAGATTAGTTTGGAAGGATTAACGGGATGGAACTGCATTTCGGTGACACTGGCGGCATGAGCGTTGAGTAAGGATGTAGGGAACGAGTTCATACGTAGGTCCCAAATGGCTAATGAGCCAGATTCGCTGCCAGCTAGGATGATATGAGGCTGTGTTGGGTGGCAAGCAATGCAGGTAGCGGCTAGATCATCTCCTGCTAAGATAAATGAGGCTGTCGGCTTGTTGTCAGTGGATCTCATGTCCCAGATCTTCATGTGGCCGCGAAGGTTGCCGGTTATAATCTGAAATTATAATATAGCACAGATTCAGCTAAGTTCATTAGGAATACAGAAAGCTCGACATTGTTGACATGGTTTAGTGAGTTGTTTCATACAATCATTGTTATTGTTAAACTGTTCAAAGGTGATTCCATGAAATAGGGTACTTTCCTGGGTATAAATAAAAAAAATATTCTAATTACTCCGTCATTCAGTTTACTTATCAAAAAATATTGAACACATATTTTTTTCTTTTGCCAATCAAACAAAAAAAGACAAAGATAAGACAAATACAGTTTGGGAGTGGGGGCGCATGACGTCACGCCGTGCGAAAAACGGTCGCACGACGTGACGTCACAGAGAACCTTAACGGGCTATATCTTTATCATTTTTCGTTTAATTGACAAAAGAAAAAATACGTGTCCAATATTTTCTGATAACATTATCGCAAAATATTGAATTAATTATATTTTTAACTGAAGGACTATTTGTATTTTTTTAGGACACAAACCTATTCCGGTAAATGTTCTCATGTCTTATAAGTTAACTATCTTATATACCTATTCAGTATTTCTAAATCTTATTCCGTACAAGGTCCTTAGACAACTATAAAAAATACAATTGAAATTATTTAAGATGTTCTTAAAGAAGGTAATTGTCTGACCATAGTAAATTCTACTTTCAAAATTAGCCATCCAAATCGGTAGTTAATAATTTATAAAAAAAATATGTATGTATTTTTCAAACATGTTTCAATATAAACATACAACATTATTGCATAAAATAATTCATAAAAACATTGTGGAAACTGTATGAAAATATGCGCATGTGACCAAAATTTACTGTCACATCCAAACAAGATATTATTTCGCAAATAGCAAAGGAACTATAATCCATTAATCTAATATGGAATTCCGCAAAGTAACCTGAATCTATCAATTATTCAACAGGTAAGTGCCCTTCAAAAAACCGGCCAATTGCAGTGCGAGTCAGACTTGCGCACCGAGGGTTCCGTACAAAATATACGCTACAAATAAACGTATCTATGGAAATCCAGTGTTAGCAGAGCCCTACTCCTAAGCAAAATATACGCTGTGCTCGATCATTTTATATTGGTTACTGATTACAGACAGACATAAAAAAATGGTTTATCAGATTTATTTTATTCATTGTGCTTCCTTCATACCAAATTTCAAGTTTCTAGAACTGGAAGTATACCCTATCAATTTCAAAAAGTGTCGAAATATATGTTTATTGCGGCATAAACTGCAGTATCTTTTTTTTTACGTAAACATAGAAGTTTAAGTTTTTTCACAGCTTAAAGGGAGCATAGACCTGAGTATAATAATATAGTTTTAATTTCAACTCAATACCTTCATGCATTCTCGAGATAAAAAGTCTTGACAGACGGACGGACAACAAAGTGATCATATAAGGGTTCCATTTTTTACTTTGTCTTTTAAGCCGTAGATAATCTCTCGTGATTGACAGAAAGATATCCATATATACATTTCCTCAACACACCTCATTATACTTAATAAAGCAGACGGAATGTAACGAACAGCTGTCTGCACCAGCGACTGTGCGGATCACATCTCCTCGATGCCCATTTAGAAAGTTGATGTTACCGTCCTCCCCAACGGACGCTATGTCACTGTCCATAGTGGCTACAGCTGTACAGCAACACTTGTCTTCTCTGAAAAAAATGAAGTTGTTATTATATGGTCCTTATATTATTCCGTACAGTCTGTGCCCACAATAAAATCATAAATATCAAGGCACACATAGACTTTATTATTATTGTGAGCCCGTTTTGTCCCACTGCTGGGCAAAGGCCTCCCCCTCTTCCTGCAATCCTACCTATTTTGTGCAATTTCTGGCCAATCTTTCAAAACAAGTCCAGTTCATTCCGCCATCGCCTATGTGGTCTGCCGCGTCTCCGTTTTGAGCTTTTAGGTCTCCAATCTGTGGCGACCTTGGCCCATAGCGCACTCGGCATGCGACAAACATGACCAGCCCAGTCCCACTTTAGCCTGGCCGCCTTCCGAGTTACGTCGAATATAAGTCTTGGAGCGCAGCGTAGTGTTCCGGATACGATCCCTTAATTTTACACCTAATATGCTACGCTCCATGGCTCGCTGGCAGACCCCGAGTTTGGACTTCTGAGCTTCTGTTAAAGACCAAGTCTGAGCACTATAGGTGAGAATTGGCAGTATGCACATGTCCATGAGCCGCCGTTTTAGTGATAACGGGAGGTCTCCCTTCATCAGATGTTTCATGGACCAATAGCTCCTCCAGGCGTTTCCAGTCCGTCTTTCGACCTCTTTTTCTTGTCTTGCCTGGAAGGAAACTAGTTGGCCCAATTAACGGGATTCCTTTTTTTTTTTTTTTTTTTTTTTTTTTTTTCTACTTTTCATCTGCAATCAGTAAAACTATAAGCAGATTGGTTAAGTGTTACTTGACATTTCGAGTGTGTCCTCCAATGAGGGCATCTACTCATTTAAGTTCCATTATGTTGGAGTCGGGTTCAATCTGAGAAGACATCTTTTCTTTTTAGTCTTTTCACATAGTCTCTAAATGTTAACTTTACTGCTAGTTCATTAGGGTGTATTTTCAATCTTTCCTGATATTTTGTAGTCACAATGCTAATTTCTTCCTTCACTGTACTTATTTTAAGGTGTTCGTGGATTTCCGTGTTGGTTGTAAACCACGGGGCGTTGGATATGGATCTCAACATGTTGTTTTGAATTCTCTGTAACATAGAGATGTTGGAGTTACAGGCAGTTCCCCACAATTGTATTCCGTACATCCATACCGGTTTCAGGATGGCTTTATAGATCAACAGTTTATTGTCTATGGATAGTTTGCTGTTTCTTCCCAATAACCAGTAAAGGTCCTTGAACCGGAACCGCAGTTCTTCTCTTTTTGTCTTAATGTGATGATTCCACGTGAGTCGTCGGTCTAGATGTAATCCAAGATATCGTACATTATCGACATGGGGAAGTACTGCATTTTCCAGTCTAACAGGTGGATAGTTTCCTTTCCGCAGTGTGAATGTAATGTGCGCTGATTTGGATGCACTTGCTTTTATCCTCCATCTCTGTAGCCACTTCGTTACTTTGTCTAGTCCATTTTGCAGCATTGTGGTTGCGTTTTGTGGGTCCTTGTTGCTTGCTAGTATGGCAGTATCATCCGCGAAAGTTGCAGTCGTAATACTGTCTAATTGGGGTAGCAAAGGTATTCCTGGACATATGCAATTAGATAGTCGTTTATCTCAATCCTATGTTTTATGTTGTTGGTCATAAGCTTGGTCTTCGACATATTCATCTTCAGTCCAACCTCGAGGCTTGCGTTGCTTAGGTCTTGAAGCATAGACTGTGGCTTGGATGCTGTTGAAGAGAAAAGAATGATATGGTCAGCGAATCGAAGATTCGTCAATCTTCTCTCTCCAACGACAAGGCCTCTCTCCCCCCAACTCGGCGCAAGCTTCCGGAAGACGTGTTCCAGTGTGCTGGTAAAAAGTTTAGGCGATAGCGGGTCTCCTTGCTTGACTCCTCTTTGTATGTCAAAGAAAGGTCCAGTGGACTGTAATTTTATTGCTGCTGTACTATTTTTATAGATGGTACTAGATGGTATAGACTTTATAAATAATAGAAATTTTTAAAATGATGATTTTATCAATAATATTATACTTAAGTTATATGATCTAATCCTTGCCGCAAATGTTGGATCATATTGTATGTCTCCCAGCGAACACTTCACTCTCATGTAACTGACATTTCGAAAGTGCTTGTAAAACTAGCCCTACTTGAATAAATAATATCTTGATTTGATTTGATTTGATTTAAGTATACACTGCCATGCAATACCTACTTAAACAACAGTAAGTGCTAGCAACAGCATGTAGCAGATACTGTTGTTTAAGTATTGCACGGCAGTGACAGGCCTTGATACTTAAATCGGGTACTGATTGTACCATGTCATTAACACTTTTGCAACCGAAATTTTCGTAGAGCCACGCTTGTAGCTATGGGAAAAACCTTATGTAGCAAAAACTTGCTACAAGCATACACAATTTATGCTACATTCAGAGTTACTGTTAGAGTTACTTCATCAAAATTTATTTTTGAAGCTTCAAAATTATTTTAAAAGCATTGTCAAAATATGTGTAACATTGATGTTTGCTGAGATAAAAACGGCTCTGTACATCTATGGAGTGCCCCCCTACAAATATTTGTTTTTGTTATTTAAGTACCAAACCAAGTGGTGGCTTCCACAAGACACATATACTCCAAATTTCATTACATTTATATATTGTAGTTTTTAAGTAAAATGTCTGTGGCATATGGACAGACAGATTGATGGATGGACATGAAAAAACTACAAGGGTTCTGTTTATGCAATTTTGACAATGGAGCCTTTAAATTAGAGAAAAACGTTTTTGAATAACCAGAAATAATATATCAACTGACAATGAAACTTTTTTAAATTTTTATTTATCAAATCTAAAACTCAGGTTGTTATATCGTGGGCAATAACTGTATGACAAATGTATAGTAACCATTGCTGATATTATTGTTTGTGATGCATGGCTACAGATAAACATTTAAGTAATGTAGAGTTTGAATGCAAAGAATGAAATATGTAACGGGGCTCTAAAATCAAAATACAAAGACTTACCCAAATTTGTGTAATTTTTCCCATCTAAAAACCTCTTTCAAAGGGTGAGATCTCTCGTACATACTAATTTCTAGTAACCTCACGTCCCCGTCTGAAGTGGACACAGCAATCTTGTTTTTACTGGTAAACTTGATTTCTGTAACATCTCCGTCCACCGGGAACTCCGATAGGCATTTAGGATACTCCACTTCCTCGTCATCTTGGCTGTCGAAATTCCAAACTTTAACGGAGTTTACATCGTCGTCCCAACTGCCGGTAAAGAAACACTTTGTTTCGACGTATTCTTCGGGAATCCATCGCACTTTGTTGATTTTCTGAGACACGAAAGTGCCTTGGACGTCTAGTGGCATTTTGTATGAATAATTAGAGGAATATTGTTTAGTATCCGTAATATCCGTATTTTCTAATTACAAGAAAGAAGACGCGATTCACGCGGTAATCGGATTTTTTTTTAATACAGTGACAGACAACAGGCTGTTTGACACAAGGGTTACCAATAACAGAATATGAAGAAAGAAACATTCAGCCAAATCGAGTCACTATCAAATAAAGTTTCATTTTTCTAATTAGTGAATAATTCTGTGCTATAATATAGAATATTAAGGAACGAGCATCTAAATAAACAAACAAAAGGAAGATATATATTTTAGTTTTAAACCTAATTGTTAAACTCATAGTGATCGCAATGATACATAACACTGTATGGCTTAGTTATTTTGCTCGTATAAAAAAAAAAACGAAAAAGCTGATTAAGGTATAAATTCAATAGTTACGGTTAAAATATGTATTGGGTTTTACTCAGAAAAAGTTATTTTTCAACTTAATAAAAAGAAATTCAGAAATGTGTATTGTATTTAGTGTTTATTTTCATTTAAATTTATCTGATCTAAATAGGAAGCAACGTAACTTTATATAACTCGATTCACGGATCCAGTCAGTTCATTATTCACTACAACACAAGTATCACAACTGTCAATGTCGTATACATACGTAAAGCAAAGTTACATACAGGACTGGACGTGTTTGGCGCGATTGCACAACTTTTAAAAGTTTACACCATAAAGCTTATTTTAATCTTGATCGTAAATAAGTGTATGTATCCTAAAAAAATCAAGATAACAGAATTTTCAATATACATATAACCGTGTGCTCAAATTGTTATTCTCATTAAGAAAGTTTTTATATTGAACACCATTACGAGTATAATTATTGTTTGTTTTCCATTTGTTTAGTTGATTATTTTTGGGTGTTGTTAATAATATCAACTCTCTTCCCAAACAAAATATTAAGCAGTTTTTTGTTTTAGATTTCGTCAAGATGTTGTCTCCGGCTGAAGCTGGCGAGTACATCGCAAAACACGCGCAGCACGTTAAGATACATGAGGAGGGGCTTGATAAGCTGTGCAAAGAGGTAAGAAACCGTTTAAACCACTTAAGATAACCATGTTTGTGGGAGAATCTTAGAGATATATTGATAATTTCGGATAGGTATTTATTACAGCAATACAAAAATAACTTACTACAACTAAGTAAACCCTGAAATTGTCCCACCTCAGCATAATGCTGGCTCGAAAGCCAGCGCTGATCTTCTGGTGAGACCATAGGTTGATGATGATGATTGTGAGACCTAGATAGAGCTTTAGCAGGTCTACATTTCAGCTTAGGTAAAACAGATGCCAGGGTCATCTCCTCTTCAGTTCTCATTTCTCAACTAATTCTCGTGAAATTTTATGAGCAGGTTCGATAATTACCACATACAACTTTTTGTTGATTTATTTTTTGGTTTTTTTCAAAATGGGGTTTAAAGATTCGCGAGGTTTACAGCTGACTGAGCCACAAGTATTATTTTAAATAGTATACCTTTGTTCATCATACAATACCATCATTATTGATAAAATTTATATCATCACTAGTCTTACCTAGACCAGGGCCAAAATGAACTGAATGTTAAGAGTCATAAACACTAAGTTGGCCTTCTTGCTCACACTTCAGAAGAAACAGCAAGTGCAAGGGACTAGTCCGAATTAATTATCACAACACAACAAAACAGGGCTTAATCGCGTATAAATATGACTTATTTAATTAGCTTTAGTTGGTTATTCTTCGATTTAAATCAATAGTCAGACTTAATGTTTGTAACTCTAACATTCAGTTGATTTTGGCCCTACAATAATTATCAGGCCCCAAATCAAATCCCTCTTCTTTTCAATCCTTGTATTCACTGCTGTGGTGTAATAAATTGTCTTTTCACATTTGCTCTGGTACTAGGAAGTCTATAATTCTGTTTGTTTTATAAAAATTCAATAATAATTCTGGCGGTACCACCAACCATGTGCTTGGTGGTATGTGCAATGTACTAAGTATTGTGCACACTTATGGGTGGTTCTTAATTTAGAATATAAAATAAATGCTCCCACACACAATTTTATTAGACAATTAATCTGATAACTTCTGTTTGAAGCAAATCAAAGCCAAGGATGGGCTTCATATATCAGAATAGGACATAGGCTATAATGTATGTCAAATTTCATCCATTTTAGGGACGAAAAATGGAATGAAAATTTGTATGGACTGTAAATATTTTTTTACGCTAGGAACTTGAAATCTTGGTAATATGCTATATGCTTTTTAAATTAGTCATATCGAGTATTGGGGAAAAACATAAGCTACTCTTTATCCCGGAAAAATACCTTTTATCCGTGATAAACGAACCTAAGGCGGTCGAAGTCGCGGGCGGCCGCTAGTATATCATAATTTACAACTATTTGTTTTGACTACATGTTTGGCTCATTGGTGGCACAATAGCCTACAAAGCTGATGTTCGAATGGAGGTTCGAATCCCGGCCATGGCTAGTGTTATGTAATGAGTACCAATGTTTATTCTTGGGTCTTGGTTTTTAGTAATTACGTATTACAATTTATCTATAATATTATGTATACCGTAGCCTGTTATCCATAGTACAAGCTTTGCTTATTATTTTCCAGATGCTGAAAGGGCTAGAGATCCCCGATACAGGTGCGGATATGATCCATCCTTCAAAGGAGCACCCTCGGGCAGTGGACTGGGTGTTTGTGTGCGACACCCTCAACTTCTGCTTCTGGTCGCACACTGGGGCTGCAAAGTGGACCGTAGATGGGCACTCCGGCTACTATGCATTGGAAGCTGCGCTGCATAGAGCTATAAAGGTAAAATTATTTCTTTATTCTGTTTTTTTCTTCTTTTTTATACTACTAAGGTGGCAAGCAAGTGCCTGATGCTGAGTAGTCACTGTTGCAACGCCAGGGGATTGATTAATTACAGGAATATCCGGAAATCCGAATCTGGATCCGGATCTGACATACAGAAACCGGCCAAGAGCATTTCAGACCATGCTCAGTGTAGGGTTGGGTTCCGCAGCCAATTATACAAAAAAATGCACTGCAGATGACAAAAATACGATATGAAAAAGTGCATTAGCAAAAGAGCGTATCTCCACGGCACTTACGTCCTTTTGCTAAGAAGCGCAGTTTTTCTCTCAACTCAAAAACGGTATATCCGATGAAAACAATTTTCGTTGAAAGTATTTAGGTATTAAGCTTAATTTTTATGATTTCTCTATATTTTTTGGACATACTGTTTGGAAAATAGAGGAGGGGGGACACAATTAATGCTCCTTTCGGAGCGATTATATCCGAAAATAATTATTGTTGATTTTTTTCAGTTTGGGTTACATGTATGAAGTGCCCCCCCTACAAATATATTATTTTGTTATTTAACTATCAAACTAAGTAGCGGGCTTTTTGAGTAAAACGCCTGTGACATACCTACGAACGGGTGAACGGGTGGACGGACCGACGGAAATGATTTTGGCTTGACATTTTGGCTACGGAACCCTTGGAATGGATCTGGATTGCAAACCCTATGTGTGAATCATAATCAAGGTTGCTAAACGTTGAGTTACGTAGAGTTTCACTATAACTTGGCAACTTCGTTCGTGACACTCCCATGGTCTGCGGGCGACGGGAGGAAAGACACCGGGGGCGGGTATGAACTTGATATGAACTTGGCAAATTCAAGCTATAATAAGGTGCGTCCACATTTGAGTCAGGTAACTTCAAACTCAGATAAATCCACTCTAACCACTTGGGAGATTATTGAAAAAAAGTGATAATTCGGTGATTTGAAAGGCAGATTCTTTGTATTATGGCTAAAGCATTAAAAAATCGATCCTGTTCGACAAACTCAGCTTAAAAACCATCTAAACTAGTGTATTCTTTTAAAAAACAAATCGATTGGATTTACCTTCATTTGATATAATCGCTTGCAATTTATCTATTTTTGAAAAAACTCAGTGTGGATTTGTATAATTTTGATTTAACAGACCTGGATTTATCTAGATTTATTGACGCAGAGTTGACGTCAACTGACAGCCATATTGAACAAACTTCTTTCGCTGATTGGCTTTGATGGACTTGCCTTCATTTGAAATAAACTGTCATATGGATTTACCTGATTTTGATAAAATATTGTGATCTTAACTTTATTTTTCTCAAAAACCACACGAAATTATACTTAACCCATGAAATAGAAAGAAAACCAATTTCTTTACCTTTTATTATATACAAAAAATCTTAAAAAATGTCAGAAATGGATTTACCCGAGTTTGAAGTTAACCGACTCATTTGTATAATTTGCCCGATCAGTGGCATGATCGCGTGTCACGATCACGCCTTTGGACGTTGCGCCGATCCGATCGCTCGAAATCCATGTTGATACGCGTATCACACATTTAGATCGGACCAGCAAGGCATGATCGGCACGCCGACAGTGAGCGTCCAAGCAGCGCGATACGCAGTCATGCCACGGCACGGTGATCGGATACGAGCAAATGATACAAGTGAGGACGCACCTCTAAATGGTCTCACCGGAAGATCAGCGCTGGCTCCCGAGCCGGCAGTATGCTGAGTCTTTCTTACTAAGTACTTTATCAGTGATCTAAGAATAACTATTAAGAAACTGTTTCTACTGCAAAAACTTTCATTTAGTCACTGGCCTGATATTTACGTTTAAAAATGAATTAATAATTAACCGGTTTAGCTCAGTGGGAGTTGCCTGCGAAGCTGAGGTCCTGGGTTCAAATCCCGGTAAGGGCAAATATTCGTGTGATGAGCATAAATATTTGTTCCTGAGTCTTGGATGTTTTAAGTATAATATATATATATAGATAAGTAATATGTCTATTAAATATATTGTCGTCTAGTACCCATAACACAAGCCTTATTGAGCTTGTGTAAGATTGTCCCGTAATATTTATTTATTTATTTAATTTCCAGGAAGGCTACAATGTCACAAACCCAGAGTTCTATTCAAAAATCACCGCAGACCAACTCCGCCACATCATGAGAGGCGACAACCCTGTTGAAATCCCACTCTTCGAGGAGAGACTCTCCGTGCTTCATGAAGTTGGCTCCATTCTGCTTCAAAAATACAATGGAACGTTCCAGACTTGTGTTAAAGAGGCTGAGAAATCAGCTGTAAAGTTGCTACAGATCATCGTGAATAACTTCCCCTGTTTTAGAGATGAGGCTGTATATAAGAACCAAAGGGTAGCTATTTACAAAAGAGCGCAGATACTAGTGGCTGATCTATGGAATTTCTTTGACAAGGAGGGGTGGGGAGAGTTTGAGGATATAGAGAAGATGACCATGTTCGCAGACTATAGGATACCCCAGGTGTTGGTGTTCTTTGGGGTGATGAGTTATAATGGTCAGCTGATGGAGAAATTGAAAAAAGGTATGGTTCTTGTCTAATACCAAGGAACATTAAAAAAAGAGGACTGAATTCCCATACTCTGGATTGTGCTATGATCGCAAGGGGATATCCAGTATAAAAACTATACTCTGATTTATAATTCAAGACCAAAATTTAACGTCAACGGGCGCACTTTCGCTGTGATCACTGCATACCGGTTTAAGTGTCAGTATTTTTATCAATAAAATTTAACTTAATATTACTGGTCGCACGATTTCTCACTCATGTTTTTATGAAATAATGCTTATTTGTTTAAATCATCAATATGAGAACTGTCAGATTTTGGTCTTTAATCTAAAATCAGAGTTTAGATGGCGCTTTAAAACTAAACATTTAACGATGTTATAAATGACAAGGAAACAGTACAGATACAATTAGTTCGCAAAACAATTTAAGACTTGTCGTAGAATAATTGTACCTAAATAATAATTCTTAAACATAGATGGCGTTGTAAATATCGCGGAACGGCTTTTTGTATTGAGTCCTCTTGTTTTAATGGTCCTCGGTAATACTATTTGTACATATATCAAGCGATTTTAATGAAAATTTATTTTCATCAACGTATTTCTTTGAATTAGAGCTTGTTTCTATGTATTTTAAGTTTTATATAAAAAGTAGAGAATAAGCACTACGGATATTACTCGTTAATTAAGTTCATGAGTACTTCAGCATACCTAAAGCGGAGCCAAGAAATGTAACCTTATATTTTTCGACTCCTTAATTTTTTTTCACGAGTTTTTCAGAAGTTTCATTTTTTATAGCCTGTCTAACAAAATATGATATACCTAGGTATATAGAACAATTATTCTACGGCGATTTAACAGTTACGACACATCTCAGGACACTACGGTCATATTATAAACATCACATTAACCCTTTGAGCGCCAAAGACGGCAAATCACGTCAACGGAAATTGTGCCTCAGACGCTACGACGTTATTTGCCGCTATACGGTACCATGTAATTGGTTTATTGGTTGGCGTGTGGCGCGCGGTTTCCCGTCAACAAGTTGGGCGCTCAAAAAAGTAAATTCTGTTTTGCTAGAAAGAGACAGAATGTTTGATGGATATTTTGGTTTATAATTATAGTTATCCGAAAAAATATTTTTCTCGACTGTTTGTTACATGAATGAGCTTTTACTAAAGCAAAAATAAATATTCATGCATATTGGCTGTTGCGTGAACCAATCATTGGAGGCAACTGGACAGTGAACGTGTTAAAAACACCTAATAGGGATTAAGACAAAATTTTAATAATTAGTCCATCACGTAGATTATTGGAATATATAATTTCCAATAAAGATTATTGGAAACCTATTTTTTCTTTTTCACATAATCAAAAAATAAAGGCGATACATTGAGTGAAAATGTCGTGTGACGTCACTCCTAAGTAAATTTTACTTAGTAGTGACGTCACAAGCCCCCACTCCTAAACATTAATGCGGTTTATCTAAGTATTTTTTTATTATTTTCAAAACGCAAAAAATACGAGTCCTATATTTTTTTATTATCTAGCTCGTGGACTAATTAGAATTTTATTTTCATACTCTGTCATCATGCCTATTACATGCCTTCATTTTTCCCTTCTTTCAGATGAACTGCTACCAAGCGGCTCCGAAGAGGAAGTGGAGATCCGAGGATGCTCGATCCACGCTGTAGAACTGCTGAAGAAGAAGCTCCTGGCTTCAGGATGCTCCGCTAGCGAGATCAACTCCAGCTATATTGATTACTATCTGTGGTGCTACCGGCGCAAGCATGCCGAGGAGATGGAGAAAGCGCCTTTCCATAAGACGCTAGGCATATATTATTAAGGTTATGTACCCTTATTTGTATTATATATACTATAAAAATCCATATATATATCATACATAAACATGAACATCTTTTCACTCTCAATGACGACCTACATTGATGACATATCATTACTATCATTATATGATATGCATCCACAGATGGTTATAAGATACTCGTATTTTATAAAATAAAAAATAATTTATTTTCAGACGATTAACCCTTTGAGTGCCAAAGACGGAAAGTCACGTCAACTATTTTTCTTTGGCTCAGACGCCACGACGTCATTAGCCGCTATACGGTATCATGCAATTGGTTTATTGGTTGGCGTGTGGCGCACGGTTTCCTGTGGAAACCACGTGTCCGTCAATACCGTATAGCGGCAAATGACGACGTACCGTCTGAGACACAATTTTTCGTTGACGTGATATGCCGTCTTTAGCGCTCAAAGGATTTAAAAGTCCGTAGCTTGTTAGTAAATTATTTTACATATCCATAAAATAGACTCTAAGTAGGTATAGGTCTACTTAGAGTCTATTTTTTGGATATGTAAAATAATCTAAACAAAAAACCACGTGGGTCGTGTCATTCAGCCAGTGGAGTCGTACCACAAATACAATAGAATAGATTACCTCGATTGGCGGAATGACTAGACACGTGGTTTTTTTGATTACATTCTTTTAAAAACCTAAATAAATAGAGTAAAGTACCTCCGTTATTAGGTATGGAATCTAATGTTACAACAACAGTCAGTTTCAGATATTAATGTGAATATCTTTATTATTATAAAGTTGTAAAAAATGAAACTTTTGTATGTGTCGTAGCTTCATCACGCCAAATCGGCTAAACGGAATTCTCCAGATGGTTATAGGATACTTTTTAGCCGACTATGCTAAAGAAAAAAAAGAGGGGTTATGACTTTTTCTCCTCCGCGAACGAAGTTGCGGGCGCCTTCTAGTATAAGATAGAAATGAAACTGACACATGTTTTCGTATAATGTTCTTTATTAAATACATCCTTAAATTAAACGTTGGACACTATTTAAACGCTTAGCGTTTTGCTTTACATAAAGCACAGTTAACTTTATTATTGATTTTATCACATTTTAGTAACATCAGATACAGAGTCACCACAGACAGCTATTTTCATGAAATATGGTCAAATGAAAGAAATAGTTGTAAAATAGCCATCATATTGCACCATTTATACCGTTATCATTACAAAGAAAGCACCTTTTAACCGGGAAGAAAATACTGTCCAATCAGACGTTATATCACGTAAAACGCGAAATTAATCTTGAATTTAATTCTGTCATATTGATGTTAATCCATTAAATCCATCTAACCCTCTCCATATGAATTATTCAACTTGATTATGAATTTGTACCCTGTCATACATCATATGCTTATGTATGATTTCGTATGCAGTAAAGAGTCACTATAAGTATTTTGCTGTGACACTTTGCTTGCTGACGGGATATGCCGTCATACATTCCGTCTGACGTGACTTGCCGACGGACCGGTCAAAAAGTTAATGACTTACGTTTCTAGTCCTAGACCCAAAGTCTTATGCTAGAGTTATATAATTATGGACACAACCACTAGGAGCTCATGTACAGATCGCTTCAAAAATAATTATAGGCACACTACTGTGTAGGTACAAATTTTACACGATCTGCACTTAAAAATGATATATTATTTACAACTTTGGCATTAGCTAACCTACACGTAATGGAAAATATATTTTTTTTTTACAAAAATGGCACTACAAGTATATTTACATAGTTAAGAATATTTACAAATCAAGTATCGAATTAATTTAAAATTTTAAAAGCAACTTCACACCTTGTAACATATTAAGTTTAATAAGTAAAATCTAGAAAGCTCTTAAATTTTATAGAGCGAATATTTTATCCAGCCAGAGCAAAAAAAAATTGTTAAATAGTTTTACTAATTAGGCGTACTTTTTTTAAAGTGCGACCGAGCAGCATTGGTATGACGTGACGTGGACGTAGATACGTTTTTAGGTTCGCCCAAACCAATGCTGAAAATACGCTGACGGTGCGTTGCGTTATCGCAGTGACGTGATATGTGTGCGTCATGATTTTTACGCAATGCGTCTCACACCGTAGCTTATCGCTGCTTATACGCGGACACCTATCTTATGGGTCACGATTTCTCTATACATTCAGCCGCGAAAACGCACCGTCAGGGCTGAGTTGAGCAGCGATGTGGAGGGCATGCGGTAAAATCCTGAAACATGACTCAAATAACTGCGATAACGTACCATGAGCATATTTTAACCTTTTGAGCGCCCAGCGTGATGACGGGAAACCGTGCACCGCACGCCCACCAATAAACCGTATAGCGGCAAATGAAGGCACAATTTTTCGTTGACGTGATTTGCCGTCTTTGGCGCTCAAAGGGTTAAATGTAGGTTTGGGCGAACCTTTAATGGATTCTTTGGATGTATTACATTGCGTGCTCAGTTATGATGCACGAAAAAACTTTCTAAACGAAATGTATGCGAATACGTTCTGAATGACCTATAAGTATTAATCGTCATCAAAAGTTGACACGGTATTATATTTGAGAATATTTTAGGGAGATGTCAGAAATAAGAGTACTACCTAAATTAATTAAAATAAATTAAAAAATACATTTTAAACCTAATTTTGTATCAGATTAAGCAGTAGGTATTATGATATGCGCTCAATAAAAGTTAAGAAATGGCATCATATCGTTTTGTATATATTATCTACCGATAGCCAAGATAAACAAAAATACCTAAGTGAAATTAAAATAAGTCAGAAATTCTAATTTAATACTTAACATTCGTACATTCTAAATGTAAAATAAATAAAACCAGGGTTAAAACTACACGATTTGTTTAGAAATAAACAAGTCGTAGCATAGCCCTGCCGAAATGGACGCAATGTACAGAAAATCATGCCTGTCTATACTACAATTATTTAATATTGTTTCTATAAACAAACTAAATACATTTTAATGGGACCACTTAGAAAACAACTCAACCAAAATACCTATTCAAGATTTTCTAGACGCACTGAAAATTTTATTGAAGTCCCTTTAAGAACAAAAAAACCGTAAAAACAGACTGAGGTCTTACAGCCATCAAAGTTATCTCTTGTATGTGTGGTACAGTACCACTGGCAAATTTAACCATCACGTGTTTTTTTACACATTTTTAAATATCTAAAGTGACAAAGTTTAGCTATGAGCCTAATAATCAATTGAGGTTAGATTGGATTTTTCCTATAGCCCATAACAATTAAGAGAACAGTTTACCCATCTTGAAATATTACAAGATTCTTATAAGCCTGTTATAAGGTTACATTTAGAAGTAACATACACTCTAGCGGGGGATCAGTTGTGACAATTGGATTTTCACGAAGATAACGCAACACAGATCTTATAATCTTATATTCGCAGTGTGCCTTCAGCAGTCATCAATAGAATTCACGAACAATATTATAATTTTTCTCCCAAATTATCTAGATGAAGTAGCAATAATTAAATCACAATATTGTCATTGTATTTGTTGGAAAGTTGATCGTTGGAAGTGTTTGATATTGATCCTATATATTTGTTCGCAAATCCTATCATTAAAGATTTCACTTTTGTTTCGTTTCTTTAGTTTAGAACATTTTGAAACCAACAGCGAGATATTTGATATTACTGAAGTGATTTTAGCATCTTTTTTCTTAGGATAAAACTTCGATAACGCAAGATCCACTAGTTGAAACCAAGGACCATTAAAACAAGAGGACTGACAATCTCTATATCAAAAGCCGTTCCCCGATATGTACAACGCCGTCTATGTATAATAATTATTGTTTACAGTTATTCAACTTTGCAAGCGTGTCACGTTATTCAAATGTTACAATTTATTTATTATTGGCTGTTTACGAACTAATTGTTTCTGCACTATGTTTTTTTGTATAATTATAATACAGTTAAATGTTTAATTTTGAAGCGCCATCTAGTTTTAGCCAGAATGTCTCCTTGCGATCAGCACGAAAGTATGGCAAGTGACAGTCCTCTTGTTGTAATGGTCCTGGGTTCAAACTTAGATCAAACAATTGAACTGCTATAAGTGGTCTGTGATTGCCTCTATTTACTGCTAAACTTAGATTTCAAACTCTCAAAGAACGCTAGCTTAGTCTTGATCGTGCCAGGTTCTGGCAACGGACTTCCCGGTCTACTGGACTCCTTGATCACATCCTCGGTGCCCTCAGGGATCTCTTTGGATCCTCCTGGAACCTTCAAAGGCGTAGCCATGGATAGTTTCAGCTCTTCCCTGAACTCCTTGGAGATACTTCTGGCTGTTAGACTGTGCATGAACATTTGTTTGCTAGCTTTTTCTGAGAGTAAGTTCTCTCTGCTCTTTTGTCTTCTTAAAGGTGCTGGCTGCGGGGGCTGTGAAAGAAAAGAGACTAGGAAAATCCCACCAAAAACATTTCATGTAAAATTGGCGGCCAAGACTCATATGCTCATAACGTGGCTGTACAAAAAGTTATCAGATCCCAGGAAAAGCCAAGCCCCTAAGCTCTGACTTTACTAACCCTACCACCTTGGTTTAAAAAGTATGGCATCAATTGGCTTCAAGCCCCTAAGCCTTGAGTTTACTAACCCTACACCTTGGTTTCAAAAGTATAGCTTGGCCGTTTCATAGATACCGTAAATAAGTCCAACGGACCGTCTGGCCCATATATATATGGTATCAAGAAATAAAGTCTATGTCTTCATGATATTATACATACACTTAATCCCTTACCATATGGGCGAGACAGTACGTTGGACTTAATTGTTGTGCAAAATTAAATATGATAATGACTAAGTGTATACATGTAGGTGGTGTGAGATACTAAGATTATTAAGCGCTTCTGGAAAATTAATGATGTGAGCAATGAACAATACAATACTTATGATTTGGACACGGTTCGTAAATTATAATGTAATATAATATTTTTATGTAGCGTAGGAAAGCTATCATATCATTGGCATTCCGATATTTCCTAGTTTCTGCATGAATGTTAATACTACTGTCTTGAAATAAGAGTAAGATCGAAGGTACTAATTTTAGTTGGGGTGGCAAAATTAGAGGAGACACTTTGTCTGCTTATCGCTTTGAAAATTCTATTTGATATGAGAGTAAAACGTATCCAAATGCAAAATCAGAAAGAAAGGTAAGTTGTTTTAGAACACATTCCCTTTTAATAATAAAAGCAGAAAGTAGACAGGTGTTTGTACATAAAAACGAATTGTAATTAGCTAAAAACAATTTAAACGGATTATATCGCGTATATTATCGCCTTTCAGTTCCCGACGTTATGGAAGCTTTGCAGCTTCCGTGGTCACGGGGTCTACTGAGAAAAGATATTTTTGTTTCTCTGTCGAAGTTACAGAGTTAGTTTATTTAAACGGAATCGCGGAAACAGAAGAAAATATTAGAATAATAAAATAATACCTATAATGGATGACGCTTCGTGAACGTTCCACTAATTTTGTTCGTGAGTGTAAGTAAACATGAATTCAGTTATTATAATTATTTCATTCCTTAGTTAGTACCTACATAAACATGTTATTAAGTTATGATGTAAATATGAATCATTGGATACCTGGTCTACCTATCAAAAGATAAGCGATTCATAACTATGACACTGACCTTGATTGGCTCGGTTAAATTATCCATGCTGACAAATTTCTTCGCCAACTCCTTCACTTTAGGCAACTGCGCTAAGATCTCTTCTATTTCACTAATACTTTCTAATTTGTCCTCTGTTAATTCATCGTCAACGATCACAACGTCGCTTGCACTGAGACTGTTGGGTTCTTCTTTCTTATCTGATATATCAATGTTGTCACTCCCGTCAGTCTCGTATCTTGGCGAAGCTGATACGTTATCTTCGGGTTTACATTTCACGATCTCGCCCGTTTGAACATTGTATATTTTGATGGAGTCTTCTAAACTGCTTGAACTTAAATACGAATTGTCTACGCTGAGATTACTGGGAGATTTCTGCGGTTCCTCGACTATGTTCACTATGGAGACGTTTAATGGTGCTTGATAGGTTTGCAGTAATTCTTCAAATTTCTTTTCCGCGTCTTCGTCTACATACACCGGTTTAGCGGAAAACAGTGTCTGTTCGTTTACGTCTTCGTATTCTATCATAATTTCCGATTTAGGCACGGGTTTTATAGTTATTTCGTTTCCAGCGAGCGTCTTGTATTGCTGGTTGGATGCAATTGAAGTAAATTGCTTTATAAGTAATCCCTGAAATATAAATATGAGTACAATAAGCATATCAGATAATTTATTAAGTTATTTCAAGGCTTATCGTCATAAAGATAATTTTCAATTTTTAAATTTAAACCCCAATTAGTGAAAATTAAAACGTGACAGACGCGTGCTTTTAAGCGGGACAAATCGTGCATGGTGGATAAAGACGAGTAAGAGAACACACTAACTATATTCTCAATTTTGATAACATTTTGCAGGGTAGGGGTCTTGTTAGATATGGTTGTTGAAAGAAAAGCGGAAATGAAGGCATTTTTACAAGATTATAAATATTATGATCAATAAGATCGTGATAGGCTGGTAGTATTTTTAATTTGGTTAGTTGCAGCAAGCTCCAACGCTGTTAGTCATAAACTGCCAAAATCATACAACACTCACCACTAACGGCTTGGAGTATTACTGTTGTAAAAGTACTGAAAAATTATTAAGAAGGACACAATACTATAGTGCATAACTAGTACTCTCGTTAATTTAGTGCAGTGCTGTTAGTCAGCTTTACAGAGCATGCCTCTCACACACGGCAGGCAAACGTATGTCAAAACGAAGATATTTTAGATATAAGATTCATCAGTTAATGATCCTTTCACCAATTGATTTAAATGAAAGGTGATGTCAGAATTTGATCGTGTCACCAAATTATGATTTAGTTTAGCATCTATGCGCGTAGCGGACATAGTAGAGATTCATGAGTTTATTGTTATATATGGTGCTTCGCAGGTTTGAGGTGTAAAAGGCTGGGTCTATGAGGGCGTTTATTCACCATAGGTCGGTTTGGAAGCCTTTGCTTAGCCGCAAGCTTCCACCGAATGTATAGTTAAGGGCGGAGCGCCGCTTGGAACGAACGCACAGGTCTTCGCTTCGCAAGGTGTTGCTCCGCCTAACGTTCGTATAGCTCTCGAATAGATCTTCAGTTATTTCTGGTTTAACGGGTATTTTAAGTCTAACTATATCCTCGCTTTCCACATAACCGTCACCGTTGCACACTCTACTTTGTTCCCTTACGTGGTATCGACCGTTATGTTCGTCGGCATGATTTTCGTCAGCGTTATCGTTTTGTCTGTCGGGGTTTTCGAATATGGGGTTAATGGCGAAGTTGGGACTCGCGTTTCTGGGGCTCAGGACTGCGCGGACGATGTTCTGGTGGAGCGCACAGGCCTCCAGGTCGCTCAGGGACGAACTGGCACTTACAGGCGTGGTAAGTTCTACATCGATATTATCTAGGCTGGTGGACTTGTTCATAGAGGAGAGGGAGCTTGTCTCACTAAAGCCCTTCTTGCGGCTCCCCGTGCTTGCTTTCGCCTCCTTCACGTAATAATCTCTGCCGTAGCTGCGAAGCAAACAAAGTTAATGCGCGTAACGTGCGGTTCTAAGGTTTCACATGCAACAGGTGATTGGTATATGAATGAGAATGACTAATGCGTACTAAAACAAAAACATAACTGTTGAGTCGAACATTTACAAAAATATGTTATGAAAAAGGTATTGTTTTTTCAGTTTCACCTGTTCAGGTGTGTGTAATCGAATCTGATGATGGATCTGGTAGGAATTCAATAACGCAATCGTACCGAATTTGGGCTGTTTAGAATCGTCTCGGTGAGTAGTTGCTGGATGTTCAAAGAAAAGTACAGTTGGCAATAAAAGTTTGGAACAAAAAACATCTTTTTGACAAAAACTTATGAAAGAAACACATGAACAAAACCTTGACGTTATCTATCGCTTCTTTACGTCTAAGTAATTAACAAGTCTTGGTTGTATTGTTATTCTTACCGTTTGTATTGTGGAATTTCCTCCGCCAATACGTCTTTCAGAATTCTCGGAGATGGGCTTTTCGACCTTCTTCCATTCATATGAATATCCTCAGAACTGACACTCAATGATGGTTTCATCAATTCCTCCTCAACGGGAACCTCTTCGTCTCCCTGTTTGTTGTTACCGTCCACAACATCGGGACTGTCGTCGATTTTCGATTTGGAAGTCAGTGTGTCAAATAGTGATGAAGTGCTCTTAGATGATAGTCTTTTTTGGATTGCTTCTGGAGAATAGGGGTTGTTCGGCATTTCAACGTAGTTCAGCCATTTTTTGCGCTCTCTGTAAGCTATAGATCCTGAAATATAGGTATAAGATAGTAGTTAAATATTGTTCTTTTCGCAAGAAAATCTCTCTCCTTTCTCCAAAATCCGCATCTCAAATACGTGAATACACATCGCTTCCGTTGGATATATAGCGCAGTGGCGTAGCATCCATATAAGCCGATTCCCACAGGGTTGCCCAAGGAAAAGCTTATAACCACCTTGTTCTTTAAATATGAGTAAATATATACGTTTCTGCTTCCCTTGTAATTTTCCTGACGCCACGCCACTGATAGAGAGATACCTACTTAAACATAGATAAGGTATCCGCATAAACAACTGAAACGTATAATTATTTATAAAATCACGACTTACCTGGTATGAGGTCATCTTCGTGGTCCGTGTCACGAGTTGGGATCCTACAAAAAATATAAACGTCATTAAATACGAGTATATTACACTCATGCTTTAAAAGCTGGAAGTATCCTTAAGTGATCGAATCAGAAATGCGATCCGCAGAATAATCAAAGTCGTCGCCTTAGCACAGAGAGTTGCTAGACTTAAGTGGGCGGGGGCATATTGCTCGAAGAACCGATGGATGACGGGGCAGAAAGGTTCATGAACGGCGACCGCGTAGCGTAGGTGAGGACGCAGCGAGGGCAGGCTCTCAACAAGATGAACCGAATATCTGGTCAAGATTGCAGGAAACCATTAGATGAGGCCGACGCAAGACCGAACGTTGTAGGGATCTTTGGTGAGGCCTTTGTTTACCAGGACGTCCTTAGGCTGATATGTTGAAGATGATCGCTTATATGCTGTTGGGACTGCCCAGATGGTGTAGTGCCTCACTTATGTTTGAAGAAAATCGCCTCGTTGCTAGGTAGACTCAGAGAGAGTTCCAACAGTATCCTGAATGGCATTGCTGACAGATACAACTGCCCAATTTAACATCATTGGATCAGTCAAACGAGTTGCCCAATTTCGAAATAAATAAATAATTTGTAAGTTTGTTGTACGTCACTAACATAGGTTAAGTACTACTAACACTATGGATGTAAAAAAAAAATTGTCCGAAATAAATAATACTAATAATTATTATTAAAATGATTTTATTGGTAATGGATTAGAGATGGAAGTTTTTCTTACTGTTGTGGTTCGTCATCAAAGTGCTTCCTTCGGAGGCTGTCGGCGTACCTCTGGACTGGGAGGGTTACTGTCTCTTCATACTCTTGTTCTCGTTCGTGACGGCTTAATGTACTCGTAGGTCCAGATGTGTCTGAAAATTTACACATTTGTTAAATTTACAAACGTCCTTACATATCTCTCCAGGAAATATTATGAAAATGCTAATATTTATTGTCGTTTATACGGGCTGATTGTATTGACCACGATAGACATTTAATAATCACTTCCGACTTACTTTTATTGGTTTTGTTAGTATTACTGAAAACGTCATCATTTTCTTTCATCTTCAGATCTTCCATATATGCATCCACGTTTCCGTTCAATACAGTTCTGTGTATTTCTTCTTTCAACGCAAATTCGGCTTTTGTCAATGGACCACTGTCCATTCCTACGATTAGTATGGAACCATCATCCAATTTACCATTTACAGTGCCGTTTATTTTGTCACTATTTACATTATAACCTTTAACTTCGTTGTTAACAACATCAACTAGCTTGTTCTGCATATATTCATTTTCGTCTACCTTCTCGAAGTCATCTGAGCCATCAAGGATGGTTAAACTGTCAGGTTCAAAGTCAAGTGTTTCATCGATTTTGGAAGATCCACCTATAACATGCTTAGATTCTAAAACTCTTTTTATGTCGCTCTTGTAGTCTATTTCTTCTTCTGCTTCATTGTCGGAGGCGTTGTCTGAAAGGTCAGTGGTATCATCTGCATCTCTATCGCCTATCATGGCTTTGTATTCAGCATTGGAGTTCGGAACCAGCATAGGTACTGGTACGGACTGTATGGTTTTTATCTTTTTCTTTTGGAAGAGCCAGTTCTCCTCCCAAGTGCCATCGATGGGTTGTATTTCACTGCCCGATACTTCATCAAAGTCGCGTTCGTCATTGTCTGCAAAAATAAAAACAATAAGGCTTGGAGTTTTGTGCAGAAATATTATTTCTTGGAAGTGTGTTATTTTTATTCCGTTTTGTGGGATGATGCTTTAGCCGAAAAAACTATACAAGAAAAAGTTTTGTTTATTACAGACGTTTGGGGTGGATGTACTTGTTAAGTCTCAAGTTCTGAAGATTAACTTAAGGACAAGGTTAAAAACCTGTTTATTTGACTACCTGTTTATATAATGCATTTTATTCTGATGAAAAAACTGTCTATGATGATATTTTATCTTCTCAAATTTCCCTGTTATCTGATTTTTTATCATGGCACACGTCTAAATTTTTTTAGACTCTAGTAGTTCTAAGATGAGACAGTTTAAGGGTGATACTCGTAGATGGCAGGCATGAAGGCAGATATTACCGAGTCAGTAAATATACATGAATTTTGAAAATTCGTTTAGGCTTTCAGTTTATTTATAAGCAACTTACCAGTGTGATGTAGCTCCCCGCTGAAAGCTGGAAACGGGACGCGCCGTGGCAGCTCCACCGCATCCTCTGTGGTCCCCTCCTCCCAATCGGAGACATCGTCTTCTTCACGCAGCTGGAAAGTTTCGGAAACGTTTATCAGATAGTTGTTTTAATCTTGTCAGGATGTGCTTGCTATGACAAATATCATGAATTTCAAGTACCTATTGATTACTTCAGAGGCGCAACTGTAAAAGGAAACCACGTACTTTATTAACGTGGGTGAAGGGTTTGTCCAAGTATGCGTCATTTTGACGAGGATGAGTGAGTAACTGGTAATTTTTTACTCGTGCAATTTTCATGGAAGGTCGAAAAATAATGAGATACGTGAAGCAATTGACAAAGTAAATACTCGTATAATTTTCCATACCTATATGTCTTTTGGAAAAGTTTTTTTGTCTGGGTTTTCTACTGCACTTCACCAGTAAATTGACCTTCCTGGGTTGGTCTAAAAATAAGGGGCTGGCGCTGGCCTAGTGGATCCTGCTCTACCACAGTCTTTACTTTAGTTTAATTATTTACTAGCTGTCTAATGTTCCTGGTATGTCTGGGATTGAGAGACCGAGGCAAAGATCCAGTCGAAGGCGCTGGCCGAGTGGATCCCGCCGCTACAGTCCATGTGTATACACTAGTATAGCGACTCATCGGCGGGCTGATGTCCTGGAATATCTGGAGTTGAGGGACCGTGGAAAAGACTGGTCTAAAAAAGGGCTAACGCTAGCAAAATGGGTCATGCTACAGTCTTAGACACTAGTGTAGTGACTCACCGGCGGACTGATGCCTCTGTTGTGCCTGGAGTTGAGGGACCTTGGGGAAGACCGGTCTGAAGGTGAGGGGCTGGCGCTGGCCGAGTGGATCCCGCTGCTGCGCCCCCCGGACCCCTCGGTCTGGTAGCGCTCGATCACCTGCAAACAAAAGATTAAGATCATCAATATCATCATCTTTGAAGTCACTATGAACTGGGAGTCGTGTGAAATTAGGGACTTTTCTTGATACGCGCAAATTTTGTTGCCTCGATGGCAAACCTGCGAATCTTCAATCCTTAGGCTGCGTCTTTGATGACACCGACAAGATCGAATTTAAGTCTGCGCAGATTGGTCCGCTTCAGTGGAAATGCACCCTAACGCGATGATGGGGCTAATGGTTGATGTGATTTTGCACATAGATAGAATAGAGCCTGAAGACTGATATAGGTTACTTTTTAATTTCGAAAAAAAATACGGTTTTCGAGGGATAATTGAAGTAATAGGTCACGTGTGAAAATCCTAGTATGCAATAAAACTTTGTCACGGAGGCGACATAATATTACAGCCTGAAGAATATGTTTTTAGTTATTTACATACCGAATTTACTCCCAGGCTTTGAGAAGGCTAGTACTATTTCATTCATAGAATGTTACAGATATCTTTGACGTAGGTACTATCTACAGTCACATATTTAGGAGCTATAAATAGTATTAGTATAGATAAAAGCCTTTTTACTTCTAGAAGATAGTGAAGGACCAGATCGCAAAGGTTGATCATGCTAATTAACGCTAACAATATGATAAATTATTGATTAAGGGACTATGGACTATGAACTTTGAACACAATTAAGAAATATGTATGTATGTGTAGATAATTAACTTTGACTGGAAATTCATTCATGAACGTCTATTCGTAGGAACAAGAATATATACATACTAACGGAGTTTTGTTCTCATTTTAAAACTACTTATTGGATTGTAAAAAAACTTTGCCTATGCAATGACATGAGGTATATCTAGGCCTGTAATTAGTTTATATGGCTCCAGTTTATAAAACCAACGAGATACAGCAAAAACAAGTTTTGTATGAAAAACTTAAATTCGCTGTTTTTTTTTTACTATGGTATCTGAAGCCACATAAACTAATTACAGGCTTGCATATACCTTAACTTATTCAAAGTTTCAGACCAAACTAGCTAGTCGCTTTAAAATGAGAGCGTAACTACGTTTGTATGGTGAACCGAGCTTACCGGGGACTCTTAAATATGAAAATAATCAAATCAAAACCTTCACGTCGCAACCATCGGGAAAACTGATAATCCCGCTGAAGAAATTGTACATCGTCACAGATTGATCACTGAATCCACGTATTGTCCTAGGGGTAGCGTCGAAGTGGTCACGCTGTGTACCATTTCTGCACTAAGCCAAGTTATTCTGCGTAGCGTTGTATACATAAGACGGTTAGGTTAGGGTTGGCAAGTAATATATCAATGTTTTTATTCTTAGAAAAAAATAAATTTAATGAGGATCTAACTCACAAAAATCATTATTTCTTTTAGCACGTTTAAATTTTAAACGTTCGACATCCTAGCTATATAATTTATAATAGGCCTTATACATTGATGGGATATTATCATACATGTACCACTAGCTATTTAGATTTTATAGGAAAAGAAGTTGGAGATGGATGATGATAACAACTGAAGATAAGAGACAGGCAATATTTAATGACCCACTTTTTAGCGCATAGTCATTTACTTATCATGTCCCTTCTACTTTCCTCAAAGGCAACGACCATTAAGACAAGAGGACTGTATATTGCCATACTTCGGATCGTGCCCCACAAGGACAAATTCAGAAACTAGACGACGCTTTGATACTAAACATTTAACGATGTGAACCTCCTGAGGTCTAATGCACTAATAATCGTACAAATTCAAGAAGGTTCGAAATTCAAAAATCCATAAATGACCTACTCTGGGCCAGAGGAGGTTATAAATTGAAAAAATAAACATGGTACAGTAACGATTAGTTCGTAAACAGCTAATCCATACTAATATTATAAATGCGAAAGTGTGTCTGTCTGTCTGTCTGTCTGTTACCTCTCCACGCTTAAACTACTGAACCGATTTGGATGAAATTTGGCATGGAGTTACTTTGAGTCCCGGGGAAGGACATAGGCTACTTTTTATCGCGGAAAAATACCCTTATCCGCGATAAACGAATTTAAGGCGGACGAAGTCGCGGGCAGAAGCTAGTAATAAATAAATCGTAGCATTTAAGTACTGTGTCACGCTTGCAAAGTTTAATAATTGTAAATAATAATTCAAAAAACCGTAGTATACATAAAAATGTTGTATTGTACACATATGGGAACGGCTTTTTGTATGGAGATTGATAGGCCTCTTGTTTTAATGGTCTTTGCTCAGGATATATATATATATACCTATATCTTAATGTATATATATATATATATATATACCTATATCTTAATTGTCTTCCTCTACCTGTCTACTGTCCAGTAATTTAAGTGGTGAAAGCTGTTGCACCCCTGTTATTGAGGTACAGGTTAGATGTGATCCCTGTTTTTAATTATAATTTATAGAATGTATAACCTTGTCCTTTGTTGGTGTGTCGAATAAAATAAATAAATAAAGATAATAACGAAATTTACTCTTAGCCCGTCATCTAACTGATAGGTAGAATGCTCATCAGAATAACCTTTACTTGAATGTAAAAAAAATACAATGACATGACTTATGCTAATAAAACAACTGACATTGTGAATAATTACATAGTATATTAATAAACATTTCTGTCAACTTGTAAAAAAATATGATTTTTTATAAAACATAACTATCATAAAATCCTTATAGTTTGTGTCATGTAGACAATGTTGCTAGACTGATTGATTACTTAGTAAAAAAACAAATTAAAATGCAATAGACACTCCTACACAAACGCTATGGAGGTTCTTATAATTATTTAATAATAGTCATTGCACAGTAAATAAATATCATAAAGAACATGATCATGCGCAACTTTCAATCAAACATTATTCAAGAGGCTTAACCACAAATGATAGGTCAGATAATGTATTCATAATTAAACAAATAATGTGTATACCAACACATTTAAATGAAGTGTAAACATGACTATTGTCAAAAGAGACATGTTTGTTTAAGGTTATTACAGGTATCTACAGCCCTAGGTCGGTAATAGTACATTGTGCACCGTGGGTGGTAGAGAAGGAATTACAAACGAGAGAACATGGAAGCCCGAAGCCGCAGGACGAGGGCTTTTATGACTCGAGTTTGTAATTCCGGTACCGCCCGAGTAACACACAATTCATGTGAGGAAACTAATAAATTATTAAGTCAGAAAAAGCTTGTTACTTTCAAGTGCCACAAGTAGCAACATTGTGTCATAAAGTGTCATTTCGTGATTCGTAGAATCTCATTCTATAGATAACATAAACAAAGATTTCGTTTTTTTGTTTGTCCAACAAAATTAAAAAATAGTTCCAAAACTATTTTTTAATTTTGTTGCATACAATCTTTTACGTAAATTAATAATTCTAAAATAGTAGAAACAAGCTATTTTTACGTATTTGTATTTATTGATATTACATTATGTATAATTCAAATTTGTTGATTTTGACTAATTCCGTTCGGTTCCGTTCTAAACCTGGCATATTAGAGTAGTGAATGCAGTCAAAAAAATAAAATAAAAGTCATTACGCCCATGGCGTTAATGGAATTAATAAAAAGCCCGCGGTTTTAATTAAGACCTTGTCGCTCGTTTTGCCTGCGTGTAATGAGACCGTTTATGAACAAGTGTGATGAAAAACTCATTATGCATGTTGTTCAGTAAAAGGCTAAAAGGTGTACCTGCTACATTCTGTAATAGTGGGTCTTTCCGAGTATCTCGTCGCTTCCACGCGCGTTTTCGTAATACGCATAAGGTCATTATAGATTTTATTATTGCCCTGGGGGCCCGTTTCGAATAATGTTTAATTAAAAATATATAAATATATCAGGGACAATCTTACACAAATCGACCTAGTCCCAAACTAAGCAAGGCTTGCACTATGGGTACTAGGCTACAATATTAATATATTGATAAATTTGAATACTTAAATACATAGAAAACATCTTAGAGCCATGAACAAGCGTTCGTGCTCACACCCGGGACCGCCAGCTTGCAATCAACCGAGCCAAACGTGTCGTAATTTTTGGTTAAGATTTAAAGTGCACGTGTAGTTTATTAATAATTTGCATAAAATCACATGGGTTTGACTTAGGTATACTAGTCGGTGTGTCCATAAAAGCATTTCGCCCGCCTATCACACTATCAATAATAAGCTTAGCATTTAATATCGCTAGGTATCGATGATGTTACGTCAATTTTTCGAATCCGGATAGAAACAATACAATACAGGTGTTATTCAGGCGTAATGTAGGTCAGACTTCGTTAGAAATTAATTAGTCATATTTTACAAAGTAAACGACTAAGTCACAAGAGTCGATGTGCGTTAAATTAATTTATGGACATATGCGAAAATGAAAATCTTTAGTTAATCATATATAAATGTGAAATTCGTCTAATGCAGTTAGTTCTGATTTCATGCATGAGCGGAACGACGGATTAATATGATTTTATTGCATAGAAATATATTATTCCTGAAATAACACAACTTTTGCCACACAGAAGGGGTCGCGAAGAAACGCTTGTCTAAACTATTATAAAGTTGTGAAGATGAAATTTCTGTACATTGAAGACATTTAAAAAAAATGGCAGATACTTAGGTGACCGTACCTACAGGTTTTTTAAAACCATGAGCTCACTATGTTACATGTTAGAACAAAACGTAACTAAGTCTTACTCAAATGTAACGAAATATTGAACTGTTCGTACAAAATTTAAAATAAAAACGTAAACAATCTGGTTTTAGAAAGGCATGTACAGTCAGCGTCAAATAGTTAGTAGCATCCAAAGCAGCAAATATATCGCAACACGTCTTTATTATTATGGGCATAAAGTTGTGTGACACATGTCTTTCTTAAACCAAACAGTTATAGTTTACAGTCTGCAAAATATTTAAAAGAGTTTTTGTCAATGACCTATGGCAATACTAAAGCATGGGAAATTTTCTTTTGACATTTACAACGTGTAGTCTGTCACGTTTAAAGTAGTATTAATGAGACAATGACACTGAAATGTCAGCTCATAGAAACTACGAGAAAACCGTAATGAGTGTAATGGCTTTTAGACATTGCGGGATTTTCTAGCTTCATTCATGTCACCTGACAGATTATGATACTATAAAAAAAGTTAACAAATAAACATGGAAATTGAAATAAAAAAAATATAGCAGATTAATGAAAATTAGAACCCGATGGAATGGATAATCATATAGAGAATAAAGTATTAAAGTACCAACATTTATAAAAATTTAATGCGAATGCTTCGTTTTCATACAAAAGACGATAATAGTGTAAAAATAATAAATACATAGGTACTTACAGAGATAATGAATGCTAAAACATATAACATAGCAGTAAAACCGAACATTAAAACCGAAAGAGCGATCGCCATACTGAGATTACTTTGAGATCACTTTTAGCACGAAAAAAACCTAAAAATCGAACTACGCCACTATAAAAAACCTCACTCCAAACGCGCACACATAAAACACCTTCATCGACGCATTAAAAAAACAATTGCCAGGTGGCGCGAATCCGTCGCGATAAAATGGCAGACGCGACTTATTTAAATTTGGAATATCGTAATTATGCACAATAAATACTCACCATTGCTTTATAAACACGGGTTTGTTTGTGGCTATCACGCTGGAAGACTAACGTTATCTAAGCTGTTATCGGAGATAGCTAGCAGGACAAGTGATAGTACTATCGTGAAATCACATTCGTCTTGCGGCCCGATGTGTTCCGGATCTGTATCCGTCGTTATCTATGTAAAAGATTATCCAAGTCCAAGGGTTTTTGTTTTGGGATCTATTCGATTGGAAATTTGCATCGCGATTTACCGCAGTACTATGCAATTTTTTTATTCATTCAAATATCTGGCTTAAGGATTTGCGTTGTATCTCTATTCGAGCAGCTTTTATACCAGGCACCTATCATATCTTATTCTTTACAATGAGTCAAATGGTGAGGACCATAAAAGCCATTTTTCCCTTTTAATGTACTTTGCCATTTTACGATTGTAATTGAATCTATTTTTCTGTACTCTTCATTTATATTTACATATTCACATATATAGGTGTATATTTGTAAAAAAATACATTTGTTAAAAATCAATTGTAATCTCTGTAGATTGCAAAATTAATATCTTCAATGAAATGTATTGTTCAAGGTTTTATAATCCATAATCCCAATAATCTTTTGAATATATCTACCTTTACAACAAAATGTGAATCACCTTAGCTTTCCAGTTGGAATTTAAAAACTTAATCCTTAATTTTAAGTGTTCCCACCTTTTTGCAAGCACAGAGTCGGCTGGGAAAATAAATTAACAATTAAACTTTTAAGAAAAAATAACAAGCTTCTAATTGGTTCTCATGGAAAAATAGGAGATGCCAACACAACACTGGTAATTAGACCAACAGTAAAAAGCCTTAGAACTACGTGATGTGTTTGTAAAAATGTCTGATTGACGTATTGATTGACAGAAATAATGTGATTGGTTTGTGTTGCTCTACCATTTGGCTGTAAGTTACAGCTAAGCGTGGCGCCACAATCACTCCATGCACAATAAAGGAATCTAACATATAAATCTATTAAAAATATTGTTTTGGGATTATATCGCATTTCTCCGATGAAATCAAATAGAGAATAACAAATGAAATAGAATCAGGGGTTTTTAATATTCCGATTTCGGATAGATCGACAGACGACGGTGGAATGACGAATCAGCAGCAGCTGCTCTGCCCCCCCGTCTCGCCGCTCGCATACCTAAGGCGCGGTACAGAGGTGCTGGTCAAGCTATAGTTAAGCAATACAAAAGTGATATCATTGTTAATTTTGAGCCACTGGAATACCGAAATAGTCACATCATATCTCATTGCTATAAGATTTGTATTGTAACTATATTTATTTGCAATGTCGAATGCGACCTCTATACAGGTTTCTGAACGGATACTGTTCCGGTTTTCACTAACTGATACATATCCGACGGATGCAATTGCCTAGAATTTTACTGTAATCGATCTTTAAGAGCTAATTATGAATACTAAACGTCACTTATCAGCTGAGCTAGAAACATGTCGGCGACAATATGAATCCCTAGTTTCTTAGTCTCCCATTATTTTTAAATAAAGCACATGATTTATGATTTGTCTCATCTTCTTGTGCACCACTTACTTACTCATTGGTTGTTTACTTTGTTTGCGCCATCTGTAGTACCTTAAGGTTGTCTGGAAGAGATCACTTTTTAGCGATAAGACTGCCTGTTTTTGACCATTTCTGATACTGTTTTAGATTTAAGTCTCTAATGTTATTTTCTTTTTGTGTGCAATAAAGTGTATTGTATTGTATAATTCTTTATTACTAAGATAGTTTCTTACAATACAGTTTGACTGCAGGCACGATTCTCTATACTAATGATACGCTATATATTTAAGTATATTATAATATCTCAATATTACATATGTTTGATACGCAAACACTTAAGTGAGACTTTCGTTATGAACAAGTTGAACAACAATGTCACTTAAGCATCTGCATCAATAAGAACGAGTTGTATCAGATCCCTTTTAAATTTGGGCTTGCTTGGCTCGTGATGGATGTTCTCGGGCAGATCTCCAAGCCTCTGGCTTGGCAAGTCTTGAGATATGAACAAGTTAAAAAATAATCATGTAATTTAAGCGTCTGCAGTAATAAAAACGATTTTTATCAGGGCCTATTTAAATTTGGGCGTGATGGATGTTCTCGAGCAGATCTCCCAACCTGTGGCTTATGAGTCTTCAGTTATGAATAAGTTGAACAACAATCATGTGATTTAAGCATCTGCACCAATAATAACGATTTTTGTCAGGTCTTATATGCGGGACTTAAGAACTTACATAAAAATTCTAAGTAACATATTACGTACTTATTGACATGTATTTTAATTTCACAGTGTTCCACCTTTGCTAATTCTATGAAACTTACATATTACATTGATAAGTTGTTGGTTCATATTTAGAAAAGGTGTTAGTACGCTGAGCTTGAATTGTTATACAGGGTGTTTTAGTTTTTAAGTTTTATTTTTTTCCAGGAAGCGAAGTAAGTAGACAGTTGGTATTTTTTTTTAAATATTTTCTGTCACAGCTATATTAATGCAAAATTTAATATTTGTCCGTTTCATACTTTTTGAGAAAGAACAAAAAAAACGTTTTAGGGTTAAATGGATGCCGTGAGGTTCCAGAGGGCAGTAGAAGGTTAAAAATTGGTATGAAGAATTTTCTCTTCACGGGGCATCATCTGGTAAGTTCCAATGTCAAAGCTTTGGGGGCAATTTTTGAAGGGCTATCCTGCCCCTTTTGGGTTGCTTGGTTCATGATGGATGTTCTCAGGCAGATCTCAAAGCCTGTGGCTCATGACTCCACCATGTGGGGGCTCCGCAGGTGCAGCGAATTTGGGACGATGTAGGGGCCAGAGACGCTCTTGCACGGCTTATTGGTGTAGCCACTGGAGTGCATTTGGCCAGGCTAAAGTCGGTGTCAAATGTCGAAGCAGCAGCGTGGTTACAGGCTTTGTCTGTGCCTTATTTGGGAACACTCCTGGACAACGACTCATTGCGATGGCTGCGATGTTTGTGTGCCTCATAAATGCATCTGCGGGTACATGGTGGAAGCAAATGGGACCTAGTTACGTTTCATTTTCTGTAATTAAATGTATAAGCAGCTAAATGGTAATCGAGTACCTAATCAATCAAGTAAATTGGGATTAGTTTTGATTGAAGATAAACAATAATTTCGTAATTACGATTATTGTTGTAGGTAATTATAAAAATAGATTTCAATGACTAATTATTTGTGATATCATATCCTACACGATCGAAATAGATGTTCGGTGGTAGCTATTTTGTAATAATAGGTAAAATAGATAACTTCATACATTCGTAAACAAGCATAGGAAAATGTATGCTGTAGAATATACTATGGGGCTATGTATGTTTTGAGATGGAAGCAACTTAAATACATTATTGTTTTGTTCTTCAAGTTCAAGAAATACCAGCCAATACCTGTAAACACGATTTTTTTAATGTGTATATTAATAATTATCATTCTCGTAATAATAACAAAAATGTTACGATAATTAACAACATATATTTTATTAACCAGGCTTTTTCTCCGATGAAATCAAATCGACTGCAGGTTCTTAATCTTTTTTGCGACGGAACCCAAAGCAAAATATTTGACGGAACCTTAAAATAATCAAAACTTCCGTATTCGCATTCCCTATTTTAAAGCCAACGGCAATATTTATTAAATTTACTTAATCACTGCACTATGTTGATTCAATTAAAGGATGCAAAATAATTAGTTGATAAATAATAGTATTTAGAGAATAAAAAAATAAATATAACCACATTTTAAATTTTTTGACTATATTTCGATTTAATATAGAACAGTTCCTGATTCTAAAAAAGTGTACGACGATTGAGCGAAGGTGAGAGTCACAGCGTAGAAAATCATACAGAAGCACTATTACTCAGACGAATTTACCTACTACAGAAATTGAACTGCTGTTTTTCTTGTGCGCTGTGAGTGGCTGTCACGATTTCGCTAGTGGATTATTTAGACGATCGTATACAACTCTCACATTTTCTTTATGTTATAGGGGGCAAACGAGCAGACGGATCGCCTGATGGTGAGCGATCACCGTCGCCCATAGACCTGCAATACCACGTGGGAGTACGCTCTTTTCTTGAAGGTTGCATCGGTTTTCCCGAAGATATTTTCCCGAATATCTTCAAAAGTAGAAGCTATACAAAAAGTAAAAAAAAATATATTTCGGGTTGTAATCGTTTTAGCATCGTGGTGGAGAAAAAGTGAGCATTTTTTTTGTTTTTATTTTTAACGATACCATTAATTCAGCCAGCAACTACTTTTAGCTTATTTTATCTGTCAGGCTTAGAATAAACTCATTTGATTATCAGTGCTACGTATTTATGCGTTAGATAAAGATGTCTCGTTGGTATCTGAAGCAGATTGATCGATTTACTCTTGTACCGGATCGATAAATTACATAATTTCTCTTTTATATAGATGTTTTCAAAATTGTATCTAATCGGTTTTTATTTATGTAAGGTTTTCGCGCAGTTTCGCCATTGTCGCAAATGTTATTTTTGCCACACTTTTTTTGGGATAGTAGTCCTATATTATAGGACACCAAAATTATTCGTTTTAGAAGTCTGTAGCGTTATTGGCAGCCCTTAATTTGCGTAAGGATATGTAACCTAACGGGTGCGTCTCATTGCTACGGATTCACCGAGGTTGCATGTTACTAGTAAATACGCATGTTCCTGTCAATTGCCTATCAAACGCACTCTGTTCTGTAACAACTTCTACCGATCAATTAAGGTTTATACGACGTTTAGCTCAGCGGGAGAAACGTTCCCTGCGAAGCTGAAGGTCAAACCCCGGTAAGGGTAAATAGTTGTGCGATGAGCATAAATATTTTGTTCCTGCGTCTTGGATGTTTTCTGTGTATGTAAGTAAATATATGGTCGTCTAGTACCCATAACACAACCCATAACTTATTGAGCTTACCATGGGACTAGTTCGATTTGTGTAGAATTGTACTGTAATATTTATTTATTTTGAATTATGTCTAAAAATTGATTGCACCGCCCACAATTTATCTGATGTGCCTCAAGGTTGACTGGTATAGCAAATGCTATGGCATTAAGTCCGCCTTTTATACGATAAGTTATCCTTTTGAGCAATAAAGATCGCCGTGAGTATAATTAACACTAAATCTTAGTTTAAAAAGGTTGTAAAATAGAACCCAACTCTGAACTGGGTAGGTTTGATTAGGCCATCTGACCAGTAACCGGATTCAGTGCAGGAAGCGCAAACCTACAAACGGGAATGCCATCCAAGGACACTTAGAATTAGGGTGGAACGTGGTGCTTGAGGCACAATGAATGCTCAGGGTGGGTTCAACCGGTTGAACCCGACTTGGAAGGAAGAAAAAATCAGCTAAGATATAAACTACGGTCTGTGAGCCATGAGCTGAGACAGTCAGTGTGCCTCTCTCGCACGCGCTAATAGTGCGGAAGAGATAGACCGTCATCGAGCGCTCGATACTCGCTCATACCGAACTCATGGTAGGCGAACTGGTCAACCCTCGCCGGCGGGGTCGATGCTGACATCGTCCGAAGAGTGCGCAGTAGCCATCTTTACTATGGCTGCTGTGATCTCGTCGTCCGGATCAGAGACCACGATCTTAGGACTCCGGGTATACCTCTTCAGAAGCGGCTTCTAAGGAATGGATCCTCTGACAGCAGCGGTCCCAAAATCGTACACGTCAAATCGATAAATCTTCTAAAAATTTACAAAATACAAAAAGGTTCTTTGTCCCAATAAATAGAAGGCTTCCATTTGTTTTATAATCTATACTATTATAAAGTTCTAAAAATGAAATGTCTGTAAATTGAAGCTATTTTCAAAATAAATATTGTAACGGACTATTTGGAAGTCACTGAATCGAAAAATATTTTTTTAAATTTTTTGTATGTTTGTAAGTATCGTTGCGGCTTCATCACGCCAAAACCGCTAAACAGATTTCAACTATTTTTGGTACACGCGATGCTGGGTATCCACAGATGGTTATAGGATACTACCCAACTACGCGGTCGAAAAAGAGGGGTTATTACTTTTTCTCTTCCCCGAACGACGTTGCGGGCGCCTTCTAGTCGAAGATATCGTCAAAAAAATGTATGTGTCGCTGTGGCTTCACCACGCCAAAACGGCTAAACAGATTTCAACTATTTTTGGTACACGGGTAGCTGGGTATCTTCAGATGGTTATAGGATACTTTTACCCGACTGCGCTAAAGAAAAAAAGAGCGGTTATGACTTTTCTCCTCCGCGAACGAAGTTGCAGGCACCTTCTAGTGAGTGAAAAAAATTGTGTATTTTGCAATAAAGTCTGCTTTGGGTAAATTTTTGAACACCACGCCTTTTGGTAATTTTGGTGGCGCGTTTTTTAAAATATTTTTTTATAATTTTGATAATGGATTACGGAAGATATTGGAATGATGAACAAAATGCAGAAAGAGGCACTCTTTTTTAACGAATAGTTTAGCTACAATTCGCTGCCAAAAAAAATCATGCCACACAAATTACATTGTTGCCACCCAAATAACATTTTTAATTTTAATAAGTTATGCTATCTATTTGAAATTTGGAATATTTATAAACATGATCAGCCCACATGTATTTCAAAGGAAACGTTACAAAATATATCTTTATTTTCTAAAAAACGACCAATAAGAGTATCCAAACGACCACTTTTTATAAAACTAAGTCTAGCCATTTGGTCAAGTAGGATATCATATGAAAGGCTTTGATCTGCACTTATCTGCACATTTTAGAACAATATATATATTTTTTTTTTTATTGTTTTTGATTAGTAATATTTTTGGAATAACCCGGTTTGGTTTAAGTTTGCCCCTCATTTGTATGTGATGCCATAGATACCAGCGGCAAACTGGCGCTTTAAGTCGGAATTAGTGATGGTTTGTACGGAACCCTCGGTGTGCGACTCAGACTCGCACTTGACTGGTGCTTTTTAAAGATAACAAGTGTTCAAGATAACAAATGCTCATAATCCATACTAATATTATAAATGCGAAATTGTGTCTGTCTGTCTGTCTGTCTGTCTGTCTGTCTGTCTGTCTGTCTGTCTGTCTGTTACCTCTTCACGCTTAAACCACTGAACCGATTTGGATGAAATTTGGTATGGAGATAGTTTGAGTCCCGGGGAAGGACATAGGGTACTTTTTATCCCGGAAAAATACCCGTATTCGCGATAACCGAATTTAAGGCGGACGAAGTCGCGGGCAGAAGCTAGTATCCAAATAAAACAAAAATATTGTGTGGACTAAAGTGGCACACAAATTACGCCACACAAATTACAGAAAAAGTGCATTTTTTTATTTTTGTCGAAAGTATCAGCTTTAGGTAAATGGCAATAAGATTGATTGATTCTCGGTGTTCTAAACTATAAAACACTTAATTGGACATACCGATAAAGTAGTTAAACATGCAATATTTACTAGCCACACAAATTACCTTAAAGGCTGACCAAAAACATCGTGTCACAAGCTAACCTATTTAAAAAAATCACAACACAAATTACGCGTCCGCTTCGCTCGGTAATCGAACGCGAACCAGCATGTCTTCGACGTAGTAACTTAAAATTGGCGTTACATAGCTCAACCAATCGGTACCAGCAGGTATTTGCGAGTCATGAAAAGATGCTTGCGAGCGGGACAAACATATTCCGATCTCTGTATTTTTAAATTATGAATTTTTTGCATATTTTTCTGGATTATAATATAGGCTCGGAAGAGCCCTTTTAAATGTTTTTTACAGAAATTCATTACGACAATCACAGATAAAGTTTTATAAAATTGACTGAGCTAAACTTCGCGTGTGACACACTCACAGCTATGCTAATCGTGAATTTACGGACTTATTTTTTTTTTTTTCGGGGATTATCTCGCTCATTATTGTTAATTAAAGGCTTTGCCTCATCATTAATAACAGCAAAGAATACAACCATTTTTTTTATTTTGGTATGTAGCATAGTTTTTTTTTGCAAGTGTGGGACATCCAAAAAAATCGTTTTGAAAATTCACCCATTTACTCGACATATTTTATTATTACGGACCTCCAAAATTTCAGGCTATGATCGCGCCTCGTCTTTCTTCTGAGAGGTAAGGAGGCAAGACGGAAGTATGGGGAAGTTCGAAAAGTGGACTTTAATTCAACGTCTTTACGAGTATTTTCGGTAAATATTTAGTATTTCCCATACTTCCATCTTACCCCAAACGCACCTTATCCAAAAAACATAACAAAAGCTCTATAAATACCTTAGACTTTCTCATATGCGTTAACTATACCATGTTTACCTCCATAAAGATCTTAAAACCTTATAATTATCACGATAAATAACCGTTTTCAATTTAAATGCCATAAAACACGAATCTGGCCAAATCTCGATGATATCTCGCTAACTATATCATAAACTTGACTGTGAACTTGTGATTTATTCGGTTGCTAGTAACACAATACACGGTTAAATTAGAATCAGTATTCAAACTCGATGAAAGAATGGCGTCAAATAAACGATTTGACAAATTGCATGTTGTTTGACAACATGCAATTAGCGTATAGTCATACTCTAATAAATCTCAGAGGCGAACTGGCACGCGTATCGTATTAAGTAAGTCAGGTCAATTTTTGTATGTAAGATCCGGATACAAATCTGTATTATCCGGATATTCCATTCAAATTGGATCCGGATTTAAAACCATGGTTTGCAATCTAAATTGATTTTTGTATGTTAGGTCCGGATACAGATCCGTATTATCCGTATATTCCATACAAATTGGATCCGGATTTAAAAGCATGGTTTGCAATCTAGTATGATTTTAGTATTTAAGATCCGGATACAGATCCGTATTATCCGGATGTTCCATACAAATTGCATCCGGATTGCTCAATCGGGTGGATGGTAAGATCGGGTTTTAAGCGTGGCGATTTCATATTATTTAGTGCTTAAGTGTGGTGCTATAAGTCGCTTATTACTCGTAATGAAACTGTAATGGTACTTTCTTGTAATAAAATGAAATTTTCAGGGTAGCTACCTGATAGATAGAGCAAGTTTTTAAAAGCCAAACGGTATTTCTTTTTATGTGAATTTATCTTTTTAAAGCCCCTTGAAGTTGTGAACATATTGGGTAATTTTATCATTCTTGGCATTTTTTTTTTATTCCATTCAAAGATCTAACGATAGTAAATGTTACCATACTGAATTGGCCTATCTATCAGCTTAGCACATAAAAAAAACAAGCATCTACCGCAATAATTCACGTCACCATAAATAAAAATCTCATCGTACTCGGCGATAGGTGAAAAATTAAAAAAAAAGTCCCAGCTTCAGTATATCACTACTTCTTGGGACACCCTGTATGTATTAGTTAATGAAAAATAGTATACGACAATTTTTATACAAATCGAACTAGTCCCATGATAAGCTCAATAAGGCGTTAATGTTGTATGAGTACTAGACTTCGATATATGCAATAGATATATATACTTAACAACACACAAAAAAGTGACTTCCAATAGTATACCTATATAACTTATTTTTTTGAAAATACCTTCAATATACAGACATTTCATTTTTACAACTTTCAAGAACAAAACATTCAAGACTCAGGAACAAGTATAATGGATAGTATGTTTTAACTGCGGTAATAGCCCACTATTACTGTTTAGGCGTATGTAACCGTTGGTTAGAAGTTACCTTCACGGTAACGGAACAATTATGAGTAAGAATGAGAAAACGTCGAGTAAGCATTACTATTCATTAGAATGTTTTCATTAACAGTAACGAAGATTAACAAAAAGATTAGATTGTTGAACTTCGCAGTTGGCGTTAGTTCCGTAAACAGTTTTATTGGATAAGAAGGGGCCCGCAATGTTCGCGGAGGAGAAAATGTCATTACTCTCGTTTCTTCTTCAGCGTAGTAGAGTAAAAAGTATCCTATGACCATCTGGGGATGCCGAGCCACCGCCTTCTCCACCACGCGCGCCAACTAGAGGTGGTAGCTTGTTGAGTACAGCTGAAGCCAGCAGGTCCTCGTAAGTGTCTCCAATAGCGTGGGTGGAGCCACCATCTCGTTTACCACGCACACCACTAGCTAGAGGCTTTGGTACCTTGTTGAGTATAGCAGTAGCGAGCAGGTCTTCGTACGTGTCCTCGCGGGGTGGCGCGGGCGCAGCCGCGTAGCGCGCGAGCGCGGGGAGCGCCGCTGCCTCCTCCACCACGCGCGCCACCAGCCGCTTCAGCTGCGCGTGCGCGGTGCTGGCTGTGGGGGCCTCCGTGCGGGCAGGAGGGAGATCTGTAGAAAAGAGACGGGAACATTCATATATTTTTTATTAAAAAAACATAATATTTAGGAGAAAAATCTTGATTAACCAATCTAAATCATTACCAAACCCTCCAGGATGATTAAGAAGGACAAATACGCTTAACTCTATCAAAGTAAACGTCTATTGCACCTCTTTTTTATAATTTATATACTTTTTTATAGAATTTATATGTTTTTTTTCATAATACATTGTTTTTTCCTGTAGGTGCACGTAGTAGGTACCATATCTCATGAACCAGCAGTTTTCCAGCTACAGTCCCAATATTTGGCATTCTAATTTCAATAATTGACAACCTCGTTTTCACCTGTAGGTACTGCTTAGAAGAGGCTTGTGTACTAAAAAAATAAATTCGTCAGTTAGATTATCAGAAAATAATGGACACGTATTTTTTATTTTGTCAAGTTAACAAGAAACGATAAAGATAAAGCCCAATAAAGTTCCCCGTAACATCACGCCGTGCGACCGGTTTTCGGTGTGACATCATGCGCCCTCACTTCCAAACTTTAACACGCCTTATCTTATCTTTTTTGTTTTTCACAAAAGAAAAAATATATATCCAATATTTTTTGATAATCTAACTGACGGACTTATTGTGGTAGAAGGTGCCAACTAATGGGGCACTGTCGATCACTGGAATATTTAATGAGTAATAAAAAACTACGTAAGTAATTTTCGGGGACCCCCTTTCCCAACTTATCGTCTAATTTCTAGGTATATATAATACTTGTGTTAGTTATTCCAAATATCTATAACGTTATTAAAACAAATACACGTGCCAAATACAATAACATTCCAGTGTTATGACTTCACAAACACACATGCACATTCCCATTATGTTGCTTATGAGTAATTCATGGTAAATATTCAAATTCGATACAGTATAGTTCAATGTGAATTCAGAATATAAGTATTTTTCCGAGACATATTAACATATGCCATTACATATACCAACCTATTTATAGGTATAGAGCATAAAAAATTACATATCATCGTGAAAATGGCAGTCAATTTCCATTTTTAGTTTTACATTTTTTATATAGGTACGTATAATACCGCATGACAAATCATTTACAGCGCAAATAATATAGTAGAAAAACAGATCTATTTGTCGATATTTTGGATTGTTAGCCAAAATTATTGTATTAAAAGTTCCTGTTTGTCGGAAATCTACAAGAGATAATTTTCAGGGATATACAGATCAGCGGATGTGTATATTTAATGCAGGAACATTATAAAATGAGAATGATCACACAATCACTTTTATACTTTTATAAAGTTGAAAAAATTAAATGTCTGTACGTTAAAGATATTTTCAAAAAAGATGATTGTAACGGACTATTTGGAGGTCATTCAAACGAAAAATATTTTTTTTTTATGTTAGCATGTGTCGTTCTGGCTTCATCTCGCCAAATCGGCTTAACGGATTTCAACTATTTTTGGTACACGGGTAGCTGGGTATCCACAGTTAGTCATAGGATACTTTTTACTCAACTACGCTTAAGAAAAAAAAGGGGTTATGACTTTTTCTCCTCCGTGAACGATGTTGCCAATGTCAACCAAATTACGCAAGTAATCAATATGCAGCAAATGCACAGAATTTGTCAACGTTCGCCAAACGATCACTCGCACGCAGATCTGTAGATAACTCCATGCGTGTGAGTGTTGCGTAACCATTAAACCAGCACTACAAAGTCTTGCGTGAAGAGATGATGGCGAGATACGTTATCGTATTTAAACTCTGTTGAAAGGAGTGTTACAAGTTTGATGGCGCCTCTACATGATTGCCGATTATCGGCGAGCAGGCGGGACGCAGCAATATGTTAGAATGAGATGGAAATATATGTTGCTCTTTCTAACGTCTAACCGCGCCGATGATCGGCGATCGTGTAGAGGGGCCATGACGTGTGTCTGTCTTTGGCATCGTAGAACTTAAACGGATAAATTGCGGTGAGCGGTGTTTATTATAGGCATAAAGGCACTGGCTACCGTGAACGACCATGGCTCCATACAGGCATAGAGAAACTGCCTACCCTGAAGCCCTAAATTACCATGGCTCCGTATAGGCACATAAAAACTGTATACTTTGGCTAAAAACCTTGTGCGCGCCACTGTTTTGTGCAAAAACAAGGCCTAGCTCGGAGATTCTCAGAACTCGAAAGCTGTAATTTGATATGACAAATGAATCGCGCCTGGTGGTCAACTAAAATACCATGACTATTTTTAAAATGTAAATACTCGCTAGTAATAATCGATAATGCGGCTAAAAACATTGAGGGAATCACAACCCTAGCAACATCGGCACGGCTACGGTGTCGAAATTCCCACGCGTCTCTCTAAATGTAAAAAAAAAGCATTTATTTCAGACTCTAGGGAAATTAGCTTGGCTTGTCAGCCTAATTAATTTTAATAAATAATGTATTTGTATCGTAGAAAGAATGTAGAGATTGTGTTAAAAATGATATGGAAAAGAAGAATCTAAACAACGAGATGACAGGTGATGGAGATCCTAAATAAAAAGGGTAAGACGAGAGAATGGTGATAAAGGATTCCGTGTTTCTTGTGGACATGAAGAATAGTCGCACCACCACCCGCGCACCGCCGGTTTAAGCTCAGCTCCCTAGCTAACTACATCAAGCTCCACTAGCTGGAAAGGAAATAAAGAAAGAAGACACCGCGAGGGGCGATCTCCCTTCACACTTTCTCCAAAGCCGCGGCGTTCATCAACTGCTCTCGTCGGGACGAGGTTATGCCCCCCGAGGCTTGAATGGAATCTGCGTGGGGCTCGGGAGAGGCTTGTTCCCCGCCTGCGCTCCGTTCTACATATTCAAGACGAGTGCTTCGAGACCAGCTTCTTCCACCTTCCTCGCGTAGCGGCCTAGGAAGGTTGAGCTGCAGCCCCTGCGGCTTCCTTTACGCGATATGAAGCATCTGGAGGAGGCTCGTTTTTCCTGATCTCTGAAGACTTCATGAAGACCATTTATGACCAGTTTCCAGTCATATATGTAGTATATATACATATGAAGTCGGCCCAGCTGGCTTGTGAAATTAGCCTGGGCTCAACCTCTAACCGAATTTCAAAAGTGATCAATATGCAGTAAATGTACAGATTTTATCAGAGATCGCTCAACAGATCTACAGATAAATCCATATGAGCGCGTGCGTTGGGCAACGGCGACGCGGGACAGGTCGTTAACGCTTATGACAGTGCCATATTGGACTAAATACGCTTAAGATCGAATAAGCATTCGATCTGACTCATTATGACGACTAAATTAAAAAATTATATTGACTAACTGCAAGGTATGGCTATTGACGGCAAAAATATACAGATCAAGGTGGACTGATGTCCTGCTGAGGGTCGCTGGAGCCCTTGGATGCGGGCGGATTGGGGGAAGCCTGTGTCCAGCAGTGGACGTCTTTTGGAAGATGATGTTAATGATGACATAAATGTATTTTGAAAATTACCAAAGGAAATCCAACCGTGAGAGAGAAGAAAAGGAGATAAAAGTTATGTTGTATCTGTGAATAAATTATTGGCAGATATGACTCCAATAACATATATTTTTAAATAAAACAATTTAACGGATTATATCGCGTATATTATCTCATTTGAGTTCCCGATGTTTCGGAAGCTTTTGAGGTTTCCATGGTCACGGGCTGACTGAGAAAAGATATATTTTCCTCTGTCAAAGTTACAATTTGTGCAAACCCACTTAAAAAAAAAAAAACAAATAAAAGTGTACATACATGCCAGAAGGGCCTAATCTTGAAAGACAGTTACACATGTGCCAGAAGGGCTTATTTATTTTATTAGTAATAATCGCGGAAACAGAAGAAAATATTATATATTTTTAAGTTTATCTGTCAGTGGTTCATTACGTCATGATTGTTTTATATCTATAGAAAATAACAAATCAAGCTACGAAAATCAACAGTTTGTCAAACATGTTTGTTTACAAACTCTTATTTGTTCCATGCCAATACAATAACAGATCAACATGCGTTCAGTGTTTCAACAATGCACGCGTAAACTGCTCACAATACAGTCAGCATCAGATAGTATTAAGTAGCGATCAAAGTAGCCGAACATATCGAAACAGATCTGTATTGCTAAGCAGTTAAGGATGTTTGACGACCGGTTTAGCTCAGTGGGAGTAACGTTGCCTGCGAAGCTGAGGTCCTGGGTTGAAATCCCGGTAAGGGCGAATATTAGTGTGATGAGCATATTTGTTCCTGAGACTTGGATGTTTTCTATGTATATAAGTAATATATCTATTAAATATATCGTCGTCTAGTACCCATAACACAAGCCTTATTATTACCATCGGCTTACCATCGGACTAAGTAGTTCGATTTGTGTAAAAATTGTCCCGTTATATTTATTTTTTATTTGGTCACTGTTACTGCTACTAACTTTACAATGCTGAGTGTACCAACCACCCATATCAGTTATTTGCATGTGATTAGTTCTCAATGAAACGTTATGCTTCGTTATATGGGCCATTGGTTTCAATAGACACGCAGTTTCGTGTTACGGTAGGTACTATTTTTTCCAAGCCTTGATGTGCACAGGAGTTTTGGCCATGGTAGGCAGTTTTTCTTTACCTATATGCAGCCATGGTCGTTCAGGGAACGGGGAACCATGGTCGGTCAGGGTAGGCAGTGCCTTTGGGCCTATACGTACCGCACACCATTGGTGGCATTCACGAACTCACTTTTTTTTTTACTATGTGGCTTTGGGCTGACGCCTTTTGGCTGTTTCGGCAGTCTGATTGGCTGGACGGGGTTACTCAGTGAGAGAGCCTCCTGATCCATCTTGGGTTAAAAGGGAAGGAGCGCTATGCACCCGACCAGCTAATAAATGTGTGTGAAAAGTGTGAAAGGAAAGGAGGTCTAGAGGGGCTGGGATAGGCCAGCCAGGCGACGGTCGCTCTTAGCAAAAGCGTCTGTGTCTTGATACCTAGCTTCATAGCCAGGTCTTCGGGCATAGGTACTGTTAGGGGGTCTACTCCCTCCTACAAGTATCTTTTTTGTGAGAGAGGGATGGTCGTATTATGTAGATACACCAAGCATATATATATATTGTCACGCTTGCCCCTAGGGTAGGCAGAGACTACTGAATGCCCGAGTAATAGAATTTTCAACCAGGCCCCTATTTCATAAACGTGACAGGTGACAATTGACAACGACAATTCGACGTACATTGCGGGGTCGCCGAGTAAGTGTATGCCTGGCATCATGATGGAGAAGTAATGTATGCCGAATTGTCGTTGTCAACTGTCACCTATCACGTTTATGAAATAGGACCCAGGCGTCTAATTTTTTTATTAGACTCTAAAGGAATCTTGAATAAGAAAAACTTGTAACCGTGGCAATTTCGGGGTGGCTGCATGAATGTTTGACACTTTTAGCATAAAAAAACAAGATTTACTATATGGAAAGGCAGTAGAAAATATAAAACAATTCCTAAAAATACCAATTTATCCTATTTTGCTATAACTTCCGTAACATACACAAGTAGCTAATGTTGCCATGCAACCAGAAGCTAACCTTTGATCTGAGGTCGCCACTTCGGTAATTTGCAATAATTATGCATTCATGAGCAAAAACACAGACGGAAAAACTTCGCAAACTAGTATTGCAAGTTGTTAAGATTAAACACCAACCTTGGTGGGTTGAAACCACAAATGAGACAGGTATATGTTGAGTTTCCTGTAAAAACTGGCACCTACAGACTAAGTTTCAATAATTTTCAACAACGAAGAAAACGCAGTGTATCTGTAACATGATTTAGCCATATATCTACAACTTGTCTCTACATTGAAGATATTTAATAAAATAAAAGTGAAACGGAACACTGCATTCAAAAATATGTTTTCTTGGATTTTTCGTGTGTTTGTATGTGACGTTGTGGCTTCATCAAGTCAAAAGGCAAAACGGATTTCAACTACTTTTTGTACACGGGTAGTATCCACTGAAAGTTTTTACCCGACGACGCCGAAGAAAAAAAACATAACCGTCTTTTCTTCTTCAGCGGAGTCGAGTAAAAAGTACTCTATAACCATCAGTGAATACCCAGCTACCTGTGCATAACAAATATTTCAAATTTGTTGAACCGATTTGGCATGATGAAGCCACAACGACACATACAAAAAATAAAATAAATTATTTTTCGGTCTCTAAAAAGTCCGTAACAACATTTATTTTGCAAATATCTTCAATGTACAGAAATTTTATTTATACTACTTTATAATGGTGTATATAACACAGTAAAGGTGCGTCCACATTTGTATCATTTGCCCGTATCAGATCATCGTCGCGTAGCATGATCGCGTGTCACGATCACGCGTTTGGACGTTGCGCCGATCCGATCACTCGAAATCCATTTGCTACGCGTATCACACACTTGTATCGGAAGAGTGCGGCATTATCGGCGCGCCGACAGTAAGCGTCCAAGCAGCGCGATACGCAGTCATGCAACGGCACGGTGATCGGATACGAGCAAATGATACAAGTGTGTACGCACCTTAAGACATCTTGACTTATCTACGTACAAGCACAGCCCACATTCTGCCTATGTTCTTTAATCCAATACTCCAATCTACATATTTTGATTCTCCTGAAAACTGTTCCAAGAAAGTATGGCTAGGATTTGCAGAGAATACAAAATAAATATAGCTATCGATGTATGCAGTGCAATATTGAACGTACTAGGAAAGTACTTTACCATTTGGCGCTTTTGGGAAAGAAAGGGTTCTGTGGCACAATTAATTGACTTACAATTTTAAACAAGAGTAACGTAGCTGTTATAATAATAAATAACTCTTACATTCACCTGTTTGCCCATTTTTGGCATTGAGTCCACTTTTCAAGGGCCATATGGTCGGTACACATTAATTTATTTAGTTCTCTTGGTAAAATTATATAATTGACTGACATTTATGTGTCAAGGCACATTTTACTACCGGCTGTTAATTAAATCATTATGTGTAATTAATGGTATAACGATGGCGAACTCGGTTGACCACTTTTTAAGATATCTTTAGGCAAGTTCTTTAATATATTCCATAGATTAATAACAAAATATGTTCTTAACTTTATGCTGTATATAATAGTCTACATTATTGTCAAAAATATTTGAAATAAACTGGTTGTGATGGTCTTTTTGAAGCAGCTGAGTGTGAAAATCATGTAGTTTTTTACTCCATCAGATCATTTTTACGTATCTTATAGCTAGAAATTCAACGCTCATGGAAAACATTTCGCCTAATGTAACTGCAGTGCGCTTAACGGGTTTTATTGATATAGGAATCACTAAAATTCTATTGAGATTTAAATTAAGAACTCGCCAAATAAATCACCTAATATCTCATCGGGAAAAGGCCTAGAAGGTACGAGTAAGAATTTTTTTGTTTCCAATTGTTATGCCTTCTGCACACTCTCATCGGCACATCTCGAGTTGTTTTACTTTATTACATGATTTATATACCACTCACATCGCGCAAACAGTTTGGCATAAGTATTATGTTCATAAGTATATTGTGTTTCTCTGTCGATTTCAACGAGTGTGTACAGACGTGATTACAGGCAAAGTCATGACCATTATTTTCTACCCCCCGACAAAATGTTCTGTTCTAAGTTTGACGTGTGTATCTGTGTCTGTGACAATTATCGCTCTTAAACGGATGGACATTTTTTTTAAGTTTGTAAGCGATCCTCATCGACAGTATTCTCTATGGTTCAAGAAAATAAATTACGTCATTTAAAAATTATAAGTTTTTTTCTACATGTATCAAGCTTTTTTATCGGTTACTTAAAATAAATAACTCACCTAATATCTCTTCCAGCCAATAGCAGGAGACGTAGAGGAAAATGGCGATGCCGAGCCAGAAGCCCAGCAACAGCACAGCGAGGTACGCCCACATTGTCGGTTATCAGTTATCGCATCGCTGGCACTCACAGTTATCGATGGCACATCACTAGCGCTCACGGTTCACGGTGGCACATCACTAATTTACTTTTTAATTGCGGACATTTTTGTGTGGCTGTCATTTGTTATGTGGTATGAGTTAGACTTAGAATCATACAGCGAAGGGTGGTCTTGACTAGATCTGAAGGGTAATTTTAGAAGATTAACAACATAAGAATATTCTGTCTCATTTTCAAATGTACATTGAATATATTTAAAAAAAGTGATACGAACTATTTGCAAGTCACTGAATATTTTTTTTTTTGTATGTGTCTTTGTGGCTTCATCACGTGAAAACGGCTGTACAGAATTCAACTACTTTTGGTACACGGGTAGCTAAGCATCCACATCTAGTTATAGGATACTTTTTATCCGACTACGCTGACGAAAAGAAAGGGTTATCACTTTTTTCTCTTCCGCGAAAGAAGTTGCGGCCGTCTTCTATTAAGGCAATAAAAGTTTTTTTTAATAGATTAGAATTATTAAGTAAGTTGAAAAGATTAATTAAAATTTTGGAATGCTTAATAATGCCTGGCTCTATAGTTAGTTATAAATAACTTCACGATTTAACCGATCTATAATCTATAACCGGATTTAGTATAGAGATAGAGATCCGTAAACTCAAACAACGGTTCTTTATTTGATAACAACTTTCACTTAAATATAGGAAAGTATGTACCTTCCCCTATTAATATAAGTTATCTAAACTAAGTTCAATTTCCGAAAAGTGATTTATATTACCAAATTAGATTGATTTTCGTAGATATAAATAAACAAACCGAGATTTGTGTTTGTATTCTCTTATTTACTTTGTTTCAAATTCAAATGGAGTTTAATGAGCATTCGTGTTACCAGTGAAGTTCTATATGAATAAAACGGGTGTGTAATATTTTCTATAGCTTTTTTTCACCTACTGTGATGTTTGACGTAATGTAACGTTTGATATAACTATTAATTAATTAATAGCTAACTTAGGTTGTTATCTTGAATAAACAGCATGAAACAATCAGAATTTATGGTGATCGTACAAAATGCATTTCGGAAAATGGAATCAAGAAGTGAATAATATACATATAAAAAGATTTCGTGACCCTAGCTCGTTGAAATGCGTTACATATAATTTCCTTTACAAAAAGTGCTCTCTTTAGAGCGGATTAATTTGTACAAATGTCAAATGGGGGGCCCATCTATATTGTTTCCTTAAATTAATTTTTTTTTATAATTATAGCTTGTAATATTTAATAAATATTTATTTATAGGATACCAATTTTGTACATATTTATCTAAAGATTAAATAAATAAATATTGTCAAATTAATCCGCTCCAATGTTAATAATTATGTTATTTTACATGCAATGTTGTTTCGAGGTTGTCACTGGCCTAAAACAGGGAGACTCACTTTCGCCAATGCTGTTCAACTTGGCACATCATTCGAAAGGTATTGCAATATGATGGGGGTGTCGAGCTGAATGGCAAGCACAAAATCATTGGTTATGCCGATGACCTAGGGCTACTGACGCAAAACAAGGGGGACCTGGGGGCCATGGCAAAGAGGGTGGAACAGGAGGGAGAGAAAATTGGTCTCAGAATCAATCGCCAGAAAACAGAATATCTCCTCATGAAAAGGTACAAAGACGTCAGAGCAAAAAGAGCGGATTTGACAGTGGGAACAACTACCTACAAAGGCGTAGATAGATTCAAGTACCTTGGAGCATAGTTACCGACACCAACCACAGGGCGGAGGAGATTGCAGTTCGAATCCAGAACGCCCTAAGATGCTCTGCAGTGCTCCATAGAGTTTTAGTGTCCAAGCTGATCAGTAGACCAACCAAGATTCGCGTCTACAAAACTATTATTAGACCAATCCTGATTTATGGGTGTGAAGCTTGGACACTGACTCAAAAGGAAGAAAATAAGCTCTTAGTAGCGGAAAGGAAAATCTGGCGAAAGATTCTGGGACCAATTAGAGATTGGGATGGCAGCTGGAGGAGGAGGAAGAGCAGTGAGTTGGAAGACCTGGTGGCTATACCTAATATCATTGGCGAGATAAAAGCCACACGACTCTGCTGGCTGGGTCACCTGGAGAGGATGGGAGACGATCGGGCCGTAAAGAGAGCGTATCAGGGGCGACCGAGTGGAAGACGTCCGGTCGGTCGGCCCAGATACCGCTGGAAAGACGAGGTACCAAAGGATCTGTGCGCACTAAATACCCCCAACTGGCAGGGAATGGCGCAAAACAGAGAAGAATGGCGTTCTATTGTGTCAGAGGCCAAGATCCTCTTCGGGTCACTGAGCCAGAGTAGTAAGTAAGTAAGTGCATGCAATGATCTATTTTTAAATGCATATTTTACATACACATAATCATTGAAAATTCCCTAAAAGACATAGTTTTCATTAATTTGTTCTTATTTCAAAAAATATTTTTTGAATTTACATAATTTTCCATAAAATCCCGTGCGGATATTTTACAGGTTTATGTGTTGTTTTGCATGTAAAATTACTGATTTTTTGACAACGTAATTTTTTTGCGGGTTATTAACAAAAGAGAACCTTGTGGAGAAATAATATGGAGAACTTAATTTTTTTGGACCATCCTATTGTCTATAGTAGGTTGTTCTCAAGTGCAAACAGTGTAACTGTCTCATAAGTAAGTATGTCTGACAATAACGGCAAAGTTAAACAACGCGCTCCACATAAAATAACGTATTGGATGTCAACAGTGCGTACAGTTACGAGTATATCACTACGTGTCGTGTTCGGTAAATGTATTGACATTGACATTATTAGGAGACGTTGATGTATACTGATGTGATGTTGTCCGCTCATTCTCAAAACAGATTCTAAAATCATTGATTAAAAATGCTCACCATGCTCTTACTTTCAGGTTCAATCATTTTAATGGCTACTGGGTGTAATAGGATGTTAATCAGCCATTAGCAACTCACAAGGACATGGTGAAATTGGGGCATAAATGTGGAAATGTCTACATTTAGTAAAGGAGTTAGCTATAACATTTATTAAAAAGCTATTATAAGCCCATAAAGGCCTATAACTCTAATAATATTTTTTTTTCCTAGTGGTTATATTTAATATTTTTAACAGAAAAAAAAAATAGGCAATAACGTACAACCTTTTTAAAAGTACATAAAATTAATATCTAAAAATAAAAACAAACTTAATCTAAAATCTGGCCAAGCGCATGTCGAACCATGCTCAGTATATCACCGCAGCTGTTCATACAAAAAATGTACTACAGATGAAAAAAATACGTATTTGCATAATTTATGCTACTTTCGGAGCAATTATTTCCAAAAAAAATCAGTAAAAAAAATATTAGGAAACTTAAAATGTTAGTATAGTAAACTGTATAATATAGTTTATTCAATTCTGTTTCTACAATATACACGATTATTGCTATTTTGGAGTCGGTGCCAACCATGTACAACTTACTAAAATCGTCAATTTTGAACATTTTGTAGTTTCTTTAGATGGCACCGGCGCCTAATTAGTTGAAAAAAGATTAAATCGTGGAATCTATATTAAACAGTAATTTTAATCTTTTTTGTTTTTTTTTGGAGTCGGTTTTATTTTTCGTTATTGATTATATATCATATCATCGCCTGGTACCCATACAAGCTTTGCTTACTTTGCGACTGGGTCGATTTGTGTTAGATTGTCTTTGATATTTATTTATAATACAGGCACACTTTACAGGTAGGTACATGTATATAGTGTGGCTATGTCAACTGTATCTATTACAAATTCAAAGTATGTAATCGATGTGCCAGTTTAGTTTCGTTTCGAGGAATCCAGTATCTACCATGAAGGACGATAGGTAATGCAACCTCGTTTCTATTGAGGCTAATGTCTATCATTTAGAAATATTAAGTAGGTACCAAGGTGATAAGTAAACACACAAAATATCATAAATATCCAAGACTTATTACTATAATTGATAGATTCCTGCGTTACTTGGCGGAACTTCATATTAGTTTAATGGATAAATTCGTTTGCTATTCCGCGAAATATTGTCTTGATTCAATAAATTGTGAAACACGTGTCGAGGATTATACGATTTGTGGTGGTTTGTTGTATTTTTATGCTTATTTTTATGTGAAAACTGCATGAAAATATGCGCATGTGTGCGCAATTGACAGTCACATCTAACCAAGACTCATGTCTGCGCTGCTATAATAAACTCAAGCTTCTAAGTCAACACAATCAAAAGTTTATGTAACATTAAAAGTACTTTAAAGTGCAATAATTTTCTTTTAATACCCGTAGTTTCAAATGTTTCATTTAGTGCTTACTAACTTTTTTTTTACTACTGTGAAAATACCCTATGAATTCTAATCTGACAGTAAAGTCAAATCGCCTCTCCACGTCTCTCCCGCAGAACATACATATTGCAGTTTTAGAATAAGCCAGGTATTCTATTATTATATTACTAGCTTCTGCCCGCGACTTCGTCCGCCTTAAATTCGTTTATCGCGGATAAGGGTATTTTTCCGGGATAAAAAAGTAGCCTCAAACCTGGGACTCAAACTATCTCCATACCAAGTTTAAGCGTGAAGAGGTAACAGACAGACAGACAGACACACTTTCGCATTTATAATATTAGTATGGATTTGGCAAAAAGGTAGTAATTTTATCGCCACCTGTTAGTTTATCAAGGTACTCGATACTCGTGGGCTCGTAACACATGTTTGAGAGAATTTTGCACCTCCTTCCAAAGTAGCGCGATAAGATTCAAGTGCAAACTTAACTCAATGAAATGTAGTGGCTACCCCCCCTTTTAAGGTTTGAATTTTTATAGCCTATAACCTGACCGGGGATTTTGCGACCGATTAGTAAAATTTGCATTAAAATCTGTTTAGCCGTTTTCACGTGATGCGCGCACAAATAAATAGACAAACAGATAAACAGACAAACAGACAAAAAATTTAAAAACTGTTGGAATGTGTTCTGTTAAGGATTTTAGGTATCCCCGGCCATTTTTTTTTCGAATATCTTCCATGTACAGACTTTCGAACCTCTTCAGCTTTAATATTTTCTTCTGTTTCCGCGATTATTACTCATTGAAATAAAACAATTTAACGGATTATATCGCGTATATTATCTCATTTTAGTTCCCGGCGTTTCGGAAGCTTTCCAGCTTTCCATGGTCACGGGAGGAGGATGGAAAGCTGGAAAGCTTCCGAAACGTCGGGAACTAAAATGAGATAATATACGCGATATAATCCGTTAAATTGTTTTTTTTTTTTTTTTTTTTCTCTTCAGCTTTATTATATGTGTAGATCATTATATGTATAGATTGCAAATCACATACATCCCTATAGCATTATTCATAAAAAATGAATATTACGGGACAATTTTTACCCAAATCGAACTAGTCCCATAGTAAGCTCAATAAAGCTTGTGTTATGAGTATTAGACGATGATAAATTTAATAGATATATTTTTATACACAGAAAAAATCAGACTCAGGAACAAATATTTATGCTCACCACACAAATATTTGCCCTTACCGGGATTAGAACCCAGGACCTTCAGCTTCGCAGACAAAATTAATACAACTAACGGGCCTGTCCGGTAGGTGCTCACCCGGCAAACCTCAGCGCATCTTGCTTCAAACGAAAGTGATCAAGCCAATAAGGAAGCAGGGAAACCCACTCATGAGTACTTTGCGTTATCTTACGAACGTCTTCCTTTACCTGTATGAATACCTTTGCTTTTACTTTCAGTTATGTAACCACGGATAATTATTTTGTGTTATTCTTAGTACAGTTAAGTAGTTCACTTGCGATACAATAGTACGTGTTCAACTTGTGATAAGAACCGAAAAAATGGGTCCGATGTTAAGAATGACGTCGAGCGCGGTGATCGTATATATATATATAGTTTAAAACTATTAATTATGAATAGCTTAAACTATTAATTATGAATAGCTTAAGGCTATTAATTATGAATACCTAAAGCTATTAATTATGAATTTTATTATTTAATTATGTAATTAAAATCCGCTGATTATATAGATGAACATTTTTCCTTCTGAGTTATTAAAAATCAGGGTTGATATGATTTAAAACAGTGACTTAAATCGCGATTTTAATGAAGTGAGTAAAAAAAATCTAAAATTTAAATCAATTAATTTTGACAGCACCTAAATCAGCCATAAAGTGTCTAGGGACTTCCCCAGACATTGACCATGGCGCGCATACACACGTGCAATGCATGCGAATAAAAAATCCTTTTTAAAGGAATTTAATTCTAAGAATTTTTTTTTTTTATTAGAAACATAAAGTTTATAACTTTTTCTTTTATTAATATTTTCTTCTGTTTCCGCGATTATTACTCATTGAAATAAACTATTTTTCTTTTATTACTGTTTTTCAAAACTTATGTTGAGTTTTGTTGTCTGTATTAATAATTTAATTAAACTAAATTCAGTCAGTTAATAATTAACTGACTGTTAAATTAATAAAAAAGACAAGTTAATAAGGAAAAAAACAAAAAAACTGATTTAAATCAAATTAATGTCCTTTTTTTATATTATTTTTATCATCCCTGTTAAAAATCTGATATTTTGAGTAGGTACTAAAGTATTCTTAGTTCTACTTGGTCCTAAAGTTTCAAAGTCTCAACGATCAGAGATACAGATCATGTAAATATACATCGACATAACTGTCATAGATATACAACAACAGAGAAATAAGTACTTATTTAAGCATTAAAACTAACCGATATTCTCACATTAGTTAGCTGTTAATTAAAATAGCCGTCCAGTTACATTACTAATGCCATAAAATATTTAAACTATTTCCGTCGCGAACGAACGCGAGCGGCCATATTTTTTTATTGGAAATCTCTTACATTTCCTCACATACTGTTACAAAGTTATCGTTTCGTTCGCTACCGGCGTGACTGTCTTACATTTAAGTGGATTTTGTATGAGGAAATTGTAGTCCTGCAAAATAGCCAACTGTTGAGATAAGTTGGTAGCTTAAGCTAATATGGTCGTACGGGATATTTCCACTTTCGCTGGAAACGCGTTTGGTACTCGCATGAGTTTTCAAAAGAAGTTTAATCGAAAGTATTGTTAGTGGTTTCACATTGGTATTATTAAATCTGGTGCATTTATTTGCAAAAACTTTGTAAGCATAGTCAATTTTATCCTAATAACTGGGAAAGGAAAAATACAATATTGATAGACTTTTTGTACAACACAATTTTCCTGACTGTTCAATACTCGTAATCAGCCATCCACCTGGGACCGTAATCTGTTATCAAGAATTATCAAATTTCACAAACCTCTACTTTCCAAGTCAGTAAGGTATAGGTCCCAGTGTTTGACACCGTAATTTAAAATGTATACCCTGCTTAACTTTATTGTAACATTTTTCCATACAAACACTCAGCAGTTTCCTCTCTGGTTTTAAAGCTACACAATAGTAGATTGTTTGACAAGGGGCTAAAATAAGCCATTATGACACGAAGTGATTATTTGCACGAGTTAACGAAGTGAACGAGGACAAATATGTCTGAGTGTCATAATGGCTTTTAGCCACGTGTTAAAACACTGCTTTTCACTTCGACTGCGAGAAAATAAAAAAAGATTTAGCATTAAAATTTTATATTTCATGAAACCTAAAGTACAGTTTGAGCAATTCTATCAGAAAGTCTGGTCAATCTGATCAGGTTGGTTGTTTGTTTTTAATTATTCGTCAGGAGTATGTAGCTGGCCGCAAGATTTTTTCTCTGTGTCATAGAAATTTGTATGGGATTATATGGCTTTCTTTTAAAGCCTGGGGGCTAAATGTACTGTTTTAGGCTCGCTTCGCGAAGCTAATATGACGTACTTTTTGAGCAATAGAAGTAAAAATGATTTTTTACATAGATATATCGGTATAAAAGATATCGTTACGTTTTCCTTTTTTGGATTAAGTAGTTATTTCTCTTTAAAATTAAAACCCGCAAAAAATACCTAATTTTAACATCCGCGAAAAACTGTCCAGTGTGGAAATAAAAAAAACAGAGATCTATGCCTAACGCATAACTGAGTCTTTTCTGAGGTATAGAAGCGGTAGATGAGTGGCGACAAGTGACGTATATTTGTATAGCGAGCCAGTGCGTCACTTGTGACCCCTCCCATACCGCGCCCATACCTCAGGAACAGACTCTTTAAGCGTTGGACCTGTAGTTCTACTCCCTCTTATTCTATGTTAGAAAATTATTTTACATGTAACAAATTTTATGGAGGAAGCAGTCAAGAGCTAGACCTAAGATTTTGTCTTTTTTATTAAGCGTTAGTGGAGGTGAAAACAATAATAAACCTAATTTAACTTCAGTGTAGTCGTAAAAAAGGAATCCTATAATGGTCTGTAGGCCGTGGACCCGTGTACAAGACATTTTGGCGTGATAAATCCATAACAAAAAAAAAACGATTCCGTGACTATCAAATAGTCACTTTTTTTTAAATTTCGTCAATGTGCAGATATTTAATTTTAAATTTATAGATATTCAGCCGGAGCTTCAGGTTGGAAGGTTAGATGTGCCATAGGGACAGTGACGAGTATTGGAACATTTGCCTGACTGTTATTTTATTGTTTCAGATGCCATTGAATTAATTGAAAGTTATTGAATAGTGCAATTATGTTTTTGTTTCTTTCATATAAAGATGCGATAATTGTTGGGAACCTGCATTGTCAACGCGAAGTATAAAATCCACTTAAAAAACTTAAGTAAGCTTCTTAATTCTCTAAGGTTTCCGCAATTATCACACATTTAAATAAAACAATTTGAAAGGATTATAACGCGTATTATTTCATTTGAAAATGATAAGGAAAAATCTTTATTTCTGTTATATATACAGCTTACAAGAAATACAAAGGTTGGGATCCCCTAGTAAGTCTAAATACCTGTGACAGGAGACCCCGCTCTTCCAAACAATGAAGCATTTGACTTCCCGACGTTTCGGAAGCTTTACATCTCCCGTGTTTACGGGGTAGACTGAGAAATATGTACTTTTCTTTGTTTTGTGTTAGTTTCAAATAAAAACTACCGCGTGACTTAGATATATTTAGATCACTAATGTCTGTCTGTCTGTGATCATTAGTGATTACTCGCGTCATAAAAGACGAGTACAGGTCGATATGTTTCTGTCCATTCCGAGGATTTTAGCCATAAGACTCGAGCAGACCCGGTCGCTGCCCTTCTCGCTCGCACTGTACGACGCATGAGTGTGGCTAACCGCTAATTTAATCTAAATATCCCGTGCTAGCTTTCTCTGCAGTAATATATCTATACTATTATACAGTTGTAAACATGAAATATCAGTTGGAACATTAAATTATTATTTTTTGATTTTCAATTTTTATTTGATAAAAAAATACAGACTATTTGAAATTTTGAAGGTCATCGATTGATATAGTTTTTGTATGTATGTATGTGTCGTTGTGGCTTCAGCACGCTAAAATGGCTAAACGGATTTCAATTATTTTTAGACACGGGTAGCTGGGCATCCATAGATGGTTATAAATAAGATACTTTTTACTAGAGCACACTGAAGAATAAAAATTGGATTATGTTTTTATCTTCTCCTCTGACGCAGGTGCAACCTTGTTAATGTCCAAAAATGATCAGGAGTGGCGGAATTAGTATTCAGGTTTGTTCTTTTGTATAAACAGCCGAAAAATATTTATTCGATTTAATCAATCGGTCAGAAAAGCTTGAAGCTAGTTATAATTAAATTATTAATTTGGTAATTAATTATCAATATCAACATAATCTTTAATTATTAAAACGCGAGTATTTTTGTATTTACATTATAAAGTTCACCTATTATCTTGTATAATAAATTGTTTATTACTTGTCTAAAGCGGAGTGATAATTTTACTAATTAGTTAAAATTTTATGCACAATTTGGTAGATCAAGTGTACATAATATAGTCTTGAAGGCAGATTCAAGGTTACACAGATAAGATTCGAAGGTAGCAACTCGCTGATAACAAAAGGTACATAAATAAAATAATGGCGGGAGATAAAAAACTTAGTAAAAGTACCAGTTATATTGATAACATTGAGCAAAATATATTTAGCATACGACATCTTTCTGCTATTGACATCATACTAAATGACGTGTTTGCAATATTTAATAATGAAGGATTACTGCCGGAATTTTGCTGAAGTAAGTAGAAATATTGATAACAGTGACCATTTACAGTTAGGTGATAATATTGCTAAAATAAAGAGATTATTGAGAATAATTAATAATGTCCATTATTTATACTTATGCAAGTGGTAGTTTTGAAATACCTGTATTATTAGCAAGAATTTATTGAATTATTAGATAGTAGAAGGTTTTTTGTAGGTTTTGATTTTTTGTATGTATGTATGTATGTGTTTGTGTGTCATCATCACGTCTAAACGGCGACAGATATCAATTATTTTTGGGAGACGGCTAGCTGGGCATCCACAGATGTTTAAAGGATACTTTTTACCTAGCTACCTACCCTGAAAAAGAAAATTATGACTTTTCTCTATTTTTGACGACTGGTTTAGCTCAGTGGGAGTAACGTTGCCTGCGAAGCTGAAGGTCCTAGGTTCAAATCCCGGTAAGGGCAAATATTCGTGTGACGAGCATAGATATTTGTTCCTGAGTCTTGGATGTTTTTTTTAATCTATATACGTAAATATATCAATAAAATATATCGTCGTCTAGTACTCGTACCAGAAGCTTTACTGAGCGTACCATGGGACTAGTTTATTTATTTATTTATCTCCTCCGCGAACGAAATTGCGGGCGCCTTTGGAATAAGATTGCATATTTTAAAAATACATAAAAAGATATTTTTTTAAAAGTCATCCACGTTACACCTGCACGTATTTATCAAAAAGTAAGCAAGCACCAAAGGCGCGCAACAACATAGTTAACTCCAGTAATCATGATGGGGCCCGCAATACATAATAATAATGATTTAAGCACGGTGCCAATCCACACTTGCGCAGCCGAGTTGCCAAACGGACGCATTATGTAGTAACACGTGTTGCTGTTTATTTATTTTACGTAATACGTCAAGCTGCAGTTTGCGTGGCCATGGGTCAAGGCACTTGATACATTGGCAATATTTCAATAATTGAGATGTTGGCTGTATTCAAAGAAAAATAAAATTTTGATGGGAAATGGCAGTTTCTATGATAGAAATCCTCTAAAAACATTGAGTTCGATCAATACCTTGCGTGTAGCTTGTTTTAAGAGCATTTCAAGTTGCGTAGGAAAGTCCATTTTTAAAGTATGATAATATAATAACTAGTAACACCATTGAGTAACCCATGAAATTTAGGGTAACTTATGTTATGATACCGTTTCGATAAACGTCAATTTTTATTATTAAAAAAAAAAATACGTGTCCATTATTTTTTTATTATCTAAGTAATTAGAACTTTGATTTTCGTGCCCCGTCAACATGCTTATATTAGTTTTTTTATGTAATGAGTGGCAAACGGACAGACGAGCCAGCTGATGGAAAGTAGTCATCTTCGCCATGGATATGTGCACCACCGTAGGAATGACCCATACATTGCCAACCTTTGATGAGTCTGCTCGCTTCTTGAAGAATCCCATGTTATAGCGCTCTGGAAACACCTCAGAGGGAAGGTCATTCCACAACTTGCAAGTACGTGGTAAAAATGAGCGTGATGCTCGTTTATTTCTAGCTATAGAAAGAGTTAGTGAGACATGAAACTCTACAATGTAACTCCCGCTAGTGAAGATGCTCAGTGGCTTCATAATTGAAATAGGCCCTGTATATTGATTTAATAGAGAAAATGATTGATTGCATCAACTTTAATCAAGAGTAAGTTACTCTCACGTTCAAAATGCGTTCATTAAAAGTTAGTGTAATATTTCATGCATGGCCCATAGTCTTGCTAAAAATGGCAATCTATAAACCAGATACTGATTACTTAATGAATTTAAAGTACTTTGAAAGTTTACTACTTCGGTGGATTATTAAAAAAAAACCTATAATTCTCTCAGCTTGTACGCCTATTTAAACTTATATCGGTCCTAGAAAGTGCTCGCAACTTCATTCGCGAAAGAGGAGAAAGTCATAATCCTCTTTTTTACTTCAGTGTAGTTGAGTAAAAAGCATCCTAAAACGATCTGTGGATACCTAGCTACACGTGTACCAAATATAATTCCAATCGTTTAGCCGTTTTGACGCGATAAAGCCACATAAAACCATGTAAAAATGAAATAAAAAGTCGATATGAAGACCGTCAAATAATCCGTATCACTTTTTTTTTAAATATCTTAAATTTACAGACATTACATTTTTACAAATTTATAACATTATAGATATGACGGGTCTAACTCGATATTTTACAAGCATTAATTTTTATTATATAATTATTAGCCGTAAAGCTTCTTCGTAGATTTATACATTTTTGCAAATAGCAACACTGAATTTTTCGGAAATGGTCAGAGTTAGTGGCGGGAAACTATAGGTCACTTCGTGCAATTTTATTTATAATGGAGCGTTTCACGGGAAAACAACGGGCTTTTTGTGTTAAACAGTTTTATAAAAAGATGATGAGATAGCCGCCATCCCTCGCTGCATGTATCAGCGAGTTTTTCAAGATTTGCGTAGTCGATTGCAGGAGTGCCAAAGACGAGACGGAGAACATCAGGACAATTTCAATTATCTGTTACTAGGTTAAATAAATAAAATATAGAAAAACATTAATAGTTTAATTTTTATCGATGTTTCAAAAGTGCAAAAGTTTTTGGCCCACCCTACATAGTAGCGACGAGTTCGTCAACGTTGCGTTCGACGCTGACGTATATTTTGTAAACGATATTTAAGGGCCTCTTTTAATTTGGTGGTTCTTCAAAACAACTGTCGCAAAAAAATGACGTTTTTGATAAGAATGATCTCATACGCGTCCGACAAGAACGTGCGACGGCGTAAGAAGTGATGTAACACAATTAAACCGTGCGAACGATTTTTACGGGTTACTGTCGACAACCAAAAACTAACGTGTGAAGATAATTGAGGAGAGAAACTTGTTAGACTGGGGAAAATTTTAATGGTTCCGTGTCATCGAGATTGTTGTGATTTTTATAACATCACCGATCTAATAGTCTGTCTCAGCGTGCGTTTATGAGGCGGAGCTATGCGTTTACCAATCCTACAATTATATTTGTTTAGACTTGAAATAACTTTTTCAGTATCTTATTTAACAATAAGGTTCCAGGTAACCTAAAATCAAATTAAATAAATAACATAAAGTATTTGACTTAACATCTAAATGCTGAAAAACGATATATATCTAAAAAAAGAAATCTGTAGGCAATTTATAGCTTTTCATTTAGTTTATAGTAATTCATTTAGTTTTAGATTTTTTTTTAAGGATTTAACTTTAATAATATCTTGTAGGGTAATATTTATCATTACGTAGTATTACGTATAATAAAATATTACAATTGTATGATATTAGTACATATAGACTTTTCGGCATTAAATTTTGTACCTTGTTTCTTTTTCGTGCAAGTCCTGAAATAAGGATGAAATAAATAAAATAAATGTTTGTTTTTAGACTTTTTGGCATTAAATTTTGTACCTTGTTTCTTTTTCGTGCAAGTCATGAAATAAATAAAATAAATGTTTGTTTTTGATACTTTTATAATATAAATTATTTTAGTAGAAATGAGGAGAAATGTCTAATAATTGATAGATAGAGGAGTTACTTTGCAGAATTCCATAAAATATTAGGTAATGGATAATAGTTCCTTTGATTTTCCGCGAAATTGTCGCTTGGTTAGATGTGACAATAAATTTTGCTCATATGCGCATGTTTTCATGCAGATTTCACAAAAAAATACGCATGCAAATACAATTAACTACCACTAGACAGTATAATCCTCGACACGTGTTCCGCCTCTCTACGAGGCATCATCAGGATATGCAGGAGATGTTGGCGTCTTCTCGGGAGGACGCCGGACCGTAAAGGATTTACAATAATCCATTAAGAAATTTCTAAGTTACGCTATTTTTCTATCGCTAACACTTCCAAGTAACGATATTCGATTGTTATCGCTTACCCTCGTAAAACTGTATCACTCGTAAAATATACACTTGTAAGCATTATGAATAATGTATAGTGTACGTAAGGTAAACCGAAACAAGTTTGACAGTCTGACCTGAGCAGAGGACGGCCGGTCGTTACGTCGGTTATTGAGAAGGCGGCGGTTTTTAATTAAAAATATAGTATCCGACTTCCTACAAGTGTGAATATTCATGGCGAAAATATGCACATGTATCTACAAAAAAAATCATCGCCTATGGTACAAGATATAAAGCTATTGTTCCTGATATTGTATTTTTTTTCGAGTGATGCTGATTACTCGCCATGTTCCGGTCCAGAGGACTGTAGTCAAGAGCGCATTCAAGTCTTTTTAGATCCTGTATTTATATGACCGTCGCTCACGGTACTTTTCTACTTAAAAATATTGATATATCTATATTATTATAAAGTTGGAAAACCTAAATAATGTCATTGAAGATATTTTTAAACCAATATTTGTAAGGGACTATTTGAAGGTCACTAAAATGAAAAATATGCTGTTTTTAGATTTTTTGTATGTTTGTATGAGTTGTTGTGGCTTCATCACACCAAATCGCCTACGCTGATTACAACTATTTTTGTTACACGGGTAGCTCGATATCCACAGATGGTTAAAGGACACTTTTTAACCCACTACGCTGTAGAAAAAAACCTATAATACTATACTGACATACACACAGATACACAGCCCCCTTTTTTTTTGTCAGGGATTAAAATTAAAGGATAACTAAAACAGTGAACCTTAAACTTCTCTATGGCAAAAATAGCATATTTGAACATACTTAAAAAAGACACTCCACGTATCTAAACTAGAATCTTTCTTAAAGAAATGTCTTAGAAATTACCGCCGAAGCTATTAAGACAACAATGAAGAATCGTGTGAACTCTGTCAAAAGAGCACTTATTAGCTGAACTGAGTATAATTCTGTCTGTTTATCCATATGGAGAAAGGAGTGTTGTAACTACTATGGCTAAACTACAGGTGTCCATAACGTCGTCAGCGGAGGAGTAAAAAGTCATAACCCGCTTTTTTCTTCAGCGTAGTCGAGTAACAAGTATCCTATAACCATCTGTGGATACCCAGCTGCCCGTGTACTAAAAATAGTTTTAAGGGCCTACTTCGTCATTTGTAAATCGCGCCCCAAACGCGGAGCCAGTCAATAAGCGTGATTTGTAATAAGGGACGCATTTATTGCTCGCGCGCATCAAAGAAAGAGAAAGGTAATACACTACATGCTTGGGGTTTTTTGGCGTAAGCGCCAGATGAAAAGTACCATGAAAGCGAAGATATTATTATGTTTTGTTAACTTTTAAGTTAATCACTTAAAAGATAAAGGGAAGAATGACATTTTAACATCATTTAGCCGTTTATTAATCTGTCGTTTGTACAAACTAGACAAAAAACGGGAAATGAAGACGCGTTTTCGGATAACTTTTCTATCGAGGAAATTTTCATTAAACATGTTTCCGCGTTAATCACTGTATAGGTTATATAGTCAAGAAACACATATCTGAAAACCAGCCTGTTTTATATACCAGATTTGACAAAAAATGCGCTACAAAATAGCTAAAACTTTCGACGCATCCCCTTAATACGTACCGCTATTTTGGCGTGATGAAGCCACAACGACAGATATAATCATACAAAAAAAAAAATAAAAAAAAAATCGATTCAGTGACATTCAAATAGTCCGTGTAACATTTTTTTTTTATATCTACAATTTTATAATAGTAATACGATGCCCCCGAGCAAAACGCAATTCTGAGGCCATTAGGAGTAAAAGTAAAATGTTATATGATACACGTCACATTTAGCAAAAAAAAAATCTAGTTAAGTCGACTGTTGTCCTTAAAAATTGAATAAATTTCGCTTCTCTATGAAAATTATCCCAGTTAGTAAAATGGTAACGATTATTATTCCAAAAAAAAGGATAGTTTTAGTGAGTAGTAGCTGTCAGTTTGATTTCTGTCAATAGTGACGCGAAACTTGGCAACATTCCTATCTGGCAATGCGCGATCAAAAGAGCTTAATGTACTTTAGTAACACAATAAATTCTTTAGATGTAAATTGATAACCTCTTCAAAACTAAGCCGGATTTGCCTGGGGTTCATGTGACATTTTTTGTTCCTAATGCGTTAAGGAATGCGTTGTTAAAATGTAAACGTCCGCGTTAAATTATAAGTAAATCTAAATAAATTAAAATGAAACCACATATTGTACCTATAAGTAACATCAGTAAACATCTTGATGTACATACCATCCGCTTTTTTCATTTATACCTACCTTTTTCTATACGTGTTAAAAAACTATGACGTCAAAAGCAACAAACCAGTCTTATGACTGAAAACTTTTCTGTATGCATCTTATTTAAATGAGATAAGAGTTATTCTGCAAGAGGTATATTCATTTATATGAGCAGGTAGATATATGCTGTCCGTCTGTACAAAGTGCAAGGCAAACGTTTTACCTTAAATGGGACCTGTATTTTGTTGCCTTACCAGTTTTCTTTAAAGTACTTAAATTGAGGAAAAACGATGTTGTTTTAATGCCATTTAAAAGCCTCAAACGAAATCTTCATGCTGACCGACTGGAGTAACTCTTTATATTCAATCATTAATAATTTAACTAGATCATTTAATTGCGATATAGATACAAATCAAAGCGCAAAGAAAAATACGATTGCTCTCGCACGTGGTCACACCAGGACTCGAACCCGGTACTTCCTGATTACGCGTCAGGTGTGCTTCCCTTTCACTAGCGAGCACTGTGACGTACGCATCGAATTTATCCATCCGCCTCGACCCCTGTACCTATTTGTATTGAAAGGTATATAGATCATTTAATTATTATTGTTTACCGATTTTATGAGACCATTTGATGAAAAATTCAAAGTATGTTTTGGATTGGCCCGAAATGAATGTACAGTAATGAAGATCCTCAAATATTACACGCGCAAATTTTCAACAATTTTGTTTTGTAAGTTTCGTATGCATTTGCTCTCTAAAAGTAACATTTAATGAAGTAAAATAATATTGGCGATTAAGTTTGAAGGCCACTTAATTGCCCCAAGCTCCCCAAAGATATCCATACTAATATTATAAATGCGAGTGTGTCTGTCTGTCTGTCTGTCTGTCTGTCTGTCTGTTACCTCTTGACGCTTAAACCGCTGAACCGATTTGGATGAAATTTGGTATGGAGATAGTTTGAATCCCGGGGAAGGACATAGGCTACTTTTTATCCCGGAAAAATACCCTTATCCGCGATAAACGAATTTAAGGCGGACGAAGTCGCGGGCAGAAGCTAGTGTAAAATAAATTGTATATATTGTTCGAATACGGATGATAACTAAATGTAAATAATAAGTCCGTTCATGTAGAAAAATCCATATCCATACTAATATCATAAATGCGAAAGTGTGTCTGTCTGTCTGTCTGTCTGTATGTCTGTCTGTCTATTACCTCTTCACGCGTAAACCGCTGAACCGATTTGGATGAAATTTGGTTTGGAGATATTTTGAGTCCCGGGGAAGGACATAGGCTACTTTTTATCCCGAAAAAATACCGTTATCCGCGATAAACGAATTTAAGGCGGACGAAGTCGTGGGGCAGAAGCTAGTAAAAAATATTGGACAGGAATTTTGTGTGACGTCACGAGCCCATACTCCTAAACTTTAATGCAATTTATCTTAGTATTTTTTGTTAATTTGAGAAATCAAAAAATACGTGTCCCATATTTTTTTATTATCTGACGGACTAATTACAATTTTGATTTTCGTACCCCGCCATCATGCTTATTTAGCAATCTGTCACAAATGAGTGGTTTATATCGATCCAAATCGAATTACTAACTGATGCACAATGTTCTAAGTAGATAAATAAATAAATAAACAATAAATAAAATAATTAGTTCTCGTCAATCTCCAATTGTACTTGTCTCATGATACGGGCAGGAACAGCACCCGTGCGATGTACCCCTTACATTACATTAAATTGGCGAAAGAGTCTCTATGCGTTGGCTTCGGCTGCGCACACGCCTCCCAAAGGTCCAGAACACCACTGTCCCGTGAGCGGGAGCGCAATACAAAACTAAATAAATCGAAATAGTCCCATGTTTTCAGCTTAATAAGGTGTTATGGGTTCTAGGCGAGTAGAGTTCTGTAACTTCCCATAGTACAGTAAAATAACGATGAATTAACTAACGACTTATCGATGTTTTCCTCAATTTAAATTGTATCCTTCAATAAATCACGAAGATCTCGATGAGTAATAAGCTACTAAGTATTGCTCATCAATGCCTGAGCATCGATCATTATAATCAACTATTAATAATTGAATCCAAAAACAGCAGCGGCCTGCATATCGTAGACCTAACATTATGTAGAACTAAATGTACATGCTATTTGAAATCGTAAAAAAATGGAGATCGTTTTTTTTATTCCAAACAAGAGGGCACCTTCGTTTGCGGAGGAGAAAAAGTCATAACCCCTCTGTTTTCCTCGAGTGTAGTTGGGTAAAGAGTAGGTATCGTATAACCATCTGTGGATACCTAGCTATCCGTGTACCACAAATCCCGTTTAGCCCATTTGGCGAGACGAAGCGATTACGACACATACAAACATACAAAAAAGTGGCCTCCAAATAGTCCGTTACAATCTTTTTTTTATAATTTATTTCAATGAGTTCAATGTACAGATATTCCATTTTACAACTTTATAAATAGTACAGTTAAAGGCACTTTTATAACTTTTTTCCTCGCGTAGTTAACTATACTACTTTCAACCATGAGTCGCTACGTTACTATTACTAGATAAGATGACACAAATTAAAAGTCGTTTCCAGTAATGAACGGTGTTGAACCGCGAGGCAAGGCCGGCGGGTGATGACGTCACAACTGCGTGCTTCGGAAAGGTGTAGCCGTCACTCACTTCCCTTGTAATTAGTACAAAGTCAACATTGATATATTCCTTAAAAAATAATGATAATATTATTACAGGGACAATCTTACAGAAATTGACCTAATCCCAAACTAAGCAAAGCTTAATATTTTCTTCTGTTTCCGCGATTATTACTCATTGAAATAAAACAATTTAATTATATCGCGTATATTATCTCATTTTAGTTCCCGACGTTTCGGAAGCTTTCCAGCTTTCCATGGTCACGGGAGGACTGAGAAAAGATATATTTTCCTCTATCAAAGTTACAATTTGTGCAAACTACCCATTTTTTGAAAAAACACAAATAAAGGTGAACATACATGCCAGATGGGCCTAAGCTGTAAAGACAGTTACACATGTGCCAGAAGGGCTTAATTATTTTTTTCTAATAATTTACCAAGCAGCATTTCACAAATGAGGCGTACTGAGGAGAAAAGAAACGCTGCAAAGAAAAACTCCCAGGCTACCTCATTACTAATTATAATATTTAAAAAACAGAGACTATTAAACTACTTTTAAACAGATAACATATTTTACACCGTTCGGAAATTAAGGTTTTGCAGTCCTGTGTCTCACTTGTTCCTTGATGAGATGTATTACAGGATTCCAAGCTGGTGGTAGTGACAATCCATCTTCTCTATTGAAATTAGGATGCTTTTTAATCTCAATAACCTCGCGTAGCATCCTGGGAAAATATATTTTTTCTTTGGCAAGGATAGAAGGTTTATCAAACTTAATTGAGTGGTTTGGTTTGTCAATGACATGTTTACAGACTGCAGACCTATTACACCGACGGTGCTTGACATCTGCTATGTGCTCCTTCACCCGGGTTGATACACTGCGTTTCGTTTGACTTAGGCCCATCTGGCATGTATGTACACCTTTATTTGTGTTTTTTTTTCAAAAAATGGGTAGTTTGCACAAATTGTAACTTTGACAGAGGAAAATACATCTTTTCTCAGTCCTCCCGTGACCATGGAAAGCTGGAAAGCTTCCGAAACGTCGGGAACTAAAATGAGATAATATACGCGATATAATCCGTTAAATTGTTTTATTTCAATAAGCAAAGCTTGTACTATGGGTGCTATGCGACGATAATATATTGATAAATTATAATACTTAAATACATAGAAAGCATCCAACACCCAGGAACAAACCATTCGTGCTCATCGCACAAACACTTGCCCTGGCTGGGTTTCGAACCCGGGACCCGGGACACTGAGCTAAAGTGATAATCGCGGAAACAGTAGAAAATATTAAGTCAACATTGAGTTTAAAAAATAGTTCAGAGCTCGAGTTATCATTTTATCTTGTATCACACATTTCCGTAAAGTGCACTTCCCGAAAAGCACAATCTATTCCTTAAACATGTTGTTAAGGAACAGAGTAACAATAAAAAAAGTTCATTCACTCACTTAAAAGATAGCAAAATTATATATAAGGCAAGAAGTGACGTCAGTCGGGGTAAGAGAAACGTGGTTAATGTGATACTGAAATGACATTATGTGTCAATGGAAATTGAGTTGAGCCAATTGAATTGATTCTCTTTCCCACGAAATAAAATATGTTTCCCTTACCCCTGACTTTACTATAGGATAGGTACTATTTATATAGAGGGAGGTGAATAAATTTTCAGGCAGACTGCTTGATTGCCGCGTTAGTGGAATATAAAAAAATACAGCTTTAATTTTTTTTGTGTAACTATAGTGACGTAAGCTGGCTAAATGGTGTTCAAGAGAAGGTGAATGCGTTGTTACAGTGACTTACAAGTACTTATAAGTTTTTGCACAAGCATGAGTACACAAGTCTGATAAGGTTAGCAAACGAACCTACTTAAACCGGGTATATTCGTTTTGCAACGTCCTTGTAGCCTAATAGGGAATCCACTGTTACCGTACAGTCTGGCCAAGGAAAGTAAAATGCATAATAATATGAATATTATAGGTGTGTTAAAATAGTGACTTCATAAAATGCTCCATGAGCAATTTATAGTGCTGCACCGTAGTGAGAAGCATCCGCGGAGAGTGGGAACGAGCCGGAGCCTGCATCACGACTTCCTCGCGTTGGAGTCAAAGTAGACACCGCATTGCGCCGAGCAGTCTTGCCAACCCGAGGGGGACCAGCTGCGCGCTCCGGTGAGGACCTATCCGCCGTCCGTGCTCCTCGCGCCGGACACATCACGAACTCTCTGACAAGACGACGCTGAACACCGAGCGAAGAAAAACATCACTACATGGCAGCGAGAAAAGGAGCGACCTGCGCCTCTTCCGACCCCCGTCGTCCAGCGGCCTATAGGGTCGTCAACGTAGGGTGCGGTGGCGCATGGCTCCTTAGGGGAGTCAGCCCCCCCTTTGAGACTCGTCTCATTTCTTACTCAAGCCCAGTACCGGAACTTCAAAATACATAAATATGGAATATGAAAACTGGAGACTACAATAGGATTTATTACTAAAGAAAAAAAAGATCGGAAGAAAAGACCCAGAAGGGGTCATTTTTGAAGACCTTCGTACATCACAACAGCTGGCCCTTAGCCAGCATCTCATCGGCTTGACAAAAAGTCCTGGCTTCCACCCGGTCGCCAGGCGAAGCCTTAAGGTTCAGCAGGCGCCCACTTCACAACTCTAAAGCGGTCAGAATTGACCGGAAGAGACTAAAGAATCAACAAAAAAAAAATGAATATTATACATAGTCTGATCACTAAGTTTTCGAATTCGCAACCCTTCTTTATACTAGAGTTGAGGCGAAGGCTGGACGTACAGTAAATTAAATACCTTATTAATATAAATAACCTAATTTTCTTTTTTATGTCTACTTGGTAATTATAAAATAATAATAATCACCCTATCTTGAGCAAATAAATAACTTACTTAGTTACTTGTTGGGATATCTCGGCTAAGTAAAGTAAGGGTCGGTGTATTTTGATGGATTCTGAGAGTCTAGTGTAAGTTTACTTTCAACGCAAATTTGTTTTGTTGCCTTTGGCGACGTTACACCTGAAGCTCTGTAACAATGTTAGGTGTTGTGAATATGAAAAAGTGTTTTTCTACTCATGAACTATAATTTTTGAATAAGAAGGCCGCAAATCATACTAAAAAGGCATACTTTTTAGATTAGACCATCACTCTATACTCCATGGCTTATATTATAATATATCACTGAACTATAATAAGTATATTATACAACTCCGCACAGAACTATAATGAACTTCAAAAAAAGAACGCGTGTGTCTGCAATTATTTTTTTCGCCATGTTTCATTTACATTTATGACTTTAGCTATGTTTTATTTATTTTTTATTTATGTTTATGGGTTACTCTTAGAAAAAGTATTGTATGCAATAGTTTTTAAGTCTCGTACCTTAATTAGGCCACTCAGCAAGCTTCGTGGTCTAAACGCGGTACTCGAAAAAGCATACATTATATAATGATTGCATAAAATACTATTATTTATCTCAATCAATAAACTATCCTATCATCATCGTAGCGTTTTTCCGGTTGCCTCTTCAGCTGCTGCTTCGGAGCCCGGGGTCCAGTTCCAGCATTTTCTTCTCCACTTCGCGCGATCTTCTGCATTCTTAGCTGTAAGGCCCTTGGCATGTCATCCCTGGCGACGTCAAGCCAGCATTTCTTGGGTCTTCGCCAATTTGTTTCCGATGCTAATGCATGTAACTTAAATTGCTGGTTTCCGTAAAACGTGATCGTACCAACGTAAGCGACTCTCTTGCAGTCTTAGGTAGACTGACATGTCACAAACGTGGAATGTACAAAAAAAATAAATAAATCTATCTATCTAACGAAAGACCAAACCATTAAACCCAGTTTCAATCAGATATTCTAATAGTGTATCTGGTGGTATCGTAGATTTACGAGATAGAAACAAATGAAACGATTACATAGACTAGAATAATAAACAAAGACTAAACTAAAATTTATTCGGGTTTTGGTGGTATTTTGCCTTTTAAGTTGGGCCGGAAAGTCCATTGTACAGTATTAAAATATTAATAACTAATAATATCAATGAAGAACCCATGAAATGTATGGTAACTTTTGTTATGAAACCGTTACGATAAACGACAAGGTAGGAACGTGTGACGTCACACGTTCCTAGGCTTTAGTGTGAAACGTTTTTTGGAAAGTCCAAAAATTTTACTTTAACATTTTTGTATCTCGGGGAGTGTTTATGAGATAGAAGTCGTTTTTTCACCAAATGTTTCTATTATTGAAAGGCCGTTCTATAACATACCACACAAAAAAGTTGTCACAATTCCATTATTATGTATGTAATGTAATATATAAAACACGTATTTGAAGTAAAGGATTTAGCAACACAAGGTTTATACGTCACACTATGCGGTCACATTTCGCTTCCGCATGCATTTAACCTGAAAACTTAAGACAGCTTCCTGATGCTTAAGTGGTCTTAAAACAATTTGAAGTATTTTACCATTTTATTACAGACGCTTATCCATACTAATATTATAAATGCGAAAGTGTGTTTGTCTGTCTGTGACCTCTTCACGCTTAAACCGCTGAACCGGTTTGGATGAAATTTGGTATGGAGATAGTTTGAGTCCCGGGGAAGGACAGAGGCTACTTTTTATTCCGGAAAAGTACCATCATTCGCGATAACCGAATTTAAGGCGGACGAAGTCGCAGGCAGAAGCTAGTCTTTTATAAGTCATTAAGTACCTTATTTCAATGTGGGTAGATCGTTTGTCTATATTATTATAAAGTTGTCAAAATGAAATGTCTGTACAATTGTACAATGAAGTTATTTAAAAAAAAGGGATACTATTTGATGATCGCTGAATCGAAAAATATTTTTCTTGGATGTTTGTGTGTGTCGTTCTGGCTTTGTCACGCCAAAGTGGCTAAACGGATTTCAACTATTTAAGGTAAACGGATAGCTGGTCATCCCCAGATGGTTACAGGATACTTTTTATTCGACTGCGCTCAAGTAAAAAAAAAGGTTATGACTTTTTCCTCTTCTGCAAACGGATTAGGAAAGGTGCCTTTTCTAGTATGGCTATAAGTAGAAATTTCTCTTCTTTTTATGCGTATGCTCTCAAGAGCAGTCGTGGTCACTCGTGTGGTTTGGCGGTAGCGCGTTGCACAATCTTCCTCCAATTCCCTCTGGCCTGAGCTCTATGAGCACATTCGTTAAGGGAAGCACTCGTCAGCGTCTTTATCTGGCCAGTCCATCGCATAGGTGAACGGCCTCGAGATCTAGAGCCGTTGACTTTGCCCTGCACAACCACTCTCTCCACAGATTCTGGTCTCTGCGTGCCACATGTCCGAGAAGGTGAGGATTTTTCTTTGTACGACAGCAGATCGTCTTTCTTTAATCTGGAGTTCTTCAAGGATAGAGACATTGGTGCGGTGTTGGGTTCAGGATATTCGGAGCATTCTCCTCCAACACCACATTTCCAAAGCATCTATCCGCTGTCAAGTAGACATTTAGAACAGGGCAAAACATAGGGTACAATGTCCCAGTTCTCGACACTGCCCTAAAGTTGGCACCTTCAGTAATAACTAATTTTAATAAAGCTGGGAAACGTTTAGAGATTTATTTTATATTGTCGGTAAGTTTTTACCGGATTATTATAAAATCTGGCGATGGAAACATTAATTTTCTCAGAGGCGTGAATTTTATATTTTTTCATGATGCGTTATGTGAAGTCATAAACTACATATAATTCACTTTTACATCAAATTGTTTTTTAGATATATTTTTTAACACACATGTCCTTACCCCGGTGAATGGTACTGTTCCTGGGAATTTTAGGAATTAATTTGATATAATCTGAAATATGACAACGCCTAAGCCAAGGTCTAGAACTAGAGTCATAAATCTAGGAACTAACTATTTAGTAAAATAATTACCTAATAAGACCTCTTACCTTTTAACTTAGATATGTTCCACAAAATCGAATGTTATGAAAAGTAGTGTTTTTGAGTTATTCTACAAGCTTTTATTTCATTTGCCGTGAGAATGTAATATGTATGCAGATACTAGATGCGCTATGGCGCACATTAGGGGAGGCCTATGTCCAGCAGTGGACTAATATAGACTGATCATGATGATGATGATGTAATATGTGTATGGGTCAAATTTGACCTTTTTTCTTGTGTCTAATTGAGCTAAAATTTGGCATGCTTATGTATGTTTGCTGTCAATGCAATATTATGATATTATCGAGCTGATCTCAAGATCTAACCGGAAAGTAGTCATAGTCATAGGAACAGTAATAAAAAACGCAATCCTACGGAGTTGGGCTCTTTAGAATTGTCTTGATGAATAGTAGTTGACGGATATTTAAAGAAAAATACAGTCGGCAATAAAATCTTGTCACAAAAACGAAATTTTTGACAGTAACTTCTCGTCAGACAAAAAAAGAAAATCATCAAACAGCAATGCCTATAGTTAGTTGGATAAATTTAACAAGGGTATCCAAAAACGAACGAAACGATGAAAGGTAGGTACTATCTTGCACAAGTAAGTCATTGAGATTTCGAATCGCCGATCGAGTTTAAACTGGTTAAGGGTTAGTAAATACAAAGAATATCGGTTACTGTTGCTGTTAATTAGTGGCAAGTATTTTTATTTCATTATAATCATCCTCATAATACCGTTTCTGCCATTTACGTCGGTATCGTCTGGTTTTCAACTTGGTTTTACCGTATTTGGATTGCAGTATTGTAATAATTAGGTTTTTCTGATAAGTGTAGCAAGTTTTAGCTTCAAATTCATTGTTTAAAATGTTGCACAACAATCATTAACGCGGTAGGACCAAGTTCAAACAAACATATCTTTAAGTATATATTTTTTTGAACGGCTGAACCGATCTCTTTAAAGTATAAGCTCAACTGGGACAATTGCGTCTTGATGGTATCCGAACATTTTACAACTACCCTCCACTTGCCCGCTTAATGTCTGGCACTGTTACGAATGCAAAGAGAACGTAGGTCGATGTAAAGTAATCGGTTTCTAAGACGTCATCAAAAGACGGATTTTCCCATAGACGCTATTGTCTCAGTTGACCTTAGCTAAGAACGCTAACGATAAAATCACCTTTCATACACAAAAATCTAAATCTAAACCGGTTCATCTGATTTAGAGCTGCGGTGTCACAGACAGGCACACATTTATTTATTATTCATGTTTTGATATACAAACATACACATACGCAGATATATAGACACACAGATACATATATCATTTTTATAACACCCCTGTTTTTGATGGGTGTTATAAACAAAAGCAGTCGGCATCAGTGGACTAGGTCACTCGAAACAATAATCGCCTTAAATCACATTACATAACCGCGTTGTGTTTGGAGTCATCGTATTTATACATAAGTATTGGAATGAGTACATACATAAGGTAAACGCCGCAATGTTTGACCTAATTCCAATAATTGACACCCAGTTTTTCACCTCTACGTATTACAATAAATTTACTGTTGATGGTGCCAACCATCCGAACTATCAGCACTAGGACATTTACCTTAAGAGTCCCCGGCAAGCTCGGTTCTCCATACAAACGTAGTTACGCTCTCATTTTAAAATGACTAGCTAGTTTGCTTTGAAGCTATGTACTTACAATAAGTTAAGGTATATCCAGGTCTGTAATTACTTTATGCTTCAGATAACAAAGTAAAAATTATACAGCGTTACAAGTTTTTCATACGAAACTTGTTTTTGCTGTATTTCGTTTGGTTTATAAACTGGAGCCACTTTTTTTCTCCGTTTGTATGGGAAGGTGAAATTCAGCCGAACTTGCCGGAGACTCTTAATGATTTTTACGCACACGCACTTAAATAAATATTCAGTAAACTGCATGTTTTGTTGCAATATTTTATAAATTTCGTATTTCCATATATGTTGTATCCTAAAATTATCGTAATGTATCGAACTGTTTGTTTACTATTTTGAGTGCATTCCGCTGCTCTGCGCAATCTCTCACGCGTCAAAACGTGACTTCTCACGCACTACCGCTTCAGTATAAAACGTCGTAAGTATCTTCGAACTTCATACAGTTATGATGTTGCTTTTGCACGACAGCATCTATTTCCGTCTTATCAATTGTGCCCCTGTACCCTCATCACGGTTAAGATATTTATTATCAGTATTTTAAGTTCATACGCGAGTGCAGGTGAAGTCATTCCAAGACGACATTACAAAGAACGCAGTAAACGTAGAGTCGAGTCATAATGTTCTTTTCTTTTTACCTATTTGTAATTTTTCGAGTTCTAGAACCGTAATTTTTCCGGTGCACCTAATTCAGTAACTCTAAAATGGCCTTACAGGCAAAAGAGATAAACAACAAGAGACACACAAGGTAAACAAACAAAAAAAAACACGTAATTTTATTGTAGCGAAGTACTGTAGTGTTGTTTTGAATTTCTAGGATAATGTAAAGTTTGTTCCTTCCAAGCTTTAATTTGAATATTTTAGTTCTTGATTACAAATACCGCCTCAACGTCTCTGTCAAGAATAAGCTCAAAATAGACAAGGTACATGTTTGTCGTATATCTGCTTAATACGCATAGTAAGTACTTCGAGCATGTAGAGCGTAGAGGTGTGGAGAATCAGGAGAGGCTAATGGTGACAGAGAAGATGGAGGGTACAAGACCTCAAGGGCGAAGCCCCAAACGATGGTCTGACTAGATATCCGCAGAATTGGAGTTAACTCAGCGCTTCATCAACCAAATGAGCTCAACCAATGGCGACAGCTAGTTGACAATATTAAGACTCACGATCATTACGGCCTGGCCAGGTGGCCAGATCACGACGGCGTTGTGATCTACGGGGCCCTGCCGTATTGAGCAGACGCATGATACGGCTCAACGTTGCGTTAATTCACGGCAAAGAAATGTCGCACAACATTTTGCTTTAACACGAAACGACGGCGGGCCTAGAAAGGCACGGTGCCTTATCCTTAGTAATAAACACAAATCAGTTGCTATTATATTTTAGTTCAATAAATACACTTTTACAATTAATAACATTCTCTCTTTTAAGCCACGCGCGGGGAATCCTTCAAATGTCAAACCCACGTCTAGTGCGGGGACACATCAAAATATTGTATATGAAAGTAGTGTTATTCTGTATTTCTTATGTAGCGATTTTCTTCGTCTAACAGTAGTAACGAGCGAGAGATCAAGAATTTCTCAAGTAATTCTTCATTAATACTCCTGTGAACTTAAGACACTGGTATCGATATATTTATTCTGTTATAACGCCAAGAACTTTCCAAATTAATTTTGTCATTTTTATTTATAAATTCATTTTAATTATTTAAATAATTAAATGGATTCGCTAGATATTAGGATAATTATAGTCTTACTAAAATATTTAAAGCGTCCATATTTTTCTTATATAAGATCTAAACGTTTGTATAAGTAGATTCATTCAAAATAATCGATCAATTACGGTAAAGGCTTCTAAAGTAAATGTAATCAGATTTTATGATAGTAATAAACAGAGAGAGGTCAGAATAGGTAGAGTCTGTTTACCTAAACTTCGCGGGAAGACATGATTAAGAGTCGATATAACCATCCAAAATAATGATTGATTTTTATCGAATACGGGATTTCCCGGCTTAGTTAATTATAAATAAGAAATCTCTGGTGCTCGGTGCGCACAGTAAAGCTCCTCACAGTAAACATGGCCGTTGTAGATGTTGTAGTGATACTGCCAGAGATACCTATAACCGGCCAATTTCGAAAAAAAAAACACTATGGCCCTTCCATTGTAGATATGCCATTTTGTACGCATTTCCCTACAAAAACATCTTATTCATCTGACTAGCTCGAAAAAGTTCCGATTATAGCGCCAAATCTGCGTGTTAAGTTATTTTTTCCCCACCAGTGTGGAAGTAATTTGAGTTTTATAGGTTCATTTTCACTAGTTTCAAATGAAAAAAATAATCTGGTGTTAGATCATTTGTTGCGTCTCACATTTTCCTCGCTCTAGTGTGGTAAAAACGTGTGTTGACAGCCTCGCTACGCTTAGGAATCTGAACTCAATTTAAGATCCCTTCGCTTACTCGGCTCTCAATTCAAGCACTCGCGCCAAGTAACAACTTTGCAGCTGCATAACAAATGAATGTTATCAATTTCAATATCCCAACAATTAAAATTTTAAACGATTGATTCGTTACAACTGTTTGTCTCAATCTTTTTCTTACCTATTTGCGTACTTAAATGAAGACAATTGGTGTTATTACTAATAAATCATAAGTAGTAACTATGTAATACAGTTTAATTACTTGTTTTGCCATATGGCGTGCAAATATTTCATAATTCAGTTTGTCTAATTATATAATAAACATACTTTGACCTCTTATTTCGCATACTTGTTACGCATGTAGTATTAAATCAAATTATTAAAGTGCTTTTCTAGTGCAGTGACGAAAATATCTATCAGAATAAACTTGCATTGCAGAAGGTTAATATTCAATATCACAAGTGTTTATTGGCAATGAAATACTTTGAGGGCAACATATATGAAAAAAAAAATTGTATACAGTTACCAATGTTTACGTATACAAATGCAATCAATATTGAATTGCCTGCTCATAATACCTACTTAAGGTCTAAATTTATTACTAGAGCTCGGAATAGGTATAATTAAGAGTGGTTACCACCAAAAATACTTATTATTGGAAAGGCTCCGAAACGTCAGGAACTCAAATGAGATAATATACGCGATATAATCCGTCTAAACTGTTTTATTTCAATGAGCGATAATCGCGGAAACAGAAGAAAATATTATAATCAAGGGGAGCTATTGCTTTGTCTCTGTAATAATGGTGTCCGCAACTTCGTTCGCGGAGGAGAAAAAGTCATAACGTCTTTTTTTCTTCAGCTTAGTTAGTTGCAAAGTATCCAATAACCATCTCTGGATACCCAGCTACCTGTGTAGGAAAAAAAAGTTGAAATCTGTTTAGCCGATTTAGCGTGATGAAGCCACAACGACACATACGAACATACAAAAAAAGTGACCTAGAAATAGTTCGTTTCAATAGTTTTTTTTGAAAATATATTCGATATACAGACATTTCATTTTTACAACGTATTATTGTATAGATATATACCTATATTACGTTAAAACAATCAAATTAATAAATCAATCATTATAATAAGAAGTCAACAATTGTATAAGCAGTAAATAATGTCTAAGTAAGTATAACAAGACATTGAAATTAGCATAGACATTGGTCACTAAGCATTGCATTCAGCTAAGAGATGACATTAATCTGAATGTCACCTGTTCAAGGTCGAATAATAAAGAATAACTCAATTTAACTAACAAAAAAATAGACAATACTATAAGTACAGAAGTCCCACTCTTTTGATTTTTGGAAAGCCGTGCGAGCGAGAGAGCGAATGCTCGCGTGCGAGACAACGAGCTAATTAGGGCAATGAGAAAAAATATATAATGTAAAAAACGACTATATTTTTTTAATTATTAAGATTTTACATTTTATATCAAGAAAATACCTACAATAGACAAATTACCTACATTTTTAAGAATCTGTTCGTCATATCAAATGAAACACCAATCACAGTGCGTGACAATCTGTGCAACCATAAGGTGCGTCCACATTTGTATCATTTGCCCGTATCGTGTCACGATCACGCGTTTGGACGTTGCGCCGATCCGATCACTCGAAATCCATTTGATACGCGTATCACACACTTGTATCGGAAGAGTACGGCATTATAGGCGCGCCGACAGTAAGCGTCCAAGCAGCACGATACGCCGTCATGCTACGGCACGGTGATCGGATACGAGCAAATGATACAAGCGCGGACGCACCTTTAGGGATGCTCGACTTGCACAGATGGGATGAGCCAAAAATAATGTCCATGTTTTTTTTCCGTTGTAATAGGCTAATCTAAGATACAAATTTCATGCGTTTTATATTATCATTTGCATAGAATAAAAACAATATAATTATAGTATATGTTAACACCGTTCATGCTGCTACATTTCTAATTAATAAGGATGGGGCAAAAAAAATCCTAGCTTTTTTTGCGTTATTTACGCTATTCTATGATATACTAATTTAATGCATGCCATTTGTATTTGGATGCGTCTATTTTGTTTATTGCCTAGGAGATATGTTGAGTGACGTCACTATCACTACTGACTAACGTCTATAGGAGGGTTTGCAAGGACAAATAAAAATCAGAATTAAAAACACGAATAACTTATCCCTGAAATTATATTTTTGAAATCTGGTAATTGCTAGCGGTTTATTAAACCTATTCCTCGCAATGGTTTTTGAAATACCATACCTTGTAAAAAATGGCACAACTCAATTTGATTCCAATAGTTAACAAATACTAATATGTTATAATATTTTCTTCTGTTTCCGCGATTATTACTCATTGAAATAAAACAATTTAACGGATTATATCGCGTATATTATCTCATTTTAGTTCCCGACGTTTCGGAAGCTTTCCAGCTTTCCATGGTCACGGGAGGACCGGACGGAGGACGGGAGTCTTAAAAGGCAGCCGCGCTGACCCTGTCAATTACCGTCCCATCTCTGTCACCTCCATACTCTGCAAGACTATGGAACGTGCACTGAACAACAAACTCCTGGCTTACCTAGAAGGTAACGATCTCCTCAGTGACCGTTAGTACGGATTTCGCCGAGGCCGGTCAACTGGGGACCTTCTAGTGTATGCCACCCACTTATGGAGTGAGGCCATTGAGAAACACGGCGAAGCTCTTGCCGTGTCTCTGGATATCTCTAAGGCCTTCGACAGGGTCTGGCATGCTGGCCTTATATCCAAGCTTCCTGCATATGGTGTTCCTGATGGTCTTTGTACTTGGATATCTGACTTCTTGTCTAACCGGTCGATACGAGTAGTCATCGATGGCTACTCATCAGACCACCAAGCCATCGATGCCGGAGTTCCACAGGGGTCGGTCCTGTCCGCAACTCTATTCTTGCTGCACATAAACGATCTGCTTATGCCCGGTATCATTGGGTACGCAGATGACAGCACAGTTGCGGACAGATATCTACCGGACGCGAAGGCCAGCAGGGATACAATCCAGTCTTGTCGAGAGGCTATGGTAGACCGTGTGGACGCGTCCCTTCATGCAGTCTCCACTTGGGGTGACGCTAATCTGGTGACGTTCAACGCTACCAAGACGCAGGCGTGTCTGTTCTCCACCAAACGGAGCCCATTCGAGCTGGCTCCGACTTTCCGGAATGTACCTGTAAAATTGACTGGCAGCCTTGAGCTTCTTGGTGTTCAGTTGACTGCCAATCTCAATTTCGGTCAATATATCGAGTCCAAAGCAAAGACTGCAGCCAAAAAACTCGGAATCCTCTCCAAGGTTAGGCGGTATTTCACTCCAGGACAGCTTTTAATGCTTTACCAAGCACAAGTCCGGTCATGTATGGAGTACTGCTGTCACCTTTGGGATGGATCAGCTAAATACCAACTGGCCACTTTGGACTCGATTGACAAACGAGCTAGGCGGCTTATTGGCGACCTTACTCTAACTGACACTAAGCTGCAGAGCCTTGAGCATCGACGTAGGGTCGCTCGTCTGTCGGTCTTTTACAGGTTACATTTCGGTGAGTGTGCGGGGGAATTACATGATTTAATTCCACCAGCCCCTTTCCATCATCGGGACACACGACGCGTGCGTTCGTTCCATCCGCACGTGGTCAATATTCCGCGAATCCGCACGAAGCGCTATGGTGCAACTTTTATCATGCGTACCGCAAAGGAGTGGAACTCGTTGCCTGCGAGTGTGTTCCCCGACCATTATAATTTGGGCGTGTTCAAGACAAGAGTGAATAGGCTGTTTCTAGACGGGCATGATACATCCTTGACTGCATCGTCACTTAACAACAGGTGAGATTGCGGTCAAATGCCCATCTATTTATAATAAAAAAAAAAAAAAAAAAAAAAGTTATTAATAATTGGAGGATTTTTCCGTTTCGTTGAATGAATTGATCAATGGACTAATCAAATTATTTGTAATTTATAATTGTTGTTATTATCCTAAAAATTTTGAAAAATTTTACTAATATTACACGAAAATTATAACTATGTATCGAATTAGTATTATTTGAAGTTGCACGTCACTAGGCTTCCTAACCTCAATGTAAATAATACCGTGCCGTGCGTGATACTTCTACAATTAATTGCTAAAAAAACTATTGTTAAGAATGTGAAAACTTCGATGTAATTATAATAAAAGTAGTCCTAATTGATTATTATTTTTATAAACTTGTCAAATTACTATAAAAATAACAAAACAAAACATAACCTAAAAAGTTTGTTTTTATCACTTTTTTGTGTAGTAACAATTAATTATTACATTACACAATTATTTCTACATTGAAGTAATACTCACCAACGATATCTTTTTCTTTAAATATTTACCAAATTTCTCATAAAAATAAGAAATGCACTTGATCAATACTAGTAAGCTTGTAGTCTTATACTATTATAAAGTAGTAAAAAAAATATGTCTGTACGTTAAAGATATTTTGAAAAAATAAATGATTGTAACGGAGTATTTGGAGGTCACAGAATCGTATTTTTTTTTGTTTGTTTGTATAATGTCATTGTGGCTCCGACAGGCCTAATCAGCTAAACGGAATTGAATTACTTTTTGTGTACGGGTAGCTGGGTATCCACAGATGGTTATAGGATATTTTTACCTAACTACGCTGATCAAAAACACAGGGGTTATGATTTTTTCCTTTCCGCGAACGAAGTTACGGTGCCCACTTTCTAAGGTCCATTTTTTTAATTCCAGACCATAATCTGCAAGATCCCATCTTGATTGATTACTTATACAACTAAACATTATTTTATAAAAAATATAATGAGAAGTCGTGTAACAAGTTAAATTAAGGTAAGTTTTATTGATAAAAATACTGACACTTAAACCAATATGCGGTAATTACAGTGAATTGTACGTCAACGGCAACACACCGTTGACGTACAATTTTGGTTTTGAATTAAAAATCAGAGTATAGTTTAAACATACAATATTCGAAGAAAGTTTTGAGTAGGTGCATTTATTTATTACTTCATTTCCTTTCACAGAATATTTTTTTTATGGCAACGATCTTTCCATAATAGAAATATTGGTGAAAAAACAACTCTAATCTTTTAAAAACTGTCACTTTTGAATAATTGCATAATATTCTATTAGTTACGGAAATTATTAATTCTGATGCGGTGAATTATTGTTCGTATCAGCGTCGCTGTTGACTGGACTAACCTGTCAACTCTGGTTATAGTCACTAACGATGACGTCATTGTACACAACAGGGGATGGGCTTCCTTCAAAGCTGTCGCCGAAACGGAAATGGGAGAAAACATACAAAAGCATAAGTTCGGCGCCACCAATTAATAAAATATAGGCATAGACATTCAAAGATTAGTGCAGGGAATAAAAAAAAATCAATTACATATTTGAAAACGGATTAAAATTAAATAAACGAATATCCATGTATATATCTGTATCCATACTATTATTATAAAGTTGTAAAAATGAAATGTACAGATACATTAAAGATATTGAAAAAAATGATTGAATCAAATTATTTGGAGGTCACTGACTCAAAATATATATTTTTTTGGTTTATCGTATGTTTATATGTGTCGTGCCTTCATCACGCAAAACCGGCAAAACGGATTTCAACTTTTTTTGGTACACGGGTAGCTTAGTATCCACAGATGGTTATAGGATACTTTTGCCCCGACTACGTTGAAGGAAAAATAAGATATTTAAATACACAACCCTATTATCAAGATATTTTAAGCTTGTGCAGATAATTTAGAGTGTCTTAATTTCTAACATAGCTGACTGTACATTTGTAATTAACTTCGTAGAATCTTTTTCAATATTTCATGTGTTTTTTTGACAGCCGATATTTTTCAGACAGAGTAATTATCCGCTTTAGTCCCAGTGTTAACCCTATACAACGTTAAAAATATTTACTATCGCGTAGAATTTATTCGACTTACATTTCCGACACAAGTTTGTTACAATAGACCGTGATACTGAAAACGTTAGCCGTGAAAATATCCATACGACAAATCGCCTGTTATTCTATTGTTCCACCTGAAAACACATTGTTCTTACCAATGTACCAATTGGCTATTATTGAATTCCGTAGAGAACGTAACGACTCTCTTTATCTTTTTGTCAGCTAAATATTATCATCGAGCATTACCATAACGTCAGGAGCCACCTGTTTAAACTCATACCACGCAACACTTCACTCCACCAAAACAAAATATAATATAATACACAGTAAAAAAGAAACTAAAATCTACAAACCACAGTATTTTTTTTTAATAAATAGGAACTCCGTATTTGAATGTTCACCAAAACAAAATACCAAACCCACGATTAAATTAAATAATTATAAAGAGTGTTTACTGGCCACTGATACTTTTTATAAATAAAAAGAAAAGGAATTCGAAATTCGAATTTCGCGATGGCGCGAAAAATTCGAAGCGCGCGAACGGATGCGCGCGTTGCGTGCGCCGCGCGAGACGATAATGTGCACGGCCGGTGGAACCGGGCCGGCTCGCCAGCCGCTGATAAGTTAAATCACTGGTTAAGTGTCTCTGCCACGCTACTGCGATCTTAAGATTGTGCTCAGAGTGATGAGTGATTCTAAACTATTAATATTATTATCTTAGGCTTGCGGAGAATAAAATAAATTAGACTTTATGATACACTTATATAAAATGTAGATTTATTATTATAACTCGTAAAGTCGTTATCATCAAGTTATTATCTTATTAAGTACAATAATTGTACTTAAATTTACTTACGTCATTTCTTATTCAAGTCAATTTTACGGTAAATCAGAAGGACATCAGAAGATACGTACATTTAATATTGTTTGTAATATCTAACATAAACACAGAACAAGCTTATTATTTAATTTAAGTTATTACAGCGAGACCATCTATATTCAAATGAAATTGTTGTTGTTTTGTAAGGTTTCAAGATTTGCATAGAAATGTGTCACTTAGCCAAGCAACATTAAACTCACTGTAATCTAAATGAAGACAATAATATTTAACTCAGTATCAATTACGACTATATCTCGGTGGGTGGTATGGTACCATGAAAACATTTTTACGCGGAATGTAATTAATTAGTAAAGTTATTAATAAAGGTTCAAATCCATACAACATGGAATCATTACCCATTTGGCAAATAATTAAGCAATTATTTTTGATTTCAACATCACTACACAATCTTAAAAAAACAAATAAGAATCCTTTACAGTTTTGTATTTCGTGAGCAGCGCACAGGAAGACCTTTAGTTTTTGCTGTTTGTACTCTTTTGTTGAATTCAAAACATATATTTCTCTAAATATGGTTTAGCCGCTCATTTTTTCGATTTGCTAAGGTTAACACTTATCTATCGATTATTCAAATAATTTAGTTAAATATAATTTTATATTTTTATTTGACGACCGGTTTAGCTCAGTGGGAGTAACGTTGCCTGCGAAGCTGAAGATCCTGGGTTCAAATCTTGGTAAGGGCAAGTCTTTGTGTGATCAGCATAAATATTTGTTCCTGAGTCTTGGATGTTTTCTATCTAAATAAGTTAATATACCTATTAAATATATCGTCTTCTAGTACTTATAACACAAGCTTTATTGAGCTTACCATGGGGTTAGTTCGATTTGTGTAAAAATTGTCCCGTAATATTTATATTTATATTAGTTTTTTATATTTATCTTACCAGTATCGGACTACTACTACTATTACTAAACATAATATTTGTTTATTTATTTATATTCTGGTCAAGTAAGTGGTTCTTGTTCACAGTTATGTGAGAGGATTTGAAATAGCATTTAATTTAGATCATAATCATATCGTTCCAGAACATCCATCATACTTGTCACATCATTAATTATTAATGAAACTTAATTTATGACCCTAAATGGACGCACCCATTACATATAATACTCTAACATACATGTGCAAAGTGTGGACGTCGCATGTTTCGTAGAATGTATGATATAAGTAATCGTATGGATAGCGCTTATGCTTAGGCCTCGTACCTATTGTGACATTTTAAATTAGTAGATACTGTCAGTTGTAAAAATATCTAAGAAAATAACTAACGCATTAATTTAATGGAACCTTTGCATTGATTCCATTGTTATAGACATCCCTAGAGCTCATGTCAATATACCTATATATGAATGCGTTCATGACTTTGACATTTTCGTAGCAGTCTTCAGATCAGTTCATTCTTTTTACAAGGCATATGCACTTTACGTGTATATGTTGGCCGATACATGCATAGAAAAATTACTTAACCGCACGTGTGCGTTGAGTAGCAGTTTACGTGCCTAGGTTGGCCTTTATAAAGATACACTTTCTTAGACTTGTAAAACAATGAAAAATAGTAAATAGTTATTTACGATACATGTGTGAATACGTATTTCCCAATTAACTCATGTCGGTGTAAAACACTCGCTTTGCTCGAGTTTTACATCAACCGCCACTCAACGCCAATAACATACTTACCGCACTTGTATCCTAAACAACTATTACAACTCACTATGCCAGCAATCTCGTTAGACTCACTGCAAAAATATGTCAATTACGTAATTCTTAATCCACGATTAATCCAGCTACGTGCCACCGGGCCGCTATTTTCCCGGCGTTTTTTTACACCAAAGGCGGAGTAAGAAATAATGTAGCCGTTTCTTAATTCTGATCGTTAATTAGAGTTTATTGTGTTAATCCAAATTTATAGTCCAGACTCTACACTAGACTATTATTTATAGTTCGATGGCTGAATGACAAGGACCTTAAGTCGGCATGATAAGAGTTATAGTTCATTGTCTGGTTGACTGTATTAAAAATATTCCTTTATAAGATGTGATCTAGGACGGTAAAAGAAGCTGTGAGTAATTTTAGGCCGAAGAAAGATATTTTCTCAAACATGCAACGAAATATTGACGTTGTGTTCCTTATAATAGGCCCCGAAGTCTTACGTTTCGGGTGCGGCGCGGCGAGACGTGCATAATTATATTATAATCTTATTAATCAATTATATTTATCATATTAGTGGGGACCCATTGTTGGGTTCCGACTGTTCAAAATCGCTATGTTCCATATTAGAATTTATTATTTGTTATATTGTGAGTACCGATCATGAATCATAAAAGATTTCCATTATGACTTAAGAAATTTCTAGGGTACTGGACTTGTTTTTTTCTTTTTAGTTTCTTACGCAGTCGGGCTTTTGTTGTTTTTTTCAGTTTCGGTTACATTTATAGAGTGCCCCTCCGAGAAATATTTATTTTTGTTATTTAACTGTCAAACTAAGTAGCGACTTATACAAGACACCTATACTCCAAATTTCACCAATATACGTCTTTAGTAGTACTTGAGTCGAAGTTTTCGAGTGAAATGCCTGTGACATACGGACGAACGGGCATGACGAAACTATAATGGTTCCATTTTTGCCATTTTGTACACGGAACCCTAATAAAAAGGAACTTTTATTGATTAGTCAAACACGACAAATTTGAGTTGGTTGCAAAATGGAAGAAAAAATTTACTCTGATTAAAGGCTCGGGTGTTATTTTACTTTTAACTAATTGAAAATCCAATGTTTGTTTTAGCGATGATGTGATGTATCATTTGAAGTTATTATTTACGTGTTTCATTCGTAAACATGTTAACGTTAAAGGCATTACAATAAACAATAACTATAACAATTGATTAGAATAACTGTGCGTATGACTAAAGGTTTTTTTTCAGTGTATTTTCTTTAATTGTTCAGATATATAGCATTCACAAAATTTTCGTCAGCCTCGAACGCTCGACTGGTCGCTACTACTCGTATAACATGACCCCTAGACACGTATAAACTATTCATTTTCATAGGTCTCGCCCTTAGCTTCAGCATTACTCTCTTCTTTCTTATCCAAAAGAAGATTAAAATTTGGGATCCATTCATGTCCCATAATTTCATTTGTACTAATTTCATTTGCCATAATGGTCAATGGCTATAATATCACATACCATAATTTTTGAGTGCCATAATATTCATTTTCCATAATGGTCATTGGCTATTATATTACATACCATAATTTTTGAGTGCCATAATATTAATTTGCCACAATGGTCACTGGCTATAATATCACATACCATAATTTTTGAGTGCCATAATATTCATTTGCCATAATGGTCATTAGTTATAATAACACATACCATAATTTTTGAGTGCCATAATATTAATTTGCCATAATAGTCACTGGCTAGGATATTACATGCCATAATTTTTGAGTGCCATAATACTCAAGTGACATAATATTCAACATCTCTAATATTAGATGCCATAATAACACTTTTCATATTATCTATTTTTTATAATGTTCATAATCTCTTATCATTTATACCATAATAATCATTTGTCATAATTTTGAAAAAGCGTACAAAAACCGGCCAAGTGCGAGTCTGACTCGCGCACTGAGGGTTCCGTACAAACTTTCTCTTAACCTAACCTAACTAGCCGGTTAAGTTAAGTTTGCACCTGGTATCTACAGCGTATCATACATTTGTATGCAACGCTATTAGATGTTCATGAAATGATTCCTTTTTTGTTACTTACCTCATTTGAGGTAAGTAACTAAACAGAAACATTTGATAAACAAATCAATTTTAAATGAATTTTACCGTCAATCGTCTCATAAAAAATAAATAAAAATAGTATGTACATTTTGCTAACGCGACGTAGATAAATTCGGTTGTTGGATTATTATTGCTTAAGTTAATAATTATTTGATATATCTTTCATTAACTATAATTTCAGCTTATCTATTTCACCTTAAGGCAAGTCCGACTTGGGTTAGGTTAGGTACGACGACGAGCGAAGCGAGGAGGAGTGTTAGATTGAACTTCGACCCGAACGAGCGAGCGAAGCGAGCGAGCCGCTGAGGTATAAACGAGTCTTGCCTTTTGCCTTGTGTACATTACAATTTCTTACTCTCTATTTAACGTTTATTTTGCTTACTATTTAACGTTATTGCAGCCAGCCGAGTTGTGACGACGTAGTGTCAGTGCAAAGCAATGGGTACCCTATTGGATGAATCGTAACAACGATATATATAAAACTTTGGAAGAGTGATGATTCTGGCTAGAATCCGTAGTAAAAGAAAGATTCGGAGGATCAATGTTATGTGAGTCAATATGGACCCGTTTAAATGTTATGGTTGACAAGTTTATTGAAAATTATGGTTATGAATGAAAGAAATGTGACGACTAGCAATATGAGTATAAGCATAATCTTAGCGACGACATTATGAATTACGATGTTCTGGAAACTGTTTATTATGAACTTGGTTGGTAGTAGTACAAATTTATGATATAAAAAATATAAACTTAAAAAATTCGGAAGAGTGATGATTCTGGCTACAAATCGGTAGTAGAAGAAAAATTCGGATGATTGATTTTATATGAGTCAAAATGGGCCCAAAATCGAAAACTGTAGGTTAGGTTAGGTTTGTATTGTGACCATGTATAGCGGAACGAGCGAAGCGAGCGGAGCGTCAAAATGGGTCAAAAACCGAAAACTGTAGGTAAGGTTAGTAAAATTCGGAGGCGTTTTATCTGAGTATGTTTTATTGTTTTGACAAAAAATACGTGTCTAATATTTTTTTATAAGCTAATTGACGGATTAATTAGAATTTTGATTTTCATACCTCGCTATTATGCCTATTATTAAGGCGTTTGAATTTTCTGGCAAACGATTTTGGAACACATGTTAATAGGGAATATTAAATTTATGGCAAATGTATTGTTATGTTATGGCACCTAGCAATATGGCAAATGATTATTATGGCATATGAATCATTATGGAATATAAAATTATGGCATATGTAAACATGGCAAATGATTACTATGGCATATGAATCGTTATGGGATATAAAATTATGGCATATGAAAAAATGGCAAATAATTACTATGGCATATGAATTGTTATGGAATATAAAGTAAGGGAAAATGAAAATATGGCAAATGATTATTATGGCATATAAATCTTTATGGAAAACAAAATTATGGCATATGAAAATATGGCAAATGATGACTATGGCATATGAATCGTTATGGAATTTGAAATTATGGCATATGAAAATATAGCAAACGATTACTATGGCATATGAATCGTGATGGAATATAAAATTATGGCAAGTGAAATTCGGGCATAAGAGATTATTTCATATAAAATTCGGGCAAACGATAGAGAACCTTAAATTTTACGTTGTGATTATTTAGGGTTTGATGAAGGAAAAAATGTACAATTATACACTGCTCATTTATCCATATATTTGTAAGCCAGTGTCGTTTATATATAGAGAGATAAATATGTAACGTCACGGACGGAACACGATCAGCCAGCATGACTATATATCTCGATTTTAACGTTTCTAGTGTTTTAATTTTCAATTGGTTTCGTACATTTCTTAGTCATAAAAAACGGGACCGACTCATTGAAAATAATTAATATGCCATATTGCAGAAGTTTCAACACAACAAGCCTTTAGGCAAAATAAATAAATAAAAATCTATTTATTACCCAAAACATAAAATAGTTAAAAAAGACAAATTTTAGATAATAACTTAGGTTTTGGTAATGGTTTTTTGTATTAAAATTTGGCTCCCTACATACACTGGCGTATAGTACAGTCAATCAATATTAGTTACCCATAGTTGTATGTATTCAATACAATCTTGCTAATTACATATAAGATGTCAGTTTGACATGAATTAGTTCTATAGTTGAGGGTTTTCTACATTGGTAATATCACCAGTTGACGCAACCATGACGTAAGGTCTAATTGACAAGAAGTGTCAAAATCTTAGCTGTGATTGGTGGATGTTGACACTTCTTGTCAGTTAGACCTTACGTCATGGTGGCACCAACTGGTGATATTTCCATTATTAACCGACTTCCAAAACAGGAGGACGTTCTATGTTCGACAGTTTGTATTTTTTTATGTATGTTTTCCGATTACTCCGCCAATTGTAGACCGATTTAAAAAAAAACTTTTTTATTCGAAAGGATATACTCCTGAGGTGGTCCCATTGCCACCAAGTTGGGATCTGATGATGGGATCCCAGGGAAATCGAGGGCAATCCTCAAATTTTATAGGCACTTATAACGCTTTTCATATATTTTCTTAAGCTATTTAAGTATTTGCGTAGTCATCATCTCATCATGCTGAGCTGATGACGGAAGGTACAACTCCTTAATGGTTAAGAGTTAAAGGATTATCTTAAAAAAAACATCTATTATAGGTAGGTATGTTAAGACTGTTAGTCATAATTATTTATAGTGTGTCCCTGAGGTAGTCTCCTCATCACCAAGTCAGGATCTGATGATGGAATACCAGGGAAATCGAGAGAAACCCTCAAATATTATAGGCACTAACAATGATTTGTATATATTTTTCTAAAGTTATTCAGTTGTTTTCGTCTGGTTGTCATCATCAGACAAACAAACTGAGCTGATGATGGAAGGTACAAATTAATATGAACTAACCAACTTTTACATTTCTTACTTCCAAAGACTCGAGATGCGTGCAAAGTGCCTCCTCAATTTTCCCATTCTAGGCTCTAAAAAATACTACTAAAATACATCACTAAAAAGTAAAAAATATTTTTTTTAAATAAAAGAAGAACCGACTTGAAAATAAACTAAAAAGCCATAAATAATCTTGTATGTACGGTACGGATCACATTTGAATCACCTTTAGAAGTCGGTGCCAAACCTGAAGTAAATAAAGTTCTTTATTCAACAAACATACGAATTACAAAGACTAAATATATATGTAGGTAGATAATAACTAAAGGCTCGCCGCCGCGGTTCGTAATAGTAATAAATGAATGGTTTGGCACCGACTTCAAAAGGTGTTTCAAATGTGATCCGTACCGTACATAAAAGATTATTTATGGCTTTATAGTTTATTTTGAAGTCGGTTCTTTTTTTATTGAAAATTGTTTTAGAATACCCTCATTGGTTGGCCGTTCATCCTAAATGCGCATGTAATGAAGGTACATTGTCTTTAGTCATATAGGTTAGGTTGTGCGTTATCATTTATCAACTACTCACTGGTAGATAACAGAATGTTGACTCTGCTCTTTATTTGATTTGCTATGTTTTTCTTGTATTAACAACAGACGTAAATTCGTATTGCCACGTCTATAGCGTGACAAGTTCTTTCGTGACACACCCATAGTCTGCGGGCGACGGGGGGGGGGGGGGGGGGGGGGGGGGGACCCTGCCGCGTGCACAGTTCTTACTCGCCTCCACTGTCGTCGTCGTCGTCGTCGTCGCCCGCAGACCACAGGTGTGTCTCGAAAGAACTTGTCAAGTGTCAAGTTTTAGACGGCACACATCAATGATATGACTGTAATAGCTACTTCGGCATTGGCGTGCGGTCCAAATAGGTAGAATGGCACTGCCAGGCATAGAGTAACTGCCTATCCTGAAGCCCTGACGACCATGGTTCCATATAAGTAAGCACTGAAAAATTGCCTACTTTAGCCAAAAAGCCTGTGCACGCCGCTGACCAATGGTCACTTAAGTGTGATGGTATAAGCTTATTATGCTTACGTGCATTCGAATACGTCATATGGCATGATATTATGGGGAAACTTCTCAGATTATGAGAGAGTTATGAAAATGCAGAAGAAATACGACTTATAATGAAAGCTGGCTGCAAAGTTTCGTGTCATATTTTTCAAAACACTAACATTATAGTGTCTCACACATTAATATCTTCAGCTAATTTATAATAGATGACTATAGTCACAACCGCAGTAATATAGATATATCCATACCTATATACATAAAATGTATTACGCATTGTGTGATGAATAAAATATTATCTTATCTTGTCTTATCTTACACACGGCTATAATACGCACACACAAAATGACGTCCGAAATTTTAAGCCCCCGACGAAAACAGAGGTTTCTGTGTTCTGTATATCTTTGAATCTGTATATTTGTTTGTGGCATTTCTTTTAAATTAATGGACAATTTTCGAATTACATTTTTGTCTGACGGGTAACGATCGAGTCGAGTCTGTCCTTCGTTATGGTAAGAAAATCGGTTCAAATGAATTATCAACTTTTTTCATGACATGGCGACGGTTTTTTATCGGTTCACCTATTATCTATGAAAAAAAAAGCTGTAATAATTAGAAAATAAAGAAAATCGGTACTCAAAACATGAATAAAATAATCTTGCCGACTTGAAATCTAAAAGTGTACTTAAATATTGGTAAAATATAATTAATATAATAGTGTCAAATCAGAGTCAGTTGTAACCTTACTTCACAATAGGGCCGAACTGGGACAAGCGAGGATTCAGGGTCCGGATTCGACGTGACATTGCTATATCGCCAATTGAGCTATACATCGGCTATAACATTGATATATATCCATGATATTACCGATTCATAGCCATTTTTGTTATTTGAATCATTACATATACCAAACGTGCACTAGGAATCCATACTAATATTATTATAGTGAAAATAACTCTCTCTGTCAAACGGTTACCTTTTCCCGCTTAAACCGTTGAACTGATTAAGATGTAATTTGGTATGGCGGTTGTTTGAGTCCTGAAAAACGATAAAGCATAGATTTAGTCCCAGAAATCATCCCTTAAAAGAATGGAACTGTGTATGGGAAATCAAGCCGAGACTCCCTGTCCCTAAAGTAAGATTACATGAGATTCAGCTTGGACCCCCCTCTCCCTCCCTAAGTGGCTCAAGTAATTTATGAAAAAGTGATAATATTTACTTCGAATTGAATATAACATATAGTCAAAATGAGTCTATGTCATCGTCATGCCTCGGACATACCTCGAAGATTTCTCGTTTAGCACATTGAATTTGACTCCTGGTCTTGATGGATTTTGATTTGGAATAGTTAAATTAGAAGTGTTATTTACCCTTGAAACCGTATATCGTATATTTATATAGCACACGCCTTACGTTAGGTGAGGGTAATCGATTTGATTCAAGTTCGAAACGGCAACTGTGTCTCAAACACGTTTGAGTCCACGTGCCCGAACACCAAGATAATTATATAATCCCTAATATTTATTAATTAATTAATTTCCTTTTAAACTATAGTAAGTATTTTTTATTTTATTTTAGATATTAAAAAAAAAAACATAAAAAAATAACTTTCACAAATCGACCTAGACCCAAACTAAGCAAAGCTTTTACTATGGGTACAACAGGCGACGATATCTATACTATTATAAAATTGTAAAAATGAAATGTCTGTACATAGATAATTTACAAAAAAAATTGTAACGAACTATTTGGAAGTCACTGAATCGAGATTTTCTGATTATGTATGTTTGTATGTGTCGTTGTGGCTTCATCACGCCAAATTGGCTTAACGGATTTAATCTATTTTTGGTACACAGGTAGCTGGGCATTTCCAGATGGTTATAGGATACTTTTTACCCGACTACGTTGAAAGAAACAAGAGGGTTATGATTTTATTCTCTTCCGCGAACATAGTTAGGTTAGGTGCCCTCTAGTAACTTTATAATACTAAAGACTAGAAGGTGCCCACAACTATTCGCCGAAGAGAAAAATCATAACCTCTCTTTTTTTCTTGAGGGTATTTGGGTAAAAGTATCCTATAACCACCCAGCTACCCGTCTACCAAAAATAGTTGAAATCTGTTTAGCCGATTTGGCGTGATGAAGCTACAACGACAGAATTCAGTGTCCTCCAGATACTCTGTTACAATATATTTTTTTTAAATATATTCAATGTAATATATAATATATAACTTTATAATAGTATAGAAGAGTAGGCAGTGTGCGACCGTGGCTGTGAGTCGAGATGTAATAATCGATTTGATCAGGTTACTACCATACCATAACCTATGTTCTAAGCACGTGTGGACACACGTGTTGTCTTGGTAAGTGCCGTGACTGTTCAGTTCTGAGGGCTAATGGCAGAGCAAATGGCAGTTACTGTAATGCAACCGTAAATCGTTTACGATAAGAGATGAAATTATAGTATGAATCGTCAAGACGAGCCAAGCGGAGCGCAAGGGCACTACCTCCTTCATTTTCTCGAATCGCTTCGTTGTTTTTTTGAACCATCATCTTGAGTGTTGACGAGAGCCATGCGGAAGCGTTAATTTAAGCTGACTGATTTGTTCAATTATTAAATTATTTATAAGTTAATCGAAATTCCAAAAGCGGAAATTGAACCTAATTAGGTAATAGTTAATTGATTGTGTGCCCACAAAAGACCTAGCATTGTTGAGCATGGGTTACACTCATCAGACAAAAACTTTTCTGTCATAATCATCATTTGTCATAATAAATCTACTGTGTAATAGATTTTAATACATAGATGAATAATGCATTTTTATATGAAACTGTAAATTTTTCAGGACTTTTTAAGGCATCATCCCGTTAAATGCATAAAGGTAGGGTAGGGTTGTTTTATAACAATCGTAAAAAGTTTACGAGTAGAGAAAAAATGCATTATGCCAAATGATTATTATGACAAAAATATACCAGATGAGGGTAAATCGTTGAGCATGTATCGTTAACATTGGGTTTGAATTAAGTATATACTTATTTTCTGTAATCACTTTGGTAGGAATATAATCGGAATGAAAAAAATGTTGTTGTTGTTGATTTATTACTTCAGCCATCACGTTCTTCGTTTTGTATACTCAGACCAAGAAAAAAAGATAGACATGACATTACGAAAAATCTAGTGAGGCCGCATTAAACCATGCCAAAGCCAAATGCAAATGCATGCACTCGATACAAATACTAACAAATCATGTGTGTGAAGTTGTCTGATTTGTCAAAATCATGCCAAAAAAAAGGCTTCACAAGATTGTTCGTAATGTAATGTCTATTTTTTTTTCTTAGACTGAGTTTCTATAGGGAATGTTTTAGACGGGAATGGTGTCGATGCAAAATGGAAATTTATCTCAAGAACGGTACCGTCAAGGGCAATAAGTAAACACCAAAAAATCCCATAAATATATATCCAAATCTTATTACTATTAGTATCGAGAGTAGATAATAAGTTGTAATTAGTATATTATGTGTAGGCTTAAAAATAATTATTGTATAAATTTAATCATAACAAATTATTGTAATATAAATCATTTCACTCTTATACATAATTGTTGTAATAGTTTTAAATACATACTGATTTATACACCTTTTTTTATATACCTTTTCTGTACAATTTATATAATTGACCTTGCATTATAATTAATAATATCATGTGTGTGCAGACTGAGGACTGTAAAAGCAGTCTGAACCCCTTTCGATAGCTTTAAGAGCAGTGTAGGTGAAGTTGAGAATAAAAAGTCACAGTTTATAACGAAATCCCGTTCCTAAACCAATACTTAGGCTTCCTATTTTAACTATGATATCTATCTGACTGAAGCTAATTCACTTGACGATTATTTCTTGTAAGTATTTTCAAAGGCTAGTAAGTAGTACCGATAACTTGTAGTTACGACATGAATAGTATGGGGACTGTTTCTATATTTATGTGTTTATTCGTATGCCACATATAGTGGGGTTATTGTCAATTGAATTAGCTTTGGCTTTTATAGTCGAGCCGTATATTGGTTAGGGAGGGGGTAATTTTATTATTAATTTATCAATTGTTATGCAACTTTTCAGATTTCCATGGAAAGTTTATGAGTCTTTATGCGACGTTAGGGAATAGTTGCAAAATGTTGCGTAGTTCGTATGGAAAGTTTACATACATCAGTTTTCTTTGCAATTTGTTGCCTTATGGGCTTTATACAATTGATATTTGATTAGATAAGAGTTATTCCTTTGACTGTTAAGTCAAAGTAATGATTTCATAGCTTTCCATCGGGGTTAGATGGGAAGGTATGAAATGAAGTTATCGAATAATTTATATTTTTATTAGCTTATAAGTTATTTAGATATTTCATTTCCTATATTAAATCTATATAATTCTATAATTATGGGGTCATCCGGTACATTCTCCCGCCACTATGACCTTAGTCATAGGAAACTTCGCCGGTGCCGGTGACTCGTTGATGCTGCCTGATGCACGCAGACGTCGGTTGTTGTGGCTCGATGCTCAGGACCGTGGTGATGAGACGGGCGCCGTGAGCGGCGCGCTGTCTTCGCGCCGCGGTGTCTCGGGCGCCGTGGGTAGTATGACGAGCTTCTTCGTAGGGCGGCGGAGGATGCCACCCTTTGTGTTGACGTCGACAACTCTGGTGATGCCGTCGCTCCCTGGGTACGTAGCGACGACTCTTCCTCGTGGCCATGTGTTGCGAGGTAACGTGTTGTCCATTATGAGGACCACGTCGTTGATGGCTATGACGGCACCTTTGTGTGAGGGGTGCCGTCTGTCCTGGAGGTATGGTAGGTACTCCCGGACCCATCTCGCCCAGAACATATCGGCGAGGCGTTGGGCGGCGCGCCATGTGACGCGTCCGACGACGTCTTGCTCGGTGAAGGTGCCTGGCGCGGGGTTCCACGCCGAGCCTCCCAGCAGGAAGTGGTTTGGAGTGAGGGCCTCTGGGTCCTCTGGATCGGTTGAGACGTGTGTGAGTGGTCGGTTGTTGACGATGAACTCCGCTTCGGCGAGGAACGTGGCGAGGACCTCTTCTCTGGGGTGCCGCTCATGCAGCACTGCTTCCAGGGCTCGCTTGGTTAAGCCCACGATTCTTTCCCACGAGCCGCCCATGAATGGGGCGGACGGCGGGATGAAGCGCCAGCTGATGCCTCGGTGAGTGGCCTCTGTATTGAGGCCTGGGGTCAGCGCGCGCCTCAGCTCCTTGTCGCTGCTTCGCAGGTTGGAGCCGTTGTCGGACCAGATTTCGGTCGGACATCCTCGGCGCGCGATGAATCTTCTCAGAGCCATGATCGCGGAGTTTGTGGTGAGTGAACCTGCAATTTCTAAATGCACAGCTCTAGTGGTTAGACAAGTAAATAATGCAACATACCGTTTTTGTGTGGTACGTCCGACAGTTATTGTTATCGGCCCAAAATAATCATGTCCGACATATGTAAATGGCCTCTTATGATGCGCGAGACGCGTGTGCGGATGATTACCGGTGGGTGGGCTCGGTGGCGTAGCTTTTCTTATGGTGCACGGCCGGCAGGCGTGTATTACTTGTCTCGTAGTTTGTCGTAGGTGTAAAATCCAGACTCGTTGTCGCACTTCGTTGATTACTAATTCGACGCGGCCGTGATGAAGTCGTCTGTGTACGTAATCTATGTACAGTCTCGCTGTAGTGTGTCGTCCATCAATCACGGGAGGATTTTTGTTGCAACTCACGTCGATTGCGGCGTCGATTCTACTTTTGAGTACGATGATTCCGTTTGATTCCAGTATCGCAAGTTTATTCAGCTTGCTTCCTTTTGATACTGGTTTTCCGCTGCTTATCAGGGCGAGGTCATCTAGGAAGACGTCTCGCTGTGCCGCTTTCCAAATAATATGTTCGGCGCTTCGTAGCAGCTCTACGGGAATTATTTTGTAGCTATCTTCGTAGCTCGTAGCGGGCGGCGTAGCGCTCGGTTTTCCCTGGCTACGAGTTTTCTTCCAATCTGGGTCCGCTTCGATATTTTTCTTGGTTCTTTTGTAATTAATTGTTTCGTGCTTTTTTCTGCATAATTGTATAAATTGTAGGACTCGTGCCGTTGATCTGACGTATTTTTCCCATTTGGAAAATCTCGTAGCGGCCGGTATGGCGCGGCGAATGTCACATTCGTCGGTTTTCATGGCGTAGCACACTTTTTCTTCGCCGGTGGGCGTGGCCTCGGTCAGATTTTCCGTAGGCCATTTACTCGGGTCTTCATACAGGAAATCTGGACCTTTATACCATCTGTGTTTGGATGAGAAATCGGCCGGTACATCTCGAGTGTCGTCGTCGGCCACATTCAACTTCGTAGGTACATATCTCCATTCATTTACTTTTGAATGTTCTTGTATGGCCGATATTCTGTGTGCTACGAACGGTTTATATGAGCGTGAACCATTACGTATCCATTGCAGGACAGTTTTGCTGTCGGTCCAAAAGGTTGTTGAATCGGGTTGCCTTTCATGCTCTTTTTTCACCGCATCCGCCATTCGAGCGCCGATTACGGCGCCCATAAGCTCGAGACGCGGTATACTATGAGCCCGGATCGGGCAAACTCTTGCTTTTCCCATTATGAGAGTTATTTTTATTTCGCCGGATGCGCCTTTTGTACGCCAGTACAATGCCGCCGCGAAAGAATCTTCAGATGAATCCACAAACACGTGAAGTTGTAGCTCTATAGCTTCCGTATAGCCGGCATAGGCCCGCGGAATAGCTATGTTGCGTAGGCATTCTAACCTTTTCAGCCAAATTTTCCATTTTTCCGCCAGGTCATCAGGTAGCTTTTGATCCCAGCCGATACCTCTGCGCGTAGCCTCTTGTAATATTATCTTAGCTCTCACTGTAACCACCGCCGCATATCCTATTGGGTCATATATTGACATGGCTATTCGGAGGGCTTGCCTTTTTGTAGGTCGTTGGTCCTTTATTAGTCCAGGAGGGAGTCGAGCGAGATCCAAATTGAAAGTTAGTTCATCCGATGCTGGCTTCCATATCAGGCCGAGAACTCGTTCGGTGGGCGTGGCTTCGGCTTCGTCCAGCGCGACCATTGTGTCCGCAGGGAGTCGCTCGGAGCCCAAAGCGGCCATCACGGCGGGCGAGTTGGACACCCATCCACGTAGCTCGAAGTTGCCTTCAGCGTGTATGTCTCGTACTTTGCTGGACACCTCGATCGCTTTCTGTGGGTTTTCAAATGAATCTAGATAATCATCAACATAATGTTTTTTTATGATGGCTTGTACAGCGGTCGGCTCCTGGTCTATAAATCTCATAGCATTCATATTTTTTATATAAATAGCGCATGTCGGCGAACATGTAGCTCCGAATATTAATTTTTTCATACGATATTCGGTGGGCGGGGCTTCGTCTCTCCTATCCCCTCTCCAGAGGTATCTTAAGGCATCGCGATCTTCTCGGCGCACATCGACTCTCATGAACATATGTTTTATGTCCGCCGTAACTCCTATTGCATGTTCTCGGAATCGGCTTATTACGCCGGGTAAGTTTTGGAGTAGGTCCGGACCAGAGAGTAAATTATCATTTAGACTTGTACCTCTCGCGACTGCTGCAGCGTCATGGACCACACGAACCTTGTCCGGTTTCATGGGGTTTATTACGGGAAAATGCGGAAGGAAAAATGTTTTATTCGGCGTAGTCGTCGCCGGGGCTATTTCTGCGTAACCTTGTTCGATTAAATCGTCCATTTCCTTCTCGTACTTGACGCGGAGCGCGGGATCCTTGTCTATACGTTTTTCAACGCTATGGAGCCTCCTCAGAGCTGAGTTATAATTGTAAGGCAGACATACCTGGTCGTTCTTCCATAACAGACCAACCTCGTACTGTTGCGGGCCGACTCGTCGGGCGGTTTCCTCCAGTTTCCGGGTAGCTCTTTCTTCCGGGTCCGAAGCGGGGCGAACGGGGTTTATGGCGATCGAATCAATACTGAAATAATAATCGAGTTTTTTATTTAAATTTTCGTCAATATTAATATTATTTATGAAGTTTACACGGTGCCCGGGCTCTCTTGTTTGAGCCCCGTGGAGGGTCCAGCCTAGTACCGTTTTACTCGCGATCGGTTGATCGCATCGTCCTTTTCTTACATTTTCGGCTAATAATAACGGCCAGTTATCTTGACCTATTAATATGTTCGGGCGGGCGGTATGATACACGAGCTTATCTTTTATATCTTTTAAGTGATCACACTCGTTAATTACACTTTCACTCACATGTTGAGGAGATAAGGAAAGTTTACTCACGGTTCTCGCTTCAATTTTACTCGAGTTACCCTCTCCCGCCAGTTCTATGCGCACCCGCCGCGACGTGTTATTTTTCAGGCCTTTTTCCGTGAGCGCCTCAATGTGCAGTGGGTCGACTTCGCCGGGCGCTCCCACCTCCGCGGCTAGGGCTTCGTCGATCAGCGTGACGGATGATCCGTCGTCCAGCAGCGCCCAGGCGCCGCGGCTGCCGAGAGGGCCCCTTACCTCGACCGGGAGGATTTTTAAATACGATTGAGCTTTACGGGTCCATGCGCATGACACCGACTCAGATGCGGCTGTATCTGTAACTGATTTAATTAAATCTTTATGCACAAGTATATGGTGATTTTTTCCACAGTTAGGCGCCGAACAAATCATTTTCTTGCAAAAATGTTGTTTTTTACGTATACACAGGCACTTAAAACACAGTTGCGCCGTTTTCGCGATCTCCCGCCGTTTATCTAAACACATATTTATGAACTTCGCGCACTCTCCGCCCCCACTGTGTTGTGTACTTTCACATACCGGACATTTCTTCTCCATGGCGGTATGGGTCCTCTGGGGTCGCGGCTGCGCGACGGCGGCGGGCGGCGGATATGTACGTGGCGCACTGTACCTTGTAAATTGGCCGGGCGGGCGCGGTGCGTAGGGCGCGTTGAAGTGGCTTCGTTGCTGGAAGGGCTGATGGCGCGGCGGCACCTGGGTTGCGTCACTGATTACGGTGTACGGTTCTCGTAATCTGGCTTCTTCTCGCATAAAATTTACCATCAGCATGACATCGCTTTCGCGCCTCGGTTTGTCAGCTGAGTAGGTATACCATTTTGATTGTAAATTCACTGTTAGCTTATCATGGAGCGATCGCAGGACTTCTGAGCTATATCTGCTTTCATGGGCGTCGACGAGTTGTAACGTAGCCATTATCGTTCCGAGCTTGAGCGAGAACGAGCAGATGTCTTGCGCGCTGTCGGTGAGCTTGGGCAGCTCACGGAGATTTCTATATTCCAGTGCCGCAAGAGTCGCCGTGTTGCCGTAGCACTCTTCCAACTTCTCCATAATGAGTTCCGGCTTGGCACCGGATATGACGAAATCACTTATCGCCGTATTTTTCAGGTTTCGGGTAGCTGTCTGCAGTCGCGCCGTATTTTCGCCCGGCGTGTAGTACGGGGCAGTGTCCGTATATACCTGCTTGAATGACAGCCATTGCCGTCGGGAACCTGTGAAGACTGGTAGATCCGCCGTTTTTCTTGAATGGGGATCTTGCTTGCTTGCCAGTATGGCATTCCGGATCGCTTCTGTGATGGTCATGATGTCGTTGCTCGGCGCGTACGGTTGTACCGCCAGTTCATCCATCGCAGCGGGTCCCGCAGAGCCGTGAAGCACGGCGGACGGGAGCGCTGGGTACTGCGTGGCCGTAGGCGCAGGCGCGGGCGGCGCATGCGCTTGTAGTGGCACGGCGTACATCGGCGCAGGGGGCGCAGGGGGCGCGGGGGGCATCGTGGCCGCAGGGACGGGCGGCGCATGCGCGCCGGGCGCCTGCGTAAAAGCGGGCGCTCCCGTCGTATACTGTAACTGAGAAGAAAAATTATGGGGATTCAAATCAAGGGCTGGGAGGTGGTGCCGGTCCAACCAGGTCTCGACCTGCCGGCTTGTATCCACATCCGTCGTGGCACTTGCGTTGTCCTCTTCTTCACTAGTTTCTAGCTCCGCTTCAAGCGTTACTAGTTTGGCTGCAGCTAGCACTTCCCGCGCTTTTGCCAATTGGATTCGCCTCTCCTTTGTCGACTTCCGCGATGAGGCCTTTGATTGCGTTTTTCTGGGCGCAATGGGTTTTTCGACCACGGTACTCGGTGCCATCACCGACCGTTGTGCGTCGTACTGTGACGACGCTACGACATCGGCGGGGGCTCGTGCTTGGTTGGGGTCCTGGGTCTCGCCGGCGGCGCCCGCGAGGAGCGCGGAAGCCGGGCCGGGACTAGGGCCCGCCTGTTGCACTTTGTGGTGGAGCTCCGGAGCTGGAGCCTGCTGTGCGCCAGTAGGCGCGGGCAGGGCTCCAGGGGGCTGCGCCGCCGCCAGCCGCTTCCGCCCAGCACCAGGAGGCGCTTGCGGAGGTGCCAGCGACGGCGCAGTAGCGCCGCTTCTAGCAGCACTTCTGGTGACCCTCGACGACTCGGAGGTCTGGGTCGTGGTCGTTTCGGAGCTCTGCTCCGAGGTATCGGTAATACCACCGGGGGTGTCGGTCGTCCTTACTGACGACGGAGACGGACTTCCGTTTCTTTGTGACATTTTATTCTATTGAGCTTAGGATCAATCCGGCTCGAAGTGACCAATGTGCAGACTGAGGACTGTAAAAGCAGTCTGAACCCCTTTCGATAGCTTTAAGAGCAGTGTAGGTGAAGTTGAGAATAAAAAGTCACAGTTTATAACGAAATCCCGTTCCTAAACCAATACTTAGGCTTCCTATTTTAACTATGATATCTATCTGACTGAAGCTAATTCACTTGACGATTATTTCTTGTAAGTATTTTCAAAGGCTAGTAAGTAGTACCGATAACTTGTAGTTACGACATGAATAGTATGGGGACTGTTTCTATATTTATGTGTTTATTCGTATGCCACATATAGTGGGGTTATTGTCAATTGAATTAGCTTTGGCTTTTATAGTCGAGCCGTATATTGGTTAGGGAGGGGGTAATTTTATTATTAATTTATCAATTGTTATGCAACTTTTCAGATTTCCATGGAAAGTTTATGAGTCTTTATGCGACGTTAGGGAATAGTTGCAAAATGTTGCGTAGTTCGTATGGAAAGTTTACATACATCAGTTTTCTTTGCAATTTGTTGCCTTATGGGCTTTATACAATTGATATTTGATTAGATAAGAGTTATTCCTTTGACTGTTAAGTCAAAGTAATGATTTCATAGCTTTCCATCGGGGTTAGATGGGAAGGTATGAAATGAAGTTATCGAATAATTTATATTTTTATTAGCTTATAAGTTATTTAGATATTTCATTTCATATATTAAATCTATATAATTCTATAATTATGGGGTCATCCGGTACAATGTGTTTATTTACTATCTCGTACTAATCACATTGTAAAGGCGAGATAGCATGTGTTGATTGAAATAAAGAATATCTCTATCTCCCTCTCATCAAAAGCTAATATAGTCGATACATACCGCTAATTGCGCCCTGATCAAAAGATCAAGTACCGACCATACCATTTTGGCGGTAATCTTCAGTTCTACACTCATCTCTGACATACCAATGTCTGACTAAATTAGCTTGTGAAGAAAGCTCCCACATTATGACGAAAGAAAGAGTATTGTTTTAATTACAAATCCCAGTATACAGTCCACGTCCAACAATGAGAGTAGAGTTTGTGTGAATATGTTTTTTAAACTGTTGGTGAGTATCTTTGCCCTTAATTGTACACCTCTATTTCGGCGAGAGTAGATATTCTAATATAAAAAAATATAAACGAATAATTGTGTTTGTTTATACGTCTTTGCTTATATTGATGCGCGTGGGCTCTACAAGGATGAGGGAGGTAACAAAGACCCACTCGCAGGCAGCTTTCGCGCGCAATTTCTTCCAATAGCCATACAGCGTCCATTTTAAGTTTTTTTTAATAGTATTAATACATAATACATCATATCGTATTGGGCAAATTTTTTAAGACTTTTGAGGAGGTCGTCGAACTTGCGCATGCGCCTGCACTCCCCGGTTCCGCACGCGACTATGCTCATCAACTTTCAACTCCTGGCACAATCTGAATGTGATTTCTTTGAAAATGGAATAGCAAGACTGATGAATTAATGGAAGACAGTGCTAGACAAAGAGCAGTTTTAGTTGTATGTTATTTAGTTTTTAGTTATTAGTTGTAAGGTACTTGAATGAATGTAACTAATTGGTTTGTAAATTGTTCTTACATTATGTATGATTTAGGTATTTAATAAATAAATACGAGTAGGAGTCAGAAGGTTTGTAAAAATGTTTAGAACATAAGAAGAACGCTTTCGAATCATTCTATTGAATGAATAATTCCATGAAATATTTTTTCGTGTTATTACAGACACCAGTTACGGCAAACATGGAACATATCATAATTGTCGCATATAGCTTATGATAGTAAATAATTTATCTCATATAGCTTATAATTGTACATAACTTTCGCATACAGCATTATAATTTTTATATACCGTAATTTTATACACTTAGTTTTATGTTAATTAATTATAAAATTTGTATCGTGTTTAGGATAAGTTAGTACTGTAAGATTATTGTTTGTTATTGTTTTGTCTCATTCTACTGTTTTTACTCAATAAATTATACACTTGACCATACCCCCACTAAGTGTGCGATGGAACGACGGAATATAATGGCGGCCAAGTCCCATTCAATCAATTCCATCTCAGACTACTCACACTCTACACAGTATTTTAAATAAGAGTTATTATTTACATCATCCCTCTGGTATCCTGGTATCCTGGTAACCTGGTTCCTGGTAATTCCCGGTAACGAAGCTCTCCTGCCCGCTATAGCCCGCACCTAACAGTGGTCCTTCGGCGTCGGATCAAGAAAGAAGATCAACGACAAATCAAGTGGACTTCGGGCAGAAGAAAGAAAAAAGAAACAAGTACGTGCTGAGCTTGAAGGTCACTCGGCTCAGGTTAGGGACCAAAGTGCCAGGGTTTAACCGCCTCACGCACTCGCCCGCTTTCGCGGAAGGACGGATTACGTTGAGCTCGCTCCGTTTGAAGTCAAGGCCGAACACGTTGAGCTCGCTCCGTGGGGTGTCTGGCAACTTTCGTTGCATATGTCGCATGGTCGACATCATCACACTGCTTTCAAACGCCCTGGCCATAGCACTTAGGCTTTGGCGGGAGATTCAGTGCACCGAGGGATCCACGCCATCGAGTTAAGTCTGTAGGGATCAGGCCCGTAGACGTCGCACTCAGTGGCGTCTACGAATAGGTGTTAGGTAGGTAAGGTTAGGGAACCCCACGTGCGCCAGCAAGAAGATGTCGGAACAAGGAAGATCGCTGCGGTCACGCAAGCCGCGCGATACCACATCTGCCGCACCGGGAGGGTATCAACACCGACCCACACCAATGCCGTCCAATGAAGGAAGCGACGGCACCAGTAGCAACCGTGATCAGAGTAGGGAACCGCGTCCGCTCAGTAGGGAACCGCGCCCGCAGGATAGGGAACCGCGCGCGCACAGTAGGGACCCGCGAGTGAATAGGGAAACGCGAGTGAATAGTGCCGAAAACCCCATAAATCTCGATAACACGTTAATTGCAAACAAAAGTACGTCGGGTACAGTGTTAGAAAACGCGCGCGAACGTAGCAGAGATCGCGCATCTCTCCGCGAGATAGAACCGCGTCACAATAGGGAACGCGACGCCAAACTTTCGAAATTAATGGCCGAACTGGAAGTTTGTAAAGCCAAGCTCGAACTCGCTCGTAAGGAGGCCGATACCGCTGAGTGTAAGCTGCAGATCGCCCAGTGTAGGGTGCGATCTAACAGCGGTGGTACGACCTCCGACGTTGATGAAAACGACCGAGTCCGTAGCTGGGTAAGACAACAGTCGATACGAAAGTCTGGCGCCGAAGAGGTTAAAAGTCCCCTGCGACCGGAACAACTGCGGAATCGTTCTATGCCAGTGCACGCGTTAGAGAACCCCCATACGTACGCTCCAATAATTCAACGGCCCGCGCCGGAATTGCCCCATTTCGACGGAAATATTACCGAATGGATAGCTTTCCGCGCCGAATTCGAAGACACCGCGCCCATGTTCAGCTCGGTGAACAACGTCAGTCGCATTCGGCGTGCGTTAAAAGGCGAGGCGCGCACCGCGGTCAAATCGATCATGTATACGGTTCAGGACCCCTACGAAATAATGGAGGCTCTTGAGAGACATTTCGGGGATCCAGAGGAAATTGTTTTGACCGAAATTCATAACGTAAAACGGATGCCTCGATTGGCAGAGGATAATTCAAATATAGTCAGTTTTGCCGCACACGTCGCGAACGCGGTGGCCACAATCAAATCGTTACGACAGGATAAATATTTACACGCGCCCGAGCTCGTAAATAAAATCATAGATAAATTAAATATCCTCGTACGTTACGAGTGGTCAAAATATAAACAAGCAAATATGGATTTGCCGGATTTAATTGCGATGTCGAGTTTTCTGAATGAAATAAGTTACGCCGCGAAACGGACGACACGCTCAAAATCTTTTAAACCACGAAATATGGTGAACGCGGTTTACAACGACCCAGGTCCCGCGCGCCAGGCTGGCACTAGGCCACGCCCCCCACCATACAGAAACGAGCGTGACAGCGATTCAGATAGCGATTTCGATGATCGACCAAATAGATACGATAATCGGCCACGCACGGTAGCGCAAATAAAGTATCGAGAAAATAAAAAGCCAAATAATTTTAAGCCTCGACAACCGCCGCCGCCGCCGCCGCCGCAGTATAGGGAATCGAGTCGATCAAAATGCGCAATTTGTGATAGCTCTAACGAACATAAAGTCGGCTCGTGTACCAAATTTCTGTCGGCATCGATCAAGGAACGTTGGGAAATGGCGAAAAACGCGAAAATATGTTTCCGCTGTCTGAACTCTGCGCATAGACGGACAACTAAATGTAAATATGTACCGTGCGGGGTAAACCAATGCGAGGCCGGGCATCATAAATTGCTACATGGATTAAATTCCGTAACCGTCGCCGCGGCAACACGTAGTAACTCGGGCCACGTTAACGCTATAAATTGCGCCAATACTTTTCTCAAGGTTATCCCGATAGAAGTGTCAGGACCTTCAGGCACCATACAGACTCACGCGCTTCTAGACGATGGGAGCACGATGACTCTCATCGAGCGTGAAACAGCCGATAGGGTCGCGCCGCGCACGGCAGGAGAAACGCTCGCTATAGAGGGTATAGGCGGTCACGTGATCAATGATACGGAATCATGTAGATTGAAATTAAATGTTCGCGGTCTATGTAGTCGGAACATGGAAACTATCAACGCGTATACAATAAACAAACTAAGCATCGCGCCGCAGGAAGTGCCGCGCGAAATTGTAGGTCAATGCGGTCATTTAACGGATATTTTAGACGAATTGTGCTATGAACGCGCGACACCAACTATCCTTATCGGACAGGATAATTGGCACCTAATAGTTTCGTTGCAAACGTTGAGCGGTAATAAAAATCATCCAGCAGCAAGCCTCACGAAGCTCGGCTGGGTTTTACATGGTCAATATTTAACTCATAGACCAGTCCTAGCTCTGGTAAACCACGTAAGACCCAAAACCGACGAAGATGAGGCCCTGACTTTGATGAAAAAGCATTTCGACATAGAATCGTTAGGCGTACAAAGCAAATTACCGCGAGACGACCCAGATAAACGTGCATTGAACCTATTAGACGCCACGTGCGAAAAAATACCCGGGGAAAATAGGTACCGCGCGGGGCTATTGTGGCGAACGGATAACGAAGAGCTACCGGATAACCGTGCTCACGCGCTGCGACGGTTATACAGTTTGGAACGGAAGCTAGACCGAGATCCAAATTTAAAAATCGAATATGCGAAACAAATAAACAATTTGTTGGAAAAAGGTTATGCGGAAAAAATAGTTAGCTCCGCGCCCGCCCATGGTCCCCGAACTTGGTACCTACCCCATTTTCCCACAATTCACCCCCAAAAAGCCAAATGGCGCCTAGTATTCGATGCGGCCGCAACCGCGTATAATAAATCCTTGAATAGCGCCCTCCTTACGGGCCCGGATCTACTAGAATCGTTATTCGGCGTTTTGGTGCGTTTTCGCGAGGGCAAAACAGCGGTAATTGCAGACGTAAAGGAAATGTTTTTGCAGGTCGAAATAATTGATGAAGACCGCGATAGTTTGCGTTTTGTTTGGAGGGGGGAGGACCGCGAGTCTCCACCCCAAGAATATCGAATGAAAAGACTGATATTCGGGTCAGCTTCGTCACCGACTACGGCGTTGTACGTCAAAAACAAAAACGCAAATGATCACGCAAAAGAATTTCCTATAGCCGCGGAAAAAACTATTAAAAATGCCTACATGGACGACATTTTAATCGCGATGGACGAAAGCGACGGAGAAGTAAGACGCATAGTAAACGAAATTTATGCACTAAATCTGCGCGCGTCATTCGAACTCCGAGGTTTCGCGTCGAACAACCCTGTCGTAATAAGTGACGTCACTCAGACCGAAAACGAGACGTCACCTATAGGGAAAAGCGAGAGCGAACGAACGCTAGGGCTCAATTGGAATCATAAAAAAGATACTATAGGTTTCAACGTAAACTTGCGCAACACTCCTGAGGAGGTGCTAAGCGGAAATAAATTACCTACCAAGCGACAGGTCACTAGCAGCGCGATGTCTATTTTCGATCCAATCGGATACGCGAGTCCGATATCGGTGTTAGGTAAAGCCTTAATGCAGGAAGTATGGCGTACCGGTATAGGCTGGGATACGGCTATCCCGGAGACACTCGCGCCCGTATGGAGGTCATTTATAGAAAACATACAACAATTGAAACATTTAGAAATCCCGCGCTACGTACCGGCATGTAACAGAGAGGCTAGCATGCACATTTTTTGTGACGCAAGCGACAAAATATACGCTTGCGCAATTTATCTAGTGAGCGCTCACGCGGAGGGGCACACGACGTCTAACCTAGTAGCCGCCAAGGCGCGCGTCGCGCCCCTGAAAATCATTAGCGTCCCGAGGCTCGAGTTACAAGAGTGCGTATTAGGAGCTAGATTGGCCCAATCAGTTATTAAAGAATCCGATTACGTAATAACTAACAAATATTATTGGAGTGATTCGCGTACCGTACTGGCATGGATACGTTCAGATCCGCGCACCTTTAAAAGTTTCGTGGCCCATAGGTTAGCTGAAATAGAAGATTCTACCACTCCATCCGATTGGAACTGGGTACCGAGTGCTTTGAACGTCGCGGACGACGCCACGAAAGGAGTGCCAAACAAGTTCGGCCCCAACCACCGTTGGTTTTTAGGGCCCGAGTTCATTAGACAAAATAGGGAAAAATGGCCCATAGAAAAGTCCACCGAACCCGTCGGCCCCTCAGGCGAGGAACGGGTTAACCGCGTCAGCTCCGTTCAAACCGTAAATAATAAATTCGATTACTTACCCGAAGTAAATAGGTTTTCGAAATACGAACGTTTAATTCGCGCCTCTGCTCGGGTCATGGTTGCTGCCGAGGTATTCAAAGCCAAATCGCTATGTAGAAATCATGATAAAGAAATGAACAACGAGCATATTAAGCTGGCGACTATCCTGCTTATAAGAAGAAGTCAAAATATGTCATACTACGAGGAGATTAAGCACCTAGAGGCTGGGCGGCCACTACCGAAGAAATCACCGTTACACAAGATTGCAGTGAAACTAGCCAAGGGCGGAGTCGTCGTGCTGGACGCGAGAACTGGCCGAAATGAAGAATACATACCAGTATTACATGCCAAAGAAGACTTCACCAGATTGTTGGTCCACCACTTTCACGAAAAATACAATCACGGCAATCACGCTACGGTAATCAACGAGCTAAAACAACGCTATTTTATCGTCGGGTTGCGCGGCACTATTCGCTACATAACAAACAAGTGCCAATGGTGTCGGACCTATAAGGGGGCCACTCTCAAGGCCCCTGTAGGCGACTTACCAAAAGAGAGGCTCTTAGCGAATCAAGCCCCATTTACCGCAACAGCTGTCGATCTCTTCGGGCCGATGAACGTCACTATAGGCCGCAGACACGAGAAACGATGGGGTGTTTTATACACTTGCCTCACCACCCGAGCTGTCCATCTAGAGCTTGCTGCCTCTCTATCGGCATCCTCTATGATCCTATCACTTCGCAGAATGATGGCTCGGCGTGGCACCCCCACCACTATTTACTCAGACAATGCTACGAACTTTTATGGATCCGAACGTGAACTGTCAGAAGCCATGAACTCACTACCTGACACCATGAAACAGTTCACCTCCGACCGTCAAATAGTGTGGAAGAAGATCCCGCCAGGCAACCCTTCCGCCGGCGGCGCGTGGGAGCGACTCGTGGGCAGCGTCAAGACCGCGCTCAAGGTCACCCTAAAAAACAGGGCACCCCATGAAGAGGTCTTACACACCCTACTGCTGGAAGCCGAACATATCGTCAATTCTCGCCCGTTGACACCCGTGAATCCTGACTTAGAAGCAGAAGCATTGACGCCAAATCACTTTCTGATCGGCAGGTCCAGTGCCCTCTCGCCCCTTGGCTCCTTCTCGGACAAGTCGCTCGACCTGAAATCCTGGAAAACAGCACAAGCGCTGGCAGATCATTTTTGGACTAGATGGCTAAAAGAATATCGCCCAAACTTATTGCCTAGATCCAGTGCGCATTCCAAGGCAAAGAACCTACAGATAGGAGATGTGGTCATAGTTGCTGACAATACTATGCCGCGTGGTACTTGGCCTAGAGGCATTATTGCACAACTCTATCCCGGTCCTGATGGCCATATTAGAGTAGCCGATGTACAGACACGCGCCGGAACCGTTCGCCGCCCAGCCTCCCGCCTTATCCTCATATGCTCCACAGAAGGAGATGGTGCTGTCGCACGTGGAGGGGAATGTCGCATATAGCTTATGATAGTAAATAATTTATCTCATATAGCTTATAATTGTACATAACTTTCGCATACAGCATTATAATTTTTATATACCGTAATTTTATACACTTAGTTTTATGTTAATTAATTATAAAATTTGTATCGTGTTTAGGATAAGTTAGTACTGTAAGATTATTGTTTGTTATTGTTTTGTCTCATTCTACTGTTTTTACTCAATAAATTATACACTTGACCATACCCCCACTAAGTGTGCGATGGAACGACGGAATATAATGGCGGCCAAGTCCCATTCAATCAATTCCATCTCAGACTACTCACACTCTACACAGTATTTTAAATAAGAGTTATTATTTACATCATCCCTCTGGTATCCTGGTATCCTGGTAACCTGGTTCCTGGTAATTCCCGGTAACGAAGCTCTCCTGCCCGCTATAGCCCGCACCTAACAATAATATAACTTGCGTAAAATTACCCAATACCAATCAAAGAACCATTCACATCCGATGAACAATTATTTGCTGATTCGATTACTTTCTTCATGTCGTAATACTCGTTCGTTTCGTGTTAAATCAAAATAAACAAATTGGTGTAATTAAAAGTCAACTTTGAACTCGTTGCGTAACTAGATCGACGTATAGATGCGTGATTCTGAGATTCTTTCGATTTTGATTCCATCACAACACGCGAATTTGAAGCTATTTTAAGTAACCAATTTTTTTAAACACTAGACCGTGCCCGCAACTTCTTTCGGAAGAAAAAACGTCATAATCCTCTTTTTTACTTTAAAAATCCTCCCTTCACTTTGGGTCGTCCTATGTTACGCTTCTCGAATGCTGTTTGGCTCAGCATGGTCTGCCTGGGCAAACGAGTGCTGCTCATGTGTTGCACATGCCCAAGTCACCGCAGGCGTCAATATTTGACTTCTGGTGATACTAGGAATCTGCAATCTCCAGCACTCTCTCGTTCGTGATCTAGTCTTTCCTGTATACTACTTTGAGGTAAAACAATCTAAAAAACGGCCAAGTGCGAGTCAGACTAGCGCACCGAGGGTTCCAAAATATACGCTACAAATGGCCGTCTCTTTGAAAATCCAGTGTTAGCAAAGCCCTACTCCTAAGCAAAACGTTCGCGGTGCTCGATCATTTTATATTGGTTACTGATATAGACAGACAGATGTACAATTCTACTGTTTTTAGTATTTGTTGTTATAGCGGCAAAAGAAATACTTCATCTGTAAAAAAATCAACTGTCTAGCTATCACGGTACATGAGATACAGCCTGGGGACAGACGGGCAGAGAGAAGGACAGACAGCGGAGTCTTAGTAATAGGGTCTCGCATTTACCCTTTGGGTACGGAACCGTAACAACGTTAACCAAAAGTTCCACTGAACTGAATCCTATGCATGTTGCTATCCTATGCACTCTAAGTGTCGTATCTACAATGTCCATTGTTCTAGACGCCTAACCGCTAAAACCAAAAGGTTATCAGCTGACTAAATTGATTTGTCTCAGCTCCCAGATATGCACGTGTATTCTCCATCCTTCCATAAAGTCATATCTGTCTCTTAAAAGCTTTTTGAAAATCAACCTTACTTTCTGCAGTTAGAATAGAAGTTTTCATGATAATTACAAGCATGTATGACCCTGCCAAAGACATCTGATCTAAAACAAAAACGCCAATTTTTTTATAGTAAATTGACTGCGTTTACGTCGTTTCGTTTGCGCAAGCGTCAGTATCACACGCATGTGAGACTGAGCGAAGTATAACAATAACTTTCTATAATGTTAAACGTTATGCAATTTTAGCCGGGATGAAAGTTTAATTGGTGATCTATGATTGCTTTGTGAATTGTCTATAGTTTGTTAAGTGTTATTAAAAACATTTTGATTGATCAGTTTTTACAACCAATTTTACTAGCTTTAGAACTGCTTTAAGCCATAAGATTACATTCTTAATAAATAATATGTTTTATAAGCTCATCCCTCGGCTCTGCATGAGTCACATGGGTATTTTTTTTAGTATGCGGGCCCAGTGCATTTCCCGGGAGTGTGAAAATATTAAGTCATTATCTGGTCCGTGCACATTTGATGGTTTGCAATTTATCGTTTATCATGCGATATAGATAAATTTTGACGTTTATCGATAGAAGCTGTATGTATGATTTCTTAAATAAACTGTAATTTTAAACTTTGTCCATAGCGTTATGATAAATTATAATATTTTATCGATTTTCTACTGTGTTTGACAAAATCCGATAAAGTCATATATCTGTCTCATGAACGCTTTTTGAAAATCAACCGTACCTTCTGCAGTTAGAATAGAAGTTGTCATGAAAATTGCAAGCATGTATGACTCTTCCAAAGTTTACAAATACTTCATGGCTTCGTACTCAGCAGGACACCTAAACCATCAAACCCAAATTCACGTTTATCACGTTTATCCTATACTCGTAGGTACTACATAGAAGGTGCATGCAACTTCGTAAGCGTAGAAGAAGAAGTCATTACCCCTCTTTTTTCGTCAGCGTAGTCAGGTAAAAAGTGTCCTATAACCATCGGTGGATAGCCACCCTGTACCAAAAATAATTGAAATCCGTTCAGCCCATTTGGCGTCATGAAGCCGCCACGACACATACAAACATACCTAAAAAATTTTTTTTTGATTCCGTGACCTCCAAATCAGTCACACAAATAGTTACAATAATATATTTTTAAATATCTTCAATGTACAGACAAAACACACAATGTAAATACAGTCGTCAAATTCTGATACCAAGTTCATAACAAAGTTGATTCTGTTTTCATAACAGAGTATAATATCGCTATAAAAAGAAGTGCAACCAGACTTTCTGGTCTACTAGACAAAATGGCTGCATTATTTTAAATCGATTGTGTAAATTAGAATTACAAATGTCAGCCTGATTAGCGGTGTGCTCATCGGGTCCGACCATCTATTACGTAAATGCTCAGGCGCAGCCTTAGAAGCTCACGTAATTAGCGGGGCCATAGGTCACACCGACGGCGACGTGACCGAATTTTGGCCTTAACACTAGACTATCCTTTTTTTAGAACTTCATTTTGTACTGAATATTCAGTGGGGAGAGTGAAAACCCACCAACGGGAATGCTATATATACATATATATGGCTGCAGCCACTTGAAATAAAGTGGGGCCGTAGTGCTTAAAGCGCGATGACTAGGAAGGTGGGTTGATTGGGTTCAACTCAAATTAAGGCGTAGGAGAGTGAAAAAATAAGACAGAGATATATAAAACCAATAGACTGGTCACCCCCTTTTTTAACGTTGGGGAAATGCGTTTATGCACCCTATATAAGTCGGGGGACCAATGCGGGTATGACGGACTAACCGCGGCTGATGCGTTGGACTACCCATGAATTACAGTCGCACCACCATCTGCGCGCCGCCGAGTTGAGCTCAGCTCCCTGGCGGTAAAGTGAACTACACAAAACTCACCAGTTGTAAAGAATTCCAAAATGAAGAAGGAAGACACCGCGAGGGGTGATCATCATCTGGGCTTTCTTCTTGTCGCTGCCAAGTCGGCCACGCCGGGTCCAGGTACGCCTCTCCGGGGCGGGAAGGGGATCTGCGGGTGGCTTGGGTGGTGCTCGCTCCCTGCCCGTGCTTCAGTCCACATTTTGAGGCGCCGCGATGGGCGATCTTGTGCTGGATTTCCTGCACTCCTTCTTTATGTCGCGGCCAAGCCGTCCACGCCGGGTCGAGGCACTTCCTCCCCGGGGCGTGAAGGATTCTGTGGGAACCTCGGCGTCGGCTCGCCCTCCGCCTGCGCTCAACACGCCACTACAACATCACGGCCCCCAAGTGCGTGCTGAAGAATCAGACCAGGGAGCCACAAAGCTCTGACGAAAGGCAATTCTGAAAGTCTTCCCCGCGACTCGCTCCAGGAGCGAGGCACTACATCTCACGACCAAACGAGATACAAGACACACAGTAAAAAAAAAACTACCACTGAATCCCACCCATGCTTGCGCATCGCTGGACGTCCAATTTTCTGCAACATCTCTGTTTGCTTCATTATGACAATCTTCTTTTGCTGTAGTGCAAAAACAGTCAGTTTGGGGTGATAACAAACACGCGGCCGCTTGTTACTGGATGGCAAACTATACATTGAAGTACGAGTATAATATAGATGAATCTAATTTCAGGAATTGCTCAATATAAACGACGTTACGATTCGTACTGGTTTTACAACATAGATCGCTTGATTTGGCTGTCAACAAAGTCTAAATTCATTGGGAAACTGTGCAAAATTGAGTCCTACATTCTTAAAGTGTTGCATTTAGTACATAAAATATTAGAGTCTGACATCAACCTGACATCAAAAAGAATTAAAACAAGAGAACCTTCTATTTTGCCATCTTTTGGGTTGTGCCCAGATTGCAAGGGGATATCCAGTTTAAAAACTAGATGGCGCTCGTGCCGGCTTTCCCTGGAGGTGACAAAGTGGGTTCTTCAAGAGAGGAGTGAATAGGTTTTAAAGGGTCGGCAACACACACGTACTGCCTCTGGCGTTGCAAACGTTCATATACTGCGGTGCCTGGTTAAACTCAGGCAGGCCGTACGCTTGTTTGGCACCTTAGTAGTATAAAAACACTTAACGATGTTATAATTAGGGATTGCAATCCGGTCCAATTCTCAATCTGGCCGGATTAAGCCCAATCGGGTCGGATCCGGCCGGATTGAAGTTTTGCTATTGCGTCTATCTAACATTATGCTTTTAGCCCAGTTTATGGGCCGTAAAGTAGTCATGCGCAGCTTTTTATGCAAATTATCTAATGAAACTTTGGTTTAGCGCTAAAAATCACCCTTATTAAGTCAAAAATCAGTCTCACTCGCCTCTTATTTCACAGTAATATGAAAATGTAAGCATCTGCTTCAATAATATTGCCTTAACTTAATAACATTATTAGGTACCATATTTACAGCCACACATGATCACATGGTAACCTTGTCTCATAGTAAATATAAGAAAATCTAATCTTCTAAATAAAGAATAAAAATAACACTTTAAGAGGGTGTATACCTGCTTAACTGGCAACGTCGCAATTTTTTTGGTTTTTCTTGATTATTTTAAGAAATGTGAATGTAACTTGAACATGTTTTCAATTCATTCATTACGTTTTCGGTAATTAAGCTGGCACAATGCAAAATTTCATGATATTGCCACAAACAAAGCTCTAAAAATGAATTTATGTCTATATCTTGTTTTGTAAGAAAATAAAGGCAAAAGCGATGAGTACATGAATTAAACGCAATATAAATGCTAAAACTGTAGGGTATGTATTGAACATATCTTTAAGTTTCATTCAAATACCATAAAATAATGAAGCAAGAAGAAAAAATATGCGAAGTTGCCAGCTAAGCGGGTATAAACGCTCTTACTTAAAGGAACATTTTAAAGTTTTAATTGCCAAATCTAATAATATGGAATACTATAGAGGTACTATATAGGTATATATATATCGATAATATTAAAATACGAGTACTATACTTCCTGAATAATAAAATAAATAAATATTACGAGTCAATTTGACACAAATCGAACTAGTCCCATGGTAAGCTCAATAAGGCTTGTGTTATGGGTACTAGACGACGATACCCGTAATATGTATTAAACATACATAAAAAAAGGTAATCAGTAATCACATATCAAATCACATTGCACTTTAAATAATAGGTAAGATACATGTTATAGTTGCAATAACGTTAATTGAATAAATAAATAAATATGTTTTTCTAATTTGGCTACAGAAACCATTAAACCATTAAATCCGGGAACTGCTTTTTGTACGGCGATCGACCGTCCTCTTGAAACTGATGAATATTTATGGAACTGCGATGTTTTTCAGCTATGTTTGGTCCTCAAATTTGAAGTTTTTTAAAGATCTAAACCGTTCGGTGTAACATCAACCCAGTGTTAATGAACAACCTTCCCCCGATTGTCATGGCTACAGGTGTCGGTCTCAGGTTGCCAAACCTGCATGATGACACTAGTCCGCTTTATATAATGCTCGCATGTAATAGAGATGTCTGAGCCATCGTTGCTCTTGAACGGCTTAACCAAATATCCATCAGGGTTTTTTTTTTTGTATCCTTTCTAGAGTCTCAAACTATCACAAATTTCATCTAAATTGGTTCAGCGGTCTAAGGGGCTTCAAGTTAAAAGGAAAAATTTGTCATGATTTTCTTGTGTATCTAAGTCCATGGAATGGTCAAAATTAATTGATAGATTCAGGCGTTACTTTGCGGAATCCCATATTAGATTAATGGAATATAGTTCCTTTTGCTTTTCCGTGAAATAATGTCTTGATTAGATGTGACAGTAAATTCTGCACACATGCGCATCATTTTCCTGCAGCTTCCACAAAACATACGCATGCAAATACAACAAACCACCACCAGATAGTGTTATCCTTGACACGTATTTCACCTCTCTACGAGGCATCATCAGGAGATGCAGGAGATGTTGACGGTCCACCCGAGAAGTGAGTTTTAGACAACTCACTTCACGTGTCGAGGATTATACTGTACGGTGGTGGTTTGTTGTATTTGCATGCGTATTTTTCTGTGAAAACTGCATGAAAATATGCGCATGTGAGCACAATTTACTGTCCCATCTAACCAAGATTCTATTTCGCGGAAAAGGAAAAGAACTTTATAGTTCCTTTCATCAATGGCAAAAATAGTATCCAAATATGCTACATAATAATATGACACTTCAGTTTTTAATTAACACTTTAAAATAGCTTTTCCATCCCTAGAGTGGAAAGTAAGTATTTTATTGTTACGATTAGCCACAGAGTCGAAGATTGAGTGACGTCATATTGTGTGATGATGATGATGATGATGATGATGATGATGATGATGATGATGATGATGATGATGACGACGATAATGATGATAATGATAGTGATAATGGTGATGGTGATAATGATGGTGATGTTGATGGTGATGATGTTGATGATTTTTTTTTGCCTCGCAGTCGAAATAAAAGTGTTTAAATCGGGTGAAATTACCCATTTCACCCTCGAACTATTGAGAAATGATGATAAGAAATATCTCGGGTAAAATGGGTCACTTTCAACCCTTGGTTAACAATCTACTATTATGTATTTAATTATTAAATGTTACAAAGAGACCTTCCTTCAATCTTCGTGTTTACAGGTGTCGGATTGCTAATCCTACATGATGACACCACTCTGCCTTATGTAATACTCGCGTGTAATAGTTGACTTTGACAGGCCAGTGGCCAGCGAACGATAATTGTTGGAAGGGCTTGTGTGGTTAGTTTTTAGTTTCTTTCCGGCTCGAATGTTGCAAGTCAAGTTGACCTGAAATTAGCAGGTACGTGTGGTGCACCTTTAACACTTTCACTATTCCAAGATATTTTGTAATACCTACTATGACTATATGCAGTCATAGTCATAGTATGTCAGGTCAATGCTAATTAATACGATACAGATTATGAAATACGAGTACATTTATTCAACGTGCTTACGACCAAATACTGAAAATGTACTAGGTCGTAAGCTCTTTGTAAATGTAGATTAGAACTAGAACTAATTCCAAATTTCAAATAGATAGCATGAGTAGTTTTGAAGATATGGCGCTCCAATAGTCGGACAGACAGACAGAGTGACGGAACCCTTAAAAGCACAATATTATTTCTTCTTTTTAACAAGTTGCCAATCGAGTTAAAGTCATTAGTAAATACACACATGTTTTGTAATAAGCTTAGAGATTTTTTGTTAGAGAAGTGCTTTTACTCAGTTGAAGATTTCTGCCAATATAAATTTTTGCCTTGATTGGTGCCATTGTAATTAGTTTGTAGTTAGTTGTACCTTTAATTAATATTTTAGTAGCATTTATTTTATTTTGTATTGCAGATAATGTTTTTGTGAATTTTGTAACTTGATGACATGACCTACATTATAATAATAATAATATTTGTTAGTATTGAATGTGACATTTGAGTTTGTTTGTTTTTCTATTATCGTGTTTTTTGTGAAGTACCTATTATGTTTTCAAACACAATGTATATTGTTCTTGAAATAAATATATGATGATGATGATGATTAAAAACAAGCTTTTATGTAAATAGTCTAAAAATGTTTTAAATTATACCAATTCTTTTACATTACATAATTTGTAAATATAAAAGCTAGTCGATATTTACCTGAGTCGATAATCAATAATGCAATATTGATATATGCAAGTATCTAGGTAATTAGTATTAGGTCCTTACATATGAAATTTGCGTTTGGCGAAATGGCAACTTTGGTTCAAAATATGTGGCGTTCGGCTAAGAATTCCAAATTCAAATTTATTTCAAATTTAAGACCATGTATTTGTGTTGGAATTTCGAAATTTATTTGTTATCGCGTCAATTGTTTTTCTTTCACATCGTTCTGTTCACAATATGGAGAACGTAAAATATCGCTATATTTACGAATATGAGTTTCACCTCGGCACCTGTGCTGCAGAAACGGCTCGTAGGATTAACAATGCGTATGGGGAAGCTACTGCAAAAGAAAATAACGGTACGTTATTGGTTCCAACGTTTCCGCTGTGGAAATTTTGACCTACAGAACAAGCCTCGTGGACGGCCGGAGACACAAGTTGACAAGGAAGATTTAAAAGCAATTGTTGAAGCTGATCCATCGCAAACCACGTCAGAGTTAGCGGCAGGCTTCGGTGTGAGCGATAAAACCATTTTGATTCACTTGAAACAAATTGGAAAAGGAAAAAAACTTGTAAATTGGGTCAATCGATCTAGCCCACTGATGCTTCAGGATAACGCTCGACCACATACGGCACGTTTGACGACCGCAAAACTAAGGGAGCTGCGACTGGAATGTCATCGACAACCACCATACTCCCCGTACCTTGCTCCAACTGTTTTTTTTTTCGGATATAAAAATATCTATAAATTGTGTAATGTAAAAAATAATGGGTTTAATTTACTTAAAAGTTTATTATCTTGTTTTTAGACTATTTAAATAAAAGCTTGTTTTTACAAACTTTTATTTTAAGTAAAAGCGTGGTTTACAAGCATTTATTTAACTTGCAATGTATGTGTCTGTTCGGATGGAATCCTGTCAGCTACATTGGACCTACTCGCCGGTTTCCAATTGAGCTACAATTTGGCATACTTATGTAAGTTCGGTGACAATGCAACAGTATGATACCATCGAGCTGATCTGATGATGGAGCAGGAAGGTGGTCATAAGATCTCTGTAATAAAATAATGCAGTCCTACCGAGTTTTGGCTCTTTAGAATCGTCTTGGAGAGTAATTGATGGATATTCAAGGAAAAGTACAGTCAGCAATAAAAGCTTTCCACAAAAGTGAAATTTTTGATAGAAACTAATTAAATGGTTTTTTATAAGTATTTCCAAGAAATTACATATTTTTCGTCAAGCCGTTTCTACAACATAAACAGTGAATGAAAGTTTTCAATGATGTGAATTCGAATAGAATCTCTTCCAACTTTTCATATGCGCCATTATTTCCATTGTATAACAACTAGGTCAATACGGAGACAATGTGGATTTCACCATAAGCTTCATGTAGATTAAATTACTTCTTTTTTACTAACTTGGATATTATATATCCATGGATTAGGTACCTATGGATCCGTCTCGCAACTTCTTTTGTATGACTTTCTAGTCATTTTCATTAATAACCTCTGAGACCATACAAAGTTCAAAATGTTGAGGTAACTAGCTATATTTTATGTGGAAAATCCTGAAATCCCAATATTAAACCGAAGCCCTAGTAGGTAAACAGTAAAAAAATCACTTTTTCTATTTATAAAAATTAAAGTGAATTTTATGTTATTTCCACTCAGAAGAAAGAAAGTTCGCACTTTTATAAAAGGACAAAAAAAATGTCGAAGCTTTTTTCCTATTGTGTTATCATTTTCCATATACTTTATTATGGTGTTAACAAGTGGTGAAAAAAAATTAAAAAATAAAATAAAAATGTGGGATCCTTTTTTTCGTATTGGGATGGAAAGAGCCCGTGGTTCTGAGTAGAAATAACATACAATTTGCAGAAAATGTCACAATAAGAAAGCTTTTTAGGCTTTCGTACCCCAAAAGGAAAAAAGGAAACCTTATAGGATCACTTTGTCGTGCGTTTGTCATTGTCTGTCAAGACCCTTTTTCTCAGGAATTGGAAAATAAATTAAAATGCATGGTTCCCGAGGAATAAACAAAATAATAAGCCACGCGGGGAAAGTCATGGGATAATCCTAGTGTTTATTATATTTTACGCTTAAAGTCTTTGATCTTTGATCGGTCGATAATGGCTACCTGCCATTATTATAATTATAAAAATAAGTTGGAATCTCTAGGCCTTGTCTTCTTTAGCTGTATCCATAAAACAGGTATAAAGTTTAGGTTGATCTTCGATCGATCGATAATGGCCAGTAACCCGATCAAAAACTGTACAATAAGTGTACGCGTCGCTCCCACGGTCACAGCAGTGCGTTTTACGACCCGCTAACAGTGCATTGGCGGACATTAATAGTTGACATAAAGTAGGATTTTTAATTAGCTGGAGTAAACTGACAGGTGTCAACGTGAATATTTTGTTGTTTAGAAAGAATTTTACAAAAGTATAAATGAAAATACGTGTAACCGGTGATGTTATGGTAACTTTTATTCATAAGAAATACTGTACTTCTGCCATAATGAAGTAACGGTCGACGTGTGTCCGTAAACGTCAGTTTACTCCGGCTTATTAAAAAAACTACTTTATGATGTGTTTATTATAAAAATAAGTTGGAACCTCTAGGCCTTGTTTTCTTTAGCTGTATCCATAAAACAGGTATAAAGTTTAGTTTGATCTTCGATCGGTCGATAATGGCCAGTAACCCAATCCAAAAACGTAAAATAAGTGTACGCCTCGCTCCCACGGTCGCGGCGGTGCGTTTTACGACCCGCTAACAGTGCCCTGGCGGACAATAATAGTGGACTTATGATGAGCTTATCATAAATTGGAAGCAGATTCGGAACGGCTATTTTATTTCTGGAATGTTTTAAAACTGTATTTAGGGGAAGAGAAATTAATCACAAAACATCTGATTCAAGTTCTAGAATTTTAATAAAATATACGAAAATCTCGTAATTGAACGAAAAAAACGAATCGTTATGTCGGTTATTTTGTAAGAAAAAAAAACCAGTTTCAAGACCTGATTGGAACCTCTACCTTGCCTTCTTTAGCTGTAGCTAAAAAAATAGGTATAGAGTGTAGTTTGATCTTTGATCGCTCGATAATGGCCGGGAGCCCGATCAAAAAGCGGACAATAAGTGTACGCATCGCACCCACGGCCGACTGCACCTGACGTGAATATAGCCGCAGCAGGGCGTTTTACAACTCGCTAACGGTGCACTGGCGGACAATACATGCATTATTTTAAGTTAATAAAAAATGGGTCAATGTTACACAAATCAACCTAGTTTCAAACGAACACTTCCACGACGTGGAACCAGCTAAGTGGGCTCTCTGCTCGTAGTAAGTTTTCGCTACATTCGCATTATCGGCTACGCGCGTAGCACTACGAAAATATCGTTCGCGAATGGGCTACGAAAATATCGGTCGTGAATGTGCTTACGTGTGTGCTATGAAAATATCGTTCGTTAATGTACTAACGTGTGTGTTACGAAAATATCGTTCGCGGAGATGAACCTGATGAACGTGTGTGCTACGACAAATTCGTTCGTAAATGAGTTAACATCTGTACTTCGAAAATATCGGTCGTGAATGTGGTAACGTGAGTGCTACGAAAATTTCGTTCGAGGAAGTGGTAACGTGTGTGCTACGAAAATATCGGTCGTGAATGTGTCAACGTGTGTGCTACGAAAATATCGGCCGTGAATGTGTTAACGTGTGTGCTACGAAAATTTCGACCGTGAATGTGCTAACGTGTGTGTGATAGAATCCATGTTATCAAGTGTAAACCGATAAAAAACCACACGTCTAGAAAAAATGTGGTAATTTACACACGGTTAAACCTATATTCATATCCCAGTAAGGGCAAATATTTGTGTGATGAGCATAAATACTTGTACCTGAGTCTTGGATGGTTTCTATGTATATAAGTAATATATCTATTAAATATATCGTCGTCTTGTACACATAACACAAGCCTTATTGAGCTTACCATGGGACTAGTTCGATTTGTGTAAAAAATTGTCCTGTAATATTTATTTATTTATTCATTATTTTCAAACACAAATAAAACTAAATAAAAATCGGTTTCCTCGTTCAAGAGATACGATGCCATTGGCACACACAGAGACACACTGATACATACGACAACCTGTTGTTTTGTGGAGGCTTAAATGACAGTTTTCTTTTTTAACACTTTCGCAACCGATATTTTCGTAGCGCTATGCTCGTAGCCAATAACCATATGTAGCGAAAACCTGCTACGAGCAGAGCACCCGCCTAACGGACTCGCGGTCGTCAACGTGTTAATTTTACAAATCGGTACTTCCTTTCTTTGGAGAGCCATGATGCCACAGATAAACGCCTCTTTGTGAAATAGTAAAAAAAAACACTGTTGGACCACTGTCATTGTGAGGCTGCTTCAGTTTATTTCTAAACCCTTCGCGACCGAATTTGGCATAAACTGGTTCACACCTGCTTAACCTACTTGACGCATCTGTTTATCACCTAATTTACAACTAAGCCTATACACAGATACTACTCATATCTGTGCATAGTGTGTGTATACTTCTGTTAGGTTTTACTGTACCGAATAATGTTAATATAATATACATATTTAAGTGTAATGTATGTATATGTGTTTGGTTTGCCTACTTTTTGGTATGTTATCTATATCACATCATAATTAAATAAATAAATAATACGGGACCAATCCTCCCAATCCGAACTAGTCCTATGGTAAGCTCAATAAGGCAAGTTATGAGTACTAGACAACGATATCTCTATCCATATCCATACTATCCATACTAATATTATAAATGCGAAAGTGTGTCTGTCTGTCTGTCTGTTACCTCTTCATGCTTAAACCGCTGAACCGATTTGGATGAAACTTGGTATGGAGATAGTTTGAGTCCCGGGAAAGGACATAGGCTACTTTTTATCCCGGAAAAATACCCTTATTCGCGATAAACGAATTTAAGGCAGACAAAGTCGGGGGCAGAAGCTAGTCCTATTATAAAATTGTAAAATTTAAATGTCCGAGATAATTCTAAAGAGCCCAAACTCGGTAGGATTGTATTCTTTTTTACAGAGGTCCTATGACCACCTTCCTGCTCCATCATCAGATCAGCTCGATGGTGTCACATTATTGCATTATCACCGAACTTACATAACTTAAGTATGCAAAATTTTAGATCAATCGGATACCGAGAAGTAGGTCTAATTTAACTTGCAAAATTCCACCCGAACAAACATACATTGCAAAGTGAATGAAAGCTTGTAAGATTAAAAACTGTTATGATTGATATTTTTTCATGGCCGCTAGTGTACAGTTAGTACGCTTTACGCGCCACTCGCAGCTTATATGGCATTTTCGAAATATGGGCAAACTTTATTTTTCGTGCAAATTGTTTTTTCAACCATTAAAACATAATTGAGTGCGGACGCCAACAGTCCCAGCGCTTATGATTTATGACGTGAAGCGTATAATGCTTTCTCATATTTAATGAGAATGTGTTTATTGGTTCGTCCTTCTTTCACGCAACGACTAAGGGATAGACATGATTTTTTGCATAAACATAGAAGGTAAGTTTCGTCGGCGAGTTACTAGTGTGTGACCATAAACAGAAAACAATTAAAATTACAAGTTTTAATTGGGATGTTGACAAAATTTAACAACTTTTTTCTGTGGTATGGTATAAAAAGACCTCTCAATAATAAAAACATTGGTGAAAAAACTACTTTATTCTCATAAAAACTCCCCGAGATACAATAATGTTAAATTCATATTTTAGGACTTACCAAAAAAATGCTCCATACTAAAGCCTAGGAACGTGTGACGTCACATGTTCCTACCTTGTATGTGGAAATTATGAACTTTGTTCTGCAGCTATGTTAAAACTTGCGTTTATCGAAACGATTCCATAGCAAAAGTTACCATAGAATTCAATGGTATTATTTAGTTATTAATATTTTTAATACTATAAAAATTTACTTTCCTACCCAACTTTAAGGGTCATAAAACAAGCTAGTCAACATCCCAATTCTGTATGAACGTACTATCAGCAATGAATACCGCGTCTTTTAAACATTGGTAGTTCGCATTTTTTAGTCTTTCAGCAAGATTATAATAAATGAGAAAATTACATAAAGCAACACAGATAAATCTCATAAAAATCAGCTGAAATGAAATGAAATGATTTTTGAAATCTCTTTAGCCAATTTGGCGTGATAAAACCACAACGACACATACAAACATACAAAAAAACAAAAAAAAAACAATTCAGTGACTTTAAAATAGTCTTTATCACTTCTTTTTTAATGTCTTCAATGTAGAGACATTTTATTTTAAAACTTTATAATAGTATAGATGTAGTGTGGAAATTGCATGAAAACGCATGTGAGCACAACTTATTGACATATCTAACCAAGGCACTTCGCGGAATATCAAATGAACTATATCCATTAATTTGCTTCTAACTTTAAAACTGATTTTGAAAACTACACGAATTATTAACGATGACAGCCTTATTGATGTTAATTTTCTCAGAACAAACAAATTAAAATTAACCGTAGGTCTCGATTTTACTTAAGGTACTCCTAAGATAGCTAGCTAACAATAAGTTAATAACTGTAATTACTTCTACTCAGTACATCAAAGATGGGTTTGCGTTTGACCCCGGTTTAACCTCATGGTGAGGGGAGCCAGGGTCGAAGATGGAAGACATTAATTTGAAAGCATCCTCTTGTAATGTAACTTTGATAGCTATCAACTAGCTTGACGTGACCTAGGCTCGTATTCGACTTTGCAAATACAATAGCTTATTTCATGTATTCCAGAGGCTCAAAAGTTTAGTTGAATCATCGAGAGCGTGGGATTGCATATGTAGTAGTATTGTTTGTTTACAGGCATTCTATATTTGAATTTTGTATTTTCTTGTACTATCAGCATACAAAGAGGTTGTTATATATATATATATATATATCGAAGAACTAAAAACAAAAATAATGTCAGTGTGAAATTGTCAATATTATTTACGTTGTGCGTATATTTTTACATCTGATTTGATTGTATTCTCAATTAATTATTGTGTCCGCCCGTACGACTACGAATAATTTATATATTTTAAAAAAATATGGCTGTAGGTAATTTTGGTCCTATTGAGAGTCAAAGTAAGCAAATAATTTTCAACTGTTATAAATATTTTGAAAATGAACTGACGAAAAATTTAAACTTGCCTTACACCGCTGCCCAGTTAGTTGAAAAAGCTACAGGTGTTTGTCTCTCTACTGTTTATAACATTGTGACTGAGAGCAACAGCGAGAAATTCGCAACAACAAAAAAATTCACCTCCCCGAAGAATAAAAAGTTGCGTCCTTGTCCGTCATCAGCAGTAGACGATTTTGATCAGGAAGTCATCCGGAGAACTATATACAATTTTCATCTGTCCCATAAGCAATTTCCAACCTTAAAGGGACTCCACTCTGTGTTAAAATCCGATATAGATTACAAATTTGGCATTTCCACCTTACGAAAACAAATACAAAAATTAGGATTTAAATGGAAAAAGACCGAGGACAACCGAAAAATATTAATGGAAAAGCACAACATACGACGGCTAAGAATAAATTTCCTTATCAAAATTGCGGAAAATAGGATCTCAAGATAGACCACTAGTCTATACTGATGAAACCTACATCCACACTTCACATGTGTCCGGAGAAGCTTGGACCGATGGAACAGAATTTGGTGTAAAAAAACAAATCAGTACAGGCCAGCGGTTAATAATAGTGCACGCAGGAGGAAAAGATGGTTTTATTCCCAACGCTTTGTTAATGTTTAAGGCAAACAAAAAAACGGGAGATTACCATGACCAGATGAATTTTGTCAACTACGAAAAATGGTTAAAAGAAAAATTAATACCGAACCTTAAACCGAATAGCGTACTTATCGTGGATAATGCGTCCTATCACAACAAACTTTTGAATCGTGCTCCAATGTCAAATTCTAATGAACAAGAAATGATGGATTGGTTGACAGAACACAACATTTCGTATAACCGGTTGATGTACAAAACCAGTTTGTATGAATTAATTAAACAAAATAAAGAGCGGTTTCGCGAGTACCACATAGATGCGATTTTAAAAGAACATGGCCACTCCGTATTACGATTGCCACCGTATCACCCGACATTCAATCCGATCGAAAATATTTGGTCCATGGTAAAAGGATATGTAGCAAAAAGAAACGTTTCATTAAACATGCAAGGCATTATGAGTTTAGCAACTGAACGAATGAATACCATCACTGCTGAGGACTGGGAAAATATTTGTCACCACGTCGAAAGTGAAGAAAATAAATATCGATGTCAGGAAGGAGAAATGGATCAAATAACAGACAATTTTATTATCAATACTTGTGACAGCTCAGATGAAGAACATGATAGCGAATAAAATAAAAAAACAGAGGACTACTACTTATTCCACTTCTTGGGTATGTCATTTTATTAAGTTAAGAGAAAATTATTCTCCTTTTGTTGCAAACGGTACAACCACTACAAATGCAATTCCATCTTCTCGATAATTCAACTATACCAGTGATATCACTTTCGTATTGCTAAACTAGCAATTCGTTAGCTATTTGATCGCACGCTATTCCACTTACGCATATTGTTTTAAGATGGTATTGCTTTTAACTGTCAAATTCCACAGAACAAACAAAGTGAACTGTCAAACTGACATTAGCGCAATGAACTGTCATTCAAAATCCAAATGTGATACAAAAAAGATCCGTCAAAATTGCAACGCCGATTGCAAATTTGACGCTGTACTCATGAATGATCATGAAGGATTTTGATTGAAGACATTGGTTTTTTTTGGGCACTCTAGAATGAAGAGATCTAGTCTTCATATATATTCATCTAGGTATTCACACGGAGAAGGTTATGAAGTTTTTTCTCTTCCTGGACGAAGTTGCAATAGTACTAAGGAGCATTTATAACCACTGGAAATGCCTAACGAATACATTCTCCACTGTAAAAGTAATATCTCCTAGGCAATAAAAAAAATAAACTCATTAAAATGTAAAACGCATGAAATTAGTAATTTAGAATACCCGTCTAACGAAAAAAGAAATACTTAATAATAAAAACAAGGGCATTGTCTTTTAGGATTAAAAACAACGGGGTATCTATTTAGTAGTTTGTTATCACCAAAATAAATTTAATATAACCACGCATATTCGAGAAATCTTGTTTCTACAAGATATTTCGATCAACTCCAGCTTCGTTAAGTAAAAATAACCATGACTTGGATTTAACGCAGGCAAGAGTTCACATAATTACTGGATAATAAACATCATCAGTAATGATTTTGCTCTTGACCTGAGAAACAGCGTTTACGATTTCCACCGGGTTTCACTGAATAATTAATATTTGATTACCTACTTGGTTTTTCTTGTAAAATACTCCTGTTATGCGCTGCGCTAGTGTCAAGATGAGAAAACATTAAGGAATTACCTACGTTTTGAAAATGTTAATTACCTGTGATTGTAAATTTGGTAGCTTTTTTCGGGCAGCGATCACGGTTTTGTGCTACAGATGTGGAAAACACCAATTTTAACGATTAAACATAGTCAATATTGTCGACGAATCATGACGAATAATGACGTCGTGTGAATGTTACGTCAGGGATTACTCATACGAAGTTGCCATCCTGGCATTTTTGTTATGGTAAAGGGGTATGCGACCCCGGCTCCTCGAGCTGCCTCTGGCTCATCCATAGTCTTCCGGGACAGTAGTGTCCTTTAACCCTTTCTCCTGTCTAAATTCGCACAATTCCTTTCTTTACCCTGTTTTCCTTCCTCCTATTCTGCCAATCCAAGGTACGCGTGCCGATGGATGCGTGGCAAGAGGCGAGTCTAGTCTTTTAGCGTGCCGAGTTGCCCTGGGACTGGTGACCCCAGAATAAGGCTAAACCCTTACCTGGTATGCGGGGCTCTGCTGGGTTCGAATATTTTATCCCTAGTAGCTCATGGGATCGCAATGAGTTTCAATAATTTCAATAACCATAACGGCGGCGATGTGGTTCGCAACCCATCACGTCTCGGACCCAGCGAGAGCGAAGAGTGGGCTATGGAGAGCCGCTTTGCTACGTTACATGTAAGTGGAAGAATGAATGATAAAACAGATGAAGTATGTCAGATGGTGGATGCGAGAAACAGAGGGATTAATGAATGTTGATGAAGCGGCAGTATTATGCCAGGACCGTAGCATGTGAAAGGAGGTAGTCTCTGCCTACCCCATAATGGGAAAAAGGCGTGATTTTGTGTATGTATGTATGTAATAATGTCGATGGTAACCCTAATCCATCATTTCAGTTGAAATTTGCACACATATGGCACTCTACCATGATCGCTGCACCATAGAAATAATAGGTTTTGGGAGATATGTACCAACCAGGGATCGAAACCGGTATTTTTATGCAAAATATCCGAAATAACGATTCGTTTTTTTCGTTCAATTACGAAATTTTCGTATATTTCATTAAAATTCTAGAACTTGAAACAGGTATTTTGTGATTTGTTTCTCTTCTCCTAAAACATTCCAGAAATAGCGTGTATTTTAGAAGATTTAAAAATACCGGTTCTGATCCATGGTACAGTCGACTACAAAGAGATGTATCCACTTTTGAACATTATTACAATGCATTAAGGTGAAAAAGTGGATACATATCTTTGTAGTCGACCGTACCAACTTTAAAAAAAATTTTTAATCATATTACTTATTGCATCGTGTTTTTTATAAAGTTGTATTTTATAATGATTTTTGAGATAATCGTATAAAAGCCAGTAAGTAAAATAATTTAGTTTTATAACAAAACCAGTGTCATGATTTCGGGGGTAAATTATTTTAATAAAATTATATTTAGATGAAAATAGGCACATCCGGGTTTGCAGCCTACGATAGTGAAAAAAAAGTAATAATATTTTCTTCTGTTTCCGCGATTATTACTCATTGAAATAAAACAATTTAACGGATATCGAGTATATTATCTCATTTTAGTTCCCGACGTTTCGGAAGCTTTCCAGCTTTCCATGGTCACGGGAGGACTGAGAAAAGATGTATTTTCCTCTGTCAAAGTTACAATTTGTGCAAACTACCCATTTTTTGAAAAAACACAAATAAAGGTGTACATACATGCCAGATGGGCCTAAGCTGTAAAGACAGTTACACATGTGCCAGAAGGGCTTAATTATTTAATTCTAATAATTTACCAAGCAGCATTTCACAAATGAGGCGTACTGAGGAGAAAAGAAACGCTGCAAAGAAAAACTCCCAGGCTACCTCATTACTAATTATAATATTTAAAAACAGAGACTATTAAACTACTTTTAAACAGATAAGATATTTTACACCGTTCGGAAATTAAGGTTTTGCAGTCCTGTGTCTCGCTTGTTCCTTGATGAGATATATTTTTCTTTATTTGTGTTTTTTCAAAAAATGGGTACTTTGCACAAATTGTAACTTTGACGGAGGAAAATACATCTTTTCTCAGTCCTCCCGTGACCATGGAAAGCTGGAAAGCTTCCGAAACGTCGGGAACTAAAATGAGATAATATACGCGATATAATCCGTTAAATTGTTTTATTTCAAAAAAGTAATAGTTGTAAAAAGTTATTCGTTAATTTATTTTTATTATTAAAAACGACTCATTCAAATAGAAAATGGCTGATTTATTTCAATTTCAATTAATTATTCAGAAACAATATACATTGTGTTTGAAATACATATTATAAGGTAGATATAGGTAGGATAATTAATTACATTACATTATACAGTAATCCAAAAGATAAATTCAAAAGTAAAACAGATTAAACCGACTTAGTACCGATTTGTTATAATTTTCGTAAAAAACTGGAGTGATAATATGTTTGGTCCATTCATGGAATATACAAGGTAAGATAGTAATAAGCCAATTCACGACAAAAGATTTTACTTTGAATGAGACTAAAAAATATGAATGTTACATATTTCTAACAAAATTTTGTTTCATTACTAGTTTTTTTTTCGGTAGGTAGATTAATCGATTAATTTTTTCAAGATTAATCTTTTACTGTGCATTCCGTAAAATTATGGAATAACTTACCGGTATCTGTGAGGCAATCACAATCTGTGGCATCATTGAAGGCCAGGCTAAAAAAGTTATGGCTGGCAGACCCTAGACTAGACTAGATTAATTGTCCTTTCATATTTTGCTTGACATTTTGGACTTAAATATTTATGTATTTATTAATTAAGGTTAAAGATTTAAATGTATATATATATATAAATAATATATATAGGTATGACAACACGTTGGGGCCATTGTTATCCTTGGGTGGTATTTGAGCGTCCTCTGGTACGGGGTTCATGGCGTAGGTCTCGGGCAATTGAAATACAGTAGGTATAATTGGGAACTTCGTATAATGAAATCATAAAGAGACTAAATAACAAGTGTCCTAACTCGGCGTTGAGGGAACCAACGGTCTCGTGTTGGACTTGTGACTCGAACGCTGCTCGGAATGATAATGCGCCCCGTAAAGGTAGCCGCCTCGTTTTATAGGCCGTAGCAAACAACCCCACCAGTGCACCTGCAGTCCGCAGCATAGTAAACAACGTCTTAAGCGCGCAGCTGCAACTACACGTGCACCGACAAACAACATCGGACGATCGCTGTTACTAAGTTGAATCTCCGACACGGCCATTCTGATACATTCGCACGTCCTCGTGTGGAAGCATTTTACGACACGATTCCGTTCACGATCGGTCACTGTCGTGACGTCACGGTATTCACTCAACCCCGGTACAAAAAAATAATTTATTGCTAAATTATCAATATCGAGGATACGGCCACAACCGATTGCCACATACCGGTGTGCTGCTTAATGTGTGCCTGGCAACAAGAGAAAATACATTTGGAGTAACTCGTATCTTGGTCAACCTGACCATAAGATTACGTTAAGATAATTTAATGAAAACAGAAGCGCGGCACTAGAAGGATTTCCATAAAACCTATAATGAAGTTCATCAGCTACAGTTGAGATTAATGCTTAGGGATTAATGTGCCCATGTCCTTCTCACAGAGCGTATTCAAAACGCGAACATATCAGTCCTTCTTACTGATAAGTCCAAAGAATAGAATGTTATCAGTCCTTCGCACTGATAAATGCGGTCCAGTCCTTCTCACTGGGATGCTCTTCAAAATAAGGTATCTGTTCGTCTCACAGATATAAAAAAACTTATGGTAGCATTAATCATACCTAGTGCATCAACTACAACTGGATGATGAACCTGCACCTGCATAATCGGCTTCTAAGTCTTTGCTAATAAAATCTAATTCTGAAGGAATTTGAGCTAGTGGCATTTTCCTAATGCGATCATGCGCATACTTGTAAGTTCTGTTGCCAGTCAAAGATTTCAAAGTATAACGGTCGCCATCAAGTAACTCGATAATTTGAAATGGACCTTTATACTTGGGATCAAGTTTTACTTGATTGCGCTCTTCATTTTTTATAAGAACTAGGTCACCAACGTTAAATTTAACTAACTTCGCTTTGTTTTTGTCGAAACGAGTCTTTTCATAGTCTGCACTCTTTTCAATATTCCGCACCGCATATGAATGAATAAGATCACCTAACGCATTTGATGCTGCACGCTGGAAAACACTGGGCGCGTTACGCAAGCCGAAAGGCATGGCAAGATATTCATACTGCCCCTCGGGCGTAACAAATGCCGTACGTTCTATACTTTCCTGATGTACAGGGATCTGATGGAATCCACTTGCACAGTCAAGACAGGTGAAAAACTGGGCTCCGGAGAGTCTTGCAATTTGGTCTGATATGAGTGGCAATGGAAAGCGATCGGGTACTGTGTTTCGATTTAATTCGCGGTAATCCACGCACATTCGGTCGCTTCCATCGCTTTTTTTCACTAATAAGATTGGGCTTGCAAACGGTGAATTACTAGGACGAATAATTTCGGCATTCAGTAGCTGTTGAATCTTACTACGCACGACTTGCTTTTCCCCAGGGGAAAGTCGGTATGGGCGACGCTGAACAGTCAGATTCGGATCTACGAGGCGAATATTTAATTCTCCAGTATTAACGCGCTGTTTTGGAAGACCTTCGGTAAACGAATCGGAATATTCCTCTAACATGGAAACCAAGGTTGGCTTATTGCCTGCGGAAATATCGGAGTCAATATTTTGAAAATTATTTTTCGCGGGTAGTTGACAAGAATTTACGTCTAGCATTTTTGTTACCTTTAACGTCGAATCTGTCATATTAACACACAAATTAAGTTTCAATATTTCGCGTCCGATCATGATATTTCGTTTTAAAGAGTCATCAGGCACTATGTGAAATAAAATGGGTAAAGAATTTCTGTCAATAACTACTTCGCAAAGAATTTGTTCCATGCAACAAATATTTGAATTACCTACTCCAGTTATGTGAACAGGGGAATTAAAACGTTGACCCGAAAATTTGCTAGCTAAACTTTGCTTGAGGAGAGAGCATTCGGCACCAGAATCGAAACAAAATGAATGTGACTCACCGGAATGTTCTAATACTCCTGAAACACCTTGAACTTCGCAGTAATCCACGCGACGTTGCTGTTGGCCGCCGCCTCCGCCCACGTTGCTACCAGTCGATCTGCTCACGCTAATGTTGCCGGGGTTTCTCTGGAAATTAGACTTCGGGCAGTGTGTTGCGATGTGTCCTTTTTCTCCACAGGTGAAGCAGATAACACTTTTCCTCATATTGGGTGCCGATGTAGATGTTGAGTTCGTGCTACTTGTAGACGCATTCATTTTGAATTTTCTTTTGCGGCAGTCGATGATCTTGTGACCCATTTTCTTGCAATAGCTGCATACTTCAGGTTTTGAAAACTTGAAACGCTTTGTATCCAGTGATGATTCTCGCTCGCTTTTTCGTTTCAAGGTTGAAAAGGACTAATTCTTGTAGTAATTTGCTTTGAGTAGAGATCTCCTTGGTGTATGCTAAGTGATGAAGGCGATTATCAAATTGCGACGTGTGCGCAAGTACATACGAGATGGCAATTTCTTCCGGCGTCATATCCTTCCATTTAGTAACAACTGTATTCATCAAACGGCTTGCGTATGCGGCCAGACATTCTCCGTCCTTTGGTTGTCCGTTGTTGATGCCTATGAGGGTGGCAGTGACCGTTTCAGTGCAATCAAAACGTGCAAGGAATAAATCCTTGAAAAACTGCCACGTCATACCTGCATAAGCTACTTGTGATAACCATGGTGCGGCGCTGCCTTTTAAGGATTTGCTGAGCGCTATTATCAAAGCTCCTCCTTCCAATGGCTTCTCAGTTATGCAGACGTCAACTGCTGAGCACCATGCACGTGCGTCAGCTTCCTTCAAATCTGGGTTGAATTCTGGTAACGTTGTCAAGGATGCAGAAGGCGTCTTCATAGCTTCGATTAGCTGCATCATACTCCGTTGTTGTAGTTCAAACATCATCTTCCATTGTTCTGCCTGAGTCGATCCCACTTCTGATGACAACACGTTGGGGCCATTGTTATCCTTGGGTGGTATTTGAGCGTCCTCTGGTACGGGGTTCATGGCGTAGGTCTCGGGCAATTGAAATACAGTAGGTATAATTGGGAACTTCGTATAATGAAATCATAAAGAGACTAAATAACAAGTGTCCTAACTCGGCGTTGAGGGAACCAACGGTCTCGTGTTGGACTTGTGACTCGAACGCTGCTCGGAATGATAATGCGCCCCGTAAAGGTAGCCGCCTCGTTTTATAGGCCGTAGCAAACAACCCCACCAGTGCACCTGCAGTCCGCAGCATAGTAAACAACGTCTTAAGCGCGCAGCTGCAACTACACGTGCACCGACAAACAACATCGGACGATCGCTGTTACTAAGTTGAATCTCCGACAGGTATATATGTAATATATTTAAAGTATTAGTATTATATCTATTTGCATATATTATAGGTAAGTATTTATTATAATTCATGTGTATAAAAATTTTGGCTTCGTTTTTTTTTGTGCATATTACCTAATTAGTTGGTTTGTCTATCTTCTTTAATGTATACTTTTTTCTCTCATTTGCTGGAACTGGAAGAGATCCCTCACAGGGGTAAGTCCGCCGTAGTACATATCTGTGTTTTGTAAATACCTATTTTTTTGTATTAGTTTATGTGCAATAAATTGATTACATACATACATAGATTAAAACCAATCTTAAAGTGAACGCCCTTCCTAAGACTCAAAAACTGGTATTCTCTTCATACAAAATAACTGGTTTTTGCGTTCTTTTCATTAAATTACGATAATTTCGTATATTTTATTAAAATTCTAGAACATGGATCAGGTGTTTCCAAAAATATATTTTGCTTCAAGTGCGAGTCGGACCCGGGCACCGAGGGTTCCGTACATACGCTACAAGTGGCCGTATCTATGAAAATCCGGTGTTAGCAGAGCCCTACTCCTAAGAAAATTGTTCGCCGTGCTCGATCATTTTAGACTGGTTACTGATATAAAGAGACAGACATATATTGTTTTTAGTATTTGTTGTTATAGCAGTAACAGAAATACATCATCTGTGAAAATCGCAACTGTCGAGCTATCACGGTTCATTAGATACAGCCTGGTGACAGACAGACAGACGGACAGCGAAGTCGTATTAATGGAGTCCCGTTTTACCCTTTGGGTACGTAAATAGTGTGTATTTTAGAAGATTTATTAATATCGGTTACGAGCTCTGACTCCTCCACTAACCGACTTCATGAAACATGCATCCATTTAAAGTAAACTCAGTGGCGGGGCGTTTATTTTAAGATTGGTTTCCCTCTACTCTGTATGCAAGGATTACTATTGTACCTGTGGGAACTAGGTTCTATACACGTCGCCATATCTCGTAACGAGGTGTGACTACTGATTAACGCGTAATTGCAGATGATTTTTGCTTGCATCTGCTTGTACAGTCAGCAATGTAAACATTTTAAAACAAGCGAAACATCTATACCTAGTATTATAATGTTGTAAACATAAAATGTCTGTACATTGAACATATTAAAAAAAAATAAGTGACTCTAATTCGAAGGTTACTGAATGGATTTTTTTTTTTTTGCATTTTTTGTTAGTTCCTTTGTGTCATTGTGGCTTGACCACGCCATAACGGCTTAACGGATTTCAACTATTTTTATTGGTACACGGGTTACTGGACATCCACAGATAGATATAGGATACTTTTTACTCGAATACGCTGAAGAAATGAAGAGGGTTGTGACTTTTTTCTCCTACGTGAACGAAGTTGAGAGCGCCTTCTACTTCGTTAATAATATAATCGACTATCTCAAGTAATTGAATCGGATCTGCAAAATGTATAGTTTTCGTAACTTGTATGGCATGAAACAAAATATATCGAGCAGTACTCGGCTTTTATGATGTGAGTAATTGTTAATATAATCAAAATTTGTACGAAAAAAAATTGACAGGGTTGAAATTTCAGACTCTGTACAGGGATCATTGTAATAGCCTAACCTTAATTATATTTACCCTTTTCATCTCTGTAAGTAAAGGTTAAGTTATAATCAATGGACCTGGAGACAATATAGATCTCCCTGTAAAGTGTGCCCAGGTATTTGTCTGTACAATTAATATAGCTATGAACTGTAATGTTATTATCTAGATTGTGAATGTTTTTCTTTTTATTGTAAAATTATGCATTGAAAGTGCCCTTGAGGCCTACTTGCAAGATAAGGTTTAGAAATTCGATTTTTTTAAATTTTGACCAGCATTTGCAACATATATTAACATTTTCTCGGGTGGACGCCGGACCGTCAACGTCTCCTGCATCTCCTGATGATGCCTCGTAGAGAGGCGAAACACGTGTCGAGGATTATACTGTTTGGTGTTGGTTTGTTGTATTTGCATGCGTATATATATATTATTTTTTTATGGAAACTGCGTGAAAATATGCGCATGTGAGCACAATTTATTGTCACATCTAACCAAGACACAAGTTCGCGGAACAGCAAAGGAACTATAATCCATTGATCCATATATGATAATAACATTTTTTTTTAACGCAGCTTAGATAATAGATACGAATGCTTCTGACTGTACCTAGGTATTATGCGCGGTTATCTAATCTCCACAAATAGTGACGAAGTCGTGTGTTTTTGCTAATTTTGTTAGGCTCCTGATTTAATATTAGCTCTAAGTAGGTACAGACGGTTTGGAGATCTCGGCGTTGTAGGTTATGGAGAAGCGACACCACCTAAAGTGAGATAAGGACAAGAGGAAGAAGATTATGTGAAACTTTATTTTTTGACCACCATGTGACGTCACGTGTCTCATGCTTGGCATTACGTCACTGATGACAATCGTCGTGGGAAACCCTTATATAACAACATAGTTAAACGACAATCAATGTAAGTGTCCGTACAACATTGGAATTGCTTAAGGATTGATCATTAATTTCCAGCGAATGGAGCGTATCGGCGCGTACGCATCCGAATGGAACATCAAACGATTTCCATCCTTTTCTCATTTTAAATACCGTTCATTCTCAAATGAAATAAATTGCAATTTTAATGAAAAAGTTGCATATGCTTAAAAAAATATGGCGAGAAATTGAACTGTGTTGTTGAGATGTTAAAGTTTAGTATGGGCTGGGTGTTTTTTTTTACTCTAGGTTCACTCTAGGTCAATAATGGAAACTAAATACTGATATATAGAGGATGTATGGAAGTTAATGGGTATATCTTGTGACGGAATACATACAAGGTGAACCATTTTGTAAGTAATGTAGCATAAGTTTCAAATATGTATTGTACTTTTAGGTACATTTGCCTTAATTTGAATATAGCCACTATTCGAATAAATATTGTAATACTTAGTATTTTTGAGAATGTATATAATGGCTAACTGGAATTGGTGGATAAAGACCTGTATATATCAACTTAGTGACATCATGTTAGACGATAGACACACACCGTGGAAGTCTTTGCCAATAAACAGGGCAGATTTATAACAGTCTCAATAAAAAAAAGTGTAAAAAAAACTCAATTGCTGAGACCGGACAAAAGAGTACAGTAAAACTAAAGTATTGAATAAAGTAATAAAGTCCGGGTGCCCCCAACGCAATTGTTTGTCAGGAATCTATGTCTCCACTGTGGAAGTTACTACTCCATACTGGATGCGCATTTCGACTTATGATATTGTCAGATCGTTTTGTACGGGGTCCGTGTACATATTTATAGTACCAACTCGGTTTTTAATTACTGTCTATCCTCACTTGCTTCTTCTTCAGCCGCGTTCACTCGTGACAGAGTGGTCGTGGTAAAGGGGGAGTAGTCGACTTCTTTAGTTGCTGCTTTCGCGATCTTCTTCACCGGTCTCAGTTGATTGAATGGCGAGCACACTCCGTCACAGGAGTCTTGGCGAAAGACTTGATTGTGTCTGTCCATCGGGATGGTGAACAACCTCGTGGTCTATCGCCTTCGACTCTGCCCTTGATGACTAATCGCACCATTTAGTTATTTTTGCTGGTAATGTGTCCAAAGCAGGGCTTGGAACCGGTATTTATAAATCTTCTAAAATACACGCTATTTCTGCAATGTTTAAGAACTGTATTTAGGAGATTACAAATATATTAGGAAAACCTTACTTAAGTTCTTGAATTTAAATAAAATATACGAAAATCTCGTAATTGAACGAAAAAAACGAAAAATTAACGGTAATTTTGTATGAAGAGAATACCAGTTTTCGAGCCCTGGACCAAAGAATCTAAAGATTCGTAATTGGACAAGCGACGAATGTCTTTGTTTTATATTTGGTTATTTAAGTATAGACACGTTAGCCCGATGCAATTGGTTCAGCTTATATCTGAACTAGCGATTCGCTTTTTTTGTTCAATTACGAGATTTTCGTATATTTTATTAAAATTCTAGAACTTGAATAAGGTGTTTTGTGATTAATTTCTCTTCTCCTAAATACAGTTTTAAACGCCAGAAATAGCGTCTATTTTAGAAGACTTAAAAATGCCGGTTCTGATCCCTGATTCCGAGCATGCATCTCCAACACCACATTCTCTATTTCCTTTATCCGCAAAACCCATGTTTCCGCTCCATACAGAAATATTGGGAAAACCAGACTATTTATGGGCCTATTTTGGTATGAGGTATTTCTCTAACTCGCACCTGATTGATTGTACATCTGCCACCATCGTATACAATAGAAACACGAAAATTGCCAAGTAATTTAGTATTCTGGGTTCACTGTATACTTAATAATAATAAACGAAATAACATTTGCCATTACTTTTGTTGTGCAAGGTTTGTATAGATAGCTTCTCGTACATAATAATATCTTGATCAGCTCTCTCAAAATAAATCACGGATTATCCAACCTGTATAATGACATCATGATACATGTGCAAAGCCGACGCCATGGTACAAAAGCGCATGCGCTGAAGCGCAAGAAATGGACTTTTTGCGGTAATTAATAAGTAACGTGGTTGATGACCCTGCGCTAACATAGCTAAAAATACTTCTTTAGAACTAACGGCTAAAGTTGAAAGGAGTCGTTTATGGACTGATATCAACTGGAATTAAACACTTTTTTACAGTCTCTGTTTTTAACTGACGCCTAAAAAAGCAGGTGTTTATCAAATTGGTTGTATTTTTTTATGTTTGTTACCTCAGAACTCCGTGATTTATAAACCGATTATAATATTCGCTTTTATATAAAAGTCAGTGCATTCAGATTGGTCCCATTTAATTTTGGTGAAGATTTGATGATGGGATCAATGAGGAGTTGAAATAACTCAAATATTGTGGCGATTTTAATATTCTTTGCTTTAGTTAACTTTATCAAATTTCTGCAACACGTTTACTAAACACAAAAGTTTAACTTATTGCTGCTCAATTGACAGATGCGGAAAGAACGTTCGTTTAATAACCATTGCCGTCACTGAAAACATGTTAAAAACAACATTGACGTCAATTGGCAAAAAACTGGTTGATGATATACGAGTATCCTACCTATATGGCTGATGAACAAAAAAACACAGTTGAACGTACTTTGGACAACACATTTGAATGTTGTCATGAATTACGCGCAGGGTCATAAAATTTCGTACTAAGAAACATGTCAATAATAGCGATTTTTAAGATTCTAACTTATTAAAAAATCCGTTACTGTATCACTGGGTTATCCATGGACACCCAGTTAAGTGCTATGCAAAAAAAATATCTGTAAAATAACATGCGGAGATAACTTACCTTGGTCAGTCAATTACAAAAAAATGCGTATTTTTTTCACTTTGTTGCCTTGTAATAAAATTCAATAAGTTTATCTATTATAAAGTTGTAAAAATGAAATGTTTGTGCAATGTTTTTTCTACAGCGTAGTCAAGTAAAAAGTATTCTATGTACCAAAAATCGTTTAAATCTGTTTAGCCGATTTTGCGTGATGAAGCCACAACGACACATACAAACATACAAAAAAATCCAAAAAAATATTATTTTTCGTTTTTGTGACCTCCAAATAGTCCGTAACAATATTTTTTTTAAAAATATCTTCAATGTACAGACATTTCAATTTTACAACTTTATAAAAGTATATTAAATAAAAACTTGTAGGTAAAAATATTCTAAAAGTGATGCAGTTCGTCTTGGATTTATAAACGGCAGTTTTGTGTCCACTCGTGGCAATATTAAGTATAGTGCCGGTATTAAATTCACACTTGACTATTCAAAAGTTTTTTCTTACTTCAGGAAGAAGTAACTGATTTGATCTAAAAGGCCGATTACTTACTTTACACTTTTCGTAAAGCCTCGAAATAAAAAAGTTCGTCACTTTTGAATCTTAACATCATCACGAAGAGTCGAGAAGTTACGAACATTTTTATACTTAATAAGAATAATACATAGGGATGCAGAGACAGAAGAATGGAACCCTAAACAATGACGTAATAAACTTATAAGATTAGACTGCTAACTACAAAACTACTTTAACTAGCGACAAACTTAGTTGCTCCTAAGGCGTATTTCTAATAAATAATTATGTCTCCCATATTAAATTTATATTCAAATCAGCCTTCACGATCAAGTATCGAACTAGTCGAACACATCTAATATTAGCAGACGTCGAAACTTGAGCGCCTTCGGTAACTCGCTCAGCAAAGTTTACGTCAAACTATTGCAATATTAAAATGTCAGGCGCTTGTGAAATGTGTGCCAAACATGTATTTATTAACTATAATAATAGTTTGATGATTTTGATTAACGTAAATATATAGTTATTGATATGATTAAATACATTTTGATTAATCTTAAATGTACCCTAATTGTCGATATTGTTTAAAAATAATGCTTAAAATAAATTAAGTTGTCGAAATTTACACTCGCAAATTGTTTTAGTCACACCATGCATGCAGTATTTTTGTTGGACAAATTTTTAAAAACTACGATCTAGGTTGACTTTGGGTGCTGTAAGGATGTCTTCAAAACACACAAACTCAAGGTGGATAGGTACAGACTACAGTGCATGCGCTGTAAACTAAGTACATGGTAAGTATGTGTAACAGGGTGCTAACACAGCATGCTAAATGCTAGGTTTGAGCATGCTACAAGGCATGCTAGCTTACGTGATAGCGCGTCCCGTAGCGCGGTCGCAAGCGCAGCCAGCGTGCTGCTCAGTCCAGGGTGGTGACGCTCGAACATGCTTACATCTAGGAATACAGCGTGAGGTGAGCTGATGATCTCATCAGTAAGACATTGTGTTAAGGGTTCTACGGGGCTTGAATAATTTACTTTTACCGGGAAACGGTTCTTATAAGATGGCATATCAAACGTACATAAGTTGTTTTAAAAATCATATTTTGCTTTTTTCTTCTGTTATATTTTTACATTAATGAGTTTACATTTATGAGTTTTGATTTGTTTTCATGGAGAACTACGCATTGAATTTACCGATCATATCGCGTGTATTATCTGATTTGAGTTCCCGCTGTTTCGAAAGCTATGCAGCTTCCGTGTTCACGGGGTTGACTGAGAAAGGATATATTTTTCTCTGTCAAAGTTACAATTTGTGCAAAGTAGGTACCCACTTTGAGAAAACAAATAAAAGTGCCGAATGTGTAAAGATAGTTACAAATGTGCCAAAAGGGCTTAATAATTTAATTTTCAAAATACACTACCAGCGTTTCACAAAATGAGGCTTACTGAAGAGAAAGAAATGCCGCAAAAGAAACTCCCAGACTACCTCGTTAATAATTATATTATTTTAAAAACAAAGACTCTACTAATTTATCCGAAAACGCGTCTGCATTTTCAGTTTTTTGCCTAGTTTGTGCAAACGGACAGATTAATAAACGTCTAAATTATGTAAAAATGGCATTTTTCCCTTTATATTTTACGTGATTTACTTAAATGTTAACAAAACATAATATCTTCTATTTCATTGTACTTTTCCATCTGGCGCTTACTCCAAAAAACCCCAAGCATGTAGTGTATTAGCTTTCTCTTTCTTTGATGCGAGCGAGCAATAAATGCGTCCCTTATTACAAATTCTGCTCATTGGCCCGCTCGGCGTTTGGGGCGTGGTTGAATGACGTGACGATGCAGGCCATTATTTTCTTAAACTCGTTCTGGGTTATAGTGTAGTTATATGAAATATCGATGATGTTTCGACGTAAAATCTTAAAACAGTATTTTTGATGTGATGATTACTCACAGCTTCACAAGAATCATTATCGCTCTTATGATGAAATCCATCTCAGTAAAGTTACCAGTAAAGTGATCGGTCCATGACCAACCATTGCACAGCACAGGATTATGACAGAACCTTTCTAAATTATATGCTAAGCTCGTACAGCGGTAGAATTTGTAGTTAGGTTATAATTTAATACATTCTGTTAACTCTGTTTAGGTCAGTTTGAGCAACAGTTTTATTTATTTAGAAAATATTTTAAATGTACCCTTTAAAAATATATCATAAAAAAGTCAGAGAGACAGGACTTTAGTATACGTACTTTAAATATTTAATAGTAATTTGAATTTGAATTAATTTATTAGGAGAATCAACAGCTACAAACAAGGGTGTTAACACTGGAATAATAACTTATCTATCAGCCACGGACTGCTGAACTGCCTCCTCTATAGCTCACCAAAGAGTGCAATCCTGCGCAGACCGCATCCATCATCTCTCCGCGACCCTTACGAGGTCATCCGTCCACCTAGTCTTTCCTATGCGTGGTCGCCACTCCAGGCCTTTACTGCCTCTACGACCATCTTCTCCGGGCTACATGGTCCACCCATTGCCACTTCAACGATGCAATCCTGTGAGCTATGTCGATCACTTTGGTTCTCCTGCGGATATCCTCATTTCTGATTCTATCACGAAGAGTAACCCCGGGCATAGCCCTTTCTATTGCACGTTGCGTGACTCTGAACCTCCTTATGAGTCCCATTGTGAACGACCGTGTCTCAGTTCCGTAGGTCATCACATCACTGGCAACACGCACTTGTTTACGTAAGGACAGATTAATACCGGAGCTACCGTCCAATACTAAGGCATTGTCCCACTTTTCTCAGTACATTAGTCTAAATACGCACTATCGTGTGTCAGTTGACTTTTTAAAATTATTTATAGTTTTTAATTGAAACGAAAAAAGCCGTTTTGACGTTTACCTTATGGTATAAGCTTAGCGCTGGCGGGCAATTGTTTGTAATTAGTCCCCCCTTAGTCCGCTGCGGACCATTGTCAGAGAACGGGGTGCAAATGCAAATCATGTTTTTCAATTGATTGTTTAGCGATGCGTCGCCTTTTGGCCATAAGCCTATTTGTCTATCACTTTACCGACTCCTTCGGCCTCTGTATCACAAGCATCTACTATGATAAAGAGTACTCACATGCAGGATGGTCGTAGAGCGGCGTCACGCTGGCGGCCTCAAGCGGCCCCCCTGCCAGGCGCGCGGAGAGGGTCTCAAGGAACTCCCTCACGCTGCGGAGCTCCCGGCCGGCCTCTCCCGGCCCCAGGCTCTCGGGGCCTTCGCATTCTTCCTCTGAAAATGGTAAGTAAAGAATTTATCGCTAGGATTGGTACATAAAAGGGGTTAGTTTTATTTACTTTCAGTGAGTAAGGCAGGGTTCAGTTCTCATTACATGTAATGTAAATATGTATATTAGGTGTATGCCAGAAATACGTATCAAACGTACGTTCTTTTATAAAATATATTTGGTTTTTTTCTATAATATTTTCATGCAGTTTCTACAAATACGCAAACAAATACAACAAACTACTATATATATAGGCCTTTGCGTCTATTGCAGACGATTTATGGTGTAGTTTTCGGAAGACACCATTTTTGATGGCTGACCAAACCGATACGAGAGCGACATGTTCTACCGCAGGCCTGACAAGAGAAATTTGCGACAGATGGTACTCAGTCGGCTTGACGACGTCTTTGTCTCTTGTCAGCGAGTGCCGCGAACCAGGCCTCATCACATGACTACTACCGACGGTATAATCCTCGATTTTCGCCTCGTGCTCCGCCTCTCTATGAGACATTATCAGGAGATGCAGGAGATGTTGAAGGGGTGGTGTCCACCCGAGAAGTCCATCGTCTAGGATGGTCACTTTTTTTTTATGCGCAAGTGAGTATAATTTAAGTATTGTCACATCCAACCAAGACACTATCTCGCGGAAAAGCAAAGCAACTATAAGTGATCCGTTAATCTAATATCGAATTCCTCAAAGTAACTCCTAAATAATTATTACAACTTGTCAAAGGTGCCAACTTATATAACTATATTAGGTAGACGGAGAACAAAAAAGCGTAGACTCACGATTAATTTGGGTCCATCCATTAATGTAATTATTTTAAGTCTGATAGCGGATATTTTAATGGGGTTCTCTGTGCTGATGGACGGACTACGGCATGGGGCTGATCGCCAGTAAACCATGTCTCGCGGTTTACCGACCAGGAGCCATAACGGACCTGGGCTACGGGTACTCACCGATTTGCTCCAGCTTGTCAGTACTGACGGACCAGGGCATGAGGCTGACGGCTCGCTGGACCTGCCGCAGGAACCACGCGCCCGACTCGAACTTGACTGGCCTGGAAACATAACGGACTCGTCATCACTATATGTTATCAAGTCCTATTTTATAAACAGGTGGCTAACAGGGACGAATTGGAGTAAGATACCATCTTAATGAACGTAAAGATAGTTAATGTTTTTTTCTCGAGATTGGTTGTACCTGAACTACTGATTCCTCTTTACCATGTCAGTTTTGAGAATTTTAATAAAATATTATTGATATTAAATAAATATAAAGGGACTATTTTACACAAATCGAACTGGTCCCATAGTAAGCTCAATAAGGCTAGTGTTATGGGTACTAGACTAGACAACGACATATTTAATAGATATATTACATATATATTTAGAAAGCATCCAAGACTCAGGAACAAATATTTATGCTCAGCACACAAATATTTGCCCTTACCGGGATTCAAACCCAGGACCTCAGCTTCGCAGGCGACGTTACTCCCACTAAGTTAAACCGGTCCTCAAAACACATTACATAGAGTAAGTATACCGTTACTGTAGCCAGCGACCGGCGTAATAATCACATAGCTTTGGGTGTGACTGCTAGCAGTCACTGGTCCTTAGTATATCGGGAAAACTCTAGTAGACATCAGCATTCTACCTTGACTATTACCCCAATGTTTGAGGCAGCGTATCTAGTATTTTTTCTCAATAGTACACGGTCTTATGCTATTTCGGTGTCTTCATACGCATCTTACAAATTCATTTACGCTGTTGTCAGCCAAATGGCTGGTACTCTTCCAGATACAAGATACAAGGCACGCGGGACCGCCTTCCGTGTCGCCGTCGCATCGGACGCAGATGTCACGCTGACTCGGGGGCAGACAGCTCCGCTAGTGTCTGAAACACTACATACCTATGGTGGGAACCACGTGGGAACAGATTCAAGGCACGGGTCGCCTTCAGTGTCGCTGGTGCGTCGGACGCAGATGCCTCGCTGACTCGGGGGCAGACAGCTCCGCTTGTGTCTGAAACTGTACAAACCTATGGAGGGGACATATACAAGGCACAGGGCCGCCTTGCGTTTCGCCGCCACATCGGACGCAGATGTCTCGCTGGCTCGGGGGCAGACAGCTCCGCCTGTGTCTGAAACTCTACATACCTATGGTGCGAACAGATTAAAGGCACGGGGTGACCTTCCGTGTCGCTACCGCATCGGCCGCAGATGTCTCGTCGTCTCGGGAGCAGACAGCTCCGCTTGTGTCTGAAACAGTACATACCTATGGTGGGAACAGATTAAAGACACAGGGCCGCCTTGCGGGTCGCCACTGCATCCGGCATAGATGTCTCGCTGAGTCGGGGGCAGACAGCTCCGCTTGTGTCTGAAACAGTACATACCTATTGTGGGAACAGATTAAAGGCACAGGGCCGCCGTGCCTTCCGTGTCGCCACCGCATCAGGCATAGATGTCTCGCTCGGTCGGGGGCAGACAGCTCCGCTTGTGTCTGAAACAGTACATACCTATGGGGGGGACAAATACAAGGCACAGGGCCGCCTTGCGTGTCGCCGCCGCATTGGACGCAGATGTCTCGCTGACTCGCGGGCAGACAGCGGGTCCGCTCGTTTCTGTAACAATAAATATTTCGGTTACAAAATGGTTCCTCATTTTTAAGTAGAATAGTGCTATGAGACTCGGACATATTCGGGTTAGTTAACTTTATTCTGTACCTCTAAAACAACTTTTTTTTTCTATGGTCCGTCTCATCAGTAACTAATCTATATTGCTACTTTCAAAGCAATTATTTCTGAAAATATCCACTAAGTCAATGTTTTTTAGAAACCTCTAAATGATTTTATAGGAACTGTCGAAATATGTGATATTTGCAAAAAATCGTTTTCGGTTACATGTATGGAGTGCCCCCCTGGGAATATATTTTGTATTAATTAACTATCAAACTATGTAGCAGCTTGCACAAGACACCTATACTGCAAATTTTATTAATATACATCTTGCATTTTTTGAGTAAAGTGCTTGTGAAATACGGACGGACATGACGAAACTATAAAGTTTCCGGTTTTCGCTTTGCCATTTTGGCTACAAAACTCTAAAAATAACTTCGTAGGTACTTTAGTTTCTTAAATTTATTTACAATTATGTACAAATAAAGAAGTGGACGGGCAATCGCGATAATAGAATACCGTTCCCCGATATTTCCGTTTGAGAGTCAGTTAAAAACTATATTTTCGAAATCGGATTTGGTAGCAAACATATTTCGCATTTAATAGTTGTAACATCTAAATAGCAATTTCCAACACATATATCTGCTAAAAGAAAAACTGAAAAAGATGTATCTTCTTTGAAAATGTATGGAGTCGTGAGAATCTCCTTTTTTAAGTCGTTTAAAGGAATGTGAAGTGGTCCGCGTAAGTAAGAACGGGTGTCTAAATTCTTCGGCCGACAGTCGCCGGGCAAGTGCATTGCGCAACCGCTGCAATCGAGACGTTGCAGATCTGTGCAATTATCGCAGACCATGACAGCGCAGTCACTTTGTATAGAAACGCTTTCAGTATTTTTTAGTCGAGTGCATTGTGCAACCGTTGTGACCTTTTGTCGAGAGGATTCTGTCGGCAGAGCCGCTTCATTCAGAAACTCTTCGTAATAAATAATACCTGCCGTATCATTCTTTAAAATCATACGTGCGACACAACTAAACAAATGACAGTAGTAGGTACAGATTCGGTTACATGAATGGAGTGCCCCTCCTAGAATTTTTTTTTTTGTTATTTAACTATCAAACTAAGTAACGGCTTAAACAAAATACAGTTAGGAAACTGTCAATAAGGGAATACCATTTTGGGAAACACAAATTTTAGGAAACAGACAGAAAGAGCCAGGAAATTTGTGAACGGAGATTCAGATGAGCGGTTGAACATTCGAGTGTTTCCGCTGAGCGCTGCGTCTGCGCTGTGAGAATAGGAAAGGCTTTTTGCCATGGCTGATGGCGCAAGGCGCAAGGTTGCGTCCGCGCATGATAAATGTTTCTGCGCAAAACGTATAATCGCATGCGATGAAAATGCTGTCATTAGTTAATGACATGTCATTTTAAAGTTGTATTTTCAATTTCGTCTGCGCAGTATTAAAAGTCATTACCCTTTTGTTTGCTTCACATTATTCGGCTACAATGTAGTCGAATCCTATACCTAACTAAAAAAAAATCAAGGTACCGACATTTATGGTACAGTCGGTGACCTCACATAAGTATCCAGGCATATTCGTGACTATGAACGCGCACTGGAACTCACTAGTGGCGTGATTTCGAGCCCCGGTTGTATGTCCCTGTTTTTTCTTTTGTTTATTATTATTTTAAAACTAATTTGCATGATTTACTTTGATGTAGGTATGTAACACCCAGCATATATTTAAAAAAAAACAGAGATTAAAAGGCATTTCATTTCTTCATAAATGGCGGACTTATCAATTTGCCTAAAATTAAAATCCATTCTTTAATTGACAATTGAAAACGTTCACAATATTTAAAAAATATCATTAATTATAAAAGGAAGTTACTACATTTCTGAAACCTCTAATTTTTTTTTAATTCAAAACTTTATTCTGCAAGTATAAGCCTCGAGGGCACTTTTACATTTAACATTCAATGTTCATATATGATTGCCTTATTTTTATAAATTCAGCCTCTTTGATATTCGATGGCAGCACTGGGCGAGCGAGTGTCTCACTAAACAAATTATTCGACCTCTTCAAATTATCATATTCGAGATAGCAGCACTTACCGAATGTTATTTCATCATCATGTTTCATTTACAAATATTGTATTTCTTAAGAATGCATATTTCGCTTAGAATAATTCACAGCAAGCTTGACTAAGAAGTCAAAAAACATTCCCTCACATCCCAAGTCAGGTTTTGAACCTTCATCCTTCTGATCCATTGTCAAGCGCGGTTACCACTAGACCATAGGACAGGTTGAAGTCAGCTACAAAATTTCTGATGGGTTGTTTCAAATTAACATTGCTAGGGCGCATCACATGTATAATTTTTTTCAACCGTATGAATTCCGTCTGTTAATTTCCGGTAATTTGCGGGTATTAGGCAATTACATTAGGGGGCAATGTGGTTAATTATCTATAATTCGACTATTGCTCTCGGAACAACTCACGGTTGACAGTACATATTTATTACACCTATATATTTTGAAATAATGCTTCAGTTAACAGCATTTTGAAGGTGAAAATAGTGGTGTTGTTTGAAAACAACACGTCAATAAGCTAAATTGCTCATCAATTGCATTTAACGGTAAGTTGAATATATTAATTATATTTTATAAACTTACCTATAGCTCATATATATTAATGATTTTAATGGTCTTTGCCTTCGTTTATTCATTTGTCTAGGATATCAAAGGAAATAATTAAAACTGGTTTACGTATAACACGATATTACATGCTATTTATACTTTGTTTTAATTTATAATTACATTACAATTCTCATTACGAATACATTATAGTATAAGTATTTAGCATTATGAAAATGACGTTTTTCTATACTATAAATGCATTGCATCATTTAATTTTGTTTATGGTCTATTAAAGTTATAAGAATGATTAAATAAAAATAACGTTTTTTTTCAGAGGAAAACCGTTAGATTGTGAATCAAACGGCATCGGCATGGAGAAACTGAAGATATAGAAAGGAAGCGGCCAGGGTTTGCTCCTGTGATGTTTACTCCTCAGTCTACACGGGACATAATCGCAAAGCACACTGAAGACCCGTTCCTTTCCACCAAAACGACAGTAAAACAGTGCGCAAACACTTACATGCATCCAGCAGGATTGAAGACATATGACTAATTTTGTATTTTACCTACCAGAACTAGCGGCAGAATAACATTATAGCTTATTGGGGATGTAAGTCATCATGGGGCCAGGCGAAATTATAGAAGTCGGTGGTCGCATGAGTAGTTAAAAATACTTGGAAATTTTCCGTGACGACATGTTGCGAACTGTGCGAGTTGCCTATCCCGAGGGTCAAATATACCTGATAAAAGACAACTGCTCGGTGCACAGAGCCCAAATTGTAACAGATTGGCTCGGTTCCCAAAGTGATATCACAACAGTTATCTGGCCGTCATAAAGCCCAGAATTAAATCTGATAGAAAATTTATGGGGCCAAATGGTCCTTAACTGGGACCTGTCCAACGTGAGGACGAGCCAAAACCTCAGGGACGGTAAATGGCATTAGTGAGAGGCTTCTAAAAGTTATCGACACTGACGGCAGAGCCTTGAAGTATTAAGTAATGTAATAATAAGGGTTGTAGTGATGCTATTCTATCAACATTAAACATACAGTTTTTTTTTTTTATTGTTAGTAAAGTAGGTGCCCGAGTGATGTTATTGTATTTTAAGATGGAAGCGTGTAATGCATGTTTCTATCTACATACATGTTGATTCACTGGGTGCCTCTTCATTGTGGTTAAAATAAATACTTTAATCAATAACTACATATAGTTATATTAATTGCAATTGGTTATTTTGTTTTATCTCATTTTTTATTTCTTTTGGGTGTGTTTGACTACACCAGACTATCAAAAAGGTGGCGAAATTGTAGTAAAATGTAACATAAATATAACTGAATAGTTGTTTCATCTGTTAATCGAATTAAAATTGTTTAATGTTGGTGGAATGCAACATAAGTATGTTTACGAAATGAAATGTTTCTTATTGTTTTCATTCTTATTTATACCCTTATACGAACAAAATATCAGAATGTCAAGGCTTGCCAAGATTAATTCTAGATGGCGTGACCACAGCGCAGTCACGTATAATACTTATAAGGAATTTGTCCATCATATTGTCATTAATGATGATTTATATACATCACACAATTTACTTGGCTTATTTTAAAACTGTGGCATTTTGACAGTAGTCATCCCCATTGAACGAACTAAAATAGCATTAGCAGAAACCAGTAAGTAAAGTTTGCCAATGCGGTCTCCGTTAAGGTGCGTCCACATTTGTATCATTTGTCCGTATCAGATCATCGTCGCGTAGCATGATCGCGTGTCACGATCACTCGTTTGGACGTTGCGCCGATCCGATCACTCGAAATCCATTTGCTACGCATATCACACACTTGTATCGGAAGAGTGCGGCATTATCGGCGCACCGACAGTAAGCGTCCAAGCAGCGCGATACGCAGTCATGCTACGGCACGGTGATACAAGTGTGGACGCACATTTAGATGGCACTAGTTAAGTATGATCAAAATTGATTACATTTTATATAGCGTTGAAACCCATCTTTAATAGTGCCCACAGAAAAGGTTCACATTGATATTATTTTAGTTTTATTTACTAACTCAACAATTTGTAAATTACCAGTCGAACAAAAAAGTCTTGGCAATTTTTAACATATGTGCATAGATGTAATGTTTTAACTACGGGAACTTTCTACATCTCCATTAAAGTTAGAATTATCTCTTATTATAATTATACTGTTATTTATTTATTTATTTTTCGTTTTTTGACGCCTAGACATCCTATCTCTGAAAGTATAGGTTAAGTAATGTATAACCTATTAGACCCGGAGACAATGTATACATCTCCCTGTAAAGACTGCCCAAGTATTTGTCCGTTGTATCAATACTGTTATTAACTTTAATGTAATTACGTAGATCGCGAATGTTTTTCTGTTTATTCTAAAATCAGACATGTAACGTGCCCTTGAGGCCTGCTAGTAGAACGAAGTTTTTAATTTGATGTTTTTTTTTTTTTTTCCCCTCTACATCATATATGAATACTTATATAAGAATAATAGAAACTATTTAACTAATTAAACACAAAAAAAGAAAAAAAATAAGTTGAGCCAGGTTTCGAACCTGAACACCGTTGCAAATGTATACCGATTGTGCGTTAAAAATCATGAATATGCCTGGATACTTAAGTCAGGTCACCGACTGTACGTACAGTACAGACGTACATTTATGTATGGGTGTTGATTGCTGGTGCTTGAAATAAACGATTTATTATTATTATTTATTTATCTGTATATCGTACCCGCTCACGGTACAATGGTGTGTCGCTCGGGCCTTTAGGAGACATGTGCGTAGCCGATCAACGGGTAGAGGTACTTCCGATAATTGAATGAAATGTATTATTTATTTATATTCTAAGCATAAAAAAAATGATTATGTTCCTTTAAAAGGTCACAAAAATGAATACAGCTGTTTGTTAAAATAAATAACCTTAGTATATAGATATAGTGCAGACTAACGTTCTATTGTTTTTTAAGTGTACCTCACGAATACATCTATCTAATTGACCAATTAATGTAGATTTAAAGTGATTGTTCTAATCAAGCGAGTGTTACGAAAACTATTTGAATTTTGTTCAATAGGTTCATCACTAATTGACTTATTGAAGTCGGTCAGTGACATTTTGTAATAAGTAAGCTTACTATTATTATTCAATGAATCATTTAAGAGAATATACTAGCAAAAGGCCTTTTGGAAATTAGGTAGTTTTACAAACTATCGCATCGCCTCAAATCCCCCGTATAACAGTGCAAAAGGGACCACTGCAGCTCAAAACGATCTGACCTACAAAAAAATGGCGAAAACAGGGTTTTGTAGTAGGTACCCTATTTCCTCTTCCAAAACTGGACTAATTTTTAGTTTTTCTTTCACATTATATTATATCGAGGGCTTCGGCTATGCTTTTATGTTTTCTGTTTTTCTTTTATATTCGTTAAATTTGTTTACTGATCGTGTGCTTATGTCGCCGGATGGTGGCATTTTTTGCAGTTTTAGAGGGCCTCTAATTCTTAAAATAAACAAATTATGACGAAATGAAGACTTCACTCATTGTAACTGACAATTCGAAAGTGCTTGTATCTAAGCCTACTTGAATAAAGGATATTTTGATTTGATTTGATTGATTTAATTTGATTTGATTAAGAAAAATAAAATACGCCCTATGCAGGGTATCATGTAAAACTGCCCTAATTGTACCTACCTTTTAGCTATGTGATATGTAATAGACGATATTATTATTATTATAAAACATACCCAAATGGGCACTGGTAATGGCACAAGCACAGGCAGCAAAAAATCTAAAATTTGTGTACAAAGAACATGAATAACTTTCGCTCCTCTACGAAAAATATCCCTTTTACGAAAATGGTGACGATTATTTTTCCCAAAAAATATGACTTCAGTGAGTGGTAGCTGTCACTTTGATGTCTGTCAATAGCGACGAGAACTTGGCAACATACGTGGCAACGTCAGTTACTAGTAAGTACACCTTAGGAATCACAATAAATAGTTTACATGAAAATTAATAAAATCTTCAAAACTAAGCAGGATTTTAATAAGGAATGCGTGGTTAAGAAGTTTCGTGTTCCTCTCAGGCACCTTGCATGTACGTGCAATTTGTAAAACATGCAAGTATCTTTACAAAGCGTCATTAACTGCAATGAATAAAAACAATTGAGCAACATTTTGGCTCGCGTGCCGTACCTTATGAAACAGTTGCTTCGTAGCAAGGTGAACTGGTTGGAACTCCAAAATCGCGTGCAAAATATTGGTACAGGTTCGAGAATAGGCCTGGTTTGGTAATCAAACAATTCCAAAGAAACGGTATGTCTTTTTAACCGACTGTGTCAGAAAATGGGTTATGTTTTTAGACTATTCGAGTGCATTGCATACACGCGAATCAGTATTTTGTTCTGTAGAATCAAAATTGTGCTGTCGATGAGCCGCGAGCGACGGCGCGTTTATAAAACACGGTGTAAGTACCTACATAGGCATTTAGAGTTGGGGTGGGACGTATGGAATTTAAGATGTATGAGGGGCACACCGAAATGATCTGGAATAAAAAAAAACAACTTGTAGGTCATACTTAAATTATATTTTATTGATTTTCAAAGTATTCCCCCTTGCAATTAATGCAATTTCGTATTCTTTCGAACCAGTCATTTAAAAAAATAATTCCAGTCTGTAGTAGACGCTTCTAAAATGCTAGAAGAGACGGTACTGAGAGAGGCACGGCCCCGTCGAGACTTCTCATACCAGCCATATATTGTCGTTTGACTAGGTGCATCATATCAATCTCATTATATCAATATCATTATATAGAAACAAGCTCATTAAAGACATGTACATTCTTCATGAGTTGAACCTCGGCGGAAGTTGTGATAAATTATAACACGGATTTTCACGCGTGAGCTCACGCTCCATTTTGATAATCGACTTATCAATTTGAAAAGGAAATAAAAATATATATTTTTATTTCGTTTTCAAATTTCAAACAGGCCAATTCGCATGTGACAAAAAGGTTTTATTCTCGATCATTTCGGTGTGCCCCTCGCATCATAGAGAGAGACATACAACACACGTTGAACTTCTAACACCAAATTTCTGTTGAGGTTTAAAAACGTGACTAATTTACGAGTTCTACTAAACCCTTTTCAAGATTCCCCCGTTAACCCTTCCAACCTATTTAATACTATCGAGGCCCGTTGAGACTTCGGAATAGGTTTAAAGACTCCGGTCTGGCCCTAGACAGGGATTATTCCGTTCTCACAGCCGTCGTAAAACGCAACTGGCTTCAGATATAAATGTGCTTTCCAATCGGATATAAACTTTTTACGGTTGTTCGAATGGTATTCATTGTAATAGAAAACATATGTCTACTTGATATTCCATATAATATTATAATTGTCTATCTTTATGTACGTGCAAAGTTATTTTTCTGCCTATATCTCCTTATTAACAACTGTCCGTTTATAAGGAAACATTAAATTGACAACATTTATTTTTTTCTCGTGCTTTGTATTATAGCTATAGAAAATTAAAAAAATTAAAAACCCCCGACACAAATGAACATAACAACAAAATTTGGAATTCCTTCTTACCTAGCTTCAATATTGGCTCAGTTCCGGTCACTTGTTCCACTAAAAGCTGAATATCTTGGAGACGAGTGCTCCGATTTTCATCAAACAAAGCTAAGAATACTCGGGATAAAATTGTCTATGCCCCAAAGAAACCGCACTCAAATCGGTCCATCAGTATGGGCGCTACGATGCCACAGACCGATACACAGATACACAGAGTCACAGTCACGTTAAACTTATAACACCCCTCTTTTTTGTCGGGGGTTAAAAATAAACTTAAATATGCTGAGTCTAACTGCATATCGGTCATTTAACTTCATTGTTCGACGTTGTTCGGTGCATTTGTTTAAATATTGACTTATTTCAGCTTAATTGTTTTTTAATTCGCAAATTGTCCAGCGATAGAATCCAATATCAACTGATGGTAACTGACTCCGGGGCCGAGGATAAAACTCGCTGGTTTAGTAACAGCCTATTCACTATTGCCTTGAAGAGACCCAAATTATAATTGCATTCTTAGCAAAATTTTGAAATCAGCAATTTAGTCACTAACTATAGAAAGTTAAAAATTAAAAAAAACCCCGTCTGGTTCCAGTAAAAGCCGAATATCTTGAAGACGAGTGCTCCGTTTTTCATCAAACAAAACTAAGAATACTCGGGATAAAATTATCTATGACGCAAAAAAAAAACGCACTCAAATCGGTCCATCCGTATGGGCGCTACGAAGCCACAGACAGATACACAGATACACAGAGTCACAGACACGTTAAACTTATAACACCCCTCTTTTTTGTCGGGGGTAAAAAGCGAATAAAATCACATGCTAAATAGTTTTAACATTACTGAATCCCGCTTATGACATATGTCGCGCCAAAAAGATTGCCTGTCTCTTTCCTTTCAATACAATGCGAAGAGAAAGAAAGAAAGAAAACATATTTCATTTAACGCCAGCATAAACAAAAATTACTAAATAACAAAAACAATTGACGACGCTGGAAGGGGTCACCACTCAGCTTTATGCCACGGCAAGCCGCAACGCTGATGTTCGGTGGTGCCCTGTAACTTAGAACTCATTTATAGCAACCTAGATTATTATCTAAACCTAGACCTACTGGGTGACTTCACGAAAGCCATTTTTACATCAAAGACGGGTGATGGTACTCGTATAGCGCGCGACAATCGTTGTCGCAGTGAGTTGTGCTCGACCGGCTCGTTTAATAATAAAACAACCAAATATCCACAGTAGCAAGTATATTTCCCACATTAATCATACTTTCCTACTACTCTCAATAAACAGGGATGGTAAACGAGCTATCTGCATATCTTTCAAAATGTCACATCCTACTCTCTCATACTCATATATTTATAAAATGTATATTTTAAAAGTTCAAGTTAAGGTTTCATTTGCAGTGACAGGAATAAGTCATGGAATGGATAATGATGAAGTATGTTAATAGTTGTTTATTATGATAATCAGTTCGCTGTTTATGTAATACATAACCCGGGGCGAAGGACGTGCAATTACTATGTAGAATCTATTGACGTACAGAAACATTAGATTTTACAAACAATTTTGTATAATACAATATGATAATGCTGTAACATAAACTTAAGACTAAAAGGCCGCAATTTCGTTCGCAGAGGAGAAAAAGTAATAAGAACTGTTACAACAGTTTCTTTTTTAGATCTTCAATGTACAGAAATTTTATTTTGATAACTTTATAATAATAAAGATAAATAAATGATGCCGCAAATTGCAGTCATTATAAAATGCGTTACGAAGCGCCTCTGCGATGATTAAGTCGAGGGCAAATGTACCAGACGAAATCCGACAAGACACAACACAAAGAATGCTAGGGTTTCAATGCAAATAGACGCCATTGGACGCGACCCTTACCACAGTCTACAAAGAAATCAATACAGTCATCCGACGAAGCCGTCTAGACAGAGAAATCGTGCGGGGTTCAAGGGGCGAGACGCGGGTGGGGCGACCCCGAGCTGCATAGTCCGTATCCGTTAGTAGCTCGGGACATGTCATTGTCATTTACGCAAACGTCAAAGGCGTCGGCCCACTGTATGTTTTTTACACTTTGCACTTAGCGTGGCGAACTGTACCTAATGATCCTATGCATTACAGTTCGTCACGCTTCCCAGTCTTGAGCAGTGATCGTAAATTTGGTAGCATTCTTGGCGTAGCGATGATGGTAGAGTGCCATAGGTGTGGCAAATTTGAACCGAAATGATGGATTACGGTTAATGTCGACCATATTAACTGTGTTTAATCGTTTAAATTGGTATTTCCACATCTATAGCGCAGTACCATAATCGCTGCACCAAAAATGTTACCAAATTTACGATCACTGGTCATGAGAGAATGACAGTTAACAAGATTAAAAACATTGTACACAACTATTTTTATACGAAACACAAATTTTGTATTCCTGTGCTTTTAATGTGGAAAAATTAACAGCACATTATTATCTACTAGCTTCTGCCCGCGACTTCGTCCGCCTTAAATTCGTTTATCGCGGATAAGGGTATTTTTCCGCGATAAAAAGTAGCCTATGTCCTTCCCTGGGACTCAAACTATCTCCATACCAAATTTCGTCCAAATCGGTTCAGCGGTTTAAGCGTGAAGAGGTAACAGACAGACAGACATACAGACTTTCGCATTTATAATATTAGTATGGATTGTGATATAGATACAGTGCTCGCTAGTGAAGAGGTTAACACGTTCGTAATCAAAAGGTACCAGGTTCGATTCCTGTTGTGACCACGTGGGAGAGCAATCGTATTTTCTTTGCGCTTTGATTTGTCTAAATCACAATGGTACACAACTGTTTAGCTTTTCCTATTCTGGAAGTGATTCATCACCATCATCAGCCAAAGAACGACCACTGCTGTACATAGGCCTCCTCAGAGAATGCCACTATGACCATTCCTGCCCTGCCCGCATTCAGCAGACTCTAGCGACCTTCACAGGCCATCCGACCATCGACTTGTGTAGGCCTTCGACGCTGCGTCTTCCGGTATGTGGTCGTAATTCTGCTTAGCGGATGGTAATGGTAAGTGCATTACAGAGCTTGCTGCAGAGCCTGTGCGCCGTGTGCTGTGCCTTATGTCAAATTTCTTCTCTCTATCTCACACGCCCTACGTCGGGTGGAACTGGTCCAACCCACCTTGCCTTGCGCACTCTGCAGTCCCTGTGCCGCGCACCGCGTCCCCACCCTGCTCCAAGTTGCCGCGGATGGCATTCCCGTTATTGGATTCGCGCTCCCCCACTGAATTCGATTAGGTGTAAGTGGTTAGTAGTGTTTTTTTGGACCAACATGCACAAAACTCGAGAAAAAAATCGACAAAATTTAACGAAAGCTTTAAAATGCCGTAACCTTTCAAACTGATTGGTTTCGTCAACCTTGATAAACAAGTTGTTCACCTATGGTTCACCGCGCCGTCCAATGCTGGTTGCGCAACCGGACTTGAGGTTTCAAGGACGCGGCCTTGAACTGGCCCACTTCCCATGGAAGACATTGACTTTTGACAGTACGCTACCCCACTGACAGGTCTTCGTATTCGTTTCCTGAACGAGAATCGTGACTGTAATACAAAGTATCTTCTGTGTAAGTGTGCCGATCGATTGTTAGTTATTGTTAGTACTTACCTACTAGAAGTTATTTACTAACCTCTAGTTGTATCCTAGTACACAATAGTAGTCTTTGGTTGTATGTACATATTAATATGAAAATACCCCCTGATCTATCAAACAGACAATAACTAAAAATCGATCTGCAAAAACTATCTGGTCCGAAACCATCTAGTTTAAGTTTTGTCTAATCGAAGAATTTAAAATAAAAATGCCTAGCTATAATAAAAGCATTGCACTAACGCTCTTCTTTTGGCCCATTTTACGAAAGTAATTTGTTTATCAAGTGAATCTGTTGATTGCTTATTGTGACAAAATTTCAAGGACGCGGCCATGAACCCGTTCGATTCCCATATTATGTAAGACATGATTACGGTAGTGTTTGAGAAGCATTCTTGGCAACCAGTCATTTACCTTACTGAAAAGGGTTGCGTAACCAGAAGTGCTGAGGTTTCAAGGACACGGTCAAGACCATTGACTTTTGACAATGTGCGATGAGTGTGATTCAGCCGCTAAGTCGCTAAACTTCCAGTATTTGAGTGCCAAACATCTTCCCTTTTTAAGTAAGCCTATAAATAAATTCTTATTCTTGACACCAAAAGATACAAAAGATACATGGAGACGCGATTTATTTGCAGGAATTTTGAAAAGTAATTTGTTGGTAATAAGAGCTGGTTTAAAAATATAAAGCTATATACTACACCTATACTATTATTAAGTTGTAAAAATGTCATGTCTGTACATTGAAGATATTTTCAAAATAATAAGTGATACCTACGGAATATTTCGAGGACACTGAATAGAAAAACATTTATTTTTTATTTTTTGAATGTGTCGTTGTGACTTCATCACGTCAAAACGGCCAAGCAGTTTTCAATGTTTTTAAGGACACTGGTAGATGGTTATATGATACTTTTTATCCGACTACGCTACTGCAAAAAAGAGGGTTGTGTTTTTACCTCCTCCGCGAACGAAGTGGTAGGCGCCCTTTAGTAACTAAATATTATATTCAGTGAGCGCTTTGAGGAAATGTATATTTCCTGTAGGTAACTGAGTCTTTCTTCTGTCTCTGTGTCTCTTATCAGATCCCTAGGGTGGCCCTCTGAATATATTTGGCTTTGTCATCAGCTTTCTTGAATTGGTGTTTGATTGTTTTTCCAGGTGTCACCACCAATGTAGCTTTGGGGCATCCTCGGGGCCGTTACTGTGACAATTTTTAAAGCGATTTTATCTCTCCGAGCCTTGCTCTTCACGGCTCATCATCGAAGGTAACTGAATACTTATTTCTAAAATGTATGAAACTTTATGCTTTCATATTCACTCTATCCGTGCTGTGTCTGTCGCAATTATCTCTATAAGCTTTTGTTTTAATTACATAACATAATGATTACTACTATTGAACTCTAGTATCGGACACTATGTTGTGATTTTTAACACCTAATCCATTTTTCAATTATCCTATTTCTTAATTCATTCTGATACAGTCTGAAAATCATCTAAATACAAAATTCACAAAAATGGCTACTTACCAATCACAGTACATGCTTTACTTAAACATTTAATGAATTTTTCATTTTGGCGTTATGGAAAGTTCAGGTTTTGAAATACCTGTGCGTGGTATTCGACACTACACATTATTATAGCCATACGGTATAGTAGTCGAGGTTGAACTTAACACTAAAGATGAATGGCATTTTTTTCTAGCTACTAAACCTAATCCAAGCCGGCCAAGATGAGTGATTAACTACCGAATATAAAACTACAATAAAAAATGAGCAACTACAAAAACACTCAAAATTCTTACACAAATGAGCAATAATTAATAAGAACCTCAACAACACTCAATCTATTACCATCCACAGTAAAGAAGAAAACATCACAGATCACTTCACCCACTCAGCACTTTTGTCGATCACTCATCGTCCATGTCGAACCACATTGATGTGACGCTTCTGCCCCGCTCGCTCCGCGCCTGCTCCTCCGTGATGATCCGCAGCACGACTACTTCCATCATGCACAGGGCGAAGAATATGAGGAATATGGCGAAGTTGGAGCCCTGATGATGGAACTGGAAGGAGCTGGGCAGAGGACCAGGTGGCGGCCACGCTGAGACCCCGCTGGTGAACAGGCTGGATACACTGGAGAGACTCATCCTTTGGTTTCACATCGCATTTCAAAAGCATTCAAACTGTATTTATTTATTCTAAATCTCGATTGCTTCCCTCACATTCTTTAGAGGACACTCTCTTTATCGTTTGTTTATTTGCTTTACTGTATATTTTTCGATCGTCAATTGTTTACTTCGTGGCGCTCACGAAGATTGACAATCAATTGTTTTCTGTTTAAACTGTTGAATTTTAAATTTGGAACTGATAGACAATTGTTTTTCACTGTAGAGGTCACGGTTATGAGGAGACTTGAATGTTCAAAAATCGAACGTTTTTCGTTTTGCACCCGCCACTTGTAATGTTTTCGATTTCGATTGTTTTGTAAACCGGTCGATCGTACGTGCAATTCGCACGGCTTATTTAAAACTACTAAGCGTTTTCAGAGGCGGGTCGCAGCGGGCGTTGCAACAGCTGTCTTATGAAATATGAATCGTTCGGTTAGATTCCATCGTTGGGAAATGGTCGTGGTGGTGAACGCAACGCGTTTTGCGGTCAAGGCCGACAGTGATTGACCTTTGCATGTCGATCTTGTTTGTTTTGATACGATTTTTGTGAAGAAAGTCAACTGTTTAATTAATCTTTCGAGGATCTTATTTATACTTATTTCGATTTTACGATTTACCTTTGATTTTTTTCAGTTACTTATAGATTACAAACATGGAACTTCACGTAGGAACTTCATCCATCACGGGGAAACTTCTCAGTTTCCTAGTTTTCATGATAGAAACTATTCATTACAATATGTTCTGTAATTGAAAATAATATTGCTTCTAGCGAACTGGTAACATTCGAATGATTTTTCAAAATCCCAATGTTGGAATTATCAGCGCCCATTTATTGGATTGACAGGAATTAACATGTAAGATGAAATTAAGGGTCGTCCACATCCTTCTAGTAAGTAAATTATATCTAGTACAGAACATCGTCGTCTAGTACTGAAAACACGAGCCTTAGTGAGCTTACCATGGAACTAGTTCGATTTGTCTAAAATTGTCCCCTTATATATCCTTGTATATTTTTTTTGTAATGTGTGTCTTTGCGGCTTACTAAACGCTTTATATTATAATTATTAAATGCTTAGGTATATATATATATATATATATATCGGAACGGAAGTCAGCACTATCGCACGAGCATCACGCGGTATGCATTCCACAGGAAGGTTGTGGTCATAAAAATCGAATCACGCCCTTTGAAGGGTATCGCAACTCGCAACGAACTTGAAGGTTACTTACAGAATAACATTAATTAACTGTAACGTGAGTACATTTGTGTGTAATTGTGAATTGTGTATATTTACTACAAGTAAATTCGACATTTGTTTAAAACACTATCAAGTGCATCGGATACGAACGTATAGGGTAGTTTCTAGGGAATGCAACCCGGGTACCCGATTACCCGGGTTGAAGTACGGGTCCGAGGCCTGGACTTTAACACAAAAAGAGGAACACGCGCTGCTGGTGGCAGTACGGAAAATCTACCGCAAAATCCTGGGGCCCACTCGTAGAGAGGACGGTAGTTGGAGACCCCACAACAACCTGGAAATTGAAGATCCGAACCTAATATCTTAGGAGAAACTAAATCTGCAGACTCCGATGCCTCGGGCATGTGGTCCGAATGGGTGACGATCGTGCAGTCCAGACGGCGTACTCGGCTCATCTATCTGGTCGAAGACCTGTTGGGCGTCCTAGGTACCGATGGGGCGAAGAAGTCCACAGGGACTCAATTGAGCTCCAGAACGTCTCTGACAGGTGGAAATAGCTAGGGACAGGGAAGCCTGGAGGTCTTCGGTGTCGGAGGCTTACATCCACCTCGGGTCGTTGCGCCACAGCATTAAGTAAGTAAGTAATTATGACAGTTGATTCGGATAACAATTGTCAAAATTTCGTTAGGCAATAACCCCCCAGGACCCTGAAACTTTGTTTGTATGTGTGTAATTGTCAGTGTGGTTTCTTCACGCCAAAACAGCTAAACGGATTTCAACATTTTTTTTGATACACGGGTAGCTAGGCATCCACAGATGGTTATAGGATACTTTTTACCCGACTACGCTGAAGTAAAAACGAAGGTTGTGATTTTATTCTCTTCCACGAATGAAGATGCGGACACCTTCTAGTACGCTTTTATTTTTCATTTTACTTCATTAAGAAATTGTCCGCAACTTCGTCAGCGGAGGAGAAATAAATCATTAACCTCTGTTTTTCTTCAGTGTAATCGAGTAAAAAGTATCTCATAGATGACCATCTGTGGGTGCCCAGCTACCACTCCACGCGTTCTTGAGAAAAGGGGTCTTGACAGACGAACGGACGAACAGAGGTTCCGCTTTTTCTCTTTGGGGTACAGAACTCTAAAAACACTACTTAGTAACGCCAATAATATTATTTAAAACCAGCGACCTTCTATAATATAGATAACGATGTTTTGGAAACAACGACTCCTTTCCAAAACAAACATTGAGGACGTAAGTACTTAATTTAATCAATGTCTTATTATTAGGTCAATCAGCTCAATAATAAATATTACAGAGCAACTTTTTAATCGACTGTTTTATGTTATTCGAGTATGTATGTGGATGTATGTCAGTTTCTTTGGCACGTTCTGCAGCCTAAACGGCTTATTATTTTTTGACGCAATAGCACCTGCCATTGGATTCGTCTTGGTTGTGGTAGTGACATAGGTTTATTGTTTTGCAGTCGCAGGTTTTTTCAGGGTACTGACGATATAAATAAGTATTACGGGTCAATTTTTACACAAATCGAACTAGCTAAGTTCAATAAAGGCTTGTGACAAACATGACAACATTACCAAATAATGTTGTTATTAATGTCATTTTCAGAACCTCTAAAGGGGTCATACATGACCAAAATAGAACAAGGAAATAAACAAAACAAAAATTACAAATGTTTAATTTTTGAGCCGTTTCTCATGCTGCTCCTGCCCTACCAGAAGTTCTGTACAGGTGTGAGGGGGGCAGCGTATGTACGCTGGTGGCGCCTCACACCAACACACGTCCCAACCTCCAAAGGAATCAATTAACAGCAACGCAATATTTTACAGTTGTTGTAAATGAAGGAACAGACTCTCCCAGATTAGAATCCAGCTCGACTTTAATATCAGTTGGACTTACACCTTTGAATGGAAGTATTGTATCACACATTGAAAACCAATTTTGTCCATGTTTGCAAAATCACTCGGAGCAATCTCTATTAATGGCCATGAAACAAAAACAAAAGAGCGGAGTTTTTTTTTTTCAAATTAACGCGCCATAAGATTCGAACATTTGAGTTTTTATTCTTTATTTATCGGCCAGCATTGCTTTCTATAAGCGAGGTCGGATATTTTTGGGACCACCCTCGTACTTCAGTCATTTTCAGAAAAGTATATTTAGTGTCACACATCATTATTACAACATTATTAAGCCTATCATAAGGCCGGGTATAAATAAGGTAGAAATTACTCCACTGACAAGAGCGAGCTCTTCAATGCATGATGATGATGATTTCATTATAATAAATTACGAATAACCAATCTAACGCAACCGCACTATAATAACATTTGTTAAAATACCTGTGTGTTTCAATGATAACTTCGTAATGTCATTTCATAGAATGCTCTCTTTTCCGGACAGTTTTTTGTGTCGTAAACACGTGTACTTTTTATTTATAATTTTATGCTTACGACTGTGAATGGTTGTCGGCATTTTGTTTGAATATTTTATAGAAATGTAAACATACCACCACTCACATTGACATTGTTGACAAACAATTATAAAATCATTGCCAGTGTGAGAAATTACTTCCATGTGCAAATCCGCTACATGGCGCATTTCATATATTTTTGGTCAGGCTTTACCTTTTTACTCAATAGAAAACTGACAAATGAAATGTCAACATAACAAATCTGTTATTGGTTATTGTCAATATCAACGTATCGAAATCATTCACATAAATTTTAAGATCATGTATCTTTGTCCATACAAAAGTTCTTAATTACTCGTATAAATAAAACCAGTTAATTGTGATCGGATATAATCGTCACTGAAGTTTTCCAAGCCTCAAAAACTCATTCCATCAAAACAGACAGAAGATTTGATATGTTTATAAATGTTATATATAAAGATGCACCTGAGTTGTCGGTGACATCTCGCCGTCCTTCCAGTGAACCAGACCCAGCCTTGGAGAAGACTTTGCTGGTAAACCCCAACTGTCCAGTAAGTGTTTTATTCCCGTATTAGAAGGTGCTCGCAACTTCGTCAGCGGAGGACAAAAATCATAACCCTCCTTTTCTCTTCGGCGTTGTCTAGTAAAAGTATTCTATAACCATCTGTTGATGTACTCAGTGTACCAAAAATAGTTGAAATACGTTTAGCCGCTTTGGCGTGATGAAGTCACAACGATACATCTATGGTATTATAAAGTTGTAAAAATGAAATGTTTGTACATTGATGATATAAAAAAAAATATTGTAACGGACTATTTGGAGGTTACACATATTTTTGGATTTTTTTTGTGTGTTTCTTGAAAAGTAACTTCATTGAGAGTGTTCTTAACAGTTAAGAACACTGCCAAACCAGTTTTCTTGAACCATAGTTATTATGGTAAAAAGCCAAATACGTGTCGCAAGTAGGCGAAGTCGCGGGAAGACCTTCATTCAGGGAAAATCAAAAGTCTAATCGCGTATGAGGTGGAATTGACTATCTATCTAAGTATAGGTATATCTATTTGACTATAACGTTGACTTTTATCAATAAATGTCTTATATCTTGTTTTGACGTCTACTGCTAAACATAGGTCTCGGTGCGATTCTGCGAAAACCGCAGACCGCATCCACTGATTCACCACGACCCTTACAAGGTCATCCGTCCACCTAGTCGGGGGCCAAGAGACAGAGGAGACTGCCATGCATATCCTCTGCCATTGTGGACCACTCATGAGGAAAAAAAGTATCTACCTAGGGCAACATGTCGTGCCCCGGAAGAGATACAACATTTCACTGCCCAAAGAATTTGGGAATTCCTAGACTCAACGGGCCTCAGTAGTGAACTCTAATAAATGGCTGCCACAATAGATCAAATCTGGTCGAGGCGGCATACAGAAGGCCTACAAATCAACAATAATAATAAATAAATAGTCGGGGGCCGTCTTACGCTACGCTTTAATATGCGTGGTCGCAACTCCAGGACTTTACTGCCCCAACGGACATACATTCTCCAGCTACATGGCCCACCCAGTGCCATTTCAACGATGCAATCCAATGTGGGCTATGTCAGTTACTTTGGTTCTTCTGCGAATATCCTTATTTTTGATTATATTACGAAGAGAAACCGCAAGCATTTCGTAATTGACTAAGATGGAGTTATTAGGTTAAAAGGGATCTGAGAAATTGAAGCAGCCTCAGGCGAATCTGCCGACTGCGCAAACATGTCCGAACTTAGATTGCCGATCGACCAAATTTGGGAAATGCTTTTCTAAATTGGCACTTTCTTTTGTATATCACATACGAGTATAATGTACTGTGACATCTTCCACGTCATAGTTAAAACGACTAAGCGCCCATGGCGTATATTAGAAAAAAAACCGAAGCAACCAATTCACTTGAATCATTTATAATAATACTCTCGATTAAGTTACTTTTAAAACACAAAAATCAACGTCAAAATCGGCCCATCTGTTTAAGGGGTTCCCTACGCCATTTCGAAAGACTTTTCCTCGACATCATATTGAATTCATATCTAAAAAATGTATGTAATTAGCATTTTTTTTATAAGTAGGTACCTATAACTTATTATAATAGTAGAATTATAATTACGATTATTATGTTTATTGAAATTAAACGAGTTAATTTACATTGTGTTTTACTAACCATTTCTTTAATAGTTACATTAGTTGCTAAAAAATTATGGTACCAATATTACAGATGAAGTAAATAACGTTTTGTTATTATATTTCATCGGATAAGTTCCTATTATTACTTGCTTTCTCAATTAGCTTCCATAAAAGATACTGAAATCCATACTAATATTATAAATGCGAAAGTGTGTCTGTCTGTCTGTCTGTTACCTCTTCACGCTTAAACCGTGAACCGATTTGGATGAAATTTGGTATGGAGATAGTTTGAGTCCCGGGAAAGGACATAGGCTACTTTTTATCCCGGTAAAATATCCTTATCCGCGATAAACGAATTTAAGGCGGACGAAGTCGCGGGCAGAAGCTAGTACAAATATAAATACAATTTTTTTACGTGTAGGTAATATAGACGCAAAATTTTCGAAATAGGGAATCATCGTATAAACAAGGCGTCGATAGAAAAAGTATCGAGCATTGGTACTGTCGATGAAACGTCATCGGTAAAAAGATTCATAAGAACATCGATAAAATGAATTTTCGATCTAGTAAGCGGTCGACAAAAAGTTTTCGAATAAATGTAATTCGATGAAATGAACGTCGAAGAAATGATGTTTCGAAATATAATCTTATCGATTTATCAAGTATTAGACTAAAAGTAAATTCGATAAAAAGTCTTCGATTAAACGATTTTCGAGGAAAAGTCTTTCGAAATGGCGTAGGGAACCCCTGTTTAAGAGCTATGATGCCACAGACAGATGCACACACACAAGTGCAGATACACTCAAAGAACATATAATATTTTTCTGTCAGCTTTTCGTCAGAGGTCAGCAAAACGTAACAAAAAAATGTGGTTATTTAAATTTTTACTCAAGCGTTTTTTTATAGGTCAGAATTATGCTGGAATACATCAGGAAGCAATGCAAGCTGGGTACCTTCACTGTATTCGACTTATGCGACGAGAGCGGCTGCCTCATGGGTCTTTTCAGCCTAGAGACCTATGCCTATGCCACTGACCGCTTTGAGCACAAGCGTACTTATTACGTCATCGTTATAAAGACGGTACGTTAAATGGCACTCGGGTTCGTTTACCGTATTCACTGAAAGACGAGAGCAGCTGTCACATGGGTATCTTCAGCTTAGAGACCCATGTCTATGCTACTGACCGCTTTGATGACGTCATCGTTATAAATACGGTATGTTAAACGGCACTTGGGTTCGTTTACCACATTCACTGAACCACGAGAGCGGTTGTCTTACGAGTCTCTTCAGCCTAGAGACCTATAGATCTATCCTACCGACCACTTTGAGCACAAGTGCACCTACTACGTCATCGTTATAAAAACGGTATGATAATTAGCACTTGGTTTTTTTACCACATTCACTGAAAGACGAGAGCGGCTGTCTCAAGGGTCTCTTCAGCTTAGAGATCAGAGGGGTTATTGCCTAACGAAATTATGACACTTGGTATCCGAATCAACTGTCATAGCCCATATAAAATCATGACACTTGATTCTGATTGCGAGCGTCAAACGCGTTAGGCAATAGGGGGGCAGGTCTATGCTACTGATCGCTTCGAGCACAATCTCACCTACTACGTCCATACCGTCATGATGACGGTATGTTTAACACAAGCTAAATTATTTAAGTAAAACAATTTAAGCGGATTATATTACGTACATTATCGTATTTGAGTTCCCTCAAATGAGACTGGGAACTCAATTGAGATAATACACGTCATATAATCAGTGTAAATTGTTTTATTTAGTGTCCATTTATTTTCATTTACATGAGTGATACGCGGAAACTGAAGAGAATACAAGCTTAGTTATTTTACTGTGTCCAGAATAGTGGACTTACGGGTATCTTTAGCCTAAAGACCTACGCCTATGTCACTGACCGTCTTGAGCACAAGCACACATACTATACGTCATCGTATGAAGACGGTATGTTTAATGCAAGGATTCCTTTACTATGTTCAAAGTGGCTGTGTCATGCCATGGGTCTCTTCAGCCTAAACCAATAAAGATCACAAAAAGGTAATAGTTACAGGAAAAGAAATGTTTTCACCAGACCTATTTAAAGTCTGGTCTTACAGGTATTTAAAACAAGGTAAATAAAAATGTGACTCGTGTTATTCCGCCAAGGAAGGTAATCTATTGTATCTGTAGTACGATGTCACTGGCTGAATGACACGAGTCACGTAACTTTTTGTTTACTTTTAAGAAATAATTAAAACCGGCCAAGAGCATATCGGACCATGCTCATTGTAGGGTTCCGCAGTCGTTCATACCAAAAAATGTACACTATAAATGAAAAACATGCGACATGAAAAAGTGCACTAGCAAAAAATATAATTTAAAAACGGTATAGTATGTCCGATCGTGTTGAAAACAATTTTCATTTAAAGTATTTATTAAGCTTTATCTATGTAATTTTTATCATATTTTTTGGACATACGGTTTAGACACAATTGGTGCTACTTTCGGAGCGATTATTTCTGAAAATATCCACTAAATATTTTTTATTTTAGAAACCTTAACGTGGTACTCGTATGATAAAGTTAAATACTTTTAGAGAGAAAACGTTTTTCATGTCAAAGCGATCGTTTCTGAAATGAACTTGTGTTGTAATTTTGTCTGCACAAGAGCGCGAATAGAAATTATTTTGCATATAACGTGTTATTAACTAGTATTACAATTACATACCAATTCGGAACATTCAGCTTCCCAGAGGTGTACATATTATCTTTTATTAGGGTTCCGTAGTTTTTTGATAGTACGCGTTATGACCGTTTAGGTTCACTTCATCCAGATTCCCATTTCGTTCACATTCCTACTTCGTCCACAATCCCACTTCGTCCAGATTCCCAGTTAGTCAACATTCCCATTTCGTGCATTTTCCCACTTCGTCCACATTCCCACTTAGTCAACATTCCCATGGCAACATTCCTAGCTTAACTAACACGCGTAAAGTAAAACCAGAAATAGAATAAAAACAAAAATAAAATGAAAATAAAACTTATACAAAACATATTTTATCATTTCATATATTTGGCGGTGATGTGAAATGAGAATGTGGACGAAATGGGAATGTTGGCGAAGTGGGAATGTGAACGAAATGGGAATATGGACGAAATGGGAACGTTGAGAAATTAGGAAGTGTACGAATTGGGAATTGATTGTGGACGAAATAGGATTGCTGACGAACTAGAAAGTTGACAAAATGGGAATGTGGACGAAGTGAACCTAAACGATGTGGACTTAGAATCTACAAATGGTATGTCATATTATTTTTTAGATATCATTTTTTAAATCCTGGATGTGACATATGTTCACGAAAATTGACTGTATGCTTTTTTACTTTAAAGCAAGAAAAATACAACTTTAGCTGTTAATGTCATAACTTTTCTTTAATTTTCTTACTGAACCATACTTGACTTAATGTCCTATGTCTCCTGGACAGAGCAGTGGGCGTCCACATCAGTACGTTGCCATCACAAACGGTCTTGAGCTTCGCGCTTTACTTCGTTCCAGGTCACTCCTATCGCCTTCGCGTCTGCAGTGATTGTCCGCCGCCAGGATTGCCTTACAGATTCCAGTCTAGGGCTTGCCTCAACGGGTGATCGGGGTCCCTTCGGAGCGTGTGGCTGATCCAGTTCCACTTGCGGCGTTTGATCTGCTGGTCGACCGGAGTCCAACCACAGCGTTCCCACAAATCTACGTTGGAGATTTTCTCGGGCCAGTATACACCGAGAATGCGGCGAAGACATTGGTTGACGCTGACTTGGAGCCGGCGCGAGATGTCTTTAGTGACCTTCCACGTCTCACTTCCGTACAGCAGCACGATGTTTACGTTGGACCAGAATATTTTGAGCTTAACTCTCCGAGTCAGTTTCCGCGATTGCCATACAGGACGGTGCTGTGCGAAGGTTGCCTTATATTTAGTATGAACCTTATAGACCAAAGTAAATATGTATACCGTTGATTGTCGTGAACGTCACATCGAGGTTTTAAAGAATTATATCTAAAAACGAAATGACACAAAATTAACTATTTGTACATTCAGTGTCCATGTAACGTATACTATGGCGTAAAAATCTATAGATATTATATATTCCGAATTATCACGGTCAGTGTAGATGGACTTAAATAGTATGTACTATCTAATATGTTTATTATGTTATTGTAGAACTAAACGGGTACGTTTACGAGTTCGCCCTTGGCCCTAGGTACTTATGATTCTAAGCACGCAAGTGTTACCATAATCTTAAACAATACTTTACCAGCCCGTATATGAAGATAATAAAGATGAACATTATAAGTCTCTTATTAAGTTTCGAGTACCTGATAGAAATCCGCGTAGGAAAATTACACCTCTATGTCTGCCGCTGCGTCGCACTGTACTCGGCTCTAATTCGCCTATATCACGTCTTTTTAAGCTAGTCAATGCTTGTAGTAAGTCAGTGGACATACTCGTACACGCTGACTCACTACCTAAATTTTGTAGGACGATAAACGCCCTTTGGAACAAAAATAATAAATAGTCTCTAAAATTGTATACCTTAGTGGAAACCAATTAAATATTGGTATTGTACTGCTCACTTTTTTATACTTTTAAGTATTCTAACTTCTCTATTAGTGTTATCCTTATTTCCGTGCTTGGAAGCTGCTGTTAAACTTTATTGCTCCGTTCAGGCATAAATACTTAGGTTAATAACCGTGCATGCTGTTTGCCTATAAGTAGTTGTGCATTAATCTTAGTCTAGTACCTTATAATTTAAGTTTTCGAATGTTCTAATGTAACAACTGTTGGTGAACCTTAATAAATAAATAAGTGACAGTAAATCGTTTCTTATTCTACTGTTTTGTTGGTTGGGAGTCCACCCTATGCGGGCGGCGCATGACCAGTTTTTTTTATTGTTTTCTATGATCTCTTTTGGCCTGTAGAGCTATTTTAGAGTTACTCATGCGTGTGGCGCATGACCAGTCCTGGTACTCATAGTAGCGTCCGTTGGGGGAGGTCCACGTCCTGTAGTGGAAGTATTTTGGCAGATGATGATGATGATTTTGCCCCAGGGGCCAGATAAGCGACCGTGCGTGCTGCCCCAACTGAACCAGGACAACCGGCTGTACCCTGAGATCAAACAGCGAGTGGAGCAGTTCCTGCTTACCAATAATTCCCCTCTGGACATGTCCAAGGTATTTGTATCTTTCCCACTGTTTAGTTTGAGCTGAAAGCCTTTATTGATGATAATATGCAACGTAGCAAATAGTATTACGTAATAATGCTGTGTTGGCACGAAACTTTAACGAAACTTTTCTATTAACAGATTTTTAAAAAAATCCCATTTTTTAAATTATCCATACATATACATAAAATGGCATAAAATAAAAATATAATCATATTAACATATATAACTTCAAAATTCACACATGCCTATGTGTGAATTTTGAAGTTATATTATCCAGGGTACTTATAATTTCTTGAACCGCATTCTCTTTCTGTCAGTCTTTACTAGGTTTCTGCCTCTGTAAAGAGTCAAACCATATGTTTTTTGAGTGTTCGACGTTTTATTTAATATAATATTAAATTGTCTTTTCATAAAAAGTAACATTTTTTTAAATTGAATTCTGTATGGGGCAGCTATTACATGTAGGTAATATAAAATATGTATATTTTCTACTTTAGTACATTTCCATTTTGAGTGGTATTTTTTGAATTATTGCCTGCCATAGAAACGCTACTTTCAGTGTGTTAATAACATGGTTGTCAGTTACATGGAAAGTGTTGTCTCTATTGACAAATCGCTGGGTTATCAAGATGTCCAGGATCTTTTGAAATATTACAACATTACGCACGCGCGAACCGAAGCGCGGCTAGCACTTTCAAAAAAGATTTTACCTAAAAATAACGTTACTTTACAGGCATCAGTTTCGCCAACGACGGTGAAAACGAATTCATCTACCATTAGGGTTGCCTCTTCCCTGAAAGCCTCTAAGAAGAAAAAAAACCCCGCTTAAAACAAGCCTATTCACTCCTATCAGTTATTTCTTAATAAAAGGTAACACAGTATTTTGTTTTATTGTATTACGATATCTATACTATTATTAAGTTGCAAAATGAGATGTCACATTGAAGATATTTAAAAAATATATTATGTAACGATCTATTTGGAGGTCACTGAATATAAAAATATTTATTTTTTACATTTTGTATGTGTAAACGGATACCAATTAATCTTGGTACATGGGAAGCTGGGTACCTATCCAGAGATGGTTATAGGATACCTACTTTTTACCCGGCTATGCTGATGAAAAAAGAGGGATATGACTTTTTCTTCTCCGCGAACGAAGTTCCGAGCACCTAGTAAGTTATATTTGTGTAGACTCTTAGTGTTGAGACTTGAAGCTAGTAATTATTAAATGTCAGCAACACTCGAAAACATTTTTAAATATCATCGATTATCTAGCTCAGCGATAGTAGGTCCCGTGGAACCCAGGGCTTCCGAGGGAAAGACACCAGGATTCCGTGTAGTTATTTATTTTTGGGTATTAAATAATATCACAGTTAAGTACAAATGCTATTTTAAAATGGCGCAAAATTGCGCAGGATGCGTAACTTAAAAGGTATTTCGTGCTGGGTGTTCCATTATCTTAAATAAAAGCTGAGGAACACTTGATCTAGGTAGCGCCTACACAAAACCTTACAGCAATTATTTAACAATATGATACTGTTCAAATGCTATAAGGCGCTGCCCCGTGTTATCTCAAATGGCAGTAATTATACCAAATTATGCTTCGCCATTGATGAATTGAGGTTAAATGAAATGATGAGAGCACTCGGGCCTAATCAAGCACATTATTATCAGGAAATTATCCCCTTAATTGAATGGAGTTTACATAATCGTATCTTATTATGTCAAACCAGATATATTATTGCGTAAAGGTGCATCTACACTTGTATCATTTGCTCGTATCCGATCACCGTGGCGTGGCATGACTGCTTATCGCGTTGCTTGGACGCTCACTGTTGGTGCGGCGATCATGCCGAACTTGTCCGATTTAAGTGTGTGACACACGCGATCATGCCACGGGACGAAGATCTGATCGGGCAAATGATAGTGGACGCACCTTTAAGGTGAGTGGGGGACACTGAGACACTGACTTTGTTTTAGTTTAGCGTTAGTTTCGAAAAATTAACTTTATTTCAACGCCTTTTAGAGCATTTCCCCGTCTTCTGCAACTCACCCCACATATGTATTATTTTAAAACAGCTTTAGGTTTTACTGATAACTGGGCTTAGATAAGCAGCAGAGTTGGCATTTTATTCGCATATCAGAAACTTTGCCAGGTATTGAAAAAAATATTGGTTACCCTAGTCGCAATACAGTGTTATGTCAGCTGAATAATTATCAATCACAAACAGAGTTTGTTTACCTTCCGGTCCCCGTCGCAGTATTGCTCAAAATGGTGGGACGGTAGCTGACTGGCGTTATAATTAGGATGTTGCTGTCCTCAAATAAAAATAAAATATTGAAGCGAAAATTTTTCTATGATATAAATCCTAATAATAAATATAGTTCGATACCTTACGTGTAGCTTGTTTTATGAGCTTTTAAAATTGGATGGGAAAGTCTATTTTTAAAGCATGAAAAATTAAGAACTAATCATATTATTTAATAACCCATGAAATGTATGTTATACTAACTTTTGTTATTCATTTTCGACCAACGCAAGTTTTAAAATAGCAGCAGAACAGAGTTCCTAATTCCCCCATTACAACGTAGGAATGTGTGACGTCACACGTTCCTAGTATTTAGTTTGGAGCGTTTTTTGGGAAAGTTCAATAATGTGATTTTAACATTGTTGTATGTCGGTAAGTTTTATTGAGATTAATGTAGTTTTTTTACCAATGTGTATATTATTGAGAGGTCCTTCTATAACATACCACAGATTGTCAACATCCCAATCGGCGACAATAATGCCCTAGCCTGTCGTGCGATGGATAAAGGAATTAAATAATAATAAATATTACAGGACAATTTTACACAAATCGAACTAGTCCCATGGTAAGCTCAATAAGGCTTGTGTTATGGGTACTAGACGACGTTATATTTAATAGATCTTATTTACTTATATACATCGAAAACATCCAAGACTCAGGAACAAATATTTATGCTCATCTCACAAATATTTGCCCTTACACACATCCAACACAATTTATTTATAGCGCTATCTCATTCGCCATGTAAGCCGGTCGGTTAAAATCTGTGAACGATAGTTGATGCTCTTAAAAGCCTGACTCACTGATGCTTCCTGGCAAACCGGACGGCACTTAGGATGTAGGAAGCACGTGCTTTGCCTGACGATGAGTGGCAGCCGTAGCTCTAGGCATACTGATTTGAAAATATACTTACTAGGTGCCCGCGGAGAATCCGCAAGATTTTAACCACGCATTCCATTAAATTAGGAGCAAAAATAAACTCAATGAACCCCAGTCAAATCGGGCTTAGTTTTGAAGATATTATCAATTTTCATGTAAACTATTTAGGGACGATTTCACCAACAATCAATTTAAACGAGAGTAGCTAACACAGTATAAACTAAATCTAACGATTTACTCAATGGTCAAGTTCATTTCCAATTCACCACGCTAGTCTACGGATAACAATCTCTCGTATAGTTACTAAGTAACGTTGAACGAATGAATTGAATGAAATCGTAATGCACCCAAGTAAGATAGACAATTTGTCCCATGCTTGAGCAATGGTGCTGCGTATTTTTTAAATTTATTCGAGTAATACATCAATTGTGAAGTAAGTATTTAATTCACTTGACAGTGGCAATGACAATACTAATCTACATCTAACAGTTTACTCAGCCGAAATTGGCGGTGTAAGATTATTGTCTAGTTTAGACATTTTATATTTAGGTTAATTATTGGCGAAATGTAAAATGAGTTTACTCACGTGTAATTAATGATTTATTATTGGAATAAGGCTTATACTACGTCGGTGAAATTGACCCTAATTGTGATTACTAAAGTGCATAACCTTTTTTGATCGCGTATGTTGCCAAGTTTCGCGTCATTATTGACAGACATCAAAGTGACAGCTGCCACTTTGTTTCTAAACTCATCCTTGTTTGGAAAAAAATTCGCCACCATTTTATGAAAAGGGATAATTTTCATAGAGAAGCGAAAGTTTTTAAAAATAATTAGTAATATTTTGTGATTGAAGCGTCGTCGCTGATAAATAAAATAAAAAACGGAATTTTTGCGGTCCTCGCACGTGACATTGATACAAAATATTGCTAATTAAGTATTTAAATATTAATGTAAAGGAACCAGAGCAAGGAAATTATTTTTGACATTTTATCGGTTTTTTTTATATAATACTTAGGTTGCAAACAAGCGTACGGCCTGCCTGATGTTAAGCAGTCACCGCAGCCTATGAATGCTTGCAACGCCAGGGGCATTACGTGCGTGTTGCCGAACCTTTAAAAACCTATTCACTCCCCCCTAGAAGAACCCCATACTGTAACCTCCAGGGAAAACTGCTATCGCGGTTTTTTAAATTTTTTGATTTAGTTTTCTTCGTTTCAAAGGTGACTTCATTCAGTGTTATGGTTATTATTGAAGAGAATGCTCAAGTCGTACTACTGATAGTTTAACAAGGTTTTTGTCGTTAAAAAAAATATATTTCGTCTTCATATTAAAAAATCTATTTCAAAAGTTCCTCATTCTAAAAGACTACGGAGACTACGGTGACAGCCAAGTAGAGTGTAGGTGACAGTCCCAGCGTAGAAAATCATACAGAAGCACTATACGGATTTAGTATAAAAATTGGACTGCTGTTTATCCATTGTGTCATATCCACCTAGTGACGTCATTTAGACTATATCTATTGTATGCTTCCTCTACATTGTTTCGATATATTCAAAACAAGTTGCTATGAAAATATTTTGTTCATCTCACTAGCTCGGAAAAGTTTATAGAATCAAGTCTACGGTGTAAAGTCAAATTTCCCCGCTCAATTTGAGGTCCGTATTTATAATTTTTTATATATGTACGTGTATATTATGTTATGTGTGTCTTTTATAATTTGTTTTTAATGAAAATATTAATCTGGGTTTATTAGTTTGCATCTAACATTTTTCTCGTTGTAGCGAGCTGCGAGGCTGCAAAATTATTTGGCCACTTGTGCCTTAAAAGCCTTGTTACGCTCAGGAGTCTATGTCTGTGTACCTATAATTTATGATGTGTCGACAAAATTTATGTCGATTTAATACTACTTGGCAACTTGAAAGGTTGTCAATTAAAAGCCTGATTCAAGGTGCCAGACAGACATGTAAATGAGCTAATTATATAGCCATCCTCATTACCTATTACTCTATTACATTAGTCAAATCAAATTAGCGCCCGCCAGTCGACGAATTAAACAAGGAACTTCACTTTCATTCTCGAATTCGTTTCTAATTTAAAGCCGTGAAGCAGTACATTTATACAGTATGTTCTGATCCAGATTCATGGATAACATTTTAACCATCGACAGGACTTATCACTACACGACAAACTGGGCTTAATCGCATATAAATATTATTTAATTAATTACCTTTCGTTGGTGTGTTTGTATAAAGGAATCCGGAACTCTTGAAGACATATCGGGACGTATTCGGGAGGTACCCTGATAGGCTAGTAATATGTACCTTGCAAAAATACAGCTTTGTATGGCAAAAGCACTTTTTGTATGAGTATTAAAATATATAATAGGCTTGATCTGCATGATATTAAACAATTACCTTTTAAAATGATTGAAAGAAAACTAAAAGCTGTAGCTGAATAGTTTATCTCCTTTGAAAGGCCTTGATTATTGTGTGAATACATATTTAGTTAAGTTGTCAAATTTTGCATACCAGATGCTGGTGAAGTAGTTATGTATTGTTCTATAAATAATAATAATAATATATAAATAAATATTACGGGACAATTTTACACAAATCGAACTATGGTAAGCTCAATAAGGCTTGTATTATGGGTACTAGACGACGATATATATGTCATATATTGTATATTTCAAGCAAAATAAAGTAATTTGTATTTTGTTTGTAATCTTTCGACGTTTCCGGCGTCGCGTTATGTCTACAGTCTCGAAGGAACCTAAAGGCAATTAAGTAAATCATTTATAAGCGATTATGCCCCGTTCGTTGTGTTATGGTAATGGGTGAAAATCGTGTTAGTTTAAATCATGGGTACCTTATGTTTGTCCAGAAAACTGACTTTAAGGTTTAGTAAAAGTCCAGTGGTTTTCGAGGTAATTGGACTTTGTGGCATAGACGGTCATTAAAGTAAAATAAGTTACGTTAAATAGAATCCCACCATTTCGAAAATCACATGATCCTAAGATGCCCTGTTGGTATGCGTTTCGTTCGGTTTCGTTAGAAATTTGTCCATTAATTACAGGGCACCCTGTACGATTCACCTAATAGTCTTGAATCAAACGGCTGTCTGTTTACTGTGAGTTGCAAAATAACGTATAAACTTTGAAAATCTAAGCAGACAGTAATATCCAAAATGAAGTAGTTAGGTACCTGCATTTTTTTTTTATTTTTTATGTTTTGTGTGCATGTATCGGTCACATCACGTGAAAATGACAGGAGGAATTGCGACCGTTTTAGGTGGTCCCTATTTCACCAAGTCGACATTTGTCAGTGCCATATGTCTGCTGACAATTCGACTAATGTTGGGTGACAATTATCAAGCGGAAGATGATTACTAGGCAATTTTGCAAATTATTTTTTATAGAACTATATGTCAATTTGTCAATAATCAGTTTCTCAAAAAAAAAAATGTATGGCAAGATGCGTAATTCTTGACAGGCAACTTGTTACAATTGACTGTATCTTAATTTAAATACAATTATGTTGTAAAATAATATTACATTTTCAAAGTCGTATTTGTGAATTTGTTGGTAACTCTTGACATGAGATTAGAGCTGTGTCAGGCTTGCGTTACAATTGGGATGATGACAAAATTTCAATAATTAGTTTGTCATGTAGATTAATTAAAAATATCGGAGACGTAGGTATTCTTTATTCTTCATGTAATCATAAAATAAAGGCGATACATTGCGTCAAAATGTCGCGTGACGTCACTCCTAGGTACAAATACAAATTGTACTTAGGAGTGACGTCACGAGTCCCCACTCCTAAACTTTAAGGGGATTTGTTTGAGTATTGTTTTTGTATTTTGAAAAAATACGTGTCCAATGTTTTTTTATTATTTAACTGCCGGACTGATTAAAATTTTGATTTTCATACCGACGTGACGTGGTTAGCATAGTTACTTGTTTTTTCAAATTAAAGTAGTAGGTACTGACTAAGTATATTTGCCTACAGTAGCACTGATTTTAATTACTTTGTCTATAGAAGAAGAGTAAGAAATATATTTTTGATCTTACTGATTTTGCGTTTAAGGGATAATTTTGTCTCAGCAATATTTTCTTAACAATAGGCGGCTGTTAGTGTGGTGAAATAGGACCCTGGACATGCAAAGATAAATGAACGTTTTACCCTCACCAAAATACGGCAAAAAAGAAGGTTATGACTTTTTCACCTTCGCTGATGAAGGCACCTTCTAGTTATCTATATAAAAGTACAGAAATATGAAATAATATTATTTAAAGAAACTCAAATATAAGTTTATTCTTTTGTTTTTCATATTTTCTCGTAATGCATATGTATGGAATTCTTCATTGCCAGCTAGCTTGTTACGTTTGGGGTTGATTGTGTTTGTATTGCTAAATAACAATTAAAATTAGCTTATTACGTTAAAATGGCCCTTTTTTATTTTCCGTTTACGAAATTTACATTATTAGCTCAGCTATTTAACATGTCCGCTAGTTTACTGCGCAGGCGTCACGCTGTCTGCGTTGATTATGCTGAGGTCACACTTTGCTGACTAACTGCTTATACAAAACGTCAATACCTCAGTACACAAGTTACGTCACTTAGGACCTTTAGTCAGTATTACATTCATTTTTAGAGCACAGGACCGCGTTACGGTTTTAACATTATGATTAACCTGGTTCAGTAACTGTTAATGTTTGGTAAACGTATGGGGTTTGGCAACTCGAACCATGAAAAGGTAATTAAAAAAATTACGTACTACTGATACTGACTAATTAGCAGTGATCGTAAATTTGGTAGCATTTTTGGTGCAGCCATCGTGGTAGTCAGAAATGGGCATTAATCGATTTTATCAATAATAAATTAATAGTTTAAAATGTATCGCGATTAACTTAATCACGATTAAACTAATCGACAGGGTTTTCGATTAACGATTAATTCATCGTCAGTTTAATCGACTAAATTTCATGAATAAATCTCGATTAAAAGTTGAAACACGCTCAAATAAGCGTTTTTCAACATAAATGTGCACGTTACAAAAATGAATTATGAGTCGGTTAACTTCAAACTCGGGTAAATCCATTTCTGCCATTTTTTAAGATTTTTGTATATAATAAAAGGTTAAGAAATTGGTTTTGTTTCTATTTCATGGGTTAAGTATAATTTCGTGTAGTTTTTGAGAAAAATAAAGTTAAGATCACAATATTTTATCAAAATCAGGTAAATCCATATGACAGTTTATTTCAAATGAAGGCAAGTCCATCAAAGCCAATCAGCGAAAGAAGTTTGTTCAATATGGCTGTCAGTTGACGTCAACTCTGCGTCAATAAATCTGCAGTTTCAAATCTAGATAAATCCTGTGTAGATAAAATCAGTGTGGATTTGTATAATTTTGATTTAACAGACCTCTGTTAAATCAAAATTATACAAATCCACACTGCGTTTTTTCAAAAATAGATAAATTGCAAACGATTATATCAAATGAAGGTAAATCCAATCAAACTTTTCTTTTTTTGAAAAGAATACACTAGTTTAGATGGTTTTTAGCTGAGTTTTTCGAACAGGATCGATTTTTTAATGCTTTAGCCATAATAAAAATAATTTGCCTTTCAAATCACCGTATTATCATTTTTTTTTTCAATAATCTCACAAGTGGTTAGAGTGGATTTATCTGAGTTTGAAGTTAACCGACTCATATGTCCTGTGTACACTTGAAAAAATATTCTAGTGTGCTGTGGGAAATAAACTTGTTTCAGTAATAGAAGGTGGTTTTTATAGTGCAGTCCTACGTCTAAGTAACTCGAGACTTAGACATTAAAAATAATGTTTTATTTATTCCTAATATTCATCGAGAGAAAATTAATCTAATTAATTAATCGATTAAAAACTTAATCACTGGATATTAGTAGGACATTAATCTACGATTAATTTAGTCAGATTAAATTAATCGGAACTCGTTCGATTAAGATTAATTTATCGTAATTTTTAATCATTTATCGCCATTAAGTACGTTAATCTTAATCGTCAATCGATTACATTTTGCCCATCTCTGGGTAGAGTGCCATAGGTGTGGCAAATTTCAAGTGAAATTAGGGTTAGGCACTGTCGACAATATAATATTAAATATGTTTAATTGTTTAAATTAGTATTTTCAGCACGAGATGATGGAACTTTAAGTTCAAAGCACAACTTCAAAATGTTTTAGGTAGCCCTCGATACTTGCCTATTTTTTCTACCTACATTGAAGAAAAAAACTCCGGCTCAAAAAAAAACTTATAAAAAGCGACGACGCTTGAATCGCAAAATATTACTAATTCAATATTTACTCAAAATAATAAAGTAAAGTCTTAAATATTAAAGTTAAAGGACCACGCTCAGAAATTTAATTTATAACTGTTTATAGGTTTGATTGGATTTACCTTCATTTGATATAATCGTTTGCAATTTATCTATTTTTGAAAAAACGCAGTGTGGATTTGTATAATTTTGATTTAACAGAGGTCTGTTAAATCAAAATTATACAAATCCACACTGATTTTATCTACACAGGATTTATCTAGATTTGAAACTGCAGATTTATTGACGCAGAGTTGACGTCAACTGACAGCCATATTGAACAAACTTCTTTCGCTGATTGGCTTTGATGGACTTGCCTTCATTTGAAATAAACTGTCATATGGATTTACCTGATTTTGATAAAATATTGTGATCTTAACTTTATTTTTCTCAAAAACTACACGAAATTATACTTAACCCATGAAATAGAAACAAAACCAATTTCTTAACCTTTTATTATATACAAAAATCTTAAAAAATGGCAGAAATGGATTTACCCGAGTTTGAAGTTAACCGACTCATAATTCATTTTTGTAACGTGCACATTTATGTTGAAAAACGCTTATTTGAGCGTGTTTCAACTTTTAATCGAGATTTATTCATGAAATTTAGTCGATTAAACTGACGATGAATTAATCGTTAATCGAAAACCCTGTCGATTAGTTTAATCGTGATTAAGTTAATCGCGATACATTTTAAACTATTAATTTATTATTGATAAAATCGATTAATGCCCATTTCTGACTACCACGATGGCTGCACCAAAAATGCTACCAAATTTACGATCACTGCTAATTAGTCAGTATCAGTAGTACGTAATTTTTTTAATTACCTTTTCATGGTTCGAGTTGCCAAACCCCATACGTTTACCAAACATTAACAGTTACTGAACCAGGTTAAATAACTACATGTAAACATGTTTAAAGTAAAATTAAAAGAGGTAGGTAAGGTACTCATTGCCATACTCATTTTAGGTACCCATTTATTATGTTATTTATTTTTTTGTAACTTCTACGAACCACGAAATGTAACTATGACATGAAGGTAATTATTTTCCAGGATTTGAGGCTTTATAAACAAACAACCTATAACTAAGTAATATAACCATAAACGGTACATCATGGTTCACCCCGGTCCCGCAACGATAGGCTTATCGATAGGATACGGCAAGCATGTAACAGATCATTGTGTAAATCTTTGAAGGAGACCTATGTTCAGTGGATGTATGAGTTGAAATGATGATCATGCTCAACCAACGTTGACAAAGATTAAACAGCATTAACGGCACAATGAAAACAGAACAATTAATACGTAACCGCGTTTTGCAACTTCCTACCGACCGCGACCATCCAAAAACGCCAACCCGAATAGTTACGCGCACAGATGCAATCGGCACGGTGTCAAAATTGTGTTATCTATGGCGCGATCAGAACTAGGTGGAAAACATATACAGGATGGAAAAATCTATGGGCCTTGAAGGAAAACTACCTTAAATCCTTAATATAGCTCCAACTCTTAGTTCAATTCCCGGTTTAGGTAAAATTTTCACAGATTTTGTTAATGCTGTTATTCTTGTTAGGAAAATTCAAATGTTCCCGTAAAATGAGCATTTAAGGTTTCTCTTCAGGGCTCATATTTTTTTTTCACCCTGTATAAACAATGGAGCGATCAATACCTTTTTAAATTGAAACTTGGAATGTACCAATTTTTATAACTTTGTTATTCCAAAATCATTTTGAGGAGTATCGTTCTTAACACGGTTTAAGATTAAAAAAGTATTTTAGGTATACTTTTGAAGGTAAACTGTTATTTATAAAGAAGTGCTTTTACCGTTATCTTTGTCATTGTAATTTTGTAGTACAAATACGTCGATAGAGTGACGTCACCATGACATAGGTATTATTAATAATAAATTATACTCATCTTAATGTGACATACATATTTTTTTACTAACATTTCTTTTTTGAGTAACCTGTGTGTTACAATTATTAGTTCATCTGAATTAAATAAATCATATTAGAATTCACCTACAGGTAGCTTGTAAAGGTCTGCCGAAAGGATTTTGTACCTGACTTCAGCTAATCCAAAAAAAGGGTTATGATTTTAGCAGATAGTATATCTTCGAATAGACACGGTGTCAAATGGTACTGATATCTGCAACGAGATCGAGGCTAGGTGGAAACAGATGAAGGAGAATGAAACGTGACATCGGTCCGTTTTGCCGATTAACTTACCGTTTGCTAGATAATAAGGTGTTTCGATTGCTCCAAAGATGGTGGTTATATTAGCATTTGTCTAGATGCTAAACTGCGCTACGGGATTTTGGAAAACGATTTTTTTTTAACCCCTTTGAACACCAAGAACACCTAAAGGTGTCGTGTGCTGTCGTGCCATCCACGCCAGCACACGACCCCCACATAATGGGGATGACGACGGTACTCAAATAAAAATAAAATTTTGATGGGAAATGACAGTTTCTATGATAGAAATTCTAAATAAAAAAAATGAGTTCTATACCTTGCGTGTAGCTTGTTTCATGAGCCTTTAAAGTTCGGTTGGAAAGTCCATCTTTAAAGTATGAAAATATGAATAACTAATAATACCATTGAATAACCCATGAAATTTGAGGTAACTTTTGTTATGAAACCGTTTCGATAAACGCAAGTTTAAACATATGTGCTGGACAAAGTTCTCAATTTCCCCATACAAGGTAGCATCGTGTGACGTCACACGTTCCTAGGCTTTAGTATGGAGCGTATTCTAGGAAAGTACAAAAATGTGATTTTATCATTATTGTATCTCGGTGAGTTTTGATGAAATTGATGTAGTTTTTCACTAATGTTTCTATTAAAATAAATATATATATATTGAGAGGTCGTTAAACATACCACACAAAAAAATTGACAATAATTGTCAACATCCCAACTGCTTGGCGTGTGACGTCATTCAAATATGAAAACGTTCATAGGGTTAAAGTATATGAACACCCGTCCTTTTATGTTTTGATTAGATTTTTATTTAAAAAATAAGTTATGATAAGTACTGTTATATCTTTCAGTAAGGGCTCGTTCAGAAATCTTGTGATCATATTTGGCCTACTTTTGCCCCCCCTCTTTTGTTGAGGTTTAACCCTATGAACGTTTTCATATTTGAATGACGTCACACGCCAAGCAGTTGGGATGTTGACAATTATTGTCAATTTTTTTGTGTGGTATGTTTAACGACCTCTCAATATATATATATTTATTTTAATAGAAACATTAGTGAAAAACTACATCAATTTCATCAAAACTCACCGAGATACAATAATGATAAAATCACATTTTTGTACTTTCCTAGAATACGCTCCATACTAAAGCCTAGGAACGTGTGACGTCACACGATGCTACCTTGTATGGGGAAATTGAGAACTTTGTCCAGCACATATGTTTAAACTTGCGTTTATCGAAACGGTTTCATAACAAAAGTTACCTCAAATTTCATGGGTTATTCAATGGTATTATTAGTTATTCATATTTTCATACTTTAAAGATGGACTTTCCAACCGAACTTTAAAGGCTCATGAAACAAGCTACACGCAAGGTATAGAACTCATTTTTTTTATTTAGAATTTCTATCATAGAAACTGTCATTTCCCATCAAAATTTTATTTTTATTTGAGTACCGTCGTCATCCCCATTATGTGGGGGTCGTGTGCTGGCGTGGATGGCACGACAGCACACGACACCTTTAGGTGTTCTTGGTGTTCAAAGGGGTTAAAAAAAAATCGTTTTCCAAAATCCCGTAGCGCAGTTTAGCATCTAGACAAATGCTAATATAACCACCATCTTTGGAGCAATCGAAACACCTTATTATCTAGCAAACGGTAAGTTAATCGGCAAAACGGACCGATGTCACGTTTCATTCTCCTTCATCTGTTTCCACCTAGCCTCGATCTCGTTGCAGATATCAGTACCATTTGACACCGTGTCTATTCGAAGATATACTATCTGCTAAAATCATAACCCTTTTTTTGGATTAGCTGAAGTCAGGTACAAAATCCTTTCGGCAGACCTTTACAAGCTACCTGTAGGTGAATTCTAATATGATTTATTTAATTCAGATGAACTAATAATTGTAACACACAGGTTACTCAAAAAAGAAATGTTAGTAAAAAAATATGTATGTCACATTAAGATGAGTATAATTTATTATTAATAATACCTATGTCATGGTGACGTCACTCTATCGACGTATTTGTACTACAAAATTACAATGACAAAGATAACGGTAAAAGCACTTCTTTATAAATAACAGTTTACCTTCAAAAGTATACCTAAAATACTTTTTTAATCTTAAACCGTGTTAAGAACGATACTCCTCAAAATGATTTTGGAATAACAAAGTTATAAAAATTGGTACATTCCAAGTTTCAATTTAAAAAGGTATTGATCGCTCCATTGTTTATACAGGGTGAAAAAAAAATATGAGCCCTGAAGAGAAACCTTAAATGCTCATTTTACGGGAACATTTGAATTTTCCTAACAAGAATAACAGCATTAACAAAATCTGTGAAAATTTTACCTAAACCGGGAATTGAACTAAGAGTTGGAGCTATATTAAGGATTTAAGGTAGTTTTCCTTCAAGGCCCATAGATTTTTCCATCCTGTATATGTTTTCCACCTAGTTCTGATCGCGCCATAGATAACACAATTTTGACACCGTGCCGATTGCATCTGTGCGCGTAACTATTCGGGTTGGCGTTTTTGGATGGTCGCGGTCGGTAGGAAGTTGCAAAACGCGGTTACGTATTAATTGTTCTGTTTTCATTGTGCCGTTAATGCTGTTTAATCTTTGTCAACGTTGGTTGAGCATGATCATCATTTCAACTCATACATCCACTGAACATAGGTCTCCTTCAAAGATTTACACAATGATCTGTTACATGCTTGCCGTATCCTATCGATAAGCCTATCGTTGCGGGACCGGGGTGAACCATGATGTACCGTTTATGGTTATATTACTTAGTTATAGGTTGTTTGTTTATAAAGCCTCAAATCCTGGAAAATAATTACCTTCATGTCATAGTTACATTTCGTGGTTCGTAGAAGTTACAAAAAAATAAATAACATAATAAATGGGTACCTAAAATGAGTATGGCAATGAGTACCTTACCTACCTCTTTTAATTTTACTTTAAACATGTTTACATGTAGTTATTTTCATTTATCCGGAAAATAATTATATATTTTAGAGGCCATACCTAAAGCATATTAAGCTATTTCGTAGTAATGCTGTTTTACCAGGTATTGTTTTGATATTAGTGATGTGTGATTTTAGACTCCATCGACTTTAGCTGAGACAAAGACTGCTACTTTGTAAATGTAAAGACTAGTCAGTGTCAAAACCTTTAGTTGTATGAAGTAAGGCACTGGTCTCACCGCCGACGACAAGCGAGAAGCGATTAAAGCTAGACACTAGAAACGAGTTGGCCAACAGCGAGAAGCGAGTGTGTAGCCCTAATAGGTTTGTCGCTCGGCTATAAGCGAGTGTTCGTTTGCGACAGGCTATAAATAGCACCACTCGCTCGGTAACGCTATAAAATCACCGATGGTTGGTCTCGCAGCGTGAGTTCTAACCGCCAAGCGAGCATCGCTGAGCGAGTACCGCTGAGTTAGTTTTATGTTATCGCTCTTATCGCTGCGACAAACCAGTAGAGACAGTTCTCGCCGGCAGTGTGAACAGTCAGCGATGAACTATTCATATATGTGGCTCTTTTACTAACACAGCATGTATATCTTTTGTTCGTTTTTTGGGCTAGAAAATCGCCGATACCTAACCGCTTCCTCGCCCTTGGTGGAGTTTGTGGGACCAGTACCTAAGGCTTACAAGTCCGTTTCTCCGAGGCTACAGTGCAGTTGTATTTATATGTATAAGTAGTTGCATTGCGGGGTAACAATTCAGCATACGCCAGTCGAGGGTCGCAGATGCAACCCCGCTTATTTTTGGACAGTTATATTGCAGAACTAAATAACTCTGTCTTGGGAATTTTCACATGAGTGCTTTCTTTTGAGCTAGCATTATTTATTTGAGTGCTCTTGACATCTATACTATTTTAAAGTTGTAAAAATGTAATGTCTCTACATTGAAAATACTAAAAAAAAATGATTGTAAGAAAACCGTTTTATTTAATTTTTTTGTATGTGTCTTTGTGGCTTTGTAACCCGAAAACGACTAAACGAATTTCAACTATTATTGGTACACGGGTAGATCCATGGTTGTAGAATACGTTTTACCCGACCACGGTGAAGTTAAAAAGGTGGTTATGACTTTCTTCTCCTCCCGGGACGAAACTGGGTATGAAAATCAAAATTCTAATTAGTCCGTCAGCTAGATAAAAAAAAAATAGTCGACACCTATTTTTTGCTTTTTGGAAATAATAAAAAAATACTCAGATAAATAGCATTAAAGTTTAGGAGTGGGGGCTTGTGATGTCACTCCTAAATAAAATTTGTACTTAGGAGTGACGTCACGAGACATTTGGACTCATTGTATGGCCTTTATTTTTCGATTATGTGAAAAAAGAAAAAATACGTGTCCAATATTTTCTATTAATCTACATTACGGACTAATTATTAAAATTTAGTCATCAACAAATTTTTTTGGTGGAATGGGGACGTCCACCAAAAAAATTTTTTGTAGAAAGAAATGTTTCAGTTTCGGTTACATGTATAGAGTGCCGCCATTTTTTTTAATTTATCTACAAACTAAGTAGCGAACTATTACAAGACATCTATACTCCAAATTTAATCAATTGGATATACATCTTGTAGTTTTTGAGTTAAATGCCTGTGACATATGGAGGGACGGACGCCTCTACAAACTAAATTCTCGAGCAACTTTCAGTGAAGCGAGGCGAGTTCTACAGATGCGCAGCTGGTTTCAGTTCTTGGGACAGTTTTATTGCAGAACTGAATTACTGCTGCACTCGGAAGTCTTCACATGAGCACTTGTATCATTTGAGCGTAATTTATGAATTCGAGTCTTCTCATTGAAGCACGAAATTTATCTTTTTATATAGCAAACTAGAATGTACCTGGAATTTCATCAGTGCAGGAGAAAAATATCATATTCTTGACCTGAAATTATTCTATAACTATCCGTTGATGACTAGCCCATGTAGCAAAATGAGGGTTTTCTAAAATGGAAATATTATTAGCTGGCGCCACCATAACGTAAGGTCTAACTGACAAGAAGTGTCAACATCCACCAATCACAGCACAAGATTTTGACACTTCTTGTCAATTAGACCTTACGTCACGGTGGCACCAACTGGTGATATTACTATTTTAGAAAATTCTCATTGGTTGATATTGATTCAGCAGTTTTGAATTGAAGTCGCAAAGATACATACATACATACGACTTTCAAATAGTCACAAACACTTTGGTAGAAGATCTCCGGGATAGGAACTTGACCATTTGAGAATGTTGACAAGATAGGAAGTGTTCGATTTGGGAATTAAATGTAGACGAAATGGATTATTGACGAGCTAAGAAGTTGGAAAAATGGGAATGAGGACGAAGTAAATATGAAGATTTTATAATAGTATAAAAGTTATTAATACACAATCAATCTTGCTTTTAATCGGCGTTGTTTATAGCAGTAATGAGTCTTCAATAGACAACCTCCTTTATGTTGCAAATATTAGGCAAAAACGTGCCCGTTGATTTCCGATGAGTTGTTTCAGTATAATAATATTGCTCAAGACTGAATAAAAGCACGTATACCTAAGCATCTTCTGAGTATGCTTACTCCATTGCTTTATTCATAGACGCACTAAGTAATTGACAGAAGTTAAGTTTCGGGAGCAATTGTCAAATATAGTTTTAAAACATTAGGGCTGTTTTCAAAAACACTGTGCAACAATGCACTTAGGGCTTAATTAATGATAATTTTAAAGTGTAAGGAAGTTAGTCATACAACATGTAATAACATGGGTATTTTGTGTTATACATAGGAATCAATTAAATTTCGTATTAAGTAAATCCCTTAACAATTATTATTTTAAACTATCCATTAAATTATTAGCTTAAACCGGCGGTCAACGGTCAACCAACATGTAAAACATATTATAAAAAAAATAGAAATGGTACCTTATCCAGTTTTCCAATAATCTCCTAATTCACAAAACACTGGCACATAACACTACACACGCAAAACATCATCCGCAACAGCCAAGGTCTAATAAAAAAAAAAACAATTTTTAAAATGGCTACCGAAAATGCGTTCGAAATTACGATTGGCGCGAACCGACTGACTGATTCTGCCGGCACCAAGTTAACTTTACCGCCGGTAAAAGCGTGGTTGTCGCGCGTCAGCTGAAATTTTCTATGTCATGCCGTTATTCCTGTTTTTGCCGCCGTATCAATTAAGTTTGTGGCACATTCAAAACCTCCCCTTTGACACAGGTGGTCAATGTTCCGAAACAAACATATGGTTAGACGATACGGTCTATGATAAACTATTTGTATCTCGCATGCAGGCTTTGCAGTTGTTTACATTTTGAATTCTACGAGCAGATTAAAAAGGTTGCGTTTTCAACTGCTTTGTGTTATTAAATAGGAGTTTGTCGAAGTTATTTTGATGATGCCCGTTGCTCGATTAAAACTAACCTATATGTCATCATTAACTTAGCGGGTTTGCTCACCATGGACGTAAAATTGTTTTGGTGTGGTAGTCACGGTTGGAGTCCGATTACTAAATGCTTTTGTTGTAATCGTATGACTACGGATGTGACGAAACAGCATTTGGAACGATACCTATCTGGCGGTCAATTTTTTATGAATAAATTAGTAAGTAATTATAAAATTTCAAGGAGCTCTTTGGATAGTTGTTAAAGTGTTTATTATTTCCTGAGAAGCGCAAGCCACTCGAGGAAATAGTTATAATAATAAAAATAGTTTTCATAATTCTGTGGTAAATACTTCCTTTTCTGTTGCAATTAAATTGCTAATTCAATACTTGGTTACTTGAAAATTTCCTCACTCCATGCGGGAAATTTCAATTCCCTGCAGTGCCATTATTCATACGAAAATGCAGAATAGAATGTTTTGTTTTCCTACTAATTACCTGAAAACTGCGACTATTGTTTTTACATAAAAATGTTCGTTCTACTTTCGTTCGTTAATAACTAGTTCTTATGGCTATCTATCGGTCGGCAGCTACACTACATACTTTCACGTGGAATAGCTAACATTGTACAACATTGATATCAATGCCATCTATCGGGTATACGTAACATTATGCAGAAAAATCGACACCAAAGCGATGTCAAGGGTTTCCCAACTTTTCGTACTAATCCCTATACCTGTATATACTAGTGGATGTTACGTGCGAGTATACAACAGTGTTACTTTCTAAGAAAGATAATATAGCTTTACATATTTAAAATATCAGGTGAACTAGATGGCATTCGCTACTTCTGCCAGTCATGCTCAATTCTTGTATGAACTTGAACAGTTGCCAACATCTTTTTTTTTTAACACGCTTTTATTAGGTTGCCCTGTATGTAAGTATGTAATGGAATCTAAGGTAAATAATTTAACCATCTTCCAAGGATCATAGCGTCATGAAAATTGGCAGCTGTATGTAGTTCTGATGACAATACAATAATATGGTACTGTCGAACTGATCTGATGATGGAACTGGAATATATGAACTGGAACTTCATGATGGCACATTGTATCATAGCTGTGTTTGGATTTGTTAGAAAAGTCTTGTAAAGCGTGTTTTTCTAGTGTTTTTTAAGCTTTTAATTTATTGTTTCCTTTATTCTCTTCTGGTCATGTATGACCATTTTAGAGGTTCTGAAATGAAAACCGACCATATTATTCTATACTTTCCGTTTAAAACGCTGTTACAGTTTTCCATTGGAACACCGTTTAAGTACAGGGTATCTGGCGTTTTGTTCAGTTCATATAATTTAAATAAAACAATTTTAACGGATTTTACATAGTTTCCCTGGGAACTCAAATAAGAAAATATAGGGTAAATCGTAAGTAAATGGCCACCGTTCAATAACTGGCCCCCTTACACTAAAAATGAATTTTATTTATAGGTGAAAATAATTCATTTTAGTATAGGGTATCAATAACCGGCCACCGTTCAATAACTGGCCACCTCATACTAAAATTCATTTTTAGTATAAGGTGGCCAGTTATTGAACGGTGGCTAGTTACTGACGATTTACCCTACGCGATATAATCCGTTAAAATTGTTTCATTTAAATGAGTAATAATCGCGAAAACAGAAGAAAATATCACTTTATTCCAAGTTAGTACTTACTTGGGCCATGCGAGTCCATTGGTGAAGACGTAGCATACTCCAGACACGATGCCAGCGAGCAGACCCAAGCTCACCCCCGTGGACAAGAACAGGGTATCCGGCATTTTATGTCACTAAATTGTCACTGTCACAAAACTGTTTGTCACTAAACCGAGTCTCTTCAGATTTGACACTTGTCACTGTGTTTTAAAGTCACTATTAAATGTATCGTTTAACCTTTCCCAGATTTGAACGATGATTAAAATTTTATGATATCTTAAAATACTGTCAATATTTGCGATGAGATGCGCAACATTTTATCATAAAAGTAGTTGATTTATCACTGTAATATAAGAGTCGTGATGTGCATATTTGGAAGTAGGTAAATAATCCAAAAAACCGTGAAACCACCCAACTATAGTTCAAAATCACCCCCTTTGTTGCTTGGTTGTATTGTACAACTAAGCAACTACAAGGTGGTTAAAAAATAAAAAATCTCGCCTTGTACGGTTTCACGGATTTTGAAATTTTTTGACAAAGGGACTGCATGCATGGTTGTGCATTCATCCGACTGCGACCTAAAGAAAGGGTTCTTTTCGCGAATGAACTTACAGGCAATCTAGTCTAAGAATAAAAAATGTGCATGCACGTTACCGTTACCAGTCCGGCTGATAGGTTATCAGTCAACCCCAATTCTCAGGTCTCACGACTCGGCACAATGCATGGGAACCGCTTTGCAATGCTAATGATGGACGGTTGTGTGTAACAATCATAATTATCTAAAGTCTAGCTGTACTATACAACTAGTACTACACATTGGCGCAAGTCGAAGCAAGGTTGAGATACATTGATGTTATTCTGAAAGTGTTGCTGTCTTCTAGTATTTAAAAACGGCAATGTAAATGTAAATCTCCTACGCCTTCATTCTCAACAAACTGTAGTGTTCTAGTATAAGCCTCTTGAGAGACGAAGCTGTACAGCATTGACACAAGCAAGAGTTGAGATATTAAAATAGATAACTAAAAAAAACACGTGTCCTCAGCTCATTCAGCCCATAGAATTTTGGATAAAGCAAGTACTATGAAAACAAGAGTGTCAACCATACTTCGGATAGTGTGCCACACTAGAGATTCAGGCAAAACTAGCTGGCGCTTTAAAACTACATATTTCACAATGCTACAAACAAAACAAATTTCTAACTTTGTTAATCGTAACTCCTGGTGTAAGCTGCGCTCTGCGCGCAGTCTCAAACTCTCTCTTCCTTCTCACAGCACTAGTTTTATGTCCAAATCCTTCTCTGTTCAAGCAATTCCTTTATGGAATGATCTTCCTCTCTCTATAAGGCAAGCTCAGAGTATTTTCTCTTTCAAGCGCATGTTGCGCAATCATCTCTTCAATAAATCTCAAGATTGATTGTCTGTGTGATGTTTTGCAGGTGTAAGGGTACATATATATTTTATAATTGTATTGTAGTTATCTATTTGTATTTTAATATAGTATGTGTGTACGTATATAATTATTTATACGTATATATCCCCATATTGACTTATTGATTTGTGTCTCTTTTTTTTACTTTTTTTTTGTATTCTCAACATTAATGATCCTGCACTAACTACTAGGTTCTGTTTGGCCCTATGGTTGACAGGTAGAGAATGCCTTAAGGCATTAAGTCCGCCATTTGTAACAGTTTGTATTGTGCAATAAAGTTTAAATAAATAAATAAACTCCCTTCTATTGCCATTTCAATCTGGCTTCCGTTCCGGGCACAGCACCTCCACCGCTCTGCTCAACGTCATTGAAGATGTTAGGCTAGGCATGGAATCATCTAAGGTTACAGTGCTGGTGCTCATTGATTTCTCAAATGCTTTCAATGCGGTTGACCACGACTTACTTCGTGCTATTCTGATACATTTGCAAGTCTCCTCTGGTGCAACTGAGTGGTTTTCTTCATATCTCTCGGATCGTGTTCAGGCTGTCTGTGGCAGTCGTTCCTTGTCCGATTGGTGTGACCTGAACTCTAGGGTACCTCTAGGTGGTATTCTCTCTCCGCGTTTGTTTTCCGTTTTTATCAACCTCATTACCATCAACATTCGCAGTTCTTACCATCTGTATGCCGACGACTTGCAATTATACGCTCAAGCTGATGCGAGTGAAATAGACTATGCTATCTCACGGATTAATGATGACCTACTTCACATTGCTGACTGGTATAGTAGTTTTGGCATCTGTGTCAATCCTACTAAATGCCAGGCTATATTTTTGGGTAGCCAGCGGCAATTATGCAAACTCACTGCTGGCTCGTCGCACAGATCTTATTCGACGGTAATGTCATTCCCGTTTCCAAACAGGTCAAGGATCTAGGCTTAGTTTTAGACTCCAACCTTTCATGAAATCGTCAACTTACGAAGGTAAGTCGGAAGGTTTCTGGTATGTTGCGTAGTCTTTATAAGTTTAAAAATTTTCTCCCAGTAAACACCAAAAAGATACTTGTACAGACTCTGGTGTTACCTCTCATAGATTATGCTGATGCGTGCCTCACCAACATTACCCAAGAGTCCCTTAATAAGCTAGATCGTCTCCTTAACAATGGCATACGTTTCATCTTCGGCCTTCGTAAATATGACCACGTTTCATTCTTTCGCCGTCAGCTCATTTGGCTTCCCATACGTGGTCGCAGGTCTCTTAGAATCCTTTGTTTCCTATTCTCTATCCTGTTCGAGCCTTCCGCTCCAGGATACCTCAAAAGCAAATTCGCTTTTCAAACTCCCCGTCCAGGCTGAGAACTACGTTCCTCCCGAATTCTCAAACTTTCAATTCCTTCACACCATACCGGTTTCATGTCAAATTCTCTCGCCGTTGAGGCAAGCCGTCTCTGGTTTCGCTCGCTCCCTCTTTCTATCAGACAAGCTCCAAGCAAGTTAGTTTTCAAGCGAATGCTACGTAGGCATCTGCTGGAACAAGAACTCAAGTAGCGTCCATCTTCCATGCAGTAGCTGGTATATTTTGTAATTATTATTTATATGTAATATATATATATATATTGTATATCATATATAGTATAGGTATAAGCAATTATGTATGCATTATTTGCTTGTGTGTCCTAACGCTCTCAGTACTGAATGTTTTTCCCCACTGCACTATTTTCATGCTTCTCTGTTTGGCCCTATGGTTGACTGGTAGAGAATGCCTTTAGGCATTAAGTTTGCCATTTGTACTTACTTTTGTTTTGTGCAATAAACTTTAAATAAATAAAATAAATAAATGCTATGATTGAACAGGAAGAAACACCAGTACAGTAACAATTAGTTCGTAAACAGCCAATAAAGCTAAAAATAAGAAGAAAACTATACTTTGGCAACTGACTGTCCTCTTGTTTTAATTCTCCTTGGTATTACGTATATACTTTATAATTGTATTGTATTTATCTATTTGTATTTTAATATAATATGTGTGTATGTATATAAATATATATACGTATATATCCCCATATTGACTTGTTGATTTGTGTCTCTTCTCTTTACTTTTTTTTGTATTCTCAACATTAATGATCCTGAGCTAACTAGTTCCTGTTTGGCCCTCAGGTTAACTGGTAGAGAATGCCTTAAGGCATTAAGTCCGCCATTTGTAACAGTTTGTATTGTGCAATAAAGTTTAAATAAATAAATAAATAGTGTTCAATCCAAAATTATAAGCAAGGGAATAATGGTAACTCATAGCTTCAGGATTTAATTAGTGAATATTAATAGCATCATTGCATAAAGACAAGCCTGTTTGTCTGTAGTCTTTACAGCTACCACGTAGGTAAATGTTAGTCCCGGAAGCTAACAACGCTGGGTACAATCGTAGGTAACTAAAAGATGTACGTGCTAACAAAGTGTCTGGCACCTAAGACATTTAAGAACAGGCCGGCAGTTGCGGTGAAACCGATAATCACCTGACACGAGGTATCGAAAGGTCTCAACTCTCTAGTTACGCAACTCTCTGCAATGTGTCAAAATTTGCAGTTTACCACCAGCAAACTGGGAATAAATCTTTCGGTTGTACACGGCCCATCGTGTTGAAGGATAAAAGATAAGATAATAATAGATCAAGGAATAAAATCAGAATTAAATAATATTTAAAACAATAAAGAATACTTCGCCAACTCTTTTCGTGGTCAATACTGCAAAACTTAAAAACGAAAGTCTTTAATGAGTGCGTCCTACGAGTAATGACATAAGGAGCCGAGACGTGGAAACTGACGGTGCGATACCAATTTAAGGTTGCTCAGCAAGCAATGGAGAGGGCTATGCTCGGAATTTCTCTGAAGGATCGGATCCGAAATGAGGTGATCCGACAGAGGACCAAAATTTTCGATATACCCCAAAGGATTAGCAGACTGAAGTGGCAGTGGGCCGGTTACATCTGTCGTAGAACTGATAACCGTCAAAATAAACGTGTTCTGGAGTGTAGACCACGTCTTGGCAAACTTAGTGTAGGGTGGAGCGGCGACATAATACTCGTGCATGGTTGGCAGCAGTTCAAAATAAAAAACTCAGGAACGTTTCCAGTGGCTTGCCATCGGAGTAGGCCTGTGTTTAGCAGTGGACGGAGATGAATTATTCTTATTTTCTCCCTGACTATGCTGAAGAAAAAACAGGGTTGGCAGCAGGGAATTTTCACTGCGAGCGAAGTTTCTATTAGAGAATAAATTCGTGTGCACGCCATGATTTTATTTTCTTTCCCACGAAGAATATACTTTTCGGTAATTGCGTAAGTTGCAATATTGTTCGCATTATTTCCATATAGATGCGTGGTTGATGCAAATGGGAGTATTAAAGCTCGCAGCCGTCACGATGTTTGTATAAGAAATTGAGTTATCACAGAATTATTCGTGTCAATAGTTTGATTACGTGTACCAGCCGTCTACTCGTAGAAATTTTGTCACTTACAACTCTCCATCTCTGGTCGAAGATGCAAGGGCAGACCAAGAACAGGATGGAAATAATTAGTCCTAAGACTCCTAAGGGACTTGACTGAGTATCCGCACACGAAGTCGACGACGAGCGAAGTGGAGAAGAGTTTTAAAGCTGACCCCAGTACTATGGATAATAGCTAGGAAGAGAGAGATATTTTTATTAGAAAGACATTTAGGCCGAAATTCACCATAATGTATAAGTTGAATATGGGATTGTCAACTATTTCTTATAAGTCCTGCTAGTTAAGACCCCTAGCAGAGCTTGTACTATGGGTACTAGGCGACGATTTACATAATATATAGAAAACATCCAAGACCCAGGAACAAACATCCGTAGTCATCATACAAAACACTTGCCCTGACCGGGATTTGAACCCGGGACCGCCAGCTTCGTAGGCCGTTGTGCAACCCACTGAGCCAAACGCGTCGGGTCGCTTGTGTGCTGCTTGAGTGAGATATTTTGCCTATGATCTGGAATATGTACCACTACTTCACGTGTATAGTATTATTTGGAAAAAACTGAAAGCGCGAGTGCATTTTAGAACCTGAGCCCGTTTTAGAATCTCGCTCACTCAAATACAGATCAACATGAGAGCAAATCAACATGAGAGCGGGAGGGATAGCAGGTTACGGACTTCAAATTTCGATGTTCGGAGTACCTAACCCCTCTGCTTTTTAACCTGCTGCTGCAACCATGATTATTAAAACGAAGGTTCGTCATGTTTAAATATTAATAGTTTTACTCAATTATTCCACTGATGAAGTATTGCGTAAAGTTATTTAACGGCATAATTTACTGACAAATTATCCACAAAGTCGAATGAATGCAAATAAGTTTGTATAAATATCATATTTCGTGAGACATTTATCAAACACGCCTGTCGTATACGTATTGCCTACTATCGATCGAAGGAATGTATCGTTACGAAACAGTCGAACCGGGGTCTAATTCGACTACTATAATATTATAAACTTGTAAAAATGAAGTGTCTGTACATTGAAGATATTTAAAAGAAAAATATTGTAGCGGATTATTTGGAGATCACTAAATAGAAACTCGTTTTTTTTTTGTATTCTTTGTATGTGTCGTCGTGGTTTCATCACGCCAAAACGGCTTAATGGATTTCAACTATTTTTGGTACACGGGTAGCCGGGTATTCAGATCCACAGATGGCTATAGGATACTTTTTGTTATGACTTTATCTCCTTCGTGAACAAAGTTTTGGGCACCTTCTATATTTTACAGAGATCTCAAACGTGGCCTAAAACAGTGGCGTAGCGTGAACTAATTTATAAAGGCCTCTCTGATGTGATTTCACATCAGAGAGGCCTTTTTCAAAAGAATGTTGCCATCCAGAAGGAGGTTGCGCGCGAGGCTCCTTCAAATTCGAGGCCGTGGTGGAGGTTCGCATCCTACGGGGAAATCAGCACGGTGACGCTCAGGGAGCCGACCAGAACAGCCCCACTAGCTGCCCGCCTCAGTGAGCACCGCTCGCTAGTCCCACACCAGTCCTGCCAGCAGCTGTCGCACTTCTCAAAATAAGGACGCCCGCCCGACCCGTCGCCACAGGTCACGACCTCGTCACAGCCCAAGATGCCGCAAGGCATGATGGGTCCCAGAGGTGAGGCGTCAGGAAAATTACACGGGTAACCGAAGCGTATTCATCTACTCTAAAGAAAAAGGTACTCAGAAGTTTATAAGCTTTTCCTTGGACAACCCGGTGGGATGATGAAGGTGTAGGAGGACCCTCTCCTTCTTGCACCTCTTACAGGTATATGAGAAGACAGGATTGAGATCTGCATCGCCCAGAGGCGTGCGGTCAAAGGCACTGCCTACCTAGAACGACCATGGCTCAATACAGGCACAGATAAACTATATAGCTATAACCTGAAGCCCTGACAGATCAAGGCTCCATATAGGCACATACAAACTTTGGTCAAAAACCCTGTTCCCACCATGGTATCGCCCAAGCCTAGCTACGCCACTGGCCAAAAATATTACATATGTTTTAAAATAGAAAAAAGTAGTCTATTTCTACAGTGCCCCAATGAGCCATATGATATCACACATCAAATATTTGCGCCACAATATAGATACCGATAATGATGATGATAACACGAGTACTTTATCATTAACAGGCAATAATGCAGCATCGCCGGATAAATGTATACACACGTGGGGATCATTGTATTTAATTCCTTCGTGACACTTCCATGGTCTGCGGTGCGGGCGACGGGGGGAAAGACAGCGGGGGCGAGTGAGCACGTCATATATAGAACGGGCGTATAAAAAAGTATTAAGATACAGAACAGACGTACTAAAAAAAAGCATTCTCATAAGCTTGCTTAAAATTAGCATGCTCTGCAACTGTTCACATTTGCCAGCAATAAGCATGCTTGTTTTAAGCATACTCATAAATAAGCATGTTCATTAGCTGTTCAGACGCGCTCGGATCACGCCTCTTTCTCCCAGCGCCTCAGGAAGAATGCTCGAAAATCAATCGTCGGTTAATTTTTTAGCACGCTCTAAATAAGTATGCTCATTACTGGCAATGTTGTTACACACGTGTTTCTAATGCGCACTTGCTCAATAAAAGCATGCTTTCGTGCTAGTAATGAGCACGTCTGTCGATACCTTTCGTACAATTTCTCTTTTGACAGGGCTATGTAGTTGTCTTTTTAGGGTTCCGTACCAAAAAGGTAGAAAAGGAAACCTTATGGTTCGACTCTGTCTGTTTGTTTGTCTGTCCGTCTGTCTGTCTGTCCGACTATTAAAGCGCCATATCTCAAAAACTACTTATGCTAACTATTTGAAATTTGGAACATTTATAAACGTGGTCAGCCCACATGTATTGCACAGGAAATATTTAAAAATATATTTTTATTTTCTAAAAAAACGACGAATATGAGGGGGGGGAAAAATTAAAAGTCTGGCTGATGGCTCAAATGGGGTATCATATGAAAGGGCTTGACCTGCACATTTTATAACAATTTTTTATTTTTTTATTGTGATTATTTTTGGTTTTATTAAGGAAAATGTGAAAAAAGCACCATTCCCTTTATCTCCGAAGTTTACCACTCGAAAATTTTGAAATTTTCACATATTGTATTATTAAACGAAAATATTACAGGAAAATTATAGCTCTCACTAGCATTTTTTTTTTTTAATTTGCAAAAAACCTATTTAAACAACCCGGTTGCGTTAACTTTGCACCTGATTTGTATGCGATGCTATAGATATTGGGTGCAAACTTAACGCAACCGGTACCGGGTAATAAAGTTCGGGTAAGTAAAAATTTGTACGAAACCCTCGGTGCGCGAGTCTGACTCTCACTTGGCCGGTTTTTTTCATCTGTCTTACGGTACTCTGCGTTGCCATATTTGAAAATAATAATAATACTCTGTGTTTATTTGACGTCTAGGTAAAACTGACTTTGGCACAAGTCTGTTTATTTTTGACTGAATTTTACTTGATTGTATACATCTACAGATATTGTCATGGAATTTCACTGCTTGCTCGGATTGAAATGTAGAGACTTCACGATGATCGCTGCAGATGAATTAAATTTTTCCAATGTGTTTGTGATGAAAAGTGGTAAGTGTTTCACTCAGTATTGCGACTTCATTGGAAAATGTTTATGAAAAGAGCATATTATATCATGGGGACACAAAAAAAAATCCAACTGTATTATAATTATTATAACGCTCCTTCAAACAATACGAAACGAATCTACGATACCTACCTCACCATACGCAAAACATCCATCAAGCGGTTTAGGCGCCAAAGAAGCAGATGTACATATATATATTTACATATAGACGGTCAGGTTTCGGTAACAATTTCGGTAAAAATCTTAAAATAAGTCGCCTTAATAGAAAGGTGGGAAGGATGGAGCCCGAGTGAACCCGAGTGGTGCTATAAGGAACTAACATATCGTTGCCGAAGGTAGAGGTATTCGTTGTAAATCACAAGCGGTCTGATGGTCTAACGGATAGGACGCTGTTCCGGTATAACAGAGACGCTGGTTCGATTCCGGCTTAGACTGCAGTGGATCGCAATTAATTTTTCTTTTCTACTTAGATCTTTGTATCAATATTGCTTTTACGCAAGTTCGTTCGCGGAGTAGAAAAAGTCATAACCCCCTTTTTTCAGCGTAGTCGGGTGAAAAAGTATCCTATAACCATCTGCGAATATCCAGCTACCCGTGTACCGTGATAAAGCCACAATGACACATACAAAAAATAAAAAATTATTCATTGACCTTCAAATAGTCCGTATCAGTTTTTTTCGAAAATTTCTTCAATGCAAGTACAGACATTTAATTTTTAAAACTTTATAATAGTATAGATGTATGTTAGTCTATAAGGTATTTAGATTTATATGGGCCATGTTGCCTGAAAAAAATGATTATATTAATTCGTTTCGTCCATACGAGTAACACAAACCCAATACTGTCTCTCATTGGTTCAGCAGCAGGCAACAGATGTTGCTGACGCGATTGACCCCGTACAGCGGAGCCATTCTTAAATTTCGCCCTTAACCGCCTTCAGTTCCTCCCTAATATATCTAGTACTACACATAAAGTGGTACAGTAACCAGCATCAATATCTGCTATAACAAAGCGGGCGAAAATATCGGACACGTCCTAACTCCTAAGCTGCCGTGCTAGTTTAAAAGGCCGTCTTTTGATAGGAGTTTTCATATATTATACGTCGTTTTTCATTAGCACGGCAGTAAGGGCCCTAGAAATAAAGTTGTATCAGATATTTATGCGCGCTTTTTTTGTAACAGATATTATTGCTGGTGGCGGTACGAGTTTTAATGACAGCTTAAAACTGAATACATCAAAACACACAAGTAGCATAATAACTATAGAAAATTTAAAATTTAAAAAACCCCCCTACTTGTTCCACCAAAACCTGAATATCTTGGAGACGAGTGCTTCGATTTTCGTCAAACAAAGCTAAAAGCACTTTGGATAAAATTATCTATGACACAAGATGCCACAGATAGATACACAGATACACAGAGTCACAGAGTCCTCTTTTTGTCGGGGGTTAAAAACAAAGTAAAACTGTAATAAAAATGTACAAATGTTATGAAAAGAGGAGCGTCATGCACAGTTAGTGGTAAATGTGTGTTCTACCGCTTGCATAATGGGCTGCGTTCCGAGGAATTGTTCGACATGATGCCTATAGCCACCTTTTACCATCGCTCCGCTCGCCATCGGCAGGGTATTCATTCACACCTTGGAACCAAAATGGTCACGCACCGTGCGGTATCAAAGGAATACTTTCTACCGTGCACACTCCGAATGTGGAATGAACTCCTGAATAGGTTTTTAAAGCTGACTGACTAACATCAGGCAAGCCGTAGGCTTGTTTGCTACCTTAGTAGAATAAAAAAAATGTACTAGATCACCGGTCAAAATATAATGGTCCGACAAGCAGGTTGTCAAAATTTACTTAAGGAACGAAGCCCAGAGCGAGATATTAAAACGAATAGTTCGTACAAAGAGCCGATCAGCAGTGCGTTCGACGCTGACGAACATTTTGTGAATGCTATAGCTGGGCTTAGTTGGCAAGTTTCCTATATTAATTCTTAAAGAATATTAAAACGTGGTTGCAGCGAATAAAGTCGTACGAGTATTTCGTATCATCAGAAAGAGACTGGCAGTAACTGTATAGCCTACGATGCGTTTCATTTGTTTTCCGGTGGAAATTCTCAATTTGGACTGGTTTTTGTATGATAGTTATCATCGTCACCAACATCAGCCTATCTCTGTCCATTGCTGGACATTGTATATTAGCATGACACTGAACTCGGTGTTGAGCCTTCTACTTGCAAACCACTGCCAGCCATTTTTCGCAAGTCGTGGCTACATCCGGTTGGGTGATACACACACACACACATAGATTGTTTCCCCTAACTATCAATCCATACTAATATTATAATTATAAGTGGTAATATTAAATGCAAAAGTAACTGTCTGTTGATACCTTTTACGCTTAAACCGTTGAACTGATTTAATTGAAATTTAGTACTCGTATGCAAATATTAAGTATAAGACCTTGGAAAGGACATAGGATAATTATTATCCTTTAAAGGGATAATCAGTCAGCATTTACCATGCTGGCAGTCACTAAATAATGATTTAATTCGTATTCTGCTTTTGAGACATCAGCAAGTGATGGGCCACTTGACAGTGTTTAGAGCGCTCAGCCTGCATTTAATCGTCGCCAGACAAACTAGATGAGAAATTAGCCGTTCCATCTTCTGTTGAACCGTGGAGCTAAGGCTAGGTGCAGATCTACTGCTTTGCATGATTGCCACGCAAGAAAATGGAGGAGACATATTTTTCGCAGGACTCAATCTCGACTAAATTATGCTTTAATTTCGTAGTCTGCTTTTGAGACATCATGCATCGCTAATCGCTAAACCTGCGTTTAATAGTTGCTAAACGGACTAGATGAGAAATTAGTCATTCAATCTTCTATTGAACGTGGAGCTAAGGCTGGGTGCAGATGTTTGAGGAAACCTTTGGCTAAGTTGGTTGAACAAAAGCATTTGTGTGATTGGAAGAATTTGTTACTAGGTTTTGGATACTTTCTATATAAGTATTATATTTGTCTATAAACGTGGGTATATCGTTGCCTTGTAATACGAGTAGCTTTGTGCTATTGTATGTGCTTGTTTAGGAATGGGTCGATTTGTGTAAGGTGTATTGCTTTGTATGTTTGCCATACAAGGAAATGGATGTGCTTTTTTTCTACACATTGATTTGATTGATTCGATTAAATTGTGCCTGTACTAATTCGGTATTAATATACTAAGATTTAAAAATGCGTTTATTTTATATACTGCTTTTGATATATCATGCAACTGATGGGTCACAAGAATTTGTATAAATAAAGACTAAATATTTTTTTAATAGTTCATACTCTGTTTTTAATTTTCTTTTAATTCATTTTCTTTTTATTATAGTGTGGGCAGTTTCTAAAATTCATTTTCTTAATATCTTTAATGTTTTTTACATTTTTACTTGTACTGACCTAGTAGTTGGCGTTTTTTACCTTGAATCTTTGCAATAGAGTTGAAAGACGATATCAATTAGTGGGATTACTGTGTCTAACATTGCGACATTTATAAAAAAAGTAAAAATTATTTTTCTAGAGCGAATCCACTTAGCTTTGTACCCGATGTACAATACTCATTAACTGCATTGTTAACTGTGGCCACAACTGCCATTTCGACGCCTTGGCACTTATAACGCCTTACATTTCGAAGTAGAAAAAGATTTTTTCATATACCTTCGTCATATTACGCATTATTTAAGGACCTGGGTTAATCAACGTGTTTTCTGTATCTCGTTACCATAGTAACTTCCTCTGAGTCACTCTTTCGAACTACGATTTTAAATGGTATAATGGTATTTTTGTAGTCAGTTGCGCCATTTTCAAGGAAACATCTTGTCAGTATGTTAATTCAACAGTCTAATTAATTAGCAATTTTGAAATATCTCTGTCTCAATTTTCCCCTTAGTTACGGGACAGAATAGCGACAAGTAAAAATTTATCCACCAGGTGTTTTGCAAACTTTAGATACGTGTCTGCACCTAGCTTAAATGCCGTAGAAAATCTCAAAGCTACATTAAATAATGTTCTACCCTTGGAAAAAAGACAAAAATTACGCTAGTGGATTTTCAACGTTTTCCTTATTTAGTTTAAAGAGAGCGATCTATCCTTAGTAGTTTAAGCTTATTTCCTGTGCACTCTTCCCTTTTCTTTGATTTTTCTTTAGTTGTTTAAAAAATACTCCGATGAAATTTACGAAATGGGAATCAGAAAAACAAAAGCTTGTCTTTGTTGGTTCCTCTTTAAACTACGGGTACTTTTCTATTATACGTTTAATTAAGGAATTTTGAAAGATAAAAGAACAGCGCCGTCTCTCTCGTTGTCCTGATACTTGCTGGAGAAGCACTGAGATGGGAACGTAGCCTGGCTAATGCGCTTAGCGTTTAAAAATAAATAAGATACAGAGGGCGCTACTAGTGATAACTAGATTGTGTTCGAACATTTTAAGCCACGTACGTTAAGTTGCGATAGCTCAGTTGGTCAGAGCTATTGCATTAAAGAAGAGGTCGGAGGTTTCAATCCTGCTTGCAATTTAGGCTGTACAATCGAACTCTGTGTTATAATCCATACTTAATATTATAAATGCGAAAGTGTGCCCGTCTGTCTGTCTGTCTGTCTGTCTGTTACCTCTTCGCGCTTAAACCGCTGAACCGATTTGGATGAAATTTGGTATGGAGATAGTTTGAGCCCCGGGGAAGGACATAGGCTACTTTTTATCCCGGAAAAATACCCTTATCCGCGATAATCGAATTTAAGGCGGACGAAGTCGCGGGCAGAAGCTAGTATTTACATATTTTTTTTTTGCAAATTGGTGAAATCTTTCACCAATAATTACTATGATGCTCCTTTGGTTGAAATTGAAACCATCTATCTTCTTAATACAACTTGACTTAATTATTGACAATGCACATGTTAAACAGGAGCATGAACTTTAAGCCACGTATTAGAAACTAAGGAGGATCTTACGAAGATTTTTTTTGAAATTCATCCCCAAAGGGTTGAAATGGAGGAATAAGATTTGTCTGAAAATTTGTCATTTTCATTGCAAAATTCGAATCCTGCGCAGATCAAGGCGCGGGCAAAAGCTCATCTATACTATTATAAAGTTGTAAAAATGAAATGTTACTGACTAAATTGGAGGCCACTAAAACGAAAATATTTTTCTTGGATATGTTTGTAACTGGCGTTGTGGCTTCATCACACCAAATCGGCTTAACGGATGTCAACAATTTTTTTTACATGGGTAGCTGGGTATCCAAAGATGGTTATAGGATACTTTTTATCCGACTGTACTGAAGAAAAAAGTAGGAGTAATGACTTTTCTCCTCAGCGAACGAAATTGCAGAAACACACAAAATTAGCGGAACGTGCACAAGTGACTCTTAAATAAACGTTCGTTTAATTTTGTCACTGAGTATAGTTCAACAATTTTCCCATCGTAAACTCATTCTTATATCCAGTCGCAGAAAATGACACTCACTAAGTGCAAGGTCATGACTGCCGTCAGTCTATAAATACACTGTCTGTTGACGTAAACATTAATTTGACCCCCTTTCCGATACCGCTAAAGATGACAATGTGATTTCACTCAATTTCCCATAAACAGACTACAAACAACGCTCTAAAACGCTTCAAGTGCATGAGAAAACAAGCTGTGCTGACGACCTTGAGAATACGAAGATTGCGTGCTCAAATGCCAACGGCTACTTTAGTAGACGATTTTCCAAACAAATCTGAGGTTCTTGGTAATAGGCGTGTAAAAGACATTCCACCGGTTGCCTCCAAGTCCTCGTACGTAGATAAAATGAGTAGTTGCAATAGCAATCTTCCGATGTCAATAAAAGAGTTGAAATTAGGGGTGAAAGTCGGATATAGTAAGAGGTTAGAGTAGGATGTCTCGGCCTCCGCGCTCTATCCCTCGATCAATCATCTTTAATGTGCTGTTGGAAGGGATTATGAATGCAAATTACGCTGAAGGTGTATTAGGTATGTCAGTGATGTATGATGGGGACAAACAATATTCTATACATGCACAGGGAGTAAAGGCGGATCAGTTTAATGTTCGAGGAGTGCTGCTGACGTGTGTCTAGTAAAATTTGAATAAATGAGTCACAAAAGTCAGATTCAGATTTTACAAAATCGTGACAAGCGATTTACTTTGTAGAAATAAGCTGGTTAAAAAATAACGAGTACTTATCTGAAAGTATTTTTGACGACAAACCCGTAAGAGACGCGTTTAAAACTTAAGTACTTTTCTCTGTCAATTTAGACTAAAGTCGGCGGTTTAGAAGTCTAAGCTGTAGTCAATTTTTATACATGTAGTTCGTCATACAATTTCTATGACAAAAACCGGCCAATAGCAGATCGGACTATGCTCAGTATAGGGTTCAAATTAGGATATTACTACAAAGAAATGGGTGAGACACAATTTATGCGACTTTCGGAGAGATTATTTCCGAAAATATGAACTTAATAAATAACACTGCTTTGAGAAATGTTTTTAAAAGAACTGTCAAAATATGCGCCACACGTTGGTGTTTTCTGAAAAAAAAAACATAGTCTGCTACATGAAGTGTCTTCCTAGAAATATTTATTTTTGTTGTTTAATTACGAAACTAAATAGCGGACTGTACAAGATATTTTTACTCCAATTTAAAATAATACGATACGGACTATTTGAAGGTCACTGTATCGATTTTTTTGGATTTTTGTATGTTTGTATGTGTCGCGGCAACATCACGCCAAATCGGCGGGCAAAAAGTATTTTATAACCATCTGGAGATACCCAGCTACCTTTGCACCAAAAGTAGTTGAAATCCGTTTAGTCGATTTAGCGTGATGAAGCCACAATGACACATAACATACAAACATTTCATTTTTACAACTTTATAATAGTATAGATATATTTTTCTTTATTTAGACGATAAGAAAATCCACAAGATCTCGGAATGGTTGATGTTGGCTATGATGGGGAACAAGGCGAGCTCGACGCAGCTGGTGCAGTACATAACGAAAAACCTGCAGCTATACCGGATGAAGAACTTGTACTCGCTGAACCCAGCCGCCGTGGCTCACTTCGTCAGACATACCTTAACGAGCTCGAAACTAGTAAGCGCAAGCGCAAGTAGAGTTTAGTTTTGGACAGGGGCCACATACGGCTCATTGGTTGCAAAGCTGGGTCTCTGTTGATTAGTTTTTTAAACCCCCGACAAAAAAGAGGGGTGTTATAAGTTTAAAGTATACTACATAGAAGGCGCCCGCAACTTCGTACGCGGAGGGGGAATAGTTATAACCCTCTTTTTTTTCTTCAGCGTAGTCGGGTAATAAGTATCTTATAACCATCTGGAGATACCCGGCTACCCGTGTGCCAAAAATAGTCGAAATCGGTTTAGCCGATTTTGCGTGATGAAGCCACAACGACACATACAAACGTACATAAAATCCAAAAAAAATAATTTTGCGTTTTAGTGAACTCCAAATAGTCCGTAACGACCGATCCGTCCGGCCGATTTGACTGCGGTTTTGTTGTTTCATAAATAATTTTATCCCGAGTGTTCTTAGCTTTGTTTGATGAAAATCAGAGCTCTCGTCTCCAAGATATTAGTGGAACAAGTGACCGGATCTCAGCCAATATTGAAGCTAGGAACTCCAAATCTTGTTGTTATGTTCATTTGTGTTGGGGGTTTTAAAAAAATAATAATTTTGAAGTTATTTATCAAAAAGTACTATGTATTGTTGGCAAGCTTTTTTTTGTGGCTCTTTAAAAATCTTTAAAATTCTTGTAAATCGTAATTAGGGTCGTACCAGAAATTCTAAACAAGGAACCCTTATGGTGCGATCTTGTCTGTCTGTCTGTCCGACTATTAGAGCGCCATATCTCAAAAACTACTTATGCTATTCTATTTGAAATTTGGAATATTTATAAACATGGTCAGCCCACATGTAATTGCATAGGAAATATTTAAAAATAAATTTTTATTTTCTACAAAAACGACAAATATGAGGGGGGGGGGGGCGAAAATTAAAAGTCTAAAACTGGGTCAAATAGGGTATAATATGAAAGGGCTTGACCTGCACATTTTTGGACAATTTTTTTAATTTTTTTGTGGTTAAGTAAGTAAGTGAACATTTGTGCAGAACCCTCGGTGCGCGAGTCCGACTCGCACTTGGCCGTTTTTTTTTATCAAAAAGTACTATGTATTGTTGGCAAGACTTTTTTTGTGGCTTTTTCAAAACTCAACCCACTCAAAGGGTTGCAGTAACCTGTTTTAGGGTATATTCAGACATACCATCAGCCACAGACTTAACTGACTAGTGTTAGACCTTATTGACATTGACATAAGGCCTACAGATGGTCACTTGTTGTGTGTTGCTGGTTGTACCACGACCCCTTTACTCCAAATTTTATCAATATATACATCTTGTAGTTTTTGAGTAAAATGCCTGTAACATACGGTCGGACGGTTATGATGAAACAACAAGAGTTCCGTTTTTTGGCTACGGAACCCTAACTCCGAACCCCTTCTAAACTTTAGGTCCAAAAAATAATACAAAGATTAAGCTCCTTAAGTAAAGATTTAAAAGAAAAATGCTTAATAAAAACTCTCAATGAAAGTTATTTTCAACATGATCGGATACACCGTTTTTGAGTAGGTAATCGTTGAAAAACGTCGCTTCTCAACAAAAATCCCTCGGTGTGCGAGTCCTACTCGCACTTGACCGGTTTTTTTTATATCTTTGCCAACGTCTACAATCTCTTTCAGCACGCAATGCTACTGCAGGACCTCATTAACACGCTGCTCGCAGGTTACGATGATAAAAAGGGGGGGCAGCTGTACTACCTGGATTGCCTGGGCGCGTGTGTCGAGGTGCCACATGTGGGTCTCGGCTTCGGCGGGATGATATGCACAAGTATTATGGACTCACACTATTCGCCAAGTGAGTTTTTTAACACGCTTTTATTAGTTCGACCTGTATGTAACTATGTAATGGAATCTAAGCTAACTAATTTAACCATCTTCCAAGGATCGTAGCGTCATGAAAATTGGCAGCTGTATATAGTTCTGATGATAATACAATAATATGGTACTGTCGAACTGATCTGATGATGAGGCCGGAAGATATGAACTGGAACTTCATGATGAAACATCGTATCATAGCTGTGTTTGGATTTGTTAGAAAAGTCTTGTAAAGCGTGTTTTTCTAGTGTTTTTTAAACTATTAATTATTTTATGTTAATGGTGGCAGTCAAGCGTACGGCCTGTCTGATGTTAAGCAGTCGCCGTATCTAGTCTGGATGCTAGAATTATTCTTCTAGAACTTGTAAAGAAGATTATGGGAGATCAGTATTTGTGAACCGTGGGAAAGAAAGAGAAAGAAGAGAGAGCAAATACCCGACAGATTTCAAACACGTGCTATTGCATTTTAACCGGCTTGTCGGGTTGTTAAAATGCAAAAAATTGTGAGAAAACTTGAAGACAAGCTGACTGGGCTCTGTAGCTCAATTAGCAGAGCGTGCGCCCTGCCGAGGCACTGGTTGAAATCCAGTCGGAGCTTTGAATTTTTTTCATCATTTAGATCTTTTTATTTAAAGCATATAGTTTCTTGGTGAAGAAATTCACTTTTAACATCACGAAGATTGTGGTGGTATTCAATATTTTCGTAAAGAATCAAGGATTACCAGTAAATCCTTATTGTCGTGGCCCTAGCAACCACATAGGTAGAGGAAGCGGGGTTGAGACGAGCCTAACTAGCTTAGCTCTTACTTCCGACCTCGCACGCGACACACGTATCCCACATTTTTACGAATTAAAATATTTTATCGTAAACCATTGCTGAACCAGAATTACAGTACATACTTATAGAGCATCATGCCTTCTTTGATTTCTACTAAGACCCCAAGTGTGAACACTTCCTAATATTAGAAATGGGAATGTGTGTTTGTTCGTTTGTCCATTCGCACGATAACGGGATAACGGATTGACGTGACATATAGATAGAATAAAGACGGAAGAGTGACATAGGCTACTTATTATTCCGAGAGATAATACAGAATACCTAGTAGGCTCGCGGGTGATGCCCCGGGAAATTAAAAGCAGTGCTATATCAGCATAGTTCCAATTATGACATTTAACTTAATTACCTTCTAGAATAAAATTAATCAATGGACAAAGTGATTTTACATAATTTTCTTTTTTTTTTTTGCAGGCTTGACAGAGAAACAGGCCTATGAGCTTTTACAGTCGTGCGTAAAGGAAATTAACCATCGGCTGATCTTGCATCTGCCAAAGTTCCAAGTCAGCGTGGTCTCTAAGGACGGGGTCCAAGGACTGCCCCCCCTCGTGCCCGAGAGGTTCCAAAGCTCGGCGTGACGTACCACGTGTTAATGGTTTACCCTAATCTGGCATAAACTTTTTTGTCATAATCATCGTTTGGCATAATTCATCATTTGGCATAATGCATTTTTTCCTGAACACGTTATTTTTTCAGGATTGTTATAAGACGAACCTAACCTAATGCATTTAACAGGATGATGCCTTAAAAAGTCCTGAAAATTCTACAGTTGCAATTCATTCCTTCAATACATGTTGAGGCATGATTGCTGTGTGTTTACTGACGAGATCCACTCAGTACTGGGTTGCAAAATTATCATGTGTCTTTACTGTCATAAAAGCGAAAGTAATAATCATAATGTTATGTTTGTCAGGATTTTTGATATCATTATCGCTATTTTCTACAAAACTGTTAACTTTTCAGGATTGCCACAAAACAAAACTAACTTCTATAGGGTTCTACCTTTTCAAAGATCCTGAACATTAACGGTTTCAGAATTATGACAAATTATTTTATGACTAACATTACATTATGATTTTCAACGATTATGGATAACTGTGGGATCCTACTCTACATCTATACTATTATAAAGTTGTAAAAGTGAAATGTCTGTAAATTGAATATATTTTCAAAAAAACTATTGTAAATTGGACAATGAATCGAAGAATTTTTGTATGTTCGTATGTGTCGTTGTGGATTCATCAAGCCAAATCGGCTAAACGGATTTCAAGTATTCTTCGTACATACTTTTTACCCATTTTTTTCTCCTCCGCGAACGAAGTTGCGGGCACCCTCTAGTATGTTATAATGGGAAAGTTTGTGAATGTTTGTTACTCAACAACACGTTAAATGGATTTGATTTAGACGAAACTTGGCATACGGATAGATGACGTCATGACGTCGCAGGTAAATACTAGAAATGTAATATTTAGCACCATGCTTTGTTAACTATTACATGATTATTCCAAAAGAATACCTAACCTAGGCTGTGACACCACTGCATATTGTGGAACGTAATTAGACTGTCCCAAATAATAGAGTCGGTTCTGCAAAACCATTGGTATTAAAATGTAGAACGTTTTTTAACTATTTTGTAACAAAAATCTATAAAATGATCATGATATGAATGAGACCTGTCATAATGTATGGATCAGAATGTTGGTCAATGAAAGTGACGAACGAAAGAAGAGTGTACGCAGCTGAGATGATAATATTGAGATGGATGTGTGGAGTGACTAGGAAAGATCAGATTAGAAATGAGTATATAAGAGGAAGTTTAAAAGTCATGAAGGACAAAATAAGGAGCAGTAGGTTAGCATGGTATGGGCATGTAAGGAGGGATGGACGTCATATTGGTAAAAGAATGTCAGGGATGGATGTCGAAGGACAAAGAGCGATCGGTAGGCCCAAAAAGCGATGGATGGATTGAGTAAGAGAGGCCATGAGAAAAAAAAGAGCAAGCGCTGAAATGACGAATAATAGAGATGAATAGAAGAATAAAACATGTTGTGCCGACTCTACATAAGTGGGATAAGGGCAGAGAGTTGATGAACTTTTTGTAACATTTAAAAGTATTATAAAATTCAGATCCGCCTTTGTTACTTGGGACCTTCACGTATCTTCTATAGGTACCTATATTTTAACCCGTAACGAAAACAGAAGGACGTTATAAGTTTGACGTGAGTGTATGTTTGTCCATGGGTTCGAAGTGCTTAAACGTATGGACAGCTTTTGATTAGGTTTTTGTTTTTTAAAGTTGAATTTATCCAAAGAGTGTTTAGCTATTCAGGAAAATTGTTTTAGCCGATTGGAAAACTCCATATTTTTTTTAAATGGGTTCTCGTATTACTTGTGTCAATGAAATGTTCAAATGAAAGGTAAGCCACACACAGGTTAACACAATGGCACTTGCTTACTAGTCAACATTTGGTTGCAACCGTTGGCAACCCCGACCCAAAGGTTCGAGTTTTGCCAGTCTGATATTAACTCTTACTTTGATAATGTCCAGCCAGCTGATCATATTTTTTTGATGGTCTTTTTATTCAGAAGTGCTGGAACTATTTAGATTCACTGATGCTTCAACCTTCGTATAAGACCCAAGGTCACTAACATAGCAAACAGGGTAAGCAAACTGAAATGATGATGGGCAGGGCACATAGTTCGAAGAACCGATGGCTGTTGCGGTAGAAAAGTTCTCGAGTGGAGAAACCACCCGCAAGCTGATCAGACTACCTGGTTAGCGTTGCGGGGACTCGCTAGATGCGGGTCGCCTTTATCCGGTCCATGTGGAAATCTATTCAGGAGGCTTGAGTCCAGCAGTGGACGTCCTATGGCTGAAATGCTGATGAATGATGAGGCTTCAACCGTATTATCATCCAATCATCATTAGAAAAGACCTCTCCGAGGATCTCCACACCGAGCGGTTGTTCGCCGCCCTCATCCGACCTCATTTTGTTGGAGACTTTCCCACATTGTGTATTTTTATACGCGGTCGAATCGCTACCTGGAAACCAGCCTTGAATTGGGATGTTGGCAATTTTTGACAACTGTTTTCGGTGGTATGTATTGGTAAAATGCTACGTCAATCTCTCATAAAAACTCACCGCGATACAACAATGTTATAATTTCATTTTTGGAGTCTCCCATAAAACGCTCCATACTAAAACCTAGAAACGTCTGACGTCACACTTTCCTACCTCATTTGGGGAAATTAAGAACCTTGTTCTGCAACTATATTAAGACTTGCGTTTATCGAAACGGTTTCACAACAAAAGTTACCATATATTTCTTGGGTTAATTAATGGTATTATTAGTTATTCATATTTTCATACTTTAAAAGGACCACCGAACTTCAAAGGCTTATGAAACCAAGCTACATTTAAGATATCGAACTAATTTTTTTTACGACTTCTTTCATAGACACTACCATTTTGCTTTAAAATTGTATTTTTATTTGAATACATCAACATCCCGATGTCTAAATTAAAAGCTGCGCGCGATGTGACACATAACATAAACGATCTCAGGCTAAGATCTTATTGTTTTCAAAGTCTTCGCCGAAGAATGTTGATAGTTTTCAGTTTGCACAAGTGCAGTTAAGGCGAGATTATCTGCTTCCCACGACAGTTTCCAAACTGATTTATCTTGGGACTCATTATTTCCAGATTTACACAATTAGGGAGACAAAAGTGTTGGGACTGGCGGTTTGTTTAACAGTTTGTGATTTGTTTTTAATTTGTTTCGTACGCCGTAAAGAGGGTGGATTAAAGTGGAATATGTAAAGGTAAGAAGCGGATTGGCAGATGAATATATAGACGGATGGACAGAAGAAGGGTGAAAGAACAGAGATACTATTTGCAAGCTTTTATTAAACTCGATTATTATCAACGAATAAGGGTGGGATAAGGAATAAAAAGAAGAACCAAAGTAGCCAACAGTTTTAAAAAATATTAAACTTAAGTGGTAGTTTTAGCAACATTCTTGAAACATATTACACATGACGGATGGAAATGATCAAAGATGAGAATGTGTATAACTGAAATAATGGTCAATAGGATAAGTTCTTGTATGACGACCAGTGGGCAGGCTGCAGCTGACCGGTCAAAACAAGGTAATAATGTTATTTCAGGGAAGCGTGTGTCCCGCAGTGGACGCCTTTTAACTGATGATGATGTAGCTATTGAACTTGATATGAACGTGTGTATAATAAATAAAAATATCAGGGACAATTTTACACAAATCAACCTAGTCCCAAACCAAGCAAAACCTTGTCCTATTGGATACAAGACGACGGTATACGTAATATATAGATAAATTTACAATTTAAATTCATAGAAGACATGCAACACCCAGGAACGAAAATTCGTGCTCATCACACAAACCCCTGCTCTGGCAGGGATTCAAACTCGGTATCACCAGCTTTGTAGGCCGTTGTGCAACCGACTGAGCCAAAAGTGCCGTCAAGTCAAGTCTGCAATCCAACACCGCAGTCTAGAAGTCAATACAGTCATCCGAAGCCGTCTAGACAGCAACTGTGCAGGGTGCAAGGGGCGAGACGCGGGAGGGGCGAGCCCGAGCTGCATAGTCTGTATTAGTGGATAGCTCGGGACATATCATTGTCATTTACGCAAACGTCAAACGCGTCGGCCCACTGCATGCTTTTTACACTGTGCCGACACCAACTGTCCGAAAAGGTTATTGATAACAAATGTTAAAATCAACTAGTCACAGCATTTAACTTTTGGTCTAAAACATCGAATTCTTTAAAATACACTGTTAAAAATAATGTAATTTTATATGCAATTTTGTAATTTTACATGCAAAAAGAACACAGAAACCTGTAAAATTCCCGAATAAGCAAGGATTTTTACCAAAACTTATGCAATTTTACACAATTATTGTTAATTTAGCAACAATGAAATATTGCATCTTGCCTATTCATTCTGATCTGTCAGAACAGAACATTTTTAAATTATAAAAAAACTAACATACAATATCACTTATAAATACAACTTCACTTGACCGTTCATAGCAGTTCGCATGTCTATAGGTACGTACCTGTGCATTATCTTTAGTTATGCAAATATACATTGCGTCAAGGTATCCGCGATAAGCGGTAACACACGACAGACCTATTATCACCAGGGCTATACTTAGGTGTAGTATAGGTATCGAAAAAGAGGTTAACTAAATTATGTCTGAGCTGAAGATGTATGAAAACAGGCTTACTAAACTGTCTTAGTTATTTATACAACACCATGCCGAAGCCTTCTGTACTATTACAATTTTATATAGTTGTGAATGTTTTGGGTTCCGTAGCCAGAATGGCAAAAACGGAACCCTTATTATAGTTTCGTCGGGTCTCCTTCGAAATCCCTAATGTCGTTTGTCCTAATGTATCGTTTGTACTAACGCTTTTTTTTCAGAAACCGTTAATTCTACTGTTTTTTTTATAACATCATCGTATTTGGTTATGTTAGGTTAGGTTTATAACAATCCTGAAAAGTGTACAGGTACCTACGTAGAAAAAAGCGTTACGACACACACGATACATTAGAAAATACGACGTTAAGGACTCCGGTATAGATCCAGTTTCGTTATGTCCGTCCGTCCGTCCGTCAATGCGGAATTTGGAGTATAAGTGTCTTGTGTCCCTGTGTGAGACGTAGTTTAATAGTTAAATAATAAAATAAACATAAACTAGGGGAGGCACTTCATACATGTAACCGAAAATGAAAAAAAAAAACAGCAAATATCATTGCGTGGCACATATAAATGTTTTGATATAAGTTAGCGACTTAGCGAACCTAGAGAGGGAAATATTAAAGAAACGACGTAGTATTTTAATGTTTTAGACATTTAATTACTTTTGATCAGCATTAGTTTGACACGTCATATCATGCGATAACTAGCTGTCGTAGATATTTTGAAGTAAAAAGTAAGAGTTTAACTAACTGTGACCAAATTCTGCGTACCTATACGACACAATTCAAATCAAATTTTTCCAGACACGTTAAGTGTAAAGTGGAATTACGAAATTTTCAACGCACAGTTTAACAGACAAACATAATGAGTCCATTCGTAAAGATAAGCGCGACTAACAAAGTTTGTAAGCCCTTTAATGTGTACAAACTAAACGTGAACATTTTCACATTCTATAATTGTGTTTTGAAGTTATCGCTTCTCAGCAAAAAGATAAAGTGCCACGAAGATACGCTCTTTTGTGGGAGCACTTTTTCATATCGTGTTTGTTTCATATATATTGCTATTTTTGGATTAATGGCTGCAGAACTCTACGCTGAGCATGGTCCGACATGCTCTTTGCCGGTTTTTTTTTTTGGTTTCCGAAATGTCTCCCCATAGGAAAAGTTGTTCGTAAAGCAGAAAATAACCTTCTGTCACTTAATTTACTTTAAGCATAGATAGAACACAGATACATGTATTGTTCTATCGAACGTATCGCGCCATTAAAATATTTAAAACGCTCTAATAGAAAACTGTGTGAACACAAGCAGAAACAATTGAATCGTTAACCATTTGAAAAGTTTGAGATGCGCCTGCGATTGAGCGATCATGTGACATGCAAACGTGATGGACCATGCTCAGCGTAGGGTTCCGTAGCCGTTAAACTACAAACAAATGCACTGCACCAGCAAAAGATTATTGACATCCTGACGTATTCACTGACAATTTATTGCATGAACTGACCCGCGATTTTGCAGTAGGTAGTTTGGTAAAGGGAATGTATCGCTATCTCCATTGGTAAAATGCTCTAAGATCTTTTTCTTCATTAAATCCTCGTTTAATGTCCTTTCGGAGAAGAAATAGTAAATTGTTTGACAAGGGGCTAAAATAAGCCATTATAACACGAAGTGTGAAGAATTAGTGATGTCTGAGTATCATAATGGCTTTTAGCCAGGTGTCAACACGTGGCTAAAAGCCATACTCTGCTTTTCACTTCGACTGCGAGAAAATAAAAAAGACTTAACATTAAAATTCTATATGTCATGATCATGAAAAATTTAAAGTACAGTTTGATCAATTCGATCATACATTTTGGCCACTCTGATCAGATTGATTTGTTTGTTTTTAATTATTTGTAAGGAGTATGTAGCTGACCGCAAGTTTTTTTTACAGTTTCATAGAAAATTGTATTGGATTATACGGCTTTCTTTTAAACCCTAGGGGCGAATGTTCTATCTTAGTCTCGCTTCGCGAAGCTAATATGGTGTACTTTTTAAGCAGAAGAAGTGAAAAACAAATTGTAACGGTCAAATGGGAAGAAAGCGAGAGATGTTTGCACATACTTAATGTATTTGCTTATCAAAAACTCGAATGCGAGAAAACGGTATTGTATGAGTACCCCACTAACGTGACGTGCTGTGTGCTGTTTATTTTTAAGCATTCATTGAGATGCGATGGTAAACACGTTTTGAATGACGTTCCACACATTATCAGAAGTCGGAATATGTTGTGCCTATTTGCCTTAACTTCGCAGGAGGACTTAATTAAGAGGTTATTACCACCAAGATAATGTTTGATTTTTATTGAATGATCGATTTCCCGAATGAGTAATAATACTTACTTAATACACATAATTTCATTCTCGGGATCAGTCTCATGAAAAACATTCCTCTTCGCATTATCATACAAAATTGTAGCCAATAAGCCTGATATCGTGTTGGTAGATGAAGCTAAGCGCCGGGCAATGCTCTTCGGCATCACCATCCCATATGCCGCCTCGTAAAGGCCGAAAAGGACAAACTCACCTAATGTTGATTTGACGATCATTGTCCCGATAGTCGTTTCGGTAAACAGTCATATAGCGAAGAGTCGCGACCAACATCATTAGAGACTCTCGCTAGATGGCTGGATCAAGGGTCAGATACAGATGGCAGTATAATCCTGTATATGGCCCGCATCGTTAGGAGGTTCCTCTTTGTGCAGTCCTAGCCACCGGTAGCTTGAGCCCTGCTCCGCTGCTGTTTTTTATAATGTTTTATATTTTGTATTTGCTTTTTGTATTTTATTTTTATATCGTAAAAAACCTACCCTGAGATCGAAAATAAACAGTTAAAAAGAGAATGTCGTTTTTAATTAAGTGTGATGCTTAGGCAGAGTCCTTGTAAGGTGAACCAACGATCTAATGAGAGTCACGGGATGCGGGTAGCGCAGTCAAACAGTATGAAAATTCTTGGGGAGGCATTTTTATAGCAATGGCTATTTTTCAGTTGTGGTGATAATTCGTTAGGAAAATTAAACGGATATCCTCCTTCTATAGTTCGACTCGATAATAACGCAATTATGTCACGCTTGGTTCGATTTGATCTTAGACTTTTCTTACCTATCTTCAATTTTCGGTGTTGTTACCTGATTAACCATGTAAATACAGCTCAGATAGTTCGAGATAATTTTAGAAAACATCCTCACGTAATATTCACCTTTCCAATTATGCACATCTCCGACTTAATACACTGTTCACTTCACTTGAAACCTTATTGCTTTACGCCCTTTACAAATTCCAATCGCTATTAACGAAATTTTAAAAATCACTACAAAATCTACCAATATTGTCTTATTGAGAACTGATTCGAACGTTGGTGATATAAGGTAAGCACTTTAGTAACTTATGCCCTTTACAAAACATCCCAATCAGAATCACAATACGTACAGAAATCACTATAAAACTGTCACATTGATAATTCGTACGCGGTATAAGGTGGCTATGGTACGGAGGCTGCGCTTGAGACGAGCGTGCAAGGCCGGAGCGCACGCGCGGATGGCGTTATCACGAGATGCGCTGTGACCGTCTTGTCAGTATATCTCCGTTGGAAAGTAAAACAGCATAAAATATGAAGTTTCCTGCTACGTTATGCTCTTTCGTGGGCAGTCTTGTCAGTATATTACCTTTCAAGAACAAAAATATGTAAAAGACAAGTTTTTTCTTCCACATTAAGCTCTTTAGTGTTAGTTTCTCAACGACCTGACTTTAGAGAATGAAATATTGTAAACAAGATGGTTTTTTTAGTTATATAGTATTACTGTATAAATAGCAATTTTCAAGGTAAAATAAAATATACCCTTTAGTGTCAACATTTCAGTGACCAGGATTTTGAAAATACATCGTAATGGCAGTTTTTGGCGAAGTTTTCTTCGGTGTAGATGGAAATTTTCTACTTGTTTTGTACCAAATATTAAGGAATCAAGTAGAAAGCGGGTAAATGTATGACAATACAATTCCTCTTTACGTGTCCGAAAAATCTGCTTCGAATCGTGCCAGTAGGGAACGCAGAATTTGGTCACAGTAGTTCAACTTTGCTTTTCACTTCAAAATATCTACGACAACTACTGTATAAATTATATGACGTGATGAACGAATGCAAACATAATGGCTGCTACTTATGTATCCAGAATAGAAAAAATAAACACACGTAAAGCCTGGCCAAAAACATATATGAGGATACGCCATGTTGCGGAATTTCACTGGAACTAATTTCTTACACTGGCAATGATTTTATTTATGATTGTTTATCAACTATGTAAAATCCATTCGTGGTGGTTTGTTTACGTTCCTTTAAAACACAAATATTTATAACACACATACAACACAAACATATACGCACAAACTTTCACATTATAATATATGTAAAGCAGAGTGATAGATCGGATTCCTTTAGTATTGATCCATAATCGTTGAAAGTCATAACGGATGTCAGTCATAAAGTCATCCTATCTATATTATAAAAGTGAAAGTATGTATGTACGTTCCACTTAATCTCAAATCTACTGGATGAATTTTTATGAAACTTTCCAGTTATGTACCTTATGTATCAGAATAGGACATAGGCTATTATGTATGTCAAATTTCACCCCTTTTAGGAACGAAAAAGGGTATGAAACTTTGTAAGGACAGTAAATATTTTTTTACGCTAGGCACTTGAAATCTTGGTAATATGCTTCACATTTAAATTAGTAAAATATTATAAATTCGAAAGTGTGTCTGTCTATCTGTCTGTTACCTCTTCACGATTAAACTGCTCAACTGATATAGATGAAATTTGGTAGAGATATTCGGGTTTTGATGAAAGACATAAGCTACTTTTTATCCCAGAAAAAAACTTTTTATCTGCGATAAACGAATTTAACGCGGACGAAGTCGCAGGCAGAAGCTAGTTTGGCATAATTCTGAAACCGGCAAATGTTCAGGATTTTTGTAAAAGTCATCCTGTCGGACCCATTAAGTTTTGTAAATCCTGAAAAGTTAACGGTTTCCTAGAAAAATGCGGTTATGGCTATAGGTCTAACGCATAACTCAGTCTGTTCCTGAGGTAAGGCAGCGGTACGGGAGGGGTGACAAAGTGACGTGACGTGTATAGCGAGACAGTAAGGACACCTCATGTCACGTCACTTGTCACCCGTCCCGTACCGCACCCATACTTCAGGGCAGACTCAGTTAAGCGTTAGGGCCAAAACACAATTACACGCTGCGATTTCGTGTCGTGGCACAACGTCGCGTCGTATCACGTTGCGACATCGTGTCGTGGAAATCTACGACATAAACCTTAAAAGCTTACGACACAGCGTCGTATCGTGGTACGACGTACGGCACGACGTTGTGTCGTTAATACACACTTGATATTCGTGCGCCGGAGCCGTTTTATGCTCAACAGTTGTTGAGTAATTTGATGCACATACATAGTTTCAATTTCTCATTCTAAAGAAATCATAAAACTTTTTGCTATCACTTTTCATGGCACTATACTTTCTCTTGAAGTGATTTCCCTAATTCATGATGGAAAGAAATGGATGAACGCAGTACTTTCTGTGTTTCTCTCTTTCTTCTTTTTGCGATTACTTAGTAGCAGCAGGGCAAGAACACGTCTGTTGCGATCCATAACTCTCTATCTACTGCGATATACTTTATCATTGTGTTTAGCCCTCACGTTTATTTTAACGACACGACGCTGTGCCGTTGTGCCGTACGTCATACCACGATACGACGCCGTGTCGCAACGTGATACGACACGACATCGCAGCGTGTAATTTTGTTTTGGCCCTTAGACCCGTGACGAAAATTTTTACTTACATTACATAATGATGCTGACTCGATTTTATGGCAGTTAATATAGACCCGTAATAAATTGTTTTGTGAGCTAATACAGAGTGGAACTCGTTAGTAAACACACAGAAATCATGCCCCAACATGTATTAAAAATATAGACACGTGGTCACGATGAGTTTTGGAATCCCTCGAATACGAGGGGAGGCAGTCCCTGGACCCCTTCCTTGGAGACCACGAAGACCTGGAACTTCGGTAGGTCAATGATCAGCCGTTGGTTGATTTCCTTTACGCACAACTTTAAGAGCTCGTAGGCTTGTTGCTCTGTCAAGCCTGGGAAAAAATAACAAAATAAGATGAGAATGTATGTACGGTCAAGGAATTTAATTTGTGTACCCTTTCGCACCTTGTCATAGTGACAATGATATGGAATCTCTATCGGCTTTCATATTGATTTTGACTATGACAAGGTACGAAATGGGATATAAATTAAATTCCTCGACTGTACAATCAATTTGTTCATTGATTAATTTTATTCTAGAAAGTAATTAATTTAAATTGAATATTAAAATGTGCAAATCAATTAAATCATAATCATGATAACCCACTTGACCTAGTAGCTAGACATATAATTAATGCCCCCCTCACCCTCATTTTTTTCCTTGGAAACATTTTTTGTTTTTTCATTTGGGATATCCTTGGGCTAGCCATCTTTATAACCATTCTAAATTTCAAATTAATAGCATAAGTATGTAGTTCCTGAGATATGGTGCTTTAACAGTTGAACCTACAGACTGACAGAATTGCACCATAAGGGTTCCTTTTTAGAAACTTTAAAAACTCACTTGGCGAATAGTGTGAGTCCATAATACTCGTGCATATCATCCCACCGAACCCAAGTCCCATATGCAGCATCTGGACACACGCACCCAGGAAGTCCAGATAGTACAGCTGCCCCCCCTCTTTGTCGTCGTAGCCTGCCAGCAGCATGTTGACTTGGTACTTCATCGGCGGTCCTTGCTGAAAAAGATTGTGAAAAATGACAAGAAAAAATTTAACGGAAAAAGTATTGGAGTAGGGCAGACCGGGTACGATTGTCTCACGGGTCGGTTGTCACATCGGCCACAATGGACTGTCGAAAGAGCGCGAGAGCTACATATCCCTCCTAGATAATCTCGCGATCTTTCAACGCCGGAAGTATTCTTGCTATGCGGTTTAAATATCAGAACTACTATTACTAGTGGTCTGAGAGATAAAGACCTCACGCATCTACTTAAAAAGAACCGGCCAAGTGTGAGTCGGACTCGCGCACCGAGGGTTCCATACAAATAATATAGGCCTCATATATAACATAACAGTCTGTCCCTGAGGTATAGGAGCGGTACGGGAGGGGTGTGTTTACGGAACGTCAATGTCCATACACTATTTGACAATGTATAGACAGTTAGGACACGTCATGTCACGTCACTTGTCACCCCTCCCGTAACGCTCCCATACCTCAGAAACAGACTCAGTTAAACGTTAGATCTGTACCTTCATACCAAACTTCAAATTTCTAGGACAACTGGAACCCTATGTGGGTTACTATATACATGAGGGTAAGTAAGGAAATAAAGCAGTTAGTCTTGATCTGACAGCGTAGTTTTACTGACGCATCCCTCAACATGGCGCAGTCGGTAGACATCCCTCAACACCCTATAGGTTTTACATGGATGGCAATTTCTACTTAAACACCTTGGAATTGCTTTGACTTAGAAGCTTATTTTTTTACAAATTCAAGAGGCCGCAGATGATATTTGATGGTATGTATTTGAAGCTAATTTAAACTTGATCCTCCACGCGTTCCTGAAAAAAGGGTCTTATCAGACAGATGGATATCAAAGTAATCCTATAAGGGTCCCGTTTTTTCCATTTGAAGTACGGAAACCTAAAAATGTTTTTTATACATTTCCAAAAACTGAAGAAAAGAAAATATCCATATAATTATCGCACCAGCTTCCAACATTTCACGAGAATCAGTTAGGTAATGCGACTTGTAGAGAAGAATAGTCTGAAATCCGCCGGACAGACATTGGAAAGGACTTTTATCCAAGCTGAAACGCTACTCTACGGTCAATTAATTTGTATCTACTAAAAATAATGTTGAGGATGTAAGTGACCCAGCTTTCACCAGGACGGTGTAAAGTGGACTGTATATGTAGGTGGTAGACGTCGGACCACTCTATGTAGAGCGCAAACTAGTGGAGCCCCTGACAATAAGTAAAACACAGCGTATATGATAACCGAGGCACACTGTGGACACACCCTGCCGCCTCCGCCCGCAAGCTCCGGCCACCCGCGCTCGTCCCGCTCACAGTTCAGTTACCTCAAACGGTAACTGCAAGGTAACCGAGCGCGGGTGGGCGGCACTTTCAGGGAGTGTCCATACTGTACGTAGTACTCTTTATTATACTGTGACCGAGGTGAGGCTTTAGACTTGAGGCTGGCGGGCTTCTTGAGATTATAACTACGAGAGGACTTGTGAGCTTAAAATCAATTCTCTACTTACGCCTACAAGCCTAGCGCTGGTCAAGTTATTTCTGGTGTAGTGCGCCACAGCGGCTATGTCCAGTGAGTACAAGTTCTTTATCTGGTATAGCTGGAGGTGTTTTGTTATGTACTGCACGAGATGCGTCGAGTCCGCGTTGTCTCCCATCACACCCATCATCATCTGTTCCGAGATCTTGAAGATTTTCTTTTCATCTAAACAAAAACGAATAAACGATTATATTTTCTTATGTTTCCGCGATTATGACTCATGTAAATAAAACAATTTAATACAACGGATATTTGTGAGATGCTACTTGGTAAATTATTAAAATAAAATAATTAAGCCCTTCTGGCACATGTGTAACTGTCTTTATAGATTAGGCCCATCTGGCATGTATTTACACCTTTATTTGTTTTCTCAAAGTGGGTAGTTTTCACAAATTGTAACTTTGACAGAGAAAAATATATCTTTTCTCAGTCAACCCATGATCATGGAAAGCTGAAAAGCTTCCAAAACATCGGGAACTCAGATGAGATAATATACGCGATATAATCCGTTAAATTGTTTTATTTTTACGAAGAATAAACGATGTTTAAAAATGTTGGTTCCCAAACTTTCCTACTGTTTGCTTTTGCACAAAACAAAAGTAAAACTCTAAGAATTAAGCAAATCAGCGGAAATAATTCGTACAGTGCAGGGGTCAGCAAGCTTTTGAGTCGGAAGAGTCAAAAATTACAATTTACAAAATTTCATAGTTTTTAAAGAGCCACAATTTTTTTTCTTGCCTACAATAAATAGTATTTTTTGGTAAAAAAAATTAATCTATAGAGCTGCAGCTTCACATCTAAAGTGGCTCGCCAGCCGCAGGTTGCCAACCCCTGGTATAGTCTTTAAAATTGGTACATGGCTTCCTTGTGGTGTTATGATAAACCTCCTAAAAGTCCTCGGGTGGTGCTGTTGCTGATCAGGATTTTGGGTGAATTGACACTTTTTTTAGTTATTTCTTTTTATCTCGAAAACCTTCAGAAATACTGGCACAGTTGCTGGTCACAAAAATAAACTACAATGAATTGACTACAAATTTGCTGTATTATTTCTTCTAATTGGTACAATAGTTTGAGAGAAAAAAAACGAATATTAAAAAATCTACTAAAGTTGGGGCTGGGCTACACTTTGACCGCTGAATCTTGGTAAAGTTGTTTATCAGATAGTCAAGAGCAGAATAACACCAATAATCATCGAGGAACATCACGCGGGTACATAATGTAGTTCGATTCAGAAGTAAATCATTAAGTTATATTACTCCAAAAAATATAAGACCAAGCGAAAATACTTCTTTGCAATGTTTCTTTTATAGAACTTTTATGGTGTCGAACTTCATAGACAAAAATAGACTACAATTTTGACTTCTAAAATCACCCAAACAGTCTAAACTTAGAGCAAGAAGTACCTCAGTATTCCCAACACGTTTATCGTCATAGATATTTTCAGATATTTTAACCCGATTACTAGCTACAAAGTAAATCGCTTCACACGATTTCACAAATTAAGAATCTGAATGTTATGAGTCATTCATTCAGTGTTTACTAGCCATACGTCAGCAGCACTCCCTCAATCATTAAACTGCACCTCTTATACTCCCAGTGCTTGTATAGAATATTGTTTGTCCTCATCATACATCACTGACATACCTAATACAGCTTCAGCGTAATTTGCATTCATAATCCCTTCCAACAGCACATTAAAGATGATTGATCAAGTGATAGTGCGCGGAGCCTGAGACAACCTATTCTAACCTCTTACTATATTCCAACTTTAACTCTTTCGTTTACATCGCAAAATTGCTATTGCGACTACTCATTTTATCTACATACGAGGATTATGAGGCAATTGGTGGAATATCTTTTACACGCCCATTACCAAGTACCTCAGATTTGTGTAGAAAAGCATCTACTAAAATTTCCTGCGGCATTTGAGCACGCAATCCCCGACTTCAATCTTCATATTCTCAAGGTCGTCAGTACAGTTTGTTTTCTCACGCACTTCAAGCGTTTAAGAACGTTGTTTGTAGTCTGTTTATGGGAAATTAAGTGAAATCCCATTGTCGTCTTTAGCGGTGTCGTAAAGGGGGTCAAATTAATATTAACGTCGAACAGCAGTATGTTAAGCCAGTTGGCACAGTCAGTTACTTTGCACTTGTGATTGATGGCGTGACTTGGCTACAGTGAGTGTTACTTTCTGCGACTGGTAATTAGAATATGCTCACGATAGGGAATTGTTAGATTTATGCTTAGAAGCAAAATAAATTGAACGGTTATAAGAGATGCTCGACATAAACATTTATTTACTTTATCAATAAACATGTTTAATAAGATGCCGCGGGAAAATTATATTTTACATTACTAAATGTCAAATTTACAAAAAACTATAATCCCTCTATTGCAATGCGTAGGGGTTGCATTTCAAAAAATGTTTTTAAGTCCATCTTTATGTTTTAAGCGATATGTGCTTAAAGTTTCATGTTACCACATTTTACGGTTTAGGCTGTGGCAATGGCGATTTAATGACACGTGGAAAATGGTTGATCTACCACCTAACCGGAAGACGATTCCTTGTAAGTCGATTTACAAAATTTTAACTAACCCAGATGGCAGTATCGAAAGATACCAGGCTAAACTTGCCAAAGAAAGATATTCGCAGAAGACAAGCCTTGAAATTTCTTATCCCTATAGTTTAAAGAACAACCAACAGAAACAAGTTACAAGTTTTTCCAATTAGTCTAAGTAACTTTAGTCAGGGTATTTTCTAGTCAACAAAATTACGAAAAAAAAAGGGTACACAGGGAATAAAACTACGAAGGAGGTTTGATCACAAGCAATGATGTAATAATAAACAGAGGTATATAGGTTATACGGGCTCCGAAAATGGCACCAAAATTACGCCAATTGGCAAACCTTAACTCAGTCTCGCGCACAGAGTACTTTGTTAGATATTGGATTATGCGTCAAATAAACAAAAATGCCGTCATGCACAATGACATTTTGCCCTAATTACTCAATAAAAGCGTCGAAAAATTATTGTGTTATTGCAATATTATCAGATTTATGTCTGCATAAACGTGGATTATCGTGTAGGTGACCTATCTTCCTCTTTTTATATTATATCATTGATCACAAGTTTAAGTGAAAGATCACTTTTTTCATTTTTTGTCTGACCGCGTATATTGTATGTCTGTCTACTTCTTTGGCAACTAAACAGTTAGATGGATTTTTTGCGTATGGTGAAGTAGGTATCGCAGTGCCGTGCACAGGGTTTTTGGATAAGGTAGGCTTTTTCTGTGCCTTTATGGATCCATGGTCGTTCAGGGCTTCAGGGTAGGCAGTTCCTCTGTACCTGTACGGAGCCATAATGGACCGCACGCCACTGGGTATCGTAGATTCGTTTTGTATTGGTAAAAGGAGTGTTATAGGTAATATAATGCAGTCGGGATTTGTTTCGGTGTGCTGATGATTTTATATGCTCGTTTCATAAACTTTGTCCAATGAAGTCACAATACTTACCATTTTTCATCACAAATATAGTCGTGAAAGTCATTTGATCTGCAGCGATCATCGCGAAGTTTTTACATCTCAAACCGAGCAAGCATTGGAATTCCATGATTTTATTTCTAAGTAAATGTATAAAGTATGTATTTATAAAAAGTATTAAAATTCACTCAAAAAATCACACGGACATGGGCCAAAGTCAGTTTTGACTAAACGTCAAGTAAACATAGAGTATGACATATGTGATGTATATCGTCCATATCGTCACATGATGCCTATATATGACACAGAGTACTTTGTTATATCTTATATCTATACTAGAAGATGCCCGTTTCATTCGCTTTCTTTAATGACCTCCAAATAGTCCATAACAATATTTTTTTTGAAAATATCTTCAATGTACAGACATTTCATTTTTACAATTTTATAATAGTATAGATGATGTGATACTTGATCCTAGAATGATGCAGATCAGATGAGTGGTGACAACTATATACGAGTATAGACCTGTCAAAAGAGGTATTGGGTATTTATTTTTACTATATGCTAATGCTAACCTTTATTTCAGCTCTCAGATTACGTTCTGGACACGTTCCAAATAATTGTTTTCATTTTTAATGAAAAAAGTTCCTTCGCCTTTGTGTAAATGATTGTGGAGTACTTGAAAATGTTCAGCATGTTTTGATGGAGTGTGTTCGGAAACAATCTCTGAGACAAACAATCCTTTGGTATCGGCCTTGTCAACAGCATTTTTACTTCTCCTTTGTCGGATGAAGCTGAAATTCTGTACAAGTTAGCCGATATAGGATTAGCAATTAGGACATAGGTTAGCTTTTAACTTTATGCTTTATTGGAAGTGTTTTATTTTGTTCGTTTTTATAACAGGGCGATATGGTCGCTCAGTGACCCTTTAAATAAATAAATAAAACCTTTATTTTAGCAAGAACATTACAAAGACAATAATAATATTTTCTTCTGTTTCCGCGATTATTACTCATTGAAATAAAACAATTTAACGGATTATATCGCGTCTATTATCTCATTTTAGTTCCCGACGTTTCGGAACGTTTCCAGCTTTCCATGGTCACGGGTGGACCCCCGTTGGGAACTAAAATGAGATAATAACGCGATATAATCCGTTAAATTGTTTTATTTCAAAGACAATAATAAACAAAACCATGACCGTTCTCAAAGAAAAATTGTACTCTGAAGATGGGTCAGTAATCAAACACATTTTTGTTGAATTTCCCGCAGATTTTTGTGCCATTTCGGTTATTTGTTGGAGATCCCGGACTTCCTAGAAATAGTTTGGTATCCTATATTCTTAAAATACAAAGATCTAAATAATGAAAAAAAATCAAGACCGGATCTGAACCAGTGCTGCAGTGCCGTGTGCCGAGCCGCGAGCAGGGGGCGCACTTTAAAAGTTTGCTATCCCTTTAAAATCCACAGGAATTTAGGCAAAAAATGGTCCACAAAAATAAGGCGGTTGAATCCTTATATAAGCCAATCTACCACAGAGGTTATTTCCCTATTAAACAAAGAACATCGTAAAAACATCTATGTAAAGCATAAAGTCAGGCATTTTACATGTATAACCGATGAGATCACCCCATTGTGACGGGCTGATGAGGGTATTCCGATAAATCACCTAAGCTTGAACAAAAACGACTGAAATCTTCAGAATTTAGCATCTACATAAGCTGTTTTGGCACGCGAGAGCGGTTGGCGTGTTTTCTATAGAAGATTAACGGTGTTATTTGAGGTAATTTGCGACTGAGTTGGAGATTTACATGTTTACTCTGAGTTTCAGTCTTGTGCGAAATAAATTCCTAATTATTGTTGTTCCATTGCCTTGTAGGGATCTTATATGTTTCGGAAACCGAGTATTTCGGGATGAAATAATATTCTCGAAAGGATCGCAAGGAACCGCTGGATGCGGTTGCGCAAAACCAGTCGTCATAGGAATGAAGATCCTTAGAGGCTTTTGTCTAGCAGTAATGATCTCGCCTGCCTGTATTGCATCTCTATGCAATGAACGGACGATAGACTACCAAAAACCACGAGTAAATACTTATGTTGCTTAATTAACCGGATGGCCAGTTGTTCGGCCGTACCAGGAAGGCTTCATGACCGATACGGCGCGGGACGTCCGGCCAGCCGCTGGGTGGCAGTGACGGAACGTTCGGTCACTGATACTCCACTTCCTTCCCGAGATATGGATGTTTGCTGAAACTACCACTACACTTATGTGGTGTTAGTGAGATTCTGTCTTATAAAGTTTCAGAAAGGACCTCAGAAGATTTTGTTAAAATGAAGCAGCTTGGGATCCATAATTAGCTCATACGTTATTAAGCCAGATTGACGGCTTTTCAGCCGTACCAGGAAGGCTTCATGACCGATACGGCGCGGGATATCCGGCGAGCGGCTGACCGACGACCGATTTTCCGATCACTGTTCCTTTCTTCCCTCATCTCGATGCTTGGTGAGGTGTTCACACACAGTGTTGTGCACACTCGTGGATATCGTTACTTCTGTTTCATAAAACTTCAGGAATGTTTACGGTTTCAGATTCAGAAACAACCTATTTATAATAAACAAGTCGGTAACAATTGGTTTCGGAACTTTCCTTCAAGTTCTAGTCATCTTCGGAGTCATTTGGTGTCAATGCGTTCAGAATGATCTCCTGAACACAAATATATAAGACTAGAAGGTGCCCGGAACTTCGTTTGCCGAGGTGAAAAAGTCATAACCCCTATTTTCTTCAGCGTTGTCGGGTAAAAAAGATCCTATTACCATGTGTGCCGTTTCCTGTGTACCAACATAGTTGAAATCTGTTTAGCCGATTTGGTGTGACGAAGCCACAACGACGCATACAAATATAAAAAAAAACGATTCACTACCTCCAAATAGTCCGTTACAATCGTTTTTTAAATGAAAATATCTTTAATGTACAGTAATGTTATTTTGGAGTCGGTAACATATTGTGTCACAACTTAGGTAGGTACTTAACAATCGTTAATTTCAATTCGATGCCAAAATAAGATTTATTGTATATACTGTATAGATTGAGTAGAAGAACGGTTACTTGTAAGTAAATTGAAGAAGCTAATTTATGCAGCTTTTTTTTCAAATCTGTTTGGTTTTTTTTCCAGTCGGTTTTTTTTGTTAAAAAGTTACTGAATAAATATTGACTTTTTAATAATATCACAATAAAGAATAACAAAATTCTCGTCCCACCTCGTCTCGTCTTGCCTTGGTGGAAAAGCACTTTTAAACCACATGCGACGACGCTACGCTACTCACGCACACTATTGAAAGTTTAAGCGCCTGCAATTTATAACACAGCAATGTTACTCACAGTCAGCAATATCTAGAGCGTGTTTATTGAAAACAGGCGTAGCGTGTTATCATTTATTATTAATATCAATTACAAAGCCATAATATACATATAATAATGACAAAGTGTTTCTTATCTTCATAACAAAACATTTAATATACAATATAATTACATTACTTATGATATTATGTCGCGTAAAATTAATATAAAAGTACAAAACATGAGGAAAACATATTATATCGATTATGCCCTTAACCTATTTGCTCTTATTTCAAAATGGGTCGCATTTTATTTTTGCAGCTTAACAAAACGGTGCACGCATGCGTACTATCATTGCTTCGCGTCTTGTCAGTCCATAACCTCAAAAATCGGCAAAACAACAACATGATTTGTTTGTGATTGTGAATTTATTTTAGACGGTTTTCATTGGTCGATAGGCATCATGCCACAGGACTGGTGATTGGGACCACTTAGATATTAATTTACTGACAGTTTAGTAGTGACAGAGACCGAAGAAAGTGTATACTTAAGTGAGTGTGTTCAGGAAAAGTTTTGCTGTGATATTTTGTCTAGGAAGTTTATATTCGACTTGGAGTAATAAGGTATTTTATATAGAAAAGCGTTAAGGGTGTTCTCTTCCGCACAAAAATAATTTATGGAGCCGGTATTAAAATACAACCAAATTAAGACGTCATCTTATTCATTTTCTCAATCAATATTAGACCCTGTTATATTTGACGCAAAGTCGTTTTTAAATGTGTTTATGAGCACACGTCCGTATACAACAAGGAAAATCCATACACAGATTAAAAATGATTACAAAGTAGGCAAACAGCAGGCGGTTTTATCGCTAAATAGCGATTTCCTGCAAATAATCTAGTCATGTGCTTAATAATGTAAGTTTATTAAAACTTTCAAGTGCATATTGCGGTTGAGTTTTGAGCATCAAAAGTGGCTCTAATGCGATATTAACGTTAATCAATGTTCGGTCTATGGGGTGTTAAACGATTTGTGATTGTTATTCTTTTCTCATATGTAGGTCGATAATACAAATGGAAAATGCACATTGAACGATGATTATTCAACCAATTACAATTAATGGACACGTGTACCTATTGATTTATTTATAAGTTCAGATTCATGTTTTTATTGAAAAAGATGTATGCAAAGAGAGATAAACATAACTCAGCGTTAATAATACCGTCACTATTTTGGAAAAAGCTTTTATCTCGAAACAACTTCAGGAAAAACAACGTAAGTACACGCTAGGTCCTTATACACTTATATCGTTTTCAATTGGAGCAAAATGAGATATGATTTTTTTCAAAGTAGGGACGATTAACTGAGTAATTTTTTATTCGTAACTCAGCTATCTGCTAGTGCATCTTTTCTTGTAATTTGGTTTTTAACCGACTCCCTAAAACGAAAGAAGGGGGTTCTCAATACGTAGGAACTTTTTTTTTATGTATGTTCACCGATTACTCGAAGACTATTTTACCGATGGCATTTTTTGTCCCATATAAGTTTGGTGAAGATCTGATGATGGGATCCATGAAGAATTGAAGGAACTCCTCAAATATTGTAGTCATAATTATGGCGATTTTGGCATTATACGAAACATAATAAGCAATTGCATTCAGAAAGTGTAATACATTGGTGAAGTGGAACTGATGAAGAAGACAACAGAAGGTCACTGGAACTTCTCAACGATAAGTGATTTACGGGTGGCGACGCGATACATTTCGATTAAAATCTTCTTCATAGTCGCAAATTGAAATGGTACTGATGAGAATGGGTATATACCATCGAATTGATTTGATGATGGAGCCGGAAGTCACAACTTACTAAAATCGACAATTCTCAATATTTTATACGTTCTTTGTATGGCACCGATGACGCCAAAATAAGATAAATACTGTGTAGGCAAACGGTTACTTTGTAAGTAAATTGAAGCATTTTAGTTTTCTTGGAGTCGGTTTTATTGTCTGTTAAAAAGTTAATTTATTTTACACTTTTTAGTTAATCGTTACTTATAAATTAGAAAATCTATACGTAATGAACGAAACAAAAACTTTATAGTTACTGCTTTCTACCTATGCGGTAAAAGGAACTTAGGTACTTAGTGAAAGAAAATCAGAGGGGCTATTCCGAAACCCGAAAAACGATGTTTGTATGGCGCCATCCCGCTCACTCAAATTCATCAAATTCACTGATCAGATCAACACTCAAATTCACTCATCGGACCAACAAATCTTCGCATTTATAATATAACTAGAAGATGCTCGCAACTTCGTCGGTAGAGGAGAAAAAAAAACCTTTTTGACTTCTCCTGTTGAAAAAGTACGTCATATTAGCTTCGCGAAGCGAGACAAAAATAGTACATTTAGCCCCTAGGGTTTAAAAGAAAGCCATATAATCCCATACAAATTTCTATGACACTGAAAAAAAAAACTTGCGGCCTTGTAGCCGGCCTTGGACGCCTGGACTCCTTACGAATAATAAAATTAAAAACAAACATACCAACCTGATCAGATTGGCCAAACTTTCTGATAGAATTGCTCAAACTGTACTTTTAGTTCTTTATGAAACATAATTTTAATAATATTTTCTTCTGTTTCGCGATTATATCGCGTATATTATCTCATTTTAGTTCCCGACGTTTCGGAAGCTTTCCAGCTTTCCATGGTCACGGGTGGACTGAGATATATCGGAAAGCTTCCGAAACGTTATAATTTTAATGTTAAGTCTTTTTTATTTTCTCACAGTCGAAGTGAAAAGCAGAGTGTTTAACACGTGGCTAAAACCCATTATGACACTCAGACATATTTGTCCTCGCTCACTACGTGAGCTCGTCCAAATAATCACTTCGTGTCTTAATGGCTTATTTTAGCCGCTTGTCAAACAATCTACTATGTTCTTCAGCGTAGTCTGGTAAAATATAGTTTACAACCATCTGTGGGTGTGACGTGATGAAGTCGCAAAAACACAATACGAACAAATTAAAAAAAAAAAAACAGTGGCCCCCATACAGACTGTAGCACTTATGTTTTTGAAAATACCTTTTACAGATTTCATTTTTACAACTTTGTAATAGTATAAAGATATGGACAAAAAATCAGATAGACTTAAAAAGTAAAACCTTTTCTTTCAAAAACTTGGACAATAAATCCATAATCCTAACAAACTCCGCAAGAATAAAACCGGCGCTGTGTAATTTTATTCATTCAATTTCCAAGTTCAAAAAGAGGGAAGTTCTCAAACAAGTTTTAGGTAACAAAGAATTTTATCCTTTTTATAATCCCTTTGACCCTTAGGAAGGGTCTGACTGTAACCAGATGTTGGTAAAGAGTGATGTATATGCCATATACAATCCTATAAAGATAAGCCTTTTTGCTTTTGCGTAAGGGAATGGCAGTAGGTCGTCACACAACGCGTGGTGGGGCGAGATAAAATTATTATCCTTCTACGGGAGACACAGTTATGATGTTACAGCCAGTATTAAGACTATCTAAGACTGCTCACGCTAAGATTTTCTTGTAGGACTCGGAAACCGGTATTCTCTTCATACAAAATAACCGTTTAATAACCTTCATACAAAATATGAAGTCTCCTCCTAAAAATTTTTTTAAAGCATTTCAGTAATAGCGTGTATTTTAGAACAAACGGGCGTATCTATGTAAAACCCAGTGTTAGCAGAGCCCTACTGCTAAGCACAATTTACGCCGTGTTCGACTATTTTATATTGGTTACTGATATAGACAGACAGACATAAAATTATACTGTTTTCAGTATTTGTTGTTGTAGCGGCATCAGAAATACATCATCTGTGAAAATTTCAATAATATCACGGTTCATGAGATACAGCCTGGTGAGAGACGGACAGACAGACAGACGGACAGCGGAGTCTAAGTAATAGGGTCCCGTTTTACTCTTCGGGTACGGAACCCTAGAAATGTGTCCGTAGATTTTATTCAGTTCCCTACTCCTGTTAAAATAATGTGCTAGTTATTTATGGTCACTTATACGAATCGGTCAATTTGGACGTCAAAATGAAGTTAAAATACGTATAGACGATATTGTTTCTATAGCGAAAGGAAATAAGGGCTTGTTCATAAAACGACGTCCGGCAGAAATGGGATTTTAACACAGATTCGGGCAGGGTCTTAAAAAGTTACGTTAGTAGACGTGGCTAGGCTTTTTGATATGACAAACATTTTATTGGAATGACTTGAGCATTAAGCTTTCAGAATTTTGATATCGCTTGAACAGAGCATTACTAGGTTGTAAATAGAAAAAAAACAATGTTTTTTTTTCAAATTTATGAAAAAAAGCATGAAAAAAACCTGGCACCATTGTTTTTATTCTAAATAAGGTTTTTTTCAGGTGAACAAATAATACGATAATAACGATTTTTCGTGATTTATTTATATAAATAACTCAAAACTAAGTACATTAAAGTAAGTATGTCTATGTTATGTAACTAAGCTATTCTCAGTAAATTAAAAAAAAACTTTGAACTTATTCACTAGAACTAGAACTATCAGCAGCACTAATTCGGTCAGTAATATAACTACCACTACAAATTTCATTAATGTTAATTTTATAAAACCAGTTTTTTTATTTTATTAAATTAGTTTAATAATTAACATAAATAAACAATAGTATAAAAGTATTAACTGCCTTGCAAATTTTGAGATTTCGTACCTTTGAAAAAAAACATATTCCAGAAAAAAAACTGTTTTTTTTTTTCACGGTTTTTTTTTTTCAAGACAGAAAAAAAGACGTTTTTTAGAACCCTAAGCTTTACTTAATAGAGTACTTACTTCACTGACAGATGAAATCTGGTCCTTTTTATGAACTGTCACCCGTAAGAGGGTATGAAGTTTCAAATAAAAAATGTATTGTGTTATGACGTTATAGTAAATAAGTGTTCCTAGGTGACCATGTTTTCTTCTTGTTTTCAAGAATATAATTTAACTATATTTATATTGGCTACAGGAAAGTGTCCAGCAGAGATGTGGCGTCAGGGAAATCACAAGGGAAGCCGAAGCGTATTCATTACTCATATTTATAGAAAAAGGTAAATAAGCCTTTAATTGGGCAACCCGGTGGGAATGGGCTTATATGAACGCCACGCCACTGGTACCCAGTATATCTACAATCAATTGATTAATTTTGAGAAGTGGTCCTATAATGGTCGTATTTATCACGCGATGTATAAATAATAAAATTAGTGTACGAAAATAACCATAGAAAAAAAAAACCCACCGACTGTTCCACTAAAAGCTGAATATCTTAGAGACGAGTGCTCCGATTTTCATCAAACAAAACTAAGAACACTCGGAATAAAATTATCTATCCACTCACTTGCTTTCGGTAACTCTAGTTACCTGTCACCTGTCTTCTTTCAAGTATACATAGAGATAGATTCGATCCTAAATCTGAATCAAGTGAGTGGCTATGACACAAAAACTGCACTCAAATCGGTCCATCCGCATGGGCGCTACACAGATACACAGATACACAGAGTCACAGATACACAGATACACAGAGTCACAGAGTCACAGACATGTTAAACTTATAACACCCCTCTTATTTGTCGGGCGGTAATGACGGATTTTGCTTATTTATCTATTGCCACGGATTAAACTACGCATATTAAAAGCGTCTATATAAATATAAATCGATAATTGACGATTGAGACGCGATAAGACGATTAATAATCTCACAATCTCAAAAGAGCTGCCACTCCAGACTTTATGCAAGACGATGCATAGATGTGGCGAGCGAATAACTGGTGGTAGCGCTGAAGTTTCCTCCCGGTCTAGCACAACTCTCTGCGACTACGCTTATCGCGTGACATTAGCATCACCCGTCTTTCTCGGATTGTATTGAAAGGAAAGAGACGGAAAATCTTTGTCGCGAGAAAAAGAGTCGCTTATCACAGTTGTAATACGCGGTGCTTGGAGAGGCTTTTGCTCAGCAGTAGACGTATGTTAGTTGATATAACGTTGATGAAGATAATAAAATTCAACACTATTTACACACCTCACAAACCTAAGCACAAAATAAATTAATCCATTAAAGGAGAGGTAAATAATAGGTTAATGTTTTTATTTAAATTACCTTTCGTTGACAATTTTCGACGTTTCAGGCGTGGCGTTACGTCCATAGTATCGAAGGACCAAAAGATCGAAAATAACCATTAATAAAAGAATAACTCATTAACGGGAAACCAGGATTATTGTCATCCATCTTGGACGCGTGACGTGAATTGGTGTGAATGAATACATTATATTATTGTTTTTTTTTTAAATATAAAACCGTATCTTGGCTTATAAACCGTGTCGCCGGCAAAATTGTCATAATGGACAGAAGCCACTAAACTTAAAAACTGATTTGAATGGGAAGCCGTTGGATGTTTGGGGCGCAAGATTTCCTCCAAGATCCTTGAGGCAGACCTTTATCCAGTAGTAGACTAATATGATGATGATGAACGTTATTCAAACTTTATCCAATGAGGCCATTGAGTAATTTTAAGTGCATTTAAGTAGCTTCTAACCTGAATCCTGGCTTTTTCCCACCAAGTTTAAAATAGTGTAAAATTTAGCTAAATCTTTTAGACACCTTTGCGGGATATCGGACGGCAAATAGAGCGGAAAGATTAGCCGCTTAGCACCGCGCCATTTCGTTTAACTTCTACAGCTTGGTCTGAGCGCCTCGGGTAGGGTGGCCAAAAAAACGGTCACATCTTTCTAATGCGCCCGTTGGGTTAAAGTTAAAATGGAAGTGATAGTTTTCCTCGCTCCTTGACACTCCAAATTCATCAACTCTCAAATGGTTAACCCATGACCAACATGAGACAATGGACTCTTAAACAAAAATTGAAGTGTTACATTTGTTTTCTGTTCAATAACTTTAAAACAATGTAAAATTTCTTAGACACCTTCGTCGGGATATCGGTTGGCCAATAGACCGGAAAGATTAGCCGCTAAGCACCGCGCCATTTATTTTAACTTCCACAGTTCATCTCAGCGCTTCGGGTAAGGTCACCAAAAATAATTGTGGTGAAGGGATTTGATGCTAATAGTTTTAAAACAAAAACGGATATCTGTGATACTCAACTGTTTATTCAATCAAATAATGGTAGTCACGCAAATGTAGTTAGTATTGTTAGTTGTTCGGGCATGTATTTGATTTTGTTTAAAGTTTAGTAAATAATTCACGATGATGATTTTGAAAATATGATATTAAAATAATTTTCCATAAGCCGCGAAAAATGGTTGTGTTATTATTATTGTTATTAATAACGTTTTTGGTATAGTAAGCGTTAGCTATGTCAGTGCTTAAGTACCTACCTATAAAAACTCGTATCATATATTTATCTGTTTCTGTGTTTTAAATGCGGGAAAATTAACACCACATTATTATCTATTGTGACATAGATACAAATCAAAGCGCAAAGAAAATACGATTACTCTCGCACGTGGTCACACCAGGACTCGAACCCGGTACCTCTCGATTACGCGTCGAGTGTGTCAACCCCTCTACCAGCGAGCTCTGTGTTGACCGCCCCGAATTTATCAATCCGATTTGACCCTTGTACCTAGTTTTTCAAAGTCTTCGTTTCATTTGACACTACTGTAAAGGAAGGACAATCGGAATGTGAATAGCTGTAATATGTGTTCGCATAGATGGCGCTAAGGTTAAAATACCTTTCACAAATAATTACCTGATTACTCAGCACTATTGTACTTCAGTTTATTAAGCTTCAATAATTTTAATAAGAAATCATTAATGTGCATTTTATGATCCAAATACTTCCTAATACATTCATCAGCATCAACCTTCAAGCCTTCAAGGAAAGAGCGTACTTCCACCTGAAAGGTTGGCAACGCACTTGTGACTCCTCTGGTATTGCAGGTGTCTGTGCAATCGCTAACCATCAGGCGATCCGTCTGCTCGTTTGTCCCCTATAACATAAAAAACAAAAACATATTTTCTGCAGGTTATTCCAAAAGCCGTCCGTTTAACAACGGGTCCTAATTTATTAAAGGAAAAACGTTCCATCTTTTTTAAACCCTTTTTTTGCGACTGCTGACTGTACCATATTCCGGTTTAATTTTTGTTCAGGACGGGGCGGGGCATAATTTATCTGAAGCCAGAACGACTTTTATTAAACTGCCGTCGATTTTCAGTGGAATTTCCACTCCGATACGATTTATTATTCAAATAAGAAGAATTGGTTCACGGTGCATTCGGTTTCAATGTGTATTCAGGAGCGAAACTGCGAATGAAACAGTTTTTAGGGTTCCGTAGTCGAGCCGCAGCAATCGACCCAAGTTTGAGTCGAAGCAGATAAATGATTCAAACTTCTTTCTAAACTATATTGTTATAAAAATCACGAAAATCGTGATAATAAAATATCAATATTAAAAAAAAAAAGAAAAGAACAATTCTTTCTATACTGTTATAAAGTTGATAACATTGAATGTAAATTCAAGATACAAAAAAAGCTAAATAGACTATTAGAAGGTCACTGAATCGATTTTTTTTTATTGTTTGTATGTGTATTTGCGGGCTCGTCGCGCCAAAACGGGTAAACTAATTTCAAATATTTTTGGTACATGGGTAGTTGCGTAACTAGACATCTACAGATGGTTATATGATCATTTTACCCGAATACGCTGAAGCAAAAACATAGGGATTTGACTTTTTCCTCCTCCACGAACGAAATCGACACTTTGTTTCTTGTATGAGGTTCGAATATAAGAACGATTCCGAGTATGAAAAGCAGTAAAAACAATATTTTAAAGAAAAAAATTATACGTTTTTGATTTTCACCCAAGTCTCTAGCTGAAGACAGAGAGAAGTGGCCGTTACTCTACCGACAAGAGCGTAGCTCTTAAGTGAAATGATGATTTTCACCCATGTCTTTTTGCAGCTGACTATACAAATGGTATAGAATTTGCGTCACTATGACAGTGTAACCTACAATTTCTAATTAATTTGAAGTTAATTTTGTAATATAGGAGCAGCGATTTGCCGCGCAGTTATGTTGAGTGATTTCTGGGGTTCTGTCTGTCACCAGGCTGTACCTGATGAACCGTTATAGCTGGACACTATAACAACCAATACTAAAAACAGTATAATAGGGAATGTGCATGAATTTTAATTTTTGCTTTATTAAAAGATCATTCATGTAGGTAACAAACAGTAGACAAAAATATTTTTTCGAATAACTATAAAAATAACCAAGATATAAGCCATCTAACATTTCATTCTATCTCTTTCTAGCAAAACGTAATTTAATATGGAGTTTATATGGCCGGCGTGGACTACGACGTACAGTACATGTCGGACCTCTCTGTCAAATTGCCGTCTAATTAGCAGTTTAAAATGCCTATCTTGCGCGTTTCTTGGCCGATTTAAATTTTAATTTCACATTTTGAAATTGTTTTTACGGTATTTTGATATTTAGTTAAGAAAAGCGATAAAGAAAATTCATGCATGTACCCTATTTTATGTCTGTCTGTTTGTCTATGTTTGTAACCAATATAAAATGATCGAACACCGCGTACATTCTGGTTGGGAGTAGGGCTCTGCTAACACTGGATTTTCTTATATACGGCCGTTTGTAGCGTATATTATGTACGAAACCCTCAGTACACGAGTCCGACTCACACTTGACCCGTTTATTGTTTCAGTGGAGTTAGCTTGGATCGTTACTTGCGCCTGGCACATTTCATTTCCTCGCTCTTGTTAGTTAAAACAGTTGAATGCGTTTTATATGGGTTATTCAACATTTTCTGCAGATACCTCGTCCTCGTACAAACGAGGTTACATTGCTAAAGTTAAGACTTTAAACGATGTAAAGGCAAAAAAATCTAGCCAATATACAGGGTGTCTCGAGAGGAATCCACAAAAAAATTCCCACACATTACTGAGGTCATTTGGAGTAAAAAATGCTATACTTATGAATATGGGTGGTTCAAAAATTTTTTTTAGATTTCTGGTTTGAACACCCATTTAATTTGTTGTTTATGGCTACTGATTTAACATTCTATAATATTGGCTCACTAATCTTAGAAGAAGTTGGTGATAATAGGTTTGTTAAATACTAAAACTGTATGATTTGTTTTCGGTGTTGCTCACAAAAAGCCCATCTTTTAGTAATATTTTTTTTTTTTTCTGGCTGTCTTCTATGTTCTCTTTTGGCCAGAGAGGCCATTTTAGAGTTTCTATAGTTGGCGCGTCACTCCTATGAAGGACGCGCCGGGAGAAAACGTCGACGGCAGGCGCCTGTCCGCCGGATGGCTTACAGGTCTTGTGAGTCCCGCCGGTTTATGGAGCTGGCTGCGGCCAGCTGTGATGAAGTCTCGAAGATGGGAGATGACGCCTTTTCAGGGCCTTTTCCTCCATCTTCCTTCTTTGTCTTGAGTATGCTGATGTGTGGTGAGCTTGAGGAATGCAGGAAGACGAGCCTCCCCCAGATTCTCCACGCCGCGCAAAGGAGAGGCCGATATGCCTCGATCCTACGTGGACGACCCTGGTGGCCGCTGGTCGACGGGAGCCGGAAGAGGCGCGGGTCACTGCATTCGCTTCAACTCGCATTTCTGGTTTTTCGCTTGATGGTCAGCGTCGTTGATGGCCGTGTGTTAATCGGTAAGCCGGTGTGAGAAGCACGGGCGGCGAGCAGTCCCTCTCCGAAGCCCCCAGCAGGTCCCCCTCAAGCTGGTAGGACAGCACGGCGTGATGCGGCGTCCACTTTGTCTCCAACTCGAGGAGGTCATGATGAAGAATCCGGATCGCTTCCACTCCTCGCAGATGCCTCTCACTCCGGCTCAGCAATTGAGGATACTCAGTATGAGCATTGTTGAAGTTTACACTTTACCACCGGGAGCTGAGCTCAACCGGGGCGCGCGGATGGTAGTGCGACTGCGCGTCCGTGCCTACAGAAACACGGGATTTTAGTAATATTTGCCCCTAGAAATAAAATTGGTGAAATGTTTTTTCAGATGAAATTTATGAAAAGTCGTTTAGTTGGTTGAAAATTGGAAACCAGCCCTTTGAAAAAAGTAGTCTTCAAGGCGGAAAAGCGCTGATTTCTTTTTGCTGGCTTTCAGAATCTGGAGCTGTTTTATTATTTGGCGTCTAGACGAGACCTTTAACCTTATTATTAGCAACTAAAAGTAACAAATAATGGGACCAATTCATCTTGACTCTGTAAAACGTAGAGTAAGAAATTGATAAAATCATAATTTCGAAGCCGATGATTCTGATCTTGTCAGTAGGTATGTTAGAAGTTAGGTAAGTTATCACGTCAATAGGACAACCTTTACACTTTAGACTAACACATTTTAACGACTATTAAAGTAACATACTGTTTAACGACTAAAATAAGAAAATGCTCTTATGAAACTACTCTGTCTGTGTTGTCTATCGCATGACGTCACGCGACACGTTCAGGTGCGTCCACACTTGTATCATTTGCTCGTATCCGATCACCGTGGCATGACTGCGTATCGCGCTGCATGGACGCTTACTGTCGGCGCGGCGATTACGCCGCGCTTCTCTGATCTAAGTGTGTGATACGCGTATCAACATGGACTTCGAGCGATCGGATCGGCGCAACGTCCAAACGCGTGATCGTGACACGCGATCATGCCACGGGACTAAGATCTGATCGGGAAAATGATACAAATGTGGACGCACTTTTCGATTTGTTGGGGTCAAAAGTCAGCGCCTTTGAATCTCGATTTTAAAACGTTTCTAAGTGTTTAAGTTTCAATGGATATCAGTTATATATATTTGTTATATATAAATGTATCATTGAAAAAATAATGCATATTCCTAAGGGTCCATTCGGACGTATCACAACCACACTAGAACTTGTGAATGGCTTCTTGCAGTCACTTTGATGTGGTCGGACCGACCACAGGGTTGCGTTTGAATGAAACTATTTATTTTCATATAAATTATCGCCTGACGATTATTGTCCGTAGTATATTTGTGGTTGTCGTGTGGTTATGGTTCGACTGAATAGACCTTTATTGTGTATAAGTAGCCACGTGATATTAGTACCTACCGTTCGTTATTATAAAACGTCTTTACCGTCCTAATAAGTGGTGAAAAAATTAATTAATTATCTTGTGAAAAATTCTAACCACAAACTTAATAAAGAATGATGATTTTCAATTGGTTCAACTGATTCTCGTGAATCATTATTAGCTTGAAAAAAATGGAATGAAAATCATCCGCTTAGGAACAAACACGTTTTTCGGCGTTTCAATAGGATAGGATAGGATAATATATTGAATGAATATTTGTAGATATACAAATATTCATTCAATATATGAGGAAAATCTAGCACATTTATTGTATTTTTATATCTTGAGCATCTTGACGTCGCTCTCGTCTCTCATCTTGCCAGCAAGGTGGCAAGAAACAAGGTTGCAGCTAAAAATACTCTAATTGACCCTTGAACTCCACACTTCTTCAGCCGTGCAAATCTAGCCTAAGGCGAATTGCGTTCTTATTTCCCAACAGACGGCGCTTATACACTCGTCGTATATATGTAAACGGCGGGATATAACATTTTGTATACGTTGTATACGTTGTTATTAGAATTAATTTTATATAAAGGGCTTACATCTAAAGCAATATATTTATTGTTATAGGTTAATAGGGTATTATAGATAGATCGATGGAAAGGGTATCTTAATCTTACTTAATGAACACTGACAAATATAAACATGTACTTTGAAGGCAGAATTCTACATTTCACATTAATTTCGACTCGTAACACGAGTGAATTAGATTAAATTGTTGAGTGTCTTAAAACAGTAAGAGTGAAGATATTAAGTTTATTAACCGACTTTGAAAAACGACGGCGGTTCTTCGTTTGAATTTTTGTTTTTTTACCTTATGAATGAAATGGAAAATGGAAGAATGGATTACCTAAGAAAAGATGCGGGTCGCCTGTATCCGGCCCATGTGGAAATCTGTTGAGGAGACCTGCGTCCAGCAGTGGGCGTCTTATGGCTGAAATGATGATGACGATGATGACCTAAAGAATCTTTTAAAACTAAAGTAACGATAACCAAGTATAAATATTTAGTCTGCAATGAAATCCAAAGATTCATATACGTTTTGAGACGTCTTCGCAATATCTCTACTTGAACTACTGTTCTTATGGCGTATCACGGGTATGTTGCGTCGGTATTGAGATACAGCCTTCTTATATGGGTAATTTTACTGATGTAAATAGAGCCTTCACGTACAATGTGAATCACGTAACCTGCTATTTGTGAAACATGGAATATTAACACTGCCATGTAGGTAAATATTTATATTTTTGAAACAGCAATCTTTGTAAAGTAACACCCTGAATTGTTTAAGCAATCTAAAAACGTACATCCTAAAACCCGATATATCAGAATGGGCTCGGGTTGGAAATGGTGGGACAGTAGTGCTCACTTCACGATTTTTTTTTCCTGATGAGCATAAGGTTTAAGTCCTTGCCTGTCAACCAGTTCAACAGTAAGTATTTTTCGTTTAAGCCTACATTATAGGCTTAAACGAAAAATATTTATTCCAGAAGTGATCTCTTCAAAAATGAGCTGTTATTAGCTGGGATATGATAGGTTATTAGTAAAATGTAATTTTGCATGGTAATATTAAGCAAGATAATGATGTACCTACCGAATTATACCACATAACATCTGATTGATATCTTATAGCAAATAAAGAATAAATCGATAAAAACGGTTCTCTGCCTTTTCGCCGAATGTTTCACTTGCCAACTGTTTCATTTCCCAAGTCACGATTTTCTTTGAAACCATATTATTTTTTTTACTTTCGTTAAACAAACCTAACCAAACCTACTATATTTTGTAAAACTATAAGAAAGTACACTGAGAAAAGTTTTTGGTTTTGGAAAAAATGGAGAACACCCAATAAAAACTCCTTGTGTGTCTCAGAAAAAAAGGCGGTTTTTTGAACCAAAAATAGTAAGCGCAAAGCAACGCTTGTTTTTTTTTCGCTTTGCTTTTATGCTTCACTTTTGCTTCACCATCACGTTTATAAAGTCTCATCATGCAAACGAGTTTGTGTAGTAACACACATGAGATAAACGCACTGAATATAACCCTATTCTCGAAGCACACTTCCATTAAGCCAGAGTGAGGGTTAACATATTGTTTTGTATCTTTTGTGCTGTCTGGTACGAACCGCGGGCTTAGCAAAATTACAATATGAAATGTTAGAAATCTAGACGGGCGGCAGTGTATTCATAAACTTCGCAAAACACGAGTATTTGATAATATACATGCGACTGAACCAGTTTTCTTAAAACATACCTAAGAACACTCTCCAATATCACATTTTAAATCGATAAAATCGGTCCATCTGTTAAAACGCTACGATGGCACAGATATCCAAAGGGTAAAACCCTATCAATAAGACTCCGCTGTCCGTCTGTCCCTCTGTCACCAGGCTGTATCTCATGCACCGTGATAGCTAGACAATTGAAATTTTCACAGATGATGTTATTTCTGTTGCCGCTATAACAACAAATACAAAAACCAGTATAATCTTATGACTGTCTGTCTATGTCAGTAACCAATTTAAAATGATCGAACACCGCGTACATTTTGCTCAGGAGTAGGGCTCTGCTAACACTGGATTCTCATACATACGACCGTTTGTGGCGTATATTTTGTATGGAACCCTGGGCGCGCGAGTCCGACTCGCTCTTGACCGGTTTTTTTTTCAAGTCGAGCTACAATTTGAACAACGCTTCAAAACGTGGGATTTTCGTTCTGAGTTGTTGCTGGGACAACGGTCCTCAAAGCGATACGATCCATAGCCTATAAAATTGTCCTACGCCCAATTGCATGTAGTGGAAGATATCTTTTTCTGATCGACGTAAAGCTTCAGTCGCATTTTAAAGACTAAAATCTGGCCACGCCTGATCTGGTATATTAACACGCTTTTATTAGGTCGACCTGTATGTAACTATGTAATGGAATCTAAGGTAACTAATTCAACCATCTTCCAAGGATCGTAGCGTCATGAAAATTGGCAGCTGTATGTAGCTCTGATGACAATACTATAATATGGTACTGTCGAACTGATCTGATGATGGAGCCGGAAGATATGAACTGGAACTTCATGATGGAACATCGTATCATAGCTGTGTTTGGTTTTGTTAGAAAAGTCTTGTAAAGCGTGTTTTTCTATTGTTTTTTAAACTAATAATTTATTTTGTATCAACTGCTTGTTTAGAAACAGCGCTTCTTTTTGAATAATCCAGCACGCAACACTATAAAATAAAAGTACAATCATATTAATATGTATGATTATGTGTGAGATTGTGCTTTATATATCCCAACATACTTATAATTTTTTGTATCTTGTAAACAGCCCTTGGTCGTTTCTGCCTCTGAATTATTGATTGTATAAGGTTTTTGTAAGGGTTCGATCAGATTTTTTATGATTTATTGAATTGTCTTTTCGCTATAATCAATATTTTTTTATTGTCTTCTGTTTGGAGCAGTAGGAGATATTTACTACTTTAGTCTATTTTGTTTATGACTGATATTTGTCACTTAATTGCCTTTTATACAAACACTACTTTCAGTGCTTTAAGTGGACAAAAGTAAGACTGCTGGTTACCCTGAGTGGAAATCAGTCAGCTAATGAAACTTTTTTGGTCAGAGGATATTGTTAAAAGCGTAAAACACCTTGTTAAATGTAAGTGCAATAATAAGTGAATGACCATTGTCAAATAATGTTGGAAAGAAAATTAAAAGTATGTTGGAAAGTATAACGCAAAAACTCACTCATGCTCACGCGCATTTTGATATGATTGTATTTTAATTATATAGTATTATATCTATCGATTATTTAAAAAAAAATCTGTTGATAGAAAGTTGATAGAAAAATATACCAGATCACGCGTGGCCAGATTTTATCGTGTAGTCTTTAGTTGTTGTCGCGTGTAATGAAAGCAAATTAAAAGAGCTTCTAACAAAACTTAAAAGTTTAAAAGCTCACTCGTCAATAGATGACGATAACGTATGATTATACATAGTTTATGGGTTCTCTCTGATTTCATAATAAAGGTTTAATTGTAATTTGATGGGTCCATCGAATGCGTCGACGCATAGAATTTTTCACCTTTTTTCTTTAATATTTACATTTAGGTATCGTTAGTTGACGTTTCTGTCTCAGAAAAAAATTTTAAGTCTGTTCCCAGGTAAATGGCCAGTCAGTAAGTTGCAGTCAAGACTTCATCAATCATCATCCAAATCAGTGGGTAGAATTCAATGGTGGCTCTAGATACCATTACTCTATAATCATCATAAGGCCTCATGCATCTTCACAGATGATTTAAACAGCATCTGTCTGCGAGAGCCAATCCTGTATAACCGCATTTGAGAGAGCACTATCATACAAGCTGAGAAAATAATCAGTATGTCGCGTCCAGTTAAAGCGTATTTTTTGCATTAATATGCGTGTATTTTGTTTTATTCAGTCAAATATTAGTTTTTACTACAAACACGTCAATATATTTTTTTTCATTTTACTTACTACATATAATATGGATCAATGTCCATTATTATTCAAAAAAAATTGAACCGTTTTCATATAATTTTGTTTTGCTGTTATTTGAAGGGTTAAAAAGAAAAGGATCTCAAAAGTTTACTCTGTTTCTTTGTTAGTGTTTGTACAAGTAGACTCATTCACATATATTTACATTAAATACGTGTTTTGCACGAATGATTCTAACGTCTCCAAGTCTTTAATAACAAATATAAACATGTGCGAAAGAGACACCTTATACCTAATAGCATTTTAAAATCCTGAATAAAGTAACAAAAAAGGGTTTGTGATCAAAAAGTGGAATTTTGTGGACTTTGTTATTAATAAACTAATATTTTAAAAATAAACAGTGATTTTAACAAAGTGTGGTCACTTGCCTACAGCAAAGTTGAAACTCAAGTCTGAACGAGTCAAAATTTTAACGCGTTTGTGTAAACTTTTTGCCGTATTATAATCTCAGATCGGCATTACAAAGACTGATAATATTATGTGACAATCTAACGGAGTATTAAATTTAAGATTACCAGAAGACTTGACACACAATATGACTATTCAAGATAAAGTTAGAAACGATCCAGCGGACGAAACTAACATTTTAATACCTGGACGAAGTGCGAAGGACGGTGTACACCGAGACGAGCGTAAAGTGAAACTTAAAGTTTTCAAGTACCGTTGGGTCATATTGGCATTATTTGTGCTGTACTCGGCTTTAAATTCGATGCAATGGACGGAGTACACGATCATAACTGATGTGGTGTCGGACTATTATGGCGTGTCGAATGAGCTAGTGGCGTGGACGGCCATGGTATACATGGTGACGTACATTCCGCTGATTTTGCCTGCTAGCTGGATGCTGCAGACGACGGTGAGCGCAATTTTTATCTAAAACATCTCACGTTTACAATTCTTGACACGTAACGCGGTTATTACACTGTAACCGCATCCTGTTGCGACGTACGAAGCACCAACATTCGCATGCGGCTACTATGCGTTACCGTACGGTTTGCTCCGTGTCTCCGTCCGGAGCTACGATGCACGTCACTCGCGTTCCGTCCCTGTGTTAATTTAGAATTCTTATCTATACAAAAATCCGTACGGTACTGCATGCATCTTTGTCAAAGTATGCAGTAACGCGCGCGCGACGGCCCGCCAGCCGAAAATTCATTATCAGTTTTATGCTATGCGGTTTTTGTACATAAAAAAAAATCTGCAGACAACATTAGAAACCGCAGCATCGCACATCGGAGCGGAGTACGGTGCGATGGTCGCAATAACCGCCTTAATCTCAAGAGTTAACCTCAAAGTTCTCCCTTTACACAAGTCGAACCCAAGTAAAATACTGTGAGAGGCTGCATCGTAAACCTTGAACGTATCAAGTAATATTCCCATGGCATTGTTATTGTAATGATAGACCGCCTTTGTAGTAGAACATTTATCTCGAAAGCCATATTGATTAGTATTTAGTAGGTTTTATATGTTAGGAAATCCAAAAAGGCGATATGTCATTGCCTTTTCGAATAACTTCAATATTGCAGGCAGGAGCGATATGGGTTGGTATTCAATAGATTCTATTGTAAATTGTATGGACCGCGCGATGCATGCTGCCACCAACCACCTTCCTTACAAAGTCAGACTATAGGGAACATGCATGAAATTTTTTCATCGCTTTTCTTAACGAAATATCAAAATACCGTAAAAACTATTCCAAAAAGTGAAATTAAAATTTAAATTGGCCAAGAAATACGTACGATACAAGCATTTTAAACTACTAATTAGACAGCGATTTGACAGAGAGGTCCAACATAGACTGTTACGTCACAGTCCACTACGGTCATATAAACTCCATATTAAATTCTGTTTTGCTAGAACGAGATAGAATGAAATGTTTGATAGCTTATATCTTGGGTATTTTGATAGTTATTCGGAAAATTCTTTTTGTCTACTGTTTGTTACATGAATAAGCTTTTAATAAAGCAAAAATTAAAATTCATGCATATTCCCTATTGTCTGGGGTATTATTTAGGAAAATTAAAAAGTAAAAAGAAAGTGTTACTACATTCCAAAGTGTATATTTTCAATTGTTTACCTACAAGTCTGTTAGGGTTATCTAGTGAGCTTTCCTGAGGTCTTCCGTCACTATGAGTGGTATTTAACCGTCAGGAGATTTTCTGGTCAATTTGTGATAGCCGAGTTTTGCTATCGGCTTATAAACAATGGACTTCTGAGGTAACAAACATAAATAAATTAACCGAATTGAGAACCACCTGCTTGGGAGTCGGTTAAAAGCGTGCACATATTGACCCTTCATGGTGGAGCACATTTGACCTTGAGACTGAGATCCGGAATAAAGCTCGGGTATCTATTCTTGATCATAGAAGGGAAGCGAGGAGTTAAAAGATTATCACCGCCATATTGGCCTGTGACATCCGCTGTCACCTACTGTCCGGGTACGTGTAAACAAGATTTTCTAAGGTTATTCAAATATATGCACATGCACAACTTTGTCAGTAGATGAGAAAAAGATCATAGCCCCTCGTTTCCTCTTCAGCGTAGTCAGGTAAAAAGTATCCTACAACCATCTGTGGATGCCCAGCTACCCGTGTACTAAAAATAGTTGAAATCCGTTTAGCCGTTTTGGCGTGATAAAGCCACAACGACACATACAAACATACAAAAAATAGAATAATTTCGATCCAGAGGCCTCCAAATACTTCGTTATTTTTTTGAAAATATTCTTCAGTGACAATTCATTTTACAACTGTTATATTTCTTATTAGCAGCTTTCAAATTTTGATATCTGAAACGGAAAACTTCTTGCGGTCTCGCTCACGTTTTAGAGACCAAGACCCTTTTTGGATCACTGAGCCTAAATAGCTACCTAGTTTATTATTGTGGACAATACAAAAACAAACAATAAAAAAACGGCTAGAGCATGTCGGACCATGCTCAGTGGAGGGTTCCGTAACCGTTACTACAAAGAATTGCACTACAGATTAAAAAATACGATGTGAAAAGAAAAACTGCACAAGCAAAAGAGAAAAAGCGCATCTTTGCGGCACTTACGTCCTTTTAATAAGAAGCACAGTTTTTCGCCAATAACTCAATAACGGTATATCCGATCATGTTGAAAATATTTTTCGTTGAAAGTATTTATTGTACCTTTGTCATTTTTTTTTCATATATTTTGGACATACGGTTTAGAATATAGAGGGGATATACAATTTATGCTACTTTTAAGAGCGATCATTTCCAAAAAATTTTACAAGAAATGTTTTTAAAAGAACTGTCGAAATACATGCTCCACGTTGATTTCTGCTGAAAAAAATAATAAAACTAAAATAAAGTTCAACATTAATTTGTGTGGTACGGAACCGTCACGACCGGTGAGTCAGACCCACACATGACCGGTATCTTTTTATGTAACAGCGAGTACAGCAACTAATGCAGAGATTATTGAATCGATTGTTCTATCGCATGATCGTTCGATCGTCTGATGATTGTGGTTAAACGAAATTATTGAAACAAAGTGCAATAAATATTAGAATCTAATCTTATCTTCATTTTTTTTATTCCTATATCATAAAACCAGGATTATAATTATAGATTTCTTTACTTTGACGTAACGTCTGTAACCACTCGCGTGCTTCCCGCAACTGTAGTGCATGTCATCATTATTATCTATACTATTATAAAGTTATAAAAATGAAATGTCTGTATATTTAGGATATTAAAAAAAAAACTATTGTAACGGACAAATATTGTTTTTTTTTTGCATTCAGTTTGTTGGTGTCGTTCTGGCTTAATCAATTACGCCAAAAAGGCTAAATGGATTTCAACTATTTTTGGTAGACGGGTAGCTTGGTATCCATAGATGGTTTCAGGATACTTTTTACCTGACCACGCTGAAAAACTCTTTTTTCGGAAGAGAAAAACACATAAAGGTGCGTCCACATTTGTATCATTTGCCCATATCAGATCATCGTCGCGTGGCATGATCGCGTGTCACGATCACGCGTTTGGACGTTGCGCCGATCGGATCGCTCGAAATCCATTTTGCTACGCGTATCACACAGTTATATCGGACGAGTACGGCATGATCGGCGCACCGACATTAAGCGTCCAAGCAGCGCGATACGCAGTCATGCCACGGCACGGTGATCGGATACGAGCAAATGATACAAGTGTGGACGCACCTTTATGTGTTTTTCTCTTCCGTGAACGAAGTTGCGTGCGTCTTCTAGTTATTGTATAGTCGCCCTCATCGATGTCGGTGACGGCGACTCTTAACAAACATTATGGACTTCTATTAACATTAAGGAAGTCAATTGTGGGCTCTGATATGGGTGGCAAGGCCGAACTTACTTTTAAATACTCTCTTGCATGCGTGGCAGTATGTTGGCCAGTTGAGTTGTATGTGTACGTTTTATATTCCGAATTCAAAGCATATGAAAAACAGTAGACAACAGGCGAGCATATCATGTGGTTTTACCTTAGGGCATTTAGGATATGACAAGCCGTGTCTTTACCGAACACATTTTTCATGCATTTTTGAATGAATGATTTGTTGCGTATGAATATTGGGTTACATGAATAGTTGAACATACTTGACAATTGTTTAACCAAGATTCTAACTTTGCAGGTGTACACGCACTTAGTACTTATTATTAGAAAGAAATACTAAATAAAGAACAAATTATCTTACATCATTATTAGCGAATATAAGTCAAAACAGATGTCAAAAAAATAAGTCTAAAATATTCCAGTATTACAAAATTTCAAATATCAAAATTACAATACATAAATTGATTTATTTTGCACAATATTTAAAACAATATAAATATATTTCAAATGAAATTCAAATATTTATATTATTCTAAGAATTCCTAAATATTATAAGACCATTTCTCAAGAAGCCATGATTTTTTTGCGGGGGATGAGGTAAACACGTACAGCATACTACGGAAATCGTCCTATTCCTATACAAACGCACATAATCAAAAGAAACACCCACACACAGTCAATTTACCGTATAAACTAACCAACGATTTCGCTATTACTTTGACAGAGGGGAATGTATTCGTATGGCATCTCCAGTTGTTAAATGCTCTAATTATTTAAAAAAAATAGCCTACAAACAAATAACACACAGAGTTACAGTTAAAAGTGTAATCTGACCTACTTTTTCATCACCAGTCGTTAAGTAACCTAAAAAAAAAAAAAAACTCGACGCTGTTGTAAGATGTTTTACAGTTGTATATAAACATCCGTCGCCCCTGAACCGTACATCGATAATGACCGCAAATCATCTTGTCCGAGTCAGTAACTTGTTATCGCACCTTATCAGTTAGAGCTAACTACAACTCGTTACTCCCATTTGTGATCATTTCCACCGTGCAAGTGGAAAAGGACTGACACTCGTTTGTTTCCAAATACGTTGAACCGTTTTTTACTGTAGCAGTGTTTTGTTTTTAATGAAAGACGGTCGCCCGAGCACGCATCGGTTTTTATTTGCGGTAGTGTTTTGTTTTTATTGGAAAAACGGGTAATAGTGCATTACGAAACGGGGTTTATTTTAGTTTATATTAAGTGATTGTAATACTTATTGAAAAATGGTTTTTTTCCTAGCAAATTAAGTCTACTGTATAACAACACGTAAATGTTAGAACAGTTGTTCAAATATTTTTATTGTGATATCCCACGTATATCAGCTTTAGTCAAGTTGTTTTGAAACACCTATTTGTACATGCTGCGACAATATTTGTTTAATATCGCGTTTAAGTTAAAGCGTATTTTTTTATAATTAATACGGTAGTTTTATTCAGTGATTAGTGTAAAATATTTTTTTTACTATAAAAAATATATAACTTTAAATCTCCGTTTTTATTTAAGGTGTTACGGTATTCCATTTGCTTGTGATTTTACCAGATCCATTCATATATTTATATTAAATACGTGATTCGCACGAACGATTCCAAATTTCAACGTTCCTAAGTTTTTGTGAACAGATATACACAACATGTGCGAAAGAGACACCGTACGCCAAACATCAATTTAAAATTCCAAATAAGGTAGGTAACAAAAAAGTGTTTGTGATCGAAAACTGGAATTGCAATATTGTGGACTATTATAATATAATAAACCAATACATTATAAATAAACAGTGATTTTAACAAAAAGTGTTCACTCTGCCTATAGCAAGGTTGAAAACTCAAGGCTGAATGATTCTAAATTCTAACGCGTTTGTATAAACTTTTTGCTGCATTATCATCGGAGATCGGCATTACAAAGACAGATAATATTATCTAATACAATCTAACGGAGGATTAAATTTAAGATTGCCTGAAGAGTTGATACACAATATGACTGTTCAAGATAAGGTTAAAAGCGACCTAGGGGACGTACCTAACATTTTAATACCCGGGAGTGTAATGGATGATTTAACTATGAACGATTATAAAGTACCATTTAAAGTGTTCAAGTACCGTTGGGTGATATTGACTTTGTTTGTGCTGTTCTCGGCGTCAAATGCGATGCAATGGACACAGTATACGATTATAAGCAATATCGTGTCGGAGTATTATGACGTGCCGGGAACGGTCGTGTCGTGGACGTCAATGGTGTACATGGTGACGTACATTCCGCTGATTTTCCCTGCTAGTTGGATGCTGGAGAAGACGGTAAGTGCATTTTTTTATCTCAAATATCTTATGTATACAATAGGCTTGAGTCCTACAAATATAATAAGTCCGTCAGTTAAATTATCAGAGAATATTGGACACGATTTTTTTCTTTTGTCAATTAAACAAAAAATGATGAACATATAGAACATTAAAGTTCGCCCGCACTCCCAAATTTTGATGCGCTTTACCTTTGTCCTTTTTTGTTTGATTGACAAAAGAAAAAAATACGTGACCAATATTTTTTGACACTCTAACTGACGGATTAATTTCGAATAATATTTTTTTACCCAGGAAACTACCATACCTCGTGTGTTCATAAGTTTTGAGACAAAATGAATACTCGAATTATAATTAGTTAAGATAATTTATTTTTATGACACAGTTATAGGGTTAATAAAAGACAATGTCTTAGTAAAATAAAAATATAATTTACTCGAAATGTCCACCCTTATTTTTTATACAGGCTCTTAAACGTGGTTTCCACTCATCAATAGCTTCACGTACTTTTTCAATAGGAATACGCTTCGCTTCTCTCACTAAGGCTCGTTTCAGGGCCTGAAGGTTTGGATGCGGCTTTCGGCATGCCCTTAGCTCTAATTCCGTCCACAAAGAGTAATCTAAAGGATTTAAGTCTGGGCTTGAAGAAGGCCATTCCTCAGTACTAATAAACCCAGGCAAATTTTCTTTTAGCCACTTTTGTGTAGATTTCGCTTTATGCGATGGTGCTGAATCTTGTTGGAAAATCCAGTCCTTTCCAGCGAATAGAGTGGTAGATAGGGGTTTTACAACGTTCTTGAGAATGTCACTCTGATAATTTTGTGCTTTAACTTTGACCCCATGTTGGCAAAAATGCAATTTCGTAACGCCTTCATATGAAACTCCCCACCATACCATGACGCTAGCCGGATGATGTGTGCGTTGGACATGTCGCACGTTAGACGGAATCTCCTTTGAGCTTTTGGCGTAGATTTTATCATTCTGCCTGTTAAATTTTTCTTCGACAGTAAATATCTTCTCATCCGTGAACAATATTTTTGTAGGGTCGTGTCGCCTAAGTAGGGTCCGACAACGTTTGAGTCGCATTTTCCGTAGACGATCATTTAGATAATGCACTTTTCTCTTACTATACGCTTTTAATTTAAGATCATATTTAAGTATTCTATTTACCGATATACGTGAAATACCCGTCTGTAGAGCCATTTTCTTCTGGGTGCGGCACGGATTTCGACGAATTCGTTCTTTGATAATCTTTATGTTCGCAGGGGTCCTTACAGAACGCGGGCGGCCAGTTCTTGGACGATCATCAATCTTTTGGGTCTCCTTATACCGCTTTATAGTATAGTATACAAAATTGCGGCTAGCTCCAATATTTTTTAATTCGTTAAAAATTTCCATTGGTTTTTTTCCCGCCTCATACAACGAAACTACAGTACACCGAAGTTGTTTCTTAGCCGCCATTTTGACAAACAATGACAATAAAAAGAAAAAAATTATATATTCTTAATTAAAACGTTCCAATTTCAAATTCTGAAACAGCCACGACAAGCTGCCAGCACGTTTTTATTTTAAATTTGAGGTTTGAAATTCGTCTCAAAACTTATGAACACACGAGGTATACTCGCCATGATGTTTATTTATCACACTCTCACTGCATCCCGTTGATATTTATAGAGCAGTGAAATTCTCATTCGTACCGTACAGTTTGATGTCTCCATCCGGAGCTGCGATATACTCGTACACCGTCTCGCGATCATTTCTATCCTGTGTTAACTTAACGTTCCTTTCTATGCAAAACTCCGCACGGTACTGCGGAGCTCTGTGTGACATACCCTGCGAACCACACCGCAGCTTCGTCCGAGTGCGCGGTAATGTGAGCACGCCGGCGCCCTCGGGCTGAAGATGCGGTATCAGGGTGTTATACCAAGCGGCTTTTGTATATAAATCAAGACTTCAGAGTTAACATAAAGCTTATATAACTTTTGAACCTAAAAAGCCATTCATGCTTAGAGGGCTTGTGTCTAGATCGCTGCAATATTTTATCCTAAACGATAGCGATATATTGATATACCATTCAGGACAATCCAATTAATGGGTCTTCCAATCTCATCATTCCCGTACAAAATGATTGAGAATGCCGTCAAATCCTTTTAAATCCTCAGGATTATTCCCATTTGACAGCTTTATCCACTAGTCTGGAATCCCGCATTCCCTGAGATGCTAGGAAGCCTCGATTTGGAATGCTAATGGATCCTCGTGGAACCGGCATTCGTCGATATACATTTACGTTTTGTACGGTTGAGATGAGAATATAATTGGAGATGCAATTAAGTACAACCGCAGATTGTACTAGAAATGACGCTATTTACGTACTTGCCAATGAAATTTCTTCTTTGGAATTTCGTGCAGATATTTAAAGGTATTATCTCAGATGAGGAATCTGTGAGAGGATAAAAGTAAACGTGATGTGGCAGAGATGATTATAATGAAAATTCAAACAGCCCAAATCACAACTGAGTCGTATTACATCACAAATATTTTATTTTACGTACGAGCGTTGGCAGTGAGACATTTTTTACCCTCGATGAAAACGAAGGAGGCGTCATAAGTTTGACGCGTGTATCTGCGTGTCTGTGTATTTGTATATATTTAGGTGTATCTGTGGCATCGTAAAATGGATTAACCCATTTTGATTTAGTTTTTGTTAAAATGGCGACCTTGACCACAACCGCTGTGCCGCTCCTGAGGTATGCGAGCGGCGAGACGGGGGGGCAGAGCAGCCACTGCGCTCTGTCATTCCGCCGTCGTCGCTCGTGGCGGCGTGTAGTGTTATCTGTTGCGGGCTGTCTATGTCAGACGCACATGAGATAAAATATCCAAAGATGGGTCGTGCTTTACCTCGAAATGTGAAAGCTGTCATTTTCAAAGTGGCCGAATATTTTAGGAAAAGAAAAGCAGACAAAAATAGCTTCGAACATAAAAGTGACGCAAATATCGCCAAACTTGTGGCGGAAGCTACTGGGTACTGCCAAAAAACCGTAAGAAATGTAATATCTGTAGGAAATTCATCAATTGAAAATGAGGGCCAACCGAAATTTAATTTGCCCAAAAAACCGAAAGTTATAAAGAAAAAATATGTAATTGACGATTTTGACTTGGGAGTGATCAGGAAAAAGATTCATCAATTTTATGAGATCGAAAAAACAGTGCCAAGTATTCGTAAGTTACTGTCAAGTTTGAGACAAGATGGTGTTTTGAATTGTGGACGCGAATATTTGAGAAAACTTTTACACACAATGGGTTACCGGTTCAAAAAATGTAGATCGAAAAGACATCTTCTTATAGAGCAGCCTAATATAACAGAGTGGCGGAGGAAATATTTGACAGAAATAAAAAAATATAGAAGTGAAAACTGCAACATATATTTCCTAGATGAAACATATATTAACGCCGGTCACAATGTTAGCAAATGTAGGCAATCATCGTCGGAACTTGGAATTCACACTGACATCTGGAAAGGACGACGCTTGGTAATCGTTCAAGCTGGCAGTCGAAATGGCTTGGTCGAAGGTGCATTGACTATGTTTAAATCCGATGCTAAGACTGGCGACTACCATGGAGACATAAACGGGCCTACTTTTTATAAGTGGGTGGATGAAAAGGTGAAAGATAAACTGCTGCCGAATTCTGTAATTGTGATGGACAACGCGTCTTACCACAGCGTTCAAGTTGATAAGAAAGCGATCATGACAAACCTCAAAAGTGAAATGCAGAACTGGCTGCGGCGTCACAATGTTGAATTTCCGGAAAATATGAAAAAAATCAACTGCAAATTCTTATAAATGCCACTCAATAAGAGCCCGTTTACAGAATCGATGACCTCTTAAAAGCTTATGGGCAACACAGTCCTGCGTTTACCGCCATACCATCCAGATCTGAACCCCATCGAGTTGGTATGGGCTGATGTTAAAAACAATATAGCGCAAAACCATATTCATTCTTCTCTAGATGAAAAGATAAACGCACTGAATTTATTATTTTCGGAGTTCACGGCAGAAAAATGGCAGAGGTGTGATGACCATGTCAAAAAAAATGAAAACGATTACTGGGATCGCGACAACCGTTTCGACAATATTATTGACCCCATTATAATAAATTTGCAGGGTGACAATGATTCAAGTTCCGGTAGCGAAATGGAAGATGAAGATAAAAGTGAATCTATGTCAGAATAGTCACTGTTTTCATTACCTAGAAGCTTATGATTTTTTGTTTTTCGAACTGATTCTGTTTTAACTCTCGGAACTATTTATTTTTCCGATAATTACACATTCATTTGACTTATATTGGTTTTTTATTTGTGCTTACCTAAAAATCGTATTGTACCATAATAAAAATTGGATATAATAGGTATGTACCAAATATTGTACTTCGGTATCTTCAGATCTATTCGACACGACGACAGACTCTTGTGTGTCCGTGATCTTTCCTGCCCGCACCCCGCCTCCCCGCGCATACCTCAAGAGCGGCACAGCGGTTGTGGTCAAGCTATACTTAAACTATAGATCAAGAAAATCGGCTCAGCCTTTAGGACATAATCAGCTTTTTTCTATGCGTTTTGGGGTTTTTCATCCGTTCACCGCTTACCTCTTGTATTTATTCCAGTCAACTAAATACTGAATTATTTTTATTATTTATTATCGCTGGCAGTATTTCCGGATAGGCCGGCAACGCACTCCTCTGGAGTTGCAGGTGTCTATGGGCGACAGTGATCCCTTACCATCAGGCGATCCGTCTGCTAGTTTGCCCCCTATATCATTAAAGATAATAATAGTAAAATGTGTAATAATTGATAAATAAGGCGTTACTTTGCGGAGTTCCATATTAGATTAATAGATAAATAGTTCTTCGAAATAGCAAAGGAACTTATACATTAATCCATATAGCGTGTTCAGTTGATAATATTCGATACGCAAGATATCTCTCGCAGGCATAAGTCATCACAAGCAAAAAATAAAATTTAAAAAAATAACTTTCTTCCAGAGCGACAGATACCTGAAATATCCGTCAGACAATTTTCCGTCCCAATTTATTAAAGAAAAATGATTGAAAATATTTCTCCTGACGAATTTTAAATCCCCAGGATTATCTGAGTTTGATAGCCTTAACCATCAATGCGTAAAACCAGGTCGACAGTTCACTCGATCTACTCAGTCATATAAGCAAAAGGTACTTAAGTCCGTCTGCATCGTACACTCTTACTATATTTTTCTTCTGAGTTACACAGTTTTAGTTCGGCTCTCTTGCCACGGATTTGATTTGCAATAGAAAATGGGAGCTCTGTGGACACTTGGGCAATTCCCGGTGCTGAAATCATAAAAGAAGGATGGCGTTTTCATTTAACGATTTCGATTTTGAGTGACGTTGCAGATTGGTTCAGGAGATTGATCAGCGGTGTGTCACTATACGTTACCTTCATTACTTTTCTATCCGGCTCCATAGCATGAAGTTCTTTTTAAACCTCGATTTTAAGGGTTCCGTAGCCAAAATGGCAAAAAAAATTGTTTGCCTGTAAAGTAGGATTACGGACGATAATTTTACGTCATAACGTCATACACAAACAAATATTGATGAAAGATTGCATACTTTTATGAATTCACAAGCTGAACGCTTAGGCCGATCGTCTCTATTGATTGTTCTGCGCTCTCTCTCGCTTGCACGCTTGGCTCAGGCGGAACGAGACAGTGGAACGTGACAATGAGTCATGCTTATTCGTGCGTGCAGCCGGCGTTCATCGATTTATAAGACGTTATCACGTCAAAACGGAATTATATTATAGTTTCGTCATGTCCGTCCGTCTGTGCATCCGTCCTTTCGTCCGGATGTCACAGGCATTTTACTCAAAAACTACTCCTGGTCGGGATATGTTGGGTGAGTGAGTAATTGAGTGTATGGGCATGTAAACAAATAAAACAATAACAGGAAGAAAAAAATAGTCCACTCTTAAACATCTTTTAAGTTTTTTTCGTCATGATCACACTCAACTACAAAAACAAATAATCCAATGAAAACCTAATTCTAGGTTGCAGGATCTAAGATATTTTATTTCAAGGCCTCTTCCACAAAGTTTAACGACAAATACCTACGTAATGCAGATCTGCATTCTCTGATAATGAACTGAACTTAATTACTGACGACTTGCCAAAAAGAAACCACTGTAACAAGACCCCTCCGCTATTTGACTCGCTTTGACGACCCTCACAAAATCACGAACACCTCAAGTTACCGAGTATCAGCGTAAAATTGACATTAAATCGGTGTAAGATGAATCTTTCTACGGAAATCTAAAGGAATTTTACGTCTTCCAAGTAAAAAACGAATTTAAATTTTTATGATTTGGTTTTATAGGCGAGCTTTTACGCTTATTGAGAATAGTTATTGATCATGATCTCTCTGTTTAGCCTTCAAGAGCCTTAGTGTAAAGGAGAGATATGTTCTACTTCCTTCGCCCAATATTTCGTTGGCTTAGTTTTTTTGTTTTGTTTAAAACACTGAATACAGAAATATATACTTATATTTTTTGTATGTTTGTATGCACATAGCCCCACACGTAGGTACACGTGTGGGGCTATGTGCCTTTGCACATGAGAACGACGAACAATTTTTGGTATAAGAATAGCTGAATATCTGAGGATGGTTATGTTATAGCTGCTAGAAAATACTTTTTCAGCTCACTAGGTCGTACAAATACCGTTTACAGTGCCAAATCTGTGTCAAAAAACTCGTTTTATCCACTAGCGTGAAGAAGACATTTAAAGTTCGAATTTATATTTTTTATATTTATTTTTCTTTTGTTATGATTGTATTTCATTTGTTTATTATTACTAGTTTTAAATGATAACAATAATCAGTTTGTTATAATTTCATGGTTTTTCTTACATCTCACATTTTTGTCACAAAAAAAGGTAAGGTCAAAAATTTCGCACAGCTGTATAAGTATTTGGCTTCTCGTGCCATGAAAGCCTCGTTACGCTCAGGTATCTGTATTAGAAGCACTCATTCCGCTCGAGGTTCAATTTTAGATTCCTTCGCTTATTAGGCTTTCAATTTTAGCACTCGCGCCCAATACCAACTTTGCAGCCTTGCATAACAAATAGCTATTTTATTCGACAGCACCAAATTAAAAAAGTGTGTTTCTCTGGAAATAAATTCGCGGGAAAAGTCTAGTAGTTAATAAGAAGATTTGTATCACTATACTGTTGTCGTGTCCGGTCCAAGTTATCTTGTCGGCTAGAAGATGGATGTGCTTGCGGTTCTTCAACAAAGGATTAAATGTAGCTTCGGATAACATCGCTTTAAGTTACTGAGAACCGACGACGCTTGGTCCTTCCCTTTCTCAAATAGAAGGGCGTAAGGGACAGCCTTTCTTTGTGAAAATTGGTTGTTTTGGATTAAGGTAGTTTGGTGATATCGGGTTCATTAAACAAAAGGGCATAAGGAAAGAGGTGTTTGTAAGAAAATAAGTTGTTTTGGGTTGAAATGGTTTGAGAATTGCTTTCAGCGATAATTAGAGCCAGTGTGTGGCTAAAATGGGTCACCCTTCTCAATGCTTCTGATAGTTTTCTATTGTTTGCGTTTGTGTGTGCTGGACAATAGATATGGGAGCATCCCCGGTTCTTGCACTTTGTCTTATAGATAAATCATTTTAATCGCGCGCATTGGGTGCAGTAGTGCCTTCCGGGACATTTCTGTTCACATGGCTGAAAGTCCAAATGGTTCTATTAACATATGTGCTTAATAATACGAGAGTCAAAATGCATAACAGACATTGTACCTGCGTTCAACAAAATGAGGAGAGCAATTATTAAATTGTGATATGTGAAAAACTTAAGAAAAACCTTGTAGTAGTAACTTGTCACTATAAATAAACAATTAGACGTTTCATACATATTAGAAAAATTACATAAGTTCCATATTGATTCTGTACTCCTGCACCAATACATGTATATAGGCCATTTGTTAAGTTTTTAGCTATAAAGGCAAGTAATTGTTAAACCTATATTATTTTCAGTTTTTGTGCAGATACTTTTCATATCTGAAGGTAACGGTGGTATACTCTTACTTGACAGAATTTCATTTGCCCGAATTTCAGCTGCCATAATGTTGTTTCTTATAAATTCTTATGCTATACTCCATAATTCGTAACTCATAATTATAAGGGAGTTCCGATCCGACTTGGGTTAGGTTAGGCACGACGACGAGCGAAGCGAGGAGTGTTAGGTTGAACTGCGACCCTAAAAACGCGCGAAGCGAGCGAGTCGTGGAGGTCTATATTGAGTGGTCGAAAAATCCTGAAATCATATTTACATTCATGCATGTTGCAAAATGCTTGCATGCTTGCTTGCATGCTTTGCTTGTATATTTGCTTGTATGTACAGTCAAGGTATTTAATTTGTGTACCCTTTCGTACCTTGTCATAGTGACATTAATATGGAATCTCTATAGGCTTTCATATTGATTTTGACTGTGACAAGGTACGAAATGGTAAATTAAATTGCTTGACTGTACACTCATTAATTAGTGAGAACCAAAATTTTGGCAAGTAGTTAAGGCATTTCAATTGCCTAATTTTAATTGATTCCATTGTGACTCAAAAGTTGACTTACAAATTGCACGAATAATATTCGTAACACAACGGAATCAATTAAAATTAGGCAAATTAAATGATTTAAATACATGCCAAAAAAATTCAAATGCTTGCATGTACACTCGTAAATAGTCTACAATTACATAAAAGTGCTTGCAAGTGTTAGAAATTTTCGATCGCCTACAGAAATAAATTCAATATATGCATAGCCAAGATGGATTCGGAAAGAAACAGCATTTAGTATGGCGTTTAAATATTCTATGAGTCAGCTATACAGGCCTATCATGGTTATGTTTGCTCTAAACTAAGGTACGGTATCCTTCTTTGGGGCAATTCTCGTCACACAAAGCGAGCCTTAATAGAACAAAAACAGTGCATCAGAGCGATATGTAACGTAGATGTCTTGACATCATGTAAACCCTTATTTAAACAGCTGAAGCTTTTAACTGTGCCCTGCATGTACATATATGAGGTTTGTTTATTCGTGAAATTGCATCCAGAGCTATATAAAAGGAATAAGGACATATGTAAATTTAATACTAGATACCCAAATCGTCTCGTTGTTCCTGTTATAAAAACGAAACTATATGGGAAAAGTACCTATTGCATGTCAATCAGTATTTTTAATCGCTTGCACGATGACATTAAAGAATTGCCACTAAAAATATTTAAAAGCAAGCTGAAAAAGTGGTTAATAGAACAATGTTTTTATTGTATTGACGAATACTTCAATTATTTTAAAGACTGACTGATTATTTATTACATTTGAGTTAGTTCCAATTAATTATTAGGCGCGATAGTTCTGACATCTAATATTTATAGTCTTGACATTAAATACATATATATTGACCTGGAAATTTAGATTAGATATTGGTAGAATATAGACCTGGCTATTTATATTTATAAGCATGACATTGAATTTATATTGATTATGTGGAAGCTCTAACTGCATTTCTTGTATTTTAGTTAATTGAAAGTATTGATATTGAAACTTTAAATCTCGATTATAAATGTATACCGTAGTCATTTAATTTATTTAGAATAATGGTGTTGACATTGTTATAATTACCTACTTATTTTTACTGCAACCGATATTTCAATTGGCGGTTCCAGTAACCATCTTACTGTATTTCATGTTTTGCGTGCCAGCTGCTGGTGAAATGTGCGTGTTTATTACTATATATTTGCTATGTATCATCTGTTGTACCACATTTGAAGCAAATAAAGATATTATTATTATTATGAAATAATATTATTGCACTTAATAATATGGATAACAATACGTATGGTACTCGTATCATTAGGACATATCATTTTCGGGAATGCAAGAGTATGTCAAATGACTTTTCTAGTAAACGAAACATTCGGGTAAGTTAAATTTGGGCTAATGAAAATTATTGCATGTGAATGTCGGGTAAACAATAGATAACCGAAGGCAAACTCTGATGAAAAAAAACGGAAGGTTATAACAACCATCATAGAAGGTGCTGAGAAATGTCATGTCACCGATATATCAACAGTATACGATATTTTGATGTATCGGTGATGGACTGACGAGCGAATGTTAGAGCCGGTATGTTTTATTCAGAGGTCCGCTTTTAAGCGCCTGATTACCACATCTTTTTTGGTATCACTAAAGAAGCGCTAGCAACTTAATTATTAAGGCGTTTTGTCCCTGTATTCATCGTATAATTATGTCCGAATAGTCGCTTACGCAACTCACTGAGCAAGCTGAAAATGCTGTAACCGCGCCATGCCTTGTTAATTAAATTCAAACGTGCTGTCATGTCGGCTATTACTGTCGTGTGCAAGCTGGTAGGATACCGCAGCATCCGCAGCACCAACTGTATGGTTGCTGCCAAGCGCTTATAAGATATTTCATTTCATTATTTCATTCCATTTCATTTCAATCATAGCGCGGGGGCTCGGGACAACATAGTGTACGTGTAATAGTCTACATTAAGTATTGGTATTTGTATCGGTCAGTAAGTTGGTTGGGTCAAATAAAACAAGTTTAATAACTATATAACAAGGACCATCAAAACAAGAGGAGTGACAATTACCATACTTCGGATCGTGCTCCGATCGCAAGGAGATATTCTGGCAAAAACTAGATGGCGCTTTAAAACTAAACATTTAACGATGTTATAATTGTACAAAGAAACATTCTACAGTAACAATTAGTTCGTAAACAGCCAATAATAAATAAATTGTAACATTTAAATTCTGTCTCACGCTTGTAAAGGTGAACAAAAGTAAATGATAATTCTTATATTCATAGATGGCGTAGTACATATCGGGGAACGGATTTTTGTATGGAGATTGGCAGTCCTCTTGTTTTAATTGTCCTTGCTGTATAACGATTTACAACAAATATCTGGCGTTTTTGAAGTTTTTGTCTGGATTTGGAAATTAGCAAGATAGCATAACCGAAACCCCGCGGTTTCGTATATTTTGTTCGTATTGTATATACATTGTGTATTTGTTTAATGACAATAAATGTATGTATTTTCTCTATTTCTTTCAAAAATGTCTCTGCATTATTTTATGCAGGATTTTATTGGCAATCCTTGAGTAATACTCACTTAAATACTTTTCCGTACTAAATGAGCCTTCAGTGAGTCTGCACATTCCTCGACAGGTATTCGAGAGCCCCAGATTGATTGTTTTCCGGAGTATTTTAAACAGTTTGTTGAACACTAAATGCTATTAAATATTATTATTTAATCTTAACGGCATCAACGTTAAATTACACGTGAAACCAGCGTCAAATGTTAATCAATTCTTTATAATAAGATTTAATAAAAAAAAAAAACTGTTTTATTACGAGTTTTTAAATAAAACAAATTTAACGGATTATATCGCGTATATTGTATCATTTGAGTTCCCGACGCGTCGGAAGCTTTTCAGCTTTCCGGGTTCACGGGTTGACTGAGTGTCAGCGACAACCGGCAGTGTAGGCTCGGACAAATTCGGGGATGGGCTCTCCGAATGCGATGGCTTCGCTTCGACAAATAGTCGCAGGGCGTAGTGGCGGGAACGGGTCAGTTGAAGGGCGAAATAAAATTCCGTACTTCGGCTTCCGTTCGTCTATTTAACTTAATAAATAGCGTGCCAGGCACAGGCGACGGAGCTGAGGCGCAGCAGGATACTGAAGGCAGTTTGAGGCGACTCAAGAGCAGTTGCAGTGTCCTCGGTGGCTTCTACCGAACTCAATTCTGCCTTTTTTTTGACGAATGTGACATGTGACCAGCTGACTTAATTAAACAGCTAAATTAAAAGTATGTGTGTGTGAGTGTGTGTGTGTGTGTGTGTGTGTGTGTGTGTGTGTGTGTGTGTGTGTGTGTGTGTGTGTGTGTGTGTGTGTGTGTGTGTGTGAGAGTGTAGATGAATGTGGGTTTATGTGGTGGGATAGAATTGGGGATGGGATAATGGGGTCTATAAAGTTTGGGATAACCCAGCCAGACGGCATAGAACCCGTCGGGGGGTCTACCCCTCCTGCAGCCGCCCTTCTTTTTCTGGTTGGCCCGGAGTGATTCCAACACCAGGTCCCATAGCTTAATCGTCCTTGTGATGTCATCATCCGGATCATTGAGAGCGTCCTTGGGACGTTGGAATTTGACATTTCTTCCCCTCTATCCCCTCCTAGAGGAGAAGCCGCTAGAGGGGTGAGGTGTTTGGGAGACAGATAAGCTATTAATGTTTGTACCAACTGATGTTAGTGTGAACCAAAGTTCTGTGGAATAATCACAAGCTGCCATAATGAGAGGGTTAGGGTGAGATGGGGTACTTTCAGTAAGAAAGTGTTTTGTAGCCTTTCTAAGAAAGGCGTACAATGTGGGCATGTGAGTATCGAAGTGGATACTTAAGTTAGAAACGTATCCTGGGAAGTTGGTAACTCTTCTAAGGGCCCTGGGCTGCAGGACCTGGAGGGGTTTGAGATGTCTTTCGCCTACATGGGTGAAGACCGGGCAAGTATAGGAGAGAATGGGCCTTACGCATATTTTGTACAGATGCAATTTATTTTTGAGACTCATTTTACTTTTTCTGTTAATCATTGGGCCCAGCCTCCCCAGAATGAAGGCTGCCCGGTCTCTCTGGTCTTGATGTATCTTTAAAAGGTGAGCCTGCGGTCCAGGGTGACCCCAAGATATTTAATATTGTCCACCCAGGGTACGATTCTGTTGTACATTTTGAACGGGGGGAGGTGTTTCTCCAGGTTTCTATAGCTGGAAGAGAATATGATGGCGGAGCTTTTGTCGGGGTTGTCTGAAATTCTCCAGAGGTCGAACCATCTGCCCAGGTCCGAGAGGGCCTCTTGTATAGGTTTCCTAATTCTGTCTAGTTGCGCTCCGGTTGCAAACAATGCCGTGTCGTCCGAGAAGAGGGAGAGTTTGGCTACCGGGTGAGACGGAATATCGTTAGTGTACAAAGTGTACAGCATCGGTGATAGAACGGAGCCTTGAGGGACTCCCGCCCTGATGAGACGAGGGATTGAGAGCGTGTCTTCGTGGTAGAAGCGAAAGCTTCGATCGGTGTGGAAGTACTGTATTATTAGTACAAGACCTCCCGACATGCCCATATGGAATAACTTGTACACCAGACCGGCATGCCATACCCGATCGAAAGCCTTCGCCACGTCCAAGAAGACCGCTCTCCCGTTTTTAATGTCCAGTCGTGATTAAAACCCTCAAGGACACTCTTGCACACATCAAGTGTACAGGATCATTGAGCATCCTGTACACTCGATGTGTGCAAGAGTGTTTCTCCCGGAAGCCAAACTGCTCCTGGATGATGATGTTATTGGCGGCTGTGAACTTCCTAAGGAGCTTAGGAGGGATATCGGCCGATAGCTAGCTGGGTGGGACCTGGGCTTTTCGGGCTTGTGCATGCCAATGACTACCGCGGCCTTCCAGGTGTCAGGGAATTGAAAGCTTGAGAGGGCAGCGTTGAGAATATTAAGAAGGATTATTAGCAGCTCACCTGGGAACATCTTTAAGATTTTATTGGAGATGCCATCATCTTGATTCCTCCGGTGATGCGAGTGTCTATGGGCGACAGTGAACGCTTACCATCAGGCGACCCGTCTGCTCGTTTGCCTCCTATGTCATAAAAAAAGGATAAAATTTATTTAAAATTAATGATTTTATCAAAAAAAAGTTTGTTTCAATCTACCTTATTACGACTTTAACGTGACCGCCACCAATTATTTCCTTAGAAAAAATTGTTCCTGATCACATGTATTTGTATTAGCATTTGGCATGCCCGTATTACCGGGGATTATGTAGTTTGTGTTTCTTCCACAGTAACAAACATCCACATCATTTATTGGATTACTATAGAAATACTGAAGAGTATTGGGTTAGCAGTGAGTCGAGATGGGACTGTTCCCTAGGGAGCCGTGCAGGTCCCGCTAAGAGATTGCCCCTGGCCTGATTGAAACAGCAATCTTTCGTTTTTAGGGTTCTGAATTTCAAAAGGAAATAAAACCGGTCTAGTGTGAGTCTGGCTCAGGCACCGAGGGTTCCGTATAAACTTTCTCTTATTCCGACTTAACTTGCCGGTTGAATCAAGTTTACCTCTTGTATCTATGGCGTCACATATAAATGAGGGGAAAACTTAACCAAACCGGGTTATTAAAAAAATATTTTTGGTGATTAAAGAGAAAGTAACACAGAGATATATGGTTATAATTATCGTGTAAAATTCATATTAAATGATATAATTCCGGAAAAATTCAGATTTTTCGAAGAGCTACGGATCATTCAAAGGAAGGTTATTCAGAGCTGCAAGTCCCTTAATGGTTTTGCATACATAGATATATACTAATACATAGTTGTGTAACTGTTCATTTGAGGTTTCCACTGACGTCTGTCAAATTATCGATCGAGGGTTTGCGTTCCTCACAACAGTGTACAAAATCTTTTCCAACGTGCTGCTAAAGGTTGGAGCCATATGTGGAAAGAATCCTTGAGGACTACCAAGGTGGCTTCCGCAGGAATCGCAGCACGATAGACCAGGTGTTCTTAAGCAGCTCATGGAAAAGAAGTGGGAGTAAGCACAAAGCATGCACTCTTTGTGTGTGGATTTCACGAAGGCTTATGACAGCATTGACACAGGCACTCTATACTCCATTCTATTAACATCCCTAGAAAATTAGTGGCCATAATTACCACACAAACAAAGGAGAGTAACATGCTAGTTATAGTAGGGGGTGAGCTGTCAGAGGCGTTCACGATGATGAGCAGCCTAAAACGAGGAGATCCCCTATCACTATGCTCTTCAACCTAAACCTTGAACGTGTTGTCCGTAAAGTTTTAGTGTTTGACAAAGGAGTGGAGCTGAACGGTAAGTAAAAGGTGGTAGGATACGCGGATGACCTAGCGCTATTAGCGGAAAGCCGCGAAGAGGTGGCAACTAGTGTCATAGAGCGTGAGGCCTCTAGAATAGACCCGTAGGTATCTTACTTCTTCGTTGCGAATGAGGTCGGGTCTCGGCACAAAGTTCTAGATGTTCATATCTTAATTATATATAAATCTATTTAATTAATCTCTTTTTAGGGTTCCGTAGCCAAAATGGCAAAAACGGAACCCTTATAGATTCGTCGTGTCTGTCTGTCTGTCCGTCCGTATGTCACAGGCATTTTACTCAAACAATATAAGATTTATATTGATTAAATTTGGAGCACAAGTGTCTTGTGTAAACACCTACTTAGTTTGATAGTTAAATAAAATATATATACATTTCTATGGGGGCACTCCATACATGTAACAGAAAATGAAAAAAAAATTTTTCAGAAAAAATATATGTGTTGCACGTAGCACATATTTCGACAGTTCTTCTAAAAACGCTTTAGGGTTTTTAAAAAAAAAATTTTGATTTAGTGAATATTTTCCCAAATATTCGCTCCGAAAGTAGCAAAAATTGTATCCCCCCCCCCTCTATTTTCTAAACGGTATGTTAAAAAAATATGAAAAAATTTACAAATATAAAACTTAATAAATACTTCCAACGAAAATTGTTTTGAACATGATCGGACATACCGTTTTTAAGTTATTACCAAAAAACTGCGCTTCTCAGCAAAAAGACGTAAGTGCCGAGGAGATACGCTCTTTTGTTAGTGTTTTTTTTTCATATCGTATTTTTTTGGCTGCGGAACTCTTCATGGGCGAGTCCGACTCGCACTTGGCCGCTTTTTTTTTATAAAGAGGACATCTAATCTTTTATTTAATAAAAATACTTCCATTCAACACTCCTATGGTATATCGGTATGGTATATGTATAGTGAGATACCAAGCGTTAAAAAGGAGAAGAGGGTATTGGTATTTTTTTGTCCAAGAAGGGTATTGAATATATGTACTTGAAAAATCATGTCAATACAAACACCTTCTGCAACCCAAAAATATAAAATCTGCTGAATTCAATAGATTTTTTTTTTAATTCATGGACATAGAAAAGCTGTATAATGTATTGATTCAGTTTCTTCATCGATATAATTCTTGTCATAATTGTTTGAATTTAAAGCATATTTTAACCCATTTCTTCAATACTTACGGAGTGACAACGGCTGAAACGGCCATGGAATCACCCATACAAACGGTGGTTATACCTAATGATGACTGTCATTGTGCGTCACATAATGTTGTAGGGCTTCAGATTGCATTAAAGGTCACGCGATTCGCGCTGTCAGCATTCAGTAGATAAATCGTCGTTGTGCCTGCAAAATCCTCTATGTGTGCAATGTAAGTCTCGCAAAACAATGCTTATTCTTTTACTAGTCTTCCTCTTTAGAGTTCTGTTCCTCAAAAGGAAAAACGTAACCTTTGTCCATCTGTCTGTCGGGCAAGACCCTTGACTTGAACGCGTGGAGGCATATAGTTGAAATCAACTTCAAATACTTATCTGCGATCCCGTGAAGCTGTAGAAAAAATAAAATTAAGCTTCTATGTCAACGCAACTCAAAGAAAATATGTGAACTTACCGGGATTTGAACCCAGTACCGTCAGCTTCGCAGGCAGCGTTGTTCCGCTGAGCTAAACTGAATGGATTATTTTCAGAAATAATCGATCTGAGAATAGCATGAATTGTGTCCCCCCGCTCCATTTTCTAAACGGTATGTCCAAAAAATATGAAAAATGTTGCAAAGATAACGTTTGATAAATCTTTCAACGAAAATTGTTTTCAACATGATCGGATAAACCGTTTTAAAGTTATTACTAAAAAACTGCGCTCCTTACCAAAGCGGCGTAAGTGCCGTGGAGATACGCTCTTTTGTCAGTGTACTTTTTCATGTCGTATTTTGTTCATTTGCAGTGTATTTCATTTTTTTATGGACGGCTGCGGAACCCTACACTGAGCATGGTCCGACATGCTCTTGGCCGGTTTATTATTTTTAAAATAGTTTTTTTTTCTCCTATAAAAAATTTACAAATTGACTTGGCCAAAAATTCAACGTTTAGCTACTAGGTCACGCAGGATAGATCCAATCAAAAACATAACATGTAAAAAGATTGCCAAGTCTCGCAACTTTTTCTTCCACAAAGAGTTGTGAGATATAATAACCAAGTCGGTTAATTTATTCAGTAGTACCTATCCAGGGAAGGATCTACCCCATACCTTTCTCATGCATAAATGTTCACCGAACTAACAACATCTTATTGTGACGGTTAATTAGTTCAGCAATACCTATCCATGTGAGCATCTAAGGTATGGGGTAGATCCTTCCCTGGATAGGTACTACTGAATGAATTAACCGACTTGGTTATTCAGAGCACTCATGAGTGCCATGAAGCTGATCTTCCGTGGATCCAGAATAGGATATATGTAAGACAGCGTGGCGTGTATGTGTGCTGTGTACAGACCTACTCATTTATGTGCGTATACTTATACATAGGAAACATCCAAGACTCAGGAACAAATATATTTTAAATATATTTAGGCTGGGAACGAGTAACCCTACAGACTTTAAGTATCGAATGTAGAGCCTAATTGGATCATATAAAGTGACATATCATGTAGTCCGAAATCGCGTAATTTTTGAGATATTAATTATTTTTATAAATTCATAAATCTTCTATTATAAATGCAAAGGTACGTTTGTTGGTTTGTCATTCTGCTATGTGATAACAGGACAACGGATTGATATAATATTTTGCATTTAAAGAGAAAGACGGAAGTGTGATCTAGAATTTCTATTCTCGGGATAGCGCATGGTTTTCCAGGAAACACAAAACAATACCAAGGCACGAGCGGGCAAAATAACATTAAGCCCAAAATAGACTCATTAAAATATAACAACCTAAAGAGAATTCACCTCATTAATACTGTATTGAACACCAAAAGCCACACCCAAAATTATCCCTGAAAGGCCAAGTTCGTCCGCCCTTGATCCTGAATGTAATTATTTCCTAAAACGTATTCATTAATTCTATATGAAAGTATCCACAGAGCCAGCCATCTGTCACATTTGCCAATATGTAAAAAGCATCCACCGTAGAGCTACTGTTGTAAAACACAAGCCAAGTTCTTTAGAAATCCGTTGAGCTAGTGTTTGCGTGCCTGCAAGGATAAATTGGTTTTCAAGTAATTAATTTCTCCCGAGGGACGAAAGGACAATAGATCCATGAATGTTGATAAATACACTTTTGTCGTCGCAGTTTTGTTTCGGTATTGGAGGATTTCTGAAGTTAATGGAATTTGTACGCTTTGTTTTTCACGCTTGGAGTCTGTGAGAGATGGCTTTTGTGCGTTGGCGATGTAAATTGTGTCGATAGAGTCGAATGGATGCTATTTTGACGTTTTTTTTTTTGTGAAACGAGTTTATGGTCCTCTTTGACTGCAGCAATGAAAAGAGACGCGTCAGCCATGTTTCATATGGAGAGTAGAATACAAAACGCGTAAAATAAATTAGCATATAATAATGCCAAAAGAAGAGCACCACGACGACACGATTTAATTATACATATCAGAAAAAGAAAGCGATTGAGTACTATTTAGATAAAGAGCAAAACTGTTTGTAGTTACAAACAGTTGGTTGTTGACTTAATACTATCTTGCTACACTAGCGCCATTTTGGATGGATGTGGAATTATTATTTACTGCTTCGAAAAACCGCATTATCAATCAATCAATCCGCTGGACACTTTTTCATGTATCTTCCTATATGAGATTGGCCTCCTAAACTTTATATATTTCATGATTTTTCAAATCAATTCAGGAATCTCATCTGAGTGACTTGTTATACATAGGTAGTTCGATTTTTCACTGTTTTTTTTTCAGCCATTGACTGACGACCGGTTTAGCTCAGTGGGAGTAACGTTGCTTACGAAGCTGAAGGTCCTGGGTTCAAATCCTGTTAAGCAAATGCCCATCACACAAATATTTTTTCCCGAGTCTTGGATGTTTTCTATCTGTATCTATACATATAATAAAGCTGAAGAGGGTCAAAAGTCTGTACATGGAAGATATTCGAAAAATAATTAAGCGGGAATACTTTGTTTCGGGAATGGTTTAAAATCGATAACAGAACACGTTCCAACAGTTTTTAGAATTTTGGTCTGTTTGTCTGTTTATCTGTTTGTCTGCTTATTTGTACGCGCATCACATGAAAACGGCTGAGCAGATTTTGATGCAAACTTTACTAATCTGTCGATAAAATCTTCGGCCAGGTTATAGACTATAAAATTTTTACCCCTAAAAGGGGAGGTAGCCACTACACTTGATTGAATTAAGTTTGAACCTGAATCGTATGGCGCTACTTAGGAAGGAGGTGCAAACTTTTCTTAAACATATGTTACGAGCCTACGAGTATCGAGTACCTTGCGAAACTAACAGGTGGCGCTAAAATTAATACCTTTTGCCAAATTCTCTCTAAGTTTAGAAGAGGGGGTACGGATATTAACAAATTTAATTGCATAATTGATTGAATAATAGAACAAAATACGAGATAAGTGGCTTGGTGGTATCAACAAGGAGGAGGCTCACATGTGCCAGAATTCGCCCAGGTACTGCTTCAGGTTGGAGAAGGACTTCTGGAGGAAACCAACGGCCTGGTTCGATTACCATAGACGTTATGCAGGATCGTTCCGTCCGTTGAAGACCACATTCACAGCGTATAAGGAGCCGTTAATGCGCGGATATTTGCGGAAATGGAAGGTGAACAGGCAGTATATAATTCTATTAACACTGTCTTGCATGAACGCTTCGTCACAACATACTTGATGGAGTTCCTAAACTCATTGAGCACTTCAGGACTCCCAGCACACACATTAACCCTGAAAGTTGGACTTCCGATCATGCTTCTTCGGAATTTGTCACCTCCAAAGTTATGCAACGGAACTAGGCTAAAAGTAGTGCAGCTGCAGCGAAACCTCATCGAGGCGCAAATCCCGATGGGGTGCGGCGCCGGAGAAGCCGTGTTCATCCCCTGCACCCCCCTCATCCCAAGCAACTTCCCGCTCCGCTTCAAGCGCCTACAGTTCCCCGTGAGCGTCTGCTTCGCCATGACCATCAACAAGGCGCAGGGGCAGACGCAGCGCGCCGCTGGCGTGGACCTGCGCACTAGCTGCTTCTCGCACGGGTAGCTCTACGTGGCGCGCTCGCGCGTCACCAGCTGCACGGAGCTGTTCGTGCTGATGCCCACCGGGAAGACTCACAATGTGGTGTACAAAAAAATATTGTAAAATGTCAATGTTATGTAAATATACTGTACATACCTACTTTAGGAGTATGTAAATGTAGATATAATTATATGTACATATTTAGTTGTGCATACATACACAAACATAACTGTAAATAAAATGTAAATACTTGGCCTCAATATCTATATTCACCTGTCCTCTAATCTTACTTCTTAATAATATTAGACCTAAATTCGAAAGGTTGTTAGGAAGTATGGATTTCTATGTGTATATTTCTTACCTTTTCATGTTTAGACTGATTTGACTGGAGGACCGATTTGGGTGATTTTTGCCATGGACTTGATTTAGATACTACTACAGTCAAGGACGTAAAAATAGAAAAGTGGTAGTGTATCGTCCGATATACACATCTAAATATATACTCTATGTCTTTTAAATCACGTCAAAAATTTAAATAAGTGTCTATCGGCTCAAAGGGAGAACGGTGAATTAGTCGCTTACTGACACAGACCGAATTCCACGCGGGCGGAGCCGCGGGCACAGCTAGTAAGTGAATATATCTATTTAATATATCATCGTCTAGTACTCGTAACACAAGCCTTAGTAAGCTTACCTTGGGAGTAGTGCGATTTTGTGTAAAAATTGTCCGGTAATATTTATTTATTTATTGTAATTCATTAAATAGGAAATCTGAAACGTACTTGAAGTTTGAGAGTAATCGGAGTAAGAAACTAGTGTCACTGTCGCTTGAATTATTTCCATTTGTAGGAACAGACTGATTACGTGAGCACAATAACACAAAATATTCGAGACCGCAACCCAAAGGGGCTAGCCCCGTATCACATAGAACATACAAATTCAGCAGTCACTGAGATTCTACTGTCTCTTTATTCTCAATTAGGTTCTCGTACAGCAATATTCAAAATACACATTCAAATATTTATTATGTTCGCAGTCTTAATTACCTTCACACTGCTTAAAGTATGGTATTTGTTATTTCTCCAAAACATGGCAAAAAAAAAAACATTTTTTATAGCAGCCTGTTTAAATGCCTGTTGGGCAAGCCTTCCCTCTTTTCCGCCATGCGTCCCTATCCGGCGCATACTCCCGCCAGCCCTTGCAAAATGTGTCCAAATCGTCCTGCCATCTCCTTTTCTGTCTGCCTCTGTTCTGGTAGCCATCCTGGGGGATCCATTCGGTACTTACCTTGGCCCACCGATCAGGGTTCATACGAAAAAAGCTCCCACCCGAATCCTTTAATTAGGAACGCGGCGGATTACGTTCCGGCCCGCATTCCGGTGGAAGCTGACTTTCAAGTAATATCTGAATATATTGATGATCGTATACAAAGTCTTGTAAACGATCAGGCACATTTACTACAGACCGTCACTCACCAGACCGCCTTCAGATTGGCCGTTAGAAGGCTAATCAGAAGACTGCGGCACATACTGTCCGACCCGGACGATGTCATCACGGCTACCATCAAACGATAGTACCCGGAGGACTCCTCCGACTCGGATACAGATGACAGACCCATTAACCATGTCGCTGACTATTACTTTGACCGGAACATTGACTTCCAGGAAAGACACCACGACTTACCGATGCACACTCCACACCGTCACCGTCGACCCCGCCGGCGGGGTCGTCCACCGCGGTCTTAATACACGGGTCCCCACACGTTATCCCATACCCATCCTATGCCCCAAAAGCCCCAAGCAAAACCTAAATGTCCCTAGCTAAGGCCACGTACTACTGACATGACGTAGACCAGCTAGCATAGCTAGGTACACACCGACTGCTCCGTGCGCCCGAGCGCGGCAATCATCAACACGTGGTGCCGGGAGCTGCTGCGGCAGCTTCACCGCCACAACACACTCAATCGGTAACAGCTTATTAGCTAGCCGAATAAACAATACCTCCGTTCCGGCGCATCTAGGTAGAGGGCGCCCTACACTACGTTTGCCAAGACGCGGTCTTCACTCCAGAACACGTTTCCCCCAACGGTTGTCAGTTCTACGACAGATGTGACAGGCTCACTACCACTTCGATCTGCTAATAATTAGTGTCCAATATTTTTTTTACTTTAAAGAAAGAAAGCAATTAGTATTCAATATTTTTTTATTACTCGTATCTTACTGACGGAATTTAGATTTTCGTACCCCGAAATCACGCCTATTCCATAATATTGAAATGCATAAAATTTCTACATAAAAAGTCGTCACAAAGTGGACTTTCATGAAAGTTGTAACAAAGCTGATCCGCAGCTGCGCTCCGTAACTAAAAAGCCCTCGGGCGCTTTTAACAAGTTACTTTGTATGCAATAGTTGTATTATTATCATCTTTCCCTTCTCGTTATACTTGCACAGAAGTTGCAGTTTTGAGCTCTGCCCTTTTTAGGGTTCCGTACCCAAAGAGTAAAACGGGACCCTATTACTAAGACTTCGCTCTCTGTCTGTCTGTATGTCTGTGTCTTTGTCTGTCACCAGGCTGTATCTCATGAACCGTGATAGCTAGAGACAGTTGATTTTTGCTTTGCTGGCAGATAAGCTTTACTAACTGACTGGTTATTTGTGATGTAGGCTATATAATTGTGAGCTTTAGAATGCAATGGATCAAAGGTATTTAAGTAGTTATAAATATTATAGGTTTTTTTTTACACAAATCGAACTACCCATGGTAAGCTCAATAAGGCTTATGTTATGAGTACTATAGACGACGATATATTTAATAGATAAATTTTACTTGTATACATAGGAAACATCCAAGACTCAAGAATAAATATTTATGCTCATAACACAAATATTTGCTCTTACCGGGATTTGAACCCAGGACCTTCAGTTTCGCAGGGAACGTTACTCCCACACAGAGCTAAATCGGTCGTCAAAGTTATGTGTGTACGTGTAAGTACTGTTTTTTATATATATTTATACATAAATAACATCCCTATTCACCTGGAAGTTAGTTCAACGAGTGGATCTGCTGATATCCAGCCCACTGTGGCCAATGTCCGGGTACACCCGGGTATAACCGGTTGCTCTGGATTTATGTTCGGGCCGGTCATAAATAACAACCGCCGCGTCACCATTGTCATGGCTGGGACTGTTTGTGAATTTACATACACCAGCAGTTGAATCGATGTCACGTGTGACTGTGACCTTGGGTCATAGTGACCACAATAGCATGAGAGGATAATGAAATGCGGCATCACGGGAGTATTTGGTTCAAATGGACATAAAGTATAACAGATTTCAAGTCTCTATGAAACACATTTTTTTTGGTTTCTGTGTTTTTAATGTGGGAAAACTAACAGCACATTACTATCTATTGTGACATGACAACAAGTCAAACAACTCAAATAAAATAGGTACATGGGTCAAAGCGGATGGATGAATTCGAGGCGATTGGCATAGTGCTCGGTGGTGGAGGGGTTGACACGCTCGACGTGTAATCGAGAGGTATCGGGTTCGAGTCCTGATGTGACCACGTGCGAGAGCAATCGTATTTTTTTTGCGTTTTGACTTGCATCTATGTCATAATAGTTTTTTTTAATTAATTCTTCCTGGAGTACTAGAAAGCTGAAATTTGGTGTGTAAGCTAGTTTAGCTGGTACACAAACAACAAAAAGCATCATAAAAGATAAATTGAGCTCCTATCGGGGGGGAGTATTACGACCCACAGTAATGAGGAACATTGGTGACGATGCGAGGAGGAGGGATTAAAAACAGAAAGAGAAACGTTTAGTATTGAGGGCACTGGCGTTATTTTTTGTAAGGATCGGTTTTACCACTCAGAAAACACCCTAGTAAATAACATCTTAATAGTTAACTGCTTAAGATTACACGAACGAAGATCTCAATAAGATCTACACGTGACAATATTGTAAAAATAAAGCTTATTTTGTAAGGTACGTATTTAACTTTCAAGTTCTAATATCCTTGTAAATATATTTCCTGAAACTGGATTAAATATAAATTAGAGTTTCGCACGTAGTATACCTTTCAGTACAGTTATATATAAAGCAACAAACCCCACGAAGCAGCGTATTAGATCACGTATCGTATTTCATATTAAATGCCCTATATGTTACCGATATAACTCCACATCCACCGGTTTTTAGAAGGTCTTAACAGCCATTGGTTTCCTAGGCACTTGAGACTTTTTTACAGGACGGGCGCATAACGTATTGCTTTGGTTATCTGCGTATTTTCTTATTCGGGAACATTATTTATTTCCCGGATAATAACGTGATCCGGCGGCTGCCGGGCATGACTAACGCTGATCGATGGAGGAAGGGTTGTTAAGAGAGTTCAACAATAACTAATTGGGTTTGTATCGAAATAGCTAAGAATAGATTGCTACTAAGTACTCCCACATCCAGACAAAGTACGTAGCAAAATGAAAACCTAGGTATATAACAATATTTATATATTTATTTATCACATTTCAGCACCTGATCATATTTCAGGCAGATCCCAATTCGATAGTGCCTGCATTATGCAACTTACTTAAATACGTATTTCTATGACATAAAATATATAAACAAACATTTACAAATTCCGACCTTGAATAAAAAAACAGATCTGTCAGCAACCAGATTTAGAGTGTGGACGGTACGGCTCAGCGGTCTTATCTTATCTTGTCTTATTACTAGGGGTCCTAATGGATACACTTCGACTCAGCGGGATCTTTTGTGTAATTACCCCTTCTTGCTACTCAATGTTTTGTTCTACCAACTCCATAAACCGGATGATAGATGCCAATGGTAGCGTCTGGAATTCCTTTGGCCTTGGGTACCCAACGCCAAATTCCTTCATTCTCTGTCTGGCGAGGACATGACATCCACATAATATATGTTCCATTGTTTCAGCCTCTTTACCGCACATTCTACAATCCGTGTTGTCAGAAAATCCTAGTTTGGCCAGGAGTCCTTTGACTACGAAGTGACCTATGAACACACCCATTATGATTCTGAGTTGTCTTTTGCTGTAGTTCCACAGTTTCTTGGTCCAGCTTGATTCTACCCCTTCTGTGAATAGCTTTGCATGCCTCAGGCCCTCCACCTTTTTCCACTCTTGTTGATGTTGGTTCTTGGCATGGTTATACTATGGTTCCTTGTGAGAGCCTCACACATGGTTCAGGTCCTACGAAGTTAGTTGCAGACCCGTTTCTAGCTAGTTCATCTGCGTTTTCATTGCCGATGAAGCCTTCATGCCCTGGAATCCATACCAGCTGCACCTTATTGAGCCTTCCGAGCTTGTTTAATGCTTGCATGCCGTTGTGTACAAGTCTAGAGTCCACTTTGGGCGCTGATAACGCCTTCAGTGCTGCTTGACTGTCGCTGAGTATATAGATGTGTTTTCCCCTGGTTAGTCGATCTATGTTCTCCTGGGCACAGGCGATTATAGCATATGTTTCTGCTTGAAAGACCGTTGCATAACCTCCCATACTTGTACTGACATTGTAGTCATTTGCATGAATGCCTGCTCCCGAACCTGATGCCATTTTTGAGCCATCAGTGTACCAAATACTATCCTCACCATCCATTGTCAATGGTTTTTGATCCTCCGCCCGTTTTGCCCTTGTGGGAACCTGCACTTTTGCACCTATGGAATACATACCTTGGTTGCATTTTATCGCAGCTCATGGCAGTTATTCTATCGAGGAAATTGTTGTTTTCCATGGTTATGTGCTTAGTTTTCGGCGCACAGTAACTCCACAGGCCCATGGTTTTTAACCTATGCAGTGATTTGCGCGCTTCCGACTGTATCACTATGTGTAGCGGTGGTAGGTCTAGCAATACTTCTAGCGCCGCTGTTGGCGTAGTTTTAAACGCCCCTGTTATAGCTATGCACGCCGTTCTTTGGACCTTCATTAGGTCGTCTCTGTCTTTAAAGTTCTTGGCCACCAGACCAGACTGCCGTACAGTAGGATCGGTCTTACCATCATAGTATAGATCCATCTCAGTACCTTAGGGTTTAATCCCCACGTTTTGACCGTATGCCGATCTGCACATTCCAAACACTCTAAGCGCTTTTGTTATGTTACGATCAACATGCTTTTTCCAATTTAGTTCCTTATCTAACGTGACACCGACATATTTCACTTCATTGGACATCTCAAGTACCCTTCCATACAGTTTTAGTTGCTGCATGTCCTTTAGGGTTCTCTTTCTAGTAAATGGTATTACCACCGTCTTGCCTGGATTAATGGACAGTTGGTGTTTATTACACCATCTCTCCACTTTCTTCAGTGCTTTATTCATTATTGCCGAGACTGTACTGGGAAATTTCCTATTTACAAGTATCACTAGGTCATCCGCATACCCTACCATATGGATAGGACCGCTATTGAGTTCCTCCAATAGTGAGTTCACCACCAAGCTCCATAGAGTAGGCGAGAGTACTCCACCTTGTGGACACCCCTTTGTTGTTGTGGCCATTATCTCGTCCCCCATTAGGGATGACGTTATTAACCTACCGTTTAGCATATTGCCAATCCATTTGCATATGGTCGGTTCTATGCCATGTATTGCAGCTGCTTCATCGATCGCTTGGTACGTGGTGCGGTCAAACGCTCCTTCCACGTCTAGAAAAACCGCCAGGCACAGTTCCTTACTCTCTATGGCCTGTTCAGCTCTGGTTGCTACCAGGTGTAACGCCGTGTCCGTTGACTTCCGTGGTTGATAGGCACACTGTAATTTGTGCAAAGGATGCCTTTTTAATGGGCTATCCCTTATGTGTCTATCCACCAGTTTCTCTAACGCTTTTAGAAAGAACGATGACAAACTTATGGGCCTATACGATTTGGCGTCTCCGTAATCTGCCTTGCCCGGTTTTGGCAGGTAAATCACCTTCACCATTCTCCATACCCGTGGTACATGTCCGAATGCTATACACGCTCTGTACAGAGTCTGTATAGATAGGGAATGAGTGCATTTGCGCCCTCCTGTAGTAGAACGAGGTATATCCCGTCTGGCCCTGGAGCCTTGTAGGGTTGGAAAGTTGACAGGGCCCATTTTAATGTGTTGTGTTCTACTACCTTCTTCGATGTGTCCCAGTTGTGCCTTGTTGTGCTTGTAGTTTGCTCCTGTTCACTAATAGCGACATCATCTATTTCACCCTGGTGTATTACCGAGCCTGGGTAGTGTGTATTACACATCACGTTGAGGGTTTCCAACCCAGCTTCAGTAATTTTTCCGTCACTGTCTCTGATGGATGGGAGCGGGACTGACTTAGTTGCAGCTAGTGCCTTTGTTAGTCTCATACCCTCTGGTATTGACCCTATTTGGTCGCAGTGGTTTCTCTACGCGGACCTCTTTGCTTTTCTCACTGCCTTGTTATATTCAGTGAGTTTGCGTGCATAGCTCTCAAAGTTATTTGAGGCTTTTGCGTCATTAGATAGCCCTGGTTTCTTTCCTCATTTTTTCAATCTCCGGGTTCCACCATGGTATCCTTTTCGCCAGAGTTTTCTTCTCCGGGCAGTTGTTAGTCCAAGCCGTATATACTGCTTGTACTATTATGACCGCTTCAAATTCTATATCTATGATAGCATTGAGCTTCCCCTTAGGGTCCCCCAGTTCCACTTTCAGGTCAGCTTTGTACGCTTCCCAGTCAGTATTCCGCGGGTTCCTTTTGCGTACAGCTTCCACTTCTATTTTGGTATTGCCCTTAAAGCATATATATCTGTGATCGGATAAAGAAACTAGTATTATTCGTAGCCAACGTTATATCAATTACCTGCCCTCGTCTAGCATTGACAAAGGTCGGTTCATTGCCCTTATTTAGTATTTGTAGTGAGGAGCTTACCAGAAAATCCAGTACCTTCACCCCTCTCGTATTGACATCCGAGCTGCCCCAGATGACGTGATGGGCGTTCGCGTCGCAGCCGATGATAAGGTCGGTGTTCGCCTCGCTTCCTTTTTCGACGAGTCCCCGCAGTTGATCTGTGAGCTGCCTCGCCAGAAGGGCTGTGGCTGCATTATTGTGTTGTAAATTAATCTGTACACACCTTATACCCGCCATTGCGCTGTTATTATTTTGGCTACCTGGGAGCCTCCTCGCTAGACATGGGGGAGAGGGCGCTTCCCAGGTATAGATCTGCCAGGTCTCGCAAGTCCTCAGAGCACACCAACAATAACGTTGACGACTCCCGGCCCATGCGTGACCCAGCCCTATCTTCCCTCCACTCCTTCTCCACCATGGTAGCATCCGGCTGCCCACCCGCCTCTACTGCGACCGTCTCCGCGTCAACAGCGTCTATCGACGGTGCTTCCTCGGCTCCGATGCGGCCCGTATCATTGACCGGGTCTCCCTGTTCCCGGCTCTCCGTCGTTCCGAGGTTGTTCCGAGGGCGTCGTCCACCGTTGCCCGAGGGTCGCTCTCTGCCCTCCCAAGCATCCTCTCCTCCGCATCCTCGAGGAGCTTGAAGGAGCTTAGGTCGACCCCCGAGAAGAGTTGATAGTTGGACGCCCTGATGGCATCCGCCGATTCCCGATCCATCAGTATGATGCGTCGGGTACTGGTTTCTGACATCAGGGTATCAACTATCTTCCATTGCTCCGTGTCCAGCAAAGGGTTGTACTTTTGCAACACACGTAGCATTAGTTTGATGTCCTGGACACCAACGATCCGCGTCTTTCAGGCCATTTTGACTGGCTTCGGCAGATCCTTGGCGTCCACGACTTTGAGGCGCAGCCCGGCAATCTCCACCCCTCTCAATTACCGAGCTGAACCATGTGGAGGCCCCCCTCCCCTGGCAACTGATGTGGAGGGCGCCCCCACGATGTTGCCGAGCATTATTCTAGGCAGGGGCTGAGTAGCGCCATCCACAAGTGCCAGAACTGCACCCTGGATCGCGGACATATGCCCCACCAGAATCTTGACGGCAGGGTAGCCCACTCGGATAGTGGCCATCTGCTCCGCCGCCTCCACCTCCGCATAAGACCCTACCCTCGTCCTTTTGGGGGCACTGGTCAACAGGGTCGAATCGCCACTCAATCCCAGTGGCCTTTTGTTGTGGCCTACCTCCGTCACGATAGCAGGTGCGACCCGTGTCCGAGCTCTCTCCTTAGCGTTCTGCCTCCTCTTCTGCCTCCTGCTGAGAATGTACCCGCCGTTCTCCCCCTCAGGTTTGGACACACCCACGTCACGTGCTGGCACATTCTCAGTCGGATTGGGAAGCGATCCGTGGAACAGGGTGGTGGTCGGCTTCGGCAAGCTTTTGCCGTCTCCTCCGCCAGTGCCCGCTACAGTCGGTTCCCTTTGCGGTTACCTTCTGCGCGTGTCCGCTTTTCACCACTTGGGGAAAAGATCGGACGGCACCTTTGAAGTGGACAGGTCCAGCGTGTCCTCTGCCTCCACTCCTACCTACATTACTGGGACCACCATCCGCATCCCTGCCCAAGGCAGTATTGCGGCCCGCAGTGGTACCCAGTGTAGCGCCATGCGCTGGAGCTTCTTCCCTTAAGGGTACGGCTTCTCCCTTTCTCGTCGTTTTTAGTGGTTGAGGATCCATTTAAAATCTACAACTATAACTTCATCGGACTGGCTTCCCACCCTCCTTGGAGCCCTCCTACTGGGGATGCTTTGACGCATCAGGGATACCAGCCCGCTATAGCGCCCCACAGTGAGTTGCCATGGGTCCGCACGGTGCCAAGACAATCGTCACCTCCACAGGTGACTTTGGAATCGTGCGCCGCCGACTACGGACCCCATCACCCCAGGACACTCGCCCGCGGCCATCAGACTGGACGCGACAGCCGATTGATCATGTCTGGCTAGGACAAGACCTCCCGTGTAAAACGAATCCCGAGCCAAAGTGGCGTGTTGTCTCCCAGGGGTAACGACTCCGACCCCTGTCCGACTCAGCCTACCAGAATCTCGTTCTCCGCCCGTACGGGTCCCCGCGCACGGCACAAACACGCGGCTGGCATTCTACCGCTCACCATCCTTATTTGTGGATGGAGAGCCCGCTGCGACATGCCACGTCATCGCTTGCGGCTGACTGTGTTGGAAGTGCGGGATAAGGAAGGTTTGGAGTACACAAATAGAAGCTCAACTAGTTGTTTCGGTGCTACCTGTTTCCTCGGTTGAACCAGGCAGTTAACGGGTGGTAAACACGGGAAGGAGCCCAAACAGTTTTGCCTCGGGGATCGAGGCAACTGAGAGCTCCCCTCTAAGCCATTCACCAAGTTAACTACCGGGCAGGTAGTTACCATAGAGACACACCCAGTACAAGGATAGCGACCGGTCGCAAATTTTTCTACTTGCTCTGGACCCATCTCCGCCCACGGCTCAGAGGTGCTTTACGAGGCAAGTTGGTTCTGCCGCGCGGGGCCGCCAGCAGGCGCGGCCGTCGCCGCCGCTCTGCATACTCGTCGGGGACGCTCAGCCCTAGCAGCCATTTGTCCCATCCAAAGACACTCATCGTTGAACAATAATAAAATTATAATAAACAAGAAGGCACCCGCAACTTTCTTTGCGGAGGCGAAAAAGTCATAATCCCTATTTTTTTCGACTGCGTAGTCGGGTAAAAAGTATCCTATACCCATCTGAAGATACCCAGCTACCCGTGTAAAAATAGTTAAAATCCCTAAAGCCGATTTGGCGTGATGAAACCACAACGGGTACACGGGTAGCTGGATATTTCCAGATGATTATAGGATACTATTGACCCGACTATGCTAAAGAAAGAAAGAGGGGTTATTACTTTTTCTCCTCCGCGAACGAAGTTGCGCCCGCCTTCTAGTACGAACATACAAACATACAAAAAATCTCCATATTTCAGAGCCATCCAAATGTGTCAGTAAACTTAAAAATGCTTTGATTGCCTTTCGAAAGGTCCATCGCATAATCCGCCATCTTCTAAAGTGTTTTTTATTTGTTTCAAAGCCGTCACAAGTTTCTCATAACCACTGAGCTGAAAAATGGTCGGAAACTTTGGTGAAAAATGCCCGAAGGACGGCTCTTTGTACATAAAATTTCAACCAGGGCATAAATTCAAACGTGGCAACATTTCTCCCAAATATATTCGAAATATCACCGGTATTGTCTAATTTAGCAATGGCTTTTGATGAAAGCAACCATTATGACGTTTCTTTTTCATTGAAATGTAGGTAGATCCTAATCCATTTTTAATGACGTGAAATTATAAAGATTGAGTATCATATCGCTAAAGTGTAAATTACAGGTGCGAAAAGAAAAAATATGCAGCTCAAATCGTGAAGATTCTGTGATACATCCGAAATATATTCGTTGTTGTTAGTTAAAGATAGTTTTTCGGGTTCTGCAGCTCAAAAGTAAAAAACGGTACCCTAATTGCCTGTCAAGACCCTTTAACTTAGGAATAAATTACCATGAAATACTTATGTCTGAGGTGTCCTTTAAACCTGTAACAAAATCAAGCTTCTAAATCAACGCATTGCAAGATACATCCATATAAAAAGGGCGTTTCTATACAAATTGCTGATCATGGAAAACCTATAGGGAACTTCCAGTTATCCTAGAAACTTGAAATTTGATATGAACGTAGCTCTTATAGCACAACCTACCAAATCTGTTTTTTTATGACCTCACACCGCGTACATTCCAATTGGACTCTTAGGAGTAGGGTTAGCAGAGCTCTACAGGATGTTCGTAGACAATGCAATTTTTGTACGGAGCTCTCGGTGTGCGAGTCTGACTCGCACTTGGCCGGTTTTTTTAATAATAGGGCACCACTATAAATAATCGTCACGGCTTGTCGAGGCAATAAGCTATTGCTACAATTAATATCGTAGCAATATGCTGAAGGTGTACTACGCATTGCCTCATCGAATTCGGCCCCCGGGTTGATTCTCTTTGGTGTAACGGTGCAATATTGTTCAGGCTCCGTGAATATCGATTAAGCGTAACGTTGAATTTATGAGCTAAAAGAATAGCAAGACGTATTCCAATATTAGAAACGGAAGCAGGAAGCGATTCCTTTGTGCAACATTAATTGAATTTCAGTTATGATTGCCTTGATATCCCGGAAGTAGCGTACTTTACTAACCTCGCAGCATTCAAGTAATTAAATATAACACAGCAGTTTTAGAATAAAACAACAGTTGCGATTAAAAAAAAACTAAAAATACAGCGAACTTTAATTGTGGCGTGGCGCCTGTACCATCGTTAACCACTCGACGTCAAATGCGAAACGCATAAAACGTTCTAAGAAAATTTTGCAAATTGGAATCTGTTTCTATTTGGATCTGTGGCACTAATGCCTTTATGACGTTATGATTCCTAGTTTCCTATTACGCGAAATAATTAAATATTATACTGTTTGAAAAAAAAATGTTGTGTTGCACTGATACCCACCGTAATTAGATGTCTCTCGTAATCTCTTTTAACACTTTCACTGCCCGGATACCGCCTAGCGGGCGCTCTGCTCGTAGGCGCGTAGCCAATACCTTGCGTTTCCCCGTATGTAGAGGAATGTGCGAAGCGCTACGAAAAGTGAAAATGATAAGATGCGTCACTTTTACTCGGTCGTTTCAGTTTGCAAAACTGCACGCGCGCCGTCTATCACTAGTGACTGTGTGAGTTGTAGAACCTGCGAGTCTTGCAGCCATATCTCCGGCATCCTAAATATTTTCCAAAAACTTAATCGACAAAAACGCCATATAATGAGCCTGCTCAAAAAAATTCACGAATATCGGTTGCAAAATGCGACGTGTAGCGGAGTACTGCAGGACAGACATCATACGAAAGCATTGTTGCCCAAGCTGAAACGAAGATACTTCGCTTGCTACGTTTGTTCGGTCAGTGAAAATCCGTTACTTTTTAATGCAGCACCGTCATCTCAAATTAAATTTATTTATTCAATCATCATCAAGTTATTTTTTTTTCGGTTTTGATTTGAATTTAATAGGAGCCAGATTAACAATGAACTAAATAATTTATTTAATCGTGTGGCAAATTTAAGGCAATCAAAGAATGACTTTAAGATTGTTAAGGTGGCTGTGTCTGGAGTCACATCATCTAGATCTTCAGTGGGTCCCTCGTAGGAATAAAGCGGGGAGCGTATTAAATTGAGAATCTATTACTAAGAGTCCGCTGTCCGTATGTCTGTCCGTCTGTCACCAGGCTCTCATGAACCGTGATAGCTGGCCAATTGAAATTTGCACAGATGATGTATTTCTGTTGCGGCTATAATAACAAATATTAAAAACAGTATAATTTCATGTTTGTCTGTCTATATCAGTAACCAATGACTTGAAACAATAAAATGATCAAGCACCGCGTATATTTTGCTTACAAGTATATGCTAACACTAGATTTTCATAGATACGGCCATTTGTAGCGTATATTTTGTACGGAACCCTCAGTGCGCAAGTCTGACTCGCATGGCCGGTTTTGTTAAATGTATACTTTCGCTGCCAAGATTTTCGTAGTGCTACGCACTTTCCTCTACATACGGGGAAACGCATGGTATCGGTACGCGTCTACGAGCAGACCGCCCGCTAGGCCGGTTTCTGGCAGTGAATGTGTTATCGAAGAAGAGTCTGCTACTGAATATATCAACTAAAATAAAATACAGAAACTGAACATACGTAACTTACTTGTCAACTTATCTTTGGTATATTTTTCGTTACTCAAGGCCACAAGGGATGTCGCGCTACGTCGTAGCCGAGACCCGTAGCGCGTAGCAGCTGGCTGCAAGCGGAGCGTACAATATACAACATTTTCACCTGCGCTACGAGCTACGCCCATCAAGGGGCATTTCAGTGGATGGATGATTTTGCTACATTTATTTAATACCAGCAATGGAAAATAGCAGCTGAGGTGAACCCGAAGTTACTATTTATACTTTAAGAAGGTACGCGCAATTTCGATGGTGACCAAAAAAAAACATAACAGTCGTTTATGCCATAGTAAAGTTAAGTCGCGTGTGGTTAATAGTATTTCATAAATCCCATTTGACTTTACAAATAGATATACAATACAAATCCAATAACAACGTGGCTCATAAGTACCAGTGATATCACTTTCGTATTGCTAAACTAGCAATTCTTTAGGTATTTGATAGCACGCTATTCAGCTTACGTATATTGTTTTTTCTCTTCCTGCATGGTTTCCACATTTTAGCAAGAGGTATTTCGCCAATGTCAAAGTGTACACATATCACACGAGAAGAGAATGTTCGGTATTAAAATTTTCATTTTGATGAGAGGACATTGTTTTTACATTGTATTTCTTTTAACTGTTAAATCTCACATAAAAGCGAACTGCCAAACTGACGTAAGTGCAATCCAATTGCGATACGAGTTGTCATTCAAAAACCAAAAGTGATGCAAAATAGATCTGTCTAAATTGCGATTTCTATTACAAATTTGTCGTCAACCTTACATATCGTACACCTTTACCTGTCAACAACTGACGTATTTAGAAATCTAATATCTTCGATTCGATCGACTCAAATTTACTCACGTCACGGAGAATCTGATATCTCTGACTGAAAGTATTGTTAAAATTGTGAGATATTGAATGATTTATTTTTTGCACAAAATATTATAGTCAGAGTCAGAGTGTTCTTATCATGTAAGAGTTTGTTTAATTTTTTTCCCGTTTATGGCAAATTCTACCTTTATTTTACAAATAGTCAGAAATATTGTCAAGACGCATGTTAAACCATGAAAGAAATACTAAATTGATAACTTTTTAAACATTAAATGTCTCTAAATCTCTTTCAAACTATAATTTTACAAATAAACCTATGATAACAATCCTTACAATAACGTGAGGCGGTCTGATGGAGGTTCCGTAGTTAGTGCGGCGCTAACGATTAAGCCCTTTTAATTGAGGGGGGGGGGGGGGGGGGGAGCGGGATCCATCCTTCAGCTGTCTACTAATTATCCCTCGTACACCGGCTGGTTTTGTTAGACGAGATTTAATAGCAAGAACTATTTTAGTGGCAAATCTATACTATCATAAAGTAGTAAAAATAAAATGTCTATTGAAGATATTTTCAAAAGGATGAAGGATTATAACTATTTTGTTACACGGGTAGCTAGGAGGTACCCGCAGATGGTTATAGGATATTTTTCAGCCGACTACGCTTAAGAAAAAAAAAGTAATTAAAAAAAAAAAAAAAAACCCGACTGCGTAAAAAACTAAGAAGAAAAATACAAGTCCAGTACCTCAGAAATTTGTTAAGTTATACATTGTCGATACTCACAATACGAGTATAACAAATTCTAATATGGAACGTGGCGATTATGAACGTATATACGTATGTCTAATTTTTGGCACGCTTTGTTATTTTGGATTCGTCGTTGAGCAGCTTCTTTAGATGGCACTAAATAGCATTAATTGTATTGAAAACGCTTTAAAATAAATATTGAAGATTTTCATGCTTCCTAAATTACTGGTATAGACTGGTTTTTCAATTGTGCTAACTGGCACCCATAATGCTCATGTCAAAAAAATGTTAAATGAAAATTCAATCATAATTAATGTGGAAACTAGGTTTTAAATTTAAATTTTAAAGTTAAACAAGAGGACTGTCAATCTCCATACAAAAAGTTGTTTTCCGATATCTATGATAAAAAAAAATTACAATTAATCCACTTCGCAAGCGTGACACAGTATTTAAATGTTACAATTTATTTATTACTAGAAGATGCCCGCAACGTCGTCGTCGTTTTTCTTCAGCGTAGTCGGGTAAAAAGTATCCTATAACCATCTGGAGATACCTAGCGACCGTGTACCAAAAAAAGTTGAAATCCGTTTAGCCGATTTAGCGTGATGAAGCCACAACGACACATACAAACATTTCATTTAGACAACTTTATAATAATATAGATATAGAAGTAAATAATTATCTATTAAATATATCATTGTCTAATCCTCATAACACAAATTTAATTGAGCTTACCAAGAGACTGGTTCGATTTGTGTCAAAATTGTTTCGTAATATTAAATTTTATATTGAAAATTAAACACGAGAAACATTTCAATTGAGATTCAAAGTAAGGCATTACGGCTGGTCATATAAATAATACTGAATGTTTAACAGAACTCTCTAAACTTGTTTGTGAAGAATGCTCCATTTGACGAGAACCACACACACACTACACATACTACACTTATTACATCTTACTGCTTGTTATGCCATTCGTTGTCTGCGGCACGTCTTACAAATCAAGCAACTTAAATTAGTATATCATGCTCTAGTAGAAGCAAAGTTGCGTTACAGGATCAAACTGTGGGGAAATGGCTACAATTATAATGTCGATATGGCGTTTAAGATGCAAAAAAGAGCTTTTCGTAATGCGTATACCGAAGAGCGAATCTTGCAGAGATATTTAAGACCTTAGTATATTAATGGTCCCATGTCTTTATCTCCTTGTGTTGCTCACTGACTTTGTGAAGCATTTAAACAAGAGGGTGAGCACGAATGAATCTTTCTTTCTTTCTTTCTTCAATGACAGAGAACACAGATTGCCAACTAGACGTAAAGACATACCATGCAACATCGTCCCTAGGCTAAACATTTTGAAACACGCAGCGTATTACCAGTCTATCCGTCTATATAACAAACTACCAGTGGAGCTCAAAACTATAATAAACAGTAAAATATTTAGTGCAAAACTCAAAAAGTATCTTTTAACTAAATCTTATTACTCAATTGACGATTTTCTGCAATGCAAATAATTTAATTGACATTGCAACCAATAAGTGGCCTATGAAAGTTATTAATTTAAATTGAAAACAATGACATTATTATTGTGATAGTTTTTTTTGACATTGTTACCGATATTTATAGTACCTTAATTTTTATTGTAAATTAGCATGTAGGTAATGTTATTTTTAATTTATAATTGGCCAAATAAAGTTAATAATTTAAAATAAGGATTGACATTATTACTGCTATTGATATGGTCGATATGAACGCGTCATCTCTTTGCAAACTTATTTTTTTTTGTAAAATATATAGGTTATAATTGTATCTAATGATTGTATCTCAAATACATATTAATAACGGTAACTATACGTAAACTAAAGCGTTTTCAAGTTTAGTAAGGCAAGGACGATATAAATATGTCTATTTATAACCCGTGTGAACACAGTTTTACTTTTTGCCATATCTGGATAACCAAACTTAGGACTTCAGACAATAATCAACTTAAACACAATTTATTACGTTTGTGACGACCCTATTAACACTGCAAAAACAAACGACGGACGATTTGCATACCATTTAAGCGTGTGAATTTTTGCATGCATAAGATATGATATCTTGCACGTCATCACCGTGCGAGGCTTGACGAAAGCCGAGAAACAGGACGATTAAGGAAGCTTCGAAAGAACACTTAGTAATAGCACATTACTACAGAGGCCGGGACGAAAGGGGTTACCGGCCGAAGACATATAGACAGAGGATAAGTCTGAGGCAGGCAACCCCATATTTCCCGCCGAGGTATAGTACTTTTTTCAAACATGCAATGAAATAAACATCAATAGAATCAAGGTGTTATTTTTTAATACGCATAGTGGCAGAATGTCATGATGCCTGTGACACAAATTTATTTGGAATGGAAAATACAAAAGAGGACTTTGCCGGCCTAGGGCTGCATGATTTTTATGAAATTCCATTATCGACCTCTTGTCCTAGCGGCACCTGAAACGTCATACTTCGCAGCATGGAACATATCATCAATATTTCATTGCATGTTTGAGAAATAGTACATTACTGCAGACGCCGGGAAAGAAGGGCTCGCCGGGTGAGTAGGTATAGACGGGCGACCGTAGGGAGGCCGGATAGTGATACGAAGCCAGCAAGCACTTATCACGGCCAGAGGCATGTATAGTGCTTTTCTCAAACATATGCAATGAAATAAACAGATACACCACTCAAAAAACTACACGCCAAAAGTTTTTAAAATTTTCCCTCCAATCCCTCCATAATGTTTTTTTTTTAAGGAAATCGTCCGTATTTCGCGTGTGTAGTGTTCGAGTGGACCCTATTAGGGCCGTAATACACAACCTGATAATAAGAATCTTAATTTCTATAATGAATAAAATAAATGCAGAGGATTTTAAAAATTGTCTATTGTCGCTGTTGACTTAAGTATACACAATATTTTAAATTTATTCTTCAACATATGAACCATACAGATTTGTGTTCTTAATATCAGTTCGTATGTAATAGGCATTAACGCGGATATTTTTGGTTCGATAACCATTCAGCCACAAGAAAAATATAAAAAATATAATTCGGTTGTTTAGCCTGTTCATGACACAGATGCCATGTTTACATTAAAATTAAAAAAAAATTACTTCCCGGCCTGGACCTTCAATTTGGTATGAATTTCCTTTACAGTTATCTCAGGTTGTTCCGCCCGAAACCGGATACTTTGAAGTCTGTTTCACGTAATGACGAGATTTCATTGCATGTTTGAGAAAAATATTGAATAAAACGATACGAAACGATAGTCATTTATTTATCAGCCATTGACTTTTATGTCGTGTTTTGTAATAAAAAGAATAGCAACAAATTGAGAAATTCCTCATTTTGAAGTCGGTTAGTAATCACGTAATTAAATAATTAACCTTATTCTGTAAGTAAACAAAGGGCACTTATATAAGTCTAAGTCTACCGGCATGTAATCATATTTTTTGTAATCAATTTCTTCACTACCAAAAGGTTATCTAGAACAATGCAATAAGACCGCCTGTTGTTTACCTCTGTGTTTTGTAAATGTATTATTTGTAAATCCTTGTATATTTATGAGGCGTGCAATAATAGTACCGCAGAGGCTGCAGAATAGGGGATTTAATATTTAGTCAACGAGGCCGTCTAGAGATACGAGGCCGGCAAACCCTGTTCGCGCCGAGGCTTGTATAGTGCTTTTCTGAAACATGCAAGTAAATAAAAAAACATTATTTTTTTTATATAATAAATATTTTTCTCCCACTAAAACATTATTTTAATATATAGTATAGCCGCATCGGCGGAGCTCGGAGTCTTCGTACGAAATTATCATTATTTGTGTCCCTCGTCGCGCCGCACCCGAAATGTGAGACTTCGTGGTCTATTATAATGAACACAACGTCAATATTTAATTGCATGTTTGAGAAAAATAGTATATTACTGCAGAGGCTGCGAAGTAAGGTATTGCCGGCCGAGTAGTTATAGATGGCCGAGTATTAACGCGGCCATCTATCTAGAGATACGAGGCCGACTATCCCTGTTCGCGCCGAGGCTTGTATAGTGCTTTTCTCAAACATGCAATGAAATAAAATATAATATTTTTTTATAATAAATATATTGTACACTATAACGTTATTTAAATATACTTAAGTTATATCGCATCAGCGCAACCCGGCAAATTGAAACAAAAGAACCTTAAGGTGCGTCCACATTTGTATCATTTGCCCGTATCAGATCATCGTCGCGTGACATAATCGCGTGTCACGATCACGCGTTTGGACGTTGCGCCGATCCGATCGCTCGAAATCCATGTTGCTACGCGTATCATACACTTATATCGGACGAGTGCGGTATGATCGGCGCGCCGACAGTGAGCGTCCAAGCAGTCATGCCACGGCACAATGATCGGATACGAGCAAATGATACAAGTGTAGACGCACCTTTAGGTCGCTTTGCAAGCCATGGCCCGCAATATCCTATGAAATTTTCATTATGTGCCTCTCGTCGCGTCGCACCCGAAATGTGAGACTTCGGGGTCTAATGTAAGGAACACAACGACAATATTTCATTGCAAAGTTTGAGAAAAGACTATTTGAATTGCACTTCCTAAGAGGTAACCACCGTTGAGAAGAAGCCGAAAGAAACTCAACAGCCAGTAGGTAATTGTTTATAAATAACTATTACCGTGACTAAAACAAGATTAGTATAATAGCGCGGAGAAGGCATTCGAAGTTCGAATTTATCATTTTTAATATGAGTTCATATTTGTTTCGTTATGAGTGTGTGTTGGCAAGCTCAGCCAAATATGACCTTCCCATACAAACGGAGTTTCGTTCTCATTTTAAAACTACACGTTGGATTGTAACGAAACTTTGCATATACAATGCCAAGAGGTATATCTAGGCCTGTAATTAGTTTATACGGCACCAGTTTATAAAACAAACGAAATACAGCAAAAACAAGTTTAGTATGAAAAACTTAAGTTCGTTGTATATTGCTTACTTTGGTGTCTGAAGCTACATAAACTTATTACAAGCCTGCATATAAGAAATGAGAGCGTAACTACGTTTGTATGGAGAACAGAACTTATGGGGACTCTTAAAATAAATAAATAAATCTGGTTTGTTATTGTATTGTATTGTATTGTAAACACTTTATTGTACATAAAAACATTGTTATGTTGTCATAGTTTTTCTTACGTCTCACGTCATCCTCGTTATAGTGAGGTGAAACGATATGTGTGTTTCGCACGGCTACTGCAAAATTTATAGAATAAATAATAGTACAGTCGGTGACCTGACTTAAGTATCCAGGCATATTCGTGGTTTTGAACGCACAATCGGTACACATTTTCAACGGTGTTCAAGTTCGAAACCTGGCTCAACTTACTTTTTTCTCTCAGTTTCTTTATTCTTATATAAGTATTCATATATGATGTAGAAGGGAAAAAAATATTTTCTAACATCAAATTAAAAACTTCGTTCTACTAGCAGGCCTCAAGGGCACGTTACATGTCTGATTTTAGAATAAACAGAAAAACATTTGCAATCTACATAATTACATTAAAATTAACAGTATTAATACAACAGACAAATACTTGGGCCGACTTTACAGGGAGATGTATATACTGTCTCCGAGTCTAATAGGTTATACATTACCCAACCTATACTTTCAGACATAGGATGTCTAGGCGTCAAAAAAAGGAAGAAAATAAATAATAAATAACAATATAATTATAATAAGAGATAATTCTGACTTTAATGGAGATGTAGAAAGTTCCCGTAGTTAAAACATTACATCTATGTCCATATGTTAAAATTTGCAAGACTTTTTTGTTCGACTGGTAATTTATAAATTGTTGAATTAGTAAATAAAACTAAAATAATAGCAATGTGAACCTTTTCTGAGGGCACTATTAAGGATGGGTTTCAACGCTATACAAAATGTAATCAATTTTGATTATACTTAACTAGCGCCATCTAACGGAGACTGCATTGGCAAACTCTACTTACTGGTTTCTGCTAATGCTATTTTAGTTCGTTCAATGGGGAAGACTAAGGTCAAAATGCCACAGTTATTTTTAAAATAAGCCAACTAAATTGTGTGATGTATATAAATCATCATTAATGACAATATGATGGACAAATTCCTTATAAGTATTATAAGTGACTGCGCTGTGGTCATATTCTGGTATTTTGCTCGTATAAGGGTATAAATAAGAATGAAAACATATAATAAGAAACATTTTATTTCGTAAACATACTCAAGTTACATTCCACCAACATGCAACAATTTTAATTCGATTAACAGATGAAACAACTATTTAGTTATGTTTATGTTACATTTTACTTGAATTTCGCCACCTTTTTGATAGTCTGGTGTAGTCAAACACACCCAAAATAAAAAAATGAGATAAACAAAATAACCAATTGCAATTCATAAAACTATATGTAGCTATTGATTAAAGTATTTATTTTAACCACAATGAAGAGGCACCCAGTCATCAACATGTATGTAGATAGAAACATGCATTACACGCTTAAATCTTAAAATACAATAAAATAACTCGGACACCTACTTTACTAACAATAAAAAAAAACATACTGTATGTTTAATGTTGATAGAATATCATCACTGCAATCCTTTTTATTACAATACTTAATACTTCAAGGCTCTGCCGTCATTGTCGATAACTTTTTGAAGCCTCTCATTAGTGAGTTTTTCCGTTTACCGTCCCTGAGGTTTTGGCTTGTCCTCACGTTGGACCCAGTTAAGGACCATTTGGCCCCATACATTTTCTATCAGATTTAAGTGTGGGCTTTATGACGGCCAAATCACTGTTGTGATATCACTTTGGGAACCGAGCCAATCTGTTACAATTTGGGCTCTGTGCACCGAGCAGTTGTCTTTTATCAGGTATATATGACCCTCGGGATAGGCAACTCGCACAGTAGGCAACATGACTGCACGGAAAATTTCCAAGTATTTTTCACTATTCATGCGACCACCGACTTCTATAATTTCGCCTGGCCCCATGATGACTTCCAACCCCAATAAGCTAATGTTATTCGGCCGCTAGTTCTGGTAGGTAAAATACAAAATCCATACTAATATTATAAATGTGAAAGTGTGTCTGTCTGTCTCTCTGTCTGTCTGTCTCTCTGTCTGGCTGTCTGTCTGTCTGTCTGTATGTCTGTCTGTCTGTCTGTCTGTATGTCTGTCTGTCTGTTACCTCTTCACGCTTAAACCGCTGAACCGATTTGGATGAAATTTGGTATGGAGATAGTTTGAGTCCCGGGGAAGGACATAGGCTACTTTTTATCCCGGAAAATTACCCTTATCCGCGATAAACGAATTTAAAGCGGACGAAGTCGCGGGCAGAAGCTAGTTAGTCATATGTCTTCAATCCTGCTGGATGCATGTAAGTGTTTGCGCACTGTTTTACTGTCGTTTTGCTGGAAAGGAACGGGTCTTCAGTATGCCTTGCTATTATATCCCGTGCAGACTGAGAAGTAAACATCACAGGAGCAAACCCTGGCCGCTTCCTTTCTATATCTTCAGTTTCTCCATGCCGATGCCGTTTGATTCACAATCTAACAGTTTTTCTCTGTACAGAAACGTTATTTTTATTTAATCATTCTTATAACTTTAATGGACCATAAACAAAATTAAATGATGCAATGCATTTATAGTGTAGAAAAACGCCATTTTCATAATGCTATATACGTATACTATAAGGTATTCGTAATGCGATTTGTAATGTAATTATAAATTATAACAAAGTATAAATAGCATATAATATCATGTTATACGTAAACCAATTTTAATATTTTCCTTTGATATCTTAGACAAATGAATAAACGAAGGCAAAGACCATTAAAATCATTAATATATATGAGCAAGATGATGATAAAATAACATTCGGTAAGTGCTGCCACCTAGAATATGATAATTTAAAGAGGTCGAATAATTTGTTCAGTGAGACACTCGCTCGCCCAGTGCTGCCATCGAATATCAAAGAGGCTGAATTGATAAAAATAAGGCAATCAAATAAGAACATTTAAAGTTAAATGTAAAAGTGCCCTCGAGGCTTACTTGCAGAATAAAGTTTTGAATTTTGAAAAAAGTAAAGGTTTCAGGAAAGTAGTAACTTCCTTTTATAATTACTGATATTTTTTTTTTATTGTGAACGTTTTCAATTGTCAATTAAAGAATGGATTTTAATTTTATGCAAATTGATACGTCCGCCATTTATGAAGAAATGAAATGCCTTTTAACCCCTCGTTTTTTTAAATATATTCTGGGTGATACATACCTATATTAAAGTAAATCATGCATATTAGTATTAAAATAATTATAAAAAAAGCAAAAACAGGGACATACAACCGGGGCTCGAACTCACGCCACTAGTGAGTTCCAGTGCGCGTTCATAGTCACGAATATGCCTGGATACTTATGTGAGGTCACCGACTGTACATTGTGCACCGTGGGCGGTAGAGAAGGAATTACAAACGAGAGTACATTGAAGGCTGAAGCCGCAGGCTGAGGGCTTCAATGACTCGAGTTTGTAATTCCGTTACCGCCCGAGTAACACACAATGTTTTTCATCACACTTGTGAGGAAACTAATAAATTATTAAGTCAGAAAAAGCTTGTTACATTCAAGTGTCACAAGTCGCAACATTGTGTCATAAAGTGTCATTTGTCAGTATCTCATTCCATAGATAACATAAACAAAGGTTATGTTTTTTTTCGTTCGTCTAACAAAGGTTTCGTTCCGAAACTATTTTTTAATATTGTTGCGTTCAATCTTTTACTTAAATTAATAATTGTAAAATAGTATAAACAAGCTATTTTAACGAATTTAACTATTGCGTCGACGTGTATTTATTGATATTACATTGTGTATAATTCAAATTTGCTGTTTTGACTAATTCCGTTCGGTTCCGTTCTAAACCTGGCATATTAGAGTAGTGAATGTAGTCAAATTTTTTTTAAGTCATTTCGCCCACTACTCCCATGGCGTATAAAAAGCCCACGGTTTTAATGAAGACCTTTTCGCTCGTTTTGCCTGCGTGTAATGACACCGTTTACGAACAAGTGTGATGAAAATAAATATTTGGGGTACATTATTACACAAATCGAACTAGTCACATGGTAAGCGCAATAAGGCTTGTGTTGTGAGTACTATATTTAATAAATACTAGACGATGCCCGCAACTTCGGCTGTGGAGGAGCAAAAATCATAACCCTTCATTTTTTCTTCAGCGTAGTCGGGTAAAAAGCATCCTATAACCATCTGGAGGTACCCGTGTACCAAAAATAACCCAGCTACCCGTGTACCAAAAATAGTTGAAATCCGTTTAGCCGATTTTGCGTGATGAAGCCACAACGACACATACAAACATACATACAATCCAAAAAAATATTTTTTGTTTTAATGACCTCCAAATAATCCATAACAATTATTTTTAATATCTTCAGTGTACAGATATTTCATTTTTACAACTTTATAATAGTATAGATATTTACTTAGAAAGCGTCCGAGACTCCGGGACAAATATTTTATGCTTACCACACAGTTATTTGCCCTTATCAAGGTTTCACCCTGGACCGTCAGGTTTGCAAGCAACGTTACGCCCGCTCAGCCAAACCCGTCATCAATTACTTGACTTCTCGTGACTTGAAGCCTCGCTATGCTCAAGAACTATAGTTTAACGAACTCGAAGAAAGAACTCGTGCCAAATAACAACTATGCACTTTGCTTGATAAATAACTATTTCTGATGTCTGGTAGCAAGTAGCTCTATATGTATCTTCATATAAATTTTCATACAATACATACCGGCACTAGTTATTACCCGCAGCTTCACTTGCATAGACATGAGTACTTGATTTATTTTTTTATTTTATCCAAGTTTTATTACAAAATTTACTCTGAAATCTTGTTGTAAATAACGATTCAAAAGTGCTTGTAGCTAGGCCTACTTGAATAAGAAATTTTTGACTTTGACTTTGAACTAGACGATTATTAATAACTACTTATTCTTTGGTAACCGTCTAATTTTTTTTAACACAAAAAATACCTGGGTTATAGGACTCTTCGGTCTAAATACCTTTCTATATAATTAATATTCTTCCTTTAGACATGACATAATTGTCTACTTAGTTAAAGAAAAACACGCCTACGAATTTTATTTCATATTTTAATTACAGTGAAAGAAAAACACGCCGACGAATTTTATATATATTTTGATTGTAATACATACATTTATCCAATAAGTCGGGGCCAATCGACTAACGAAACTTACTTATATCGTCAATTTCGAACATTTTTCAGTTTGAGATGGCACTGAAGCCTAGATACTTAACATTAATAGGCATACAACATAACCGGGTATGAAAGTCTGTCAGTTAGATAAAAAGTTAGAAAAATATTGGACACGTATTTTTTACTTTTTCAAAATAATAAAAAATACTCAGATAAATCGCATTAAATGTCTCACGCACATAAATATTCATTTCATTGCCTTTCATTTCATTTCAAAGGTCAGGAGTGACGTCACGCGACACACATTGGTTCAAGGGCGGAATAAAGTCCGAAAATTACAAATCAACTAAAGTTATTTATTTGACTTAAATCTAACAGTAGAATACTTTTACAACCCTATACTGAAAGAATTTTAATTTTGGTGTATTATTTATTTGTAAATAAATAATACAAAACACATGATGCTGAACACTAACAAATTTTCCGTCAAAAAAGTTGTTTCTTTCTGGTAATATATTTCTAAAACCGGCGCTAAAGTATACAAAATGCTATTTTTATTTGATAAACCATATAATAAGGTATTTTTATGTTTTATAATATCAGTAATTTCGGCTATAGGTTTGGGTATGGCTTGGATTAAAACAACATGGTCGTTATTTTGGCAATTTTTAATATTCAATTGGGTATTACTTTCCAGCCTCACCTAGCCTTTCACCAAAAAATAGCACAAATGATACCTTAATTATCCAAAATAATGACCTAATTGATTCCAGCTGCCGGTGCCTGCAATCTTTTGAATAATGACCATTTAACTAAACAGCGTATTTGGAGGTAGGAAAAATAATGACATAGATAAACACATTTATGAGGGTAGTTACTTAACAAATGGCTTGATTTGGATATAAAATGCGTACATTATTGTCTTTTCCTTCATTTACTATTATCAACTCGAGGAAGTTATACTGTTATTATTTATAGTCATGGCAAGTTTCAGCATTTCGTATGCAGATTTAGTCGAAATTGCTATTTCAAGTGACCGGGAAGTGCATAAGTGTATTGAAAACCTGAAAATTAAAAATCCAAATCTTTCAGAAGCAATACTAGACCAAATCTGTATTGAGTTGACTAAACACTTTTTACCTACTTTCACGAAAAAGTGGAAAGCTGCATCAAGGACGCGAAAATATTTTTTTGAAAAAAACAAGGATTGGCTGAGTGGTATGTTTTCAATACATACGGTGCCTTCAGTTTCGAATGCTGATGCTGCCGTAGACGCCGAACCAGGACCTTCAAAACGACTTCGAAATGGTCGTCCAGAAAAACCTTTTGAAGAGTGTTGTAGCCGTACAAAACGAAAAAAAGTGAGAAGTTTATGTGAGAACTATCCCGAAGAGGCGATTTTGTCTGCTGCCGATAAAATTCGACAAAACCCCGTAAAATATCCTGCCTTCAGTCCAGAAAAGGCTTTGGCTTTGATGTTAGATGCGGCTCTAACAAAACATCAGTATGAAGTGCTTAGAAACGCGACGAAAGAAATAGGTTGCGACATTTTTCCTAACTATCATAGAGTCCTTGACTCAAAAAAACAGTGCTGCCCTAAATTTGAACATATAGATGTAACCGAATATTATGCCTGTGTTAGCTTGCAACCATTACTGGACCACACTGTAACCAGGATTTTACAAACAAAAACAGCAGATGAACTTTCAAGCATGAATGAAGATATGACTCTTATTTCCAAATGGGGCTGTGATGGTTCATCTGGTCATAATGAATACAAGCAGAAATTTAAAGAAGAAGACGTCACAGATGCGAACATGTTCTTGACTTCTTTAGTCCCTCTTCGCCTTGTCCATAACAAAGATGACGATACATCTGTGTATTGGAAAAATGAAAGCCCATCTTCTACGAGATTTTGTAGACCGGTACAGTTTCAATTTAGTAAAGAAACAACTGAATTGACCTATAACGAAAGGTCAAGAATGGAATCTGAAATATCCAATTTACATGAGACTTCTGTCTGCATTAGTGGCAAAACCTTTAAAATAAAGCATGAGTTGTGTTATTCACGATGATCGATGGCAAGATAGCACAAACGGTTACCGATACACAGTCTAATGCTGTTTGCTTTATATGCAAGGCAAGGCCTACAGAAATGAACTTATTAGATCTCGTGCGAAACAAAGTAGAGAATCCTGATGCATTGAAAGTGGGCTTATCGCCGTTACATGCCCGAATTAAATTTATGGAATGTATTTTACACATCGCCTATAGAAAGTCTTTTTGTAAATAGAGTACAAACGCAAACACACGGCCACAGAAAGAAGCAGAGAAAAAGAGAATACAAAAAGAGCTGTTTGACAGATTGGGTTTAAAAGTTGACTTCGTGAAACAACAATTCGCCGGTTTTCAGTCATCTTACATGCAATTAATTCGGGTGCCACAATAGATGTTGAAAAATTCGGAGATTACTGCAATGAAACAGCAAAAATATATGTTCGCTTATACAAGTGGTATTACATGCCAAACACTGTTCATAAAATACTGATGCATGGAAGTAGAATAATATCAGCTGCTGCTCTGCCAATTGGAATGCTAAGTGAAGAAGCCCAAGAAGCTCGGAATAAGGATTATCGTCGGTACAGATTGTACCATTCCAGGAAATGCTCACGGGAATCTGCGAATGAAGACATCATAAACATGCTATTGACATCTTCAGACCCTTTTATTAATAGCTTAAGGGCTAAACATAACTATAAAAGAACAGAAAGAGAGCATGAAGAAATAAAGGATTTATTATAATTAAGTAAATGTGTTTTTTATATATTTTTTTATTTTCTTGAAGTATATAAGTACCATTATTTAATGTAATTTTATATTATACATCTACTTTGATAATTCTATAAGATGTATTTAATTTATTTAATAATTATTTTGTATTTGATGGTACATTTTAGATGATTTTAATACAAACTATACACATTTTTTAATGTTTGTTATATTTATTTTATTTATTTTATCTATTTATATTGATAAAATCACATTTCATAACTTTTAAAATGCCCGCCTGTCATAAAAACAATTAATTCTCTTTTTCTAATCACTTTGACTCAATGTATCGCCTTTAATTTTTGATTACAAAAAAAAAGAAAATATACCTCTGCGATATTTTTTATTACCCTACATGACGGACTAATTATCACAATTGGCATAAATGGCCGTTGGTATCTTTTTTAACGTAAATATAGGAGTTTGATTTTTTCACAGCTTCAAGGGACCGTAGACCTGAGTATATGGTGTAACAGACAGACGGACAGACAGACGGACAACAAAGTGATCCTATACGGGTTCCGTTTTTTTCCGATTGAGGTACGGAACCTTAAAAAGATTAATAGATGAAGAAGTATTCAAGCCGTCTAGTATAAAATAAATCAAATACCCTCTTAATTATTCCCATTTCGATTTGCTTAGTTTACGATACATGATACTATTTTTTGTCCATTTATTAACTGAAACCAATCAAACTAGGACCCTACACATCAGCTGCTCTATGTAATCTAAAGCTCATATTAAACTGGTGGTTTTGTGCAACACAAAGCAACTATAAACCAAAGTAAGGTGAACTGAATCTTCATATATAGCTCAAGGAACATTAGTGTCCGACATGTTGGTTGATGGATATTTCGAACGACCAAACTGTGAGGACTTCGAATTCAGTGATCCTTCACCTGTCGTAAGTGTCAAAGTAAATTGGGTGTAATTGTAAGCTGTGCGACCAGACAAGTGGGTCTCCGTGATGTAAGCACATGCATAGGCCTCAGGGGCCAGGTTAGCATGGCATGGGCACAATTGGATTGCCTTGTAATTTCCGTTTGTAGTGCGCTCAGCCTCCCATGGTGACAATGGAGTGTTTTGTCAATATTGACATTGTTTGACATTGTCGATGACAGCGGTATTACGGAGGTTATGAATTCTTGATGTAATGATGAATTCGTTGATTGTTTGTAAATAAGGTTACATGATTTTAAAAAAAGTTAATCACAAATTTTGACGAGCGGTTTGGCTCAGCGGGACGTAACGTTGCCTGCGAAGCTGAAGGTCATGGGTTCAAATTCGTAAGGGAAAATATTTGTGTGATGAGCGTATAAATATATTTATTTCTGAGTCTTGGATATTTTCTATGTATAAGTAAATATATCGTCGTCTAGTACCCATAACACAAGCCGTATTGAGCTTACTATGTTAGTTCGATTTGTGTAAAAATTGTCGTGTAATATTTATTATTATTATTATATTTAAGAAAAACGTAGAATTTATTTTCTTTAGTATTTATTTCTATTTTCTCTCTATGTTGAAATAAGTTCATAAAATAAAACATCAATAAAACGCCTTTGATTGTATTGAGTGTTTGTATAAAACTTTCTACAAGAGCATTTAGCGCTTTCTGCAAGAGCACATATTTACTTTCCATAAAATATAACAGCCCTTATACATTTGTAAATTGGAAATTGCCCATAATAGGGAGGATTGGAGGAAGAGGGGCCTTTGCCCAGCAGTGGGACAAAACGGGCTCACAATAATAATAGTAATATATCATCTTACTTTCTCAAAAAAATAATTAAAAAAAAATTGTATGCAATAAAAAAATCCTTCTTATTTCAATAAAGTACAAAAACACATGTTTTGAATCTTTTAGCCAAACGAAGTAACCTTTTACCGTTGGAAAAATTACGATCATCATGACCAAAATCAAAAAATATGACCATCATGTCATCGTCTTCATCCGCAATCAGGGAAATATCATCAGCGAATCGCAAGTGCTTTAGTTTCTCACGTTCGATTACTATATTAAACTCTTATGGGTCCAATTGATTTCCCGGAATATATTCTCCAGGGCGGCGTTTTTGTTGATATGGTGTTTTCTTGTCGAACATATTTCTGAAGTTTAAATCGGTTTGTTAACTTACCAAACCTGTTCATGGTATTACATTTCTCAAATTCACAGCCTCATTATACCTAATTCCTCGTTATGCACCGGCTGCATAGTAACTACTTCGTTAAAGCACTGCGTTTTTTGCCAAATTACAACCCTAATTATGAGCGGAAAAACTCCGCAAAAAGTTCGTATCGGCTTCGCAAAACTAATTTAGGAAAGACTCGCTCCCGGGCAAACCGTAAATTAATTACTACACATAGGTACTACACACCTATACACGTAGGGGTTGAGACCTACGCTCACTGCATGTGGAATATTGTCAATGTTTAAGTCAAAACTCCTTTTTAATGTTGCATTTTATAGAGTATTAACTGGGTGCGGAAATAGTTTTACGATAAATGGATAATAGTTCCTTTGCTCTTCCGCGAAATAATGACTTGGTCTTGGTTATACGTCACAATACATTGTACTCACATGCGTATATTTTCTTGCAGTTTAATCAAAACCATGCCACCACCAGACAGTATAATCCTGTAGTATCTTTCGCCTTTCTACGGGACATCATCAGGAGATGCAGGAGGTGTTTTTTATGAAAACTCCATGAAAATAAGCGCATGTGAGCACAATCTACTGTTACATCTAACCAAGACACTATTTCGCAAAGGAACAAAGGAACTATAATTGATCGTATATGGAATTCCGCAATGAAACGCCTGAATCAGTCAATTATTTAATTTATGCATCAATGGCATAAATAACTAAACAACCAACCAGATTGTGTGCATCACTTAAACACTGCATTGTTTTGTCACATTACTCTAATTATGAAAATTACGCAAACAGTTCGTATCGGCTTCGCGAAACCAATTTCGTAAAGACTTCCCACTGCCGGCAAACCGCAAATTAATTACTACACATACCTACGAGTTGAAAACTCGACACCGACGCTCACTGCATGCGGAACATTGTTCAAGTCAAAGTGCTGCTCTTTGAAAGTTACGGATTTTCCAAATCTTTAACTGCGTGCGGAAAATAATGGAGAGTTTATAAAAGGTATTAAAAATTTATTGGAATCGATAAGTTGACCAAAATACAGACTTAAACCTTCCTTTAAACTTTGGCTCTGTGAGCTTCGCCAGACTTTCAACTCCCATATTTCCACCGTTTAATAAAAACTGAAGGCTGAATCAACAGACAATTCCATATAATGATCAAACCTGCTTAATTTTTTTTATCATAGCGGACATTGATTAAATCAAAGTGTAACATCTGCTCTTTGAAAGTTTGAGCTTTCTAAAGCAGATTCAAAATTCAAAACCAAATCTATTCGAATCGGCTAGAAATACACTCATTGGGTGGAAAAATTAACCAAAACATTGTAATCTTTATTTTCAAAATCAAACAGTTTCTGCGAAATACGACTGATTTAATTAAAATGCGGAGAGTTATCAGTGATTTACTTCTCAACTTATAAAACATTTAAAACCAACTGTACAAAAATGATGGAAGAAAGCTTAAAATAACATCAATGTGTTGGCGATCGGCCACGTTCCGCTTGCAATAACCAGTTTATCAATATCATTCCTTCTTCGCATTAAATCATCATCATCATCATCAACCTGTTGTAGTCCACTGCTGGATATAAGGTCTCTCCAAGGGGTGCTACTGAGCACGATCCTCAGCCTCGAGACCTCTCCTCCTGCCGCCGCCATTAAATGGCCGAAATAAAAAAAGTACCAACGCGTTGCAGATGAGTAGTGATTTTTTAGGTTACTGCGTTGTGTTGCCACAATTCTAATTACGAACTGGGAAATTCCGCAAAAAGTTAAGGTCGTAGATTTCCCGCTTGCTCTCGGTGAACCGTAAATTAATTACTACACACACCTGAGGGTTGACACCGATGCTCACCGCATGCGGAACATTGAGTAAAAATGTAAAATCAGCCCTTTGAAAGACTAGAGTTAACTGATTGTATGCAATACTGTATTATTAAAAAAAAACTAAATGTTAATATTTTCAAAATTGTGTTTTTAGGGTTGGATATGCGGCTATTACATATTATTTTAGGTATATTTCACAAATAATGATTCAACCGTATCATATCTGGAGGGGCCCAAACTTGATATGTTCTGAGAATGATTTTAATCTAAATTTAAAACATATGACTTCAGACAGATGTTTTAAATTTAAATTAAAGTATTTAAATTATAATAATGAAATGAGATATATTTTTACCTGACTGCGCGACGCAAAGGAGGGTAATGTGTTTATCAGTTTATGTATGTATGTACGTTTGTTCCTATCTGGCACTCTAGAGTCCAAACGCGTAAACCAATTTTGATGATTCTTACGTCAATCGATTCGTCTTAATTGCCCAAATGTCACAAAAGACATGAAAATGATGAAAACTCAAAATGGCGATAATGAGACACCATATTGTGAAAAAGAAAAAAATAAAATAGACGTACTATATCGAGTGGGATATCATTGAATAGGGATTTAAAAATCATTATAAGGTTTGTTTTATTATTTTTAAATTTTGAATAACCAGTTAGGAACTATAACGATTTAAAGTTGGTTAGCAAGCCGTTCTCACTAAATCTTCATTTAATTGTAATAACCTGTGCAAACTTCTAAAAAAACCCCACGATAAAGATTGCGAAATTTACTGACTTATAAGTTTAACTAAAAAGTATAAAATAACATAATAATTAAATAACAAAAAAATCGATTGCGTAAAAAAACTAATTTGTTTTTTAATTATTATTTTTTTAGAATCGGCTTAGTAAGTTCTTTCATTAGATACCACACACAATAGGTTTGAATTTTATTTTTTCGTGCAACGGTGTTAATTGATTCGTATAGCATATAGTATATTCGCTGCTCAGGCGATGTTAAAGTAACTTTATTTAAAGCTTATTGTCAGGCGCTGTACACGTGCAGCCTGTGGAGCAATTACACCAATAGGGCGTTTAGTGCTCTGCCTGTCCAATACAATAACGCCTTCCGGGGACTGCTGGGGCTGCCCTGGCGCTGCAGCGCGTCGGGCATGTTCGCTAAAAGCGGCACGGACGGCTTTAACGCCGTGCTGCGCAAGCGCGTGGCGTCCTTGTGGGCGCGCGTGTGGGGCAGCCCTAACACTCTCCTGAAGGTAGTCGCCGAGAGGACAGATAGTCCCATAGTCACACACTGGATGTCTATGCATGTATAGCCAAATTGTAATTTTAATTTAATGTAATTGTTTGATTTAGTTCTTTATGGCAAATTTCAATTGCATTTAGATTGAATTGTTTAATTGGATTAAATTATTATTAAATTTCTATGAATTGTAAGTTCTAACCTAGTTATTAAGACGACATGTTACCTACTAACCAAATATGGATGGATAATGTCCGAAATAAATAATTTCATTAAATTTCATTTCATTTCATAGCCTAAACATCAATCGTTCCGATTTTCGTGCTTTTAACACCGTTTGCAGCTTTTTTGGAGTAGGTACCGCTAGCACTATACAACGTGCTTGTGAGGAACCTAAATATTTTTACCAGCGTATACCCTTGATCATTAGGAGCAAAAACTGTTATACGAACCCCAGGCAAATGTAGCTTACTTTTGAAGATATCATCAATTTTCATGTAAACAATTTATTGTGATTACTGAAGTGGATTAAGCTCTTTTGGTTGCGACGTTGCCACGTATCCAAGTGTCGCATCGCTATTGACAGACTTCAATCATAGCTATTGACCATTTTATTAAAAGGCATAATTTTCATAGAGAAACGAGAGAGAAAGATAAATTTATTTAAGTATTATGTACAAATAACAACAAGATAAAAAGAAAAAAAATCTCGAATTTGACTTGGGTTCGTATAACATTTTTTGGTCCTAATGACCTCAGATATACGCTGGTAAAATTATTTGGGTTCCTCACAAACACGCTGTATACTTAAGATGGCCCTGAATGGATTATCTTTTTGCATGAAAATCTTAGAGTAAACATTATCACATCACAGCTATATAGCTTAACTTTTACGACAATCGTATAAAATTATGATACGTACAGATTTTTACGGCAATTTTGGCGAATATAAAATGACAATAGAGGAAACAAGGAAGTTAAACATTTATTAAAAGAGCCGGGTTATAGCATGAAGTGATGTGTAGTACCACGTGCATAAAATAACGCCAAACTTTGTTTTAAATATTGTTCCTACACCTGTTAGTTGCTAATAAAATTTTATAAAACACACTACAAGACTATTAATTGCATTACTGACGATGACGCTTTTGGCGCCATAGCAATAAAATAAAACTTCAACATTAAAATATTGATTGAACAATGAAATTAGGACGGTTTATGACTTTTATTTTATTTTAAGATTCGTTGTTAAAAAAGGGCTACGTATTTTATTACGGGGCGATTTTACATAAAATGATCTAGTCCCATAGTCAGCTCTATATGGCATGTGTTATGAGTAGACCTACTAGACGACGATATATTTATTACTTATAACGTAAAAAAAAACATCCAAGACTCAGGAATAAATATTTCAGTTTATCACATAAATATTTGCCCTTACCGGGATTTAAACTCAGGACCGTTAGCTTCGCAGGCAGGGGCACTCCCACTGAGCTAAACCGGTCGTCAAATATACATTCTGTGAAAATGGCGATTTAGGTCCGCTACGTTAATTTCCCCTAACGTCCGATTCCCCAAATGTCGGATTCCCCAAGTGTCCTATTCCCTTCAAGTCTGATTCCCTGAATGTTAAGCATTTAATTTCATTTTCGTTATACATTTTAGTTTCCTTTTCGTTTCATATTCGTTTTTCTAACTACGTGAAATGTCTACCTAAATATTAGGCGACTAAATTAATAACTTCAGCGACTGCTACCTGGGCGACCAGTCGAGTAGTATTTCAGCTGATAAGAAAACATAACATAGAACTGAAATACAGGCATTACCATGTTCTAGAGATTTTTTTTGATGCTATATTGAAGGAGATTAAGATTTAATGTTTTTTAAATCTTTTCGTGCAACAATTTATTTTTACAAGCTTTTATTTAACTTAATGGATTATAGTTCCTTTGCATTCCGCGAAATAGTATTTTAGTTAGATGTGACATTAAATTGTGCTTACGTGCCCATATTTTCATACAGCTTCCACAAAAAATACGCATGCAAATACAACAAACCACCAGCAGACTATATAATCCTCGACACGAGTTTCGTCTTGAAATCTTATGTCCTTTCTAGACTTTCAAATTATATCCATGCCAATTTTTATTTAAATTGTTTCAGTGGTTTAATCGTGAAGCGAGGTAACAGACAGTTACTTTCGTATTTATATCATTAATGGATGTCTATATTATCTATCCATGATAAAATAGATTCCATCAAAATCCAAGTAACCCTCGTGCTTATAAATTATATCGTAATTATGCATAGTAATCGAGCAAGACAATAACCTCTTACAGGGCCTTCAAAGTGCCCTCCGGGAAGTCTCGGCAGGACGGCCTATTGTCCAGGAAGGAACCGTTTAATGGTCCTTAGAGTCAGCAATACTTAAACTGTTGACTCGCTGAGGTAATTTTCTAAGTAAGACAGGTCCTTAAGGTACACGAACCAAATAAGAGGGAGCCCTGTCACGAAATACGCTCGCGCCAATACTGAGAGCCTCGTGCAACCGAATATTTATACAACATCTATACTATGTATTATAAAGTTGTAAAAATTAAATGTTGTGAAATGTAATCTGTAATGAAACATTTCGCAGAGGGAGAAAAGCCATAACCCCTCTTTTTCCGTCAGCATATTGGGGTAAAAAGTGTCCTATAACCATCTGGAGATACCCAGCTACCCGTGCACCAAAAATGTTTGTAATCTGTTTAGCCGATTTGGCATGATGAAGCCACAATGGCACATACGAACATACAAAAAATTGAAAGTAAATATGTTTCGCAAACACATGATTTATGATTTCAATTCAGTGATCTTCAAATAGGCTGTTACAATCATTTTTTTAAATATCTGCTATGTACAGACATTTTATGCTTACAACTTTATATTTCTTTTTTGTTTGAAAGAAAGTGCCTCCAGATCGGTCCCATGTAATTTAAGCGTAGATCAGATGACGGGATCCATGAGGAATTGAAGGAACTCATTAAATATTGTAGGCAAATATATGGCGATTCTGGTATTATAGAAACATAGTAAGCATTTGCAATCAGAAAGTGTACATTGGTGAAGTGGAACTGATTAATAAGACCACATCACTGGAACTCCTCAAGATAAGTGATTTACGGTTGGAGACGAGATTAGATATCTCGATTAAAATAGCTAAAGCTTCTTTATAGTCGCAAATTGAAACGGTCCTGATGAGAATTGATTGATAATGGAGCCGAAAGGTAGGCACTGGAACTTTGTAATAAAATAATGTATCCTAGCCTATTTTGGGCTTGTTCGAATCATCACGAGATACACTTTTATGTAACGATCAACAAAAAAGTGTAAAATGAATTAACTTTTTAACAAAAATATAACCGAGTCCAAAAAAACACAAAAAAGAAAACAAATAACTGCATAATTCAGTTTCTTCAAATTACTTACTAGTAACCGTTTTTCTACTCAATCTTCAAAGTATGTACAATTAATGTCGGTGCCATCGTGTCATAAATTACCAAAATCGTCAACATTCAATATTTTACACATTCTTTATATATGGCACCGACGCCAAAATAAGATTAATCTGGTAGTGCCCCCGCCAAGACGAAGAAAAAAGAAGCGGGGCACTACCTACCTTTTGTCGAACCGTTTCGTCTCATTTTCAAACCCTCATAGCTTCGTTCTAGTTATCACCAGAGCGCCCAAATTCACAGCTTAAGATGCAGTGAGAGAACATATGAAATGCACTAAATTTAATAAATTTAGTTTCGTACCTAAATACGCCGATTTTGCCACTTACGTATCAAAACCTCTAGGGTACTTCCCGATGACCTAGAAAGCTGAAATTTTGTATGTAATCTTTTATTAGTAAACAAACAATAAATAATTCTAAAACATAGAACTATTGCCCCCCAACCCTTTAAACTAGGGGATGGACGTTTTTATGAGACTTCCGCATGGTCTGAAAATTTATATAGGGACTCCTTGTTATAAATAAAAATAAAAATAAATATAAATATTACGGGACAATTTTACACAAATCGAACTAGCCCCATGGTAAGCTCAATAAGGCTTGTGTTATGGGTACTAGACGACGATATATTTAATAGACATATTACGTATATACATAGAAAACATCCGAGACTCGGGAACAAATATTTATGCTCATCACACAAATATTTGCCCTTACCGGGATTTGAACCCAGGACTTCAGCTTCGCAGGCAACGTTACTCCCACTGAGCCAAACCGGTCGTCAAATGTTATAAATAATAAAATACATATTTTAGGATTTTTAGTAAATCACCCCCTTAAATAAGGAAAAAATTAAAAAAAACTAGGGCACCAAAAAAATAGGTCAGATTCCACCAAAACATTTCATATAAAATTGGCCCAAGACTCACATGCTCATAACGAAACCGTTTTGTAAAAAAAGTTATCAGATCCCAAGAAAAGCCAAGCCCCTAAGCCCTGACTTTCCTAACCCTACCACCTTGGTTTAAAAAGTATGGCATCAACTGGCTTCAAGCCCCAAAGCCCTGAGTTTACTAACCCTAACCCCTTGGTTTCATAAGTATGGCTTTGCCGTTTCATAGAGTAACGTAAGTAAGTCCAACGGACTGTCTGGCCCATATGGTAAGGAATTAAGTTTATATACATTATCATGAAGACATAAACTTAATTTCTTAATACCACGGACTTTTAAAATACCTTTGCCAGCGTTTGATTTATGTATTCCAAATTTCATCCTAATATCTTCAATATTCGTTAGTCAATTGTTCTCCCAGTCACAAAAGTTATTAGGTATGTACCTAATACTACCTTACCCAAGTATAGATGATTTTACATTTCTAAGGCTTTAGTAATAGTACTATTATAATCTCCCGTAGTAATACACCACTTGAAACTATACACCTGTGATTTTAATCTTATCCTCGATTGTGATTACATACTAACAGCAGACAGTGAGTCTACTCTCTTATCTTTATTACAAGTTTGGAGTACCGCGCGAAACGTCGAAAAGCAAGCGGTTATACTCGTTGATCCCTCGTCATAAGGGCTGGGCGCTACGTTCAGGTTTGAGGCGCAGGAATCGTCCATTCAGCCAAGCCTCGAGGAAAACAGAAAACAGTCGACGGCCGTCCGCGGCGCCGAACACACGACCGCACCGCGCCTTAGAAAAAAAGCGCGCGAACCGACAATAAATAAATTTATCAAACTTAGGCTTTTAAAGCGACAATAAAATTGTATTATCTATTAAGGTGCCAAAATTCGACAATAATTAGCATTAATAATGAGTGAGGGCAAAAATATGGAAGTCTGCGGGAGCGTTATGGATGGGGTAGCGGAAAAGGGGGGAGTTTTGGAGTCCCCTACTAAAAGAGGCTTGGAGTACAAAGTGTATCCGACAAGGTGGTTGATGCTGGGCATCTTCGTTCTCTATTCGGCGTCGAATGCGTTCCAGTGGATCCAGTACAGCATTATCCAGGATGCCGTCGTCAAGTACTACGGGGTATCCAGCATCGTGGTGTACTGGACATCGATGATATACATGATCACGTATATACCTCTCATCTTCCCCGCTAGCTGGCTCTTGGATAAAACTGTGAGTTAGTAAAATAAACGAATGGGTTATTTGCAAAAATCAACCTTTTTTTTGGAATAATTTTATTTTGGGTATCTTACTCAGAATTTTATGTACATGCAATCCTTATACAAGAAAAAATATGTCACAGATTTCTATCTCAGTTTTGTGACATTTTTGTGTGAATGATTTTTTTTATTTCTATGAAAATGACGCGACTGAGAAATATTTCCTTTCAAAATTTTGGCACAGTATAAAGGTACTTTTTTTTTAATCACCCTAATGTAATTTTGTAGGTTTGAGTGAAAGGGGTACTTCCCATTTGATATACACGGTATAACGAGTAATACAACAGACTTAACCATCAAGTTTAGTGCCACATTGGTATAATAATATATTTATTTCAGACTGAGTCCATACATGTGTTAATAAATGCAATAACTTAAAAGCTAATGTTAGTACTTACAATACCGAGTAATTATAAAATATAATAAATTATAAAGTAAATAGCATTCAGCATCTTAATCGCTTGACAACGTGAATGAATGTCCACCGGGCTAACATGGGGCCGTTCCAGCATGGAATCGTTCAGTTAAAAAAATAAACTTATTGTAAGATTTTTTAATTTTTATACATTTGATTGTAATGAAGATGTGACTTACAGCTGAGAGATACGAGTACTATCCGGCACGAATTACTTTCCATACTTATTGTAAAACTTAATACAAACATCTCATTTAATACTTTTATACACATCTGTGTATAAAAGTATTAAATATATAGTAGTATATTAAATAAGTGACTACATTACATCCTTAAGGTGTGATATCTAGAGAACTCGAGTAAATAGCGTCCGTCTTCCATGCTGGTATATATTTTGTATTTATTATTTATGTGTAATATATATCCTATGTATGCAGTATGTAGGTAAGTATTATCTGTGCATTATTTGCAAACGCAGCGCGGGAAGGCCACCCGCAAGGTAGTCGGACGACCTGGTTAGGGTTGCGGGAACACGCTGGATGCGGGTCGCCTCTATCAAGCCCATTTGGAAATATATTGAGGAGGCCTGTGTCAGCAGTGGGCGTTCTATGGCTGGAATGATGATGATGATTTGCTTGTGTGTCCTAACGCTCTCAGTACTCATTGATTTTTCTCACTGCACCAATTTCCTGCATCTCCTTTTGGCCGTATGATTAATTAGTAGAGAATACCATTTGCCATTAAGTCCGCCATTTGTACTTATTTTTATTTTGGCAATAAAGTTTAAATAAATAAAATGAGTTTATAAAATTAAGTTACTTATATCCCCAAAATTACGCGTTTTCGAATCACAGGTGATACCGCTTAATATGCTCCACGCTCTAAATATAATTGTTAAAGTCTGTCCGGTTACTCTTTCCCACGTTGTATGTTATTGTCATTATGGAAGTGATAAAACTTTTGGTCCCAAGAGTTGTACTTTGAAAATGTAAAATTGTCCTAGCTATGGATATAAATCAGTCATGTTAGTTAAAAATCGATAGACCGCGTACATCCACCGTTTTAGGTATTCGTAATTTGATTCACATACTCCTTTAGAGCGAGAGAGAGAGGAGAGGTGCACTAAGGATGTTTTTTTTTTGTTAATTGACTAGGGATTTTAAAAATAATTATTAGTCCGTCATACATGTGGAGGTGAATGTTTTCTGTTTTTACGTACCCACTTAATAAAACAATAAAAGCGATAGATTGAGTAAAAATGTTGCGTGGCGTCGCGAACCCCCGAGAGAGATATATCAAAGGATTAAAAAAAATTAAAACGACAAAAAATACGTGTTCAATATTTTTTTATTATCTAACTGACGGATAATTCGAATTTTGATTGTGATACACTGTCATCATCCCTATTGAACACGGACGAACTCGCGGATAAAATATATTGTCTAGAAAACGACCTATTAGGAATTGACATTTACATAAGTCACATTGTTCGAGACTAACGGGACGTGCCCAAATAAAGGAAAAGTTTAAGCGCCCACGTACATTTCACTTTCTGGATGGCGGCCATTCCAAAATCAAGCGAACATGACGTATATTTTTCCTCAAACTTTCAGGCTATGAATGATCTGGGAGGGTTCCGCTATGTTATTACGAGGGATTCTCATTTCTTTTAACCTAAAGTTGTTTACACAATTGTTAACAATCTGCAGGTATAAAAAACATAATTTCGTCAGCGGAGGTGAAATAAAATTATAAGCCTATTTTTCTTTAGCATAGTTGGATACACAGTGTCCTGTAACCATCTGTGGATATTCAGAAATAGTTGAAATATGTTTAGCCAATTTGGCGTGATGAAGCCACAACGACACAGACAAACATATAAAATAAAAAAATAAAATTCATTGACCTTAAAATAGTTCGTATAACTTTTTTTTAATATCTTCAATGCACAGCTTTGGGCATTGCATTTCTACAACTTTATAACAGTAAAGAAGATTTTTTACTACTAGAGAACTAATTATACTCAATTAGGCTTTTAAACTAAAAAAAAATTGGTACACTGTAGTCCAGTGATTCTCAAGCTTTTCTATCGACGTAACCCTATAAAGCGATGTATTTCTCGGAGACCTTAAATAATCAGAAATGTCTTTATTTATTTTCCTTAATGAAATCCTAATCACCGCACTGCGTGAATTCAATTTAACGACGCAAGATAATTAGTGACTTCTATGTTTATTTTTCAAAATTAAATCTTTTGCATTGTTCGTATATTTTTTTCCATTATGACCTAAATTATCACAGAGCCCCTACAGAAAGTTTGCGGAGCCCTAGAACTTTGAGTATCGCTGATCTTGTCGAATGATTGAGATCTTGAACCGGTAGTCCAAAGGTTCCAGGTTCAATTCCCGGTGTGAACGACAGTTTAGTATTCCTTTGAATCTATATGATAAACATTTTTCAGCTTCGAAAAAGTTATTAATCCCGTGATCCAACATTTTATCCTCTATTTTGAATAGTTGAAAAATAGCATGGTGTCTAAAGTGTAAAGGTTAGCTTTTAATGGATCAGCCTCGTTAGTAATAGCAGCTGCGCTTGTGATGTGACACAACAAGATTTTCCAGTAAGGTTTTTATGATCTAACTCGATTTGGTTGTGCGAAATCATAAAATGTGACGTATGGAAGTGACGTGCGGATTACACGGAAAATTAAAAACATTAAACATAATAAAGTAATCGATTTTCTTTACCATCGTCACCATATATCTTGGTGCCTAAAGTGTAATGGTTCGGTTTTAATGGATCAGCCTTGTTAATTAGTAATAGCAGCTGCGGTTGTGACACAGCAAGATTCTCCAGTGAGGTCTTTATGATCTAACTCGGTTTGGTTGTGCGACATCATAAAGTGTGACGTATTGAAGTGACGTGCGGATTACACGGAAAATTAAAAACATGTATACTATTATAAAGTTGTAAAAGTGAAATGTCTGTACATTGAAGATACTAAAAAAATTTGTAACGGACTATTTGGAGGTCACTCACAAACGATTTTTTTTATATATTTTGTATGTTTGTATGTGTCATTGTAACTTCATCATGCAAAATCGGCTTAACGGATTTCAACTACTTTTGGTTCACGGGTAGCTGGGTATCTCCAGATGATTATTCAAGACTTTTTAACCGGCAACGCTGAAGAAAAAACAGGGGTTAAGTAGGTATGACTTTTTCTCCTCTGCGAACGAAGGTTCGGGCACCTTCTAGATAAACATAAAATAGTAAGTGATTTCTTTACCCTCGATCGTAATCATTGATAAGTCCTTTTTACCTTTTAATTCAATATCACACGCCGCGCTCGAGCGCCCGCGCTGCTCAACCAGCTCGTGTTGGAGCAAGATGCCGACGTATTCGCCAACAGCTGGCACACGCTGCTTACTAAAATAAGTGATATGTGCAACCTGTTTAATTAGTTCATATTTGATCATACAATTATGGTATTTAAGTTTTTAGTGTTCCGTAGCCACAGTAGCAAAAACGGAACGCTTATAGTTACGTCATGTCCGTCCGACCTTATGCCATAGGCATTTCACTCAAAAACAAGATATATATATTGATAAAATTTGGAGCAGACGTGTCTTGTATAAGCCGCTACTTAGTTTGGTAGTTAAATAACAAAAAGGATAGTTAATAAGGTATGTACTCCTAGGGTAAGATCGATCTACGACAATTTATTAACATTACTAAGGCGCCTAACCTTGTTTCCGGAGGACATAAAAAACCCCTTTACTCTATTTTTTGTTCAAGGCAGTCGAAAAAAACTCCCATAATTATTCTCGAATTTCCAGCTATTTTTGTTCCAAAACAATTGAAATCCATCCAGTTACTTTAACGAGATGAGACAGCAAAGATTTTTTTACCGATAGATGGCGCTGTTAAGATTTTTCTTTGGATCACGAACTTATACTAAAATTTTGCACTTGACCGCCTTGAGTTCGCTCCTTATATAACCAGACACGTGAAGTATAGTGGTACATGTTCCAGATCACAGTTCAAAATATATTGGCCGTCGAGCAGGTTGTCACAACTGACTTAAGAAAACAAATCCAAAGGCGAGACCTTTGAAAACGAATAGTTTATACGTGTCCACGGGTCATATTATAGTAGCGACGTGTCCATGACCGCTGCATTCGACGCATCCGCACATTTTGTGAACGCTATAGCTGGACATATAGTTTCGTGATTCACATAATGATTGCCTAGCCCAAGGTACGTAAGTGCTAAAGATACGAGGATAAAATCTAGATTTAAAGCGCACGTTTTTGATTGCTGATGATTTGTAATTAAAGGTTGGAAATACCACGTGTTTCCTCGAGTATTCTAATGTTTTCCGTCATCGTTCGAACACAGGTATATATACTTATATTATACTTAACTTTAGCGTGTTTAAATTAGGAATGTTAAAAATAAATAATATTGGATTCGATATTGGGATTGAACCTGCTTTTATAGGGTGAACTAGCTATTAAATTTTATGACTACAGTTCATTAGGTTAGGTTACCTTATATGTTCGTAGAGGAGAAAAAGTCATAACACTTTTTTTTGCTCCACTGTAGTCAGGAGATAATTATCCTATAATTACCCTCGAATGTTTAGTTATCCTTATATAAAAATGGTTGAATTCCATCCATGTGTTTTTGTTATGTTATGCACAAATATACACACACACATTTAAAAAAACCGATTCAGTGTCCATCAAATATAGCCCGGTTATTTTTGTAAAAATATTTCTGATGTACAGTCATTTAATTTTAACAATTTTATTATAGTGACTACGAAGGTGCTTGAAGTTTGTCGACAGAGGAGGAAAAAAATCGTAACCCTCTTTTTTTCTTTAGCGAAGTCGAGTAAAAATAGTAGAAATCGGTTTCGCTGTTTTGGTGTGATTTCATCGGCACCAAGACATATACAAATAATAAATTTAAAAAAATCTTCGTTGTCTAGGGTCACTTAAGCCTTCAAATAGTCCGTATCGCTTATTTTTGAAAATATCTTCAATGTACAGACATTTCATTTTTACAACTTTATAATAGTATAGTTATAGATTAGTAGAAGGTGGGCACCTTCTAGCAACTTCGTTACCTTAGGGTAAAAAAAATGTTACCCTCTTTTTTTCTAGAATGTAGTTGGATAAAAAATATCCTATAACCATCCGTTGATGACCTTTGTACCAAAAATAATTGAAATCTGTTTAGCTGTTTTGGAGTGATGAAGCCACATAGACACAGTCATACAAACATACAAAAAATATTTCTCGATTCAGTGACCTTTAAATAGCCTTATGTTTTTGAAAATGTCGTCAATATACAGACATTTAATTTTTACAATTTTTAACCGACTTCCAAAAAAAGGAGGAGGTTCTCAATTCGACGGAATGTTTTTTTTTTTCATTTTAATTTTACTTCATTTTATTTTTATTTGATGATGATCCTTATTGGGTGACACTACATTTTGTTAACCGACTTCCAAAAAAAGGAGGAGGTTCTCAATTCAACGGAATGTTTTTTTTTTTACGGATGTTCACCGATTACTCAAAGACTATTTGACCGATTTCAAAAATATTTTTTTGGTTTTATGGAAGGTACTTTCTAGTTGGTCCCATTTCATTTTGGTGAAGATCTGATAATGGAATCCATGAGGAATTGAAGGAACTCCTAAAATATTGTAGGCATACATATAGCGATTTTGGTATTATAAGAAACATAATAAGCATTTGCATTCAGTAAGTGTAAATTGGTGAAGTGGAACTGATGCAGAAGACCACAGAATGCCATCGGAACTCCTCAATGATAAATGATTTACGGGTGGCGACAAAATATCTTGATTAATTTAGCTAAGCAACTTCATAGTCACAAATTTAAATGTTTCTGATGAGAATGGTACCATCGAATTGATTTGATGATGGAGCCGGAAGGTAGGCACCAGATCTATGTAATAAAATAATGTATCCTAGCCGTGTTTGGGCTTGTTCGAATCGTCACGAGATACACTTTTAAGTAAAGATTAACTAAAAAGTGTAAAATAAATAAACTTTTAAACAAAAAAATAAAACCGACTCCAAAAAAAACTAAAAAGTAAAAAATAACGCCATAATTCAGTTTCTTCAAATTACTTACAAGTAACCGTTTGTATACTCAATCTATACAGTATATACAATTAATGTTATTTTGGAGTCGGTGCCATCGTGTCACAACTTACTAAAATAGACAATTTTCAATATTTTACACATTCTTTATATGGCACCGACGCCAAAATAAGATTAATTGTATATACTGTATAGATTGAGTATACAAACGGTTACTTGTAAGTAATTTGAAGAAACTGAATTATGGCGTAATTTCTTACTTTTTAGTTATTTTTGGAGTCGGTTTTATTTTTTTGTTTAAAAGTTTATAGCTACTTCGTCCGCATTAAATTCCTTTATCGCCGATAAAAGTATTTTTCCGAGATTAAAAGTAGCCTATGTCCTTCCCCGGGACTCAAACTAACTCCGTATAAAATTTCATTTAAATCGGTTCAGCGGTTTAAGCGTGAAGAGGTAACAGACAGACTGACACACTTTCGCATTTATAATATTAGTATGGATAGATAAAGGTCTTAACCTTAATTGCCACTGGCAGCAGGGCTCGAAATACCGGTGTAACCACCTGGACAGCGGAAAAAGAAACCTGACGATGCTCGTCGTGTCCACGATTACTGAAGCGAATTATAGCACGTCCGTCGAATTGATTCATATTGTTGTATTGTTCATTACTTATCGACATCGATACTTGAACAAATACGTACGAGTACGAAATAAAGGGCAGAGTATACGAGGAATTCTCTTATCAATTACAGTATAAGGCTTTATTAGAAGTTGCACGTAACTTGCGCTTGTGGGTGCTAGAATGTAGAAGTCATGACGCCCCCCTTATTAGCCCTTAAAGTGTCGCTATGTATTTATTGACTGTTTGTGACGTGGTTTTTGAACGGATGAATCGTTTTTGATTTAGTGTTTTTGTGTTGGAAAGGCAACTTGGACGGGAGTGTTTTTCTAGCCATGTTAGTCTTAAATTCATTCAATCTTTAGCCAAAATATAAACGTATTGCCAATGCAATTTTCTATATATATATATAGATCGTCTGAGATTAGATCTCGATCAAACTTATCGTGATATTTTTTTAAATAGTAATCTTTATTTTGGAGCACTTTTGCTGGAAAACCGTCTGTACTCAGTAAATGAGTATATGTAACTGAATCTATAATTTTTATTGAAAGTGACATTTTTATTAATTGGTATATTTTATTTTTTCATGTGTTCTTAAGGAGATATGACATCGTGTTAATTATCTTTCTTTTCATTTTAATTTTACTTCATTTTATTTTTATGTGATGACGATCCTTATTGGGTGACAATACATTTTATTAACCGACTTCCAAAAAAAGGAGGAGGTTCTCAATTCGACGGAATGTTTTTTTTTTTTATGGATGTTCACCGATTACTCAGAGACTATTTGACCGATTTAAAAAAAATTTTTTTGGTTTTATAGAAGGTACTTTCTAGTTGGTCCTATTTAATTTTGGTGACGATCTGATACTGGAATCCATGAGGAATTGAAGGAACTCCTCAAATATTGTAAGCATACATATAGCGATTTTGGTATTATAAGAAACATAATAATCATTTGCATTCAGTAAGTGTAAATTGGTGAAGTGGAACTGATGCAGAAGACCACAGAATGCCACCGGAACTCCTCAATGATAAATGATTTACGGGTGGCGACAAAATATCTTGATTAATTTAGCTAAGCAACTTCATAGTCACAAATTTAAATGTTTCTGATGAGAATGTTACCATTGATTGATTTGATGATGGAGCCGGAAGGTAGGCACCAGATCTATGTAATAAAATAATGTATCCTAGCCGTGTTTGGGCTTGTTCGAATCGTCACGAGATACACTTTCAAGTAACGATTAACTAAAATGTGTAAAATAAATAAACTTTTAAACAAAAAAATAAAACCGACTCCAAAAAAAACTAAAAAGTAAAAAATAACGCCATAATTCAGTTTCTTCAAATTACTTACAAGTAACCGACGACGCCAAAATAAGATTAATTGTATATACTGTATAGATTGAGTATACATACGGTTACTTGTAAGTAATTTGAAGAAACTGAATTATGGCGTTATTTTTAACTTTTTAGTTTTTTTTGGAGTCGGTTTTATTTTTTGTTGTTTAAAAGTTTATTTTATTTTATTTACCTGTTGACTACCCTTATTTTATTTTGACATTGCAAATATAGCTTTATTGTTATTATTATTTCTTGCATTATTTCCGACGATCATGATATTAATTCGTATAATTTTGACATTAAGAAAAGTTGCAATTTAATTTTTATCTGAAATAAAATAATCTAATCTAATTATTATCAATTGTAATCACTTGTCTCCATCGATTTAAGTTACATCTTTTGCATAAAGCTTGGTTAATTAAAAACATTACAAGATTCTAGAAGGCGGGCACAACTTCGTTCGCGGGGGAGAAAAAGTCATAACCCCCTTTTTTCTTCAGCGTAATCGTAACCATCTGTGGATACCCAGCTACCCGTATAGCGAAAATAGTTGAAATCCGTATCCGGTTTAACGTGATGAAATTACGACGAGAAAATCCAAAAAATATATTAATGCATTTATTTAATAGGATTTGGTTATTACATAACCGAATCATATTAAATAAATACATATCAAGGGACAATTTTACACAAATCGAACTAGTCTCGTGGTGAGCTCAAAGGCTTGTGTTATGACTAGACGACGATATATTCAATAGATATATTTACTTAAATACATAGAAAACATCCAGGACTCAGGAGCAAATATGTATGGTTATCACACAAATATTTGCCCTTACCGGAATTTGAGCCCAGGACCTTCAGCTTCACAGGCAACGTTACTCCCGCTAAGCTAAACCGGCCGTAAACACGTCTTATTAATACCTCGACAAGATTTTCGTAGCGCACTGCGCGTAGCCTATAACATGGGAAAGAGTATGTAACGATCACTTGCTACGACCAGAGCGGCTACCTAGTGGATTCCTGAATGTGTTCATTTTATAAACAGAAATGTGTGCGTCAGCGTCGAACACTACGCTAACGGACTTATCGCTACTATAATATGACCCCCTGCCACGTATAAACTGTTTATTTTCATAGGTCTCGCAGTTGGCTTCGTTTTCTTAACTGCGTTTTGACGACAAGCTTGACGGAACAATATATTTTGACGTGTCATCTGCAACATGAACCACTCTTTACCGTGTCTAGGTACATTAGGGACGAACTGAAGGCGATCGAGTGCGAAATTAAAAATGACATATGAAAAACTACTGCAATCTCATAAAAACTCACCGAGATACAACACTATTAAAATCACATTTTTGAATTTTCCCAAAAAAAGCTCTATACTAGAGCTTAGGAACTTGTGACACACGTTCCAATCTTGTATGGGAAAATTAAGAACTTTGATCTGCAGCTGTTTAAACTTGCGTTTATTGAAATGGTTTCATAACAAAAGTTACCATACATTTCATGGGTTATTCAATGGTATTATTAGTTGATAATATTTTCATACTTTAAAAATGGACTTTCCCACCCAACTTTAAAGGCTCATAAAACAAGCTACTTGCAAGGTATGGAACTCTTTTTTTATTCATGATTTCAGTCTTAGAAAGTGTCATTTCGCATAAATATTATTTTTATTTGAGTACAATCATAATTCCATTTAGAGTGCTTTACCCCTGAAACAGAGCGGAGCTGTGCAAGATTACCCAAGTAGCACAACTTAGGTTAAATAGCTCGTATATCACATCTATTTAGATACTTAAGTGAAATATACAGCCATTACTAAGTTCTATATAGGTGGAAAGAACCCTTAAGCAACCAATATAGAACTAAAAGGAGAAAAATTGCAGCCTATTTTTGGTTCTAAATTGAATCCACAAGAGATCTCACAAGTACCTTATGTGGCAATTACAACTATAGGTGAAAGATATGAGCTAAACACGATTCATTCACTCATTGACCGAATGAATAAACGCTAACGTCAAAGTTCCTTTGAGTGGTGCGGCAACAAGTTGGGTTTTTTAATGTGGTGATCTGCCATTTCATTTTGGATGACACCTGTTTGGTAAATGATTAAAACCTCACGTTAAGCGTTGAAATAAGTACGAAATCCTTGCGAATGTTTTTCTACCGTGAAACTATAGTATGGTTTCTTTGTAAATTTTGATGCGCCTTTGATTTGAACAAGAATATTTAAAAAGAGAATACTAAATCAAATAAGGAATTGATACTGGTAACAAATGAATATATTAAAACCCTTACCTAACGATTGTATGTTACGTACAATGTCAAAATAACATCGTCACAACTATCAAAAGTCTGTGATTATGCGTAAATGTAATAAAATGTTGTTTGAAATAATTCATTTTCAAGGACTCCATTTTGTAAACATGTCGGAACAGGAAAAATCTTACAGTGTTTATTTTCACTTATTTGTTCTCTATCTGGGACTATTAGGTCTGAAAATCACTTATGTGTATCTTGCGAGTGGCAAAGCAGTGAATTCTATTACTAATACCAACTAATACTAATTATTTTCTGTTTTGTATTAATTTGTGATGAGTTTAATGTCTGGAACTTTATATCAACAGAAACAAATGTAAAACACAAATTTGTATCAATAGAGTGACGTACGACGAATAATATTTTGACAGAGGCAATAGGAACATAAAACATTATATTTCCTAATTTTGGTACTGTTAGTGGTTTGAAATAAGTGAAAATAACTGCTTTTGGTTTCAAGAACCTTCTATTGAGACTTAATTATGCGTTGGAGTGGCAATAACTGTACTTCTTGGCCTTAAAATTGCAATATTTTTTGGTTCCAAAAGGGCCGTAAAATTATCTCTTTAGCGATTATTGGTGATATGCCTCTCCCATTATACTAGTCATTTGGAATTTAAAGTTCCAAATAAGGGTATGTTTCCACTTATTTGTAAAAGTTGCTTATAAGTGACTTTAGGGCCTTATTATTGCTTCTTATTCAGTGACAATTTAATCCTGCATGCAACTTCAAGTAGCAAAATCGACTTTACCCAACTATAAGTAATAAAATAGAAACAAAAAACGTTCCTAAGCAACTAGAAGTGACAGGATAAACTCATATACAATTTTGAGTTGTGTTTAAAGCTATAAGTTTTATCGAACACTGTTATACCACTCATTTAAAACATAAAGCTATAAGATAAGCTGCAAAATTCACTAATGTGCTTCTTGGGTAACCAATCACATTCCGCAGATTCAAATTTAATCGTGTTGGTTTCAACGGGGATTGGTCTATTTTGCTTCTACTTCAGTGGAAGCGCACCCTAATTGGAAGAGTTACGTTGGTACCCTTTTGTTACAAAAGGTGCAAAACTAGATATTTTATTCTGAAGTCTTAAATAGCTAATAATAACTAAATCGTAAGAATTAATAACTGTGTCACGCTTGCAAAGTTGAATAATTGTAAAAAATAATTCTAATACATAGGTGGCGTTGTACATATCGCGGAACGGCTTTTTGTATGGAGATTGTCGGTCCTCTTGTTTATTGGTCCTTGTAGTTACTTAAAATTAACACATAATATGTAGGTATTTCTGTAGCCGTTATAAGATAATAAAATAGATAACTAAGTTAAACAGTATGGAGACTATAAACTTAACGTGTCTACCTGATGTTTTTCATTTGCGTACCGTGACACGGAACCGAGAGATTGTCTTGCACTTGGTTAATTTTTAACGGTAGGTAGGTACTAATAAAAGCAATGGAATGGACTTTTACAAAGTTGCGACAATTGGTTTAGAAGCATACGTGATGTAGAAGCAGTCATGAAATTAATATTCGTTTGTTGAAATACTACCATACAAATTAAAACTCACATAAACATTAAACTTAAGAGGCTCCAAGCGAAAATGTACGATTCTTCACGGTTTTTGTTCTGTATCTAGTCCATGGAATGGCCAAAATAACTTTCGAAACTTGGTTTATATGATAGTTCAGTTTCTATTTAACAGCTTCTTGCATTCGGAAATTGGAATATATTTTTATGTATTTAATTATAGATTTTTACAGTGAGGCCTATAAAAATAAAGATTGCGTATTTAATCCCTCAATAAACCTTCAAAAGACTCAAAACCGATGCCGTTCATTATGAAAAAAACCTAACTCGCTACGCAAGCCTTTTCTTTAAAAAGTGTGTATTTTTTATAAAAGTGGCAAAAACAAGTTTTTCGTCGTACAAATAACAATTTGATGGCGTTTATTTTGGTTGCGGTGACTCGTGAAGATAAACTGAACCAGTATATTGGTAAAGACGGTCGCTGTCAACACGGAAAGCGAAGAGCTATGGATCGAAGGTCATTCAGAGCTGTAAGCCCCTTAACAGAATTCTGTAGAAACCTCTAGATAGCTGCAGGTCGTTTCACAAGAGCTGGCGCGGATTTAAGGCCGAAACACACCGGATGCGTGCGCAGCACGTGCACGTGCGCGTGTACGTGGCGTGTGCGTTGTATCGTATAAAATGTCATAGTAAATGGCACACCGCTTGCGTGGCGTGCACGTGCGCACCGGTGTGTCATCTCTTTTGGGTATTCGTACTTTACAACGCGCACGCCACGCGCACGTCTACGTGCACGCCACGCACACGCATCCGGCCTTTAATATGAAATAAGTACTCGTTGCATACAAAATCCGCGCCAGCTCTTGTGAAACGACTTACTTACAGTGTAAATATAGGTAGGTAGCTGTAATGTCCTGAGTGGAACTGAAAAGGAAAACACATTTCACTAACATGTTCTTTACAATGTTATTAATTGCCTTAGTAACAATGTCAATATTTCAATTAACACGATCGTTCGTTGAGAGTTAAGATTATCTTAAATAAATATAACAATGCAAAGATCTAAGCGACTAAACAGTGGATTTATCTTATGTGCTAAAGTTTTGCTATACGAGCGTATTTATTTGTGTAGATAGTTCTACGTCTGTATCCTGTTATTCTTCTAGAAAGTGGTGTCATTTTTTTGCATAACATGTTTGCGTGTTTATTGTAAATGAGCTTAGTAAAATAGACCAATAATGACCATTGCCACATAAAACGAAACGAACATAAGCCTATACGAGTGTCCCGCTGCTTGGCAAAGGCCTCTCCTTTAGATCTCCAAGACTCCCATTGCCGGCTGCCTCTGGCCAATCGTCTAGGAACGCATCTAGGCCGTCCCGCAATCTCCGTCTCGGCTTGCCCTGTCGTCGCCGCCCATCCTCTGGTACTCACTGTGTGACTATATAAGCCCACCTGTCCGGGTGCATACGGCTTACGTGGCCGGCCCAGTCCCACTTGAGTTTAGCGGTTTTTGCTCCAACGTCCGATAATAAAAAATAAAAATAAATCCTTTTCAGGCCCAGGCCTGCATTAAGTTTGTAACACAACAAGACTTAATTGGTATGTAAGTACAATAACTATTTGAATGTCACTGAACCAAAAAAAAATGTATTTATTACAAAAACCACATATCCAAAACATTATTTTGGATTTTTGGTATATTTGTATGGGTCGCTGCATGTGGTTTTACCACGGCAAAACGGCTGAATGGATTTCAACCATTTTTAGTACAAAGGTAGCTGGTCATCTAAAGATGGTGAAAGGATACTTTTTACTCGTCTACGCTGAAAAAAGAGAATTATGATTTTTTTTTCCTCCATTGACGACGTTGCGGGCACCTTGTATAAAAATAAATAAATATAAATAATAAATTCAAGTAATAATGTGAAACAAATTAATAATGTATAATATTATGACATGTAAGTATGTTATATTTTAAAGGTTATCAATAATGGACATGGATATGACTATAACATTGAAGTATAATAAAAATGACATATTTTAATATCGGCGCTTGCATACATACCTACGTAATAATAAACACAAACATCTGCACAAAGAATTGTGCAGATGTTTTATGTTCTTTCTGCTGTTTAAAATAATTACAACTACACATTATTACTGGTCCATGCACAAAGAAATAGCGACAAAAACTCTATTCTGTTATACTATATTATTCACTAATTTATTTTCGATCTCAAGGTAAGTTTTTTACAATATGTATGAGAGGCGTGGCGTCAGGAAAATTACAAGGGAAGCCGAAGCGTATTCATTTATTCATATTTAAAGAAAAAGGTGGTTATAACCCTTTCCTTGGGCATCCCGGTGGGAATCAGCTTATATGAACGCCACGCCACTGATATGTATATAAAAAGTAAAATACAAAATATATTACGCATACGCATTAAAAAAAACCTAAGCTAGGGTGCTGCCGGTGGCGGGGCAAGGGCTCAAGCTACCGGTGGTTAGGGCTGCACAGAGAGGAGCCTCCTAACAAAGCGGGCCGTGTCCAGGAGTACTGCCTTCTGTATCTGACCCTTGAGACTCTTCGCTAGACTGTTTACCGAAACGACTATCGGGGCAATAATTTAGAATCAACATCTTGCATGACAGTCACCTCGTGAGCCAAGTCAAGGTACTTGCTGAGTTTGTCCTTCTCGGCCTTCACTAGGTTCTTCTCATGTGTGATGGTGATGTTGACGAGTATTGCCCGGCGCTTAGATTGATCTACCAACACGATATCAGGCTTATTGGCTAGTACATTTCGTTGCTAGTGCGGAAAGTAGGTATGTCATTATTTCACGCGTAGCGAGATATCTAGACTCGGGGCGAGTGAAGAATGACATTTCCGGACGTGTATTGAAGGACGTTTTTTACAGTTGCAAAAAATTATAAAAACAACGAGTAAGGAATTCGAAACTTAAAACGTTCCATTCAGACAAATTATTAAGAACGGTATTTCAATATTCAATAAGTAAAATTGGAACATGTATAAATAAAAAATAAAAAATGGAAATGTGAAAAGCACTAGTTCGTGATAACCAACTTTCCGCACGCTAAGTAGCACTTTTTGAGTAACTGTATTATAAATATATTCAAATCAAATGATCAAAATATTCTTTATTCAAGTAGGCCTAGTTACAAGCACTTTCGAAATGTCAGTTACATGAGAGTGAATGTTTGCTGGGAGAAATACAATATGATCCAACATTTGCTGCAAGGATTAGGGAAACCCAGAAAAACCAAATCAGATCATTTCACTTAAGTGTAATATTATTGATAAAATCATCATTTTTAAAATTAAAATAATCAATAAGATAAATCCCAAAAGGATTATCAATAAAAAATAAATAATCTAGAATGTGTCTAGAATAAAATTCTAAATGTCAGAGTATATAAAACAATTAAGATTAAAATAATAATAATACCTAAGGTATTCGTTAAAATAATTATTCATATACCTACATGACGCTATAATTTACATTAATCCCACGCGGCTTCATCATTCATGTAGTCTTGTATGCTATAATAAGCTTTAGAAAGTAATTTTCGTTTCACAATATTTTTGAATTTACCAATAGACAACTCACATATGCTGCTAGGCAGTTTATTATAAAATCTCACACAGTTACCCATGAATGATCTCCTTATTTTATGGAGCCTAGTAGCAGGCACTGCGAGCTTATGCTTATTTCTAGTATTAATATTATGTATATCACAGTTCTTCTTAAAGTCGGTAATACTTTTATGTACATACATAATATTCTCATAAATGTATTGACAATGCACTGTCATTATATTGATGTCCTTAAACTTATCTCTAAGCGAGTCTCTATAGTTCATTTTATATATCGCACGAACAGCCCGCTTCTGCAAAACAAATATAGTATTAATTTCGGAAGCACTGCCCCATAGTAACAGGCCATACGACATAATACTGTGGAAATAACTGAAATACACTAATCGAGCCGTTATCACGTCTGTTAATTGACGAATCTTACTTACTGCAAAAGCTGCAGAACTCAGTCTATTCGAGAGATTAGCAATATTGACTTGGCAATCGCACTAAACAATTTAATTTAATATAATACATATTACTTGTGAGATACATTGTGTTTTCATGCGATGGCCAAGTCAATCTATTTATTTAAAACATATATTTTTTAATATTCATAAGGTCACTATAAGATTTTGTTAGGTTGCTAATTACGTAATAACTTAAGACACAAGGACCCTTAAGTATACTCTGATTTTTAATTCAAGACCAAAATTTAACGTCAACGGGCGCACTTTCGCTGTGATCACTGCATACCGGTTTAAGTGTCAGTATTTTTGTCAATAAAACTTACCCTAATATTACTGGTCTCACGATTTCTCATTCATGTTTTTATGAAATAATGCTTATTTGTTTCAATCATCAAGAAGAGAGCTGTCAGATTTTGATCTTGAATTAAAAAATCGAGTTTAGAGACTGAATAAATTAACCGACTTGGTATTACATGGATCTCGCAATTTTTTACGGTAGAAGAACTGATTTGCGAGACTTAGATTTTTACATGTTATGTTTTTGATGGGATTTATTTATGTGCCATATAAAGCGTAAAAGTAAGTTCTTCTTTCTATTCTGTCCCTCGTTATCCTTGCAAATTGCTGGAATTCCCACCTGCCGTTACGCCCACTCATCCCGAATTCTACACAGACCAACAATATAGCAGATAGCCCGATTCTAAGTAAACGCTGCAAGCCGAAGAGCTTTTCTGTGTCCTTATTTAAGTATCATCGGGAAAATACCTTTCCTCCTTTTTTAAATCAATAGTTAATTCTGCAGAAAGCCCGATCACTTTTCTTTATCTGAATTCTACTAAATTTTTAAGCTACCATCGCAACAGTTCTAATCTTTATCATAATCGCCATATAGCTACATTTTTATTGAAAATGAATGTTGCAAAATATTGTCATTTATGTTACCAAACGTATTAGTAAGTTTAGTATACACATGTATATATAAAAAAGTTCAAAATGGTTACTAGCCTATATGAAGCCTAAATTATTTCAATTTACGCATCGTGCGATTTCAACCTTGAGTATGCCCAAATAATAAACAGAAAGTGCATTTTATTTTAGAAACGGTAAGTAAATAAATAAATAAATATTACAGGACAATTTTACACAAATCAAACTAGTCGCATGGTAAGCTCAACAAGGCTTGTGTTACGGGTAATAGACGACGATATATTTACATATATACATAGAAAACATCCAAAACTCAGGAGCAAATATTCATGCTCATCACACAAATATTTACCCTTGCCGGGATTTGAACCCAGGACCTTCAGCTTCGCAGGCAACGTTACTCCCACTGAGGCAAACCGGTCGTCAAACAGAATATTGAATACAAACAGAAAATTATTTTCTACTTATCTTCATCTAGACTGAGTTACCTACGTCAGCATCTGACATTATCATGGTACTTAATTAAGAGTCTTTACTATGATTGTATAAATAGTACTAATGACTTAATTGCCGACATATAATATTTCATAGATATCATCAACGTTTTCCTTACAATCGACCGAGCTGTTTTAAGCTACACCCGGGGTGATTTACACACCAGATATAGGCACATATCGCCGAATACCGTCCTTGTTGTAGACGAGTAGATGTGTTACGAAGCTCCGAATGTCTGGATATCACTGAGTCTAATATGTGCGATAGAACTCAGTGGCATTCCAATGAGTTCTATCGCACAAAGGAATTTACTTTGGGAAAGTAAAACTTTATTGTGTCGTAACAATAACATGCAGTTTTCCTAGGCCCTGGCAACTAACAAGATTTTATACTTGGTGCTAATAGGAGTAGTAATGAAATAATGAAATTATGATCTTTATTCTGTATGTAGGTCGTAAGGGCACTTTTACAAGTCTGACTCTACGGCGTTTTCCAAGAGGAGACCACTGAGGAGAAGAAAGCCGAAACAAACTCAACAGTCAGTATTTTTTTCGAAATAACTCTTATATCAATTACAATATTTGTACTTAGCCTATCCTAAATATATGTTTTGAGTATAAACTCAATGCGTAGTTCTTCAAGAAAACATATCAAAAGTTATAAAAGTAAAAAAAAATATAATATAAAAAATGAAAAGCAAAATAGTGATTTTTTATCTAAAATAGTAGGTAGGGGCGGCCGAAGTGAGTTGTGACAGAGAAATGAATCTGTTAACTAGCAATATCGAAATAGCGCGCGTTTGTTAGTTTAAATTTCAAGCTAACAAATGCGCACTCTTGCGAGCTCGCTAAAAGTTCCAAAAAATTTACGATGTCACAACTTCCCCAGTCACAGCTCACCTCGGTTTCCCCTGTCTATCCATTCCAATCCATACTAATATTATATAATGCGAAAGCAATCTGTTTATCTGCTACCTGTTGGCGAACCAAGAGTGACTGATGTTCCTTTGGGCGTCCGCCATTTTGGAAAGGGCCTGCTTGACGATGATTTGTGTTACCGAGGCAAATAGCGTCGAAGAGGCTTTGGTCCTACGGGACGAATTGGTGAGTTGCGAAAACCAATTTAAATGAAATTTAGTATGGAGGTACTTAGTTTGAAAAGGTCATAGGAGCTCAAGGGAGGGTTGGAAGTTTTTGAATCATTAACACATAGGCGCTCGGTCACGCAAAGCCTTTGGTAAATGCTGCTTTAAATGAAACGGTTCTTGATCCTGGAAGGTTGGCTGGAAGGCTGCTTTCAAAACCGCTCGCTCCCAAATCGCAGATGAGGGCACGTGAATTAAGAACTACTATTAATTATCAAACATTTTTCCCCATTAACCTCCCATTAATTTCCCCTTTGTTGTTGGTTGTCCAAAAGTATTTAGCCACGTACGATTGAAACGGGTATTTATATCATCAGCAAAGGTCAGAATTTTTGCGATAAAATATAATACTGTCGAAATCTAATTAGTGCTAGAATGGAACCCTTTTTTTCATCGATATTGATACTTGTGAAATAGAAGAAAAAAAATATCGACCAAAGGAAAAAATATTCAATAAAAATTCTTACGTGAGTCGGTGCAATTTCTTTTTCAAAGTCCACGTTAGTACACAGAGCACATGACATTTTATCTGTATTGTGATAGGAATAAATAAAACCATTAATTTATCGATAAAACTTGTTAAAATCACTATTAATTTCTCCCAACATGAACATCATAGCTATTACAATGAGATTTATACTTTTTTTCTTGACGTCGAGCAAAGTAAAGCTGCCTTTACATGCGTAAATGAGAAAAAACGAAAAAAAAGCACAAATAAATAATTTGAAGGACCGTTTTTCCATTTCCTAACTATCGATATCGATTAAAAAATTATCTAACACCAGTTTGATTGCGACGGTCTTAATGTTCTGCTGCGAACATTCCGACCTCTGATCATCTGCATTTAAATAAATTGAGAAGTAATAAAATTAACACAATTAATTAAAACAAACAGTCTTTGAAGTCGTATTACAACACAGCACGCATTCAAAACTCGCTCCTTCGTCGAACCTTCGTTAACTGATTCCTGTTCGATGCTTCCATCGACCTCTAATTATTCAGGGTCCTCTAGCACTGTATAGAGGGTCACTACTAACTAAACTAATCATGACGTGCGTTAGTGTTTCTCACTCCGTTGCTGGATATGTACACTCGAGAGCAAACATTTCATGTCGATAAAAACCGTCATATTTCCTAAAATAGTGCAGGTTTGTAAAGGTTTTTGACGTGATAACGTCTTATAAATCGATGAAAGCCGGCTGCACGCACGAAAAAGCATGACGCATTGTCACGTTCCGCCTGAGCCGAGCGTGTAAGCGAGAGCTCGGAACAAGCGATAGAGAGCACAGTACTATTTCCTCAAATCATTAGCTAGCATTTTGGTCTCCTACGACACAATGCCTGTTTTTCCTTCGCTTGATTGGAACAAGTTTACCTAGGAATCAGTTAATTGCGCATGACGTCTTCTCAGTGCGGTTTATTAATGAAGCATTATAGCGCTTATCGACTTACGTAGATGCGAGTGCATACTCATTAAAAAAGTAATCGGTAAACCAATATCGATCCAGACTTTCAAGCGTTACGATGCTGCAGACAGTTACACAGATACAGACTCACATATACTTCACAGATACTTCTTTCATCGGGGGCGAAACATTGCAACAAGCAAATAAAAAAAAAAACAACCTACCACAAATTCTAGATGATACACGGAACAAAATACTCAATATATTCTTAACAGACTCCTTAATCGGAGAAGCGTACATTAAGCATCAAAAGTAAGTTATAATTTTAGTAGGTATGCAATTGGTAGTAAAATTGTCAGTTACTTTCGATGTTGACTGTACTTCCGTTGCATCTGATTTCCAGTTTTTTTTTTTAGTTTTAATATTTCAGACTATCTGTTGTAAGTATTGGGAAAATTTTCTCTTGTTGGAATTGTACGTTATAAAAATCGGATTTCACAACATACACCGCTAACTTTGCAATTCAAACTAAAAAAAAAAACAGTCAAGTGCGAGTCGGATTGCTAGAGTTGTATTTGGACGCGTATTGTTTTGTGCAAACTGCATGAAAATATACGCATGTGAGTACAGTTATTGACACATCTACCCTAGACACTATTACGCGGAAAATCTAAGGAACTATAACCCATTAAAGGGCCTGCATCGTCATTCGTAAGCCACGCCCCAAACGACGAGCGGGCCAATGAGCAGAATTTATTGCTCGCGAACATCAAAGAAAGAGAAGGTTAATACTACATGCTTCGAGTTTTTTGGCGTAAGCGCCAGATGTAAAAGTACAATGAGATCGGAGATATTATTATGTTTTGTTTACGTTTAAGTTAATCACGCAAAGGAAATGGGAAGAATGACGTTTAGACATAATTTAACCCTTTATGAATCTGTCATTTGTTCAAACTAGACAAAAAACGGTAAATTAAGACGCGTTTTTGGATAACTTTTCCATCGAGGAAGTTTTCAACAAACTTGTTTCCGCATTAATCTTTGAGAAGGTCATATAGTCAAAAAACACATATTTAAAAACCAGCCTATTTATATGGTAGATTTGACAAAAAACACGCTAAAAAATTGCTTAAATTTTAGATGCATTCCTTAATCTTCTGATCCACCCTATTATTTAATAAATATAAAATAAAAAGGAAATTTAAGGGGTATGGTCTCGGCATTTTTTTGGGAGGTTAGCACGGAACCCTTCGTGAGCGAAAGTAACTCTCACTTAGCCAGTTTTACTATATGCATTTTCATTAAAACTTTTCCAAGGGAGATTAAAAGCGGACTACCGCAGTCTAGGGCGAAATGTTTTCAAATATTAATTAGGTTAGTAAACACGGTCCTGTGCACACGTCGTGCCGTGGACGAGTTTGTGTACTTTGGGGAATTAAGTAGGAGTAAGGTTAGGTGGTCCATTATGGTTATCGTTTTATACAAATGAGTAATCCTTATCTTTATGTAACCTGCCATCAAAAGTGACTTCGGTTGCTAAGAAGGAACTCGATGGGTACAACGTACAACCTTCATTTTTGCGTCAGAGTATTCGGTTAAATATCATATAACCAATTCAAAGGAGTCTGTGTTGGTGAATTAATTTTTCTATAACACTGCTGTGGAGCCATGGATGGACGAACGTAATTTTATGCTTATTTTTATACCGGATAAGTACTCTAGTATTGGAAGAATTAACAAAACGCGCCACGCATCGAAGAAAAAGTCACAACATTTAATTTTTACAACTTTATATTAGTATACAGGTTGCTAACAAATTTGGTTAAACTTTAAGAGCTGATAATACTTATCGCGAGGAGTTGAGTAGACTTAATTATAAAACATTGCAAAGTTTATGCTACTTTTTGGAGAAAGTTTGGGAAACTACTTCGCTACGTGATGAGATAATCAAAAGTCAGTGATTAAGACCTCTTTGATTATTATGGAATCTCTTGAATGTAACTTAACTGGCTATTTCACAAACATCTTGTCAGTTATATGCTTAGGATGATGTTTTAGCAGATTTTTTATTAAACTGAAACTGAAAACAAAAATATCATATAATTTAAAATTCATTGTTTCGTGTTATATCAATGAAATCTATAAAAGTATTAGTACCTAACATGTAAGCACCTTATAGATAGGTTTCTGAGTTTCACGGTTGATAGTTTCCTAGTTAAAATATAGGCAGGCCCTCGCTTTACAAGATAATACCATCATAGCTTATTCATACGTCCAAGCTTTCTTAGAGCTAAGTTTTTTTTGGAACCCGTTCTCAAGTTTCAGAAACTATCTCCAACCATCCATTCTTTCGCCGTCATAATACAAGATTTATTTGTGGATGAAACGGATTCATGGCGAATTCTTCATCGGGTCTATATTACGTGATACTATCCTCTTTTCCTCTTCCACATAATTATTCATGAGCTCTTTTATAAAGGGCAGTGCAGACTAAGAACGAATGAAACTATAAGTCGATTAGAACTTAAGCCAATAAGATAGTTTGAGATTCTGGATTTCGGTTTCTCAGCTGGATAACACTACTCTCAATGAAATTCATCTTTTGAAAAATATGAATCAAAAATTAAAACCGGCCAATAGAATCTCGGAGCTCAGTGTATAATTTCGTAGCCGTTACTATAACGACAAAGAAATGCATTACAGATGAAAACAAATCAATGTGACAAAGTAGCACAACCAGAAGTGTTACTTACGTCCGTTTGTTGAGAAGCGCAGTTTTTCGGCAATTACTCAAAAACGGTAAAAAAATGATTTTTTTTTGTTGAAAATATTATTAAGCGTTACGAGAGTATTTATTTTTCGGACTTATTACGGTTTAAAAGATAAAGGGGGGACACAATTTATGCAACTTTCTTTCAAATAAAAAAAATTGAAACCTTCAAGTGTTTATAGAACATTGACATTTGCAGAAAAAGATTTTTTCCGTTTCTGTTACATTGGTGCCCTTCCTAGGACTATTTCTTTTAGTTATTTGACTACTAAACTAAGTAGCGGCTTATACACGACACCCTTCTTGAGTAAAATATGTTGAAACTCATCCGTACACAGAGAGACACACAGATACACAGATGAATAAACACATACATACGCAGATACACACGGCACACTAAATTTGCTTTTAATAATAAGTAGTTTTTAATATTCACTTCGTCATACTACTTAATAGCCGGATTTGAGTATTTTTCAAAGCCTGTCAACTATATTTATACAGTGTGCAAGTCTGTACGCGGCTTAAGACGGCTACTGTAACAAAGATGCAAAAGAAAAGTGGGGAAAAAGCTTTAAATGTTTTTGAACAGGAACTAAACGGACTGAGACGGGCGTCCGTCTCAAGGGTATTATATTCATGAGAACTCGCGCTTTAGACAAGTTACTGGAACATCCGAATTCCGAATAGGTATCATTAATGAGTACATAAATCCGACTCCAAAAAACAAAAATTAATTATATTGTAGAGTTTCTTCAATTTACTTACAAGTAACTTTTTTTCAACTCAATCTATACAATATAATATACAAAGTTATTTAGTCGTCGGTGCCATCTAAACAAATTGAAAAATAAGTATTCAAAATCGATTTCAGTAAGTTGTTACATGTTTGGTACCCATTCCAAAATAGCAATAATAGGGTATTTGACACTAGAAAAATAATGTAAAAATTATATAAGATCCTGATAAAACCAGCCAAATAAAAAACAACCTTAAAATTTGGTTTAAATACCTTACGTGCAGCTTGTATAAAGTTGGGTGGAAAGTCCATTTTTAAAGGATGAAAATATTAATAACTAATAATACCATTAATGAACCGATAAAAAGTTTTGTAGTTTTTGTTATAAAACCGTTTCGATAAACGCAAGTTTTAAGATAGCTCCAGAACAAAGTTCTTATTTCCCATATACAGCATACGAGCGTCTGACGTCACATGCTTGTAGGCTTTAGTATGAAGCGTTTTTTTGGGAAAGTCCAAAAATGTATTTCGGGGAGTTTTTATGATATTGGAGTAGTTTTTAAAGCAATAATTCTATTATTATAACATAACATAAAAAAAATACAAATAGCCTATTGTATACAAAAATATTGTGAAACGAAAATTATTTTCTAAAGCTTATTATAGCACACACTACATGAATGATGAAGCCGCGTGGGATTAATGTAAATTATAGCGTCATGTAGGTATATGAATAATTATTATAACGAATACCTAAGGTATTATTATTATTATTTAAATCTTAATTGCTTTATATACTCTTGACATTTAGAATTTTATTCTAGACACATTCTAGATTATTATTTTTTTCTTTTGGGATTTATCTTATTGATTATTTTAATTTTTAAAATGATGATTTTATCAAAAATATTATACTTAAGTTAAATGATCTGATTAGGTTTTTCTGGGTTTCCCCAATCCTTGCAGCAAATGTTGGATCATATTGTATGTCTTCCAGCAAACATTCACTCTCATGTAACTGACATTTCGAAAGTGCTTGTAACTAGGCCTACTTGAATAAAGAATATTTTGATTGATTGATACACTGTATTACATTAAGTTGAAAAAAGGTTACTTCTAAAGTGACTTTATTACTTATACAGTTTTTTTTTAATTCTTAGTATTTACGAGTTAGTTTTGTTTTAGGTTATAAAGTTATTTTTAAACATTATATGTCTATTTATTTGACCTTGCCTTCGCCTCGGCCGTCAAATACCTAACACCATACATATTTACTACCTTAGGATTGTTTTAAATTCTATTGTTCTAGGTTTGTTATGTGCTATGAATATACGAATATACTGGAAGGTGCATGTATAGGAAGGAATATACTTCGTTAGGACAAGAGGAAAAAGCTTTAACGCTCTATTTTGGTTCAGCATAGTCGGGTAAAAAGTATCTTAAAAACCATTCTCGGGTGTATATTAAAATTAATTTAAAGACCTTCAAAAAGCACGTTTCACAACAACAACAACAACAACAATTCTTTATTGCACACCAACAATAGAAGCAATACAATAGAGCCTTAACATAAAATAGGTAAACAATAGGCGGTCTTATCGCTAAAGAGCGATCTCTTCCAGACAACCTTTGGGTAACGGAAATGACATAAAATAGCTAGAAATGAGTAGGTGGTGAGATAAGATGATTTGAGATGGTTTCACTTATTTTTTAAAGATTTTTTTCAATGCACAGACATTTAATTTTACAACTTTATAATATGTAGTATGTAAAATATTTTCCTCGTCTTTTCGAGATCCGAGTTACTGCTGCTGTTATATGGTGTTATTGTCCTTTTTATATATTCCAATCACAAAACGTACAAAAAGGCAAAAACATAAGGAGTCGTATTGCCTTGTTTTGTGGCATTTACGAGTTGCCATAAAATCAGGAGTTTGCACTGACAGAGATAAAGTGGCCTTAAGCCCGCCTCCGCTTAAATACAGACTTACCATCCTAGGGAAGTAAAGCCATGTTTCCTTTATCTTTTACGGCTTGTTCGCTAGCGGGGAAAACGGATAGAAAAACTGTATTTTATGGGGTTCCGTATCCAAAGGGAACCCCGAAAAAATTTCGGTCTGTGTATCTGTCTGTCACGTGATTCTTACTCTTGAACCGTAAAATTTCAAGTGACAATTTAAGGCGACCAGCCCTATTATCCCATATGTCCGATTTTTGCTTCCATTATGGTAGAGTAGTTATGGCAAAAAAATCAAAATGGACGGAACAACAGAAGTAACCTCACGAAAAAGTATATTTATGTATTTGATTTGTGAATATTACACAAAAAATAGGTCAAAGGTTTGGGGGACCAAGAGACGATATATTTTGCACCGTAACAAACACTTGAAAAGTCGATGTAACCAAAAAATAATAGAAGAAAGGTTATGGTGGGATAGCCAACGAATTTCATTCCCTACCCATTTCATTGAAATGTTGTTAGACATTCGCAATACGTTAAGATCGAGAATTCCATTTCAGGAAATGTCAAAGATGTTGTCTGATCTCAAAATTTTAAAAAAATATATAAGATCCTGATAAAACGAGCAAAATAAGGAACTACGGATACTGACTAAAGTTGGGTGGGAAAGTCCATGTTTAAAGTATGAAAATATTACAAATAATTGAAATGAAACAATTTAACGGATTATATCGCGTATATTATCTCATTTTAGTTCCCGACGTTTCGGAAGCTTTCCAGCTTTCCATGGTCACGGGAGGACCATGTTTTGTTTTATTTCAATGAGTAATAATCGCGGAAACAAAAGAAAATATTATATTACAAATAATGTTATAATACCGTTGGATAACCCATAAATGTATGGTAACTTTTGTTATGATTCATTTTAGATAAACGCAAGTTTTAACATAGCTGCAGAACAATGTTATTAATTTCCCTTCCCCATACAAGGTACTAACCGTGTGACGTCACTAAGCCAGCAGGCTTTTAGTATGAAGCTTTTTTTGGGAAACTGTAAAAATGAGATTTTAACATTATTGTATCTTGGGGAGTTATTATGACATTGAAGTAGTTTTTTCACCAATATTTTTATTATTGAGAGATCGTTCTATAACAAAAAAATAAAAGTTTTTTTGAGAAAATTGTATAAAAAAATTCAAAGGCGTTTGTTCATTTGAATGATAAAATGCTTGCCGCTAACCAGGCAAAGATCTAAATACGCACCAAAAGTTTCAAAAATATGTACACACCAACTCTACTGTCAGACCAACCAACTCTACAGTAATAAGGTTTGGATATATTTGTATGAGATTTTGTGGTGTTTCCTGACTGTACGGAACCCTTCGTATGTGAGTCAGAGTCACGCTTGGCCGGTTTTTTCTTTGTAGCTCTCGGTTTTATCTCGGGTGTAGAAATTATAGTCATCTCATCTCGCTAATGTGTTTGAGGATGAGACAATTGTAATTTACTTGCAACTAGGCTTGTTTTTCATAGTCCATCTACGCCTTGGAAATGAATTTGAAAAACACGGTTTCGGAACTTTAAGATGGCATGTTAGTTAAGCAAACAATATTTTATAGTAACCATAAATATCAATATTAAATATTTTTATTTCTTTAATAATCTACTAAGTAAATTAAATAGTTCTCCATATAGGTAGGTAGTTTCAAACAAATAGACTGTATTTATTAAAGAAATAATAAATTAATAGTTTAAAAACACTAGAAAAACACGCTTTACAAGACTTTTCTAACAAATCCAAACACAGCTATGATACGATGTTCCATCATGAAGTTCCAGTTCATATTTTCTGGCTCCATCATCAGATCAGTTCGACAGTACCATATTATTGTGTTGTCATCAGAACTACTTACAGTACAACTGCTAATTTTGATGACGCTACGATCCTTGGAAGATGGTTAAATTAGTTACCTTAGATTCCATTACATAATTACGTACAGGTCGACCTAATAAAAGCGTGTTAAAAATAATTAATATTGATATGCTTACTACAAAATATTGTTAGCTAACTAACAAGGCATCAATTTATGACAGTAGTTGGATAACTGCTCCCATAGATAGGTAGGTACTACTGAATTAACTGACTTGGTTTACATTCAATTCCACAACTTTATACGGCAGAAGAACTGCGTTGCGAGACTTGCACATTTTTATACCTGTTATGTTTTTGATGGGATCTCATTTCTTTCTGTATTTTGTATGTCTGTCTATGTCAGTAACCAATATAAAATGACTCCTCATCGTGTACATTTGAGAGATTAGCAGTAGGGTTCTGCTAACACTGGGTTTTCGTAGATACGGCCGTTTTTAGCGTACATTTTGAACGGAACCCTCAGTACGCGGGTGTCCGGTTGTCCGTCGTCCGGGTGTCCGGTGTCCGGGTGTCCGTCGTCCCGCAGTACGGTGTCCGGTGTCCGTTTGTCGGTGTCCAGCGAATAACCCATGAAATGTATGGTAACTTTTATTATGAAACCGTTTCGATAAACGCAAGTTTTAACATAGCTGCCGAACAAAGTTCTTAATTTCCCCATACAAAGTTCTAACAGTGTGACGTCACTAAGCTAGTAGGAAGGCTTTTAGTATGAATTTAGTATGGGAAAGTCCAAAAACGAGATTTTAACATTGTTGTATCCCGGAGAGTTTTTACGACTTCGAAGTAGTTTTCTCACCAATATTAATAGTTAGGAAACTCATCAAAAAGCTATCCATGAAAGCGTAATAACTAAACGATGAAATAATGATCCAAATATAAAAACAAGTCAGCTTAATCATTTCCTATTCACTACACGTGTGAATGTGACCTGTGACTTGACTACGTGCCCTGTCGCCTCGGCTCTCAGGATTTACTGCAAATTGTGCTCTTGATCTTACTTCCGTTGTTCGCGGAACCTATCCAAGTTACTGCAAGTGTAACTTAAGTCGAACGGCTTAAGGGGCTTACAGCTCTGAATGACCTTCGATCTGGAGCTCTTTGCTTTTCCATGTTGTATATGTCTCATCATGTTGACAGTGACCGTCTTTACCAATATACTGCTTCAGTTTATCTTCAAGAGTCACCGAAACCAAGATAAATGCCATCAAACTTTGTTATTTTTACCACGGAAAACCGGTTTATGCCACTTTTCTCAAAAAATACACGCTTTTTAAAGAAAATGCTTGCGTCTCATGTTAGGTTTTTTCATAATGAACAATTAAGCATAAGTTTTGAGTCTATTAAAGGTATATTGAGAGACTACATACGCAATCTTTATTTTTATAGACCACTTTGTAAAAATCTATAAATAATTACATAGAAATATATTCAAATTTTCAAATCCAAGAAAGTGTTAAATAGAAACTAAACTATCATACAAACCATAATTCGAAAGTTAGTTTGGCCATTCCAGAGACTAGATACAAAACAAAAACCATGAAAAATCGTACATTTACGCTTGGAGCCCCTTAAAGTTAGCTTACGAGTATCTTGGAATTGTTGTATCCACTACATTACCTCAAAGAATCGTTGTACTAATTTCAGTATGCCGTTTTTAGCGTTCCGTGTCCAAAATGGCAAAAAAGGAAACCTTATAGTTTCGTCATGTCCGTCCGTATGTCACAGGCATTTTACTCAAAAACTGCGAGATGTGTATTGTAGGTGTCTTGTATTAGCCGCTACTTAGTTTGGTAGGTTAGTTAAATAATGAAAAAAATCTAGAGGGGGCACTCCATACATGTAAACGAAGCTGATTTTTTTTCCAGCAAACATCAACGTGTGGCACATATTTCGATAGTTCATTGAAAACATACAGAGGTTAAAAAAAAATATTTAGTGAAAATTTTCGGAAATAATCGCCCGAAAGATTGAATGTGACAAGAAGAGAGACAGCTAAATTATTTCCTATTTCGCCTTGTCGTCTCAGCTCAGGATTTACTGCAAATTGTGCCCTCTCTTCACTTCCGATTGTTTGCATAACCTCTTCGAGTTACTGCAAGCGTTGAAACGGCAGATTACACTTATTGTAGAACCGACTTGTGACAGGAGCTTGGAGTATTCAGTAAATGGAGTCGCCTCCATGTCGTTTCCCCTCTGCCAAATACGTTGGTACAATGTTCTAACCGTTTTATAAAAACTACTTCATTAATCGATCATTGATAGTCTTGTAATCGTTATTTACGCGTGACAAGCTCCGTCAAAATGCCTGTATGTGCTGTGTATGGGTGCAAAAAGCGTTCATATACATCATGCATACAAAAGGATGTAATATCATTTCACATTTTTATACCATATTACAACATATTAAAACGTAAAACGTTTTCAAGAAAATCAGGCATCTTGTAATCTATACATATAATAAAGTTGAAGAGGGTCGAAAGTCTGTACATGGATATTCGAAAAAAAATTGGCCGGGGATACTTAAAATCGATAACAGAACACGTTCCAACAGTTTTTAGATTTTTTGTCTGTTTATCTGGTTACCTGTTTATCTGTTTATCTGTTTGTCTGTTTATTTGTGCGCGCATCGCGTGAAAACGGCTGAACAGATTTTGATGCAAACTTTACTAATCGGTCGAAAAAATCCCCGGCCAGGCTATAAAAATTCAACCCTTAAAAGGGGGGATAGCCACTACATTTGATTGAGTTAAGTTTGCACCTGAATCTTATCGCGCTACTTAGGAAGGAGGTGCAAACTTCTCTCAAACATGTGTTACGACCCACGAGTATCGAGTACCTTGCTAAACTAACAGGTGGCGCTAAAATTAATACATTTTTGCCAAATGCATACTCATATTATAAATGCGAAAGTGTGTCTGTCTGTCTGTCTGTTACCTCTTCCAGCTTAAACTTGGTATGGACATAGTTTGAGTGTCGGGTTTGAGGCTACCTTTTGTCCCGGAAAAATATCCTTATCCGCGATAAACGAATTTAAGGCGGACGATGTCGCGGGCAGAAGCTAGTGTATTTATAAAATCAGTTTGAAAAATAACGCATACAATTCGTATTTCATTTTTACAAATTCGAGAAAGTTTGACGTTTAAAACTCCCCGTATTTAAGGTTAATAAGGGGTACCAGCATTGAAATGTATGAAATTTCAAGCAAATATCAGCTTTACTGTATTAAGTATGGGAGAAGGGTCTATATTTGTCTCATAATTAATCTAAATTTTTTAAGTGATTAAGGTTAAATATTTATTGCTCCTGTTTACATACTGCAGTGTGCGGTTAACTAAAATAGTGATGTGAATGTTATTCTTTACGATACAATATCGATGTAATGAAATATTTTTTGAGATATTCGTATTAAGAATCCGTATAATTTTCTGTCGAATGCCGTCTAGTTTTCTACTATAAATCGAAATTAAAATACCTCTCAAGTTTCGCAATAAAGTTCGTAATGCAATTTAAAAAGTTTAAATACTAGGTAAAACTTTCTAGAAAATAACCGGTTTCTAATCAATCTTGCGCGCCCCGCGAAAAAGGAGCTTTCGGGTTTATTTGATCACAGCATAAAAAAAACTGACGGTATTATAATAATTTATTGAGGAAACTGGGCTTCGGTAAAGTCTTGGAAAATACGAGAAACGCTAATTATGTTGGCAAGGCATTTCGGTTACTCAATATTCATATTGGTATAAACCCTTGTTTCGCAGACAGAATTTTCATAAAATTTCGTTTCACAGAAAATGTTTAACTTTCGCAGATGATATATTTCTGTTGCCACTATAACAGCAAATACTAAAAACGGTTTTTTTTTATCAGTTTTGATTAATCTGGTTGCGTTAAGATTGCACCTCATTTGTATCCAACGCTATATATACCAGGTGCAAACTTAACTTAACCGGCCATTTAGGTTAGGTTAAGAGGAAGTTTGTGCGGAACCCTCGGTGTGCGAGGATGACTCGTACTTAGCCGGTTTTACAACTTTATAATAGTATAGATGTGTTATTCTGATAATTAAACAACATTACTGGAAAATTTCTTTGAGAAACGTTCAGTTGTTAAGACCTTCCGGCTCCACCATCAAATCAACCCAATGCTACCAGAGAAATATTTAAGTTTGTGGCTATGAAGTTTTGAGGAATAACATCGATCCCTCATGGATTCCATCATCAGATCTTTACCAAAATTATATGGGACCAACATGGAGATGCCTCCTTTCAAACAAAAAAAAATGATCCGACGAATTGTGATCCTCCTCCTTTTTTAAAGTCGGTTAAAAACTAAGGTCAAAGAACGAATGATTTAACAACATATTCGTACTGATATAGTATGAAACATGATTTGAGACTTATGAATACAAGCTTATATAGTAAATTGAAGTTGTATAATTTCATTTTTAAAGTAGGTGACAGTTGTCAAATCAATAAATTACAAAAGTGAATACAAGTTACCTTAAACTGTATTGATCACAGTTGCAAAAGTCAGGACTGCTATGGACGTTCATACCCCTCAATGCTTTTAACACACACTCACGGAGCAAATACTATTATGACTTAGCTTTAAACCTCTGGATTTGGCGCTAGGACGCATTCCACTGTACCAAATAATATGAACTATGGTATGCTACATATTAACAAACACAAATATAATTTATACTTTAAAAGGCCAACCTCTCCATAAAGTAATGCACATGAAAGACCTTGGTGTGGTACACGATTCGAAGCTCATTTTCGATAAGCACATAGACAATATTATTGGTGGTGCCCTCAAAGCACTAGGTTTTATAATGCGTAATTCGACTTATTTTACTCAAGCGAAAACATTAAAAGTACGTTATTGTTCATGTGTCAGAAGTAAACTTGAATATGCTTCCCAAATCTGGAACCCTCGTTACAGTAAGTACATTGACAGGATTGAACGTGTCCAGCAAAAATTCGTAAAGTTTTTATGTTTTAAACTGAAATGCAACTATAGTACTTCTAACTACATTAATATATGTAAGAAACACCACCTTATTCCATTACAAAAACGTCGTGATATAGCCGATATCACCTATATTCTAACCATCACCAGTGGCGTTACTGATTGTCCCGAGTTACTTGGGAGCATATCTTTCAATACACCCACTCGTTCTAAAAGGCATTATCCCCCCTTATCTCTTAAATCTGCATCATCCAATTACAGACAAAATAGCTTCCTGTTGCGTGCAAGTCGTAGTGTGAATAGCGTGACGAAAGAACTAGATATTGACATATTTAACTGTAAGATCCCTTCCGTGAGGCGAAGTCTGACAGCGAGGTGTTTTATTTGAGTGTGATACTTTATTACTCTTCACAGGGCACTTACTGTTAATTTAATGTATTGAATCATTGTAATTCGATATAATCCAAGTGTCCTCGTACTAGCGTAATAATGTCTTGTCTACACGGGCTGTTGTGTCGAGTTAGCACTTAGTTTAAGTTTAGTTATACTGCTTCTGTCCGTGAGTTCCTGTAATTGGCTTTTTTTTTTCTATCGTAATTCTATTTAAGTTATGTAAAGCTGTTGGTTCTCCAAATAAATATAAATATAAATAAATAATATAAATTACATAAAAACGATAGCCGTAACAAACTTGTGAAACTTGAAGCAGACTGGCGTGTCACCATAAACTTAAACTTAAGTGGAACCAAAAACGAGAGGCAAAAGGTATGAGAGCACAAAGCGATTCCATCCCTCCCCGCAGTGTGTCGTCTAGAACAAGCTAGCTGGACAAAAATATTTTTTGATGTTTTTGGGTTTTAATAGCCTCACTTAAAATTATTTTCATATTTTTACTTCATAATTAACTGAAATTGAGACAAAAAGGGGGCTAATTAAAAAAAATATATTTACATTCTTAATTAAATAACAATACTATTAAAACTAATTATCTAATTACAAATACATTATTTAAATTATATAGAAAGAAATAACAAGCACATTTTAAGACAAATCAAATATTTTCAATTTCAGGAATAAAACATATCGCTACTAATCCTCATCATCGGAGTTGTAAGTATCAGGTAGGTAGTAATCTTCCTCCGTTTGAGACATAAGCCTAGGCACAGATCGTCTTGGCTCTATAATCGCAGTATTACCGTCATTTGATGAACCAAATCCTGGCTTGGGCTTGTCTACAATTAGACCCATGTCTTTTTTGAAACTTTTACGAATAACGTCCGATCGCTGTCTCACACTAGCTTTTTCCTCATCACTTCTAGCTTGCCACTTTTCAATGTATAGCTTATAACTAATATGCAATAAACATTCAAAACAACGTATCCACGCATGAAGTGTAGACAAACCAAACCAAAAATTAAAATATTTTTTTCAAAATTAGCTGCATCCTCATTCATCATTTTAGGGGAGGCACCACAAATGTAACACTTCTGTGCGGAACGAGTGTCTGTCAATGCGTTACATACCTTTCCGTTAGTCATAGTCAGTAATAGTTTTTGCGTAACAGAAATTTGAGAATCATCAAGGCTACACACTGATGGCGATAAATTGTTGATTTCTTCCAAGAATTTTTGAGTTTCTGATATAGTAAGCTCGGTGTTTTTTTTTTTGAAAAGATGAATTTAATTGGACGACAAAACATGGGAGACGATGGTCGAGGATTTTGGCAAATGATGTGGTTGCTATCGTCGACTAATCTGAGAGGAACAAATGAAAAGACGAAAAGAAACTGGTCACTATCTTCACAATTCTCAAATTTCTGTTTGTATTCACTGTAACCAGAACTGCCGTTGCAACCCCATTTGCTTATTAGCCTAAATGATGACAAATTAGGTATAGGACTATTTATTACATCTTTCTGCGCCTGTGCTAATCTCTCAGTTGTTTTGTCCAATACAGCCTGTAAATCGATTTCTACCCGAGTTTCGGTTACACGAATGCGTTTCTCCGGAGGATATCACGAGATTTTCGCCTTACGCAAACAAAAGTATGATAGATATTCATATTGACCTGCCTTCATAGACCACTCTCTGTTTTTTTGTACGTGTGTGTTGTTGATTTAGACTCAATATAATAGGCGAATGCTTCTTTACTACTTAACTTCCTCTGACTCGCTACGTCATCATCACTTGTCATGGAAACGTTGGATTTGTTGAAACTGTCATTGATGTCTTTTATTGCTTTCGCCATGTTTCGATTTCCCGCAGAACTCACAGCCACTTCGGCAGCAGTTAATAATTCACACGCACTACGCTTTTGAACGAGATCATCTACCCGTCGTTTCATAGTTTTGAATGAAGAATCCTCGAAGTCTTTTCTAGGTCTTCTTGCAAGAGTAACATTTTCAGATGATGTTGACGGTCTTGGCTGGGCAATAGAAAGCTTCAATTGTATATCTTCACTATCCAACCAGTTCTTAAATCTCGTTAAAAAATTGCTTCTCGATTTTCCGACCGTGTCCCATTTAGCAGCAAGTTTTGAAGAAAAACTGGACAAAACGCTTTTCACTCGTTTTTCAGAATTCTTGTATTGAAGGCCAAATTTTGTTGTTTCGTAGCCGTAACACCCATCCCCAAGAAACACCCATCTGTTTCTTTCATTTTTCCCCTTTTTTAACCATTGTTCAAAAAGCTCCATGCGGGTTACAGAGTGTAGACATGCTGTAAAAAAAACTATATGACCGACTCTTGTAAACTAAATTAAATGTATATGTGGGAAATAACTAGGATTAGGAAATGATTAATTATGTAAACTTAGTTATAAGAGCTTAATCAATATTACGTCGCTATTTTAATCGTCAATTATTTTATTTCGTTTACCAATATGTGTCATATATTTTTACCCTGTTTTATAAAATACGTGTTATGTTGTTATCTATAGTATAAGAAATTAATATAACTGTGTATATCAATGATGAATAAAGAAGATCTTTTGTCGCATTTATTAATTCGCCGCATCAGCCGATAAGCTGCTAATTCAGGCCCTAGTATGCGGGAATAATAAGTGGCCATTTTGATCGCTAGGCCAGTCTTTTACACTACTCTCTTGCGGCTATATTAGCTGATTTTGGCTAATTAGCAAATCTACTTACCAAGAAGAAATAAGTATTTTATTTTAAATCAAGAAAGAAGTAGTCCAATACAGTCCACACATTCAACAGTATATGAAAATAAAAAGCAGAGTTTAGGCTTCAAAATATATAAAACGTAGACCGGTAAGAGGTGGTGAGAGGTATTTGCTAGTCTTACAAAGTTTGATAACTGAAAAAAACGCTCTAGTTTAGGACATGTTTTTGAAGTCCTCCTGTTTATTATCTAAACGAATATTTAAACTTTTTTTAATGAAAATATATAGAACTTACCTTCAAATATAAAGTCCATCACATAAACTTTTCACTTAATAACGTATATTCATAAGGGATGTTGTCGAACGTGCCACAGAAATACAACTGATTAAATTGTGCAATTTCACTTACCTCATTTGCTGACTTCAGGACTCAATGATTCATTAAATTAGAAAGTTAGTCAGTAACAATTAGTTAATTTGGGGATTCCAACGTGTTATTTATTTTATCTGATAACTCATTAGCACATATGTAACAATAACTTTTGTCCAGCTAGCTTGTTCTAGGCGACACACTGTGCTCCCCCGCTAAACCGGCTTTAGGCATTTAGGGGCAGTTTTCGATTCGCTGCCTCTAAATGCTGGATTAACTTGCCACCGCCTATAAGAAATAGCAAGTCCATGAAAGTATTTACAAACGGTTGCAAGGCATGTCTGTTGAGTCTACAAAAAAACATTGCATTGCACATGTTACTCATCCAAAATGTATTTAAGTACTTATTAAGTCGCGGTGGTGGGCTCTTGGCACCGACATTAGCTGAGATACCTCTTCCCTTTCATTGTTTTGCATACTTCTGAACATCATCATATAAGTCAAAACCCAATTATATACCTATGCAAAAAGTGAATTGTCTTTTATTATTATTATTGTGTCTGAAATTGAAACTTCCCTAAAAAAGTTTAAGACTGGAGTCGATTTAATTTAGTCCGTTTTAACTGTACAAAGACACAGGTCTGCGCTTTCACCGCTAAATATTTTGCGTTTGTTGCATCTCCTTGCTTTGAGAGCACTCCCCTAACTTCCACAGCTACTATCGGAATCCTTGATGTCGAGATATCGAGTGAAGTCCAGTTCCACGGCCATTTAGAGGGTTAGGCCAAATTAGCCTCTAAGAAGCTCAGCGTGCTCAACAGATCGAGACGGTATTTCACTTCGGCCTATCGCCTACAGTTTTACAAGGCGCAGATTTGTTACATATGGAATACTGTTCTCATCTGTGGGCTAGGGCTCCCTAGTACCAGCTTCTCCCTCTAAACCGCATTCAATAGAGAACAAATCGTATCGTTGGTTGCCAGCGTATTTCAAATCGGCTTGACTCCTTGGCGCTGCGTAGAGTAATAGCGTCGCTCTGCATTTTCTATCTTTTGTGTAGTGCTTCAATTGTCCGGACTGATCCCTGCCGCGTCTTCCACCATCGTCCTACGTGACAATATTTCCCTCCTCACCACTGAGATGGTTGGCAGTTCACAACTGTGCCTTTTGCTAGAAATTTCGTACTTCGCATGACTGAACTGTGGAATAAATTGCCGCCTGTAGTGTTTCCGGACCGATGCGACCTTCAAGCCTTCATAAAAAAAGTGTACTCCCACCTGAAAGACCGGCAACGCACTTGTGACTCCTCTGGTGTTGCAGGTGTCTATGGATCGATCCGTCTGCTCGTTTGCCCCCTATAACTTAAAAAAGCTACCGCTACCCCAGGGTTAGGTGCCGATAAGTCTGGGCACGTTTCCTCTCTGGATGGCATTCCTGTCTGCTGAGTGACGAAGGAACCATCCCTGTGGTCGCCGGAGGGCCGGATGAGCAAGGTGTGTTTTCTAAACAGTTTACTTGCTTCCACGCTGGTCTGGTGGCAAACGCCGATACGTTACTCGGTCATTCATCGAGATTAATCATCGAGAGTTGTCACACTATATATCAATGCCTGTTTTTTTTTTAAATTAACTGACTTCATAAAAGGGAGGTCTCAATTAGTCAAATTTTTATTGTGTAGGTTTGTAGAAATGTGAATAATTCCGTAATGTAGATCGCGTGTCACGATCACGCGTTTGGTCGTTGCGCCGATCGGATCGCTCGAAATCCATTTACTACGCGTATCACACACATATATCGGAAGAGTGCGGCATGATCGGCGCGCCGACAGTGAGCGTCCAAGCAGCGCGATACGCAGTCATGCCACGGCACGGTGATCGAATACGAGCAAATGATACAAGTGTGGACGCACCTTTAGAGTAGCACTTCGTTTTAAATAACGTTTACTTCTTTAGATACCTAACCGATTTCTTTGCTATAGTTTTCTGCTTCGATTGAAGAAGACCAATTATTGAATTCATTGAAAAGATGTTCGGGATATTTTAAATTTATCTTAGCTTTTTTACCTAAATGAAAATATGAGTAGTAAGATATTTGGATTTCGCTTCTTTGAAAATCCATATCCATCCATACTAATATTATAAATGCGAAAGTGTGTCTGTCTGTCTGTTACCTCTTCACGCTTAAACCGTTAAACCGATTTGGATGAAATTTGGTATGGAAATAGTTTAAGTCCCGGGGAAGGACATATGCTATTTTTTATCTCAGAAAAATACCTTTTTGGACGTGGACGTAATCGAGGGCAGAAGCTAGTAGTTTATATAAAACCATTCTTAGGAAAAAGGCAGTAAGGCAACGCTCAGGTAAAGTTGAAGCAGATTGAGATATGAGTTTTTTTCTCAAAGTAGTAACAATGTCACGATGTGAAGACGTGTTCACGTTCAGCTTAGTAATATTTACATTCCTAAAGAAACGATATTTACGCTAATGTCAAAATCAGTAGTGTCAACAACAAGAGTTCCATATGATCAGTTGATCAAACATATTACCAAAATTGGGAAGTGCCAAAAATCTTTACTAATTAACGATGTTTTTATGATACTTTGTAGGTTACCTTTACAGAAATTACCAGGCAGATAATAGATATTAAGGTAATATTTCGCGGATCCGTTTATAGACAACATAATAATAAATAATTGATTCACTCCACCACAAAGTATAAATATACAGTGTGTTAAATCATTTTTTACAAATAGGCCTATACGAGACTTGATGCGGGGGAGCCTGCTGCCTGAACTAAAATGGGTCTAGCATACATTTTTTTAAATGTATTAAACTAGCTTCTGCCCGCGACTTCGTTAGCCTTAAATTTGTTTATCGCGGATAAGAGTATTTTTCCGGGATTAAAAGTAGCCTGGCTCTTTCCCTGGTACTCAAACTATCTCCATACTAAATTTCATCCAAATCGGTTTAGCGATTTAAGCGTGAAGCGCTAACAGACAGACAGACAGGCACACTTGCGCATTTATAATATTAGTATGGATTTAATGAACACGAGTAAAATCATAATTATTCACCCATTAAATAAATCTAATGCATGAATTAACTACAAATATAAAAGGAAGCGTCCAAGGGGCCGGTCAGCACGTCACCGATGAGGGTGGTCTGACCAAATCCGCTGATCATTGGACACCAAGCTACACAACGCACTCCATCAAGTCAAGGACAGATCTAGGTGGCGAAACACGGTCCGGAGCATAATGACCCAGCAACGGGGGAATCACGACCCTCAGTAATGAGGAAATCGACGCGAAAAGAAGGATTATTAAAAGTTAAAAATTATAATTTTCAGCGCACTACAGCCTTCGTAATATGTGCACTTGTGCAGTGGTTATTACAGGGGCAGTCCAGGCGATCGGCGATCATGGCCAGGCTGACAGCATTTTTACCACTGGAAATGCTATACGAATACATTCCCCTCTGCCAAAGTAATCGTGAAATATCCGGTTAGTTTATTCGGTAAATTGTCAGTGTGTGGGTGTTTTTGTTTGTGGTAATTTCTTCTAATTTGGTAGTTTCCTGGGTAAAAAAACATTATTCTAATTAGTCGTTAGTTAGATTATCAAAAAATATTAGACACGTATTTTTTCGTTTGAAAGTCAAACTAAAACTACGTTACGTTTAATATTCTGTACGTTTTTACCTCACCCCCCGCTGAAAACGCATGAAAAATTTGTTCGGTAATGACACGGCGTGTCATCTTCATTACTTTAATGTTCTAAGTAGCCACGCTGTTGCTAAAGTGGTCCAAATTATTACGAGTACCATGGGAAAACTCAACTTTTAACCGAAATCGACGGCGTTTTCATACGAATTGATTAACCGATTGTATTCCCTAGTCCAAATACAGTTGAATGTTCACAGCCCGATACAACCGCGGGGTTATTGCCTAACTAAATTTTGACACTTGGTATCCGAATCAACTGTCATAGCCCATACAAAATCATGACACTTGATTGCGATTGCTAGCGTCAAACGCGTTAGGCAACACGGGGGCGGGTTTGCGTAAGCCGGCACATGACACACTTTGCAATGCTGAATGAAAGGAGATTCCGGGAGGGTGGAGGACGGAATAAATGCATACCAGCTTATCTTTGTAGGGCTTTTAGACGCTGGTGCGTAAATTTACTATAAGTTTCCATAAAACCTATAATGCCTTGACATGGAATTAAAGTTTGCTTTCCTTCCAGCACTAAAGTTTACTATGATGCTAGGCATGGTTCCTGGTCCTTAAAACTGCAGAGATAGTGTTATGTTTCAGTTATGACATCATAAAATGGCCGCGGCTGCGAATGTAAATTACGTCTAAACAAAAGGACATAGACATATGAAATGAAAGCTGATTCAATATACTATATCTTTATTTTTATTAATTGGTCGCAAAAATGTTTTAATAAAATTGTGATTTCTCTATGTATTTACTGAGTGTTCAACTGTATGTAGGTGGTCCAAATGGAGCTAAATGTCCAAAGCCTGATACAACCCGTTCGCGTAAGCCGACACGTGACACACTTTGCGATGCTGTTTCAAAGCAGATTCCGGGAGGGCGGAGGGCGCAATGAATGCAGGCGCATATTATCTGACTTTGTAGGGCTTTTTAGACGTATAAATAGTTAAGGAAACTTGGTTGTAAAGGTGTACATTACATGCTCTTTAATATCTGTAATTTTATTTTTTGAGGTCAAATGTTAAGACATGAACACATTGCTCTACAAAAGCAGATTCCTGTAAGCAGTGGCGTAGAAATCACAACGCACTTTATAGGAGTGATAGTCCTGCGTACCTGTGCACCCGAGTTGTCTCCATCACTGACACGCCTGTATCGCCTCTCACTAGAGACTGGGGCAGTACCTAAATCGTGGAAGCTTGCAAACGTGCAACGTGTGCCCAAAAAAGGTAGCCGCGCTGACCCTGTCAATTACCGTCCCATCTCTGTCACCTCCATACTCTGCAAGACTATGGAACGTGCACTGAACAACAAACTCCTGGCTTACCTAGAAGGTAACGATCTCCTCAGTGACCGTCAGTACGGATTTCGCCGAGGCCGGTCAACTGGGGACCTTCTAGTGTATGCCATCCACTTATGGAGTGAGGCCATTGAGAAACACGGCGAAGCTCTTGCCGTGTCTCTGGATATCTCTAAGGCCTTCGACAGGGTCTGGCATGCTGGCCTTATATCCAAGCTTCCTGCATATGGTGTTCCTGATGGTCTTTGTACTTGGATATCTGACTTCTTGTCTAACCGGTCGATACGAGTAGTCATCGATGGCTACTCATCAGACCACCAAGCCATCGATGCCGGAGTTCCACAGGGGTCGGTCCTGTCCGCAACTCTATTCTTGCTGCACATAAACGATCTGCTTATGCCCGGTATCATTGGGTACGCAGATGACAGCACAGTTGCGGACATATATCTACCGGACGCGAAGGCCAGCAGGGATACAATCCAGTCTTGTCGAGAGGCTATGGTAGACCGTGTGGACGCGTCCCTTCATGCAGTCTCCACTTGGGGTGACGCTAATCTGGTGACGTTCAACGCTACCAAGACGCAGGCGTGTCTGTTCTCCACCAAACGGAGCCCATTCGAGCTGGCTCCGACTTTCCGGAATGTGCCTGTAAAATTGACTGGCAGCCTTGAGCTTCTTGGTGTTCAGTTGACTGCCAATCTCAATTTCGGTCAATATATCGAGTCCAAAGCAAAGACTGCAGCCAAAAAACTCGGAATCCTCTCCAAGGTTAGGCGGTATTTCACTCCAGGACAGCTTTTAATGCTTTACCAAGCACAAGTCCGGTCATGTATGGAGTACTGCTGTCACCTTTGGGATGGATCAGCTAAATACCAACTGGCCACTTTGGACTCGATTGACAAACGAGCTAGGCGGCTTATTGGCGACCCTACTCTAACTGACACTAAGCTGCAGAGCCTTGAGCATCGACGTAGGGTCGCTCGTCTGTCGGTCTTTTACAGGTTACATTTCGGTGAGTGTGCGGGGGAATTACATGATTTAATTCCACCAGCCCCTTTCCATCATCGGGACACACGACGCGTGCGTTCGTTCCATCCGCACGTGGTCAATATTCCGCGAATCCGCACGAAGCGCTATGGTGCAACTTTTATCATGCGTACCGCAAAGGAGTGGAACTCGTTGCCTGCGAGTGTGTTCCCCGACCATTATAATTTGGGCGTGTTCAAGACAAGAGTGAATAGGCTGTTTCTAGACGGGCATGATACATCCTTGACCGCATCGTCACTTAACAACAGGTGAGATTGCGGTCAAATGCCCATCTATTTATAATAAAAAAAAAAAAAAAAAAAAAAAAGACACTATTCAAGAAATTTAAATACAAAACGTGATTTTTTATATATTTCTTTGTCTGCCTTGCAGCCTTACCAGCTTTAATTATTTTATGTCTTTTTCCGCCCCATTTTTAAGACTTCGCAAAAAAGAAAGATGTTATAAGTTAGATGTGAAAATGTACACTTTATTGAAGTAGATGTTTAAATGTAGGCGCAATATGATTTCTGACATTTCTATATTTTACTATCTTAAAGTTAGACGACACGTTTCGCGATGCTCCACAACACAGACTCCGAGAGGTAGTGGCGCGGATATCTAAACCAGACGCACTCAATGCAGGCTGGATTTGCCAGCTGTGATAGTTCACTTTGTTGGAGAAGACGTGGGAACAGAAGACAGATTAGCGCAGAGAGTATTTGTGCTTATCAATACCTTTAAAATGTGACGTTAACTTAACTATTGAGACGAAGCACAGCCAAAACCTCTACAGATAGAAACATACAATTTGCAACTCACAATTGCTTTAGAGACGTCGATATGCACTACTTCGCCCGCTGTTTTACTTCACTTTGTAGAAGTAATTCATGTAGAATTCTTACCGACTGCGCCAATTATAGATGTTGGGAGTAACAGCAGCGGAAGAGATAAATGACAAGTATTTTTTCGGAATAAATAATATATTTAGTTAAAATCCTTTCAGCTGTTTTGGTGATTTACAGTCATTAAATAAAAATGGAAAATCGTCCACTTGAATTGGGTGTTTTGAATTTTGACCAAAAATAAGACCGTTCAAATTGAATTTTGATAAATTGTACTAAATTTAATACAAAAGATGATTATTTGTTTCGAGCCATATCAAATTTTTCAATTTTACCATGGGACATGGTTGTATAATATTTTCGACGCGATCCTGGATGGACAATTTTTCTTATTGACGTATCTAAAATTGGCATTTTTCTGACTTGACGGATAATTTCGAGTTGTCGATTTTCATTTGTACTTAATGACAGGAAATCGTTTTGGCGTAATGAAACCCCAAAAACACATACATACAAAAAATCCAAATAAAATATTTTTAATTCAGTGACCTTCAAGTATCACTACACTTGCGGCGGAATCCACGTACCACTCTGTTTTGTGAAATTTTCCATTCAGGAAAACGACATTAAATACGCATTTGCTATTATTTTTATTCAATAACGGGCACTGATTTCGATAATGACCATCTTCTTTACATTTATAGCAAGTTATTTTTTTCGTAGATGAATCTGCCATTGCTGTCACTGTCTTCTTGTTTGACGTTGAGTGACCGCCATACTTCTTTGGCTTAGTGTTGCCTGAGTATAATTTATTTTGCGCGGCAAATGCAGCTCTGGTTCCCGCGCTGTCATTGTCACTGGTCACTTCCATGTCAAGTAATTTCGACTTTATGACATCTGCAGTTATCGAAATATCCGAATGTTCAATTGCCATGATCATGGGAGTATAACGATCGGACAAACCTGCTAATAACAATGAGCCAACCCATTCGTCTGTTATTGTAAAGCCCGTGCCATTGAACCGTTGTGCTGTCTTGACCATTTGAGTCACATATGGCGCCATAGAACCACAGTTTTCCAGTCGTATGGATATCAAATGTCGCAGCAAGGTTATTTTTCTTGAGAAACCTGAATCATCATACATGGTCTTCAACGTAGTCCATAATTCTGCTGAGCTCTTGGTGTTCTTTATATGCACATACAATGACGGGTCTATAGTTAATCTTAGCTTTGCCTTCGTTTTTGCATCGTCCATTGGCTTAACTTGAAAATCTGGCGTCGGTTTGATGAACTTGTCCATCCCTTCGAGCACCAACAAATTTTCAGCCACGAAGCTCCACTCATCATAATTTTCTCTTCCTTTTAGTTTAGGACCACTGGCAATATAGTTCGTAGTCATGTTTCCGCGATATAACTTTCACTAATTATCTATTTTAAACAAAATAAGTGATAATTTCAGGATAAGCCCATAACCTATAATGAAATAAGTGAATGTCGCTAACAGACTGGTTTTATTTCAAAAAACATGCATAGTTAATAATACAATATTTTTTTTAAGTTGACATTGTACCATAATAACACAATATAGTATCTACATTGCACAAGAGATGGCGTTACTAGTAGCAAAATACAAATAAGAAATACTTTTATTCTTGTGATACATCATTACAACAAATTGAATGACCCATCGCGCAAAGCGAAATTATTGTATCCCTTTAATCTTCAATGCAATATAAAGTTGCGTCTCCATTGCCATTTGCAAGTGGCATCGACAACAGACATGGGGTGACGTTTAATTAAATTCTGTCCCCTCGTAGCTATGCTGGAATGCCAGGAGAATCTGCACAGATTCATAATTTTGAGAACGTTCAACTTTTTAAATTAGCCATTCTTCGTCAGCCATCATTTCGTCAGAGAATTTGTATGAGCTGCCAGAAATTATGATTTCATTTACATAAATTTAGCGATAAAGTACTGAATATCAGTGAATTTGAATTTAGAAGATGAATTGTTCAGAAATATTGTTGAACTTAGCAATGCTTTTGATTGCATGAAATTTTATTTTAAGTCTCATCATGTCTTAAACGCGTAGACCAAATTTTTTATCCCATTGCAGCTTTTCTTACCATATTGGATGGAAGTATACTTTATTTGTTTAAAATATGGTCTATATCTGACTGGAATTAGTAATTATGCAACGTACCTGTGAAAATCGCTTGCATTCTACGTAATATTAATGTATAGCGGGTTTTTTAATAATATAACCAAAGCAGAAAGAATACAATAACACTTGATTGCACGCCTCATAAAACAGTACAAAAGAAAATAATATAAATTAATGGATGATAGTTCCGTTGCTTTTCCGCGAAATAGTGTCTTTGTTAGATGTGCCAATAAATTGCGCTCATATGCGCATATTTCCATGCAATTTCCGCAAAATGCAAATACAACAAACCACCACCAGATAGTATAATCCTTGACACGTATTTTACCTCTCTATGAGGCATCAGGTGCAGGAGATGTTGTCGTGGCGTCCGAATAGCATCAATTAAGCCAATAAGCGTCAATAATTCGTTTAGTTTTCAAAATTGATGGCTTCCTTGAGGTGTTCTACTAAACCTCCTAAAAGTCCTCGGGTGTCGGTGCTGTGCTGACGTCTGGGTTTTGGTTTAAATGTCACCGTTTTCAGTCAAATGTTGCAGTAAAATCTTTCAAAAATACTTGCGCAGTTGCTTTTACAAAAATAAACTACAGTAAATTTACGACAAATTGTTTGCATTGTTTTGATTATTGCTATAATTGTTTTAAAAAAAGGGTGAAGTTTTTTTTTACTTATTTAAATTAGATTTATCATATTTTCTCATACTATTAGGGTAGAAAGAGACGTTGAGAAAAATAAACTGTAAAGGTGCGTCCACATTTGTATCATTTGCCCGTATCAGATCATCGTCGCGTGGCATGATCGCGTGTCACGATCATGCGTTTGGACGTTGCGCCGATCCGATCGCTCGAAATCCATTTGCTACGCGTATCACACACTTATATCGGAAGAGTGCGGCATGATCGGCTCGCCAACAGTGAGCGTCCAAGCAGCGCGATACGCAGTCATGCCACGGCACGGTGATCGGATACGAGCAAATGATACAAGTGTGGATGCACCGTAAGATACAGTTTGTGCGAAACCCCAAAGGCGAATTGAATGCAACATTCGGATGGACCAACTTATTTTTGTTCTTTTTCAACTCAGGAGACAAGAGCGACGGACTCCATAGATAGCTACAGAAAAAAGTTGACTGACCCATTTACGCAGTATCAAGAAATCCAGGAGAAATATAACATCTGATAAAGAGAGAAAAAATACTAACGATTTGTGAAGTTGTGAAGGTCCCAGGCATATTGAAAGGCAACAAAGATACATTTGTCATTAATTGAACAATAACTAGTTATTTTACTTATTTATTCGTCTGTAAACGGTGTTGCGCGAAGAACAAAGGTCTGTCGCATTTATCATCCATTCGTTCTTACAATGAATTTGTTCGCACTGAATGGGTGCAGTCATGAACGAAGATCAATGCCTTCAGATTAGGTATACAGGAAATTAGGCAGGGTATATATAGTACAGTCACCAGTATTAATATCTGGAACAACAAAGCGTGCATAAATATCTGACTCGACTCTATTTCTAGGGCTGTTAGGACGTGTCAGATATTTTCGGCCGCTTTGTTATAGCAGATATTGATGCTGGTGACTGTACAATTTTTGTTCTTGGAGTTTCACCTTTATGGAAATAATTTGGTTCCACAGGTCTAACGCCGGAGACTGTTCTTGAGGTTTGGGAGCGGTACGGGAGGGGTGACAAGTGACGTGACGTAACGTGTCCTAACTGCCGCATTAAACACATATACGTTACTTGCCACTCCTCCCATGCCACTCCAATGCCTCAGGAAGAGACTCGGTTAAGCGTTAGTCTGTAGTCTTATCAGTTGGATACTACTTTACCCGTATGAATGGGGTAAATACGAAACTAATGGGAGCTTAAGCTTTGCCAGCGACGAAGCTTCGTTAACTCTGGCGGTAATGAAAAGTAGGGATGAAGACTTTTTTTTAAGATGACAATTGATCCTCTTTTTTCTAAAGGTTAATGAAATATTGGACCTTATTTTGTAAGTAGGACACAGGAGCCCATTTACAAGTCTGAGTCTAGGGCTTTTTCCAAGAGGAGAACACTGTTGCGAACAAAGCCGAAATAAACTCAATAATCAGTAATTTTTCCTAAAAACTCTTAACTATTATAATACGAGAAACTTAGCCTCATATATATATTTTTAAGTATTAACTCAATGTTTAGTTTTCCAAGAAAATATCAAAACTAATCGAAGTAAAATTATAGTAGAAGAAAACATCAGAATGGTTTTTTTAAACAGCTTACGTACGTTTCAACTGCCGTCTTATAAGAACCATCTCCCAGTAAAAGTAACTTTGGTTTCTTTTGTAATTTAAATTACAAGCTGAAATCTTTTTATAACAATATGTATTAAATGGAGATTTCCATTTGTACACTGTTAAAAAATCTGTAACTCTACACGCCAACAGAATACATAAACCTGTAAAATTCCCGAAAATGGAGGGGCACAGGGACACACTCAAAAGGGAAATTTTTAAATGTAAAAATAATAAAAATTGTATAAAATTCCATTTCACAGGTTTCTTTGACTTTTTTGCATGAAATATTACACATTTTTAACAGTGTAAAACAAGTTACAAGGTACAAAATTGTGTAATATCAGGTGTTAACTTAACCGGCCATTAAATTGGGTTAAACAATAGTTTGTACAGAACCCTCGGTGCGCAAGGCAGACTTACACTTGGCCGGTTTTTTAAAACAATGCGAGACAGGCAAAAGATGCTGTATCGCGTGGCTAACGAAGTTACTGTAAATTGCACTCGCCCGGCTTTGAGTGTAGCTTGATCTAAGTTGTCGCTATTTAGCTTGACCTTACATTGTAGTAACAATCGCGAGGCAACAATGCAATAACGATTAAGCTGAGCGGTCAAAACGCTAGAATAAGAAAAATATAAATAATTTTATTGCGTAACACAGACAACTTTTCGTGTTCACACGTCAAAGATCATCAATTCGTGGCTTTAAAAGTTAATACATAGGTAGTTTATGGTGGGGAACAGTAGATTATTGTCTTTATTTAAGAGAAATGATAGATTTACGAGTATATCTTTGTAATAGAACGAATTGTAACAATTACTAAATAATACGTATCTTATTTGTACTGTAATAATTATTACAGTACAAACAAGATAGATATGTCAACTTATTATTTATTTAAAATTTCCTTGCAATGATTCACTGTTCCACATGAGATCTACTCTTCCCCACCTTCCCCTACTAGTACATTATTAAATCATTATATTGGAGCAGTTACCTAAGCACTAATATTGTCATCAACTTTATACTGTTCAATAAATTCCTGATTAAAAAAGTCATTCGCGGAGGCCGATTAAATTCCAATAACAGTATTAACATGTTAAAGTTGACACTTTGCAGTAAACATTTGTATGGAAAAGAAATTATGTGGTACAATAAAAATGTTTGTCTGTCTTTAAAATAATTACGACTAACATTTACCCGTGACTTGGCTTCACCTGCATTACCGGAGATTGATTTAGACAATGTATCCAAGGGATAGTCTCTTGTTCAACATTTTGAACTTCGTGTGATGCGGTCTTCTCACCTACTCGTATACATTTTACCACGCGATTAAGAAACACACGATACGAAGCTCGAATTCTTGAGAGTAATCCCTCTAGTCGTCTGCGTACCAAGTTTCATCCTTATCGTTATCGTGCAACAAATATCTAAACTCTTTAAAAAACGCCAAGTGTGAGTTGGACTCGCGCACCGAGGGTTCCGTACAAAATATACGCTACAAACGGCCGTATCTATGAAAATCCGTGTTAGCGAAACCCTACTCCTAAGCTATATATACGCGGAGTTTAAATTTTTAATTCTTTTTTTATAATTTTATATTGGTTACTGACATGGACAGGCAGACATCAAATCATGTTTTTAGTATTTTTTGTTATAGCCGCAAAAAAATTACAGCATCTGTGAAAATTTCAATTATCTAGCTATCACGGTTCATGAGATACAGCCTGGTGACAGATGTACAGACAGACAGACAGACGGACGATGGAGTCTTTGTAATAGGATCCCGTTTTACCCGGAAACCTCAAAATGGATATCTATGCCAAACAGTGGACGGTAAAAGTCAAATGATGATGATGATGAAAACATTCGAGTTGTGACAATTGACGCGAATTAATCGTAGATTAAGAAATTACGTCATTTTGTACAAGTCTGTGTACACAATTTATTAGATTTTTTGCATGTATGTACACGAATTATCTGAAATTTGTTATGTACATATTTATCTCATTCGTAACGTTGGATTTATTTGCACGTCATTTTACACAGATTACGTTGGATTATCCGACCCATATAATTGACGTACTCGTGTTCTATGATTCCGTTTCCTAATATTGCTTGATTCTGTAGGATTTTATTTTTGATTACTACGTACGTCGTATTTTTTTACAAGCTTTTATTTAACTTGCAATGTAACTATGTGAGTTCAGATGGAATCTTGCAAGTTAAATTTGACCTATTTCGCGGTTTCCAATTGAGCTAAAATTTGGCATACTTTTCATTGATTTATTATTCAAATAAGTTACACAGCATTACAGTAAAAACCAAGGCACTGTGAACTACAAAAAATAACAAAATTATTTATTAATATTACATTTAAAATTATTTAGTATTATTACAACAACATTAATATTATTAATATGTTTATTTATTACTCGTAACAATAATGCAAATGAATTCTGTTCTGAGATGCTCAGTAAATAATCATTATGTTAGATTTAACAGTTTAGCCATGTTGATAATAGTTATTTTTTAATTTAGGGTATTTTACGATGTTACTGTGTGTGTTTTAATCATGTTGTGCATACTTGTTTTGGATGGCATTTTTCTACAAAGCCTGTTCTATGTATTGTTATATGTTATTTTGAATGTGAATGTTTTAGCCAAGGTAGGCAGTATCTCTGCGCCTGTATGGAGCCATGGTCGTTCTGGGTAGGCAGTGCCTTTGTGCCTATATGGTCCGCACGCCTCTGGTGATAAATCAAGAATGTGGTAATTAGCAAAATCTGGTATTTCGGGAATGAGGTACCTATATTAGAAACGAGCGATATCTGACACGACACTGTTTCTAAGGCCGTTAGGACGTGTCAGATGTTTTCGCCCGCTTTGTTATGGCAGATATTGATACTGGCGACTGTACTAGGATAGTAGTTTGTTCTACAAACATTTTCAGTTACCTTAAAATACTTACAAATGTTATATTATAAAATAATTATAGTATGATTATGAGAACTGCTCTTAGTGTACATTCTTACTAAACTGGCTCGGTGACCCGAAGAGGATCTTGGTCGCTGCCACGAGAGAACGCCACTCTTACCTTTTATGCGCTACTTCACGCCAATTGTGTACTCTAAGGGCGGCAGATTTTTGAGGACTTCGTCTCTCTCTAGAGGTATTTGAGGCGGCACCCTACACGTTTTCCACTGGGACCACATACGCTCTCTTTACTGCACAATCGCCTCCCATCCTTTCTAAATGGCCGGGTCATCAAAGTCATGATGCGTTGAATCTTGTTTGTTCGAAGTTTACGCTTTCTTTATTTTTGTATACCCACGTTATAAACTTGATTTGCCGACAAGACATTGTAACAGACGTTTTCTTGTAACGATGTCGTGGGAAATACCGCGATATTTTTCCTTATCCATTCAACGTAGAAACAGTTTGGATCTTGACTCTAGACTATTATTACGTGCATGACTTTAACGACTAAGATTACGATGATCGCAGGCACATAGATTACGGTGAGCAGGCAATTTTATTATTTTTGTCATCATTAGATGGATTGTAAGTCCTTTGCTGATCCGCGAAATATATTTGATCAACATTAACAAAATGAATTATGATATTATTTTTTTAAACTAAATAACAGAGGAGTGTTATAATTATAAGTTTGACGTGGTGTTTGTCTGTAGCATCGTAACTGATTTTGATTAAATTTGTAGTAATTGCAAGATGACTTCAAGAACACTCTTGGTTCTTAACTTTAACTAACTACTTTGGCACAGCGATCCAAACAGCCAGATTTCTGTTGCCGCTATAACAACAAATACTAAAAACAGTTGAATTTTATGTCTGTCTTCTATATCAGTAACAAATATAAAATGATCGAACACTACGTAAATTTTGGTTAGGAGTAGCGAATTTTGTACACATTTCTATAAGTATTTAAATTAAAAAAATAACTCTTTAAAAGTGTACCAACATTATAATCAAAAGGATGGAAAAAAAGTTTGCTTTTTGTGAGTAGTTGAAAACCCTTTAGCGCGAAAAGTATTCTTTAATCACAGGGAGCAAAGTTCATTTATACACATGGTAATGGTGGTATATTGGCAATCCTTAGAGTATTAACTCACGTACTCGAGTGCAAGCCTGCAAATGATTATAAATTATACGCCACAGAACACTGGGCATGAATTGCAGAGCAATAAAAAAGCACTTTGCTTAATGAAATGGCGGAGGTGTGAACAAAATTTTACGAAAGAACAATTTTAACGTTAAAACCGAAACAGAATAAGTAAACTTATTATAATCTTTAATATTATAAAGTTGTAAACCAGAAATGTCTGTACATTGAAGATATTTCCGAAAAAAAAATTTCTACCTGACTATTTGGAGGTTAAAAAAATGGATTCAGTAACCTTCAAATAGTTCGTATCACTTATATTTTTGAAAATATCTCCAATGTACAGACATGTCTTTTTTATAACTTTATAATAGTGTAGATGAATATCTACTCCAGAATTTCTAAATGACTTTATTCACGAGGGTAGTAAAATCGTAAGTCTTCTTTTGGTTTTTCGCCAAAAAATACCTATAGACACCATTAAACACAAATACGCGATACAAACTATAATTGCGTTAATCTATGTAATTTTATAAATTGCTTTATTCCCAAAACAATTTTACTTCAAATTAGTTTAAATGAATGTTAAAATTGTATTTTTTTTGTAATACACGAGTAAATCCGAGTTTTTAAATGACTTCCTGTTTTAAAACGTATTCAAGCGTTAGATATTTAGTCCAAAACACAAAAAAAAACGCTTATCTTTTCATTGCAAATGATTTCCAAGTTCTCGAGTGTAGCAATTCCACAACTTTATTGATAACGGCTATTAAAACCCACCGGAAACACCTCGTTGCTACTACGAAACTGTAGTGAGACTAAGCAGTCTTAACTTAGTGAAAGCACTTCACACTCCAAATATAATGCAAAACGCACCGATATTTTTAATCTGATATTTTTCATCTTATTCGTCATAAAAAAGCAATTGACGTTCCTACACGCTGACAATAATCGAGATCTCTCGGCAGATACTCGTAGATCTATCGCTGTATATCCAAAACAGGATGTAGCATAAGAAAACGACAGTCATTTAAAGAGAAGAAGTCATGGATAAGTCCAGCTCCAGAGGAACATCAGGCTACGAGAATCCATCAATACCAATGATGAACAGACAAATTAAGGCTGTAGTATATAGTCTCTTTGGCAGAAGAAGGTGTAATTTGAGGAATGGTGATGCATCGTAAAGCATGTGATGTTACGACCGCGGCCACTCGACCAAGAGCAAAACCGTCAAGGTTGAACATGATGCAGCTGCATAAACAAATTCAAAAGTTTATTCTGCAAGTAGGCGTCATGGGTACTTTTACATGTCTGATTTTACAATAAACAAAATCATACACAATCTAGATAGTGACATTATAGTGCATAGCAATATTAATGCAACAGATATATACTTGAGCACACTTTACAGGGAGATGTTTATTGTCTCTGGTCCATTAGATTTTTACTTGATCAGACTCTCTCTCGCTCTCTCACGCGACAACTCTTTCTCTGTAATTTTCCGCTCCCCGACTCTACTGGTAAAGGTGTTACATTTACATGCGATTGTTAAGAGTGGGGCATTTCTTATCTAACTAAGATATGTGTCTCAAAGAGTTTTCCAGTCTAGACTAAGGTTGAAGCGTGGTGTCCCGGTGTCGCAGCCATTAAGAGGTTGTCTCAGTTTCAGATTATGTCCTGATAGACTATCCGTAGGGACCAAAACTAGGTAAATAGACATACATGTTCTGCGCTTGGCTCCTACGGTCAGTTAAAATAAATGACCAAGTGTGGTTTAGTCAGGCCTAACCCGTTGACAAACTCAGATTCTTAAAAAAACTGTTGCCAATCTCTGAACATTTTTTGATTCGTATGATGAGTATTGTTGACAGATATGCTGCGCTATTTTATTGTGTGTCTTTACTCAGTTGTAAACTTTAATCATTAGGGTCAGTCCAAATACGTTTTCTCCCTAAGTATATACGTCAAATCGAATCAGGGGTAAACCGACAACTTTGCGGCTTAGAGCCCAAATTGATTGCTTCCGTAACGCAATAATGGGTTCATTAGTGGTTGGGCGCCGCTAATACGCAAAGTTTCCAATTCCTCGAGCATGAATGGTAATTCATTATTAAACGAATGTAGCTGAGAAAAAAGCTTTAAATCAATTGGGTGATAAATGAATTTTTGTTCAACGTGTGGTTTTTGCGCCGTAAATTTGTTCGCGTGAATTTTTCATTTCAGCAACGACCAATTTACTTTGGGAAGATCCATGTCGAATCATTGGAAATTTTTACAATCAGCAGCAAAATATACTCGAAGACCACGAAATTTACACGCGATTCGTGATTAAAAGAGCAAGAACGTATTAATTTCTTTTATTATAAAATATTGGTACTAAAAAAATTTAATGAAATTTTGTCTGGACTTAAGGGTTATTTTTTGTTTTATTTGTTCGTTGATTAATATTTTAATAAAAATGTTCTCACATTAATATCAGGATCTCCTGCCACAAGTATATAAATGCTTACTAGGAGATTCCAACCATGACTCAATTATATACCTTATTGTAACCAAAAAAAATATATATTTTCATTAAGTAAATATAGTCACCTAAGTATTAGTTAGTATATTTTTAATTAATCCGAGAAAATAAAAATTTAATCTTGTACTAAGACGAAGTCCTTAATTTTAGATTCCATTGAAGTGACACTGATAATATTAATATTTCAGAAAATTTTGAGAAGTGTAGCTTGTAGCGCCATTTATCATCAATCTGTGAATTTTAATTCCGCACCATCGTCTCAAGCTATATTTTACAGTAACACATAGCTACATTTAGCTACATTTAGCTAACGGACGATTTGTTTCCTGAAGCAGAAATGTCTAGTGGAGAATTCGAAAAAAAAAAGTAAGAATATTGATTGACCCCCAAATCGCCTTCATAACCGTTGTATGAGGGCGACGCACGACTGTCATTGTAAGGATCCTGGGGAGGCTCTTGTCCTGCAGTGAACATCTACAGGCTGTTATGATGATGATGATGAACTGTAATGTCTGTATAGACAATTGTGCATCGTGTCTTTCATCCTAAATTGACTCTGCTTCGCGCATATTTAATAAAGCGGTAAAGTGCACTTCCGCAGCTCTCTACGGCTTTATTGAAGCGAGTTAGGCATAATGCACCTGCATTACCATCTTGTATTCGTAATATCTATACAATATGTGTTGTATTGTTTGTGTTTATTCGTGACCTTTCAACTAAAGAGCCACTTTCAGACGTGCCAAACGCAAACTGCAGCAGATGTAGGTAACTAGAACACTAATCCACTGCACAGTTAAAACATTACTTTAAAATTTTAACGGATTATATCGCTTATATTATCTCATTTGAGTACCCGACGTTTTGGAAGCTTATTTAAATGAGTCATAATCGGGGAAACAAAAGGACATATTATTTATTACTCTAGAATATTTATCCTAATATAGTTCACAAGCTTACTTTAACACCTGTTTATACTCACCTATGTTTAAGCAAATAAATATTCTCTCTCTCTCTCTCTCTCTCTCTCTATAAACTGGGTGGTTTTGGGGTCATGAGCGGAAGTGACAGTGGTGATGGAGAGTGTCACACTTAGCCACTTTTAACTTGAAATCGCGAAAAAAAGACATCTGTTCTATACCTACATATTTCCGATAGTTAGCTATCAATAACCTATTTTAGCTGATTTTATCGTGATTTCGTGGTTTGCCCCATAGTGAAAATTGTTCAATGTAACCCTCCCCATCATTCGTCACTCACACTTATGGCCCCAAAATCACCCAGCATAGTCCGCCTGGTGTGTGCGTACCAAGTTCATAAAGGGACCGTTTTGTCCTCTATCGTGAAGGCTTTAACCGGGCTTACGGTTTTACATCCCTGCCGTCAAAGGCGATTAAAACGCGTTCTCCATGTTCGAGAGGTATTTCTGTAGACAGGACCCTTCTACCATATTGCCCCAGGATGAGTCCCAAATGTCCCTAGATCCTAGTGTGTTGTGAGATCCTGGAATCCTGCGCATATAGTGGCGCAGAAGACGGCGGCCTTCGTAGTGTTTTTAGTGGATGGAGATATAACCCCAGATAACCCAGGTTTTTCTCTGGTCTGAAGGCTAGGTTTTGGCTAAGGAGCTAAAACTATCACTAAAAAGTAAATAGACGTGGTGTTTTTAGTGGATGGAAATATACCCCATAACCCGGGTTTTCCTTTCAAGGCTAGGTTTTGTCCTAGGGGCTAAAACTATCACTAAAGGCAAAATGGTCCCGCTCCGTAAAAGTTTGTAAAAAATTAACAACATTAGAAATGTAGTTTATTTTCCTTTTGCCTCCAGGGCCTACGAGTGACGACGATAATCGGCTCCTTCGGCACGTGCTTGGGAGCTTGGCTGAAGGTGTTCTCCGTGCCCCAGGACATGTTCTGGCTCGGCTTTACCGGCCAGACTGTGGTGGCTGTCTCCCAAGTGTTCATCCTGAATGTTCCCCCGCGCCTCGCTGCAGTGTGGTTCGGGGCCGATCAGGTGTCTTCGGCTTGCAGTATCGGTGTCTTTGGAAACCAGGTAAGATTTCCAGCTTTTTGTTAGGATTTTCTAGCAGATTTTTATTACCAACGCAATGTAGCAAAATAAATCAGACCGATTTGTTGTGTTACGATAACATCTACGAGCAATATTTGAAAACGCTTGAAGTCAATTTGCAAAAGTTTATGAAAATAGATTTTAGGCCACGATAAAGCAAACTGTGAAAAAAAAGCCTATCCTTATACACGTGTGGTCAGACGCGGTATCCACTTGACTGCAAATACTTAAAATGTCTGGTGCAAAATGTTTAGAACTCAAATATGTTAATAACCTTCAAAAAGTATTCTGTATGAATATATTTTGAATAAAATGATTTGACTTTGACTATGAAATAAGTCTTGTTTTATGTGTCCATGTAATTATACATATTTTATATTTACTTAAACTTTTCAAATTAGACGCATTTTCTTAAGTTAATCTTAGAATATAAAGACAGGCTGAATTTAAAAATTCAATCATTGGGCAGGTTATTCCAAATCTAATCTGGAAGCCTGCCGTTGCGCCAATATTCCTGATAATGGAATTTTTAATAGGCCGGTACCTTTGGGCGGAGGATCGTTGTTACAAACTTGTATCCCGGTCGATCGTATTTATCTTTAAAATAATAGGATACTTTCCGCTCCGGTAAAAATAAAGTATTCATCTAAAAGTTATTATCTTATATATTGTTTAATCCTTACCTTAATAATATTACAAATGCGAAATTGTTTTTCTTGGTATGTTTGTTTGTCCGTTGGAGGCGACGAATTTGCGGGATTTTTGTAATGCAGAAATCCTTTAGGGATAAACAAATAGCCACACGAGCGAATCTACGGGAAAATTCTAGTTTGACAATATTTCATATTGCCAAATAATATTAAATTATTAAATCAACATCCATTTTGTTAATCCATTATGATACTACCCAAAAATATTTTTATGACCTTTTTTATTGCAACTAGTTTCGAAGATATTCGGGATAATGTGTAGGAAATGTAAGATTCTCTAAGTGACGTCACTCAGTGGATATGACACAGTCACAGTACACAAGTAGAACAGCAGTAGAATTTCTATACTAAATCTGCCTTAGTATTAGTGATTCTGTATAATTTTCTACGCTGTGACTGTCACGTATGCTCTACTTGTCACCTACGCTCTTTTAGAATCAGGAACTTTTTTTTTTTTTTTATATGAAATCGAGATTTATCACAACACGACAATAAAGGGGCTTAATCGCGTATAAATATGATTTAATCACAAAGATTTAACTACCTTTCGTTGGTAATTCTTCGATGTTTCGGATGTCGGTTTACGTCCATCGTCTCGAAGGAACTGGAGAGGCGAATCAACGTCTTCTAGCCGCGCGAGTTTTTTCCATCTACCCGCGCTTGGTGTTGATTATTAGGTTGAACACTAAGGTCGTCACTAGACCGACACACTACACTCACGACGTCAGGCGATTTATCGGATGTTATTTGATGTTGTTTACATTTACTAAACTGGTAGGTAATTAAATCAATCTTATTTATACGTGATTAAGCCCCATTTTGTTGTGTTGTGATAATGAGTGAAGATCAATATGAAATCGGGATATTTAGGAAAATTATGAAAAGTGGATATCTTTAATTTTTTGTCCTCTATTTGTTTCATAGAAAAAAAGCCTGGTAAAAAAATATTATCAATTGAAGTACCTATGAAGACAGTCATAAACAAATCAACCTAGTCCTGAAACATACCTACCTAATTATTGATAAGTAAATTGAAAATGAATGTATTTCATTATACAGCATACACGAATCTCACGGGTTTTTATACAGTATATTCACTTTACGCAGGAAATAATCGCAACATAAATGGCTTCTGTTTTATACGTAATATCAATTCACAAACGTCGAAGATCGAGCAAGCAAATAAGGAGACTAAAGGCTGTCCCAATTAGCCTTAAGTCGGTTTGACATTATGAACTAAGCTCTCCTATCAGAAAAGGACGTGTTCCCACTCAAAAAGCGCATTAGTTACGCCCTTTTATTCACGCAACAGTATGGCAATAGAGAGGGTCTTGAGTTGTTTGTAGACTCATCAATATGCAAGGCTTGGGGCCAACGGGCTTAATTCTGTTGCTGTGATCACTTAGTGTCAACCCTACCAGTTTGAACCAGTTAATTTTATACCTATATTCAAGGGCACTAATGTGTAAGTTGTAGTAAATACACTATCGCTCTAAAATATTTACACACTCGCTATTTTTTGCATTAAACTGTAAACAAAAAGAACTTTCAGAATATGGTATATGCATGATTATTTTTATCGCATTTATACAATAAGTGAATTTAAAATTTAAATTGTCCTAGAAATACGGATGTTATGTGCATTTTATACCACTAATTAAACAGCGATTTGGCAGAAAGGTCCGACATTGTACTGTTACGTCACACGACACAACGGCCATATAAACTACATATTAAATTCCGTTTTATAAGAAAGAGATATAATCAAAATAGCCATTTTAAAAATATCTTTTCTCTACAGTTTGTTACTTGAATGAGCTTTTACTAAAGCTAAACATTTTTTGAGGTGACTTATTGAGCTTCAAGATGGTACCAAAACACCCAATAACAGCATACTAAATTGTTTAAATCGCAGCAAAGAGAAAACTGGAAATTTAAAAAGGATGCCTCCGGTATATAGATTTCGGTTCGGTACGAGTATATTACCAAAATAAAAAATGTAACCAGCATCTAAAGAGTCCATTGGCTTGCAATCATATGTAATGAATAATGAGTGTTTTAAAACTTATTATCAGCGGTAATGAATGTCCATCAACTATATTTATTTGTAAATGATGGTTAAAGGATACTATTGTACTCGACCGCTGAAGTATAAAAAGAGGTTTATCGACTATTAATGTAGCTATATCCTTGTATAGCATGCTAAACAAATCTTAATTTCAGGATTAATTTGGGGTAGGGTAGATTTATGGCCCCGTAATTCGTATTAAGTATAGGTATGACAAACGGGTTTGTTCCACATACCTCGAATCGCGTTTTCCGTCGTTAATCTTACCTCCATAAAGAGATGAGTTATTTTCAGTGCACTTTTCAATCCATTATCTAGTCAGACTGCCAGTTGATTTTCATTGAATTGAATAGGGTACATGCATGAATTTTCTTTATCACTTTTCTTAACTAAATATCAAAATACCGTAAAAACGATTTCAAAATGTGAAATTGAAATTTAAATCGGTCAAGAAACACGCAAGATATAGGCATTTTAAACTGCTAATTAGACGGCGATTTGACAGAGAGGTCCGACATGTACTGTTACGTCATAGTCTACGCCGGCCATATAAACTCCATATTAAATTCCGTTTTGCTAGAAAGAGATAGAATGAAATGTTTGATGGCTTATATCTTGGTTATTTATATAATTTTTTGTCGACAGTTTGTTACATGAATAAAAAAACATAAATAAACATAAACATAAATATTATGGGTCAATTTTACACAAATCGAACTAGTCCCATGGTAAGCTCAATAAGGCTTGTGTTATGGGTACAAGACGACGATATATTTAATAGATATATTACTTATATACATAGAAAACATCCAAGACTCAGAAACAAATATTTAAGTTCATCACACAAATATTTGCCCTTACCGGGATTTAAACCCAGGACCTCAGCTTCGCAGGCAACGTTACTCCCACTGAGCCAAACCGGCCGTCAAAATGAATGAGCTTTTAATAAGGCAAAAATTAAAATTCATGCATATTCCCTATTCTCAATTTTCTATTTCTGTTAGAAGTGATCGACAAATAGGTTTTTAGGTCAAATATCGACTTGTCGGTTTGATTAGGATAGTTAGATTGAATTATTTTTATAGTCCTTCAGATGAGTACTACAAAAAATTCTACACTATTATAGAATTATCAAAATGAAACATCTATGAATGTAATCACTTTCATGCATATAAACAAATAAACAGAATTATTAATAAAAACTGGCCAAGTGCGAGTCGGAGTCACGCACCAAGGGTACCGTAGAAATTATACGCTACAAACGGCCGTATCTATGAAAACCCAGTGTTAGCAGAGCCCTACTCCTCGGCAAAATTTACGCGGTATTCGATCATTTTATATTGGTTATTGACATAGACAGACAGACATAAAATTATACTGTTTTTATTATTTGTTGCTATAGCGGCAACCGAAATATATAATCTGTGATAATCTCAACTGTGTAGCTATCACGATTCATAAGATTACACCCTGGTGACAGACGGATAGACAGACAGACGGACAGCGGAGTCTTAATTATAGGGCCGCGGCTTACCCTTTGGGTACGGAACCCTAAAAAACACGGATATGTACAAAAGCGAGCTTATCCTTGTGAAGGATTTCTTCTAGTTAACCTTTTATTTGTACATTCAAATATTCTCACGAGAACAAGTGAAACTCTCTAATTGTATATTTATGGGCCTCATTCTGTTGTTGTGTAATTGTTTGCCTCAAAAGAACCAAAGTAACGGATATAGCTTGCAGGATAGATTGAAGTGGCAATGGGCGGGCCATGTAGCCTGGAGAATGGATGGCCGTTGGGGCAATAAAGTTCTGGAGTGGCGACCACGCATAGGAAACCGCAGCGTGGACGGCCCCCGACTAGATGGATAAATGACCTCGTGAGGGTCGGCGGCATTTGGTTGATGCGGTCTGCGCAGTATCGTACTCTGTGGCGAGCTATAGGGGAGGCCTATGTTCAGCAGTGGACGTATACGGCTGATAGATAGATAGTATTTGTTTTTGCGGCCATATCTCGTCAAAATGGCTTGACAGATATCAATCACTTTTTAGGTAGGTATAGGTACCTGGACACCGCGAACGGTTATAGGATTTTGACCCAATTATACTGAAGTCAAAAAGATGCTTATGACTTCTTCCTTCTCCACGAACAAAGTTTTAACCTTTTATCGGTATACGCGGGCTATGATTTTTTTAATGTAATTAGTGGCAAACGGGCAGACCTGATGGATGACCATCCGATGGAAAGAGGTCATTGTCGCCCATGGATATGTGCAACAATAGAGGAATTGCCCATACATTGCCAACTTTTGAGTGCCTGTTAACTCGCTTCTTGAAGAATCCCATCTTAGGGCGCTAGGTAACACCTCAGTTTTCCGCAGCTCGATGTCTTATGGAGGGCATATTTTGCATGATGGGTTGGTGGCACTACTCTAGCCAACCCATCTCTACCAGGAACGCTAGTAGAGACTTGATGTTGCCGACGGCTTCTGAGGCGTTGCGCCCTGTAGAATATAAATAAAGAGTGGAATTGAGGAAGTAAGTTGGAGTCAGACTTCGACCCCAAACGATGCTTAGACCAGATATTCGAACCGCTGGAGATATCTATTAGCGCTGAACTCCATTAAGATACTGGGCGGAATCAATGGCGGCAGTTGGTGCATAAGAGCAAGTGCTACCCGTATAACCCACAGCAGTGAGGAAGTGACGAAGGCATGTAAACACTCCTTTTTATCACTGGACGCCACTAAAAAACCGCGTCACACCTTTCAATGCCATCTGCTTTTCGTATTCTTGTATAATTTTGCATAGATATACATTTTTTTTCAGTGACTGAAACACCATAACAGTCGTATTTGTAACACTCAAACAGTTTTCTTTAGCTAGGTGTAAAAAAGATAAATTACAGAATTGGATACGTAAATTAGAACTACGTTATAGTCGGTACAGTTGAAAACGAAAACAAATGTCCTCGTTTACATCAGCTGAAATACCTACTTACTTACTAAATGGAGAAAGTTGCTGGATTCAGAATACTAATGGTCGTTTTAAGTCCAGAACTTACTCTTTTAGTAGAAACCTTTTTCTTTGCAGCATTCCGTTAAGACATTAAAAACAATTAGGACAATCTAGGGTAAGTAATATTGTTTGACAGAGAACTAAAAAATTACCCAGTATAATTAGTGACACAAAGTTCGAACCACAATTAGTCTCAAAATGGCGGCTAGTTTTTTTTAATGTAAGATAGGCAAGCATTTGAGTTCAATCTCATCCGTTGGTAAGTGACGATATAGCCGACGATGGAGCATGCTTACCCAGATAGTGCCTATTCACTTTCGTCTTGAAGAGATCCAAGTTACATTGTTCTGGGAAAATATATGCTGGAAGAGAGTTTCACTCTTTAGCTGTCCTAACGAGGAATATAACTAGATGCAAATCACTTTTTTTCAAGTCAGTGTTATATCAACAACATAAGGGTGGAACCCAAATCCACGTCTAGTCACATAGTGATGAAATGGAGAAGGTGGAATCAGTTTATGCAGTCCCGCCGCACACTCTCCGAAAAGTGTCCTGTAAAATATCGCAAGGCAGGCTATTTTCCTTCGGTGTTCGAGGCTTTGCAGCTTTGCCTCTACAAGATCTGGGTCACCAATAAGTTTCATGTTAAGCTTATACATTTCACTCCAAATATGACAAAGAAAAACAAGTCATAAATCATAGTCATCATAGTCGGCAAAAAAAGCGTAGGACGTTTTCAGAGAAGGTGGAGCAATGTATTCGCAAGGAGGCGTTGGCTGGAGGGCTGGGGATCGTGCTCAATGGATGGAGTGCTCAATCACTCTTGGAGAGATCTCATCATGTCATGTCAATTTAACTTGTATGGTATGTCTAGTGTAACCGTCGTCGACGGTATGCTAGGCGGCAGAATGCCACGACATCCTCGGCACCTAGCGTTTGGGGGCTGCCGCGCGCGGGCGCTACGAGCAGATATATTGTCCCCAGTCTATAATATTTTTTTTGTTATGTCAGTCTGTAAGCAGGTAGGTGGAGGTAAGTGGACTTCAACAGGTTGATGATGAAATCGTAGGACGATAAATGGCGAGGATATTTTGTACCTGACACTGAATCGTCCCGATAGGTGCTCATCGCCACTGCTCGCAGCAAGACGAGAGCGCTCCAAGCCTTAAACTTTATATTCCTTTTTTGGGCACCCGTGTTTAAAATTGACGCATACGACTAGCATTTGTTTGAAACAAGGATCCAATACCAGTATTCTTTCAACCATTTAACCGGTATCTAATTTTGTTACCTCGCTTATTATTTTTATTACCTATTACACATTATTAAATTTTAACACGAAGGCCCTCAACTTCGTTCGCGGAGGAAGAAAAATCAGAACCTTCTCTTTTGCTTCAGCGTAATCGGACAAATAGTATCTTATAACCGTCTGTGAATACTCAGGTACCCCTGTACCAAAAATAGTTGAAATCTGTTTAGCCGATTTGTCGTAATGAAGCCACAACGACACATAAAATCCAAAAGAATTATTTTTCGATTAAGTAACCTTCAAATACTCGTAGTGCATTATAATTTCTTTGAAAATATCTTCTATGTACAGACATTTTATTTTTACAATTTTATAATCGTAGAGATGAGCTATATCAAAAATATATTTGCTTATACCTTACACTAAATACCATTTAGTCTAATTCGAAACAAGTTTAAAAAGATATCTCAATTTACGAAACATCAAGACCGGTTTCGGGCCTTGTTGTAAAAACAGGTCTGTTGAACTGTTTCAAATGCGATCTTACTTATCCAGCCACATTGAAATACGAAAAATACTGAAAACATTGTCAAGTTTTTAAACTGTTCGAATTGAAAATCCATCACGACCCATAGGAAGATCTTCTTAAAATCTCCATTCAGCGAAGACGTGACACCCTTAGAGTAACGAAATTGAAAAAAACTTGACCTGAATGTTAAACTTTGCTGGTTTTAGGGCAAAGTTTAATCGAAATCTGGCTATTAGGACATTATCGTGCGATCAAGGTGGGCAAGTTTGGACGAGGTACTCTTTTGGGGGGTTCCATTATCACCCTTATTGTTTTTGGAAAGTTAGCACAATGCTCAACTGCCCACGTTCTATCATTTGACTCGGCTTGTGTACAGATCGGGTAGTTAATTTATCAGATAAAAGTTTGTAAAATGACTGTTCCGAGAAAATTTCGAGAATTTGTTGATCTGATGGAAATTAAACTCCAGGTCCATTTAATCACTAAAGAATACATTCTCCTCTGCCAAAGTAATCGCAAAATCTCTGGTTAGTTTATACGGTAAATTGTCAATGTGTGGGTGATTTTTTCTTTGTAGGTGACATCTTTTAATTATGTGCGTTTGTAGAAATAAGAATACTTTTGTAGTGTGCTGTACTTGTTTACCTCACCCCCCCGCTGAAAATGCATGAATATTTTGTTGGGTAATGATAATGACACGGCTTGTCACATCTCCATTAGGAAATTGCTCTGAGATTTAGCTTCTGGATCCTACCTTTAAGGGCAGGGTAAGTTTAAACCTATTACTAAGACTCCGAGGTCTGTCCGTCTGGGTTTTAACTCTTGAATGGTAGAAGAAATAAGAGTAGAGGATACTAGAAATTTTCACAGAATGAGTATTACTTTGACTGCTATAATTAATAAAGATTCCTCAGCAAATGATAAAAATAAAGTAAAAATAGAAGGGACCATATACGAAACGTGGTCTTCTAGCGTTTTTGCGTACTCTGGTCTGGAATTCGTTCTCGCACTTACTCTCAACACGTTAAATTTGTTTTACAACTGAAAAACTTATATATTCCTATTCTACCCAGATTGTCTGTGTTGCCGGTTGTATTTCAAATATAATTAGATTCGCACAACGATTGTTGCCCGTAAAGAGTTACTAAGAATGGTGTTTCGAGAACTAATCAATCTCTAAATTCGTTTATTTACTCCTTGCTGTCTCTAGGACCAAGTCTCATCAGAGGAATCTATTTATCCACCGATATAGATTTGCGTCACGCAACAAGAAACTCAAGGAAAACTTCAATTACTTAAGCATTCGTTGACCGACCTGCCACGCGGCGATAAGGCCACCCAGACCATTACATGCCCTAAGTCCATCTTTATAACAGCTAGAATTCCCTGATATAACGCAGCCAATTTCGGCCCTTTAAGAGAATAAAGACATATGACTATGAGCTTCTTAGTGATATTCGACGTTCTTCTTTTAAGGTTTATTTGATCCTCGGTGCCTGTTTTGGAAGATAGAGGAGTAATGTATTTATATCCGAAATACGTGGACGTCATTGAAATTTATTAGCCGGAACGACTGTAGGTTATTTCGCTTTTTTCTCTGTTATAATATTAATATCCTAGGAAGGTTGTCCAATAACAGGTAATTGGGGATTCTTCTTGATTTGGTATTATTTATTATTGGTACCTAGCTAAAGCAAGATTGATCCAACCATCAATTTCTGTTTAGTTATTCGATTTAAGGTTCGGCCGTAGCAATGCTTAAAATACGCTGACGGTGCGTTATCCGAATACCCTCCACACCGCTGCTCAAAGAACGCGGTGCGTTTACGCGGCTGAAAGTATAGAAAAATCGCGACGCATAAGTCACGTCACTGCGATTACGCAACGTCAGCGTATTATAAACATTGGTTTGGTTGAACCTTTAAACATTAAATATTTACGTGTGGAAAGGGATAAGGGGCAACTATACGTAGTGGTAGTAGTATAGGGAGCCATAAACCTGCGCATGCGCTGAATGGGACCATTATGTGACGAGGAGCCATTGATTCACACATTAAAACTGAACACGTGTTCTTATGTCTCTTCGTCATTCAAATATGTACCTATAAAAAGTCTATTTAAGCATGGCCAAGTACATTTTTAACAAATCTGACTCGGTGTTGCCATTTCGAGGACCTTATGTCACGACAAGCAGTACTCGGTTTTTACGGAATGAGTTGTAATCTAAATTGATACTATTATAAAGTTGTAAAAATTAAATGTCTGAACATTGAAGATATTTTCCAAAAATAATGCTCATTTGAAGGTCAATGAATTAAAAAATATATATTCTTTTATTTATTTACTAAACGAATCACAAATAATGTAACATAACAGTAAGAAAAACCAAATCGTTACATTGACTCAGAGGTACTTATAAACTAATTAACTTATAGCTACAAGGTGTCTATCTTGCTCTCTTTCTAGCACTCTCTTCCATTCGTTCATCAGCCTCACTATCCCGTTCGCAAACAAATCAAATTCAGATTCTGCCAGGAGTAGGGAGTTGATGAGAGCAGTTTTGTAGTGTCGTTGTGGCTTTATCATGCCAAAACGGCTAAACGGATTCCATTTATTTTTGGTACGGTCAAGGGCAAAGATAAATATCCACACAAAGTTCCAAAATAAGTATACATACTGAAGAAAAAAAGAGGGATATAATGTTTTTCTCCTCCACGTACAAAATTGCGAGCCCTTCTAGTAGGATTTAAAATTGCTTGATTCTAAGCCACGTATTCCTTCATTTCCATTTGCAAATCGTTGTTCGCACGCGTTTCCTGTGGCATAGAGAACACGGAACAATTGGCAGTAAATCACAGACGGTGCAATCGTCATCCGTCTGAATCCCACACGATTATCCAATTGTAGCAATAGGGGGCCTCGTGATGATACAACTCAGTGACAAACAAACCATTGTGATCTTTCTATATGGGTCATATATATAGACTGGCTATCTACAGACCCGAGTAGACACCACGCTCTTACGTATTTCCGCCGCCATACAAAAGTGTTTGTGGTCCGATTATAGGATTAATAGTAGATTGTTAACCAAAGGTTGAAAGTGACTCATTTCACCTGAGTTAAACACTCTACTTTTCATTTCTTCATCGACATCGTCATCGTCATTGCCATCGGCATCGTCATCGTCATCGTCATCGTCATCGTCATCGTCATCGTCATCGTCGTCGTCATCGTCATCGGCATCGTCGTCATCATCGTCATCGTCATCGTCATCGTCATCGTCATCGTCATCGTCATCGTCATCGTCATCGTCATCGTCATCGTCATCGTCATCGGCATCGTCATCATCATCGTCATCGTCATCGTCATCGTCATCGTCATCGTCATCGTCATCGGCATCGTCATCGTCATCGTCGTCGGCATCGTCATCGTCATCGTCATCGTCATCGCCATCGGCATTGGCAACGTCATCGTCATCGGCATCGTCATCGTCATCGTCATCGTCATCGTCATCGTCATCGTCGTCGTCGTCGTCATCATCGTCACCGCTACCACCACCGCCACCGCCACCGCCACCGCCATCGCCATTGCCATCGCCATCATCATCGCAATCGCAATATAAAAAGCTTTTATTTTAATAATATGACGTAACTCAATTATCTTCGACTCTGTGGCTAATCGTAACAATAAAATACTTTCCACCCGGCTAAATAACCCATGAAAATCAAACTTTCCGAACAGGAAAGTGAAAATTAAACATTTCCGAACAGGAGAGAGGAGAGATGAAAAAAAAAAAAAAACCAAAATTATGTTTGTGACAAGCTTTTATTGCTGACTATATTTTTCTTTGAACACCCGTTAAGTACTCATTGACACGTTTTTAGAGAGCCCAAACTCGGTAGGACTGTGTTATTTTAACCACCTTCCTGCCCCGGCATCAGATCGGCTCGATGATATCATACTATTGCAGTGACACAAAGCTTACTTAAGTATGCCAAAATTTGTTCAATCGGAAACCGGGAAGTGGGTCAAATTTAAATTGCAAGATTTGACCCGTACAAACATAAAGTGCAAGTTAGATAAATGCATGTAAAAATGAAATTTGTGTGCATTGAAGATATAAAAAAATTGTGAAACCGGTAATTTTTTTAGGTTAGTTGCTGACATCGGCATTTTTATTTTTAACGCACTTTTATTAGGTCGACCGGTATGTAACTATGTAATGGAATCAAAGGTAACTAATTTAACCATCTTCCAAGGATCGTAACGTCATGAAAATTGGCAGCTCTGATGACAATACAATAATATGGCATGTCGAACTGATCTGATGATGGAGCTGGAATATATGAACTGGAACTTCATGGTGGAACATCGTATCATAGCTGTGTTTGGATTTGTTAGAAAAGTCTTGTAAAGCGTGTTTTTCTAGTGTTTTTTAAACTATTGATTTTTATTTATTTGTTTATCCATACTTAATATTATAAATGCGAAAGTGTGTCTGTCGGTCTGTCTGTTACCTCTTTACGCTTAAACCGCTGAACCGATTTGGATGAAATTTGGTATGGAGATAGTTTTAATCCCGGGAAAGGACATAGGCTACTTTTTATTCCGGAAAAATACCCTGATCCGCGATAAACGGATTTAAGGCGGACGAAGTCGCGGGCAGAAGCTTGTATAATATGTATGTGTTTTTTGCTGCTTCATCACATCAAGATGGTTGCTAGATGTATTACAACCATTTTTGGTAAACGATGGTTGTAAGATACTCTTTACCGGACAACGCAGAAAAAAAGAGAGTTATCATTTCTTTCTCCTCTGCTGACGAATTTGCGGGCATCTTCCAGTTAATAATAAATTTGAATAATGATACATATTTTAATGAGAAAGACTAACATAAGAACACGTGTTCAGTTTTAATGTGCGAAACATTAATTGTGCCATTAGGCGCACGCGCATTATGGCTCATTAATACTGTAACCATGACAAATAGGAGATGTGTGGGATTAAATTAAATGTTTTATTTGCGAGAATGTAGGTTATATATATATACATAGACGTTCTTAGATTCTAAGTCCCAAATAAATACTTCTTCTTTCTACCTATTTAAAGTACTTTTTTTATAGGTCAATGCAAGATACCAAAATACAAATTAATAGACCATGACACAATTAGAAACTACGAATAAATACGCTGAAACTATTAATATACCAATCACACGCTTACACAAATATATGTAATAGTCCTCCTAATCAATAATAATTTTAAAATTCAATTTAATAAATACAAAAAAAAAATTGTCATTATTTTAGTATTCTGTATTGACATGTAGAATTTAATAATTAAAACATGTTAAATATAAAGAATTGTTGTATTGTAATTGAATAATGAACGTTGCAAACATAAAATAATTCAATTCAATAATTCAAAATAACAATCCATTTCAATAATGCCCAACAAAATGCTTTGAAGACTTACATTTCATCGTAGAAGATTAATTTTACATGATTCTAGAAATTCATTAATGAAGTAAAAGCTTTTACTAATTAGCCAATTGAACAATCTTCTTACAAGGCATTGATAATTGTTCTATGTTTTCGAGCTTATTGTAATATTTAATGTTTAAATCAGATAGCTAAAGCAGCGCGGTAAAAGACTCGTGGCTAGTATTGGGAAACCTACCTGATAGTAGAACTTAGAAGACTTCATTATAAAAAACTGCGAGTGTATAAAGCGTATATATGGCGTCTTAATAACAAATTGGTTTCATCCAGGAAATGGTAGATTGTAACCGTTAAATTGCTAGACAACAATCTCGGGCGGCGATCTACGGGAAGGAAAACTATGACAATAGAAGGTTAAGATTGTAACGTCAAGATAATTTATGTATGTGTGTACACACTTTGTATATTCACACACACACTCACACACACCTCAACACATACAATCATATCCATATAGGGGAAGGTGGGGAACAGTGGATCAGTGGGGTACAATGGATCATTGCTTAATTTAAGAAACATTATGGATTTACATATCTGTCCTGTTTGCACTTAGATATGCATCAGGCGCTCTTTCAATTTGGTCCAGGATTAATGTGAGAATCTATTATTTCTCTGAAATATAAGCAAAGATCCACTTTTCCCCACCGATCCACTGTTACCCATCCTCCCCTAATCAGTTAGCATGGTGCACAAAAGTCACTCATGAAAATTTAATAAATTTGTAAAAACTTGAAACATTTTAATTACTTTCATGGTGGTCCGTCTTTGCCTGTCCGTCTGTCACCAGGCTGTAAAAGTATCTTTAGTAATTTCTAGTCTATGTGATTATGTAATTATTTTATTTTCTTTTATGACTTCTTAGTTAAAACGAGTCCATAACGATTAATCCATACTATTTACATAATATATATCTATACTTAATTTAAGACGAGAAGTAATAAGCACCATCTACGTAAGCATGCTCCATCGTAGGCTAACAGGTGAGAATTGAAGTCAAAAGCTTGCTTAGTTAATATAAAAAAAATGTTTCAACTACTTATATACAAAAAAGTCTCTAAGCCAAACTACAACCAAATTAATACACAATCACATCCAAGGGCAGATCCCAATTCCGCACAATCCCCTGATGATATTACCTTGTATCCTATTTTTATATCGCTTATGCAATAAACCCGTTCGCTCCATTAGGTTTGGATTTTGGACCTTACCTTTTAAGGAAATGCGGAAACACCTTTATATTTTTACGACACTTCCGTCCGTAAATCGGCCTTCTTTCACTCGCTTTTCTAAAAGAGCTTATGTGTTATTGGAGACTTGTGTAGATATGGCTTTATGTTTGTAGTTAAGTAATGCACAGGCTGTATGGAACCACCTGCGCTTTAACACTGTTCGGAACACTGAGATAGTATTGTTCGGTTACTTTGGAATGATTTAAAGCTATACATATAATGAATGTAAGTTATCAGCTTTTTTAATAAAATATGATCTTTTGATGGTTCTGTTTCTATTTGGACAAAATACAATACACATAGAAATTTAAGAACTTGTATTCATAAACTTAACAATTAAATCGTTTGGTCTTCTCGTCTTATTAATATTATCTTAAAAAAACGAACCGTTTATAGTCCATTTAACTTGGCATCTTAAGGTCACAATTCCAAATATTAACCGAAAATCGCAGAAAAACGCGCTCCTTTTATAGGGACCTCTTTGGCCTAGGAGATTTGTTTTTTTATCACAAAGACCACAATAGCTCCTACAAATTCAGTGAAAATATCAAATATTTATCTATTAAGGTTCAAGATTAGCCCTGTAACCAGGTCTCGGAATCAGTATGTTTAAATCTTCTAAAATACACGCCTATTCTGAAATGTTTTAAACCCGTATTTCGGAGAAGACAAATATCTTAAGAAACACCTGATTCAAGTTTTAGACTCTTAATAAAATATACAAAAATCTCGTAACTAAACGAAAAGAACGAATCCAGCCCAGCCTGTAACAAAGAGGTACAGTGAAGGATGCTTAATAGAATTTCGTTGAAATATGTACAAAATAACATCTACCTATTTCAATAGTTATGCTTACTGGAGGATTAAAAGGAAGATTAACGACGAATATTTCTCACTTGATTACTTGTTTTTTTGCCACCTGAAGTCACCACACCTCACCAACTCTCGCAACTTACAAACTTTGTTCTCTTGGCTTACAATGAAGCTTTACTGAGCTTTGGAAAACTTTCCGGGCTTTTGTAAGTTAGGCAAACTGTTTTATTTCAAGTTCAATGGTCCGTCGCGCCCGATGAGGCTTTTGTCCGATGGCAGTCGAGCAAAAAGGATTCTGTTTTGGTTTCATGGCCTTAAGAAGATACTAGTAGAATGAAGTAGTATAGAAAACATTTAAATCGAGTAACAGAGGACTCATACAAAAATCGTTAGTAACATTAACTTATGTCTAACGTTAGTACTTAATAAAAACATGAAACAAGATATACACTGATTTAAATACAACAATTTAACGGATTATATCGCGTATATTATCTCATTTGAGTTCCCGTCGTTACAGAAGCTTTTCAGCTTCATAATGTCTTATCTGTTAAAAAGTAGTTTCATAGTTTTTGTGTTTTAAAATATTATAATTAGTAATGAGGTAGATTGGGAGTTTTTCTTTGCAGCGTTTCTTTTCTCCTCAGTACGCCTCATTTGTGAAATGCTGCTTGGTAAATTATTAAAATAAAATAATTAAGCCCTTCTGGCACATATGTAACTGTCTTTACAGATTAGGCCCATCTGGCATGTATGTATACCTTTATTTGTTTTTTTTTCAAAGTGGGTAGTTCGCATAAATTGTAACTTTGACAGAGGAAAATATATCTTTTCTCAGTCCACCCATGACCATGGAAACCTGAAAAGCTTCCGAAACGTCGGAAACTCAAATGAGATAATATACGCGATATAATCCGTTAAAATGTTTTATGTAAAAGATATGCACTGTGTGAAAAATGCATTTCATTTGGTGGGATTCTTCTTAAATTGACAAAGTTCCAGTGTATTTGTGTGCAGCGTGGACCGATATGGAATGTAGTTTGTTTTTTTTAACGTTTTATGGTCGAGAATATTCTTAGCTATGGATATGTTTTTTATTTACCACTAGCTTCTGCCCGCGACTTCGTCCGCCTTAAATTCGTTTATCGCGAATAACAGTATTTTTTCGGGATAAAAAGTAGCCTATGTCCTTCCTCGGGACTCAAACTATCTCCATACCAAATTTCATCACACTTTCGCACTTATAATATTAGTATGGATATGGATTTGAAGTTATTATAAAATAAACAAAAGAAAGACTTAATACGAGGACGACACTACACAATTATTATCCAGATTAATCATCTAAAAAAACTTTTATTCGGTGAATCATCTATTCTACGTAAACCAAATACGAAAATTGCTTTTCTTTGCAAAATGTTAGTAATTTTCCCTTAAACAAATAAGACGTTTATGCATAATTCGTCTCGGGTCTCGGGCTCAGTAGATTTGATTTCATCTCCCGAGAGGAAACCGACGTAGCCGTCATTTAGAGGGTCCTTGGTCCAATTGCCCTGGATACTTAGGAATCTCTTTATTTAATCAAGAGATCACGAGTCTTTGCAGTTTAATCACGTAAAATTAGCCCGCAAATCAATTTACATGTGTGTTGAAAAAATAACATTTTGATTAGAAAAAGAGCGACAATAACTCCTCAATTATTCTATATTTATTTAAATTATTTAAATGCTAGCCAACTTTAAATGGTTATAGTTCCTAACTGGTAAGTCCAAATTAAAAATGATAAAAGAAACCTAATAATGATTTTTTCACTTCTCCTGCTCAAAAAGTAGGTCATATTAGCTTCGCAAAGCGAGACTAAAATAGTACATTTAGCCCCTATGGTTTAAAAGAAAGCCATATAATCCCATACAAATTTCTATGAAACTGAAAAAAAAAATTGCGGCCAGCTACATACTACTTACGAATAATTAAAAACAAACAAACCTACCTCATCAGATTGGCCAAAAATTCTGATCGTATTGCAGCCCTTCACATTAAAAAGTTATAATTGTCTATGGCCATTATTAGTTTAAAAAAATATATCACCTGTCAATTTAACTATAAAGAATTGCTCAAACTGTACTTTTTATTTTTCATGAAATATACATTTTTAGTACTAAGTCTTTTTTATTTTCTCGCAGTCGAAGTGAAAAGCAGAGTGTTTAACACGTGGCTAAAACTCTCAGGCATATTTGTCCTCGCTCACTTCGTAAGCTCGTCCAAATAATCACTTCGTGTCATGATGGCTTATTTTAGCCGCTTGTCAAACAATCTACTATTAAATCCCTATTCATTGATAGCCAATTTTCACAATATGGCGTCTCATTATCGCCATTTTGAGTTTTCATCATTTTCATGTCTTCAGTGACATTCGGACAGTTAAGACAAATCGATTGACGTAAGAATCATCAAAATCGGTCCACGCGTTTGGTCTCTAGAGTGCCAGATAGGAACAAACATACATACATACATACATACATACATACATACATAGACTGATAAGCACATTACCACTCCTTTACGTCGCGCAGTCGGGTAAAAAATCGACGAAGTGCGAATTGGACTCGTTCACCGAGGGTTCCGTACAAAGTATACGCTACGAACGGCCGTATCTATGAATATCCAGTGTTAGCAGAGCCCTACTCCTAAGCAAAATGTGCGCGGTGTTCGATCATTTTATATTCGTTACTGATATAGACAGAAGTGCATGTTATAGCGGCAACAGAAATACATCATCTGTGAAAATTTCATCTGTCTAGCTATCATGGTTCATGAAATAGAACCTGATGACATACGGACAAACAGACAGACAGACAGCGAAGTCTTAGTAATAGGGTCCCGTTTTACCCTTTGGCTACGGAACCCTAATTAGACATGATGAGACATAGAGTTACCCGAATTTCATGAAATCACCCATGATTATGATATTTTTACCATAATCATAATAAAACTCTTTTCACGAACGAATACAAATTATTTTAATCTCCACTTAATTCACTCCCGTTTAATGATCCTTGTCCATGCGAAAACACCTCTCACTACACTTCTGTATTCCGAATCATGAAGTTGCTATTCATTGTAATATGTTTTGCAACGTTTTTCAACAAATATTTTTGCAAACGATACTACAGATTGACTTTGAATAGTGTAGAAAAATGCAAGGACCCTGAAGTACCCTTATTGGAAGAACTACCGTATACTATGGACTATGAACTGAACAAAAGCAGCAAAGGATATCTCACGATAAGCGGAAATCTGACTGTCCATAAAGATATACGAGGGCAGGATTGGAACGGATTGGTGTCTTACGAAAAGGATACTCCAACTGCAGCAAAATCGAAATTGACCATGAAAGACGTCAATTGCAACAGTTTTGTGGGCAAATCCCTGATCGGAGCGTTTGGTATTCCCATGAAAGGATGCAAAGTCTCGAAAGGAGTGTATTATTTCAGGGATGTGGATATCGATCGGATAGATGCTGCGGTATCACGACGCGTGGGTATCCCTGCCAGGAACTATGGGAACTTTCTTGGAAGAATTGTCATATATTCCAAGACAAATACGCTAGCTTGTTGGCTGACATATTTAAGCGTTTTGCACATTAAGGAGAAGGAACAATAACTTGCAATAAACGTTTTTAAATCTGACATAATGCTATTTTGGTGAAGGTGGATTTAAAATGTGCATAATATGAGTTGGTTCATCGATTTAATATTTTGAAGACGAATGAACATAAATTAAAATTATAATGACAATTTAAAATTAAATCGATTACAGTAAAACTAAACTTAAACAAAACCAATAAAACTTAACCTAAAAATATAATTAAACTAAAACAAAATAAATTTAAATTAAATCTAAAAATGGCCCCTGCGGCATTGTACCGAAGATGCTGGCGGCGTTTCCTCGCTGAATCCCCAGACTGATTCTTTGTGCGAGGAAACCGCCAGCTCTCCGGTCACCAGTGACTTCTGTAAGCCTCTTCGAAACGTCTTTGAAGAGGCTTAATGCGCTGGAGCCCCACGGACCCAGGGTCTCGACGCCAAAAGGAACAAAATTGTACTCAGCGCCAAGACCCCTGTATTTATTTCTTTTAAGGCAAGGCCGCTTCTGCCGCTGCTCCAGCCCTAATCGTCGTCCGGTGGAGGTGTGACGGGGCCAGTGTCTACACAGGTTGCGTCCCACACTAGCACCCGTCCCTTACTCCACGGAATCAAGGACATTCCGTCCGGTCTCTTCCCATCGTTTCTTGAGATGCCGGTCGGCTCTAATAGGGCCGGCACATTGACTGACGCGAGAGACCGGTGGATGACGTTCAGAGCAGCGTGTCTTGAGAAGCGGCCCGCACTGCTCTGACAGGAAAGTCCGTGATGACCCAGCCTGTCTACTTTTTGCCGCAGGGGCGTCGGTGTTATGTTCATGTTAAAATTAATTTTCGTTAAAAGTATTTTTTTTAATAATTTGAAGTTATGTTGCATGCAAATATTTACTTTTTTTGTATGACCATTGCACGAATGTGTTTAATATGGTTGTTGACAACTGTTTTTATGTGATATATTATGGAATGATCTTCCAAAAAGACTTATTCTAGTGCATATATTATGTCAATAGAATAAATATTTTTTACTTTGACTTAGAATTCTGTGTTGAAAATTTTGTCGTGTCCACTCTTGGGTTGTTATTGTCAACGTATTTGAATTTTCTGCCGTACACAATTGTTATACATGAATAATCCGACCCTGAAAGAGAGTCATGGCGATTGAAATTGAATTGTAACGCTTTTCACTATCTCTAGTTATGACACTTGTCACAATTTCATTTTTAATTTCTAATATCTAATACATGATAAGATGCATACTTATCTATCTAGACATATAATAAAGCTGAAGAGGGTCAAAAGTCTGTACATGGAAGATATTCGAAAAGAAATTGGCTGGGGATACTTAGAATCAATAATAGAACACGTTCCAACAGTTTTTAGAATTTTTGTCTGTTTATCTGTTTGTCTGTTTATTTGTACGCGCATCACGTGAAAACGGCTGAGCAGATTTTGATGCAAACTTTACTAATCTGTTAAGAAAATCTCCGGCCAGGTTAAAGGCTATAGAAATTCAATCCTTAAAAGGGGGAATAGCCACTACACTTGATTGAATTAAGTTTGCTCCTGAATCTTATGGCGCTACTTAGGAAGAACTACTTTTCTCAAATATGTGCTACACGAGCCTACGACTACTATTGAGTACCTTGCTAAACTAACAGGTGGCGCTAAAATTAATACCTTGGCATTTTACCAAATTAACTCTAATTGAAATAAAACAATTTAACGGATTATATCGCGTATATTATCTCATTTTAGTTCCCGACGTTTCGGAAGCTTTCAAGCTTTCCATGGTCACGGGAGGACTGAGAAAAGATGTATTTTCCTCTGTCAAAGTTACAATTTGTGCAAACTACCCATTTTTTGAAAAAAACACAAATAAAGGTGTACATACATGCCAGATGGGCCTAAGCTGTAAAGACAGTTACACATGTGCCAGAAGGGCTTAATTATTTTATTCTAATAATTTACCAAGCAGCATTTCACAAATGAGGCGTACTGAGGAGAAAAGAAACGCTGCAAAGAAAAACTCCCAGGCTACCTCATTACTAATTATGATATTTAAAAAACAGAGACTATTAAACTACTTTTGAACAGATAAGATATTTTACACCGTTCGGAAATTAAGGTTTTGCAGTCCTGTGTCTCGCTTGTTCCTTGATGAGATGTATTACAGGATCCCAAGCTGGTGGTAGTGACAATCCATCTTCTCTATTGAAATTAGGATGCTTTTTAATCTCAATAGCCTCGCGTAGCATCCTGGGAAAATATCTTTTTTCTTTGCCAAGGATAGAAGGTTTATCAAACTTAATTGAGTGGTTTGGTTTGTCAATGACATGTTCACAGACTGCAGACCTATTACACCGACGGTGCTTGACATCTGCTATATAAGATAAGTTGCTCAGTAGTATCAACAAGGAGGAATCTCACATGTGCAAGAATTTGCCCAGGTACTGCTTCAGGTTGGAAAAGGACTTCTGGAGGAAACCAACGGCCTGATTCGTTTACCAGAGACGTTATGCAAGATCGTTCTGTCCGTTGAAGACCACATTCGAAGCGTATACGGAAACCTGAGCCAAGTGACTCGACGTGAGAACTCTTCGGTTTGTGAGAGAGCCGTTAATGCGCGGATATTGGGGGAAATGGAAGGTGAACAGGCAGTATATAATTCCATTAACACTGTCTTCGATGAACGCTTCGTCACAACATACTTGATGGAGTTCCTAAACTCATTGAGCACTTCAGGACTCCCAGCACACACATTAACCCCGAAAGTTGGACTTCCGATCATGCTTCTTCGGAATTAGTCACCTCCAAAGTTATGCAACGGAACTAGGCTAAAAGTAGTGCAGCTGCAGCGAAACCTCATCGAGGCGCAAATCCCGATGGGGTGCGGCGCCGGAGAAGCCGTGTTCATCCCCTGCACCCCCCTCATTCCGAGCAACTTCCCGCTCCGCTTCAAGCGCCTACAGTTCCCCGTAAGCGTCTGCTTCGCCATGACCATCAAGGCGTGGACCTGGGCACGAGCTGCTTCTCGCACGGGTAGCTCTACGTGGCGCGCTCGCGCGTCACCAGCTGCACGGAGCTGTTCGCGCTGATGCCCACCGAGAAGACTTACAATGTGGTGTACAAAAAATATTGTAAAATGTCAATGTTATGTAAATATACTTTACATACCTACTTTAGGAGTATGTAACTGTAGATGTAATTATATGTACATATTTAGTTGTGCATACATAAACATAACTGTAAATAACATGTAAATACTTCGCCTCAATATCTATATTCACCTTTCCTCTAATCTTACTTCTTAATAATATAAGACCTAAATTCGAAAGGTTGTTAGGAAGTATGGATTTCTATGTGTATATTTCTTACCTTTTCATGTTTAGACTGATTTGACTGGAGGACGGATTTGGGTGATATTTGGCATTGACTTGATTTAGATAGTACTACAGTCAAGGACGTAAAAATAGAAATAGAAAATTGGTACTGTATCGTCGGATATACACCACTAAATATATACTCTATGTCTTTTAAATCACGTCAAAAATTTAAATAAGTGCGATAAACGATTGATTCTGGAGTGTAGTTTTATTTATTGGTATTGTTTAACATTTTATCTGGACTTTACTTCAAGTTTCGGCTCCAAGGGAGAGGGATGAATTAGCCGCTTACTGACACAGACCGAATTCCACGCGGGCGGAGCCGCGGGCACAGCTAGTAACTACTTAAAGGACTAGGTAACCCACCTACCCAAGGTCTTTCAAAAAGAAATATTGGTATAAAAACTACTTCAATTTTATTACAACTCCCGAGTTACAACAATGTTTCACATTCTTGGACTTTCCCAATAAATGCTCCACGTCACACGTAGTTTCTTAACATTTTCATACTTTAAAAACTTTAAAGACTGCCCAAGATGTATTAGAGCTTATACAGCCCTTATAACGCTCAAACTGGCTGTATATTGGCCGTATAAGCCCTTATATACCGCTTGTGTGCTACTTAGGTTAAGAACAATCTACACGTAAGGTATCGACTCTATTTTTTTTGGGATTTATATCATTTAAACTACCATTTCGCATTAACATTTCGTTTTTATTTGAGTACAGTCAACATCACTATTGTGTTACAAATACTAGATACTCTATATTTGCTTGTATTTTTTGTTAAAATAACTATATAAGAAATAAATATTTCACTTAGCAGTAAGTTTATTTAAATGTTTATACCGTTCAAATAAATTTACATCAAATTAAGACATTGTTTTGATTTTTTTAACACGCTCAATACAATGACTCTATTGGGAATAACGAAATATTGACTGTCTGTTAGGTATCTTATTCTAAATCAAGGACCATTAAAGAAGAGGACTGTCATTTGCCATACTTTGTTTGGTTCCCCGATCGCAAGGAGATATTCTGCCAAAAACTAGATAGCGCTTTAAAATGAAACATTTAACGGTGTTATTGTCATACAGAGAAGCATAGAGCAGTACCAATTAGTTCGTAAATAGCCAATAATAAATAAATCGTAACATTTAAATAATTTGACACGCTTGCAAAGTTGAATAATTATAAATAACTAGAAGGCGCCCGCAACTTCGTTCGCGGAGGAGAAAAAGTCATACACCTTTGTTTTTTCTTCAGCGAAGTTGGGTAAAAAGTATCCTATAACCATCTGGAGATACCCAGCTACCCGTGTACCAAAAATAGTTGAAATCCGTTTAGCGGTTAGCTGATTTTGCGTGATGAAGCCACAACGACACATACAAACATACATAAAATCCAAAAAAATATTTTTCGTTTTAGTGACCTCCAAATAGTCCATAACAATCATTTTTTTGAAAATATCTTCAATGTATAGACATTTCATTTTTACAACTTTATAATAGTACTAGCTGTTGCCCGCGACTTCATCCGCGTAGAGATGCAATTTATAGGTTACAAAGTTTCACGCCCTTTTTCATCCCTAAAGAGGATGAAATTTGACATAAATGAAAGCCTATGTTCCAATTCTGATATATAAGGTACATAACTGGAAAGTTTCATAAAAATTCGTCCAGTAGTTTTTGGGATTAAGTGGAACGTACATATATACTTTGACGTTTATAATATAAGTAAGGATGGATAATTCTTATACATAGATGGCGATGTACATAATATCTGGTAACGGCTTTTTGGATGAAGATGGTCAGTCCTCTTGTTTTAATGGTCCTTGTTTTAAATGTACCTTATCTGTCTTCTTGACATTGAGACTGGTAATTCTATAATATAAATTGGATTTAGACAGGACACGCAAAAATTGAGTTTATTTTTCGTAAGTGACTATCAATTGACTTCAGTACAGTAGTACCATGAATATAAGTTACATCGGAAATCTTCGGCCACGCCAACGAGTGCAAACATGTACCGAATGAAACGGAATGTGTGAACATTTCAATAAAGACCTTGATGCACTACACGTACGGTACATATGCAATGACAGGTGAACTCGTGCTCTCGCTCATGGCAAATGCCAGACAAAATGGCGAGCGCCGGCGTCGCGCGCAAAATTTTGACCAATGGGCGTTGCAAAATTTTACCTGCGCAAACGCGCTGCCTTATAATTGGTTAATCTGTTTTCAAAAAATGCTTTCTGCGCAGGTACATCGTTGTAACTTATATTTGTGGTACTACTGTAACTCCAAACGGAATGCTACGAAAGTAAGATGTAGCCACAGCTGGTAATCTTCGTATAACAAAACGCGTACGTTAGCACCATGTTGTTTTTAATGTTGACTGACGTGAGCTGTTGCTTTGTCAATACACTCGTCTTGTCATCTATATATTATTTGTCGAAATTCATTTTATCACTGTCACACTAATGTGTTATCGAGTGATGTCCTTGTGTTTATTCTGTCTTGCTTTTTGCAAAATGTTTTAAGAGTGCTATGTTTGTAGAATTTTGCGAAAGGACGCTATTTTACACTATTTCCCGTACTCTGAGAAAATACTTAGTGGTTGAAGTGTTTGCGTGATGATCTTGCAAAATTATCGCCCGCAGAACTAGTAATCATTATGTCCAAGAATTCATTTTGTTTATTTGACTGCGCCGAGCACAAAACTATTCTCAGTCATTTTATTGCTCAGACTTTTCGATTTACAATTATGAATTGGTGCAACACAACCAACAAAATATTAAAGGGGACAGACGTATTACTTGCAATACAGAAGAAAGCTTACGAGAAATTTAAAAAAAATTGTAAATAAATCTTTTAACAGATAATGTGTGTTTTATTTTTCTGCCACTGAGGTATAATATAATTCTCAGCATATAATTTGATCACGTAAATACAATTACTGAAGTTACGTGTTTAAATTTACGTGCCGGGAACTATTCATTCTAAATATTAGACCTCATTCAATGAACCTAGACCACTTTGGCTGAATACGCTACGATCACGATCCCTTACCATATTGCAATCTCGAATAGAAAAAAAATTAACGTCAGTCTACACTAATCGTACAGATTAAATATAGTTGCCTAGTGCAAATAATATTTGTTTCTGAGTTGGCAGTCTGATACGTAGTATCTCTTATTAGTCTGTGGATGTAGCTTTAACGAGAATACTACAGTTAGTCTCAGATATATTTAGACTACATTAGCAGTTACACACATCGTAAAAGGTCTGAAATAAAGTTTGTGTTTTAGAACCAAGAACTTACTCATGAGACACGAGTGACCCAGTAGTCGCTGCCCTTATCGCATTTAGTCTTAAACCATTTCACTAATGGAAATGACAGGCCGTGTTTTTCATATTTCATGCATTTTCAGCGGGGTGTGGGGTAAACACGTACAGTCACCAACATCAATATCTGACATAACAAAGGCGAAAATATATGACGATCTAACGGCCCTAAAAAAAGAGTCGTGTTAGATATTTATGCGCGCTTTGTTGTTGCAGATATTAATGCAGGTGACGGTACAGCACACTACGGAAATATTCCTATTTTAAATAAAAAAATATATTTATATACAGTGTTTTTTTTAAGTCAACGGTCATAAAATGGCGTCATTTTTAATTTTTCAAACACCTGAGCACGGGTGCATGTGGTATTGTTGCTATTATCTGTCAATTATTCGTCCTACGAATACAAAAAATATCTTATTAAATAGCTAAACATATCAGCAATCGATTAAATCTAACAATCATACGCAAACGTTTCAAAACCAGAGCAAAAAAAAATATTAAGCGTAAAGAATAAGGACAAAAACGCATTTTTTTTTTCAGATTTCATTTGTTTTAAAAACTAGGTCATTTACCTATTTTTTTTTTGTTTTGTGTTTGTAGTACGGAATATTTGCTAGAAATGCACACCAAAATCGTAGCTCTATCTTTGATACTTCAAAAATAACACGTGTTCAAATATGTTAATTACCTTTTTGACACAATCCCAAGAACTATCATCCCCACTCCCAGTTTTTCTTTTACGAGCAGGTAGATAAATCAAGGGGTGTTGCCAGGTTAATCAGTCATCCCTCGCTCTGCGTTGTGATAACAACCTTCTGCTATCTTCAGCTTACTTCTGTTCGATTGTGTTATTGTTGATACAATTTTAATGTTAAGTACCTACTTAAGAGAGTCCCTAATGGCAAAGGCATATTATAGGGTAGAGGACAATTAAGCAGACAAAATTGCATGGCCCAAAACGGAAACCAAATAATTTAATTTTACCGGGACACGGTTCTTATAAGGTGGCATATCGAACGCATATAAGTTTTTTTAAATAAAAAATCATTATTTTGCTTTTCTATATTCTTTTTTTACTTTTATAAGTTTTGATATGTTTTCTTGAAGAACTACGCATTGAGTTTATACTCAAAACATATATTTAGGATAGGCTAAGTACAAATATTGTACTTAATAGATATAAGAGTTCTTTCGAAAAAATTACTGACTGTTGAGTTTGTTTCGGCTTTCTTCTCCTCAGTGGTCTCCTCTTGGGTAACGCCGTAGAGTCAGACTTGTAAAAGTGCCCTTGCGGCCTACTTACAGAATAATAAAGATCATTATTTCATTATTAACTCTTTTTTTTATTTTCTCGCAGTCAAAGTGAAATGCAGAGTGTTTAACACATGGCTAAAAGCCATTATGACACTCAGATATATTTGTCCTTGCTCACTTCGTGTCATAATGGCTTATTTTAGCCCCTTGTCAAACATACTACTATTATATCCACAATATATGAAGAAAGTCGGCGTCACGTCGCAGTCCAATACTCGTGTACACTCGCTTCCATTCAGAAAAATCTAGATTTTCCTCCATAGTAATGTTATCACACCACAACAAAACGGGGCCTAATCGCGTATAAAGTATGATTACTTTATACGAGCCATTCTTGTATACATATAGTACGTATATGTAATTTATTACTCGGAAAAGGCTCTAACGAATAGGATGAAATTTGGTATATATGGAATGGTACGGGACGACCGGGAGGTCCTGATGGACCGACGAACTGAAGAGACTTGTGGGAAGCGGTTCGATGCTCATAGCTGAGGACCGGGTGTGGTGGCGTGAATTGGGGAGGGCCTATGTTCAGCAGTGTACGACTCCGGGCTGATGGTGATGATGATGATGATGTAATATGGCCTTCTAAGTAAAGTAAGTAAGACATAGGTTTTACACACCGAGTAAAACTCGCCCAGCGGTCCTATGATGGTTGCGTTTGTCACGCGATAAATAAGTGACATAGCTGCCGTCACCTTCTGACACGTATGTAAGTGCGAGAGTGACAGGCGCGTTATCATATCATTTATCGCGTGATAAACGCGACCGTCATAGACCCGCAGGTTCTTTATGATTTATATAATAAGGTACCTTAATCGTACATTGCTAATACTTGGTTTTGGACGTAGCATGACGTACGTAGTCTCGAAGGAACGCAGGAAGGAAGGTCAAGTGTTGAGTTCCTCCAAGTGTGAAAATCGTATAACTTTAAATCAGTTTTTAGTAATATTAATCTGACTGTAGTGTACTATCCGGTCACGATCTCTGTGCACCTAGTCGCGTGATGTCACGCCGGCGCTCAGTGTGCCTACCATGAGCTGAGTTTACGATCGGCGCTAGCGAGTATCTCGTATCGAGAGTCAGTGCACCTCTCTCGCACGCGGTAATAGTGCGAAAGAGATAGACCGTCGTCGAGCGCTCGATACTCGCTCGTGCCGAACTCATGGTAGGCGCACTGGTTACAGTGTGAAAAAACCGACCAAGTGCGAATCAGACTCGCGCACCAAGGGTTCCGTACAAAATATACGCTATAAACGGTCGTATCTATGAAAATCCAGTCTTAGCAGAGCCCAACTCCTAAGCAAAATGTACGCCGTGTTCGATAATTTTATATTAGTTCCTGATATAGACAGACACACATAAAATTATACTGTTTTTAGTATTTGTTGTTATAACAGCAACAGATTTACATCATCCGTGAAAATTTCAACTATCTATTAGCTGGTCACGGTTCATGAGATACAGCCTGGTGACAGACGGATAGACAGACAGACAGACGGATGGGACGGACGGACAGTAGATACTTAGAAATAGGGTCCCGTTTTAGCCTTTGGTTACGGAACCCTAAATAAACAGTAACAATAAGTAGCTCACAATCCATACTATCCATACTCCATACTAATATTATAAATGCGAAAGTGTGTCTGTCTGTCTGTCTGTCTGTCTGTATGTCTGTCTGTCTGTCTTTCTGTTACCTCTTCACGTTTAAACCGTTGGACCGATTTGGATGAAATTTAGTATGGAGATAGTTTGAGTCCCTGGGAAGGACATAGGTTACTTTTTTATCCCGGAAAAATACCCTTATCCGCGATAAACGAATTTATGGCGGACGAAGTTGCGGGCAGAAGCTAGTTTAGAATAAATATTTTGTGTAAACTTCGATATTGTGACCGGGTATAGGTGAAAAACTTAAGTAAGTCACCTGTTGTATGTAGTGGTAGCGTATCCGTATAGGCAATTTGACGTTCCTTATTAGAAAAATGACATAAGTTCCATATCAATTTTGTACACTACTAAGGCGGGTACTCACTAGCGAGCCGTAACCGTAACAAGCGTGATACAGTAACGAGGTTCTAGTGTGTACGCGTGTTACAGTTACGGCTCTCGACGTCGCCGGAACGCTTTCACCGAGCATACTCACTTTGTGAGCCGTAACTGTAACCAAACAGATACAGTAACGAGGTTCTAGTGTGTACGGGGAGGCCTGCCGGATCTATCCTCAGTTTTTGGTTTGTAAACTCCACGATGTCGGACGAAGTGTCTCTAGCCTGTGCAGCATACTTACTTAAAGATGCCTTGCTCGATGATCATAAGCGGCCACGAAGTTGGTGGATTCATAGAATGTATCGAGAAAGAAGTGATTTACTGTTCATATCAAAAAATCAAGAAATCTTAGGGTTCCATAGTACAGTATTTTCCCTGTAGGCGTCTATCAGCAAAATACATTTATCCTCTGAACATTCACTCATGACGAAGAAATAACTTGAAAATACAGCTGGTTCGCAGCGGCTAGCAACAACTTCTCCTCTTGACGTCCACGAACGCACTGCGAGCGCCCTTTGATTCGCGGCAAAAACCGACAATCGTCGGCTCGCTGCGAGTCGCTCGTGTAGCGTTCGTCGCCGGCTCGCGAACCACGTACACACTATGTTTTTGGTAACAGTAACGGCTACAGTTACGTGCAACGTTACGGGTTCAGAAATGAGTACGTTGTAAACGTCGGCTCGCTACAAGCCGCACGCGTACCGCTCGCAGCAGGTTTGCGAACCACGTACACACTTTGTTTTTTGGTTACAGTACATGCAACGGTTACAGTTACGGCTCGCTAGTGAGTACTCGGCTCTACATACAAGAGGGCCTTTACTTAAGTTTTTTACCTATAATAACTTACTGTTTTGCCTTCAGCTCGGCGTGGCGCTTGGTTTCGTGCTGCCCCCCATGCTGGTGGGGGCCAGAGGAACCATCGATGAGATCGCGGCTGACTTCCAGTTCATGTTCTACCTGGTGGCCGGGGTGACGAGCGTGCTCTTCGTACTTATTGTGTTATGTAAGTGTTTCAATTTCTGTCTGTGACACTCCATTGTCAAATTCAATTTTACCGAAGACGTGATAGGGTAGTTTCCTGGGTTAAAAAAATATTATTCTGATTAATCCGTCAGTCAGATTATCAATTCTTTTGTCTATCAAACAAAAAAAAGTAAAAAATATAGCGCGTCAAAGTTTGGGGCGCATGACGTCACGCGCGACCGATTTTCGCACAGAGTGACGTGACGTCACGGCTCAATGTAACGGGCTATATATTAATATTTTCTACTGTTTCCGCGATTATTACTCATTGAAATAAAACAATTTTACGGATTATATCGCGTTTTCGGAAGCTTTCCATGAGTTAATATACGCGATATAATCCGTTAAATTGTTTTATTTCAATGGGCTATATCTTCATCATTTTTTGTTTAATCGACAAAAGAAAAAATACGTGTCCAATATTTTCTGATAATCTAAGTGATGGACTGATCATAGTTTTTTAGGACACAAGCCTATTCTAAGGGTGTCTTTCCACTACAGGTAAGATACGCAGCTAAGCAGTGTGCGAGGAAAAATCCACAAATACCGAGCCGCCGAGCGATGCTAAGTAATCCTATTGGTGCACATCGCTTAGCTGTGTAACTTAGCTTTAGTGCAAAACACCTTAAGACAGGTCTCGACAGCACGGTTAAAAGCTCCTAGTCAAGTGAACAGCGCTATTTTTCACGCAATTCAAGGGCAGAGTTAAGTACTTAACTCCGTTACAATCATTTTTTTGAAAATATCTTCAATGTACAGAAATTTCATTTTTACAACTTTATAATAGTATAGTTGTTAATTGTTAAACAGCTTAAAACTCGTTTTGATGAATAAAATAAAAGGAGTAGTGATGGTATAAGGAAAATTGCAAAAAAATTATAAGGTGATATTTACTTATCGAAATCGGAATTTTTGAATTGAGGATACGCGTTGTGCAATTATTATTTAAGGACACAGTCGGTTTTATATTGACATAAGAATATAATTATTAACGTGAGTAAAGAGTATAGTAGTTATGTTTATTTGTCTTTTTAGAGTATAATATCTAGCCATCTATTTATTTTTTTCTAAATGCTTAACTTGGTGCTGATAACAGAAGACTATATTCCAAACCATTAGCAAAACAGAAAAAAATATGTTTTTGAAACTTTTAGTGTGTACACAAATAAAATACGCTAAAAGTTTCAAAAATAAATCTGTGCCTTTCAGTGTACATACAAGTAAAATGTTCAGTGACGGAATGAAAAGGTTCAGCACCTTAAGATCTGTTATTGCTTGCTCAGTAGAAGTTATCTGTGACTGTTTTATCAACCGAGTAGGTATGACACATTCCGTCATTGTCATTATGCATGTCATTTCACTACATGGCCCACATGGGAACATTAAGAATTGACCTCTTTGCTTTTTGGAAAACCGAATTAAAATTAAACCAATAATAAATAAATCGTATTTAAATAATTTGACACGCTTGCAAAGTTGAATAATTATAAATTACTAGAAGGCGCCCGCAACTTCGTTCGCGGAGGAGAAAAAGTCATAAACCTTTGTTTTTTCTTCAGCGTAGTCGGGTAAAAAGTATCCTATAACCACCTGGAGATACCCAGCTACACGTGTACCAAAAATTGAGGAAATCTGTTAAGCCGATTTTGCGTGATGAAGCCACAACGACACATACAAACATACATAAAATCCAAAAAAAATATTTTTCGTTTTAGTGACCTCCAAATAGTCCGTAACAATCGATTTTTATAAATATCTTCAATGTACCGACATTTCACTTTTACAACTTTATAATAGTATAGATAAGCAGAGGATGTAATCATTGCACTCATCAAATTTGACACATTGTAATGGCAAGGTTAATCTAATAAAAGGTTTTAGTTCAACTATTAGTACTCAAGAAAAGTTCGTCTAAACAAAACTGAACTTTTTAGTCAAACAGTTAAACATAATTTGCAATGGTTCACCCTCGTATGTTAGACAGTTGAAAAAGGTAACATGTACTTGCAACGCGTCAATGACTTTGTTTGAAAACTGGCAACCTTTTCATTCCGCGACTGTACATAAGTACCTGCCAGATGAGCCTAATGTGTAAATACAGTTACCTACACCTATGCTGCGGGCCTATGATGGTTGTGTTTGTCACGCGATAAATAAGTGACATAGCTGCCGTCACCTTCTGACACGTATGTGAGTGCGAGAGTGACAGGCGCGTTGTCATATCATTTATCGCGTGATAAACGCGACCATCATAGGCCCGCTGGAAAGGCATAGTTACTTTAATGTAACAAATTTTCTAGCGCTTCGTAATAAGATCACGAAACACTCAATTACAATATTTTAAAACAAAGACTGTAGATAAACTACTTTTGACAAGAGTTTTTGAATTTAGTTGAAAATAATGGCTTCTCCTATTAGATTACACAACACATTCATAACCGCGAACCCGCCTGGCGGGTGCTCTGCTCGTAGCAAGTTTTCGCTTCATACGGTTTTCCGCGTTATTGGCTACCAGCGTTGCGCAACAAAAATGTCGGTTGCGAAAGTTTTCATGGATTATAGGTCCTTTGCTATTCCGCGAAATAGTGTCTTAGTTAGATGTGGCAAGAAGGTCTTCTCAGGTGGACGCCGGACCGTCAAGATATCCTGCATCTTCTGATGATGCCTCGTAGAAGCGAAGCATGTGTCGAGGATTATACTGTCTGGTGGTGGTTAGTTGTATTTGCATGCGTATATTTCTGCGGAAATTGCAAATTAATTGTCACATCTAACTAAGATACTATTTCGCAAAAAGCAAAGGAACTATTCATCCAATAATATGGAATTTCGCAAAGTAATGCCTAAATCTATCAATTATTTAATCTCCTATTTACAGTCTTCAAAGCAGCCCCAGCGTCGCCACCATCGGCCGCCGCCGACCTCGGGGCCAGCCTGGACTCCAACTTCTTCCACTCCATCAAGATGCTGTTTACCAACCGCAACTACAACCTCCTGCTCATCTCCTACGGTCTCAATGTGGGCGTGTTCTACGCTATATCCACACTGCTCAACGAAGTTGTACTTAGTTTCTTCCCAGTAAGTGCATACCAACCAGCATGTGTTGCTGGATGACATAGGACACTGAGACGTGGCTGCTCACATTATTCTTGCAATGGTATAAGAAAGTCACTCAAAGAGCAATCAATGGAGCGAGCTATGAGATCCGCAGAACAACCAGGGTTGCCAGTCTTAAGCAACAGTGAGTGGGGCATAATTCTCATAGAACCAATGGCTGTAAGTTGCAAAGCTTCTTGAGTGAGAACCACGTAATAGGGAATGCATTGGTTAACTGTCGGTTCTGCTTAAAACTCGGCTTTTCACGTACTAAAAATAACCGATTGCATTCCCAACACGTAAGAGAAAACGCAGCGCCCTAGCAAGGTGGACAGACGATCTAAGATTGCAGGAAACTGACAGCGTACGACCGGTTATTGTAAAGATTCTTGGGATAGGTAGGTCTTAGCCCAACAGTGGACGTCTCTCAAGTAATATTACTGACGATGTTTACATATACTTGGCCGTGTTTTCCTTGGGCGTGTATCGCTACACCAGAGGGGATAATACAACAGCCAGCGACAATCCTTATGGTGTATATTTTTACTTGGATGTTCCCGTGACTTCGCAAGCGTGGCCCACTATTTTATTCATCCCTCGGGAAGCGTGTATTTTTCTGGAATTAAAACTATGTCCTTTCTAGAGTTTCAAAGTAAATTCCATACCAAATTTCATCTGGATGGGTTCAGCGTCAGCGGTTTACATGTGATGGCGTAACACACAGACGGAGTTATTTTCACTTCACATCTACGTCCATACTAATAATATGGAAGTATGGATTTACAAGCTTTTATTAAACTTGCTATGTTGGTAAGTATGTATGTTAGTCACAGAACATGTGATATGTTAGTTTATGACTTATGTGTGTGTGGGTCAAATCTTGCAAGTTAAATTTGCCTCACTTCCCGGTTTTCGCTTTATCTAAGATTTGTTATACTTATGTTAGATAGATGACAATACAATATTATGTCTTCATCGAGGTGATCTGATGATAGAGCCGGATGGTAGTGATAGAAACTCTCTAACTGTCGCGAAAATGCAAATTTTGACAGTCACTTATTTTACATTTATGTAAGTACCTATTAATTCTTGTGTCCATTGCAGGACGCGAACGAGGACGCCGGTCGCATCGGCCTCATGATCGTGGTCGCCGGCATGGTGGGCTCTGTCATCTGCGGCCTCATCTTGGACAAGACCCACAAGTTCAAGGAGACCACGCTGGCCGTGTACGCAGCGTCCGTGGTCGGCATGGTCATATTCACCTTCACGCTGGACTGTGGACATATTTGGGTGGTCTACTTGAGCGCTATCATCCTTGGGTGAGTTGAAATGTGGATCTTTGTGGTGCTAGGGGGAGGGGGGTCTGTATGGTGATATCCCCCTTCACTTTGGACTGTGGGTATATTGGATAGCGCTTTTTGTGACGTGTTCTCAGTTTGACTTGGTCGAGCAAGTAAACATATATCTGCGTCGGGCCGCGGAGCGTTTCAACTGCTACACTTTTATGTAACGGATATTTTACATCCTACATGTGAATTCAATAAAAAAATTGAATAGAAATAAATAAATATGACTCGCATCTACCTTATACCTAAAAGTCTGATGCGTTTGTCATTTTATTCGCCCGTAATTTGTTACATACGAGTAAAAGTAGCGGCGGTCAAAACGCTCCGCGGCCTGACCCATCTACCATGCCGGTATTTTTGATAATGTTACGCTCGCCTCTTACATGTGCCTTAACTTTTAGTTAACTCACGACTATTCATATTTAGATACTTCATAGTCTCTAAGGATGATAGCTCTATGACTTACTGGCAAATAGTAAACAACGAAAATTCTGGTACCTATTTTAGCGACATCTCTACCATACCATAGCTTCCTTTGAGATACTGTTTTACACGGGATACAACAACATTTCTGTGAAGTAAACGAAAATGCGGATCTGAGATTTCACACCGCACGCGCATGCTTCGTACTGAGGGCATGGAGACTATACAGTCTATTCCCTCTCATTCATGAAAGGAGGCCTGCGCCCAGCAGTGGGACGTGATTATAGGCTGATGATGGCAATGAAACGAAAATCATTGTGGTGTTCCTGGCACGTACAGTATTTTTAAGATTATTATTTTTGTTCTAGCTTCTTCATGAACGGATACCTGCCTGTTGGATTTGAGTTTGCATCTGAAATCACATACCCGGAACCAGAAGGGACTACATCTGGAATTCTCAATGCTGTGGTCCAGGTATGTTTTGTCATATAGCAATCTACTAAGTTTTATTTTCTACATAAACCAGGTCAAATCAAAGTAGTTATCTGCGCTTTTTGTTTCTTCCATTCTAACGTTGACATGTTTTTTTTTTATATAAAGATAGCTAATGAGCTGGATAGTATCTTTTTTTTTTTTTACAATGGGTTACGTTTGATCTTGGTCTCACCTAATGGAAAACCAGGACAAGGAGTACATCTAAAAGTGGCAAACATAATTGCTAGCCTAGCCACTTATACCTCGGATGAACAGAAACAATTGTAGCATACACTTGGTACTTAGGCAGCTCACGGGAGGAGTTGAGATGGATATATTTCTTTGCGTATGCTCTTGAAATCGACTTCTAAGTTTAAAATTCTAAGTGAGTATCGCGCTGTTCCTTTTGCTGTCCAATCATACAATAAACGAAGAAACGGCAGTATGCAGAGTTCTAATTAAGCTCCTTTGGAGTAATGCTTCTGATGATCTCATGTGAATTTCAGGTATTCGGTATCGTACTCACCCTCCTCTACGAATGGATGCTGAAGGCTGTCGATACCCGCTGGTCCAATCTCACCCTCTGTGCCCTCCTGGCTCTGGGCACGGCCATCACAGCAGCCATCGGATCTGATCTGAGGCGGCAGGCCGCCCAGCAGAAAGGATAAGCTGTTCTTGTCAAGTTTTTTTTCCTATGGAGATTTTGTTAAATCAAAGAAGTGTTTCAAATAGAAAACTATACAGAAAATCGAGCAATGGCATCGACACTACACGTAACGAGTACGGTGGCGAGAAAAAAAAAATGAAACGAATTGTTGTACCGGGATGATTAAGGGGAACGTCTTATGAAGTTACCGTTTTGTGCTAACAGTTGGTTGACTTGCTGTGATAGGTCTTGTTTCACGTTTTTTGGCGATGTGTTGAATCTAATCAAAACACCCATCAGCTCCGTGGTGCGGATTCGATCTTTATAAAATATATTTATTACTTTCCTAATATTGTCTTTTCGTTTTGTAATTTAACATATTTTTGTGATTTCATTTGGTTTTTTTTTCACAATTCTACTTCATTATATATTTACTATATTTGTAATGTTTTTTTTTTGTTTTGTAATTTGATATTATTTTATTTTTAACTTTTAACTGACAAACTAGGCTTCACTTCAAAACCTTGTTCTGATGCTGTGAGTCAATTATTGAGAGGCCGAAAATGTAGCATTTTAGTATTGTTACAACCTATTCACTCAAAATGGGGTGGAAAAATGGCAGTTTGGATTTGAAAATTATCCGCTTTTAACCCCTAATAATAGAAAATGGGTGTTATAAGTTTAACGCGTGTACCTGGCTGTCTGTGGCATCGTAGCTCTTAAACTTATGGACCGATATATGGATTTCGTTTTTCTGTTCTGAAAGTGACTTCGTCTAGCGTGTTCTTATCTATGATTCACGAAAATCGATTCATCCGTTTGAAAATTATCAGTTTTTTTAACCGACTACTAACTCTGTTACTATTGCCTCTTGAGTTATGGGATAGATTAACGACAAGAAAAATAACATCTTCTCTGTTTTTGGTAGTCGGTTAAAAAGGTAATCCACCCAGATCCAGATACATCAGGCCAATAATGCACTTGTGACTCCTCTAGTGTTGCTGGTGTCTATGGGCGTCGGTGATCCCTTACCATCAGGCGATCCGTCTGCGCGTTTGCCCCCTATAACATTAAAAAAGCATAAGTCAAACTTATAACAACCCTGTTTACTTGTTAGAGGTTAAAAATATTGTCGAAATTGGATGATAAGAAAAATATTTAAACAAACATATATAAAAATATGACCGAGTTTTGAACTCGCAAAATTAAAGTTAATTATCACAATACAAACGGGGCTTAATCGCGTATAAATATGATTTATTCAATTACCTTTCGTTGGTAATTCTTCGACGTTTCGGTGCATCGAAAATTTAAGCTATTTTGTAGCGCATTTTTTGTCAAATCTAGTACATAAAACAGGCTGGTTTTCAGATATGTGCTTCTTGACTATATGACCTATTCAGTGATTAACGCGGAAACATGTTTAATGAAAATTTCCTCGTTAGAAAAATTATCCGAAAACGCGTCTTCATTTCCCGTTTTTTGTCTAGTTTGTACAAACGACAGATTAATAAACGGCTAAATTATGTCAAAATGTCATTCTTCTCTTTATCTAAGTGATTAACTTAAATGTTAACAAAACATGATAATATTTTCGATTTCATGGTACTTTTATATCTGGCGCTTACGCCAAAAAACCCCAAGCATGTAGTGTATTACTCTTTCCTTGATGCGCGCGAGCAATAAATGCGTCCCTTATTACAAATCACGCTTATTGGCTGGCTCCGCGTTTGGGGCGTGATTTACAAATGACGAAGTAGGCCCTTAAGGAAAATCATATGCGATTAAGCCCTGTTTGTTGTGTTGTGATAATGACTCAAAACCGTGTTAGTTTAAATCAATGATTCAAGTTAATCATGGAGTCAACGAAGAGTGCTTCAACCCCGCTGCGATGACATGTGACGTAAGTCATATAAACGATTTATTACTCATGCAACCGCCAGAGAGTAATTTGCTTTTTTTTTTAAGTTAGTGGCCAGCCACAAAGCTAACAGTATAACTTCTGTTGTTATTTGCGGTTATCAAAATTTTGATGAAATATTAAGGAATTAACTTGACTTTTCGTCTTTTAAGTAATTTGAATATCCATGAAAAACAGAAGTAGAACTTGTATGTATCTAAACAATAAGGTCTAAAATGTAGGAAGTGGGTAAAGTCGAAAAAAATAATGATTTTTTTTCCAAAACGTTCCGCCTTAAAGTGTGTTTTAAATAGAAAACTATAGAGCAGAGGTTTCCAAACTTTGGATTATGCCTCCCGAAGGGAGCCTAACGATGGGGGGCGTGGAAGTAAAAATGATGTAGCTAAACTAGACAAATGTAGCATAAAAACCACATACACGGCAAAGTTTTACTTGTTTTTGTAAGTTGACACCTAATTGATATTTATTTATTGTATTTCTTTAGTGAACTTTTTTATTTTCAAAAGGGGGACGTAATAGGACCAAGTTTGGGAACCTTTGCTATAGAGAAATTCAAGTAACTGACACCGCCACCGTACACGTACCTATAGTGCCCGGCCCGAAACTAGACCCAAGATGGCGGATACTGCGCAGGTACAAGGCGAAGCGGCATTGCCCGGGGACTCGTGCCACCCTGTTGCTATGGTTACGCTTCCCCGCGGCACTTCCATTGACGCCTACTTCTACTACGCAGGGTTTAGAGTTTGACCAGATAAACATGATATTGACCTTGAAACAGAATTCTTTATAAGAATTCTTTAAAAAACTGTCAAATTATAAAACCTAGCAACATTGTTATGGATTCCGTATTGCCAGGCCCAGGCTATAAAATTCCTTTTTTTTTTGGTGATTAAAGGAAGGTGGTAATCTTTTCGAATTTGCCGCATTTTTTTATTTTAATGTTTTGCTGGCCAAACTCTAAAAATTATTTCGTGCCAGACACTGCACAGTGTCGTCGAAAAAAACACTAGACCGAGAAATTGAAATTGTAGTTGTTAGGAAATTGGATATTCGAAATTTGTAATACGCTCACGCATACAGTTTAACACAACACGCGTGTGACACGATACTAATTTCAAATTTCGAACATCCGAGTAACCCCTCTCGATGGTATAAATCGTGTTTTTGTTTCAAGTGTTCTTTCACATTTCACATTTAATTTAGTATTTGCACTTGTTGGACAATGCAGAATTAAGAAAATATGTTGAGTGGTGTGGGATAAAAGCGACTGGTGGGGTTAATACGCAAACTAAGACTGTTCACTACTCGAGCTGTAATTTTATTCAGTCTTGCATGTCTAGCTAATGGTGAGCGTCTACTATACTAGTTCAAAAGTCGCCATTTTGAAATTCGCAATAGACCTCATTCACTTTCACCCCATTTTAATTGTTCGTGTGTAGTGTAACAAGATTTAGCGGTTTAATTTTGGTATGCATTTATATACATGTTTGAAGTAGAGTTTATATAATAAAAAAAAATTATAATAGCTTATTATAATAATATACATCATGAGGATCAGCTGTACATTTTATAATAATGTGCATTAGGTACCTTTTACGTTCAGGAAAATTTACAAAAAATATTTATCTATGAGATAGTACTGAAATTATGCATTTTAACGTATTTTCTAGAGATTAGTGTATTCGATACGTTGGAATCGTGACAATAAAAGATGTGACTGCGACCAAAGGAAGTATTTTGCCAAAACGTTTTTTAAACCGAATAGATATTTTTATCACGTTCGTAGCCCCAAATCTATCTTGATGTCTGTAGTTGTTAAATTTTAATAACCGTTTAATAAATGCTAATTACGTAAATTAATAAGGTTTTCTAAAAATGCATTGTATATCACTTGAAGCAAGATTGGCACGAAATGAAAAGAATCAAATCTCAGGTAATATGGTACCTATCCCATTATTTGTCGATTTCAATTTAATTTTAAACTGAAGTTAGGACATTAACCTTACATGTGTCCAGTGTTTTTTTTTTTATAATATATATGTCTCCTGACATGCGGAGAACGTTAGAGATAACAGTGCTTCTGTATTTTTATGTTAAAGACGTAATTCCATATACAAGGCATTTATCCTAATAAAAGTTAAAAGTAGTAATATAATTTTGTCAGGTGTAAATTAGACATAAAAAGTAAAATCTGCAATCTTAATAGCGTTTAGTGAAGTTGCAAGTCATGCACGGATTGATGGAACAACAATGCCAAATTTGATATTTCTATATGAGATCGGCTGTGACAGTCTAACATAATATGCATGTGTGATCTAAGAAAGCCAATCAGGGCTTTCCATTCTTTGTAGGATACGGAACCCAAATATAATAAATATAATTTAACGTGCTGTGCATAAAAATGCACATTAAAATTTAGTTTATGAAACTGGAAGATTACCAAAACGCATAATTATATTTTAAGTTCCTTTTTTGTATAAATGTTTACGCATAGGTCGGCCTAAAAGGCCTATTGATAGTGAGTAGGTGCCTATTATAGGCTGTTCCCAAAAACGTGTGATTTTGGTGTTAGTTTAGATTTATGTCATATTGGTAGATATATATGGGGTTAATCGGTACATACTTAGTAATGTAATGAAAGTAAAGGTGAGTAACAATGCGAAGTATCCACATTAGTACAATGGGGTTTATGTATGATTTTTTATCGCATTTTGACAATATAAGAAAGTATTGTTAAAAATACGTGAAAAAGTGAAATTAAAATTGGCCAATAATTAATCGGCATTTTAAAATGCTAATTAAACAGAGACATCCGACATGTACTGTTACGCCACATGACACTACAGCTATATAAACTCCATATTAAATTATGTTTTACTAGAAAGAGATAGAATCAATTTTATTATAGCTTATCTTGGTTATTTCTATAGTTATTCGAAAAATTATTTTTCTCTACTGTTTGTTACAGCTTATATGAACGTAAAAAATCATGTATAAAATGAGTTCGACTAAGATCGGACACAGGGTAAGAACATATGGCTTAAATTTACGCTTATTGTGTTTTTAGGGTTCCGTAGCCAAAATGGCAAAAACGGAACCCTTATAGATTCGTCATGTCTGTCTGTCTGTGTGTGATGAAATTTGGACCATAGCTGTCGTGTGTAAACCGCTACTTAGTTTAACAAAAAATATATATATTTCTAGGGGAGGCACTTCATACATGTAACCGAAAGTAAAAAAAAAATTTTTTCAGCAAATATCAATGTGTGGCACATATTTCAACAGAACTTTTAAAAAAACTTTTGAGGTTAATGAAAAAAAAATTGATTTAGTGAATATTTTCCGAAATACTCGCTACGAAAGTAGCAAAAATTGTGTCCCCCCACCCCCTCTATTTTCTAAGCGGTATATTCAAAAAATATGAAAAAAAATTCAAATATTAAATTAAAATGAATACTTCCGACGAAAATTATTTTCAACATGATCGGACATACCGTTTTTAAGTTATTGCTAGTAACTGCGCTTCTCAGTAAAAGGACTTAAGTGTCGGGGAGATACGCTCTTTTGTTAGTGTTTTTTTCATATCGTACTTTTTTCATCTGTTGTGCATTTTTTTGTATAAAAGGCTGCGGGACCCTTTATTGGTGAGTCCGACTCGCACTTGGCCGCTTTTTTAAACACGGGCGATATAACGTGATGCACTATTTTAACGGTACGTTCTTACCCAGTGTCCGATCTTAGTCGAACTCACCTAACCTTATTGTCTATTGTTTGTACTCCTACTCTCCTTTATTATCTCTTCTCAAAGGCTCTGTCGCTAATTGACTGAGATTGCGTTTAAAAGAGTTTGAGATAATAAAATGACATCGTTCCAATGTGAATCGAAAATGCGCATTGCATCTTGCTACAAACTTTCCTTCAAAAGTCCGATTTTGGTGTTAGTTTAGAGATGTCATGTTTAAGATATAAGAGAGCATAAACGATATCTACATAGCATAGTTTTGATGGGTTTTTAATAGTCATAATATTTGTAAAATCAATGGTATAAATAATATGCAATATATTCACTATTGTGTTTGTTTGTATTAGTGAGAAGGCGAGTTATAGATAAGTACTATGAGAATTTTCTTAAAATGTATCTGATGGATGGATGTTCATCGTTGAAAATTATCTTATTCGGACTTCCTTATTAAACAAAGTTATTAAAAAATAATGTAACATAAAATCAAATGTACCTACATGAAAATAAAAATATTACCCCATTTCACTTAATTGGGATGAGCTATTGTTTTACAAGGTTTAGTCATTCGAAAATCATTTCTAGTATAGGTTTAAACCGCTTGTAATCATCAGATTTCAAAAACATGATATCTGGTATAAGTAATTCGTGTTTTTAATATTTATTTGTCCTGTACAGACGTCAATGAGCAGGGACGTCAGTCGAAATATTTCTTAGGCAATAAAAAATTAAATGCATCAAAATGCGTTAGGTAATACACTACGCATGAAAGTAGTATCTTAAAACTGCCTGTTAACGAAAAAATAATTAAAAACAAGGTACATTTTTTTTGCTCATCCCAATTATGCAAGAGTGTTTTTTTACCCAACACGAACAAAGCCTTATTTAGTAATTATTTAAGATAAATTATAATTCTTGTAATTAAGGCTTGTGATTATTGTTATCTGCCCTGTGGCCAGCTTTATTTTTTTTCGTATTTAATATATACTTCGTGTATTTTTGCAGTATTATTAAGTTGCAAGTCAAATGTGAATATTTTAAAAATCTGGGGGTAAGAGACGTTGGGGTAAGACAAAAGTCTGTATGGGAAAAACTCATACTTCACCCAGAATTATCTTAAAGGTAAAACTTCTGTTTTACCCCAACGCACCATTAAAATGTAGCATAGCGATGCCGTTGGGATAAAATCGACATATAAATGGCGATTTAAATAATGGCAAAATAAGAAAATTTTGTGTATACGTTTCTTATTTCGGTTGCGTATATAACCTAAAGATTTTGACATCTTGAAACATGCTCTGCTGTTGATTTTACCCCGTCTATAAGTACTTCTGCTGTATTTTCAAAATATTATTTTGCCTGTGGCGCTATACGCGCCTTAAATACTAACTAATATATCGAATAAAGTGTGATTCTATTTAAGCACGGTCAGGCCGAGTAATCCGTATGTTTGTAAGTTGTTTCTAGTTTTCGCTTTTCCCTTTCTACAATTCTACTGGAATCTGTAACATCCGTGTTGATTCTGATTTTAGACGTATATAAATAGAGAGATATTATATAGGCAATGCATACGCATAACTACCAAAATCATCACAAATTTATAATTATAGATATTAAAATCAGAAGGCCTCATATTATTGATTTCATGTATACTTATATAGCCATTGTATTTGATAGTATTAAAACAAAAAAGAAAAAAAAACTAATACAAGCTGCTTATATACATATACGGCCGCACCATTAAAAAATAATATCCTGTGGTAGAAAGTAACATTGTATAAAATTTTAATACACATCAATTTCCTAAAATTATATTTACGCTTAATATAAATGCGTATTTGTCTTTATCTCGAAGAAATTAGGGTACATTGTGTGTCAAATTCAGCGATAAGATTGTTATTGTTTTCGGTGGAAAAAATCAGTCGCCTAATTACGTAGTTCTTATCTCTAAGCAATCATTGATGCCGGTATTTATTATAAATTAATACAACAATATGATTGTTTGATTGTATTAGTGTGTTTTTTTTTTTACATTTCAAAAGCGCTAACAGTTTCAGTCTTGTAATATACAGCTCTGCTACTGGTTGACAACTTTGTACGCGTTGATAGCACCTTAGGCCTGTCAAATTTACTTTTAGGTTTATTAAGTCGCGTGGTTTTCAAGACATGCTTCAGATGTAATTAAAAAATATGCTAGATTTCCGTTCCAACTTTCACAAATTGCTCAAATTACCATAATGATGTGATTATGGGCGCCATCTATTATAGCAATGACGATAGCGATTACAGCTACGTAATAGGGCTTTCAGGTCGATAAAATTGTATGTCAATGTAACCCAGTACTAGTTGCCTGATTTTATTTTAACTAGATTTAGATTGCTGTCATAATCGATATTTTAGTCACTAAGTGTGTGTTATTGTTTTAATAAAATTTGTTGATGGATTGGGTTGTGCTTATTTTTATCGTTCCCTTTTATGTTTAGGTATCGATCATGGAGAATAGAAGGAAGGAAAACAATCTCTTTATATCCAGTGTCCGAAAAAAGAGGTTAAATCTGTGGCACCACTGTAGCAAGTGCGTAAAATAGTGCTTAAAAATGCCAAAAATAAAAATTAAAATATCACAACGATAGATGAAAAATAATTATGGATATTGTTAAATATTTATATCAGAAAAAGAACGAGAGATTGAGTAGCAATGGCTGCCTACATTCATTTCATATGCACGTGCCTCACTAGCGCCATTCTGGACGGATTTGGAACTATTATTTACTGCTTTCGGCTGGATGCTTTTACATCTGTAATCCTTTATAAATTTTCTTTCATTACCTCTATACTCCATGATTCTAGGATCGTACCGTTACGTGTCAGGCTATAGGTATACATAATTTTTTCAATATAATTTTTCTTGTGTTTTGTTAAGTTTAGATCAGTTTTTAAGTTTTGTGGCTTCTGTTCTTTCCTATTTTTTTTTTTTTAATTTTTTCATGGTCTGTTCTTTCCATTAGGCCAATGTTGCCAGCATCAAGCCAGGGAACGGTTTCATATTAAAAGTAATAAAATAATGAGATAATGAGTTTATCCACACCGATTCATGTTGCCCGTTCAAGATTAACGATCTAGGCTAGTATAGTATTATATAATCTGTTATCTAGGTATTCCTAATAAAATTATTTACATAAAGATTTATTTATTTTTATCCGATCTAGCATTTTAACTGGTGGCTCAAACATTCTTCGTTCTGCTGACATCATGTTGACATATTCTATTCCAGTGACAGTTAGCCTGTTGCTATGGCGGCATTTTCGTAAATTTACTGTCGACAAAACGCTAAACATTCATCAAAATCCTCCAGAACCATGTAAAAATATGTAATAAGAATAGATCAGCAGTTTGTGCTTGTTTGTGAGAATGTAAATAAGTGATAAAAAGTTTGCATTAAAAATGATGTCTACATAATTCGTTTCTGTTTTGTTTGCGATGATTATTACCGTTAGCATTTGTTAATTTAACAATGTCTGCGAATGTAAAAGACCAAAATGATAGTTTGTGCAAAAAACACGCCTCACGCTGTGATAAAGGTAGGACGACTAAAAACATAATTTTTAAAATCTCATTCGCGTGCCGCTTTCATAGATTTTGTTATGTGTAGATGATATGTGTTATTTCAGATTATAACCGGTCCGTTTGCCCTTCAAAACTTAGTAAACCTGAGCTTGAAGACCTATACTATACGCTGTTGGAGAATAATTTAGAATTGAAACAAACAATCAATGCTCAGAACGAAAAAAACCGGATACTGTCAACTAAAGTGCAGAGAATGGCAGCTCAGACTAGGGTTTATGGCGGCAAAGACTGCTGCGTATCGGCCAAGGCAGTTACGAATGAGCAGAAAGCAGTGTAAGACTTTTATCTATTTAATTATATAGCACCTAGCTTCATTTAACAGTCAAGTCGGTGAATACATATATGGGCTAGATAGGCTAGTAATTTTTAAGTTCCTTTTCACAATGTATAAACAATTATAAATAATATAATTCAGGAATGAACATTTATCATGTGAGTAGGGTGCAAAGCCACTTTTTCAAGTATGAGTCTACCAGCATTTCCTAAGAGGAGACCTTGTGTGATGACTGGTATAGCTCAGCGGGAGTAAAGTTGCCTGCAAAGCTGATGGCCCTGGGTTCAAATCCTGGCAATGGGGAATATTTGTGTGATGAGCATGAATATTATGTTCCTGAGTCTTGGATGTTTTATATGTATATAAGTAAATATTATCTATTAAATATTATTTATTTATTTAATCTCACAAAAGAAAAACTTATTGTACAAAAGGCGGACTTAATGCCATAGGGCACTCTCTACCACTCAACCATGAGGCAAAGCAGATAAATTGTATATCATCATCTAATACTCATAACACAAGCCATATTGAGCTTACCATGGGACTAGTTTGATTTGTGTAAAAATTGTCCCATAATACTTATTTATTTATTGTTGAGAAGAAATCCTGAAGGGAACTGAACCGTCAGTCGATAAAATATTGTTGATTAATACACTCAGTTATACACATACAGTGGAAATCAGAAATGCGATAACCAACATTTACAAGATATTGAATTATACACCTTATAAAATGAGTTAAATAGGTATATTACTAAATACCACCAAGTTGTCTCATAGCTCCGTTCCATTGTCAATTTGTGATTTGTTATTGGATTGGCATGGATCCACTGTTGTGTACAAAGTAGGCATGCCAACCTTATTCAGATTTTTGCGGATTTGATCTGCATCTGTAATTGGGCCATAGGCAGCCATTGCACGGTCAATCCAGATTGTGATCTGACAAAGGTAGCAGATTTTAGTAGATTGACAGATCTTGGTGCGGCTAATGTTGGAACCAGCGTTGTTGCAGCAGTGTGAGTTGGTGTGTGTTGACAGATGTAGTTCATATGCCCATTCATAACATATAAAGCATGTGGGTTGTTCTTCTTTTCTACCAAAATGGTTGACGGAGGTGTAGATGATGCTTCTGTCACACTATTTTTGAGAAGATGAGTAAGAATATAAATGCAAAGCAAAGTCTTTCATAGTACTATTATATTAAATATTGGAATGATAACTGAAAATTTCAAATTAATTAAAAACTGTGATAAACTTCATACTAGTGATCGTAAATTCGGTAGCATTTTTGGTGCAACAATCATGGTAGGGCAATCACAATGATAGAGGTTATTGTCGACAATATTAACTATTGAAATAAAACAATTTAACGGATTATATCGCGTATATTATCTCATTTTAGTTCCCGACGTTTCGGAAGCTTTCCAGCTTTCCATGGTCACGGGAGGACATTGAGGAATGCAAAGCTGGAAAGCTTCCGAAACGTCGGGAACTAAAATGAGATAATATACGCGATATAATCCGTTAAATTGTTTTATTTCAATGAGTAATAATCGCGGAAACAGAAGAAAATATTAACTATGTTTAATCGTTTATATTGGAATTTTCCACATTTCTACCAAATTAAGGATCACTGGTTAGTAATAATTAGTAATAGGGAGGGAATATGCATGAATTTTTATTTTTGCTTTATTAAAAGATCATTTATGTAACAAACAGTAGACAAAAAAAATGGAATATTTATAAAAATAACCAATATATAAGCCATCAAACATTTAATTCTATCTCTTTCTTGCAAAACGGAATTTAATATGGAGTTTATATGGCCGGAGTGCACTGTGACGTCACAGTGCATATCGGACTTCTCTGTCTAATTACTACTTTAAAATGCCTCTATTATGCGTATTTCTAAAAAAAATCATGCATTTACCCTATTGTTTAATGTTGTTAGAGGAGAAAACTAGCCATTTGTGTGTTATATGATGGACAGTGAAACTGTTAATTTCAGGATAGCGGACATGAAAAAAGCCAACGAGGCCCTGGCCGATCGTGTCAGGAAGCTCAACACACAGCTGTGCACAGCGAAACAGTTTCTCAAGCAGAACCCTAACGCCCGCCACTGTTACAGGTGCTACGTCAGGTGAGTACACTGTTTAAGGTTTGTGTCCATTACAATGTATGATAGGTACCATGATCATATTCATATCGACACACGCAAAAAATATTATTTGTATGAATAATTATTAGCCAACGCTTACTACACTGTTCCGTCACCGGCGGGAACTTAAGGGGGCCAGCAGACACGTACCTGTTATGGTCTTGATAAGGTGTCTTTACTTGAATTACACGATTTTTATAGGGCTCCGTAGCCAAAATGACTAAAACGGAACCCTTATAGTTTCGTGTGCCCGTCCGCCCGGTTTTTCGTTAGCTTGGTAAGTAGTTAAATAATAAAAAAAAGTCTAGAGGGGCGGGGGGCACTCCATACATGCACAGAAGCTGAAAAAAAATCCTCCCTTTATCTTTTAAACCGTAAATGGACGCTTAATAAATACTTTTAACGAAAATTGGATGTATCGTACCTATTCGAGTTATTGCTGAAAAACTGCGCTTCTCAACAAAAGGACGTAAGTGCCATGAAGATAACGCTCTTTTGGTGGTAACCTTTTCACATCGTTTTTTCCATCTGTTGTGCATATTTTTTTGTAGTCACGGGTGCGGAACCCTACACTGAACATGGTCCGACATACTCTTGGCCGGTTTCTTTTAACTTACCATGTTAGTATGTTAGTTAGGGTCAAATCTTGCAAGTTAAATTTGACCCACTTCCCGTACCTAATATGTAACTTCGGTGACAATGCAATATTATGATACCATCGAGTAGATCTGATGATGGATCCGGATGGCGGTGATAGGACCTCTGTAAATAAATGTCGCAATCCTACCGAGTTTCGGCTCTTTAGGATCGCCTCGGTGAGTATTTGATGAATTCCCTAAGAAAAATGGGTACGTGTCTGTCTGTGACATCTTAAACGGATAAACCGATTTCGATTCGGTTTTTTGTGCATGGAAGGGCACCTTAACTTTTACCTTTGTCAATACATTTTCGTTTGACATCTTATTCGATAACAATGTTGAGGTACAGTACGATTACTTTGAGTTTACCACTGACATATGCTTTTATTCCATTGGATATTCGATTTTAACACTAATGTAAAAGAGTTTATATTACTTACACACTGTCTAAACGTCGTTTGTTTGTACATAATGGAAACTTTTTTGTTAGTGGTAAACTCAAAATAATCGTAGGTACTGTGTATGATTGGGTACTTTCCTGTAGTTAACATAAATGATGTCACGCTTGCAGTAAAATGTTATTTTGGAAAATACGTAGAAAACATTCATGAATAGGTTCTTATTTTTAAGCTTTTGGCGATTATAAAATGATCAATAGGTTACTAAAAATACGGAGGAAATTTGACCGTATAGAATTATGACGTCATAAACTTTTTTTCCTTTCAAATTTCATATTAATTGCCGATTGTTTTGACAGTTCCTAAAAAGGAACTGAATTGATCTGTCAGTCAAGTACCTTATTTACCAATTAGCCTAAAAGGAGGAACTGAATACCGATATTGTTTCCATACAATTGAACCTTTATTTAATTTTTGTACCTCGCTTATTATAACACATTTTTATGTTTTGACTAGAAGATGCCCGCGACTTCGTTCATGGAGGAGAAAGAGTCATAACCCCTCTTTTTTTTCTTCAACGTAGGTAGTCGAATAAAAAGTATCCTATAACCATCTGTGGATACCCAGCCACCCGTGTACCAAAACTAGTTGAAATCCGTATAGCCGTTTTGGCGTGATGAAGCCACAACGACACAAAATAAATCGAGTATCAGTAACCTTTTAATAGTCCGTATCACTTCCTTTTTGAAAATATTTGCAATGTACAGGCATTTCATATTTACAAGCAGCTTCAGGGACTGGATTATTTAAGTAGTTAAAATGTATTATTATATTTTTTTGTTTTCAGAAATTCTTCAACCACCTCCCTACGCAAAAAGACTTCTGAAGGCAATCTGAAGTCATTTGCAGCATCAGCCACAACTCTTGATCAGTATGTTGTTCATTTTATGTTTGAATAGTACTACTAGCGTTTCAACCAATACCTATCTGTTTTCTGTTCTTTTTTTTTATAAATGTTGTAGGGGCAAACGAGCAGACGGATTGCCTGATGGTAAGCGATCGCTGTCGCCCAAAGACACCTGCAACACCAGAGGAGTCAGAAGTGCATTGCCGGCCTTTCGGCACTAGTCCCACCACCGGCGAGAAAGCGAGCAACTATCGACTATTTTCTCGCCCAACTCGCTTAAGAAACGCACAATAGATGTAGACCCTGTGTCAATAAAAGAGATACATATATGAGAGAGTTCTCGCCGGTAGTGTTAACAGCCAGCGATGAACTATTAATATATGTCTCTTTTACTAACACCGGGTCCATATCTTTGGTTCGTTTCTTGGGCGAGAAAATCGCCCATAGCTAATCGCTTCCTCGCCCTTGGTGGGACCAGTCCCTTCACGTCGGAGTACGCTGTATTTCTGATGATGCTATATATTAATAACTAGAAGGTGCCTGCAACTTCGTTCGTAGAGGAGAAAAAGTCATAACCCCTCTTATTTTCTTCCCGCTTATTAGGGTAAAACTATTCTATAACCATCTGGAGATACCCAGCTACCTGTGTACCAAAAATAGTTGATATCCGGTCAGCAGATTTGGCTTGATGATGAGACATCGACACATACAAACATACAATATATATATCTATATTTTATTTTTCAATCAGTGACCTCAAAATAGTCCGTTACAATATATTGTTTTAAAGTATCTTTAATGTCTGTACATTAAAGGTACTTTTTCTGTGTCAGTGCATTGAAAATATTTCATACAGATGTGTTTCTGTTATATATTTTGAAGAACGTAAAGTTTTGGTATAACGATATACTTAATTGTGGTACTATCAAATGTTATGGTTATTTGACGACCGGTTTAGCTCTGTGGAAGTGACGTTGCCTGCGAGGCTGAAGGTCCTGGGTTTAAATCCCGGGAAGGGCAAATATTTGTGTGATGAGCATAAATATTTGTTCCTGACTCTTGGGTGTATTGTACATTCATCTATTAAATATATCTTCGTCTGTACGCATAACACAAGCCTTGAGCTTACCGTGGGACTAGTTCGATTTGTGCATAATTGTCCTGTGTAATAAATAATTTTAGTCCACCACTTATTAACATAGTTTTATTAGTTAAAGTTCGATTATGGATAAGGCCGCGGACGTTTCAACCGTCGGTGCTTTTGTGTTACGAAATATTCTCAGATGCACTACAAATGAATCAACTTTAAATGCAGACTTGAAGTTAAGCTTACATTGTAACTGTATTCCTTAAATTACATTACATTCGTCATTGTATTTGTGAATATTTCGTTACATAAAAGCACCAGCGGTTGGAACGCCCGCGGCCTTACCCTTATAAGTAATTATTATGAGGAAACACATGGAAACACTAATATTCGTCACGCAAGACGCGGAGAGCGGGCGATTCGCTTGCCGTTCGGTAGTTGCTTGTTTTTCCACACCGCTGCGTGGCGCGACGGAGCGAGCGATCGCGCCAGTTGGGCGCACGTTGTCATAGCAACGGGTGCGTGCGTGCTCGTATCCGATCACCGTGCCGTGGCGTGACTGCGTATCGCGCTGCTTGGACGCTCATTGTCGGCGCGCCGATCATGCCGCACACGTCCGATGTAAAGCCGAGTACTCACTAGCGAGCCGTAACTGTAACCGTTGCATGTACTGTAACCAAAAAACAAAGTGTGTACGTGGTTCGCAAACCCTGCTGCAAGCGGTACGCGTGCGGCTTGCAGCGAGCCGACGTTTACAACGTACTCATTTCTGAACCCGTAACGTTGCACGTAACTGTAGCCGTTACTGTTACCAAAAACATAGTGTGTACGTGGTTCGCGAGCCGGCGACGAACGCTACACGAGCGACTCACAGCGAGCCGACGATTGTCGGTTTTTGCCGCTAATCAAAGGGCGCTCGCAGTGCGCTCGTGGACGTCAAGAGGAGAAGTTGTTGCTAGCCGCTGCGAACCAGCTGTATTTTCAAGTTATTTCTTCGTCATGAGTGAATGTTCAGAGGATAAATGTATTTTGCTGATAGACGCCTGCAGGGAAAATACTGTACTATGGAACCCTAAGATTTCTTGATTTTTCGATATGAACAGTAAATCACTTCTTTCTCGATACATTCTATGAATCCACCAACTTCGTGGCCGCTTATGATCATCGAGTACGGCATCTTTAAGTAAGTATGCTGCACAGGCTAGAGACACTTCGTCCGACATCGTGGAGTTACAAACCAAAAACTGAGGATAGATCCGGCAGGCCTCCCCGTACACACTAGAACCTCGTTACTGTATCTGTTTGGTTACAGTTACGGATCGCAAAATGAGTATGCTCGGTGAAAGCGTTCCGACGACGTCGAGAGCCGTAACTGTAACACGCGTACACACTAGAACCTCGTTACTGTATCACGCATGTTACGGTTACGGCTCGCTAGTGAGTACCCGCCTTTAGTGTATGATACGCGTAGCAACATGTTCGAGCGATCGGATCGGCGCAACGTCCAAACGCGTGATCGTGACACGCAATCATGCCACGCGACGATGATCTGATACGGGCAAATGATACAAATGTGGACGCACCTTAAGAGCACCTGTTACACCTGTATTATTTATTTATTTATTGTGACTCATCAGCAGAAACTATTCCACTGCTGGACAAAGTTTTTTTATAAGAGTTCGTGGGCCGCCCTCATTCAACGGTTTCCCGTCATCTTGACTAGGTCGTCGGGTGGCGTCGGTGTATGTGGCTCACATATTCAATACTTGGAGGTGCTCGCAACTTGGGAAAAAAGTTTAATATCTTGTTTTAAAGGACCATTAAAATAACCTTTTTTTACTTTAGCGTAGGCGGGTAAAAGGTATCCTATAACCATTTGTGGATGCTACCCGCGACCAATAATAGTTGATTTTTTTTCGGATTTCTATTATAAAGACTACCATTTCGCAGCAAAATTTAATTTTTATTTGAGCACAGTCAACATTTCTATTGTAAACTAACTACTGTAACTAAACCGTTGATCGATATTTACTTACAACGCCATCTATTTATTGTGACATAGATTCAAGTCAGAGCGCAAAGAAAAATACGATTTCTCTCGCACGTGGTCACGCCAGGACCCGGTACCTCTCGAAAACGCGTCGAGCGTGTTAACGCCTCCACCAGCGAGCACTGTACGTGCGAGAGCAATCGTATTTTTCTTTGCGCTTTGACTTGTATCTATGTCACAATAAATAGATGGCGTTGTAAGTAAATATCGAAAAACGGTTTTTTATTGGTGATTGTCAGTCGTCTTGTTTTGAAAGACCAATAAAACAAGAGGACTGTCAATGGCTATTGCTATGAATCAAGTAAATACATTCAGTACTTAGTTTGAAGAGCTTTGTATTTTTCTGCGTGCGAGTTATTCAATTACTATTATTAAATTCTGATGGTGTATTTCAGGGAGCCTCATCCTACAACAAGAACTGCTGACACAAACACTTCAAAAAATGAGATCGAAAATGATGAGAAGTAAGTATTTACAATTGGCAACATTAAGTTTCTCAAAAAAATAAATGCACACCATTCTATATTTCTTCCCGATAGGATTATCCCGATTGGATATTAACTCAGAATCTATTGTATGAATAGTTCATTTTTACATCGTATTGTTTTATAGATATATAAAAAGACACAGAGGGCGTTACTAGTGCTTAGTTTGTCAGAGTACTTTTGCGTTAATAAAAAACGTAGTTAATTTTTTTTCACTTCTGCTCAAAAAGTACGTCATATTAGCTTCGCGAAGCGAGCCTAAAATAGTACATTTAGTCCCTAGGGTTTAAAAAAAAGCCATATAATCCCATACAAATTTCTATGACACTGAAAAAAAAAACTTTCGGCCAGCTAAATAATCCTTACGAATAATTCAAACAACCTGATCAGATTGGCCAAGCTTTCTGATAGAATTGCTCAAACTGTACTATTAGTTTTTCATGAAATATACAATTTTAATGTTAAGTCTTTTTTATTTTCTCGCAGTCGAAGTGAAAAGCAGAGTGTTTAACACGTGGCTAAAAGCCATTATGACACTCAGGCATATTTGTATTCACTCACTTCGTGAGCTCGTCCAAATAATCACTTCGTGTCATAATGGCTTATTTTAGCCCCTTGTCAAACAATCTACTATTAAAAACCCCCTCGACTTGTTCTACTAAAAGCTGAATATCTTGGAGACGAGTGCTCCGATTTTCATCAAACAAAGCTGAGAGCACTCGAGATAAAATTATCTATGACACAAAAAAAACCGCACTCAAATCGGTCCATCCGTATGAGCGCTACGATGCCACAGACAGATACACAGAGTCACAGACACGTTTAACATATAACACCCCTCTTTTTTTTCGGGCGTTAAAAAAGAGGTCGCAGGTTCATATCCTGCTTGCAATTTACAGCTCCAACGCTTAACTGAGTCTGTTCCTGAGGCATAAGAGCGGTACGAGAGGGGTGACAAGTGACGTGAAATGACGTGTCCTTACTGTCTCGCTATACAGGCCTGACGTCCGACTCAAGTTACGCGTCGTTTGACGTTCCGTAAACGTTAGGTTTATAATAGTTCGCATTGACTTTTCCTTTACAATTGAACTTGTGTGTTATGATATTAATTTAAAATGGGTAACAATTGTGGTATTTCCGCATTTATAAAAAATATATCAATAATTACCTATATTGATTCAGTTTCTTCATTCTGAATCAATATAGGTAATTACCTATATTGATTCAGTTTCTTCATTATACATTTTTTTAAACACTTTTTGTGACATTCAATACAACAATACAATATAACAATTCTTTATTGCACACCAACAACAGAAACAGTAGAATAGAGCCTTAACATAAAATACGGTAGACAATAGGCGGTCTTATCGCTTAGTGATAAGACCGCCAACAACGAAGATGACATTCGTTCAGTTCCTTAGTATAATTATCTTTTATGTCTACATAGTAGTAAGACGTAGTCATAGTCGATTCTGATTCCGAGCGTCAAACGCGTTAGGCTATAGGAGGGCTTGTTATGTCCTCTAACTCACTCTGTAAAACTACAATTCTAAACGATATAAAGCAACACAAATATTCTTTTCTGGCAAATATAGGTACATTTTTTAAGAGCCCATCTCGTCAGTGTGTCAATAGACTAGATTATTATGATTTTTCTAAGTAACTCTGTCAGTATTGTCTCCTGGGTCACGGAATAGGATATCTACAAAATGTTAATACACCCTTATAATCAATATATTCTAGGGAAAATGCTGAAAAAGTGTGCAGCGAGAACAAGTGTATAACAGCGATGGAAGATTTCAAGCAAACCATTGCGGATTTAGAAGAGGTATTTAATTGTAATATTTGGATACTATATCAATGCACAATAAAACACAGTACTGGGTACGAGACCGATCATCATCATCGGCAGCAATTTTTAATTTATAATATTTTCATGCTGAAAAAAAAGACGTACCTTGGGATATGTAGTACAAAGCACGGCGATTTCTAGTAGCGACCTCTGAGACTATACATTAACGAGTACTATGCGTAATTCTCGGACGTACACTATTTGAGAGCAACATAATGGGTAAAAAATGGCTCGCTCTTTCGCTCGGTTTGCTCCCTCGCTTGCACTAAAACAAAAAGAGACTTATATGTATACTTGTTCTATTACCTATCCCGTGGCAGTATAAATAATTAATAAACGAATAGTACCTACTTCTAATGGTGTAAGTAACAATTAATTTGATGATGAGTTTTACAACTTTTTTTTTAATTGATACAATTTAACCTGTACTTTTTGTGTTACAAATATTATGATAATAATCACAATTTTTGCAATTTAATAGTGGATCACTCCACTAGCGTTATTATTATAAACAAATATCAGAAACAAATGAAAAAAATATTCACCGATACTAGACTTGAACCAGTGCCTTGAGCCAGACCGGGGCAGCACGCTATACCATCTGAGCTAATCGTCCATACCAGTAGTCGACGAATTTTGTCATCTATTCTTGCTTATGGATCTCTGTATGGTGCATCCGACTCTTTAGCCGTTAGCGCCGCCTAGTGCAGAACTATGAAGTTACTTTAAAAAAAAAAGAGCTAAAGAGTCGGATGCACCATACAGAGATCCATAAGCAAGAACAGATGACAAAATTCGTCGACGACTGGTATGGACGATTAGCTCAGATGGTAGAGCGTGCTGCCCCGGTCTGGCTCAAGGCACTGGTTCAAGTCCAGTGTCGTCGAATTTTTTTTACATTTGTTTCTGATCTTTGTTTATAACAATTTAACTTCTCAAACGCTTAGATACGTATCCGTCCAAAGCATTTAAACTTTATGTTAAAATTTAATTGGTATCATTTTGACGCTGCATACGAGGGGTTTAAAGGTACCCAATATACTTTTAATCCCTGAAAACTAATCTATAATGTTGTTATTTCTTTTTTGTCTGTGTAGATTTAAGATGATGTATCCATTCTGTCGACTGCCGTCAATTCTAACTTTTTTATTGTTTTTTTTTATCAGGAACTCGCCAATACTCACATGGAGTACTCCACCCGTATATCGCAGTTGGAAAACCAGGTGTTATATTGTTTTTTACTTTAATCTTATTTATTTGCTCTGCATACCAATACAGTGCTTTCATTATTACAACAATCAATTGACAATTAATTATCGTGTTTAACGATGTTTTGTTTGATACGTTGATCAATTATTACGATAATTAGATTGATACTTTGGGAGTAGTGATGTTGTCCCGATGGTAATTAACTATGTCTGTCTTTATGCCCTAATAGAAAATAAAATTCTCAGACGAGTATACCACGACTAATGTGCTTCGCTCACTGCCGGATTTGACAGATAATTGTGATATAGGTAAAACAAATCAAAGCACAAAGAACTTAATTAACACAAACGTGGTCACACCAAGAATTAACCTTTGGATTGCCGGCCCAACGTCTCAGTCATTCGAACAGCGATAAGGTTAAATACCTTTCAAAAATCAAAGTTTGTGAAGGGATAAAAGCCAATGGAGAAATTTAAGTCGTACAACTCAGTGCTCGCTGATCGAATGGTTCCATCAAATTTTATCAAAATATGTTGATCAGGACAAGCGTTATATTATTTTCGGATAGGTATAATTGGAAAATGACGAATCCATTACCTTAACAAAACATTATACTTTTTCATTTAAATGTGTATATATTTATCCAAGAATAGTTATTTGTTATGCAAGGCTGCAAAGTTGTTATTTGGCGCGAGTACTTTAATAGAAAGCCGAGTAAGCGAAACAGCCTAAAATTAAACCACGAGCGGAGCGAGTGGTTCAAATATACATTCCTGAGCGTAACGAGGCTTTCAAGGCACGAGAAGCCAAATAATTTTGCAACCGTGCGAAATACACAACTTTTCGCCTCATTGCAGCGAGGAAAATGTGAGATGTATGAAACACGATGAAATTATAACAAACCGATTCTTTTTTCATTTAACTAGTAATAATAAACCTACGAACAAACACTCTTAACAAAACAATCAAATAAAGACATAAAATAATATAAATATGAACTTGAAATGACTTTTCTACGCTAGCGCAAGACGCAATATTTGCCGCTATATGGAACTATTCCGAGAGAGTGAGAAGAAAATGGATTTGTCATCTTTAAATTACACGAAAATAACACACCACTTTGCTCTTTTTAACATATTTTAATGCAATGGGAGGAACCAACATCTCTTCCCTTTCTTTTCCTCCATCTAACCACTTAGTGGTTTTTGACTCTCACTCCAGTACTCCATTCAAGTGCCTATTCTAAAACTTGTAACAAAGTGCAAGGTGTATCGCAATAGGATCGTAGCTAAATACTGGAAATACGAATAGGTAGTAAATAGTGGAACGTTAGTCTGTTCTCCGGCGGTGGGCCAGTTGTCAGCGCCGTGTGACGTAAACTCGAGCTCGGTGTGGTGCGCAGGTGTGCGCGCTTCGGGCGAGCGCGGCGCGCGCGCGCAGCGAGCTGGGCGTTCGCGCGCGTGATGACGCGCTGCAGATCGCGCGCGGCCTGCGCGGGACCGACGCCGACAAGGGTGAGGCTGTAGCCTGATCAAGGAGCTCGGTGTGGTGTGCAGGTGTGCGCGAGCTGGGCGTTCGCGCGCGTGATGACGCGCTGCAGATCGCGCGCGGCCTGCGCGGGACCGACGCCGACAAGGGTGAGGCTGTAGCCTGATCAAGGAGCTCGGTGTGGTGTGCAGGTGTGCGCGAGCTGGGCGTTCGCGCGCGTGATGACGCGCTGCAGATCGCGCGCGGCCTGCGCGGGACCGACGCCGACAAGGGTGAGGCTGTAGCCTGATCAAGGAGCTCGGTGTGGTGTGCAGGTGTGCGCGAGCTGGGCGTTCGCGCGCGTGATGACGCGCTGCAGATCGCGCGCGGCCTGCGCGGGACCGACGCCGACAAGGGTGAGGCTGTAGCCTGATCAAGGAGCTCGGTGTGGTGTGCAGGTGTGCGCGAGCTGGGCGTTCGCGCGCGTGATGACGCGCTGCAGATCGCGCGCGGCCTGCGCGGGACCGACGCCGACAAGGGTGAGGCTGTAGCCTGATCAAGGAGCTCGGTGTGGTGTGCAGGTGTGCGCGAGCTGGGCGTTCGCGCGCGTGATGACGCGCTGCAGATCGCGCGCGGCCTGCGCGGGACCGACGCCGACAAGGGTGAGGCTGTAGCCTGATCAAGGAGCTCGGTGTGGTGTGCAGGTGTGCGCGAGCTGGGCGTTCGCGCGCGTGATGACGCGCTGCAGATCGCGCGCGGCCTGCGCGGGACCGACGCCGACAAGGGTGAGGCTGTAGCCTGATCAAGGAGCTCGGTGTGGTGTGCAGGTGTGCGCGAGCTGGGCGTTCGCGCGCGTGATGACGCGCTGCAGATCGCGCGCGGCCTGCGCGGGACCGACGCCGACAAGGGTGAGGCTGTAGCCTGATCAAGGAGCTCGGTGTGGTGTGCAGGTGTGCGCGAGCTGGGCGTTCGCGCGCGTGATGACGCGCTGCAGATCGCGCGCGGCCTGCGCGGGACCGACGCCGACAAGGGTGAGGCTGTAGCCTGATCAAGGAGCTCGGTGTGGTGTGCAGGTGTGCGCGAGCTGGGCGTTCGCGCGCGTGATGACGCGCTGCAGATCGCGCGCGGCCTGCGCGGGACCGACGCCGACAAGGGTGAGGCTGTAGCCTGATCAAGGAGCTCGGTGTGGTGTGCAGGTGTGCGCGAGCTGGGCGTTCGCGCGCGTGATGACGCGCTGCAGATCGCGCGCGGCCTGCGCGGGACCGACGCCGACAAGGGTGAGGCTGTAGCCTGATCAAGGAGCTCGGTGTGGTGTGCAGGTGTGCGCGAGCTGGGCGTTCGCGCGCGTGATGACGCGCTGCAGATCGCGCGCGGCCTGCGCGGGACCGACGCCGACAAGGGTGAGGCTGTAGCCTGATCAAGGAGCTCGGTGTGGTGTGCAGGTGTGCGCGAGCTGGGCGTTCGCGCGCGTGATGACGCGCTGCAGATCGCGCGCGGCCTGCGCGGGACCGACGCCGACAAGGGTGAGGCTGTAGCCTGATCAAGGAGCTCGGTGTGGTGTGCAGGTGTGCGCGAGCTGGGCGTTCGCGCGCGTGATGACGCGCTGCAGATCGCGCGCGGCCTGCGCGGGACCGACGCCGACAAGGGTGAGGCTGTAGCCTGATCAAGGAGCTCGGTGTGGTGTGCAGGTGTGCGCGAGCTGGGCGTTCGCGCGCGTGATGACGCGCTGCAGATCGCGCGCGGCCTGCGCGGGACCGACACCGACAAGGGTGAGGCTGTAGCCTGATCAAGGAGCTCGGTGTGGTGTGCAGGTGTGCGCGAGCTGGGCGTTCGCGCGCGTGATGACGCGCTGCAGATCGCGCGCGGCCTGCGCGGGACCGACGCCGACAAGGGTGAGGCTGTAGCCTGATCAAGGAGCTCGGTGTGGTGTGCAGGTGTGCGCGAGCTGGGCGTTCGCGCGCGTGATGACGCGCTGCAGATCGCGCGCGGCCTGCGCGGGACCGACGCCGACAAGGGTGAGGCTGTAGCCTGATCAAGGAGCTCGGTGTGGTGTGCAGGTGTGCGCGAGCTGGGCGTTCGCGCGCGTGATGACGCGCTGCAGATCGCGCGCGGCCTGCGCGGGACCGACGCCGACAAGGGTGAGGCTGTAGCCTGATCAAGGAGCTCGGTGTGGTGTGCAGGTGTGCGCGAGCTGGGCGTTCGCGCGCGTGATGACGCGCTGCAGATCGCGCGCGGCCTGCGCGGGACCGACGCCGACAAGGGTGAGGCTGTAGCCTGATCTGAAAAGGGTTTACCCTTACTTCGTATGCGGGGCTCTGCTGGGTTCGAATATTTTATCCCTAGCTGCTCGTGGGAACGCAAATGACGGCGATGTGGTTCGCAACCCATCACGTCTCGGTCCCAACGAGAGCGAAGAGTGGGCCATGGAGAGCCGCTTTGCTACGTTAAATGTAAGGGGGGGAATGAATGATAAAATAGATGAATAGATTATATGTCAGATGATGGATGCGAGAAATATTGATATTCTGTGTGAATGAGACAAAGCCAAAGGGTTGTGACAGCACAAAATGAAGAGATTAATGAATGTTGATGAAGCGGCAGTTGTATGCCAGGACCGTAGCAAGTGGAAGGAGGTAGTCTCTGCCTACCTCGTAATGGGAAAAAGGCGTGATTGTATGTATGTATGTAAATGTATGTATGTACTGCCAGGAACCCGCCTAGCGGGCGCTCTCTTCATAGACGCGTATACCATGCGTTTCCCCGTATGTAGAGGAAAGTACGAAGCGCTACGAAACTACAAACTATGCTAATTTTGGAAAGATTATTTCTGAAAAAATCACTGTATCAAAAGATTTTTTTTAATTAACTGTCGAAATATGTGCCACACTTCGATATATGCTGAAAAAAAATCTTCACATTCGATGACATGTATGGGGTGTCCCTCCTAGATAAATATATTTTTGTTATTTAACGATCTAACTAAGTAGCGGTTTATACAAGACACCTATTCTCGAAATTTCGTCAATATACATCTTGTAGTTTTTGAGTAAAATGCCTGTGACATGCGGACGGAGATGACGAAACTAAAAGGGAGGAATGTAAACTATTCACACTTGAACCAATATGAATTGAACGTTAGCATAATCTCCCTGTATTATTGTATTATACCTTTATAAGTACGCCCCTTTTTGCAGCGGAGCTGGAAACACGGCTGACCATCGAGAAGAAGAAAGTGGCCGAACTAGAGATGCGGCTAAAAGCAGCCGAGTTCTCCCACCAAGTTGCGAGGACCATAGAAGTGCACCGCGCCACCGCCAGCCGACTGGTATAGCCTTCACCTTTCTATTTCTTGCAGCTAACCCTGGGAAAAGATAATGACTGAATAGTTGGTGCTTCTAAAGGTAGCGAATTTTAGGTATATGTACAGGTTCCTGAGGTATTGTAATACAGCTTAAAGGGGCACGTCGCCACTGCCAACTGACTAGTAAGTATAGTCTTCGTTTTCTGTTTCTTGCAGCTGACCATAGAAGAGATAAATGACCGAATTGTAGGTGCATTTAAAGGCACCTGACGTGTTGCAACACAGCTTAAAGGGGCACGTCGCCACTGCCAACTGACAAGTAAGTATAGTCTTCACGTTCTGTTTCTTGCAGCTGACCATGGAAGAGATTAAAGGTACCTGAGTGTGCCTTCCTATTCTGCTGTCTTTCTAGACTTGCAGCCTACCATCGAGAAGAAATAGTCGTGTTTGAAATGCGCCCAAAAGCAGGAGAGTTCTCGAAGCAAGTCACATGTATTCTCACAAACTTTCATATAACTTGCCATGTTAGTATGTGGTTATGTTTGTGGGGGTCAAAACTTGCAAGTTTAAGTTATGACCCTCTACCCGGTTTCCGGTTAAGCTACTTATATAAATCGGGTGACGATTTTGGAGCCGGAAGGTAGTCTTCTATTTACTTTTTAACAGAAATTAAAACCGTCTTCGAAAAACAAACACTAAAAAGTAAAATAGTTACTGGATAATTTAGTTTCTTCAATTTACTTATAGTTCATTTCAAATACCATGGCCCAATTCCACTTGAGTCTGCACATTGAGAACCATAATGTTTATCTATTATTTACTAATTGCTTTACGATCTCAGCTCTTCAAATTGGCACGTGGCAGTATTACCGACAACGAAGTTAATAATCTTTTATTATCACTAATCCTATTGTTCACGCTAAATTACCGACTTAAGTGGGATCGGGCCAGGGTATTTGAAATTAATTATACAAGTAATCGTTTTTCTACTCAATCTATACAGTACAATGCATTTAATCTTATTTTGGCGTCAGTGCCATCTAAAGAATGTGAAAATGAAGAAAATTTATGATTTTAGTAAGTTGCGCTGGCATGGCACCAATAATAAAATTCAGAACCACCTGTTTTTTTGGGATTCAGTTAAAAATTAAAGTTTGACACAAAGACCTTTTCTAATTTTTGACAGAATATCATTACACTTCCTACAGGATGAGAAGCAATTACGGCAGATCAGTGCAGAACATTCCAGTGTTTCTTCCTCCTGTGCTCCGGACGCCTCACCTCAGGTAAGTGATTTAATTACTGTATCTTTGTTAAGAACAGCGCCATCTATCTACCTTCAATATAACTCGGTACCTAGATGGCTTGATTAGCATAGTAAGATATATAGATTATAAGATAGTTAAGTTACTAATTCACGGCGTATCTCATAGGGGGCGCTGTAATAAATTGTCGAGAATATATAGATTTAAGTATTGACCAATTTCCGAATATACAGCATAGCAACTACACGGTGTCTCTTCATTGCCCCAACCAAAACCCCCGGTCCATCCACAAGAAGACAATCTTCCCATTTTGTTGTGATAAAAATGGGCTGCTGGGCCAAAAAATCTCATTATGGTTTTTGAAAGTGGGAAAAATTAATATTTTTTAACAAGCATGGATTTACTAAATACGGATAATAAAAGAAACGGTCACTGATTATTGAACTTTAAAGAAATAACAATACACTTTTTGAATACAATAACTGAATCAGAATCAGTCGTCAAATACCTCTCTCTCTCTCGTTCTCTCCCTCTCTCTCCCGGGCTATACATCCCATATCGCTGGCCCAATATCACAAGGTTCTGTATCACTTTTAGAGAATTGAATTTTGGACATGGTCGTAATGACATATAGTCTAATTTTAAGTGCCCTGAAAATGTAGCATAACTAACTTGTCTGGCGCAGTGACCCAAAGTGAGTCTTGGCTTCCACTAATAAGAGTCTCCATCTAGGTCTATCCTGTGCCACCTCCCGCCAGTCATCCGCGTGGAGCTCGCGCAAGTCCCTTCCGACCTCGTCCTCCTAGCGATATCTGGGACGACCAACCGGCCGTCGACCGCGAAAATGTAGCATAGAACCCTGTAATATTGAGCCAGCGATATGGTGGTGGGGTCGGCCTTCCTTATTTTTTCCTTCCACTTCACCCTATCTTTAACATCGTCTTCAGAAACTTTGCATTCCTCCATATCTCTCAGTAACACATTTGTCCATGTGGTCTCCCTCTAGGTCTTATTCCGGAGACGGACAATTCAAGCACATACTTGACTTCGTAAATGGGGTGGTCATCTCCTGACATGTCCATACCACCTGATCTTATTTCCTGTAGCTTATACAGATACAGATAATTTTATTGATAAAACAGATGCATTTTACAGGTCAGTTTTAGTCAAGTATTTCAGTACAGTGCATAAATTACATTACTCATTCCATTATTTATTTTTGTATTATATGTAATCTTATCTCACCACCTACTCATTTCTAGCTATTTTATGCCATTACCGCTACCCAAAGGTTGTCTGGAAGAGATCGCTCTTTAGCGATAAGACCACCTATTGTCTACCGTATTTTATGTTAAGGCTCTATTGTACTGTTTCTAATGTCGGTGTGCAACAAAGAATTGTTGTTGTTGTTGTTGTTGTTGTTGTTGTTGTTGCTGTTGTTGTTATAATAATTATCAGTTTATTACTAATTTAGGTTTTTCCTATTTATAAATTCATCTAGGATGTGGCATGCTAAGTCAACCAATAGTTTTTGATTATGAAATGGTAACGCCGCTCATCCCCCTCAGCATCTTCATTTCTGCGACATAGATGGTATGGACATGACCTTATGTAAGCGCCTAGGTTTCGAATACTTTGAAACAGTCATCAAATACTGTTTTAATTATACCAGTTATTAAATAATTACAGCCGCAAACCTCTTCTACGTCGAAGCGTTCGATCCGGGTGACGATCCCCGACGAGAAGTTGTCTAAGTCGGACGACTCGGGCTACGCTGGCTGCCGTGGCAGCGACTGCGACGATAAGGTGCGACGCAACAGCGCGCATAATCACGTACTATACAAATAAATATGATTTCGTCCGCTTCGACGAAGTAGCTAGGAGTACCCTCTTCGTGGAAGCGGACGACAGAACTGACGGTCCCTGACGACAAGCTGTCTAAGTCGGATGAATCGGGCTACGCCGGCTACCGAAGCAGCGACTGCGATGATAAAGTGCGTCCCAACAGCCCACATAATCATCTAGTACACAAAAAGCATAATACTAAAACTTGTACAGTGAAACCAGAATACAAATAGTATTCGGCTTTTTTAGAACCAAGACTTTGAACTGAGTATGGGCTAGGCCCCATTATTAGTAAGCAGATTCGGTGCGGGTAGCCCAAACTCACAAACGGGAATACCAATCACGGCCACTTTTTTAATTCATTAACTATCCATCAATTGACCTCTCAAATATATAGTCAGGTGCGAGTGAGAGAGGGACAACAATAAACAGCCGAGCACTATTATGCGCAAAGCTATCTCTTTCACACCTGCTAAGATCACGCAAGCGTGAACAAGATCACGATTTGCGTTGAGTATAATTCTTTGGTTTTACTGTAATTTGCTATACTCTATTGATACATTTATTGCAGAGTGCTGATAATGTGAACCAGTGGTTAACGGATAGGATAGCAGAAATGCAAGTGCAATTGGATGCCTTGAAATTGTCATCGGTATGTGCGAGTTATTATTATTACATTTTAGAAGTAAAAATTCTCTATATCTTCTTAAGTGAAACGAGCTATTGAAGGCGACTGAATTTGAATTTTGTGCCCGCAACTTCGATCGCGGAAGAGAAACATGTCATAGGTCCCTCTTTTTTTTTCGTCCTAGCGTAGTTGAGTAAAGAGTTTCCTATATGCCCAGCTACCCGTGTACCAAAAATAGTTGAAATCCGTTTAGCCGTTTTGGTGAGATGAAGCCAAAACGACACATATAAACATACAAAAAATTAAATAGTTATTTTTTGATTCAGATACATTAAAATACGTATCACTTTTTTAAATATCGTCAATGTACTTTATAATCTCCTCGTCCTTGTGCTCACATCACGTCAAAACAGCTTAACGAATTTCAACCATTTCTGGTATAAGGGTAGCTGAACATCCGAGAATGGTTATACGCCCCTTTTCACCCGACTATGCTGAAGCCTTTGCTGATGCGACCTTCAAACCTTCAAGACAAGAGCGTACTCCCGCCTGAAAGGCCGGTAACGCACTTGCGACTCTTCTAGTGATGCAAGTGTCTATGGGCGACGGTGATCGCTTACCATCAGGCGACCCGTCTGCTCGTTTGCCGCCTGTCATAAAAAAAGGCAAAAAGAGGATTATGACTTCTTTCTCATTTGTAAACGAAGCTGCGGACACCTGCTCGTATATGAGAATGATATCGTTAAATTAATAATCATTTTCACGTTATTTTACTTTCTTAGGGTGAGAAAGTTAACGCTGAACCAGAAGCATCAAGCCATTGTAAGGCAAATGTTCAATGCGCCAAAGAATCGCAAGATGAGCTTGAATGTACAAATCCAACCTATGTACAAAAACGTCAACAAATCATCATATGTGAAGAATCCACACCAACGAGAGAACTTTCAGAACCAAAGGCTAAAAAAATACAAATAGATGCAATAGCTGAATCAGAAAAAGATCATAGCGCAAAAAAAAGTAGGTCTAATAATGAATCAGAAAAAGATAGAAATTATGAAAGAGACGCCTGCGATTTAGATACCTGCTCGAAATTAAATGACAACAATAAATCAGACGATTCATCTAAAGAACAAGAATGGTGTCATTTCAAAGATGATGTTTCGGATGTGCCAAAAAAAATATGTGACGTTTGCTCGACTAGCGCGTCAGAGCAACAGGTGAAAATTACAAACTCGGATCCGGCAGATAAAATATTGGACACTAAACCAGAAGTTATGCAGCAAATGTTTGAATGTGGAAAGTATGTGTTTAATTTCAATTAATTGCCTTTTAAGTTGTCTTATTCTTGATTAGTTCGAAATACTTGACCCCGTATGCTATGTCAAACAATTGAAATTGGATTTAAATGTTCTGCATCGATCCGCTTCTAAACATACGATGGGCTAAAATTGATTTCCATTTCTGTTTCAAATCATAGTGGAAGCCGGGAAAAGACAATTCGTGAATGAGTATAACAATCTACAACCAGTTAAACTAAGATCTCTGTTGGGGCGTCTGTCCTCCTGCAGACGCACGGACCTGACCGACCTCCAAGCGAACACACTGACTTAACCACGCGTTTTGTTTGTATCGTTTTAACGATTTGTTTGTATGAAACGATTCGTTTGAGAATATTTTTTTCAATACTACTATATACTATTTCCTTTTTTTTCAATTGCGCTTATGCCTATCACGAACTTCGTTTCATTTTGGGGTTATCATTATTTCGTCTAAAACGCAACCAGTACAAACGGTAACGGGTCTAAAACGCATCTCGTCAAAACTGCAACTGGTCTAATTAGCTACCAGTCTACATCGCTACTGGTCTATGTAGCATCTAGCCAAGCAGACAATTCGCAACTGGTCTATAACGCATTTCGCCTAAAACACAACTGGTCGAATACGCACCTAATCTAAAACGCAACTGGTCTAATAAGACATCTAGTCTAAGACTCACCCCGTTTAAAGCTGATTTAGTCTAAAACGCTCCTGGTCTAAAGTAGATGTCGATCGTCGGTAAGATTCAGCCTTTCAGTTCCTGTTTAGTCTTAAAACCGCGCCAGAACCACCATACCACCGCCCTTATAGTGGTATTTGTATAATCACACTTTAATTCACGAATTAGTATTTATTAATCACTTTAATACATACATACACACATACATAGAAACTTGAAATAATCCATTGGTAATACGAATTGTGGCTTGCGACAAGTGCCTATTAGATACATGAAAAAATGAAAAATATTTACGTTTGTTTGTATAGCCATTACCATTAACTCGTGTTTGTGGCTGTACATATAAATATTTAAAAATAAAAATGATGAAGCAGTTTATATCTGTATCTTCATCTCCATAAACAAAGACTTACTATTTATATTCACTGTAACAAAACAAAAATATGCTTATTCCTAACAAATATGAAGGGTAATCGTATCTTAAAATAACACAAAAAAAAGAACTTCACGAAAGACCAAAGACCTTTAGACATGACTAAAGACACAATTGGGTAGGGGGAAAAAATACATCTACACTAATTTAGACATCTCTAAAACAGCTCAGCAGAACTTTTTTTTGCATTAAACTTAACTTAAAACTGTTCTTAGTCATCAAGACTTTATTTTTTATTTTTTAAGTCCTGTGGTATAGTTTTATTTTACGTTTTAACTCTGACACTTTTTCAAGCTATAGTTCATCAAGAAACAAACAAAACACAACTTATTACAGACACTTAGGTTAGTCGAGCTTTAGACTACTTCCTGCTTTAGAAAACAGCAAATGTTTAGTCAAATGACTACTTAAACCAACTGCATTTTAGACTAGACACTACTTAGGTCAGTTGTGGCTTAGACCCTTTACTACTTAGACCAGTTAAGGCTTAGACCACGTACTCTTAGGCCAGCTGCGTCTTAGACAACTTACTGTTTAGACCAGTAGCGACGTAGACTGGTAGCTACTTGGACCAGTTGCAGTTTAGACGAGATGCGTTTTAGACAAGCAGCGTTTTAGACCTGTTACCGCTTGTACCAGTTGCGTTTTAGACGAAATGATGATAACCCATATTTTGTACTTAGCTTGTAGAAAAAAAGCTTATTTGCATCCTTTACTTTGATATCAAACTGATATTTATTTTTTGTAATTCTAGAGTGGACCGCATCATAGAAGAAGTTATGTCCAAAATATCCAGTAAAAATAATAAAGAAAATTCAAATAGTGTATGTTCTTCCATTTGTCACACACCTACTTCAACAATAAAACCTGACTATCACAATTCCCATCAAATACGGAGTCCTTTGCCAGTAAAAAGTGATTCGGCAGCAAGCAAACATGTATACGAAACCGGGTCTATTAGCTGGAAAAAGACTAGAATACATGGGAAAAAGAAAGGTATTATTGTAGTTGAAGATATAAATAAAATCAATGATACTGCTAAAACCACTGCTTCTGCAAAAGAAGGATACGTTTGTAGTAACGTGAAAAATGATAGATTTAAGAAAAACGATGACAGTTGCATTAGCGATAGCGAAAATCTTACAAGAACATATGATGTAAATAATGATAAGAAACGTAAAGGTTTGGTTGTAAATGCTGATATAAAGAAGTGTCACAAAGGAGAAGATCAGCTTAAAACTGAAAGGTGCAAAATTATAACTAGTCGATTGGACGAGAGCGCGAAAATGCGGAAAACTAACAAGATTTATGAATTCGGTAAGTACACGCAATCTCTTTCCTTTTTTAAAAAATGGTTACTTAGTGTAACTAGGAAAGAATTGTTAGTTCGGTTATCATAACGCTATTTTCTATAACTACAGTTATAAATAATATTCCTTTTGGGCGAATGAAGTGAGTTAGAAGATGTCGAGCGAAAATCAGGTATGCTGCTTTCGATGGCGCCTTCCTCACTGAAGTAGACGGTTCATGATAATTCATGTTATAAATGAGGGTAGTTGGGGAAATTATATGGTGTCTTATCTAAGATGATGATCAGACACCGGTTTCGCGGGGGCAAAAATTTACCAGTGCTAGTGATTAATTAAAAATCGACTAAGTTTATCGACATCGATAAAAATAAATGTTTAATCATCATTATCATAACTAAACTAATGGCTAAGTTTGAATACGTTTAACTATGTGCAAACCTCTTTCATTTATACTTATCGCAACTATAAACAACCGATATCTGACATTGACTGTGTCGAGTCACTTTTGACAACCATTGAATCGTTGAATAATTCATCCAGTACTACAATATTATTTTGCATTCCGATCAATTAAAACTACCTTTTTGTTTCTTAAGGCGGCTAAAAATGCCTCGCAAGAAAAAAGATCATTCATCTTCATGGAAACCTGACCATTCAGATATAGATGATAAAGGTACGACTAACTTTTGCAAGAAATGTAAAATTCATATATCACGAAAAAAGTTTTCCGTACAAAGGCATATAAGAAGCCAAAGGCATAACAGCGTCGCTAAAAACCAAAACGTATTTAACCTGGATTTGCTAAAATTTATTTAAGCTTGCAACATACCATGGACCCAGGTGGGAAATCCCATTTTCATCAATTTTATATCTGATTGCATATTTGGGAAATATGGTTCAGAAACATATATTCCCAACGAATCAGTTTTGAGAAAAACGACCTTAGACATCGCTTATAAGGAGACGATGAAACAGATTAAGACTAAAGTAGGAAATTCTAGAATTTATGTGAGTGTAGACGAAAGTACATATGCCAATGGGCGTCAGATTGGGAATGTAATAGTTGGAGCACTATTAGAAAATGAAATAGGTACCCCACACATAATATCTAGCGTTTGTCTAGAGGAAGTAAATAATGTTAGTATAACAAATCTTATTCAAAATGCCCTAGAGACGTTGTGGGGAAGTAACCACAACAAACATGATAAAGTTTTGTTGCTTCTTACGGATGGCGTAGCCTACATGCTGAAAACTGGTAAGAATTTGAAAAAGGTTTTTCCGAATTTAGTACACGTCACATGTTTGGCACATGGAGTAAATAGGGTGGCTGAACAAGTGCGATTATTGTTTCCTGCTGTAAATAATTTAATTGCTTATACAAAAAAGGTATTTCTGAAATCACCTAAAAGAATAAAAATATTTCACCAAATGTTACCGAACGTTCCTTTGCCAACACAGCCGACGATAATACGGTGGGGAACATGGATGAAAGCGGCTATTTACTATCATAAATATTTACCAGCCATCAAGCAAGTCGTACGAACATTTAATAACAAAGAATCAACGTGTATATTAAAAGCAAAACGGGCAATGAATGATATAAACATTCTCAACGATTTGAAATGGATAGCCAACAATCTATCCATCATACCAAGTACCATTAAAAAATTACAAACACAAAATTTAAGTCTAGAAGCCAGTTTGAATATTGTCCATAAGTTAAAAGTACATATATCAAGATTACGTTTGAATCCTCAGGGCAAAATTATTCACAAAAAACTTCAAACAGTGTTGGAGAAAAACGTCGGCATTTCAACTTTAAAAACATTAAATGACTTGGTATCCGGAAAAGAAATAGAACTGAGTCATATAGCAGAAATTCATCAATACTATAAATTGTTTGGATTTGCTCCAATTACTACAGTTGACCTAGAAAGGTCATTTAGTTGCCTAAAATGGATATTGTCACCCAGGCGACGAAGATTAAAGGCTGAAAATGTGGAGAAAATTTTGATTGTATATTATGAAAATTGTATTAAATATTAAAAAAGTTTATTACGCAAAAAGTTTATTTTTGTTTATGTACTTTTCTTCTTCATTCAAATTCTTGAAATTACCCAACGGTTGTACATCATTTTTATCGATATCAACTAATGAAATTAGTTTAATGTGTCCTCGCACTATTAAACGTCAGTACAGATTTGCCCCCGCCAAACCGGTGTATGATGATGATTATAAGGTTAGAAAATGTCACATTTAAGTTGCTTTTTGCTTTTACTGCACGCAAAACCTCACCACGCTATCATCTTTTCTTTTCCTTCTCAGTCCCGATACATACATCTATCACTCTCACACTCAGATCTAGGTTGGAAAGTAAGACATGCTTTATAAGAAACTTATAGGCCCCTAGTCCCTCACTTTCTAAGTTCCGTTCGTGCAGCGATACTCCAGCACTCAAGGCTCTGCTAAAGATCGACTAAATCGATACTGAAAATACGCTGATGCACTGTAAACGCACTGTCGTGATTTTGAGTCACGATTTTCACAGTAATACGTTCCTTATGACAAAAAAGTAATATAATCGAATTTTGAGTTACGTTACGATTATCATCCTATCGCAAAGAGATTCAACATAATACTTATAGAGAGGACATTGGTCAGGTTCTCATACAAAGACGTTCATCCCAAGCATCAGTGGAATCATCTAGCGTTGAATAGCGAAACCACTAACTAAACGAATTAAAAATGCATTTCAGCTATTAGCCACTAGGTGATGTTAGTAAGTTACGCGTGATAGGGGTGGTGACATGCCGCTATCAAAGTATCGATAATTTGGATAAATGTACACGATAAAATATTTCATTGTGACATAGATACAAGTCAAAGCGCAAAGAAAAATACGATTGCTCTCGCACTCGTGACACACACGTGGTCACACCAGGACTCGAACCCGGTACCTCTCGATAAATCGTCGAGCAGAAGCGCAGAACAGAGCGAGAAGAGCAGAGCGAGAGGTACCGGGTTGGAGTCCTGGTGTGACCACGCGTGTGTCACGAGTGAGAATGTGAGTCAGGTGTAATACGTTTTCTCATAGATGGCGCTAAGGTTATAATACCTTTCAAAAAATAAAATCGGTACGAGTACATGGGTCAAAGTGGGTGGATAGATTCGAGGCACAGTGCTCGCTGGTGGAGGGGATGACACGCTCGACGCGTAATCGAGTCCTGGTGTGACCACGTGCGAGAGCAATCGTTTTTTTCTTTGCACTTTGACTTGTTTCTATGTCACAATAGATACCTATGTGGTGTTAATTTTCCCACATTAAAAACACAGAACACACAAAAATTTGTGTTTCATAGAAACAAAAATATTTCATGTTTGAATAATTTATAACAAACAAGTGATGAATTTAGGAGGTATTCAAATAATTGAAATTGTTTCAACATATCTGAGTTCCTTATTTACATTTGTTTTGTACGGATATTAGTAACACAAAAAATAAAACTTGGATGGTTATCACACGACCACCGCATCCGGCTATCATTAGTACTTATTAGTTTATCATTATTACTTATTAGTCTCTCCTAACGGTTTATCATTATTACTTATTAGTCTCTCCTTTTATAATTTTATATATAAATTATTATTTACTTCATAGTAATATTATCGATAACACATATCGACATAATATTAGACAACATACTAAGTTTAGTACTGCTACTGAACACCGGAGGGCGTTTTTATTAGGTACTATAAGTTTTAGGGACATTTTCTAGAATCATCTATTGACGATTTTGTTTTGTTCAAATTATTAAATAAATATACATAGTACCTACGAAAATGAGCTGAAGTCACGTCCAGTGCTTTTGCCGTAACGTGACTTACAGGATTTCAAGACACAACTAGGCATAATTCCCGTTAAATTATTTTTATTTCTAATGGTTTGTTGCAATATAAATGCGTCATGTCAGAGCGACGTGTCATACTAGACTAAACGACTTGTTACCTCGAGGTAACAGTCATGGATTACGCTTTGGTTTGCGATGTCCTGTCTACAGTTAGTTAATATTGAATGTCTTTGTCCTATCGTAAATCAGACGCGGATGGTGACTCACTGACTCACCAGTAAACCTCTCGAAGTCGAAATTTAGAGACTGCTTTTACCGATATATTTATTTACATATTGTATAAATAAATATATATTATTTGTATATTTATTTATATTTATATTTATTTATTTAATATTTGAATTTATATCGCGGCCTTATCATCGACAATAACGATATCGATAAAAGATTAATGATGAATTAAATTCAAATTATATAGCTTTTTGAGAAATGAATTATAATTATGAAATTATACTAGTCAGTATACTATTGCCATCCCATAAGAATAGTTTTACTTGAGATCGCGGTTTCTACTTTGAACTTTTCCCATTTGTCCTTCAATTACGTCATCAGAAAGTATCAAAGTATGCTTAAGCTTGAGGACTTCCTTGAGGATGTTATGAATGAATAATTTACTCACCACGTGTGTTACTTCATTCTGATACAATTGACACTTGACATTGTCAGTAACATTTATGGCCTGTAAGGATTATATAATTCTTTTTCAGAATAATCACGTGCAAATATATTAGGCCTAGTATTTTTCCTCTAATACTACCGGCTGGTTTATTATTACGAAGTTTGGGAAATAATTTAAAGTTTCGACTTGGAGAGGTTTCCTGGTCAACTGTCACTGGATCAAAACATTAGATGAAGTTATAGGATAGGACAACATTAAAATATAGTCATTCATCAGTCAAATCGAACACACGTTACGGAGGCAAGGTGTTCTCGGCCTGGCGATGAAAAACATCCATTTCCAGTTTGGAAATACATAAACTTTTCTACGTAATCCCCTTGTGACTCAATGCACTTTGTACAGCGTTTCTCCAATAGATGGATCCCATCCCTGAAGTGTGAGTCTGGAAAGTCTGCATAATACCCTTCTATGACTGCTATAACCTCTTTATTTGACACATGACTTTTCCCAGCGACAAACTGTTTTAAATTTGTCAATAGAAAAGTCTGATGGAGCCAAATCTGGCGAATAAGGTGGATGTTCCAGCGAGTCATACTTCAATTCTGTCAGTTTTCCCATTGCCAAAGCACATTTGTGGACGCATGTACGTTGTCCTAATGAAAGATGTTTTTTTTTTCGCAATCCCGGCCTCTTCTCACGAATAATTCATCCAGTTAGTCCTGAAGACTTTCGTAGTATGCCCCATTTCTTGTTGTACCCTTTTCAAGGTTAGAAGAATGCCTTTAACATCACAGACTACACTGGCCATGACTTTTCCGGCTGGTAGAATCGACTGCTATTTTTTTTTTGTGGGCGACCAACTTCTACCCACTGCATGGACTGCTGTTTTATTTCTAGTGTGTAGTGGTGAACCCACGTCTCATCCATAGTGACTTTCGGATTTTTCTTAAAACAGCCCAAACTTTCTTGGGAGTCGCTTACGAATTTGCTTTTTGTTAGCGCTTAACAACTGATATGCCTAAGCGACGTCTAATATCATATTGTGCACCGCTTCAGTTTTTGGTCGTCCCTCGCGAAGATCATCTTCCCATTATTGACGGTTGTAAATGAAGGCGCAGATGTCTTTACAACATTTACCAACTCTTATTGGACATAACCGGTCCAAAACGAAGTTCTTTGTGACGGCACGATTAACTTATTTAATCATTTCAAGAAAACACAACGACACGTTTCGTATCTAAAAAGTCCATACAAAAAAGTATTTGACATATCAAAAAAAAATGACAATCGTTTTCCAGACAAGTGTAGCAATGTCATAAAAAAATAGGTATACATAGCAAACCTCCCTATGTGTTAGGGTGAAAACTTCTCACCTTGACCTTGTAATTACGACTTTGCGCAGGCACTTTGCTTTCATACTGCACGCACACTCGCACAGATGTATGTCACCACCGCGCCACCATCTGCACGTGCCCCGAGGACACCAGCGAGGGCGGCATCACGCTCCGCTCTTGCAGCGGCACCCTGCTGGTGTCGACGCTGCGCGCTGGAAGCAGGATCAGAAGGTGCAAGTGCAGCGAGAAGGCCGCTGTCTGTTCTGGTGGTAAAATCCCTGTTTTTATTACTAAGTAGTACTTCACCTTGCTTTCATACTGCACCGCAACCATCACAGATATATGCCACCAACAAGTTATCCTCTGAACATTTCTCGTAGAGCCCAGCGAGCATGACGCTCCACATCTGCTGCGGTACACTCAGGGGTGGTGCTATAGTTTGGTAATGGATGTTTTATGGGTGTCATAATTCAGAGTGTATTTTCATTTGATCTAACTCCATCAGTCCGCAGGGGAAACAAATTGGAGAAAATCCAGCTGAAGAAGTAAGTAATTCCCATTTGCAGAAACTGGGGACTGGTGGGATGAAAACAAAAGTTCAAATCCGGAAAAAAAACTGAAACTTGTACATTCCAGGTACCGTTCTAAAACATGCACCCATCGGCACGTCGACACCCAATTGCCACCCCAAGCCCAGACCACCAACCCCAACGTCGCCGCACACCTACACGGTGGGCTCTAAGTGCTGCCGGGCCGCTAGTCCTGATAACACCGACAACGAGATATCGGGCATGACTGACTTGCCCACGGAGAAAGATGGTGAGTAGAGGAACTATTCCGGGCCTTGACCTATGAGACTCTGTCATAGACAACCCCAACGTCACCGCTCACCTACGCGGTGGGCTCCAGGTGCTGCTGGGCCGCTAGTCCTGATAACACCGACAACGAGATATCGGGCATGACTGACTTGCCCACGGAGAAAGATGGTAAGTAGAGGAACTATTCTGGGCTTTGACCTATGAGACTGTCATAAGCAACCCCAACGTCGCCGCACACATACACGGTGGGCTCTAAGTGCTGCCGGGCCGCTAGTCCTGATACCACCGACAACGAGATATCGGGCATGACTGACATGCCCACAAAGAAAGATGGTGAGTAGAGGAACTATTCCGGGCTTTGACCTATGAAACTCAGTCATATTCAACTCCAACGTCGTTGGAAAACTATTCCAGGCCCTAAAGATCTGCTCATCTAGGTCGACCACACAATTTTATTCTATACTCCACCATCTTATTTGAGATATCCAAGGTGTCGCTGGATCGATAATGACTAGAAAACCTCTGCCACGCTACAAAGAGCCAACTTTTATTCGCAACTAGTTGCACAGGACAAAGCAGGATAGGGTAGCTTGGAGTCGGAAACCAAAATCCACCTTGATGTAGGTACTGAGCCAATATAAAGTATAATTAAGACAATATTGTAATAGTTAATTGGTACACGCATATTAATTGTTTTATATACTCTGACATTTAGAATTTTATTCTAGACACATTCTAGATTTACTAATTATTTTAATTTTTAAAATGATGATTTTATCAATAATAAGTAAGTATTATACTTAAGTGAAATGATCTGATTAGGTTTTTGTGGGTTTCCCTAATCCTTGCAACATATGTTGGATCATATTGTATGTTTCCCAGCAAAGACTTCTCTCATTGTAACTGACAATTCGAAAGTGCTTGTATCTAAGCCTACTTGAATAAAGGATATTTTGATTTGATTTGATTTGATATAGTAAATAATGTAAATACCTATGGCACAGCAAACTGACAGGCAGGCTAACGGCTCGGTCGCCGGTCGGTGGCGAGAGAAGTGCGGCAAGTAAATTCCTAATATATACATCCACTGCGTATGATGCCAATTAACTGCTATGCGGCGAGTTTCTCAAACGCGCAATGTGAAGAAAATTCGCTTGCCGTAACACTAATAGTGGTCGTTTAGGTAAACGGTCTTATAGCAAACAGTCTCGACCATCATCTCAAGAGACTTTCGCTTAATGGTTGGATCAACTGTCAGATGCAGAAGGCAGTAATCCTGGACACGGCCTGCATTGTCAGGAGGTTCTCTGTGCAGCCCTAATCACCGGTAGCTTGAGCCCTACCCCGTTGCCGGCGACACCCTAGATTAGAATAAAGCTTTATTCAGGAGGAGGAGATTAGGTTTTGTTATAATGCGTTTAAGTATATTTTGTATTGCTGTTTGTATTTTTTACATTTTATACATGTATTGTAAAAAAACCTTGGTTAAGGATAAAAAAAAAGAATAGTTGTCCTAAACGAGACCGCACATCCGTTCGTTGAACTAGATTTTTTATTTTAGCTTCCATCACGCCAAGAGATTTGCTGTCCCCGGGTGAGCACAAGACGATCGAAACGAGCACGGAGTCTTACTCGTGCTACAACGAGGTCTCGCTCAGCGAAGGAGAGGTGCCTCCCGGGAAATGTAAGGCGTATATTATATTTAAGTCACTAGATAACAAATCAACGCACATAAATATAGTAACCATAGATTTTGTTTTGTTTTTAATGTCGCAAGCCAACCACCACTAGACTCTGTTAGCATAACAGAGTCTAGTGGTGGTTGGCTGTATGTAATTTTTCCTTTGTCAGTAAGAAAATTTTAAAAGATAGAGCAGCGGACAATAATGGTTTTTCATACTTGCTTTTTTGTTCTAGGTCAAAAAGAAACTTCAGGTCTTAATTTCGTGATATTAACGCAGATATTTCCGAGCATTTGTGACAAAAAATGCACCCTGAAATAAATGTGGTTAAATAATAATAATAATAATTACCCGTTACAAAATATTTGGAAACATAATTTAATGTATTTTACTAAGTTGTTACGTTAAGCGTTTCTATTATTTTCAGATACTGTACGAAGGATGTTTAAGTCTGTGGGAGAGGTCCGAAGCATAGACTACGTCAAACAGGACGATTCGATTGGGTAACTAATGAATTTTTAAAACTGAAATATAGACTATTATCAGTATTTTCGTGGATAGAATTTTAATGAATCTATTATACAGGGTGTCCCAAGAAGTAGTGATATAATGAAGCTGGGAGGTAGAGGACCTAGAGGGCTATCTAAATCACCCCCGTGTATGTTCCGCGATTTTTCGTATTTTCAGAGTTATGACTTTTATTTTAATTCTTCACCTATCGCCGAGTACGATGAGATTTTTATTTATGTTGACGTGAATTATTGCGGTAGATGTTTGATTTTTTTTTGTGTGCTAAGCTGATAGATAGGCCAATTCAGTATGGTAACATTTACTATCGTTAGATCTTTGAATGGAATAAAAAAAAAATTAAATGCCAAGAATGATAAAATTACCCAATATGTTCACAACTTCAAGGGGCTTTAAAAAGATAAAATCTCATTTAAAAAAAAATACCGTTTTGCTTTTAAAAACTTGCTCTATCTATCAGGTAGCTACCCTGAAAATTTCATTTTATTATTCATAAGGCTTCAATCAAAAAATTGAAATCTAAATGTGGTAAGTGCCTCTACGTCCCAGCTTCAGTATATCACTACTTCTTGGGACACCCTGTATACTAGTGGCTCTGTGAGCTGTGGACCTCGTGCATATCTCCTTTATTTTGAAAAATTTCCAAAACTGTATCGACAAAAAAATATATATGTTTAACATATAAGCGCTTTCTTGGCAATCTTTGATATCTTATGTTTTCTTAAGTTTTTACCAATAATTTGTTCATCCTTACTGGTCGAAAATAGTAAACAACATTCTAACCTAAAAGTACACCTTTTTGTTTTAAACTCCCATTTTCTCGAAAATAAAGTAACAGGAATTAATAATTTTAGTGCCACGTTGCCAATTTTATACATTAAATTGATTTTTTTCCGAGAAAACAGCTGGTATTGTCATTAAAGGCATATTTTTAGTAATGTTGGTTACTCATTGAAATAAAACAATTTAACGGATTATATCGCGTATATAAAAGCTTCCGAAACGTCGGGAACTAAAATGAGATAATATACGCGATATAATCCGTTAAATTGTTTTATTTCAATGAGTAATAATCGCGGAAACAGAAGAAAATATAATGTTGGTTACTATTTAGGACAAGTAAGGATGAATAGAGTATGATGTGTATGTTCGTGCAGTGAGCAGAAGACCTCCGCAGACAAGATGGAGGAGGCACTGCACGCGATCTCGCAGGAGCTAGCGCGCTGCCGGGCGCTGCTGCAGCGGCCGAGGGCCCGGGAGGTGAAGTACGGACACGCTACTTAACGACCAACATATCACTTTTTGTTTTACAAATATCATGATAATAATCACAATTTGTGCAATTTATTAGTGGATCACTCCACCAGCGTTATTATTATAAACAAAGATCAGAAACAAATGAAAAAAAAATTCGACGATACTGGACTTGAACCAGTGCCTTGAGCCAGACCGGGGCAGCACGCTCTACCATCTGAGCTAATCGTCCATTTTTTTCATTTGTTTCTGATCTTTGTTTATAATAATGACCAACATATCGTCAACCCCTCCGCAGTTCCTGTGCCTTGCGCACTGCGTCCCAACTCTAAGTGACCGCAAATGGTATTCCCGTTTCGGGGCTTGCGCTCCCCCCACTGAATGAACTGGTAAGGAGCCAAGCCACACCTGCCCAGTTCAAAGACAGTTTCTAAAAAAAACAGCATTTAACGTTATTCAATTTTAAAATGACGCGAGCAACTATCTCTAAAAGGGGGCTGACAGATGTAAAAGATAGGGCCTGCATTTTTTATATGGAAATAGAGTTGCATGTTTTATTTTTTAATATCGAACGAACGCAACAAAACCAATTCAACCCTGTTTTGTTCCTAGAAGATTTAAAATTCGTTGGCATTCACAAGACCTTGTCCTTGAAAACGGCGGCCTGAATAGGTGTGTAGTCACATCTATCAGAATGGAATCGCATTTAGCTAGATGATTTCAGACACGTGCTTTTACCTGCTAAAGGATGCTACCGCATGATTTCAGCTGCTAAAGGATGCCATCGCACGCTTGCAGCGGCTAAAGTATGCCATCGCATGCTTTCAGCTGCTAAAGGGTGCCATCGCATGATTGCAGCTGCTAAAGGGTTCTATCGCATGCTTTCTGCTACTAAAGTATGCCATCGTATGCTTTCTGCTACTAAAGTATGCCGTCGCATGCTTTCTGCTACTAAAGTATGCCATCGCACGCTTTCAGCTGCTAAAGGGTGCCATTGTATGATTTCAGCTGCTAAAGGGTTCTATCGTATGCTTTCTGCTACTAAAGTATGCCATCGCATGCTTTCTGCTTCGAAAGTATGCCATCGCACGCTTTCAACTGTAAAGGTTGACATTACATGCTTTTAGCTGCTAAAATATATATTATGCAAGTTACTGTGTATATTGTTACGCCGCAGTTGGAGTTGAATACGGTAATGGATCGGTCGACTGTAATCGCCGTTGTCCTAGCGTGTATTCTTGAATAAAACCGAAGAAAAATCGCAAAAAACGAAGGATATGGGTTGATCGAATTTCCATTCTCATTCGTAGGCATCCCGTCGTATGTGTAAGCAACAGTTCTCGTTCGCAAGTATCCTGTCTCACGAGTCAGCAACCATTCTCGTGCGTTAACTTAAATTGCTGGTTGCTACACTTTAATGCTGAAGCTGAATCGATGCGATGCTGAACTGATGATGCGGACGCCTGTTCATACTAAACAACTTTTTTCCATATAAACAACGCGATTCGATGCTGTTAGATGTGCCTCAACCCTAGAGTTCTAATCCAGCCATCTTGGTGTGGTCAACGCATGATTCTTATGATTATTAGGATAGCGAAAGAGTGAAACTCCCTTCCTTTCTCGAAAAATACATCTTCCACTTTATACTATCTCGGTTTGTACTTACATCTTTTTAGATATAAATACACCATTATATCTCGTCTAACGTGAGATTTTTTATTATCCTGTATTATCCAACATTTCAACGCAGTTTCGCGACGTTAAGCTTTCATCTCCCTTACCTCTTCTAACATCTTGCTTATTCATCGGTCCATGCTCGACCATCACGCATGGAACTGTGCTTAAACGTTGGATAATAAAGGCTTCCCCCATCATTAAATTTATGTTTAATGAAGCATATCTTCGATCACTTCATGCTGAGAGTGCCTATAGGCATTTTTTTAGGTAAGAATGAATGAATGTATAACATTCAGTTGGTACAAATCAAATATACAATCTAAATTTTGTTACTGAAACAGTCAAACAAAATCCAGATGCCTTAAACTAAATACAACCTTAGACTAAATCATAGAATGCTGTATTTAGACTCCGTTGCCAATTAATATCAGCTTGCCTGTATGTAGTAAAATGTCGAACTTTTCGCATCACATAATTGATTAGATCTAAATAAAAAAAACCCTTGGTTTGCGTTGGATAAGGATCATGACCACTTCTGAAACTCTAAATAATTTCATACAGTTTCAATTTAAATATCAAATGTATGGCATCACATACGAGGGGTTAGTGGCTATTTTGTACATAATAGCTTTCAAAGTAGTCCCAAAAATTCAGGTCGCATGACACCAGTTGTTATAAATTTAATTTAAACTTAAGTAGTTATCTTTGTTTGTATCAAAGCTAAGTCATACATTACTGGACTAAGTTTAGCGAACAAGATCCGACTCACGAGAAGCTATCAAAATTTCAACATTCATCTACTTAAGTATGAAATCAATTTTAATTTTAACTTTTTTTTGTGTAAATTGCAATCGTTTCGCTAAACTACGTTTAACTATGATAGTCAAAAAAATATTGTATGCCAGTAACAGTAATTATAGTTTTAAGAATTTATATAGTATTATGAGATTTCACTGTTAATAAATTGTTTTATAAAGCTTTGAGTTTCATTTTAGTCTTAGCAATAGATTGTTGGTAGACTAGCTCTTGACATTTTCAAAATCCTAAAATTTTAAAAACAAGGCAAGTAAGGTAAATTTCCCAGGCATTGATACTGGACAATACACCTTCAACCTTAATTCATTACAATAGAGCTGACAAGCGGGATGTCAATTATTGGACTAACGATGCCAAGCAATGGGATCACTGTGACACTTGCGATCAATATCTACCTCTTTCTAACAAAAAATCGCTAAATGGTTATCCGCTCATCCATTTCGAAGCTTATGGTTTTATAGAATATAGTACGTTAGGTTTGTTTTATGAAAGTTCCGAAAAAAATATGGTTTCAGAGAAAATCGTGAGTTGGGAAATGAAACAGTCAGCAAATGAAACATTCGACGAAAAGGCAGAGAACCGACTACCATCACCCGTCTCTCTGACACTGTACTGCTTAGAGAGATACCGATAATATTTCTCGCTAGCCGCAGTTAGGTACTCTAGGGGCTAGTCCTCACTCCCAATTCTCTCCACCCACAGCAGCGGCAACGCAAAGACGTAGCCACTCGTCTTGACATCGCTAAGGACTCCATAATTCTTCAGAGGACTAAAGCCAAGCCCTGCTGCCATGGTACCGTTGAGACCTGTTTGTTCATCTTGCATGTATCCACCGTTGTGCTGGCTGATGAGGTAAACACGAATCTCTACACTACATGTTTTAATGTTTATTTGGGCACAAACGGTACATTGTTCTTATGAGCGTTCGCTTATTTCAACTTCGCTTATTTTTTCTTCTTGCTTCATTATTTTGTGGTATTTGAATTAAACTTAAAGATATGTTCAATTCATACCCTAAATATTTTGCATTTATATTGCGTTTTATTGATGAGTACCTTCATCGCTTTTGCCTTTATTTTCTTACAAAACAAGATATAGACATAAATCCATTTTTAGAGGTTCGGTTGTGGTAATATCATGAAATTTTGCATTGTGCCAGCTTAACTACCGAAAACGTAATGAATGAATTGAAAACATGTTCAAGTTAGATTCACATTTCTTAAAATAATCAAGAAATACACCCTCTTAAATACAATCCAATTATATAACACATTGGTTAACCAATGAAGTTGCCGCTACTTACTGATACATACACTTAAAACTAGGTTATGGGATGACAATAAAAACATCGAGAAATTTTACAAGCTTCAGCAATATTTTATGTTACTAGAGATTATAATTCAAGAGGAAAAATGCATTGTGTTTAAATTTGGTTAAAGATAAATTAAAAACATCGACATGTGAAAAATTTAAATTATGGGGTTTACATGCTCTATCGAAGGAGTTCGATTTGTATATTTTTCTAGTAAATGGTATATCAAAAAGTTTATTGATGTGCCGTGTGTTCAAAGGAGAACATGTCAAACCAAATCTACCTGTTAAATACGGGGAGTCAGTACATGGTTCCGTTCCTACATATATTTATGTAGATTATGTAGAGCTATGTAATAGAAGTCCCTGCACCCATCAGAAAGGCATTAATATCAGGCGAAAGAGTCTTTGTGAACTGGTCTTCGTGCCCCGTGAGAGACTTTACCCTGGTGACGAGGTGCTACAGATGTCAGCAATTCGGGCATGCAGCAAAATCTTGTAAAAGTGAAGGCGATACCTGTGGTCATTGCGGCAACTTAGGCCACTCTATCAAGGAATGCACCAAAAAGGCGGAGCCTGCCAAATGCGCTACATGTAAGCATTACAACAAGCCATGTGACCGCGAGACTGGCGTTGCCGATTGCCCAGCTAGGAAATTAGCTTAATTAATTAATTAGAAAAAAGGTATATCAACTCCATAGACTGAAGGCGCCTGAGAGCGCCGTCTTTCTATCTTATTTTCTGCAGTTTAACTTAGGTATACTTACTTATGAGTGCTAATTTAATTCATGACCTCGATAACTTCTCAATATCAGAATGTAAATCTTGTGATGTAGAAAACTGCAAGCAATATATTTTTGCTCGCCGTGACCCATTAACCATACTCACATAAAACATTCGCAGCATATATAAAAATTTTGATAACTTAAGCGTTTTTCAACAAAGACTTGGAATTTGGAATAGATTGTGATGTCATCATTCTTACAGAGTGTTGGTTAAGTAAACAGCGCAACTTACCTCACATGCCGGGTTATACTATGTATGCTACTGAATCCTATTATAATCAAAACGACGGGGTGGTCGTCTATGCGAGAAATAATCTAAAAGTTACATTTGAAGAGCGTAATCTTAGGGACTGTAATCGAATTTTGCTCAAAATATTGGTACTGACGTTGCAATTTTGGCATTGTATAGACCTCCTTCTTTTAGACATATCGATACTTTTATTGACTCTTTAGGTAAGTCGTTGCGAAGCCTATCATCATTTAAAAGTCGTATTCTAATTGGAGATATCAACATCAACATTCATCCCGATAGCACTGATCCCGTGGCTCAGCGCTACCTAAACCTATGCGCTTTCATGGCTTGCTCCCTGCGCACGCGCTTTCCACTCACCAAAGCCGCTCCTGTTTAGACCATATTATGCTTAAATCTAATTTTCCTGCCCAAGCTATACTTACTAACTCCTCAATAACAGATCACAAAGCAGCCCTACTGACTTTATTTCGAAAACCTCATGACTCCGCTCGCACGCGTATAATCTCTAAATTAAATAAAACAAACTTGAACTTGATTTATGGAACATTCAATTTAGCCCTGTTTATAATTTTGCCGACGCGGACACTAGTATGACATACTTTGTTCAAAAAGTCCAACAAGCAATTTTGCGCAACACCGAAAACGTCCGAGCAAGTAGTAAAAATTATAATATTAAACCTTGGATTTCGCCGGGACTTATTCGCTGTATGAGACACAGGGATAAACTGCATTTAAAAGCTTAATCAACCCCACAAAATTTAATATTACAATCATCGTACAAAAGGTATCGCAATTTTTGCAACGATTTACTTAAAAAAGTTAAGTCTAATTACGAAAAAAATGAACTAGAAATGGCCGGTTCAAATAGTAAACAAATCTGGAAGTGTATCAAAAAAGTTACTTACACTACCAAACCCCGGGAATCTTGTTCAGGTTTGTTACAACAATGTTCGTCACCGTTAACATCAGCGAACTATACAAATGAATTTTTCGTAAACATAGGGAAAAATCTAGCGGTAAATATCCAGAGAATCATGCCAATACCTCCTCCACCCAGCAATATCTTATCCCACATACATACATCTAAATCTTTTATGTTGTTAAATACTAATGAGGAAGAGGTAGAACGGATTATTATGAGCCTAAAAAACGATTCTGCAGTTGGTTGGGATGGTATATCAAATAAAATACTGAAGCAATTTAGACAGATATTAGTTCCACCTCTCACCTTTATTTTTCAAAAATGCCTTTCTGAGGGAATCTTCCCTAAATGTCTCAAAAAAGCCGTCGTAGTTCCCGTTTTCAAATCCGGCAAAAAAGACCAAGTATCAAACTACAGACCTATTTCTATATTACCATCAACATGTAAGATATTGGAAAAAATTATTAATGCCAGACTAGTCCGATATTTTAGAGAATCAATCCTTACTATCAGTAGGTCAGTTCGGTTTTAGACCAAAGTTATCAACAGCCGATGCTGTTCATGTTTTGACTAATCACTGAGTACAGGAACTGGATAAGGGCAATCAGACCATAGGAATTTTCCTGGAACTTGCTAAAGCTTTTGACACCGTTTCCACTCGCATCCAACTGCACAAGCTCGAAGCATTAGGTATAAGAGGTACGCAGCTTAAACTTTTTGTACATTATCTAGATGGACGCTCGCAATGCACAAAAATAGATAATATTATTAGTTCTGACCTGGCAAACGCCCCTTACGGGGAGTATTATCGGTCCTACCCTATTTTTTATTTATATAAATGACCTCTGTAATCTGAAAATCAATAATTGTAAAATTATTTCATACGCTGACGACACTGCCCTACTTTTTTCTGTAAAATCATCAGACGAAGTTTATGTTGACGCGCAACGAGTTTTAATGAGGTTAGCAACTGGCTTCAGCATCATTTACTAACATTGAATTCAGAGAAAACACATTTCATAAAATTTTCCATGAGAAAATCAAATTCGTCTGCGACTGACTGACCTCCCGCTGTATGCACACAACTGCAAGAATCCCTCAGATGATCAATGTCAATGTCCATGTATAGCTATGACGAACAAGTTAAAATACCTAGGAATTTTAATCGACGGGTCTCTCTCTTTTAGATACCATATCGAAGCTTTATGCAGCAGAGTCCGTAAATTAATATTTATTTTCAAAAACTACGTTTAGTCGCGGATTTTCAGTTAATCAAAAGAGTGTACTTTGCACTATGTCAATCGGTGATAAGTTACTGCATAACTACCTGGGATGGCACAGCCAAAACGACAATGCTGAACCTAGAAAGAGCTCAAAGAGCAATTCTCAAGGTCTCTACTTTCCGTCCTTTTCTTTTTTCCACAAACCTTTTATATAAATCGTGTGAAATTCTGACAGTTCGCCAACTATTTATATTGAACACAGTCCTAAAACAGCATACCAAACTTCCTTACAACTCTGATTATACTAACAAGAGACGTAAAGATACTATTTGCCCTATTATGTATAGTAGACATCCATTCTCCTCAAGATTTTTTCTATTTTTAGGCCCACTACTATACAACAGACTTAATGCGAGGTTTGACTTGTTCCCACTTACTTACCTGATTTGTAAGAAAACACTTAATGTAGCCCTACCAAACACGTCTTACGATGATACAGAGAAGTTATTAACTGTATTAAAGTAATTTTTTAATTTTCTACATTTTATTCCATAGGTTTTAGTTTTTGGTTTATATACTTTTTTAATTTAAGCACGCATAGATATTGTACCTATACTGTATAATTTCTTAATTTATTCTAATAATTAATAAGGATTATGTTGTAAAACTTTGCATATGAATTAATAATTAATTGTTTGACCTTTTTTTTGCCTGAAACACAGGATAATCCTAGTTCAGGCGCGTAACATTGTTATCTAATTATAAGTATGTTTAGCCCATAGTCATTATTACAGCTGTACTATGTTTTTAATAAATTTTATTATTATTATTATTTATGTTAACCTAGACTACTCACTAAGAATTCAGATAGATCCACAATTTTAATACTAGGAATAAAAACAAAATTGCCACTAGAAACTCTCTCCAGGTCGTGGTAAAATCGCCTGACGCGCGCCTTGCGCTGTCATGGAAGTTCTTTGACCTAACCACCGTAACGCATATGGAGGCTGGCCGGGAGATCAACGTCGGATTCTCCGCGCGGTATAGGGTCCAAGTAACCAAGGATGCTGTGGACTACTTTAGAAATGTATGTATCTAAACTACGTAATTTTTAAACCTTTCGAGTATGTAGGCGCTGATAATTAAATATTTTTGCTTAAAACAATATCAACAAGACGAGAAAATGTTTCTGACAAGAATATCATTTTGTGACAAGCTATTATTTCATTCGTAAACGGTATTTTTCTTTGAACATCCAGTAACTATTCATCAAGACGATGCTAAAGAGCCCAATGTAGGTAAGAGTTCGTTATTTTATTACAGAGTTCCTATGCCCACCATCTGGCTCCATCATCAAATTACCTCGATGATGTCATAATATAGTATCAATTGTCACCTTACATAAGTTATGCCAAATTTTAGCTCAATCTGGAACTAGAGTGGGTCAAATTTAACTTGCATAAGTTGACCCACACTTACATACTAGCATATTTGTTATTTTATTAACATCTATACTATTATAAAGTTATAAAAATGAGATATATGAACATTGAAGATATTTTCAAAACTATTTTGAGGTCACTGAATCCCTTTTTTTTGTATGTGTCGTTGTGGCTTCGTCACTCCAAATTGTCTAAACGGATTTCAAATATTTTTGGTATACGGGTAGCTGGGTATCTCCAGATGGTAATAGGATACTTTTTACCCGACTACGCTGAGAAAAAAAGAGGAATTATGACTTTTTCTCCTCCGCGAACGAAGCTGCAGGCACCTTCTAGTAGCTACGTAATATTATTGATTTTTACACACTACGAAGCCGGCGGTCCCAGGTTCGCATCCCGGCCTGAGCAAGTGTTTGTGTGCTGAGCACGTTTATATATATCGTCGCCTAGTACCCATAGTACAAGCTTAGCTTAGTTTGGGACTAGGTCGATTTTCGTAAGATTGTTCCTGTGTTATTTATTTATTTGATTCAGGAGAACATGCTAATGATGCTTTGCGAAGTCGGTGAGGAGCAGAAGCCATTGGCGACGTGCACGGTGCCGCTTCGGCGAGTGTTGCTCCAGTTTAATAGCAGGATCGACTTTTCTCTGCCATTGGTAAGTAAATCCACAGGGCATATAAAATCGCACGGTTAAGGTAAGGTTAATCAACTTCTAGACCCACACAAATCTGTCCACAACTTTTAAACTTCGTAAAGTAACGCCTTTAAATAATGGTTTTTCTTTGTTTAAATTTACGGTGTACGTTAAAACATTGAATGGCGTTGAAAAAACGTAAACGTAATAAACGTAATGGGAACATTTTCGGTAATATATTTTAGGTAGGTATACATGATGATTGGTGGCGAAACTTATGTCATTTCACTTTAACTGTCTGTTTTGTGACGAACGGACGGTTAAAAACGACGAAAGCCTTTAGGGCAGCTATAACCATCATCTCAGTCGTAACACTCTTGTCAGATATTGTTCTTGGTTAACACATCGTAGGTCCACTTATACGTGTGGCAGATACAGCTCGCCTCAATTTCTCCCTGCTAGCTGACATTCTAGAGCACTGGTACGTCTGTACGGGGCCTCCCGCCAAGGCTTTTAATTGGTCGGTCCATCGCATCATTCGAGATCGTCCGCGCGGTCTAATTCCTTCCATTCTGCCTTGCACGACGAGACGCTCTATTGAGTCATTGTTTCGCCTTGAGATTATACCCGAACAATTTCAGTATGCAAGTTTGTACTAAAGTCGAAAGACGCTGTTTTATGCCAAGTCCCTGCAGCTATAAGACGGTCAATCCAGATCGCGATCCGGCCAAAGCTGCGGATTTAAGTAGCTCAACAGATCTTACTGCTTATCTTAATGTTGCAAGTTGCAACCAGTCGATTGATTTAGTTACATACTTACAATCCGCAACCAGCGCGGTTATTGCCTAACGAGATTTTGATACTTGGTATCGGAATCAACTGTCATAGCCCATACAAAATCATGACACAAACCCCGTATTGCCAAACGCGATAGGCAATACGCGGGCTGCCCCCGTATTGCCTAAAGCGTTTGACGCTACGACAGTTGATTCCGATACCAAGTGTCAAAATTTCGTTCCGCAATAACCCCGCTGGTTGGATCTCATGGCCTAGATTGACCTTGTAATTGGCCGTGTAAAAATATGCAGAACTGACCGCGTCACGCACAATCCATACATGTTTTGTTTTGAGAAAGAGCGATGATAATGATAGGAACTATCTCAGTTAAAGTTTTCTAAACTTTTCATCGTCATTTATTCCCTAGCCTTTTCCCTTTTATTTGGGGTCGGCGCAACATGTTTTTTCTTCCATCCCTCTCTTTCACCCGTCATGTCGTTGTTTAGATTAACTTCTTCCATATATCATCTTGCATAAACTTTTAGTTCTAATAAAATTAAACACATGCTCTAATTTGTCACAGAGAAATCAAATGGTGATGTTTTTATCACGAGCCACTGTTTTATATGCCTTTAGCGCACTTACTACATGATCAAATTATTATAAATAGTTTTCTTGTTCAAGCGAGCTAGCCCGCGCCTGCAGGAGAAGACGCCGGACACACGCCCTGATGACGTTGGGGTACTGCAGTTGTGGTGCATGCTGCGCTGTGAACATCTGACCTCTGTCAACAACCATATGACGCAGGTAGTGTCCCTAATCCTAGATGGCTCCTCACAGAAGATTCTCCCGATTAATTAGAACTTTAATTTGAATGCAGAAACGTCGCTTAGCGAGATCTGAATATTTTCACTGTAAACCAAAATTTTCAAGTTTATGGTCTGAACGGAACTGAAATTCACGCTTCAAAAGGTTCTCTTGGCAACGCGATTACCTTGCTGGTTTCTAACAGATTTATCAACTACTTGCTTTATTTTTCCAACCAGAGGCTTCTAGCCTAGATATAGTTAGACACATCCACAAGACGTTACTGAGTGATGACGTAGTGTTGGGCTTATCTCTGACCTCTGTCAACAACGGCCTTACACAGGTACTACAGGTAGTGTCTGTACCCAAGAATCCTGGTGCAATAATTGTGGTCTCTTACATAATTGTTTTCTTGTTAAAGTGAGGTGGTTGGTACTGCGGGACGCGGGAGTCGTTCAATACACACCCCGGCGACGACGAAGTGTTGCATACTTGACATGACTTGTGGTGGTGGAATTGGCCTCTATCAACAACCGTTTTGCGCAGGTAGATTACCGAACAACCTTAGTACAATCCTTACGTACGTGGTACGTGTCTGCGGGAGAAGACGCTCACAGCGACACATAACAGCACAGAACATTAGACCTCTGTCAGCAATTCACAGGTGGTGTACACTACATATTTTTAGCTTATCCGTGCCCGCAGGAGAAGATGATTAACACAATATACCCTATGAAGAGGGGGTGTTGAACTTGTGGCATGCTGCTCTGTGAACTGGCCTACATCAACGACGGTCTTACGCAGGTAGGGTACATAGTTGTTCTCTTGTTAGGCTCTAATCAGACGCACCACGATCGTGACGCAGTGGTTACGGGTGATTAGTTGCACTGCAGCTTCTTGCACCTGTTTTGATGGGGTCGGACCGGCCACACGGTTGCGTTTGACGGCGAAATGTGAATACAATTATTAATTAATTAATTAATTTAATTATAACCACGTGGTTTTCGCTGTCGTGTGGTTGTGGTTGTTCGTGTGAATATACCCCTAAAGTGAGCTGGGCCCGGCTCCGGAAGAAAACCTTCAACAATGCTAGATCTGTAGTGGATTCTTCGCCGTGCCCTAGGCTCTGTCAACAACGTTTTTACAGAGGTATACTTTACAATCCTAGGCGGATTTATACTTACACGATTATCATACAATATCACAACAAAAAAATAAACACAACAGACATTAGGGTCTCTCCCAGATTATGGATGGATTTCGTATTTATTTGCGATTTCAGTTCGTTTTTTTGTAATAACCATAAACCCTTCCAAATTACTCGAATTTAGGATGACTGAAAGATTTAAGTAAGTACTTACCTGCCATATAAAGTAACATTTTAAGACTAAACAGTCTTTCATAATGGCATACGCAGCACCTATGGAATAAAAATACCATAGGTGCTGCGTATGCCATTATGAACAGTTTTCATTTGTCAATGTCGCATTTGAGACGTGGTAGATTTATTCAGATAGATGATTATTGACATTACGATTACACATCGTCATGATTTTATTTAATTTTACATCTTAACTGCAAAAATATCGTTTTCAGGTCTAAATCGGGCTCGTAAAAACCCATGAAAAATAAAAACGTTAACGATATTTATTTATAATATCAAAAGATATTCCAAAAATCGTCGTTTTTAATGTTGATTATTTTTATGTGCGTAACCATCACGGAAATTGCTAATACAGTTTAATTCCCAATGTATTATTAATATTCCGAGTATATTATGTAAGTAACATTAGTCTCACTTGATTAAAAAAATATATTGCTGTTATTAAAATTTGGATGACCTGAAAGTTTTGCTGATGTATATTAAGGGGAAAGATGGAGATGGGGGAGGGGGGAAGGGGGAGATGACCTGAGTGTATATTAAGGGGAATAGTATAGATAACTTAATATAGATTAAGGGCTTTTACTTTTACGCCAATTGATTAATTCCAATATTTGTTGTGTTCTTTTTAATATTAAATAAATAACACGTTAAAAACACATTTCATAAATTAAGTCGTTAAATGGCATTGGAAAACTTCAACGGCTCTAAAAGGCTGAGGTCCACGAGAGGAAGAGGGGGCTTCGTCTCAATTTGTACTATAACATCCTGCCCGTTCTGATTGGTCCTCACGGTGTGCTTGATATGAGTCTGTAGTTTTTCTTTAAGACTTGGAGCCCGCTGTCGAGGCGCTTCGTACTGGAAGTATTTGCTCTGGTGAGGATCCTGTTCTGGCCATTGGTACTCAGGCTCGTTTTGAATCCAATTGAAACCCTGAACAGTGTTGAACAGTTTGTTCTTGCTGAAATCCTGCTCCGGTTTGGTGGTAGTTACGAATTGGAATTGCTGACCTGAAGCCGGGATGAGGTTCTTTACGCTGCCAGGGAATGCAAAGGGATTTGGAAACGATCCGTGACCAATGAGTGGCGAGGTAGCCCAAGGCCACGAAGGTGGTAGCCCCTGAGCAAATTGGTGGCTTGGAGCTGCCCACGCCTGCGCCGGCAGATGCTGAACCTTCGCAAACTGCCGAAGAAAAGCTGCCTTAAACGCGTCCGACTCTGGCGTCTCCACAATCCTATTCCCGTAAGAATCTTTGAAAAACCCATTGAAGTTCAGGATATCGCGCTTCTGTTTTAATGGTTTTTTGAGTTGCATGGCTTTTGATGCGGGTACTATAGAGGGCATGTGGGAGGAGAAAGCGCCGTAAGGCGCTGCGCTCATATAAGCACCCGTGTATACCCCTTGTTGTACGTTCCGGTACACGCGCGGGACAATTTTGGTTCTTGCATCGGCTCTAACTCTCAAACCAGTCACAGTCCACGTACTTATTAGCCAGCAGACCCCAATTAATGCCTGAAAGGAATAGCATCAAATCAATCAAACGTTTAGTTCCGTTTTAACGATAGGAAACCGAAAGTGACTGTCGGAGCGTGGATTTAATCACATATCACATCACGCATGTTATGAATGAGTCTGTAACCATGTAAAGCTTTTACGTAATCGTTTAATTTATTCGGACAATTTGCAAGACGCGGAATAGCATGTGTTGCACTGGAGCGTAATTAATCACCCGATCAATCAAATCAGCCGTAAAAACTTGAATGGTTTAAGTGAAATTAGTGATTGGTAAATTAGCCAGAATTTATCAGTTTTCTTTTTAATTAATTGTTGAATGGAACAGGAAACCCAAGTGCAATTATAAGGTAAATTATCTATACTATTATAAAGTTGTCTAAATGAAATGTCTGTACATTGCAGATATTTAAAAAAAAGTGATACGGAGTATTTGAAGGTCGCTGAATCTAAAATTATTTATTTATGTATCGGCTTCATCATACCAAAGCGACTGATTGGATTTCAACTATTTTTGGTACACGGGTAGCTGGCCTTCCACAGATAATTATAGAATACTTTTTACTCGAATACGTTAAAGAAAAAAAAGAGGTGATGATTTTTTTTCTCCACCGCTGACGAACTTGCACCTTAACTGCACCTTGTCGTAACTTTTAAGTCGTCAATCGAAATATTTTATCAAATGCACTTTTGTGTGATAATTAGATTGATAAAATCTAGTTGGTAGCAAAATTACATTCGTCAAACTTTAAAAAATGGAAAGAAGCTAAAGTATTACTCCGGACTCTGTTACTCGACTCACATGCGCATATTTTCATGCAGTTTCCTCTAAAAAGTAAATTAAATAACATTCCCGAGAATTCCTTCTCGGGTGGACGCCGGACCGTCAACATCTCCTGCATCTCCTGATGATGCCTCGTAGAGAGGCAAAACACGCGTCGCGGATTATACTTTCTGGTGGTGATCTGTTATATTTGCATGCGATTTTTTTTTATGGAAACTGCATGAAAATATGCGCATGCGTGCACAATTTATTGAACCATATAACCAAGACACTATTTCGCGGAAGAGCACAGGAAGTATAATCCATTAATGTACCTACCTTTACAATGGCAATAAAATCAAATGAAGTCTGTTTAGCCTAATGGACAACATTTCATTTTTTGAAAGTGACTACTATTGAAATGTTACGGATAGATTTGGGCTCTCTGAACAGTTTAACATTATTTTCGAAATTTTTTAATCACACATTTTTGAAAAAAAATATATTAGCAAATAGTGATCTGGAGTCGGCACAAAAGTTAATTCCTTTGCTGTTTTTTGGCAATTATCAAAATAGTTTAACGTGTCATATTGACAGTTTATGTACATTTGTGTCATAACTAGTGGCGGGTAATAATAACGACACATTGTGACTGGTCAGGATGGAACGTTACAAAATCACGTAGGCTATTTGAGCAACAAGTGTGATAAAATCACGGTAAAATTGTTATAATGATCTGAATACATTACAGTAAATAACTTTAACGTGGTAAGTCAGGGTTAGTCGTGGGTAACAAAATCACAGTGTTTTTTACAACTGGTACGAGAGTCACGGTTATTGATGAAATTGAATTGTAACGCTTTTCATTATCTCTAGTTATGACACTTGTCAAAATGAGCCCACAGATGCAGATTTTTTTTTTTAAATGTACTCCTCGAATTGCGCTTAGGCCCTCATAAAATGAGATAGATTTTTTTTATTAAAATCAGCAGGTAAAAATTAAAATAATTAAAAAATACAAAATACGTTTCTCGTAATTTTTAAAATATTATTATGTAGTTCGATAAAATTAGGGGTAAAAAAAGAAATGTGCATGCACTCTACAAGTAAAAGCTATGCAGGCTAGGACTTAGGAAAACTTACTAAGTATTACGACTTAGTTTACACTCTATGATTAAAAGTAATCTGAAATATATCCCTATTAATTAATATTAATTGTAAACTTTAGATAACTAACATACCTTTCTGCCCATGTCGTTGCGTTCAAGCCAATACCTTCGTTCCTACTGCGGTGCCTCCTTCAATTCGCGTACTTTTATGTTCCTTCCTGCCTTCTCCACTTATATCATCACCGAACAAATATTAAACAGTTAATTTATTTAAAAAAAAATAGTTTTCGGTCATCAGTTGAGTGATATCCAACTTGTTTTCTTGTTGTATATGATCGAGTTTTGATGAAACGTATAAATACACTTGTGTCCTACAAAAATATAATTAATCCATCAGTTTGATTATCAGAAAATATTGGACAAGTATTTTTTCTTTCGTCAATCAAACAAAAAAAGGTGAAGCCCGTTAAAGTTCCCCGTCTGAAGTCATCGTGCGCCCCCACTCCTAAAGTTTTACGCGCTTTGTCTTTGCCTTTTTTTGTTTGATTGACAAAAGAAAAATACGTGTCCAATATTTTTTGATAATCTGACGGACCAATTAGAAATAGTTATTTGCGTTAGAGTGCTTGAATTGAAAGCTTAAGCGAAGGAACCACAAAATTGAACCATGAGAGGAGCTAGTGGTTCAAATATAGATTCCTGAGCGTAACGAGGCTTTAAGCACCCTGAAGTGTTTCCCATTGTGTTACCAATATTTTTCTTAAGTAATTTTCATAGTTAAGGAAATATATGTATATATACGGTATTACTTAAATATGAAAAATATTCAACAATAGTGTCGTTTATCATAAAAACATGGTACCAAAATATGCAAACGTATAGACAAATGTACAGTAAGGGAAATTTAAACACGTATCTTTTTCACTCTTATTACAATGACAATAAGGACAAGAAAGGTATGTGTGTCAGTTTCCCTTACTTCGTGTACGGTCAGTAAAGAAGTTGGTCTACCACTTTTGAATTTTAATACACATGAAATACAGTCGAAAAATGGTAGACCAATTTCTTGGCCGACCGTACAAACTTTTTTAGGGTTCCGTACCCAAGGGGTAAAACGGGACCCTATTACTAAGACTCCGCTGCCTGTCCGTTTGTCTGTCCGTTTGTCACCAGGCTGTATCTCATGAACCGTGATAGCTAGACGGTTGAAATTTTCACAGTTGATGTGTTTCTATTGCCGCTATAACAACAAATACTAAAAACAGTAAAATTGTATATCTGTTTGTCTATTTCATTAACCGTACGGATGAAGTCGCTCCCCACGCCTGGATGCCTGATGGTGGAACAAGGATGGCGGGATTAAATCGTGTTATTCTATGCACACTCTCCAAAATATATCCCATAGAAAACAAACAACTTTATTTCTCAAAGAGGCATAAATATACGTAACGATATGTTACAGTCTATTTGACGATGTCAGTACGTACGATACCCGTCGGTAGAATATCAGCAACTAGTGTAAATGGGCGATGTATGAAGTACCTACACGGGGCCATTTTCAGCCTCAAAATATGCAGTCAATTTCTTATCATAAAAATGTAAAACTGCCGTGTAAATGAAATTCATAGATGATTTTATTTCAACATTTCACATCACATGAGATTAACTTAGTTTAAAACATAATAATAATTTTGATGAAAAAGAAAAAGCCTCTTTTAATTATCTCAACAAGGCCGGAAAAAATCAATCATGTTGGGACACTTGTTTTCTCGAAACCATTATAAAAAACTGTTTCGAAACATGACAATATCAACTTAGTCCTAATTTGATAGAGGTTTTTCAAATTTCGGTACTAACTTACGTGCACTTTTATGTGACTTTTATATGCGGCGACACAATAGGGATGTTAACTAGTTACACTCAAATAATAATACATTTTTGATGCGAAATAGTAGTATTTATGCGTCAAATCAAAAAAAAAAATTGAGTGATAAGTTACATGGGAAAGTCCATTTTGTAAGTACGAAAATATTAATAAATAATGATACCATTAAATAACCCATGAAATGTATGGTAATTTTTAATATGAAACCGTTCCGATAAATGCAAGTTTTAACATAGCTGCAAAACAAGCTTCTTATATAATAGGGATAATGACTAAATTTTAAAAATTAATCCGTCTTGTAGATTAATTAAAAATAATGGACAGGTATTTTTTCTTTTTTAATTTAATCAAAAAACAAAGGAGATGCATTGAGTCAAAATGCCACGTGGCGTCACTCCTAAGTACAATTTTTACTCCTAAACTTTAATGCGATATATCCGATTATTTTTTTATTATTTGGAAAAAGCAAAAAATACGTGTCCAATATTTTTGTATTATCTAACAGACGGACTGAATTAGAATTTTGATTTTCATACCCAGTAATCATGCCTATTTCCCCATACAAGGTAGGAAGGTGTGACGTCACACCTTCCTAGGGTTTAGTATGGAGCGTTTTTGGGAAAGTCCAAAAGTGTGTTTCTAACGTTGTTGTATTCGTGGAGTTTTTATGAGATTGAAGTAGTTTTGTCACCAGTGTTTCTTTTATTGAAATGACGTTTTATAACATACTAGCTTCAGCCCGCGACTTCGTCCGCCATAAATTCGTTTATCGCGGATAAGGGTATTTTTCCGGGATAAAACATAGCCTATGTCCTTCCTCGGGACTCAAACTATCTCCATACCAAATTTCATCCAAATCGGTTCAGCGGTTTAAGCGTGAAGAGGTAACAGACAGACAGACAGACAAACAAACAGACAGACACACTTTCGCATTTATAATATTATAAGTGTGGATAGTATGAATAGCACAGTAAAAAGTTGTCAACATCCCTATTTGTTTAAATACAATTTAGGTACACACAGAAACAAATGATGACACGTTTGGCTCAGTTTGTTGTAAAACGGCTTACGGAGCTGGCGGTCCCGGATTCGAATCCCGACCAGGGCAAGTGTTTTGTGTGATGACTGATGAGCACGAATGTTTGTTCCTGGATCTTAGATTTTTTCTATTTATTTAAGTATTATCTATATTTATCTATATAAGTATGTATATTGTCGCCTCCTAACCATAGTACAAGCTTTGCTTAGTTTAGGACTAGGTCGATTTGTGTAAGAATGTCCCTGAAATTTATTTATTTTATTTAAATGTATATTCAAGCTTAATCAAAACACTCGTCACAAAAAGAAAATATACTCCGTACCTATTATCCCCCCTTATTTCTCTTTACAGGTATAATGTTGTAATGTCCTATCCAGCACAAAATCGTGTACTTTGTTGAGAATATTGCAAATTTCATGACGTGTTTGCCGTAAGCGCGTGACATCGTCCCTGGAAAAGCTGATTCCATTGCGTCCAAATCTATGTCATTAGCAAAATAGTGTCCTTTTTTCATCGTGCACCCTTCAATAGACAAGCGTAGTACATGAAACAGAGTTTTAGCGACAAAACTCGTGCAATTGAAATTGGTAATCTTCAACATTAATTTGACACCAGTTGGCGTTTCTCTTGCTATATGCACATATCCCTTTTTGTCTTTTCCTGGGATGTCTTGCGGTATTGTCACGTTTATGCTCAGGAGATTGAAATTTTGACTGCCTTTGTAGACTTGAAGATCCAGGTCGTAGGGAAGAGGTGTGATGAATGGCGGTTCTGGATTTTTGCATTGTTCAACACTGATAACGCGAGATATATATGGTTTGCTTAAACGATAGCAAATTACGACGTTTGTAAATATTAAAATGAACAGAGGTTTCATGTTGTTAGATGCCTGCCGACGATACTGGAAATTGGCATATGCATTCATAGTGTTTTTTAGTTACTATCAGGAACAATTATATAAACATTACTTTATCATAAAATACATCAATTAGTTTTTCCATATTTTGTCCCCATTTATATTCATTTTGTGTGTATTTATTGTAAGTATTGAACAATTTGGTCATTATCATAATCTTTTTTAAATAATCATTGTCATCATATGAATGTGCAGGTTGCTTGGTACACTATAAGAAGTGTTAGATTATCTATACTTTTATAAAGTTGTAAAATTGAAATGTCTGTACATTGAAGATATTTTCAAAAAAATGATTGTTACGGACTATTTGGAGGTCACTAAAACGAAAAATATTTGTTTTGGTTTTTTTGCATGTTTGTACGTTCGTATGAGTCGTTGTGGCTTCATCACGCTAAATCGCCTTAACGGATTTCAACAATTTTTGGTACTCTGGTAGCTGGGTATCTCCAGATGGTTATATGATACTTTTTACCCGACTACACTAAATAAAAAAGAAGGGTTATGGTTATGACTTTTTCTCCTCCGCGAACAAAGTTGCGGGCGCCTTCTAGATAACAATAAACATGTACGTGTAGCTTGATGTTTTTATTTTTGTTTAGAACAGAAAGGTTTCTTACTTCACCTATCAACGGCTGTTAAAAGGTATTTACGGTACCTACTACAGTTCAGCGAACAAGCTTATAACAAAGCTATAATAACTGATAGTTTCAGGCGTTACTTTGCGGGATTCCATAGTAGATCAATGGAATGTACGTCTTTTCCTTTTCTGCGAAATAGTATCTTGGTTAGATTTGACAATAAATTACCTGCGCATAACTGAGTTTCCACAGATATATATGGTTATACGAGGGCTGCTATTTATATATCCGGAAACCGGGATTACAATCTTCTTAAATAGCATATTTGACCGCCATGGTAAAATTTGAACTTTTTAAGTATATAAGGTATATTTTTTCTTCCTTATTAACGCTCGTGTTTTGTTTTTGACGGGTTTTAAATGTCATCTCGCAGCAAGAATGGAACTCACTCGTGAAAATATTCGTGCTATGATTTATTATGATTTTCGGCGTGGTTTAACGCAACAACAGTGCATAGATCAACTAACTTCAACTTTTGGTGATGAAGCCCCATCTAAAACTACTGTGTATCACTGGTTTAGTGAGTTCAATCGTGGACGTAGTATGCTTACGGACGAAGTTAAGGCAGGTCGCCCGAAATCGGTCGTTGTACAACAAAATATCGAGGCTGTGCGAAAACTTATAATGGACGACCGACATGTTACGTACCGCGAGATAGAGGCGACTCTGGGTATTTCTATGACCAGCATTAATAGCATATTACATAATTATTTGGCTGTAAAAAAAATTTGTTCGCGTTGGATACCCCACAACTTAACAAATGAGCAAAAACATGCTCGCGTCGAATGGTGCAATAAAATGTTAAAAAAATATAACCGTGGTGACTCAAAAGCCGTTTATAACATCTATACAGGTGACGAATCCTGGATCTATGCATACGATCCCGAAACGAAGCAACAATCAACGGTATGGGTGTTTCAAAATGAGCCGAACCCTACGAAAGTTACTCGTGCAAAAAGTACATTGAAACAAATGGTGGCCTGCTTCTTCGGTATTAATGGCCATGTAGCTACAGTGCCACTAGAAAACCGTAGAACGGTTAATTCAGAGTGGTACACGACCATTTGCTTACCGGAAGTATTTGAACAAATTCGTAAAACTAACCAGCGACGAAGAATCATTCTTCATCATGACAATGCCAGCTGTCATACGTCACGCGAAACAACTCTATTTTTGGAGGGTCAAAATGTGGAATTAACGGGTCATCCGCCGTACAGCCCTGACTTGGCACCCAACGATTTTTATTTATTTCCAAATATAAAGAATAAATTACGCGGTCAACGATTTTCGACCGCTGAAGATGCTGTCGACGCATTCAAACAACACGTTATGGAGGTACCTCAGGCGGAGTGGCAGAAGTGCTTTAAAAATTGGTTCACGCGAATGCAAAAGTGCATAGATCATCAAGGGGAATACTTTGAAAAACAATAAAACTATTTTCAGCCGTGTACGTTTGTTTGTTTTTTTGTTTCCGGATATATAAGTAGCAACCCTCGTAGGACACTTTTTACCCTACTACGCTGAAGCAAAAATTAGAGGTAATGTCTTTTTCTCCCCCGCGATCGAAGTTGCGGGCACTTTCTCTTATGTACTTATTCTTGCGCAAGTCTAAAAATGATATTATTTTTCTTCATTTTACCTTTTTAGGCTCAATTGGATATTTGGACGTTTGTTTAATACAGTCATTATGAAAACTAAACGCATTGCATGTTCCCTACTCTCAATTAATTAAATAATAGCTTTAGTAAAGCTACGTTACCCCGACCTATGTCCCATTTAGTTAGAAAGGCTTATAGTATATTTTAGCTGTCTTCTAAGAACATGCGTTCACGCGCAGCATTCCACATCAAGTCGGTTTATCCATTTAGGAGCTACCTACGATGCCACAAAAAGACTCACTTTAACACATTCACTGCCCGCCTTGCGGGCGCTCTGCTCGTGAACGCGTAGCCGATGATTTGCATCTTTAGGGTTCCGTAGTCAAAATGGCAAAAACGGAACCCTTATAGTTTCATCATGTCCGTCCGTATGTCACAGGCATTTTACTCAAAAACTACTAAATTTATATTGATGAAATTTAGAGGATAGGTGTCTTGTATAAGCCGCTTCTTGGTGTGATAGTGAAATAATAATAAAAGATATTTCTAGGGGGAGCACACCATACATGTAACCGAAACTGAAAAAAAAAATTGTTCTCAGCAAATATCAATGTGTGGGCACATATTTCGATAGTTCTTTTAATAATAATAATAACAATCATTTATTTCGGAAATTCATCCCTATCGTGTTAGTAACAATAATAATTATTATCCTTATAACTAATGTTTTAAAAAAACCTTGAGATTTCGAATTTTTTTTTAGATTGAGTGAATATTTTCGGAAATAATTGCTCCGAAAGTTGCATAAATTGTGTCCCCCCACCCCTTTATTATCTAAATGGTATGTCCAAAAAATATTTGTTTGTCTTTTTGTATACCTACATACGTGCAGTGCAACGGAAAGGGCTGTGCTCGGGGTTTCTCTTCGTAATAGAATCGGAAATGAGGATATCCGCAGAAGAACCAAAGTAACCGACACAGCTCTCAGGATTGGAACGTTGAAATGGCAATGGGCGGGCCATGTAGCCCAGAGAATGGATGGCCGTTGAAGTAGTATAGTCCTGGAGTGGCGACCACGCATAGGAAAGCGCGGCGTAAGCCGCCACCGACTAGGTGGACGGATGACCTCGTAAGGGTCGCGGGGAGTCGGTGGACTGCGCAGGACCGCACTCTGTGGCGAACTATAGGGGAGGCCTATGTTCAGCAGTGGACGTCCGTGGTAGATAGATTCCAGTTTAACTAAACAGTAACCTTCCACGGGCACTTTTGCTGCTTTTATGGGGTTCCAAACGAACATGTACGATTTTTCATGGTTTTTGCTGTGTGTTTAGTCCCTGGAATGGTGAAAATACCCTTACATTTTTTTTTCTCCTGGTCTGACGAATTTTTCATTTAACGCTCTGTGGTATTTGTTGTTTTTTTTTTTATATTTAAGTATGAATGTTTATAGAGAGGTCTGTAAAAATAAAGATTGCGTATCTAGTCTCTCAATAAATCTTTAATAAAATCAAAACCAATGACTAATTAATTGTTCATTATGAAAACACCTAACGCACTACGCATGCCTTTTCCTTAAAGAAGATGTATTTTTTAAGAAACATAGTACAAACTGGTTTTTCGTCGTAAAAATATCACAGTTTGATGACGTTTATCTTGGTTTTGGAGTCTCGTGAAGATAAACTGAAACAGTATATTGGTAAAGACGGTCGTTGTTAACATATACAACACAGAACAGCGAAAAACTACAGATCGAAGGTCATTCGGAGCTGTAAGCCCCTTAAGATAATTGGCATCGGAACAACCAAAATATTCCTCGTTGCCTATTCATTAAAATATAAATTGTAGTTTCTGTTCAGAGAACAGAAGACATACTTGCATCAGCGCCAATGAGCAAGGCTAGCGACCTAGATGCAATTAATCAATATTAAGAGAATTATGCAGAAAATACCTAGTTCACGCATTGTCTGCAGTTTACACGTACAGTACACAAAATGCATGTATAGTAGTGTGCTGTAGGTGTTGTTTGTATATATAGCGTAAGCAATAGAAATAAATCAGATACCAATTGTCCGTTGGTGTTTCACTACCTTCCTATACCCGAACCTATGCGTGATCAGGGCTACTCTCTGAGCGTATAGTCCCATCCAACCTTTAGACTAATTTTCTCTCACTGCGGCGAAGACACCTTCAAAGCCTTAATCGATCAACTGAGTCTGGAAGATCGGCAGTGAGAAAATCACCATTCCAAACACCCTATTCCTTCCCGTAGGAATCCATCTGTTACCTTAGGTCTCCTGGTAACAGATATCCTGGTTAAAGTCGTAAGTTAAGGTTAGGTTAGGGACTTAGGGCAGTAGGCTCCCTTGGCATAATCAACCCTTAATCTACGCAGTCTGTGCAGACGCACGCTCAACAATTTACAAATAACAAATAACCGGATTTGTATTTTGTCCCCATCAGGGGACCCTTATTCAGCGTGTGCTTGTACAGTTTCTGTACATTTATTTAAACTTACACGATCTTCACTCATTATCACAACACAATAAAACGGGGCTTAATCGCGTATAAATATGACTTATTTAATTACCTTTCATTGGTAATTCTTCGACGTTTCGGACATCGCGTTACGTCCATAGTCTCGAAAGAAACTGAACATAACGCCACGTCCGGAACGTCGAAGAATTACCAACGAAAGGTAATTAAATTAAATCATATTTATAAGCGATTAAGCCCCGTTTTGTTATGTTGTGATAATGTTTATTTTCTATACATTGATATGTAGTTTTTGTAATTGATAAAATTGAAATAAAAAAGCTGATTGTTAGGATATGAACTTTATTTCAGAACGACTAGTCTGTAATCAAATCACAAGTAAATTAGAATTTAGCTTGTTCTTTGTTATGTAGGTTCATTACGCGATACTTTACAATATGAATATAATAGTCGTTTATTCAACTGATACATAAATAAAATAAAATGAAATAAAAAATAAAATAATGAGGCCTTAAAACACGAATGTGGTTTTATAAGACGACACAAGGGTTTTAAGGTTTCATTATCTACATTTATCTAGTTTATCTACATATGGATGTAGATAAACTAGTGTATTAAATTGATTTCATGTGTTTCATGTGCAACCATGGAGCCTGGAACTATGTTTACTAAGATATCATGATGCGCCCGCTGGGCGCGGCGGCGGCCCGGATCTGTACTGTAATGATCTCATAATTACATCGTATACGATGTAGTTATGACCGCAGCGCGGCCTGCACGCCGGGTTATCTTGGACATCATTGCAGTTATGAGAACATTTAGTATTGAAAACTGGTCGTTACTGGGTTTTGAACACATTAAGGAGGATCTTCTATATGGGAGTAAATAAAAACTTAAATACAAAATATGAACACGTAACGAAACAATATAATTATTTTACGATAACAGGGCAGGTCAAGGCCACAGAGAACGGGAACCACCTGACGATACGCGCTGTGTCCAGAAGTACTGACCCTTGATCCAGCCATCAAGAGTGAATCTCTTGAGATGTTGATTTGATATAATGTTCAATCCCCGGCCAATATGTTCAAATTTCAAATTACTGCGCATTTTTTTTGGCTGGCATCTTTGTGAATTTAATCATCAAACACACAAACGTATTGATTTTCGTAAACACTGCTATCTTAGTAACGTACATGCCGTCAGTTCGATCCATTGCCCCTGTTAATGCTTCGTCCAGGGAGTCAAGATCTAAATCTTTGACGTAATATTGTCCTTTCTTAACCTGACATCCTTTTATTGGAACATGGAGTATTTCAAATACAGTTTTAACGACTACTTGTGTGCATGTTAAATTCTTTACCTTCATCACCCATTTTATGCCAGTGGATGTTTCTTTTCCAAATAGTACATACCCTTCTTTGTTATGACCTTGGATGTCTTTCTCAAATGTCATGTTCAGGTTGACGAGATTGTAACCTTTCCTGCCCTTATAGATCTGGAAATCAAGGTTGTAAGGAGAAGGCTTGATGTACGACGGTGCCGGATTCTTGCACATATCGATATTAATTACGTTAAGTACAGATTGTTTACAAGAACAATAACAGTAAATGAAAACGTTTGCTAGTATAAAGCTTAGTAACGGTTTCATGACGATAGATGCGCACAGTATCGACAGTAATGTTGGAATATTTGTTCCTAGTGCATTCGAAACGGATAATTGAAATAGACATTACAAATATTATAAAGTCATTTTGAATACAGATTACACTGAGTATATATCCGGTTTAGGAGTATGTTTATGATTTAGGCTAATTGCTATTGTCCTCTGGCTATTTATTATCTTCATCATCATTGTCATTATCATCATTAGCCAAAAGACTGCTAATGCTGGACATAGGCCTCTCTCAAAGAACGCCTCCATCAGCAGGTCATTTCGTCGTTCAACACCTTCTGAGGGCCTATCTACACGGCGTCTTTGAGTGCGTGGTCGTCGACCCCAGTGACAGTCTGTTCTGCGAGCAATGTGACCTTAAATTTTGCAATTCTTTGCGCATTTATGCTCTTAGGTTGCATTTTTTGATAATGCTCCCAACAATTTCTAACGCTCTTGTTAGAAAGGATCTACTCATCGGTAGCCGCTTGCTACGAGCCTGATTTACCCGGCGTCCCAGGAGCGTGTTCTCTGGTCCGAATGATGAGATCGAAAGGATGGCTACTGCGAACTCTTCGAACGATGTCTTAGCGACGACCCCACCAGCGGAGGCAACCAGACCATCAGTCCATATAGTCCACCTCTATGTACGATTCTTTCGCTCTTTCTCCCACACCGTAATTCGGGTTGAACCGATGGAACCCAACTCCTTAATCCTTGTGCCTTGAGTACTACGTCCCCTACTGAAAATATCGGCGGATTATTTCAAAGTCAGGTCAGGTACTAAGAAATGGGTTGGATTTTTTAAGATACGGTTATCAAAAGTGAAGTCCAGAAGTAGGTATAAAACAAAATATAAATATCGTGTATCGTTCCCTGCTTTTTGAAGTCAGTAAGAAAATGTAGCCTGGACTGTAATGACCAATCGATTGACACCTCATTAGTCGAAATCGGTTAAGTAGTTTAAGCGCTATCGTGAAAGATACACAGGCACTAAACTCACAACCGTTGCTTTTGGCTTTGGCGTAGTCCGATAAATAGGCACTAAACACTGTTATCTTTATGTAACTAAATTGTTAAATAAATACTTCTTTTGTTTTATTGCACTCATTCAGTTAAAATTAGTGCTTCGTGTTTTTCTTCCCAGGCACCACCTCAAATTTAGATAGCCAGCACGCGAACGTATTCGTTTTAGTGAATATGGCAATTTTTGAAACGAATTTTCCAAAAGTCCTGCCTATTGTCCCTGGAAATGCGGAATCAATGGCACCGAGGTCTATATTACTCTTATAATAGTGTCCCTTCTTGAGTTTGCATCCTTTAAGTGGTGCTTGGAATACTTGAAATAGTATTTTAATGACCGCACTCGAGCAATTGAGATTGTTCGCCATCATTATCCATCTCAAACCATCTCGCGTTTCTTTTCCAAAATGTACATATGCTTGTTTATCAAGTCCTGGTATATCTTTCTCCACTGTGAGATTTATTCTCATCAGATTATAGTCCATATTGCCTTTGTAGAGTTCTAAACTGAGGTCATATGGCGATGGTTCTATGTACGGCGGTTCTGGGTGATCACAGTTAATGATACTTTTGACATTGTAGTGGAATTGCAAAGACAAATATATGGGAAACAAAATTTGTAGCATAATCAATGTGATTAAGGATTGCATGACGTACAATACGAACGAATTCAAAGTGGTACTGTGTAGTAAATTTGTATTTAATTTCACGGGTCATTTAGTACAGAAATATTATGTAGCTGTTTCGCCAATTTAAACCAATTTAATCCTTACTATATTATAATCGTGAACGTATGTATGTACGTTCCACTTAATCTCAAAAACTACTGGACGATTTTTTATGAAACTTTCCAGTTATGTATACCATATAAATCAGAATAGAACATAGGTTATAATTTATGTGAAATTTCATGCCTTTTAGGGACAAAAAAGAGGGTGAAACTTAACGCGGACGAAGTCGCAGGCAACAGCTTGTATATCATATTTGACAATAATTCCTGTATCCTAATTGTGCAGAAATCTACGTGTATACTTACACATGACGCCCGATTGTAAGTTTTATTACAAGAGTAAATCTCTTCCCAACAATATGTATTAAAAATAGACTGGTAGTCTAAAATTAATTTCCACTTAATGTTCACATTATCATTCACGTCGGTTATCTGTACCATTAATAGAACATTAGTTCCGGGGATTTGGATTTGAAATAAGAACATTAAATAAATATGTATATTGTATTGTATGTATATTGCATTTAATATGGTTTCCGTACGGAATGTCGTGAGCGATTAGATCATTAAATGTGTACTTATATCGATGTATAGGGCCGGCCTCATACATTTGGACTTAATATGGTTTCTGTACCGATTGTCGTGAGCAAACGGGACATTCGTAACTCTGTCTCACTTGCACACGTCGTTTCGTACGGAAACCGAATAAACATTCTGTATGTATGTGGCCAGCCTAATACGACGTTTTTGACGAGCGGTTTAGCCCAGCGGTAGTGACGCGGCCTGCGAAACCTATTTCGTATATTTGGCAACGGTTCGTATATTTTGCTAAGGAGTAGGGCTCTGCTAATACGGGATGTTCTTAGAAACGATTATTTAAGCGTATATTTTGACAATTCGTCAATGACGAATTATTTATGCATGAGTCAGACTTGCACTTGGCCGGTTTCTTTTAGTTTATCTTCCGTATTTTTAAGAGAGCTTGCAGTATCGTGTACGCCTACCATGAGTTCAGTACGAGCGAGTATCGAGCGCTCGATGACGGTCTATCTCTTTCGCACTATTAGCGAGTGCGAGTTAGGTGCGCTGACTCTCGATACGATTACTCGCTAGCGCCGATCGTAAACTCCGCTCATGGTAGGCACACTGGAGCACATAGCCAAATTTCGGTTGCACAGAAAGAGAGCTCAGGAGTCTAAAGACCGCATCAGTGTTAGCCGAACGTTAGTGTGATTGAACACTGAACACTAATGATTGAAAAATTTAGTTGTGACTAAAGTATTGATGATTGACGTCGGTTAGTGTTTAGTGTGATTGAAACTAAATCTTCGTTAGTGTTCAATCATTTGAAAACACTAATGATTGAAATATTATAATCTTTAGTGTTTCGAAAGTATTAAAAAACTAAATTAACTTTTAGTATATATTAAATCCTGTGATTGATATTCATGATTAAATGGCCAAATTAAAGTTAAGTCGTGATACTTAATTTCGTCGAGGACAAAGTACGTAAATATAAGAGTTCAGCACCTTATAGACTCCGAGTCCATGTTGAAAACTTCCATGCTGGATGGATCCCGTGATGGACCCTGGGGGTACCTACTGGATCTCAGAATTGGTTCAACATAAACGAGTGTTTTTTAGCTTGATATACTTAAAATGAGGAGCAATTGAATGGAGTACCACAAAATGTTCCTGATGATGGACCCTCGGGGTACCTACTGGAACTCAGGATTGGATCAATATAGCCATGTGCTTTTTAGCTTAAAGGACTTAGAATGAGGAGCATTTAGATAGAGTACCACCAAATACTCCTGATGATGGTCCTGGGGGCTCCTAATGGAACTCAGGACTGGATCAACATAGACGAATGCTTTTTAGCTTAATGGACTTAGAATGAGGAGCATTTAGATAGGGTACCACGAAATGGTCCTGATGATGGACCCTGGGGATACCTAACGGAACTCAGGATTGGACCAACATAGGCGAGTGCTTTTTAGCATAATGGAATAACAATGAGGAGCATTTAGATAGGGTACCACCAAATGGTCCTGATGATGGACCCTGGGGATACCTAACGGAACTCAGGATTGGACCAACATAGGCGAGTGCTTTTTAGCTTAATGGAATAACAATGAGGAGCATTTATATAGGGTACCACGAAATGGTCCTGATGATGGACCCTGGGGATACCTAACGGAACTCAGGATTGGACCAACATAGGTGAGTGCTTTTTAGCTTAATGGAATAACAATGAGGAGCATTTAGATAGGGTCTCACCAAATGGTCCTGATGATGGACCCTGGGGATACCTAATGGAACTCAGGACTGGATCAACAAAGACGAATGCTTTTTAGCTTAATGGACTTAGAATGAGAAGCATTTAGACAGGGTACCACCAAATCGTGCCGATGATGGACCCTGGGGATACCTAACGGAACTGAGGATTGGACCAACATAGGCGAGTGCTTTTTAGTTTAATGGAATAACAATGAGGAGCATTTAGATAGGGTACCACCAAATGGTCCTGATGATGGACCCTGGGAATACCTAATGGAACTCAGGACTGGATCAACATAGACGAATGCTTCTTAGGTTAATGGACTTATAATGAGGAGCATTTAGATAAGGTACCACCAAATGGTTCTGATGATGGATCCTGGGGGTACCTAACGGAACTCAGGACTGCATCAACATAGACGAGTGCTTTTTTAGTTTAATGGACTTACAATGAGTTCCAGTATGTTGTTCCAATCCTGAGTTCCGTTAGGTACTCCTAGGGTTAATCATCAGGACCATTAAGTGGTACCCTATCTTAATGCTTCTCATTCTTAGTCCTGTAAGCTAAAAAGCATTCGCCTATGTTGGTCCAATCCTCAGTTCCGTTAGGTACTCCCAGGGTTCATCATCGGGACGATTTGAAGGTACTCTGTCTAAATGCTTCTCATTCTAAGTCCATTAAGCTAAAAATCATTCGTCTTTGTTGATCCAGTCCTGAGTTCCGTTATGCATTCCCAGGGTCCATGATCAGGACCATTTGGTGGTACCCTATCTTAAGCTCCTCATTCTAAGTCCATTAAGCTAAAAATCACTCATCTATGTTGATCCAGTCCTGAGTTCCGTTACGTACCCCCAGGGTCCATCATCAGGACCATTTGTTAGTACCCCATCTAAATGCTTCTCATTCTAAGTCCATTAAGCTAAAAAGCATTCGTCTATGTTGATCCAGTCCTGAGTTCCGTTAGGTATCCCCAGGGTCCATTGTCAGGACCATTTGGAGGTACCCTATCTAAATGCTCCTCATTCTAAGTCCATTAAGCTAAAAAGCATTCGTCTATGTTGATCCAGTCCTGAGTTCCGTTAGGTACCCTCAGGGTACATCATCAGGACCATTTGGTGATACCCTATCTTAATGCTCCTCATTCTAAGTCCATTAAGCTAAAAAGCACTCATCTATGTTGATCCAATCCTGAGTTCCGTTACGTACCCCCAGGGTCCATCATCAGGACCATTTGTTAGTACCCCATCTAAATGCTTCTCATTCTAAGTCCATTAAGCTAAAAAGCATTCGTCTATGTTGATCCAGTCCTGAGTTCCGTTAGGTATCCCCAGGGTCCATTGTCAGGACCATTTGGAGGTACCCTATCTAAATGCTCCTCATTCTAAGTCCATTAAGCTAAAAAGCATTCGTCTATGTTGATCCAGTCCTGAGTTCCGTTAGGTACCCTCAGGGTACATCATCAGGACCATTTGGTGATACCCTATCTTAATGCTCCTCATTCTAAGTCCATTAAGCTAAAAAGCACTCATCTATGTTGATCCAATCCTGAGTTCCGTTACGTACCCCCAGGGTTCATCATCAGGACCATTTGGTGGTACCCTGTCGAAATGCTCCTAATTCTAAGTCCATTAAGCTAAAAAGCATTCGTCTATTAAGCTAAAACACAGTTGTCTATGTTGATCCAATCCTGAGTTCCAGTAGGTACCCCCAGGGTCCATCGTCAGGTCTATTTTGTGGTACTGCATTCAAGAACCGTCACCAGATCCATCTTATCTTCTGGTACCTAAATAAATTATAATGAAAATTTATTTTCGGGCAGAAAATACATCGTTAGTGTTTAGTGTTGAAAAATATTAAATTAGTCTGACTAAACGTTAGTGTGACTAAGCGTTAGTGTGATTTGTAGTCAATCATATTGACGGTTAGTGTAATTGACGGTTAGTGTGATTGACCCTTGCTCAAATTCAATCATACTAAACGTTAGTGTGATTGACGCTTAGTCTGATTGATTAGTCCACTCGGTTAGTGTTTAGTGTGATTTGTTAGTGTTTAGTGTTTACTAATGATTACGGCCAAAACTGGACCGCATACAGTTCTTGGTCGTAAATGAGCCGCTGAAGTCCAGATCTAAATCTTTGACGTAATATTGTCCTTTCTTAACCTTGCATCCTTTTATGGTAACATGGAGTATTTCAAATACAGTTTTAACGACTAGTTGTTGTGTGCCCGTTTAATTCCTTACCTCCATCACCCATTTTATGCCAGTGGATGTTTCAGTACATACCCTTCTTTGTTATGAACTTATGTATTTCTCCACTATCATGTCAAGGTTTGAGTAATCTTTCTTGCCCTTATAGATCTGGAAATCAAGGTTGTATGAAGGCTTGATATACGACCCTTGACTTTTCATTCGAACATACAATTATTTCTTCCCACTGGCGGACTTCCATTCAGAACGGATAAATCAGCTATTTGGCTCAACTTACTACTAAGTCCTCCAATATAAGATTATTTCTCACGGGACCCGCACATGATGTGCATACAAATTTATAATTATGCTACCACCCGAAATAAATTGTATTAAAGAAATCAAAGTATTTATAAAAGAGCTAGACAATTCCTAAATGAATATCGAGTTTAATTAATTATGTGGTTTGAGTGTAATATTAGTGTTAAGTAGAATAGGGTATTTGACAGTAGAAAAGAAAATGTAAAAATTATATCAGGTCCTGATAAAACAAGCAAATTAGAGTTCCATACCTTGCGTGTAGCTTGTTTTATGAGTCTTTGAAGTTGGGTGGAATAGTCCATTTTAAAAAAGTATGAAAATATTAATAACTAATAATACCATTCAATAACCCATAAAATGTTTTGTAATTTTTGTTATAAAATCCTTTCGATAAACGCAAGCTTCAACATAGCTGCAGAATAAAGTTCTTATTTTCCCTATACAAGATACAAGTGTGTGACACTTGCTTGGAGCCTTTAACTCTGATTTTTAATTCAAGACCAAAATTTTACGTCAATGGGCACACTTTTGCTGTGATCACTGCATACTGGTTTTAGTGTCAGTATTTTAGTCAATAAACCTTACCCTAATATTACTGGTTGCAGGATATCTCATTCATATTTTCATGAAATAACGTTTATTTGCTTAAATAATCTTAAGTGGCAATTACAACTATAGGTGAAAGACACGAGCTATAAACGATTCATTCACTCATTGACCGAATGAATAAACGCAAACGTCAAAGTTCCTTTGAGTGGTGCGGCAACAAGTTGGTTTTTTAATGTGGTGATCTGCCATTTTAATTTTGGATGACATCTGTTTGGTAAATGATTAAAACCTCACGTTAAGCATTGAAATAATTACGAAATTCATGCGAATGTTTTTTTACCGTGTAACTCTATAGTACACTATGCACAGCTGTACTATGTTTTTAATAAATTTTATTATTATTATTCACTTATTTATTTTAAATCTTAGGCTAGGTTTTTTACAATATATATATATATATAAAGTAAAATACAAAAAGCAAATACAAAATATAAACACATTACAAAAAACCTAACCTAGGGTGCCGCCGGCAGCGGGGCAGGGCTCAAGCTACCGGTGGTTAGGGCTGCACAGAGAGGAACCTCCTGACAATGCGGGCCGTGTCCAGGATTACTGCCTTCTGTATCTGACCCTTGATCCAGCCATCTAGCGAGTCTCTCAATATGTTCGTCGTCACTCTTCGCTATAAGACCGTTTGCCGAAACCACTATCGGGACAATAATCGTCGAATCAACATCCCACATGGCGGTCACCTCGTGAGCCAAGTCGAGGTACTTGCTGAGTTTGTCCTTCTCAGCCTTCACGAGGTTCTCGTCATGTGGAATGGTGATGTCGATGAGTATTGCCCGGCGCTTAGATCGATCTACCAGCACGATATCAAGCTTATTGGCTACAATAGTACTGTCCGTGATGATAGATCGATCCCAATAAAGCGTGGCACGACCATTTTCAAGAACTGGCATCGGTGCGTACTTATAGTACGGCACCTCAGACCCCACAAGACCGTATTTAATAGCAAGTTGCTGGTGAATAATCCTGGCTACTTCGTTATGTCTATGCAAGTACTCGCCGTTAGCAAGATGAGAACAACCGGAAATTATATGCCTGAGTGACTCTCCGGGACGGCGGTATGCCCGACAAATGTCGACCGTACCGTCCTTCAGGATATACTTCCGGTAGTTGTTCGTCATGATAACTTCGTCCGCAATTGCACAGGCAAAACCTTCGGTTTCCCCGAAGAGATCGCCGAAACGTAGCCAGTTCACCGACGCGAGCAGATCTACATCAGGCCCTGTAAGGGCCTCGTAGAACCGCCCGTGTAGCTCTTTACTCCTCCATACGTCCTTGCGGTCTACAGTGCTAAGCACCGTTGATCTGCGCCAGTTCTTGTTTGCCAAGGATAGAGGGGTGAGGCTTTTGTCTACTGCCACTACATCGCGATGTATCCCACACTCATTGTTTAGGAAATACTCCCTGAGACTGCACACCTCGCGGTTATGGAGGTCCTTGGCATTTAAAAAGCCACGGCCCCGACACTTGCGCGGGATGTACAGTCTCATTACTGACGAGCGTGGGTGTAGCATGCGGTGTGTAGTGAGCAGCATATGGACCCTCCTATCCAGGGCGTCCAGCTCAGTCTGGGTCCACCTTAGTATGCCGAAGGAGTAAGTGAGAAGGGGCATCACCCAAGCGTTGAAGGCGCGCGCCTTGTTGCCACCCGACAAAAGACTGTTCAGTACTTTTTACGGCTTGCCCACGCACAGACTTTCTGCTTCAGGAAGTCGATGCGCTCCGTGACACAGGCCATGTAATCACGGGGTCTGACATCAGTCCCCGCAAAGGCCTGTGCTACTTAGCGCATGACACGAGGGCGGTTGTTACCCCCCCTGAAGTAGATTAGCTTTTCAATGAGAGTCCTGAACGTGCTGATACGCCGCTCGATCCGTACTCGCCAGGCGGGGACACCACCGGCAGTTCGCGGTGCTCGGTCAGCGTCCGGGAACTTGACACGAGCAACGCAGCATGCCGTGATGGCCCCGCAGTACATGATCGAGTGGGTATCAGCTAAATCTTCGCTAGCCCGCAGATACGGGTCTAGCAAAGCGTTCAGGGCTCCCACTAGCGCTAAGTTACGTCTATTCATGGGCAAGCGTGGTAATCGCGGCCTAGAGTCAGGTGCGAATCGATACCGCTCAATCGTCTCTTCCAGAGTCCTCCTCAATTGCTCATTGGCCTGGGTACTTACGCTACTCGCGCAGTGCTCCTCGTCAGAGTCAGGATCGACCCGCGGCGCCCCCAGCACCAGGTCGAGTGCTGGCGCCGAAACCGGCGAAGTAGCAGGTGGATTCCGAGACGACGTGAAGGCCGTGCGAGCAGCCAGTACTTCCAGGCGCAGTCGATCAAGCGTCGCGTCGTCCAGCAACTTGCGCCGTTGGATGGCGCGCACTTGATCCGATAGTCGTTGCGCAGATACGGCGATGGCCGGTTCGAGGGTCTGGAACAAAAGGAGCATCCTGTCCCGGTACGCAGACAGGTGGGTTCCCCCCTCTGTAGCCCCGTAGTATGCGCGCATGCAGTGCTCGTTCATTGCTTGAATCCATCGCATGCGACGCACTACACCACCGGTAGCGGAAGCCGTTGGCGGAGCAGGATGCCCCGCAGGCCCCAAGCGTGCCGGCAGCGGTGGGCGCCCTCGTCGTGCTGGTGGTCGTGGCGGCGGGGGCGGAGGCCCGCGCTGGTGTCGGGAGCAGTCGCAAATTCGTCTCCCGACGACGATGGCGAGGAGCGAGACGGCGCGGGCGGAGGTGGTGGGCGTGCGTTGAGTGATGCCGCTGTTTTTAAGCGCCTTTGCGATCTTGTAATCATCGTTATTTTGCAATTTCAATTTGTATAGATGTTGCTCGCCTTGTTGACATATGTCAAAGTATGTCTTCCTTCCCATATTAAGTATTTGCAGGTCACAATGCACATAAATATTTGTATAATTGTATAAAAGGATGTCATTTTATTTAAAGGAGAGTAGAAAAAGTGGCGAAAACAAGGTATAAATACATAAACGAAATATTTACAATGACACGGAGAAAAAGTGCGCTGTCAGACGTCAGCGGTTTAGACGTTTTTATTATTATTATAGTATGGTTTCTTTGTAAATTTTGATGCGCCTTTGATTTGATCAGGAATATTTAAAAAGAGGGTGCTAAATCAAATAAGGAATTGATACTGGTAGGAAATAAATATGTTAAAAACCTGACCTAACTATTGTATGTTACGTCTGTGATTATGCGTAGGTGTGATAAAATTTTGTTTAAAATAATTCTTTTTCAAAGACTCCATTTTGTAAACATTTCGGAACAAGAAAGATCTTACAGTGTTTATTTTCACTTATTTGTTCTCTATTTGGAACTATTAGGTCTGAAAATCACTTATTTGTATCTTGCGAGTGGCAAGGACTCCATTTTGTAAACATTTCGGAATAAGAAAGATCTTAGTGTTTATTTTCACTTATTTGTTCTCTATTTGGAAGTATTAGTTCTGAAAATCACTTATTTGTATCTTGCGAGTGGCAAAGCAGTGAATGCTATGCTTACTTATACCAACGAATACTAATTATTTGCTCTTTTGTATTAATTTGTGATGAGTTTAATGTCTGGAACTTCATATCAACAGAAACAAATATACAAAACAAATTTGTATCAATAGAGTGACGCACGACGAATAATATTTTGACAGAGGCAATAGGAACATAAAAAATTCAAGAATCTCCTATTGAGACTTAATTATGCGTTGGAGTGGCAATAAGGTACTTCTAGGCCTTAAAAGTTGCAATATTTTTAGGTTCCAAAAGGGCCGTAAAATTATCTCTTTAGCCACTATTGGTTATCACCAATACTGCTCCATTATACTAGTCATTTGGAATTAAAAGTTCCAAATAAGGGTATGTTCCCACTTATTTGTAAAAGTTGCTTATAAGTGACTTTAGGGCCTTATATAGCACTATTGCTTCTTATTCAGTGACAATTAAATCCTGCATGCAACTTTAAGTAGCAAAATCGACTTTACCCAACCATAAGTAATAAAGTAGAAACAAAAACGTTCCTAAGCAACTAGAAGTGACAGGATGAATGTGCTCAAAAGTCCATCGCATGCGACGCACTACACCACCGGTAGCGGAAGCCGTTGGCGGAGCAGGATGCCCCGCAGGCCCCAAGCGTGCCGGCAGCGGTGGGCGCCCTCGTCGTCCTGGTGGTCGTGGCGGCGGGGGCGGAGGCCCGCGCCCGTGTAATGTGCACAAATGAACTCATATACAATTTTAAGTTGTGTTTAAAGCTATAAGTTTTATCAAACACTGTTATACCACTCATTAAGATCATAAAGCTATAAGATAAGCTGCAAAATTCACTAACGTGCTGCTTGGGCATATAGTAGTAGAAATTATGTGAGCTGACTTTGAGTGCAGGTCAACGTATATTTTATTCACTTATTTCCTTAGGTTTAGGTACCTTACACGTGTACAGAAAATTAAAAATATTTTCTAATATCAAAACTATAATTCCTAGTTCACAAAGTGTAAAGAATTTCGCGCCAAAAATTTGGGTAATATTTCAGTAGCCAGACTCCTACGCACAGTATCGACAGTAATGTTGGAATATTTGTTTCTAGTGCATTCGATATGTCCAGAGGGTGGAAATGTCCAGAGGTGGTTCCAACCACCAGATATCTATCCGATAACTGATTTCTGTAGCTGCTAGTGTCACAGACCCTTCCCTGTACTCCGTGTTACTTGTATTCCTAACCCCAGATCCTTATATCCATCTCCATCATAATCCTTTCCACCTATCCTTCTTCTTAGCCAAGAATTCCCAAGGAGGGTTGACGTCAGGCAGGCGGCCTGTCGTAAAATAAATCATGCCAAATCCTTTTACAACATAAGTTTAATGCCCCTTAAACTTAAGGGGAAAATCTATAAAATGATCATAAGATTTGTCGTAATGTATGGATCAGAATGTTAAGCAACGAAAGTGACGGACGAAAGAAGAGTGCACGAGCCGAGATAAGAATGTTGAGATGGATGTGTGGAGTGACGAGAAAAGATCGGATTAGAAATGAGTATATAAGGGGAAGTTTGAAAGAAGCATCCATGACGGACAAAATGAGGAGCAGTAGCTTAGCGTGGTGTGGGCATGTAATGAGAAGGGATGAGTGTTATATTGAGTGTCCAAGAACGAAGAGCGATCAGTAGGATTCAACAAAGCGATGGATGGATTGTGTGAGAGAGAATATGAGAAAGAAAGGCGTAAGCACTAAAATGGCGAATAATAGAGATGAATGGAAGAAGAAACATGTTGTGCCGACCCTACATAAGTGGAATAAGGGCAGGGTGATGATGCATTCGAAATGGATAATGGAAAGGACACAAATATCATAAAGCCATTTTGAATACAGATTACACTGATATCCAGTTAAGAGTATGTTCATTATTTAGGCTGATTTCTATTGTCCTCTGGATATTTATTCTCTTCATCATCGTTATCATTATCATCATCAGCCAAAAGACTGTCACTGTTGGACATAAGCCTCCCCCAAAGAACGCCATTATCAGCAGGTCTATCTACGCGGTGTCTTCCAGTGCGTGGTCGTCGGCCTCAGGAATCATAGGTTCTACGAGTAATGTGACCGATTGCCCTTAAGAGCGTTTATACCTGCTTCACTGGCAACGTCGCATATTTTTTCATTTTGCTTCATCATTTTGTGGTACTTGAATGAAACTTAAAGGTATGTTCAATTCATACCCTATTTCTTTAGAAATCATGTTGCATTTAATTCACCTATCACCCGCTTTTGCCTTTATTTAATTACAAATCAAGATATAGACATGAATTCATTTTTAGAGCCTTACTTGTGGCGATTAACATGAAATTTTGAATTGTGCCAGCTTAACTACCGAAAACCTAATGAATGTATTGAAAACATGTTCAAGTTTACCTTCATATTTCTCAAAATAATCAAGGAAAACCAAAAAATATGCGACGTTGCCAGTTAAGCGGGTATACACCCTCTTAAGTTTTGAAATTATTCGAGCGTTTATGCTCTTAGGTTGCATATTTCAATAATGCTCCCCACCAGAGGAACTCTCTAGTTAGAAAAGATCCACTCAAGTGTAGCCGCTTGCTAAGAGCTTGGTTTACTCGGCGTTCTAGGAACGTGTTCTCTGGTCCGGATGATGAGATCAAAAGGATGGCTACTACCAACTCTTTAACGATGGTGTTTTAGCGACGACCCCATCGGCGGAAGCGACCAGACCATCAGTCCATATATAGTCCACCTCTATGTACGATTCTTTCGCTTTCTTCCACACCCTAGGCCTGACCTGGCCATATCAAAGGCAGGATTTTTTTGATAAGGTTATAAAACGTAAATTACAAGAGTAGGTATAGGTAAAATAAAATACAAACATTATTGACATCGGGACTTTATTGGTAAAGAATAATCACTGCACCGTCCCCTCTTTTTTGAAGTTGGTTAAAAATTTTAGCCATTGTCACCCGTGTGTGTGTGTGACTTGTCGATTGACACCTCATTAATCGAAATCGGTTGAGTAGTTTAAGCACTATCGTGGAAGGTACGTTTATCGTGTTATCGCTACGTATTTTTTTTCTTCAAACTGTAATATGTTTGGAGTTTTGATTATAGCGCTGTCTAGTGCCACTCGTGTGAACTAATCTCTTAGCCATTGTCACAGGTGTAGGTTGTTGTGTCGGGTTCGTTAGTGAAGATGTGGCTCGTGTTACTCATAGATGTCGCCTTTAAATCTGTAACCTTTTTTTTAGTTAATTTCCGCGTTGTTGGCCGTTTCATTTATGTCTAATTGTTTGGTTTTGTATTTCAAATTTTATGTTAGGGTTCTGTTTGAAATGTCATTGGTCTCGTAGAAAACAGATTTGTCAAAAAAACAGATTGTGCTGTGTCGATTTAGGGACAAGATTTTATCTATTCCTTCTTACTTGAAGTGATTAAAAGTTCTTGAAGGAGCTTCTATTATTCTTGTGCCCGTCTGCGGATAAAAGTGGCTGTTTGTGGCTCGAGATTGGATTGATTCTGGAGCTGAGTTGGGGCTTCGCATGTTGGCCCTGCGTACAGAAGCGATTTAAGCCAGACCAAAGGAACGGCTGGGTAAGATTCCGATGATCGGCGAGGTTTCATGGAGTGTTTCGGCATCGTTTTCTTTTGTGTCAGATCCTTACGAAATTGTTGATATTGTTTTAGCTTCCGGGAACAGAATTCTTTAACCGTCGGTTGTGGTCCTGTATGGGAGAATCCCCATCCTACGTCCTACGCGCCTGAACGGGACGCCGTGGCTTCCAAAAGGCGCGGAAGTGTGCTGCTCATCGTCGGCGCATCACGTCAATCTGGAAACCAGTTCCCCTACCCTTTTAAGGCTGTATTTTTTCCACCCTTTTTTACACGTTCGGTCCCGCAGCAAGAGTTACTACGAGCGTAGTTTAGTCTAATTTTCTAAGTAGCTCTAGTTTACGGTGCATGTTATGCGGTTTTCCTTTAAATTTATATTGCAAGTTTTGGCTTCTCCTTTTATTATATTTTCCAAATTCCAACCGGCCATTACGTCGCCAAAGTGATTCTTACGTTAGGTTTAATATTTGGTAATTCATCCACCTGACCACTCCCTGCGTTTCATCTTTCACCCGGTTACCACAACGTTCCCGTTCCCCGAATCACGTACCTTCAGTGTTAAACCAATGTGCCTGAACATTCTCTTCTACGGCTCTGACTTTAATTTAATTTTTTTTCGTAACCGTGTAAGATCTGTTTAACGCGCATGTGTGATTTACATGTCTGTCTTTATATACCTTCGGAACTGTGACACATAAAATTTTACGTATTTGTGTGAAATCTGTGTTTATTTTTATCTTAGGTTTCATTACAATACATACAAACATAGACTAAGTACTAATCTCATAACCGTTTCTTTTGGTTTTGCCGTAGTCGGATAAAAAAACATATATATATTTTTTTAGGGGTCCTACGAGCAGACGGATCGCCTGATGGTAAGCGATCACCGTCGCCCATAGACACCTGCCACACCAGAATCCTCTCACATGTGCGTTGCCGCCCTTACAGGTTGGAGTCCGTTCTTTTCTTAAAGGTTTTATTGCAGTGATTCGGTTAAAATCAGTGCTTCATGTTATTCTTCACAGGCACCACGTCGAATTTAGATAGCCAGCACCCAAACATATTCGTTTTAGAGAATATGGCAATTTTTGAAACGTACTTTCCAAAAGTCCTACCCATTATCCCTGGAAATGCGGAATCAAGGGCACCGAGGTCTATATTACTCATAGAATAGTGTCCCTTCATGATTTTGCATCCTTTAAATGGTGCTTGGAATACTCGAACCATTATTTTAGTGATCGCGCTGGAGCAATTGAGATTGTTCACCATCATTACCCATTTAAAACCATCTCGCGTTTCTTTTCCAAAATGTACATACCCTTGATTATCAAATCCTGACATATCTTTCTCCACTGTGAGATTTACTCTCATGAGATTATAGCCCATATTGCCTTTATAAAGTTCCCAACTGAGGCCATATGGCAATGGTTTTATGTATGGAAGTTCTGGGTGGTCACAGTCGACGATACTTTTAACATTGTAGTGGAATTGCGAAGAAAAACAAATGGGAAACAAAATTTGTAGCATTATCAATGTGAATAAGGATTGCATGACGTACGACACGAACAAATGTTAAATTCGAAATGTCGTGATCAAATTTCAAGGGTCATTTAGTACAGAAAAATTATGTAACTATTTCGGACCAATTTAATAGTGATTTGACATTAATTCCTGTATCAAAATCGTGCAGCAATCTATATTTGCCCGTTTGTAACTTTTATTACAAGCGGACATCTCTTTCCAACAATATGTATTAAAAAGAGACTTCCGAAATTAATTTCCACTTAATGTTCACATTATCATTCACGTCTGTATCATTAATAGAATATTAGTTCCGGAAATTTGGATTTGAAGTACATTAATTGTGTACTTATATCGTTGTATAAGGCCGGCCACATACATTTGGACTTAATATGGGGTCTGTACGGATTGTCGTGAGCGAACGGGACATCGGTATATATATTCGTAACCCTGCCTGTCTCGCTTGCACACGTCATTTCATATGACACGATTTTGACGAGCCTGCTGCCTGCGAAACCTATTTCGTGTATTTTGCAACGATTCGTATATTTTGCTGAGGAGTAAGGCTCTGCTAATACTGGATGTTCTTAGACACGATTGTTTTTAGTGTATATTTTGACAATTCGATAATGACGAACTATTTATGCACGAGTCCGACTTGCACTTGGCCGGTTTTTTTTTATATTCCATATTTTTTAAGAAGGCCTTGCAATATCCTGGAGCATAGCAAAATTTTGGTTGCACAAAAAAAGAGCTCACTAGGTACTCTAAAGACCGCATAGAGTTCTTGTTCGTAAATGTTCCGCTGAAGTCAAGATCTAAATCCTTGAAGTCATGTTGTCCTTTCTTAATTTTGCATCCTTTTATTAGAACATGGAGTTTTTCGAATACAGTTTTGACGACTAGTTGTGTGCACGTTAATTTTTTTACCTTCATCATCCATTTTATGCCAGTGGATGTTTCTTTTTCAAATAGTACATACCTTCTTTGTTATGACCTTGGATGTCTTTCTCCTCTGTCATGTTGGATGAGATTGTAATCTTTCTTGTCCTTATTGATCTGGAAATCAAGGTTGTAAGAAGGCTTCATGTACAACCCTTGCCCTTTCATTCGAACATACAATTATTTCTTCCCACTGGCGGACTTCCATTCAGAATGGATAAATCAGCGTCGCAATGACTATTTGGCACAACTTACTACTAAGTCCTCTAATTTAAGATTATTTTTTACGGGACCGCACGTGATGTGCATAAAAATGTATAATATGCTACCACACGAAATAAAATGTATTAAAGAAGTCAGAGTGTTTATAAAAGAGCTAGACAATGTTTTTTGGATACATGTTATTATACATTACAGGAATTCCGAAATGAATCATAGAGTGTAATTAATTATGTAGTTTTAGTGTAATGTTAGTGTTAAGTAGAATTAAGGAAGTTGATGTGCTCTTACAGGGTGCATATTATCATTTGTATTTTTGTGACATGTAATATGTGTGCAATAAACAATTTGAATTTGAATATCTAGATACTAATTATGTTGTTGAGTACAGATTGCTTAAAGCCTGAGAAGTTCCTATTTAGCCCTGATATAGTGTCGCTACAATCAGCTTATATATGGCAATAATAGTGTACGTCATGAATAGTCGGGACAGTGCGTATTGGCATCGTGCAAGAACGAGTGAGATTTACAATTATATTCTTGGAGATTATGAAACTATGTTTTTAGGTAATCGGAAGAGCATGTCTAGTTGATAATTAAATATGAATAATTACCTATCCGTGAAAATCCGATTCTAAATATTCTACATCCATATATTTATCAGATTCTGGCTCCTATGTATCTTCACTTTCGTCACTTGATGAGTCACTTTCAGGACCTCCAACCTCGATTGTAAATCTTTCGGTCTGTTATTCGATTAAAGAAGCTTGTGTCCTATATGTATCATCTATTTTTTTTACGTGGTCGCAGCATTTACTCCATTTTTTCTATAGTCACTTCCTAAATAATTGTAGCACTACAGACGCCTTGAATGAGAAAAAAAATATTAACCTATTTATTAATATACATATTTATTACCAAGCTAACCTGTTCATTACAACCGCACTATGAGTATCAGTACCCGTCATGTCAACAGCTAATTTCAAAACATTCTTTATTAGAATGCTGGTGAATCCTTCGTCCTTTTAGTGCCGTAACTATTTGAATGTAATTCATTTTTTTTGTATCGAGGTAAACTTTTTTGGGCATTTTGATTGCAAAATCAATTATTATTCTGAAATATTAAGAATTATTTTCGTCTTGTTTACATCGGTGACATTCCATGACTTCCAACGTCTGTTGTCAAAAAAAACATTGCCATTAAAATAAATTAGTTTCACTGAAAATCCGCTACATAGCGAAGGCTAAATAGTCTTTACAAGAACAATAATAGCAAATTAAAATGTTTGCTAGTATTAAGGTTAGTAATGGTTTCATGACAATATATGCGCACAGTCTCAACAGTAATGTTGCAATATTTGTTTCTATTGCATTCGAAATAGATAATTGCAAAGGACATTACAACATCATAAAGCTATTTTGATTGCAGATAACACTGAGTATATATCCGGTTTAGGAATGTGTTTATTATTTAGACTAATTGCTATTGTCGTCTGGCTATTTATTCTCTTCACCATTGTTATCTTATCATTATCGTCATCAGCCAAAAGACTGTCACTGTTGGACATGGGCCTCCCCTAAAGGACGCCATTATCAGCAGGTCTATTTACGCGGCGTCTTCCAGTGCGTGGTCGTCGGCCTCGGAAATCATAGGTTCTACGAGCAATGTGACCGATTGCCCTTAAGTTTTGAAATTCTTCGAGCTCTTAGGTTGCATATTTTAATAATGCTCCCTACCAGAGGAACTCTCTAGTTAGAATTCTAATATGGAACATAGCGATTTTGAACAGTCGGGACCCATAAGAAATCTAGATCGATGCAAACGGTGCCGCCCTTACAGATTGGAGTCCGTTCTTTTCTTGAAGGTTTTATTGCACTAATTCAGTTTAAATTAGTGCTTAATGTTTTTCTTCACAGGCACCACGTCGAATTTAGATAGCCAGCACCCAAACATATTCGTTTTAGTGAATATGGCAATTTTTGAAACGTACTTTCCAAAAGTCCTGCCCATTGTCCCTGGAAATGCGGACTCAAGGGCACCGAGGTCTATATTACTCGTATAATAGTGTCCCTTCATGAGTTTGCATCCTTTAAATGGTGCTTGGGATACTCGAACCATTACTTTAGTGATCGCGCTAGAGCAATTGAGATTGTTCACCATCATTACCCATTTAAAACCATCTCGCGTTTCTTTTCCAAAATGTACATACCCTTGTTTATCAAGTCCTGATATATCTTTCTCCACTGTGAGATTTATTCTCATGAGATTATAGCCCATATTGCCTTTATAAAATTCCGAACGGAGGTCATATGGCAACGGTTTTATGTATGGCAGTTCTGGGTGGTCACAGTCGACGATACTTTTAACATTGTAGTGGAATTGCGAAGAAAAACAAATGGGAAACAAAATATGTAGCATTATCAATGTGAATAAGGATTGCATGACGTACGACACGAACGAATGTTATATTCGAAATGGCAGCATTTTATAGTAAAATTCTATCAAATTTCAAGGGTCATTTAGTACAGAAAAATTATATAACTATTTCGAACCATTTTAATATCAGATTTGACAATAATTCCTGTATCAAAATCGTGCCGCAATCTATATTTACACATGGGGCCCGTCTGTAACTTTTATTACAAGCGGAAATCTCTTTCCATCAATATGTATTAAAAAGAGACTTCCAAAATTAATTTCCACTTAATGGTCACATTATCATTCACGTCTATATCATTAATAGAACATTAGTTCCGGAGATTTGGATTTGAAGTGCATTAAATGTGTACTTATATCGTTGTATAAGGCCGGCTGCATATATTTGGCAGTCTAACGCAACTAGGAACAAAAAACTTTTATATGGACTTTGCATGGCAAACCGTTACGTAGGTCACTCGATAAGTTTTGAGATGCTCGAAATTCGAAAATGGAACGCACCTGAATTATATGTTTTTAAAAAGCAAATTTATTTAAAAATAGAACACAAGCTGCCGATTCGCTCCAATTTAAAAAATGAAGATGTTACAGTCAGTTTTCTACAACGGTTCCCGCGTTTTTTCTTTGTAACGATGGAGCTTAACCGCGAACATTTTCGTGCTATGATATTTTATGATTTTAAATTTGGTTTATCTGAATATTTGTGTTTGCAACGATTGCAGTCAGCGTTAGGAGATTCTGCTCCTTCACGGACAACAGTTTTTAGATGGTTCAATGAATTTAAAAGGGATAAAACCAGCCTCGATGATGACCACCGAAGTGGTCGCCCGCAAACAGCAGTAACTGCAGAAAACGTGTGGACTACTGAAATGTTGGTACGAGAAGATCCACGAATAATATACAAAGACATAGAGAATATCTTAGGCTTCAGTTCGGGGAGCGTTAGCATCATTCTAAATCAACATCTTGGAGTAAGAAAGCTCTGTTTTCGTTGGATACCACGTTTGCTCTCCGATACTGAGAAACAGGCTCGTGTAGATTGGTGTCGTGAGATGCGTCTACGATTCGAGAACGGGACATCGCGGCGTGTGTCGGAAATAATTACAGGTAACGAAACATGGATTTACCAATATGAGCCGGAAAACAAGCGGCAATGGTCAGTATGAGTCTTCTCAGAGGGAAAGTTACCAACAAAACTACAAAGACCTCGTAACGTCGGCAAAAAATGGTAGTTTCTTTTCACGGGGCGGACATTTATCAACATCAATGCTGGAAAATTATAGGTCAGTCAACTCTGATTCGTATACTACAGTAGAATTGCCGCAAGTTTTCAAAGCAGTGCGAGAGAGGAGACCAAAGACTGGACTTCGGGGAATCTTGCTGCATCACGATAACGCCTCTTCACATACGTCCCTCAGAACAAAGGCGTTTATTGAGAAAGCTGGGATAGAAACCTTACCACATCCACCCTACAGTCCTGACTTAGCTCCCTTCGATTTCTTTTTGTTCCCGGTGGTGAAAGAAAAAATAAAAGGGAAGTTTTTTTCGAGTGCTGAAGAAGCCGTGGCTGCATATGAAGAAGCAATTTCGGACCTATCTGATGAAGACTGGCAAAAGTGCTTCCAAAATTGGTTCAGACGAATGGAACTTTGTATAGAGAGTAATGGAGAGTATTTTGAAAAAATGAAAAATAAATAATACTAATATCTTCAATACTTTTTTTTTTATCTCTAAATTGATTTAGTGACCTATGTACCATGACACTGAACCAGTACGTCAGTACACTTTATCTGTAATGTCATACATTGTCAGCCACATTGCTTTGCTTGTCATTGCGGCTCGCATGTTTTGTATGTTTGTTTTTAGATTTCTAATTAAATTATTTTTCATTGTTATCTAAAGTAGTGAAATCTGATTGAACACTATTTAGTGAATACATTTTGTGAAAATGCCACCGAAAAGACGGTTTATCACATGTGAAATTTGTGGAAATCAAGCTACTCATGAAAATTGCCATAAAGGATGTTTATGGCGAAATTTCTCTGGGATGAAGGCCGGTAAGTATTGCCTTAGATTCCTTTAGCCATATTTAAGTGCAGCATGCTAAATAAATAAACAAAATTAGATATTTTATATCTATTTTCATTGTGTACTAGAGATGTACTGTAACTATCGATAACTACAGGCTTATTTGTTTATCAGTGGAAATAATTATACAAAATAATTCGAATTGCGTGAGAACTTGCATGAAATATGATCATTAAAATACTTCGTAAGTACCTGCGTTTCAACTAAAAAGTTTACTGCCATCCATACCAGAACATATGAAGATTCTTACATTTATTCGTTGAGTAGTAATTATTTAATATTTTGACCTTAGATATAAGAAAATATATCTGTTGTAATTATACAATATTTTCAGATGCAGACAGTGGGCCAAGACTCAAAAGAAGATCTAATAATGCTAGTAACACAATACATAATTACATTAAAAGAAAAACCTTGTTATTTTATTTCGGGTTCACATTTAAGTCCAACCTTGTATTAGCACATTTAAATAAATATCCACTGTACAACATAGAACTTAAACGTGGACTCAATCCTAAATTTTGATTAAGTACAAAAATTGATGACATGAGCCTATATTCCAACCCAGTCCATTTTATCGATATCGATAAAGACGCAAGCGTATAACCTACTACACTATTTAAGTCTGTTAGATTGGTACTACTGCTATTTGACGGTTCTATGACGTACATGTACCAACATGCACGTCATAGAACCGTCAAATAGCAGTAGTGCCATGCAAATTAATTCTAATGGCTAGTATGAGAGTCCCGCCTCTTAAAACGTAGTGGTTATATTCTCTTTGGCATTTTGATTTAATATGGTTTCCGTACGAAATATCGTGAGCGAACGGGACATCGGTATATACATTCGTAACCCTATCTCGCTTGCACTCGTCGTTTCGTACGGTAACCGAATAAAAATTCGGTATTCGGCCGGCCTAATACGAAGATTTTGACGAGCGGTTCAGCCCAGGGGTAGTGACGCTACCTGCGAGGCCTACGGTCCTGGGTTGAAATCCCGATAAGTGCAAATATTGTGTATGTGTGATAAGCATAAGTATTTGTTCCTGGGTCTTGGATATTTCATATGTATACCATGTTTTTTTTTTCCTTTAATTTTAACAGGTGGTATAGTCCAGCATAGGAGTTGAAGAAAATTCGAAATCTATCACACGTACAACCAAAATTTATAGTTTTTGTACAATAAATTGTCCTAGAAACTTGAAATGTTGTATGGTACGAGGATGAGGCTAGCTCTTATAGTACAACCAATGAAAAAATATGAACATCTTGTTTTTTTGTCTGTCTGTCTATATCAGTAACTAATATAAAATGACCCAACACTACGTCCATTTTGCTTAGGAGTAGGGCTCTGCTAATACTGGATAATGTTTTTAGCGTATGTTTTCACATTTCGTTGATAGACGAACTATGTACATACCACCTACAAATTTGTACGGAACCGGCGATGCACGAGTCCAACACGCACTTTTTCTTACGGTTTTTTTTAGTATATCTTCCGGATTTTTTAAAGAAGGCCCTTATTATCCTGGAGCACATAGCCAAATTTCGATTGCACAGAATGAGAATATGTTGACTCTAAAGATTGCATAGATCTCTTGGTCGTAAATGAGCCACTGAAGAACTCATTGGAGTAGGGAAACTGCTACTTTGGATGAATTAGAGGACAGATATGGCCAAATCGTAGGTTCGATATCACAGTGTTTTCCACAAATGTAATTCAGTGTTTCAACATAATAAGCCAAACGCATTCAGTAGTCCACTGCTATACATATACTTCTTAAAACAATATAGGGGCCACTGTTGCGCGGAGAATTTCTGTTCAGTTTTTGTGGTTACAATAAACTAATCTTATCTCAATTAAAAGTAATAAAACAATTGACTATTTAATGAATCGATTATTAGCTAAACAAAGACGAAAGCCTTTTAGCTGCAGAGTGTGTAAAATAAATTTTACGAACTAATATACATCGTCACGTTACGATCAAAATTTTTAGTGGTCCCTATATTGTTTTGAGCAGTATAGTTCCTCCTAAGAATGCCATCAGGACCGGTTATGCGCTGCATGAAAAATAAGAGTATTTAAAATTGTACAAAGTATGAAATACAATATGAATTTTTACCCGATAAAATCCCCAAGTCCCCAGTTCAAGTATGACATAATCATCTAGCTCTATTTTATAACATATATGGTACAAACATGTCTTTTTAGAACGTAAATTATCACCATTGTGCGAATTTCCTCCCATAATTCGCGTTATTTATATCAATGTTAGCATTTGCAATTTGATTTCTTTGGAAGATCATTTCGAAGAATCCGGGTGTTGCTAGTAAGTTTAGTATAAATTTGTAGACGGATCAGTTTCCATCACAGTACACATCAGTAGCTGATTGGATCAAAATGGCTTCTTGTTTTGTGATTTGGGCTCTCTCTGTCTTGGCGGTACAAGGTGCAGTTCTGAACAATGAAGGTAAATATATAAAGTTAATTTTTTTGTCAATCCTTGCACTTAGGGCATCCGCTCCGGATGCGTTACCTGTATATTCACGTGCCCTATGAATATACAGGATACGGCACAAGGAGCGGCCGTCTCGCACCCGCTCATCATGCGAACGACCTTAAGGGGCTCCAAGGAAAAATATGCGATTTTTCATGGTTTTTATTGTGTACTAGTGGGTGACGGCTACTTCGATCGCGAAGAAGGAAAATGCCATAACCCTCTATTTTGCTTCAGCGTCGTCGGGTAAAAAGTATCCTATACCATCTGTGAATACCCAGCTACTCGTGTACCATAAATAGTTAAAATCTGTTTAGCCGTTATGGCGTGATAAAGCCTCAACGACACATACAAACACACAACAACTATACAAAAAAATTCAATCAAAAAACTCAATTCAGTGACCTTCAAATAGTCCGGTTTACTATTTTTTTATATTTTCAATCTACAGACATTGCATCATTCATGACACAATTTTATAATAGTATAGATTTAGTTCCTGATATACTGATGTGCAAATTGCGGAAACTTTCCAAAATGCTTGAAACAGGTCTTAAGTCTAGGGTTAACTTACATGTTTATAAGACCTTTTTAAACTTTTTTTAGTAAATGAAAGGTCTTAAGTCTAGTGTTAACTTACCTCTTTAAAATACTTTTTTAAGCATTTTGAAACTTTCCGCAATTTGCACATCAGTACCCTGGAATTCTGAAAATAACTTTCCAAACGTGGTATATATGATACTCGTAGTTTAGTTTCTATTAACACTTTCTCGCATTCGGAAATTTAAATATAATTTCACGCATTTTTTTTTCAGAAGTCTATAAAAATAAGGATTGCGTATCTAATCTTTTAATAAACCTTAACACGTTGACGGACACTCGACTAGCTTAGATAAATAGTGATATGACACAGTCAACTTCCATACAAAAACAATAGACGGCGGTGGCCGTCTTGTCATCTCATAAATGGTTTAGTTGGTTGTGATAAAGCGGACGTCCTCAGCCGTCGGACGGTTGAGGACGCGACATCGTCGTTTTCAAAGTCATAATTTGGATCCGATCCGTGCTCCCCATCGTCGCTAAACGGGACGTTTGAGGACTCATCTCTCCTTCGTCAAATAGTCGCAGGATAATATGTCATTCTCTACTGAACGCGTCTTTGCCAGCCATCAAAAATAATACGACAATAATTAGCATTTCGTATTAGGAAGGTAGGTTAGGTATATTTTGATTATAATATCAGGCTAGTAGCCTATTATTACTCTCAATATACGTAGTACTAAAAAAATACTATATCACAGTCACACAAACACATCTATAAAACAACAAAAGAATGAAAATATTAACCTCAATGTTTACGTTTAATAGGTGTGGGTAGGCGAAAACGCGTGGTCCCAGTGTGGTGACAGCGCCAGAGGCAGACGGGAGCAAATGCCACGTCCACGGCCGTTGTGTGCTCACACGCAGGTCTACGCCTGTAGGTGTGAGCACCCCCACATTGAAGGCATGGAAGTCGATACAATGTGACATTTAGTAGGAAAACAACGCCTTATGATGTTACACAAACTGTAACTTTACGAATTGGAGCTCGTATTTGTACTGTGATAAGGTTTAATATAAAATAGACATGCCTAAAAAACGACGTGTACTATCGACTGCAAAATTGGATGGTCACCTTGCGGGCGATAATGGCTTGGCCGGTTGCAGGCTAACTTTGCAAAAATTAACTAGATGGCGTCGTTGTGACCAAAACCAACGATTTTAATAACTTAATTAAATGTAATAGTCTTGTAGTTACTAAAATGTATGTTATATATAATATAATTACTATTATTCATCAAATTGAAAAAAAAACTTACACCGAAATTACAACGACATCTATATTTAACAAGTGGTATACCCTTCTTCTTAACAAATTGTGTAATGTTGCCACGCTAGCTAGCCTATTGCCCTCCTAAAGCAATTGGCGATATGTCAAAGAAACTATCGTTACAAAATCTGTTGCCACCATTTTATACAACGTAAGTATGAAGAATTTATCCACGAATTCACGGTCTTAAACTTATTCGAAAAACAGATCTTGAACGGATATGAATTTTATACAGTTTTAAACAACTAGTGTGATTAATTGAATACCAAAATTTAATTACACAAAATAAAAAACGAAAGAAATAAATAATGACAATAGGCGGGCTTATAGTTAAAGAACAACTTATGTTTATTTTTCCTGTCTTAAAATAGCATACGAGGACATGAGTATTGCAAGTGCGAACTATATGGATTTGAAAAGAAATAATAAATAAATGAACTGGCTGTGATTAGGAATTAGAAAATAATTCGTTTTACTTCCTACATTTATTTGTATAAATTTTTCAAACCTAATAATACCTACCTATTGAAATAAAAGTCAGTCCTCCCGTGACCATGGAAAGCTGGAAAGCTTCCGAAACGTCGGGAACTAAAATGAGATAATATACGCGATATAATCCGTTAAATTGTTTTATTTCAATGAGTAATAATCGCGGAAACAGAAGAAAATATTAATACCTACCTATGTTATGGCTATGGGCTATCAATCAAAAGATAGGGTTGCTCTAAAAATATTATGTTACATGTTTTCATAATGAAAATACAAATTTTAGACATATATTTGTATGAAAATATTTAATATTAAAACATCAGAAATTTACAATTAACAATTTGAAACATGACTGAATTCATAGCTATGATAGGGATAGATCTATAGTCAATTGTCTAGTGTTCATATTGTAGATAGTGTACGTTATTTGGACTCAGAATGAACAAACACTTTATTTTTAAGTTATGTTGTTATTTTGATAAACATTTTTTTTTTAACCTGATATGACATTTGTGCAGTTGTCTCGGCTGTATACATTTTAACTTTGGTCTATATAAATTAGTAGAAAAAAGTAAAGGTTTATTTGTAGAAAACCCCACTGAATAAGGAGTGTTTTTTATCAGTATTACTATGAAGTTAGATAAATGGGTATGTGCGTAAAATTAACCTAAAGGACTAATGGATATACAATAATAAAACAATAAAAAAATTCAACAAACTTTATAATTCACACAGTAGTTATTTTTAAAATATAATTCAAGTGAAAAACAAAAACAAAACAATTTAAATACTTCGTTGAGGCTACAGCTTAATTATTCGTTTCTGAAATCAGAAAGAAGATTGAAGCTTCACCTTAACAAAACAATACTTGTCTTATTTTGTTACTGAATACAATTGAGTAAAAAATAAATCTGAGACCTGGTTATAATTAGTTAGTTAACTTTAATATTTAAATGTTGCTGTTTCATTCACTTTTGCTTATCATTTATCAATTAGTCAAAGTGTTATGAAAAAAGATTGTAATAAACTGAATAACACAAAAGAAAGTTATTTATTGTCATAGTAGAAACTTAAAAAAAATTAACCATATTTTTCAATTTCAAACAATAAAAATAATGTAGTATTGTAGAATAGTTAAAAAGTTAGTAATGTAACTAATATATAGCTAACTAGCTTCTGCCTGCGACTTCGTGCGCCTTAAATTCGTTTATCGCGGATAAGGGTATTTTTCCGGGATAAAAAGTAGTCTATGTCCTTCCCCGGGACTCAAACTATCTCCATACCAAATTTCATTCAAATCGGTTCAGCGGTTTAAGCGTGAAGAAGTAACAGACAGACAGATAGACACACTTTCGCATTTATAATATTAGTATGGATTATCACAATATTATCTATAACTGCTCGCAAGCGCGGGAACGCATAAATTCTAAGAAATGTTGACACAGACCCGAACCACGAATACTATCCCAAATGCTAGCACAGTGTGTCTCCAATATTTCTGCGTTTTGCTCATCACATTCAAATGCAAAAATACTTTATTCATAGGTAATTTCATTATTACACTTAAAACATGTCATTATTGAATATTCTGATGATGACAACGTTCAACGATAACACCCCATATATTTTCTATGGAATTTAAGTCAGGTGATCTAGTAGGCCACGATATGACATTTATATTATTGTGCTGGTAAAACCACACTCACGCACAATTTGCGAACGATGTCTGGGACCGGACAGTTATCTTAATAAACGTAGTTACTGATATTTTTTTCTCTGGATAGACATTCCTAATAGTTGGTAACACGGTTTCTTCCAGCACATTGTAATAGTCAACACTCTTTGCCCGACTCGGCACTCGGACCAGTTCTCCCGGATAAGCACTCATCCAACCTCATATGTTCACACTAATACGACCGGACTCCACATATAAAATGTTTTTGTCATCTGTAAACATGACATTGCTCCAATCGTCATTTAAGTTTTCCCGGGCGAACTAAAATATTTCTTCTTTGTGATGTGGTGTTACTAAAAGTTTGACCGCATGCCTACGATACTGCAATCGTTCACTATGAAGGACACGGCGTATAGTGTCCACTTTTGTGTCATATAGACGGGCGTAGGTAATGGTTAGTTGTTTGAAAACCGTTTACTTCATACTCCCGGACTAACGACGCTGCTGTGCGTCAATCAGCCGTGGTCAATAGTTCTTTGCCGGTGCAATAATGACCCTTCTCCGAATCGTTGCATCCATACAGCAACCGTTTTTCTCTGCAACAATATTTAGAAATATGGTATAAGACAGATATCGTTTAAATATATTAATTATATTTGTATTATATATAAAACAATACTTACATTTACACCGGTTTCTCTGGCAATTTCTGCCATATTTTTGCCTTCATTATGCAAGGCATTATCTGTGACCTTTTCACTAAATCGATGTTGTCATGATAATTGATTTTAAAACTTGATAAGTAATAAAAAGCAATCAAACAAGACAATCGAACCGACGGGAATGGCTATTGCTAGATGAGCTGTTTCTTTGTAATAAAAACTAGAACGTTATATTTATGTTTTAAGTGTACCCTCTAAGTATGAGTATAAACCAATAAGTAATTGTTGCACTGTTCAACAACGAATACCAAGTGAATTTATTATTTGCTATTAATGTTTGTGTAAAATTACAATTACTTTTAGATAAACCTAAAAAAATAATCAATTAAAAAATATTCATACTAAACGCATTACTTGAATATCTTGTAAACTTACGTCATTCTGAATATGGTGATAAATTTCATTAACCCTCACCAAGTCTCAATGGCTAAGGGGCTGAATGCAGCTGTTTAAAACGTCTAAGTGGCCCAGAGTTCGAATCCTGGCAACAGTTATAGGAAAGATAGTGTTTTTGGATTTTGCGTAAATCATCATCGGTAGTAGATTAATATGATTCGCATTTAGACTGTCCTTAGAAACATTTAATAAATAATCGAAGATACATTCTATAATTTCTGGATTGGGACAACACCGAAAATAAACAAACTGACTCCGCTTACCAACGGAATAAAATATTTTTACTTTAAAGGATGTTATCAGCGCCATCTATTGGAATCCCATGAAACTAATGAGGTATAGCACGTAGCGTAAGCGTCTCGATTTGCTTCAAGGCATTCTCGTTTAACAATGACCATCCACTTATGCAGCCCATAGTACAGCCGCCCAGCGTATCAAAGTGGTCAACCAACGACGTCCACAGCAGTCGTGTCCTTCAACGTGTTAATTAGACTCAAAACCTATGCCTAATCTTGTCGTAAGCATTGAAGACAAGCATAACCATAATTACCTTATGTTTATCCATATGTCACTAGTGACTCTGTGACCTCATATCTCCGCCATTTTGAAAAACAAACTGCAACGGTGTATTCGTAAAGAAACAAGCCTGTTACAGTTTTGATGTGTGTATTTGTGTATCTTCGTATCTGTATATATGTGTATGTCTGTGAAATCGTAGCTCCTAAACGGATGGACCGAATTGGATATAATACTTTTCTTGGGGAATGTAACTTCAGTGACTTTTTTGCTATGGTTCAAGAAAATCGGTTCAGCTAGTTAAGAATTATCAGCTTTTTAGGGTTCCGTACCAAAAATTTAAAGTGGGAACCCTTATGGTGCGACTCTGTATGTCTGTCTAACTCGGTTCCGCTATAAAAAAAAAAAGATTGATAGTTTTTTTAAATACTTCATTTATATGGCCATAAATACGAAGTGCTGACGTGATATTAATTTATCACCTGTTAAGTTGGGATATGGGAATTTTTCTACGGATCCCTCAGTGCATAAGTCAGACTCGCACTTGGCCAGTATTGTAGATGATTGATATGAATTATGTATTTAACTCAAAATTTTGAAAAAGGTTTCAAATTGCCTGGCCTATTAATTTGTTATGAATGTATTTCATTTAAAAAGAGCATTGTAAACATAAAACTTTTAGGCACTGGCCCCACCAAGGCCGAGGAAACGATTAGCTATCGGCGATGTTCTCGCCCAAGACACAAACAGAAGATATAGATTCTGTGTTAGTAAAAGAGACACATATATTGATAGTTCATCGCTGGCTGTTCACACTGCCGGCGAGAGCTCTCTCATATATGTATCTCTTTTATTGACACGGAGTATACATCTATTGTCCGTTTTTTGAGCGAGTTGGGTGAGAAAATAGTCGATAGTTGCTCGCTTTCTCCTTGCCAGTGGGACTAGTGCCTTAACTTCTACAATTAAAACATGTTTAACATTTATTTGTCTATTTCAGACACGCTACTTAAAAGGATAGCTCGTTCTCCAGGATGTGATAAATGCTCCGGACGTCCACATGCACTGCCTCCCCCGCCTCCTCCACCTCCTGCGCCTTTTGGAAGAGGGCCTCCACCTCCCCCTCTGCTTGGAACTCACGCTGGTAGCAGTTCTTATTCGAATCAAGCTAGCGGCAATGAAAATTCCTTCAAAAATTCTGGATTCTCTGAGCACCAGCAAAGTCTACAAGGAAGCAAGTTTCAGCAGAATGGGTTCAACGCAGGTTCCAGTGCCTCAGCACAAGCCGTTAGTGGTGTTGCTGGTTACAACCAGAACGCTCATAAAGGAGGGTTCTCAGGGAACCAGCAAGGATTCGGAGGTGGGCAACAGAAGGGATTCAACGCAGGATCTACTGCTTCGGCACAAACTGGCGGTGCTGGATATGATAAGGCTGCTTATAAGAAATCTGGTTTCTCAGGAAACCAGCAAAGAGGATACCAACAAAAAGGATTCGAAGCAGTTTCTTCGTCTAGAGCTAGGGCCTTAAGCAGTTTGAATGAAGGACAAGGCCTGTCAACTGGAAAACAGGGATGCAGCACTTGTGGCAAGAGCAACTATGCCATTAGTAACGCCAAAAGCAATAGTGGATCTGCTACCGCAATAGCTGTTAATGGTTAAGAAGTCACAAATATTATGTAAACGCAAGCCTTCGATCACTGATCACAAGCAACAATTTGATCATGTTGTGGAAATTTAATTAGACATTATTAAATTATTAGACAAAATTGTTCACCGTTATTTTAACAGTTGTTGTAAGTAAATAATACGTCGTAATAGCAGAATGCCTCATTATCCTCCTCCTTGCGACGTGTTCCTCATTATTGAGGATCGCTATTCCCCCGAATGGGAGATCAATTTCTCTTTGATGATGCTCCTCCATCTATGTCTATCCTTAGCGTCATGGAGAGCATCATGTCGCTTGGTGTTGAGCGAATTTGGTCTGACCATATCTGAGTGGGCTGCGGCCCCTCGGTCCTTTCCATCGATCTTTTCAGTAGCCATCCGCTGTTCTAGATTATGTCCATCTTTTCGGGCCTCAGTAGAAATAAGCAGAATGCCTTCTTTGAACAACGAGGTGAGACTTGGTGAGCACAATTTTTTGTTTGCACGATCGTTCAACTAATAACAAAATGCCGTATTAGTTGCACAATAACTAGGTAGATTGAGAACCTGATTTTATCATGCTTTGGCTGTAAAATGATATAAGGTGCGTTCGGGTAAGATGGAAGTATGGGAAAGACTGAAATTTTAGTGAAAATGCTCTTAAAGGCGTTGAAATAAAGTCCAACTTTCGAACTTTCCCATATTCCGTCTTACACCAATGCACCCTACGAGAATTTTGTATTTTGTCTGGATAGTAGTTACGACGTAATGGATGTAAAACTTCTAGCTAGAAAAACGTCATGGTCGCTTATCGCCTAAGCTATAACGGATGATGATTTAATTTCTATCTAAGAGCATATATCTAAGAGCATAAAACTACAGCATAGAAGACAATTTAATAGTGGAAATAATTTACATGATTATCTACAAATTTTTTGGTTGTAACTTAAATATATCTCAGAAATCACGTTAAAACAGTATACGTAGTAGTTAGAACATCAATTATCCATTACATAAAGTTTTTTGCTATGTTCGTACCTAACGTGCATAGGAAAAAACTGTTTTCTTCAAAACTTGTAACTGTCTAGATTTTATAGCTAAATTACACAATCCGGGAGTTTGTGTCATTACAAACTATTCTAACATATTAAAAAAAAAAACTTTTAAATATTAGCCCAATAGTGTACATGAAATAGGTTCCAGTGAAGACAGATCTAACAAGAACATACTATTATATCGACTGACGTGAAATTCCGCACCGCAATGATCGGTTTTATACCCCATAAATCCACGTATCAAAATAGTGGGCCGACCGAAAGTTCCGAAGCTTCAGTAATACGGCCGTGTCGGCGGGCGGCGCACGCGCTCGAAATACATCGATCGAAACCGTTTCGTAATTCCATCACGTTTCGTAACCTCGTAACCCTTTGAACCCATCGTAACTAACACGACACGTGAACATCTATACTGTGCAGTGATAGTGTAGAAATTGCCTTAGAATCGTTAACGGAAGGGTCAGGGAGGTGTAGGCGTGTAAACAACATTCCTACGTTTGAAACAGTTTTTAATATCCTTCTGTTTTTCACAGATCGTTTCTAGCATTTGTTTTTGAATGAAACAATTTCTTTTATTTTCCATCGGAAGGTCAATGTTTTCATGTAGAAATCGCTCGGTAGTACAGTTTCTAACGTGTTTGGTTTCTGATTGGAATTTTTGTCTTATTTTTGATCGGATGGAGTTTCAGGTTAACTTCTTAACTACAGATTAATCGGTCAATCAATCTTGGGACTGCATTGGCGGCCGTCCTTGCCCCAGTGGCGAGCCAGAGGACGGTTTTAGACCGGCACCCGGCTTGTCCTCCGACAAACTTTCTTCCAACCCCGCCCAATCAAAAATAGACCTTCCGACCTCTCGATAAGATTGACGCCGACGCCCTCAATAAGTTGGCGCCCTGTGATACCGACACGCTTTCACGGGAATTGGATCAATCGAGTTTCAACCTTATGCTATTAGATGTAGGGATTGTTGATGTGAAAAGATAAAGTTGTGATAGTGTAAACACGGGAACGCGGACCTGATTGGTCGTGCAATGACATTTGGCGATCACTTCTTTTAATCGATTCAATAGCAATTAAAACTAATTTATCACCACCTTATCTATTATTATAAACCGCCTTTTTATAACTTTCAAGAACACTTCATACAACACTTTTCATAAGCTCAAGTACATGATCCGCGTTATAATTATAAACACAGACTACGTATTTCATTTCTATTCAAAGTGCATCGTTTTCTAAACTAATGACCACTACGTTTTCAGTAGGTTCATGAAACAGATCACCATGACCATACTCACTATTTTTGTTTATCAATATGGCAAGATTTGCGTCGTTATCTGAACACTGAAACAACAATTTTTCTTTAAGTACCTATGTGTTTAATGGTGATTTATTATTAAAGTTCCCTTAGTTTCACTACGATACATGGTTGTACAATTTTCACATGACTCCTTTTTGTCTTAAAGCATGCTTCTGATTTTAACTAAATGTCAAATGAGATACACTACAATCCTATTGAATCATGCCTTTACCACACTTTGATTGATAAATGAAGCACACTCTCTTGCTTAATAAGACTTCAACTACTTTTACTTAAATGTATTTACTTTACTACACTGACAACATACCTACCTACTTGTCGCTCATATGTACAAGCGTGGGTTAAGTTTTAGAACGGCACAAAGTTGGCCCAAATTTATATTTTACAACTTTCAAACTTCGTTTTAAAATAATGCCTTAAGATAATGATTTTCTCTTTGTTCAAATTTAATGTGTACATGAAACCGTTGAATGTCGTCGGTTAAACGAATTCTTGGTAACTAGAGACATTTTCGGTACTGCCAGAAACGTCAAAAGTGTAGGTCTAAATATATGGCCAGATATGTACTTGGTTATACTTTTCCTGCAATGTTTATGCCAATTAAAAGTTGCTTAACCCACAGTAAAAAAAGTGGTTTCACCCCCCACCCCTATATAGGAAAGAAAAATCTATTTTTAAAATTTGTATTCGTATTTGTAATACTTGGGCTAACCATCTTTATAACTATTCCAAATGGATACATTTAGCAATTCCTGAGATATAGAGCCCCGCACGGTAAGAGTTCCTTTTTTACCTTTATGGTACGAAACCCTAAAAATCTGTATGACCCTAGAAAACTTTACATTATTGTAAAGTTGTGAAGATAAATCATAGCAAGAAAAGTGTTAAAATATGTATTTCCGAGCACATTTTCAATATTATTGTACACTACAAATTATTGTAATGGCGACTCTATGCTATTTACGTGTCATTTATGTCCAGGTACTTTTAGTCATCGTCGTCTGCCACCAATCTTATTAAACGGTTTTAGATTTACGTGTTGACTGCATGTGCAAATAACCAACACAAAAGTTATTTAATATAAAAAGTCCATGTTTTAATTATTGCGTGTGTTCAAAGTTTACGTTAAACATATAATACCCATTGAAATAACACAATTTAACGGATTATATCGTGTATATTATCTCATTTTAGTTCCCGACGTTTCGGAAGCTTTTCAGCTTTCCATGGTCACGGGTGGACCACACTTTATTTCAATGAGTAATAATCGCGGAAACAGAAGAGAATATTATATAATACCCCTGTTTTGGAACGTGGGTTAAATAGTATATTGCACATCCAGGGCGGTAGGATCAATAATGTCTCAGATCACAGGCACGAGCTCGAGACGAGGACGATAAAACTGAGATTTGAGGCATTTCTTATTACCGCTGGTGGTCTGTACATAATTTTGGATTTTCCGGGCTAGAAAGCAGAATTTTTTGCCCTTATAGCGGACAGCAAGAGCTCTTCCCCCAATCACCTTAAAATACAAACGTACAAACGGTACCTACGTAGTTTCAAAGGTAAATTATTTCATGACGTCCTTATTATAATTTTTCGTTGGTTTTAAAATCGCATAAATCGTAAGAATAAGTTTTCAGACAGCATTAAACTGTGAGCGTGATACAATTAATACTAATTATAGTAGGGAATTACCCAATTGATGTCTCTTGTGAGTCGTATGGTTATGTTATTCAAACGGGCCAAGTTACAAGCGTTACACTATTCCAATATGAATGGACTTCCAGCCAAAACAGCTATTTTTATCCCCATTCAAGCACTCGAGACTGAACCGCCGCCGTTGTGTGAAACATGTGTTTATTTACACAACGTAATGCCTATTGGGATTAGATTTATTATGATTATCATGCGTAAAAATGTATACACTGGTTTTAAATTATCGAAGCAAACTATACTTAGTTTCTAATAGGAGGTGCTACAACTGGTACACTCAGCATTAAATTGTCTATAGCATCTAAAGGGTTAAGTATATCCTACTTCGTCCACATTCACATTTTGTCAACTTTCTAGTTTGACAACAATCCCATTGTGTCCTCTTCCTATTGTAAACTTCCCAAATGGTCCACTTCCTATCTCGTCCTCATTACTAGCTCGTCTACATTCGTAGCACGTCCACATTCGCATTTTGTCAACGTTCTAGCTTGACAACAATTCCATTTCGTCCACATTCATTTCCCAATTCGTTCACTTCCTTTCTTGTTAACATTCCCAACTCGTCTGCTTCCTATCTTGTCAACATTCCCAACTCGTCGACTTCCTCTCTTGTCACCATTCCCAAATTGTCCACTTTCTAGCTTGACAACAATCCCATCTCATCCACATTCATTTCCCAAATCGTCTACTTACTGCCTTTTTTGTCAACATTCCCAAAATGTCCACTTCCTATCTCGTCCACATTCCTAACTCGTCTACATGCTCATTTTGTCAACTTTCTAGCATAATAACAATCAAATTTTGTCCACATTCATTTCCCAATTTGACGACACGTTTGGCTCAGTTGGTTGCACAAAGGCCTACGAAGCTAGCGGTCTTGGGTTCGAATCCCGGCCAGGGCAAGTGTTGTATGATGAACACGAATGTTTGTTCCTGGGTCTTGGATATTTTCTATGTCTTTAAATATAATAATTTCTCTATATGTTATGACTATGAATATCGTCACCTGGTACCCATAGTACAAGATTTGCTTAGTTTGGTACTACAAGTTGATTTGTGTAAGATTTTCCCTAATATTTATTTATTATTTAAATTGATCCTCAGTCATATCTCGTCTACATCCCTAACTCCACACATTCCCAAGTCACGAACTCCCCCAACTCGTCTACTTTCCCGACTCGTCCACTTTCCTCGTCCGAAAGAGTTTTCGAGAAATATATCGTTACATATTGCCTATAATAATAAAGGTGCGTTGCATACAGGGCTCGCAACTGGTATATAAATCTTTTAAAATACACGTTATTTCTCGTATGTCTTAAAACGTTTAGACGAAGACAATTATCTGTGGAAACACCTGATACAAGTTCTAGAATGTTAATAAAATATACTAAAATCTCGTAACTGAACGAAAAGAATACACGAAGAGCCCTGTTTGCATATATATGGCGCTTTGAATGCTACAGACTATTCGATGCTGACTGTACTACGAGTAGTAATAGTTATCTACAACCACAATAATAACAGGAAGTAATTCTTCGATAAAATTGAATCATTGATTCATGCTATTATAGTGCGCTGTGCTGATTTTAATTCTTGTGTTCTAAAATTAATATAATTTTTAGTTTCTTTTTAAGTCTAAGTACATTTCTACATCTAGACAAATTTTCATTACCCCTATTTTTTTCTTCAGTGTTATCGGAAAAAATCCATTTAGGGATGCGCAGCTACCCGTGTACCAAAAATATTTGAAATCTGTTTAACTGTTTTGACACACACAAAGACAAAAAAATCGAGTTAGTGACCGTCAAATAGTCCGTATCACGTTTTTGTTTTAAATATCTTCAATGTACAATCGAACCAACTGAATCATGACCCACTTGCCTGATAATTCGTATGAAACTTTCAAACTTGTAAGATCTATCGCGTATAATGCACTTACGACGTTTTAGGTACTAATAAAATTACGTCAATACAGGTCGCAGACCTATGCAATTTTAACCTTTGTTATCATTGCCATAAAACCACATTTCACACATATACAGTCATTGTTTGAATCTCGAGCTAGTTCTCGCTTATTTAACCTAAACTTTTTGATGATGGAAAAATAAATTTAAAAAATGGGGTGTTCTACAAGTGTGTCATATTATGTCAAGTTGTCAGTCAATGTGAAAAAATAGAAATTAAATGCTTAATAATTTTTAATAATGGCTAATTTAGAAGAACAAAGAGCTCGGATTGTAGTCTTAAGTGAGGAAGGCTATGGCATACGGGAAATATCACGCGAATTGAATATTTCTCGGAATACAGTGAGGACCTGGATCAGACGGCACGCCGAAGAGGGCATCCTCGAGGACAGACGACGCCATAACCACGGCGTTTGCCGACTCACGAACGAACAAAGAGTGGACATGCAACACCATTACGAAGAACATCCTTTTACTCCCACCCGATATTTTGCGGCACAACATGACGTCTGTCTACAAACTATTAGAAATTATTTGCACGGCACTGGACTGCATTACAGACATTATGCTGAGAAAGTAGCCTTAACGGATGATCATAAAACAGCGAGAAGGAATTTTGCAAACGCTTATTTAGACTACGACTGGACTAACACTATATTTACAGACGAAAAAACATTTCGATCTTCTCAACACGGTCGCTTAACTTTGTGGCGTTACGATAACACCCGGTACACAGAAGATCACGTCGTGCCTAATCAGTTATCCGGTCGAATTTCAGCGAATATGTGGGCGTGGATGGGTATCGGAGGAGTAGGTGAGCTTGTCCATATTTCTTCTCGGCAAAACGCAATGAAGTATGTCGATCTATTAGAAGAATCTATGTTACCGACAGTGCGAACAGTTTACCCGCGTGAAGATGTGCCAGTATTTTCCTACGTTCATGACAACTGTCGAGTGCATACTGCCAGGATAGTCTCAAATTGGTTTGATCTGCATAATGATGAAGTTACTTTGATTCCATGGCCGAGTAGATCCCCAGACCTCAACCCAATAGAAAATTTGTGGGGTTTGATGGTCCAAATGTGGGATAACAGAAACGAGAGAACAAAGGAAGCAATTGAGCAACATTGTAACGAAATTTGGGATTACTTGAGGGACAGCGACATTTGCAGTCGTCTAATAGGGTCAATGCGTGACCGATTACAAGCCGTTATCGATAACCATGGTGCACACACTAGGTTTTAGATACTGAATCTTATAATTTAAATTAGTTCTGTTAAAGATTAAATAAAGTTTTTTTTCATTTCACAAATTTTATTACTGTTTTTACTTATATAGCTTGAAAGACCAACAATGGCAAGTTTCTGTCCTTAAAATAGTTATAGGAATGACGTGATTGAAACCTGTAATCTAAAGTTTATGCTGGCACTTCACTTGACTGCAAACATGACTGCATTATTTTTGATTTTATATTCTAGAGAAATAAATGCGACTAATAGTTGAGCAAATTTAATACGGCCAAGTGAAGTGGCACCATTACGTTCGTAGAAAACTTCCTATACTTACCTACGTAATACAGATAAAGACAGTAACATCATCTCTTCTTTTTCATATACGAGCATAGTCGATATTATCCGATTTATTTAACAGTGCACTCAGTAAATGTCAGTGTCTAATAAAATGATAACAAGTTCGTTACCAAGGAAATAATTCTTCAAGCGAATTTCGACCTACTTGCATTTAAGGGGTTTAGCAAAATAAGCTTATGGTGGGTCATGATTCAGTTGGTTCGATTGTACATTACATTTGATGAAATTCTGTGAAAATTTTGTATGTTTCATAATTAGAGTAACGCTTACAATCTAATAAATTTCGCTGAAACTTGTTGCACACGTAGATCAGGATTCAGGGTATTGATTAAGACTTAAGCTAGGAGGCTTAGGAGGACGCCCCGTGTCAATCTATTATGCCACAAGCTTACAAATTGTTCTATTCACTGTCTCGGCTGCATTTCAATCAGTGTCAGCATTCAGCAACATCGATTTCTCTGCGAATACAGCGTGATTCATTTCGCCGGCATCGCCACCGTCTGACATTTACCTCCACTGTAACTGACTGAGCGGTTGTCACTTCAAATAAAACCACTTTGTCTTTGTTAACTGCTTGTGGGATAACATCTGTGTCGAGTATAAGCTTTGATTACACTCGTGGGCTCAATTTTACAGCTGGGTCGTTATTCAAGCGTTTGTTCGATAACACTTTCGTCACCTTCGTGAAATATAGTTCCTTTGCTTTTTAGCGACATAGTGTATTGGTTAGATGTGAATTTGTGACACATGTGTTAGCTATGATTCAAGAGAATTTTACAATTATCAGCTTTTTTTAGGGTTCCGTAGCCAAAATGGCGAGAACGGAACCCTTATAGTTTCGTCATGTCCGTCCGTCCGTTCGTATATCACAGACAAAAACTACTAGACGTATATTGATGAAATTTAGAGTATAGGTGTCTTGTATAAGCCGCTACTTAGTTCCCCTTCCCCTCTATTTTCTAAACCATAAGACAAAAAAATATGAAAAATTACAAAGGTAATAAATAATTTCAACGAAAATAATGAATGAATGAATGATGAATGAATAAATGAATGAATGAATGAACTTAATAATGCACGAATAGTGCACTTTTTCACATCGTATTTTTCTCAACAATAGTGCATTTTGTAGTAACGGCTGTGGAACCCTACACTGAGCATGGTCCGACATGCTCTTGACCGATTATTCTAGATGTCTCGTCTCGGGATTTTTATTTGTTGCGATGCTCTCTCAAGATATCTGTAAATGTGGGCTAATGTGAAGTGGTCTAAACAATATCCATTGATTGATAGCTATTTCGGATTCTTAAACCAATACATTCCGTTTATATTATCCCACACGTCTGCATATTGTAGGAACGCACATCCGTTAAGTATTTTCGGATTCCCGTAGGCGGGTATAATTTTAGCGACCACTATTTCAAGTCTGTGCATCTATGTGACATCGGATTAGTCACGGTGTTATTTGTTTTGGATGTCGTGTCGCTTTGTGACTAAAATCATTTGTACAGACGAAACAGTTCTGTGATGCACATAACACAGAATATAACATGATGACATGATGCCTACAGCCACATTCTACCACCGCACCGCTCGCTATCGGCAGAGTATTCATCCACACACCTTGGAACTAAAATGGTCGCGGAATGAGGAATATCAAAGGAATTTTCTACCGCGCCATGTGGAAGTCAATTGAGGCGGCCTGTGTCCAGCAGTGGACGTCCTATGGCTGAAATGATGATGATGAATCCTCTAATCTTTTAAACAACTAGGGTTTAACTTGCGCACCGTGCGGTATCAAAGGAGTTTTCTACCGCAGATACTATTAATGTGGAATGTAGCCGCGGTTTTCCCTGGAGGTTACAGTATGGGGTTCTTCAAGACAACTTTCTTGGAAGTGAATAGATTTTTAAAGGTTCGGCAACACGCACGTAATGCCTCTGGCGGTGCAAGCGTTCATAAGTTGCGGTGACTGCTTGACATAAATAAAACATAAATGACATTAATTTTTAGTACTAAAGGCGTTCTAAACCATTTTGTTTTATAAACAGGTGTATATCTAAAACGTAAAATGATGATGTTTAAAATAACGAACATCATAGTCACGTTTATTGCGGACATTCTAAAATCTTGACCACATCACAACAAGGCAATATCGTGCAACCCTTTGCGTTGACGCGCAACGACGATGCGGCGCCTTATTAGGCTGGAAACATTGCTATCGCTGTTAAAAGCATAGGCGTTCAGACTGATACTCACCGGCAGTGCGTATGCGGCCAAACAAAACACACCCACCCCCCCTCCCAAATGCGCGTACCATCGGTCGAGCACTGTTTCCAGCCGTAGAAAGACACGATATCGGACCACAGTTAAATACCTCCCACCAAGTTTACGAAGGCACCTGAGATATATGTTTTACTTCTAGGCACATTAACGTTTACAGCGCAATTGTCATCGAGAATAATTCAAATGTGTTTTATTGTAGATCATTGTGCCAAAGCGATTTAGTTAATGTGGACTTGAGAGTTCAGTTTATTACGCAATGTGTTTACGAAGATTCGGTTAAAGTGCACAATAATATAAGTGCGCTTTGGTGAGATAATCGGCTGTAGTTTAATACTAAATAATAGTTAGTGCAACAGTAGATAGACCTTTATTGATAAATATAAGACCTACCTTACAGGTGGTCACTTACATAAGTGTGTTGCGGTTTGTACACTGCTAAAGTATTTAGTATACTACTAAATGCAACAGTTTTGGGAGTCGGTTAAAAATATACGTAAATGTATGTAAATCGGATCTATATCGGAATCCCTAACGTTATTTGTCCTAATGTATCGTTTGTCATAACGCATTTTTTTACGAAACTGTAAACTTTTTAGGATTGTTAAAAAACAAACCTAACCTAATCTATACGATGATCTTTTAAAACATCCTGAGAAATTTACGGTTGCTGAAAAAAATGCTTTATGACAAACGGTACATTAGGACAAACGATACAATGGGAAAACGACATTAGGGATTCCAAAGGAGACCCGTGTTAATGATAGCACAACCTACATCATCCTTAAATAAGGTTATTGATCTTTCTAAAAAACATTCAGCCGTCATAATTGACCTAAAGTTACAAGTAATAATGTGTATAGTGTAGATACAAATCGCTAGCGCGAGTTTCGAAATATTTTTGCTTTTTGACTCTTGTGATAATTGGTATGTAAGATCCACAATCTAATTTAAAGGAAGGCCGACACCACTTATTCTTAACTTTATTCGTCAATTTATGTTTTGTAAAGAAAGTATACCATAGTTATCTGGCACAACCAAATCTCAAAAATCATAGAACCTGGGTGATGGGTAGAAAGGTTTTTTTTATGCAAAGTCTATCCTTATAAACTTAGAAGTAAAATACTTTATCCTTAAACAAAATTTCATTCAAATCGTTAGATCCGATTTCAAGAAAGCAATAGGAACAAGAGCTCGTTTAACGTAGTAGGATACGGACTAATACCTTACTTTGTGCAGTTTTCACCTGTTGTCAATGCATCTGCGCATGTTAATGAGCACAAATGCAAGCATTCCTGGCATTTATAAGGAATTGACGTATTGAATGTAGATAAAATTAATTGCATATTCCAGGAAGTCTCTCCGGAATCTCCCACGCCAACTGAGGCGGCGTTAAATCATGGCGACAAATCGCAACGCTGGTCATTCAGAAGATTATCGCTTGCCATAAAACGGTCTGCGTCCTAACCTTGCGCAGACTTTAGCGGATCTCATCTACATTATTTTAGAGACATGGCATGATTCTCTAAAATTTATAACATGGAACTAAATTTGATGAAACGATGGAAGTAATATCGGATAGGTACATATTATTTTAGTGAATTTTACAACGATTGCTGATTATAAAAATCATTCTTTAACTATTTGATTTGATTTCGATTTCACTTTTTGTAGTGATTTATACTGTTGCATGTACAAGAAGTAAAAATGTTAATTATACCAGTAGAAATTAGCAAAAAGTAAGGACGTTGAAAGCACGATGGATGATGGTTGTTTTGTCCTACAAATTCCAATGGAATTCACATCGGAATTGTTTTTATGTAAAAAAAAAACGTAAATATTCATATACAACACAATACAATAACTCTTTTTTGCACATCTCACAAAACAGAGTACAAAAGAAAATAATACATTCAAGGCAAGGGCGGAATTGAACACCATAGGAAGTCACAATAATTTGATGAAATTGCTCTTAAATAAGTCGTAATACTTAAAGGTAAGATTAACAACGCACTGTGGCCTCAAATGAAAAGGACATTTACGTCAGAAATGAACTAAATCCGCCTACGAACCTTGACCATCCAATACCGCAATAAATTCTATGATTCCATCAATTGGCCGCGAATTCTGCAAGTTATTTGGCATGCAACCGTTGGCAGCGCTGACAGACGCTTGCGCCACACATTCCCACTTAGAGTTGGGCGAATAATAGAAATTAATTATACAATGAGGGTTTCTAAAATGGAAATATCACCAGGTCGCGCCTCCATGCCCTAAGGTCTAACTGAAGAAGTGTCAACATCCACCAATCACAGCACAAGATTTTGATACTTCTTGTCAATTAGACCTTACGTCACGGTTGCGCCAACTGTTGATATTACCATTTTAGAAGAGCCTGAGAGTTGCCTCATTATAAAACCCAAAGGCCTCACGGGGTCGAGGAGCATAGGACCTCAATTTTCCATTGCTTCCGATCCGCGGCGATGGCAAAAATCTCCTGCCAGTTCATTCTGATAGAGGCGGCTTCCTGTGCCACGGTTCTCCTGCAAGTAGACTTTGGCCGACCTATCTCAGTCTGTTCAGTTTCATGATAAAAAAAATCTAGCAATCAACTATAGTGAGTGAATGAAACGGTGAAAAGTATGTAGTAGTAATAAAACTAGTGTTTTTTTGTAAAATATTAGTTTTGAGCCAAAATAGCAAAACACGTGACCATTATTTTTTCATGTTCTTCAACCAATGCTTCAATTCCAATTTCCAGAAAGAAATATTGAACATTCTTGGCTCAGAAAATTTGCATATTATGTCGTCATTAACTTCTTTGTGTTAAATTTTTGTGGTGGCTATTTAGGTATGTATATGTGGATCTTATACTATATTGTTATTTGCGTGAATAGTGGTTTGTATTTAAGATTAATTTATCAAGTGATTCTGTCACAGTGAAGACTCGTATCAGTGTATGTCTTAGTGAGAGCTGTCTAGGAAATAAGTGCATGCTTGGTTTTATATATATTTAGATTGTCAGCCTATTTTTAACCGACTTCCAAAAAAGGAGGAAATTATATGTTCGATAGTTTGTATTATTATTATTTTTTTATAAATGTTCACCGATTACTCCGCGAATTGTGGACCGATTTTAAAAATTCTTTTTTTGTTTGAAAGGATATACTCCCGAGATGGTCCCATTGCCACCAAGTTGGGATCTGATGATGGGATCCCAGGGAAATCGAGGGCAATACTCAAATTTTATAGGCACTTATAACGTTTTTCATGTATTTTCTTAAGCTAATTTAAGTATTTGCATATGGTAGTCATCATCTCATCCTGCTGAGTTGATGACGGAAGGTAGAACTCCTTCATAGTTAAGAGTTAGAGGTTAATTCTTAAAAAAATCATCTATTCTAGGTAGATGCGTTAAGACTGTTAGTCATATTATTTTTAATGTGTCCCTGAAGTCGTCCCCTTATCACCAAGTCAGGATTAGATGGTGGAATACCACGGAAATCGAGAGAAACCCTCAAGTATTATAGGCACTAAAAATGTTTTGTATATATTTTTCTAATCTTATCAGTTCTTTTCCTCTGGTTGTCATCATTTCATGCTGAGCTGATGATGGAAGGTGACAATGAACTAAGCAACTTTTACATTTCTTAGTTCCAAAGACTCGAGATGCGTGCAAAGTGCTTCCTCAATCTTCCCATTCTGGGCTCTAAAAAATACTTTATATCACTACTAAAATCCATCACTAAAAAGCAAAAAATAAAAATTTATACATAAAAAAGAACCGACTTCAAAATAAGCTAAAAAGCCATAAATAATCTTTTATGTACGGTACGGATACATTTGAATCACCTTTTGAAGTCGGTGCCAAACCTGAAGTAAATAAAGTTCTTTATTCAACAAAAATACGAATTACTATGACTAAATATATATGTATCTAGGTAGATAATAACTAAAGGCTCGCCGCCGCGGTTCTTAATAGTAATAAATGAATGGTTTGGCACCGACTTCAAAAGGTGATTGAAATGTACCCGTACCGTACATAAAAGATTATTTATGGCTTTTTAGTTTATTTTGAAGTCTGTTCTTTTTTTATTTATAAATTTTTTACACACTTGTTTCTGTTTGTTCTCCAATAAATAAATAAATAAAACATATATTAAAACTAGTAATTAACAAGCAGTTTGCTTGAACAAAACTCTCTTACGAAGTTAGAGGGTTTCGCCATTTTTCGGTATTTTGGAGGACAATATCTCCCGATAGGTTGAGTTTGGGCAGCTTAAAAAAATCATGTGTCGGTTATTTTAGACTACTCTATAATATATATAAAAATCATTGAAATCGGCGCCGGACAGTTGGGTATGTTTCCTTGTACGAGTAAGTCGATTATTTGTGTATGTTTGTGTGTGTCTTTGCGGCTCCATCACGCCAAAACGACTAAACTGATTTCAACTATTTTTTGGTACACGAGTAGCGGAGCTTTCACACATTGTTAAAGGATACTTTTTACCCGATTACGCTGAAGCAAAAAAGAGAGTTATGACTACAGGGTGTTTGGTAACAGGATGCAAAGCCGAAAGTAGGTGATAGTTTAGGCCATTTAAATCATTTTAAGCCATACATGTCTTAGACAAATGTTATAATGTATTTTTTTTTTATATATGAGTTCTAAGATTTTTTCAGAAAAAACTCCTAGTATTGTCGAAAAAAAGGAATAACATTTGTCTAAGACATGTCTGGCTTAAAATGTTCTAAATGGCCTAAACTATCACCTACTTTCAGCTTTGCATCCTGTTACCAAACACCCTGTATATCTTCCCACGAAAACTAAATTGCGGTAATAGGACTTCTATTTCAAAATACAAATAAGAAAGAAAATAACTTGTACCTATTTTGATTCTGCATTACGCCAAAATGCTTTTTTTTTCGCACGGCTAAATGCAAAATTATTTATTCCTACGGACCATTATTCAGATGACGAATTTATTCTTGAGTGCACAGCTCTGCGCCCCGCTAACCGGCGCGCGCGCACATAACTCTCCTGGGATTAAGTATGTGCAGGTGTACAGGTATTTGCCAATTTTAATATCCGGTGAGTCAGGTGGGGACAGCTCACGAACAAGTGTTGCTTCGGAAGCATTCAATCATTTGGAGAAAGCAATCCAACAGAACAAGTTAAATAAATGATATATTCTAACAATGCTTAGGAAAAATGTTTGTATTTCCATAATAGTACATTGGTTTACCATACGGGCTAAAATAAGTTATTATAACATGAATTATATGTACAATATGACTAACATAATTGATAGCTTTTAGCGACGAGTTAAACACTTTACAATTAACTTTGATGCTAAGAAAACAGCAAAAGTCTGATTTGCAGTCCAATCATTATTTATTATCATGTCGCCTGATCATCGACGGCGTCACATCGATATACTCATACTGATGTGTCCTGGACGTTGTCTTGTAGAATCTGACGTAGAACTTAGTAGGTGTGGCCTCCATACCTGTAATCGGAATGGATGCGTTCACCGCGGCGCACGGTAAGGGCTGGCACCGCAGGGTGGCGCTGGAACCGCTCACCAAGTGAGACCACTTGGTGGCCCTAGGGGCTAAAAGAGTAACTTTAGCCCCGCTTCCCAAAGTTACTTTTTTAGAACATGAGACTTGAAAATAAATGTTCAATTTCTTACTCTTAGAACGAGTAGACACAATTATTCCGCTGACAACAATATACATTACGAACAAAGTACAATTGCAGCAGTGCTTACGAATATCTACCACATCTCATATTTAAAACCATCATAATTGCTTACTTATTGCGATACAATATTGTGCCACCGGCCATGCAGTCAATACTGATTCCCACATGACAATAACCAAAAAACTACTGACTTTATCGTAACAATTTGTATGCTGAACGTACCAATTAGAACACTGTGCTTTTTATATTTATTTCTTGACATCATAATTTAGCGATCTCATCAAGACCCAGCACACGCCACGTTATTTCTAAGACATAAACTATTTAACACAGTTCCTAAGATTACCAACGAAACGAAATAAAACGAATATTACAGTGCTAGTGAAAGTGAACAAAACTCTCAGTGTGGTGACATTAAAAACAATAACTTGTAAATAGGTAGTGATATAAAAACACACAAAATGGACACAGAACACGACACAGATATCATGTCGAAAGAAGCACTAGGTCAGTGTTTATTCAATAAGATGAACAATGATGATCCCATTGTTGATAACATTACGTTGGCTCCGATGTACATATTACATATTTGTTAAGCTACCGGTTTTAGAAATCTAATCATTTGCCTTTCACTATTTGATTCAGATAATGTTGATATCTACAGATTTGATACTGAGCTGATTGTCAATCATAGCATTAAGGATCATTTCAGATTTAAAGGTTACGGAAAGTTTCGAAAATGTTGGGAATTTATCAGAAAATTTCAAAAACCTTCGCAAAAATATTATTAATGTTCTAAGTCTAGAGAATTCCTAGTATTGAGTAGTAATATATTCCCTAATATATTACGCATATTTTTCCATGTTGAAAGTTTCGTAAACTTTTCTTCAGCACATCAGAAGTCTTGATGATTTATATTCTCGATAGTGGAAGGCACATCACAAGTATAGGCATCAGTATAAATTCTGCCACTATTCATATCTGTCCAATTATCTTGTGTGAGTTTCAATCCAAAGGATATTGTGAAATTTGTGGATTGATTCCAAATTTAGATCACTACGAGTATTATAGGTCAGATAAATGTGATAAATGATTTGATATCTATCGGTAGCTGCCTTCACCTGTGCTTAACTTTGCAATTATTGTTCATCTTAAATAAATTGGTATTTTTTTGGCTTATCATAGCACCAAATTGGGGAAAATGTTGATGTTGTCTCTAGACGCTGACCGTACTATTTGTACCTCCACACTTGCTTTAACTTCTATACTGATTGCTTTAACACTATTTACAGTATGTTTTACACTGTTTTTATCCCTAATTGTTTTATGTTGGATTTCTTTGCCAAGTTTCAAAAGTTATGACACAACTTTTGGAAGGTGGCCGTTGTGCTCGCTTACAATGTTGTTACGTTCTTATAAAGTTGGCTGAATTTAAGTGTTGAATTAATTATTGGTTTTAAAATGTTTATTATAATTTATAAAGTTACCAAATTTTAAATTTTTTCGCTCTTGATATATTTTAATTAAATTGAGTAATAAACAACAATAACTTTATTAACAGCTAATACTTGCAGGTAATAATAATTATAAGCATTCACGTAGGACATTCAATTGTATGCTATTTTTGTTTTTACACTCAATCTTTTTTTGCATGCATTTTATTCGTTTTTACTCATTTCAAAACCAGTGTACTGATAATTCCAATTATATTAAACATATTCAAAGATAAAACAAGTTTTACATGCACTTCAAAATGATTTGACTATAACATAAGTGTTGAAGACTAAACCCAGCATTTCCTAATTGCATATTATATAACCCAACCTTATGGTGGCGTTGCGTGATGTTTCCTTGAGCAAGGCGAAGTAGACCTGGCTAGTTTTTCTTCAAGAATGTAGTATGAGACGCTCTAATACCGCAAATAGTCGGAATAGAGGGAATCGGAAGGGTTACTCCGGAGTTCGAAATTAGAAGTTCATATAGTTCCGTCAACTTCGCTCTCGTGTGAAACTGTGTTTGAGTGAATGGGATGGCACTAAACGGAGTTCGATTTTTTTACTCCAGAGTAAACATTCAAAATCTACAGACACTACGCCACGTTACTGGAACCTAACCTTACCCAACCCAACCCTCGGTGCTAACCTCGCGGGTGTGCGCAGAGTTTGGCGAGTGGGTGAGCCGGGAGGCCGTGCCGGCGCTGCTGCGAGGCCGCAGACGGCTCAGCGAGCGGTGGGCGCGGGCGAGGACACTGCGGGACAAGATGGACGTGAGTACCCTTCAATTTTCCTTTACTACATCAGTTCAATACTGAGGGCATATTCTTAGATTCTTAAGCATTCGATAATTCAATCAAAGTTCTTCAGGACAAGATGGGAGTTAATACTTTTCTTTCTCGTTGACTCCATCAGTTCAATACTGAGTGCAAAATCCTAGATTTTTTAATTGTGCTGCTGCTGCACCGGGTTTGACGTCTAGACGTTGAATATGACGAGCATGTTGACAAACTTTATCATTGATCCTAATTGGTTTAAAATAATGAATTCCTTTTCTTTTCTTTTCGTTCCTTTGCTTTTCGGCGAAATAATCTGTTGGTGAGATGTGACAATCAATTGTGCTCAAATGCGCATATTTTCATGCAGTTTCCACAAATAAATACGTATGCAAATACATGAAACCACCACCAGGCAGTATAATCCTCGTCACGTGTTACGCCTCTCTACGAGTCTCTCTAAGTCACTTGACTTCTCGGGTGGACGCCGGACCGTCAGGAAGATCTCCTGCACCTTCTGGCGTGATGATGCCTCATAGAGAGGCGAAACACGTCTCGAGGATTATAATGTGTGATGGTGGTTTGTTGTATTTGCATATTATTCTGTGACTGATTGGAAGTCTTGACTTCATCGGGTTGAAATGGTAATGGTGATAATGTTGGGTGGCTACTACGTCGTTGTGGACCAGTGGGCTGGTACCAGTAGTAATCACGAAGTTCGCGTAGCGTCGCAAATATAAAGGTCTCGCAAATAAATATTTGTGACGATCGCAGTGGAGACCCCCACGAGACTGTGGAGTCAGTCATAATTTATTGTTTTTGGTGGATATAACCTCTCTTAATTACTTCCTCCCGCGAAGTTTAGGTAAATAGGTACTACCTATTCCGACCTCTGATCACAGGGCTGGCTAACAGTCGGTCAAAAGATCAGCATGCTATGCCGTCCAGGAAAATTGGCTCCGTTTTATATAAAGGTAATTAAATTACTTAGCAGTCAGCAGTATCAATTACATTATGAGTGAGCGATGGATACTTTACTAGTTCTTGGACTCACTATAACCGCATTAATTTAAGAGAATCGTGTTTGTCGTGAAAAAAGGATTTCTTATATAGGTTTTGGCGTTGGCTCCAGGTATGAACAAAAGTAGTGGGTATAATACAAACACATCAAAATTACTTTTTGGTAATAAAAAATCCGGGTAACGCTGTGCCCTAAGAAAAATGCCTGTACTATAGGACTGGACGAAGCAAAGTACCCAAAGTCTGCGCTGAAAATATAACAAGCTTTTGAGTATAATCTTTAACATAGTGCTGGTGAATAGTAAGTAGGTGTAGGTATACAGTAAGACAAATTGAGTCCAGAAAAGCCGGTGGACGGATCGGTTGGCCTGCCTCCTATAAACTTAAAATGTTTTGTTTTAACCTCAGAAACCAATGTGCCAAGTGATTTGCTTTGACAATAAAGTGCAAGATTTTCCCCTCAGGTCCAGGACTACAAAAAATGCAGTTTTTCTACATTTATCTTCTACGAGGGTTGCTACTTATATATCCGGAAACAAAAAAACAAACAAACGTACACGGCTGAAAATAGTTTTATTGTTTTTCAAAGTATTCCCCTTGATGATCTATGCACTTTTGCATTCGCGTGAACCAATTTTTAAAGCACTTCTGCCACTCCGCCTGAGGTACCTCCATAACGTGTTGTTTGAATGCGTCGACAGCATCTTCAGCGGTCGAAAATCGTTGACCGCGTAATTTATTCTTTATATTTGGAAATAAATAAAAATCGTTGGGTGCCAAGTCAGGGCTGTACGGCGGATGACCCGTTAATTCCACATTTTGACCCTCCAAAAATAGAGTTGTTTCGCGTGACGTATGACAGCTGGCATTGTCATGATGAAGAATGATTCTTCGTCGCTGGTTAGTTTTACGAATTTGTTCAAATACTTCCGGTAAGCAAATGGTCGTGTACCACTCTGAATTAACCGTTCTACGGTTTTCTAGTGGCACTGTAGCTACATGGCCATTAATACCGAAGAAGCAGGCCACCATTTGTTTCAATGTACTTTTTGCACGAGTAACTTTCGTAGGGTTCGGCTCATTTTGAAACACCCATACCGTTGATTGTTGCTTCGTTTCGGGATCGTATGCATAGATCCAGGATTCGTCACCTGTATAGATGTTATAAACGGCTTTTGAGTCACCACGGTTATATTTTTTTAACATTTTATTGCACCATTCGACGCGAGCATGTTTTTGCTCATTTGTTAAGTTGTGGGGTATCCAACGCGAACAATTTTTTTTTACAGCCAAATAATTATGTAATATGCTATTAATGCTGGTCATAGAAATACCCAGAGTCGCCTCTATCTCGCGGTACGTAACATGTCGGTCGTCCATTATAAGTTTTCGCACAGCCTCGATATTTTGTTGTACAACGACCGATTTCGGGCGACCTGCCTTAACTTCGTCCGTAAGCATACTACGTCCACGATTGAACTCACTAAACCAGTGATACACAGTAGTTTTAGATGGGGCTTCATCACCAAAAGTTGAAGTTAGTTGATCTATGCACTGTTGTTGCGTTAAACCACGCCGAAAATCATAATAAATCATAGCACGAATATTTTCACGAGTGAGTTCCATTCTTGCTGCGAGATGACATTTAAAACCCGTCAAAAACAAAACACGAGCGTTAATAAGGAAGAAAAAATATACCTTATATACTTAAAAAAGTTCAAATTTTACCATGGCGGTCAAATATGCTATTTAAGAAGATTGTAATCCCGGTTTCCGGATATATAAATAGCAGCCCTCGTAGTCGATACTCATACCATGCGGAATCTCTTTTTATACTGCTTGCTGTTTCTTTTTTCGCCTCGGGGCCTTAAAAAATAATCCGAACATTTATTTAATGTTACTCAGCATATCCCAAATTTTATTTACCTCATAACGTCACACACGTTGATTCAAACTCTATTCGGCTTGTGCTGAAATGAGCTACACATGTGGATATTGCCTGTTATTGTTATACTAGCCCCGATGGATGCAGAAGAGTTCGTCCAGTATTCAACAACTATCACATTTTATTTTGATTTTTATTTACATGCTTAGATCAAACGACTAAGTAATAGGGACAATAATAGAAATGTTTATTGTAGTTTACTTTCATTGTTTAATAAAAATCCTAATCATTGTAGACAAAAGATGTTTTAAAAACTATAGTAGAAGTCAAATTGTGGTCTCCAACTGCACTTCTTGACTCATTGGCTCGAAGCTCAACTGTCAGCATATAGCTATGCCGTATCGCTTTTCCTATTAATGGCCCTTTTAGGCACTGGTCCCACCAAGGGCGAGGAAGCGATTAGCTATCGGCGATTTTCTCGCCTAAGAAACGAACAAAAGATATCGATCCTGCGTTAATAAAAGAGACACATGTATTAATAGTTCATCGCTGGTTGTTCGCACTGCCGGCGAGAACTCTCTCATAATGTATCTCTTTCATCGACACGGAGTCTACATCTATAGTCCGTTTCTTGAACGAGTTGGGCGAGAAAATATTCAATTGTTGCTTGCTTTCTCGCTAGCGGTGGGACTATTGCCTTACGCCTGTTAATTAATTAACCAAAATAGTTAGAGAAAGAAAAACAAATAATTTCGTCTGGTCATAAAAGTGGTATACTTATATTTAATTTTGTCAGTGTGAATGTGGATTGAATGTTATTTAATTTGTATCTGAAACATTATTTCCTTATATTGGGAGAACTTAAAAAACTGCTCCGACTAGACGAAAACTTATACATCGGGGCTAGTAGTAAATTACGATACTAATTGTTAAATTATGTAAATAACTAATTGAAAGGCCGGCAACGCACTTTTGACTCTTCTGGTGATGCAAGTGTCTATGGGTGACGGTGATCGCTTACCATCAGGCGACCCTTCTGCTCGTTTGCCTCCTCTGTCATAAAAAAGAAATTGTTATTATAACACAATTGTAATAGTTTTCATTATAATTTACGAAACAATTACTTACTTTTGATTATATAGCAGTCTCATCTTGTCTCTTCGCACATATACGTTGACCTAGAACTAGAACCGCGCAAATGTTTTAAACCAACGAATCATCCGCGGTAACCTTCTGAAATTATAGGAGAGCTGTCAAAAAATAATCTATTGCGATTTTTTGCGGCCTAAATACCACGGCCGCTGCCAATTTTGCGCGGTTTTTCTGTCAGTGATACCAAAAACATTAGAGATTGTAGCAATAACGTGTAATCTTGGTGGAATAAAAATTAGTACGAGATAATCTATCCATCTCTCTATACATATACGAGGGTTGCTACTTATATATCCGGAAACAAAAAAACAAACAAACGTACACGGCTGAAAATAGTTTTATTGTTTTTCAAAGTATTCCCCTTGATGATCTATGCACTTTTGCATTCGCGTGAACCAATTTTTAAAGCACTTCTGCCACTCCGCCTGAGGTACCTCCATAACGTGTTGTTTGAATGCGTCGACAGCATCTTCAGCGGTCGAAAATCGTTGACCGCGTAATTTATTCTTTATATTTGGAAATAAATAAAAATCGTTGGGTGCCAAGTCAGGGCTGTACGGCGGATGACCCGTTAATTCCACATTTTGACCCTCCAAAAATAGAGTTGTTTCGCGTGACGTATGACAGCTGGCATTGTCATGATGAAGAATGATTCTTCGTCGCTGGTTAGTTTTACGAATTTGTTCAAATACTTCCGGTAAGCAAATGGTCGTGTACCACTCTGAATTAACCGTTCTACGGTTTTCTAGTGGCACTGTAGCTACATGGCCATTAATACCGAAGAAGCAGGCCACCATTTGTTTCAATGTACTTTTTGCACGAGTAACTTTCGTAGGGTTCGGCTCATTTTGAAACACCCATACCGTTGATTGTTGCTTCGTTTCGGGATCGTATGCATAGATCCAGGATTCGTCACCTGTATAGATGTTATAAACGGCTTTTGAGTCACCACGGTTATATTTTTTTAACATTTTATTGCACCATTCGACGCGAGCATGTTTTTGCTCATTTGTTAAGTTGTGGGGTATCCAACGCGAACAATTTTTTTTTACAGCCAAATAATTATGTAATATGCTATTAATGCTGGTCATAGAAATACCCAGAGTCGCCTCTATCTCGCGGTACGTAACATGTCGGTCGACCATTATAAGTTTTCGCACAGCCTCGATATTTTGTTGTACAACGACCGATTTCGGGCGACCTGCCTTAACTTCGTCCGTAAGCATACTACGTCCACGATTGAACTCACTAAACCAGTGATACACAGTAGTTTTAGATGGGGCTTCATCACCAAAAGTTGAAGTTAGTTGATCTATGCACTGTTGTTGCGTTAAACCACGCCGAAAATCATAATAAATCATAGCACGAATATTTTCACGAGTGAGTTCCATTCTTGCTGCGAGATGACATTTAAAACCCGTCAAAAACAAAACACGAGCGTTAATAAGGAAGAAAAAATATACCTTATATACTTAAAAAAGTTCAAATTTTACCATGGCGGTCAAATATGCTATTTAAGAAGATTGTAATCCCGATTTCCGGATATATAAATAGCAGCCCTCGTAATAAAGCTGAAGAGGGTCGAAAGTCTGTACATGGAAGATATTCGAAAAAAAATTGGTTGGGGATACTTAAAATCGATAACTGAACACGTTCCAACAAGTCGGATGCACCATACAGAGATCCATAAGCAAGAACAGATGACAAAATTCGTCGACTGCTGGTGTGGACGATTAGCTCAGATGGTAGAGCGTGCTGCCCCGGTCAGGCTCAAGGCACTGGTTCGAGTCCAGTATCGTCGAAAAATTTTTTCATTTGTTTCTGATCTTTGTTTATAATAATAACGCTAGTGGAGTGATCCACTAATAAATTGCAAAAATTGAGATTATTATCATGATATTTGTAAAACAAAAAGTACGTTCCAACAGTTTTTAGATTTTTTGTCTGTTAGTCTGTTTGTCTGTTTATTTGTACGCGCGTCACGTGAAAACAGCTGAACAGATTTTGATGCAAACTTTACTTATCGGTCGAAAAAGTCCCCGGCCAGGTTGTAGGCTATAAAAATTCAACCCTTAATAGGGGGGGTAGCCACTACATTTGATTGAGTTAAGTTTGCACCTGAATCTTATCGCGCTACTTAGGAAGGAGGTGCAAACTTCTCTCAAACATGTGTTACGAGCCCACGAGTATCGAGTACCTTGATAAACTAACAGATGGCGCGAAAATTAATACCTTTTCGCCAAATCCGTACTCATATTATAAATGCGAAAGTGTGTCTGTCTGTCTGTCTGTCACCTCTTCACGCTTAAACCGTTGAACCGATTTTGATGAAATTTGGTATCGAGATAATTTGAGTCCCGGGTTTGAGGCTACTTTTTATCCCGGAAAAATACCCTTATCCGCGATAAACGAATTTAAGGCGGACGAAGTAACGGACAGAAGCTAGTACTTAACATTATAAATGCGAAAGTCTGTCTGTCTGTCTGTTACCTCTTCACGCTTAAACAGCTGAACCGATTTAGTTGAAATTTGATACGGAGATAGTTTGAGTCCCGGGAAAGGATATAGGCTACTTTTTATCCCGTAAAAATGCTTTTATCCGCGATAAAGGAATTTAAGGCGGACCAAGTCGCGGGCAGAAGCTAGTACTATTATAAAGTTGTAAAATTGAAATGCCTGTAAAAAAATATTGTAACGGACTATTTGGAGGACAATGACATGAAAAATATTATATTTTTTACTTTTTGTACATTTGTATGCGTCGTTGTGGCTTCTATTTCTACTAGTTTTGGTACACGGGTAACTGGGTATCCACAGATGTTTGCAAGATAAAAAAGCTAAAGAAAAAAAATAGTTTCTTCTCCGCGAACGAAGTTGCGGGCACCTACTTATAGACTAATTAGAAAGTCCCATAATGCTACATAAAAACATACACAAAATTACATTGTTCGTTACAAATAGTCCGTAACAATATATTTTTTAATAGGTACCTATCTTCAATCTAAAGACATTTTTTACATCTTTGTAATAGTATAGATACAATTCGTCTTTGTGAATAAAAGTTAGCAAGAAAACTTAGTAGTTATGCCAATTAACGCCCTCTGTCAAATAACGCCGGAAACACAGAAAACGTACTTTTAATTCGAGTGAGGATATCACAGCTCACGCACACATAGACTAAACCCAAAGGAGTGCGCCTAGCCTAAAATAAATTAGCTCTTTTTCACATTTGTAATTAATTTGTATTTGTAGAAAAAAAGAATTTAAGGTTATGTGGGCGTTAATAGCAAAATATGTATCGAATTACTCATTTCGTAAATATGTACCACAATTTTATTTCGTTGACATTATTTGGGACATATTTTTGAGAAGAAGTAGACCATTGATCAATCCCGGTCGAAGCGTCAAACGGGCCTTACGGCATTCAGATTATATTTTACCAATAACTTCCCAATGCAGCGGATATAATTACTAAAACTCGATAAGCGACGCGGTATTATTGTCCAATATTGTACATGATGTACATTTTATTTCATATTTGTGCGGGCTCGCACCTATGCACTGGGTTGCGATTGATCGTCAGAATAAAACGCCGGTAAACTTGGTACAGCGAGATTGAGTCAGGAATTGTAGCAGGGCAGGAGCTTCTTGTTTCTTCTAGCTTGTTTCGGGAACTGTGGCTCGGACGGAACTGTAGTATGGGAGGCCTGTGCGTCTTTTATATCATTGGGCTATCCCCACTACTGCACAGTACCTCCCCCGCCACCCGTTCCCCCGCGCGCACATTTCCCCCACCACCGGGCCATGCGCGCGCAGCTTTTTGCCATACTAAATTCCCTTCCGCATCTCGTAATCTTTATTGTATTCAATCACAATATATTTACAAAACAAACAATTATCTTAGTCTAAATACGAGATGTTACCTCTATAATAAATTACCTCGCCCGCACTCATTATTTTCTATGAGCCGGCGAATCTAGGACCCAATAGGAAACCTATTAGGTCTTATAGACCATTGTTTATCGAATTATGGTTCCTATTGGGTTCTGGGTAAAGAAAACAACCGTAATTTGAATCTTTATTGGATAACAAGGTTATTACGCAGGTAAGTAAATATTAAGATCACATAAGGAATCATAATTAGAACATAAAAACATATAAACAAAAAACGAAACAAAATAACACAATCTTCTTATAAAACATTCGGTAGCTATTTAGGAGTCTCCGTCTCGAACAATATTATTATTGTAAAATGCTACTTTCTTGCTTGTAAACTGCGTTTGCCCGTCTGTTCGTCTCGTAGTCGTATACCGCGCTCACTTTTATTGGCTGTACTATAGCTGTACTTTATCAAATTTTACTAATAAAAATGTTGAGGTAAAAAGTTTTACTTGTCGAAGGTAAAGGTGTATTGTAATATCAGCTTTATGTTAGTTGTAAGAATACTGAACTATCTTTTTAGGTTTCCGTAGCCAAAATAAAAACGGAACCCTTATAGTTTCGTTATGTCCGTTCGTCCGTCTGTCATAGGCATTTTACTCAAAAACTACACGATGTATTCAAATTCAAATCTTTATTTCTTAGAATACACGTTTTTATTTTGTAGGGATGTAAATGAATAAAATTAGTCTTTTATAGGCCGCAACTTATATTATAATTTATCTACCTAACTATTGTAGATAAAAATTATCATATAATAAAAAAATGTAAGGGTAGCTCTCCATACATGTAACCGAAGTTGTTTTTTTTTCTCAGCTAACATCAACGTAGTTTGAAAGTAGAATAAGTTGTGTCCTCCCCCCCTCTATCCTCTAAACTGTATGTCCAAAACATATGAAAAAAAAAAGATACCCTCTTTAGCTGATGCACTTTTTTAAATCGATTTTTTTCATCTGTATGGCATGCTCTTGGCCGGTTTTTTCATTTTACGATAGTGGCGCTTTCAGGGTTTTGTGCTATTGCTTCATTATACCTACGAACACTTTGAAAATCTCCTATCTCATTTTGTCAAAGTGAAAACGCAGTCCGAAGTGTATATTGATGTAACACCTAGTGTGTAATTATGTGGTTTTTCCTGAAGTTAAATCGAGCTTTTTTTTTCAATGTATATTCCGTCATATTCCGTGAACACACATTAAGGTGCGTCCACATTTGTATCATTTGCCCGTATCGGATCATCGTCGCGTGGCATGATCGCGTGTCACGATCACGCGTTTGGACGTTGCGCCGATCGGATCGCTCGAACACACAGCACACTGCTATATCGGACGAGTACGGCATGATCGGCGCGCCGACAGTAAGCGTCCAAGCAGCGCGATACGCAGTCATGCCACGGCACGGTGATCGGATACGAGCAAATGATACAAGTGTGGACGCACCTTTATGGGTTGTTAAATTTTATGATGATATTACAAGTTTGTTTGACGTGGTTTCTGTTTTATGAGTACCTATTACCTATTTAGATAATGGAGAGGATGTCATGACATCATTGATTCATTACCTATAATTTAAATATGTCTAAGCAAACGTAGAAAATGAATACCCTAGGCATGATACCGTTGCCCCTACTTGGTACAATTAAGGATACCTACTCCATAACCAGAAGTACTCACATGACATGTAACTGTAGGCTACTATTGTTTTTTTTTTTAAGTAGATAGGTAGGTACACGTGAATTGCTTCGGTGAAGAAGAAAGTGGAGAAAATTACATTTTCAAAAATCAATGCTTTACTTACATTTCATTAGGTTTTTAGAATTGGTGTCATGTGTTTTTAACCTAAAACATGGTTTTCAAATGTCTATAGTAAATAATGTGTCTAAGAACCTTACTATTTTTTGCAAGCCAATTTTACAAATATATCCCACTCATACTTATATATTAAGAGTCCCTGGCAAGCTCGGTTCTCCATACAAACGTAGCTACGCTCACATTTTAAAACGACTGGCTAATTTGCTCTGAAACTTTGTACTTAGAATAAGTTAAGGTATATCCAGGTCTGTAATTAGTTTATGTAGCTTCAGATACCATACTAAAAAATACAGCGAATTTAAGTTTTTTATACAAGTTTTATTTGCTGTATTTCGTTTGTTTTATAAACTGGAGCCATATTTATAAATTATAAACTAATTACAGGCCTAGATATATCTCACCTCATGTCATTGTATTTGCAAAATTTCGTTACAATCCAACAGATAGTTTAAAATGAGAACGAAACTCCGTTTGTATGGGCAGGTGAAATTCGGCCGAGCTTGCCGGGGACTCTTAATAATAATATTCGATTATAATTTTACCTACGCTACGACAACATTACATTTATGACACAATGTAGCGTCAGTATTTATTGTTTCCCGCCTGTCACCGCTGCAACAATGATTGCCAAGCCAAACGAAATTACATAAGAATATATTCTTAGTTCATTACTCATATAAATAGAATAGTCAAAACCGCGCCATCTAGCGGTAGCATTTCGAATTAAGTCGACATGTGGAGAAACTCGGCAGCTCCATGCAGGCAGATTATGAACGGAGTTTTATTGTAGTTCGAGTTATTTTCGATAGATGGCGCTTAGATTTTCATTACTGAAAATGTTATCTTCTTTATCCTACGTAGCATTACATCCGTCACAGACGTCGAGATAATAGAAATAGAAGTAAAATAGTTTTTACTTGTTTGGCCACTTATGTAGGCAAGTTTTATCAAATAATGCGGAGCGCAATTTGACGGCAGAAAAAATGGGTTCTATAAGCCGACTGCTTAATTGAGAAGTAATCTGCATCGTAAGATAGAGGCACGGGGCTTGAAGACAAAGGAGATAGAAGGAGAATGCGCGTCAGGACTCCTTCCGCTCTTTTACCGCGGGAAGCGACTCAGATAAATGGTCGAGCTAAATTTGACCGTACCTGATGGGGGAAAGACAAAGTCTTTGAATAGAGAAATTATGTACGCTCATCCTGATGATGCTTCCTCACATTCGCCTTGGATATATCAGAATATCATAACATAGAAGTCACAACTTGCGCGGCGACTGTCGATTACTTTGTCAAAAACTCTTATTACATTTTGTTCTAAAGAAAAACGTTGTGACTGTATATGAAGCTAGGTATGAATAACCTGACGCCTTTTCCCGATGTTGTCTCAGATATAAGCTTTTTCAAAGTACTGTGGGGCTGTACACAAAACGAATCTCCGCCAATTTTGAATTTTGAATTAGCTTCAGGAAGCAATAAAAACTGGCTTAAGACTTTATGATAGATGTTTGTTCAGTCACGGTTAGATTCAGTTCAGTTCAGATTTTAAGTTTAATAGCGTCTGTCCATTTGGACCATTTTGCCAGCGTCAAGGTATAAGCCAGGGTACGGTTGTACATTCAAACCAATAAAATAATGAGTTGATCCATACCGATTCATGTCGCCCATCCACGGACGACAAGAATCCACGGTTAGATTCAATCTCTTATTCTAATACAAAATGACAGGTGAGACAGATGATGTTCGATTCAAAATATACTTTTTAACAGCCTGCCTAACCCGTCTCAGACTTAGCGCGAAGGTTTATAACCTTCACAGTACCTAGTGACGATATGCCATAGAGAAGTGGCTATAATGTCGCTATTTATGATTAAATCAGTTACTCTCATTAAACTGAAATTGGGGCGAGCATAACTCCGGCGCTGCTAATGCAGACTAATGTTTCCTGCCTTCATTTACTGCTCGTAAACTAAATGAGAATTCACCGTATTACTAGTTTCAGGCCTTGAGAGGAAAATGTCTTTTCACTTCTCCTGCTCAAAAAATAGGTCATATTAGCTTCACGAAGCGAGACTAAAATAGTACATTTAGCCCCTAAGGTTTAAAAGAAAGCCATATAAACCCATACAAATTTCTATGAAACTGAAAAAAAAAAACTTGCGGCCAGCTACATACTACTTACGAATAATTAAAAACAAACAAACCAACCTCATCAGATTGGCCAAAATTGCTGATCGTATTGCAGCCCTTCACATTAAAAAGTAAAAATTGTCTATTGTCATTATTAGTTTACAAAAATATATAAGCTGTCAATTTAACTATAAAGAATTGCTCAAACTGTACTTTTTATTTTTCATGAAATATTAAATTTTAGTGTTAAGTCTTTTTTATTTTCTCGCAGTGAAAAGCAGTGTTTAACATGTGGCTAAAAGCCATTATGACACTCAGAAATATTTGTCCTCGCTCACTTCGTGAGCTCGTCCAAATAATTATATTTATTATTACTTATTTTAGACCCTTGTCAAACAATCCATACTTATATTATAAATGTGAAAGTGTGTCTGTCTGTCTGTCTGTCTGTCTGTTACCTCTTCACGCTTAAACCGCTGAACCGATTGGAATGAAATTTGGTATGGAGATAGCTTGAGTCCTGGGGAAGGACATAGGCTACTTTTTATCTCGGAAAAATACCCTTATCCGCGATAAATGAATTTAAGGCGGACAAATCGTACGTTACGCTAATACGCAAAAACTACATAACAGACTTGCGCAAAATTCTGCAGTAATATAGCTTAGATATCAGAATAGGACATAGGCTACAACTTTTGAGGGTATTCATTTATAAAAAGGGTTTTTTTAACAATAAATGGTAAAACATGACCTTTTGTTCACAGTGATTGTGACATTTTAATTCCTAAATAATGAATTAACAATTGGTAACCTAGCAACAGTAATACTACCTACACAATTAAGCAAAGAACTCACCTTCCGTATATGACGTATCATACAAATAAGAGTGTATCTTAATATAGCCGGATAATAGCCCGTTGTACATTTTGGACTTGCGATCATCTCAGAATGATAAACATTTTGTTGCAAAAGTAGGGTTTATAAGTAAGATAAATACATAAAACGGGTTATTTGTAACAATAGATGGAAAATTATCACTTTTTGTTAACTGTGACTTTTTATTTCGAAGAAGTAACTGCTTTGAAACCAATATGACACGTTAGTACCTGTTTGCGTAACTGGATGGCGTTATTTGTAAACACTTTTTCGTTCTTTATGTTTAATAATTTAGGTATATTTTGCATCATAAAAATCATCATCTTTTACGGTTGAAGAAAATTCAAGAAATATTAATCATTTTTTGAAATGTCATGTAAATTTATACAGTATCGCGACCGCATAGGAAGAATGAATACAGATGGTCATCGCTGAATGGAGTAACTGTACCTACATTCCAACAGTATTTAGAATTTTTGTCTGTTTGTCTGTTTATTTGTACGCGCATCGCCTGAAAACGGCTGAACAGATTTTGATGCAAACCCTACTAATCTGTCGAGAAGAACCCCGGCCAGGTTATACATTATAAAAATTCAATTTCTATAAGGGGGGTAGCGACTACACTAAGTTTGCACCTAAATCTTATCGCGCTACTTAGGAAGGCGGTGCAAACTTCTTTAAAATGTGTACTACGAGTAATACGACTATCGAGTATCCTGCTAAACTAACAGATGGCTCTAAAATTAATACGTTTTGACATAAATAAGCAATTGAAGTTTTTATCAAATTAACTCTAAGTTAAGAAGAGGGGGTACGGATATCAATACATTTAATAGAATAATTGATTTAATAATTACAACAAAATTAAACGACAATAAATTAATTGCCACACATTGCACAGTGCCATCTTACGGCCAAGTGCGAGTCGGACTCGCGCACCGAGGGCTCCCTACAACATATACGCTTCAAACAGTCGTATCTATGAAAATCCAGTGTTAGCAGACCCCAAATCCTAAGCAAAATGTATGCGGTGTTCATTTATACTGGTTACTGATACAGACAGAAAGACATAAAATTATACTGTTTTTACAATTTTTTGTTATAGAGGCAGAAATACATCACCTGTGAAGATTTAAACTCTCTAGCTATAACGCTTATCACGCAGTGGACAGACAGACAGAAAAAAAAAGAAAAAAAGAGTTGAAAGTTTGTATGGGAAACATGTCATTTGTAAAGTTAGACGCTTAAAACTTTGGTCACAACTTCCTTATGTACAGTGAAAAACGTTGACAAGGGCATTTTTAAAAATACATCCCGTAACGGGGTTAAATTGGGGTTGAAAGTTTGTATGGAAAACCCGTAATTATTTGAGTAATTGTTGTAATATTTCGCATATAGACTTCATTTAAAACTAAGAAAACTAATTTCAGCATCTTGGGAAATTCATCTTCTGAAAGATGTGAAATAAGGGGCAATAGTCTGGGACGAAAGTATAATGGCGCAAAAAGGGTGTTTTGAAGCGCTGAATAGAACTTTGAATGACATTAAAGGGAGCAATGGTATGATAGGTGGAGTCACCATGTTGTTAGCTGGAGGCTTTCGTTAGATTCTGCCCGTATTTCCGAGGGGAACTCGAGCTGATGAAGTTAAAACTTGCATTATGGCTTCAAATATTTGGCCTTTAATCAATAAACTACACTTTAAGATTAATAGGTATGCGAGGGCACCTCAAGGGCGATATTTGCGCTAGAGAATTCTCCGACCTTCTTCTGAAAATAGGAAATGGAGAATATTCCGAAACTGAGGGAAGGATTGCAATTCCATCGGATCTCGCCTTAGTTATGCGGGCCGTTGACGACCTAATCTCTCAAATTTACCCAGATGCTCAAAATCTACATAGCAAGTCCAAGGAGTGGTCGTGTGAACGAGCGATTCTGACACCTAAGAACGACCAGGCTTCCGTTATTAATAACATTTTTTTGAAGTCGTTCGAAGGTTCAGAATACGAATACAAGTCTGTAGACTCGATCTGTAGTGAACACGGATGATATCATAAACTACCGCGTAGAGTTTTTAAATGCACTTAACCCACCCGGCCTACCTTCTCACATACATATCTTAAAAGTGGGTGCTCGAGTAATGTTGCTGCGAAATCTCCATCAGCCGAAGATGTAGTATGTATGTAGAGGCGCACTTATGAGGATTTTTTGAAATTCGAGATATACGCGGACGAAGTCGTGGGCAAAAGCTAGTCTACTATAAATGACGAAGGGCCGTAAAGTCATTTTTTTAGTAAATCATATTGCAAACAGTTCAGCAGTGGACATTCGAGAGCTGATATGATAGACAGATAGACACAATAGGGATGTTCACAATTTTTTTCTGATGTATTTTTTTACAGAAGGACCTTTCAATAATATAAATAATTCTGAGAAAACCACTTCAGCCTCATAAATACTCCCCGAGACACAACAATGTTAAAATCTAATTTTTATACTTTCCCAAAAAAACGCTCCGTACTAAAGCCTTAGGAACGTGAGACGTCCTAAGTTCGACGTTCCTACCATGTTAAAACTTGTATTTATCGACACGGTTTTATAACAAAAGTTACCATAATTTTCATGGGTTATTTAATGGTATTATTAGTTAGTAATATTTTCATATATTAAAAATGGACTTTTCCATCCAACTTTAAAGGCTCATAAAACAAGCTACACGCAAGGTATTAAAATCACTTTCGTTTTTTTAGGACGTTTATAATAGAACCTACCATTTTGCGTCAATTTCTATTTATTTACTTGAGTACAGGCAACATGCTATAATCTAATGGACCCAGAGAGAATACCTATACATCTCTCAGGTGTAATCAGGTATTTGTCTGTTGCTTGAATGATGCTAGGAACTATAATGTCATTATCTAGATTGTGTGTGATTTTCTATTTATTGTAAAATCAGACGTGTAAAAGTACCGTTGAGGCCTACTTGCAGATTAAAGTTTTAATTTTGAGTATTGTTTTATCTATTCGCTCAATTATCACGGTCCACAGAATAAACGACTCATCCTTATCACTAGATTAAGGCAATACAAATGTTTTTTTTTTAAGAAATATATTTGGTAATCTCTTCTGGTGCGCAATAGAGCAGCTACATTTTGTTGGTATTGTAAGTAGATAACCGTCGGGTTACTGCGATCTATTACTGGCACGATCCGTTGGTGCGGGTCAGCTATTCCTACTGCACTTATGACAGCGGCTGACTGATGTGCCTTGCGTGTGGCAAATCACTATTTCAGAAATCTTTGGCTCGTACCAATACCAATTTGATTGAGCACGCACAGTATTTTTTATGGCCTTCACTTCTGGCCGATTTAAGCAAGGGGTATTTCGCCAATGTCGACGGTAACACATATCACACGAGAGGAGAATGAAAAATGAAAATGAATAAACTTTATGGTTTGAAATTGTACTCCACAATTAATGTGTCTTAAGCTAGGAAACCATGTGTTCGGTATTAAAATTTTGGTCTAAAACAAATAAAATTTATAAATATTATGGACGGTACAGACAACACAAGATATTTATTGTATGCAAGGCATGCCAACATACAGGAAAGAGGAAGGTACGTAAAGTGGTAATAATAAACAAGTATCTTCTACGTAAACCACAAGGAAGCTAATAGTTTCATTAATTTACAGTTTTGAAGTGGGTGTTTGTATAAATTCTAACTTTAACAGATAAACACAGACAGAGAAAGGCAGTCTACCCGTAAAATCGAGAGCTGTAAAGTTTCCGATACGCGGAGAACTCAACGCGTGATAAGTTTTTAGTTATAAGGAGAGACGCGTTATAAGGAGTTAGGCTAATTTTTCACGCAAGGCACGCGTGAGTAAGGGAAGCGGATTGAAGCCGAATTCCAAAATATTCAAACACATTCTTTCAACTACGCTGAAAAAAGTGGGGTTATGACTTTTTCTCCTCTGCAAACGAAGTTGCGGGCAACTTCTAGTAATAACTAAGAAATGAGCAGTAAATTTACAAAATTGGTATTAAGTAGCCTGAATAGTGGCCCTTTTTAGCGACTCATTTATTAGGCTCAAGTATACGACATTTTCTTACTTTTCAGACTAAATGATCAAAGAAAGTGTAAACAATTATAAATTACCCGAGCCTTCACCGTAGCCAAAACAAAAATACAGAACAGATAGTACTACGTAGCCAAAGTTACTAAAAGGAATGCCATCCACTACGTAGGCGGAATTAACTAATGTGCGACCATTCTATTTGGAGACGCATTCCGAGAGGCTTATTTCGGTGTTTGTAATAGTTATCAAATAGTTTTACTAGTCATAATTTTCAAGCGATGGAAACTATATTTAAAACTTTGTATTCTTGCGGTTTTTACAGATATTAAAGTTATCCTATATGCGATCAAAATACTCAATAAATTAATATTTCAATTTCAATATCTTACTGAAAATTATTTATCATCTTCTATCCATACTAATATTCAGAGGTCGGACAAAATGTGCGGATGACTTAAAAATGACGTACCTAATCTTGCACACAGGATGATGTGTGTATTTAAACTTCCGTGTGACATGTAGCAACGAAGTAGTATTAATTTTAAAAAATGTTGAATGCGTTGAGAGCTAATCTTTTATGGTGACGTTGTTTGTACAATCGAGAACTTTAGAATCAATTACATGTGGTCTGCTTGCATTATGCTCTCTAAGAGCACCAATGAGGACAATAGCAACATTTTGTTGCAAACGGTCTTTGTCTCATCTACTGTACTGTAACATAAATATAGGATTGCCCGATATCTTTTCGTACTTGATTACAATAAGAGCAGTATACGTGTTTGTCACGTTCCTCCAAAAACGGAAAATTGCCACAATATTCGAGTAAAGATGACATTTTACAGCGTTTTTTTATATATTAGTAAATATAAATTTTAGCTAAATATAATCGAGAAGATGCAATAGCTATACAATAACGAAGTCAATTTATTGTTCATCTGATTGACAATGTGTCAGTCAAAAACGTGCTTACTCATTTCAAATGGCGATATCGTTTAATAAAGAGGTTGATAAATGATAAGTGATAATTGTTTATGAAAATCAAAAATACTATTTGTTATCATCCTATAACTGGTTTGACGTCATCCGCTCTTTTTGTCCGACCCCTGCAATATTATAAATGCGAAAGTGTGTCTGTCTGTCTGTCTGTCTGCCTGTCTGTTACCTCTTCACGCTTAAACCGCTGAACCGATTTGGATGAAATTTGGTATGGAGATAGTTTGAGTCCCGGGGAAGGACATAGGCTACTTTTTATCCCGGAAAAGTATGCTTATCCGCGATAAACGAATATAAGGCGGCCGAAGCCGCGGGCAGAAGCTAGTACTATTATAAAGTTGTAAAAATGAAATGTTTGTATGTGTCGTTGTGGCTGCATCACGCTAAATCGGCTAAACGGATTTCAACTATTTTTGGTACACGGGTAGCTGGGTATCTGCAGTTGGTTATAGGATACTTTTTACCCGACTATGCTATAGAAAAAAAGAGGGGAAATGACTTTTTCTCCTCCGCGAACGAAGTTGCGGGCACTTTCTAGTATACAATAACTTGCCATTAGTGGTAAATTAATTATTTTTCACTGAATGTAAGTTTCTAGCGGTTATGGAGGTACTTGTAGGTAAATGTGTTATAAAGATCTCTGGGTGGGCACGTAGGAAACTATTCCATAAAAGATACAATGAGGTTCATCACCATCATCAGCCAATAGACGTCACTGTTGGACCTAGGCCCATCCCAAAGAACGCCACCATGACAGTTCTTGCGCCGCCCGCATCCAGAGCGGACTCAAAGTCAGTCATAACCTTATTTGATTCGTCAGTGTAAATAAATAAATATTACGGGACAATTTTACACAAATCGAACTAGTCCCATGGTAAGCTCAATAAGGCTTGTGTTATGGGTACTAGACGACGATATATTTAATAGATATATCCATACTAATATTATAAATGCGAAAGTGTGTCTGTCTGTCTGTCTGTTACCTCTTCACGCTTAAACCGCTTAACCGATTTGGATGAAATTTGGTATGGAGATAGTTTGAGTCCCGGGGAAGGTCATAGGCTACTTTTCATCCCGGAAAAATACCCTTATCCGCGATAAACGAATTTAAGGCGGACGAAGTCGCGGGCAGAAGCTAGTTACTTATATACATAGAAAATCTCACCACACAAATATTTGCCCTTACCGGGATTTGAACCCAGGACCTCAGCTTCGCAGGCAACGTTCCTCCCACTGAGCTAAACCGGTCGTCAAAAAAAGTGTAGTCGGGTAAAAAGTATCATATAACTATCTGGAGATACCCAGCAACCCGTATACCAAAAAATAATTTAATAAAAAAAGAATCGACTTCAAAATAATCTAAAAAGCCAAAAATATTTTTTAATGTACGGTACGGATCACGGCACCGACTTCAAAAGGTGATTCAAATGTGATCCGTACCGTACATAAAAATATTTAAATATTTTTGGCTTTTTAGTTTATTTTGAAGTCGGTTCTTTTTTTATTTTAAAATTTTTATGTTTTGCCTTTTCGTGATGGATTTTAGTGATAAAAAGTATTTTTAGAGCCCAGAATGAGAAAATTGAGGAGGATTTGATTGTAAATAAAAATCTCAATTATAAGAATTAGCTAGGTCAAAATGCTTAAGTCCAGTAGCTTGTTGGTTAAAAAAGAATATGACTAACAGTCTCAACTTACCCATAATATTTAAAGAATTATCTCGCAACTATTGACCGTTAATAAGGACTTGTACCTTCCATCATCAGCTCAGCATCATTAAATGATGACAAGCAGACGAAAATAACTGAATAACTTTAAAAAAATATATACAAAACATTGTTAGTGCCTATAATATTTGAGAGTTTCTCTCGATTTCCCTGGGATCCCATCATCAGATCCTGACTTGGTGATAATGAGACTACCTCAGAGACACACTATAAAGAATATGACTAACAGTCTTAACATACCTACCTATAATACATGTATTTTTTAAGAATTATCCTCTAACTCTTAACCGTTAAGGGGTTCTCTGGTTCTCCACTATCAGCTCCACTTCGCTACCCTAAACGTAACCAACTTCTGCCTCTAAGCAAAATATGATAAAGAATTATATTGCGATTAGTGAATTAAATAACACTGGTTGAGCCCTTATTAGTGACTGGTCGCTTGTGTCTTCATCATCAGTTTCTCTTCACTAAATGATGATTTTCGAGTGTAAATGCTTGTTCTTTTTTAATAAACACCGAAATCGCCATAGATGTACCCATAAAATTTGAGGAATTCCTTCGATTCCTCATCAATCTCATCATCAGATCATCACCAAAATTTTATGGTACCAATTTGGAGATTCTTACTCTTAAGCGAAAAAATAATTTTCCAAATCGACTCGCGATCCGCGAATTAAATAACATTGGTAGAGCCCTCAGTGGTAACTGATGGCTGGTGTCTTCATCATTGGTTTTTCTCCAGTAAATGGTGATTTTCAAATGTAAATGCTTAAACTACTGTAATAAATACGGAAATCGCCATAGACGTGCTCATAAAATTCGAGGAATTCCTTCGATTCCTCATGGATCCCGGCATCAGATCTTCACCATAAATTTTATGGGACTAATTTGGATAGTAGTACGCATGAATAAAAAAATAATTTTCCAAATCGTCATGTAAATGACGGAGTTCTGAGGTAACAAACATAAAAAAAAAAATTAAAAAGAAACATACAACCGAATTGAGAACCTCCTCCTTTTTTTGAAGTCGGTTAAAAATAGTTAAAATCCGTTTAGCCGATTAGGCGCGATGAAGCCGCAACGACACATACAAACATGCAAAAAAAAATATTTTTCGTTTTAGAGACCTCCAAATAGTCCGCAATTTTTTTTAAATATTGGCAATGTACATTTTTACAACTTCAATGTCAATTTTCCGATTTTCACTTCTACTATACGAAATGGATATTTTACGAAACAATTCAATTAATTACCAACTAGGATCCATCACAGGATTTCCATTATCATTTCGTATTGCTTCGAGTTTTTTATAATCCACTTAAAATCCTTGCTAGACGTCTATTACTAAGTTTTGTAGCCAATCCTTTGCTGCTGTGAAAAGAATATGTAGCTTTTATAGACTGCAGAGAAATAGTGAAGTAGGCATTCTTCGACGATATGTAGTAGGGTTTGGTCCTGCGCATCACAGTATCAAGCTGGAGACTTTTTTTAGTCCTCATTTGAAATGGACCCATTTTGGTGGTTGGACCAACGGAACCTGTTTAATTTCACCCAGTACATGGAGCGTCGAAACTTATCTGCTGCATCTGAAAACAGTTCCTTTTGTGAGTGGTCATGTTTCCCAGATCTGACGGCACATCGGTTTTCCATTAGTATGCATAATTGTTTGGTCGCTGCCCTGCAGATTTTATATACCAAGCGAGATGGGAATGTAGCATGACCATCCTTGATTTTTCGGTTCTTTCGAATTCTCTCTCTCCCAGGCCCCAAGTCGGGTTGAACTGGTTCAATTTATCTCCACAGTCCTTGTGAATTGTTCACTAAAGTCCCATCCCAACTCTAAGTAGCCGCCATCCGATTACCATCCTAATCCCGTTGGTGGCTTTGTGCTCTACCCACTGAATCCGAGTACTGGTAAGGAGGTCTACCCAGACCTACCCAGTTAAAAGTTAGGTTCTAGAAAAAAGGCCAATGGGATATCACTCGTATTATTCTTAAACAGCTAATTATACTGGCACTTTTGTAGTATTTTTGCTAAACTCAAGACGTCATTCTCTCACCAGCTGGGTATCATTCACAGTGCCAGCCCCGTCAAGACAAACACAACAAGAGACTTAGACGTTTTTCCGTGAAAACCACTTATAATTGTCGGAGTTGAACCGGTCGACCCTGAACCAGTTAGTCGAGAATAACGCCTAAGCTCCAATTACGTCACAGGAGACTTATTAAAATAAATTTAGCAGACGAATGCACTGGTTCTGTAGGTTTAATTTTAGAAATTTTCGTTTTTTTATTGATGACTAGGTTTCCCGAGCCAACTAGTGCATATATAATACCTATGTTTCTATTTCGAAAACTGCTGTTTACGGCACAAAATGTGTCTTATCTTTATAAAAAAAAACAAGTAGATTTGTTGCTTCATTACTCCTAACAACTTTCACCTCTATACTTTTTATTTATAAGAGCTAGGATACGATTAGTGTTAGGCATGATGTGAATAGTACTAGGAAAAGACCTGAAGAGGCATGCTTAGAAGAAGGTGGAAGAATTATGCAAGAGATGATATGGCTACGTAGGATGTAAGCGACGTGATCAAGAGTAGAGATTTAAATTGTTCAAGTGAGCCGATGCATTTACCTGAACAAAGGCTTTGTACATTAACAATACAATTGTCGGCTTTTCTTCATATAACCGCGCTTATGATGATATGCTATGTCGTGCCGAGGCTAATCGAGCAAAATCGAGCCAAGCTAAAAAGGTGAACTTGAAATTATATAGTGATTTTGATCAGTAAAACGAGTGATTCATAATGATGATGAACGAATTCTTTAAGGAAAGATTATTGTAATTTAACAATGTGTTGTAATTAGGTATTATATAAAGGCATCATATATTTTGGATATGTGTGTTTCCACTCATCAGAATTGCAGCACGGATTCCTAAAATCATAATTTCTTAAGGTAAAATTATATAGGCGGTTCGGACGTCCGCCAATTTCACTGCCGCTAGAGTTATTGTGGTTTGCCACACATTATTCAACTAGTTGGTAAACATTGAGGAGTTATTATGAAGGGATTATGTACCTACGAAGGGTTTGCTAATGATTAATCGTCACCTTGCCGAGATTTGTGATCGTAGAATTAGTTTTAGAGGTAATTCAGATACCGTTTCTTTTTTAAACTGATTTAATCCTCCTAGTTTATATATATATATATTCAGTTTAAATTTTCAGTGTACAGTTGAAGTGCAGCGGTTGCACGGCGACACATCTCAGCACACGGAAAATTTAACCTTATTACCTTACCTTGGACACAGATTATATAATAGTTCTTCGAACAGATACTAATGTTTAAATAAAAAAGCGCATACCTACCGCTTTTCATACCTACTTTATTTAACAATGGAGCAACTTTGAATGCGCGGGTCATTGGCCGCACGTGCCGGCCAAACGACGCTAGGGTTGACACCGCATAGAAACGATTTTATACATAACTAGCATCTGCCCGCGACTTCGTCCGCCTTAAATTCGTTTATCGCGCATAAGGGTATTTTTCCGGGATAAAAAGTAGCCTATTTCCTTTCCCGGGACTCAAACTATCTCCATACCAAATTTCATCCAAATCGGTTCAGCGGTTTAAGCGTGAAGAGGTAACAGACAGACAGACAGACACACTTTCGCATTTTTAATATTAGTATGGATATGGATTAGTAAAATAAAAAGCGCTTTATTTTTGAAATTATTTTAATAAATTATTTGTTTTACAATTGTTTTACCTTAATGTAGTGTTGAATGAATTTTTTCCTTCTTTAAATGTTCGGTTATTAAATTTAAGCGTGGCGAAAATTCTAAATCTGATGGATAATTTTAGTAAGTATTCGAACGAAGTGTGTTGTAGGTATAATTAACATAATTTAAATATATAGTCTTACGACAGTACTACATAAAGTTTGGTAGGTGCCTACGTATCCTCGTTATTTATAGCATAGGTATATATAAATAACGCAACATTGTATAATAGTGTAAAAGTAGCATTACAAACTGGGAATTAGTCACTAGGCATAAGTTATTTTAAAATATTCTGTTTACGCATTTTATTCTTCCAGAAGGTCATAAGTCCCTATAGCAACGACAATGTTTACGCCCTTTATTAGGCCGTGCAATGCATTCCGCAAAACTTAATTATTGGTAGATTTTATTGGCCCTTTGTCACATTCATCACTTTGTGCATCTACTAGCTTTGACCTATTGTGGCCATATCTTAGTAAGTAAGTTAACTATTAATTGCTAGACAGGGATAAATCCATACTAATATTATAAATGTGAAAGTGTGTCTGTCGGTCTGTCTGTCTGTTACCTCTTCACGCTTAAACCGCTGAACTGATTGGAATGAAATATGGTATGGAGATAGTTTGAGTCCAGGGGAAGGACATAGGCTACTTTGTATCCTGGAAGAATAAACTTATCCGCGATAAACGAATTTAAGGCGCACGAAGTCGCGGGCAGAAGCTAGTATATTATAAACATGAAATCAATACAAACAACTAAATAATTTGGACATAATGGCAGTGGCAGAGTAAACTTGCCGGAGGCTCGCGGTGCAAAATTACCGAGATTCGGTCCAGATTAAGAGCACTGCCTTGGAGGGCAGCGGGACGTGCGGTTGCGGTCTGCAGCCTATCTCGGAATGTCACCTTAAAAATATTTCTTTTCGATTTTTTCCACGTTTTGTGTGTCGTTGTGACTTCATCTCGCCAAAACGGCTAAACGGATTTCAACTATTTTTAGTACACGGGTATTTTTAGTATGGGTATCCATAGATGGTTATTGGCTACATGGGCCACGACAGTTTACTGTCCTATGACCTTTAGTGATAGGACACTTTTTAGTAGCCGTACGAAGTACCAGTGCCACTCACCAGTGGGTGAGTGGCAAGTTATCGTATTCGTATTTATTATTTTAAACGAGCAAGTCTCCTTGGAAACTCTCAAAGCTCGGTCACCCTGGATCTCTATGTTAAAAGACGTCCAGTGTCCACATCACAAATATTGACATCAAACGGCTACAGATGATCATCTGCAGACATTGAAATATTGGGAGCGAAATGTAGGGATTTGCTACATCGATAAACTTACTTATCGATGCTTTTCCCTTCAACTAGTGTTCGCTTAATTTTTTGTTAATAAAAACATATTTTTATTGATAGTATCAAGATGAAACAATTTATAACTTTGATTCTTTTCTTTTTTATTTTAAAAGTATTTTTGAAACTACACTTATATCATGATTTTATTCAGCGTACTGTAATATAAAATCTACAATCAGTGTTATTAAATATGCTTTATGTTATCTATTTTAAAAAATAAATATATTTTTTTATTTTTATTTCAGACAACTATCGTCCATAAATATTACTAATAATAAGGTTAATTTTGTAGTGATATGTCTTACTTCATTATCGAGTGTATCCCGGTCCAGTGAGTGAGGAGCTGACAGGGAGCGACATACATACAGGCTAATATAAAAAAAAACGAAGTATAGGTACACATCGCTCCCAAAATTCCGATCTCTGATCATCTGTATGCGTTTGATGTCAATGCAACGCGATCATTTCCCAAATTTACTTCGCGGCGGGAAACACAAACCTGACTTGCCCTCGATTTCAACGCAAATTAAATACAAATACTGCGACGTTGACGTATTTTGACGTCAAACGGTTCCAGGAGAGAGATATGTTTGTTGATTTACTTTCTTTCAAATTTGTTACAACGGCGAATACAGATAAATTCATAATCGCAAAAAAATAATTGCTTCTTATAATTCGCTTATCGTTCTGTTTCAAATTAAACGTCATAACTTTGTAAAATAAATAATGTGTAGCCGTTTTTAGAGCTTATTTTGTCCTGAATGACAAATTTCCAGCAATATTTTACCGTGGCATATAAAATTGTTACTAATTTAGCATTTTGGCTCGCAGTGAACACAAATTCGGGTGAAAAATGCGGACAGTATTTTAAACGGTGCGTTTGCTTTCGCCTGCTTAAAAGTATAATTTTACTTATTAAAGCGATAGATGACCAATTATATTTTAGTATAAAAAATATAATCTATAACTGAATTTGAAAATATTTTCTTTTTCTAGAATGTTTATTTATTTATTTACTTAACTTTACTGCTTAAACCAAAATAAGTAACTTACAATGATACATGTCAGTTAAATTACTTACAATGTCCAGCGAAATATTATTATGCTTCTAAAGAAGGTTTTCTTTTTTATAATGATGTAAAGCTGAACGTTTTAAGACGAGCCCTGATTTTTGAAAGGCTTCTAGCACTTGAAGTAGCCAGAATGTCTAAAATTTAAAAGCTATATTGATTTCAGTCCCAATGTGACTGATAGATATATCGTTCTCATATAAAACTAACATGTATTCAATTCATTCAGGCACTAACTGTACTACCATAGATAGATATATATACTTATTGTTTAAGTTCTAGACTTGAACTTCTAAAAACTTTCGCAGTAGATTATCTAACAGATTGCTCTGGGAGAAAACTAAGGAAATCATAAATTGTTATATCAAGTTTATTCTTGATATTATGTTTTTTTTTTTTAATAATACAGATAGTTTATGATCTTGTCGTGGGCTATAATAATGATCCAACGTCTCTATCACACTGTACTAGATAGAAAGGACACGTACTAGTATTAAGTTTGTGCTGATATGCCGGTGCAAAGAGCTAGTTCATGTCAAATGTAGATAAAAGACCGGACGCTGCATATAAAGAGCTCAGTCAAAACACAAGAGTGAAAAACTAAATGACGATAAATGAATTTATATAAGCACTGAGCCAAGTCGTTTATATTAGTCGTGTTGTGCAATTTTTCAATTAAACTCATTGCGAAGTGCGGTGGCGCCACATAATATGTATCGGTCTCTTTTGATCTTGATATTGAAAGAAATTGATTAATTATGTGTTTGAGTGTGACTCATGAGTTTTATACATCGAAAAAAAAACAAGGACTAAGGTAGCATCATGTCGCTAAACTGTCTGATAATTTTCTCCTGTTCATTAGTTTATTTAATTCTCTCTAAGAGTCTCCCTACACCTATCGACGCGGAATCGCCATTTGCCCAGTATTTTATACTACACTATTCGTTATAAGATTTCATCACTTAATGTTATTTAATGGACATGATAAGATTGACATTTCTATGAAATACAAATTTTATGATTCTGTGTTTTTAATGTGGGAAAACGAACACCACATTACAATACATTGTAACATTGATACTCGTACAAGTCAAAGCGCAAAGAAAAAAGCGATTGCTCTCTCTCGCACGTCGTCACACCAGTTAGAATAATAAGATACTTTTAATAATATAATATAAAGAATGAAATATTAATAAATTTAAACATTTAAAATGGTGAAACTATTGTTAAAATTAAAATCTACTCTATTGTGATAGAATAAAGGCATTTTTTTTATTATTATTTGGTAAATTAACTTTGGATACAAGTGATGCATTTCTCCGAAAACTGCATGAAATTGGGTCGCGTCCAAAATAATTATAAACCAGTAAATCGCGGCATGTCATCGATACATTATGCCCGTGAAATATGGGACTATTAATGACAGTCATCTTATGTCAACCGCATAAGAGATATATTCGAACAGCAGGCAACTCGTGCACTTAAGAGGCCTTAGACGTTTAAAACGTTCATGGTTAAGTCTTTTTTTTCTAAGACTTCAGTATACATGTTGTTTGACATATCCAAGACTCTTGAGTGTTTTACATGTTTTTTTTTTTAATATGTATTATTATTACTGCATCTTTCCGCCTTTGTCCTACGCGACAATATTTCCATCCTCACCACTTAGATGGTTGGCAGTCCACAACTGTGCGTTTTTCTAGAAATTTCCTGCCTCGCACGACTGAACTGTTGAATAAATTGCCGCATGCAGTATTTCCGGACCGATGCGATCTTCAAACCTTCAAGAAAAGAGCGTACTCCCACCTGAAAGGCCGGCAACGCACTTGTGACTCCTCTAGTGATGCAAGTGTCTATGGGTGACGGTGATCGCTTACCATTAGGCGACCCGTCTGCTCGTTTGCCCCTATGCCATACAAAAAAAAATATATATATTAAAAGTAGTAGTACTAGGCAAAAATTCAAAGTCTGTCTATCCTTACCTCTATCCCTATCTCCGAAGTTTACCAAAGGAAGATTTTGAATTAATCACAATTTGTTTAAATAAACATAAATATTGAAATAAAACAATTTAACGGATTATATCGCGTATAATTACGCGTACGCGATATAATCCGTTAAATTGTTTTATTTCAATGAGTAATAATCGCGGAAACAGAAGAAAATATTAAACATAAATATTACACAAAAATTATAACTATGTCTCTAACTAGCATTTTTTTTTCTTCTAAAACCTAAGTAGGTATTCGTACAACCCAATTGCGTTAAGTTTGCACCTCATTTGTATGCAATGCTGCTATAGATGAAAACTCAACCGGAAGCGGGTAATAATGTTAGGGTAAGTGAAAGTTTGTACGGAACCCTCGGTGCGCGCTTGGCCGGTATTTTATTCCTGTGATAATGTATAAAGTATATAATTTGGTAACGCGAGTGGAGTCGCATGTAAATGCTAGTCGACAAACATGTAAGTCATCTTAACGCGGTGCAAGGCGGCCCGAATGCTACACATTAATTATAACTGACAGGCAAGGAAACGTCTGACAAATGCAGTCTGATTAATAATCCCTACAACGCGTTACGTTATTTCTTAATCTCCCGTACAAGTAGGTACAGACATACAGACTCACCGCCGAGCGTTTATTGAAAACAACATGTGCTCAGTAAACCCGGAGTTCGATGTTTACCGAGGTTTCTCAGGCTGGAAACAGTGCTCGACCGATGGTACTCGCGCACGGTCGGTCGAGCGTAGCTATCGCTGTAGGAAGCATAGGGTACGTTCAGACCTCAGACCAAGAATCCGATCCTATCCGATAGACAAGACAGCCAAATAGTAATACTACTACCGAACGAGATGATCGTATACAAATTATAATAAGAGTGACAGAGAGAAATATATTATTTAATGTCTTTGTCATAGTTTCACTTTTCCACCGCTGCCACAACCGAGTTTTTGGCAAATTTCTAAACAAAACATTATTTGTAAAATGATCTGCCCAAATTACGTAGGTTCTTTATGGTAGGCAGTCAGCCATTTTTAAACGCGTTTTTAATTTAGCTGCATAACGTCCCGTAAGGGACGGAGATAACTGCATAGTCATGTCCGTCCCTTACGGTACGCTGATGTCAAGTCTATACGATTCTTGGTGTGAGGTTGGTTGGTTGAGACTAATGTGTAAGCGCGTACCATCGGTCGAGCACTGTTTCCAGCCTCAAACTATTAAGAAACCTGCCAAGTGCATGTTGAAGTCGCACGCAAAATGTTCTGCACTACTACTTCGTGTCATTACCGAACATTCATGCATTTTTAGAGGCGACCGTTTCGGCGTGATTAAGCCACAACGCCACATACAAACATACAAAAAGTGTCCAGTCAGTCAGTGTCCTTCTAATAGTCCCTAATCACTTATTTTTTGGAAATATCTTCTATGTACTTACATACATATCATTTTTAGAACTTTAAAGTCGTATATATATGGATTACGGTTCAAAATCCTCTTGCTATTGAATCACAGTAGCGATTTGTTGGCAGATTTCCTCGGAAAATTGACTTACTCCATCTACAATTAGATGATTCAACTCTTGAGTCATTGAGTATATGGGAGCGGGTAATGCTTGTTACGAGTTATTTGAAAGTTTATCTGTTATAGGCAGTGGTTGGAATAGGTAGTGCCTAAACGTAAGTACCTAAACTTTGCTGGTGGACGTAATTAATAGAGGTTATTACCACCAATAATACAGGATTTAATTAAATACAGGATTTCCTGGATGAGTACTTAAAAAACATAAATTCACTCTCGGGTACAGTCTAAAACGTCCACTTTTGGATTGTCAACGTAGTTGCATTTTCTGCATGACAATTGTTATTCATGAATAATCTGATCTAAGTTAATACTTAATACACACTGACTGTTTATTATATAAAATAATAAGACTGTTTATTGGTTATAATATAAAAAAAAAAATCTTAATTAAGTCCTCCCACGAAGTTTAAGTAAATAGGCAGTACCTATCTACTACCTCTGGTTATAGGCTGATGGTTTAATTGCGTCGTTATCCATGGTAAGAGGCGCGGGGTCGCGGCTAACGGTTTTTTCTAGCATTTTATTTTCATGATTATGGACATGATAATTGCATTAAATAAATTTGTACGTAACTTAAAACTATACAGAAAAAACCATCCAAGTGCGGGTCGGACTTGCGCACCAAGGGTTCAGACATAAAATACTGTTTTTAGTATTTGTTGTTATAGCGGCAACAGAAATACATCATCTGTGAAAATTTCAACTGTCTTGCTATCACAGTTCACGAGATACAGCCTGGTAACACACAGACAGACAGACAGACGGACAGCGAAGTCTTAGTAATAGGGTCCCGTTTTACCCTTTGGGTACGAAACCAGTTGGTACCAGCCAATTTTATTGTAGTGTGCTAATTTACACTGGTGTCTGCGCGTTAACGAGGCGGGAGCGGCGCCAAGGATGCGCGGAGCAGCCCGTTGCTACGGTGAGGCAAGACACAGCTGTCGAGTCTGAGCACCCGTGATGTATCTACATACTAATTGGAATAAGGAAAAAAAATGCTTCATTGACTAATTATAAGTCCAGTAGAAGGTTCATTCATTAGAACCGCTTACCCTCAGCTGGGACACGCGTGTGTAGCTCTCATAGTATTTAATCTGTCCCGGATGGCTGTCTTGCTTGCAATATTGAGCTCCTCCCAATAAATTAAGAAAACTGGCTAAAAGTTTCTTTGGCGTATTTATTAACAGTAATTGTCCATCAGTTAGTTACATGGATCAATAAAAAAATCCCAGCATATTTAGAACCGATAATTCTCAACTCTTAATAAAATTGGTTCAGCCGACCAATTTTATTAAGAGTCCCCGGCAAGCTCGGCCGAATTTTACCATCCCATACAAACGGAGTTTCGTTCTCATTTTAAAACTAAGTGTTAGATTGCAACGAAACTTTGCATATACAATGAAATGAGGTATATCTAGGCCTGTCATTAGTTTATATAGCTCCAGTTTATAAAACAAACGTACAGCAAAAACAAGTTTTGTATGAAAAACTTAAATTCACTTTTACTATGGTAGCTAAAGCTACACAAACTAATTACAGGCCTGCATAATTGCATATACCTTAATTTATTCTAAGTACAAAGTTTCAGAGCAAACTAGCTAGTCGTTTTAAAATACGAGCGTAACTAACGTTTGTATGGAGAACCGAGCTTACCTCTTAAGCTAAAAACTCTCTCGATGAAGTCAACTTTCGAACAAAAGAATGAACAAATTCCAAGACTTATTGGACTCTGATCTTATTAGTTGGCAAAGCTTGCCCAGAAGAAGACGAAGCAGTGCCTTGCGCCCTGGCAAGGCACTGGTTCAAATCTAGTCAAGGTTTTGGAATCTTTAAATTATTTACACACTTCTACGTTTTATGGTGGGGGAGCTTAATGTGTAAATCCTTGAGTATGTGTTCCTGTATTAGTATAATCACGGGAAACCCTCGTGTTGAGTTGTAGATTCATGCTCGCGCCGGAAACGTCGCGTCTAGGGATTGCAATCCGGTCCGGCGGATCCAGTAATCCGGCCGGATCCGGTACTTTTTGGCGGCCAACGGATCCGGTCAAAATTTACCGGATCCGGGCCGGATCCGGTAGACCCTAAGAGACAGAAGAGACGCCACAACAGACATACATTCAGACTACCCAACCCAGGAAAGCTGATTCTAATTTGGTGAAAAATTGAGTTTCGAAAAAAATATCAAGAGTCAATGTGATCTAGATCTAGTTAAGCTTTAAAGAACGATGTCTTTCTTAATCATTGTTTGAGACGTTAATCTTGTCTAATGGTTAATTATGTTTCTTTGACTAAATTAGTACAACATTTTTTTTATCTTTTCAATTAACGTTATTACCTTAACGGTATTTTACCTATTATTTAAAGTGGAACGTGATGTGATATGTGATTACTGATTAGCTTTCTTTATGTGTGTTTAATATTACGGGTATGAAGGAAGCATAGTATTTTATTATTGTTGTTACCTCTTATAGTATAAATAAAGTTGATTAAATATTAGTAGAGATGAAAAGTGGAGTCAAAGTTACAAGAACGATCATGAGTCATGATCCAATACACCAAATTAGTGGTCAATTCTTGGATTTGGCAATTAAAAGTATAAAAGTCCCTTTAATTAAAGTGTTATTTTTATTTTTTATAAAGATGATTTAATTTTATTATATTTACTACCAGACAAGGTTACCATGTGTATACTATTATTATGTTAAGGCTGAATATTACTGTAGCAGATGCTTAAATTTTCATATTACTGTGAAATAAGTGGCTAGTGAGACTGATTTTTGACTTAATAGGGATGATTTTTATCTTTAAACCATTGGTTCATTAGTTAATTTGCGAAAAAAGCTCCCCATGTCTAGTTTACGGCCAATAAACTGGACAAAAAGCATAAAGTTGGATAGACGCAATAGCAAAACTTCAATCCGGCCGGATCGATTGCAATCCCTAGTCGCGTCGCAACACGCCTCACCTGCGCCAGAGCACCCGACACGTTTCCGCTCGGCTATATTAGAGCATGACATTGAACGAAAATTAGCTCCTAGAGTTTACTACGAATTTTGTTATAGCGATTTTCCATTAAGTAAGGACCATAAAAACATATACATGAAATTAGATTTTAGGGTTTGCTGCTAATTCCGTTATAATGATTATGCATTTTACAAGGCTGCATAAAAGCTACTTAAACTTATTATACAGCTCTTATAACACCACAAATAACGGATGTATACCTTTTATACACCTGCTTAGGTAATGTCTTATTCGAAAAGTCGAGTGTCACTGTTTGTGTCGTTCACAGTTTAATTTTCTTAGCTTCAATTTCACCATGCTATATTACCGTTGACGGTTGACTACATACCTGTCAATTGCTCGGCATTGACATCGTCAGTAAGACGTTAACACTGACAGATAATTATGATATTAGACCTTAAGGGGACGAATTTTCAAAAACCCTTAATGTTCTCACATCAAATTAGGGACATATCTTTCATGATTTTATGGCGCTGTATAAAAAATAAGTTATTTTTTATACATTTTTGTTTGTTATAGATGATCTGTAACAAACAAAAAGGTCTGTGATGTTGATGACGATGATCTTAACATATAAATAAGCATTTATAACGGTATTCTATTTTTTATTTAACTTTTGTGAAACAAATTGCAATCAAATACTTTTTTCCTTTAACTTTTTGATTAATGCTATTAAATAGTTGAAAGTAACACGGGTAAAAGATAAATAAACCACCATAAAATCTCATAAATACTTATATATCCAAACCTTATTACTACGAAAAGGTAGAGTTGGTGTGTACATATTTTTGGCCTTGACTGTATTATTAATCGATTCTCTGAACACGATGATTACAACGGTATAACGACTTTGGTTGTAGTTGTAAAACGTTTTCAAGAACGCGCAAAAACTTTCGACGAAACTTCACCGGTTTTCACCTCGGGATGAGGAAAATGTGGCGAAATATTTTAATTACTTGTGTTGAACTAAAATGCCGCGTGAACCTACGAATAGCTTCGGTTGATATCATTTTTTAAAACTGTATAGAAAAAGTGACGTGTTCAATGTTAATGTAAAAAATCGTGTCGTTAAATTTGCTGACAGTTAAGGCTCTTATACACGGCACCCGATTAAAACGGCACAGAAAAATCTTATACCATAATTTCCGAACGTCTGCGAGGTGGGTCATCTTCTGAAATAAAATAATATGCTTTCAGATCTGGAAAGAAAAGCTATTTAGAAAGATAAACCTGAGCAGGGCCTCCTCCCACACCACATCCATTAACTTCAGTTGCCAGAATAAATAGGTTGCTAGAATAAATTGTCATACTGAAGTCATTAGGGCACTTTATTAATTTACCGGTCATCGACATGACATTATCGGCACGACACAGCGCGGGAGATAAATGTATGGTAATTGATATAGCCGCTTATATATTTATTCCACTATAGCAATATGTTGTGGATGATAATAATATTATGTCGTCGCCCTACCACACCTAACCTACTTACGATATCGTCGTAATTATTGGCACAAAAAAATGGTTGGTAAACCAAGTATTTTCACGATAAAATCGGCAAATTATAAAAGCGGCATACACTTCTCAATCACGATTTATCGTGGAGAATAACAAAATCGTATTACCCACTAACTTGCTTTTGATAACCATTTCAAAGTTACCTGTCACCATTCTTATTCTAATTATAAATAGAGTTCAATTCTAATTACAAGCAGGTGAGTGGTTAAATCTTCCATCGATAATAGGGATGTTGACTGTATTCTAATAATAATAATAATTTTAAGCGAAATGGTAGTTTTTATGACAAAAAAAAAACTTTCTTGTTCGATACCTTACGTGTATTTTGTTTTATGAGCATTTAAAAATAGATGGGAAAGACCATTTTTAAAGTATGAAAATATTAATAAATAACCCATGAAATGTGTGGTAACTTTTGTTATGAAACCGTTTCGGTAAACGCAAGTTTTAACATAGCTGCAGAACCAAGTTCTTAATTTCCAAAATAAGGTGGAATAAGGAAGATGTGACGTCCCGCCTTCCTAGGGTTTAGATATGGAGCGTTTTTGGGAAAGTCCAAAAATGTGATTCTAACGTTGTTATATCTCATGGTGTTTTTATAACATTGAAGTAGTTTTTTTACCAGTATTTCTATTATTCAAAGGTCGTTCTATAACTTACCACAGAAACAAGTTGTCAATATCCCTATTATAAAAGCACCCATTGAATTTAGAAAAAGGGTACAGTACGTCAAATAAGTAGATAAGTATTTTTCTAATCGATTCAGTTTGCCAGCGCCCTTATGCTTGTTTAACTCTAGCGGCGGAATGACTTGCGTTATTAAACGCGGAATTGTTACTCAGAGTTCTGTTTATAATGAAAGAGAACGGGGAAAATGTGTTTGACAGGTTTTGACAGTGGAATTAATATGAATGGTCTACCTTTATTGCCAACGCCTCACGGCCGTGCCAATGACGTGTAAACTTTTTAGTTTGTTTGTCAACGTGGGACATTTTAGGAACTGATGACCTGATGTCGTTAGTCTATTTAACACCGCAAAATAACGATACTGATGTATCATCTTGTTTACGAATCGGGATTACCCAATTTTTTACAAGGTATGGTCATTCAAAAACCATTTCAAGAAATAGGTTTATTAAACCGCTTGCTACTATCAGATTTCTGAGATAAATTATCGTGTTTTTAATTTCGACTTTTATTTGCCCTTGCCAAACTCTAGTACAGACGTCAGAAATATCTCCTAAGCTATAAAAAAATTAAACGCATCCAAATATAAAACAAATGAAATTAGTGTCTGGGCATTTTTTTTGGCTCATTCCAGTAGTGACGGTAGACGATAGATAATTTCAGCTTCCTCTCTTGGCAAATCAACGTCATCTCTCGAACATTTTCAGGCATATCAGGACAAAGACAATTTTCATAAATGCGTTTGAATTGACTCACGAGATTGAATTGAACCCAGAAAAAATCAGTGAAATAAGATATTTACTAGCACGTAAAATAAAAAAATGATAATAATAAACATTTCTAAAGAATGGTTGCATGTGCTTATAATAAAATGTTTATCTTTCCTACATATTTTTTTTACCCCAGGAACTTTTTTTAGTCCCTATATTTCTACCTTTTCTTATTACCTCTCATCGTCATATAAAATCTAATAAAAATCAAATATTTTAAAAACTACTCACTGTAAAATAGCCACCTACTTCAAAATCTCGACTCTAACATCTATGGATAAATTTTAGTTTTCAGTGTGTGCTTTTAGAATCTACTTCTATACTTATATACATAAAGTTGTAAATTAATAACTTTGGATTTGATGTTGCTTAGTGTGACTTGATTTTCAGTGAGCGAAATGTCTGTACATTTAAAATATATTCAATAAAACTATTGTTTCGGACTAATTGGAGGTCACAAGTGAAGCGAAAAATTTTTTTTTTTAATTTTTTGTTTGTTTGTATGTGTTGTTGTGGCCTCATCGCGCCAAATCGGCTGAACGGATTTCAATAATTTGACGTACAAAGCTAACTGGGTATCCAGAGATGGTTATAGGATACTTTTTACCTGACTACGCTGAAGAAAAAAAAGAGGGGTTATGACATTTTCTCCTCCGCGAACGAAGTTGGCGGGCCTTTTTAGTGGGTATCTCAATACTTACGTGTTCTTTAATTAGTTTTCATTGAAAATTAAACAGAATTGCTTTTTTATGTCTTGTTTTGTAACCATTATTGCATGTTACAGCTTAATATAACACAGATAAATATTTAAAGAGAGTCAAACTTTTAACTGCTAAACCTTGGATTTATTACAGCAGTTAAAGATTAACTGTGTCACGTAAACGAGTGCCACTTGACACATTATTGTTTTGTCTATGTTATAATAATAAAATATAGGGTCAATAATAGACAGTTCATTTTCATAGTTACCTTTTTATACAACTAAGGTGGAAAGCAACTGCTGCTTATGAACGCTTGCAACGCTAGAGGCATTACGTGCATGTCTCCAACCCTTTAAAAATCTGCCCAAGTAGCACACAAGCTGCATTAGAGCTTCTACAGCCCTTTTTACGCTTAAACTGGCTGTATAATAGCCATATAAACTCTTATACACCTTGTGTGCTACCTGGGTATTCACTCCCCTCTTGAAAATATTTGCTTCGCTGGCATATTGCAATAAATATTTTTTCTCAAACATACAATGAAATATTGGCATTGTATTCCTTTATAATAGGCCTCGAAGTCTTACGTTTCGGGTGCGATGAGAGGCTTAATGAAATCTCATACAAAATTGTAGCTCCCAGAGGATGTAATCTTGGCACCTAATGTTAATACCTTCCTCTTCCGACTCTTCCATCAATCTTCTCAACATAAATTATCTTTGTCGGTCTACTACCACTCGTTTCCTCGACATGCCCAAAATACCAAAGCATACCTCTTTCAATTTTACACAACAAATCCATAAAGCTTAAGTGAAACAATTATATATAAATCCTTTCAACAAAACTATTTCACGTAAAACAGCTTTGTTCAAGGCATCAAAATAAAATCATTCACAGAGAAGATTCTAACTGAAGAGGCGTAAGACATAATATATACAAAATTATGTAATATTTGCCAACAAACTGCAAAGTCCACCTTTTCATTGCAATTCTCAACAACAGCATATAATTAGAGACCACCGGCGAAATTTGAAATTAGCTTTAGTATTACAAAGTCAAATGTAACCATACAGTCATTTAGATTTGGTCGGTTTGCAAATATAAATTTTGTGGCTGTCCACGCTTCGTTTATGAGGCGTCTTGCAAGTATGTATTAATAGTCGGTCGAAAGACACGGCAAGTGCTATTGTTTCGTGACAGACAAGACAATGTGTTATAAATATAACAAGTTTAAAAAAACTGTTAGAGAACTACGTGCTAAGCTTTCGCTACGAAAGCGTCTAGACATTGAGTTTGGTTTATAAATGAGATAAAGGATGGAGAACAAAATCGAGATTTTGTATTGCAAAAAATCGGTACCTAATAAGGAAATCGCCTGGTACCCATAGTACAAGCTTTGCTTAGTTTGGGAGTTGTGTGGTTGATTTGTGTAAGATTGTTCCTGATACTTTTAACGACTACCTACTAAGATCAGCATCTTCGAGATGAAATATTTGATCTCGTATTCAAGCGTCGATTGAGAAATCTTTTATTGGAAACCCCACTGTATTAAGGTTTTTTTGACATAACTGTGTGATTTAATTTTTTTGTTTATCAGTAAGTAAATGACGATCCCTTCGGGTGATATATGATATATGATATCCTTGACTGTTTGTTATTTACACTTTATATTTTGATAAATGATTTTACATCGTTCTTAATTTATTCTTTTTGCGTTTGACATTGTACCGGTTATTTTAATTTTATATTTTAAGATGACGATCATGTTCTAAATACTTATAATTTTGACTTAGGCATTCTGTTATTTTAACATGAAATAAATGAATATGAATATAATATTCATTTATTCTTAGCTGAATGTTTCAAGATTAAGAAAGTTTCAATCGGTTCTTACTTTTGAAAATTATCAATATTCTTCTTCTAGATAATATGTCGGGGCTTTTTACCCGTTTAGCGTTGACTTCTTACCATATTTAGGTATTTGCAGTTTTCTTCCGTTTTCGAATGACACAGCTATATTTAAAATTAATCAAGAAAGCTGAAGGGGTTCTCTCCTTGAGGCTGCGGCCTCACCCGCCGCTCTGTACTGCAACAAGGTAAAACAACTGAACATGATTTGTTCATTTATTTTTTGCTTTATGACGTTTAAAGTCTGCTTATATGACTTATATAGCTATTGTAATCTATGTTAAACAGTATTGTATAGAAAAAAAAATAAAGAAGGATTTTTTTACGGCTTTCTGAGTCGAAACCGGGCTAATATCAATGTGTGGCACATATTTCGACAGTTCTTTTAAAAACATCAAAAATTTGATTTAGTGAATCTTCTTCTTCCTCTCCATATCCCATTATTTGGGGTCAGGTCTCCTCACTTTTTTGCGCCAAGTCTCGCGATTTTGCGTTGTCGGTTCAGGTTTTAGAAAATAGAGGGGACATCATTTACGTTACTTTTTTGTTGAGTAAATAATTGAGTAAATAATATTTTTTGTTCTTTAACTATCAAAGCAAATAAAACAAAAAAAAGAAGCGGCTTATAAAAGATACCTATAACTCTAAATTGCATCAATATACATCTTGTAGTTTTTGAGTAAAATGCCTGTAACATCCGGACGAACGGACATGACGAATCTATAAGGGTTCCCTTTTTGCCATTTTGGCTACGGAACTCTAAAAAAATTAAGTTTGTTTTCCAAAGAGTTCCAATGCTAACGATACAAAGGCAATGGCGTCAGAGGCGGTTTGTTTTGCTGATTATCAAAATAAATTGCAGATATCCGCGCACCGGCTATAGATTTTTCGTCAGCCTATCGCTTTGAAGATATTCATGGCTGGTATACTAACTTTCCTTATCATTTTTGCCGGCTGAAAAAAAAAACAAATATCGATTATTTTCCACTTAAAAAATAATAATGAATCGTTAAAAAAGAAAGAGAAACTGGGAATTTTCTGATAATGTTACGTAGCAGTTTTAGCGATTTTACTCGTACTTTATAATAGATATCGCACGAGAAATGAACACGACCAGGATGGCGACGGGCGAGTTGAGTCGTCTGATTTGAATAACTCTAAACAGAGTCTAAACTAGTTCATTGGAATCAAATTCCTTCGCAACTCTAATTAACCCGCCGACTTGACTTGCCGGGTTGACTAGACTCTAAGATTGATACGGATTTATTCGGATAATAGAGGAGACTCGGCAAGTCATGTTAACTTGAAACAATAATACGAATACGCCGAACTCGACTCGACTCGCATACTTATGTACTCGTCGGCTGCTGCCGCGAACGCCATCCGGTTCAACTGAGTCCAATCAACTCGAGTTTCGATTCGAATCAACTCGAGTTATCCGAGTTAAATCTCACTCGTAACTTCGTTAAAATAAATGATAAAGCATCCGTTTTGTCATTTATCGGTCGCGATAATAACTCGACCATCAGAGACTCGCGGTTTAAATCTAAATGATACGACTTTATACAAATACTTGTATTTGTATATAGTCGTATTAGCGAAGTTTTTATCCCGGAAATCATCCCTCAGGGGGGTGAAAGTTTGTCATTGGGGAATCAATCCTGTTTCACCCGCGGTACGCGGTAAGTAGGTCTGAGCAGCCTATGGGTCTATTCAGACGACACACAACCACACGACAACCACAATCACACCACAACGAGCATCACGTGGTCGGGCGATAATTTGTATGAAAATAAATAGTTATATTCACACGGAGAGTTTGGAGAATCTATACATCTCCCTCTACGTGAACCAAATAGTTATAACACAATTGTAATAGATTTAAATGTAATTTACAAAAACAAATGAATAAATTGCGGTCTCTTCTTGTGAAATGCCGGTAAATTCAGATTCAGATTTGTAAAACTGCCCTTGTGGCCTACTTACAGAATAAACTATTTGAATTTACTTTTATTAGTTTTGATATGTTTTCTAGAAGAACTAAGCATTTAGTTTATACTTAAAAAGATAAATTTAAGAAAGGCTTAATACTCATATTGTAACAGATAAGAATTATTTGGAAAATATGACTGCAAGAAGCTGCAGCAATACTATTCACACGTAACCACTGCGTCACCACTTTTTGTGGTGGTACCTTTGAATAGACCCTATTAAGTTTTGAATTTACGTACGCTGCTCAAACCTACCAAACGCGGGTGAGCAGTGAACACGCGGGCAAATTCTAGTGTTATTATAATTGCACCCGACATTTTCTCTGGTTCGAATGGCGTGTCGTGCGTAGGCGCACCTATGACTATTACATGTTACTGTTAGGACTTGCCACTGTATGTCGCCAAATGGGTTTTATTGAAGCGTGAAAACAACAAACACTCGAAATGACTTCCACATTCATGAGTACCAATCGAAAAAGGACATAAGAACAACTGTTTTAATATGCTACATAAACTCTTTATTTAGGACTCCAAATTTATCCCAGAAATTTCTAATTTCACACATCTGTAACCGATAAATTACGTTAATTTTAAAACAGTATGATTTAAAATATGAATGGGACTTTTTCAATGCCTAGGAAGACTGTGAGCGGAGTTTTGGTGAATCTGCCAAAATAAACACTTTGTTCTTGATGTTCGTGAAGAGAATTAGCTCAAAGTTAATGTCAATTTGAGAGCATGTTGTTGATATAGTTTTTTTTCTCCCGATATGTTAAGGGTATTAGAAACTGAGAAATAGCGAATTGATTGTACGTAGCGCCGGTATCATTCAACTCTTGTACTATGGGTTACCATACCTTAATTACAATAAATACTAAACTTTCGGAAAAGACAGATTATACAATTGGGATGAGCCAAAAAATTTAGTTATTTTAAGGTACTAAGGTTATGATACAAATTTCGTGCGTTTTAAATTTGGATGCATGAAATGTTTTTATTGCTTAGGAGATATTTCGAGTGACGTCACTACTAACTAACGTCTGTACTAGGGTTTGGCAAGGACAAAGAAAAGTCAAAATTAAAAACACGAAACTCATCCCAGATATCCTATTTTTTAAATCTGATTATTGCAAGCGGTTTATTAAACCTCGAAATGGTTTTTGATTGACCACACCTTGTAAAAAATTGGCGAATAACAATTGTTTAAAAGTATTTAAATATTCAAATAATTTATCTTGACGATATATCAGTAACAATACAAAAATAAATCTCCGTCGTTGCATAGCGTGAAGGTCCAGTTTCATGTCTCTATTAAATATAACTACGAGGACACTGCAGGCGATATGGTTGGAAATAAATTACATTAATCTTCCGTCTACTCTCTCTCAGCAGCTGTTGTTGTTTCTCTAAATGATTAATAATTAATAATCAACACATAGGTTGTGTTTAATCCATTATTGCATCGCTGATACTCTTTTAATTCGAATTTCTACGTAATTTTTTTCAACTACATTTTTGTTATTTGGAGTTGACGACACGTTTGGCTTAGTTAGTTTAGTAGTAATAGCTACGAAGCCGGCGGTCCTAGGTTTGAATCCCAATCAGGGCAAGTGTTGGTGTGATTAGCATGAATGTTCGTTGCTGGGTCTTGGATGTTTTCTATGTATAAATAAGTATTATACCCACAGTACAAGCTTTTCTTAGTTTGGAACTGGGTCGATTCGTATAAGACTGTCCCTGACATTTATTTATTATATGAATATAAAATTTTAAACGTACAGAAATTTCATTTTTACAATTTTATATTTTGTTTGTAATATCTGTTCGATGTCCAATGTAATTTTTTTTAACTACTAGTACAGCTTTATAATATCTAGCCTTATCGACCTCTCCAGCCCAGACATAACATTATCACAGATTAGGAAGATCTAATAAAGTCTTAGAAGTAAGAGCTTTAAAGATTTTTCAAGATTTTTTCCTAATTAAATGGCTCCGCAAGTCACGATGATTCTCATTATATTGGATATGTGCAGAAAGCTCGAGGACAGTAGCGTAATCTAGTTAAGCATCTATTTTGAAGGCACATATATTTTACAAACTCTTTTACTAGTATTATACTTTCCTGTACCATACTTTTCACGCTACATATTTTATCTTATTAAGTATTTTAACCTTTTTTTCATAATTGATCGTTGATTTTGCATAGTCGGAACTGTCGTTGAATGTGTCAAATCATCCAAATAAATTTTGTGGGTACATTTGGTTGGCGAATGGAGTTAGTTATGTACGATTTATTGTTCATCATCACATCAGCCCAAGGCCGTCGACTTCTGGACAAAGGCCTCTCCAAGGATTTCTATAACGACTAGTCGTGCACCGCCCTCATCCAACGGTTTCCCGGGATCTTCACCAGATCATCGTTCCATCTTGTTAGGGGCCTCCCCACACGGTCGTCACTCGAGAACCTTTCTGTCCCAGCGGCCATCGGTTCTACAAGCAATGTGCCTCGCCTACTGCCACTTAAGTTTAGTCTCTTTGAGCTATATCGAGGACATTGGTTCTTCTGCTGATATCCACGTTTCTGATTCGATCACGCAAGGAGACTCGATTCTATTAATAATGCACAAAAACTGGTAGTTATAACATTAAAGCTTAAGCAACGGAGAATTATAGTGAAAGACTTGCGTTAATAATTGTATTAAAATCTTCAAAGTTTCATTCCGTATGTATTATTTATTTTTAATTCCGAATACTCGTCCCAAAGGGCCTGACAGGCGTTTAAGTTTGTAGCTTATGATGTTTACGTTCCCATACATTTAGGTCAAACGCACTGTCTAGTATTTTAATACAGCTTTAACCTGGCAATCGGGACCGTTGTCTTTTTAACCGATAACTATTTATAACTCGCACTTGCGCAACGCTTTCTCGCCTTGACAGAGAGTTCGAAAGCCCACGGAAAACTTGAAGAAATGAGTGACGTCTCATTTCTGAAAATATTAAAGTATTCTCTTTCTGAGGTCAGTCGCTTTAGAACCAATTAATTACACCTATTCGTGTCGTAACTGTTTACTTTGTCAAACGAAACTCTGACGGTTTGACAGTTAAAAAATTGGCACTTACAGTTTGTTACGCTATTTACGTAGGTTTACTTCGCGTTGGCAATAACTATTGTTACACATATTATCGATAGTGTTAAACTTGTTTGCATGAAACTGTGTCATACGTAAGGAACAAATTCATCTTTCTTTTGTTTATAAATAACCTGTAACCGGAACAAGCTTTCTGCCCCACACCGTCTGCGAAGGTGCGCCCGCGCTCGCCAGTCTCTCGGCGACCTCCGCAGCTGCCGCGCACGCGCCACCGCACACTCCACGATAACCAAATAAAACATATTCTAAGTCGAGTAAACAAATATGATCGCGTGAACATGTCGTTCTGTAGAATCACAGGCCGCAGCCGCGGGCTGCCTAAGCCCAATTATTTCCCGCTGCTCGCTCCCATCTCGCCGGCGGATGCGAAGCGTTGCTGTAGGATCACCGGCAAGTCCTACGGGCTGCCGTCTCACCACTACATTCCAGTGCTTCTGACCGCGCGTTCCGGCAGTAAGAAGTGCAAGATAACCAACGTCTCCGGCGAACTTGGCCCGCACCACTACGCTCCAGAAATTAACTATGGAAACAGAAAACACGACATTCTGCCGGACTTCAGATACATATTCCCCGTTTTGGATGGCTCGACGGAGGCGCAGAAGGCTTTAATGGAAATGCTGTTGACAAAGCAAGTGAATGACGACAAGCGTTATGTGTATACGGTACAAGAAAGGAGATGTAGTTTAGTGTTTTCCGCCCGTATGGAGGCGGCAGTGCGCGACGGTGATGTTAGAGATGTCATGCTGGCGAAAGATTCTGACACAGTGCTTATCAAAACGAAACAGGGCCGCAGTGTTTCCATGGACTTTAAGGATTTCACAGAAGATATAGAAATGTTCGAAGGCGAGGGCCCTAATGCAGAGGTCCTGAAACAGAGGGAAAAAGAAGAATTGGCTGAAAGAAAAAAGAAGCGAAAGCGTGCCGCTGGTTTATCTTCTATGAAGAAAATATTTGAGAACAAAGAAAAATTGGCTGAAGTACAAGAGTTGGAAGAAGAAAAGCTACGCCAAGAAAGATTAGCCAAGAAAGCTAAATTGGAGGAAACTAAACACGAGAAGCATGACGTTAAAACCTTTAATTTTAATAACTTTGACGTGAACCATATGCGCTCGAAGTCAAGTATAGTTAGTTGCAGTGGCGAGTGGACGGAACGAATGCATCCGTTAATAGAATCGTGGGACTGGGAGGTGTTTGAGAATGAAGCGAGCAATAAACAAGTTATCCCTACTGCTACCGTATTGCCAACACCTGTAAAAATAAGCCCGTACCATTGTGAAGCGGAAATTTATGAATCTGATCATAATGTAGCCGATGCTTCGATCTCACTAGAAAGTGTACCATGTGTGAATCCCTTAAAAGTTCCAAAAGAACGACCGTCCGATATTATTTTAAGAGCAGTAAAAGATCTTTCAGAAGAGCGTCTCAATGAAACAATTAATATTCACGAGAAATTACTTTCGGAAAACAAAGCTGACATGCTTCCGACGTTGGAAATACTACCGGATGTTATTAAAAATATAAAGAAAGGCAAGAGAGAAAAGATTGCCAAAATTTCTGGATTGACAATAGACATAAACAAAGCGAAAAAGTTTATTCCTGGCCAACATGTCAACACGCCTCAAGGGCCAGTGTTTGTTCCTGGACAGACAGTTGAAACTCCGGTTGGTCCTATATTTGTACCTGGTCTTAGTGTCAATACACCCGATGGCCCGGGACTTATACCAGGACATATAGTTACAAATGAGAATACAAACGAACCTTGTTTCCTCGCGGGACAAGTACTTCAAACTTCAAAGGGAGAAGAATTCGTTTGTGGACAAGTAATGAAAAACAAGGATAATTTACACCGTTTTACTGAAGGACAGACAGTCATATCTGAAGAAGGTTTGAAGTTTGTACCCGGGAAAGTAATACACAGTGGTTCTGAAGAAATATTTGTACCTGGCCAAACTATAATGACTCCAGAAGGTGTTCAGTTTATTCCGGGACAGACTATAACGGATAGCAAAGGAGTTATTTTTACGCCTGGGCAAAATGCGAAGATAAATAATGACTGGCAGTTTGTGCCAGGACAGGCGTTGCAGCAAGATGATGGATTGCAGTTTGTGCCTGGAGCCACAATAGCAACACCCAATGGTCTAAAATTTGTACCAGGTCAAACTGTTTCCGTTGATGGAGAAACAATATTTGTACCAGGCATTACAAAAACAACAAGTAATGACAGTTTACAATTTGTGCCGGGTACAACAGTGGAAACCATCGATGGACCTAAATTTATTGAAGGACAAATAGTGCATACTGAATATGGTGAAAAGTTTCTGCCAGGAAAAACCATAGTAGAGACTAATGGACATGTGGAGTTCTCAGTTGCAAAGTCAGTAGAAGATATCACTTTCTCAGAATCAGCGCCTACTGGATTACCAATAGATATCAAGACATGTTCCCTATCTGAGGACTCTTTATATGTGTTTGGACACATGGTTCAAACAGCTAAGGGAATTGAATTTTATCCCGGCCCAAGAGTACCGAAACTTGATGGAAAAGTGGTCCCGGGACGACTCGTTAAAAACGAGGCGAACCAGTCCCGATTTGTTCCCGGAATGATGGTGGAAGGTGTTTTCGTACCAGGACAAATAGTATTCACTGAAAATGGAGAACAATTTGTGCCTGGTCAAGTTATTGATACCACTGATGGGCCTAAATTTGTTCCAGGGCAAGTGGTAAATACGAGAAATGGGCCAAAGTTTGTCCCAGGGCAGACGATACATACGATTGATGGACCTCGATTTGTGCCAGGACAAATTATCGAAACTAAAGCTGGACCGACTTTCATACCTGGTCAAGTCATTTCTACAGAGGATGAAGGATCAAGGTTTGTTCCTGGTCAAGTGGTTGATACTGAAGAAGGGCCTAGATTTGTTCCCGGAAGAGTGATAGAAACCGATGACAATGGGGTAACCTTCGTCCCCGGTCAAATCGTTCAAACGCCAGAAGGACTCAAGTTTATTGCGCCTGACCTTACAGAAGGCGAAGAAGGCCTTGAGTTCTCAGTTCAAAGCTTTGTTGTTACTCCAGAAGAGTTGAAGCTATTGAAAGTAAAAACAAATCCAAATGATACCACTTCCACTAAAGGAGAGTTAAGCATTGATACAAAAATGTTGAGACAACTATCTGAAGCTGGAATGTCAATTGGAAGACAAGTTCCAGCTGAGTTACCAGCAATCAGTGTCGTCCTTAACCAAACGCGTAACGCGGAGGCATTGAAAGCTTTTGTCACTGATTATGGTCTTAAAGATGATGTAGCGAACCAACTTATGGATGTCATTACTTCAATAATAGAAATGAGTGCCCATTTGAAGTCTGAATTACATGAAATTAATAATGACGAAGAGAAAATAAATGAGAGAAAAGGAAGAACTAGCAAGAGAAGAGCTGAGATGCAAGGAGTCGGATATGTTGGGGGCAACGGGCAAACTGCCCAGCAAGAGCATGTGAAAAATTCTATAGCAGCAGCAGTATTAGCCGCTTTGGTTACTGCAGAACAATTTGAAGAAGTGAATAACAATAACAGTAGGGAAAAGTATAAATTGATTTTAAAATCTATTGACACTATTTTGGGTAAAAACATTGATGAAGATTTAGTCTCCGCTATGTTTGAAATTCTACAGAAAAATGAAGACAAGGAATTCTTATGTGACGAAATTTTAGAAAACACCACACAGCCAAAAGTTGAATTAATTAAAATCGCAGTAAATGACTCTTTACATAAATACGCCATTAGCGAAGAAGAAATAATTGAAAAGTTCGGTGATTTCTTGAGCAGTGAAAATGACGTCTTAGGACCAGCATTCAAAAATATCACTAAAAATGACACGAGTATCTTACACCACGTCTTGAGTAATATTTCAAACTCGATCTCGTTTATCAAAACTGAAAATGATGCCACGGAGACACTTCAAAAAGCTATTGTATCTGCCGTACAAGAGGCCAGTGCAAAAGAATTGGAAATGCTTATAAATGACACAGAAAGTAAGGACTTGAAAGAATTGATGGTCCAATCTATAGGCTTGGCGAAAATTCTCGGAATGCGAGACGTAGCCGCTAGTCTCTTGTCAGTTGTGAACGACGAACAATGTTTATCTAAAATAGCAAGCGACCCAACAAGTCTAAACATTTTGAAACGTCTGACAGTGATGCGGAAACTCGCAGACAAAACACCAAGCTTACATTCAGCGTTGAGGAAACTGGAGACTGACCCAGAACTAGCTCGAACAGATCCTAAATTAAGGGATTTAGTGAGAGAAAGTGGTGTCCTCATGATCGTACCAGAGGAGCCTCCTCTAATGACTTCAGCGGATGTGCCTTTAAGTTTGCTCGATCCTGAAAATAGCTTAGCCATGGAAGATTTTCTATTCCAACACAAAAAGCACAAAGGGGCTTTATTGATAATGAAAAGAGGTCTCCAGTGTGTTGTTCCCCGGGAAGCTAGCCGTGCCGTTTTGTCCGGTCAAGTAGGTTACACGGTTCTCGATGAAAATGGAATTAGACATTTTGAGCCCTTAAGCGTATTTTCAGCATTAAACTTAAGCAAACCGACTGCACACCGTTTCTCAATGTACACTTGTCTAATCGCCGATAATCAAGAGGAAGATACGGAAGATTTAACAGAATATTGTAATAATATAAGTAACAACCAGCGGATCAGGCTGGGCGGATGGTCAAATGGAAGTCGCAGATACAGCGGAGTTTTACTCGATAGGGAGAATACAAGGAGTCGAATGAGTAGCCTGGATCACACGCCAAGCTATAAGCGCTACCCATCAAGATCGCTTTCAAGGTCAAGATCTAGTTGTAGCCGAAGTCCTCCGAAGGTAAATTTTAATCAGAAGTCCTTGGATATGTTTACTTTGTACCGCCATTACTAATTAGTTGTATTTGTATCCAGTTGTACAATCTTGTTGCAAATTTTAAAATAGTCTGGAAATAAGATCCGATGACATGTGTCTCGACCAATGTGCATTGCTGTACATCAACAGGTTCCGTGAAATAAGTTTGATGCCGACTTCATTCAAATCCTTTCATTTGTTTTTGGCGTGATAACGTTTTATAAATCGATGAACGCCGGATGCACGCACGAAATAGTGTCACGTTCCGCCTGTCACGATCGGCCTAAGCGTTTAGCTTGCTACGCATCTCTCTTCCACTTTATCACGTAAAATTATCGTTCGAAAACCGACTTTACAGACAACCAATTTGTTTCTCCTTAATGTATGTTTGTGTATACGTGCAAAATTTGTGATACCCTTTCAAAGTTTAGCAACATATCTTTTGGCGTTTGATAACTCATATTATCAGATTTTTGTTTAAGTTTATGTTAGAAAACAATGATTTAAACTAATACGATTTTCACTCTTTATCACAACACAACAAACGGGGCTTAATCGCGTATAAATATGATTTTATGTCAGAAAACTCCCAGAATTTGCACATTTAAGGGATTTCTTAAGAATGTATGTTTTGCGTATCTAAAAGTTTATTTCTTTGTTGCAGGTAGAAGATGTAATCGTAGCCACGTCGGACTACACGGCAACGGCCGACGACGAAGTTTCCCTCAAAGCTGGAGACATCGTTGAGGTTCTCGACACCAAGTCAGCCCTCGGATCCAAGTGAGTAACGCATCATTATATTGGCGTGAGCTTTGCACAACTATGCCCTGATTGGAGTATGTAAATAACTGGAGCGTCTTGCGACACTGGAGTCATGCTTCGGAGTTATCCAAACTATACTATCTTTAACGACTTTACTCACACTTAACATACATTCAAAGACTAGTCAGTAATAAAACTATCGTTTACCAAGCATATAAAATTTAGAGGAACTTCAACATTCTGAGTTCAAATGATGTTTAAGTCACTGCCACTAAGATCTAATCATATGTCATTATTTTTTTGTTTGCATTCTTAACATCTTTACCAATAATCTGCCCTGTTTAAGGATGAAACTCTGATATATGTTATTTTATAATATTAACGACGTACAATCATTTCTATACCGATGGATTTCTTGTTATACTTAATTCCGACCAAGGCTTAACCTTTAAAGGTGACCTATAGTAAGCGGGATCTATCGTTGCCAAGAGTCAGGAAGCATAGAAAATTTCAAGAATGCGTTTATTAGATTCGATGCGTCGAACATTCCGCATGAGACGGATATATTTAGCGGGGTCGTTGCTCTCTTACGAAACCCGATTAACTTTCTCATAAATCATCACTATCACGTTTGTTTGCATCACCATCACGAATCATCACCGCCTAACGACATCACCATCACGCCACATCACACGATTAAAGACATAATGAGAGATCTATGTTGATGCAGGTACAGAGGTCGAGTATATCGTTACGAGAACCATTTCTTCAATACGCGGGGACCATCTATTGACTACGTATTTAGTGTTCCTACGTACAGAATGTACTATTACTGATCATGCTTTAAATGGAGAAGAAGAAAGAAGACCATTCGCCATTGTAAATATCCCGCTTTTCGGAGCAGTATATGTCGTATCATTGTGTTGTGATTGAAATTAGACCTATTGTGATAACTATATTACATTCATTTGTATTTAATATAATTGTATATACACGTAGCTACGCTATTGGCATTACATTGTGTTTTATCATTTGTTTGTATTCTACCTTGTATTCTGTATTATAGGTAATTATGATTAGTTCCTGTTAAATCCAATATGAGTTTGGAAACAGTAGTTTTTCATTACTTGTCAGCTATTTGTAACTGCTATTTTACACATACGCGGTATAAAATATTTAGTTTTAGTCTGTCTAATTTTAGGGAAATAGGTTTAATAAAATTTAATGCCTAATTTTTGTTAATTTATTTGTCACCTTTTTTCTACAGAAAGTATTAGCCACACAAGTCTAAATTTAAACATGCGTCAAGCGATTCGTGGACGCATTTTTTTCTTTACGTTGTTTAAAACAATTTTGAGCTCAATAATAATAATAGTCACAATATATATCAACGTGACAGAAGTAATAGATATAAAGGTACACGGCGAGATATATTAGTTCAGGAATATCCAATGACTCATGGCATTTACATTTTGAGATTTTCAGAAGAGGCGACTATAATTAGGTATTCACTATTGGGAAATCTGTCTGTCTTTTTATTGGATTCTTGGATTATCGAGATATTTAGAAAATAATTGGTTGTCTGTAAAGTCGGTTTACGGATGATAATTTTACTTGATAACGTCATAACATTGATGAATAATTGCATACTTTTATGAATTCACAAGCCGAACGCTTAAGCCGATCGTGCCTCTCGCTTGTTCCGCGCTCTCACTTGCACGGCTCAGGCGAAACGTGACAAGGAGTCATGCTTTTTTGCGCGTGCAGCCGACGCTCATCGATTTATAAGACGTTGTCACTTCTCTCAATCTGATAGAACTGACGTGTTTGATCGGAAAGCCGATTTGTCAATTTAATCGCATATAGGATTAGAAGAAAAGAGAAAAAAAACTAGGTAAGCTGGGGACCCCAGTGTAGAGTTTAAAAGGTAATGAATAGAACCTCTGTAAAACTTTGATCGTGGTGTTAGGAATTAAAATTTATAAGGATACAAATATTTCAATACCAAGATTACATGATTCCCCTCTCCGCCTACCTTATTGTTTAAACGATCGAGAAAGAACATTTTTTGAAACTAGATCATCTAGTTTCAAAAAATGGTTCGAAGGACATGTTTAGTAAAGTTTATTGTATAAATATTAAATCATGTATATGCCATCGTCCTTTTTAATGTTATTATCCTTTGGGACAAAGGCGAGCTCATAAATTTCGTTGTCTCGTAAAATATGTCAAATGAGAACTCACTGTAATAAGGTCGTCTCCTCCCATGTACGCAGTGAATATGATACGAGGAAGCGTTTATTAAAAGAGACAAAAGGTAGGCAACGTCGGTACGCTAAACTAGTTCAGTAGCCTGGCTGCATGCCAGTTCAGTCCAGGTACGATGTGTCATACATTTTGGAGCTGCAAGTACAGTTTTACTGATTTTGCTAGAGAAATTGTTGGAGATAAGAAGATAAATATAACCTTTATATGTAGGAAAGGAAACTCGTTTATATAACAGGGGTCGGAATAGGTAGTGTCAATTTTAATTTTGCCTAAGCATAGTGGGAGGACGTAATTCAGAGTCGTTATAACCACTAAAAATAATGAATTATTTTGATTGAATGCGGGAATTTCCGGATGAGTTAATACTTAATAGATTAACCATCAGGCTCAGTTCTATGTCCACGATGTACAATGCCCAAATGCGAAAAAAAAATACCGTTTGTTATAATTCCGTAAAACCGTTTATTATAATACCGTTTGTTATAATAGAAAATTCGAAATAAAGCGATTTTGATATATCAGAAGTCCATTTTTTTATATCCGACATTAGAAAATGTCTAATGTATAATAACGATTTTGAAAAGCGTGACTTTAAACTTTCCCAAATTTTATCAGCATTTAGCTGATTTCTGGCCCAAAAACACATCAGGTTTTTAATTTTGGAGTTCGATGATAATTTCCTAATAATCGAATTATAATGCGAAGGAATTTGAATATCGGAAAAAAGAAATTACTTAGTAGTAAAATATTTCGGATTAGTTGGGTTTTTCCTAACAGCAAAATGTAACTTTAGATAGGTAAATCGATTACCTAGAGTAAACGGTCTGAATTTTGTTTAGCTGGAAACGGAATAACGGTTTTTTTTTCAAACTGTCCGTTTTTATGGAAAGTCAGATGAAGCAAGTGCGAAAAATATCACACACTACTTAGTTCGTAGGTCATAGTTTTTGATAAGTAGCAAGGACCATTAATGAAATAATGAAATAATGATCTTTAATCTGTAAGTAGGCCGCAAAGGCACTTTTACAAGTCTGACTCTACGGCGTTTCCCAAGACCACTGAGGAGAAGAAAGCCGAAACAAACTCAACAGTCAGCCATTTTTTTTAAATAACTCTTATATCTATTACAATATTTGTACTTAGCCTACCCTAAATACATGTTTTGAGTATAAACTCAATGCGTAGTTCTTCAAGAAAACATATCAAAACTTATAAAAGTATAAAAATATATTTATACATAGAATATAAAAACCAAAATAATGGTTTTTGTGCAGACTGAGGACTGTAAAAGCAGTCTGAACCCCTTTCGATAGCTTTAAGAGCAGTGTAGGTGAAGTAGAGAATAAAAAGTCACAGTTTATATCGAAATCCCGTTCCTAAACCAATACTTAGGCTTCCTATTTTAACTATGATATCTATCTGACTGAAGCTAATTCACTTGACGATTATTTCTTGTAAGTATTTCCAAAGGCTAGTAAGTAGTACCGATAACTTGTAGTAACGACATCAATAGTATGGGGACTGTTTCTATATTTATGTGTTCATTTGTATGCCACATATAGTGGGGTTATTGCCAATGGAATTAGCTTTGTCTTTTATAGTCGAGCCGTATATTGGTTAGGGAGGGGGTAATTTTATTATTTCTCAGAATTATAATTATCAATTATTGTGCAAAATATTGGGTTTTTGTGGAAAGTTACCAATGTTATGGTATAGTTGCAAATGTTGTGCAATTCCTGTGGAAAGTTTACATACATCATTCCACTATGTAATTTATCGCCTTATGGGCTTTATACAATTGATATTTTACTTGAACATATGAATATTATTCCTTTAACTGTTAAGTCAAGGCAATGATTTCATATCTTTCTATCGGGGTTAGATAGAAAGAATAATTTTTATTAACTTATAAATCATGTAGGTATTTCAGGTCTTATTTTAAGTCTATATAATATTATATTTGTAATTGTGGGGTCATCCGGTACAGTTTTTTTATTTAAAACAACTTACATACGTTCGATATGCCACCTTATAAGAACTGTGTCCCGGTAAAAGTAATTTATTTGGTTTCTGTTTTGGGCCATGCATTTTTGTCTGTTAAATCCATTCCATTAAAACCAGAGGCCTGTCAATTGCCAAACTTTGGATCTTGCCCCGACCGCAAGTAGATATTCAGGCAGAAACTAGATGGCGCTTTAAAACTAAACATTTAATGATGATATAATTGAACAAACAAACTTAGTATAGTAAGAATTAGTTCGTAAATAGCTAATAATAAATAAATCATTTAAATTCCGAGCCACCCTTGCAAATTTGGATAATAATCTATTAATTCTAATACATAGATGGCTGTAACTATGGGGAAACGGTTTTTTGTATGCTGATTGTGAGTTCTCTTGTTTAAATGGTCCTTGATATGTAGTCTAGCGTAGATGCACTTGTCCATTAGATCAGAGGCTTTACCGAGATGGCATTGTACTTAGAATTTTAGAAGTGTACGTAGAATTAGAGTTTTGAATGATTTTTTATTTATTCAGAAGGAAAGCAGTTACATAATAATCAGAAGTCGGAATAGGTAGTGCCTTTTTACCTAACTTCGCGGAAAGACTTAATTAAGAGTAGTTATGACCTCCAAAACTAATAATTGTATCTTATTGAATGCGGAATTTCCCGGCTTAGTTAATCATAACTAACGAAGAGTGAATTTATGTGTATTATGTGAAAAGTTAAGATTATTCCTGAAAAACAAATCTCTAATGCATAGAATTTAAATACGTTGACAACCCAAAAATTGACATACAATAGGTTCGTCCCATATACAACTGACCCCGAGGGTTTATTTATGTGTATTAAGTATTACTCATACGGGAAATCCCGCATTCAATAAAAATAATTCATTATTTTGGTGGTTATAACCACTCTTATTATATCCTCCCGGGAAATTTAGGAAAATTAGGCACTACTTATTCCGACTTCTGATAATAATCCTTTGAAATGAAAATTTTAATAACTACAGCAGTTTAAGGTTGCGTATTTACCGGAGCTGTGGAGGTAGCTTAGTGTTCTACAAGTTAAAAATTCACCAATAGGAATACTTCATTTTCCGATCCTCACTCAGCGAAGCTCTCGTGAATATGGGCTCAGCAAAGCGAGGTTTTATACAAACAAAATATTGAGGAATGCGTGCAAGGAATTGGATCAAGGAATGTGAGCAAAAGATGTTTGCGAGGCATATGCAAATCCATGTCCTGTACAAGCAGTCAATAGACGGTGTTTGTCGGAGGCGGCTGTGTAATGTAGGTACGGTAAATAGACATAGATCGGTGGAGAAAGAAGACCTTCTTATATTTAACAAAGGCCGCGCTAGGCATCCGCCAGCTTTGCTACGCACCCTCGCTCCGCTCAGCTGCCTCGCACATCTCTGGTGTAAACTCTTACACCGTTTCATACATTCTCTACGTATCTTCGCACGGCTCCCGTCCCGTGGATTCGCAGCTTTAATTGTACCTTACGATATTTGGAAACGGAAGCCTTGTATGAGATTAAAAGCAGCACTAGTGCCTCTATTCAAATTTTGAAAATAACGGATAGTATGGAACAATTTATCTTTAATTTACGAGTAATTACGTGCTTTAAACTTATGTCTGCTACCCCGGCGTCTCTGAAAAGGGGAAATACGAAAAACCAAATCGAGTTTGAACGACTCAAATCGGTTTTTGGAACCTTAGTATGTCCAATAGTGTTATTATCTAAAACGCAGAACAATCGTAAAGACTGTGTTGTTTTCTCATCAACTATAGCTGATGATGGTAAGCCTACGTTAGAAAGAGCGCAACAAGACGTCTTCTATGCAAAATATTCTGACGTAACAATCACCGTATTTTAATTATGATATTCACATCTTGATGCTAACAAGATGATTGAGGATAGGGTTTACAATCCGGATATCCGTCGAATCTAGGATCAGGATGCAACGCCTCATAGGATCCGGATATTGCGGATCTCACGAATCCGGTAAATATTTGTCATGGAACTCATGGACTTATAGCTCAAACAATTTTCGAATAAAATTTATGAATGATTTCTTACATTTTCATTTTAGTTCCTGACGTTTCGGAAGCTTTCCAGCTTTCCATGGTCACGGGTGGACTGAGAAAAGATGTATTTTCCTCTATCAAAGTTACAATTTGTGCAAACTACCCATTTTTGAAAAAACAAATAAAGGTGTATGTATGTACACATGCCAGATGGGCCTAAGCTGTAAAGACAGTTACACATGTGCCAGAAGGGCTTCATTATTTTATTCTAATAATTTACAAAGCAGCATTTCACAAATGAGGCGTACTGAGGAGAAAAGAAACGCTGCAAAGAAAAACTCCCGGGCTACCTCATTACTAATTATAATATTTTATACAACATACATTCGTACATTTTGTCATGAAAAACTTTTTTGTACATTTATTTTATTTAAATTAAAATACCTCAAGCTAGGTACGATAACGTCATAAAATAAATACAAACATTGCTTAAAAGAAACAGTAGTACTAGTAACACTTAAAACTACCTATCTGGATACCATCTGACTGGAGTAAGGGTAATTATTAGTATATTTTAAAGTAATTGTTATCAGGCTTTCGCCCACTCGCCTTTGGGGCATCTACCTGGAACGTTAATTCCTTAGCTAAGCTTGTAAAAGGTACCTAAGGTAATTTTATTTTTTATGTTATGTAGCATAATATTATTGTAATTTTTTTTTTAATACTGATTGCTATTATTAAATTGTTAGTTTGCAAATAAATGTTTAATTTATGTTTAATACTTTTCTACACCGATTACAGTACGTTTATTTCAAATAAATCCTTCTATCCATGAAAATTGCCATTTTTCACCGAATCCTTGGACATAATTTTTTTTATACAGATCGGTATTATCCAAAATATCCGGATACCCGGATCCGTAAAATTATAATTTCCGAAATATCCGGATCCGAAAAACGACGGATATTGCTAAACCTAATTGAGGATGCATACTGCTTTGTACGACAAAAAAATGATTCTGGATTAGATTTGTTGTATGCTCGGCATATTGACTTATAAACTAAATTAGCAGGTACATTTATTTGGACATATTAAATATCAAAATCTCTGTATGATGTAATTGACTGGATTATAAAATTTTGTACCAGAATACAATTCTCCAATAATAAAGTATTGGTATATCGACAGATAACCAACACTATTGTCAAATTAAACATTTATCAAAGATCCATATAAGATTATACCCGACACTTTATTAGATTATATCGTAATTTAATAATACTCTAACGAGAAAGTTTACAAGTTATTTATGCCCTTCGCTTTTTTAAACGCTTATTCTAATGCATTTAGGAGCTATATTCCCTATAAAATTGGCCGACGTTTCAACAAGTCGGTCGTTAACACTTCATGAAGTGGGTTTTATAGATTTCAAAGTATACAACAGCAAATTCTTTAAATAGTATTTCGTTTTATGGTAAATTTAACTTTAAACTATATGATCAAGGTTGTTTTTGTACGAACAGAAGCGAATTAAATGCGAGTTTGCCACAGATACCTGATTGCTGAAAGCTCGTCTACGTTTATTACTCTATTTATGAGATAAAAAATGGGTAGCAGACACACCTAAGACACTAATTTCGAAAGGAACGACTGTTCGAATAAATATTTACTCACATCTGTTTTTGTTGCCCAATTTTTTCAGCATAACATTTGGGAATTGGGAGAGTGGTTTTGATCGGAAAGAAAGCAGGGTTTACATCCTATATAGAATTTTGAAAAAAAATCTTGAGACACTGTGTGAAGTGTAGAAGAGAATGGCTGACTGCGCATTGTCGCAACTTAAACCAGAATACTGCGATTCGGCATAAATGATACTCGTAGATGATATATCTTAATCAAGAATAACATGGGTTTTCTTGAAATTCCAACAGGAATTAAACTACTAACAATCCCTAATGTTGCATTTTCATTGATTGTGCCACCTGCAGTCCTCGTTTAAAATTTTGTTCTGGTTTCAGTATTTGTTCGAATCGGTCATTTTAAAATCTATCGTAGGGTTAGCAATAAGCTTGTTTCGTGTATGCTTTTTCTATCGTGATACACTGTATTTAGCAACTTAATATCATCAACTAATAGTAGCTCTGTAAGTAGCTACGTAACAGTGTCAAGATCCTGCGTTTCTACGAGCTTTTATTTAACTTGCCGTGTTAGTAAATATGTTAGGATGTGTCAAATCTTGTAAGTTGAATTTGACCCAATTCCTGGTTTACGATTAAGCTAAAACTTGGCATACTTGTGGAAGTTCATAGGAGACAATACAATATTATGATACTATCAAGCTTATCTGATGATGGAGTCGGATGGTGGTAGACCTTTCAATCCCGGGATTTTCAGTATGATAGATACCGGTACGGGATCTATCATACAAATAATGCCGGGATTGGAAACCCTAGATGGTGGTCATAGGAACTCTGTAATAAAACGAAGTCCTACCGAGTTTAACTCTTTACAATTGTCTCGAGGAGTAATTAACGGATGTTTAAAGAAAAGTCGGCAATAAAAACTTGCTTGCCACAAAAATTTAATATTTGACAGAAACTTATTATCTAAGTAATTGTGCATCTTTGACACAATTGTTTTTACGTACTTACTTCAGTTGCGGGCTAATGAAAAATGTACCGGTCGTCTATGTATATACAAAACTAAATCGTGTCTGTGAAAACTTAGCTACTTAACTCACGAACTTCATAAACAGACAGCTGCTGCAGAAACTGGAACAAACAATAATTATCCAAAACATCTCTCAAATAGTTCCCACTGGCATCAATCCACCAAACAAAACATCAACATCGTTAAACCAGGGGAGGAGGGGGTACCTGGAGCTGATGACCCCGATGCGAATTGTGCCACTGTTGACGTCACGGCGTTTGTGGGCCAGCCAGAAATACGACGGGAACTCCAGGCCTTTAATGAGTTTTTGGAGCGTAGAGATTGTTAGTAAAAAGTGATTTATTGAGCACACTGGTGATATTGCTGAACCACGTAAATGTATTTTCGAACGAATGGCTAACTATAAGAACTATAAGATTCTAGTCAGTGATTTTCCCTTGACATGGGCTAAAAAGAGAACACACACTTAGAAAAATGAAAAGCGCCACATATGGTCTCACCGGAAGATCAGCGCTGGCTCCCGAGCCGGCATTATGCTGAGGTGGGACCATTTCGGGGCATAAATTTAGTTTTCTTTTTGTATGTAATTTGTTTATTTTTATTTATTTCTCACTTGCTATGCTACCGAATAAATTTATTTTCTTTCTTTCTTTCTTACTTTCTAAAATGACTTTTGCGTGAAATGTGTTCTGCTCAAAGATTATGCATAAACAGGATAAAAAGGCGCTATGTTACGTATTAAGCAAAGAAACATTAATATCATCATCATCAGTTGTTCACTATTAGCAGTGGTCGTGGTTACGGCAATGGTGTCCACATTTGGATCCTCATCCTCGTCCTTCTGACAGACAGCAGCTCTCGCGATGCGTCTCCATTTCACCCGGTTGTCTGCGAAGCGAGTGCGTTGTACCATAGTGTGCACTGTGCCACTGATTTTTGTCGATGTGTTTGTTTCCTCCGCTTGATAATTTGATATTTTCTTAATATATTTTTGTTTGTAGCATGCATGGCATGTAAATGTTTTGGTACTTGTACTGTTAATTTACATGTAAATAAATAAATAGTGCTCTGTGTGGTCTTTTGAATAAGGTCGGTCCAGCGAGTCGGTGATCGGCCTCGTCCGCTCTTGCCTTCCATCTGACCCTGGACTACCAACCATGGAGTTCTTATTTCGTTAACATTAAACTACATATAAGATAAATATCGTTGGCTATATACATTTTGAGTTTTATGTCTTGAACGAATGATGGATGAGCAATTAATGTCAATGGAAGAAGACTTCCAAATGTGTAGTATTTTTAACCGACTTCCAAAAAAAGGAGGAGGTTCTCAATTCGACGGAATGTTTCTTTCTTTTTATGGATATTCACCGATTACTCAAAGAGTATTTGACCGATTTCAAAATTATTTTTTTTGGTTTTATAGAAGGTACTTTCTAGTTAGTCCCATTTAATTTTGGTGAAGATCTGATGATGGAATCCATGAGGAATTGAAGGAACTCCTCAAATATTGTAGGCATACATATAGCGATTTTGGTATTATAAGAAACATAATAAGCATTTGCATTCAGAAAGTGTAAATTGGTGAAGTGGAACTGACCACAGAATGCCATCGGAACTCCTCAATTATAAATGATTTACGGGTGGCGACAAAATATCTTGATTAATTTAGCTAAGCAACTTCATAGTCACAAATTTAAATGTTCCTGATGAGAATGGTACCATCGAATTGATTTGATGATGGAGCCGGAAGGTAGGCACCAGATCTATGTAATAAAATAATGTATCCTAGCCGTCTTTGGGCTTGTTCGAATCGTCACGAGATACACTTTTAAGTAACGATTAACTAAAAAGTGTAAAATATATAAACTTTTTAACAAAAAAATAAAACCGACTCCAAAAAAATTTACGATTTTAGTAAGTTGTGACACGATGGCACCGACTCCAAAATAACATTAATTGTATATACTGTATAGATTGAGTATACAAACGGTTACTTGTAAGTAATTTGAAGAAACTGGATTATGGCGTTATTTTTTACTTTTTAGTTTTTTTTGGAGTCGGTTTTATTTTTTTGTTTAAAAGTTTTTAGTACAAACCTTTGTTCTTGTGAGTTTGTCATTGTTGGGTGCATCTAAAAATTTACAATGCATGGTTTTCAAGATATACACAAAGGATTGTTTTATATGCACGATGTCAAATCGCTTTTGAATAAATTCCGCATTCCTTCACGAACACCAGAAGTGTAAACTCCTTTATCCTTCTGCAAGATTGTGTTGATGCCAAAATATCAAAGTCACCAATTCTAGGAACCTTGGAGTCAAAGACATCGCTGAAACGTAACGGTGATACATTTTTTTAAATATTATTATTTTATTACTCATAACCGTCTTTTTTACTTCTGTGTAGTCGGATTTTATAACCATCTGTGGATACTCAACTAAGTACCCGTGTGCCAAATATAGTTGAAATCTGTTTAGCTGTTTTGTCGTGATAAAGCCACAATGGCTTATACAAATATAAAAGTATTTTTCAATTCAATGACCTTTAAATAGTCCAGTTCACTTTTTTTATATTTTCAATGTACAGTCATGTCATTTTTACTTTAAAATAGTATAAAAGTGTAGTGATTTCCAGAATACTTACAGTTACCTACGCTATTCTACCATAATAAGTCATGGTGGCATAAGTATACTTTCAGACGTAGCGGTTGGTCCTTTGATTTGAATCTCGACTGTGTTTTGAGTAAACCTAGGAAGTGGAAACATTGTATTACTAAAAGTACAATAATATTTTCTTCTGTTTCCGCTATTTTTAGTCATTTCAATATAATCCGTTAAATTGTTTAATTCGTGAACAGAAATATTATTTTTAGATGCATTTTGTATGCTGATTTACCGCTGTCAGTTACTTTTTTCATAGGGCTAAAAAAGTGTCCATGAGTTATGATGAAATAACAGGAAAATACATATAAGGCACCGGAATTTTTTTATTCTATCCTTTAGCTGTTTGTTAGGCAGCTTATGATTTAGAAAAAAATATCGGTTCACAACTAAGGAATTGCTCTGTAGAAATTACCTGTAGTAGGTACGTCTTCGACAATAATAAGATACATCATTCACATGAAGCAATATGAAACGGAGACCCTGTCAATTTTACAGTACCCGTACAATATCAGTATCACCACAGCGTTCAATGTCAACTATTGATTCTATGTTACAGAACGAATGGTACGTTGAACAATGTTATGAGGAAATATTCAAATAAATAGTCGTCCCTTATAGCCCCTATATCACTAAGATCAGTTAACGTAAATGGTAAATTTAGCATACAAAAATAAATTATGGTAAAAATTACACCTAGATGTGAGACGGAACAATGTGGTCAGCGTTGACGTCCCTTGACACTATGGGCCAACCCCACCAGTTGTTCCATGCTCCAAAACTATAACTCTATTTCTTGTCATTGACGGTAGTGACGTATTTTATTGACAGGAAAATGAAATTTCTTTCCCTCATTATCTTATATCGATGACGGTTACACGTCAGAATTTTGAATTTATGATGATGAATCTCTCAAACAGTGATGTGTACCGGTACTTGGGGTAATGAGACTGAAAATGATCCCAATGTTGATAATGAAATTGTATTAAAGCAAGTTTCTAATAACGTCATCTAAAATTTCCTGTTTGAGTCTCGTTTAAGTTTTTGCTTTCAACTGTCTTATTATTAGTTAAAACAGCGTTGACATAAACTCCTTTACTCATAGCAGCTACCCACATGTTGCAACCCGAGAGGCTGCCAGACCCTGACATTGCTACTCTGTCCCTAGTGACTTCTGGACCTACTTCTGAGCTATTGCCCCTCATTTCCTCTATAGACGGTTATACATACTTACATGTACGATAGTGAATTTCTCAAGTGGGTATCTTTAAGAGCCCCTCAGAAAATAGAACTGGAAATATAAGTTCCTGAAATGTCGAGTGTCCAGTTTATACTTAAAACATATATTTAGGATAGGCTAAGTACAAATATTGTAATAGATATAAGAGCTATTTAGAAAAAAATACTGACTGTTGAGTTTGTTTCGACTTTCTTCTCAACAGTGGTCTCCTCTTGGGAAATGCCGTAGATCAGACTTGTAAAAGTGCACTTGCGGCCTACTTACAGAATAAAGATCATTATTTCTAATAGGTAAAGAAATTTAAAGCCCTTGAAGATTCGAGTTGGAATCCCACTCAAAAACATTACACACATCTGACTTTTAAAACAGCGTTTAGATTTCCTTGAGACTCCTCTATCCCAACATTTTCCCAATGCTCTACAATCATAAATAGTCATCAGATCACATGATGCAATCCGAGAAACCTCCGGACCCTGACTTTGCTACCAGGACCTGTTCCTTATGTTTTATAGCCGAAGACCGGTTTGGCTCAGCGGGTGTAACATTGCCTGCTAGGCTGAAGATTTTGGGCTCGAATCCCGGTAAGGACAAATATTTCTGTGATGAGCATAAATATTTGTTCCTGATTTGCTCATGTATGTAACTAAATATCTTCGTCTAGTTTTCATACCACAAGCGTTATTGAACTTACCGTGAGACTAGTTCGATTTTTGTAAATTTTTCCCGTAATATTTATTTATTTTTGGATAAACTTCTGACTGCTGAATGTGTGATGTTTCTTTGTCCTTGGGGTAACAGGCTAGAAAATAAAACCAGTGTTGATATTATAAAATATCGTTAAAACAGAAATGTTTCCTCTCCCCTCAGCAGTTGCCTAACGCTCCACAATTATAAATAGTCGTCAGATCACATGATGCAACCCGAGAGGCTGTCGGACCCTGACATTGCCGAGACGTGTCACTCGTGATTGATGGACCACGGCTATCTTTAGTGGTGGAAAAGTTTCTCGGTTTGTTTCTGAGAACTTATCTTAACAAAATTTCGTTGAGGAAAATCTTTTCTTGGTTGGGTTATAGTCTTAACCCTATTAGGTTGGCGAGGAGTAGAAAAATACGGAGATAGCCTGGCAATAGTATACGAAAATAGGTTACAGATATCAAGTTCATAAATCGTTATATAAAAAAATTACACGTGCTTTAATACGATATATTTATAAGTGATAAAACTATATTTTTTAATGTATAAAACTTGAAATAAAACAATTTAACGGATTATATCGCGTATATTATCTCATTTTAGTTCCCGACGTTTCGGAAGCTTTCCAGCTTTCCATGGTCACGGGTGGACTGAGGAAAGATGTATTTTCCTCTGCAAATTAAATTGTTTTATTTCAATGAGTAATAATCGCAGAAACATAAGAAAATATTATGTATAAAACTTGTGAATTAACAATTTGCTTGATTAATAATCGGAACTCAGCTTACTCTGCCATGATGTGCGAGGTTAGCAATATGTAGGTATACCTACCTCCTGTATCAACACTTGCAACATGATTTATGCTTATTAGACATAGAAAAACAGCTTATTACAACGCTTATTTATAACTTCATATCATACGTATCAGTAACGTTGATAGTACAAGTACTTTATTTACCAGCCAAAACCATTTTTTGCGACCTTAGATGATTATTTTGTGTCGTCTTTATTGCTCTGAAATAGATCTCAATGTCATCCTAAATTTTTGGGTCATCATATAGAACTTAGAAGCAAAAACGTATAAGCCTTCTTTTATCCACACTTTATTTGGTCCTCCCACCCCTATGACAACTTAAACCACTTCACTTATAGTGGCCATATTGTTAACTCCTTCCAGACCTTAACAGTGCTCACTCTAACTCCCAGGGTTTGCCTGAACGATCCCGGGCTGGACGTGGAGGCAGAACTCCTAGACACCAGCGCTGCGAAGCACAAGAGAGCTGTCAGACCAAAGAAAAATCATCCGAAGGGCAGAAGTAATGGGAAGACTGAAGAAAGGTAAATGATGTTTATGGTGCTGCAGGCTTTGCTTGTTAAAGAGACTCGCTCGTGCTTCTGCTACTTGATTTTGGACACTTTATTTACCCAATAAAATGTTCTGAACTCATCATTATTGCTGCAGTACAATTGGCTGGAGAAACTGCGGCTAATGAGGTCTCGTAGGTGATACTAGCAATTGTTGTAGCAAATATGCGGCCATATTCTTCAAAAATCCGTAATGCCCCAAAGAAATTGAATGAATGTAGATGGTCGAATCATTAACTCCTCGATCTTACCATTGAACTCCCTCCCAGTCTTTTTAGTTGAGCTATCGTTCATCTTCCAAGACTTGTATTTATTTTTAACAGCTCACCTTCAAATTTAGCTAATCTTAAAATGGCATCTTTAAGATCGTTAGTTCTTCCACCGCCATGGGGTAATATCACATGTCCACACATTTGTTTACGATATTTTCCTTTACATCAGGAACATTTTTTACAAACACAGTTCTTCTCCATTGGCACAAAAACTCATTACCAATATTCCTCTCAAAAAAGTATCTTTAATAGCGAACGTGCATATTTAAAATCCGATCGTTCGTATCGCCGATATAAAGAATGGGAACGATATAAACTGATAGGTACAAATCGTCGTTCCACTAACCGCAATGTATTTCTCGTGTTCGCATGTTAGCTCGAATAATTTTACAATTACATAATATACGTAATGCTAGATGACCTGATTGTGAAAATAATACCAAGGTCCTCCAGATGTAGGGTAAATTTGTCTAAGTCAGCAATTATTTTTCATTAAATTAATTTGGACTTGCATGTAAAAAGATTGGATGGAGTGTGATAAATCGTGTTGATGTTTGATTCGCTTTTTCTATGTATCATTTGTTTTAATTTTATACACTTAAAGACTCTTTGTGTATTTAATTTCATTAGTGATGTAGTAATACTGTTAGCTAAACATTTAGGTGACTTATCTTTACGCATTTTAAATCGTTTGCCGTTATCCTTATTTTATCTCGAACTTCATCATTATCATGAAAGACATCCACTGATGGGGTGTCATTTTTAAATTACGCAATTGACCGCACTCAGATCGACCCTAATATAACTAGACTCATGAAGTAGTGGTACGTGTTCCAGATCACAGGTCAAAATGTTTTGGTCCGTCAAGCAGGTTCTCAAAACTGACTTAAAAAAAGAAATAGTTTACACGTGTCTAGAGGTATTATAGAAGCGACAAGTCCGCCAGCACTATGTTCGACGCTGACGCACATTTTGTAAATGACCCGTCCTGCGTCACCCGCAGCTAGCGATCTCCAGAGACCTTCACCAAATCTTTAGTCCACCTTTTAGGAGATGTTCCCACGCTCCGTCTTCCAGTGTATAGTCACTACTCAAGCGCTGTCCCCAGTGGCCGTCAAACTTGGTTACATTTAATATTTCTTTATTTACTAGAAGATGGCCGCAACTTCGTTAGCGGAGGAGAAAAAGTGATAACCCTTCGTTTTTTCTTTAGCGTAGTCGGATAAAAAGTATCCTATAACCATCTGGAGATACCCACCCAGCTACCCGTGTACCAAAAATAGTTGAAATCAGTTTAGCTGATTTTGCGTGATGAAGCTACAACGACACATACAAACATACATAAAATCCAAAAATATATTTTTCGTTTTAGTGACCTCCAAATAGTCGGTAACAATCAATTTTTTGAAAATATCTTTAATGTACAGACATTTCATTTTTACAACTTTATAATAGTATAGATAAATGATCGAATCGTTTCAGGTGCGTATTTTTAAGTCTCCTATAAAATGAATATCCTGAGTCATATCAAGCAAGACCGAAGTGTTACAGGCACATTGATCTAAGAACGACTATTTTCATATTTTATTAAGTGCAGACGAATTGATTCCCGTGTTTACTAGTGATGATGATGCCATACTGACCGATTTCGGCCACGGTGCCTGTGTTTATATGGACGGGATGCTCAGCGTTGAGACACATTATTAGGGTGCTGCTGCTGTGCTCTATGATGCGCTCTTTCGTGGCTTGAGTACCCGATTTTGTTAGTGAATGTGCAGGCGCACTTTGGGTTGTTAACATTCCACCGTCATAGTTATAGATTTTGGTCACTAGCGCTTCCAATCCTGGGATTGGAAGCCCTTATGGGCACTCGTGGACGGGCCTTGAGCTTTAAGTTTAAGTAAAAGTTTGCTAAACGCATTTTAATTTTAGTGTGTTTATTTAAAGGTAGTAAATTAATTAGTTATCCGTTTAGCCTATTTGGCGTGATGAAGCCTCATTGACACATACAAAAAATCCCAAAACAAAACCATTTAGTCTATTGAAAATATTTTTGAACTACTGATATTTCATTTTTACAACATTTTAATAGTAAAGGATGTATGTAGTATTGCCTTTTTTTTTCATTTTAACCACTATTTTTTCAGCAACCTACCTCGTTTTGTATGTATGTATCTTAAATAATTCCACTGCAAATAAGTTCCATATGAATCAAATACAATTCGCGTTTCACAAGAAATATTTCATAACTACATTAAACTTTATCTCATCAGAACAGTTCTTTATTTATCCCAACATTTACCCGGAAATAAGGCACTGGAGTGCCACCATTTATTTTGTATCATAAAATAAATGAATAAAGCGACACTAACACTACTAACAGTCGCCATCTCTTATGATCACCGGTCATTGTCCCGATTTTCCAAAAAAACAGTACACGATCATTCATCCTACGACGCCATTTAAAAAGAGCCGTCATATCTGACAGTTACGAGACTTTTTGTGTAAAGACTTCAGTGTCGTGGGAGGTGCGAGGGGTCAAGCTGGGCTGGTGGGTGATTCTACGAAAATCTGAAGTGGATTAGCCGTCTGGACACGCCGTAACGCCCACTGCAGCTAATGTCGGATATACAATTACCCTGTTGTCTGGTCTGCCCCAGATCGCTTTGACGTTTTGGCGATATTTTTTTAATTTGAATTGTGCCAGGTTAAAAAAACTCCGGTTGGCGGCATATATTTTACTTGACAAATTGATGTTCAATGTTGATCTCTTTTGAGTCGAAGCCAATAAAAAAACTGATATTATCAATGAAGTATTTAACAAAAAACTTGAAAATGTGAAGTGGTAAACTGTTAAAAGAATTACAGAGGCACTCTTTATATAAAATGTTTTGTAGATATTGTCCATTATTCATCTAAATAGCTGGTATCTAGTTCAAAAATCATTTATCTGCTATTTTATATATTCTTTGAACATATTTTGTGGTTCATTTAATATCAAATAAGTGACACCTCATTTGTTAGGTACGATTTCCATGATAATAGCTTTTTGAAGTAGCATTTCTTTTTGTATTATTGAGTCAAGGGAGTAAAAAGCGGCCAAGTGCGAGTTGGACTCGCCCATAAAGGGTTCCGCAGCCGGTTAAACAAAAACATGCACTACAGATGAAAAAAGGTACGATATGAAAAAAAAACACTAACAAAAGAGCGTATCTCCCCGACACTTACGTCCTTTTGCTGAGAAGCGCAGTTTTTTGGCAATAACTTAAACGGTATGTTCGATCATATTGAAAACAATTTTCGTTACATGTATTTATTAAGCTTTATATTTGCAATTTTTTTCATATTTTTTGAACATACCGTTTAGAAACTAGAGGGGGGACACATTTTTTGCTACTTTCGGAGCGAATATTTCGGAAAATATTCACTAAATCAATGTTTTTTTAGAAACCTGAAAGTGTTTTTAGAAGAACAGTCGAAATATATGCCACACATTGATATTTGCTGATATTTTTTTTCAGTTTCGGTTACATGTATGGAGTGCCTCCCTAGAAATATATATACTTTATATTTAACTATCAAACTATGTAGCGGTTTACACACGACACCTATGCTCCAAATTTCATCAATGTACATCTTATGGTTTTTGATTCAAATGCCTGTGACATACGGACGGACAGACAGACAGACAGACAGACTAACATGACGAATCTATAAGGGTTCCGTTTTTTGCCATTTTGGCTACGGAACCCTAACAAGGAATACGCTGCACCCACGCGACAGCCATTTTTTTCAAAATAACATCCTTCCTTGGAGAAACACGAATTGTCCGTGAAAAAAAAGAAGCCAAATATAACTTTCGGGCCTGTAAAGACAAACACACTTACGCATATATTTACTATAGCGTTATGGATCCATCAAAATATAAATACAACATAAACATACAACTAAAATTGTTGTCTTATAACCACTCCGCTACCCAAAGCTTGTCTGGAAGAGATTGCTATTTAGCGATAAAACCGCCTGTTGTTTACCTCTGCTTATTCAAATGTGTATCTGAGGTATAGTATTTGTATTGTATTGTAGACCCATAGATAGTGGTTGTGTTTGTGTGTGTTATCGAAACGCATATGCATAGCCAGAATGTGGAATAAAAAGGGCCCCCAGCCCCTATTGAAAATAATAAACGATATAGGTTGTTAAACAAAAAAAAGAATTAGTTCAATTAATTAAATAAGGCCTATTACTGACTTAGTATTGGCCCCACACCCCACAAATTCATGATCCGCGCCCTGCAAACCAATAAAATCAGCATTATTGCGGAAAAGTTTCTTCGGAATAGCGCCTGTTATATTGAATAAGGTACCCAATTATATGTAGGTATGAAACTTCTTAATTTACGCCAATTTAGTGTAAATTTTGTAGAAAAATGATTTTCTCAGTTAAAGGCTTGTATGATTTGGTTATAATACTGATTTGAAAATTAAAATTAAACTATTTAACATGTAAATAGGTATCCCACCAAAAACATCATCATATTCCTACTATACTTAGTATTTTGAGTACTAAGTCTAGTCAGATCTGTACGTCAATCTGGCAAAAACATAGAGTTCACAAGCTGACAGTAACAACTGTTTAAACTCACATATGTTTAAACAAATAAATGTTCTCTCTGTTCGCTTTTGTAACTTTTTAGTGGATTAGTACAAAGTCGGTCCCTATCGTAATCGCAGCAGGCCATCGTAGCCACAACACAATTTAAATCCACTTTTCTTTAACGACTGGACCTTGAGTATTTTACGAGCACCTTAGAAAACAATACACTGACCTGTTTACTGCTGTGACGGAGTTGTAAACGTTGAACCCGGCGCCGATGACCTCATTAAATCAAGTTTGTAATAGTTTTCAGGGTTCCGTCATATAACAGGTGTCGTCAGTATAATTAATAGTGATTTACAGGTGTAATCTTTGTTATATATTGAATTTAATGTGACAAATATTAAACACATTGAAATATATATCACTCTCTAAAGAGCCGTCGATTTTGTTTTTTTTTCTTACCGATTCTTGTATATTCGCGGTCACATCATGGGAGTAAAACCAGGCGCTGTGTACTCCGCTATTTTGCCGCTCAGCAATAAGTTCTGGGGATATAAATATAAGAACACAATATCGAAAACATGATAGGCAAACATACTTCTTACCTTTGGCGAATAATTTAGCAGAGTATTCAAAGTACACGTTGAACAATTTGCGATGTGAGGGAAGACTTTTGGTTAGAGCTTTACTTATCTGGCGAGTACTCGTATAGGGCATAGGATAATGGACTAAGACTAGAAAAGAGCGTACCTATCAGTGGCGTGGCGTCCATATAAACCGATTCCCACCGGGTTGACCAAGTTTCCTTATAACCTCTGGCTTATAACCTCCTATTTCTTTAAATATGAGTTTATGAATACGCTTCGGCTTCCCTTGTAATTTTCCTGACGCCGTTTCTCTGGTACCTGTACATTATAAAACACTATTAGTATCTACCATCTTGGAATGCATGTTGATGGCAAGTTCGTACGTATTCGTACACCTGTACCGCGCATATATATGGAAGAGAGCAACAGGAAAATTTATTAATCACTATAGATATGGAGACGCGGCGTGCAAAATTACATTTAGGTCTTCCCAAATAACTAACCCAAATTAAAACAAACTTCAAAACAAATCGAAACATTCAATAAACTAACCCGATTCCGCAGATTGAAAGAAATGAAATGTTTTCATTAATAAAAATCATAATTTCAAAATTTGTTCCGAACGGCTGACATAACCTAAAAAATTTGCTGTAAATTGGCGCGAAACGAGCGACTCGGTCCGAATCGGGCGTGCAAAATTTATGCGTTTCTTTTGATGCCTTGATTTCTGCGAGCAGTTACGTTGGTTCTGTGCCGGGAGCAGCGATTGGACAGGCAGATCTAGAGCGTTGCTTAATGGGTAGTAAATGAGAGGGAAAATTTATTGGGTGGTACAAAGGATCGCAAATAAGCCCGTGGGACATAAATTTGGATTACGGGCTCAAGTTGGTAAAAATAGTTGGGAATCAGGAATACTGTGTCTGGAACTGAAGCGTACACCAGGCCCCTCGGAACGTTGCATGCACTATACTTACATGATAATCTTTTGAAGTAAAATCAGTCAAATGGTATAGGTGGCATCTGCAATATTGGTCAAAAAGTATACTCTAAAGCGATTGTGATATTTTTTTCACTTACTTAACACACGATGTTCGTTTCTTCCTTTGTCATGTTCCTAATTTGTCATTTGGAAAGTAGCGAATTTGGCATAAATTCGCTACTTTCCAAATTGGTAATTTTCCTAACTCGTCATATTCCAGATTTATCATACTGTAAATTCACCATACCACGTACATTCACCTGATTATAGACTCATAATTTATTAGGTGAAAAAGCGACAGCAAACATAACACTAACTTCTATATTGCTTTTTGGCTTAAAACAAATCTAGTTGCTGATAATGGTAAAGAAAGCGGAAAAACAGAAAACAATCCTCCAAAATATTATAAGCTTTTTACTATTTATAATTCGCTCAAATCGTCCATATGTGCCATGTCAGTCTAGTCCCAGTTTAATTTTTAATCCGCGATTAGCGATGTAGTACACAAATTAGTATGGTTTACAAGGCGGCCATTAGCTCTTGTCCTAAATCGTGTGAAATCCATCTGGTTTTGAATTAGTACACTAATCGCTGTTGATTTGGCATGGAAAGAAGTGGTTTTCTTTCGGGGTTTGGAGCGTGTTTACAATATAATAATGTTTAGGTATTTTTCTCATTTTTTATAAGAAAACGGGACAAATTACTAAGATGGGATTAAATCATGTTTAGGTACGCGATTAAGTTCTGCAGTTCAAATAATAATGAGCAATATTATAAATCAACTTTATTATATAAGTTATAGTAAAGTTACCTACTATTTCATAATGTGTATATTTTTTATATTAGCAGTTGTGTATTCTAATTTACAATTTATAGATTTTTTCTAGTGGTGGTGCATTCTAGTCAAACATAAGTAAGTAAATCTAGTTTTGGAACAATCGAAACTAATCAAACATTGATTTATAAGTCGTTGACTGATTACCGCCATTAAATGGACACCAATAAGTATTTATTTTATAATCTTAACATTTGCAGTACTTTAGGATCATGTCTCTAATTAGTACGTTCCGCTTTTGAAATGGTCCCAAAATAAATGAAGCCGAAACAAAGCAAATGTTCGTATTTAGACCGACAGAACAGCTGGAAGCGGCTGCCCTTGTTGGCTCGAGGCGATGGGGATTTCAATTTATTATTTTATTTAAATTATTAACATGATCCAAAACACAATTAACGCTTCTCGATCCAGTTGTACCCAACCAGTAGGGGAGACCGGGTAAGGTGGTTTCACGGGTTGGTTGTTATAGCAGAAAACTGAACGAATGATTAAGTTCATCGATCGATGTGGAAAGATCGCGAGAGCTTTATCTAGGAGAGCGATACAGCCCTCGCAGTTTTTCGACACCGGTTCACACACTATGGCCGCCGTGACAACCGTCCCGTGAGACATCGTTACTCATTCTCATGCGATCCCATGCCGAGCGGATAGCTCTTATAGACGTACTCACAGATACTTACTATACGAGTACTTACAGATACTTAACAGTGGGTAAATATCATTTCGGTACATTCATGAATGAAAGAGAAAAAATATGACGTCATCGTATGCTACAGATTCCATGGATTTTTGTACAAATGAGTCAATTCGAAATAATCTATAGGTACTATTATAAAGTTGTAAAAAGTAAATGTCTGTACATTGAAGATATTTAAAAAAAACTATTGTAATGGGCTATTTGGAGGTTACTGAAGCGAAAAATGTTTATTTTTAGATTTTTTATATCTTTGTATGTGTCATTGCGGCGTCAGCGTCGGCGAAACGGATTTCAAGATTTTTTGGTACACGGGTAGCTGGGTATCTCCTGATGGTTATAGGATACTTCTTACCCGACTACGTTGAAGAAACAAGGAGGGGTTATGACTTTTTCTCCTCCGCGAACGAAGGCGCCCGTCTTCAAGTAAATAAAATAAAATTGTTTATTTCAAACAACTACGGATCAAAGAAACCTGTCAACTATCGTTCTTGAAGATGTGTGCTTTCGGTAGTTTGTGCCCTGTGACAACATTGAGAGGAGGATTGTAACTGGCAAGAGGCAGGGTTAGGGACCACGTGGATAGACTTACTACTGAAGTCAGTCAAAACGCCATTCAAAATCCAGATCAAAGTCCTCCATCATTATTATACGTGATTATGAAATATTAATTAGGCAAACAGAATGAGTTTTTAAAGGCGAAAACGATAGAAAATTAAGGTTCTATTTTTATTCATCTGATTCAATTCACAGACCAGTCAATTCTCAATTCAGTTCAGAATGTTCAGCTGAATTTACACTAAATTGAGAGTGAAGTGGACAATTTACATCACATAGTGAGCGACTGAGCGACTGATATATGTAAATGCAAACGAGTCGCTTTACTTACGCTTTACCTACGAACACTAAACTTTTATAAAATACACAGGAAAGATACAGAGGGCGCTACTAATGTTAACTAGATTGTGTTCAAAAATTTCAAGCAACGTACGTAAAGTTGCAATAGCTCAGTTTGTTAGAGCACTTTTGCGTTAAAGAAGAGGTCGCAGGTTCAAATCTTGCTTGCAATTTAGTAGGTCGCATTGTTTTTTTCTTTACAATCGAACTCTGTATGATAATATTAATTTTCAACATACTTGCTCGTAAAGTGGCTCTTATGAAACCGTTTTTATGGCTGTAATCCAGTCCATTACACACGCGTGTTTTTTACATTACATAATCAAATTAGTGCCTTATCATTACAGTTTTTTTAAACGTCAGCAAATAGTTTTATCTACCCACATATCATTAGTGCTCTAAAATGCGTTCAGAAACCGAAGGAAATGACCAGCATTATTACAACCAATTTTACTATGAGTACTTCCTTGTCTGTGGTAGTAGGTAAAACCTGTACTTTAATGTTATTTCAGTATAGATTTTTGTATCGTTATGAGTTTAAATTTGGAACAGCTGTCAAACCTCAAGTGGATCTCTATTCTAGTATCCATAGATATTAAAGCTGTTATCGATACGAAACGTCAATTCAGTATTTTATTAAATATAAACCGCACAACATTTGATCTCGAGTGATATGAGAATAAGGAATTCTATTGTCTATGCTTAAGGAAAAAATATCCGTTTTGACGGAGGATCGGATTGCCGCCATTAATGTTGTCATTTGTTTGTTGATTTTTTGCATTTACGAAAGCAGAATTGTGATAGGTTGTTTGTAATTTACATTTAAGTTGAAAATATGAGTTGTAGTGACTCCGAAAACTGTGTGAACACTCCCCCGGATATTGTAAATGCAGCCACGATTTCAACAAATAACTTGTTGTCAGAAAAATCGATAGCCAAATTTAGTACTAGTAAAAAAGTATAAAGATTTTTTAGATTGGAGAATGAACCAACGCACGACTTCGATGTAAATAAATAATTTGTTTCTGTATTTGTTCAAATTTATTTTTTATTGCATTATTTTAATATCTATAGTCTGTTGATATTTTACAGGTAGCACTAGTAACAATGCACGTCATTTGCCTACGGTTATTTCTGAATCCATCTTAGAGTACTTATGATATGTGTGTAGATAAAGAAGTGTATGCATCTGTACATAACGAGGCCTTAAAACACTCGTGTGATGCTATTATGAAACTGGCTAGCGCCCGTTTCATAAAACCACACTCGTATTTTAAGGCCTCTCATTATGTATCAGTTGCATAAACTGCTATTATGTACCAGAAACATTCTAGATTATTTTAATAATTCTGAAGTGGTACTTATAAAACATAATTAATTTCAATAAATTATAAAGTTTATATTTCAATAAATTATAAATAACATTTTGTTTGTATTAAATTGGTATAATTATTTAGTTTATTATATTATTAATGTTTGGCTGATTGGCCAATTAGCCTTTGCCTCATAAATCGCTCTTGCGCGCGCATAGACAAATGCACCGGCCGCAGCGCGCCATTTTGATTTGATTTGATATTTAATATTTACAAATAATTCATATTGAAGTATTGTTTATTATTTCCTACAAATGACAATAATATCTAAATAGTTTCAAGCAACGATATTTTAATATACAAATTATGTAGTATACAAAGTACGTAAAATTGAAGTACTGATGACGGACTAATGTAGAACTTACGGACTACAGGATTGTTTACCCAAGTAAAACATACGTAATTTTTAGTACGAATCTTTTTTGCTTTTTTCCTCGCAAGTGTGTTGAAAAACGTCGTATGAAACTCGTGTGCATTGGTCATTACACTATCGGCTTTATACAGCCCTCGTCTACGACTCGAGCTGCAAGGTATAGCCTCGAGTGTAATTACCAACGTATCATAATGTACTATTAAACTTCTATATACCTATAGAACGGTCCGTGGGTAAACATGGCGTAAAAGACTTCATTACACATCTAGCCTCAAAGGCTTGTAAAAATAGCATCGTCTGAAGCTAATCAAGTTCTAATTCCGTGAGTCCCAGATTTCAATATCAAAAGGAAGCCGAGATGATAACATCAACAACTAGCCCGTAAACAGGTGGTTGCGCAAAGGGCGTGTGGTCCGGGGTACGCACATCCGTTTCTATGCTTTTTTATAGTCATTAAATTGGTATTTGACCTTAAATTGCATGTATGCTAGCGGAAACATATTTTTCTCATTTTCTTCCATGTTCTTGACATACATATAGCGTTTATTTACACGGTGTGGTTCGCGTGAGACGATTTTGATGAACTGGCATTACACTCCGAACATTTACTATCCATCCATACTAATATTATAAACTAGAAGGTGGGCAACTTCGTGAGTGGAGGAGAAAAAAAACATAATCCTCTTTTTTCTTCAGCGTAGACGAGTAAACAGTATCCTATAACCATATGTGGATACCCAGCTACCCGTGTACCAAAAATATTTATGTAGTTGAAATTCGTTAAGCCAATTTGGCATGATGAGCACAACGACACATACAAACATACACAAAATTCAATAAAAACATTTATCGATTCAGTGACCTCGAAATAGTCCATATCACTTTTTTTTTAAATATCTCCAATGACTCCAATGTGCAGTCATTTCAGTTTTATAACTTTAATAGCTTCTGCTCACAACTTCGTCCGCCTTAAATTCATTTATATGATATTTGGGTATTTTTCCGGGATAAAAAGTAGCCTATGTTCTTCCTTGAGACTCAAACTATCTCCATATCAAATTTCATCCAAATCAGTTCAGCGGTTTAAGCGTGAAGAGGTAACAGACAGGCAGACAGACACACTTTCGAATTTATAATATTAAGAATGGATAATAGTACAGATGCGAAAGTAACTCTGTCTGTTACCTCTTCAAGCTTAAACCGCAGAACCTATTTAGATGAAATTTGGTATGGAGATAGTTTGAGACATCTTACAGGACATAGGATAGTTTTTATCCCAGAAATCATCCCGTAATGTCCCAATTTGTGAACATACTGCACCTGGTGCAGCTTTAAAATAATTTTCTTTTTAGCGCTTATGACTTATATTTGTACCTACTATTCTTTATTGTTTCTCTTTTTTTAATACTACTAAGGTGGCAAACAAGCGTACGGCCTGCCTGATGTTAAGCAGTCACCGCAGCCTATGAGCGCTTGCAACGCCAGGGGCATTACGAGCGTGTTGCCGACCCTTTAAGAACCTATTCACTCCCCTCTTGAAGAACCCCATATTGTAACCTCCAGGGAAAACCGCGGCAGGGAGGTCATTCCACATACGGAGTGTGCGCAGTAGAAAATGCCTTTGATACCGTACGGTGCGCGGCCATTTTGGTTCCAAGGTGTGTGGATGAATATCCCGCCGATGGCGAGCGGTGCGATGGTAGAAGGTGGCTGTAGGCATCATGTCGAACAATTCCTCGGAACGCAGCCCATTATACAGGCGGTAGAACACACATAACGAGGCGAAGTCTCTTTAGCGCTTAATAAATAATTTCTCTCTTTACTTTTTTATAACAAAATTTTAATTAACTAGTTCTGTTATAGCATTGTTCACGAACTTTAAATAAATTTCTGGGTACTACTTGCCTATTGTTCTTTTAATCATACGCTAAAACAAATGACCCGTTGTTCAAAATTAAATGAACCACATATTATTTTCAGAATAACAAATTGCGTAACTGTGGTATGCGAATGTCATATTTCTACGCTCCAATACATTTGATTTAGTGTGATCGCTGAAATTCAGGGAATCCGGCCTCTTTTGATCGAGGGCATGGTCTTTGATTTAATAGCGCTGAATTCGGTCAATGTGTTATTATTTTGTAAATCGGTGTTTTTGTCTGTTTAATAAGTGGTTCTAGTTTATTATAATTTATCCATTGGTGCGTTAAGGTGTCGTAAATAGGACTGAAAGCTTTTATAAATAGTCGGGCGGGTCACAGTGGACAATAGCGAACGAAATGTCATAAAAAGATGAGACATTAGGCATGCTATAAATCTATAGCTAAAAAACTATATTTTTTGGCTTGCACTTATTTATTTACAAAAAACCGGCCAATGCGAGTCGGACTCACGCAACGAGGGTTTCGTACAAAACATGCGCTTCAAACGGCCGTATCTATAAAAATCCAGTGTTAGCAGATCCTTACCCTTAAGCCAAATGTACTCGGTGTTCGATCATTTTATATTGGTTACCGAAATATACAGACAGACATAAAATACTACTGTTTTTAGTATTTGTTGCGATAGCGGCAACAGAAATACATCATCTGTAAAAATGTCAACTGTCTAACTATCACGGTTCATGAGATACAGCCTGGTGACAGAGAGACAGACAGACGGACGGCCGGCGGAGTCTTAGTAATAGGGTCACTTTGGGTACGGAACCCTAAAAAAGCTTTGGTGGCCGAGTGGTTCAAGCATGCGTCTTTCTGTTTCAAACAGGAGGTTGTGGACGTGGGTTCAAATCCGGTCTGGTACTAGTCAGTTTTTTTTGGAATTAAAGTACGGAATGGTATTTGATATGTACCGTTAGCTTTTCGGTGAAGGGGAAAAACATCGCGAGGAAACCTGCATACATCTGGCAAGAAATGCAAGGGAGTATGTGAAGTTTCCAATCCGCTCTGCGACGGCGTGGAGACTATACAGCTCATTCCCTCTCATCCATGAGAAGAGGCCTGTGACTTGCAGTGGGACATATACAGAGGCTGATGATTATACTCATACATATATACCTATAATAATAATAAGAATAAAATTTATTCAAAAACGTATTTTACAATAATTAAAACTATGGGCTAAAAACAAACAATTTAAGGGATACAAGTACTTATAAGCCTGAGCTAGGATTCCCTGTGTTTCAGGCAAAATAGGACTAACATAATCTATTTTTAATATTCACAAGCCGAATGTATAGTATTGCACAAAATAATTCTTAGAAAATAAATTTAAAAATTAAAACAATAGTTATTCAGACCTATAACGGGCCATTCATTCAAGTTCAAATTTATTTATTTGCTAGAACACACATTAATATATAAAGAACTAGCTTTTGCCCGCGACTTCGTCCGCCGTAAATTCGTTTATATAGGGTATTTTTCCGGCATAAAGAGTAGCCTATGTCCTTCCCCGGGACTCAAACTATCTCCATACCAAATTTCATCCAAATTAGTTTAGCGGTTTAAGCGTGAAGAAGTAACAGACAGACAGAGAGACACACTTTCGCATTTATAATATTAGTATGGATTATACATTTTAAGAGACATAATTACTTTGGCAAGGCCATCAGTGGGTAAATAAGTATATATTATTTAGACCAGTCCCGAAAAACTGGGAATCTTTTATTATACTTTAATATTGCCAAAGCAGATACGAGTACTAAGTACTTAGCTAAATTGTACCGGCGCAAAATGTTGGCCATTACTGCAAATCTTCGCATGAAAACTGTACAGTCTATTGGTTTTTTTTTTGGTAATGGCTTTACAATAATGAGCCAATGTCGAGTTATAGATGAAAAAGTTAGGGAAACTATATACAATAACAAATCACAGAAAAGAAAATTAGGAAATGAAAGGATTGGGATTCAGGATTAATATCATACATAGTTAGATAAATATATAATACTCTAAATTTTAATATAATTTTTTTCTAAATAGATATTCGATAATATCTTATATACATCATACGAGTTAAAATATAATAAGCAAATTACGGATGTAGGAAATGAGATACCGATGCCATGAAGGTGGGATAAGAAGTCAGACCGATCGTAAAGCGAGCATGAGAAAATTATAGAATAGAATAGAATAGAATAGAATAGAATAGAATAGAATAGAATAGAATAGAATAGAATAGAATAGAATAGAATAGAATAGAATAGAAGAACATTGAGGATTAGCCACAATATTCATTTTGTGCAAATGCGCCGGGGTACTAACATGTCCCAGGCGCATTTTACAGAGCATGGAAGTAATCGTTTTTGAGAAAGTTAATTTACTAAACCAAGGTTTTATTGGAATAGACTCCTGTAATGATCTGTAATGTTTACCTTTGGATGTATTGCTAGACCATAATTCATTCCATGTCTCGTATAAATATATTTTTGATACATTTATCCGATCATGACAGTAGTTGGTATAAGGAAAATATCCCCGCTATGAATGGCCTCATTTGCCAGTTGATCGGCTTTTTCATTTCCAGAGATACCCACATGGGATGGGACCCAAGCCAAGATCACTCTACAACTCTTTTGGAAGCAATTTAATAAAAGTTCTCTAATTTGAAAAACTGACGGCACCTGTTTATGAGACTTAAAAGGAAACCTTGTAACAGCTTCTAAGGCACTACGTGAATCAGAAAAGATAATTACTTTTGATGTGATGAGAATAATATATTCTAAAGCTTTTAATAGACCAAAACATTCACCTGTATAGACAGATGTTTCCGGTGGTAATTTATTTTTTTGAACATTTTTGTATTGAGAGTGGTAAACCCTAATACCGACACAACTTTTATCTGCATGTTTTGAAGCATCGGTGAAAATACAGTTCCAATCAGGCCACTTATTATCGATGAGGTTACGGAATGTTACGTTTGGATTGGGGTCATTTTTTGAAATTCCTATATCCAATTTTATTACTGGTTCTAAAATAAGGCTTTTATAGTTACATTGATACAGAGGTAGAATGGGGCTACGGTAGGTGGGAGCTTCTAATCCTTCATACTTCTTGTAACTTTTTACTAAGTATGGTGAATCTCTATGAGCCCAGTAACTACAGTTGTCAATTCGATATGCAAGATCTTTAATTTTGGAAAACAAAGGATGGGAATTTAATTGTAGTACACGGAAAAAGAATTTGTCACAAAGAAACTGCCTTCTTAGATTTAGCGGTGGTTCACAGCATTCTATTTGTAAACAGTTTATTGGGCTCGATTTCATCGCGCCAGTAATAAGCCTTAAAGCTTTCGACTGAACGGTATCTAATTTGTTGTATGCACTTGCGTTACCTGGGTTTATTGCACCCAGGTAACGCAAAAAAGGTCCCATAATCTATGACGCTTCTAATAAAGGCATTATATAGGAGTCTCATTGTATAAGGATGAGCACCCCACCAGACACCCGAAAGGCATCTCAAAATATTTAAATTACGCTCACACCTTAACAAGATATACTCAAAGTGAGGCACACCGGTGAGTTTGGAATCCAATATCACACCTAGGAATTTAGTTTGATTTTTGATTGGCAGGGGTATGTCATTGTACTTAATATTGATAGGTGGTAGTACTCGTCATCTAGAGAATAAGACAACAGAACTTTTTGATTGTGATAACTCAATACCATTATTATCCAGCCAGGTCTTTAAATCTTTTAACGCCATTGATAATAACTCACTGATATCATTCATTGAACGGCCAGTCACGTAAAGCAGTAAGTCATCAGCATACTGAAGGACATTTGCACATTGTCTAATTGACGCTTCTAAGTCAAAAGTATAGATATTATACAAAATAGGACTCAGGACAGATCCTTGTGGTAGGCCTTTCCATACGGTTCTAGTAATGAACCGGTTTTCAGACTGATCTATAGGATACTTTATAAATCTTTCCTTCAGCATATTTATAATGAACTTTTTAAGATAGATTGGAATATTTAATTGCAATAATTTGTGTTTTAGAACTGAAATGTTAACATTATCGTAAGCAGCATTTAAATCTAGGAAGGCAGCTACCAACGAGTCATTTTTGGAAAAGTTAAGCGTATATCTGTGGTAAATATGCTCAAACTGTCAAAAGTACATTTACCTTTCCTAAAACCAAACTGACTATCTGATAATAACTAGTTAGACTCCATAAACCATTCTAGACGATTTTTTACTAGGTGTTCAGCAATTTTAGCTAAAACGGATGACAATGCTATAGGTCTGCACGATGTTGGGTCAGAAATCGGTTTATTTGGCTTTTGTATTACAATTAACGTTTGAGTTCTCCATGATTGAGGAACGGTAGTTAGGAATGAATAAGTAATCGCGTCTTCTCTCGGGGCCGAATCCTTGACAGATGAAAGAACACCTTTCAACTCGCCGAGTGTAAAAGGAGAATTCAAATTGACATTAGTATTGTGACTAATCGGTAGTGCATCAAGACCTATAGGAGCTTCTATAATTACTTGTTCAGTTACAGAAGGAGGTCCCAAGCGGTCCATCACTTTCTGTGCTAGAGTTGAGGATTTTTTTTTCTGAGAATTGTCATTAAATGCAGATCTAAACTTCCTAATATTTTGCCACACAACTGAGGGAGAAACATTAGGGTTCAAATATTTACAGAATGTGTGACATCCTTCAAATTTCTTTTTTTTAAATAGCTCCTTGGTTGAATTAGCAATCTCTAAATAACGGTCAAAATTATCATTTGTCATATTTTGACAATATTGCTTTTCAGCCTCCTTTCTCTGTTTAACAGCAGCAGTGCATTCTGAGTCCAACCATGGTGGAGACAGGATGTTATCAGGTCCACATTTTTTTAAGGGAAAGGTTTCATTTGCAGTTTCAATCAGTGCTGTAGCTAACAGTTCAGAGCAATCCTGTTTTTTTATTTTTTATTAGTATAGTTTTAATTAGTATGAATTATCTCTGGTAAATCATGTTTTTTTTTTCAACTGTTTGACTGTACAAGGGCCACTTATCATCGGAGAGTTTATGTTTTATTCGTGGTTGTCTTATATAATCATGGGGTTTCGGAAATGGAAAACTGATAAACAGAGGGAAGTGGTCACTACCATATGTGGATTTTGCACATGTCCAAGATAGAGATGGAGCAAGATCAGGAGTACAAATAGATAAATCTAGTGCACTTAGGGTGCGTGCCAGTCGTGTTTGAGATCCAGTATTTAAAATGCATAGCTTATGAGAGTTTATTAACTCCAACAGCTGCTCTCCATGATGGTTAGTAGTTTCACAACCCCATGTTTCATGGTGAGAATTAAAGTCACCAAAACATACAAAAGGCTTTGGTAACAGCTTGAAAAACTGATCAATTTCATGAAACACATCATCATTGGGACGTGGGTAATAAAGCGACACATAGCATATACCATTTACATTAACAGTAACAATAGACAAATTATTACTGTGAGCAGGAAGCGTAATGGCTCTTACTTACTCTGTAAGAGAACTTTTTATGAGTATGGCTACTCCACCATACCCATCATGCCTGTCTTCTCTGAGACAGGCATATCCTGGTATTTTAAATAATGAATCCTTTTTCAACCATGTCTCTTGGAGACAGATGAGAAAAGAATTATTTTTGTTAATTAGATGTATTAAATCTGATTTCCTAATTGTGGCACTAAGACAATTCCACTGAATTGCTAGGGCTCTGTGATCCATTATTGTTGGAGATTTGAATTAAAGCATTAATAACTGCTGCAACGTTGGACGGTGATACTGCATTTGACTGGGATAATAATTGAATAAGAGCTTTAATAATATCAGATATATTTAGGTCATCAGTATTCTCATTATTAATAATAGGTTTTTGTTTAGGTAACGAAGGGACTTGGTCGTTATCCTTGGTTTTAAAAAGACAGTTTTTTTGTGAGATCGTAGTCCTGTATTTGGTAGAGATGGTGATGTTATATTAGGCAAACGAGTATTGTGTGTTGGAGTCGATGGTGTAGGCGGTGCAAGCAAGGCCTCAGCATAATAGACCTTAGACACAGGTGGGCGCATTTTTATTGCTTCCATATATGAAATACAACTTGTACTCATAGTTTCTTTAATTGATTTTTGTCTACTGTATTCCAGGCATTTTTTGCTGGTTGCTTGATGAGAGCCTTTACACAAACAACACCAATAATCACCCTCCTCAACATTGCAAGTATCACCAGAGTGGCCTTGGCTACACTTGTAACACTTTGGTACTGACCGACACTGATTCTTTACATGACCAAATCTACAACAGTTGAAACATTGTATTGTAGGGTAGATATAAAGCTCGACTGGCAAGGCGGTATAAAACATGTATACCCGAGTTGGAAGGACTTGACCATCAAAGGTTATGATTACAGTACCTGTATTTACAAATTCGGTGGTCTGGTTAATAACTGCTTTTCTTTTAATGCGTCTTACCTTTAAAATCGGCCCACAGCCTACAGGGACATTTATACTTGACAGCACGTCTTCCTCTGACCATTCATTTGGGACTCCCTTCACTACCATATGTGTAATATTAAATGTAGGAATAAATGCCTTTAAATTTTTATTTTTAAGGTTATCATGGCCAAGAAACCAGTTGGCTTCACTGTAAGTAGCAAAGGACAAACTAATTCGGTTTCTGCCCACTCGCTTGATACTACCATTTACTATACCATTTATGTTGTTGTTTTTTAGGAAGCGTCCAAAAGTAACTGGATGGAGAGTAGTTGCATTGCTGTCAGTTTCCTTTTGTACATGAATGACATATGGCGTGCTGTCCGTCTGTTGGTGGCAAGAGCGCCCAACAGGCGCACGAGGCGCATCCTTATTGGCGGTGGAACTGGTGGTGTTTTGATTAAGATTAGGACTTGAACCCAAGCTGGTTTGTGTTTGGGTAACCATTGTTTCGCATTTACAGTCAGTCTGTCTACCTTCTTGGCCCTGCTTCCTCTTTCTTTTATTGCAATAAGAGCAAACGCGAGAAAGCAGTTTTCTTTTTAACTTTGGATCAGCTGAAGTCGATGTATCGGTGTCCATGGATGACTCCAAGACACTGACTAGCACGTCTATTGGCGATGGGGCTGATATTTCATTATTTTGTGGCCCTGGAGGAATCGTTCCCCCAGGGTCACGGGGTCGATCGCCCATATACTAATTAACCTTAAAAAATATACAACTTACCTATTATATACACACCTAAAACAATTAATTAAATTAATATAAAGAATATACACAAAAAGTACTTAAAAACCAATCCTTTCACTAATTTTTCACAAAAGTTCAGAAAACCGCGTCCGCCACCTTCAAAGTTTCCCGCCCTTTTTTACAGTGTATTGGTTTTGAGGTCGTTGACTTGCAACTAGGGTTGTCAATCAAGGAAGGTTTTTTTACAATTCAGATTTAATTTTGGCAATAAGTATAGTAGTGTGTATTTTTACGATCTTCTTTATAGACGTCTCACTCTTGTCAGTGGTCGTGGTCTCGATGATGATGTAGTCGATGATGATGTACACGGCAGATCTTCGTCCTGGGTCCTCTCGACTTGGGTCGCCGCCTTTGCAATTTGTCTCCACTTCATTCTGTTAGCAGGATTTCGAGAACACTCTGAGATGCTATATGTAAGAGTTCGAAGCTTGGCTCTACATCAGAACTCGTAATTCTTTGACAGAGCAAGCCATATGGTCTCGTTTGGCAACATTTTACGTGAAAATATTCTTGGTGGGTTTATATTTACATATTTATTTTAATGGAACTGAAAAGGAAAGAAGGAAATTAGTGACAACCCTAATTACGAAGTCAATGACGTCACCACCGCCGTTTGACAAGCGTTAAAAGCTTCCGCGTGTCGAAGCCACGGAAGTGTTCGACTCTTTATGATTCGGGGTGACGTCGGAATGGCGTTTCCCAATTTGTTGGTCCGGAATAAAAGAATGTGTTAATAAATGTGGACGTAAAAGTTGAATGAGACGTTAGGGTTGGCCTGCATTCGAATCAAACTGGAGGTTCCGGGTTCGTGATGTAAAGGTATATTGGGAAACACTAAAAAGTTAATATATAACTGCATTTCAGTTTCTTCAATTTACTTGCAAGTAACGGTTTTACCATTAAGTCTCTCGTGACGATTCAAACAAGCCCAAACACAGCCAGGATATATTATTTTATAAAAGAGACCAGGTAAAAACCTAACCTAAAACTACGTCCAAGACCACCCCAGGATGGGCAGCAGTATCCTCTTGCTACTTGGTAAAATACTGCATGCCAAGCGTGGCGTTAATGGCATTGAGGAGCCCTTTGTCCAGCAGAAAACTTTTTGCGTTGATGTGATAATGATTATTATTTTAATTTCAGATGGTTGGTCCGGGTTCTGGAAGACGTGGATGCTGGAGAGATTCGGTCCCGCCAGGGCCTGGTGCCAGCGAGGGTGCTGCGAGACACCCGCGCGGCGGAGCGGGACACTACCGCCTCAGCTGCCAGGAGACAGTGCGTACTTCATTTCTTTAAGAAATTCCGTAAAAATATGCCTAATGAATTACCCTAATCGACCTATGTATACCCACACTATACTAGATCATAACGCTATCTCTTTCACACTTGCTAAGACCACACAAGTGTAAACGAGATAGAATCATCATCTCTTGTACCTAGGAGGTACAATTTGTACCTAGGAGTGAAGTCACGCGACATTTTGTCTCAATTAATCGCCTTTATTTTTTCATTACGTAAATTAAAATACGTCTCATTTTTGTTATTAATCTTCATGACGGTTAATTATTAAAATTCAGTCGTCATCCCTATTATTTGTGCGATTAACGATTACAAATGGAAAACTAAAACCTATAAAACATTGTAAGAAACAATGACAAACAAAACTGCGCAAACAAAATTAACGGCTCAAACAAAAAATCCAAATAGCAATAAATTTACTTTTCGCCTGTTTTATTGCCATTTTATTCCAATTCCCTGAAACTATCATGAACTGGGTCTTTCGTCAGTGCAATTATTCTATGGTTGAACACTGTCTCCTGTACGAATGGGGACGGATTCATAAATAATCGAGGAAAATATTAGTCACATGAAAACTCATGAAACATTAGAGCAGTGATGAATTTCCACGAAACCTTGTTTTTCAGTAGTTAATGTTTTATTTTATACACAATTAACTTTATCATGCGATTTAAATCAAGTAGTGTGATCGATAAATTATGAAACACGGCGAAAATGAAAATGTATGTATAAATAAACATATATGTACGGAAATAAATTAAGATTAGAAGTCCGCCTGACGTCAGAACAGCAAAACATTACATTGTTATCTGTCAGTCCAGTCATAAACAGCTATCATATTTGAAAGTGTTAGGTTATGTGTTTCTCGTTAATGACGTCATGATTTAATTGTACATGGCATGTCCGCCATTTTCGCGTTTTCGCGGGAATAAAAAAGGGTAACTTTTGTGTAAATTTATGGCAAGATAGCGTACTTATTTTGTCGAATAAAAATGTTTTTTTACGAAATATACATTTTAAGATACTTAAACTAATAATGGAAGAGCGAACAATGTACAATTCTAAATATAATATTAATTCGCTCCATACCCATATCAGGTAATACTGGGTACAATCGCTATAGAATATCAGCTATAGAATAAAAATTAAAAAAATAATTGATGTAAAAGGTTCTAAATCGGCTGGTAAAAAATATTCTGTACAGTAAGTTCATGACTGAGCATTTTTTTAATTTCCATGCTGCCTGTATCCTACCGACATTTTAACTCCAACGCTGTGTTACTGGCCGCTAAGAAAAAAAAAACGAATATACCGATCGTCTTTTATTTTTCAGCTCACTTTTAGCATGCGGTGTTCGGGTTTTATTTAGCGTAATTTATATATTTTTAATATTTAAGTTTTTGTGGTAATCTCTTCAAAAGTTTTGTAATTTAATATTATCAAATATATGTGACATGAAAACCTACGTAATAAGGTAAGGTGTTCGTATATTTTGTACTTTTATGTCTTACTTTAATTTACCGCTGGCTAAATTGAACAAATATTCGAATTTAGAATCAGTTGTTTGTTTTAAATCTTGCTAGGTACTAAATATTATTAGATTCATTAGCAACCCAACAAAAACCTTTGATAAAAATAAAAAGAATTCTGTCGTCAATCAACAATCAAATTTAAATCATCAACCATAGTTATTAATCTTAAACTTTATTTGTATTTCGAGTTTCGAGTGATCTCCCTTTGCTGTCCACAGTAAACGTGTTCGTGTGTGATTGGGACTGAAAGGTACTATGTAACATTTTCTGTTACATTTAGTTTGAGTATTATATTATCTTTTATAGGGCTCATATTCCTTCACTTTTATTATGAAGTCTCAGTTGTCATCAAAGTCATACGTGAAACTCTTTTAGGGTTCCCTACCTAAAAGGTCACGGAACTATAGTTGCCGAGGATCATTAAAACAAGAGGACTCTCAATCATCACACAAAACGCCGTGCCCTTATATTTACAACGCCATCTATAAATAGTAATTATTTATTTATTATTAGCTGTTTACGAACAAATTTATATTGTAGGTACTATAGAAGATGCGTCAGCTACCCGTACAACAAACATACTTAAAAAAAAAAAAATATTATTTTTCTCGATTCAGTGATCTTCAAATAGTTCTTCAATGTAAATTTCATTTTTACATTTTATTTTTACTACTTAATAATAATAGGTAGATTTTGTTTTTTTTATTCAATTATCACCGCTAAAACGACAAATATTTAATTAAATGTAAAACATTTATTAAAAGAACCCCTCGCGAGCGAGTCCGACTTACACTTGGCCGGTTTTTGTAATGATATATCCACACTTGCCCAAGGCCGGTGAAATATTATAATTTATAGCAAGCAGCCGGTAGCCCAGACCTAGACATTCTGCAGATTGGAATATAATTAGACTTCGGGAAGAGTATGGTGAAGTTTACATTCAATAAAAATCTGTACGGCTTGCACGTGTATTAATTACTAGAAGTTGCCTGTAACTTTCGCTCGCGAAGACGATGATGTCATAGTATTCTTTTTTATTTCACCGATTTAGGGTAAAAAATATAAACATTTTGACGTCATGTATGTGACTAAAAGCACACATACACAGTCATGTATCTATAGTTTTTTTTTATTCAGTGCCTAGAAATACCCTCTTCCAATCATTTTCATCAAACTATTTTCAAAGTACCAACTTGGACGCTATTATTAGTAAGGCTCTACGGGCTGTATCTTTTAAACCGGTTGTCTCTTTTATAAAATGACAAATTTTCATAAAATGTGTAAGTTCAAAAATGTAGAATCAGTATCTACAATAAATACAAGAAACCTGTTTTCCCAGCGTTATTTGTGTACGGTGCTATTGAAATTTTTAGAACTGATTTTTATAACTTTAGAAGAAAATTCAAATTGTACAGAAATTACAATTAAATGTGGCTACTACTTTCTAAATTGCGAGCCAGGTAAGCGATGCATCAGGTATAATATGTTTGTTAAGGGTCTCCTTCGGAATCCCTAATTTCGTTTGTTGTAATGTATCGTTTATCCTAATGTATCGTTAGTCATAACGCATTTTTATCAGAAAGCGTAAATTTTACAGGATTTTTTAAAAGATCATCGTATAGATTAGGTTAGGTTAGGTTTGTTTTATAACAATCCTGAAAAGTTTACAGTTTCGTAAAAAAATGCGTTATGACAAACGATACATTAGGACAAATGATTTAGGGATTCCGATATAAATCCGTTTGTTAATGCTAGTATGTTTGTTATGCAGCATTTATTTCAATATTTAGACACTAACAAGGAATGGTGAACTAAATTTACCCAAACAAGTTAACGAGACAATAGATAAGCTTGTTCGTGAAGACGCGCTACATGAAGTTGGCAGGGCATCGCTTATTTCACAGCAACCAATGGCAACATTTACGAGTAATTACTTATTATAATTTTCTTAATAAACGCTGAGATAACTCTGCAAGCAAATAATTTTAATTCTCTCTAGTTTGGTCACCCTGGAGAAAATAATCGACTTTGCGTGTTATCAAAGACATTTATTCAGACTTACCACAACGACAATCACGTGGTCGGACGATAGTTTATATGATATAAATAGTTTTTTATAGGGCATAGGAGCAGTAGAGTCCTGGAGTGGCAACTTCGCATAGGAACGTGCAGCGTGGGCCGGCCCCCGACTAAGTAGACAGATGACCTAGATGACCTCGTAAGGGTTGCGGGGAGTCGTTGGATGAGGTATGCGTAAGATGCACCCTCTGGCGAGCTAGCGGCGAGGCCTATGTTCAGCGGTAGACGTCCGTGGCTGATACATTGATAGATAGAAACAGTTTTAATCACACCGACCTCATTTCGCCGTGAAACGCAACCGTGTGGTCGGTCCGACCACATTAAAGCAACTGCAAGAAGCTGCAGCGCAACTATTCACACGTAGCCACTGCTTGACCATTTTTGGCCGCTGTGTTGTGCTGTGGTTCGTTTTTTTAAGCAGTGTGCCTCGCGGCCCTTTGCACGGCGAGATAATACGGACACTGAATGCCCTAAGCCTTACGGCTAGCTAAGCGCAAACGCGAGTCCCTAAACGCGACGCACGAGGTACTTGGCTTCTGGAAAATACGACGGATTCTTTGAATGAATGAATGAATATTTATTTGTATAATGTCATTGGCCATCTTCGATCTCTTTACGGCCTTTACGATAGTTAAGCACGGAATGTCTGATCACTGAATGCGGGAACGAAGCACAAAGTAAAAAATACGAAACGAGCCTCCCCTATATGGCTTCGTTTAAAGGCAATCTTTCAGAGGAAGCGCAGATCACTGGGTTCGCCTTCATTTTAAATTTTTCTGGAAACCAATATTCTTCATGTTGGCGGGTTCACACCGAGGAGCACGTAGCTCAACCCGGTGTGGCGAAGATGGTACTCGTATTGTGGCGGCGACTGTTAACAACGGAGGGGCAAGCAGAACACGACGCACGGTAGTGGACCATGTGAATAGACCCTTATATGACCGTACCACATAGTATAGATAGATATATACTGAGATCGCTCTGAAATGTACGGATTATTTTATGTTTTGTGTACTGTTTGATTTTCGAAGGTAATTGCTATGAATTTCTGTTTTATTTCATGCTGTAGAATAAAGTTTCTTACTTTATTCTCTATGAAGTAACTAAATTTGTAGATATTGCTTTCATATTCCCTGCTCAAATTTATAAAGTATCTCTGATTGTAGTGAAATTCTATAGTATAAATATTTCAGTATATATCTCTAATTGCCTGATATAAAAAAAATGCGTATTTACACGGAGTGAACCCAAAACGTCAATTTAGTAAACCATGTTGCAATACTTTAACTTACTAAAATAATTCTGAGACCTAAAGTACATTTGAGAGCAGCGTTTCACGAAAAAACGCGGAAATAATAAATGCATTCGTTATTGAAATTATTACGAACGAATAACTAATTTGGGACAGACTTAAAACAGTCGGCACATCACAAAGTCCCTGCCAGCGACAGTCGATAACGTGACATGACATAGTTGACTTTGTTACAAATTTGTTGCCCTGATTACTAAATGAATCCAGATTTGGACTCTGTTTTTAGGCTCTTAAGAAAACAACATGTTTTTGTACTAATAACGCGTGTGGGACACGCGTTATTAGGTCAAAATATTTCGCGGTATGGAATAAATATAAAATTCCGTTCACGCGCCTGGAAAAACACGATGTCACGTCGTGCAGATACACGGTGCCATGCCATGACGCACGGCCCGGTGAGGCAATGTCGTCAAAAAACCGCGGTGTCACGCCGAGTATTGTTCTAGAGATTTTCCATAGCTGAACATACATTAAACTTCAAAAAAAAAACAATGTAACGGATTATATCGTGTATAATTATCTCATTTGAGTTCCCGACGTTTCGGAAGCTTTCCATGGTCACCGGTGGACGAAGTCCATGGAAATCTGAAAAGTAAAATTGTTTTATTTAAATGAGTAATAATCGCGGAAACAGAAGAAAATATCCTCTCAAGCAAAAACCTATGACCATGGCCTAAGTCCACCACAGCGGGCGAAATAAGCTTATCTCCTAAAAAATACAAGCCTCGTCCGTCAGCTTGATTATCAGAAAATATTGGACACATATTTTTTCTTTTGTAAATTAAACAAAAAAATATGAAGATATAACCCGCTAAAGTTCCCCGTGGCGTCACTGCACTCCCAAACTTTGATGCGCTTTATCTTTATCGTTTTTTTGTTTGACTAACAAAAGAAAAAATACGTATCCAATATCTTTTGATAATCTTATTGACGGACTAATTAGAATAATATTTCTTTTTATCCAGAAAACTACCCTATTGTAGACAAGCCCTTATAAACTGCTCGTGTATACATGTCACGTATAAATAGCCCATAATTGTCGTACCAAGAATAGCCATTAAAATAATTTGTCCATAAGTCCATAACAAATGATAGATACATCTCCATTAATGTCTGAGGTGATGGCAGTGGTTGTGATTAATCCTGGCAAAGTACGCGACGGTAACGAGACAGGCTGATATATGATGCACGCGGCAAATGAGTTGAATGTGCATAATCTCACAGTATTTGGAATGGGAAGTGTAAAGTTAGTAATGGAGTGATTATTTATGGTTTCGCGAGAAACTAAATCAATTAAAGGCATGAAGAGACATATTAAGGTGCGTCAACATTTGTATCATTTGCCCTATCAGATCTTCGTCCCGTGGCATGATCGCGTGTCATGATCACGCGTCTGGACGTTGCGCCGATCCGATCGCTCGAAATCCTTGATGATACGCGTATCACACACTTAGATCGGAGATGCGCGGCGTAATTGCCGCGCCGACAGTAAGCGTCCAAGCAGTGCGATACACAGTCATGTGACGCGACGGTGATCGGATACGAGCACATGATACAAGTGTGGACGCACTAAAAAAAAAAACACTAGAGGAGTGCAGAAGTTGTAGCGGTTAATCTATGTTCTTTTATTACTGGATTAGCAAAAAGATATAAAAAACCGGCCAAGAACATGTCAGACAATGCTCAGTGAAGGGGGTTTCGCAGCCATTACTACAAAAAAATGCTCTGCAGATGGAATAACTCAAAAATGGTATATCAGATCATGTTGAAAACTCGTGATGATAAAATATACTCGTATAGTTCGACTTATTATATTCTGCTATATTCAGTTTCAGTTGTAGAACAATTCATGTCATATCTATATCACTAATAATAAATTGTCTACATATTTATAGTTTCTAATAAGATATAATAAAATACTCAAAATTATGTACAGTGAACATTAGAGCCAAACAAATAAATTTATTGTAATATCCCGTCGTCAGTACTAGCTTTCATAACACCGCAAAGTTATTAGCTATTATAACTTTCTAGGGTAGGTATATACCGCTCCCACTCGCGTTGTCTTCCAAAACGTAAACACATGTGAAATAAAATATATGATGTAGGTTATTGTTAAGACGTCATCACGTTCTTTATGTACCACAGGCATATTTAGCAATGGATCAAATAGCTAAGCGTCTGTTGGTACACGCTTGATGTTAAATTCAATTATCTCACATCTAATGAGACTATAATCATTCATATTTCCACCACCAAGTTAATAAGAGTTTTCCCATTTGTTATTAATTTGCTAAAAGAGTAATTGAAATCTCAACAACGAAATTATTTCTTAACAAGCAGCAAAATTTTATGTTAAATTACTAAGAGAATCCTACAAAGTTTATTCAGTTTTAATCGGCGTTTCTTCTTAATAAGGAGCTTTTAGACAACATTAATATTTAGTAAAGGTGCTGTGCTCATAAGGCTTACTTTGAAAATAAAATTTAGTTAAAATTATTTTACTTATGTTTTTTTTCCAGAGCGGTAGTACGTGAGCTGATCGAGACAGAAGAGGAATTCGGAAGAGACATCCAGCAGGTTGTGTCTCAGTACATGCGACCCATGGACAAATCCACTACGCCGAAACCAGTCTTTGACAACCGGGAACTGCTGTTCTCTAACTTCAGGCAGATTGCGGAGTTCCATAACACGTGAGTATTGTGGCAGGAGAATGGGGAGATATTCCACAAGTGGTGTCCCCAGTACATGCGGCCCATGGACAAAAGCACATCATCGAACCAGTCTACGACAAACAGTGAGTAATTGAGGTATGTAGAAAAGTGGGAGAGACACAGACAACGTGTAGTGTCCAAGTACATGCGATCCATGGACAAAACCACCACCCCAAAGCCGGTCTTCGATAAACAGGAACTGCTGTTCTCTAACTGCAAGCAGATTGCTGAGCTTCACAACACGTAAGTTATAATAGACTCTGCATGCCTGCTTAGAGAAAAAAGTTCACTCATGTCCCTTTCAAGCTACGGGGTACCCAGAAGGCTGGCAGTATTAACATGGCGAGTTCCAATGCTGATTATCTGAGCTAAGAACGTGCCTGCCGATCAGCCACTACTTCACAAAGCATATTTGACGACCGAAGCGAAGCTGAAGGTCCTGGGTTCAAATCCCGGTAAGGGCAAGTGTTTGTGTGGTGAGCATAAATATTTGTTCATTACTCTTAGATGTTATCCATGTATATAAAGTAAATATATTTATGAAATATATCCTCGTCTAGTAAGTATAGCAGCGATAGCCCACACAAGCCTTATTGAGCTTACCTTGGGACTAGTCCAATTTGTGTAAAATTGTCCTGTAATATTTATTCATTCTATATTGGATTGATTAGTGGTGTCGCACTTGGTCCTCACAGCCCCATCGTCTCCACCCCAACCTTAGTTACAGGTACTCGATTTTCAGGCCTTTTAAGCTTCTAGTTTGTCTCAAGATTCTCTGTGCTTAGCTCATTCCACATGAAACCGAACTTTAGACTCATCAACGGTACCCTCTGGCTCAATTTTAGGGTCTAGAGTATTGAAATTTTGCGTTGCGAATGAATCGTTCTAAGTTCCTAAAGAGGCGCTATGGGCATAAACTAGTATTCAAGTAATATCTCGGCGAACGACCGACCGTGCGCTGCCCTTTTCTGACGGTTTCCTCTGTTTTTTACCAGATGTTTACGTCTATATTCTTATATTAATTATGATTTTCACAGAATCCTCCTGGAAGGCATTAAGTACTACTCGAGCGAGCCACGCATGCTGGGACGTGCGCTCCTGCGCATGGAGCGAGAGTTCGACAAGCACGTGGCGTATTGTCGCGACGAGCCGCGCGCGCAACATCTCCTCGCCTCGGATTCGCAAGTCAGCAAATACTTTCAGGTCAGTGTCATCATCATCGTTTGTTTTCATAGGCAGAATACTACTCAACATCCTTCTATTATTTCTCCAAAAACTTCTTTCTACTTGATTTGGAAAATATGACTAAACAAGCCTTTGTGCAAGAAGCCTTTGAGGTCAGTGTACGATACTTAAAAGGACTTGTGAAGGATTGGATTTCAAGATGTATACGGTTAAGTTAAGGCAAGCCTTTCTACTTAGGAGCCCGGTCCGTTACACCCTGATATGTTTATCAGGGCATGAACCATAAACTAGTCTACGAATACCACGTAATACCTTTAGGATGTACCACATACTGAAAAGTCGTCTTAAACTAAACGCTTCCATACTCGATCTCAAGGTTCCTTCAAAATTTTTGCGACAAGCATTTGTAACGCCATCTAAAGCTCCACAGCAGAAATATTTTCTAACTAAGAAACGTACGTCCGCAGGGTAAGAGTAAAATTAGACACGACACCGCCGTGCCATCTATAGAACCGACGCCTCACTATAGCAAATACATTTTGTCTCATACAACACCTTCTAGCGTGATCGAAAGACAACTTTTACTGCATGAATATGAATGCAGTGCTTGGGTAACATTTAGATGTCGCTACTGGTAAGACTTATTTTGAACGAAGCAGATGCATTTAAACTTTCATCGCGTATGTTATAAAAATGCGTAGGTTGAACTTGAAATACGACTAAATTACAATAACTAGTGTATTTATAGAAAGTTGGAACATCAATGAATGTTCTATGACGACTTACGCTTTTCACATTTTCCAGAACTCAATCATAATCGTGTCTGCTCTACTATCAATATTTGCTTATCTGCCCTAAACCTTATCATAGTTTAGGTTTGATCTAGCTCTAGTACCTATAGAACAAATAAATACTAATATTACCCACAAATGCGACTGCATCATGGTAAACGTAATTTTCCGTCGGGTAACGTATAATTTAAGAGTTGAAAACGAATATATCTCACTTTTTTGCTTATTATTATGACTTACTAAATCGCTTTGCCGTGGTGTTCCTTTACTCTGTGAAAAATTACATGAAAAGGAAACCTATTAACCAACATGCTTTTGTATTAATGTCGAGTCCTTATCAAGAGAGAAGATTAGGTCCAATTTGTAGGCTAATCTAAACATTTTATCTAAAAGTTAATAGTATATTATTGCAGAGGCCGGGAAAAGTCATTTCGTGGACGAAGGACGAGGCGTAGCCGAGTCCTTCAATAGATACGAATACATGATATGAGATTCCTGCCGAGGCATGTATACTGCATTTCTCCAAATATGCGAGGAAATTTAACACATGTTTATGTAACTTATTTTCGTATAAATGACACGACAGACAATCTTTGACAAAATGAAATTCACGTTCCCGCCTTAATTTTTTTTAAGGATATTAAAGTTAAAAGTTTTGGGTCTGAATTGTATATTTGGTTCCACATTAAATATAGTAATGAAAATAAATAAAAAGAAAACCCATAGCAATAGTTAAAATAAATATATGCATTATTACTTTTAGTTGAATCGGCAATTCAAAAACGCACAACATTTAAAAAACATACCTTTGCTACAAAATATTTATCAGTCCTAGAAGATCATTAAGACTAAATAAACTGTATTATGATTTGGACACAATAATTATTGTTTATTTTTCTATTATTATTGGCATTAACCAAGCATTAAAAACTTTTTTTTTAAATCTCGGTTTTTGTACGTTACTATTGGCTGTATGGTTAATTTTCAAAGTCTTGGATGAAATTAAAAGTAAAAACCTGCACAATAATGTACACTTCCCAGGCCTGTCCGAGAAGTAATGCCACTTTTTTTTAAATTGATTATGGTATCAACGTATATTACGATGTACTTCGCGGTGGGTTTTTACTACATTCATGGGAACATTTCCGAGCAAGTTGGAAAAAGTCGTTTCCCATTTCATAATGTAACCATTCCTACTATTTTTGTATATAAAAAACAGAGGTCAGAAAACCAATAATCGCCTAATCCATCATTCAAATTCTTGGCCAGTGAGTTTTGAAAACTTTTTAACAGTCGGTTCGATCAATACAGTAGACTTTAATACTTTCAAACAAAAAAGTAATAAATTCAAAATACCAGCCATTCTTATGTCAAACGTCACACAATCCTATTAAAATCGTTTTTAGTTTACTTCTGTTATCAGACTTAATGCTCTCTAGGTCCGGCGTGGTGGTTCGATCGGTATAGAAACAGTGCGCGGGCGCCGGGTCGTAGGCACTCGGCCAACACTAGAATAGTTGTAATGCCGCGCCGAAGTGATGGCTGTCAGATAGGGATGCCAGGGGGCGCGCCTGGCGGCTCTTTTCTTTATCATTGTGGGTTCGTCATCGTAATTTAAATGATTCCTCTAGGTGTAACTTGCACACTGGCGGCAGTGGTGGCTGGCATAAATAACATGCACGGAGCACGATAAAGCTTGTCTAGAATCTTCTAGAATGGTAACTAAGGACTAAAAGCAAAACAAAGCCTCTGTATAATCTATACTATTATAAGTTTTAAAAATGAAATGTCTGTAGATACATTACAGATATTTTCAAAATAACTATAGAAAATTAAAAAAATTAAAAGCCCCCGACTTGTTCCACTAAAACTTTTAAACAAAAAAAATAAAACCGACTCCAAAAAAACTAAAAAGTAAAAAATAACGCCATAATTCAGTTTCTTCAAATTACTTACAAGTAACCGTTTGTATACTCAATCTATACAGTATATACAATTAATCTTATTTTGGCGTCGGTGCCATATAAAGAATGTGTAAAATATTGAAAATTGACGATTTTAGTAAGTTGTGACACGATGGCACCGACTCCAAAATAACATTAATTGTATATACTGTATAGATTGAGTATACAAACGGTTACTTGTAAGTAATTTGAAGAAACTGAATTATGGCGTTACTTTTACTTTTTAGTTTTTTCGGAGTCGGTTTTATTTTTTTGTTTAAAAGTTTATTTATTTTACACTTTTTAGTTAATCGTTACTTAAAAGTGTATCTCGTGACGATTCGAACAAGCCCAAACACGGCTAGGATACATTATTTTATTACATAGATCTGGTGCCTACTTTCCGGCTCCATCATCAAATCAATTCGATGGTACCATTCTCATCAGGAACATTTAAATTTGTGACTATGAAGTTGCTTGGCTAAATTAATCAAGATATTTTGTCGCCACCCGTAAATCATTTATCATTGAGGAGTTCCGATGGCATTCTGTGGTCTTCTGCATCAGTTCCACTTCACCAATTTACACTTTCTGAATGCAAATGCTTATTATGTTTCTTATAATACCAAAATCGCTATATATATGCCTACAATATTTGAGGACTTCCTTCAATTCCTCATGGATTCCATTATCAGATCTTCACCAAAATTAAATAGGACCAACTAGAAAGTACCTCCTATAAAACCAAAAAAAAATTTTTGAAATCGGTCAAATAGTCTTTGAGTAATCGGTGAACATCCATAAAAAAAAAAGAAGAAACATTCCGTCGAATTGAGAATTTCTCCTTTTTTTGGAAGTCGGTTAAAAATAAACTTTTTAACAAAAAAATAAAACCATTTCCAAAAAAAACTAAAAAGAAAAAAAATAACGCCATAATTCAGTTTTTTCAAATTACTTACAAGTAACCGTTTGTATACTCAATATATACAGTATATACAATTAATGTTATTTTGGCGTCGGTGCCATATAAAGAATGTGTAAAATATTGAAAATTGTCGATTTTAGTAAGTTGTGACACGATGGCACCGACTCCAAAATAAGATTAATTGTTCACCAATTTACACTTTCTGAGTGCAAATGCTTATTATGTTTATTATAATACCAAAATCGCTATATGTATGCCTACAATATTTGAGGAGTTCCTTCAATTCCTCATGGATTCCATCATCAGATCTTCACCAAAATTGAATGGGACTAACTTGAAAGTACCTTCTAAGAAACCAAAAAAAAAATTAAAAATCGGTCAAATAGTCTTCGAGTAATCGGTGAACATCCATAAAAAAAAAAAGAAAACATTCCGTCGAAAACCTCCTCCTTTTTTTGGAAGTCGGTTAAAAATATCTGCATACAAGATTAGAAACAGACTCTCGTACCAATTTAACAACCAAAAACGGTTCTAGTGAATAAAATAGGTCCTTAATAACCTCACAAGAATGTTTTATTTTTCAAAAATATCCTTCTACCAAATCTGAGTATTTCAAAGATTAATATTCAGTGGAGATTTATTTTTATCTGACATAATTGTAATCTAATAAAAACTGGCCATCCAATTTGATTTCTAGCATAATAAATGTCGGAAGACTGTTAATTGCTTTCGAATAAAAGGTTTTTCCTGAAGATTCGATTCGTTCACAAAATACTTCGAAAGTTTTTTATAATAAACTTTGATGTAACAAAGATTTTTCTAGAAGTTTCAGCAGCCCTACTGTCAAACGTCATACGTGATCATATCGGGGGCAATCGCCCGCCACGCAAACACGATAATATTAGCGCGGTCTTGGCTACAGCGCGAATGCTGGAAGACAACTTGGAGGCTCAGCTGTAAGGGGCTATATTGGGAGGCCTTGGACGTGTAATTTACTATAGAACTAATAAATAACGTTAGCCAAAATATATAGAATACAGACTTCAATACGAGACGAGTAGTCACGAACTAAAATGATATACCCACTTTTTAGTCGCTTGGTCATACTCGTACTAGTGAGCGATTATACCCACCGTCTCATGGGTCGCCTTAAATTTTGTAAGAATATATGAATATATGAAACACGTACCTTTTTAATCCTTATTGTCATTGTGAAAAGAGCAAGAAAGGTACCTGTATTTCAATTTCCCTTTCTGTTGATATGTATGTATGCTATGCCCATACCAAACTTTCAGAAGCCTTTTGAGACCCAATTTCCGGGGGCGATTTTATGACGTCTATTCTAAATTTCATAATATTGTCATTGATGTTTCATGTCCTATACTGACCTATCTTGAAGTGTTTTAATTAATTATTCGTCCAACAAGCAATCATTGTCGGTCAAAGTCAAGTTAGTTCTTTGTACCATCAGTTCGTAAGCACAGATATTAGCGTGTAGCCCAGCGTTCTCTTCGTTCGTACTCATTACTGAAGATCGTGGTCACGGGCTGATTTTGCAGATTTGATGATCCGTTTCCATCGATCTTGGCGATAGGTACGTTCTCCTCGCCACCTGATGCTATTTGCTTTCTTTACTTGGTCCGACCTTACTTGGACAGAGCTCAGGTTGAAGATTGCTCACGGGTACCTTTCTTTAAATGCCACGAATCTCTTCGAGACTGATATGCACAATGGGAAATGTTGTAATCGTTTTCTCGTCACATATGTATTTTGTGGCTAATGAAGAGTAAAATAATGATACATAATGTAAATAAATAATAATGATACAAAATGTAAATACACGGTGGAAACATGGAACCCAACAGACGTTAACCTTCGAGTTTAATGCTTCTTTCTCCTTCCTCTATTCTCAAAAAAAACTTTTTTGAGAAATTATTATTTTTATAAATCCGCGTGCAATGGAGATGAAACTCGAAGCTGAGAGGTACGAGTACTATTTGCCACGAATTGCCCTCAATAAATAAATAAATGCTATTGGATACCAACTTATTGTAAAACTTAATACAAACTGGCCAAAAAGCATGCAGGTACTGTTTCTGTGTTTAAAAAGTATTAAAGAAGTGGCTACATCAAATCACTAAGGCGTGAAAGTCCTGATTAAGATTTATGAATATGTTCAAAAATAATTAATATCTCAAAAATAACGCCTTTTCGGACTACATGTACCACTTTATATGCTCTAATGTAGTTGTACATTAGATGGTTAAAGTCTGACAGGTACCTCGTTCCCACCGTGTACATATATGTATACTTATATGTATAAATTATTTTACTTCTTATTAGCCACAATGTACATACGTGACGGGGAATCGATTACGACAGCATTGCTTTCAGCATTTCTCACATAATCGGTTTCACTTTTCTTAAAAAAAATGATAGGAATAATGATAATGGTTTCTCAGTGCGACGTGTTGGCAAGGTCAGTGAGGAATTCCTACGAGGAGCCAACATTTGTGACATAGGTACTTATATGTCGAGAGGAAACTGTGCACATCTGAAATTATGGAATACAGCCAAATAATGCGAGGGAGTCATATAAAGGGTAATTTTACCAATTATCTTCTCTACTATATCACTTCTTCTTAGCCCGCATATGTTTCCATTGCTAGGCAAACGCAGTCTCTCTTTTTCGTCGCTCGACCTGTCGAAATGTGTGCTACACCACGCGCTATGAAATGCGGCCAGATCATCCGTTCAAAAAAATCATTTAAAAAATTAAACATTTTGTTAACTCAATATCAAGTAATATTTGTTTCTGTTTCCGCGATTATTACTCATTGAAATAAAACAATTTAACGGATTATATCGCGTATTTTATCTCATTTTAGTTCCCGACGTTTCGGAAGCTTTTCTGGAACATGTGTAACTGTCTTTACAGCTTAGGCCCATCTGTCATGTATGTACACCTTTATATGTTTTATCAAAAATGGGTAGTTTGCACAAATTGTAACTTTAACAGAGGATAATATATCTTTTCTTAGTCCACCCGTGACCATGGAAAGCTGAAACGCTTCCGAAACATCGGGAACTAAAATGAGATAATATACGCGATATAATCCGTTACATTGTTTTATTTCAATGTCAAATGTTTCATATTAATAAAAACATCATAGATTATTTAGTTATTTCAACTTTATTGCACGAAACAAAAGTTAGTACAAATGGCGGACTTAATGCCAAATGGCATTCTCTACCAGTCAGCCATAGGGCCAAACAGAGATGCATGAAAATGGTGCAGTAGGAAAAATCATTCAGTACTGAGAGCGTTCGGACACATAAGGAAATGATGCATAGTTACATAATTACTTATACGTATACTATATATTATTGTTATTTAATTTATTACCAGTTACTTTAATAATTTTGGTGATCTACTAAATCCTAAACAGTGACTACTGACATACAACTTACATTCGGTGGCACTAGAAGCATAATATATGTATAACGTTCACGTAGATACTACTGCAACTTCATCCGCGGAGAAGGAAAAAGCCATAACCCTCTTTTTTGCGGGAGCATAGTTGGGTAAAAGTATAGAATAACCATATGTGAACGGGCTATGCTCGGGATTTCTCTACGAGATCGAATCAGAAATGAGGAGATTCGTAGACGAACCAAGGTCACCGACATAGAAAACAGGGTAAGCAAACTAAAGCGGCAATGGGCAGGGCACATAGTTCAAAGAACCGATGACCGTTTGGATAGAAAGGTTCTCGAGTGGAGACCGCGTACTGGCAAGCGCAGCGTGGAAGGTTATAATATATTATAATATATTTAAATTTAAATAAAACAATTTAACGGATTATTTCGCGTATATTATCTCATTTGAGTTCCCGTCGTTTCGGAAGCTTTTCAGCTGTCCATGGTCACGGGTTGACCATGCTGTTGTTTTATTTAAATGAGTAATAATCGCGGAAACAAAACAAAACTTTATCATATATTATGACAACTTTATTGTATAGAGTAAGTACAGGTAAGTAAGTAAGAAAACATCAAATATAACCCTAATTTATTCATAAAAACCGGTGCTAGTATGCCTTCAATTTTTTTGACGTTCTCATCATCAAGTGAATCATTAAACAAAAAACTCGTTTAAATTGAGTCACCAGAAATACCCAGAAAACAGTAGGTAATGTTGATTTCATTACCTTGATTACATGAAAGGTTGCAGTATACGATTAATCACACTGAATTATTGAATAACCAACAAAATAAAGAGAGAATATAAATGTTGTTTTCAATGTTGAGTTTGACAAGAATTGCCAAGACTGTCGCTTTTGCTGCTACTTGTGAATATGTGATGTTTCCCGTCTCGAAGTAGGCGGTTAAAGAATTTGTTATTTTAGACACTGTTGATTCATAAAGCTGAAGTTTATGGAAACAACACGAATTTATGCAGCAAATTACGGATGTCCCACTCCAAAATAGACCATGGAAGATCTTTCTGTTTACGTTAGGATAAATAATGTCAACGACGATAACGAAAGCATAGTGAGTTTACAGCACTTATTCCTAAAATATTGCCTGCCTAAACCAGTCCTCGAAGAGACTGCTGCAATAATAAAACAGGGGGAGTTATTGCCTAACTAAAAGTTGACCCATAGTATCCGAATCAACTGTCTTAGCCCCTTCAAAATCATGACACATGATTCTGATTGCGAGTGTCCAATGCGTTAGGCAATAGGGGGGCTGGTTTCATAAACTAGAAAGCTGTAAAGCTTCCGATACGTCGGAAACTCAAATGAGATGATATACGCGATATAATCCCTTTAAATTTATGTTTTTAATACAGTAATTATTACTTATTTTAATCCTGAAGTTCTTTGCATTTTTGAAAACCTTTGGGTACAAATATTTGCTTGACTTCTTGTAATTGTTATTTTATTATTTTTTTCTTTTTTTATTACTTTAAGTATGTTATGTTACCTTTACATTTTGATTAAGTTCTCACTTCTGCAGTACGAGTAGTTAATATACAGTTTAAATTACCATACAAAAATTGCATTTGTAAATCCAAAATTATAAGAGAGGTTTTTACACAATGTGAAGTGGTTACAATATAAGATACGGGTCCATCCTTAGATGATCATTTCATGTAGGTGATATGTGGATTGTTTTCAAAGGGAATGACTAAATCCACGTCTGGTATGTTCGTCATTGATGCTGACTCAAAGTTGAAAATACACGTGGATACGCATTTGTTCGGTATGGCTCGTCAATGTAACATATAACAAATATTTAGTATCTTTATTCAAGTTTTCTACGGATATTATGTTTCAAAAACCTTTGTTTGACTTTAATTCCTTGTTGCTTTTAAATAGAGAATATGTTCTTACATATTCTGTAATATTAATCTGACTGCGATTTTTTATAAACTTCGATTATTTCCACTCCAAACTGGTCTTAGGCTAAAATTTCGTCGTGTGTTTCGAAGAGTAGAAAATCTACTACGAGTATCAAAGTAAGGTTTTCGGACAGCTGTCACTTTCCGTACTCTGACAAGTATTTATTTCCTAGATACGTATACATTTTTTCATTAGCCCAAGCAAACGGCTTGTTTGTTGGTAAGCAGTTACCTCAGATTGTGAACTTTTGCTATGCCACAAGCATCACGCGTGTGCTGCTGATTCTGTAAGAACCTGTTCACTCCCCTCTTGAAGAACATTATGCTGTATCCACTTGGAAAATCCTCGGCATGGAGCTCATTCCACATTCGAAACATTTGCGGTTGAAAATTCCTTTCAAATGGTAAGATTCGCCATCATTTAGATTTCGTTGTGTGAAGATGAGCATCCAAACGATAGCGAGCAGTACGATTGAGGAAGGTGTCAGATTCTAAGATTGTATTTGTACCGCCACCAATTTGTACCGAATAGAAATTAGAATTAAAAATTATACATTTATTAAATCAAAATAGTATCGTTTTTTCCATCTATTCATTGATAATAACCCCTGAATTTTGAACTTCAAACGCACAAGGATGCGCCAAGGTTTGTTTTGCGACCTTGCAGAACGTCACAGGAGAAATGGTCCCGCTTCGTTCTATCTTTAGTCCGCCCGCAGCGTATTCAGGAGCCGACCAGTCGCTTCGACACCGCGCCCGCGTCCACCTCGCTCCAGCGAGCGACCTTCGACCACTCGACGAGTGAAGTGTGTGTCTGTGATTGTGTGTTACCTCCCTTTCTCCCCAGGTAATCTCAAAGTTCGTTTCAGCTACTTATAAACCGCTATGTTCATCCGTGACACAGCGGAGCGTGCAAACGGTGCAAGCGTCTAAATACTAATTTGCACAGGTATAAGTACTCACAGCCTAATTTCGCTTAGTTAATTTGTGATTATTTTCGCTCATTTCAGTGTTACGCGGTGTAGTGTTACCATTACGTCTGGTTTATTTCGAGGCATTGTGTGGGCGGTTTCGCATGGTGCTTGCAAGTTTCCCGCCGACGGCTCTTTTAACGATCTCTCCGATGACCTTGACCTACTTTCACTCTATATTTTGAGGATTAAGTATTTTAGAATTAGTCTTTTATCTGTCATGACTTCACTCTTCAAGTTTACCATTGATTAAAAACTTTTATCTTATATAAACTTTAGAACAAAACTGTTTATCACCTTTTTCATGACAACTACCATCAAATCCCTCTAATCGGTATTAAAACTTCATCTTAATGTTTGTTATTAGTCCAATTACAAGATAACACGAGCTTCCACCGTGTCAAGGTGATCTAAAAGCGTGCGTACAAAGCCGCAGCAAGCGGGCTATACGAGCATTTTGTAGCTTTTCGCACATATTATTCGTTCAGCGATCAGCCGATATTTATGTTTCACACTAGAGATTTCAAAATTCACTGTTACTAAGTACGAGGTAATACTTGCAGCACTTAAACGATTAAGCAGAAGTATCATCGTTGTCGAATTTACTTTATTTAATAATCAACCAAGTTCAATTGTACTTGCGCTCTGCATTTGTTCCATGCCACCTCAACACAATATTTCTTATGTATTCATCAAGTAATATGTTGTAGCATACAAACGAGGTACAAACGTGTACCTAATAATTGAGAAGTTACATTTAAAATAAGAGATTTATGCTTTGTAATTGTATGTTGCCCTTACTTTCTTTTAAAGGGCTTATCTTCCTATTTTCATAATGCTAAAACTACCGTGTAGGCTTTAACTTACACCCTGTTAGTACCATCATTCATAACACTTAAATGGCCACATTTTTTAATCACGGTAACATAGAAGTTAGAAGCTTACTTACATATTCAATATTCACTTCAACTTAGTGATCAATATTGATTTCAAGTGGATAATATATCCATAGTCATAATATATAGAAGCTTCACAAAAGCAAAGACCTAGTCGCAGAGTTTTTGAAGATAGTAGAATGAACGTAGTTGTGCCGTAGCGTAGCAATAGTAGGCTTGTTTCCAATATGTCAGCCAGGACGTTAAGCATATACTCTCCTGCAGCAATATTTGACAATGCTTGAGTACAAAAGATCAAAATAAACTTCTTTTAACATTAAAATAATAACCAAGAAATCAACAAAGTAAGGACTCATTTAGTTGACTCGAATAACAGAATATAAAACACGTTTCTTTTAGAAGTTAACTGCGCTAAGCACGACGATTTTGCTACTTACAAGATATTTGCAGTACCAGAATAAGTTATAGTTAACAAATACCATAGAGAGATTATATTTGATAGATCTCTGTGTAACTGCATTTGCGTTTTGCAAGATGTGTTCAATGTATTCATTAAGGTAAACACTATAAAACAGCACACGTGCCGAGTGCAAACAATATCTACCTACACGTGCGAAATCGGCATGTGTTGTATCAGCAACAAGCTTAACATAATTTTAAATCTGTACTGTCACAACAAAGATGTGATTACTTAATGAAATACAGTATACCTCCAATTGTATGGAGCATTTATTATTTTAGATTGCATAATATCTGATAGTATGCCATAATCTTATTTATGTTTCCAATCTAGTAATCCTTCATCATCATCATCATCTGAGGCTCTTAGTAGGTCTTGTAATCCATGATGCACCAAAATTGATGATGCCCGTACTACAAAACTGACCTTAGTTAAAATTTTAAACAGATCAATAGGTTCTTCTTTCTTACTTTGACTGTACATTTTCTGTTAAACTGAAAGTTTCTCATAAGAGGCTTCGGTCAGTAAATGTTATTATAGTCTTATGTGTTTGAGTTTGATGTAAGTCTAATGATCGGGTGGTAATCAAAAAAGTGTACATAAAAAAGTTTTTCGATGGTCTACTTAAATTAATTAGCAGTCGGTCTGAAAAGTACAATAAACTCGAAAATAATTAATTATATATATAAAAACAAAATTACTTCTATTGTAATATTTTCTTCTGATTCCGCGATTATTACTCATTGAAATAAAACAATTTAACGGATTATATCCACCCGTCCACCCGTGACCATGGAAAGCTGGAAAGCTTCCGAAACGTCGGGAACTAAAACGAGATAATATACGCAATATAATCCGTAAAATTGTTTTATTTCAATTACTTCCATTGTCTCATATATTTTTCAGAATCGAAAAGTAACCAAAATCCTCTCCATCTCAGTTTTATTTTCATTAAATTTTAGTACCTATGAATGATTATTGTATTTCATTAAACGTAATAAAACTGAAAAATATTTTTAGATACAAAATATTCAAATTTTTTTTTCTTGTATTATGTTCGAATGTATGAACGCTTCTGAGTAAGATAAGCACAAAAATCTGAAGAAAAAATAACATTATGCACACTTTTCAGATTTTCACCCTGTTATTATTTATAATTTGAGTACATTTTAATGGTCACAAAAATATATTGAAAAGCAGGGAGGAAACGGGTTTCACTTACATGAAATTTAAACACCACACTTGAAATAAGTTTCACTGAAAATCATCTAAGCTGAAGTATTATAAGACTAGTTTTTTATATTTTACAGTTGCACAGTAGTATACAAATACTTTAATTTCAAAATGTTTAAACAAACATCGTTTGTGTTACTCTCAAACAAGACATACTCCGTTCGTCGTAAACGATTATGCGTAAATTAGAGATGATTTCATGTTCTTTCTTATCGTGCTTCTAAGTTATAATTAAAAAAACTTGCTATCATTAAATCTTTGGTTTTTCATGCGGACAATAAATCTTCGTATCCACAACCAATAATGATAGACAAGGATAAAGCAATGTAATTAGTGAAAGAAAATAACGAAAGTGAAATTGCGACACCCGTCGATCGTGATCGGCTGGGCGCGGGCCAAGCAATTACACCGACACGACATCCGACGAATGTTTTCGGTCAATTAAATCTGATATAACGCTAGCGCTATTGGTGCGATGATATTCAGACAAATATTTAGATCAGAGATCAATAGAGCATGAAGAAATTGCAAATATTTCATTTGTGTTACTCGCGTCTGTTCTAGAAAGCCGACAGTTTCCCAAAGTAATTGAAAGACCGCTGCCAGCTATTTTGACTGCCGAATAAAATTAGTTCAACAAAGTTGAAATTACTGATTCGTTACATCTTTAACGAGAACACAGAGCTTAAATTGAATGAAATGCGTTTGCGCAGCAGTGCGTGCAAATTATTTCAAAATAACAATGATACCTACTTCAAAATGTTCTAGGTTCTCATTGGAGCATTTAAAAAAGTGACCGTTGTATATTCCAAAATGAACAATTAACTCAATAAAGTCCAAGCGTGATTGACATGCAACAACTTTACTCGTAACAGGTAGAACTAAAGGCATGAAATACATACATGTTGTTTACATAACACGAATTAACTTTAAGAAAAAAACCATTTTGTGAAAATGTATGCCGAAAAGGTTTAAATAAGAGATTCGAGATAGTGTCGAATTATTGAGTTGAGAGATAGAAATACCATTGGGCACAGCCAGCTATGTTTCTAAATAACATTCATACGCACAATTATGAATTTCAATAGCAAATAAGAAAAAGCGACGATAAGGTTAAAGAGTTAACATACTGCCTGACAATGCAAACGTCACCAATGTTAGTGTTATCGACGTTATCGTACAAGGTACTCGTAAGTAATGTTTATAATGATAATTTATTACAAACAACCACTTTTATTAATGTGCGTGCGCAAATAATTAAATATTCTCAGCGTGTGAGACTGCATCCCGCCTACGAGTTTATTCCAAGTGGATTATATTTAAAACACTCCCGTTGGAATGCTGTTGTCTCTGTTGTTTTAGCAATAGCATCATAATTATGTTTTTCTCTTGTCAATTAGCATTGATACTATTTTTAAATACAAAAATAATATGGACATTGCCAAATAACGATTACTCAATCCATTAGGATTTACTTTACTTTTAAACTCAGAAAAAATACTTTCAAAACAGCAACAGTTCGACAGATGATATAAAGTGAGTCATATTTATAGCGAGTGACCATGTAAATATAACGTTTATTTTTAACATCGATAAAATTGTTGGAATTATAAAATATTTGGTTACGAAATCTGGTGATGACCCAGAAATTTGTCCGCTAAACTCTTTGTCAAGGTTCCATGAGGTATTCCGTCGTTTATTATATTTTGGGAACACACGAGTGAACCAAATTATGTAGCATAACGTATGTTTATGTGTCCAGAACGTAATATCTATGCATATTTGTATAGGGTACACTTGTCGAAAACATTACGAAATGAACTACAGGTAGGTGTAAAGATACACTGAGAACTAAGACTTGAACAGTATGCAGTAGCAGCTTAGATGATTGATGGTAGTTGATTATATTTTAGAATGTGCAATAGTGTAATTCAGAGTTGTATCTTGTTTTATTAAAAAACTTTCATAATTTGGGATTGTTAGAAAACATACCTAACCTAACCTTCAAACGTAACGGCTTCAAAAATGATCTTTTCAAAAATCATGAAAATTGAAGGGTTACAGGGGAAAAAGTTGTCGATGAAATTAAAACTCTATGAAGAAAAGCATTCTAGGAATCGTTAGTCGATGAAATGGAAGGATAACCTAAATTAGATGGTATAAATGTTTGAAATGCTTGAATAGAATCTATGTAAGTAAAAGTTTTTATTACTCTAAATTCTGGTAGAGAATGCCTTTTACATATTTTGTACATATTTTACCGTAATTTGTACATAATTTTGATTGTGCAATAAATAAATAGATTGCTGCTTAGTAATAGTAGTTGAATAATGGTTACTCGGTGGTTTTTTTCTTTCTTATTGCATACTTTTCAAATTTCCCCATTGCTTTCATCAGTTGTATTAGCCAACATCTCTTGACCTATTACAATACGATCATGCATCAAACAGAAAGCTCTTGCTTTAGTTTATCTCATGCCTGCACCCACATTGTACAACAGTGTTGATCCATTTCTATTATAATAACACTGTCTTTTGCTTCTAATCAGTATTTTAGGGGATCTATTTACGATTACGACGCAAATAAATTGTGGGTTGTTTCCTGTTACTCGTACTCAGAACAATGGTTGATGGTCTAACATTATTCTTCTTCTAAGCATTAATTAATATTCTCGTGATTTCTAGTTTAATGTACTTAGAAGGTATTGGTAATTTTATTTCCGGTCACATTCTCTGTACTAGGCGGTTTTTAGGGTTCCGTATTCAAAGGGTAAAATGAGACCCTATTACTAAGACTTCGCTATCAGTCTGTCTGTCTGTCTGTCCATCTCTCTGTCTGTCTTTCTTGTCCCCAAGCTGTATCTCATGAACCGTGATAGCTGAAATTTTCACAGATAATGTATTTCTGTTACCGCTACAACAACAAATACTAAAAACAGCTTAATTTTGTGTCTGTCTGTCTATGTCAGTAACCAATACAAAATGACCGAACATCGCGTACACTTTGCTTAGGAGTAGGGCTTTGCTAGCACTGGATTTTCACAGATACGGCCGTTTGTAGCGTATATTTCGTCCGGAATCCTCGCACTTGGCCGGTTTTTAAAGATTTGACCCCACTAATTTTGAAAGTCAGGCATCATATCTCTTATACAGTAATTAGCCTTCTCTTTGCGTGAAATATTAACATATCTATCTTGTATGACAGATAGATATGTTAAGACGTTTTTTTAACACTTTCTCTTTTTCTCTTTCCTTATTTTTTTCTGTTTATTACAACTAATATATAATTGTTTTTTTTTTCAGGATCTAGCTGATGACCTCGGTGACGACAAGGGCATCACCGAGCATCTAAAGCTACCTATACAGCGGATCAACGATTACCAGCTTCTTCTCAAGGTTGGTGAGCTTTTAAAAAATATGTTTCCCTTTATTAATATTAAACTATTTGGCGGTCATAACTTTCAATTATTGGGCACGTTATCAGTATTCACACAACTTTATTAAAACACCATATTTTTTAAGCATGCGTTGTAAGAGTTGAAAAAAGAAGCACTTTTCTTTAGTGGACTAATTAAACCCGTGATGCAGCATTAATACTCTTATATAAATGTGAAATTTAATATGTTTGAAGAACATATCTAATGCTATATAGTATATATTACGTTTTTATTTTAACTGACGCCATATTTTTATTTAATGTACATAAATGATGTACCTTGAATATTATTACAATGAAAATTGTAATTACTTGAATCTATATGGACGCGGTTACTGATAAATAAGATTACCTATATTTTGAAAATAAAACTAAACTAAAATGGAATAAAGCTAACTAAATCTACGAAATATATTTATAAATAAATATCAATTGAATGTATGTTCGCGCATAATTCCAAGTTGGCAAATTATTTTTTGTTGTGTTTGTAATTGTCTTGACAACTTTTATATGTAAAAGTGGAAACTGTGGCTTTGAAAATATAAGAGAGATCTTCAATAAAATAATTCATTTCATGCTCCATAAATGGTTGGCAGTCCACAAAATGTGCATTTTGCTAAAACAAATCCTGCCTTGCACGACTAAACTGCGGAATAAATTGTCGCCGGCAGTATTTCCGAACCGATGCGACCTTTAAGAAAAAAGCGTACTCCAATCTGAAAGGCCGACAACGCACACGTGACTCCTCTGGTAATGCAGGTGTTTATGGGCCACTGAGATCGCTTAAAGGTGCGTCCACACTTGTATCATTTGCTCGTATCCGATCATCGTCCCGTGGCATGACTGCGTATTGCGCTGCTTGGACGCTCACTGTCGGCATTCCGTATCATTTGCGCCGCCGCGTCAAGAAACGCGTCCACACTAAGCCGTAGCGTATCACCGTATCCGATCACCGCGCCGATCATTATGCATGCTGCAGTTTGGACGCTAGCCGTATCGTTTCACCGCTCCGATCATTTTGGCATTTCGCCGATCATCATTTTTCGCGTGATCGTTCTTCTGTAGTAGCGTTGTGTTCCGTGTAAAACGCACAGTTGCACTCTGCGATCGTACATAACACCCGTGCAGAAACTTGAAGATCATTATCACGACAGCTGATAAGCCGCGAGCGCCGAGCACCAGCGTGGACAGCAGCGCCCATGCGTCGGCGGCACCGCGCGCGTAGCAACTAAAAATACTTTGGAAATTCGCCGTAACACACCTGCGCCAGCGACTCAAGCCACGCCTCTCGGCTATCTCTTTCACGCGTAGCTGCAATGGACGAGACAGAAGATGATCAGGCAAAAACCGACTCGAGATGAATCGCGGCGTATCATAACCGCGTAGCATGATCGCGTGTCATGATCGCTAGTGTGGACGTCGCACCGTCGCGATTATGCCGCGCTCGTCCGATCGGAGTATTTGATACGCGTAGCAATATGGATTTCGAGCGATCCAATCGGCGCAACGTCCAAACGCATGATCGTGACACGCGATCATGCCACGCGAAGATGATCTGATACGGGCAAATGATACAAATGTGGACGCACCTTTACCGTCTGCTCGTTTGCCACCTATAACATAAAAAAAACAGTAAAGGGAAGTTTAAGTCACATCTTCTTATTTAGTATACACGTGCAAATGCGGGGCGGGAATCTAGTGTAATCATGTATTCTGAATAACTACCCTACAATCCCCAATCCGTACCTTACCCTTTATCCTTACTTCCTTATTCTCATCCTTACTATATTATAAACGTGAAAGTATGTATGTACGTTCCACTTAATCTCAAAAACTATTAGACATTTTTTATGAAACTCTCATGTTATGTACCTTATATATAGGATATAGGCTATAGTGTATGTCAAAAGGGGGATGAAATTTTTTATGGCCAGTAAATATTTTTTTACGCTAGGAACTTTAAATCTTGGTAATATGCTTCACATTTAAATTAGTAGAATATCGAGTTTTGGGGAAAGATATAAGCTACTTTCTATCCTGATAAAATATATCTATCCACTATAAACGAATTTAAGGCGGACGAAGTCGCGGGCAGCCGCTAGTCATTAATAATCATAAAGCTACCAACCTCACTTTCACTTCATTAAGAAATTCACTGCTTTGTGGCGGATTTAAATGTTATTACGAAAATATTGGAGACAAGACGGTAAACACAGTTTTGGACTTCGTTTTGAAATAATAATATACAGTCTATCCGCCCTGACATTATAATTGATGGTGCACCTGACACCGCATCAAACGCACTCGAGCCATGGATAATTAACGACTTGCTGTAAATAGCACTTCTACCGACACTGCTGAATAATATTGTAAAAGTACTGTTGTTCGTATATATTGCATCGGCCGCTTTAAACAGGCTAGTTGTTTACAGTGTCTCTATTAAAATGGAAATGTTAACTGTACACAAATAAAAAAAAATTGATGCAAAATGGTTTCTATGATATCGTAAAAAACTAAATTGAGTTCGATATCTTACGTATAGCTTTTGTTTATAAGCCTTTAAAGTTGGGTGGGAAAGTCCATTTAAAAGTATAAAAATATTAACAACTAATAATACTACAGAATATCCCATGAAATTAATAGTAACTTTTGTTATGAAACTTTTTCGATAAAGGCAAGTTTTAACATAGCAGTAGATCAAAGTTCTTCATTTCCCCATTCGAAGTAGGAACGTGTGACGTCACACGGTCCTAAGCTTTGGGAAAGTTCAAAAATTTGATTTTAACATTGTTTTAGATTGGAATAGTTTTTTCATCAATATTTCTATTATTGAGATGTCGTTGTGTAACATGCCACGGAAAAAAGTTTTCAAAAGTAGTCAACATCCCAATTATGGAAGCCCCTTAGAGCGGTAGAGCATTTAGTTCTTATCAAACTGTTTGTGATCATTGTGAAGTTCAAGCTAATGACTTGCGATGATGTGACCCCTGAAGATTCCGACCGATGTCATTTTATATTTTTAGATCACTTTCCGCAAAAACAAGCCAATTATGAACTTTCTGACTCTGGCCCTATTTGTATTCAAAATATCGAAACTTTTTTTTAAATTAGTTGTATTCGTTAAATATTTTTTGTTAAATTGATTACGTGAATTATGTGTCAGGGATCTTAAAGGTTACGTTGCATCGTTATTGTCTTCTTCTGATATTTTTGATTTGACTTTACCATGCGTTCGAAGAACGGTATCCACTTTATGTTTAACATGACGTTTGCCTAAAGAATCAGACATGATTATTATCCAACTGTTCACATTCTGGTTGGTGTTACCATGTTCATGATTTGTCATCCCGTATACAGTGCCAAATTGCATGCCTGGGTTGCATAACTAAGTCGTTGACCTGTCGCGATCACAAATCTCCCATTTAACGACCATGCGCGATAGTTGTGTGGATCTGTGGCTTAATCTTAAGATGGCGGATATATGAAAATGGGTTTAGTCGCAGCTTTAAAGACGTTGTGAAGCATTTAAATTGGATGACGATGCTCATTTTGTGAAACTTGTTTGTCTATATGGATTAGTTTGTCGGGAAAGTAAAAGAAGATGCAAGCTGTTTTGTAAACAGATTTATTGCGTCTTAGGAAATAGAAATGCTTTTTGACTTATGATGTCTCTTCCGTATTTGCAATATTTTTCCATTTTGTGTATGGGATTAATTTGAAAAATTATATTTTTAGTTATAAAATACTCTTCAGTTATTTAAAACTATACCCTTTTTTTACAATAATAATAAAAAGTGACGTAAATCCTCTATCACATGAGTAAAGAAACAGAACAGAGACAAATCTTCCAAAGAGCGCGCAAAATTTATACCTAATATGGTAGGGTTGGCACTGGTGGACAAAACGAAATTAAAATGACATTGATCAGTTTTTTTTATTTATTGACTACAAATTACGTAGGCTAAAGATTTCGATTTTATAATTTTTGTTTTTTAATAATTTATTTAATTTTTTTATAAAAAAGCATTGCCCAATAAATATTTTTTATCTTGTTATTGTTAAGACAGGATTCGTCAAAGTGATCCTGACAGATTCTGTGCTGTTGCCTTGTTTTATCATCATCAAGTTTTAAAAGTAGGTCTTCTCGCCCGACGGCTTTTAACGTAGTGACTCCTGCCGCTTGAAAAAGGTAATTAAAATAAATGAAAAAAGAACCGCCTTAAAAAAAGTGTAAAGCCAAAATAATGCATTTATTGTACAGATTACATTTGAATCACCTTTTGAAGTCGGTGCCTGTTGGATAAAGAAGTTAACATGAAGTTAAGCACACACTTCAAAAGGTCATTCAAATGCAATCTGCACACATTATTTTTGGCTTTACAGTTGTTTTTTGGAAGTAAAAGGGACTGAGGATCATTTTTTTATTAAAAAAAATACTTTTTGCTTTTTAATGATTGAAATATACCTAATAAATTCTTATTGAGTAGTTTCAGTAGCCGTCTATGGTTTTGTATCATCAGCTCAACGATACTAAATAATGCTTTTCCAGAGCAACTGCATGAGTTACTACCATTTATTATACACCAAAATCTTCTCCAGAATTTAAAAAACACTTCTTTGAAAACCGCATTAAAATCTGTTCAGCTAAACGCGAAGTAATGGCGGACAGACATACATATATAGAAAGCTACAATCGTAGAATATCCTTTTTTTGAAGTCGTTTAAAAAACATGAGCCTACGTATTATCATGGATAAAAAAAACATAGGTGGGTGTAAATGTACTCTACCCAAACGTTTTCTCAACGAGATTATTGTTTAGCGAGGATACCACCTTTTGTTTACCGGAGAATTTAATGCTTTTATTTTGACGTTTCTCAAGCAGTATCTTATATCTCTTTGGTAGGCAAAAATAGAAGTATGTAGGTATTTATGCGGATAATAAAGATTTTACTTACCTAACAGAGTCCTTGGGATAGCCAAAATATGATATGTCTTTATTTTTCCTATTATTGTTCATACACATAGTTCATAAATCACCATATTATCACATCATAAAAATACAGTAAATTAGAACACGACACGGTGCGTGCCCTGCGCTTGTCCACAAACTAAACTAGTCTAAACCTGTTTCTTCGTGTACGTGATAAGGAGTTTGTGGTCACGCTCACACACGCATCGCGTTTGTAGTAGTGTACCTATCGCAGCGCGGTTGTGTGAAGCTTAGTCTCTGTTCCATTTCTTTACTCATGTGTCTCTATTAAGGTTTTTTTTTTATAATGTTGCTGAAATCACATTAGGCTTCATTAGTTTTTACTGCAATGTTTTACAATCCATTCTGAATCTATTACTTTTAGCCGAAGCCTACTTCCACTGATTTACTAGCAATATAAAAGAATGATATGTACTACATTAATGAAATATTCACTTAATGCGAATCGAATCGATACTTAAATAATTTATGAAATAAATATAAAAATACTATGTAGAAGCAGATTTTTTTTAATAGTACGTAGGTTACATTTGATTTACATGCATGAATAATAGTAACTACCAGGAAGATTAATTAAAAAAATTAATATTAGATAATGTAAATTATTAAACCTCATAAACTCTTTTACATTTCAGGAGCTAGTAAAATACTCAAAACGCCTTGGCGAGGACTGCACGGACCTTCAGAAAGCCCTCGAGCTCTTCCTCGGTGTCCCCAACCGTGCCACCGACAATAAGTTCATCGCGAGCATCGAAGGTAACACCAATGACACTTCTATTTCCTCTTACTTACTTATAAACTCACTAAGATTTTCCCGCCGCCTCACCACAACCCAAATTGTTTGTATCTCTCGGGAACAGTGGAATTTTCGGGATAAAAAAGCCTATCTCACTTTCCAGCTTGAATTCCATCTAAATACAAGAAATCACGTAATTTCGTTGCCCTGTTATCACAATAAAGGAAGACAAACTAACAAACCAACAAACACACTTTCGAATTTATAAAATTAGTAAGGATATATATTATACATTTTCTACTTTCAGTATACTCTTTCAAAACTGGAAGCTATAGGTTCGGATTCATTTGATACCCATGTCTCAGCACAATTTCAAACATAATGCAAGGAGCTCTCAAAACCATCAATAAATGGTGCAGAGAAAATGAGTTGTCAATCAATGCCAACAAAACAATAATAGTACCCTTCACAAGGAAGAGGAAGCTCGACAAGCTCAAACCCTTAGAGCTTAACGAGCAGACTATACCATTTTCAAAAGAAGCCAAGTATCTAGGGGTTACACTTTACCAAAGGCTTACTTGGAACACACATTTGAACAACATAATTCAAAAAGCGAAAATGGCAATGTGGACATGCTGTAGAATGGCAGGAGCAAGATGGGGGGTAAGACCCAATATTGCGATGTGGCTATACACGGCAGTCGTGAGGCCTATAATCACATATGCCTCCGCCGTCTGGTATGCCAAAGCCAACCAAAAAACAGAAACTAAACAGCCTACAACGCTCTGCCTGCGTTATCGCAACGGGAGCCCTATCATCAACACCGGGGGCGGCGTTGGATGCACTGCTTGACCTAACACCTCTACACTTGCAAGTGAGGAAAGAGCCTGAGCAGTGCATCTATAGAATCTGCACCCTTTCAAATACGAAATGGCGCTCTCAGGCACTACTCAAGATCAAGGATGCAGTGTTTGAAATCAAAACTCTATGCATGCCTACAGATGACATGCCCACTGAAAATAACTTCGTACAACTCTACTCAGTGGAAATACCCCCTAGAGACAAATGGCAAAACAATCAAATGTCTTTTACAGAGGGGAGTCACATCTGGTATACGGATGGATCCAAGAAAGAAAAAGATGTGGGATGCGGTGTCTATGGACAGAGATCAAAACTCAATGTCAGCGTCAGCATGGGTACAGAGGCCTCAATCTTTCAAGCGGAAGTCTTTGCCATAAATAAATGCGCGGAGATAAACCTTGACAAGAACCTAAGACACCATCACATTTACATCAGCTCGGACAGTCAAGCTGCCCTGTTTGCACTAGAATCCCTAGAGACTAACTCGAGGCTAGGGCAAACCTGCAAAAATAACCTAAATGCCCTGGCTAATTTCAATAAAGTTATTCTTAGATGGGTACCAGGACACTCCGACATTGACGGAAACGAACGAGCAGACAAACTCGCCAATAAGGGCGCGGACAAGCCCCAAGTCGGCCCAGAACCGTTTTGTGGGATCACAAAACGAAAGGCATACGTTCTGCTCAACGACTAATATAGATCTAAGGCAATCGAGGAATAGAGGCTCGTAAAAGGACAAAATCACTCGAAAACCTTAATTAAGGGATTCAAGCAAAAGTTGTCGAAAGAGATACTACAGCTCAAAAGACCAAAAACCTGCGCAATAACAAGAATCCTGACAGGTCACAGCAAACTAAATAAGCACCTGTTTCAAATGGGTATGAAACAGGACGCAGTATGCAGATTCTGCCAAGAGACAGAGGAGACTGCAATGCATATCCTCTACTCCTGTGGACCACTCATGAGGAAAAGAAGTATCTACCTAGGGCAACATGTCGTGCCCCCGGAAGAGATACAACATTTCACTGCCCAAAGAATTTGGGAATTCCTAGACTCAACGGGCCTCAGTAGTGAACTCTAATAAAGGGCTGCCACAATAGATCAAATCTGATCGAGGCGGCATACAGAAGGCCCACAAATAAACAATAATAAAAACCCATGATTATTGAAAGAGATAATGTAATTATTGTCCGAAAATCTTTAGTCATATTACGAAACCGATAATTTTGCAGCATTTTCGACTATCATTGTGTACAGGCCATTATATTGTTGAGAATCTTGAAAAGTTGACGGTTTCGCAAAAAAATGGGATTATGATTAACAATAAACAAAAATTTTAATTATGTGCATTGATTTTACGACAGTCAATATAGACCCTGAAACTATACATATATCTTAACTCTTTGAGACGTAGTTTTCTTACTTTTTACGTACAAATTTCAGGTTACCGTGGTAACATCTACAAGCTTGGTCGGTTACTCACCCACGACTGGTTCACTGTTACCGACTCCGAGGGCAAGTCTAAGGAGCGCTACTTGTTCCTCTTCAAGGCGAGAATACTTATCTGCAAAGTCAAAAAGATCTCGGACGACAGATCGGTGTTCGTGCTCAAGAATATTATTAAGGTGAGTGTGACCATCTTGTTACTGGCTGTAAGTTTTGCTTTTTTTCACCTTTTTCATTTATTTACTTCGTATAAAATATTTTGTCTGTCGTGTATTGTTTATTTCCAATTTCCATCTACCTTTCATAGGTTGTCAGTTTAGCAGTCATCATCTCTCTCTTCATCTCATTTTTCTACCTTTGGAATTTGTTTATATTTCTACTTTTTCATCTTCAATTATGCATAAAGGGCGCAATGCTTTCAGCAATCTTTATCACTGTTGTAAAATTATAGCGATAGTTTCTATCGCAATAAATTTAAACGATACACATAAGAAGTAATAAATCGTATGAAAAGTAAATCAATTCTAGCACCGCTTGAAATAAACACAATGTATGAGTCATAAACCAAATCTAGGATTACTATTTGTAAGAAGATACGATGTACAAAAGTCTTAACAGTTATCTACTTAAGGTTTTCACACCATGCACGTACGGTTATTTTTGTAGGTGAGCAAAGTTCATCGTAATGTATGTTTTGTTTTTTGTTGCAGAGCAATAAACCGTAACCTGTAATAGTTTTGATGTTTTAATTCGCCGTTTGGATGAATTCCAAAAGCCACGATTATATCATGGCTTTTATCCTAGTTTGGAAAATCACGTTTCCTTGATTTTTTTCAAATTTTTTTGATGTCAAACAAACCCTTCCTTCTGAAATATTATAAAACTATGAGATTTTTTTCAAACACCCTCGAACTTTTGGTATTTGAGTATTTAGTTGGTATATTACATTTTCCCAAATTTACCATCAAAAGTAAAATAAAATAATATATATATATGGCACATATAACGCGCTTAGTATTTTAGCGAGCTCATGATTAAAAATATACATCTTTTATTGCAAATCCAATAAATTTCCCTAATTCAAAATTGCAGATACCAGAGGTTGAGGTGAACGAACTTGGGTCTGAACCACTCAAGTTTGAGCTTCATCAGAAAACGCCCCCACACTCGGTGATCTTAGCGGCTCACAAGGAACAGGTGAAGCACAACTGGCTAAAGGAGATTTTGCAGAACATCAGCGACGTCGGTAAGCCTTCCCAAGTCCTTGTTAACTCCGTGGACTATTACACGTAGCATTCGCAGGTAGATTAGACAAAGTATTAGAATTATGAAAAATATTGTCTGTAGAACTTTCGGAAATAAGCAGCATTTTATCACAAAGTTTTGAAAAATTCAGTTAATTTCTAGGTGAAGGTTCTGCTACATAATTACTCATGCAAAACATTTTCTTTTGCAGTTGCTTTAGCGGAACACGCAGCTGATGACTTGCAAGTATTAACCCCAGAAGTAGTTTCTCCGGAACCCGAAGAGAAGAAGAAAAAGCGAGAGCACGCTGAAGACGTTCAATCAGCTGAAGTTCAAGAAAAACGCAGCAAGGTTGAAGCTGAAAAACATTCTAAAGTTGAAGAGGTAGAAGTCAGTGAAATATTGACAAGAGAACAGTCTCTACAACTGTTGAAAGCTAAGAGAAAGGCATCTTTAGAAAACGAGGTAGCTAAAAAAGTTTCAAAGACCGAAACTACTGAAACTATAAGTGAAGTACAGGAAGTCACCAGCGCACAGAGTGAAGTCACATCTGATTTAGAAACTAAATCATCCGTGACTCAGGAAAGTTCTACTGTTAGTGAGTCGGTAAAAACTGGAAAGAAGTCTGGTACAGCAGAGATTATAGAAAAAAGCGTTCAATCATCGGTTACATCAAAATCATCTGTTCAAGTGTCATCAGTTGAACAGAGTTCACAAGAGACAGTGGTTCAAAGTTCGACAGTTGAACAAACAGTTCAGTCTTCATTTGAATCAAGCTCTGGGAAGGCATCAGCTCAGTCATCATCAGAGGAGCAAAAATCATCAAAAGTTTCGTCAGTTGAACTTACGTCATCAGAAGCTTCTAGCGTCGACCAGAAGTTATCACAGGCGACTGTAGTTGAGCGGAAATCATCACTAGTCTCTGTGGAACAAAAATCATCAGAAACATCTGCTGCAGAGCAAATATCATCACAGGCAACTGTAATTGAACGAAAATCATCACTAATCTCTGCGGAGCGGAAGTCATCAGAAACATCTGCTGTTGAGCAATCATCACAAGCTTCGGTAGTGGAACAAAAATCAACACAAGCTTCTAGTGTTGAACAAACATCATCACAAGGGACCACAGATGAACAAAAAATCCAAACATCTACTCAACAAACTGTAATATCATCTGAACAAAAATCTCAGGAATCTGTCCAGTCTTCAGTCGCACAATCAGTGCAAAAATCTGGAGAGAAAAATACTGTTCAAGAGAGTGCTAAACAAGTAGAGTCTATTGTAGATAGTAAGGTTGAAGTCAGCGCCACCGCTGGCGAGACTACTGAGGAAGGCAAGACAAGCAGCCAAACTGTAGAGGAAGACGAAATGTCGAGGTACAACCGCAGTTCGCGGCTGTCTGGAGGTGAGTGATTGTTTTCTTCGACTAAGTATTCCATTAGGTCCATTTGAGTCAATTTAAGTTTAAAAAATTATCCATTTCAGAATACTCCAGCAGCTCTCGCCAGATATCAAGTGGCGGTCGCTACGAATCGTCCTCTTATGAGAGTACTGGCTACTCTCGTCGCGAGAGTGGTTCTCTCGAGGGCAGTGCTTCCCGCTATGAATCCAAGTACTCTAGCTCCATCGAAGGAAGCAAGTATGGCATTGAGGCAGAGTCTGAGACCACCAGCAAGCTCGACAGCATCGCGGCCAAGTACGGCATTGGCAACGGGACAAGAACTGAAACTTCTATAGAATCCAGCTACGGAAGTACAAGGAATGGCACCGAAAGCAAATATTCCAAGATCGCCAATGGATCAATTAGTACTGGAGAATACGAATCAGTGAAGATGTCTAAGTCTGAGTCACAAGACGGAAAACCCATCTTTTCGAAGACTTTGGAAGGCCAGAACATTGAGCGTAAGTGGTGTGCTCACGTCAACGGTAGTAACACACACTTAGTGCTTGTAAATATGCTTATAGATACTGATATACACAACACATTTACTAACGCTTTGTAGTTTTCTTCTTCTAAGAGTCCGTACGGTTCTGAAAACAATAAGACATCATACTCATTCAAAACATTAAACAAAGAAACATCTTGCTCAGCAAGAAGTCTTCAAGTATATTAAAGAGAGTCTATACAAGGAAGAAATACAACGTATACACCAAAAAAATTAAGAAAGATATTAAAAAAAAACGAATAAAGGTTCCATTCGTGAGAAAGCTTACACATCAATTTAATGAACCAAAATATTACCCATTACATAGTACTTCCATGTTCGATAATCCCGTACGGACTCTCCTAACCATCTTCTGATTCCTCAGCCGGCGAGAACGCCTCCTTCGAATGCTCGCTTCGATCTTCGGAAGCTGTCAAAATCACATGGCTGAAAGACAACAAGCCCCTCACCGACCGGCTCATGGACCGCGTCAATATCACCAACGAAGCCAACAATCACAAGCTTGAGGTCCTTCACTGCATGGAGGATGACACTGGCTTGTATACTGCGAGGGCCGAGAACGCTAAGGGAAACGCGCATTGCACGGCGCAGTTGGTCGTCACTGAGCGTAAGTTTCTATAGTCTTAGACGGGGTTTGAGCAAGTTGATAATGATTGCATTTGCTAAAAGAGCATTGATGAAGGAAGGAAGGATCCTTTAGGTTCAGTTTGGAGGGTAATTAGCAGGAGACAGGAGAAATAATTACTTAAACGCACACATGTTTGATACTACACACGCACGTTATGTTATACCCAGACAAAACACACATAATTAAACACACGAATCCCTATATTCACGTTCACTGCACTTAACTAATTAAGAACGCTACTCAACATTGTCGATAATTATTCCAAGTTACAAGTTGTTATAAAATCCAAAATAATACACCTTATCAATTTGCTCAAACCAATTAAAATTTAAGGACAAGAGTTGTTTTTATATTTCCGAAACTTTCATTCATATCTTTGCATGTACGCGCCATCGCAATAAGACATCGTAAGCGGATAACACGTAGATTCTGTAAACTGTTATAATTTTCCTGTATTTCTCACGCAAGTCACGAAGTATTTAGATGTTGTTTGCATGATATGTTGCCACGGCACAAAAACTATGTATACTAGTTTAACCAAACTGTTACCTTCGACAGGCACTGTTTTTTCTGTTCTTAGGGTACCTAATTGGCATAAGAACAACGACAATATTCCTCTTTAGCTATTCAATTACAAATTTTACCTCCTATACTTTGAAATCTAGTCTTTATATTGTATGTCTTCTTTCTCAAAAGCTGAGAAAAAGATGAATCCTTTTCGTCGTAAAGTATAGAGGACTCTGATCTTTCATAAAATTTGTAAATATGCTCTCTATTTCAACCATTCTCATAATATAGGTTAAAATATATAATTTTTTTTATATAGATAAAAGAAAGATTGCACTTCTTTCAATATTAGTCGTTCTAATATGCATTGTGTAAAAACTCTAGTGACAGCGGAAGAGCGCAAAGAACGCAACGCGCTCAACGCGCCTTACTTTCTTGTGGCCCTGAAGGACACCGAGATCATGGAGAACACGTACCTGCGGTTCATGGTCAAGGTCAAGGGCGACCCCAACCCTGAGGTCAAGTTGTAAGTACTATATATTTCTTATATCAGTCCAGCCTAATCTTCAAGCACTGTCCCACCGTCGACGAAGAACGAGAAGCGAGTAGAGCTAGAAAGTAGATACTAGCTGGCAAGAAACGAGAAGCGACTGTGCAGTTCCGGTAGGTATATCGCTGGGCTATAAGCGAGTGTACGAGTGCGACGAACGATTATTAGCATCACTCGCTCGGAAACAAAACATAGAAATTGTGAAGTGAAATAATCGCTGGTTCTCTCGGCATGAGTTCTGACCGCTAAGCGAGCATCGCTGAGAAAGTTTTATCTTTGATAGCTTTTATAGCGACGACAAATTAGTATCGAGAGAGTTCTCGCCAGCAGTGTGAATAGCCAGCGATCAACTACTAATGTACATATCCCTTAACGATAATCGCTTCCTCGTTGGCGTTGGGACAAGTACCTTTTACTCCCTACTTGTCTTTACCCTATAACATAGACGTCCCAAAACGAGTGTAAAACATAAAAATACATGCATGTAACGCGTCAAAACATACTAGTTTTCAATTGGGAAAACTTAGTAGTACTTTTATTACGCTTTTAAAATTCGATTTCCGTTAGTAATTTAATTAAAGACTTGTGGAATCTCTCTCGCTCACTCGTTTTTGGAATATTATCTTCTGTTTCACGGTATCTATCTTCTTTCCCAGCTTCCGCGACGGCAAGGAGATTGTGGCTTCCACCGACTCCGAGCGCATCTCCATCATCAGGACTCGTGCCGAGAAGGGCTTCTTTGAGCTGGTTATAGCCGATGTCGTCCCCTCCGACGCTGGTGTCTACTCCTGCCGCGCCATCAACATCTACGGCGAATGCTCGACTGAAGCCAAGGTGTCTGTTGTCGGTAAGTACATTATATGCTTGTCTTTACGTTCAGAACATTTATCATGAAGTTTTGCGGTACAAAGCGTTTACTTTTTGTTTCACAAATATCATGACAATAATCACAATTTTTGCAATTTTAACGGCTAAAGAGTCGGATGCACCATATAGAGATCTATAAGCAAGAACAAATGACGAAATTCATCGACTACTGGTATGAACGATTAGCTCAGTTGGTAGAGCGTGCTGTCCCGGGCTGGCTCGAGGCATTGGTTCAAGTCCAGTATCGTCGAAAAAAAATTCATTTGTTTCTGATCTTTGTTTATAATAACAAAGCGTTTGTTTCACTAAAACGAATATGTTCTACTGAGCCATTGTACTTCACTAACGCCAAGATATATTTCCTTTTAAGTGTTGTAGTGTCTACTTAGTAACTGACATGCATATCCTTACATGTAGAGTTTGTAACAATTATGTGGCTGTATGTCACATAATTGTTACAAACGTAGCTTAGCTTTAAATCTATGTTAAGTCTATACATGTCAGTTTTCAAATTTATTATTATTGTTATTAGCAAAATAAATGTACCATCGTCTTCTTCTTCTTCAATGCAGCTGTTTACTTGCATACATCAAGTTATAATCACCATTAGACCTAGTTTTTTACGATATTTGGACGACTTCCAGTGGATTTATGAGTCTGGACTAAAAATATACAACACGCTCAAATTAGACACTTGTTGATGTTCGTCAACTATTATTAGTGGCCTAATGACCAGAATAGTGATTTGTCTTATGTCCAAATGCTTATCTACGGCAACTTATACTATTTGCTGAATGAGTTTTGAATCGAAAAACGTACGATGTAACATTGTAAAAATCTGTAAGCCGATGACAAAATGTTTTCTAGCAAGGTCAATGCATTTTATTTCATTTAAATGTTCTCTGTAAACTTCCAGTCGTAGTTGGAGGCCCTCTATTGACAACATTTGAACTTTCCAAGTAAATTACGTTCATTTATTATCAAGGAACTCGGAAATATCTTATAAATGTTATTATAGCTTCAAATCTTTAAGATATTTGGAATAATGTGAAAAAAGTAAACTATCCTCTAAATGATGTCATTAGCGAAATTATGTAATAATAATTAGCGTACAAGAAGAACAGCAGTTCAATCTCTAATAGTAAATTTGTCTTTAATAGTACTTCTGTGTGATGATAAAATGCTGTGACTACACTTTTTGTTGTCTAGAATGAGGAGCTTTTCAAATTGATTTTTTCAATATTAAATCGGAATATACATTGCGTAGGCTTTTCTACCGTAGTAGTAGTTTTTAACTAGACATACCTTTGATACTAACGGTTGTTCCTCAGATGACAAGAACATCTTCTTTGAACTGGCACCTGGTGGTGAAGGTCTCCTGGCAAAGGGAGAGAAGCCAAGCTTCACGTGGAAGCGAGATGGCGAAGCCTTCGACCCTGAGGAGAGGTTTAAGGTAAAGACGTCTTACTGTCGTTTCACATTACGACGTAACCTGTTTTTTTCTCAGACAGATAAACGACTAAAAGACAAATATAATACCAATACCTATTTGTTCTGACGTGATAACGTCTTATAAATCGATGAACTCCGGCTGCACGCACAAAAAAGCATGACTCATTGTCTCGTTCCGCCTGAGCCAAGCGTGGTGCAAGCGAGAGCACGGAACAAGCGCTAGCTAGCTAGATAGGCACGTCGGACTATGCGTTCGGCTTATGATGCATCTATTTCTCTTCCACGTTATCACGTAAAATTATCATCCGTAAACCGACTTTACAGACAGCCAATTTTTTATTTTTCAGGTTTTGTTGGGAGACGATGAGGATTCCTTAGCGCTGGTGTTCCAGCATGTGAAACCAGAAGATGCTGGACTTTACACGTGTGTCGCCAAGACATCCACTGGCAACATCTCCTGCTCGGCTGAACTCACTGTCCAAGGTTAGTGAGACTAATGTTAAAGTCTATATAACCAATTGTCAGCGTCTTGTAAAGGCCATTGCTATTTCATAACTAGTGATCATAAAAGTGGTAGCATTTTTGTTGCAGCGATCATGGCACAGAGGGGCCATGGGTGTGGCAAATTTCAACCGAAATGATGAATTATTGTTACTGTCGACAGTATTAACTATGTTTAATCCAAAGTATATTACGAATAAAATAATTAAGAAATATATTTTATTTCCTATGAAAAATGACGCACATGAGAGGGGCCAAAAATTCAAAGTCTAGCTACTAGGGGTACCGGCCAATTATCTCAGGTTAGATTTGTAGGGATCCCTCAGTGCACGAGTCAGTATTGCATCTGGCGAGTCTTTTTTAAATTGTCATAATATATATGTCCTCTCTGTAGGTGCCGTGACGGTGCTGCACCGCGAACCAGAGAAGCCCCAGCTGGTAATCGAGCACCGCGAGGCAGTGGTCTCAGTGGGGGCCTCCGCCATGCTGGAGCTGACTTGCAAGGGCTTCCCCAAGCCCGATATCGTGTTCAAGCACGAAGGAAAGGTGGTCGAAGCTGATGCCAGGCACAAGTGAGTTTTAGTCTCATGGTTGCTGTTAGTGAATATGTTGCGGCCACATCTTAGAACTGATCACTTCATGAAGTGCTCGACCATTTTATGAATTTATATTTCATCACGACTTTTTGGCGGGCCGTAGGCTCTTGTCCTACGGCCCGCCAAAAAGTCGAAGCTCCTATTTCCGCTCTGAGGGACACAAGATAACCGACGAACCTACCTCGGTGAAAGGCGGTGTTTTTATTTTTTACTTCACGGACTATGGTCTATTGTAAAGTCGACGGAGCGGAGACGGAGAGGAGGATATGTTGTGGCCACACCATGCAGTGTTCAAAATACAAACCACGCTAGACTGGATCATGATAAGCATTGTTTTCTCCAAAACAAAAACGCCAACTCGTAACCCTGTTTTTAAGTATTCTTTAACCATCTGCGCATTACCAACTACCTTTGTACCAAAAATTATTGAAGTCCATTCAGCCATTTTGATTATGAAGCCACAAAAACATATACAAACATTAAAAAAAAAACAAGAAAAGTCATTTCGATTCAGTGACCAATTGGTCCGTTTCACTTATTGTTTTGAAAATATCGTCAATGTAGGGCAGACATTTAATTTTTACCGCTTTATAATAGTATAGATGTATGAACTGTCAATATTTAAAAATGATGAGAAAGTTACTCTTATTGTAATTCTCATGGTTAACAAAAAAAAGAAAATACTCAATCCGATTAGTTGCAGGTTGTGATAAAGAGTAGGAACCTGTTTTCTCATATGCAATTGTTTTGACAAAATCTTTACGGTGATAATAAATTTTATTCTTTTTTGTTACGAATTGTCCTGCATTAGTTAACTGAAAGGCAGAAAACACTATAACAACGTGTTCAAATATCTCAGGTTCCTCTTCGAAGATGATGAGACCATGTCGCTTGTGATCAAGAACGTGACCAGCGCAGACGCGGGCACATACGAAGTGACCGCCAGCAATGAGTTGGGTGAAGACACCACCACCATGCAGCTGGTCGTTAAGGCTGCGCCCAAAATCAAGAAGAAGATCGAGAACCAGACCTGCATGGTAAGGACCAGATTTAAATTGGGTGTAATTTTTGACGTGATAACGTCTTATAAATCGATGAATGCCGGTCGCACGCACGAAAACGCATGACTTATTGTCACGTTCCGCCTGAGCCGAGCGTGCATGTGAGAGCGCGGATCAAGCGATACAGAGGCACGATCAGCCTAAGCATTCGGCTTGTGAATTCATAAAAATATACAATTTTTATTAATTCTTATGACGTTTTCACGTAAAATTATAATCCATAATCCGACTTTACAGACAACCAATTTTTATGATAGTAGTAGAATTAAAAGGGTAGAATTAATGTTTCCGAAGACGACGTAAGGAATAGGGTGACCTGGAGGAGGAAGATAAGGAAGGCTAACCCCACCACCATGTGGGATACACCAGTCGGGAAGAGAGAGAGGCTCAACTGGCAACGTCATATATATATATATATTTCTTTTTTGTTAATTTTTAGAATATGAATGTAACTTGAACATGTTTTCAATACATTAATTACGCTTTCGGTAGTTAAAGCACAATGGAACGTTTCATGACATTTACAGAAATAAAGCTTTAAAAATGAATTCATGTATATATCTTGTTTTGTAAGTAAAAAGGCAAATGTATTAAATATACGTTTAAGTTTCATTCAAATACCACAAAATAATGAAGCACTACGAAAAAATATGCGACGTTGCCAGCTAAATTGGTATATGAGCACTCTAAATAAAGATACCAAAAGTCACTATAATAATTTTGAAAAATATGAATGTAACTTGAACATGTTTTCAATACTTTATTCACGTTTCGGTAGCTTAGCTGGCACAATGCAAGATTTCATGACATCTCCACAACTAAAGAAGAAAAAAGATCATTACCATCTTTTTTGCTTCACTGTAATCGGATAAAAAGTATCTTATAGCTGTTTGTGAATTCCCAGATGTACTAAAAATAGTTAAACTCTGTATAGTCATTTTGACGTGATGAAGGCACACCGACACATACAAAAAATAAAATATTTTTGGTTCAGTTGTTTTAATTTTTTTTATATCCTCTATAAACAGACATTTCATTTTTATAATTATAGAACAGGATAGATAATTTTAAGGTGACTACGCTTTTTAATGTGTCGTATACTTACGTTTTAAATACACTAACCTGATAATATCATACTGTTGTCATGGAATTAAACTAATTACTTATAGGTCAAAAATCAAATAACTTCAGTGATCAATTATCCTGATCTCTTTCTTCTTCAGGTATCTTCCACTCACACCATCACCGTGGAAGTAGAAGGCACCCCTGCCCCAGAAGTATCCTTCTACAAGGACGGAGTGGAGATCAAGAGTTCAGATCGTATCCAGATCGTCAAGGAGTCGAGCGAGGTGTACAAGATCACCATTAAGGACGCCAAGCTGACGGACACTGGATCTTACTCTGTTGTCGCTAAGTAAGATTTTTTTTCTCAATGAGAGTAAGTAACCTTTACAAATGATTGATTACGATCTGACTGCATATAAATATCTGCCAAAAAACAAACAAAGCAAGGCACAAAGACGTACCATCATTTTCTCGAAGTCATTCATGACCATTATTAAAAAGATAAAGATGATACAGACGGTTATTTTAAAGGTCATCCTAGACATGATGTTAGTTAACTAATTCGGTGCAAAATTTATGACAAAATTGTTTAATACGAGTAGATACTCCCACAGATAGTTACTGAATAAATTAACCTACTAGGTTTTGCATTATATCTCATAGCTGTTTGCGGTAGAAGAGGTTGCAAGACTTTTTGTAAATGTTATGTTTTTGATAGGATATTATTGGCATGGAGCGCAGAGCGTGAAAGAGCCACATGCATGCCATAAAGTCCCTTTTGGGTTTCAAACTGTCGTTTGTGTCATAACATCAAAAAGGTTAAAGACCATAGTGCTCATTTAAAGCCAGCTCAAACTTTTATAATAGTTCAAGACCTAAAAGCTAAAAACATGACAATGTATCTAAATGTTTCTAAATTCGTTCTAGGAATGAGGTGAACCAATGCAGTGACTTCTGGCAGTGGCACGTGACTTCGCCGCCGAAGATCACCAAGAAACTTGGCGAGACCAAGATATGCGACGAGAAGGAGACTGTCACCTTCCAGATTCAGACGGAGGCTGAACCTGCACCCACTGTCACATGGTAATTTATATAAACCAACTATTTCAGCCAATTCAGACAAGTAGGATCATTATGCTGTTTGGAGATACCAAAGATTGTAATGAGGAGGAATCCGTATGTTTTTTAAATTCAGATTGCATCAAATTATACCCAGCGGTGAGCACAGGGTTTTTGGCCAAGGTAGGCAGTTTTTTTATGCCTATATGGAGGCATGGTAATTTAGGGTAGGCAGTTTCTCTGTGCCTAGAGCCATGGTCGTTCAGAGAAGGCAGTTTCTCTGTGCCTAGAGCCATGTTCGTTCAGGGTAGGCAATGCCTTTGTGCGTATATGGGCCCCACGCCACTGATTATATTGTAATAAACGATATAGAGAAGCTATTTTGGTTATTTACTTACCTGGACCTTTAGTCAAAGGAATTTGACTAAACAAATTACCAAGGAGGTAAGGGTTATTATTATTATTATAATTTGTTGAATAGGTAGTCGTAAATTCATAGTTAACGTGTTCCAGGTACAAGAACAAGGTCGAGCTGCAGGAGTCGACGATGGTGAAGATGTCGTCCTCAGCGGGCGCGCACAGCCTCGTCATCTCATCGGCCGCGAGGGCCGACTCTGGAGAATACTCTTGCGAGGTATTCCCTCCACTTTTTCGTCCTTTTACAGTCGCGGTTTGTACTGTAATAAGGGAGCACCGCAGCTCCACCAAATGTGAGAGTGTAGTTGAACAAATGTGAATCAGAAAAGGAGTTAAGGATAGGGCATCAGAAAAGGAATTAAATACGATTTGACCTTTGGGATATCTTCTATTCGAAAGCTGACTTAAGAGTAAATTCTATGAACAAAAGTAAAAACGAGACAGGCGATATTCTTAATTTAAATACATAATCTATTTTTAAAACACCTGCTTATCTGTCTTGTATACTAAGGGTTTAAATACTATCAATGTGATTGGCCACCTATACAGTACACATTGGTAAACATAAATATGATGGGTCTGACTGGTGAATAAGCGAAAAATCACTGGAGTTGTCGGCCAAATGTATGAATATCCGACAAATGTTTATAAAAATAGATGGGTAGATGGATGAAGATCAAACTATCTCCCATTTATTCGCTATTTATTATCACCGGCGCTACACACGATACTCACAACATCCGCGCACAAATTTGAAGATAGAAACGGAAACAGAAGGTCTTGAATCACTAGTTCCCAAATTAGTGTTGAAACTTTGAATTAATAAAGATAAATAAAAAATGTCGCATTATTAGTTGTAATAATTCTGTCATTCTGTTGGGTAAACCACTTCTAGCAATCGTTTATCATATGGTCATGAAATCAGTTAGTGAGCAGTTCTATATTATGTACTTTACCTGAACACAGTAATACAACACTACATTGAATGGTGCCATTTTCTAAGGTGAACCGATAGATTTGTGATGATGAAGATGAAGCGATCGACCTTGGAAAATTCTTCACGTCTTTTGATTCAGATAGTGATGGTTGTAATAATGCTGATATATATCGTGAATACGTCTCAGGTGCGCAACACCCACGGCACGGCGACGGACGAGTGCGCGCTGCGCGTGCGCGGCGCGCCGCTGTTTACGCAGAAGCTGCGGGACACTGTTGCCGCCGAGGGCGACGCCAACGTCGAACTCACCGTCGCCGTCGAGGCTTACCCCGAGCCGCAGGTCAAATGGTAAGTCTCATACATCCACTTACCCGCAATTTTCACCATGATCAGCCAGAAGACGTCCTCTACAAATAACGCTATCATGACCGGTCCTGCGTCATCCAGTCCACCTTGTCGCTACTCCAAAACTCTAACTCAAGAACTTTACGAGCAATGTGCCTTGCCCATTGCCGCTTAAAATACAAACGGCTACTCACGTCATTGCAGTCAAATACTGGTCGACGTGGTTGTTGTTGTGCGGACCACGGCCGTAAGCACTCATGAATATGGTTCAAGGATTTGACTGAAATATATTGAGCAGTGCTCGGTTTTAAAGATGTGAGTAACCATTCACTAATCCAAAATCTGGAGCTAACTCCATACCAAAAATTTAAAATGACTACCTAAGTAGAGGTTTTCTCGCTCAAGTATTCTCGAGCTCTTTGACAATTTAAAATCTTAATTGGAATACAGTCAGCCTTAAGCTGACCTCTTAATTTAGCATTCAACATTCCCTCAACAACACCACTGTCCATCTTTAGGTACCTCGGCGACGTGGAGATCACGGAGAAGAAGTCCGTGTACACCCGAGTGGACAACGGCAGCACCCACAAGCTGATCCTCAAGGAAGTGACCGCCGAACTCTCCGGCCAGTATACCTGCAAGGTCTCCAACGACATGGGAGCCGACTCCTGCCAGGCCACCTTCACCGTCAAAAGTACGATTTACAATTTTAGACATGAAATTTTGGTATTGCGAAGAATTTTGTCCATGGCTGAATACACCGCTGTAGCAGTAATCACATGTTATTCTTGTTATCTCACTCTGCCATCTAATATCACCAAAAAATTACGGAATTTTAAAAAAGCATAACATGAAATCTATTTGCAGTTATCTTGGAGTCAGGAAAATTAATGTCAAAACTCGGCCCGAAGTATATGTAGTAGGCATTTATTAGATCTTTACGTGGATTTCATAATTACTGCCTTCCAGGGAAGCCCCGCATCACCAAGAGCCTCGTTGACATGACGGTGGACCAGGGCCAGACGCTGAAGCTCGAAGTGGAGGTGGAGGGCTGCCCAGAGCCGAAGGTCAAGTGGTTCAAGGACGGCAAGGAAGTCACTACCGACGCCAGGATCAAGATCGAAAGGGATACTCAGAGGTCAGAGTTTATACATTAAAAAAATATGAAAGGCCCTTCTTGGACAATGTACTAGTAATGGACCCGCTACTAGATGTTCCATATTAGGAAAATGACAATAGTTCCATATCAATTTTGTACACGATTAACATGCAAGGAAAGTCTTTGTTAAGTTATTTAGCCATGAACCTTTTGCTTTGAAATATAAATAGATTAAGAAAAAAATGCAACCTAGAACGCTACCTTGAGGAATGGAACTGGTTACAGCAATTTCCTCTGACTTGACCTTTTTGACACCGTTACCGTTTTCACAAAAAAATACGCATGCAACATCAATCCACCACGAAACGGTATAATCCTGATAGGGCGGCATCCACTATTTCTCGGGTGGACGCAGGACTGTCAAAATTTCCTGCATCTCCTGATGTAGAGATCTACGAGGCCGTAGAGAGGCGAAACATGTGTCGAGGATTATACTGTTTGGTGGTGGTTTGCTGTATTTACATGCGTATTTTTTGGGTAAACTGCATAAAATATACGCATGTGAGCACAATTTATTGTCACATCTAACCAAGACACTATTTCGCGAAATAGCAATGGAACTATTATCCATTAATCTAATATGGAATTGCGCAAAGTAACGCCTGAAACTACCACTTATATTGTTTTTTGTAGATCCATTGAATGTCATCCCTATCGTGATACTACATACAGGAATGAAAAGTCAATGTTATTATAAAATAACGAAACACCAAATAGATTATGGTCCGAGAACGGATCTTTAGATCACCTAAGATCAACACGTAGTCGTCTTACCTCGTATAGATTTCATAACAGTTGTCTATAATCCTGAATATAATTTATTACACTCGCCATTAAAAATGTTTTAAAATATTACCAGGTTGGAGAACTACAACCTAACGGTGACCCTAGTGAAGGAGGAAGATGGCGGCGAGTACGAAGTGAGGGCTGAGAACGAGATGGGAAGCGTATCCTCCAAGAGCACGGTCACCATACACAGTAAGTACACAAATAGGGACGATAGCCAAAAAGCAGGGGTTAAGGCCGTGATTGCACTTGAAGTTGACAATGATCACGAATAGAAAGATAAAATATCACGAAGATAAAAAATGTAGAGGAAACGCTTTTGGGAAACGGGAATTTGTTAAAAAGCGACGGCCATAAGTGGATACTTCATAATTTGAATCAACAAATAGAATTGAAGAAAACTAATAGAGATGCATTTTTACTTGAGTGATTAAAATTAGCAAAATGTGTTAGAGTTTCAAAAAATACAGATTAAAATAGATAATAACTTAGGAAGGAAGCAGTGTATTTAGATACCGTCATACGACTGAGCACCAGACACACTTCACACACTACTGGTAATGTATACAACAATTGGCTCGCAGGACAAATCCTACGTAGTAGGTACAGTAGTTTGACTATTAACATAGAATGAAATGGAGTTTAGTCAAAGTTGCATTATTGCACGAGTTAGTTTGTGGTGTAGAGACCATATGGAATTGGTAGAGATACATCAAAGCATCCATGAGACTGGATTGCTGTTGCACTTATGAATGTTCGATACACTTAAAAATGGGCGATATTGTCAACTATACATATTATTGATAAATTGTTAGAAAGTTATACTTTTTTATATACAAGTCTGTAGATAAAAATAATACGTTTGAAAATATCGTCTATAAATTTTGCATTCTACCCTTACCACCCATACACCACACTTGTGATGTCCTTAATACATGTCCCCATTTAATTAATATAACCATGATTATCATAACCATTTTATTCATGTCCAATAGCAAAGGTAATACATACGAGACTTCAAAAGGAAATTGTCGAAAATGAATTAGACGAAACGAAACAACCCCTCTTGGAAGAAGATGTAACTGAAAAGCAGGCGGCGAAAAAGGGAAAAACGAAAGCTGAAATAGTCGAGGAGAAATCGATTTGGGATGACGACGATGATGTTCAAGCTAAAATACCTGAAACGAATGAAGTTGACCAACCAGCAAAAGCTAAAAAAACAGTCACAGAACCTGAAATTATGGAAGATAAATCATTCTGGGATGATGTAATTGATGAACCGAAAAAGACGAAAACAGAAGAATCCCCAAAATCCAATAAAGCTAAAAAATCGACTACGGAACCTGAGGTAGCTGAAGAAAAGTCATTCTGGGATGAAAACCACAATGACAAGGAGAAGCAGCCTATTATTGAAGAAGTGGAAACAGAAAGCCAAGTTGGTAAGAAAGAAGTCACCAAACCAGACTTCATAGAAGAGATTCCTGTTGAAGAAGAGTTTATCACTTCCAAAAAAGCTAGAAAAGAATCCACTCAAGAACCAATGAGTGCTGATACTGAAGGTACTTTCAAGACTTTAGCTTATCTGTTCAGACAGCTTCTATCACGTCGCACTACTTATCCAACAAGAAAAGTCCTAAAGCATGTATATTATGTACCTATTACAGTCTGCATAATTTTAATAGATTAGGCATTTTCTTGTTGGAAATGACAATGTTGCATGCTTTTAACCTGTGTTCTAACAACCCAAGTGTGGTTCTTCTTTAGGACGCGTGTTCGAAACAGTAACAACTTTCAAGAGTGGTGACGACGGGAGTATAGTCATGTCTAAAGTCAGCAGCACCAAATCTCACGGCGCGATCATAACAGGTCAGTATACGGCTTCCTACCTTCTCTTCGTAGTTCTAACTTCATGATCCATTTGTTAATCTACCTGGATGGCTTTTTACTAGATGTGTAAGTAAAAGGTTGCGAATTTCTTAGGTACTATAAACGGTTCCTACATAAAATACATAGAGAAAAACGCCGAGCCAACTTCTCGTTGTTAAATGTTTTTGAATTTTTGCTATTTATTTTGATAAAATAATGGAGTTCTGTTGACATGTAGTTAAAAATCAGGTTGTACAACTCTCATTGGTCTATTAGTAAAAATAGTATCTTTTATTTATGCAATACATAGTCGTATCACTGCATGGCTTTATAAAGAGTACTATTAGAGCAAACAACATAATAATATTTTAACCGTTAGGTCCAGCTGAAACTCGAACGTTACACAAAATGACATCTACTGCAGTTTATTACGATGACGATGACTTTAGCAGAAGAATAATACCCCCTAACAAACCACATAAGACGTCTCTGGAAGTAGAAGAAATCGCTAGCCACAGTTATTTTTTAACTGAACTTGGGCAATTGACTATTCCTGATCACATACGTAGAGGTATTTATGGTGTCATTGAAGAACCAGCTACAGATTCTGAAGCTGAAAACAGCTCCATTAGAGGCAGAAATCAAAGTAATCGAACTATATCTATTAGATCAGTATCCGAAGATGAAAGTAGCTGGCAAAACGAACCTCTGTCACGAGAAATTTCTATTGAAGACCTCTCGAAGTCCATATTTGATATTGATGACACTAGAAAGGTGTTTAGCAAAGACTCTTATGTACGTCAGTCATCTTTCCATGAAGACTATGTCACAGACGATGGGGAAGAATCATTTGTTGTTACAGAAACTTCACAAAAAGTATACGAAAACGACATAACCGAGAAACTAATACATATATCTAAGGAGTTTGATGATGAATGCAGAAACGTTGAAAAGAAAATTGAGGATGTAAAAAATAGGATAATGGAAGAGTTCGTTCTTGGGCCCTTGAAGAACTTAGATAACTTAACGAAAAATGTGTCAGAGACTAGTTTCGAACGGAAGAAAAGGCATGTTCCCAATCTTTACGCCGTTGAAGAGGAAGATGACGAATTAGAAGCACTTTTGAAACGTAGTCAACGGCAAAGGAGCATACTAGACGATATACTTAATCAAGAAGATGAAAAAGGTAAAAACGAAGATAAGACAACTTACAATAAAATGCTACGCCATGTTAGGGACTATAACCAATATCAATGCTTATGAAACACCAGCTACAGTAGAAATTGCTTTATGTGATGATCTGTAGTTTTTGGGTTAGGTTTTGTTTTTTTCTAAAACTCCGGTATTTTTCTTCTGAAGATATCATTTTGATTTTGAGTTTATAGAATTAAAGTGACTCAAAAATTACAGATGGAGTTCATGTATCGTTCAACATTATTAGTGTACTGTACTAATGCATTGTCGTATGTCTGTTTTAGCACGCATGCGTAATAACATTCCCTTCTGGCATACTAATACTTGGGGCTCGCTGCGTCGGCGGTACTAGACTCCGGAACCCATAGGGTTCCGTACCACGGAACCCTGATCATCATCAAGGTAATATTTTGTTATTTGTTGCATGGTGTTTACTTTTAATTTAACGCTTCTATCTTAAGGCAGGATTCCCTCTATTTAAAGGTACGTAACACACAATCTACACTCTGCACAATATACTTTACATGTATGGTAAGTCTTACGACTATTCAATAACTGCTGTATATATAAGCGATATCTGTGGGTTATTGTAAATAATGATTTTTCTTTTTCTAGGAGCTTATTTAGCTTTGGGTCTTTGGCGGCGATTTCTATCTAATAAAACTGCAGCTTAGGCATTGTATAAATCATTTTAATGTGTTTTTTACAGGGTCCTTTTTACCTAAAGTTTCAAATTTATTTTCATTACGAATCTTATGATTATTTGCTCCCCCGTTTCTATGATAATTCTTTTTCAGCAATCCTTTTGCTGATCATTTTTTAAATATGCTTTGTACACTTAATTTAAAGATGAGTGATCGATCTCTTTGATTTTGTTTTTCATGTGTTTAGTACCACTTGAAAATTGCCCGGAGACTAAGTAATTTTTTTTTGTTAGCGTTCTATCGTTTTGTTTTTCTCCGATAAAAATACATTGTACCATAGCTTTTATTCTTCAATTTACCACTACCTTCTCTAATATTTCATTGTTTACCTTTCAGCGCCCCCCACAGTCAAAGACAGCAACTTTAAAGACCAGCACACGTACGAGTCTCTCCCTCTCCAATTTTCGATCACAGCCATCGGAGTACCAAAGCCTACTGGTAAAACATTAGATTTATCTCGTAAATGTTAATCTTATTTTGTATCTCTATCTGTATTACTATTTATGAGACCTCATTTATTATCGTAATATCAATTATTTTGTAAATTTTCATAATTTAAACACAAAACAAACATAATAGTACATTACTGCAGACGCCGGGAAAGAAGGGCTTGCCGGGTGAGTAGGTATAGACGGCCGACCGTAGGGTGGTCGGATAGTGATACGAAGCCGGCAAGCACTTTTCACGGCCAGAGGCATGTATAGTGCTTTTCTCAAACATATGCAATGAAATAAAAAAATACACCACTCTAAAAATTACACGACAAAAGTTATTTCAATTTTTCGTCCAATGTCTCCATAATTTTTTTTTTTTTTTAAGGAAGTCGTCCGTATTTCGCGTTTGTAGTGTTCGAGTAGACCCTAATAGGGCCGTTATAAACAACCTGATAATAAGAAACTTAATTTTTATAATAAATAAAATAAATGCAAAGGATTTTAAATATTGTCTATGGTCTCTGGTGACTTACGCATAGACAATATTTTAAATTTATTCATTAACATAATATGAACCATACAGATTCGTGTTTTTAATGTCAGTTTGTGTGTAATAGGCATTAACGCGGATATTTTTAATCCGATAGCCATTCAGCCTAGGAGGAAATTAAAAAAATATAATTCAGCTATTTAGCCTGTTCATGAACACAAACGCCATATTTACACAAAAATAAAAAAAAATTACTTCCCGGCCGAGGCCTTCAATTTTGTATGAAATTCCTTTACAGTTATCTCAAGTTGTTCCGCCCGAAACGTCATACTTTAAAGCCTGTTTTAACGCACGTAATGACTACATTTCATTGCATGTTTGAGAAAATACATTTATGCAACTGTTCCAAAACATATACTAGAGCTTAAAACTTAAATCAAAAAAAGCATTTCCATGAATGAAAATGCAAACCCGTGGAGCCGTCACCCTTAAACTATTATGTCATATACAGTACGCTGGCTGCATGATGGCAAAGAAGTCAAACCTTGCAAGAGGGTCCACATCTCCAACGAAGGAGACGTCTACAAGCTGGAGATCGACGGTCTGCTCATGTCCGACAGCGGAAAGTGGCAGTGTGAGATCAGCAACAACGTTGGGAAGAAGGTGCTGAAGGCTGAACTTGCTGTTGCCTGTAAGTATGCGTACATAATTGATGTTTAAGTTAAATTTTGCAAGAGTACATGGAAATTAAATTTAGTAGCTTAATTCTATTGGCCGGAAACTTATAGCTGCAACTGTCACTGTGGGATTAGCAAAATGGTGAAGACGGGTAATTACTACGACAGACCTGTGTCGTCTCAAGAATTTAAGAAATAATTTAGTATTCATTGACTTTTTCCAAAGCGTTAAACTTATAGTTATGTTAGCAAAATCAGATCTCACCTTTAAAACTAAGAAGATTGTGAACCTAATGACTTAGTAACATATTTGTCATTTTAGCTGTTAGCGAATTCCGTAAGCCGATCTTCACAACCCCCCTGGAGGCCCAGCGGGTGATGCAGCGCGAACCTGTTACCATGAAGGCAGTCTGCACGGCTGACCCTCAGCCGCATGTCTCCTGGCTGCTCAACGGAGTGGAACTGACTCCTGACGCCACGGTGAAGACGGAAGCTGATGCCAAGGAAATCGAGCATGGCCTGAAGGAGTGCACATTCACTCTTTCTATTCCTACTGGTTAGTATTCAAAAGAAGCCTTTCCCTTCTTTTTATGACCACACACAAAAAGTATTCATAATTTACTTGAAAAAGAGCAACATATCTCGGGAGATATATACAGTAGGTTACGTAAGCCTTTTAAGTATGTTTCAAGTGCAGGTTTGGTTATATCTTGGCATTGTTATGCTGCACTGTGCTAAAGTAGAATGCCATATAATCTCCTCTATAATACATTTTCGGCCTCCGTAATGTGACTACTTCTCTTTTTTCCGTCATCAGCTCAACTGACTATCCATTCGTCGTTGCTGACTTCTATATTTCACTATAGAAACATATTATCATCTCTTTCGTTCAATTACATATTTTTTGATCGGCTTATACTCGTCAGGTCGCCATTCCGACACGGGCATCTACACCATCCAAGCCAAGAATCAGTACGGCGTGGGGGAGAGCTCCGCTCGCCTCGACATCCTACTCCGCCCGGAGATCGAGGGTCTGCATGACATCACCACTACGCCCTTCGAGGAGATCACCTTCGTGGCCTGCATACATGCCAACCCTATTGCTGAGGTCAAATGGTAAGCATTTCCAAACAGTCATCCTGTAAAGCTCATCATTTGTTAATTTTTCCCCTTATACGGTGGGTACAAATACGCGTATTTTGGTTTTGGGTACGTTTGGGTTTCATACAACGATATTTTTTTGAGTTGTTCTAGTATAACTTTACTTGCTAATGCTTTTAGGTATTCACATTTAATAGACAGGTATTCAAAAATGTTAATGGTAGTCGGTACCCATTTCCAATTTTGTTTATCGCAATCGCATCACTTTCAAAGTGATACGAGAATATTGTGATACTTTTTTCTATATTATTAGAATGTTGTAAAAAATATTTATTTGTCGCAGGAGCAAAGACGGCATCGTCATTCTGCCGTCGAAAAACATCGAGATCGTTGAAGATCGCTTCACTGAAAACTTCCAGCTCATTATCAAGAAGGTAGTCGCCTATATCTGATTACTTTACGATATTTTGAATTTCTTCCAACAATATGTCGCTTGCTTATTTTGGAATTTGTTTTGAAGGTGGGTGTGTCTGATGGTGGTGTATACACGTTGACTGCCAAGAACGAGTTCGGAGAAACAGCTGCGCAGGCTACACTTACTGTGCACAGTAAGTATATACCTGCTCCTTATCTACATAAAAAACAATTGTTATTAATCTTATTTGAGAAAATAAGTTAAAATTTATTTTATTCATCTTACTTGACCTTTATAGACGTTTTACCATAATTTATAGGTATGATCATAACACGATAAACTTGAACAATTCTTTGATTTAAATCAGACGATCTGTAAGGCGAGTATATTTTGGACTTCTGTGTTCTAATGAATTTATTTCTGAATAATCAGCCGGCGAACCAGTCTTCATAAAACCCCTCCAGAAGCAAAACGTCAAGGACCACGATGACGTCACCCTGAAGGTCAGATGCGACGGCGTGCCCAAGCCCGACGTACAGTGGTTGAGGGAAGGGCAGGAGATCAGCAACGACGAGAGACACACCATCACCACAGAGGTTGGCGGGCAAGTCGATAGCGAGCTGGAGATCAAGAATTTCAATGCTACTGACTCTGGAAAGGTAAAAGAAAAGCACGTTGCGATCTACACTGAGATCTGTTCTTGACTGTCTAATCAAGCCTTTTGAGATTATGAGATGTTCCGACGATTAGGAGATAAATGAAAGACCAATTTCTGGAAGCTCGCGGGTGTTTGATACAAGAACACGGAATTCAAAAAGGAAAAAAAATCATAAAGGGTTTAATCCCCACAATATCTTTTTTTCTGTTGTGTAAGAAACATTTATTATTCGCAAGTTGAACGTATAAAAAGTATATGGAGCCTTACGCCAATAAAATTTTCTGACCATCTGCTTCTAAGATAAGTGCTATAATGATGACGAATAATTTGTCCAGTACAAAGTTCGCGCCGTGAGCCTGGCGGGTGAAGCGTTCTGTGAAGCCGCCATCTTGATGGCGCAGTCGTCGCCAGGTTTCGTGCACAAGCTGGACCGCCAAAAGGACGTCGATGAGGGAGAGCCCCTCGAGCTCAAGGCCAAGTTGGATGGCAGCCCTATTCCTACTGCCAAATGGTAAGCTGCTATCCTTCATAGAAAAGACGAAAGGGACCTTTAAGACTTTCTCTTTGTGTATACTAGCAGCATCAAGATGCTAGTGCTATTTACTCTGTTTTGTACTACCTTTCGTGTATATCAAAAATACATAAATCAAAGATTCATTAAGGGACTTGTACTACCTTTCGTATATATCAAAAATACATAAATCAAAGATTCATTAAGGGACTTGTACTACCTTTAGTATATATCAAAAATACATAAATCAAAGATTCATCACAGATTCATTAAGGCATGATATTAAAAGTTCTAAGATCTAAGCAGAACTATTACTGGCTTAATACACAGCTGACTTTGATCTTGTATATCTATAGAAGTCCCGTAATCACTGAAGCACAGATCTTTTCGTTAGGTTTTATAATGGTTGTGACAGGCCAAACTATGTTCATAAAACGCTTATAAGCACAAGTCTGAATAATAATGTGAAAATTATCTCAGGTACAAGGATGGTGTGGAGCTATCTCCCTCGGACGCCCGCGTGCAGCAGGTTGCGTTGCCTGATGGCACAGTCAAGCTGAGCATCGAACACGTGACCCCGGCCGACTGCGGTGCCTACAAGCTGGTCATCGCCAACCCCAACGGCGAGAACTCGGCGCTGTGCGCTGTCGCTGTCAACCGTGAGTTTATTGTCGTAGCGGCACAGTCGAGCTGAGCACGCGACCCCAGCTGACTGCGGCGCCTTTAAGTTGATCATCACCAACCAACAACCACGACAAAACAATTAATTTATGCAGCTTTCTTATATAGGGTGGGCCAAAAATTTTGGCAAATAGCTTAAATATATGGCCCACCCTATATTAACTGATCGTTTGATGATATGTTTTGTTCTGTTACAGCCACCCCTCGTAAGCCATCGTTCAGCAAGGAGCTGGAAGACGTAAAGGCGGTAGTGGGACAGCCGCTGAAGTTGGAGGCGCGCGTCATGGCCTTCCCTGCGCCTGAAGTCAAGTGGTTCAAGGATGGTCAGTAATATAATGTATTCGCTTAGGTATGTGGACCGCTGTTGAACATCTAGTATAGCCTGAGAAAATGGATTAGGCTGATATGCCATTATGCCTCTTGTTAAATATACAATAAAACAAATCAAACTGAGGCACGGTCATCAAGACGAGATAAACAGGAGAAAGAAAGAGGTCTCATCTCTAACAATGTTGAATCCAGGTTGAATCTGATAAGGTCAAAACTGGTCACAGTTTATCTCGTCTCTAAAACTGAAGATTACATCAAAAGAGCTTTTAAGAGGTACACCAGAATAAAACATTACTTGACTTTGACAAATGATACCACTTTAAAATAATTTGAGTATTGTAGGTACAGTTTTTTCCGTGGTACAGTTAACTACAAAGATATGTGTGCAATTTCAGCCCTGATTACAATGCAATAAGATAAAAAATGTGGATACATTTTTCTGTTGTCGTCTGTACTTGTATTAATATTTGCGTAACAGTAAATATTATATACATCACTTGCCCCGATTTTAGGTCTCCCGATCCGTCCATCGCAAGCGATCAACTTCATCAACCAGCCGGGCGGTATAATCGGCCTGGTCGTGGATAGCTGTAAGCCGGAAGATGCTGGCGTCTACAGCCTCACCGTCACCAACAAGCTGGGTGACATCAGCTCCAAGGCGAAGGTCGAGGTAAGCTTCCGACTTAGTCCGTCACGTCTTCCATCTGTGGACCTGTAATGGCCGCGTTTATCGCGCATAGATAAACGATAACTAAAGCAAAGCTCCCGTCACTTTTCGAGATGTAAGTATGTTAGTTCAACAGTGACTGGCGCTGGGTATTGGATAGGTTGAAGCAGTAGCGAGTCTGAAAAATGACACATGTATCCCGACCATGGGATTTACTTTCAGGAGAAAGGATTCAAAAGAAATTCTCGTGAAATACAGGTTTCAATGAAAATATTCAAATTTTGACAGTTAAAGTAAATTTAACTACGTCCAATCGTTTAATTTAGGGATCATCAAGCCCTAGGCAACCAAGGGCAGCTTTTAGAAACAGCTGTTCTGTTTTATATAAATAGACGTCGGGTAATTAGTATCAATTTTTAATTCCATCGATAATAATTATTTATTTATTCGTATATTTTATTTTTCCACACTTACATACATTTTGTTCCATCAAGGTGGCCCAGAAAGAGAAGAAGCCAGCGTTTATTGCTGAGCTGCAACCAGCCAAGGTGATTGAGGGCTTCCCCGTGAAGCTGGAGGTGAAGGTGCTGGGTCACCCACCGCCGACCATCAAGTGGTGAGTGCCAATCACCAAATGATACGCCACTATTTTGTTGCTAAAGTGTTTGTTAAATCTTGAAATCATATGTATTTCTGGGCGGGTATTCTCCAGGTCAATCTTTAGCAGGGCAAGAAATAGGATTAGTATACGAGAGTCCTTGTTTTCCACCTCATGTAAGTCCCATATAAATGTGCGTGATTGTACCTTCTAATGTAAACTCATTGCTCTTAACAAAAGTTTCTCGCTACGGTTTAAATAGTTTTTCTACATCCTCGTAAATCTTCTTGTAAATTTGGACCATTTTGGTCCAGTAAATTTAACGTAGTTTATAATTTATATAGCAGAACTAAATTTGTAGACTAAACAAGTTCATGATCTAAGTCAAATTATCCTGAGCCTCGAGGGTTTCGAGTCAATTGCTCTGTTTGTTTCCTTGTTGGGCAATAGGGTAAAGGCATTTTTTTATCGCTTTTGTTAACAAAATATGAAAATACCGTTAAAACAATTTCAAAAAGTGGAATTAAAATCGGTCAAGAAATACGCATGACATAAGCATTTTAAACTACTAATTAGACGGCGATTTGACAGAGAGGTCCGATATGTACTTTTACGTCATAATAGGTACACTACGGTCATATAAACTCCATATTAAATTCCGTTTTGCTAGAAAGAGATACAATGAAATGTTTGATGGCTTATATCTTGGTTATTTCTATAGTTATTCGAAAAATTATTTTTGTCTATTTTTGGTTACATGAAAGAGCTTTTAGTAAAGTAAAAATAAAAAATCATGCATATTCCCTTTTTTTGTATTTACACAAGGTGTAACAAAAATAACTGAAAACCTCTTATGTGCTACGTCAGCCCATACTGAACAATATTCCCCAAAAGACATGGATCGAATTCTCTTTTTTTACTTTTAGTGCAAAATGAATATTAACTGATCGAAATTTGTATCGGAAATCAAAATTATTTTTTGAGAATTCGACCAATGTCTCGTGGCGAAAGTTGTTCAGTATCATGGGCTGATCTAGCACATAAAAAGTTTTCACTTATTTCTGTTACACCTTGTATATTATGCAATTAGATTCTCGGAAACGGCTGATGATATTTAGTATATAGACGTATTTTTGCCTTCCAAGTTTATCTAGATAGGTTCCATCAAACGAATACGAATACGATACGAACGTGTCCATTTTCAGGACCCACAACGGAAAAGAGATCGTCCCGGACGGCACCCACGTGCGCATCGTGGCGCAGCCGGATGGCACCCACGCGCTGCTCATCGACAAGGCCGCAGCAGAAGATGCCGGCGACTACGGCGTGATCGCCATCAATGACCAGGGCGAGTCCGCCAGCAACGCGAAGCTGAGCGTGGCTAGTAAGTCTATGAGATAACAGATAATATGTTGTTTGTCGTTTGACAGAAGTTGCTTGTCGCCTGACGCTTGCATAACGCTGCGTACAAGATAAAAATGCAGTCGTAAGTACAGCTCTCCGTAACGGCACCTATGGTCTAACCGGAAGATCAGCGCTGCGTTTCGAGCTAGCATTTTGATGAGGAGGAATTTTCCGAGGCATCCCTTTTTACTTTCATTTAATATTTTGTTATGGCTTGTATGCCTCTGAATAAATGATTCTTTCGTCTTTCTTAATAAATAAATATTACAGGACAGTTTTTATACAAATCGCACTTGTCCAATGGTAAGCTCAATAAGGCTTGTGTTATGAGTACTAGACGACGATATATTTAATAGAATAGGAACTTTTTATGCTCACCACACAAATATTTGCCCTTATCAAGACTTGAACCTAGCACCATCAGCTTCGCAAGCAGGGTCACTACCACTAAGCCAAACCGGTCGTCAAATTTGTTCTTTTTGACATCCATTCATATCTTAGCATCCTCCACTCCTTCCTAGACGCTATCTCTCTAATCATCATAACAGCAGACAAGGGAGTGATCCCTTGACTGCTCCTACGATGCAATTGAGTTGAGCAGGCTGACCTGACCTACGTTAACTAGAGTGAGGCCTTCACTCCCTTAGTCTTCAGCTACATGGTATAATTTAAATTCAGAACGAGGTCTAAAATATCTTCAGGTCGGCAAGACGACTCGTCTCCACAAGAGCGGCCGCAGTTCATCCACGGGCTGCGCGACGTCACCGCTGAGGAGGGTCAACCCTTCAGCATCAGCGCGCCCTTCGTGGGCAACCCCATCCCTGACGTCACGTGGACTAAGAACGGAGAGCCGTTGAAGCCTAGTGAGAAGGTGGTGCTCACTTGCGACGGAAAACGGGTGAGTAAGAAAAAGAATTTCCATTACCGCCTTATTCCGCCTAAACACAAACTACTCATACGTTTCAAAATCAGCGAAATCCGTTCACCCCTTCTATTCTGTCTACAATATATTACCCGCCAATATCAGAGATGCAACTTCTATCGCAGTTTTTAAATGTAGGCTACGCAAATGGCTTCCAGAGTTGACTCCGTACAGTGTTAACGATTTTTTTAAACTACCACACACACATAAATTAATTAATTAATTTAAAACTCTGTCCGTTCTAACACAGTATTGTAATACTTACTTGACATCTATCCATACTAATATTATAAATGCGAAAGTGTGTTTGTCTATCTGTCTGTCTGTCTGTCTGTCTGTTACCTCTTCACGCTTAAACTGCTGAACCGATATGAATGAAATTTAGTATGAGATAGTTTGAGACCCGGGGAAGGACATAGGCTACTTTTTATTCCGGAAAAATACCCATATTCCCGATAAACGAATTTAAGGCAGACGAAGTCGTGGGCAGAAGCTAGTCTATACTATTATAAAGTTGTAAAAATGAAATGTCTGTACATTGAAGATATTTTCAAAAAAATATTGTTATGGACTATTTGGAGGTCATTAAAACGAAAAATATTTTTTTTGGATTTTATGTATGTTTGTATGTGTCGTTGTGGCTTCACGCAAAATCGGCTAAACGGATTTCAACTATTTTTGGTACACGGGTAGCTGGGTATCTCCAGATGGTTATAGGATACTTTTTACCCGACTACGCTGAAGAAAAAATGAAGGGTTACTTTTTCTCCTCCGCGAACGAAGTTGCGGGCGCCTCGCCTTCTAGTTATCAATAAAAAAATGGCTTTGTAATCTGAGTTCCCGACTAGGAATAGTTAATCAGTACCTCTAGCACTATTGAGACACGCTGCTCTTTATCGTGAGACACACATTGTCTGTCTCTTTCCTTTCAATATACTGCGAGAAAGATGGGTGATGCGGTTTCGCGGGACAAGCGAAGTTGCTGTAAGTTGCGCTAGGCCAGCTCTGGTAGTGCTATTTTCGCAGGTGACTTTGCATCCAAAGTTATCCAGGTTATACAATCACCACCTGTAGAACCGAAACAATAAGATGGTGCAACAGGAGGATTAATAGATTTACTTGGTGGTGGTAGTAGGTGCATTAAACCCGAGAAGGACCTTTTCACCACAGGTATTTACCATGACAACCTCATTTCCGTGGGCTTTAAATTTTTTTATGTGGAAGATACCAGATCTCGGAGTAGATGCCTTATTTCCGGAGTAACTTTGACCAAGTGTGGCCTAACCGTTGACATTTCAACATTTTCCGTGTACTGATTTAGAATCGGGAAAAGTTATGCCCTTCTAAACTTGAAACAGTAGCGTGCACATTGTTTTTCGCTTCGGCTTCAGTTTTTCAGTCTTCGTTCAGGGCTTCAGGGTAGGCAGATTATCTGTGCCTGTGTGGAGCCATGGCCGTTCAGGGTAGGCAGTGCTTTTTTGCCTGTATGGATAGCACGCCACTGACTTATAATGAATATCTCGTAAGTTAATTAACTCTATCATCTTGTTTAATCTGCTAAGGTGGGATTGGAGATTACTCCGATGGAGCTGCCCGATGCGGGAGTGTATGCGGTGAAGCTCATCAATCCTCTAGGAGAAGACGCCACACAGGGCAAGGTAGATGTCCGCAAGGTGTACCAGCCGCCTACGTTCTCGCAGAAGTTCACTGACTTGCAGCAGGTGAGCATCTTGACGTGTTTATTTCTAAATCACTGATTATTTGATAGGTTAGGCATTATCAGTTATCATTTCAAGGACTTATTTTTCTCTAGTATTATGCGGACAATAGTAAGATACTCCTCAATTAGAGTTTTTTGCGATCAAATTATACCAGCTAGCGCTACCTCGGCGTGAGGTATATTCAACAGATAGTGGCCAGTAACAGATTATTGTCAAAAATTTTTCAAGCAATCAGAAAGATGATACCCTGAACAACTTAGTATTGATCAAAATAGACTATCAACAGTTACGAATACATATTGTTATCATTTATCTGAAAAAACATGGAGACGATAATTTTAAGCAAACACAAATCAACACATAGTAATAGACATAACTGTACAAACAACACAGATACACACCCAAGTTACTTAATGTAAAATAAAAAAATGTGTATGTTTCCAGCCGATTAACTTATCGCAGAAGTTTGCTGATGCGGAGCAGGTCAGGGTTGAGCAATTTACTGGTTTTCTTGAGTCCCCAACCCGCACTAGGCCAGCGTGGGGACCAGGCCCTTCTCCTGTCGATGAGATGAGGCCTGACATTGGCAGTGTCACGTATATGTGTCTATTGCATTTGATGTTAGTTCTCTTATTATCTACGCACGAGAAATTTTTCTTCTTTCTTTTGATATGTAATCTCTCACTCCATATTGAAGGAGATCATGGAGACACTGTTGTCGTTTCTATTAAATATACGCACTTTATATACCTAACTAAACAAGATTTGGGCAGATTATCCATGACTCAGAATTTATTTTGTGATATCTGCTCTATATTTTATGTTTCACTCTAATCGTTGGTCTAAATTGCATTTGTGTTAGATACTAACTCAATACGTTTAGCTCTAATACATAAAATAATATACTACTATATATTTTTAATTTTAGTTTCGACTTCTTGGCAAAATACAAGCACTTTAAAATAAGACTTATTCAAGTTAAACGAATACCTGTCGAGTGTGATTATTAGCCACCACTAGAAAACTAAATAATTTACACCGACATGAAAGTTATACATTCCAAAAAAGTCAAAAAAGACGGAAATTTCATGTTGTTCAAATTAGATTCACAAATTAACACTGATACCAAATTTCATCATGCCCTGTTAACGGATGTTTACGCCTGTTACATGGTTGACATAGATAAGCTTAAGCAGCCATTAATGTCTAACATACCATGGCGAAATTAGGTCGAAACTTAATTGCACTCCATATTATTATCTAAAAAAACGAATCCAACTCCCTTCAACAGCTGCCAACATTCGACGCCAAATTCCCGGCCCGGGTCCTTGGCATCCCTGCGCCCGATATCACTTGGTATAAGAACGGCGTGCCTATCAAGGAGTCCGAGAAGTACCACATCAAGCGTGACGGTGACGCCTGCTGCCTCTACGTGAGGGACTTAGACCTGGACGACACGGGCAGCTACAAATGCGTCGCGAAGAACAGGGAGGGAGAAGCCATGTGCGAAGCGCTGCTCGAGGTCGTTGATAAGATGTGAGTTTAACTAACTTATTCTAAGACAATTTAGTATAGCATCAGCGAGCATACCAATAGTAGGTGGACTGTCACAAATATGAAGGTGAAGCCTGCTGCCTCTATGTGAGAAACCTCAACCTGGGTGTTAAGAACAGGGAGGAGGAAGCTTAACTTATTCGGACACCGTTTTCTGTGGCGACAATACCGTCAACTTATAATAGGAAGTGTACCACATCAATCATGACGGCAAGAAACTCCAATCTGGTCGACACAAGAGTAGTGTAGGAAGTTCTTGAGAGTAATAGGAAGATTCCCGGAAGAGTAACTTTAATATTTATATCCAATGCCATAACGATACTCGTGATACCTTTGTCTGAGACATTTTGACTAAAGATGACTTGGGTAACTAAGCCCCGAACGACATTGACACTACGCAAACGTAGCCTAACCCATGCTTCAACCTTTAGGATAACCATATGTCTTCAGCTAGTTTCTTGTGCAAATCTGAGAACTTGAACCCTAAATGCTCATTTACCCTTTCAGCGGCAAGAGGCAGAAGATCGAGCCGCCAGCGTTCCTGAAGAAGATCGGCGACTCGGAGGTGTACCGCGGCATGAGCGCCAAGTTCACCGCCTGCGCCACCGGTTCCCCCGACCCTGATGTCGAATGGTGAGTACAATTGGCAAAAATCGTTTAAAATGTACATAAAAACTGTCTCAAAGAACCCAACACCGTAAGCATATTTTAAAAGGTAATAGAAGATTAATTCTAATATTTTCAAACGCTAATCTATAAACAAGAGGACATCGAGAAGTAGCTGATCCAGCGAGCTACATCCTCGACTCCGTTAGTTACTTACCACCAGGTGATATTGGGGTCAATCACTGGTCAGTTTCCATAACACTCTTCGGCTCCTTTTTTATAATTTAGGAAACTAGTTGAATTGAAATGAAGTTAGGATCTCTGCAGCATGCAATTGATGACCTATTTTCTAAATCCCACAATTAACAAAACACTCTTGTCCACAGGTTCCGCAATGATGAGAAGTTGTTCCCCTGCGAGCGCATCCGCATGGACAAAGAGAGCACTGGTCTTCTACGCCTCATCATCAGCGGCGTCGACCCCAGCGACGTCGGCACCTACCGCTGCCGCATCTTCAACCCTCACGGAGAAGAGTCCTGCACCGCTCAGCTTACTTATGATAGTGGGTGTTTTACAAAATCTTATATGACAGGACTATTACGCTGGCTATCAGCTACGGTATCGATTCTAGCATCACTGGACATATCACTACTACTTGTAAATCTTTTTCCCAGACATTTTAACAGAGAGGTTTTTTTTCATATAAAAGTATTTTTGACTGTCGCCTAAAGCGAGGTTTTGGTATATAGCATTAAACTAAATATTCCAATGATGCTTTTCTCTCCACAGCTCTGGAGCCCCGTCAGAATAAGAAACCGATCTCCGACCAGTACTCGGACTTTGACAAGATGAAGAAGACCGGCGTGCCCATGCCGCTGGCCGACAAGCCGATCATCTCGCGGATGACCGACCGCCACCTCACGCTGTCCTGGAAGCCGTCCATCCCGCACGGCCCGCGATTCCCCGTCACCTACCAGGTCTGTAGCCAACAGCATCTAAATGGCCGACAAGCCAAGCTCCGACAAGGCTATCATGAAGAGCAGACCGCACTATTTTCAAACCCTTTTCCCAATTATGCTTGATGCCCTTCAGGTTCTTCATATGGTCAGTTTTCCTTAAATTTTAATTATGTATTTTTGATTCGAGTAGCGTCCTTAGCCCCTTTTTTAAGACCGTTTACTACCATTCAGTAGCCTTTTTTATTAATTAAACTGTGTTATTATTTTTACAACATAGACAGTGAGAGACTAAAGAAATGCCTACGATAACTCTCAGAGCTCCCTTGTTGAGTTTCCTCGTCATCAACATAGCAACCTTTGCAAAATGCCAAATCATAAAAACGTCTACTGAGATCTATTAGATACATAGGCAGTATACTTTACAACTCAAGTTTGACTGGTACCGCACTGATTGAATTTTGATTTCTTCAACAAGTGCGTACAAGTCTTGTATATAATATAGAATAAAACATGAATAACAAGATGAACGCTCACACAGGTGGAAATGTGCGAGGTCCCCGACGGCGACTGGTTCACCGCGCGCACCGGCCTGCGCTCCTGTGTCTGTGACATCAGCAACCTGGAGCCCTTCCGCGACTACAAGTTCCGCATCCGCGTCGAGAACAAATACGGCGTCTCCGACCCCTCGCCCTACGCCATCACCCACCGCGCCAAGCTCGAACCCGACCCACCCAAGTTCATCCCCTACTTAGAGCCAGGCATCGACTTCAGACCAGAAACGTCCCCATACTTCCCGAAAGACTTCGACATCGAAAGACCGCCTCATGATGGCTACGCGCAAGCTCCTCGCTTCCTTCGCCAGGAGCACGATTCTCAGTACGGTGTGAAGGGACATAATGTGAACCTGTTCTGGTTCGTGTACGGGTACCCCAAACCGACGATGACTTACTACTTCAACGATGAGCCGATTGAGATCGGTGGGCGGTTCGACTGGAGCTACACTAGGAACGGACAGGCTACGCTGTTCATCAACAAGTTAGTACACTGATCCTACTATTATATAAATGTTAAAGTTTGTGTTTATTACTTAATAATGCGTAACTTAGCACACAAATCATGTCATGGATTGAAACATAGGGTACCTATATAATTGTCAGTTATGCGGGCGAAATAGAATTCTAAATATGTGACAAGATTTCGATCTGTCTTTCCTCTTAAGTCATTACGCGGCCTGTGTTAGTGCAAGCCATGTGTGATGAGATTCTTTTTGTTCGCCCCATTCTATTTCTGCTTATTATATAAAAGATGGATAACGCATTAAATGGCGTTGCATTCAGTTGTACTCTAATGACTGCATTACCGATTGAAATTTTACAGGCAGGACGAGGAAACTAGTTTATTAATAGTTTCTTGGTTTGGACTTTGCTATGTGGTTGACGTCTGTTGACATTTTCTCTCTCATCTATTCCCCCAGGATGCTGGAACGCGACGAGGGCTGGTACGAAGCCGTGGCCACCAACGAGCACGGCCAGACCCGCCAGCGCGTGCGCCTGCAAGTGGCCGAGTACCCGACCTTCATCCGCCGTCCAGAGGAGAGCGTCGCACTCCAGCGCAGATCCGCCAGGATCGAGGCCAGGGTTACTGGTGTACCGTATCCTGATATCAAGTGGTATAAGGACTGGCAGCCGCTCGCTCCTAGCTCGAGGATCAAGGTATGAGTACTGTAAAGGCCTCCCATCTTCACATGTTGCTTCGAAATGAACTGGGTACAAAAGTAGTAATTAACTCTATGCAAAAATGCAAGTCAATCTATTGCTTTATGGTTTTGAGGATGAAGTACAAAGTACAAACCAAGAAATACCTATCACGTTTGGCTTGAACAAATTGGTACTATGCAAATCGCGCATGTAATCCTACAATTATGTATTAAATTTACTCCATTGATGTTTTTCTCATTGAAACTACTTATGGCTGGGGATTTATCACTCTCTTTCTTCACCAGATCAAGTTCATCGAGCCGGACACGACTATTCTGGTGATTAACGACGCGATCTTGAAGGACGAGGGCCTGTATTCGATCTCGGCGCGCAACGTCGCCGGCGCCGTCAGCTCCTCCGCCATGCTCTACGTCGAGGAGTCCGAGCATGAATATTCCACCAGGTAACCTATACATCCCCCAACAGAGAGCAGCGGGTCTGTGAGAACTGAAGTTTGCTTCTGCCAACCGCTCTTTTGGCCAGACTACCTACACCGCAGGTGGCGTAAGCTATACTCACTCCCTCTGTACTTTATAATACTATTTTTACTAGCCACAGCCATGATACGATAAGACAAGGTTTTTCTTTCCGGCGATGCCCCAAGATTACGTTACGATCAGTGATGGGCGCTCAGCCCTTTGAGTACCGCACGCATCTATTGACGTCATTAAGAGCTACTCACATAGCCGAACTGTAAATGGGAAGAACATATTCAAGTTTTATTGGCCACTGTCGAGTTTTTGCAGCAATACAGCTTACTAGTGGAAAAATTTTGATTATACATCTTACCTTATTATTTTCATCCAGGATCCGCGAGCACCCACCCCGCGTCAAGCCCTCGTCCAAGGCCTTCGGAGACTTCTACGACCTGGGCGACGAGCTGGGCCGCGGTGTGCAGGGCGTCGTCTACCACGCCGCCGAGAGGCTCACCGGTAAACATTCTTAAACATCAAGCTATTATAGCTTGGCAAGTTCTTTCGTGAGCGTGACAGTCCCATGGTCTGCAGGCGACGGGGGGAAAGACAGCGGGGACGAGTAAGAAGTGTGCGCGTGGCAGGGTATACCGTACACCTTAGGAGAAAATTACAAGCGAAGCCGAAACGTATTAATTTACTAATATTTAAGTAAAAAAGTGGTTATAAGCCTTTTTTGCACAACTCGGTGGAAATCGGCTTACATGGACGCCACGCCACTGCTAGGTATAATATTTTCTGACGTGATCGTGCAAGGGATTACAGCTGAATAGGGAACAATAGTAAATCCTTCCACGATCAGCAGTTAAACCAACAAAAAATTAGAAAATTTCATTTAGAAAGAAATAAAAGAAGATCGTACTAGAAGGCACAAACCGAATAATGATAATGACTAAAACGGCAAAAATTCAATCTTAAACCATACTTTATCATATTTCCCACAGGTCGCAACTACGCCGCTAAGATAATGCACGGACACTCCGCCCTAAAGCCGTTCATGAAGAACGAGCTGGAGATCATGAACATGCTCAACGACATCCACCTGATCCGCCTCCATGACGCGTATGAGCACGACCATACACTGGCGCTGGTCACTGAACTAGCTGGTGGCGGCGAGCTTGTTAGAGACAGGTGAGTGGCAGTAGATGTGCACGACAAGATGACGAACATGTTCAACGACATCAACTTGATCCGCCTCCACGACCCGAATGAGCACGACCACACGCTGGCGCTGGTCACAGAACTAACTGGTGGCAGCGAGCTTGTCAGAGACAGGTGAGTAGCAGTAGATGTGCACGACAAGATCACGAACATGCTCGACGACATCCACCTGATCCGCCTCCATGACGCGTATAAGCATGATCATACACTGGCCCTTGTCACTGAACTAGCTGGTGGCGGCGAGCTTGTTAGAGACAGGTGAGTGGCAGTAGATGTGCACGACAAGATGACGAACATGCTCAACGACATCCACCGGATCCGCCTCCACGACGCGTATGAGCACGACCACACGCTGGCGCTGGTCACAGAACTAACTGGTGGCAGCGAGCTTGTCAGAGACAGGTGAGTAGCAGTAGATGTGCACGACAAGATCACGAACATGCTCGACGACATCCACCTGATCCGCCTCCATGACGCGTATAAGCATGATCATACACTGGCCCTTGTCACTGAACTAGCTGGTGGCGGCGAGCTTGTTAGAGACAGGTGAGTGGCAGTAGATGTGCACGACAAGATGACGAACATGCTCAACGACATCCACCGGATCCGCCTCCACGACGCGTATGAGCACGACCACACGCTGGCGCTGGTCACAGAACTACCTGGTGGCGGTGAGCTTGACAAAGGCAGGTGAGTGGCAGTAGATGTGCACGACAATATCATGAAACATGCTCAACGACATCCATCTGATCCGCATCCACGATATATGAACAAGACCACACGCTGGCGCTAGCGCGTCTCAGAACCAACTGGCAGTGAGGAGCTTGCAATACCTGTTCAATTACTGATTTATAGGGTACCAGGGTATCCAACCGTTATTCCTAACTTTGAATTTCGATTTTAACGTGTCTAGTGTCCAATTTTCAATGGGTATCGAATGGTATCATTGAAAAAATAATGCATATATATTTTGTATTATAATGTACCTTCTTATGTTTCCTGCAGGCTGCTCCGCGGCACCGGGTACACGGAGAGTGACATCTCCGGCTACATCCGCCAGCTGCTGCGGGGACTCAAGTACATGCACGACAACAGCATCGCGCACCTGGGTCTTACGGTAAATTACACATCTCTCTCAACTTACTGTTTAAATAATTAATAAATTCAGGCCCTAATTTTGCGATATTCCATATTCGATTAATGTTTCGCTGGTATGCCGCGAAATAGCATCACATTCACATGCACATACTTTCATGCAGTTTCCACAAAAAAAATACGCACGCAAATACAATAAAGTATGTTGTATTTGTTGAACAAACCACCACCAAACAGTATAACAGAGGTATAATCCTCGGCACGTGTTTCGTCTCTCTACGAGACATCATTTCATTAGGTGATGCAGGAGATGTTATCCTGCGTATAGTTAATAAGCTTCCTGTGTCATTCTGTCACTAACTCTTGAATCATAATATTAAAATATTGCACAGAATTTGTTTTGATATGGCGGAAATATTAACATTCCTATAACTGTTATCCAGATTGGAGAACTGCTGCTGTCTCACGCGGGCTCCGACCAGCTCAAGATCTGCGACTTCGGGCTCTCGCGCCGCATCATGTTCAACAAGCTGGCCTCTCTCGACTACGGCTTCCCCGAGTACGTCGCGCCTGAGGTACGAAACTTACTATTAGAATATTTAAAAGTAGTTCTACAAGAAAGTATGGAGTATTTTAACAGTATACTAAGAGGCTCCCAGTCTAAAATGGCTTTCGATCCGTAGCTCTACACTTTGTCGTGTTGTATGTGTCTCATCGTGTTGACAATATACTGAACTAGATATACCTACCATGTTCGGAAATTATTTTCTCGATTCCAGAGACTATATAATATACACAACATAAATCATAAAAAATCATACAATTTCGCTTCGAACCCCTTGACAATTGAAATTAATCACTACTTATAGACCTATAAAGTAGAGGATGTAAGTAGTATTCAAACCCTCACAACATAAATTGGTGACGCATTAACATATAGTTGCGTTTGTTGCGCGATATATAAATGATATTGCATCCATCATGCTCTGATGGGCAAGAGTGATCACCGCTTTGTCATAATTTAAAACACGATAAATGCGACCGTCGTCCGAGGCGACGGAGTCAGAACCGTTGTCAACGGCACAAGATCGGCAAAGGGAGGAGGTACATTTTCCGGTAATGAATTGAATTAATTTTTGCTGATGATGAACATGCCTACATGTCGAGTTTATGTATAATTTGGTAATATGATGTGTATTTTCAGATCGCCAGCGGAGAAGGAGTATCCTTCAACGCGGACATGTGGAGCGTCGGCATCATCACATACATCCTGCTCAGCGGCCACTCGCCCTTCCGCGGGGTGAACGACCGCGAGACCCTCACCAAGATCCGCGAGGGCAAGTGGGCGTGGCACGACGAGGAGTGGTGGTCGCGGCTCAGCCTCGAGTGCAGGGACTTCATATCGAAGCTGCTGGTGTACAAGTGGGAGGACAGGATGGACGTGAATGCGGCGCTGAACCACCCGTGGCTGACCGGCGCCGACAGGATCCGGGAGGAGTACATCATAAGCACGGATCGGCTAAGGAACTATTACAATTTGTACAGGTCAGTTCTTAAAGTTGTGCCACTGATGACATTGATCTGGTCAAATTCCTTGTCCAATTACTTAATAGGTTATAATTAAATATCAGGGAAAATCTTACATAAATCGATCTCGTCCTAAATTAAGCAAAGCTTATACTAGGAGTGCGACGATATACATACTAACATAATATATACAAGTAGATAAACAACAATTATTAAATAGAAAACATCCGAAACCGAGGAACAAACATTCGTGCTCATCACACAAGCTCTTGCCCAGGCCGAAATTCGCCCGGGACCGCCAGCTTCGTAGACCTCTGTGCAACTAACTGAGTCATTTGAACGAAGACTTTTTAGTATTCTTTGAAACTTATTTAATGAGACCATTCTGGATTTGGATTACTGCACTATTTATATGAACTAAAAATCACAGTCTGAGTCACTCTGAGTCAAACTAAATCAAATTTTCGAAATTATAAAGATGAAACGAATAGCTTATAATAATAAAAATGAACGGGAGCGAAGGAATCTGAAAATGAGATGAAGCATAGCTGTTTGCTGTTCAGAGTTGTTTTCGTTTGAAAGCTGCGTAGAGATGTAGCCTCGCTCTGCATTTTCTATCGCTTTTATGAAGGGGAGTGCTCCGAGGAATTGACCAGTCCGATAATCGGTAGTCCACAATTGTGCGTTTTGCTAGAAATTTCCTGCCACGCACGACTGAACTGTGGAATAAATTGTCGCCGGCAGTATTTCCGGACTGATGCGACCTTCAAACCTAATAAAAGAGCGTACTCCCATCTGAAAGGCCGGGTGTCTATGGGCGATGGTGATCGCTTACCATCGGGCGATCCGTCTGTTCGTTTGCCCCCTATAACATTAAAAAAAGAACTGTATTCGATTAGCAACAACATATTCATGATGGAATACGCTTTAAGTTTGGTCGATACGTTTGGTGTACAGAACAAGGGTTGTGTATAATAAATAAGGGTTGTGTATGTAAATAAAGGTTAAGTAAACTTGAGAAATATTGACGTGTTCCGTGTTGACCAGGGACTGGACAAGCAACGCGCAGTGCCGCAACTGGTTCCGACGCCGGCCGCTGAGCGGCGCCTTCGAGCATCCCTCCAAGATGGTCTACCCACCCGGCGAAGTCTACACGCCCGAAGGTAATAAATACACTGCTTCCTTTGGTTAAGCTAAGGCCTGATACCTCCAAGATCTGCTGGTTTGTTATGCCTGTCAAAATCTACCGTTTCACCACCGCCATAATCAGCCGTGAATCAGCAATTAGATAACTAAATAGCCATGGTGAAATGAGACATAGATAAGTCTTCTCGGTTAAAGGTCATATTATCATTAGCTTCTTTCTTCTTTAAAAAGAGGTTATGAATAATCAAATTGTACACTTAAAAGCTAGAACTACAAATACTAGAAAGAGTAAAGAGTTGTAATAGAGATGGTAGTTTCAGCGTGTAGGTTACAGGGTTAATGGACCTGTAATACACGTCAAATGTCCTCTGCTAGGTACACAAGTATACCTAGCTTAGGTACCTACAGCCGAAACTGTCTATAGGATTACCAAATTTTTTATCATCCGTAACATGCGATTACAGAATTTTTCAAACAACCAGTCCTAATACTTAATTCAATGTTCCCGTCAACTAATCGATGAAACATTTGTTCGGTTGGGATGTTGGGATGTTCGTTTCATCAGGTACTTGGCATTTGGTTATTACAAATGTGTGTCGGCAGGTACCCCGGAGCGCTCGTCGCGGGACCGCGGCGGCAGCCCGTGGGACCTCAAGTTCAAGCAGTACGAGCACCCCGACTGGGAGGTCACCGCCACCTCCGAGAGCCAGTGAGTATACTTCGTTACTATCTCACAAGCTCATACTCATAAGTTTGCTAGTACCTAAGGCTTATGTTTAATCAACCTCATTCGGTGAATTTGCTGCGAGTCCTTTGTTTATTTTAGGGTTCCGTAACCAAAGGGTAAAACGGGACCCGATTACTAAGACTTCGTTGTCCTTCTGTCTGTCTGTCACCAGGCTCTATCTCATGAACCGTCATAGTAAGACAGCTATGACGGTTCATGAGGCTATACCAACAAATACTAAAATCAGTATAATTTTAAGACCGTCTGTCTATATCAGTGCACATTTTGCTTGGGGGTAGGGCCTCTGCTAACACTGGATATTCATAGATAGGGCCGTTTGTTGCGTATATTTTGTACGCAACTCTCGGTACGCGAGTCCGACTCGCACTTGGCCGGTTTTTATGCTACGTCAAACACAAAAGTTTTCACCCAGACGCCAAGTCATCGTAATGCCAAACTGGCTTGGGGATGACATATGCATGGATTCGTTCTCCTTTCTGTAGTGGATAGATCCGTGTTTAGCATGAAGATACTAGTAGATCCGTCTTTGCTAAACCGCAGAACATGAGCATTTTTCCCGTTTTGCTAACATATAGTAAAACTGGCATGTACACCCAACGACGTTGGCATTGTAAATAGGCAACCTTTCACAGATCGTGAGTAGGGCTTGGTGAGAGTATTTAGATACCGCGCATAGCATCATCTTTCTTGATCGAATCGGATGAGCATAGTCATTGAATTTCGTCGTGAGGCGAGTGGCGGCAGACACTGTGTGAATAGACAAGTTTTCGATCATAAACAACATGTTCAGCATCTCTATGTCCAACAGCTACCAGAACGGTCCAGACACGTACCTGCTGCAGCTGCGTGACGTGAGCTTCCCGGTGCGCCTGCGCGAGTACATGAAGGTGGCGTGCAACCGCTCCATCGCTTACAACCTCAGCGTCAACGACGCCTACGACCCCAGGGTGAGCCTACATATAATCCCCTACTGAACCTACCAGAACAGTCCTGACACATAACTGCTACAGCCTAAAAGACATTGTAGGTTTACTGGTGCCATGGAATATCATTTTTGAAACAGCTGCTGTAATTACTCGCTATTGGATTGATTATCACCTTTCGCTTACAACAAGCGAGGACTCAAATGGTGGCCGTCGGCCTATTAAACAGTTCATGTTACCCCTTAGTATGAAAATAATTTTATAAACCTGACGTAGAGTCTCTATATGCTATATTTACTGTTTGTTCATAATGTCGCTACACAAATCTGAACTTAGTGACAACATTAAGATATGGGTACTATAAATTCAGTACATTTAGTTTTAATTGAATACGACCGGTAAACGAGACTTATCGATTAAATATGTTATTTATTAGACGCCCATCATCCGCGAACGTCGCCGCTTCACGGACATCATGGACGAGGAGATCGACGACGAGCGGCGCGAGCGCATCAACAACTACGGCAGCGAGTCGTACACCATCCGCCGCCTGCGCCACGAGCTCGGCACGCGCCTCGACAGCTACGCCGAGGCCCAGGCCTTCATGGAGGCCAAGAAGGACGGCCAGCTGCCCTTCTTCCGGGAGAAGCCGCAGGTGCTGCCCGTCAGGTAAGAGAAGCGCAATTTAGGATCGTAGCTCAATATAGTCGTGTTAAAGTCCGAACTCCGCGGGCTGTTTTCACCCTTTTCCCACGCCCTCCTTAAAAGTCAGTTTGACACTCTGATAATTATAATTCTTTGTGTTAATTTTTAATTTCAAATCCAAAGATAAGTCGAAATTTCTTGAATTCATTGTTTTCGTTTTAATCAGGGAGGGAGAACCAGCACAGTTCTCGTGCTATGCTGTCGGTGACCCGAAACCAACGGTCCAGTGGTTCAAGAACGACATGGTCATCGCTGAAGGTCAACGCATCAAAATCGAAGAAGACGAGGAGGGACGCTCCACCATCAAGTTCGACCCGGCCATGCACCACGACATCGGCTTCTACAAGGTCGTAGCAAGAAACAAGGTCGGACAGACGGTCGCGAGGACCAGGATTGTGGAAGCGACGACCCCTGACGCCCCGGACAGCCCCACAGCGTCTGAAGCCTCCGACACTGAAGTCCTCCTCCGATGGAAGCAGCCGAAATACGATGGCAACTCTCCCGTCGTCTGCTACAGCCTCCAGTACAAGGAAGGCGACAGCGTAGAATGGCAGGACGTCGCTTCTAACATCGACCACGAATTCTACGTCCTAAGAGACCTAAAACCAAACACCAGCTACCAGTTCCGCCTGTCGTCTAGAAATAGAATCGGCTGGAGCGAGAAGGGAATACCGACTAACTTAGTAAAAACCAAAGAGGCAGGCGCACCTAAAATCGAAGTCACCAAAGCGATGAAGCATCTGCAACAGATGACCGAATCCGGCCAAGAAATCGTATTGGAGGAAGAAAGGCCAAAGCTCAATTACAATACTGAAGAAAGCCCCATCGACTGGGAGTCTTCGGAAGCCTTCACGGAACGTTACAGCTTCATATCCGAGCTCTGGCGCGGGAAATTCTCGATGGTCGTCAAAGGCGTCGACAAGCGCAACGACAGCGTCGTAGTTTCAAAAATTCTAGAAAACAAACCAGAAAACGAGGTCCTAGTCAAAAGGGAATTCGAATGCTTGAGACGATTAAGGCATGAAAGGATATCGAACTTGTTAGCCGCTTACCAAGCGCCCGGCTCGCCTGTGGCCGCATTCATTATGGAGAAGCTCCAGGGCGCCGATATCCTCACTTATCTGTCCAGCAGACACGACTACTCCGAGCAGATGGTAGCCACGATAGTGACCCAGATCCTGGACGGCCTGCAGTACCTGCACTGGCGGGGCTACTGCCACCTTGACCTGCAACCGGACAACGTTGTCATGGCGTCGGTCCGGTCCATCCAGGTCAAGCTGATCGACTTCGGCTCAGCGCACAAGGTCACGAAACTTGGCACCAGCGTGCCGCAGGTCGGAGAGCTGGAATACAAAGGTGAGTTATTGATGATTAACTTGCGTTGTTTCAAAAGCATTATTATCACCGTCATAAGCCTACTGGTACTATGGTTATATTGAATTCTCTTTAGACTTAGGTACCTTTTCTAGATACGTAGGGTTTTTTCCACTTGTTACCAATATACCATTTTCTGTCCATTATATATATACGCTGTCCCATGCTTTTTTTCACCGACGGTCTCTACGACTGCCACTGCCAATGCCTACACCTCGTCTCTGTCCCCCAGCGCCCGAGATCGTGATGGACGAGCCGGCGTACCCGCAGACGGACATCTGGTCGCTGGGCGTGCTGGCGTACGTGATGCTGTCGGGAGTATCTCCGTTCCGCGGCGCTGACGACTCCGAGACCAAGCAGAACATCGCCTTCGTGCGGTACCGGTTCGAGCACCTCTACAAGGAGATCACGCCGGTGAGTCTCGTCAAATGTTTTCAGGTTTAACAATAAGTACTCGTGTTAGAACTACAACACCGGCTTAATGTGTTATTAGTTTGAACACCTCTGCAAGTCAAATGTCCCAGGTTCCTTATGTAGCGGAGGCCACTAAGGCACTGATTCCATCAAGGGCGAGGAAGCGATTAGCTATCGACGATTTTCTCGCCCAAGAAACAAACAAAAGATATCGATCCTGTGTTAATAAAAGAGACACATATATTAATAGTTCATCGCTGGCTTTCACACTGCCAGCGAGAACTCTCACATACGTGTATCTCTTCATTGACACGGAGTCTACATCTATTGTGCGTTTCTTGAGCGATTTGGGCGAGAAAATAGTCAATAGTTGCTCGCTTTCTCGCCGGCGGTGGGACTAGTGCCTAACTGGTCAACGGGCGTGCTAACGTAAGTACGTGTTCTTGTCGGGCGTGTTCCCATTCCACGACGAAGACTGTCATAAGACTAAGAGCACATCACGTTTGCCAGGTAACATTTTTACAAAGAGGTCACACGCCGGTAAGAGTCGTCAAATTTGTTCACACTTGGGTATCATTTATGACCCGAGAATAGGCCTGATATGAAACTGTGAAATGAAATCCAAAACAGATATCAACACTTTTTCTCGCAGTGAGGCTGGATCTAAACAAGTTATGTTGTCTTCGACAGGAGGCGACCAGGTTCCTGATGTTCCTGTTCAAGAAGGTGCCCCTGAAGCGGCCCACGGCGGAGGAGTGCCACGAGCACCGCTGGCTCACGCAGTCCGACTTCATGAACAAGAAGCGCGAGCGCGCCGTGTTCCTCGGCAACCGGCTCAAGGTAACAGCTTGAGACCACTGCTTGTATTGCAGTATCAGCAACTTAGCTTTTAGCTCTGTTTACTAGTCTCCTCTCTTCTTTCTTCACTAGATGCGACAGTGTTTCGTAGTAGTCTTCTATCAGTAGGTTCAGTGAAATGCTAAGAAATGGAAGCATTTGTCCTATTTGTTCAACAGAACTGTTTTTCCCACAGCCACTAGAAATTGTTGTCCCAAAAGTTCTACCAGTTGAACAAAAATAGGTAGTCCTTTCTGTTCTTTTAGAACGATTGGGAAATACATAAAATGACGGGAATCGTCAGTTGCCAAAAAAGAACAGTTCTATGACGTCACGTTATAGGGACTTATGGGCAGTACCCTAAAAGCTACCCTGTTAATTTTGAAGAACATTATTAGTTAAGCCTAGTTCTCACCTAAGTCAATAAGGGGCTGTTCATAAATTACGTCATCTATTTTTTAATTTGAATGACCCCCCCCCCCCCCACCAAACAGTTTATAGAAACACGAATTTCATTCCCTTTTTTACTAAACAAGCACTTTTTATAGTTGCGAAAGATGATGTCATCTTAGGACTGACCCCCCCCCTTCCTTCGCCATGCTACCATCATCCGATGTCTATGCCCCCCCCCCCCCCCCTCAATTTCAAATAACGTAATTTATGAATAAGCAACCTTATCAAGCAATCCCATCCCGCCCCCAGGAGTTCTCGGAGCAATACCACGAGAAGAAGGCCGCGGAAGCGGCGCAAGTGGATATGGGCGCCGCCGTCAGCTCCGCCTTTGGCCAGGCACGCCGCCTCATCCGCTCCAACAGCGTCCAGGAGGAGCTGCAGACCAACTTCCAGAGCCACTAGCGCCCCCAGACCACGGTCTAGTACTGGTAGAGGGTCATAATCTTTTGTTCCTACTTACTTTGGCAGAAATTTCTAACTTCAAAATTACTTTTTGGTTACAACTGCTATTATAAAGAAGTTCTACACTCAATTTCGACAAATGATATCGAAAATTAAGTGTCTAGGTGCTTTATTTATGTAAAAAAGATCTTCATAAATAGTAAATTTTGAGGTTAGAGGCAAGCAGCAATGGTAAGTGAGAATAAATATAATTTACAGATTTAGATTCAACATTTTCACTTCGGTTTCTGATAGAGTAGGTTAAATCATACGATTTTAATGAAGCTCAAATTAAACTTAGCTTGCGACGCGCATGTTATAACCAAAGTCTTTTACGTTCAGAAACAGAAGGCAGAACTATTGATTTTAAATCTATATATGACCCAACGCCTTTTCAGTGCCAAGATCTAATCCGAATTTCCCCTCGAAGCCCCTTCAATCTCGAAAAAAACCTTAACAATATATTCTACCCACGTAAAGATTACTAACATCTGGTTGCTAGTCATAAAATATGGGTCACTTGAATACATGTCCAATGTTAATTTTCGATAGTATCGATAACGTATGACGGTTTTTGGCGGTACCAGCATTTCATTCTTGGCAGTGAAAAGGAATATTTAATTATACGTAAAATTTGATCAGATCAATTCGGACTTTTTAAATCAGGGTTACCAAAGGGAGAAGTGATATTTCCAAGATCATCCATAATCATCGTCATCAAGAAGTCTAGTCATGAAGGGAGTTTTGTTACGACAGTTTTGTTACTTGTTAAGCTATTTATTGTATACAATTTTTACTATTTATTTATATTTATACTAATTTATATGGTGCTCCAGTATTAATGTAATTAATAAAGAGCATTCATTTGCTTTGGTGTTTTATTTTACAAATACACAACGATATTTTCCATACTGTCAAACTTAATTTTAGAGGATACAGCGGCTACTCATAGAAGACTTTATTTTATGTGACAAAAATTATGTCAAACAGCATTTAAATGTGGGTCAAATTAGCTTGTTTTTTGTCCGCATCCCCCTATGACTAACTTCGGGTCTAAATGGGGGGGGGGGGGCGCCCCGCTGCTTAATATCTTGAGCACTACAGCCAATAAAACAACAATATAGCGTGCGTATTTAATTTATTATAAAATTCTATGTATTCGATTTGAAACACGCGTTATTATAAAAATGGCCACACAATTCAAACATCTATTATTGCGGATTCACAGCTTCGTTTTGTATGTGATTGTGACGTCAGAGGGCGCCTTTGTAGCCAGTGATTTTATGTACAGCCTGCACTTAATGTATATCCGTATGTGTACGGATATAACCGAATGGGCCGAGTTCAAAAACTCGGACACAATCACTCATGTAATTATATTTTATATGAGAGTTTCCGTTGTGCGACGAGCAATTAACCATACAACTGTATTGAATATTTTCGTCGCACAGCGGAACATTCCATTTTGTCGGGTTTGTATGGTCAACTAAGCCTAACGATGGTCCAACTTTTTAGGCTTCACCCAAATGTGGGTGGATATATCCACATGTGCTCACTTACTTATTATCCAGGATAATGTGTACACATATACCCCATATTGATAATATCGATATTTTAGTGAAATGAATTATTTTACATATATATTTTAATTAAATATCTATAGCAAATGTGAATGGATATATCCACTTTTGCACACATTTGTCCAGGGTAATGTTTATACATCTACTTACCCCAAAACATACAAACGATATTTTAGTGAATTAAATTATTTTACATATATATATTTTTTAATATTTATAGCAAGCATCGAAACTTTTTTCGTTTCCGTTTCCTTAAACCGTTTTCCGTTTCTTTAAACGGCAGGTAAAAAAAGATTTAGCTTTATCCTCAGTTTTTGCTAGGATTTATTTTTAACTCGAGTACCAAGTCACTCAAACAATGCCTTAAATTCCTTTCCTTTTTTAGTTTTGTAGGTAAATATAGTTAATCTATTTATTTTAAATCTAATTCCCAATTAGAACTTTGAATACCGTCTCAAAGTGATATGAGACAGGTCAATACATCTTACTATTATATCTCTAATAATTTTAGCACTCTCCAAAACACCCATACCAGTAAAATCTTTGGTAAAAATAATAAAATACCAAACAGCAAAATGTACCGTTCTTAATTCATCGCTGTAAACAAAATTTAAAAAAATAAAACATGAACTTGTTGAAAACACAATCACATAAGAATCACAGCTACAAAAACCACCATCATTTACATTATAATGCGAATTGTTTAAATATAGCGGGGCGTTTCTGCGACCGTTTCAACCGCTCTGACTTCCGTGGTCATTATTGTTGTACCAGCGAGATCAGAATGCACTTTTGGTTATCTTATATTGTAGAGTAACTACGAAATAACCGAAAACGTAATTCTAATCTCGCGCATTTCAGGCATAATTCAATAAGTTTCAGTACTGAAATCATTACAACTATCAGTGAAATTAAGTATGTCCGTGCGAAAAAAGGCGAACTCTTGTTTCGCCATAGATGGTTAAAATATAACCATCCTTAGATGCCCATGTATCAAAAATGGTTCAAAACCGTCTTAGGCGGGATAAGGACACAAATACAGCGAATTTAAGTTTTTCATACAAAACTTGTTTTTGCTGTATTTCGTTTGTTTTATAAACTGGAGCCATATAAACTAATTACAGGCCTATACTATATATACCTCATGTCATTGTATAGGATATACTTCGTTACAATCCAACACGTAGTTTTAAAATGAGAACGAAACTCCGTTTGTATGGGAAGGTGAAATTCGGCCGAGCTTGCCGGGGACTCTTAAGACCTAATTATACAGTTGCATACACTACTTTATCTACAGCCATACGTTCAATTGTTTGCATGTGTTTCATATTCAACCATTGAGCCAGGAACCATGTTTACCAAGTAATCATGGTGGTCCAGATCTGTACGGTAATGATCTCATAACTACACCGTATACGATGTAGTTATGACCACAGCGCGGCCTGCACGCCGGGTATATCTGACATATCATTGCAGTTATGAGAATGTGAACATTTAGTATTGAAAAGCTGCAAGTTACCGCCGGATTTTGAACACATTAAATAGGATTAAATTCGTTTATCGCGAATAAGGGTATTTTTCCGGGATAAAAAGTAGCCTATGTCCTTCCCCGGGACTCAAACTATCTCCATACCAAATTTCATCCAAATCGGTTCAGCGATTTAAGCGTGAAGAGGCAACAGACAGACAGACAGACACACTTTAGCATTTATAATATTAGTATGGATTGATAATAGTATAATTTGACATTAGAATCTTAATCTAAGTCGATTTGATTGGCATTTGTCAGTATCAGTGATCGTTTAGGTAGCATTTTGGTGCACCGATCATAGTATTGCGCTATAGATGTGGAAAATACCAATTTTAACGATTAAATAGTTAATATTTTCTTCTGTTTCCGCGATTATTACTCATTGAAATAAAACAATTTAACGGATTATATCGCGTATATTATCTCATTTTATTTCCCGAAGAAAAAAGATATTTTCCCAGGATGCTACGTGCGGCTATTGAGATTAAAAAGCATCCTAATTTCAATAGAGAAGATGGATTGTCACTACCACCAGCTTGGGATCCTGTAATACATCTCATCAAGGAACAAGCGAGACACAGGACTGCAAAACCTTAATTTCCGAACGGTGTAAAATATCTTATCTGTTTAAAAGTAGTTTAATAGTCTCTGTTTTTAAATATTATAATTAGTAATGAGGTAGCCTGGGAGTTTTTCTTTGCAGCGTTTCTTTTCTCCTCAGTACGCCTCATTTGTGAAATGCTGCTTGGTAAATTATTAGAATAAAATAATTAAGCCCTTCTGGCACATGTGTAACTGTCTTTGCAGCTTAGGCCCATCTGGCATGTATGTACACCTTTATTTGTTTTTTCAAAAAATGGGTAGTTTGCACAAATTGTAACTTTGACAGAGGAAAATACATCTTTTCTCAGTCCTCCCGTGACCATGGAAAGCTGGAAAGCTTCCGAAACGTCGGGAACTAAAATGAGATAATATACGCGATATAATCCGTTAAATTGTTTTATTTCAATGATTAAATAGTTAATACTGTCGACAGTGACCCTAATCCATCTTTTCGGTTGAAATTTGCGACACCTATGGCACTCTACCATGATTGCTGCTACAAAAATGCTATCTAGGATCACTGGTCATTATTGATACCCAATGCATTAAGTTAGTTTAAGAACTTCATACTAACATGAGTGTGTAGGGACACATATATATCGCTGACTATGCATGCGGTTGCGATGGGCACGTATGTATAGCCAGCGGACGACGAGAGTCCCTCAGTGCGCGTTGCCCCGCGGTAGAGTTACCAAGTTGTCTAATAAATTGCTATTAATATTTAAAGTGGTATTCTTCTGATAACATTGATAGGGGATTAACATATAAACCCCTAAAAGTGCAATTAAGGATTTTGATTTGATTTGATAAGTGCTAAAACGACCACGGTACCATCAGACCTATTGAAACGTGTGCAGATACCCCATATTTATCATTATCACTTTTCGAGTATTAAATATTTACCTACAAAATAATGGTAGATAAAAATGATCAATAATGTACAAAGTTTCCTAAGGACACGCGAGTGCGGAGCCGAGTTTCACCTCTTGCTCTTGGCGCCCGATATGTACTCCTGAACTTTAGCTTGGAAGTCAACTTTGTTCTGCTTGTACATCTCCGCTGCTTCAATGTTCAGAGGATCCTCGAAGTTCAGGAGGTCCTGGAATTGATGTTTGTTAAATTATTACAATGAAAGTCTCGGTATTGGATTTTAGCCTATGTAGACTTTATAATTAAACGTGAACCATTACCCAAAAAAGACAGAGAGATTGGAAGCGTTCGAAATATGGTGTTGGAGGATGGAAAAGATCAGTTGGACAGAAAAGAATAGTAATGAGTTTTAAATATGGTTAACGAAAAAATATTTTTTTTTTAAATAATTGAGAACAGGAGAGGAAAAATGTAAGGTATCTCTTACGTCATGATCATTACATTGGGACTATAATAGAAGGAAAAAGGAAAAGACCAAGAAGGACATATATGTAGCAAATAAAAGAAAAAATAAATGTTTCATATAAAGAAGTGAAAGATAAAGCGGAATGTAGAATTCGCTGAAAATTACTCCACCGACAAGAGCTTAGCTCTTGAATATATGATGATGAGACTTTCTAATAAATGACATCCTTTTAATTTTGATTGATTTAACTTACTATTTTAATTCTACTCTGTCTTGTTAGCGCATTCCACTTATTTCCGGGGTAAGGGTCTGGAGATGAAGGGGGTTATTGCCTAACGAAATTTTGACAATTGGTATCCGAATCAACTGTTATTATGCCCATTAAAAATCATGACATTTGATTCTGATTCCGAACGTCAAACACGTTAGGCAATAGGGGGGCAGACTCCAGTCTCTGACAAAGGGTAAGGCTAGTTGTAATGCTTATCTTACCCTGTATTCCTTAATTAAGTTTTCTGTAGCCTTTGTGACGTGAAAATTCTTTATAAAAAGTTTACATATTAGTGGGTTTTAGATTCGCTGAATGTTAAGTTGTGGCATTCTGCAAAACTGATTTTGATTTTATAATTAAATTAAATTCATTCACAGGTTTATCCCTCGGCTTTCTCAACAAACAACTATTGCTATGTGCGTGTGCCCAGACTTAATAATGACCACCAATCAAGTTACAAGCATGCAAACTTTCAAACATTTTTAATAACTTTCAAATTTATAATACTTTTGTAGATGTAATGTGATGGTTTTCAGTAGTATTCAAGTCGGAACTGAGATGAGTCATATGAATATGCTCATCAACATTGAAGGTTTCCGGCCCGCCGCCACCGCCAACTACGCATCTTTTCAAGTCAAGGCTATATTTTTTATATTTATATAACACTAGCTTCTGCCCGCGACTTCGTCCGCCTTAAATTCGTTTATCGCGGAGAAGGGTATTTTTCCGGGATAAAAAGTAGCCTATGTCCTTCCCCGGGACTCAAACTATCTCCATACCAAATTTCATCCAAATCGGTTCAGCGGTTTAAGCGTGAAGAGGTAACAGACAGACAGACAGACAGACACACTTTCGCATTTATAATATTAGTATGGATTCCTTTGATTACATTTTTGAATTGCCAGCCACAGCAATAGAATGAGCAGTTATAATATTACTATTGAAACAAATATTATATTATTTTTCCATATTTTGTTTAGTGCTATAATAATTCCATTTTGAACAATAATATTTCACACTAACAAAAAATGTCTCTGGTGGTAACGAAAATGTCTTGGGCGACCAAGAGATCAGGCTTCTAATAAGATATTTTCTGTTGAGCATGTTTATCAGATGGGACATTCAATGTTTGAATGTACATCATAAATATAAATAAAGAGAAACCATTATTTAAAGGCATTATTTTACAATGAAGTTGAAAAGTTGTGGACAGATTTGTGTGGGTCTAAATGTTGATTCACCCATGAACTTGGCTCTGGACAAATACTCACGGTAAATAAAGAATTGAGTCCCCACACAACATCCTTAAGTCTCCGGGTGGGTGCCCAGCCATGCTCATCGATGGAGGTTTGCCGCAGCAACGACAGGCAGATGTCACCATCTACATTGATGTTTGGGTGCCACAGTCGTGTCAGACATTTCACTTGAGGAGGCTGGAAAATAGACATATAAAATATCAGTTATTGCCTTTGCTTACATATGGTCGGCCAAGAAATAGGTCTACCAGGTCTAGTTAAGTCTAGGTAGACTTATTTTAGGTGAAAAATGGTTCAAAACTGGTAGGACCAATTTCTTGGCCTATAATAATAATAAATAATAATAATAAAAGACATTTCTTCACTTTTTGCATAGGTACATAATTGGGTTTTCACTCATATATGGTGAGCCACAGAAGTATGCAAAACAATGAAAGGGAAGGTGGCTCAGCTTATGTCAATGCCAAGAGCCCACAAGGACAATTGGTCATGACGCTGTTACACTGTTATTCTGCCACCCCCGTGACTAAATAACTGAATGCATTTTGGATGGCTATCATGGTTTTTAAATGCCTATGGTACAGTCACAAGCATCAATATCGGCCATAACAAAGTGGGCGAAAATATCTGACATGTGTTAACTGCCCTACTTATCCACTATTTATGCACATTTTGCTGTGCCAGATATAAATGCTTGTGACTGTACATTGATTTTCTTCAATTTGAAAATAAATGAAGGGCACAACCCTAAGTTGGATTTTAATAACAGTGTGCATATATTATAGAATTAATGATAAGGGCATTAAATATTTTTAATTTAATAAATCTACCACAGCCATACTTCCTGAAGAAAAATAAATGCCACAAGGAAACTCCCAGGCTGCTCATTATTAAATAAACTATTTTTACAACAAAGACTAGTCAACCTATTTTTAACTGAAAAAATATTTGAATGTTCCTCAATTTACAGTAGATTATTATGGTCAATTTATGATGACCAGATGAGAAGTTAATATTTTTATATTGTCTTCTGAATCCAGATTAAAGATTATTACTTCCATTTTTTTTCTCAGAACAAAATTACAGATTTCATAAGAATCAAAGATATGAATACTGTATGACTATAAATAAAATAAAATCTGTAGGTGTTGGTGTAACTGTAACTATAGGCATCAGAATGTGAACAGGCAAGGGCATATTATACTATATTTTTATACAAGCAGAGAAAGAACATTACTTACTGCCATATTATAGTCTTCAGTGACGAAGACACTAAATTTGAACTTGCCCCCTTGCCAGAAACCTTCGTCCGGGGCCACCGTCAATATGAACTCGCTGAGAACGTTTGGGTCCTCGAAGTCCACTGAGCATGTCCCAGGAAGGTTCTCCTCCATCTCCTGAACCTCCTTCACTAGCAACTTATCCCTAACCGATATCCTTTTGTTCGTATCAACGGTTTTACCATTGGTAGGCTCCGTATGTTCTTTTTTTAATTTTCTATTAAGCGTAATCATTATTATAGCTAATGTGGCTTATGAATAACTTAATTACATGGAAAATAAGTACATATCAATTGTGTTTAAATTATTGTTTACTAGGTCTTATGTTCATAAAAAAAAATATAATCGCTAAAATAATCGCTATTGAATACCGCAACGAGCGACGTTTTGCTGTCAAACGTCAAAACAACTCATAGACTATAGAGGTCAATAGTGAAGCGCTGTAGATAAATACTGAAATGCCAAATAATCGCCGCGTTTTATTGACAATAATTTTAAGCTGGATTCAGCACAGGACCGCGCTAAACATCAGCAGTGTTGACCAGAGGTCTTCAAAAAACTTTTTGGCTCAAGGGCCAGGGCCACCTGCACTAAATTCGTGCGGGCAAAGACTGGTGTTATAGCGAGTCATGGGTTCAAACAAAGTAGCTAAGTCTAAGGTCTTCAGGGGGTACCTATATTACGCGTAAGGAACGAACTTGGTGTTGATTATGTTCATGAGTGGCTATGATTATGACATAAACAATTACCGTCAGTTTGCCGCTCAAGTGCGAGTCGGACTCGCGCACCGAGGGTTCCGTACAAATTTTTACATATCCTAACTTTATTACCCGGTACCGGTTGAGTTAAGTTTGCACCTAATATCTATGGCATTGCCTACAAATCAGGTGCAAACATAACGCAACCGGGTTGCTCAAATAGGTTTTTGCGAATTAAAAAAAATTGCTAGTTAGAGATATGGCTATAATTTTCGTGTAATATTTATGTTTATTAATACAAATTGTGAAAATTTCAATATTTTCGATCGATAAACTTCGGAGATAAAGGGGGGGAATTGTGTTATTTTTTCACATTTTCCTTCGTAAAACAAAAACTAGTCACAATAAAAAAATTAAAAATATTGTTCGAAAGTAGTTACACATTTAATTGAACCCCCCTCGTATTCGTCGTTTTTTTTTTAAATAAAAATATATTTTTAAATATTTCCTGTGCAATACATGTGGGCTGACCAAGTTTATAAATATTCCAAATTTCAAATAGTTAGCATATGTAGTTTTTGAGATATGGTACTTCAATAGTCGGACAGACAGACAGACAGACAGAGTTGCACCATAAGGGTTCCTTTTGTACCTTTTTGGCAAGGAACCCTAATAATGCAATAAAAAATTGATTATTGATTTGGTTTATTTCGAATTCTTAAACAAATCATTTGTGCCTACTTACAAAACGGCACGGTCCGGCCCGCTATCTTGGTCGGACCGTGGGCTCTCCTGCTTTCTTTCGCCGGGCTGACTTCGAAGGGCTTGCGGGCCAGATTTGGCCCGAGGGCCGTAGTTTGGCGACCCCTGCTCTAGACCATAGAACTTTTTCTGTGCTCTAGCTAGACCTTCCTATCTCAAATAGCGCGATCTGATGTGTGATGTCCACGGGCATTCGTCTGCTTGGAACGGTTTTCGACCGAATTGTCAAACTTGCAAGGGCACCAGGTGACGTTTACCGCACCTCCCACCTTCCCCTTTTTACCCCTCCACGCTTGCTTGTCAATTCAAACTTCGAGTGACAAACAAATTTCGCGGCAATCGGCCATTACAATTTTTGCGTTCAGTGTGAAAAGTGTTTGCGTAGATTAATTTCCGTACCTTTTCCTCCGCTAATTGTAATACCAATATTTTGATTAGTTCAAAATGTTTCGTAAGTGTTTTGTACCTAATTGCGACAGTGAACAAAAGGACGTTAAGTTGCATAAAATGCCTGCTGGCAGGGACAGAACTAGGCTTTGGCTCGAAGTGATTTCGGCGGCTGTTCCATCAGCTTCTTCAAAGTTTGAGGGTCTGTCATGGACATTAGTTAATAAGTCTTATGTGTGCCAAAAGCACTTTGAAAATAAATATGTGTGTCCCAATATGCGTTTAAAACCTAACGCATGCCCGACACTATTTACGGCTCAAGAAGTGCAGAGTGGAACTCCGTCACATATTTACGCCGACATAGGTATGTAGATTAAAATGATTGCTTTCAATTTTTGCCTCTGCTTATACTTACACCACACGTGTTAATTTTTTGATGTACTCTGGATCTAGTGATAGTAGGTAGCAAATAGATTCGTGATACTCTGTTGATTAAGAATAATGTATCGTGGTATTTTGTTTTCTACCTACCCGTTGAGTGAATTTGTTTCATAAAACTTCATGAACCTACAGAACATGACAATATCTACAGAAGGATAACTTGGTGTTAGTGTAACTACATATTTGTATATAAATATCTTCCTTGTTTCTTAGCATTGAGTGTATTTTCTTGTGATAAAATCGACAGACATTGTTACATTAATACACAACAACAACACTTTCATGTATATAATTACTTATTATTCTATCTTTATAGAGTCTATGGAGCGAGGCAGATTTATGAATAATGATCATACATATTTCAAGAAAGTTCATAATGACCACAACTATGCAAGAACTACCATTTTGCAAGAGAATGTTGACATAACTGGTAATAATAACACTGTGTTTATTAAGTTTAAAGTAATCTAACAAACGACAAGACATGCACTAAGCCTCCGCTGTCTATCTGTCACAGGGCTCTAAGTCTTGAACCGCTTTATTTTTTTTTACAAAATATGTATTAATTGTATGGTGCTATGGAACCCTTCATTTGGGAGTACTAGACACATTGGCAATTTTTTTCTATCTATTGTAGTAAACCTAAACATACATGTTTCAGTCGGTACATAATTAAATAGTGTGTTAAAACAGCAACAGACAAATTTCTAATAACTTTAATATTTTCTTCTGTTTCCGCGATTATTACTCATTGAAATAAAACAATTTAACGGATTATATCGCGTATATTATCTCATTTTAGTTCCCGACGTTTCGGAAGCTTTCCAGCTTTCCATGGTCACGGGAGGACTGAGAAAAGATGTATTTTCCTCTGTCAGTAACAATTTGTGCAAACTACCCATTTTTTGAAAATAAAATAAAATGATATAATATACGCGATATAATCCCTTAAATTGTTTTATTTCAATTCTAATAACTTTGTTTAATTATTGTTTTAGCCGCTATTCCAGTGGTGGTAATGTCACTGGCTGAAAGTCCTACTATTGCTGGTTCATCCATCAGCCAAACTGCAGCTAATCCAGGTATTTATAGATAGCCTTGAGTATTCCTTTTATAAAGATGATGGAAACTAAAATAATAACTGTGAATATAATATGTAAATAATGCCAACACGTTTGGCTAAGTTGGTTATACAACTGCCTACAAAGCTGGCAGTCAGAGTTATGTATCCCTTATCTATTGATTATGTGGGCACCATGTAAGAAGTCTATGATATTTAAAGTAACAGGAAATTTCTCAATGTTTGTCTATATTAGTAACCAATATAAAATGACCTCCCACTGCATATATTTTACTTAGGAGCAGGGCGCTGCTCCAGTATCAACTGGATTTTTATAGATACATCCGTTTACTGTATATTTTGACACCTTGATTTGTATGGAACCCTCAGTGCACGACTCGTACTTGGCCCCTTTTTAGGATGCTTTTTTTAATCAAATGACAATGAGTCTTTAATATGTCTTACAGAAACCGCTCCATCAACATCTGTGGCTCATGCTGAGAGCACCGTTTCAGAGCTAGCAGATAATGAAAAAAGAGCAGGTAACCACATAAAATAATGTTCCATTTCTTACTTGTCAATATACATAATATGTATATCAAGTAGCATCATTGTTACTGGGTAATTCTCAGTCTAGTCTTTAACATTATGATTCAAAAGTTGGTATAGAGTACGATATTTTTTTGTACTGCAGTCGATTTTACAATGATATAAATTTTTCGTTTGGCGTTTTTTTTCGCATGGTCTAAAACACCATAAAACACCTGGGTCTTCTCATTTCTAAAATTTGTGGTTTGAAGACTAATGTAGTATTTGTTTTTTTTTTAATAAATAAATTTACGAAATCGAAAATACTTGTGACTCAAAAATAAACGAAAAATAAACATTTTCAGATGTACAGCAAAACGAAGCTCCACAAACTCCGAAAAACCGTTTGACAAGGGTTTGCAGGAGAAAAATAATTGCCAAATTTGACCAACTATCACCCAAATGTAAGGAGCTCTATAAGATCCACAAGAAAGCTATAAAGCAATTGGATTACTGCCGCAGAGCCAACATGGCTAAAAAGGCCTCAAAGGAAGTTTCCTTCTTAAAACTAGTAGAAGGCATGAACCCTGTTGCTAGAAAATTCTTGTGGATGCAAGTGAAACTGTGTACGAAAAGTAAAAAAGGAAGGCGGTTCAACTTGGAGGAAAAAGTGATTGCCTTATCAATAATGAAGCAGAGTCCAAAATGCTACAGATTTCTACAGAGGATTTTTGTTCTTCCATCGAAAACAACGTTGAACAAATTGTTGAGTCATGTCAACATTTAAGCGGGCATCAATCCCCAAATTTTTAATGTTATCAAGCAAGAGGTATGTTCATTTATTAATTTAACCCATAACTGTACAAAATATTTAGTATATTCTATTTGCTGTCTTGCTTGGGTGTGTCTAATATCAAACCCTGGTTTTTAGGGTTCTGTAACCAAAATAGCGAAAACGGAACCCTTATAGTTTCGTCATGTCTGTCCGTATGTCACAGGCATTTTACTTAAAAACTACATGATGTATATTGATGAAATTTAGAGTATAGGTGTCTTGTATAATGAAATTTGGAGTATAAGCCGTCTAGTATAAGCCGCTACTTATTTTGACGGTTAAATAATAAAAAAATATATTTCTGCACTCTATACATATGAACGAAACTGAAAAACAAAATTCAGCATATATCAATGTACATATCGCAATGTACATATTTCGAGTTCTTTTAAAAAGGTTTTGAGGTTTCTAAAAAACTTTTTTGATTTAGTAAATATTTTCGGAAATAATCGCTCAAAAAGTAATATACATTGTCTCTCCCCCCCCCCCCTCTATTTTTTAAACGGTATTTCCAAAAAATATGAAAAATATTAGAAATAAAAAGCTTAATAAATATGTACTTTCAACGAAAATTGTTTGCAATCGGATATATACCGGTTTTGAGTTATTGCTAAAAAACTGCGCTTCTCAGCAAAAGGACGTTATTGCCGTGGAGATACGCTCTTTTGCTAGTGCACACTAAAATATTTTTTTCATTATAATATAACTTTAATGATTTAATGCTGATAACTTTTATTATGTTAAATTTATTGGATTTTTTTTTACTATGTTTTTTAAATTTTACTGACTGTCATATTGAAATGAAATTTATAAATTCATGTGTACTAATCCCTAGAAAATAAGATCTATTGTATTACTAACAATCTATGAACCCTGATCTGCAGTAAAATATTTGAATCCATAATAGTTTGTCTGTCTGTCTGTTACCTCTTCATGCTAAAACCGCTGAACCAATGTGGATGAAATTTGGTATGGAGATAGTTTGAGTCCTGGGGAAGGACATAGGCTACTTTTTATCCCGGAAAAATGCCCGTAATCGCGATAAACGAATTTAAGGCGGACGAAGTCGCGGGCAAAAGCTATTTCAATATAAATTTAAACAATGTTAAGGGTCTCATTAATGTTTTAAGGATATTTATATAACTTCAACGGCCATGTGTTTTTGGCGCACGTCAAAAAAATAGTGAATTTAATCCATTGTTGTACTACTTCTCTTTTTTAAATTTAATGGTTTCCGTCCATTAGGACAATTTTGCCAGCGTCAATGTTTAAAAGCCAAGGTACAGTTTTATATTAAAAACAATAAAAAAATGAGTTTAACCACACGGATTCAAGTCACCCGTCCAAGGTGGACGACAAGAATCCTACTACAGGATTTAATCACTCCTTTATTAAACCATCCACTTCAAAACAAAAGACAAATTCGCCATGCGTGTTTAAGTAGCCTTGTGAGAACCTTTTGACAAATTTTATTCAAATGTTGACTGTTTACCAATCATAGTTCTACTCATTTCTTTTATTGGTGAAAGCAAAAATAATATTATAGGAACAACCTTTGCAAAAATAGTGTTTACTCGAACCTAATAGGAATATTTGGCCCAAACAACTTCTGCCAATTTTTTTAATGTTTAACATAATGAATATTGGGTTGGTTACAAGAAGTGAGTGTGATGGGGCTGATAATCAACCTTGGTTTTGTTTGATTTTATGCTTCCATACTTATTATATTTCTATGCTTTTAGGTCAGCGGTTGGAATGACTCCAAAAAATTGTGCTCCATCATTTTTGACGAAATGAAGTTGGAAGCCGGAGTTCATTACTCTAAGAAGGGCGACAAAATAAGCGGATTTGTCGAACTGTCTGAAAAGACTAACCGCCTGCCTGACCATGCTTTAGCCTTCATATTGAAAGGCGCAGTTTGGAAATGGCAGCAACCAATGGTCTACTAATTTTCTGAAGGGGCTGCATCGGGTCCTCAGATGAAGGCCATTATTAAATCTTTAGTGGCAGCAGTGTGTGACGCAGGGCTGCAGCCCATTGCTTTAATAAGCGATCAGGGAACGACATTCCAGAGCGCTCTAAAAAGCCTTCAGGACGATACCCGTAGGTGTCAACTATTAGCGGGCGAGGAAACAGGTAAAAATCATAGACTTCATTATACCTATGTACAGTGCAGGTATGTAAAGGTTCGTCACTTTTGAACCTCAACACGATCACATAGAGTCGAAAAGTGACGAACCTTTTCACACCCCGACTGTACAGCCAGCATCATATAGTTAGTAACCATTCAAAGTGGGCAAATATATCGTAACACTTCCTTACAGCTATGCAAATAAACATCTGTTTAGATATATTTGGCTACTTTGGTCGCTACGAACTATTTGATGCTGACTGACTGTACTTACCAACAAAGCCCTATTTATATATTATCGAATACAGTACACTTTTTGAATGCTTTTACATATGTACTAGAACTAGAAGGTACCCGCAAATTTGTTCGCCGAGTAGAAAAAAGTCATAATCCTTTCTGTTTTGCTACAACGTATCAAATAAAACGTATCTTATAATATCTGTAGATGTCCAGCTATTCTTGTATGTACCAAAAATGGGCACAACTCGTCCAGCCGTTTTGACGTGATAGTGACACAATAACACAGGTACAATCACATACAATGGACAAAAATTAAAAATATATATTTTTTAAATTCAGTGACTTTCAAATAGCCCGATTCATTTCAAAATATGTACAATGTATGCGTCGCACAACTACAACTTTATATTGGCATTGGATTTCTACTATTATGATTTTTTTCTCCTCTGCAGATAAAGTTCCGGGCATCTTCTAGTATGTAATAAAAAAATAAGAGAGTCATCATGATTATGGCATATTAAGAGGTACTTAAGTCATCCTTTAAGTTTCTGGATTTTGATAAATAAGACCAGATATTATAATTATGATGAAATTATTGTTTTTAGAATTATGTGTCCGCACTATTTACACATGTTTGCATTCGTTGTGTGAAGCAGTGGATCCAATCTTCAGTCACACAATCACGATATTATAGACAGCCAGTGTCTGTTCTCAATTGACCATTTTTTTATAATTTTACGGCACCACTCCACACGCAGTCGTTTCTGGTTTTCCGTTAAATCATGCGGTACGGTATCCATCGAGTGCAAAGCTTCCAAACCTTCAAAATGTTTTGCTGTTGGCTCATCCCAATGCATAAATACAGTGTGAATTTGCGGACAAGTAATTTTTTTATCAGTTTCAATAACTTGTCGAACGGTATCAATATAGAATTGGGTAACCGCAGTCGCCAGCCGACCTTCCCGCACATTTTCATGAAGATAATCAATTGATCACGTCTACGTCTAAATTCCCTAAACTACGACACGAATAGATAGAGCTGCGACATGTCGCAGCTTCATCACCAAATGCTAAGTGAAGTCTTGTTAACTTAAGAGTCCCCGGTAAGCTCGGTTCTCCATACAAACGTAGTTACGCTCTCATTTTAAAACGACTACCTAGATTGCTTTGAAACTTTGTACTTAGAATAAGTTAAGGTATATGCAGGCCTGTAATTAAATTAATTTATGTAGCTTCAGATACCATAATAAAAAAAATACAGTGAATTTAAGTTTTTCATACAAAACTTGTTTTTGCTGTATTTCATTTGTTTTATAAACTGGAGCCATATAAACTAATTACAGGCCTAGATATACCTCGTGTCATTGTATATGCAAATTTTCGTTACAATCCAACACGTAGTTTTAAATAAGAACGAAACTCCGTTTATATGGAAAGGTGAAATTCGACCGAGCTTGTCGGGGACTCTTAAGCCACAGCTAAAATCGTAAAAGATCATTGAGCGAACATTTTCACGAGTTAAATTTATTGTAATAGCGACACTCAATTTTCTAAAGAACGCCACAATGAAAAAACAAATGACAGTCCCGTAAATTAAGAAGAAACATAATATTCTCAGAGAATACCATTTTCGAATTCCATAATTGATATATATTTTATATTGTAAGCTGCCAGTTCCAGAAAGTTTCAGTACTGTTTATTTTCCAGATGATACGATTCATATAAGTGGACAATGTCTTAGTGTGGTTTATGATCCACCTCACCTAATAAAAGGCATTCGAAACAATTTCCTCACGAAGAACATCCAAATGAATGGAAAAGTTTCGAAATGGCAAGATCTGGTGGATGTGTACCGCACCGACTGCAGGCACGCGCAGACGCGTCTGTTGCACAAACTAAATGATGAGCACATACTGCCGGAGAAAATCAAGAAGATGAAGGTAACTAGGAATTATTTGGGTATGACTTAAAAAAAAACAGTTTTACTTGAAAACTATCGTTACTCACGTTCAAGTCGAAGTCGTCCAGTATTCTACGAAATATTTGAGTTTACAGCGAAGCTAGAGAAAATTGGACTGCTTGTAACTTCGAAGAAAATAAGGATAGCTAATATTATTTAAATCATAAATTGTAATCTTTTGATAATACAAGTACATATTTGGACTCTACATTAGAGCATCTAACCACTGGAGATGGCATACGGACGCATTCCCCTCTGCCAAATTAATGAGAAAAACCGGGCCAGTTTATACAAGAAATTGTCAATGTGTGTGTGTATTTTTTTGTTTGTAAGAATATTCCCGTAGTGTGCTGTACGTGTTGTCGTTGCCTGCCTCTAAACGTGCATCAAAAATTTGTTCGGTAGTGACATGGCTTGTCCTCTCAGTGGTCGCGTCTAAAAATATGTATACATTATTGAAGATATTTTCTGACTGTATTATTTATTTTATGTTTTAGGTGAAAAACTGCGTACGGTGTATTCAGTAAAACAATGGCAGCGGCTTTAAATTACACAGCTTCTTTTTGTGAGTACTTATACATGAATACTTAATGTTATTATCTCGTAAGTAAGTTTGGGTTTATTGGTAGCTTTTCACGCTGAACAGATTTAAATTAAATTTGGTAATTATATGGGCCCAGTTTGAGTCCACTAGGAGCAAAGACATGGATAGTAATTTAAGCGGAAATCATTCTCTAAAGGAATTTTCGAGCAATAACTAATATAAGTATATTATAAACATAAGTTTAGTAGAGTTTTTTTTCCTAGAGCAGAACAATTATATCGATGTAAAGTAAATTATGATATCCCCAAAAATTTAAACGTTTTGCTGCTATCCGTATAATAAATAGTATGTAACAGATTTAGAGTAATTGATACTCTCGAGTTTTTTTGATTTCACAAACTGCATACATTATTTTCTTCATTAAATTTACATTTGTAAACGCTATTCAAATGTATTAGCTTCTAATTGCGCAATCATAACCAGGAACCAGGATGTACAAAAGTTTCATGTTGTTTTTTTTATTTCTATAGAATTCTCTACGGCTTGAATTATTATGATATCATTGACTTTCGTCAAATCAAGGATTCATTTCGGAAATAGAAAAATAACTTATGTTCTTATCCTGTAGGAATAAAAGTGTCCAACATCTTATTGCTTTAAAATATTTAGATATGAATGGGTTAGAAACGAGGGTTCCGTACAACATATATACTACAAACGGTCGAGTCTATGAAAATCCAGTGTTAGCAGAGCCCTACTCCTAAGCAAAATGTACGCGGTGTTCGATCATTTTATATTGGCTACTGACATAGACAGACAGACATACAATTATACTGTTTTTAGTATTTGTTGTTATAGCGGCAAAAGAAATACATCATCTGCGAAAATTTCAACTGTCTAGCTATCACAGTTAATGAGATACAGCCTGGTGACAGACAGACGGACAGCGGAGTCTTAGTATTAGGGTCCCGTTTTATCCTTTGGGTACGGAACCCTAATTAATAAAAGAAATGTACAGCATTATTATTTTACTAAACAACGTTACTGAGGTCGTATGTATTCATTTGCAGCGCATTACGCGGACGGGACGTCGGTGAGCGACACGCTGGAGAACACGGCCGAGCTCGTCACCTTCCTCGACGACTTGTTCGACAGCGTCAACGGTGCCAGCACGAGCCACAAGCACACGCGCGGCAAGCGCCTGCGCACCGCCGTCACGAAGGACTCCCACCGCCATGCCTTTTGGGAAAAGGCAATAGTGACTGCAGAATATAAAATTCGTGGATCACCAAAGCAAAATCTCTTCGGTCCCGAGCCTTACAAATTGGGTCACCAGTCTCAGGAGTTTTCAAAGGCTGTGGCAGATATTAAATAAGAAGAATATAATGCGCCCCAGGTACTATAACTCTGATGCCGTCGAAAACTTTTTCGGAAGGGTGCGCTCATACAACGCCCGAAACAACGACCCGACCTGTCACGCCTTCGCTTGCACGTTTAAATCCTTACTCATAACCAATTTAATTAAATTTCACGAGAATACTTATAATTGTGAAGATGACCGCGCCGAGCAAGTGTTAAAAATCCAATCGCTGTTCGATTGTGACGGTGTAACGGACACGCTTCCGGCCTGTGCGCGGGGCGGATCCCTCTCGAGTGGACCCTCGGCGCCCGCCGCCGCACCGCCGGCGCGCGACGCGGGCGCCTTTCCATAAATATATCAAACACCGGGAATACGACTATATGAAAGAAAATAAATTGACCTATCCTTCGGTGCACGCTCTGAGGATTTTTACCTATGCCGTCATGGAGTCGAACGAATATTTGGAACGCGATGCCCACCGGAGCGAGCTTCATGAGCGCATTCGCCAAATATTGCTGTCCAAATATTCGTTTGATTTTATCAAATGTAAGACGCATCAGGAAGATATAAAAAATATTTCATTTCCGCGTCCATTACATTTAGATTGGATAGGAGAAACTTGCCCTTCATGCAGGCGGAGGCTCTTCACAAGCATACAATAAAACTAAGAAATAAATCACTTAATAAGTATATGGTCATTTAATTTCAGAAGCTATTTCAGTTTATCTAATTGCTCCATCTCTCTGGTAATATTTGATAAACTGAGGTAGTTTTTACACTATAAAAACAAACCCACAAAAGTACAAATTAGGAAATCTGTTTGAAAGTTCCCGCGCTTTCATAAAACCATAATTTAAATTTCGAGCTTATTCCCGCCTTTTTGCTGGCTGTTTCCACGTAGTGTCATTGCCAATATTAGAACCCGATAAAAAAATCTTTAAACGTCACTTAAGTTCCTTACATGAGCGCCTAAGCCAATAGTATGAGAGATGGTTGTCTGATACGTAGTATCTCTTAGTAGTTTGTGGTGATGTCATTCTGGCTGTCAATTTCAGCTGAAAAGAAACAGAGAAGTGAATTTTAGTTTACGATATTTAGTTAATTTTACTAGCATTAATTTTACTTATAAAACTAATATTAATAAGTGTAGTTAACCATAATAATGGCAGAAATATCTTGGCCTTGGCAGTACAACTTCCCTCCCTTTTTTACGTAAGTAAATTCACTGGTTTTGTAATTGAAAAGTAGTCAAGTTGTTTATTCAAACAATGTCGATTTTGGGGAAAAAATGGAACTATATCAACGAGGGAAATGCTCACATTGTTATTGGTATTCAAATAGAGAATTCCAATGCGACCTATGTACTCCGTCTAATCAAGAAGGATGACAAAACAGCTAATCTAAATGTTATTCTCAACGCGGTGAAATTTATCAATTTGATTATGATGCCTTTATTATCTATTGTGCCTGACAAAGAACTAGAAGTAGTAGAAATACCCATTGAGGAAATATCAGATCTAATGACAGAATTAGCAAAATTTCGGCCTAAGGAAAGGATGTTAAAATCACATTTAAGTTCTTATGCTGTTAAGGCGACAAACTTAACAATTTTGAACGCAAATGTGGCTAATTACTGCGTGGAGATCAAACCCAAAGAAGGTTTCATGGCATCCCATTTTAAAAAGTATGGTAAATGCTATTACTGTTTAAAACAGTGTCAAAAACTTAAGGAAAACAAGATCTCCGACACTAGTAAGTACTGTCCACTCGATTTGTTTTCTGGAAACATGGAAAGAATGAAATCTGCTCTCCTTCACTTGTCAGAAAACCCTCAAAATAATTTCAAAATATTCAAAAATGGTGAAATCATTTTTAATGCATCAAACAAAGACCAATTCCATGAAATTGTCAGTAAAATGGACATATTTAAATCAATCAATGGCTTCTTTGACTTTATAATAGCTACTTTACTGTATATTGGATCCAGATATTCTATAGATGACAATTCAGACACTATTGTTGATATTAAAAAGATTGAAGCTTGTAGCTGTTCTTCTAACTTACATGAAAAAACTTTATTATACAAATTACTAGAATTACAAAAGCTATCAGAAGGACTAAACATTGCAACAACAGAGATACAAGTAGATTCTCCAGACTATGTGTCTTTAATGCTAGAAGAACTTGATCCCGAAATAGATCTCTATAATGATGTTGAACGGCAGAAATTTCTTGAAAGAACAAATCCTTTGCACAAAGCTCTTATATCAGCCATAGCTAAAGATTGCTCCATAATGATAACTTTTACACCACCGCATAACATAAATTATGATAATTGTATCCATCTTGGCAAACATCAGATACCTTTTAGAGTGTCAGTTACCGACTTAGAACCAAAGTTGCCGAAGACTTTGACAAAGAGAAAGGAGACAGAGAAGAAACTGATTGAGGTTTATGAAAGACAGCTAAAGGAAAAGAGTGGTGTAAGTATTACATGAATGGAGGATAAGTTCTATAATGTTTTTAACAACATAAATTGAATTTTCTTGAAAAACTCTTAAGACCATTAAAATTGATGAAATTGAGTCTACCCCGCAATCACAGTTGCTGTGAAAATGTTGGGAATTGAAATTAAATAGAGTTACACAGATACTTCATTAGAGAAAAGCTATCTCACCTATTGTTTTGTCCCTTTCAAGATACAAACTAGGTTTATTCTACCAATAGGATACTATTTTGGATAAAAGCACAAACATACATATATAACTTATTTTCCAGAATCCAGCCACACTCAGAAACTCGCTCTAAACAGCTTGAAGCATGGCAGCATCTCATAGCAGAATACCTCAAAACCACGAAACAGTCTACCATAGACATCCGGGAAGCCCAAAACAGTCCGCTCTTCAATAACCAAGCGATCAACCGGAAACTGTCACAAGAGTCTGTTCTCGTCATCCTGGAATATATGGCGAAGATGGGGCAGGCAGCACCGTTGGACAAAAGCAAGAATGTGTGGGAGGTTTACTGGCATTCGCTGGACGAGTGGGGCAATATGGTGTACAACTGGGCGAGCAGCAATGGGATGAACAATACTGTGTGTACGCTGTTTGAGCTGCGGGAAGGGGAAAATACTGCTGACGAAGGTATGTTATTTTTATACTTTTGTTTTATTGAAATGAGTAATAATCGTGGAAACAGAAGAAAATATTATTCTTTTACTATTTTACTTAAATGTATGTTAGGCGCAAGGGTGGGTGATAGTCAAAAATATCACAAAGATAGAGTTAACCGTAGTCCTAATGTCCAATGACCATTATTCATATGAATCATTCATTTACGCCGAATCCTGTTCAATGATGTTGCGTTGTTTTTATAATAGTAAATTTATCATATTTAGACTATTTTCTGGCTAGTCAAATATTGTTGATAGATATTTCCTTGTGGTATCACCAATTGTCTATGATTTAAAAAAAATTGCTAAAAGTCTCTTGTCAATTCATGTCATTTATTCAAATGGCAGACCATTTGAATGAATGACATTATGAGCGCCGACTTTGAGTGCACGTTAACGTATATTTAACTTATTTACTTAGGTTTAGGTAGGTACTTTACGTGTGCATAGAAAATCAAAAATATTTTCCAGTATCAAAACTATAATTCCTACTACACCAAGTGTGACCGGCCCAAGATTTTTTGAAATTCCGCGCCATAAAATTGGGTAATATTTCAGTAGCCAGACTCTAATTTATAATATTCTTTGTCTCAAACATGCAATGAAATATTAACGCTGTTTGCCATATAATAGGCCAGGAAATCTCACGTTTCGGGTTCGGCGCGACAAGGGGCCTGCAAAGCGATCTTCTTTTGTTTCAAGTCGGTATGAGCGGCGCCGACGGCAAAAAATACGAAGTACTATATATATTAAAACACGTTTTCATTAGAATTTTAATAGATTTTCACTGTTTGTTGTTGGTTTTATATATTTTTATTTCACTGCATGTTTGAGAACAGCACTATAAATACATACCTCGGCGTGAAAATGGATTGCTGTCTTCGTATCCCTAACAGTATCCCTACTTGGCTGGCAATCCCTATTTTCCCAACCACTGCAGTAATATACTATTAGGCGATTTACGCTCTGTCGATCTCCCGAGAACTTTAATTTTACAATAGGGAACATGCATGAATTTTTATTTTTGCTTTATTAAAAGTTCATTCATGTAACAAACAGTGGAGACAAACATTTTTTGGAATTACTATAAAGATAACCAAGATATAAGCCATCAAACATTTCATCCTATCTCTTTCTAGCAAAACAAATTTTAATACGGTGTTTATATGGCCGGAGTGCACTATGACGTAACAGTTCATGTCGGACCTCTCTGTCAATTAGCAGTTTAAAATGCCTATATCATGCGTATTTCTTGGCCGATTTTAATTTTAAAATGGTTATTATGGTATTTTGATATTTAGTTAAGAAAAGCGATAAAAAAATAATCATGCATGTACCCTATTACCCAAATATATATATACATAGGTACTATATGTATGTAATAAATTCGTTTTTTTTTCATAGCTGACCACGCCAGCAGCCTCCTTTTTCATTATTTTATTTAGTTTAATATAATGTAATAATTTCAGAGTTCCACGGGTTGGACATGGCGATCCTGATCAAGGCGCTGAAAGCGCTGGAAGCGAGGGGCAAGTGTGAGCTGATGGAGTTCGACGACAACCAGGGCGTCAAGTTCTTCTAACTCCAGTTCGGTGCTTATGAAGGAAACCCAGTTTCGGTGCTGACTTCCAACCTACTGACTGCCCATCCTTGTTTCATTTAGTAAAATATTTTCTAATCCTAACAATCCCCCGGGCGACGGGGGGGACGGGGGGGCAGGGTCATCGTAATCCGCTGCGGGCACACTTCATACCCACCCCCGTCCCCCGCAGACCATGAGCGTGTCACGAAGGAACTTGTCAAGCTATAAGCTCAACGGTTTACGAAGCTGGCAATCCCGGGTTCGTGATTGTGTGATGACTGATGACTATGAATGTTTGTTTCTGGGCGTTGGAGGTTTTCTATTTATTTAAGTACCCATACGTCGCCTCGTATCCATAGTACAAGCTTTGCTTAGTTTGGTCTAGGTCGATTTGTGTAAGAATGTCGCTGAAATTTATTTATATATCGTCTTACATCTTACATCTTTGTGCCTCTTATGATTTATTTGTCTTGTTGTGACTTATTTGTCGCTTTGGTTGTTACATTATTTGATAATGACTGTACTTCATCGATAAAAGCCAAGCTCTAACATAATGAGGATGAATATCAGTACCGAAACTGGGGGCCTTATAGAATAGAAAGTTTTAATAAAATATACATTTTAAGCATATGTTTGGATGCATTTGTTAAGTTAACTTTTTAATGTTAGAATATATTGTCTGATATTTTATAATCCTGTCTTTGATTCCAAAGGACTTTAAGTATCTTTCACATTTTTTCGAGTGTTTCAACCACTCTGACTTCGGTGGTCGCATTAGTGCCGGGATCCAGGGAGATCAGCATGTTTTTCTTCATCGTTTGGCAGATATCACCGACGTCTACTAGATAGATAAAAAAAAGTGCAGATCAGCCGGGATCACGGCAATAATACGGCCACTGAAGTCAAAGCGGTTGAAACGCTCGGAGAAATGCCCACCTATGATTTTCTTTAAATTAGGTGCATACTTTACTTACCAAAAATAGATGAAAAATACATTTTTTGTCGCAATAAAGCAAAATGAAGTCTTAATGCGATTTTGTATAAGCGCAGCCTGAAATTTTGAACGGGGCCACTAATATAAAATATATCGAGTAAATTAGACTTTATTGTACAATGTGTGTACAATACACAATTTTATTGCAAACATTATAAAATAAATGGAAGTCTTCTATTTTTATTGGCAATAAATAGCTTTTTTATTTTGTAAATTTTTAGAAGATATTCAATATTCAATTTGACATGTATTTGGGGGGGGATGTCCCCTGTGACTTCCCCTTTGCATCGCGCCTGTATAAGACTTACTTATAATTAGTCAGGTATCGTGAAACGGAAAAAAAATAACAACAAATTCTTGGAAATAATTTATTTCATTCATTAATAATTTAGTGTAAAATTGTACATTTTCGAAATTGCCTTAACTACGCGTAAGACTGTCGATATGGTACGAACATCTTGTAAACGGCGGATGTATCAAACATGGTCTGGGTGAACACAATTATTGAGGATATTTTATTCGTACCAATTTATTTAACAAACTCTTGCAGCAATTAGCTACAAAACTGATAGAGTATCATCGCTTAAGAGAAATTATGTACAGTCAGAAAAACAGAGGCATGCTCTGCCATACACACATGTATTGGGTAGTTACTTTTCTTTGTAAATGACTGTACTTACTATATTTTGCAGTCAAATTTCTGCGTATTCTTAAAATACCTCGATGTAGTCGGTTATTCTCTGTTACACCTGTTAATTTCTATGTATAAAGTGGACTTCTCACTTTGGGGGATCTCTTCCAGCAAAAAAATAGATACCTACTGAGGATGACCGAAAATAGTACTCTGCCATCGAGTTGGGTAGCTATTTTAATAATACAGCTGCAAAATATGTAAGCAATCAACGCATTGACAATAAAGTCTATGCCAAGATATTTAGTAATGTTTAACTTAGATTTAGAATTTTCCAGTTGACTGTACATATCTCTCTTGGACAGAGACATTATGAATTCCATAATAATTTCAACACTGTTTTGTGGCCTCGGTGATATCAAATGGGTACCTATACAGTTTTCTTTCCAGTGAGCTATTCCCGTTACGAAGCAAATCTAGAGTACTACGCGTTAATACTAACAAACGTTCAGTCTTCAACCAAAATATACAGTTCCCGTAACAACTATTGTACAATACAACAGCATTCAAGCTGTATAGGCTTATACAACTCTTATAACGCACAAAATAGATTTATAAGAGCTCTATAAAGATTTTATACCGCATATATGCTGCTCCGGAGGTACAGGCTATGAGTACACAGCATATGCCACATTGGATAATCTAGTGAATTATTCCTGCTACTAGGTAGTTGAGAAAATCTTTTATTTAATAAATCAAATAATTATGACATACAATACCTACATATTAAAGTCCGTGGTCAAAGAAAATGGTTAGGTACACGAGTTGTAAGGAATGTAACGGTTAAGAATGGCCAAATCGTATTTCCTCTACGAATAGAAGTTACCTTCTGCCAGACAAAAGTAACTTTTTTTATGTTTTCACGATTTCTTTATCAAATAAATGAAATGCACGGGTCAAAAGGTAAAACAAAACGCATACCTACATATACATTAAATACCTACTACCAATGTAGGATTTTCGACATTTACATGTACTCATAGTTCCATACATACCACAAATATATCGAAAAACAGCAACAAACCTTAATAAATTAAGTTGCCAAATAATTATATAAAAATCCAATTCAATATATTAAAATTGTGCCTTAACTTGTACTTTCTAGTATAAATATTACTTAATTAACTTCATAATTATAATTCCCTAACTTTGCGTTGTCAATAAAAAAAAAAAACAATGAACTCAGTTAATTTCGAAACGCAACTGCACGCAGATTCAGATAAATAACCACTAAATAACCTTATTGTTTATGGTCGTAAACTCCGAATAGCGGCTTGAGTAGACCGAAAAATAAATAGCTAATTACATATTTATAGTTGAAAATACACAATATTCATTTATTTTTTAAATACTTTGATAATTAACTGATTAATATTTTGACATAATACAATGAACTGGCAACTAATAATGTTGTAAGATTGCATGCCTTTACTGGTAGAACATAAGCACCTGTATATTTATCATTATCATGTTATGTTACAATGTCCTTGCAAAAAAAATGATTTGATTTGAAAACGCAAAATTAAAGTAATTCGAGTCTGGCAAATACAAGATGAGAATGAAATCAACCGCGAAATTTAAAAATGTAGCTGATGCGTGCCAGAATGAGCTAGAGTTAAACAAATTCATTGCTTTAGTCATTAACGACGTACTGGACGTGTACTGGTCTGACCATCTGCCGTTGATTGTTGAATGTGACTTGAGTAAGGTGCAAATAAAGTATGACACAGTAGAATCACCTCTAGAGGGGGTTTTGTGGGGAGAACGGGAGGCCGCTCAAGTTGACCTATATAAAGCGCTTTGTCATGATGGGTTTAAACAGTTACACTTCCCTTCGGAAATTACCGCGTGTGCGGACGGAGTGTGTAAGAATGCTGATCATTTCATTGTTCTTGATAAGTTGTATACAAATATAACTAATGTACTAACTAAAGCGGCGAGGCAGTCAAGTGTAAGAAAACACCAGAAAAAACCAGTAACGGGTTGGAACAAGTATGTCGCTGAAGCACACAGGGATGCCAGAACTAAATTTTTATTTTGGATTTCAGTTGGACGGTCGCCGCAGGGAAATGCTTATCGGGATATGTGCAGCAGTCGGAGGGTCTTTAAGTCAAAGTTGAAATGGTGTCAAGACCGACAGGAACAAATAAGAAACGATATCCTGGCTTCAAACCATTCAGCTAAAGACTTCAAGACTTTCTGGAAAAATACAAATAAGCACAATGTCAAGCCGGGAGTCCCTGTGAGCGTCGGTGGTGTAAGTGACAAGAGGAGTATCGCTAACAGTTTTAGCCAATTATTTACTGTATCCGCTTCACACATATCCTCCGAGGGCAAGATAAGCGATACTGAGACCATCGCGGGAGAGAAAACCATAACTTTTTCTGCGAAACAAATTAATACTATAATTAAAAACATGCAGAGGGGAAAATCTCCGGGGCACGATGGTCTCAGTATCGAGCATCTAAAATATGCGGGGTCCCACTTGCCTAGAGTGTTAGGGATGTTCTTTACGCTTTGCTTACGACATGCTTACCTCCCTGAACCGCTTATGAAAACCGTGGTGGTACCGCTTCTTAAAAATAAGACGGGAGACGTGTCAGATTTTGCTAATTATAGGCCCATCTCGCTTGCTACTGTAATCGCTAAAGTACTTGATGGTCTGCTTAATGACCATCTCCGTTGCCACATAAAACTCCAAGACGCGCAGTTCGGTTTTAGAGCAGGATTGTCTACAGAGAGTGCAATATTATGTCTTAAGCAAACTATCAGGTACTACAAGGATAGGAGCACGCCAATATATGCGTGTTTCCTTGATTTGTCGAAGGCGTTCGACCGGGTGGCCTATAATCTGCTGTGGGATAAGCTGAGTAAAACAACGGTACCCGCTGAATGTACTTCTCTGCTGAAATTTTGGTACTCCAATCAGACCAATCAGGTGAAGTGGGCGGGAGAGTGGTCTGATGAATACAGGCTTGAGTGCGGTGTAAGGCAGGGAGGATTGACGTCTCCTGTCCTCTTTAATTTGTATGTCAATGGGTTGATTGAGGAGCTTAGCAGCCTACATGTCGGATGCCATATAGACGGGGTATGTGTCAATAACATAAGTTATGCTGACGATATGGTGCTGCTGGGCTCCTCAATCAACTCCATTAGGCGACTGATTGCGATTTGTGAGAGTTACGCCGATCGACACGGTCTTAGGTACAACGCCAGTAAGAGTGAGATGGTCGTGTTCAAGGCCCGTAAATATAATCCACAAAATGTACCTGAGATAGTGTTGAGCGGCGTGGCTCTCAAAGTTGTTAATAAATTTAAATATCTAGGTCATATAGTCACGGATAACCTTGACGATGACCTTGATATGGAACGAGAAAGAAGGGCCCTGGCAGTGCGGGGCAACATGCTCATTCGTAGATTTGCACGGTGTACAAGAGATGTTAAGCTGACACTATTTAGGGCGTTTTGCACATCCTTCTACTCGTGCAGTCTATGGGTGAAGCATACGAAGCGCGTTTATAATACGTTGCGTGTCCAGTACAATAACATTTTCAGGATGCTGTTTAAGCTTCCTCGCCAATGTAGTGCATCCGGTATGTTTGCGGAGGCCCGGACAGATGGTTTTCACGCTATCCGTCGCAAAAGGGTCGCCTCGATGCTAAGACGCGTGAAGAATAGCAGTAACGGCATCCTGAGCATGTTGGCTGGACGTCTGGATTGCCCTATGTTGTTGCACTGGGTGGGCATTTGTACAGGGAAGTTAAAATAAGTTAGATTTAGTTTACTAACACCTAGTTATGTAAGTTATTGCCATTGGATTTGCTACTAACACCATATGGATCTCGCATCTGAAATAAATGATTTTTATTTTATTTTTTATTTTTATTTTTTATTAATTATTAATGTATTAGTTAGTGAGAAAAGCATTTAAATTAGTTTATATCGAGCTCATACAGGCACCCTGCAGCTACATTTTTAAATTTCGCGGTTGATTCCATTCTCATCTTTTATTTGCCAGACTCTATATATTATTTTTTAAAAATTACCAAATATTGGATTTGCACCCCTCACACGAATAATTAAATTACAAATACAAATTCAAAAGCCTTAACTTACTAGTACGAACGGCTACATAAATATTATTAAGACTACACATCACAGATACTTTACATTACAACAGGCCTTAACTATGAATGTTTGGAATGATTCATAATGTACTTACATGCGTTACTTTAAAATAGTCTGATTCATGAAATGTTAAACAGAAATACTTTGAAACTTTCACTAACCAAAGTATCATGGAAAAGACAGGATTCGTTTTAAAGAGTCAAAGTTCAAATGAAATAAGTTTTTTGTCGTGTTGATACGAGAGTGCCTGTGCTATCTAATGCTCTTTAGGTGATGTCTGGTTGATCACTTTCGAACAAAGGTAGATAGGTAATTGGGAACAGTTTCCCAGAGCATTGATTTAAACTTACACGATCTTCACTCATTATCACAACAAAAAAAATGGGGCTTAATCGCGTATAAAGTATTAGGAGATTAAGCCCCGTTTTGTTGTGTTGTGATAATGAGTTTCCCAGGGGCTATATATTATTTTATATTTTACGTTACATGGACACAGAATCTTCGATTATATTTATACAGGTTATTTTTATTTCGCATCTTGTTTTTTTTTTCAACCTCGATGTGACATTTGTTCACGACCATCTCGACAGTAAGTATAAGTATACATTTTTACTTTGCTCTACCTATATGGTTTAGTAAGAAAAGAAAAATGTCATGACACTGACAGCTGACTTTTTAATTTTTCTTCCTAATCTGTAGTACAGACCGAAGTAAAAATGTTTACAGTCGATTATCGTGAACGAATGCCACGTCGAGGAATTAAAAAAAAAAAAAAAACAATTGACATAAAAATAAACCATCTGTAGATCTGAGTCCACATAACGCATAATATCGAAAACAATAAAAATAGGAACACCTTTAGGAAATGTAATGTGCCCAAAGCGGAGATTGATTTTCTTAATGATATTAACAGCAACATATTACAGTTGTGTGCAAAATAATAGCAGTGAAGCCGGATTTGCAGTATCAAGATGTAAATGTGACTTAAGATTTCAGTTATAATCGTGCTATGAGTAAACTATAAAGTGCATTCAGGTACAGCAATGTACTAACCTTTACCCGCCCAAAGGGCTATTAAAAGGCCTTCTCCTATTCAATGAACTTTGAGTCATTTTCTATCAAAATAGATTTGCATTAGGTTTTAGTCGTTCAAATTTAACACAAAGACAATATAACCGAATTTCATACACTTTTGATTCAAATTCCACTGCCAAATTTCTTTATATGGTGGGTCGCTCGAAGATATACACACTTTTAAGACACTGTTATTTATATGGAATGTACTTTTCGAAGTTTGTGATTTTTTATACTAATTTAGGAATATTAATTGATTCAGTGGCCAGTACAATCAGTCCTTGGGTACATAGATTCTCTTTAGGAGCAGTTTTCTGCACCTACCTTGTTTTAAAAACTATTTACCATGGTACATACATACTGCTATTATTTTGCACACAGCTGTATGTCGCTTGTACTTTTTAAAACTACTCACTTTTCCTGATTCACGCTTAGCTAAGAGGTACATAAGTATAACACAGTTTACGACATAATCACGTATTTCCGTAAAACCAAAAAAAAAAACGATTTTCATTTATCTGTGCGATAATCAATGATTCTTACTTATCGATAAAATTGACTAATTTATATCGACTTTTCAGCATTCTATTGAACTCTTGTAATATAATACATTTAAAAAATAGGCTTTTTGCCTGTTTCCAGTACACTTTAACTTTTTAATTAGCAAAAGAATTCTGAAATTAACTTGAGTCATATCATTAACCTACTACTCCTACCTAGTATTTCGACTTCATTTAATTATATTTTTCAATCTAATGTCAGCTATTGATGTGCTTTAGTTAAAATTTGGTTAATATCATAAGCGATCAACGGAATTGTACGGTCCACATACCGCACATTGCCGTCTCAGCGAAATTGCCTCGAATCGCGTAAACCATTAAAGTACGCGTCAGTACACGTTTACCATTAGCACTCATCACGCGTGTCCTCATTCGCACTATCATTCATAATATCGCGCTTTTATAGTTAGTTTTACACAGTATCAATAAAGGAGCTATTTTAGACTATATAAGTGAGTTATTATTACATCATCAAGCAAGGAACATTTTATATACTTGGTGTATGTGGCACTAGCAGCTCGTACATCAATTTGGTCCTTCGAGCAAAAAAGTGAGTGTTTTTGAGAGTCTCAAGTGCAGTATCGATTCGGTTTGATTGGCCTCCCACAAGCGGGTCTCACCAGTCAGATTGAGAAGGCGTCTACACAGCGAGGCCCGGAAACACTGCTTAACCAGCACCATACAGCATCAGCATCATACAGTTTACCAACATCAAGCATCAGCAAACTACAGCATAACAGCATCGTCTCACAGCATATCATCAGCGTCACTCAGCTCAACATCAGCATCAGCAGTACATAGTGACAACAGATAAGCATATTTTTAATATCAAAATGGAAGCATTGTTGGATACCCAATTCCAACTTATGGAGGCTATGCAGAAGTTTCTTGAAAACTTCAAAAAAGACGGAGCAGACCGCAAAACACCAGACAGGATCCCGAGAAGATTACATGTACTCGACCAATATTGGACCGATTTTCAAGTAAACCACGAGAAACTTCAAAAAATATGTGAAGAAGAAAAAATTGATCATTCATACTTTTCTAGTAATCAATACGACGTCACTAAGCAATTTTATCTAACTACCAAGCAGTATGTTAGCTCCTTCATGACATTGGAACGTAAACCGGTGTCTTCATTATCAAACCAATCAACGTCAAGATCGGAACCATCACCCCAACCAGGTCCTCGCAGTCAGGTCCAGGACCGTGTAGATACACTTCGTCAAGCACCTGCCGCGGTAGACCCCAACTTGTTTCCGCCGGGACCAGCTCGCGGGGAAGATGCCGCACTCACTAATCCTGATACAGTATCACGCGGATCTCTCAGCAAAACGGACGAGATGTTACGTAAGCAGACCAGCAACTTTAGGGCATTCGCTAGAACTGTGTCTAACATTTCCTTAGAAAATATCAATGAAAAATGGGAGTTTGAGGATACCCTCAAGACTCTGCAAGCACGCTGGACAGCCATAGACACCCTTCACTGGGAAATTGACAGCATCCTGGAAACTAGGAACATCACATACGAGATGAATTATAACTCCTACGAGATGCAGTTCAATCAAATCAAGAAAGATATCAATACTAAAATGTGGTCAGTTTCACATAGAGAAAAATCAACCCCTAAGATGGAAATTCCCATCTTCAGTGGCAGCTATCAGCATTGGACATCCTTCAAGGACTTATTTACCGAAGCAATTCACGCTAATCCTTCCCTTCCTAACGCTCAGAAAATGCAGTTCCTAAAGAGTAAGGTAAAAGGAGAGGCAGAAAAACTAATCCAGCATTTACTTATCAGTTCGGACAACTATCAAACGTGTTGGGATATCTTGAACCATAGATACAACAACAAAAAGATGATTTTCACATCCCATCTCAACATACTTCTCAACTTGCCCAACACACAGCAACAGTCCGCATCATCTATCAAGAAAATCCACGATACAACAAACGAATGTCTTCACGCTATCAAGAACCTAGGTGTGGACATAACATCATGGGACCCGATCATAGTCCATCTACTCTCGCAAAAACTCGATGCAGAGACGCACAACGACTACATAGAATCGTTGAAAATGCCACGCGAGTTACCCACCCTTGACGACCTTTTGGAGTTTTTGGAGAACAAATTTACATCAATGGAGTCCTCTCGTCGCAAACCAGATGTATCGAAATCGTATCAACATCATCAGCAGCAGTATGAACCTTCAGGGAGCAATAAGAAGTTTCATTCATACAAAGCATTCAGCACCAATCAAAACATCAGTTCTAAATCATATTCAAATAATTCATTTAACAGGACATTGAATAATTATAACGAGCATTATAAATGTCCACATTGTAAAAACGACCACAAGTTATTTGCTTGCAAGCCATTTCTCGGATTACAGCCCGACGGTAAACGGGAAATTATTGCGAAATACAATTTATGCAAAAATTGTTTATACGATCATAAAGGCAAGGAGTGTCATTCGCATAAAAGATGCCGCGTTTGTAATGGAAACCACAATACCTTACTTCACGATGCCTACGGAAACCCGATTCAAGGTACTACGGGTAACAAAGGAATTGCCGCCGAGAACAAGAAATCTAACAATAACAACAGCAACCACGTGTCTCAAGAAGATTTATCAGAGATTCTTTTAGCAACCGCATTAATCAAAGTCAGAGCAATGGACCAATCTCAGGTGACCCTGAGAGCTTTAATTGATGCAGGATCTCAGACCTCCCTCATCAGCGAAAGAGCAGCACAACTCTTGAGATTGCCACGAGAACGATGCAAAGGAGTCATATTTGGAGTCGGCGCAAAAGAAAACAATTGCAAAGGCATCATAAATATAACATGTACCGCATTGGATAATCAGTACAACTTTAACACAGATGTTTACGTTATGCGGAACCTCGATCAACGATTTGCTGACCAATATGTGAAAGATATCACCCACATCAAAGAAAATCAAAAGCACTTGGCTTTGCTATGGCAGAACCAAACTTCAGTGGCAGAAGCAGAATACAATTTACTGAAACGAACAGAAGCGACAATCAACAAACAACATAAAGTCATTAATCAACATTTAAACAGTTTAATTAACGCTAGCAACACGCTAAACAAGGAAGTTCAACACACAGAAGTCATGAATGAACTAGCACTATCAACAATCATCGCCAACAACATGCTTGTCAAGCTAAGATCAATACAAGACACCCTACTAGACACCATAACGGACATTCATCACGGCATGTTTAACATTCACTTGTTGTCACCCGAGCAACTGCGCAACGAACTCAGCATCATCTCAGGACAGCTGTCTCAAGAATTAGCGTTGCCCATCAATAACATACAAACCGGAATGGCGAAGATTTATCATTTATTAAAAGTTAAAGCAAGAGTTATGCAAAAATATTTACTCTTTGAAATTAAAATACCACTTGTAAACAGAGAAAGCTTCGACTTATATAAAATTATAACGATCCCGCAACAAATTAGAAATAAAACAATCAGCGTCGTACCAGTATCGGATTACGTTGCAATCAACTTACGCAAGGATACCTACTTAACTATGACAGAAAAAGACGTACAACAATGTCTCCAATATGAAGAATCTACCAGACTATGCCGCACACAAAAACCAATCTTTCATTTCAAGTCGGATGAAAGCCTCTGCATCAGAGATCAGAGCACAAATAAGTGTCAAACAATCATTACATCGTGCCAAAACAGTTGGACGGAGTTAAATAAAAGAAATACATACTTATACTATTGTTGCGAGAAGTGCACGCTACGAATCATATGCGAGGATCACGTTACTGCTACACAGACACAAAGGGCCGGGGTTATCGTACTCGGTCAGAATTGCGTCATCAAAGGGGAAGACTTCACTGTAATTTCCCATAAAGATCAGCTGAGCGAAATAAAAACTACGTCGAATATTTATACACCAGAAATCAGTCCGATAAATCATATAATAAATATTTCACTCCCACTATCTGAGATCAACGTCACTGATAATAGAGTTGAACTTGACCAACTTAAGATCCAAATTCAACAGATGAAGAGCGAGACTCCTCTGAAGGATGACATATCATATCACGACGTGCATCAGTACTCTATTATCTACATCTTATTTATTGCTGTTGTAATAATAACAGGAGTAATGATTTGGCGCCGCCTACGCAGTCGCCGCAGCGGGAGCGCCGACCTACGTTCGAGACCAGAGGAACAACAGCCATCGTCCGTCGTGACCCACGCTCCTCAAATTCAACCTCGAGTACTGGACCGCTCGTCAAGACACGAGTTGCCCGGAACGGAACTAAAAGCAATATCCAGCATTCGCAGGACGACGCAAAACAAATCCACCTCACCTGGTTTGGATAAAACTGCGTTCGACGACAGCGATCGTCTATAATTTGAAATTTAATTGTTGTACACAAATTGATGTACGAGCTGCTAGTGCCACATACACCAAGTATATAAAATGTTCCTTGCTTGATGATGTAATAATAACTCACTTATATAGTCTAAAATAGCTCCTTTATTGATACTGTGTAAAACTAACTATAAAAGCGCGATATTATGAATGATAGTGCGAATGAGGACACGCGTGATGAGTGCTAATGGTAAACGTGTACTGACGCGTACTTTAATGGTTTACGCGATTCGAGGCAATTTCGCTGAGACGGCAATGTGCGGTATGTGGACCGTACAGGAATTATGATGGGTGTTATTATTTTATTAACAAAAGAATCTCGAAAAACCATGGTAAATTAACCGTTTATTTATTACAAAACACTGGATACCTTTAACGAGTGGAATGCCACATTTATGTCCATTTACGCAACGATACCTGATTGAATCTACTTTTAGACCTCCACAAATTTGTCCACAACTTTTAAACTTTCTAAATAGTAGGTAAAATATGCTTTTAAATAATTGTTTCGTTTTGTTTAAATTTATGGTGTATGTAAAATCATTGAATTTCACGTCTGTAAAACCTAATAGACAGGAAATATTATATTAGACATCCGATCTTGGTAAGTGCTGGGACAATTTCGGTAACGCTTGAGACATTAAAAGTGTGCGTCTAAAAGTTGATTCACCCTCCTACCTGTAGATCTAAACTCGACAAAATGAATCCATCTATCAACCTCTAATTTTCCCGAAGCCAGGGGCATGGGAATGCTCATAAAACGCCCAGATGCCTTGCGTAAGAGCTTCATTTTTAACTTATACAAAGTCCATTAACGCTGGCAACACTTACAAATGCTCACTGCACTCCAAAGCCGCGTTACAATACCCGTTCGCCACCCGGTCCCCGTTGGGGAGTCCGTTGGGCAACCCGTTGGTCTTCTCTGTGGTCACCACGAGGTCTACCGACGGCACCACGGCGTTTGACTTGCCACCCGGCGGTCGGTAGAACCACCACGCCAGGAAAAAGAAGAGGAGTGAACAGAGCTTGCCTATGAGAGCTAAGGCGAGCATGTACCTGGAAAGATGTAGATTTCTATTATTAATAGGCCCACTCTTTATCCTCTAGTAATTATATGTATGTTAAGAGTGGTACCCTTAACTTACAAGCATACAATGTAGCTAATTTAAGTATGTAAGGGTGCCGTCCTGGCACGCCACATGCAGCACAAAATTTTTGCCTAGTTTTTAAAAACTCAGACGCACTATAACAAAGCCTGGAAGCTTTCTCTTCGTACAGGTCAATATTAAAATCCAAATGTTGCCCATACTAACACATACTAGAGTGTATGCATTCGAAATGTGTATTGCTGGAAGCCAATACCATGCACAGCCCAGCACACAAAATGTATCTATTCTCTGTCAACGTACGTCTGCAACGCATATTTTTCTATTTCGGTTACATTTTGCAAATGGCAGGATGGCAACCTTGAAAAGGTGTTTATTGTTGGCAATGCCGAGGCAAGAGAACACGTAACCGATCGCCAGCACGATGGTCTGACCAAGCGAAAGGAGCCTCGTCGTCTAAATTCTACCAGATGGCTATTTCAGGCAAGAGTCGATGGAAGCAGAGTGTCCGTTTAAGGTGTTTCAGTGATCATGATCCTCAGAAATCTATACTATTATAAAGTTGTAAAAATGAAATGTCTGTACATTGCAGATATTTAAAAAAAATGTTGTGATGGACTATTTGGAGGTCACTAAATCGTTTTTTTTTTTTTTTCATTTTTTGTATGTTTGTATGTGTTGTTGCGGCTTCATCACGCTGAATCGGCTAAATGGATTTCAACTATTTTTGGTACACGGGTAGCTCGGTATCTCCAGATGGTTATAGGATACTTTTACCCGACTATGCTAAAGAAAAAAGCGGTGTTATAACTTTCTCTCCTCCGCGAACGAAGTTGTGGGCAAGTTCTAGTTAGTAATAAAAGTATTGACAGTTTTAACAAGAACCGACCTGCTCATATTGTAGTTGTCGTAGAGTAGACACGCGCCGGAGCGGTCGCAGGTGCGCGCCCACAGCGAGCAGGACAGGTCGATGAGGAACCCGAACAGCAGCGGCGCGGGGATGGTGCCGAGCAGCCGCACCTTGATCCACTGGATGCCGAGCGCGAACGAGCGCTGATCTTCGCGGACGCATCTGGAAGATACACCAAGTAAAATATTGGTCTGAGTACAGTCATTGGACTAAATTGTGGATAACAAAGTGAGAGAACACAAACGGCTGTGAGAGAATTCCAAGGTGATTCTCAAAGTCTTCATCATAGCCATTGTAGTGAAAAGTCCTTCGAAGTAATATTTACCAAGTGTCGTTGTACCCTAAGTAAAGGAGCGGTCACTCGCAAAATAGTGATGGAGACATCTTTTGGCTCATGTATTTCTGTCTTCTACTGTCGTAGAACTGTTTGGGTCTCTATCATGGCAGGATTGTTTGGGTGACATCGTCGAGTACCGAAAAGTTACCTGAGTGTTGCGGACAGGGCAGGCATGGTGGCGATGAATGTGAACAGCATGACGCAGAAGGACAGGAACACGAACAGCCACAGGTACGGGCACGACGAGCTGCAGATGCTATTGATGGCCTCGTACGAGACCGTTTCGTTCGAGTCTATGGAACATGTAGAAAAGATTGTCACTATAGAAAATAAACTCTGACTTTCGTTTTTAAGGCGCTACAAGCTGTGAAAAAATGACTAGGCGGTGGCATAAACCTGATTTAACCAGCCTGACAAAAAACATTAATTTTGACCCCACCACTTGAAATGTATGATGCCAGTTTTTTCCGCCTTTTTTCTTCTATACTCTTGGTAGAATCGCTTACTTAGTACTTCGAACATGAAACGTCTGCATGTGGTAGTAGACACTACGCTAGTTATCCCTGGCCCTGGCGGTTCTGCCTGTAGTAGGTACAGCCCACACATCGAGTACTGGCATGCTATAAAGCGAGTTGCAATCGCCACGAACGCGCGGTCGTAGACTGTGGCCAACCAGCTAACAAATCCCGACGTGGCATGGGGAGTAGTAGATGATCCCGTCGACCGCAGCTAGTGTTGCCCTAACAGCACACGGAGCATTACCATATCACCCATCTGGCACGCTATAAAGCGTAAAAGCACAGACGTTATACAGCAGTGCCACAACAGGCAACACATCTGAGCTGAACCTAGCGTGGTATGGGGAGTAGTAGACAATCCAATCGTTCCCGCGCGCGCTTGGTCTAGCCCTCACGGCACACAAAGAATTTACCATATCACCCACCTGGCACGCTATAAAGTGAGCTGCCATTCGCCACGCAAGCGCAGTCGTTGTACAACTGCGCCGCACCAGCCAACACGGCCGAACTGCACCCAGCGTGGCATGGAGAGTAGTACACGATCCCGTCGGCCCCGCAGACCGGCGCGAACGCGGAACCGGAGCAGTCGCAGTTGGTGTTGCAGGCGGCCGAAAGGCGATCTGAGCTGGTGGACAAAAAAATATTAAGTATATAATTTTCGAAAATTTATTCAAGATGCCAACATATTAAGTACACCAGTCGATGGTATCCAGGCATGTTTACTAACTGGCACGTATCAACTGAACTAAGCGAGACTGACCTAGAGGAATTGCTATAATTTAATTTAGTGAGCTCAAAAAGCTGCATTGTGTAGGCTGCAGTCACCAGCGCAGCAGCCACATATAGCTTGATGATGGATGACAGCTCAGGCCAGCTGAATGTCCTACCTACAGGGATTGTAGACACCCCTGAAGCTTACCCTGACACGCTAGGCTAGTTGAACGAAGTAATGCCTGCGATGGGATAGTTTTTACATGTGAGCATAAAGCTGAAGGTGAAGGCCACAGCCACCAACATAGCAGCCACACATAACTTGACGATACCAGTACAACCTGATAGTTCCATCTAGAGAATGAGCACTCCTGAAGCTTACCCCGGCACGCTTGGAGAGTTGTACGGCACAGTGACCCCAGCGAACGGGTAGTCGTCGCAAGTCAACACGAAGCTGAAGGTGAAGGCCGCAGCTACTAGGGTGGCAGCAACACATAGCTTGATGATGCCAGCGCATGCGAGCTGCCAGCGCTTTACCAGCCAGCCACCGAGGAACGTGCCGCCGCCGCCCGCGGGGACGGTGATCACTCCTGGAGGAGACAATAGGCTATTTAACATCTTTTTTTGTGGTATGTTATAGAATGACCTTTCAATAATAAAAATATTGGTGGAAAAACTACTTCAATCTCATAGAAACTGCCGAGATAGTCAATATTAAAAAAATTACATTTTCGGACTTTCCCAAAAAACGCTTCATACTAAAGCCACATCTTAGTGATGTCACACACCTCACACGGTTAGTACTTTGTATGCGGAAAATAATAACTTTGTTCTGCATCAGAAAGGGCGGACAGTGGATGCAATATATATCAAAATCATGTCAAGCGATACGTAATATGGATATAACTACAAACCCTGCATACATAAATGTTACTCGAAATGTAAAAAAATTCCATCGTATGCTTTCGTCACATTATTAAGGTCTTCGCACACTATAACAACTCAACAGCCACTCGATTCAAAGCTAAATATTGAAATTTAAGCCTTATGTCGTATTTCCTACATCACAATTTTCAATTGATGTTAAGGTAGTGTAAGACGTGTGGTCTACGCGTCGTCCACGTGTTGTTAAATTGTGGTGTAGGAAATGCGAAATAAGGCTTAAATTTCAATATTTAGCTTTGAATCGAGTGGCTATGTTAAAACTTGCGTTTATCAAAACGGTTTCATAAAATAAGATATCATAAATTTTATGCGTTATTCAATGGTATTATTTGTTATTAATATTCTCATAGGTAGGTACTTTAAAAATGGACTTGCCCACCCAACTTTAAGGATTCATAAAAAAGCTACACGTAAGAGATCGTACTCAAAATTTTGACGCAGTTTCTTATTTTGCTTGTCTTATCAGGATCTTATATAATTTTTACAAATTTTGAGATCAGACGACATCCCTATTTGGTTGGTGTGAAAGGAATTGTGAAGGAAAGCCAGGACAGTCTTTTAGGTTCTGCCATTTGTAAGGGTATAATGTTTTAGATAAATAATAATACTTCCATTTTGTACGAAAATAAACTGCATGAAGCATTACTATTATTGTTCCTATGACTTAGTCGTTTGATATAAGCATGTCAATCAAAATAAATGTGATAGTAGTATAGTTTTGGACAAACTCTTGGTCAGACAGTAAAATAGTTTTTGTTCACATTGAGTCTTCCTAAAACCAGTTCCGAGATTAAAGTTAGCTAGCTCTAGTCGATATTAAGTTTGGAAGACTCACAGAATCTAAACTTGACCAAAGAGTGACTTTAAATCGCAACGTTTATTTAATAATTTACATTATAAATTCCCCAAGAACTTCCAACTTTTAGAACATTTTAGACAAATTGTCTACAAAATCTTTGTTTCACCAGTTTTAGTTTCATCCGTTAGTTACTTAAGTTTTATATATGTTCGGTACTGTAAAATGCCGAACTGCGGTAAATCCTAGAATTTAGGTACTGGTAAAAAAGTAACTTTTAGAGATCATTAAAACCTTACCCAGCAATAAAGCCGCCTCAGATGCATTGACCGCGAACTGGTTCTCAATGAGTTTCGGCAAGAACGCAGCGAATCCCGATATAAGCATGCCCTCGCTCGCTCCGGCCAGGTTCAGGAACAGGAACGTGGGATTCCTTAGCAGCGCTGTGGCGGCCCGAGGGAGCTCTCGTAGCGAGCTGAAGGCGGCGGACTTGGAGGCCGAGTCGTGGGCCTCTGACACTTTAGAAGCGCGGATTTCTTCGGCCCCTGAAACAGCAGTTTTTAAAGATACATTTTCTTTTACACGAGACTTATCAGGCTCAGACGTATATATGTATACCGGCTTGGTCGGCATTTCCCTGGTAGTTTTTCGGTAATACCGGTAATAGCAAAGAGATACCTACTAAACACAAATAAGATGATACCTATATCTGATAGTAAGCAGTAGGTACCCAAGCTACGAAGCGTCAATCCACACCGAACTTACAGGAATTGCCTGACTGGACATCACTTACTTGGTTTATACAAGAATGGCAATAATGGTTCGATGACCTCAGCGGTTACCTCGTGGTAGCACAGTGTCTAAAGCACGTCTTACTAACGGCCGGCTCACGCCAAGCCTACTGGAGTTAAATCCGTGATAAGCTATCACTTACCTGGTATTTGGCTTCGGCAAATCCATACCATCTTCATCACATGGAATGTCAAGTCAAGTACCTGGGAGCTCAAAATATGAGAGCACCAGCAGTGGCACTGCTACTATGAGGCAGAGTAGTCCAGATAGCAGGAAACCGAACCACCACCACCACGCGCCGATCCACGCCGAGCTCACTGGTGTTACACCAGACATCACTCACCTGGCAGTTCGTATGGGAACGCCAGCAGGGGCACTGCTACTATGAGGCAGAGCAGCGCAGATAGCAGGAAACCGACCCACCACGCGCCGATCCACACAGAACTCACTGGAGTTATGCCAAGACTGGATAAATAAAAATAAAGTTTCAACTGGGTAATGATTAGCTAATAAATAGCGAAGAGAAGGCACCTAAAGAAATTGGTAGTGCTTTCGTAACAAGGCTAAATGTAATCTTAATACTCGTACAGAGCAAAAGCTTCTGCTAATTTCATTTGACGATGGTTACCCTAGAGGTAGGTACTTTGACTTCATTATTCTGTCTAAGGCTGAAGACTACACTCAGTTAGCATTAGGTACTGTCATTACATTCCGCTTTGAAATAGAGTATAGTATAATAAACGATTACAAAAACATTTCTCTGGTCGCTTGTTTGCTATTTGCGGCAATTCCGCCGAAATATCTACCCTACTTTTTATAGATATGATAATTATCTATTTATCAAACAAGCCGTTCGGTCAATTACGACCGGTTTGGCTCAGCGGGAATAGCGTTGGTTTTTTTTACGTTTTCTTTGGTTCGAATCCCGGTAAGAGCAAATATTTGTGTGGTGAGCATCAATATTTGTTCCCGAGTCTTGAATGTTTTCTATGTATAACTAAAAACTTTTTTCTTTTTCTATTAGTTTAAGTATGTTATGTTACATTTATACTTTGATTTTTTCGTTAATAGTTATAGTTAATGACTAAGTTATTATATTTAACCAATGCTAACTATAAGTAAATATATTTATGTATTAAATATATCGTCGTCCAGTACCCATAATACAAGCCTTATTAAGCTTACCACGGGACTATCTCGATTTGGGTAAAATTGTCGCGTAATATTTATTTATTATTATCAAACAATCGTAAATTTCTCTAAATATGAGTAAATTCTTATATACGAACTACATGCAATGGTGCATCCATTATAATTTCAATCCAATCTCCGCTCAATCACTAAACGCATACACTGAGCCGCCATGACGCTGAGTACAAGCCTCCGCGGCGTTTGCTCAGCAATCGAGGCAGATGCTGGGCGCCCAGACTTAGATGTTTGATGAACACTCAGACAGACCAATGATATTGTTCCTACAACTAGATGAGGAATAGGGTTAGGTTGATGACGATAGTCGTGATGATATCATTACATATTCCATTAAATACTATGCGTGGTGTTGTTAAAGAAATTAAGTCAAACATTTCAAAATAACATAAATGTATTTTTTTTTATCGTTGTAAAGTAAATTTAGTTTTCGTTCTAAAATAATTTTAGTTGAATAATTATTACTTGTACTAGCCCCACAACAATTTCAAACAGTTTTACTATAATAAAATTCTAAATTATCGAGCATTGATTGTCATTTGTATACTAAATCGATTAGTCCTACTAGCCCCGAAGCATAAGTTTTCGCCTAGTCAGAGCAGTTTTTTAAGTTCACCCATTTGTAAGGAAATAATGTTTATGATAAAAAATCAGTACTCATTAAAAAACTAGTGTTATTATGACACCGTTTAATACTAGTGTAATAATAGTTCCATTTTGGACGAACATATTCCACACTAATAAGATTAAAATGGATACCACTTTTAATAACAGAAGAAATTATTTGTTTTTTTTTAACCATTTCGCTTACGAATTCAACTGGCGTAAAAAGGGTCATTACAAGAGAAGTGACACGGCATAGCTATATGCTGACAGTTCTGCTTCGAGCCCATGAGTCAAGCAGTGTAGTTGAATAAAATAATTCCAGACGTTTCGGAAGCTTTTCAGCTGACCATGTTCACGGGGAACTCAAATGAGATAATATATGCGATATAATCCGGTAAAGTTTTATTTCCATGAGTAGTAATCGCGGAAACATAAACAAATATTAAGTGCAGTTGAAATTTGACTCGGACAATAGTTTTTAAGAGCCCTTTTTTTCTACAATTAAAGCGTTATTGAATAAATAAATAGTATCTAAATAATGTTATCTTCATCGATTCTGCATCGGGGCTAGAATTTTATCATCTCATTTCAAATTAATCATCGTATGGCATCTTGAAAAAAAACATCAACTCCATTAATATTTTCTAACCAGTACTCTAACGTTCACTTAATAGAACAATTCAATGTTTTTCTAATCCAAGTGCTCTCAGCACAAAATAAAGGGCGATACCTAATGAATTGAAATAATAGAACCCCGGTTGGTAAATAGGAAACGCACACTTCAGCTTTTTGTTCTATTATAATTATAATTGTCGTTTTTTATCACGTTCTGTTATGACATTAGTTAACGATAAAGGGGCTAATCAAAAGTGTTTTTTTGCTGTGGCGAGGGGATATAAACACATTCCCTGCCGTACTTACGTATAAAAAAAATCGTAGGCTTCCTTTGTTTGTAGGTATTTGTTTAAAGCGTTGTTCTTGTCAATCCTTATTTTATTAAAATAATTGATATCGGTCAGTACTAAATAATAATCTAAGATAATCACCCGCGAAATATATACCTAAGGTTGAATTAAAAATATAGAGTTGAACAGCGATTCTTATTCTTATAAGCGAAAGTTTCTAGTATAACATTAAAGTGTCGTCATCGTCACAATGTATTTTTTTATTGTACTAAACAAATATTTATTCACTACTAACCCCGAGGTATATATAAGTTTTCGTCTAGTCGGATCAGTTTTTTAGGTTATTCCATTGCAAAGGAAATTATGTTTTAGATTTAAAAAATCAATACCGTTTAATACTAATAGTTCAATGTTGCACGAAACTATTCCACACTGACAAAAATAAACTATAAGGATACCACTTTTATGAGTAGAAGCAATTATTTGATTTTTTTAAACTAATGTCGGTTACGAATTCAACAGGCGTAAAAGGGGCCATTAGGTACTAGGGAAAGCGATACGGCATAGCTATATGCTGACAGTTCTGCTTCGAGCCCATAACATAAGTCAAACGACAACAATTTGACTTGGACAATAGTTTTTAAAAGCCCTTTTTTAGGGTTCCGTAATAAAAAAGTACAAAAGGAACCCTTATGGCGCGACTCTGTATGTCTGTCCGACTATTAGAGCGCCATATTTCTAAAACTACTTACGCTATCTATTTGAAATTTGGAATATTTATAAACATGGTCAGGCCACTTGTAGGTACCTATTGCAAAGAAAACATTTAAAACATACCCCCCCCCCCCCCCCCCCCCCCCCCCTAACTCGGTTGCGTTAAGTATGCACCGTATTTGTATGCAATGCTGTAAGATATCACGTGCAAACTTAACTCAACCGGAACCGGGTAGTTAATATATTAATGTTAGGGTAAGTGATAGTTTGTACGGAACCCTCAGTAAAAGCTTTACAGAATTTGTATTAAACGATGAAAATAAACTACATTAAACATTACTGTTACTTAGTTAGTTGTTTGATCTAAGCATGTAATAAATATCAAAATAAAAGCGATAGTTGTTTAGTATCGGACGAACTCTTCTGCATTGGGGCTAGTAATCTCCTAAGTTTCTAGACAGAATTACCTTCCGAACACAAACACTAGTAAGGCATCTCATCCCCCATGCTCATATTAAAGTGATACCATAAAAGTGGAGTTCAAAAGTCGGAAAATCATATTTCGCGGAAACCTGAGCTGAAAACTGGAATTAATTTGGCTGGCAACACAATGAGATGAAAGCGAGAGCAACTTGGCTGAATGAAGCCACACCCTCGCCCGGATGGGATATTAAAAAGTATACGCTTGTCTCTGCTTACCGAGATTTTTACGGGGAAATTTAATTTTCCAAACCAATAAATCATGTCTTTTGTATCGTTTTAAGAAGATTATGTTCAGTGTTTAAAACTTTGTCTTAAGAGAATTAATTTTGAACAGTATCACGCCATCAAATACCTACACTACATATAAAAAAGTAAACAGGTTCATTCTCGTTTTCCCGAATGTCATTTGCCATACTTGAATTATTTGTCTTACTGTTTATTTGCACGAAAAACTTTTCTTTGAACCCCTATTTTTTTTATGAAATTATTGTGAAATTGAGTCAACCTTCTATTAGAAAAATCTAAAATGTCTACACTGTTAACTACTTCTTTCTTTTCACACAACTATTTTTCCCAAACTGCCTCAGTTCCCAACTGTTTCATTTCCCAACTCACGCTCACGCTTCTCAACTTCACGAAAACGATTTTTTTTTGCCAATGTGCAAAACGCAATAGGTTTGGTTAGATCTGTTTTAGATTCAAAAAACTCTACTGTGTCCAAAAAAAATGAAACAGTTTGGGAAAAAATATTCGGTAATTTATTTTAGCATCAAATTATGGACTCGTTTTACACAGAATCAGGGCGCTCTAAGTACGGCCAAGAGCATGTCGGACCATGCTCAATGTAGGGTTCCGCAGCCGTTTATACAAAAAAATGCACTACAGATGAAAAAAATACGATATAAAAAAAAACACTAACAAAAGAACGTATCTCCCTGGCACTTACGTCCTTTTGCTGAGAAGCGCGGTTTTTTGGCAATAACTTAAAAACGGTGTGTCCGATCATGTTGAAAATAATTTTCGTTGAAAGTATTTATTAAGCTTTATATTTGTACATTTTTTCATATTTTTTGAACATACCATTTAAAAAATAGAGGGGGGGGGACACAATTGTTGCTACTTTCGGAGCGAATATTTCCGAAAATATTCACTAAATCAAAAAATGTTTGTAATAATTTCAATTTTTTTTAAAAGATCTGTCGAATAATGTGCCACACATTGATATTTGCTGAAAAAATGGTTTTTCAGTTTCGGTTACATGTATGGAGTGGCCCCCCTAGAAATATATATATTTTTTATTTAAGTATCAAACTAAGTAGCGGCTTACACAAGACATCTATGTTCCAAATTTCATCAATAACATAATATCTTTTAGTTTTTGAGTAAAATGCCTGTGACATACGGACGGACGGACGGACGGACATGACGAAACTATAAGGGTTCCGTTTTTGCCATTTTGGCGACGGAACCCTAATAAAGCGATTCTTGTATGTAGTAGTGTACAAATGCCTATACGGATACGCTACTACAAACAGGTTATTTACTTAAGTGTTTCACCTATACCGATTAGGAATAAAAAAAGTCCCGAAAATTTGTATGAAAAGTCAAATCATCATTTTTGTGACGCTCATACAAAATGTACCGACATATGTGACAAAATCGACCTTTTTTTGATATTTTTCCTATAGTACTCTTGATTCTGAACGAGCCCATAATCTGAGGCAAGAGCGGGGTACACGTTTTTGTGAAATTGCCCATTTATATGAGCAGTTAGGTAAGTTTCAGAAATGGCGTGTTTTACTTACGTTTCGGAGTCGACGGTGACGAAATCCGTGTATATCTTGAGCATTTGTCCGCCCACGACGTATCCCAGCGCCGGGCCCACCACCGCCATCGTGTAGTACACGCCTGGAACAATACAATGACTGACATTGACAATGATGAACATTCATGACTTGTTTAAACCTCTAAGGCCCAACGGCCTGAAATTGGGATATTTGTGAAAGTAATTTTAAACATACAAAAAGTGCCTTTGGCCTTACGAGTCTAAAAACAATGGAATACGTAAGACATTTTTTCAAACTATCTAGATATAATATGGTGAAAAGAGGATTTACTATATGGATGTAACTAGATAAAATAGTTTTCTTGACTAGGTACGTTGAACTAATGAAGAGGATTATGTTTTTCTTTTGAGTCTTATCAATCGGCTTAAAAATATTTGTAAATAAATAAGTATGTACTATTTATATACAAGTATTTTGTATTCATCATCATTCCCTCGACTTTATTTTTTTTAGAACCTACTTACTTGAAGTCGGCAAGGAAGTAATATATATTCTTACTGTTTAACACCGCATTTGTGTATTTAAGAGTTCACCGAAATGACAAAGCGCACTTGCAGTCATAACTGCAGTCTAGCCAGTAAACATAGGTCTAAAATCTATCGCCGATGATCGTGTCATGACGCACGAGAGAACGGCAATAGAAAGAGTATTGTGTTCTATTGTAAACACTATGCACCCTTTTAAAACAACGCCACACTCCCTAAACTTGGCGACAACGCTACGCCACAGCGTCTCAAAAGGCGCGAAGCGTTGTGCGTGTTTTTACTGCTAAAAGCGACCATCGAGAGGGTTAAGAACGTCACCCTGTAAAAGCTTAGCTGGGTAATACTTTCCGGCTTCAAAGGCATTTCTCAAATTGTGCGACATTTCAGAGTTAGAAAAGATCTATGTCAAAGCTTGGCTGTGAAATGCTTTCTTTCTGGAAATGAATAAAATGTAGGTAGTTGGTAAAGGCCCCAGGCAGCAGATGGATGCAGAAAGCGAGCGACTATTCGTAGTTGAAGTATTTGGGAGAAACCTATATTTGCGCGCCCATCATAACCCTGATGCACAAACGGTCGTGACAGAAAAAAACTTAGAGTAAATTTGTTGCTTCAGGCGCTAACATAGAATTCCAGACCTTTCAACAACCGCCTTTGGTTCAAATGGAAATACACTTGCTCAAGTATGGCGAAAAGTATTGATTCAAACCCGTTAAGGTGGGTGAATTTTTCTATTGTTTTTGATGGGTTAAACAGATTTTAGAAATAGCTTATCCTGTGGGCAATACTACGGCTATATAATAGTTATTGGCTTAAGTATTAAATAATTTGTTCAATCAATGTACAATGCCTATATAGGGTCCTGCAAGAAAAAATAGAATTTAAAGCCCTTAATTTCGTCACGAGATCACAATCTTTACAAAGAAAGACTCACAAACGCTAACACATATTTAAAAAATCTTCATGGCCTTAAAATAATGATTTTTATTATGTAGGTAGGCCGCAATTAAGGGCAGTTTTACAAATCTGAGTCTACTGGCATTTCCCACGAGGAGACCCCTGTTCAGAAAAAAACGAAAAAAACTCAACAGACAGAATTTTTTTCTAAAAATTCTTAACAATCACAATATTAGTAGTTAGCCTATCTTAATGTTTTTTTAGTATAAACTCCATGCGTAGTTCTCCCAGAAACCATATCAAAACTTATAACAGTAAAATTATAACAGAATTAAAAAGGTAATCATGTCTTTTTTAATAATATGCGTTTGATATGTCTTCTTATAAGAACCGTGTCGAGTAAAAGTAAATTATTTGGTGTCTGGTTTGGCCCTGATAGTTTTAATTGTATTTTGATAGAAAATTTCCAACTAAAACATGCAGCATTCATTATAAGTACAGAATATACAATAATAACAATATCATTTAAGTATTTAATCTATGCGCGACACAAACTACATATACTCGCAGAACGTTCTGCGCACAAAGATATGATCCTAAATAAACCCGAGCATTTTCCAACTAATGATAGAATTTACACTGCAATGGCAAACGGTATTCAATCGCGATGAATAATGTATGGTTATGAATGCTTAATGTAGAACAAACATCCCATCACTGTGTGCACTCCAAACAAACCCATTGTACGAGAATTGCATTTGATTTTGCTAGCAAACGTCGTTTTCCCTATATGCAGTTCGGAATATATTTAGAAAATATTTAATTATTAAGTGTATTAAAAAAAGAAGTAATTCAAAATCTTAATGTTAAAAAGTGGATCCTATCCAGCATAATATATCTACGGCAAGTCACTCTCAGTCAGTCTTTTTTGTGGCAAAATGAAGGATAAAAACTTGTCATATATATGTGGAATTAAGTACTGGCTGAGTGTAAGGTGCTGGCTGTTCGACGACGAAAGTAAGTTTGAATAGAATGGAATAAGGAATGTGTTGTTACCCTGCCCCATTCCTACATAACTATATTTTACTTTACACGTGTATAGGTGTCATCACTGGAAAAACAAAATCAAACTACATCGCCCAGCCAAGCTAATATAACTGGATTATTTCCTATTGCTGCACCATCATTGTTCATCGTCCACACCATTTTAGAAGAGTATGTTTACTAACTATCACAAAAAGCGTATTAAACACCTTCATACTTGTGCTAGAGGTCCTCATCATTTCAAATTAAAAACTTTATTCTGCCTGCAAGTACAGGCCTCAACAAAATATTCACAATCTAGATAATAACTCATCATCATCATCCAGCTTTAGGACGTCCACTGCTGGACAAAACCCTCCCCTCTCTGTAACAACCGGTCGTGCGCCGCCCTCATCCCACGGTGTCCCGCGATCTTCACTGGATCATCGGTCCACCTTGTTGAGGGTCTTCCACGCTGCATCGTCCTGTGCGCGGTCGCCTCTCGAGAACCTTTCTGTCCCAGCGGCCATTGGTTTAGCGAGCAATGTGCCCCGCCTAATGCCACTTAACTCTAGCAACTCTGAGCTATGTCAAAGAACTTGGTTCTTCTGCGGATCTCCTCATTTCTGATTCGATCATGCAAGGAGACTCCGAAAATAGCTCGCTCCATTGCCCTTTGAGTGACTTTGATAACCGATTTTCATATAATATACATATATATATTTTAAGGATCCTTAAAAAAACATTTCTTATGCTGGCTGGCTGCGTGGCTGAAATGAAAGAAAAGGACGGACGGGCTTTGCTTTATATCTCATAGAACTGGCATAAACCTTTAATCAAACCTCGAACTAGGTACTCAAATAGGTAATATGCAATGCGTTTTTTTTTCATAATTAGGTACTGTCTCAAACAAACGTCGAAATATCGAATTGCAACGGAAAATTACATTTTTTTTTCTCGTCCAGAAGAAAATTAAACGTTTCCTTAATTGAACCCTTAATAATCACAAATTATTTAGGGTTCAATGAAAGAAAAAAATACAGCCAAGTGCGAGTCGGACTCGTGCACCGTGGGTTACGTAAATATTATATACGCAACAAACGGATCAACAAAAGAAAATCCAGTGTTAGCAGAGCCCTGCTCCTGAGCAAAATGTACGAGGTGTTCGATCATTTTATATTGGTTACTGAGATAGACAGACATACATAAAATTATACTGCTTTTAGTATTTGTTGTTATAGCGACAACAGAAATACATCATCTGTAAAAAATAATAATGTCTCGCTACCACAGTTCATGAGATAAAGCCTGGTGACAGACGGACAGACAGACAAACGGACAGTGGAGTCTTAGTAATAGGGTCCCGTTTTACCCTTTGGGTACGGAACCCTAAAAATCATGCAAATTCCCTATTGAACCTGAAATAAGAAAAATAAAATATTGGATTATGATCTCGATAGACTAGACGTGGGAAATGCAGAGGTCACAATTTGGCGCGAGACCAAACAATTTCAGATAAGGATGTATTGTATGCAACAGGATTTGTAAGTGGATTTGTGCTTGAATCGAAAACATGTTTTAAACTGAATAATCTTAATATAATCGAATAAAAAATTCTGTCCGTGAGTTCCTGTAATTGGCTTTTTTTTGCTATCATAATTCTATTTAAGTTATGTAAAGCTGTTGGTTCTCCAAATAAATATAAATAAATAAATAAATAAGGATTACATTACATATACATAATCGTAATTATATGATACGGGAGGATTGGATAGTTTTAGTATGGTCTAGCTAGTGTCTACTTGGTGTAAATCATCGTGACATACCCTGCATATTGAGGCTACTGAATGTGGAATATAATCTTATTTGTCCGGTAATAGTAGAAATCATTGGGGGAATCCTTTGCTCAGCAGTGGACGTTTACGGCTGAAAATTATTTCAGCCGGTAATTATGTATATGGCATATATTTTTGGAACGGAGCTGCTTTTTTTCCCACGCTAACTACATAACATCCAAATAACGCACTAAACTTTTAAATCATCGTTATTGACCAGCCGGATCTTTTTGACTGTTGTACCTGTTATGTACCTAGAAAGTAAAACTGCCATCCACACTACAGATTGAGCGTGGTATTTTTTTTTACTTGAACTTAGGAGAGAACTAGGAATAGGAAGAGAAAGAGAACCCTGTATGTGAACGCTATATAACAAGCTGCTAATGTCCCATTGAAGACGCTTGTATAGCTTGAGCTTGGTATATCTTGCGGCATGTCAAGTCGTTGCTGAAGGGCCCTGTACATGAACGCTTTACATGGCCACTAATGGAGCGCGAAACTTACGCCATTCATCGATACTACTGGTTAATTTAATGCATATGGAGTTGATTAATTTCCCGCGCTAACTACTCGTGAGACGATGCAACCCTACTACACATTCTTACACACAATGTCCCATTCCTATCTAAGACGCTTGTATAGCTTGAGCTTGGTATATCTTGAGGCATGTCACCCGCCTCTCGATACTTGAACTGAAGGGCCCTCAACATGAACGCTACATGTTGCCAGTAATGGAACGCGAGACTCACGCCATTCATCGATACTACTTGTTACTTGATGCAAACGCAGTTACTTAACTTCTCACGCTAACTACTCGCAAGACGCGGCAAACCTAGTACACATTTACTTGTACACACAATGCCCCATTAAAGACGCTTGTATATCTTTAGCTTAGTATATCTTGAGACATGTCACATGCTTCTCGATACTTGAGCTGAAGGCCACTCAACATGAATGCTACACGTGGTAGCCATCTATCGATACTACTGGTTAATTGATGCATATGGACTTGAATAATTTCCCGCGCTAACTACTCTGAAAACGATGCAACCCTAATACATATTTACACACAATGCCCCATTGAAGACGCTTGTATAGCTTGAGCTTGGTATATCTTGCAGTATGTCACCCGCCTCTCGATACTCGAGCTGAAGGGCCCTCAACATGAACGCTATACGTGGCCAGTAATGGAACGCGCGGATCACGCCTTTTAGCCGAGGTGTAGGGCACTTATTGTTGTATTGAGAAAAATCGACGGCTTCGGTTGAAAGTCTAATTTTGACAGCGTATGTGGGAAAACTACTTTAAAATAATTACTCTCACTACCACTATACGATGTTATGTCATTTTCAAAACCCCGCGCCGTATACATTTATTTGTTTTTTTTTGTTTTATTTGGCCGCCCGCCCCATCTTTGCACGGTTGTAAAGAAAGAAGATGAGACCTAAACAATTGAAAAATGAATATCCTTGTTATTTCATCATAACTCATTAGCTATTTGACACATGTGTGACAAGATTGACAAGTCTCTATAAGCTAAGGTGGCCAAAAGAAAATGTTTAGTAGCCGGAAAAGTTTTTAACGGTTACAAATAACGTTGATTGTTATTTAATTGCCATTAGAACGAGATATTTCTGTTCACGACTAAGTCCGTCACCCTGTATATTTATCGCCTGTCAATACATACATTTAATTTTATTTTAAGGTTTTGTGTTTTTAATCTATGTAAAGTACAGTTGGAAATTTTAGCAATGTTAATTTGTTTTTTATGTTTGTAGTAAAATAGTAAAAGACAAAAAAAAACTTTTTAAAACTTTATAATAGTATAGATAACTGAGTGACAGACGCTGTAGTTCTGAAAAAGACACGTCAGCGAAGTCTTCAGGGCCTCAGTTAATTCCAATACAATTAGGCAGATCCGTGACACCGCCTAGCATTTAGTTTAGCATTGAGGGCTGCCACTTCCCAGCCAAGTACAAAGATTACGCTATACGCTTTTAAGGCTTGTAACTTGTATTACAACGAGTCTCTTTTTAATTAACATTGTTAAGCTTGTAATACAAATTACAAGTGTTTATGAAACGGGCCCCAGGTGTAAGGTAAAGTATAGGGGAAACCGTAAAGTGGTAAGGTAAATGTCCCAGTACCTGGTACTGTCCCATTAGCTGCAACATTCAACCATAATTTGTAATAATAGAGTTAACATACAGGGTGTCAATTATTGGATTTAAACTGTCAACCATTGGCGCGTTTACCTTACGAACTCCCTACGAATTTCTGAATATGCGAGTATCTGCCTCATTCCCAATTGCAATTCAATTCTGACGAATTTTAGAAATGCGCCTCACTAACCACGCTACATGAAAGAAGTACAAAACAAAACAGAAGTGAAATGACAGATAACGTGCGTTGCCCTAACATCCCCAGGGGGAACTAATCAAGTTATATCTGTTGAGCAGTAGATTGTTTACTCTGAATAATCTGTAAATATACAGCTAGCTAGAATAGAATAGAACAAAACTTTATTCAGAATAGCACATCATTACAAAACACGATGCGACCGCAACATCCAAAAACTAAAATAAATTTTGTCAACCCCTTGGTTTTCTTTATATTCAGCTACAGATCTAAAACGTGGACTTTGAAGAAGGCTAACTGAGACCGCATTAGATGCCTTCGAGATGTGTTGCTGCTGGAGGAAACTGGTTCAAATTTCTTGGACTGCATTCCGCACCGCACCAATGAGTCAATTTTACGTGAGCTCAGGGTCAAAACCAGGCTTTCTACCATATTCTTGCGCCGAGTACTGCAGTTTTTCTGTCACATAGCCAGGTATGACGGTCATAACCTCGAACAACTAATGGATACTGGCAAAGTTGAAGGCAAATGTCCAGGAAGTCGTAGTCCAATAAAATCATATCCGCCCAACGCTGAACGATGTGCTTCACGATGTCGAATGAGCCTATCACACGCACAAGTTTCACCAATTTTGCCTGTGCAGGCCAGTATGTACACGGAACACGAAGTATCTTTTACCAACTACACGTTCCTTGTTCCGTATACAAACCGGCCTGCGCGGCCAGGCCCAAAAGACAGGCACAGCGCAACATAATCAAGAATAAGATTACTCCAGGTTCGGGGGATCACGACTCTCAGTAATAATGAAAACGATGAGAGGAAGACGAATTCAGAAATAGGTAGGTATTATTAATATCAACTATTTTGAAGAAGACCATTTATGAACAGCCTTGGTTTTCTAGTCAGCCAGTGTTGTTTACGGAAACACTACTTAATTGCATTTTTCCTGTCAACTTTGCAATTTAAAGTATAAGTTGCCAATACATTACCTCAATTTTCGATAATGGTATAATTTGAATTGAAATAAAATATTAGGCGTAACGACACTAACTAAAACATGCACCTTCGTGAACGAACTGACCTTCAAATAGTATGGTAGGTAAGGTAACCTATTGGTGTGGTGCCTACTTCCCTGTTTATTTATTATTTCGAAAAAAAGACTGACTGTTGAGTTTGTTTCGGCTTTTTCTCCTCAGTGGTCTCCTCTTGGGAAACGCCGTAGAGTCAGACTTGTAAAAGTGCCGTTCTAGCCGACTTAGAGAATAAAGATCATTACTTATCGGGGGGCACGGCAGTCCTCCGCCAAGTCGAACGCGAAGCAAACACTGCCGTACCATCCTTTACTGGAACCATTTTGCCGCATTTTCAGGCCCCTATTTGAGAACCTCTGGATAAGACCAGAACGCAGAAATTTTCGTCATCCAGTAAGCTATAATCATATACTTAAAATCCAAAATTTGAAGTCTGTAGGTCGTTTAGTACCGAAGTTAAGCGAAAGCAAAGTTTCGCTTTTATGACACTCACTCACTCACTCACTCCTGATCATCAGAATAGAACTAGTACTTCCCATAAACTCAGAGAGCTGAAATTTGATACAGAGTTAGGGTTTAATGGCCTCATAAAGTGAAAATTATACAACTAGGATAATCGAAGATCTGGAGCACCTGGTGCCCTGATTAGAAAACACAAGTGCCCAACCAAACTATTAGAGATCGACATACTCGTACCGCCTTTACAAAAAGTATTCATCTTGGTGGACCGCTTCATTTGATGTCAAAAATCGAAGGTCTGAAGTATCTGATGAAGAACCCTATTGGTACATAAAAAAATCGACTGTCATTGCAAAAATGCAGCGTAGTGGGACACATCTTCTAATCTTATTTAATCTAGCCTATAGCGTCCCACTGCTGGGCGAATGCCTCCCCTTCTGCTTTTAATACGCATATAAATAAAATTAAAGGAAAACTCTGGATAAGACTAGACTGGCTTTTATACTTATACCTACAAGTTTACAAGAAGAAATAGTCGAACAATGCACATTCAACAACAGCCTAAAATGAGGCACTAGCGTCCAATTACTAATACCAGTATGGGCTATTATCTCGTTTAACAAACATAGGTAGTTACATCAGATTGGTGCAATGGTGTCATGGAGCACCTGGTTTTGTACCCTTGTGTACCCTTCAACGGCCAGGTCACACAACATTAACTATAATAATAAAGAAATCGCAGTAAGGAACCTTAGACTTGGCACGACTTTGTCTAGATTTAATTACTTTTTAGAGATAAACAAGCAGCTCCATCGAGACTTGGCTAGTTTTTTACAGAATTTCATTTACCCGGAGTATTTGTCTTACTTCTTCTTGAGACTAAGATGCACAAATATTTTAAAACTCCCAACTATAAATAGTGGTTCGTGGCCAACCACCAGTTTACGATCGCGAGCCAGATCTCATCTCACCAATGCGGTCCCTCAATTTTTTCTGGACTTTATCACACCAGCGAAACCTTGAGCGTTCGACCTGTCAGCGACTACAGGCGCGTTCCAGATAAGCTCTTTTCGCGGTACGATTATGAGACCCACCCATCTGACCGAGCCAGCGGAGTCTGGACGCGTTGATCTCTCCTATAATGTTAGCCTCATTATTGGTGGATTCCACCAGAATGTCGGGTACGTGACGTCATTCTTTTCATACTTCTAAGAAAGTTAGGAAGTCAATTTCTGGTATATCAATATTTTATAACCTGGCTTTTGTATTGGTAGTGAATTCTTGGACTTTTTATATGTTTTTAAGTTAGCTGTCATAGCCGTCACGTACCCGACAAAGTAGACGTTCTGCGGGCCTATGATGGTTGCGTTTGTCACGCGATAAATAAATGACATAGCTGCCGTCACCTTCTGACACGTAGAGTGCGAGAGTGACCTGCGCGCTATTATATTATTTATCGCGTGTTAAACGCGACCATCATAGTCCCGCTGGTGGAATGCACCTATTGATTTATAAGTTACCGTTATGTTTCAGATTAGGTAACCATGTGCGGTGACAACCCTAGACACCAAACAGGCGATGCATTTCCGGTAGCTCGCGGCGATTAAACTTGGCAAACCGTCAATCACACGGCTTCCTGTTGACCAACCGGGGATATAGGTAGTCGGTCGACACCTGCTTGCAGTTAGCCTTCTAACTTCAGTATTACAGTCAAGACTCAGTTCATAGTCAAATGATTATGAAGCTCTGAACTCTGCTTCTGATCCTTCATTTTATTATCGTGACGGAAACGTCAATAATTTAAAAAAAATTGCGTAAGGATTTTTTCCAACGATAAAATTTGATCATGTATCTGATTAACTTGAATGCCATAAAATTAGATCTTGGATTTTTGCTTATTTTGAAAAGCATAAAGCTCAAATTCATAGTTGATTGGTATGTACAATTTGGCGAATAATTTTTATTCCGAAACTCTTAAACGGTGACTCCGTCCGTGTGATCGGGGTTTTAATTGTAGATTGTTAACCAAGGGTAGAAAGTGACCCATTTCACCCGAAATATTTCTGGCACTCGAACGAAGTGAGAGTGCCAATAGTTCGAGGGAGAAATGGGTAATTTCACCCGAGTTAAACACTCTACTTTTCATTTCCATTGTGAGTATATTAAGAATAATCATTTAAAATGTAAAGTATAAAATTAGAACAATTTGAAATAGTCAAATTTAATGTTTTGTCGGGCATATTTATGTTTGAAAACTGCGTTTCTTGTATGGTATGAGACACGGATTCAACATTTTCTTCGATAAACCGACGACTTTGTGGTTAAATTTGTGGAACTTCTGGCTCCGGATCTCTTGATGTTCCAGGTTGTGGAGAACGATGGTGTTCAATATTTATAAATTTAGTTATTTTTGAGCTTATTTGGGATTTATTCTCAACTGAGTCTTCGACGTATCCCTCGGCAACAGTGCTGGACTTCCAACCGCCATGCCGTTTCAGGGTTGATATGCTAGCCCCCGAATCGGCTAACAGCGTAGCGGAAGTCCGGCGGAAACAGTGTCCTGTGTACAAGTCTATGTTCTGCAAATTTAGGCAGGTTGCAATTTGTCTCCGCATGGTTGCGGATTTGTTTTTTCCAATCACTTGCCGTAAACATTTACCATGTTGGAAATTTAAGAAATATCTATCCATGTGTAGGTTTTCTGGCCGGAGACTTTGATATTTTTCCACTAAATTTGCAAACTCTTCACGTACGACAAACTGTCGGTCGATTTTAGTTTCCGTATTGAGTAATTCAACTAATATAATTTGATTGTGTTTTTCGACATCAATGACAGTCATTTTTGAAAATTCGATGCTCATACATGCATCGCATATGCCAAAGATAAGAGCAACCTGCAACAACATAATTATCCATTAATTAGTTAAAAAAACAATCATATTTTATTTACATATAGACTTCATTTAAATTTTATACACACCTTAGTTGCCAAATAAATTTCACGGGAGCTTCATTCAAAAACCTGACTTCCTGAGCAGTAAAAACCTTGGACTTTTTGCTTTTGAAGTTTCTGGACAGTCTTTTTAAATATGCAGTCAAGTTGGTGAAATTATTCATATTGACATTATGATTCGTATTTATCGTAGATTTTTGCAAAGAGAAACTGCTTCAAAGCGTTGAGGCACGTTGAGGCAAAGGCCAATCAGCCAAACATTAAAATATAATAAATTGAATAATTATATCAATTTAATACAATCAAAATGTTATTTTTAACCGACTTCCAAAAAAAGGAGGAGGTTCTCAATTCGACGGAAAGTTTTTTTATTTTTTTATGGATGTTCATCGATTACTCAAAGACTATTTGACCGATTTCAAATTTTTTTTTTTTTAAAGTAAAAAATAACGCCATAATTCAGTTTCTTCAAATTACTTACAAGTAACCGTTTGTATACTCAATTTATACAGTATATACAATTAATCTTATTTTGGCGTCGGTGCCATATAAAGAATGTGTAAAATATTGAAAATTGACGATTTTAGTAAGTTGTGACACGATGGCACCAACTCCAAAATAACATGAATTGTTTATACTGTATAGATTGAGTATACAAACGGTTACTTGTAAGTAATTTGAAGAAACTGAATTATGGCGTTATTTTTTACTTTTTAGTTTTTTTTGGAGTCGGTTTTATTTTTTTGTTTAAAAGTTTATTTATTTTACACTTTTTAGTTAATCGTTACTTAAAAGTGTATCTCGTGACGATTCGAACAAGCCCAAACACGGCTAGGATACATTATTTTATTACATAGATCTGGTGCCTACCTTTCGGCTCCATCATCAAATCAATTCGATGGTACCATTCTCGTCAGGAACATTTAAATTTGTGACTATGAAGTTGCTTAATTAATCAAGATATTTTGTCGCCACCCGTAAATCATTTATCATTGAGGAGTTCCGATGGCATTCTGTGGTCTTCTGCATCAGTTCCACTTCACCAATTTACACTTTCTGAATGCAAATGCTTATTATGTTTCTTATAATACTAGAATCGCTATATGTATGCCTACAATATTTGAGGAGTTCCTTCAATTCCTCATGGATTCCATCATCAGATCGTCACCAAAATTAAATGGAACCAACTAGAAAGTACTTCTATAAAACCAAATATGTTTTGATATACACTTTGAATTATTCTAAATAAGTACATATTTTTGAATAACAGAGCTTTTTCAAAAAGTGGTGCAACTATCCGACTTTTAACCTGATTTTTCTGGCCGGTTTATAATTATGAATATTCGCCGCGTGTAGGTGTCTTCGAACTGTGCTAAGGGACACTCCAAAATCTTCAGCACTTGAGCGTGTAGATTTGAAGGGTGCCGCTGAGTGAACTTGCACTATATTACGGTGTCGCTTGGATTCGTCGGTGTAAGCAATTGGGCGAGGGCCTTGGCGATCACATTTCATACCACCCGTCGCTTGATACCTTTGTATCCATCTACGAACTGTTTTTCTCTGTGTACACCGTGACCGTTAATAACCCGAAAGATTTAAACCACATATTTTTGACGACTGTACGAGTAAATAATGTTATATCAACATGGGTCTAATTATATGTCTTAATTAAATTACTATTTCAGTACGAATTAAATCTTATTAATTGCCCGCTTCTTTGTGAACAAGCCTTTAGGTGGGAATTTCAAGTTGAAGAACAGAGAGCGAGCATGACACTTTACGAATCGCTCCGAAATCATACGATGAAAGGCGAATGGCGTGACTTGTATTCCATGAATGACAAGAAGTGTCAAGTTATGTCTAGCACGATGTTTCTGTTGAAATTATTTTTATTTATTGGCACCACAAAATACCACAAATACTTATGTATCCAAACTTTATTAGGTGCTACGACATTAAAGTGCTCTTACATTATTATTGAAACTTTGTGTCTTAGGTATCTTTTTTTTGACTAACAATCACAACCATAAATTGTTAGGCATGATAATATTCGAAGGAAATCATACTACTTATTTTTTTACATCATACTTACCTCTTACCTCATACAGGAAAGGGACTTTGTTGTAACAGCGATCATGCTAACCTGTACCTACAGTAAAATAAACAACAACATGAAACAGTTACGCATTTTTATTACGAGTAATTTAATGAATTAGATTTTCAAAATGTGTACCGCGGTTTTCAGCACAAATATTCAATCTTGAACGGATTTCATGATTCAAGTTAACATAAGTGTTCTTGATTTCTTCTGAAACCGTTTGAATTCTTATTAACAACTCTTCTCTGGAGTTCACAGGTGTTGAGTAAACCTTATCTTTCAGAGTTCCCCATAGAAAGATATCTAGCGGAGTTAAATCCGGTGACCGGGCAGGCCATGGTAAAACTTCGCTCCCACGGTCGATCCATCTCTCGGGGTATTGTTGGTTCAGCCAATTACGAACATCCAAGCCGAAGTGGGCCGGGCATCCGTCGTGCTGGAACCACATAGTTCGTCGGGTTTCCAAATCGACATCTTCTAGCAGGTCGTTTAATTCACTATTTAGAAATAATAAATAGTTGTGAGAATTCAGTCTATTTGGAAATATGACGGGACCTATTATTTTATTCCCAATAATGCCAGCCCACAAGTTTACGGAAAATTTGTGCTGGTATGAATTTTCCCTTTTCGCATGGGAATTTTCTTCTAACCACATATGCTGATTATAGGAATTAAAAACTCCCTCTCTCGTGAACAACGATTCATCTGTCCATAATATCTTATTTAGAAATCCAGCATCTTCCACTAATTTCTAATTCATCCTTTGTTAAAAGGCAACTCTAGCTAGCCCGTCATTGTTAATTAATCCGTGTACTTTCTGTACCGGATGACCCCACAATTACAAATATAATATTATATAGACTTAACATAAGACCTGAAATACCTACAAAATTTATAAGTTAATAAAAAGTACGATTTGTTCAATAAATTAATTTCATATCGTTCTATCTAACCCCGATAGAAAGATATGAAATCATTGCTTTAACTTAACAGTTAAAGGAATAGTATTCATATGTTCAAGTTAAATATCAGTTGTATGAAGCCCATAAGGCGATAAAATGCATAGTGGAATAATGTATGTAAACTTTCCACAGGTATTGCACAACATTTGCAACTATACCATAACATTGGTAATTTTCCATGAAAACCCAATATGTTGCACAATAATTGTTAATTGTAATTCTCAGAATTAATAAAATTACCCCCTCCCCAACCAATATACGGCTCGACTATAAAAGCCAAAGCTAATTCAATTGACAATAACCCCACTATATGTGGCATACGAATGAACACATAAATATACAAATAGTCCCCATACTATTCATGTCGTAACTACAAGTTATCGGTACTACTTACTAGCCTTTGAAAATACTTACAAGAAATAATCGTCAAGTGAATTAGCTTCAGTCAGATAGATATCATAGTTAAAATAGGAAGCCTAAGTATTGGTTTAGGAACGGGATTTCGTTATAAACTGTGACTTTTTATTCTCTACTTCACCTACACTGCTCTTAAAGCTATCGAAAGGGGTTCAGACTGCTTTTACAGTCCTCAGTCTGCACATTGGTCACTTCGAGCCGGATTGATCCTAAGCTCAATAGAATAAAATGTCACAAAGAAACGGAAGTCCGTCTCCGTCGTCAGTAAGGACGACCGACACCCCCGGTGGTATTACCGATACCTCGGAGCAGAGCTCCGAAACGACCACGACCCAGACCTCCGAGTCGTCGAGGGTCACCAGAAGTGCTGCTAGAAGCGGCGCTACTGCGCCGTCGCTGGCGCCTCCGCAAGCGCCTCCTGGTGCTGGGCGGAAGCGGCTGGCGGCGGCGCAGCCCCCTGGAGCCCTGCCCGCGCCTACTGGCGCACAGCAGGCTCCAGCTCCGGAGCTTCACTACAACGTGCAACAGGCGGGCCCTAGTCCCGGCCCGGCTTCCGCGCTCCTCGCGGGCGCCGCCGGCGAGACCCAGGACCCCAACCAAGCACGAGCCCCCGCCGATGTCGTAGCGTCGTCACAGTACGACGCACAACGGTCGGTGATGGCACCGAGTACCGTGGTCGAAAAACCCATTGCGCCCAGAAAGACGCAATCAAAGGCCTCATCGCGGAAGTCGACAAAGGAGAGGCGAATCCAATTGGCAAAAGCGCGGGAAGTGCTAGCTGCAGCCAAACTAGTAACGCTTGAAGCGGAGCTAGAAACTAGTGAAGAAGAGGACAACGCAAGTGCCACGACGGATGTGGATACAAGCCGGCAGGTCGAGACCTGGTTGGACCGGCACCACCTCCCAGCCCTTGATTTGAATAGCCCATAATTTTTCTTCTCAGTTACAGTATACGACGGGAGCGCCCGCTTTTACGCAGGCGCCCGGCGCGCATGCGCCGCCCGTCCCTGCGGCCACGATGCCCCCCGCGCCCCCTGCGCCCCCTGCGCCGATGTACGCCGTGCCACTACAAGCGCATGCGCCGCCCGCGCCTGCGCCTACGGCCACGCAGTACCCAGCGCTCCCGTCCGCCGTGCTTCACGGCTCTGCGGGACCCGCTGCGATGGATGGATTGGCGGTACAACCGTACGCGCCGAACAACGACATCATGACCATCACAGAAGCGATCCGGAATGCCATACTGGCAAGCAAGCAAGATCCCCATTCAAGAAAAACGGCGGATCTACCAGTCTTCACAGGTTCCCGACGGCAATGGCTGTCATTCAAGCAGGTATATACGGACACTGCCCCGTACTACACGCCGGGCGAAAATACGGCGCGACTGCAGACAGCTACCCGAAACCTGAAAAATACGGCGATAAGTGACTTCGTCATATCCGGTGCCAAGCCGGAACTCATTATGGAGAAGTTGGAAGAGTGCTACGGCAACACGGCGACTCTTGCGGCGCTGGAATATAGAAATCTCCGTGAGCTGCCCAAGCTCACCGACAACGCGCAAGACATCTGTTCGTTCTCGCTCAAGCTCGGAACGATAATGGCTACGTTACAACTCGTCGACGCCCATGAAAGCAGATATAGCTCAGAAGTCCTGCGATCGCTCCATGATAAGCTAACAGTGAATTTACAATCAAAATGGTATACCTACTCAGCTGACAAACCGAGGCGCGAAAGCGATGTCATGCTGATGGTAAATTTTATGCGAGAAGAAGCCAGATTACGAGAACCGTACACCGTAATCAGTGACGCAACCCAGGTGCCGCCGCGCCATCAGCCCTTCCAGCAACGAAGCCACTTCAACGCGCCCTACGCACCGCGCCCGCCCGGCCAATTTACAAGGTACAGTGCGCCACGTACATATCCGCCGCCCGCCGCCGTCGCGCAGCCGCGACCCCAGAGGACCCATACCGCCATGGAGAAGAAATGCCCGGTATGTGAAAGTACACAACACAGTGGGGGCGGAGAGTGCGCGAAGTTCATAAATATGTGTTTAGATAAACGGCGGGAGATCGCGAAAACGGCGCAACTGTGTTTTAAGTGCCTGTGTATACGTAAAAAACAACATTTTTGCAAGAAAATGATTTGTTCGGCGCCTAACTGCGGGAAAAATCACCATATACTTGTGCATAAAGATTTAATTAAATCAGTTACAGATACAGCCGCATCTGAGTCGGTGTCATGCGCATGGACCCGTAAAGCTCAATCGTATTTAAAAATCCTCCCGGTCGAGGTAAGGGGCCCTCTCGGCAGCCGCGGCGCCTGGGCGCTGTTGGACGACGGTTCATCCGTCACGCTGATCGACGAAGCCCTAGCCGCGGAGGTGGGAGCGCCCGGCGAAGTCGACCCACTACACATTGAGGCGCTCACGGAAAAAGGCCTGAAAAATAACACGTCGCGGCGGGTGCGCATAGAACTGGCGGGAGAGGGTAACTCAAGTAAAATTGAAGCGAGAACCGTGAGTAAACTTTCCTTATCTCCTCAACATGTGAGTGAAAGTGTAATTAACGAGTGTGATCACCTTAAAGATATAAAAGATAAGCTCGTGTATCATACCGCCCGCCCGAACATATTGATAGGTCAAGATAACTGGCCGTTATTATTAGCCGAAAATGTAAGAAAAGGACGATGCGATCAACCGATCGCGAGTAAAACGGTACTAGGCTGGACCCTCCACGGGGCTCAAACAAGAGAGCCCGGGCACCGTGTAAACTTCATAAATAATATTAATACTGACGAAAATTTAAATAAAAAACTCGATTATTATTTCAGTATTGATTCGATCGCCATAAACCCCGTTCGCCCCGCTTCGGACCCGGAAGAAAGAGCTACCCGGAAACTGGAGGAAACCGCCCGACGAGTCGGCCCGCAACAGTACGAGGTTGGTCTGTTATGGAAGAACGACCAGGTATGTCTGCCTTACAATTATAACTCAGCTCTGAGGAGGCTCCATAGCGTTGAAAAACGTACGAGGGCTGCTATTTATATATCCGGAAACCGGGATTACAATCTTCTTAAATAGCATATTTGACCGCCATGGTAAAATTTGAACTTTTTTAAGTATATAAGGTATATTTTTTCTTCCTTATTAACGCTCGTGTTTTGTTTTTGACGGGTTTTAAATGTCATCTCGCAGCAAGAATGGAACTCACTCGTGAAAATATTCGTGCTATGATTTATTATGATTTTCGGCGTGGTTTAACGCAACAACAGTGCATAGATCAACTAACTTCAACTTTTGGTGATGAAGCCCCATCTAAAACTACTGTGTATCACTGGTTTAGTGAGTTCAATCGTGGACGTAGTATGCTTACGGACGAAGTTAAGGCAGGTCGCCCGAAATCGGTCGTTGTACAACAAAATATCGAGGCTGTGCGAAAACTTATAATGGACGACCGACATGTTACGTACCGCGAGATAGAGGCGACTCTGGGTATTTCTATGACCAGCATTAATAGCATATTACATAATTATTTGGCTGTAAAAAAAATTTGTTCGCGTTGGATACCCCACAACTTAACAAATGAGCAAAAACATGCTCGCGTCGAATGGTGCAATAAAATGTTAAAAAAATATAACCGTGGTGACTCAAAAGCCGTTTATAACATCTATACAGGTGACGAATCCTGGATCTATGCATACGATCCCGAAACGAAGCAACAATCAACGGTATGGGTGTTTCAAAATGAGCCGAACCCTACGAAAGTTACTCGTGCAAAAAGTACATTGAAACAAATGGTGGCCTGCTTCTTCGGTATTAATGGCCATGTAGCTACAGTGCCACTAGAAAACCGTAGAACGGTTAATTCAGAGTGGTACACGACCATTTGCTTACCGGAAGTATTTGAACAAATTCGTAAAACTAACCAGCGACGAAGAATCATTCTTCATCATGACAATGCCAGCTGTCATACGTCACGCGAAACAACTCTATTTTTGGAGGGTCAAAATGTGGAATTAACGGGTCATCCGCCGTACAGCCCTGACTTGGCACCCAACGATTTTTATTTATTTCCAAATATAAAGAATAAATTACGCGGTCAACGATTTTCGACCGCTGAAGATGCTGTCGACGCATTCAAACAACACGTTATGGAGGTACCTCAGGCGGAGTGGCAGAAGTGCTTTAAAAATTGGTTCACGCGAATGCAAAAGTGCATAGATCATCAAGGGGAATACTTTGAAAAACAATAAAACTATTTTCAGCCGTGTACGTTTGTTTGTTTTTTTGTTTCCGGATATATAAGTAGCAACCCTCGTATAGACAAGGATCCCGCGCTCCGCGTCAAGTACGAGAAGGAAATGGACGATTTAATCGAACAAGGTTACGCAGAAATAGCCCCGGCGACGACTACGCCGAATAAAACATTTTTCCTTCCGCATTTTCCCGTAATAAACCCCATGAAACCGGACAAGGTTCGTGTGGTCCATGACGCTGCAGCAGTCGCGAGAGGTACAAGTCTAAATGATAATTTACTCTCTGGTCCGGACCTACTCCAAAACTTACCCGGCGTAATAAGCCGATTCCGAGAACATGCAATAGGAGTTACGGCGGACATAAAACATATGTTCATGAGAGTCGATGTGCGCCGAGAAGATCGCGATGCCTTAAGATACCTCTGGAGAGGGGATAGGAGAGACGAAGCCCCGCCCACCGAATATCGTATGAAAAAATTAATATTCGGAGCTACATGTTCGCCGACATGCGCTATTTATATAAAAAATATGAATGCTATGAGATTTATAGACCAGGAGCCGACCGCTGTACAAGCCATCATAAAAAAACATTATGTTGATGATTATCTAGATTCATTTGAAAACCCACAGAAAGCGATCGAGGTGTCCAGCAAAGTACGAGACATACACGCTGAAGGCAACTTCGAGCTACGTGGATGGGTGTCCAACTCGCCCGCCGTGATGGCCGCTTTGGGCTCCGAGCGACTCCCTGCGGACACAATGGTCGCGCTGGACGAAGCCGAAGCCACGCCCACCGAACGAGTTCTCGGCCTGATATGGAAGCCAGCATCAGATGAACTAACTTTCAATTTGGATCTCGCTCGACTCCCTCCTGGACTAATAAAGGACCAACGACCTACAAAAAGGCAAGCCCTCCGAATAGCCATGTCGATATATGACCCAATAGGATATGCGGCGGTGGTTACAGTGAGAGCTAAGATAATATTACAAGAGGCTACGCGCAGAGGTATCGGCTGGGATCAAAAGCTACCTGATGACCTGGCGGAAAAATGGAAAATTTGGCTGAAAAGGTTAGAATGCCTACGCAACATAGCTATTCCGCGGGCCTATGCCGGCTATACGGAAGCTATAGAGCTACAACTTCACGTGTTTGTGGATTCATCTGAAGATTCTTTCGCGGCGGCATTGTACTGGCGTACAAAAGGTGCCTCCGGCAAAATAAAAATAACTCTCATAATGGGAAAAGCAAGAGTTTGCCCGATCCGGGCTCATAGTATACCGCGTCTCGAGCTTATGGGCGCCGTAATCGGCGCTCGAATGGCGGATGCGGTGAAAAAAGAGCATGAAAGGCAACCCGATTCAACAACCTTTTGGACCGACAGCAAAACTGTCCTGCAATGGATACGTAATGGTTCACGCTCATATAAACCGTTCGTAGCACACAGAATATCGGCCATACAAGAACATTCAAAAGTAAACGAATGGAGATATGTACCTACGAAGTTGAATGTGGCCGACGACGCCACTCGAGATGTACCGGCCGACTTCTCATCCAAACACAGATGGTATGAAGGTCCAGATTTCCTGTATGAAGACCCGAGTACATGGCCTACGGAAAATCTGACCGAGGCCACGCCCACCGGCGAAGAAAAAGTGTGCTACGCCATAAAAACCGACGAATGTGACATTCGCCGCGCCATACCGGCCGCTATGAGATTTTCCAAATGGGAAAAATACGTCAGATCAACGGCACGAGTCCTACAATTTATACAATTATGCAGAAAAAAGCACGAAACAATTAATTACAAAAGAACCAAGAAAAATATCGAAGCGGACCCAGATTGGAAGAAAACTCGTAGCCGGGGAAAACCGAGCGCTACGCCGCCCGCTACGAGCTACGAAGATAGCTACAAAATAATTCCCGTAGAGCTGCTACGAAGCGCCGAACATATTATTTGGAAAGCGGCACAGCGAGACGTCTTCCTAGATGACCTCGCCCTGATAAGCAGCGGAAAACCAGTATCAAAAGGAAGCAAGCTGAATAAACTTGCGATACTGGAATCAAACGGAATCATCGTACTCAAAAGTAGAATCGACGCCGCAATCGACGTGAGTTGCAACAAAAATCCTCCCGTGATTGATGGACGACACACTACAGCGAGACTGTACATAGATTACGTACACAGACGACTTCATCACGGCCGCGTCGAATTAGTAATCAACGAAGTGCGACAACGAGTCTGGATTTTACACCTACGACAAACTACGAGACAAGTAATACACGCCTGCCGGCCGTGCACCATAAGAAAAGCTACGCCACCGAGCCCACCCACCGGTAATCATCCGCACACGCGTCTCGCGCATCATAAGAGGCCATTTACATATGTCGGACATGATTATTTTGGGCCGATAACAATAACTGTCGGACGTACCACACAAAAACGGTATGTTGCATTATTTACTTGTCTAACCACTAGAGCTGTGCATTTAGAAATTGCAGGTTCACTCACCACAAACTCCGCGATCATGGCTCTGAGAAGATTCATCGCGCGCCGAGGATGTCCGACCGAAATCTGGTCCGACAACGGCTCCAACCTGCGAAGCAGCGACAAGGAGCTGAGGCGCGCGCTGACCCCAGGCCTCAATACAGAGGCCACTCACCGAGGCATCAGCTGGCGCTTCATCCCGCCGTCCGCCCCATTCATGGGCGGCTCGTGGGAAAGAATCGTGGGCTTAACCAAGCGAGCCCTGGAAGCAGTGCTGCATGAGCGGCACCCCAGAGAAGAGGTCCTCGCCACGTTCCTCGCCGAAGCGGAGTTCATCGTCAACAACCGACCACTCACACACGTCTCAACCGATCCAGAGGACCCAGAGGCCCTCACTCCAAACCACTTCCTGCTGGGAGGCTCGGCGTGGAACCCCGCGCCAGGCACCTTCACCGAGCAAGACGTCGTCGGACGCGTCACATGGCGCGCCGCCCAACGCCTCGCCGATATGTTCTGGGCGAGATGGGTCCGGGAGTACCTACCATACCTCCAGGACAGACGGCACCCCTCACACAAAGGTGCCGTCATAGCCATCAACGACGTGGTCCTCATAATGGACAACACGTTACCTCGCAACACATGGCCACGAGGAAGAGTCGTCGCTACGTACCCAGGGAGCGACGGCATCACCAGAGTTGTCGACGTCAACACAAAGGGTGGCATCCTCCGCCGCCCTACGAAGAAGCTCGTCATACTACCCACGGCGCCCGAGACACCGCGGCGCGAAGACAGCGCGCCGCTCACGGCGCCCGTCTCATCACCACGGTCCTGAGCATCGAGCCACAACAACCGACGTCTGCGTGCATCAGGCAGCATCAACGAGTCACCGGCACCGGCGAAGTTTCCTATGACTAAGGTCATAGTGGCGGGAGAATGTACCGGATGACCCCACAATTACAAATATAATATTATATAGACTTAACATAAGACCTGAAATACCTACAAAATTTATAAGTTAATAAAAAGTACGATTTGTTCAATAAATTAATTTCATATCGTTCTATCTAACCCCGATAGAAAGATATGAAATCATTGCTTTAACTTAACAGTTAAAGGAATAGTATTCATATGTTCAAGTTAAATATCAGTTGTATGAAGCCCATAAGGCGATAAAATGCATAGTGGAATAATGTATGTAAACTTTCCACAGGTATTGCACAACATTTGCAACTATACCATAACATTGGTAATTTTCCATGAAAACCCAATATGTTGCACAATAATTGTTAATTGTAATTCTCAGAATTAATAAAATTACCCCCTCCCCAACCAATATACGGCTCGACTATAAAAGCCAAAGCTAATTCAATTGACAATAACCCCACTATATGTGGCATACGAATGAACACATAAATATACAAATAGTCCCCATACTATTCATGTCGTAACTACAAGTTATCGGTACTACTTACTAGCCTTTGAAAATACTTACAAGAAATAATCGTCAAGTGAATTAGCTTCAGTCAGATAGATATCATAGTTAAAATAGGAAGCCTAAGTATTGGTTTAGGAACGGGATTTCGTTATAAACTGTGACTTTTTATTCTCTACTTCACCTACACTGCTCTTAAAGCTATCGAAAGGGGTTCAGACTGCTTTTACAGTCCTCAGTCTGCACACTTTCCCGTAGTGAAAAGGATGCAGGCCGTACCTTTTCCATAGCCTTAATACGAGCTTATAGTTAACATTGACCATTCTTGCTACAGCTCTTGATGACAAAGTTGGGTCTGTTATGATGTTCATTATTCTGTTCTCTGCTTGTTCATCTAGATTTATAGCCCTTTCTCTGTGAACTTTTCCAAGCCCTTTTTCGCGAAACTGTCGATGGACATCCGCAAAAGTCGAATGGTGAGGTATACGACGGTTTGGGTATCGTCTTCGGTATTCGGCGACTGCCTGGAGCGAGTTCCCATCACAAAATCCGTACACAAAGTGGATATCTGCTAAATGAGCCGAAAGATAATGCGGCATAGCGAATATTATTTATTACAGTCAATAAAATGTTCAATATTATTTTATCTTGCGTGACAATTAGTTATGTTATTTTAGTGACAATCAATTTCAAACTAGCCAGTTATAAGAAGAACCACTCTCGCGACTTAGAACAGAACAAACCTAATTATCTCTATTCTCAGCGATAACAAAAAAGCTACTTGAGATTGAAGTGTGTAAGATAAGATATTATAATTATTCGGATTAATACACTACACTGTATGTGTATTAGTTGCATGTTATATCCTTTTATCTCGTGATGAAAATATTTTCGGTAGTAAAAACTTTTTGTAGATAGATACCAAACTTCTTTATGAAACTGGCTAACAACCATACAGTTAGTGCATCTACGTGTAAAAGAAGTAGGTGGCTACGTCATGCTCACGCCCTTAAGGTGTGTTACACTGGAGATTTTTTAACTTTTGATTTGTTGTAAATAATTAATATCTCCTTAATTATGAGTTTTTGGACTATATGTTACATAACTTTATATACTCTAATTGGGCTCTAGTATCGTTAGCTTAAATCTTTCGGGTTATTAACGGTCACGGTGTATATGAAAATAATAGTATCAGAAATAATATAAAAAAGTGATTTGTAAGTAACTCGGAACAGTAAATTATATAAGTGTATAATCTTACCTATATGCCAATATCTCGTGCTATTTTTTTTATAGGTTGTTCCTGTTCCCAGAGAATAACAATTTTAGCCTTCAAAAAAGTTGTTAAGCGAACCATAAAAACTATTCGAAAACTTGATAAATTGCATAATATCACGACGTGGAATATATTCACACAAGCGGACCGGCACAATCGTAACGATTTGTAATGATATAAAGTTACCCTCAACCACCGTTTTGTAAATGAGCCGAAGAATCCAAGTAATTTATTCTAAATTCAACCTTAAGTTGCAGTTCAATACAGAACTCGATAGTTTCAAATTACATTACAGTAGTGGAACAATCGGCAATAAACAAACTATCGTCTATACGCATTAGCTAGACAGGGATGCAAGAATGAAGTAAATATCTATTACACAGATAAGTTTTAAACAGCTGATTCTTAATTTCACTCAATGACGTAGTGTCTCGATAGCCGCAAGCGGCTAACAGAACGGCTAAAGTAACGAACAGCCAGAGTTGAACCAGGGTTCGATCCCCGGCTTTGGAGATTTGGTAAAAACAAATTCAACAAAAATTATATGTAAGGTCTAGGTAAACTGATCTTTTATTGTAAAGCTTGATACTTGGCGTGCAAGTGTTTGGCATGCAAAAGTTAATGTTTTAAAACTAGGGGGTTTCCTTTTCTCTGAAGCTGACTGTACATGTACGATTCTATAAATAAATGTAGGTACGGAATTATGTTATGTATTATTAATATGTTATAAATTAGTAATTAAATATAAATAAATTAAGTTTACTTATATCCAACCTCTTTTCGCACTTGCCAGGGCCTACTAGATTGTACCTAACCGAGTTGGTCACGTCACGTCGTGCATCTAGATGGCCATGCCGAAACGTCAAAAAAAAAGTGTCATGCTGTCATGGCATTATGGCGGGCAGCAGAATAGAGGAATGATTTTAAATGTTGATCTTCTGTAATGGCAAAGAATAATTGACCAACTGTAAAATAATTTTAATATCAACCTATATCGATCGTAATAAAGACGTCGTTTAATTTAAAGCTGAGTTTAGATATATGAACACCTCTTTTTAATAACATGACGTAACTCAATTATCCTCGATTCTCTTATAATTAAAAAAAAATACTTTCCACCCGGCTATCTACTCATGAAACTTTGACTTTTCGAGCAGGAAAGATGAAAAATTATTATCAAATAGCAAGTTCTGATCAGTTAGAAGTTTTGTTTAACTATACAGGGACTGAACTGAATTTGGAGTTTTTTTTTTGTTTTTTTCCTTTGTCCTATTCTGGTCATGTGTGACCATTTTAGAGTTTCTGAAATAGGTGCCTCGCTCCACTCATTCATATCTCGCTTATTAAAACCCCCTTTTAACCGACTACGGCAGAGACAAAAGGAAGGGTTAATGGATATTGATTGAGTTAGATTCATACATTTTCTTGTAAACTTTTAAAAAGTTAATGCCAAATAGAGATACATAGCTATTTAAAATTCCAGCCGGCAAACCTGTAGCAAACGGGTACCCCAGTGTGCCACTTATCATGTACCCCATATTCCACAGTACTTATCATGTACCCCTCATAACACTATGACTGCGGCAACCGAGTGCGTTTCCGTGTACGCGTTACGCGTATTACGGTTATAGACGGTTATGGCGTCTTTAGCGTAATGTGAGCGTTGGTGACGCGGTCATTGAGCTTTTCATATATAAAGTTGTAAATGTTCATTTTAAGGCGAAGAGATGGGGAAATGACCTTGCTCGTTCGGCCCGAACGTAATACTTCGAGCGCGCGCGCCATCTAGTACATATTAGATGCTCTCTCTCGACTCGTCGTATCGCGCATTGACTAGTTGTCAACTATCGACTCCTTTTGCAGTATGGTGGCGCTTGTTTTGAGGGTACTTTATTCCAGTTTCTTTTTTTGACCTTGCTGCTTGCTGAAATTATGGGTTGTGTCAATAGAAAGATTTTTGTTTGTGCCTATTTTTAATTATGGATTCGGAAGGATACTCGTATAAAGAACTTCCGGACTGTCAACCATTTTCCAGATTCTGATGGACCCTGGGAGTTTCTACTGGTATTCAGGATTGGATGATCATTGGTGCATGGTGGTGGTGGATGGTGGTGGTGGTGATGATGGTGATGATTGGGATGGTGGTGATGATGGTAGTGATGGTGATGATTGGGATATTTGGGATGCTTGTGTTGTGATGGTGATGATGGTGACGGAGGTGATGATGACGATGGTGGTGGTGGCGTTGATGGTGATGATGGTGATGATGGTGATGGTGGTGGTGGTGGTGGTGGTGGTGGTGATGATGGTGGTGATGGTGATGACAGTGGTCGATGGTAGTGGATGATGGTGGTGGTGGTGGTGGTGGTAGTGATGGTGGTGATGGTGATGATGATGATGATGATGATGATGATGATGTTGATGATGATGATGATGATGATGATGATGGTGGTGTTGATGGTGATAATGGTGGCGATGGTGATAATGGTGGCGATGGTGATGGTACCACCATCATCACCGTCACCACCACCATTACCACCATCATCACCGCCACTACCATCCACCACCATCACCATCACCACCATCATCACTACCACCTTCACCACCACCATCACCACCACCACCACCATCCCCACCACCACCATCATCCACTACCATCCACCACCATCACCATCATCACCATCAACACCATCAGAACCACCACCATCATCACCATCAATACCACCACTATCATACGACCACCACTACCATACCACCACCATCACTACCATCATTCATCACCACCATCACCACCACCACCACGATCACCACCATCATCACCATCAACACCACCACTACCACCACCATCACTACCATCATCACCACCATCACCACCACCACCATCATCACCACCATCACTATCATTACCACCACCGCCACCGTTCTTGTTCCCCAGTTTTAGGGACTCAAGAATCTCCAAGTAATTACGTCGCACGGAGCGACTCACGCCGCACAAAACACCAAGATAAAATGTCTAATAACACAAACAATAACATACAAAACAACATAACAAATCTCCGACATAAACAACGCCTCAAAGACTACCGGTTCGTTATAATAATAAACACAGAGCACCTTGATATAAAGGCATGACGACTGGGTGTGGAAATCCAAATTCTGATTAGTCCGTCAGTTAGATAATACAAAAATATTGGACACGTATTTTTCGTTTTTACATAATTATAAAAAAATACTCAGATAAATCGCGTTTAACTTTAAGTGGGGGCTCGTGACGTCACTCCTAAGTAAAATTTGTACTTAAGAGTGACGTCACGCGACATTTTGACTCAATGTATCGCCTTTATTTTTCGGGTTAGTAAAAAAAAGAAAAAATACGTGTCCAATATTTTTATTAATCTACAAGATGGACTAATTTTTAAAATTTAGTCATCATCCCTATTACACTGGTACTAAATCGTAGAATAGAACACATCAAAACAACACAAACGCATCAGTTGACGGAATGAATTCAAAAACATTATCGCTACGCTATGGATAGATGGAAGCGAGCTGGCAACGGCGTTAGCGCACGCCGCGCCGCCGTGGCGTAGCGCGAGCACGCAACGTCGCTTTCACTGCTAAAGCGCCTACGATTAACACTGATCAAATATTTAGTACGTTGAATTCGTACAAATGTCGTAGGCGAAAGTTGTTTTTGGGTTTAAACTCCGTATTACATAAATTAGACTAAGTTTCTTCGTATCAGTTAGTAGACCAAGGTTTTTAAAGTACATGTGCAAAGTTTGGTAATGTAGAATTGCTCACATGCGGAAAAAAAGATGTAGAATATTTTTAAAAACCTGCTTCTTAAATATAGTTTGTAGGCCTAGTTACATCAGATAGGAACGAACTTACTCTATCACCTCATAATTAAGTATATATGTGTCCTGAATAGTTACTTTTCACATCTCTATATGCTACATATAATATCAAAAAAATTGCACAAAAACACATCGATTTCAGTGATTTGCCCACCGAATAATATAATATTATAAACACAGAGTTTGATTGTAAAATGGAAGAAATCAATGTGACCTGCGACCTCTTTGTGGTCTGTGGTCAGAGTCGTACCTCATACACATAACATGGGCTTGGGGGCTCAGCATTTAAAAATAGAAAAGATACAGAGGGCCCTACTAGTGCTAACTAGGTTGTGTTCGTAAAGTTGCGATAGCTCAGTTGGTCAGAGCGCTTCTGCGTTAAGAAAGAGGTCGCAGATTCAAATCCTGCTTGCAATTCAGTATTTTGCATTAAATATTTTCCTTTACAATCACTCTGTTTTTATAATATAAATTTTAATAACACATATGGTATTTCCTCTTAATTATTAAAAAAAAAACAATAATTGTATTCATTCAGTTTCTTTTTTGAAAATATGTTTTAGCCAAGAGTAGTTACGCAAATCTTATTTTTAAGCCAATAAGTGAGAAGAAGTGTCAAACTCAAAATTTTATGTTTCTCCAAATCACTTATTACTTCCTATGAAATAGACTTGTCACCACAATTCCGCCAACTACTTAACTAGTGATTTTTCGACTTAAATTCATATTTTCTGATCAGTATGCCAGAAAATTAACAGACGTACGGATAGTTTAGAAAAGTAGTTAGGGTTCGGTAGATATAAGAATTTGAATATGGTCCTGGTAGCAACATTTCGATCTCACTAGTTGAGATGTACTCGTAACCGATAAACGAGCATGCCTATTGTACTGTTACTGCTATTCATTGTATATTTGAAGAAATCCAAGTAATTTTTCCGGTGAACTTGTCCACGCTGTAGGACGCCCCAAGATACACCGAAATAATCTTGGAGACGGCTATGTAAGTGACGCCGGGTGTGAAGACCGGCGCAAACACGAGGATGACCACCGCCCAGGACCCGCCTTCTGTGAGGACTAGAGACAACAATGTGCTGGACTCACCAAGGTACACCGAGGACATCTTCTTGGAGACGTTCTCATCGATGTAGGTGACGCCGAGCGTGAAGAGCGGCGTGGCGCCTGCGCCGTGCAACAGCTGCGCGAACACAAAGATGGTCACTGCCCAGAAGCCGCCTTCTGTGAGGACTAGAGACAAGCAATATGCTGGACTCACCAAGGTACACCGAGGACATCTTCTTGGAGACGTTCTCATCGATGTAGGTGACGCCGAGCGTGAAGCGCGGCGTGGCGCCTGCGCCGTGCAACAGCTGCGCGAACATAAAGATGGTCACCGCCCAGAAGCCGCCTTCTGTGAGGACTAGAGACAAGCAATATGCTGGACTCACCAAGGTACACCGAGGACATCTTCTTGGAGACGTTCTCATCGATGTAGGTGACGCCGAGTGTGAAGAGCGGCGTGGCGCCTGCGCCGTGTAACAGCTGCGCGAACACGAAGATGGCCACCGCCCAGGAGCCGCCTTCTGCGGGGCCGTCCGCGTCGCAGCGGTGAGACGACTGGGTACACAGAAATAATATAGAGCCATTGCTTTTTTTACTCGCTATTGACTATAATAGGCATGATGACTAAATTTTGATAATTAGTCCGTCATGTGGATTAATGAAAAATATTTGAGACGTATTTTTTCTTTTTTTACGTAAACGCCTTTATGGGTAGCCAGGAAATCTCTAAGAAGGCTCGTCTGGCTGTGCATAGAGGTGTGTTGGTTCCAGCACTTATGTACGGAAGTGAAAGTTGGATGTGGCAGAAGAAGCATCAAAGTAGAATAAATTCAGTAGAAATGAGAGCATTGAGAGGCATGATTGGTGTGATATTGAGTGACAGGATCAGAAATAGCGTGATAAGGGAACGTTGTGGTGTGACAGAAGATGTAGGAACTCGAATCGAGAAAGAATTGCTAAGGTGGTTTGGGCATGAAGAGAGGATGCACGAAAGAAGATTGACTGGAAAAATCTACAAGGCGAGTGTAAGTGGAAATGTAGGAAGAGGAAGGCCTAGACGAATGTTTCGCGATTAGATTAGATTTAGACAAGTGAAAAGTACTCTAATCCGGCGAGCTTGCATGAATAGATAAATGAATGTCGACGAAGCGGCAGTTGTACGAGTACGCCAGGATCGAAAGAGGTAGCCTCTGTCTACCCCGTTGGGAAAAAGGCGTGATTGTATGTGTTTACGTCCTCAAGAAATAAAGGCTAGGTACAAGGTTTACCTAGGAGTGACGTCACGAGCCCCCACTCCTGAACTTTCTGCCAGCGGGTGAGCATGAGGCCATTTTCTCGCTCAGTACGCTATTGGGGCTGGCAGGCTGCGCAGGCGAAGCATCAGCGAGACTAATGATTATGCTAGTTATTTTTACACTTACCACAGTACTATTCCCGTGGCACACATCCAACTCCTCATGTCCCGCGGCTCTGTGGGCTGGGACGAGGAAGTGCGGCAGGGCGAACAGAAGCGAACCTGCCCCCATGAGCAGGGCGCCCCAGCCGAGCCACCGCGGCTTGGAGGCTCCCCGGCGGCCCCCGAGGTACGTCACGGGCGCCAGACAAATGAACGACGCCATGTCGTATCTGTAAAACAAAGAGCGATTGCTATAAATATTGTTCTTCAATTAAGCTCTTTCTTTACTTTCATACAAATTAATCTGATAGCAAATTATACAATTTATAAAAAATTTAATTAAGTAGACGTAGGTATATATAAGGCCAGAAAGTATCAAAATGATTACTATGAAACCTAAACATTTTCCTGTCTATTTAAATATTTTGATAAAAGTTTAAACAGTACTGCAATTAGAGCATATGTATAATAAATTGGATATTAGTATTAAGGAATGTAGAAGCTATAAAATATTTGAACGAAAATTAAGACAGCATTTTATAAATATACTATTTTATTCAATTAAGGAATTCTACGCTAATGCGCTAGACTAATATGAGTTCTTTGTTGTTATTATAAATATATAATAACTAGAAGGCGCCCGCAACTTCGTTCGCGGAGGAGAAAAAGTCATAACCCCTCTTTTTTTTCTTTAACATAGTCGGGTAAAAAGTATAGTAGTCGGGTAGTAGGTACCGGTGTACCAAAAACAGTTGAAATCCGTTTAGCCAATTAGGCGTGATGAAGCCACAACGAGACATACGAACATACAAACATACTAAAAAAAATATTTTTCAGTTTTGTGACCACGAAATAATCCGTTACAAACTTTTTTTGAAAATATCTTCAATGTCTGTACATTGAAGATATTTTATTTAATTTTTACATTTTTATAATAACATATATTAGATAACATTTGTGTGTTATCTTTTAATTTTCTTTCAAATATGATACCTATTATTTTTATGTTTTATTTGACATTGTATTTATTTTAAGTTGAGCATTTTTGATAGTTTTATTTCTTTTCTAAAATTGTATTTGCACGCATTTAAGTATATTTTATTGCAAATACTAAGGTCTTATCCTTTTATTAACTACTAAGATTAAAATTTGCAGATATGTGTAGGTAATTAGATCTAGCCTACCCTCCGGCTATCACTCCTGTCTGCATAGACCGTAGCCCGAACCTCTTCTCTATCGTCGTGATGACCACGTTCACGAAACCGTTCACGACCATACCTGCAAAAAAAAAAAACTTATACATCTATCCAATAAGCACTTACGTCGTTTTAGTTGGAACTTGGAGAAAGATCGGGTGTCTTGTTGAGTGAAAATCAAATTGGTCATTTGATAGTTGGGATTGTTATGGGTTTCATAAGTTTGTTATTCGTTGGAAATTCCCTTAAAATGCGTAAATAATTCAGTGTACTTATTGTTTTACAAATATCATGATAATAATCACAATATTTGCAATGGCCCGGTCTGGCTCAAAGCACTGGTTCAAGTGCAGTATCGTCGAAGAATTTTTTCATTTGTTTCTTATCTTTGTTTATAATAATTCAGTGTACCGTTAGGTAAATAATAAATAAACATTCAAAGTAATCAAAATACAAAACGAAGACTCTTGTTTCATTTTTCAAGTGAGTAAGAAGCAATAATGGTTATATCCCTAAAAAGCCAAGATGGTTTCCTGATCGAAATTTACCTTAAGGTGCGTCCACGTTTGTATCATTTGCCCAACCAGATCTTCGTCCCGTGGCATGATCGCGTGTCATGATCACGCGTTTGGACGTTGCACCGATCTGATCGCTCGAAATCCATGTTGATACGCACACACTTAGATCGGAGAAGTGCAGCTTAATCGCCTCGCCAACAGTGAGCGTCCAAGCAGCGCGATACGCAGTCATGCCACGCCACGGTGATCGGATACGAGCAAATGGTACAAGTGTGGACGCACCTTTAATAATATACACCATATCCTCGTAGGGCCCAAGTTATTTTTAGGACATTTGTAATAAGGACCCAATGTGCGAATTTTAGCTATTTATGCTTGCAACCCAGAACTTCAAATTTTAATTACCTGTTTTTAAGTAAATTTTCGTTAGACGTAAATTTCGAAGCACAGGACATGTCTATAGCGTATGGCTAATTTTGACAAATGAAATCTTACTACTTGGGTAAATGGTGAGTTTGTGCCACTAAAGTTTCAATACAGTAACTCTAAAGTGGCGAACAGCCGCTTTGCCGTGAACTGTACAATATATCATTGGTTCAAACGTCCGTTGAATCGCTTCAATTGTTTTATCAATCAATTCAACAATTTGGACTGGCATCCGAACACCGTTTAAAAATAAACCCCGGCTTTTCCGGTTATTAAAGTTTCACCTGACGGCGAACTGGAACCGAAAATAGCGCGGCAATTTAATGAAAAAATTTTGAAATATGAGTTTGATAATTCGAATGTCTAGTTAGGAATTTCGAATTCAAATATGGCGGCCGCTAATAATAGCTCACAGAAAAGTCATATTTCAAACAGATTTTGTTTTCTTAATCAACGCAATACGTGTTATATATAGGTATGTAGTAGAAGGTGCCCACAACTTTATACCTCAAATAGTCATAAACCTCTTGTTTGCTCTGCATGGGTGGGTAAAAAGTATCAAGACAAATACCTGACATTTGTGGTATATTTTAATTTAACGTCTTAGGTGTGTACCGTACCTACTAATGTATATCCTCAATAAGTATTATAATCCTACCTTTTCGGAGTAAGGTGTGTACAATGATTTTTAAATGATTATTTTGTTTCCCAAATTTTACAAACAAACTTGATGTTTTTGTCGCAGTCAATGTACCGTGATGAATTTCCGGCAATCTAATTCTGTAACAATGAGATGACATTGAATGATTCCGAATTTAGTTCCTTTTCAGGGATATCAGATAAGATCAATATCAGATCACATCAGACTTAACAGAGTATTGAACAATTTTATTTTTCAAACTATACATTATTATACTTGTTATTTACCTATATTATAAACAGGAATAGTTATTTTGTACTTCACAAATATATAGATAGGTAATGCATAATTTTATTTTTACAATGGTTATCCATAATATTTCCTAAACTGTACTTATTCGGGCATTTCCAGTGGTCGAATTTAATTTTGTGGTCTAAAAGTATGGTATATCAATACAATAATAAAGTAGCGACAATAACAAATATACTTTAACACATTCACGACCGCGAGCACTCTTCTCGTAGCAAGTTTTCGCTACATACGGTTGTTTCCGTGTTATTGGCTACAAACGTAGCGCTACGAAAACGTCGGTTGCGAAAGTGTTAACAAACTAGCTTGACCAGACAAGGTACCACCATTACATGCGAATTTAGGATGTAGAATATTCGCCCGTCAATTAAACAGCCTTAATAATTTTGTATTTTGATTATTAAGTACATAGCGTTACGACCAACCCTGTCATAGGGACCAGTCTGGGCCACTAGCCCGGCACACCCTAAGACTGGTACCCATTACCAAAACTTTCTCTTAGTTTAAGAGTATTTTAAGATATTTAATTGTAAGTTATTGTCTAAGATAAGTTGTGTTTTTGGTGATATGCAGAATTTTATTTATTTAAAGCAATTACATTAAGGTTGATTACTAGATATTTAGTACTTTTACATCCATCACAGGACTAGTAAAAGTGCCCTTACGCCTACTTACAAAACAGTTCATTATTTCAGTATTATGATTCTAATAGTTATACTTTTCAGGACAAGTAATTAGAGAACCCATAAAAAAAACACTGAAAGATCTAGAAGCCTTTCAAACACAAACAAAAATAAAATCGGTGCACTCGTTTAGGAGCTGCCACAGACAGACACAAATATACACAGACAGATACAAACGTGAAACTTATGACACCCTTCTTTGTGTCGGAGTTAAAAGTAGCATTATTTAATGACATTTTCATAACTTATGTCATCACATCTCTCATGTAACCAACCAGATCTACAGAAGATACAATCTATGTCTATGGAACGATAAGGTGATATTACTATTGACAGGGATTTCTTAGCTGATGATGGTTCAATATGCCGTTCGTCCAAATAGTATTTTAATTCTCATTTCGTTCGACTTGTATAACACGCATTTCGTCCTAATTCTATATGTCCAACACGTACCTATGCCATCCAATATGCATTTCGTCAACAAAATATCTAAAATTCTGGAATAAGTTCTTTTAGTTAAAATCACAACCACATCACAACTTATCTATCATAAATTTATATTTGCTCGTACTTAGATCCAATTTTCAGTATCATAGACCGCTTCACTGCCACTAGGCTAGGTATAGGACAGACTGGCCGCGTAAGTGATACTTCTTATTTTTAATTTTCTCTGTATTTATTTAAAGCTAGCCGATTTTGGATTTTATTTTCCTTGCAATAATTACAATAAATAGGTACATGCAGTGGCGTGCGGGCCATATAGGCATAAAGGCACTGCCTACCTTTAAAGCCCATAGTTAGTTCCATTTAGAGCCTGAATAACTACCTACCCTTGTGGTATATATATTTCATCTGCCTACTCTTCCTTAAAACCCTGTGTACGCCTCGGGGGTTCGTGTTTTTATTACGGCATGAACATTCTAAATTATTATTTAATCACTGAAAGTCACCTTGAAATAAATGTTTACATATATTGCCATTCATATTCCTAACTGTAAGTGCCGAATCCATCAATTACGTGATACAATTTTAGAATTTCAGTGGTTTTACAAAGATTTAAAAGAAAAGCAATTGTGGATATATATGTAATCAGGAATATGAGGACAACTTTTAGTCATAACTTATGTATTTTTCAAATCTCTAATGTATGCGTATCCTATTGAACATTTATTTTTATTTAGAAAGTAAATAAAAAAAAAGTTATGAGCCGACAAAGTGTGAAGGACAGAACATAAAAATCGTCGAGCTCAACTTTATGGCACAATTAAAAAAAAGTTGAAGCTCCTCAGATCTTCCAATATCATGAAAACTTCTTCAGTTCATGACTATTCTAACGGTATACCACATGACTAGAATCACTTTCAATTTTCCGGCCAAAAAAGGTTTTTGTCTAAAATGGTGACCTAAATCACCTAGTACCTCTTCGAAACTACTTAAAAACAAGATTTGATAAAATAAATTAATTAATCTAAATGCATTAAATAAATCAAATCTACTCGACTAATCATAAATAAATCATAAAAAAGTCAACCATTTTAGACAAAAACCTTTTTTCGCCGGAAAATTGAAAGTGATTCTATTCATGTGGTATACCGTTAAAATAGTCATGAACTGAAGAAGTTTTAATGATATTGGAAGATCTGAGGAGTTTCAACTTTTTTTTAATTGTGCCACAAAGTTGAGCTCGACGATTTTTATGTTCTTTCCTTCACACTTTGTCGGCTCATAACTTTTTTTTATTTCCTTTCTATATAATAAAATTTCAATAGGATACGCATACATAAGAGGTTTGAAAAATACAAACACTTTTGAGCAGTCACATTAAAAAAAATATAAGTAAGCATTAATGTGAATATTTGGCAAATGCCGAAATAAAATTAAAAAAACTAGTTAAAAAAACACCGTGGGCAGGACAAGTGTTAATTGGCCCAAAATGTGTTGCAAGTGACCTTACCTACCTACCCTAGTCTTATGGCAGACGCTCTGCTATACACCCTGTACTTATAACACACTCTTAGCTTACCACATTCCTGTTACACCAGGTTGACCAGGTTATAAAATTCAAAGGAACTCATGGAACTAAATCGTTTTAAGAATGTCCTATACTAAAAACTTGGTAATGTGATGAATTATGAATGTGGTATTTTGCTAAATCTGGTTTTTCTCAAATGAGGGTATATATATGTATATCTACAATAGTTTATTTTTATATCGTGTCGTTGTAAGATATATTTTTTTAAAACCTCCGTGACATTTGTTCACTACAATCGACTGTAATATTTTATACTGTCATAGTAATAATTTTTTCTCAAACATGCAATGAAATGTCTTCATTACGTGCGTTAAAACCGGCTTCAAAGTATCCCGTTTCGTGCGGAACAACCTGAGAGAACTGTAAAGGAATTTCATACAAAATTGAAGGCCTGGGCTAAGAAGTAATTTTTATTTTATTTTAATGTAAACATGGCGTCTGTGTCATGCACAGGCTCAACAGCTGAATTATATATTTTTTTTCTAGTGGCTGAATGGTTATCGGACCAAAAATATCCGCGTTAATGCCTATTACACACGAACTGCTGTTAAGAACACAAATCTGTATGGTTCATATATTGATGACTGAATTTTAAATATTGTCTATACGTAAGTCGCCAGAGACCATAGACAATATTTTAAATCCGCAGCATTTATTTTATTTATTATAGAAATGAAGATTCGTATTATAAAGGTTGTGTATAACGGGCCTAATAGAGTCTACTCGAACACTACACACGCGAAATATGGACGACTTCCGTAAAAACAAAACATTATGGAGGGATTGAAGGGAAAATTTCAAAAACTTTAGTCGTGTAATTTTTAGAGTGGTGTATTTTTTTATTTCCTTGCATATGTTTGAGAAAAGCACTATACATGCCTCTGGCCGTGAAGTGCTTGCTGGCTTCGTATCACTATCCGGCCTCCCTAGTCGGCCGTCTATACCTACTCACCCGGCAAGCACTTCTTTCCCGGCGTCTGCAGTAATGTACTATAAACAAAAGTCATGACATTGACTGCAAACTTGTTACTTGTTGCTAATATATACAGACCAAAGTAAAATGTACACAGTCAACTTTTACACTTTAAATTTTTTTTAATAAAAAAAGAACCGATTTCAAAATAAACTATAAAGCCATAAATAATCTTTTATGTACGGAACGGATCACATTTGAATCACCTTTTGAAGTCGGTGCCAAACCATTCATTTATTACTATTAAAAACCGCGGCGGCGAGCCTTTAGTTATAATCTATCTACATACATATTTAGTCATAGTAATTCGTATTTTTGTTGAATAAAGAACTTTATTTACTTCAGGTTTGGCACCGACTTCAAAAGGTGATTCAAATGTGATCCGTACCGTACATAAAAGATTATTTATGGCTTTTTAGTGATCGATCTTATTAGTGATATAAAGTATTTTTAGAGCCCAGAATGGGAAGATTGAGGAGGCACTTTGCACGCATCTCGAGTCTATGGAAGTAAGAAATGTAAAAGTAGCTTAGTTCATATTCATTTGTACCTTCCATCATCAGCTCAGTTTCTTTGTCTGATGATGACAACCAGACGAAAACAACTGAATAACTTGAGAAAAATATATACAAAACATTTTTAGTGCCTATAATATTTGAGGTCTTTTCTTGATATCCTTGGTATTCCATCATCAGATCCTGATTTGGTGATAAGGAGACTAGCTCAGAGACACACTATAAAGAATATGACTAACAGTCTTATCGTAGGTACCTACCTATAGTAGATGATTTTTTAAAGAACTATCCTCTAACTCTTAACCAGGAGTTGTACCTTCCATCATCAGCTCAGCATGATGAGATGAAGATTACCATATGCATATTTGCATATGGTAGTCTTCATCTCATCATGCTGAGCTTAAATAGCTTAAGGAAATATACGGAAAACGTTATAAGTGCCTATAAAATTTGAGGATTGCCCTCGATTACCCTGGGATCCCATCATCAGATCCCAACTTGGTGGCAATAGGACCACCTCTGGAGTATACCCTTTCAAATAAAAAAAGAATTTTTAAAATCAGTCCACAATTGGCGGAGTAATCGGTGAACATACATAAAAAAAATACAAACTATCGAACCTATAACCTCCTTTTTTGGAAGTCTGTTAAAAATTAAGATATATTTTAAATATTTCCTTTGCAATTCAATACAATTTAAAATAGATAGCGTAAGTAGTTTTTGATGATATGGCGCTCTAACAATCGGACAGACAGACAGAGTCGCACCATAAAGGCCGAAACACGCCGGATGCGTGCGCAGCACGTGACGTGCGCGTTGAATCGTATGAAATGTCATTGTAGATGGCACACCGCATGCGTGGCGTGCACGTGCGCAGCGGTGTGTCATCTCTTATGGGTATTCGTACTTTACAACGCGCACGCCACGCGCACGTCCAGGTGCACGCCAGGCACATGCATCCGGTGTGGCTTGGCCATAAGGGTTTCGTTTGTACCTTTTTGGTACGGAACCCTAAAAATGATATCGTAAAAAACAATGACAAATAAAGTAGTCATGAAAGTAGTCGATTCTGGGTCCACCTAGCGCGTACTCTATCGAGAAAAAATATAATATGAACACGTCAGGGAAACAATTTTCCCAATTGGTCGACTAAACTTTCTAACCTGTCCACATTCTCAACTTATCCACAATCCCAACTCGTTCTCGTACCAATCCCTAATTGTCCAACTTCCTATCTCGACCACATTTCCACCTCATACTCCGAGAATGTGGTAGAGATGGGAATGTGGACCAGGAGAAAATGGACGAGAAAGGAATGTGGAAAAGGTGAACCTGAACGTTTTCATAAAGAAAATTCTATTAAAATTGATTAGCAGAGACTGTTAGTCGATTGTGTAGTTTGCTGTTGAATTTGCTATCCGACAAGTAGATAGGTATTGGCCGAGTGCAAAGCGGGTGGAGGGGGTAGCCTAAACGATCACAGCGCTCGCTACGGCTAAAATTGTCATTTTTGTCGCCGACTTGAGCTGTCAAATCCATATTGCACTAAACTTTTCTAATCGTTTTTGAGATAAAAATATGGTCCTGGTAAGATGTGTTATTGTGAATTGTGTAATATAGTAAAATAACACAAGATTTCATTAATATTTTTCACAATATTTACTTACTCCTTGTTTGACAGCGGTGATAATATTGTCCATAATGGCCGCCTGTCACGTGGCGCTGTCGTCGCGCTCTTTCCCAATAAAGCCAATGATGTCAACAGAAAGATAGGCCCGTCTGAACGTTTTACACAAAGGCATCTTATTTGACACGGATTTCTGACAGTCACGATGGACCTAAAATAATTTGGCGCCCTAGCCCACGAGTAGGTGCTCTTTGTCTTGCCCGTTAGCCTAGTCTTTACGAAGTAATATAAAGGTGTATGTATAAAGCAACAAACTTTAGATTTCACGTAAATGTATTCAAAAACAAAACGATTTGTCACTAAAAAATAAAACGATCACAAGACAAGAATATTTCGGTGAACACGCTACGCGGCAAGTTTGTCGGTGTCAGCGGCGGCGGCGGCGGCGGCGGCGGCTGCATGAACGTCTACGTCGACGTCGACAGCAGCAGCGGCGACGCCGGCGCCGGCAACGACTACGTCTCCGGCGCCGCCGGCGACAGGCGTCGCCCGCTTCCGAACTATTACTAGCAGGCGGGGCGGCAGCAGCTCCGTAGTGGGAACCTTTCCTTTCCAAAAATCCCAGCGAGGCGCCTTCTTCTACTATTTTCGCAACTTTACGATTAAGTTGCGTTTCGCTCCCCCGCATTGTCCTCCTCAGGTGGTTTACTACATCGGGAAGCCTTGCGCCATTTTGGCTCCTTTGCAGAAATTGCACCACCGCACGGCCGATGGGCTTCACTTGCCTCTCAATTTCATCAAATTTCAGTTGGGTCGTGCTTGTGGTTTGCGATTTCTTCGAAGACATGGTTCACATTTCAAAAATTCACAGAACTAATTACTATTGAATTACAAAAATTTTGACACGGCCACCTCAAATCTTTCCTGCCTTGCGAATGATTAAATGAATAAAACTGATTATTCTTTTTAAATGCAGAGGAACAGCTTTTTGAAATTTAAAATAAAAAGAAAATATTAGGCCAGTAAGTAAGGACCGTTCTTTAGAGGTTCGTCACCATTACTTGTTCTTTTGCAAATATTAAATGCGAGCAGCGATTCTGTGTCTTAAAGGAAATTACAATATTTTATTTTGTTAATTTACTGTGAATTCTGTTATATAAATGCATAACTTTATTTGATATTCTTATATGATTTACCCTTTATAATTATAAATTATAATGTATGACAAAACATCTGTAGCGTGGCAGAAGACGTCAAGTAGGCTACCAAATACTGGAAAGTTTAATTTATTTAAAATATTTTGAAATGAAAGAAAACCGACTTAGAATTGAACAGATCTAGAACAAACGTCCTTTGAGGAATAAATCGATCGACTAAAACACCAGTTATGTAATCAACGAAGTTGCAGTTGATCGTTACAAAAACTGTCTTTAAAAATTATGAATATACTGTAAATATACGATAAGATAAATATATCTACTTACTGTGTGCAAAATCTAGGCACGCGCGAACGTGATATTGCACTGCACACTGGTTTCAAATCAAATCACGTGGATTTACTTATTGCTCACGACAAGAACGAAAAAAAACGGCTCATTGTGTGTGAACAGTGATTATTATTTGGGTATGAGACTTAGTATTAAAAAACAGAAACAATTAAGAAGTTGGATGTTTTGTATATTAATAAATAATTAAAATAAATTTTATGGGACAATTTTAACACAAATCGAACTAGTCCTATGGTAAGCTCAGTAAGGCTGGTGTTATGAGTATTAGACGACGATATATTTAATAGATAATATTTTCTTCTGTTTCCGCGATTATTACTCATTGAAATAAAACAATTTACGGATTATATCGCGTATATTATCTCATTTTAGTTCCTGACGTTAACTAAAATGAGATAATATACGCGATATAAAGTTATGTCGAAAATTGAAAAATATTAAAGTGAGTAGAAAATGGCCCGATTTGCATACATTTACCGTTATTTATTGACAATATGATAATAAAATGCGACACAAGGGACCATCCGTATGAATGAAGAGAAGAGGGAACGTGTCAACGCATAATGGCACAAAACGTGACAAAATATGACATGACTCGGATTGAGGGAGGCGGCAGAATTAGCAGTCTCCTATAGTGGTTCCGGACGTTTCATAACACACAGGATATGTAAATTGGGAAAATATTATGTTACATGAAGTAATTTTCAATGATAAAGATTTCCACATTTATAAATAAAATAATTTATAATTATATTCATTCAGTTTCTTCATTCACGAACAGCGCCATCTCTCTCACTGTCCTAATACTTGCTGGGGAAGCAATGGGACAGAGGCGAAGCATGATTCGTATGTCTTGGAGTACGGCTAATGCGCTTAAAAATTAAAAAAGAAGAAGCTACAGAGGGCGCTACTAGTACTAACTAGATTATGTTCGAGAAATATTAAGCCACGTACGTAAAATTGTGTGTGAGTGTGAAACCAGTGAACCATTTAAGACAATACATTATTTATAGTAAAAAATAAAAGAAGAACCGACTTCAAAATAAACTAAAAAGCCAACAATAATCTTTTATGTACGGTACGGATCACATTGAATCACCTTTTGAAGTCGGTGCCATTCATTTATTACTATTAACAGAGACGCACGCAAGAACCGCAGCGGCGAGCCTTTAGTTATTACTTACCTATATATTTAGTTATAGTAATTCGTATTTTTGTTGACTACAGAACTTTACTTCAGGTTTGGCACCGACTTCAAAAGGTGATTCAAATGTGATCCGTACCGTACATAAAAGATTATAGTTGGCTTTTTAGTTTATTTTGAAGTCGGTTCTTTTTTTATTTAATTTTTTATATTTTTTGCCTTTTAGTGATGGATTTTAGTGATATAAAGTATTTTTTAGAGCCCAGAATGGGAACATTACGGAGGATTTGATTGTAAATAAAAATCGAAATGATAAGAATTGGCTAGGGCAAAATGGTTAATTCCAGTAGCTTGCTGGTTAAAAAAGAATACGACTAACAGTCTCAACTTACCCATAATATTTAAAGAATTATCTCGCAACTATTGAGCGTTCATAAGGACTTGTACCTTCCATCATCAGCTCAGCATCATTAAATGATGAAAAGCAGACGAAAATAACTGAATAACTTTAGAAAAATATATACAAAACATTGTTATTGCCTATAATATTTGAGGGGTTTCTCTTGACTTCCCTGGGATCCCATCATCAGATCCTGACTTGGTGATAAGGAGTCCACCTCGGAGACACACTATAAAGAATATGACTAACAGTCTTAACGTACCTACCTCTAATACATGTATTTTTTAAGAATTATCCTGTAACTCTTAACCGTTAAGGATTTCTCTGGTTCTCCACTATCAGTTCCACTTTGCTACCCTGATCCTAACTAACTTCTGCCTCTAAGCAAAGTATGATAAATAATTATATTGCGATTAGTGAATAAAATAACACTGGTTGAGCCCTTATTAGTGACTGGTGGCTTGTGTCTTCATCATCACCCAAGTAACAATTTAGTGATAAAACTAGTTCCATAAAAGCTGACTATTATTTCGATTAAACACTGATAGCGATAGTGCGGCCTATAATTTAGCGATATAGCACGCTATAACTCTCTTATAGTCGGAATTAGGCACCGACGTTAGTGCTTGAAGTTCTACAGTGGTTCATTTTATGTGCAATAGTGATAAACTAGTGATATAATAGTGCTACAATAGGGATTATTCTTGCTGGAAGTGATAATAAAGGGTTAAAGTAGCAGTATTTTTACTTATAGTTCTAATAACCTCGTAATATGTTATCTTGTATCACTTAAAGTGTTACAAGAACGCTGCAGTAGTGAAAACAATCGCTTCGCGTCGCAATGTAATCTTTTATAGATCATTTGTAGTTTTAAATGACAAAATATTAATACAATTTCAATAATCGGTCACAGTGTTGCGTGACGCAATGTGCAATAATTCAGATTGTTTAATGGCGACTTGGTTGGAATTACCTGGTGAGTACATCAAAGTTTCACGACACGTTTTAGAGAATTCAACTGAAATTCTATTGCGGTTATTACTTTTCTGTCATTATATATGGTATTTTACATCTCAATTTTCAAGCGCCTTGTAAATAAACATGTTTTGATAAATTTTTTATGCTAAAAATACTGTAGCTCAGTTTATTTTTTGTATGTAAGTTAATTATAATCTTTAGTTTTGTGAATGGTTATGCTAAGCATACTAGATATTGTAATATCAGAACAAAACGATCTTAACAATTACTTTATTCTAGATATTTCAAGCATTTTTGTGTTTGTTTGTAAACAAAATGGTGTTTCACGTTCTAAACACATGGCTAACTCCAAAAGTGATAATTTTACCTTATGTAGAACTGACAACTTTAAAACAGGGTTTTAAAACAATTTGTTAGCACACTTATTTGTACAAACGCGCCGGTTAGAGCTGTAAGCCATATCGCTTGTAAGATTCTCTGTTATATTGGGTCCCTTGCTACAATATAAAAACCATTTATTTGATTGGAAAAGATTATGAATTACTTACTTGTTTTAAATAAACTTTTAATATTGTGCACCTACTTTTTCAGTAGGTAAAATACCCTGGTGGTCAGCCTGGAACGTAGTAGGCCGTACATGAGTTCGAAGAGTACAAAATATATCTTTCGCACTCGTACGAGAGATAGACAGAGGCCGACTACGGGTGACTGACTGGGCACTAGGATTTATTATTTAAACAGATATTTATTTTGCTATATACATATATACAAGTACCTACATAATCGAACGTTTATAAAATATTTTTTGTGGTTACAGGTATATAGATACTAACTACAACGTTCCAACTCAGAGCGACGTGTCTCTCTCTCTCACACATAAAGTTCTGTCTTCTGACTTCAAACGTCAGTCTGCTTCCGACAGAGCGACGGTTTGGGTGACTCGACTTCGCGTGCGCGACCGATGTAACGGAAGTGTTTTTTTCTTCTCTACTTACCTATACATACTTTAAAGATAATATTAATAATGTTTATAGTAATGATAGGTCTTCTCGTAATTATATGTTTCAATTGTGAATAAAACAATTTAAACAGATGTACTTATGATAGAATTTATTGACGAATAACACTGACACCTACAAATTACATTAAAACCCCAACCTACCAGTGGTTTGTCTACACTGCAGTAAAGTTACTTTTTTTTTAGCATGCCGTTTAAAATTATTCAAACAAATGAGAGAAATAAGGTGAATCTGATAACTGTACCGTCTTTGCGGGAAAACGACGACAACGTACTACGGTGGCCGAACACCCACACAAACTAATCAAGGACGAAAAATCTAAACCTCAACCATTTTGGAGCTCTTTACCATGCACTGTAAAACGCAGTAATATAAAAACATACGGAGCAGCGGAAAAAGAAATGTCTATTATGCTAATGCAAAGCGACACAGAAGAAGACACGAGTTTTCATTCAAAAAACAAAACCAATGTGTTGAAGTCTTTGGACCTAAACAGAGCTTATGAGTTGAATGCAGCACATAAACAAATAAACGAGCCCAGAGAGAATGATTTGAAAGCACCACATAGTCAAACAAACGAGCCCACCGTGGATATTAACATGGAAGATTATATAGTTATTATAGCTAGTATTTTTGTCAGAGAGTTTGTGATTCCATGGTGCCAATAACATGCATTGTCCATTGTTTTTATAAAAAAATTTTTTGGCGTTTCCAATATTGTACGTGGGTCAGATGGTAATATATTGCCAAATTATCATTCACTATATTAATTAAATCTTTGAAAGATGATTGGCTGATGTTTTTTTGTACTGCCCATGTTTTGAGATTTAAGGTTTTTATTATAATCGTAGTCGTCACACTCGTCATCAGAATCACTTAGTGGCAAGGAATTGTAGTACTTCATAGGTTCTGTGCTACACTCTTGTTCTTCGATACCTACGTGAAGCTCATCATTGTTCAAATTATGGTTAACCTCCCGGTTTATGATATTAATGTTCGCCTGCTCTGTTGTACTGGTCTGCGGAATCTCATAGATTTGGTTATTACCTATATTTTGGTTGACGGAACCCTCTAAATTATTCTGCGATCGGTCAGGATGTAATGTGTTGAAGTTGGCACTCGTATTTGTTTCTGAATTTTTTATGCTGTCGTACACTATCTGTATTTTCCTTCTCATTGCACCAGTTTTCTTCTTGCTCTTCCATGATTTTTTTATGCTATTCATTGCTGAGTATAATTTATTAACTACGCCAAACGCACGGTGTGTTTACAAAAAGCAAGATGGCGATTCTGATGATATCTAGAATGATTATTAACACTTATGTCGTAGTTTAGAGCTTTTGGACCTATTACGGCTATATTTGATGTGGTATTCAACTTTTAACAACAAGTATTCACGATAAACCACTAAAAGTTATAGAGAGAGGTATCTTATACCTGAAATACTTAAAAATAACTTTAAGCTGTAATAATGTTTGCACAAACACTCTTGAAGAGGTACGGTTCCATACTGCTGTTATAGCACTTCAAGCACTAAAAAACTACGTGATTTAAGAGGGAATATTATGTCAGTTGTATCACTATATTACTAAGAGCTATATGAATTACTGTTGCCACTCTTAAATGGCTTAAGAGTATTTTTATAGCTGTTGTAACACTGTAGGCGGCATTAAGCACCAAAAGGTAAACATAACACGATTATAGAGCTATAGCGCGAGTAAGTTATAATGGGCACCCCAAAAGAACCTTCAGCGTTAAAATCGACTTAAAGTGGTAACCATAATATATAAAGAGGCAGTTAATACCACCTTATTACAGCCTATAGCTGCATTATGCAATCATATGTCTATTATATCACCTTACTAGCGCCAGTGTATTAATAAGACCGTTTATTTCCATAGTATCATCTAAAACTATTATTATGGGTCTTATAACACTACTATGTCACTCAGGGCTCTAAATGAGTTGCTGTTATGGCTAATGTGTTTGTTGGGCAGTTTCTCTTTACCAAATGATGACATTCGAGTGTAAATGCTTTTTCTTCTTTAATAAACACCGAAATCGCCATAGGTGTGCCCATAATATTTGAGGAATTCCTTCGATTCCTCATCGATTTCATCATCAGATCATCACTAATATTTTATGGGACCAACTTGGAGATTCGTACTCTTAACCGAAAAAATAATTTTCCAAATCGACTCGCGATCCGCGAATTAAATAACACTGGTAGAGCCCTCAGTGGTAACTGATGGCCGGTGTCTTCATCATTGGTTTTTCTCCACTAAATGGTGATTTTCAAATGCAAATGCTTAAATTACTGTAATATATACCGAAATCGCCATAGATGTGCTTATAAAAATCGAGGAATTCCTTCGATTCCTCATGGATCCCGGCATCAGATCTTCACCAAAATTTTATGGGACCAATTTGGATATACCTTCTCATGAACTAAAAAATATTTTCCAAATCGTTGTGTAAATGACGGAGTTCTGAGGTGACAAACATAAAAAAAAACATAATAAAAAAACATACAACCGAATTGATAACCTCCTCCTTTTTTTGAAGTCGGTTAAAAAGACGAGAATTCCTTGTTAAGTCATAAGTCATAAGTCATTTATTTAGAAACAATATAAATTGTGTTTGAAAAATAATTATACAGCTATTTTACCTAGTTCAGATCAACATCATACCAGTTATACAATAATAAACATTTAAACCTTAAAAAACCTTAACCAAAGTAGACCATCAAAGTATGTCCATTCAATTGAATTTAAAATTTAATACCTAAATAAATCGAATAATTAAATTGTTATTTCATACTACTTTTAAATGTCAATCATCAATTTAATAAACATATTACAAATAATAATCTGACATCCATACTAATATTATAAATGTGAAAGTGTGTCTGTCTGTCTGTCTGTTACCTCTTCACGCTTAAACCGCTTAACCGATTTGGATGAAATTTGGTATGGAGATAGTTTGAGTCTCGGGGAAGGACATAGGCTACTTTTCATCCCGGAAAAATACCCTTATCCGCGATAAACGAATTTAAGGCGGACGAAGTCGCGGGCAGAAGCTAGTATTTAATAAGTCACAGAAGTACAATAAAATAACATTAGATTTAATCAATGCATTGAGAGAGTTCATCCACAGAGTAAAAATACTTCTCCAACAAAAATGCTTTAAGCTTGCGTTTAAACACGTTTGCGTTTAATAGTGACTTCAGTTCAACAGGCAGCTTATTGAAGAGAACTATTTCCTGATAACTAGCCGATTGTTTAACCACTTTAAGTTTGGGTTTTATTGTCTGTGGTAAGTCTTTCCTTCTTGTGGCCAGCCGTAATTCCCTTTCTTCACGTGTCTCGATATCGCTTATATGTTTGATTAAATCAGTGAGCAGCACAAGAATGTAAAGGCTTGGTACAGTGAGAATGCCGAATTCGATAAAATATTTATTACATGATGTTTGTTGGGATACTCTGGCCATAATCCTTATGGCTCTTTTTTGAGCTATAAAAGCCGCTTGTACATTGTACTTGTAACTATTGCCCCAGAACTTTATATTGTACCGTAGTTTTGATTCAACCAATGCATCGTCTTGAGTTGGGGCAAGTTTAACTCATCTCTGAGGCTACGAAGTGCATAACACGCAGAATTTACAGAGTTGGCAATTTTCTGCAGCTCATTTTTCCATTTTATACATGAGTCTATATGAACCCCAAGAAATTTCACGGACTCCACCAGCCGCTTTGTGACATCGTTTGAACGAACATGCAACGCATCCCTGTCACTCGTGGTGTTAGTGTTTGAGCGAAAAATACTAAGACGCATTTTCGGAGCTGTGATGGAGGATGAGAGATGGCGTACGCGTTATAACCACGAGCTATACCAAATGTACGATGAGCCAACTGTTATAAAAGTCATAAAGATCGGACGCCTGCGGTCATGTGCTACGAATGGACGAGGCCTGAGTACCCAAACGCCTTCTAGAAGGCTGGCCGGGGGGTCACAGGAGTAGAGGCAGGCTCAAGCTCAGATGGTTGGACGGCGTGGAACAGGACACCAGGATATTAGGGGTAAAAAGTTGGAGAAGGAAAGTCATGAATAGAACGGACTGGAAAGATTGGCTTGACCAGGCTAAGGCCCACCCGCGGCTGTAATGCTTCAGATGATGATTATTTATTTCATTAAAATTCTTGCTTTCTTTTAACTTTAAATATAAACGATGTATTATCGGCAAAAAGAATGAACTTATTGAAATAAAACAATTTAACGGATTATATCGCGTATATTATCTCATTTTAGTTCCCGACGTTTCGTTTATAAGCTGGACTGCGAGTGTGGTCTTTCATACATTGGTCAAACGAAACGCAGTGTATCAACCCGGGTGAAGGAGCACATAGCAGATGTCAGGCACCGTCGGTGTAATAGGTCTGCAGTCTGTGAACATGTCATTGACAAACCAAACCACTCAATTAAGTTTGATAAACCTTCTATCCTTGCCAAAGAAAAAAGATATTTTCCCAGGATGCTACGCGAGGCTATTGAGATTAAAAAGCATCCTAATTTCAATAGAGAAGATGGATTGTCACTACCACCAGCTTGGGATCCTGTAATACATCTCATCAAGTGTGCAGACTGAGGACTGTAAAAGCAGTCTGAACCCCTTTCGATAGCTTTAAGAGCAGTGTAGGTGAAGTAGAGAATAAAAAGTCACAGTTTATAACGAAATCCCGTTCCTAAACCAATACTTAGGCTTCCTATTTTAACTATGATATCTATCTGACTGAAGTTAATTCACTTGACGATTATTTCTTGTAAGTATTTTCAAAGGCTAGTAAGTAGTACCGATAACTTGTAGTTACGACATGAATAGTATGGGGACTATTTGTATATTTATGCGCCCATTCGTATGCCACATATAGTGGGGTTATTGTCAATTGAATTAGCTTTGGCTTTTATAGTCGAGCCGTATATTGGTTGGGGAGGGGGTAATTTTATTATTTCTGAGAATTACAATTAACAATTATTGTGCAACATATTGGGTTTTCATGGAAAATTACCAATGTTATGGTATAGTTGCAAATGTTGTGCAATACCTGTGGAAAGTTTACATACATTATTCCACTATGCATTTTATCGCCTTATGGGCTTCATACAACTGATATTCAACTTGAACATATGAATACTATTCCTTTAACTGTTAAGTTAAAGCAATGATTTCATATCTTTCTATCGGGGTTAGATAGAACGATATGAAATTAATTTATTGAACAAATCGTACTTTTTATTAACTTATAAATTTTGTAGGTATTTCAGGTCTTATGTTAAGTCTATATAATATTATATTTGTAATTGTGGGGTCATCCGGTACATTCTCCCGCCACTATGACCTTAGTCATAGGAAACTTCGCCGGTGCCGGTGACTCGTTGATGCTGCCTGATGCACGCAGACGTCGGTTGTTGTGGCTCGATGCTCAGGACCGTGGTGATGAGACGGGCGCCGTGAGCGGCGCGCTGTCTTCGCGCCACGGTGTCTCGGGCGCCGTGGGTAGTATGACGAGCTTCTTCGTAGGGCGGCGGAGGATGCCACCCTTTGTGTTGACGTCGACAACTCTGGTGATGCCGTCGCTCCCTGGGTACGTAGCGACGACTCTTCCTCGTGGCCATGTGTTGCGAGGTAACGTGTTGTCCATTATGAGGACCACGTCGTTGATGGCTATGACGGCACCTTTGTGTGAGGGGTGCCGTCTGTCCTGGAGGTATGGTAGGTACTCCCGGACCCATCTCGCCCAGAACATATCGGCGAGGCGTTGGGCGGCGCGCCATGTGACGCGTCCGACGACGTCTTGCTCGGTGAAGGTGCCTGGCGCGGGGTTCCACGCCGAGCCTCCCAGCAGGAAGTGGTTTGGAGTGAGGGCCTCTGGGTCCTCTGGATCGGTTGAGACGTGTGTGAGTGGTCGGTTGTTGACGATGAACTCCGCTTCGGCGAGGAACGTGGCGAGGACCTCTTCTCTGGGGTGCCGCTCATGCAGCACTGCTTCCAGGGCTCGCTTGGTTAAGCCCACGATTCTTTCCCACGAGCCGCCCATGAATGGGGCGGACGGCGGGATGAAGCGCCAGCTGATGCCTCGGTGAGTGGCCTCTGTATTGAGGCCTGGGGTCAGCGCGCGCCTCAGCTCCTTGTCGCTGCTTCGCAGGTTGGAGCCGTTGTCGGACCAGATTTCGGTCGGACATCCTCGGCGCGCGATGAATCTTCTCAGAGCCATGATCGCGGAGTTTGTGGTGAGTGAACCTGCAATTTCTAAATGCACAGCTCTAGTGGTTAGACAAGTAAATAATGCAACATACCGTTTTTGTGTGGTACGTCCGACAGTTATTGTTATCGGCCCAAAATAATCATGTCCGACATATGTAAATGGCCTCTTATGATGCGCGAGACGCGTGTGCGGATGATTACCGGTGGGTGGGCTCGGTGGCGTAGCTTTTCTTATGGTGCACGGCCGGCAGGCGTGTATTACTTGTCTCGTAGTTTGTCGTAGGTGTAAAATCCAGACTCGTTGTCGCACTTCGTTGATTACTAATTCGACGCGGCCGTGATGAAGTCGTCTGTGTACGTAATCTATGTACAGTCTCGCTGTAGTGTGTCGTCCATCAATCACGGGAGGATTTTTGTTGCAACTCACGTCGATTGCGGCGTCGATTCTACTTTTGAGTACGATGATTCCGTTTGATTCCAGTATCGCAAGTTTATTCAGCTTGCTTCCTTTTGATACTGGTTTTCCGCTGCTTATCAGGGCGAGGTCATCTAGGAAGACGTCTCGCTGTGCCGCTTTCCAAATAATATGTTCGGCGCTTCGTAGCAGCTCTACGGGAATTATTTTGTAGCTATCTTCGTAGCTCGTAGCGGGCGGCGTAGCGCTCGGTTTTCCCCGGCTACGAGTTTTCTTCCAATCTGGGTCCGCTTCGATATTTTTCTTGGTTCTTTTGTAATTAATTGTTTCGTGCTTTTTTCTGCATAATTGTATAAATTGTAGGACTCGTGCCGTTGATCTGACGTATTTTTCCCATTTGGAAAATCTCGTAGCGGCCGGTATGGCGCGGCGAATGTCACATTCGTCGGTTTTCATGGCGTAGCACACTTTTTCTTCGCCGGTGGGCGTGGCCTCGGTCAGATTTTCCGTAGGCCATTTACTCGGGTCTTCATACAGGAAATCTGGACCTTCATACCATCTGTGTTTGGATGAGAAGTCGGCCGGTACATCTCGAGTGGCGTCGTCGGCCACATTCAATTTCGTAGGTACATATCTCCATTCATTTACTTTTGAATGTTCTTGTATGGCCGATATTCTGTGTGCTACGAACGGTTTATATGAGCGTGAACCATTACGTATCCATTGCAGGACAGTTTTGCTGTCGGTCCAAAAGGTTGTTGAGTCGGGTTGCCTTTCATGCTCTTTTTTCACCGCATCCGCCATTCGAGCGCCGATTACGGCGCCCATAAGCTCGAGACGCGGTATACTATGAGCCCGGATCGGGCAAACTCTTGCTTTTCCCATTATGAGAGTTATTTTTATTTCGCCGGAGGCACCTTTTGTACGCCAGTACAGTGCCGCCGCGAAAGAATCTTCAGATGAATCCACAAACACGTGAAGTTGTAGCTCTATAGCTTCCGTATAGCCGGCATAGGCCCGCGGAATAGCTATGTTGCGTAGGCATTCTAACCTTTTCAGCCAAATTTTCCATTTTTCCGCCAGGTCATCAGGTAGCTTTTGATCCCAGCCGATACCTCTGCGCGTAGCCTCTTGTAATATTATCTTAGCTCTCACTGTAACCACCGCCGCATATCCTATTGGGTCATATATCGACATGGCTATTCGGAGGGCTTGCCTTTTTGTAGGTCGTTGGTCCTTTATTAGTCCAGGAGGGAGTCGAGCGAGATCCAAATTGAAAGTTAGTTCATCCGATGCTGGCTTCCATATCAGGCCGAGAACTCGTTCGGTGGGCGTGGCTTCGGCTTCGTCCAGCGCGACCGTTGTGTCCGCAGGGAGTCGCTCGGAGCCCAAAGCGGCCATCACGGCGGGCGAGTTGGACACCCATCCACGTAGCTCGAAGTTGCCTTCAGCGTGTATGTCTCGTACTTTGCTGGACACCTCGATCGCTTTCTGTGGGTTTTCAAATGAATCTAGATAATCATCAACATAATGTTTTTTTATGATGGCTTGTACAGCGGTCGGCTCCTGGTCTATAAATCTCATAGCATTCATATTTTTTATATAAATAGCGCATGTCGGCGAACATGTAGCTCCGAATATTAATTTTTTCATACGATATTCGGTGGGCGGGGCTTCGTCTCTCCTATCCCCTCTCCAGAGGTATCTTAAGGCATCGCGATCTTCTCGGCGCACATCGACTCTCATGAACATATGTTTTATGTCCGCCGTAACTCCTATTGCATGTTCTCGGAATCGGCTTATTACGCCGGGTAAGTTTTGGAGTAGGTCCGGACCAGAGAGTAAATTATCATTTAGACTTGTACCTCTCGCGACTGCTGCAGCGTCATGGACCACACGAACCTTGTCCGGTTTCATGGGGTTTATTACGGGAAAATGCGGAAGGAAAAATGTTTTATTCGGCGTAGTCGTCGCCGGGGCTATTTCTGCGTAGCCTTGTTCGATTAAATCGTCCATTTCCTTCTCGTACTTGACGCGGAGCGCGGGATCCTTGTCTATACGTTTTTCAACGCTATGGAGCCTCCTCAGAGCTGAGTTATAATTGTAAGGCAGACATACCTGGTCGTTCTTCCATAACAGACCAACCTCGTACTGTTGCGGGCCGACTCGTCGGGCGGTTTCCTCCAGTTTCCGGGTAGCTCTTTCTTCCGGGTCCGAAGCGGGGCGAACGGGGTTTATGGCGATCGAATCAATACTGAAATAATAATCGAGTTTTTTATTTAAATTTTCGTCAGTATTAATATTATTTATGAAGTTTACACGGTGCCCGGGCTCTCTTGTTTGAGCCCCGTGGAGGGTCCAGCCTAGTACCGTTTTACTCGCGATCGGTTGATCGCATCGTCCTTTTCTTACATTTTCGGCTAATAATAACGGCCAGTTATCTTGACCTATCAATATGTTCGGGCGGGCGGTATGATACACGAGCTTATCTTTTATATCTTTTAAGTGATCACACTCGTTAATTACACTTTCACTCACATGTTGAGGAGATAAGGAAAGTTTACTCACGGTTCTCGCTTCAATTTTACTCGAGTTACCCTCTCCCGCCAGTTCTATGCGCACCCGCCGCGACGTGTTATTTTTCAGGCCTTTTTCCGTGAGCGCCTCAATGTGCAGTGGGTCGACTTCGCCGGGCGCTCCCACCTCCGCGGCTAGGGCTTCGTCGATCAGCGTGACGGATGATCCGTCGTCCAGCAGCGCCCAGGCGCCGCGGCTGCCGAGAGGGCCCCTTACCTCGACCGGGAGGATTTTTAAATACGATTGAGCTTTACGGGTCCATGCGCATGACACCGACTCAGATGCGGCTGTATCTGTAACTGATTTAATTAAATCTTTATGCACAAGTATATGTTGATTTTTCCCGCAGTTAGGCGCTGAACAAATCATTTTCTTGCAAAAATGTTGTTTTTTACGTATACACAGGCACTTAAAACACAGTTGCGCCGTTTTCGCGATCTCCCGCCGTTTATCTAAACACATATTTATGAACTTCGCGCACTCTCCGCCCCCACTGTGTTGTGTACTTTCACATACCGGACATTTCTTTTCCATGGCGGTATGGGTCCTCTGGGGTCGCGGCTGCGCGACGGCGGCGGGCGGCGGATATGTACGTGGCGCACTGTACCGTGTAAATTGGCCGGGCGGGCGCGGTGCGTAGGGCGCGTTGAAGTGGCTTCGTTGCTGGAAGGGCTGATGGCGCGGCGGCACCTGGGTTGCGTCACTGATTACGGTGTACGGTTCTCGTAATCTGGCTTCTTCTCGCATAAAATTTACCATCAGCATGACATCGCTTTCGCGCCTCGGTTTGTCAGCTGAGTAGGTATACCATTTTGATTGTAAATTCACTGTTAGCTTATCATGGAGCGATCGCAGGACTTCTGAGCTATATCTGCTTTCATGGGCGTCGACGAGTTGTAACGTAGCCATTATCGTTCCGAGCTTGAGCGAGAACGAACAGATGTCTTGCGCGTTGTCGGTGAGCTTGGGCAGCTCACGGAGATTTCTATATTCCAGCGCCGCAAGAGTCGCCGTGTTGCCGTAGCACTCTTCCAACTTCTCCATAATGAGTTCCGGCTTTGCACCGGATATGACGAAGTCACTTATCGCCGTATTTTTCAGGTTTCGGGTAGCTGTCTGCAGTCGCGCCGTATTTTCGCCCGGCGTGTAGTACGGGGCAGTGTCCGTATATACCTGCTTGAATGACAGCCATTGCCGTCGGGAACCTGTGAAGACTGGTAGATCCGCCGTTTTTCTTGTGTGGGGATCTTGTTTGCATGCCAGTATGGCATTCCGGATCGCTTCTGTGATGGTCATGATGTCGTTGCTCGGCGCGTACGGTTGTACCGCCAATCCATCCATCGCAGCGGGTCCCGCAGAGCCGTGAAGCACGGCGGACGGGAGCGCTGGGTACTGCGTGGCCGTAGGCGCAGGCGCGGGCGGCGCATGCGCTTGTAGTGGCACGGCGTACATCGGCGCAGGGGGCGCAGGGGGCGCGGGGGGCATCGTGGCCGCAGGGACGGGCGGCGCATGCGCGCCGGGCGCCTGCGTAAAAGCGGGCGCTCCCGTCGTATACTGTAACTGAGAAGAAAAATTATGGGGATTCAAATCAAGGGCTGGGAGGTGGTGCCGGTCCAACCAGGTCTCGACCTGCCGGCTTGTATCCACATCCGTCGTGGCACTTGCGTTGTCCTCTTCTTCACTAGTTTCTAGCTCCGCTTCAAGCGTTACTAGTTTGGCTGCAGCTAGCACTTCCCGCGCTTTTGCCAATTGGATTCGCCTCTCCTTTGTCGACTTCCGCGATGAGGCCTTTGATTGCGTCTTTCTGGGCGCAATGGGTTTTTCGACCACGGTACTCGGTGCCATCACCGACCGTTGTGCGTCGTACTGTGACGACGCTACGACATCGGCGGGGGCTCGTGCTTGGTTGGGGTCCTGGGTCTCGCCGGCGGCGCCCGCGAGGAGCGCGGAAGCCGGGCCGGGACTAGGGCCCGCCTGTTGCACTTTGTGGTGGAGCTCCGGAGCTGGAGCCTGCTGTGCGCCAGTAGGCGCGGGCAGGGCTCCAGGGGGCTGCGCCGCCGCCAGCCGCTTCCGCCCAGCACCAGGAGGCGCTTGCGGAGGTGCCAGCGACGGCGCAGTAGCGCCGCTTCTAGCAGCACTTCTGGTGACCCTCGACGACTCGGAGGTCTGGGTCGTGGTCGTTTCGGAGCTCTGCTCCGAGGTATCGGTAATACCACCGGGGGTGTCGGTCGTCCTTACTGACGACGGAGACGGCCTTCCGTTTCTTTGTGACATTTTATTCTATTGAGCTTAGGATCAATCCGGCTCGAAGTGACCAATGTGCAGACTGAGGACTGTAAAAGCAGTCTGAACCCCTTTCGATAGCTTTAAGAGCAGTGTAGGTGAAGTAGAGAATAAAAAGTCACAGTTTATAACGAAATCCCGTTCCTAAACCAATACTTAGGCTTCCTATTTTAACTATGATATCTATCTGACTGAAGTTAATTCACTTGACGATTATTTCTTGTAAGTATTTTCAAAGGCTAGTAAGTAGTACCGATAACTTGTAGTTACGACATGAATAGTATGGGGACTATTTGTATATTTATGCGCCCATTCGTATGCCACATATAGTGGGGTTATTGTCAATTGAATTAGCTTTGGCTTTTATAGTCGAGCCGTATATTGGTTGGGGAGGGGGTAATTTTATTATTTCTGAGAATTACAATTAACAATTATTGTGCAACATATTGGGTTTTCATGGAAAATTACCAATGTTATGGTATAGTTGCAAATGTTGTGCAATACCTGTGGAAAGTTTACATACATTATTCCACTATGCATTTTATCGCCTTATGGGCTTCATACAACTGATATTCAACTTGAACATATGAATACTATTCCTTTAACTGTTAAGTTAAAGCAATGATTTCATATCTTTCTATCGGGGTTAGATAGAACGATATGAAATTAATTTATTGAACAAATCGTACTTTTTATTAACTTATAAATTTTGTAGGTATTTCAGGTCTTATGTTAAGTCTATATAATATTATATTTGTAATTGTGGGGTCATCCGGTACATCAAGGAACAAGCGAGACACAGGACTGCAAAACCTTAATTTCCGAACGGTGTAAAATATCTTATCTGTTTAAAAGTAGTTTAATAGTCTCTGTTTTTTAAATATTATAATTAGTAATGAGGTAGCCTGGGAGTTTTTCTTTGCAGCGTTTCTTTTCTCCTCAGTACGCCTCATTTGTGAAATGCTGCTTGGTAAATTATTAGAATAAAATAATTAAGCCCTTCTGGCACATGTGTAACTGTCTTTACAGCTTAGGCCCATCTGGCATGTATGTACACCTTTATTTGTGTTTTTTCAAAAAATGGGTAGTTTGCACAAATTGTAACTTTGACAGAGGAAAATACATCTTTTCTCAGTCCTCCCGTGACCATGGAAAGCTGGAAAGCTTGAAGAAAATAATGGGCCAAGAATCGATCCTTGGGGGACTCCCATAGAAATAATAGACCCAGACAATTTTGTTTTATTCATGTCTACTCTTTGTACTCTGTCAATCAGATAGGACCAAAAGAGCTCAAGTGCTTTATCTTTTACGCCATAATGCTTCAGCTTCCGAATTAGAGTGTCGTGATGAACAAAATCGAATGCCTTCGATAGATCACAGAACACACTTACAGCATCCAATGATTGGTCCCATGCTTCAAATATATGTTTAATTAAGTTTGTGCCTGCTTCAGTCGTCGACCTTTCTCGTCTAAATCCAAATTGATCACTATGAAATAACTTATTGGAATTTAAATGGGATAACAATTGATTAGGAATATTTTTTACAAAAAATTTTGCTTATCGCAGGTAAAATAGATAAGGGTCTACAATTAGTGGGGTCCGATTTTGACCCGGACTTATACAATGGAATGGCAATATCTTGGAAAATCATATTATGAAATTCAAATTTAATATAAGCGCCCACAAATAAAAATCGAGATTTTAATGTTCAAATGTATTATATACTAATATAAAGTTGTAAAAGACATTTAACGATAATATTTTTACAAAAATAAGTTTAACGGACTATTTGAAGGCCACTAAGGCAAAAAAATATTGTATATTGAGTCGGTTATCTTCAAACTCAGATAAATTCACTTTAACCACTTGGAAGATTATTGAAAAAAAAAGTGATAATTCGGTGATTTGAAAGGCAAATTATTTTTATTATGGCTAAAGCATTAAAAAATCGATCTTGTTCGACAAACTCAGCTTAAAAACCATCTAAACTAGTGAATTCTTTTCAAAAAAAATATTTTTTTATTGGATTTACCTTCATTTGATATAATCGTTTGCAATTTATCTATCTTTGAAAAAACTCAGTGTGGATTTGTATAATTTTGATTGATTTTGACTGATTTAACAGACCTGGATTTATCTAGATTTGAAAAATACTGCAGATTTATTGACGCAGAGTTGACGTCAACTGACAGCCATATTGAACAAACTTCTTTCGCTGATTGGTTTTAATGGACTTGCCTTCATTTGAAATAAACTGTCATATGGATTTACCTGATTTTGACAAAATATTGTGATCTTAACTTATATTTCTCAAAACTACACGAAATTATACTTAACCCATGAAATAGAAATAAAACTTATTTCTTAACCTTTTATTATATACAAAAATCTTAAAAAATATCAGAAATGCATTTACCCGAGTTGAAGTTAACCGACTCATATGTCGTTGTGGTGTAACAGATTTCAACTGTTTTTGCTACACGGGTAGCTAAGCACATGGTTATAGAATACTTTTATCCGACTACGCTGAAACAAAAAAAGAGCGTTATGTTCAAGTACTATCAACAGCTTAATTGCATGGACATGGCAAAGACGATAATCGCTTGGCTGTCTTAAGATGCTGAGAGCACGTAGCTCTCAGCATTGCATGATGGCTTCAAAAAAATAAACTAGATGGCGTTGTTATCAAAACGAACAAAGAATTTAATGCTTTGTTTGTTGATATATGTAAGTCTCACAAGCACTAAAATTGTTCTGTAATAGAATAATCTACTATTAAAAAAAAAGCTTCCACTGAAATTAAAACGGCACCTGTATTTAACTTTTGGAACACGCTTCTTTTTAACCGACTTCCAGAAAAAGGAGGAGGTTCTCAATTCGTTGGAATGTTATTTTTTAAGTAAAATTGTTTTAAAATGTATCTTTCAGCTAACATTACTATCGTAACAAGTAGTAGTAGGGCCTTTCGTATCGTAAGTAGGGCCTTTAATTTTTTTAGCGTTATGGTTAAAGGTGAGGAACTGGAACTAGTTAATAGTACAGTCTTTCTCGGTATAACATTAGATTCTAAGCTCCAATGGGGTCCCCATATTGCTAATCTCGCGAATAGACTGAGCTCTGCAGGTTTTGCAGTAAGTAAGATTCGTCAATTAATAGACGTGATAACGGCTCGATTAGTGTATTTCAGTTATTTCCACAGTATTATGTCGTATGGCATCTTACTATGGGGCAGTGCTTCCGACATTAATACTATATTTGTTCTGCAGAAGCGGGCTGTTCGTGCGATATATAAAATGAATTATAGAGATAAATGAATTATAGCTTAGAGATAAGTTTATGGACATTAATATAATGACAGTGCATTGTCAATACATTTATGAGAATATTATGTATGTAGGTACATAAAAATATTACCGACTTTAAGAAGAACTGTGATATACATAATATTAATACTAGAAATAAGCATAAGCTCGCAGTGCCTGCTACTAGGCTCCATAAAGTAAGGAGATCATTCATGGGTAACTGTGTGAGATTTTATAATAAACTTCCTAGCAGCATAACTGAGTTGTCTATTGGTAAATTCAAAAATATTGTGAAACGAAAATTATTTTCTAAAGCTTATTATAGCACACAAGACTACATGAATGATGAAGCCGCGTGGGATTAATGTAAATTATAGCGTCATGTAGGTATATGAATAATTATTTCAACGAATACCTAAGGTATTATTATTATTTTAATCTTAATACTTTTATATACTCTGACATTTAGAATTTTATTCTAGACACATTCTAGATTATTTATTTTTTATTGACAATCCTTTTGGGATTTATCTTATTAATTATTTTAATTTTTAAAATGATGATTTTATCAATAATATTATACTTAAGTTAAATAATCTGATTAGGTTTTTCTGGGTTTCCCTAATCCTTGCAGCAAATGTTGGATCATATTGTATTTCTCCCAGCAAACATTCACTCTCATGTAACTGACATTTCGAAAGTGCTTGTAACTAGGCCTACTTGAATAAAGAATATTTAGATTTGATTTGATTTGATTTGATTATTACAACCAATTAATAACTATCTATACTTAAAACTAGAAATAATATAACTTTGAAATGAAAAAAATAACTTTATTTCTTACACAATTTTTATTCAAGATAAATAACACAATTTATTAATACATAATTTAAGTAAAATTTCTTCTTAAGATTTTGTTGAGGGTATAGCTTAAGTATTCATTTCCAAAATTGGAAAGAGGATTGAAGCTTCCCTTCAACAAAACAGTATTATAAGCGAATACAATTATTTACAAATCTGAGACTGGTTATGATTGTAGGCGAACGCACTTTAACATTTACCTTTTACTGTTTATACTAAGTTATCATTTCTTAACAATTCAAAGACTGAGTGATGAAAAGAATATCGTAAAAAACTGTCACAAAATTGCGTATATGCAAAAAAAAATAACACGTGATTGATTTCCGTTTTGTAGTATAAAAATGTAATTATTTACTATCATAGTATTGCAAAATATAAAAATAAAATATACTTAACGCAATGACGCCCTGTTTAACTATTAATAAACATCAGTGTAATCCTATATCCACTAACTTCTGTCATTAATTGGTATAGCCACAGGTTTTCACTGGGATTTAAATCTGGTGATCTAGCAGGCCACGAAATGATATTTATGTTATAACTGTTATATGAGTCAATTGTGTGATTTACTTACAAAAGGAAGTTATGATAACAGAACTACCTTAGTGATTATGGTAGGAAATACTTATAATGTAAATAAGTCTTGTGTAGACAAATTGATGTCAACAAAAAATGATATTGAAAAATCTGGCATAGGTAAAATCATACTGTGTGCACTACCATATTCTCAGAATATGCCATATTACTATAACAATAGAATACCACACCTAAATTCAATGATGTACAATGCCATATGTTTCAATAAAAAGACACATTTCTTTGACTTAAATAAATTTGTCAAGCGCTTCACGCTAATGTCAGAAAGAAATATCTTGCTAAAGAAATATATTTTGACCATAGCAGATTTTTTAGCATTTAACATAGAACCGAATAAATATAATACCACATTAGCTAGTCCCCAGTATGCCCATAGTGGTAATAGATCCATGTCACATTTAAACTAAATTGTAAGACAGCGGAAACACCTTTGAATACTAACATTAGTCACCAGAATATTCAGGGTTTTTCCAGCAAGGAATTAGAAATAGGTTTATTTTTAGATAATAATAATATTGAAGTTATGTGTATTACTGAACACTGGCTAAAACAGGAACAATTACTTTTTGATTTTATTAACTTTAAGTTAGTAAGTGTTTTTGCTAGAAAATTAGCCATTCATGGGGGTTCTCTTATAATTGTTAAAAGTACCATGAAATCCAAAGAGCGAGAAGATATTGTTAGATTATCAATAGAACGGATTATAGAAATTGCTTGTGTAGAATTAGAGACCTATTTAACTGTATGTGTATGTTAATTTTAAGTCATACCTCTTTTTAAATCAGGTGACTTGAGTCACTTGACTAATTTCCGTCCAATATCTATACTACCTGTATTAAGTAAAGTTTTCGAAAAGTTAATATTGATGGATCTGCTGGGACACTTCAAGTTCGGTTTCACAAGGGGACGTTCCACGGCTGATGCAGCATCTGTACTCATTAAATATATTTACAACATCAACGAGAAATCTTGTGATGCAATTGGAGTTTTTTGTGACCTTTCTAAGGCATTTGATTGCGTTGATCATGGAACACTCATTTTGAAATTAGAACATTATGGCCTGTCTATAAATGCCTTAAGCCTTATGTCTTCATATCTCAGCAATAGAACACAAACAGTTGTTGTAAATGGAACCCAATCCAGTGAAGCTGCAGTTAAGCTAGGAGTGCCACAGGGCTCTATCTTAGGGCCATTTCTATTTTTAGTTTATATAAATGACTTACCATCTATAGTAGAAAATCTTTGTGATATAGTACTATTTGCTGATGATACATCATTAATTTTCAAAGTTGACCAGAAAGCAACAGACTATGCCGAAATTAATAGTGTACTAGTTAAAGTACTTGACTGGTTTAATATTAATAATCTGGTATTGAATGCTAAGAAAACGAAATGTGTTAGATTTGCTTTACCGAATGTTAGAGCAGTGGATTCTACTATATCGCTCAATGGTGAATGTTTAGAAATGGTGGATAGGGCATTATTCTTAGGTATAACACTGGACAAGAACTTGCAATGGAGTCCCCATTTAGCAGTACTTGCAGGTAAATTAAGTTCAGCAGCTTACGCTATTAGAAAAATTAGACAATTGACCAATGTTTATACTGCTCGCTTAGTATATCATAGTTATTTTCATAGTATCATGTCATACGGTATTCTGGTTTGGGGCAAAGCAGCTGACATACAGACTATATTTGTGTTACAAAAAAGAGCGATTCGTTCTATATATAACTTGAACTCCCGTGACTCCTTAAGATAACTTTTTAAAGACATCAACATATTAACCGTAGCGTCCCAATATATTTATGAGAATATTATTTATGTTATTAAGAACCTAGAGTCTTTTACTAAGAATTCAGATATCCACAATTTTAATACTAGAAATAAAAACAAAAACGCTATTAGAAAGTTCCGCGTTCGTAAAGTAGCCAAATCATTCGTAGGCCAATGGATACATTTTTATAATAAGCTACCAAATGATGCTTTGAAATTATCGTTTCCAGCTCTCAAAAAGTACTTACAAGAGTCCCTAATGGCAAAGGCTTATTATAAGATAGAGGACTATTTAACAGACAAAAATGCATGGCCCAAAACAGAAACCAAATAATTTACTTTTACCGGGACACGGTTCTTATAAGGTGGCATATCAAACGTATGTAAGTTGTTTTAAATAAAAATCACTCTTTTACTTTTTTATATTCTAGATTTTTTTTACTTTTATAAGTTTTGATGTTTCCTTGAAGAACTACGCATTGAGTTTATACTCAAAACATATATTTAGGTTAGGCTAAGCACGAATATTGTAATAGATATAAGTTATTTCGAAAAAATTACTGACTGTTGAGTTTGTTTTAAATAAAAATGTTTTGAAATAAAACAATTTAACGGATTATATCGCGTATATTATATAAAAGCTGGAAAGCTTCCGAAACGTCGGGAACTAAAATGAGATAATAGACGCGATATAGTCTGTTAAATTGTTTTATTTCAATAAGTAATAAAAACAGAAGAAAATATTAAAAATGTTTTGTTTAAGCAGCTGTTAATTAATCTCAGTAAAAAAATAAATAAAAAAAACTATTAACACTAAATGCATGCCTTACAAACGTAGGTGATTAGTGATTATAAATACGATTATAAACTTCATCCACGTTGAATATGGCTTGATGGCTAAGGGGTTGAATGAGTTGATCTATACGACGAATGTTCCGGGTTCAAATCCTCTCGAACACGGTATAGGAAAAAAGCGTTTTAGTATTTTGTGTTTGAATTAGCAAAATCATCGATGGCTTTGGTTGGTTATGACGGTGAATCTAAGTTACATCTAATTGAAGGTGCATTCAAAAATACTGGATTCTGAAAATACGTTCCATAATGTAAATTGAATATTTGAGTGACTTTGGCAATCGTAAGTTCAACCGAGATTTTTTTTAACATTTTTATGTTATCAACGCCATCTAGTAAGATCTTATGAAACCAATGTAGTTACCGGATAGATGGCGTCTCGTTTCGCTGCAAAGAAAACTTTCTGACAAATGTCCATGCAATTATGCTGTCCAGTGTACATATCTAATATGTATAATATATGAGCTTTATGCAATATCGTTGAGCAAAACCGCTGACGGCATGTTTATTTATTCCCAAGACTATTCATTCGCTAAACAATATCAATTTGCGGATGGGGCAGAGCGGATCACAAATTCCAGTTATGCTCCCGCCGCATGCTGAGTCACGGCACCCGCAGGGCTAGGGACACACTGGGGTATCGCGGGAATAGGGATCTATTGCGATTAGGGCCGGGCCGCGGAGCGTTTCAACCGCTGCACTTTTATGTAACGAATTTTTTACATCATACCTGACGAAATTCGATATTTTTTTGAATAGAAATAGAAAATGATGACTTGCCTACGTTTTGCCTAAAACTTCGATGCATTGTCAATTTTATTCACCAGTAATAAGGAACATGCGTGAAATTTTTTTCATCGCTCTTTTTAACAAAATATCAAAATACCGTAAAAACTATTCCAAAAAGTGAAATTAAAATTAAAATCGGATAAGAAATACTCATGATATAGGCATTTTAAACTTCGAATTAGACAGCGACTTGACAGAGAGGTCCGACATAGACTGTTACGTCACAGTCTACGACGGTCATATAATTTCCATATTAAATTCTGTTTTGCCAGAAAGAGATAGAACGAAATGTTTGATAGCTTATATCTTGGTTATTTTTACAGTTATTCGAAAAAATATTTTTCTCCCCTGTTTGATGATAAATCAGTTTTTAATAAAGCAAAAAGATTATACATATTCCCTATTTGTTACATAAAAGTATCGGCGGTCGAAACGCTCCGCGGCCCAACACGTTAAGGGTGCGTTTCCACTAGTGCTAAGCTAACAGTGGCGAGGCGTCGAACATGGGTAAAACCGGAGTATATTTTCTCTTATGTTTTCTTTAAGAGCAGTATAACAAAGTATTCAAAGGCCTTAAAGTAGGCAAGACGATGTGAATCGGGTTTTATTAACGCCTCGGAAAGCTAAGCCGCTAAGGCGCAGGAAAAAAAAACACTATGAGGATTACTTAGCATAGTTCGGTGCAGCTCGGTATTGGTGTTTTTTTTTCCTCGTTCACTGCTTAGCGGAGTAGCTTAGCTCTAGTGGAAAGGCACCCTAAGTCAAGTATCAAAACTTGCCTACCGCTGGCCTCACTGCTCGCGTAATAAACGAACGTTCACCTTTTCAGCGCTGCAATGGTTGTAAAAACCGATCGCTCACTCGTGCGTCACCACGCGCGGTTTTTTAAGATCAAAAGAGAGCGTATATTTTATCTATGGTATTGACTAATATGCGAAAATTATGATCTCTCAATGAAAAAAAAAGTGGTAAAAAAGGTTTTTCATTGTTAAAAAGCGCCCGGTGAAGGCCGGTTAATTTAACTTTGAATGTGTTTTGATGCACCCTGTGTGCCTCTGGCACCATCCCATAAGACACCGAAATTAATAAGGGCAGTGATTTACTAAGCGCAATAAGCGGGTGATTAATCTATCGCTCTCCGTCACCGTGACTTGCGGGAGAGCGAGAGGCACTATGTGGTCGGTATAGCGCTGTCACTGTCGTTTGGGAACAATAGGATGCATATAATTGGGCTTCTTGGATTTGGTAACTATACATTGTGAACTAAATGATTTTAAAAGAGGGTCCGTATCTATTCGCTCGCACAGAAACCTCGCTCCTCAGATGCTTCTTCCGAAGTTTGGAAAAGTATGTTCCGTCTGAAAACTTTTTTTTAAGGGTGCAATATTAACCCAACTCATATGGTGGCTCAGGGCTATTTCAACTATTGGGCTCAATCAACTCTTATTTCTTATAGGTCTTACGTTTATGCCGCGCATTTTCGCAATAGATCTGGGACCCTGGGCCGCTTTCATTGGTGTGCACAGAGTTTTTGGCCCAGGTAGGCAATTAAAATGTTTTGATCACGGCAGGCAGTTTCTCCGTGCCTATATGGACCCATGGTCCTTCAGGGTACCTTGGCAGTGCCTATATGGACCGCACGCCACTCGCCGGTTTATATTTTCAATTAAATTTCCTTTCAGCAGATACATAATGACTTTCGAAAGAATGATGCTTTCGAAATAAGGGAATATTGAAGGTAATATTTTGTATTTTTCATGTTAACCATGACTGATGCACAGAATAGATAATAAACAATATATGTATAAAAAGCTGCTGTCTCCTTTGCTCCGTTGGGGGTATAGTAAGTGTCTGGGTGGGCTCGCCCTGCGTGATTTCGGGCTTTTAGAATCGCTTAGGTGGTACTGACGCTCCATACCTTCGGTACTACGCGCAAGCTCGGCCTTCATCCTCGCGTTTAGACCGGCTGGACCTGCGTGTGTGGCGTAATCATGGAGTGCGCTGCGCCTGATTAAATTATATTTAATTGTTTAAGTACACAAAGGTAACAAAAAAGTAAGCATAAATAAGTTGAAAACGATCCTTTAACCAAACCGATTCGTCCGTACATCTCCATTGTCCCGACGCACCCGTGTGCGCGTTCCCACTCGCTCACGGGATTTACTCCAACCGTACAAAACAACTAATGTTTGTACGCAATACCTATCTCTTACGCCCTTTTATTTCGCGCATGCGTCCGCCGCTAATGCCGCCATTATTTTGGATTCCCGCGGCTAACGGGACTTTGCGACTCGTTATTTGTATTAATAACGGTTTGTTTTTCTTTTCTGGTGGCTATTACCTTTAGAATGAGCTTGCAGGTATCCACAGGGAATTATGAGGTGAAAATAAGTATTTATTGAAAACATATAAGAATACCTTGCGCTACTAACTACTGCAATGGGGCTATAGAAACACCATATCGTATTACCTTTATTTAGATTTTTTTCAATTAAATTCCCTGAACGTTTGCTCAGGACCCGAGCTCAGTAGGTAGGTACACCTGTTGTACGATTATATGACCAGAAGGGGCAACGTTCAAAGAAAAATATGTTATAAGCTCTCTTTATGGGTTCACCGTAGTCAGTATCTATTAACCGTTCTAGGATCGGAAGTCTACCTATCATTTTAACAAAAATGGATAAAATCCGTTGAGCCGTTTTGATATAATGAAGTCGCAAAGATAGACAAACAACCATCCAACATCTTTTTTTATTCAGAGACGTTCGAATAGCCCGCTACTTTTATTTTTATGAAAATATCTTGAATATACAAACATTTCACGTAATATAATAAGAAGTCTGTGTGTTTGTATAATTTCGAGATCTCTAGCATGAAATTAAGTTTGTATAGGAAAACTCATACAAACAACCATCACCCAATTTAATGGGTAGGGGGTGATTTACTAAACATCCTTAATATGTATGTTATTATCTATATGTACATGTATAACAAGGACTCCATGTAGGTATCAACTTTCAGACCACTAGCATCAAAATTTACGGAAGTCTCATACAAACTTCCATACCCTAGTTTAAGGGTTTGGGGGGTAAAAATGACAAGATTTAGATTTTTTTTGTTGTTTGTGTAGGTACTAATGTTCAGCTCTCTAGGACTACAGGAAGTACCCTAAGAATTTTGATGATTATCAGTGAGTGAGTCAATGCCGAAATCAGAGTTTTTTATACATCAATAGCTATGCAATTGAAATTTTATATGTTTAATAAGTCCTATACTCATAGAATTAGTAAGGTGCGATTCAAATAATTTTGTTTATCTGGTCTAATCCAAACCCAAGTTATGAGGGTTCGAAAAAATTACAAAGCGCTTCGAGAAAAGGTAGGTAGTTCCCTTGCGCTACCCTGCCCCCAGATTTTAACTAATAGTTTAACTTTTTTATTATTAATATTTTCTTCTGTTTCCGCGATTATTACTCATTGAAATAAAACAATTTAACGGATTATATCGCGTATATTATCTCATTTTAGTTCCCGACGTTTCGGAAGCTTTCCAGCTTTCCATGGTCACGGGAGGACTGAGAAAAGATGTATTTTCCTCTGTCAAAGTTACAATTTGTGCAAACTACCCATTTTTTGAAAAAAACACAAATAAAGGTGTACATACATGCCAGAAGGGCCTAAGCTGTAAAGACAGTTACACATGTGCCAGAAGGGCTTAATTATTGTATTCTAATAATTTACCAAGCAGCATTTCACAAATGAGGCGTACTGAGGAGAAAAGAAACGCTGCAAAGAAAAACTCCCAGGCTACCTCATTACTAATTATAATATTTAAAAAACATAGACTATTAAACTACTTTTAAACAGATAAGATATTTTACACCATTATTTCTTATAGTGATTTCTTAATTTATCAAAATTAAAACTGAGGTGATATCGTGGATAAACGGTACAGTTTACCTAAGTAAATATAGCTACGGATCTCCAAATTTGAAGTTAAAAAATACAAAAAACTGACAATAAAATATATGTTATAAAAGAGCGCCAGTGACCCGTGCAAGTTTAAGTGACTTAACTTATCAGAAATTAAGTAAGAAATAACGAGCCGTCGCCTAGCTACCGTCCAAATGCCTGCCCGGGAAGGAAAAGCTGCTATTGATACAAAGTTGTACTTACTGGCTGCTTATAACATTTTTTTCATTGGCCTCGGCGCTATCTAAACAATGTGTAAAATGTTGACAATTTCAGTTACTAAGTTGTGACACGATGGCATTGACTCCAATATATTATATTTCACACACAAAAAAAAAATTCTTTATCGGTTTATAAATGACGGAGTTTTGAGTTACAAAAATAGACAACCGAGAATGGCGGGCGGGGGGGGGGGGGGGACGGGGGGACTAGCTTCTTTTGGAGCTCACGCATCACTTCAAAACAGCTGCACCTATTTGACTAATTATTTTCTTGTTGAGTTTGTCCAGGAAAAGGTTTGTATGTAAGAGAGGTTCCATATCAGAAGCGAGTAAGTGAGACTAAAGATATTAGTATAAAAAACTAATTCAAAACCTACTTTTTACGTCAATTGGACAAAATATTCTTAATTCACAGTACAGCAACAAGAATTCAGATTAATCTGAAATTTGGACCATTTTCTCAGCCAGCAAGAAAACTCTCAGATAACAAAATAACGACGGTTTTTTTTGTTAGTCATTCTCTTATTACACAGTTGAGCATAATATAATACGATTTTACAAAAAATCTACCTACATGACGACATAAGCTTATTTGGATAATTACACAGTTCTCGAAGGATAGGCAAAATACGTTTGTCACGCAAACGAAACCAGAAACAAAAACTGGAATCGCAATCATATTCTAACGGACAACACCCTGTATTCCATACCGGTTACCATATTAACTTTTTCTTAGGAGAATAAGTTACACTGTCCTGCTATATTTAGTTATTAAATATCGAACTAACTAACTAGAGTGGAAACTTAATAAAAGTTGCCCCATCGACAACCCTATTGTGGCATACGCAAGTTACGAACTAATTTTCAAGTTTTCACAACAACTCTGAATTTGACAAGGTTCAACGTTATTATTTAAAAGTTTTGGTTCTTGGCCCCTGGGTTATGTCGTAACATTTTTGCGGTTTTTCCTAATCGCATACATATTAGGATTGTGTCCTACTTTTTTTAATGTGTCAATTTCCTGGTTTTTCTAATGATGATGACACTAATATCTGTAAGAAATTAGTGTCAAAGTTATACGAAGCTTTGAAAAAGGTCCGTACAAATATCTGACACGCTATCTATGATGTCACATTGTGCCCAAGACGATGTACGTACTTACTGAGTATCTAATACACGGAAAAACAAATAATTTAAGGAAAAAAATAAAACAAATTATAAGGGAAATATAAAATGAATGTGTATTTCTTGAATGACATGGTTTTTGCATATAATATTTTATCGCGTAAGAGTGTACTTTTAAAACTTAAGAATTGATACAAATAACACTTTACAATGAAATATAATTCATAAATATATGCGAGTAAACTAAGATCAGAATTTTCAAAATTTGTAAATGAGGCTTACAGGGATCGAAATCTTTAATCCCACACAAAGATTGTATGCATTCTGAGCTAGGAAATAAAGTTTTTCTATCTATTAAATTCCCCCAAAATAGTGCGCCATATCTTAAGGTTGACGTTACATATGCGTTATACGCCGTTAGCACTACAGATTGACTTGTTTTTGTCTCAAATTATACAAATCATAGGAAATTGTGTTTTATTTCTGACATAATTGACAATAAATTACGACCAAGAACAATGACATGTTCTTCGGCTTTCGGCGGAAGCAGGATTAAAATCTAGTAATCTATATTGACTACAAGTACTCGATAGATAAGTACCTGTTACGAAGGCGCGGGCACCCGGGCGTACTGTAGGAGCAACTCGCAATATGGGGTAATCTAATTTGTTCCATTCAGTAAGGATATTGGATCTCGTCGGGCCCTTGATATGATCACGGGGTAACTCATGATCGAGTGTAAACTGGCTGAGATAAAAAGTGAGTGATTTTATACATCGGAGAGTGAAGTAGGAAGTTATGGAGGTATGTGCTACCTATTATTGAATAATTTATCTGCTAATTGGCCGTCTCATTGGTTTTTGATTTGATCTTCTCAAAATTTTACGGCTATTTATGAAATATTCGATTAAACATGTGTTACGCAAGTCTTATGGCCTGGCCACGACATTGAGCGAATTGCGGCGCGGCAAGCGTTTTATCTGTTCACTGCGCGGTCGAGATGCGCAACGCACTGTGGTTAGTTGGGATCACACGCAATGAATTAGAAAAACCGCTGCCGCTGCCGCCGCCGCTCGATGTCGTGGCCAGGCCGTTAGAGTGTGGCTAATGCGCTTAGCGTTTATTAAGAGAAAAATATACAGAGGGACGCCGATGCTGCTAGTTCGATTGTATTCAAAAAAATTATGCGATGTTCGTAAAGTTGCGATAGCTCAGTTGGTAGAGCACTTCTACGTAGAAGAAGGGGTCACAAGTTCGAATCCTGGTTGTCAATTTAGTAAATCGTAATGTTTTTTTCCTATGCAATCGAGCGCTGTATTAATGCGTATTTAGTTAAACATGTGTTACTGAAATAAGAGGATCCCATACTGGGTCTTGCGTTCTGAATTACAAACAGATGTTTTCGAACGCCCTGAAGAAAAAGTCAAAACGTCAGAGACTTAAATTCAATATCTTTACTTTGTTTGTAATCAAGTATGCACAACAGCCAGAAATTATTTAGGCCGATTTTGATGGAATTTTATGTACATGTGGCTCTGGCCAGCATTTTAGGTACATTTACTACGACTATAATAACGTTAAAAGAAGGGTTATGTGTTTCCTATTACCAGCACATCAAAATCGCAGGAAACTGTGCGTGGGATGAGGCCACCGCAAGACCAGCAGTTGCGGAGGTGCTTGAAAGAGACCGATGTCTCTTTCAAGCATTGAATTTACGTCAACGGAGCGACGAGTACAGCTAATAAGCTTCTTGTTTCCATCAATAGTACCTCTGACCGCACTAACTTTAGACCAATGTCTGTACTACCTACATTTAGTAAAATTTTTGAAAAGCTAATTCTATATCAATTGTTAAAATATTTTAATTTGAATAATTTGATGCATAGTAAGCAATTCGGTTTTACGCGGGGTCGCTCGACATCCAACGCCGGAGTTGAGCTCGTAAAACACATTTTCGCCTGGGAGGAATCGCGAGACGCTTTAGGCATCTTCTGTGATTTATCTAAGGCCTTCGATTGCGTTAATCATGAGACACTGATCAGGAAGCTACACCACTACGGAGTTAAAGGATCAGCACTAAATTTATTAGAGTCTTATTTAAATGGTAGAATACAAAGGGTTGACGTGAATGGAAAGCGTTCACCGGGGTCATTAGTCTCTATGGGTGTGCCGCAGGGATCAATATTGGGACCTTTCCTTATCTATATAAACGACTTGCCACACCTCGTAAAGACCCACCATGAGATAGTTTTGTTTGCAAATGATACGTCTCTAATTTTCAAAGTCATACGAAATCAACGATCCTACAATGACGTAAACAATGCTATCTGTGAAGTAGTAAATTGGTTTAATGTAAATAATTTATTGTTGAATGAGAAAAAGACTAAATGTGTTAAGTTTGTCACGAGTAACGTAAAACACGAGCAAGCAAGCGTTATGGTTAAAGGTGAGGAACTGGAACTAGTTAATAGTACAGTCTTTCTCGGTATAACATTAGATTCTAAGCTCCAATGGGGTCCCCATATTGCTAATCTCTCGAATAGACTGAGTTCTGCAGCTTTTGCAGTAAGTAAGATTCGTCAATTAATAGACGTGATAACGGCTCGATTAGTGTATTTCAGTTATTTCCACAATATTATGTCGTATGGCATCTTACTATGGGGCAGTGCTTCCGACATTAATACTATATTTGTTCTGCAGAAGCGGGCTGTTCGTGCGATATATAAAATGAACTATAGAGACTCGCTTAAAGATAAGTTTAAGGACATTAATATAATGACAGTGCATTGTCAATACATTTATGAGAATATTATGTATGTACATAAAAATATTACCGACTTTAAGAAGAACTGTGATATACATAATATTAATACTAGAAATAAGCATAAGCTCGCAGTGCCTTCTACTAGGCTCCATAAAATAAGGAGATCATTCATGGGTAACTGTGTGAGATTTTATAATAAACTTCCTAGCAGCATAACTGAGTTGTCTATTGGTAAATTCAAAAATATTGTGAAACGAAAATTATTTTCTAAAGCTTATTATAGCACACAAGACTACATGAATGATGAAGCCGCGTGGGATTAATGTAAATTATAGCGTCATGTAGGTATATGAATAATTATTTTAACGAATACCTAAGGTATTATTATTATTTTAATCTTAATTGTTTTATATACTCTGACATTTAGAATTTTATTCTAGACACATTCTAGATTATTTATTTTTTATTGACAATCCTTTTGGGATTTATCTTATTAATTATTTTAATTTTTAAAATGATGATTTTATCAATAATATTATACTTAAGTTAAATAATCTGATTAGGTTTTTCTGGGTTTCCCTAATCCTTGCAGCAAATGTTGGATCATATTGTATTTCTCCCAGCAAACATTCACTCTCATGTAACTGACATTTTGAATGTGCTTGTAACTAGGCCTACTTGAATAAAGAATATTTTGATTTGATTTGATTGATTTGATTTGAATAAAAACAATCCAAATACACAGAATAGGCTTTTCATTTCAATGCACCCCCGCCCCGATTGCCGATTACAGCCTGACAACAGTTTTAAAGTGTCACCCGCAGCCAGCTGACTCCAACAGCCAATACACCCTCCCACTCAAAGAAAACCAACCTTTCTACCCCCCACAAAACTCCAAAATACAACAACACAGAAAGCCTACTTACCACCTTCTTAAAATAACCACTTCTGAAATATACCAAGTAGGCTTTATTAAGAAAAGTTACCCTTATGTGGTTGATACAGAATTGAAGTTAGTATGAAAAGAAAATGGGAGTTGTGGCCTTAAGAGAGCAGGGTGCGGGCTATGGACAATGTTTATCGGTTTGAAAATAGCACGAATGATTTACTGGGAACGTTTTGTAGCTTTAACCGAATGTGCAAAGAAGGGGTATGTTTTTAAGAAAATCAGAATATTGTAGTGTATCATCGTTTGTTTGATTTTATACCTTTGCTTGGATTCAACGTAGCAACCTTATTTTAGTATACATCTTTGTCATTCGTTATTTCATCATCTCATCAAGTACGGCCTTCATGATGATTGTTCAAGACGGGCCTACGGGTAGTCGAATCATTTTGTATACTGCTAACACAGTACGAGAATTACGTGAAAACTGAATTATTTTACGTTATGCGGAAACATCTGGTGAGGACTATGTCTGTCCGAAAAGCTGGAGAATCAGTCCTCAAAAAGTTGTCTCCATAGCACTGCATAAAATCGGCTGTAACAGACGAAATGGCCTATGATGAAGATCTACTATACTTACTTATTATAAATGTTTGTGAAATTATGTGGGTGTTTAGGCGTTTAGATGGTTCTTTATCTGGTAACTCAATAACCAATACGTAGGTCCTCGATAAGTTTTTAGATGCTCGAAATTCGAAAATGGAACGCACCTGAATTATATGTTATTAAAAAGCAAATTTATTTAAAAATAGAACACAAGTTGCCGATTCGCTCCAATTAAAAAAAATAATGTTACAGTCATTTTTCTAAAACGGTTCCCGCGTTTTTTCTTTTTTACGATGGAGTTTAACCGCGAACATTTGCTATGATATTTGATGATTTTAAATTTGGTTTACCTGAACAATTATGTTTGCAACGATTGCAGTCAGCGTTAGGAGATTCTGTTCCTTTACGGGCAACAGTTTTTAGATGATTCAACGAATTTAAAAGGGATAAAACCAGCCTCGCAGATGACCACCGAAGTGGTCGCCCGCAAACAGCAGTAACTGCAGAAAACGTGTGGACTACAAACGCAAACAGCAGTAACTAAAGAAAAAATAAAAGGAAAGTTTTTTCGAGTGCTGAAGAAGCCGTGGCGGACCTATCTGATGAAGACTGGCAAAAGTGTTTCCAAAGTTGGTTCACACGAATGGAACTTTGTATAGAGAGTAATGGAGAGTATTTAAAAAAAATGAAATATAAATAATACTAATATCTTCAATAGTTTTTTTTTTATCTCAAAATTTATCGAGTGACCTACGTAACACATTAATAATAAAACGAATTGAGACTTGGCACACAGATAGATTAGGTTATGGGCTAATACATCCATATATTAACCTTAGTAGCTAGTGAAGTCGCGGAAAAAACCTAGTGTTAATATATTACCCAACCCTTCTCTAGTAAACTCAGGTAAGCAGGCGGCAATCGAGTCGGCAGCACTTGAGACAATCTCAAACGCAATCTTGTTAAGCGAATGCTCCGCTGTAAATAGCTAATTTTCTAAATCCAAACGCGTGCAAGTACTTCGCTTTGCGAGTTGAACATATTGCATGCTTTCGTTGGTGAAATAAAAGTTTCCTTTGATTAAAATTACGAAGTACCAATTGCACTTTAAGGTAAAATGTTAAATATACACAGAAAGTGATTTAGTTAAAGAGAAATTTGAGAATTATGTGCTTCTGTTGGGATTCGATTCGACGCTACGTCTGAAGGCTCTACAGGCGAAAAGGTACGCCTAACTCAACTAGTATAGCTACCAAAGCTACCCGAAAACTCAAATCATATTATATTATCTGTCATATAAAGCTTGATACTAAGTGTTTAAAGACGTTGTGGCTTCATCATGCCAAATCGGCTCAACGGATTTCAACTATTTTTGGTACACGGGTATCCAAAGATGGTTATAGGATACTTTTTACTTGACTACGCTGTCGAAAAAAAAGAGTTTATGACTTTTTCTCCTCCGCGGACGGAGTACAATCATGAATAATAATAAAATAATGATATTTATTCTGTATGTAGGCCGCAAGGGCTCTTTTACAAGTCTGACTCTACGGCATTTCCGAAGAGGAGAACACTATATATGTTATATATTTATTAACCTTATATATATTTGTGTATTTATTATATAAATTTTGTTATTCATGTATTTAAAGTATATAAATATGTGTTTTTGTAATTACACAAGCCTCAGCACCGCCTAAATTTTTTCTGCTTTGCCCTAAGGTTGACTGGTAGAGAATGCCTTATGGCATTAAGTTCGCCTTTTGTACAATAAGTTTTCTTTTGTGCAATAAAGATTAATTAAATACATAAACACTGTTGAGAAGAAAGCCAAAACAAATTCAACAGATTAACAGTAAGTCATTTTTTTTAATAATTCTTAACTATTGCAATATTAGTACCTAGCCTATCTTAAATATATCTTTCTAAGTATAAACTCAATTCTTAGTTCCCCAAGAAAACATATCATAACTTATAAAAGTAAATTCGTATTCAAATAGTTTATTTTGTAAGTAGTCCACAAGGGCACTTTTACAAATCTGAATCTATCGGCATTTCACAAAAGGAGGAGGAGGAAAGAGTATATTCAAAAGTAAGTATTTATTTCATAAATTAGGTTAATTATAATTTTTCGTCAGTTGCGGGCGCCTGCTTACTCTATAAGTTATATAGAAAATAAGAACCTCCAATATCAGTTAACCAATTCAATAGGCCTGTTCACTGCGGGCTTTGTTCCTGGACATCCCCCCCTTTGTACGAAACTTGTTTCGCTGTTGTGCGAGTAATTAACTCATTTGCATGTTAACGAAGTTTCCTGTGTTGTTGGTTTGATAAACTAGGGATTAAGTTGTATAGAAAAATTGGGCGTAAGTTAGCCTGGCCCTGGTTAGGAGGGATAGATCTTGATTTCGTAAGGGATGACATGTGTGCCAACCGTCTTGCAATAAGGGATGCCAAAGATCGTGCGAAGTGGTTGAGAAAAACCCGGTAAGCGGATCCTGGACTCCAAAACAGCAGCTGAGGACATAACTCAGAAAACGCTGAGATGAGAGAGAGATGATGGAATTATGAGTTTTTTTTCAAACGAAACCAGATTGCATTATTTAATAGTGTACTATTGCAATTAATAGTAGTTTATGCAACTGATACATAATGAGAGGCCTTAAAATACGATTGTGGTTTTATCAAACGAGCGTTAGCGAGTTTCATAATAGGATCACACGAGTGTTTTAAGGCCGAATTATGTACAGATGCATAAACTACTTTATCTACACACATATCATAAGTACTCTGAGATGTGTTCAGACCATAGATATTAAAATAATGCAATAAAAAATAATTTTGAACAAGTATAGAAACAAATTAATTCGAGTGCGAGTGCGTTTGTTCATTCTTCAATCTAAAAAATCTTTGTATGCCTTCTCATATTTGGCTCTATATTTTTCTGGCAACAAGTTATTTGTTGCAATCGTGGCTACATTTACGATATCCGATATATATAATTCTTGGAGTTACTACTACATATATTTTCAACAAAAAACAACTTTTCACAATTCTACTTTCGTAACACCAAAAAACCAACAAACAAATGACAACATTAATGGCGGCACTTCGATCCTCCATCAAAATGAATGTTTTATTTTTAAATCATAGACAAACGAATGAAGTCCTTATTCTCATATTACTCTTTTAGGGGAATGGTACAAAAAATATCTAATAAATTACACCGATATCCATTTTAAAGTTAGAACGCATTTCTGAAATTTAAGAATACATTGTTTAAGAATATTTATCGCTACTAGTACATACATATTCTGTGTGCATGTTGTACACCTGATAAACACTAGCTTATATTATCAGTTATCTGTGACAAAAACAAGTGGATTTAAGACCACATCTACTGATTCAGATTCAGAGGGACGGTGCAATACTAACTTTAGAATTCGTACATGGAGTTCCCAGGCAAATGACCCCGCTCGGAACTGCAGGCTAAGTATGCGAACTTGGTTGCACCTGGTGTTTGATGGATGGCGCGCTCGCAGCGCAAGCACTAACAATTCGTCCTCCTTACACACAAACCTAACTTAGTCGTTGCTAAACGACCTTTTGTTCAATTATACTGAAAGAGCACCATTGACGAGACGTTAAAGCTAAGAATGTAGACGTAGTGACAACACAAAATAGATTGTTGTAATAAAACGTTCGATCTTAGGGCTGATCCCTAGTGATATGGGAAGAAAGACAAGAGGAATAATAAAAAGAAGATATCAAATCCCGTTCTTTATAATTTGTTATTGCGCTCTAAAATATCAGTTTTATGCGCCAGACTTGTAACTCTATTCCTAAAGTTTTATTACGTATCATTAAAATAAAACAATTTAACGGATTATATCGCGTATATTATCTCATTTTAGTTCCCGACGTTTCGGAAGCTTTCCAGCTTTCCATGGTCACGGGAGGAGTTCCGAAACGTCGGGAACTAAAATGAGATAATATACGCGATATAATCCGTTAAATTGTTTTATTTCAATGAGTAATAATCGCGGAAACAGAAGAAAATATTACGTATCATTAGTTATTTACCTAATAGAGTCAAACCATGAAGACATCACAGTTTCTCTCATGCATTCTAATCTCCCGGATTAGGTTTTATAATGGTTAATCATGCTTCTGCTGACAGACACTTCTTAAATATTTATAAAATATAGAACGGAACCCTAAAACGCAAACTAAAATTCATAACCCTTTAGCTCATAAAAAAGCCTAGCACTTAAGGCTGAACAAAACTCTCACCCCAAACGAAAAACGCACTAAGTCATATGAAACGGATAACTGTTACCACGTTTTCCATTAAGATAAGAAAAAGTTTCGCTATCGGACAACAGGTGGCGCAACTTCAGCTATATTTTAAAGTTGTAGACTTACGGGAATAATTAATTTCCGAGGGCTTAAGTTATACGCGGCTTTACATTGTTGAACGAAGTTTTGAAATGCATTCCTGAATCATTATGGAACAGGTAAATTATGAACGTTTTAAATTAGCCTGTTCTTGATGGCGTTTTAAACTTTTCACCAAGTTGTTTCAATAGACATACCGTAGTACATTTCATTATAGGCACTTTTACCACCCTAAAGACTAAGGTAAAATTTACTCGTCATTAAACCAAACCTTAGTTTGGTTTTCAACGGGAATCGAAATCAGTCTCGCTGGGTGTGTACAGCCGATGTTGGAAAGATTGAACTAGAGTTTCGCTCCTGATCCCACCACACATATATGACTCATCCATACGCACGCCGTAGGATCATCATCACGGGGTTTCAACACTGCTACAAGGTCTCGAAGTGAAAACCCAGACTCATCCCACCAACTACAGTCAAGGTAGTCTGAGAAGGAAATTGCCTTCGTCGCGCTGTAAGAATAGAGAATTATTGGAATCCCTAAAATGATTTTTCCCTGTATTGTTCGCAAGTTAAATAAATGCTTGTAATAATAACGTTGGTTATTATTACAAGCATTTATTTAACTTGCAATGTATGTTTTTTTCAGGTGGCAGCTTGCAGCGGTGTCCGGTGCAGTGTGATAGCCACCTAACAGCTATAGGTGTACCTCGTCCAATCTTGCCGGGTGTGTACAACCGGCCTTAGTAGGATTATTAATGAAATGATTATGACTTTGTATGTTGTTTTCCAACTCAATTCTCTACGCGACTGCATCTCCCCTGAGTAAACAACGACAAGCAATCTTATGCTATGGTTATAAGACCAGTTGTCGCATGTCAAGCCGTGTTACCGCAGTAATCAAACTTCTACGTGTTAATTACCCCACGTAGGAATTAATTAACAAGTTCCCAGTTGACACTCGTGAGTGACGAAGGTTTAATTAAAAACGTGAAATCTTTATTACTTGAAGAAACGTGGAGAAATGTTGAAGTACATATACTTACCATAAAAGATATTACGAGCATAGACTAAGGCCCAAGAGATAACAAAACACAAAATCGACAAGGTTTTTTTTTATTATCAGAACTTTTTTTTTATAAATCCGTACTGACTTGAAATACTCTTGGGTATCATCAGAAATGCTAGCCGAATTTTACTAGTAAGGACGCCCTATCTAGGTTTACCCAGCTCAAAGTCAGGTACTAAAAAAGACCGTGAACAGTAGGATCATACTGATAATTCGCATGGCACTGCCTCCATTCGTCCTTGATATAACTATAGTCCTTGAGGTAGTTGTACAAGTACATGCGCCTGATCATTTTTCTTTACTATTATAAAGTTGAAAAATGAAATGTCTGTACATTAAAGCAATCCTCAAAAGAATGATTGTAATGAACTATTTGGAGGTCACTGAATCAAAACATATATTTTTTGTATGTTTGTATGTGTCGTTGTGGCTTCATCACGCCAAGTTGGCTTCACGGATTTAAACTAGTTTTGGTACACGGGTAGCTGGGCATCCACAAATGGTTATAGAATACTTTTTACTAGACTATGCTGAAGAAAAAAAGAGGTTTATGATTTTCTTTTCCTCCGCTGATTCAGAAACGATGTTCAAACGATATTTAGGCTGAGCCATAAATTTTTGCAAATAATAACAGTGAATTTTTCGAAAACTGTCAGAGTGAGCGGCTAGAAATTGGCGGGAAACTATAGGTCACTTTGTGCAATTTAATTTATAATGGAGCGTTTTACGGGATACAACGGGCTTTTTGTTTTAAACAGTTTTATAAAAAAGATGATGAGATAGCCGCGATCCCTCGCACCATGTGCCAGCGAGTTTTCAAAAGTTTTGCATAGTTGATTGCAGGAGTGTCAACGACAGACAGAGGACATCTGGATGATGTAATTTTTAAAAAAATAATTGTAATTGCTGTTACTAGGTTAAATAAATAAAATAAAGAATAACATGTATAGTTGAATTTTTATCGATGTTTCAAAAGTGCAAACATTTTTTGCCCACCCTATATTAAGAGTCCCCAGCAAGCTCGGCCGAATTTCACCTTCCCATACAAACGGAGTTTCGTTCTCATTTTAAAATTGCGTGTTGGATTGTACCGAAACTTTGCATATACAATGCCATGAAGTATATCTAGGCTTAAAATTAGTTTATATGGCTCCAGTTTGTAAAACAAACGGAATACAGCAAAAACAAGTTTTGTATGAAAAACTTAATTTCGCTGTATTTCTTTTTACTATGGTATCGGAAGCTACATAAACCAATTACAGGCCCGCATATACCTTAACTTATTTTAAGTACAAAGTTTCAGAGCAAACTAGATAGTCGTTTTAAAATGAGAGCGTAACTACGTTTGTATGGAGAAGAGAACTGAGCTTACTGATTCAAGAAAATGAACGCAAGGGTGAGATCTATGATTACTAATATTTAGATATGCGTGTAGAAGGTAGATTATAAATGCCGCGTACAGCGCTGATAACACATTTGTGAATACGAAAACAATACCTAGGTACACGTAAGTAATACTTTTATTACTTTAAATCCAACCTAAGTCGTTTTGAAACGACTCAGAATCTCATGTGTGTAGTTAGTAAAGCACTGCAATAGTCATCCTTATATTTGTTTCGGTTATCATTGTTATCAGGGATTCTGGGTAGGAAATACCATTTCGTGTAAATATAGAGTAGGTAATATTTTCTTCTGTTTTCGCGGTTATCATTTATGTAAATAAAACAATTTAAACACATTATATCGCGTATATTATCTCATTTGGGTTCCCGATTTGCTGGTAGCTTATTTTTAAAATAAAATAATTAAGCCCTTCTGGCACATGTGTAACTGTCTTTACAGATAAGGCCCACCTGGCATGTATATACACCTTTATTTGTTTTCTCAAAGTGGGTAGTTTACGCAAATCGTAACTTTAACTGAGGAAAATGTATCTTTTCTCAGTGGACCTTTGAACATGGAAGCTAGATAATATACGCGATGTAATCCGTTCAAATTGTTTTATTAATAGATTAGGCACTAGGAGTTACCCGTAGTTTCGCCTGCGTGTGCTATTATTCTATTTATATTTTAGGAACCGTGTATTATTACGGGATAAAAAGTATCTTATGTCCTTTCTAGGGTCCTAAACTTTCTCCATACCAAGTTTCATCATAACTGCATTCACAGATTTTGTGAAAAGCTTACCTGAACCTGGAGTCCAACTTACTAAAAGTGGAAAAAATAGTTCTACTAATCGATTTTTCTGTAAACATTACTACTTGGAAATATAAAAAGTCCATAAAATGCAGCAGTAATTTAATGCTTTTTGCACTTTTAGTTCGATTTCCGGTTTCAGTAAGATTTTCTCAATTTCTGTGAATGCAGTTATTCATGTTAGGAAAATTACCTATTTTTAAGAAGAACGACCTATCTTAAGGATTTAAGGTAGTTTCTCTCCGGGGTCCCTAGATTTTTCCACCCTGTATATGGATGGATATATATATACCAATTTATAAGCTGGCTCTTACTCGCTTCAAATGTCAGTTGCCAATTTCTATCACTCAATATTGAGTGAACACTTATACTGCTGTATGCCGTCAATGGCGTTATTAACCCTTCCACTACCGCTGCTAAAGGCTCAAATGGCGCCGAAAACTCAATTACAGTCCCGCGGGAAGTTCCCCCAAATTGATTTACCTGTTGCTATCCCGGAGTAGGAATAAGGGATAAATAACAGGTAAAAATACTTGAGGAAATATTGTATTACTATTTCCGAAGGGTAAAGCTATGAGGACGATTTCTTTTTCAGTTTGAATGTAATCAAGTAGTTAGTGGGTAAACACTTTATGTAAATAATAACAAGTTACAAGTGCAATCAACTTGAAAATATAAGTACAAAGGCAAACTTATAAGGGATCTCTTCCAGTTAACCTTTGAGCAAGTGAGTGAAGATATAAAGAAAATTGACAAACTAACACCATGTACAAAATAAGGTACTTGCGCCCAAGATGGCCCGGTTCTTATGATGGCCCACTTTCATCTTTTTAGTTCAACTTCTTTGGTTTCGATATAAAATTGCTGTTTTATCTCTGGTACCTTAGTACGTATAACACTGCAATTTTATTTACCGAACATGGGCGCGAAATTTAAACTCATTCGAACTTTAAAAAATACAAAATAATTGATAGTGGGCCATCTTAAGAACCAGGCCATCTTAGGCGCAAGTACCTTACATAAAACACTGAACTTAACACATGTGAATACATAAATAAATACATGTATATTATACTTAATATATAACTAAATAAAATATAATGGTAATATAATAATAAATATAAATCGTATTCAACCAATTTACAAATCACTGGAAAGCCATAACTTACTCAATTAAAATTTATTTATGAAGTTTTATGAATCTATAGACGAAATAACATTTTTTCTATACTAATCTTTATAAATTCCTTTTAATGCTTATGTTACTGGCAGAGTAATAAATAATAATCCTAACAGTCCAAAAATGTTTTTTTTTTCATGCTACTAAGGTGGCAGACAAGGGTGCGGATGCGGACTGCCTGATGTTAAGCAGTCACTGCTGCCTATGAATGCTTGCGACGCCAGGGGCATTACATGCGTGTTGCCGACCCTTTAAAAACCTATTCACTCCCCTCTTGAAGAACTTCATATTGTAACTAGGGAAAATCAACTCGACCGTCCAATGAAAGGATGACTTCAAAGTTTAAAACCTTTAAAAACACCGGCCAAGAGCATGTCGGACCATGCTCAGTGTAGGGTTCCGCAGCCGTCCGTACGATAAAATGCACTACAGATGGAAAACAATACGATATGAAAAAGCGCACTAGCAAAAGAGCGTATCTCCACGGCACTTTTGTTGAGTATCGTCGTTTTTCGGAAATAACGGTATTTTCGATCATGTTGAAAACAATTTTCGTTGAAAGTATTTATAAAGCTTTATTTTTGACGACACATTTGTCTCAGTGGGTTGTACAACGGCCTACGAAGCTAGCGGTCCCGGGTTCGAATCCCGGCCAGGGCGAGTGTTTGAGTGATGAGCACGAATGTTTCTTCCTGGGTCTTGGATGTATATTCTATATATTTAAGTATTATAATTTACCTATATGTTATGTATATCGTCGCCTAGTACCCACAGTACAAGCTTTGCTTAGTTTGGGACTAGGTCGATTTGTGTAAGATTGTCCCTGATATTTATTTATTTATTATTGGGGAGAGACACAATTTATGCAACTTTCGGAGAGATTATTTCCGAAAATATGCCTAAATCAAAAAAAGAATTAGCAACCTCCAAATGATTTTAAAAGTACTGTCGAAATATGTGCCACACAGTGATATTTGCTGATTTTTTTCTGTTGTGGTTACACGTATGGAGTGCCCCCTCTAGCAATATCTTTTTTAAATTATTTAACTATGAAACTAAGTAGCGGCTTACACCAGACACTTATAATCCAAATTTCATCAATGTATACATTCAGTAGTTTTTGAGTAAAAGGTCTGTGACATATGGATGGACGGACGGACGGACATGACGAAACTATAAGGGTTCCGTTTTTGCTATTTTGGCTACGGAACCCTAAAAACAAATTTCAAGACCAAAGCGGATGGGGAAATTCAAGGCGTAGTAGTGCTCGCTGGTCGAAAGGTTGAGAGGTTGGACCGGCAATCTAAAGGTACCTGTTTCAATTCCAAAAAAATCTCAATGGCCACTCGATCGTCAAATAGCTTTTTATAATATGACTATAAAAATTCAAATATAAAATACAAACACATTATAAAAAAAACCTAACCTGAGGGTGGTGCCGCCAGAGGAACATCCGTCATGCGTCTGCCCTGGAACATCCGTCATGAGCTAAGCAAGGCCAAATTTAAAAAGGCCCTGAAAAAATATTTGCTGCAGACACGATCTAATTTTAAGTTCATGATTTAACTTAAGCGTCAAATATATTCGTAAATATATGCTGATATATTAATATTGTATATAAATATACCACACTGTATCATTACTGTATAGGATTATCGGCTACAATAAAACAGCGTTTTATTATTAAGAAAACCGCTTTCCTCTCTTTATAAAATGCCTATTTCTATATACCATAGGGAAGCACTCTTCCTAATTTCATCTCAAATGAACAAAATATCCGCCGCGTGTGCACCTCCGCAAACCCGTGATTTGTGGCGCCCTCTCTGCCGAGTTTAATAATCGGGTGTACGCCTACCTAATGTCTTTCCTGAATATCCGATCCTGAAAGTTTTCTATTAAGTAGTCAAAAATACACTTAAACAGGTACAGTGTAATATTTGTACAGAAATTGTATATGATTTATTTTAATGTATTTTTGTATTTTTCATGTCTATATTTTTAATGTTATAGGGAGCAAACGAGCAGACGGATCGCCTGAAGAAAAACGATCTCCGTCGCCCTAAGACACCTGCAAAAATAGTAGATGCCTAAATCTTTAAAGTTTATCATCATATCAGCCTAAGGAAACACACTAGTTTTATTTACATAGTATAATATTCTTCGCAATAGCCGTGTATAAAATATATGTACTTATTGTATAAAATATATGTATTAGCTATTTCTTATCATATAAATATCAATATCAGGGCTGCAATTCCACTTTGTATAAAGTGATATCACTAAACGAGATAGGATCCTTGCAGCAAATGTTGGATCATATTGTATTTCTCCCAGCAAACATTCACTCTCATGTAACTGACATTTCGAAAGTGCTTGTAACTAGGCCTACTTGAATAAAGAATATTTTGATTTGATTTGATTTGATGGAGATAACAATGAGATATGACTATTTCTGTATTCCAGTGGCTCAATACCAGTAATATCACTTTCGTATTGCTATGCAATTCGTTAGATACTTATTTGATCGCACGCTATTCGACTTATGCATGCTGTTTATAGATTGCATTACTTTTAAGTGTCAAATCCCATACAAAACGAACTGTCAAACTGACGTATAGGTACGTTTTAATCTTATAGGATCAATCTTATTGCGATAAGAACTATCATTCATTAAACCAAATGTGATTCAAAAGAATCTGTCAAAATTGAGACTCCAATTGCAGATATCTTTTTAACTGCCAGTTTTGCAGTTTAGATGTAAAATTTAATAAAAATCATGGATTAAAAAATCCTTACAACCCTGCAATATTATAGGAAACTAGAAGATGCCCGCAACTCCGTCAAAAATCATAATTAAGTTTTTTTTTCTTCAGCAGAGTCAAGTAAAAAGCATCTATAACCATCACTGGAAATCCAGCTACCAGTGTACCAAACATAATTGAAATCCGTTTAGCCATTTCGGCATCATAAAGCCACAACTACACATACAAACAATCCAAAAAAATAATTTTCGATTTTGTGACCTCCAAATAGTTCGTTACAATCGTTTTTTAAAAATATCTTTAATGTACAGACATTTCATTTTTACAACTTTATAATAGTACTAGCGGCCGCCCGCGACTTTGTCCGCCTTAGATTCGTTTATCGCGGATATAAGGTATTTTTCCGGGACAAAAAGTAGCTTATGTCTTTCCCCAAAACTCGATATTTCACTAATTTAAATGTGAAGCATATTACCAAGATTTCAAGTTCCTAGCGTAAAAAGATATTTATTGTCCATACAAATTTTCATCCCCTTTTTCGTTCCTAAAAGGGATGAAATTCGACTATGTCCTATTCTGATATATAAAGTACATAACTGGAAAGTGTCATAAAAATTCGTCCATTAGTTTTTGAGATTAAGTGGGACGTACATACATACTTTCACGTTAATAATATAAATATAGTAAGGATAAGGGAAAAGGGTAATGATAGGTATGACGGTATTTTACTGACCCGATTTTTTTTTCTCGATTGTATTTTTCTCGAGACGGTGCGGTCGGCGCGCACCCTAATAATGATTCCGTATAATCATAGGGCATGATTTATTCAGTTTTATATTAACGCCAAAAATGCAATGAAGGCATTTATTCGGTGCTTCCAGGCGATTTATAAGCGGCTTTAATACAGTTTGCATATTTCAGCCGTTAATGCAGTTTATGGAATTGCTTAGACATGTTTCAATTAGATGTCTAATGATCTGCGTTATTATACTAGAAGGTGCGCATCTTCGTCAGCGGATGAGAAAAAAATATAACCCTTTTTTGGTTTCCGTAGCCAAAATGGCAAAAACGGAACCCTTATAGTTACGTCATGTCCGTCCGTCCGTCCCTCCGTCGCTCCGTCCGTCCGTCCGTTTGTCACAGGAATTTTACTGGAAAACTATTAGATGTATATTGATGAAATTTGGAACAAGGTGTCTTGGGTAAGCCGCTACTTAGTTTGATATTTGATAGTTAATTAATAATAAAACATTTCTAGGGGCACTCCATACATGTAACCGAAACTAAAAAAGATTTTTTTAGCAAATATCAATGTGTGGCACATCATTTCCATATTACAGGTAGCCGTTTTGGCGCGATGAAGCGACACAGACACTACATAAAATAAAATATTTTTCAATTTAGTGATCTGCAAATACTCCGGTATTTTTTTTTAATAACTACAATGTACAGACATTTCATTCTTACAACTTTATAATAATATAGATGTGAGGACGTAAGTAAGCATTTAGGTGATTTAAATATGGCTCGGTTAGAAATCTAAATGATGGTAAGGATAACGAATAAGCAGGTCCTCTTTATCTATAACGAAGTTAATTTTAGTTACTAACTTTTAATTTCAATTACCTTGCGTGTAACTTAAATTAATATTTGAACATTGTGTCTACTTTTATTTGTTTTACTGAATTATGATTTTTCAACGTTATTATTATTATTTATATTGCAGAGAATGGTAAAAATGGAAATTAACAATAGATACAAATTATAAATAATAAATAACAAGTAATTAAACTAGGACTATTAAAAATTACTTAAGAAATTTGGTCCCTTCGGTAGGGTGCCCATGACACAGGCAGCATTCCCGCGCTGTATGGCTATTGAAAGCCTTTGTGCGAGATTATTTTATTATATGACATCAATTTCTACATAATATATTATTATTTGTGATTTCTGTATCTTTTACTTATAGCTCGGTAGATAGCTATAACTACGTGACATTCATATCATACATATGTAAAGTTTTTATATATTTTTGGCACACAGGTAGCTGGGTATCTCCACATGGTTATAGGATACTTTTTACCCGACTACGCTGAAAAAAAGAAGGCTTGTGACTTTTTCTCCTCCGCGAACGACGATGCGGGCACCTTATATTAGCTTATAATGGTTCTGCTTCTTCTGAACTATCCTTGTTTGTAAAAGAGTGTATCCTTTTTGAAGGCCCGTTTTAAGAATCCTCTTTCACTTCATCATCTATCAGAATTAAGTCAACTGCTGATGCATTTAGCTGATGAAGAAACACAAGAGGGCAAAATCTTTACCTAACTCATCTCCTCCATTAAAATTAGCAAGCGCTTTATTCTTGAAATGCAAAGATCAAAATAATGAACAAAAATCAAGACTCCGACTGGATTTGGAATTCACTATAATAATCACTAATCACGAAGATCGTGATGGTAAAACATCAAGATTTTTGTAAAAAAACAATATTAGCAAGAGCTTGCTATTATATCTTAATTAAATATTACAAAGAATACCCGTTAAAAACTGGATCTGAAATATGCAAATGCGTAACGAGATGCATGTACGTAATTTAAAAGAAATTACAAAACTAATCAACTGCCCCAGATCATGCATATTCAGTTATTCATTCTTCACGCCTCACACACACGCATGTTGTGCACCTGATACTAAATCATCCTAAGTCCATATAGCTAAAAAACTTACTTATTCCCCTCTTGCATGTACATAGTGTACATAATTGATTTTTCTAATAGAGAACGCCAAATTGTTACTACGTACTTAAGGGGCTACCATACGCGAATAACCTTCGATCCGTATCCGTAGCTCTTCACTCTGTGTTGTATGTAAGTAACTATATGTGGGTGAATAAAAATTTTACGAATAAAAAGGTATGTCCATTTTTATTCTCCTATTTATATCTAAAGTATTTGCGTTTCAGAGTCCATATTTCGACAACTTCACATACTGACTTAGACTCTATTGAATCGGCATATAAATTTAATCACTTTTACTCTAAAATTGCAGTATCTTGCAATCTTGCATAAGTAGTCAGCAGTTGTGAGAAAAACATTACATGAACCGAGACCGAATTTTACGTAAAAATATGCAAAATATATTAACATAGAGCTTAATTTTTTAAAGTGTTTTAGATTTTTCTCGGTAGGGATTATCGATAGACAAAAATAAGCTCCAGTGACCAGAAAATAGGTAGAAGCCTGATTGAAAAAAGTATAAGGGTTCCGTCCCGGTTTTTTATGGAAAAACATTTTTAAATAAGAATTCATATTGAATTTTACATTGTCACTGTAGTTATGCGCTTTAAAAAATACTAAAATAGCATGACACATCGGCAAAAAAATTTGCTATTTATTTTATGTCACAAAAAAATTGGATATGGTGCTTTTTCTCGGAGACCTACGTCTATCAATAGACTGCTATAAGCTGATGATGATTACGGATCTCTAACTGCATTGGTCTTGAGGCATGCATGTATGTATTTGCATGTTTAAGTTAAATGACTTATTTTTAACGCTCGTTAAACGTCTGTTAAGTTTACGGACCGTGACGTTACTTACGTGAGAATCTCGCGTGAGATGATCCGTAAAGAATGATCAGAAATTGTAGTGGGAAAGATATTATACAAAATAATAAGTTATTAATGAATCAGGATAATGCCGAAACAACATACTTAAAGAATGAAGTTATGAGACTTACTGTTCTCTAAAACTCATTTATTGACAACTCCAAATGGCTATTTTTTTATAACAACGTCCATATTTAAAAGCCCTACGTTGACTTTGAAGCCAACGTAGAAAAAACCAACAGATGAACTTCAGAGCAGTTTCGTAGTCAAACGTGTACATGTCTGTTTGTGTGTGCTTTTATTTATGACTACATAATTTTGTTTCGAGTAAGAATTCTATGACTCTTTCCAGTAGAGTCTCTTTCATTTAACACAGGTAATTTTTTAGGGTTTCATGCCCCAAAAGCAATAAAACGGAATCCTTATAGGATCAACTCTGTTGTCCGTCTGTCCGCCTGTTAAGACCCTTTTTCTCAAAAACGCGTGAAGGTATCAAACATAAATTAATATGAAATACTCAAATCTAACTTCGAAGTCAACGCAATCAAAAGATACAGTCATCCCGACTTGTTCCACTAAAAGCTGAATATCTTAGAGACGAGTGCTCCGATTTTCATCAAACAAAGCTAAGAACACTCGGGATGCCATTATCTATGACACAAAAAAAACCGCACTCAAATCAGACCATCCGTATGGGCGCTACGATGCCACAGACAGATGCATAGATACACAGAGTCACAGAGTCACAGACACGTTAAACTTATAACACCCCTCTTTTTTGTCGGGGATTAAAAAAGGTATTTCCAAGAAAATTGCCGTCAATTGAAAACCTGTGTACTTCCAGTTGTCCTAGAAACTTGCTATGAAGGTAGCTCTTATAGCACAACCAACGCGAAAAATCGGAAAATCTTAAATGTTGATGTCTGTTTGTCTATGTATGAATATAAAATGAGCCCATACTGCGTACATTTTGCTTAGGAGCAGTACCCAGTACAAGCTGTTTTTGGGTAGGTACTTAGATTCATTTTGAGGGCAGTTTTTTGCATCTGCATGTTAAACAAGTAACATGGCACGTACATACTGCTATTATTTTGCTCACAACTGCATATTATGCACGGAACCCTTGGTGCGCGAGTACGACTCACACGTGGCCGGTTTTTTTATAATATAGATCCTTGCATTTAAATAGCCTATTTCAGTTATTTTTATTACTATCTTCAATGTGACAAACATTTCATTTTAACAACTCTATATTTATATTCTGGCGAGAGACGCAATGTATTCGGGTCCCAGGTTAATCCGGCGTCGGTGTCACCTGCCCCGAGGGAAATTACTGCGATAATGCACTGCAATACTAGCCAGGGAGGGACAGAGGTGCAGGATCTTGCCCTACATTGTATTGTAATACCCTATTTGCTGTGATACTTATAGCCGTTTGCAAACACGTAGGGTATATATGTATACATATACCCTACGTATCTGTATAATAATAAGTACACTGTGTTCTTTTTAGGTTTCCGTACCCAAAGGGTAAAACGGGATCCTATTACTAAGACGCCGCTGTCCGTACGTTTGTCTGTCGCCAGGCTGTATCTATCGTGTATATACGGTTGAAATTTTCACAGAGGATTTATTTCTGTTGCCGCTATAACAACAAATACTACAAACAGTACAATTTTGTCTGTCTGTCTATTTCAGAAACCAATATAAAATAACCGAAGACTGCGTACATTTTGCTTAGGAGTAGGGCTCTGCTAACACTGGATTTTCATATATACGGCCGATTGTAGCGTATATTTTGTACGGAACCCTCGGTGCTCGAGTCCGACTTGAACATGGCTGGTTTTTTTATATCGACCGCGCGTTATCAAAGGTCACCGTTTCAGCTTGGGCGAAAATGCTTTCGTATGCCCTCTAATCGGATGATCTGTTCTATAGGACGCATTTGTCAACAGATTCTCGTGAAATTTTGTGAGCCGGTCACATAATTATATGGCTTTTTTGTCAATTCCGTATTTGTAAAATTTAAGTCTGATATTATTTTTTGTGAGTAAGTCGCGAGGCCCACAAACAGCTCACAGAGCCACTAGTTTATAAGCGTTTGTGTATAAACTTTTTTTTGCATAGGTACAGGTAGAATATAGGGCGTACCGAGACTATAGTTTTATCCCGTAAAGCGGAAAAATGAACAAAAACATGGGAAAATACCATATGTACATGACTATGCGTGAGTACGTAAAAAATAAATAAACATCTATGCGACCTTCAAACTTTCAAGGAAAGTTCTTTACTCCCGCCTGAAAGGCCGTCAACGCACTTGTGACTCCCCTGGTGTTGTAGGTGTTTATGGGCGACGGTGATCGCTTACCATCACGCGATATTTCTGGTCATTTGCCCCCTGAACGTAATAAAAAAAAACATGTGTTTTACACAAATTGATCTATGTGTTTATCGCTGTTCGCATTTTACCAAGTCATAGCTCGAACTGTAGATACTATATGTAGTACACAATGATGTAGTCAGCTGCAATGTAAAGGTGCGTCCACACTTATATCATTAGCTCGTATCCGATCACCGTGCCGTAGCATGACTGCGTATCGCGCTGCTTGGACGCTTACTGTCGGCGCGCCGATAATGCCGCACTCTTCCGATACAAGTGTGTGATACGCGTAGCAAATGGATTTCGAGTGATCGAATCGGCGCAACGTCCAAACACGTGATCGTGACACGCGATCATGCTACGCGACGATGATCTGATACGGGCAAATGATACAAATGTGGACGCACTTTAAGACTAAAATAATTATCATAGCTTCATTGTTACCGCTTTTGTATTTCGGCTGAGGCGGGCATACCGGCACGCGCCTAACCGAATATTTATCTTTATTGTGTTATGGTTTTAACAAACTGCCGAGTACTAATTTTGCTAAACGGTACAAGGAATAGGAGTAAAGCGATTACACTAGTAGGCAAACGAATTCATTAGCTTTTTACCCGACTGCGCAACGCAAAGGAGTGGTAATGTGTTTATCAGTCTATGTATGTATGTATGTATGTATGTTTGTTCCTATCTGGCACTCTAGAGACCAAACGCGTTGATCGATTTTAATTATTCTTACGTCAATCGATTTGTCTTAACTGTCCGAATGTCACTGAAGACATGAAAATGAAAAAAAAGGCGATAATGAGACGCCATATTGTGAAAATGAAAAAAAAGAAAATCGACGTACTGTATCGAGTGGGGTATCAATGAATAGGGATTTGAAAATCATTATGAGGCTTTTTTTATCATTTTTAATTTGGAATTACCAGTTAGGAACTATAACGATTTAAAGTTGGTTAGTTTAAAGTTTTAGTAGGTTATTTTGAAACAGTCGGGACCCATTGTTGGAAAAATTTGCGTCGATCTAGATTTCTTATGGGTCCCGACTGTTCAAAATCGCTATGTTCCATATTAGAATTTATTATTTGTTATATTGTGAGTATCGATCATGAATCATGAAAGATTTCCATTATAACTTAACACATTTCTATGGTACTGGACTTGTTTTTTTCTTTTTAGTTTTTTATGCAGTCGGGTTTTTTGTTTTTTTATTTTTTTTATTATGAGTTTGATAGTGGTTAAAGAACCATTGTTGTCTAACCCAGATATTTTAGTAAAAACAACAACGACCATAACTTTTTTGGCCCCTCTACATGATCGCCGATCATCGGCGAGTTGCGGGACGCATTAACACGTTAGAATGAGATGGAAATAGGTGGTGTTCTTTCTCACGTATAACCGCGTCTCATCTGCTCGCCGATAATGGGCGATCGTGTAGAGGAGCCATTATAAAACAACTAAAGGATGGCCGCAATTTCGTACACGGGGAGAAAAAGTCATAACCCTTCTTATTCAGTGTAGTCGGGTAAAATCCTATAACCATCTGTGAATACCCGTTTACCAAAAGTAGTTGAAATTTGTTTAGCTGCTTTGGAGTGATGAAGCCACAACGATACATAAAACATACAAAAAATAAAAAAAAGAGTTTCCGATTTAGTGACCTCCATATGTCCGTTACAACATATTTTTTTTATATCTTCAATGTACAGACATTTCGTTTTTTATAACTTAGTAATATTATAGATGACCTCTCTCTGAAGTACCATAGTAATGGGTCCCGACTTCTGTTGTTTTTAACGTTTACGTCAAGATAACCATTCATGATATGACAACTTCATTCATGAAAGAAAAGGATCGGTAAAGCAGAGAGAATTTACATATATTAATTGGTCCACCCTATTCGCGGGGCTCCTATCACTTGGGCCTTGACTAACTCGGTGAGCAAATCGCGGCAAATCCAGTTACGGCGGAAGGTCTAGCTGGTGTTTTTATTAACCAATTACCTCCATCATCTAATTAACTCGGTGGCTGGGCCAGTTACGAATGTTTAATACGCAAGGAACGTTTTCCCTAAGTTTTGACGTTCCTGGAATGTTGTTAAGGTTTGTTCTTAGTGTATTTGTACCTACATGAGCCTCTTGTTTCTCACTCTAAACACACACAACTAAAGTTGTTAAATAGCCTATTCATGAACTGATATAAAAAAACAACGGGCTGCACTCTGGGAGTGCCGGCAGAAGTGAAAACTTGAATACTTATTATCGTATTATCGTTGTGCGTTGTCAATGATATTGTAACAGTTTTTCGATCAGGTCACGTGTCCATCTTATGACAGATCACGTGACCGACAGATTGAAATGTGTCGGACACGTGATCTACCGCGAGTTTAAAAAAAATCTCCATTGCAAAAAGTGCACAGCGCCGCTAAAGAAGTTTTCACTTCAAAAACCCCCGACACCCCCGATGAAGTTATCTTTTGAACAAAAATAAACCTAAATCAAAATTCATTCATCGGTAAAGCTACAATATCATAGATAGACACACAGATACACAATTCAAACCAAAACACCCATTTTTGTATGGGATTAAAATTAAAGCGCTAGGACTGCCGTGCGACGTTTCATTGCGTGCGACGCAACCCTTATATTTTACTATCTTTCGATCCCAGAACTAATAACATGCTCGATTTACACTATGCGTGTTGTCTTCAAGGTGAAACGCAAATATGAACCGATCCTAATATATACTTACCACAAGCCCGCATAGTATTCTTAAAAAACAACCCAGCGATCTAATACATAGAGTATAAAAGTGTTTGTGTTTGTATGTAGAGGATAGATTTCACAGTTCACTTCTCCAAGCTCGGATCTTACACTGTTTTAATGTTACAAAAGCTGTCTTAGTAACCTTTAAAGTAAGGTTTAAGTTTGAACATAAAGATACGGAGACAAGTGAGGATTGGTAAGCAGTGATTTTTACGTGACAGCCGCGCGAGTGTCACAACCGCTCATTGCTTTTTCACACTATACTTGACTATGATTATACTAGTGATCATATAATTAGAAAATTATAAGTAAAGTATAACTTATTCCGTATAATATATTCAATTGGATATATTTTTAAGGATTGGACATATAAGCACTACTTACAATAATCGCATTGTCTTGAAAAAGGTCCATCAGGAAAGCTTAACTACGTATCTTTTAACTAAGAAATGGCGAAAGTTAGGCTTGGCTAGCCTAAGGCGCGAGATATAACGCGCCCCACCCATAGTCAGTCATGGCCCTGTGTCTACAGAGCACGCTCATCCAGGACAGCGCCGGCCCAGCACAGCCAGAACAGCGCCCACTTGGCGGTGCGGAAGCGCTGCAGCCAGCAAAGGCTAAGCACCATCAGTAGCTAGGAGCCATCGCCGTGTGAACAGTAACACTTACCCTGGACAGCGCCGGCCCAGCACAGCCAGAACAGCCCCACTTGGCGCTGCGGAAGCGCTGCAGCGAGCAAAGGCTGAGTGCCATCACTAGCTAGGAGCCATCGCCGTGTGAACAGTAACACTTACCCTGGACAGCGCCGGCCCAGCACAGCCAGAACAGCGCCCACTTGGCGGTGAAGCGCTGCAGCCAGCAAGGGCTGAGCGCCATCAGTAGCTACGAGCCATCGCCGAGTCTACAGTAACACTTACCCTGAACAGCGCCGGCCCAGCACAGCCAGAACAGCGCCCACTTGGCGGTGCGGAAGCGCTGCAGCCAGCATGGTCTGAGCGCGCCCCATCCGCATCGTAACTCTGGTTCGGCGTCCGTGGCCGTTTGCCGCTCAGGCTCCGCATCTATGTCGCGCTGCGGAAAGGACATTACTTAATAAATTGTTTTCAAAGACATGGCGTGGCAGGCGTATACTCGTATATAATACGCATTAATCCTTACCCAAGATTGAACCTACAGGGAATAATGTCTTCACGTCCAGTATGCCGCAGTGCTTAAGACAAAAGTCTTCAGCCGTGACGGGTCTCTAACTATGAGCCTCTTAAGGAAGCTCAGAGTCATTCATCGAGCTATGGAAAGGCTTAAAGCTCGGGATCTCTCTACGAGATCGAATCAGAAATGAGGAGATTCGTAGACTAACCAATGTCACCGACATAGCAAACAGGGTAAGATAACTGAGTGGCAATGGGCAGGGGCATAATATAGACTGAAGAACCGATAGCCGATGGGGCAGAAAGGTTCTCAAGTGGAGACCGCGTACCGGCAAGCGCAGCGTAGAGTGACCACCCGCAAGGTGGTCAGACGACCTGGTTAGGGTTGCAGGGACTTGCTGGATGCGGGTCGCTTGTATCCGGCCCATGTGGAAGTCTATTGAGGAGGCCTGTGTCCAGCATTGGACGTCTTATAACTGAAATGATGATGACAGGGAATACCCCTTTGAGAAGCTAGGATTTGCGAGCTCAGTTTTATCACGCGATAAATAACCGATAAAGGTTCCATTACTTCTTGACAAATAGGTAAACGGTAATCGTGACAATTGCTTTTAACATTTACTTTTATAGTAAAACGTGACCAGCATAGAAACACATGTAATTGAATGAGCGTTTAATACAAAAAAATATTTTCTAAATTAGCCAACTTATAATAAAGAATACAATACGAGCCAGGTGATATAGGCATCGTTTCATCACGGTTTTCGTGTGAATGGCCGCTGCACCCGAGTGCATCGCGGCGCACAGATCACTGCGCACCACCATGCACCTTTTGTAAACAAATACTGTGATCTTCCGTAAGGTTCCATTCAATCAACATTTAATAAGGATTACACTTGTAATAATGGTCTATTTTTTAACTCATTTTGTTAATTAGTCTGCGATCAAGGATTCTGTATTTTTTCCGCTTTTTCTGTCATAAATCGGAGTTTAAACAAATAAAAAAAAAATTGAATATACAAATCAAGTCCTTATATATATTTCTACTTGACCTAGAATATATATATATATGTATAATTAATAAATATATATATATATATGTTATAGGGGGCAAAAGAGCAGACGGATCGCCTGATGGTAAGCGATCACCGTCGCCCATAGACACCAGAGGAGTCACAACACAAGTGCGTTGCCGGCCTTTCAGGTGGGAGTACGCTCTTTTCTTGAAGGTTTGAAGGTCATATCGGTCCGGAAATACTGTCGATGGAAATATTGTCGCGTAGAACGATGGCGGAAAGATGCGTTAGGGATAAAACCGAACAATTTCTCAGAGCACTCCCTGTTATACAAGCGATAAAAAATGCAGTAGTTTCGATCACTTTAGCATTGTAAAATGATGAACCTAAAAAATATTTGATGAGTCCCTCTGTGTCGGATCTGCCCGGCGCATCGTTCCTAGAACTCTGGCCGTTGGGTGAAGTATGACCCAGCTCCAATGTCACCAGAAATGCCGAAGAGCTTGTCCGACACTTCTTTGACCAGTTTTTTTGTGTTGGATGACCATAGAAAATGAAAATATATTTCTAAATTGTTTATTTGTTATACACTTGCTAGCCATGTTTATAACTATTCCAAATTTCAAATGGATAGCATAACTAGTTCGTGTGATATAGCTCTGTAACAGTCGGACGAACAGACAAACAGAGTCGCATCATTTTGGCACGGGGCCCTTAAAATAAAATTAAAAACATTGCCCACCTCTTATCTCGAAGTTGGCTAAGAGTGCGTATACTTTTCTCAAAGTACACGTTCCTTTCACCACAGATTAGCATCTTTCCTTAAAGAATGACAGATCAGAGCTTCAATTCCAATTTATGCGCACGCGCACAAAGCACAGGATATCAGCTGTTGAGCGGCTTTATACAGACAGCCATTCACGATGACTATGTACGTGACGAGGTTAATGGAAGAAGAGATTGTTATGATGTTGTTGGACTTGTGCCCCATAGAATATAAAATACCTAGTTATAGGACTGGCGGTCAGATGTAATGTGACGCTTGTTCGTTGTTGGTCTAGATGCGGAAGATATAGCCATCCATAGTAGATGAAATAAATAAATAAATATCAGGGACAATCTTACACACATCGACAGTCCCAAACTAAGCAAAGCTTGTATAAGCTTAAATTATCTCTATATTAGTCATATCGTCGTCTGTCCGAAATACTACGGGCAGGCGACGATTGACTAATATAAAGATAAATTATAAAACATAGAAAACACCAAAACCTAGAGATACTCATTCTTGCTCATCATACAAACACTTGTCCAGGCCGGGATTCTAACCCGGGAGCGCCAGCTTCGTAGGCCGTTGTGTAACCAACTGAACCAAACGTGTCGTCAAAACGATTGAGTGATTTCTCTTTACAAATTCTATATTTAATGTAAATAAGCTAACTGCACTTCAAGAAGTATGGAACAATTGTGTACAAACTTCAAGGCAAATATAATACCAGAAGAGAAGAAACTTAGTAATTTACTCGTATATGTATTTCTGCTAGCTTGTCAACGAATGCACAAAGAGTATTGGATTAGGGTAGTTGGCTGGGAAAAAAAATCTAATTAGTCCGTACATTATCAAAAAATATTGGACAGGTATTTATTTTTTTGGTAATCAAACAAAAAAAGGCAAGAAAGATAAAGCGCGTCAAAGTTTTGGAACGGGCGGATGACGTCACGCCGTGCGAAAAACGGCGCACGGAGTGGCGTAATGACGTTACGGGGAACTTTAACGGACTAATATCTTCATCATTTTTCGTTTATATGACAAAAGAAAAAATACGTGTCCAATATTTTCTGATAATCTAACTGACGGATTATGTTTTTAGGACACAATAAAATTGATGTGCTACTAGAATTTAAATATCTCACTTATATATTTAAAATAAAACACTCCCTACAGACCCAACGTAAAAAAAAAACCAATTTTGCGTTTTGAAACAGTCAAAATCACATGAGAGAATAAAAAAAATCTGTTTAAAAAGTAGTTTAATAGTCTCTGTTTTTAAAGTATTATAATTAGTAATGAGGTAGCCTGGGAGTTTTTCTTTGCAGTGTTTCTTTTCTCCTCAGTACGCCTCATTTGTGAAATGCTGCTTGGTAAATTATTAGAATAAAATAATTAAGCCCTTCTGGCACATGTGTAACTGTCTTTACAGCTTAGGCCCATCTGGTATGTATGTACACATTTATTTGTTTTTCAAAAATGGGTAGTTTGCACAAATTGTAACTTTGACAGAGGAAAATACATCTTTTCTCAGTCCACCCGTGACCATGGAAAGCTGGAAAGCTTCCGAAACGTCGGGAACTGAAATGAGATAATATACGCGATATAATCCGTTAATTTTTTTTATTTCAATAAATAAATCTGTACTCGTAAAATGAAAATTAAAATTATATTGACTGTTTCTTTCGGAGAATACTTGCTCCTTGTTTACTGGAACCATAGAATTTAGACATCCATATCCCTAATCACCAAATCGTCGGCTAGAGTTATATTTATATAACCTGTGGTTATACCCTGGGTAAACACGATAAGCCCTGCGTCTTGATCTAATTAATTTGTGCCTTGTTGCGGGTTGATTTATCGAAACAACGGGCATGACGGATACCAACATGACATGGGGGAAGACAAACATACATCCTGATTACTAGTGTGTGGGTTAAGGATTATATTAATCAACCATTTTCAATGATATTTCCTATTTAATGGTTGACATGGTAAAACAGAAAACTGAAGTGTTTACTATACAAAAAAAGATTGCAACTAGCTCCATAGAAATTAGCAATAATAATTAATCATTGTTAAACATAGAACTGAGCACTTTAAAAAAACTGACACAAAATCTCTAAAGTTTTTAGGACATGCTTAATATTGTAGTACCTGTACCTAGTGTGTGATTGCGATCACCTGTAATCTTATTATCCCAATCACTCTTCAAGTCTCACCCGGGAAACGAAGCAACTAAATTTTTTAAAAATAAACCCTCGCTGTTCAAATCGGCAGGCATATTGTTCTGGATAAAATGTATCCAATAAACATTTGACCTTACACTCCTCTGTTGTACGAGATCCCATGAAATTTAATATTTAATACAACTTTATTACTTTATTAACAATACCTAGAACTATTGTAAAAAGTAAATGACACGTTATAATTTTCTTATCTAAAAGAAACATTGGTGAAAAACCTACTTCAAGTTCAATCTCATAACAACTCACCGAGATACTTACATAATATAATGTTAAAGTCACATTTTCGGACTTTCCCAAAAAACGCTTCATAATAAAGCGTAGGAACGTATGACGTCACACGGTCCTACCTAGTATGAGGAAATTAAGAACTTTGTTCTGCACCTATGTTAAAACTTGCGTTTATCGAAACGGCTTCATAACAAACGTTAAAACGCAAAAGTTAATTGTTTCGATACCCGCCACTACGATCCTGACCCCTAAGTTGGCAGCTACAACCTTAATTCGTAGCAATAAAGGTGACAAATCAGGCGAAAATTATTGGAATTAAGAAGTCAAACACTGGAGCGTTTACCTTACAGTCATTTAAGTACTATTATTTTCTGGGTCTCTTTTAAACAGCCATCCTTACTCACTCAGGGCTATTTAAAAATCCTCCACTGATTCATAAGATTGGAGCAGGAAGCCTCCCACTCCGTCCGACGTACAGTAAATCTCCGTACAACATCGACTATTGCCGGTAATTGTTCCGGCTCTTTATTGTACTATTAAACACTTTTGTATAACTATAAAGTACTCTTATTGGTACAATTGAGGATTGCTTGTGATCCATCCCGTATACAAAGTTATTTTTCACTTTTCCTGCTCAAAAAGTACGTCATATTAGCTTCGCGAAGCAAGACTAAAATAAATATAACTGGGATTATATGGCTCTCTTTTAAACAAATTAAATCATACAAATTTCTATGACACTGAAAAAAAAACTTGCGGCCAGCTACATACTCCTTACGAATAATTAAAAACATACAAACCAACCTGATCAGATTGGCCAAACTTTCTGATAGAATTGCTCAAACTGTACTTTTAGTTTTTCATGAAATATACAATTTTAATGTTAAGTCTTTTTTATTTTCTCGCAGTCGAAGTGAAAAGCAGAGTGTTTAACACTTGGCTAAAATCCATTATGATACTCAGACATACAAAGATCCTATAAGTACTTGTTTGTACCCTAAATTCTTTGTTTTAAGTCTATAGATAGTTATCAATGTTACTATTGTAAAATACGTTTTTTCAATAAATTTTATATATTTACCTATTTAGGATAGAGGCTAAATACAAATATTTTATTAGATAAGAGTTATTTAGAAAAAATGACTATGTTGAGTTTGTCTCGGCTTTCTTCTCAACAGTGGTCTCCTATTGGCAAATAGCGTAGAGTCAGACATGTAAAAGTGCCTTCGCGGCCTACTTACGTATATAGAATATCATTATTTCATTTCATTAAAGAAGTTAATCACAATTGATTCTGAAATGATATCAATTTATTTCCAATACTAATTCCCCGCTTAAAATGGAAATGTAAAATGTGTGTGCTTTTTTTGGTGTGAAATACTGTGAATAAATAAGTTTTTGAAATAGGTTATCATTTTTTTATTTTATAGGGGGCAAACAAGCAGACGGATCGCCTGATCGCCCATAGACACCGGCAACACCCAGGAGTCAGAAGTCCGTTGCCGGGGTTGCCGGCCTTTCAGATGGGAGTAAGCTCTTTTCTTGAAGGCTTAAAGGTCGCATCGGTCCGGAAATACAGCAAGCGTCTATACTTTTATAAATTTGTGAAATGAAATGTTTAAATATTGAAGATAATTCCAAAAAAATGATTGAAACAGACTATTTGGAGGTCACCGAATCGAAATTATTTTTTGTATTTTTGTATGTCATACAAAGCGTTACTCATATTTAAAGAAATAGGTGGTTTTAGAAAGCCTTTTCTTGGGCAACCCGGTGGAATTCGGATTAATGGACGCCACGCCACTGTAACTACACGGGTGAAAATCAAAAAAAGTGTACATAAAAAAATGATTTTTTATTTTAGAAATAGTGTCGAAAATCTCCATCTCAGTTTCGTTACATTTCAGTATGAATTGTTTTTTTTTAATTTCTAAGTACCTATATAAGTACGTAACGAAACTGAGAAATATTTTTACATACAAAATTTTGGAGATATTTTTTTTCTTGTATGAGGTTCGAATTTTTTAACGATAACTGAGTAAGAGAGCAGAAAAATCAATATTCTGAAAAAAAAAAAGGCGCACCTTTTTTTTTACCGAAGTGCTTTTATTTCATATCCCGCTCGTTCTTACACCTCGTGTACTAGTCAACTAGAAGACTTTGACGTTTTATAAATTTACATAGTGTTAAAAAAATATGAATAAGATTTTCTTTTAGATTCTATTTTCGCGAAACAAAACCAGCCCTCCGCTAAATTCTTATTCATCGCGGCCACGTGTGCTCTCAACCTACTTCCATTAATGGGACCCTCAAACGCTGTCCTACTCTATAGCTCAGGGGTTCCCAAACTTTTATACTGCGACTTCTTTTACAGGTTGTAATTGCGATTTATTTATAAAGGACTAGAAGGCTTCGTTCGCGGAGGAGAAAAAATCATAACCCTTTTTTTTCTTTAGCATATTCGGGTAAAACGTATCCTATAACCATCTGGAGATATCCAGCTATTCATGTACCAAAAATGGTTGAAATCCGTTTAACTGATTTAGCGTGATGAAGCCACAACGACACATACAAATATTTCATTTTTACAACTTAATAATACTATAGAAGATAGGGCATAAGCTGTAAACTCCCATTTATAAATCAATTCCAAAATATGTAATTGCTCCTTTTGATTACTTATCTATTTAAACTTTTTTTTTTACATTTATTACTTATTTAAATATTGTTTCGTAAAGACTTGAATGAGATTTCGTATAACCATTGAAATTTAACCAATATGCAGTTATCACAGAGATCGCGCATCCGTAAACGTCCGTTTTTTTTTCTTTTTAGAGAAGAATTTTACACAAATGACCTAGTTTAATGGTAAGCACAATAATGCGTGTGTTATGTTATGAGTACTAGATGATGATATATTTAATATATATATTTATTTAAATAAAACAATTTAACGGGTTATATCGCGCACTCTCTCATATACGTATCTCTTTTATTGACACGGAGTCTACATCTGTTGTGCGTTTCTTGAGCGAGTAGAGCGAGAAAATAGTCGATAGTTGCTCGCTTTCTCGCCGGCGGCGGTGGGATTAGTGCCTTTTGCCGATTTGGCGTGATGAAGCCACGACACATACAAACAGACAAATAATCCAAAATAAAATATTTTCGATTTAGTGACCTCCAAATAGTCCGTTACAATATTATTTTTGAAAATATCCTTAATGTACAGACATTTTCATTTTTACAACTTAGTAATAGTATAGATGAAATTCTAGAACGGTTTCCCGCTGCGGTTAGCACGTGTAGCCTCACTCTTAGTCTAATCAGTAAGTATTCAATTAGAAGTGATCTTACCAATTTTTCTTTTCAAACTATCAATACGAGTGTTAATTAGTAATAATTGTAATACTTATTAATATGAAAATGATACAAGTACGTATCAAAAGATAATGATTCTCAATATTTAAGTGTAGTGTGCTTATTTTAGAAGTTTATCGTAAGAGATGATGTCATTATATCGGTACTTAGGCCAAACGCCCACGGTAACCATTTGTCAAACCAAACTCTATTCTATTGTAGAAAAAAAAGGATTATACCCGTATTATATGCCAACTTGCTTTTTTTCTAGTGGTCTCTGTCTTGCGTTCCTTGTGAGTAGTATATTCTTTGCTTGGGCGGGGCACATAGCTCGTAGAACCGATGGCCGCTGGGGCAGAAAGGTTCTCGAGTGGCAACCGCGTACAGGACGACGCAGCGTAGAGGGGCCCCCAACAAGACGCACCGATGATTTGGTGAAGATCGCGGGAAACCGTTGCATGAGGGCGGCGTGCGACTGGTCGTTATGGAGATCCTTGGGGGAGGCATTTTGTCCAGCAGTGGACGTCACTGGCCTGATATGATGATGATGATGTGTATTTTATTGTAAACGTCATACTGAATGGGCTTGAGATAATAAGGTACCTAAATAACTAAATAATAACTTGGTACCGTAATATCACCCAACTATATATATTTCCACTATGGTCCGCAAAGAAAAAAAAAAACTGAATAATCATTATTAAAGATTTTGACAAAGAACACGTCAGAATAGTCAAATGATATTGACAAAGAATACTTTAGAGTAGTCAAATGATTTTAACAAAGAATACGTTAGAATAATCAAATGATATTGACAAAGAATACGTTAAATAATCAAATGATTTTGACAAAGAATACGTTAGTATGATCAAATGATTTTGCCTGAACGCATTCATAATAGTACAATCCCAAGTAGTTTACTATTTTTTTTTTTTATTTGAACCATATTTAGGTGATGTAGAAGTATAGTTGGGGGGTTCCCGGTAGCTATAATAGCAACGCTCTGTATGTTGTCACAAGTTCTTTGTACAATTTCCAAATATCCATTGCATCACCACATATTATTATCTACCAATTTTATATTCGTTACCTATATTGTGACGTTACTTTATTTGGAAATATTGATATTTTTAGAGTTCCGTACCCAAAGGGTGACACGGAACCCTATTACTAAAACTACGCTGTCCGTCCGTCTGTCTGTCCGTCTGTCACCAGGCTGTATCTCATGAACCGTGATAGCTAGACAGTTAGAATTTTCACAGATGGTGTATTTCTGAGGCCGCTACAACAACAAATACTAAAAACAGTATAATCTAATGTCTGTCTGACTATGTCAATAACCAATATAAAATGTTCGAACACCGCGTACATTTTGCTTAGGAGTAGGGCTCTGCTAACACTAGATTTAATAGATACGGCCGTTTGTAGCGTATATTTTGTACGGATCCCTCGGTGCGCGAGTCTTACTCGCACTTGGCCGGTTTTATACCCAGCTGCGTATCGACTGCGTATGTATATCTAAATAAGTATTTTTTTGATATTATGTCTCCTACACTATTTTTTAAAATGGGCTTTGGTAGATTCTACAAGATCATTTCTAAAGTTGGACTGTTTACAACTTTTATGGACAGAAAATGATGTAAGAGCAGGCAAGATCCCTAAAGGCACAATGTCACTAAGGTCATTGCGTAACGAATCATTGCGCAATCGCTATCGCTTTCAATGTGAAAGGCAATCTTACTTTCTGAACTTATACCACACTAGAAGGCTTCCGCAACTTCGATCGCGTATGTCGTAGGAAAAAAAAAGGCATTAACCTCTCTTTTTTTCGACAGCGTAATCGGGTAAAAAGTATCCTATAACAATCTGTAGACACAGAGGTGGCGTCATTCTGATAGCTAACTCCTTTTTACGTTGCGAAAAGCAAACGATGACTACACAGGGTGAATAAAAGAAATGTGGAGAAAAAGTTTAGAAATAAATAGTCCAGCATGGCTCCGAATTTAGAAATGAGGAAAGCATCTTACAATTTCTCTTAAATTTTTTACACTTTTATTATTTAAAATAAAAATAAAAAAATAAAAAAAAAATTCATTTAATTCAGATAAATTAATCCATATTTTGTTAGTATATAAATTATTTAAGGAAGAGACTTCGTCTTTTATACACGTACTCGTAAATTAACTCTCGGGGTCAATTTTATGTCCGACAGACCTATCGTATGACCACTTTTGGGTTGTATTTGAATTTTCTGCATTAAATAGTTATTCATAAACAATCTGACCGATTCGGACCTATGCATCTAAGATAATTGAACAGGACTCACATCTAATGCCACGTTATTCGGTAGAATCCATGGCGAAGGTCATTGGTATGTTGCTTGCTGGTCAAATATTCTGTCGATCCTGTAATTAGTCTACATCGATCCGTCATCAATTCATTTGTTTCAGTGGACATTATTTATGTTTTGGTGTGAGTTGAACTTGAGGTTGTTGACTCCTTAACTTCTATATTTCTGGGGAGGTTAATATTAGATGTATTTATTTATAAATACACCTTTCTATGATTTATGGCATGCTTGGCGCCAGAGTAACTTATTTGTTGTAACTAGTTAACATGTATTGCAATACAATACCAATAGAGGAAGTATGGAAATAGTAGCAATGGTTTTAATTTTAAACATTCACGCACGGGATTTCGCAGCGTGGGTAGGCTTCCAATAAGGTGGACTGACGACCTGATACATGGATGCGGGTGGCGCAGGACCGGTATTGGCGGCGCTCTTTAGGCAAGGCCTATGTCCAGGAGGGTTATTCCCGTCTGTTACCACCAACTTTTTACCAGTGGTAACTGCTGGGATATTTTTTCTCATCTTTTACCACTAAAGTACTCGGTGGTAACTACTGGGATATTTTTTCCCATTTGTTAGCATTAACATATTTGTTGGTAACTACTGGGAAAAATTACTTTAGTGGTAACAAATGGGAAAAATATTCCTGATAAAATATACATAATATTGATAGAATAGAACCCTTGTTTAATATCTTAGCAGTGAACTGCTCTGAATCTGAACAAAAATATTTCAATATTTTGTAATAGATACAATTTGGAAATGAAAAAGCTTTGAGAGTAATTTTTAATATCTTCAATATACAGACATTTCATCTTTACAATTCTATAACCGTACTAGCTTCCGTCCGCGACCTCGTCTGCCTTAATATCGTTTATCGCGGATAAGGAAATTTTTCCGGGATAAAAAGTAGCCCATGTCCTTCCCCGGGACTCAAACTATCTCCATACCAAATTTCATCCAAATCGATTCTGCGGTTTAAGCGTGAAGAGATAGCAGACAGGCAGACAGACATAGACAGACAGAGACAGACACACTTTCGCATTTATAATATTAGTATGGATAGATATCGTCGTCTGGTACCCATAGTACAAGCTTTACACTTAGCCTGTATATTACAGGTGAGTGTACTGTTTGAGTTTATTGTTAAGGTACACACACCAATACCTACACAATACAGGTTCCGACGTCTGTTAGGCAATGGTAATGACCTCAAAGGTCGCACGAACTAGTCAACTCGGATTAGCGGAGTAATCTGATGTAAACTTGTGTAATCTGTTGTACAATAAATACATATAGACCCACGCCACCGGGTTGTATGATGAAACTTGACATACAGGGTGCTTCCGGGTTACGCACGGCACCCGAATAAAGGATTATAACCACAGGCAGGTCTCGGAACCGGGACTTTTTAGATCATCTAAAATACACGCTACTTATTTGTGGAATGTTTTAAAACTGTATTTAGAAGAGAAATTAATCACAAAACGCCTAATTCAAGTTCTATAATTTTAATACAATATACGAGAATGAGTCCCGACGGTTCCACGAGAAATGAAATAGACTTCATTTTATCCACAAAGAGACAAATATTCAATGATGTCTCAGTGATCAAAAGGGTGAAAACCGGTAGCGATCACCGAATGGTGCGAGGCACATTGAATATGAACGTCCGCCTAGAATGGTCTCGCCTAAAGAAGTCTACGCTCCGACCAACTACAGCCCACATACAAAACCCCGTAGACTTTCAGCTGGAGTTAACAAATCGCTTCGCTTGCCTGTATATTTGCGTTTCCGTGGACGATATCAATAACAGGTTGGTAGAAACTGTCCACGAGGTGGGGAAGAAATTATTCAGATCCCGCCGCAAAGATAGACCCCAAAAACTATCCGATCATACTCTCAACCTCATGGCTGAATGACGCTCGATGACGCTGCAGACTTCTGAAGACGCTGAAGTATACAGGCAGCTCAATAGACGGATCCATTGGTCCATGCGGCACGATATTCGTCTCTTTAATACTAACCATTTTAAAGAGACGATAGAGCGGAACAAGGGCTCTAAAGTGTTTGCAAGGGACCTGTCTTTTGGGCAAAACCAGCTGACGAAGCTGAAGACAGAAGACGGCAGTGTAGTGTCGACGAAGCCAGAGGTGTTGAGAGAGATCGAGAGGTTCTATGGGCAGTTATATATCTCGGCTGCCAAACCTGCTCATGACTTGGCCAAAGACCCGAGAGCCAAGCTTACCCGACACTATACCGAAGATATCCCGGACATCAACCTGTATGAGATTAGAATGGCCCTTAAACAGCTCAAGAACAACAAGGCGCCGGGTGATGACGGAATCACTTCAGAGCTTCTGAAAGCGGGTGGAACACCGGTACTTAAGGTCCTTCAGAAGCTCTTCAACACCGTATTGCTCGAGGGCATCACGCCGGAGGCATGGAACGGGAGTGCGGTAGTTTTTTTTTCAAGAAAGGTGATAAAACGCTGCTCAAGAATTATAGACCCATCTCGCTTCTGAGCCATGTCTACAAGTTGTTTTCCAGGGTCATCACGAATCGTCTTTCAAGCAGGTTTGATGAATTCCAGCCTCCCGAAGAAGCTGGGTTACGAAAAGGCTTCAGTACCATAGATCACTTACACACGCTGAGGCAGGTTATACAGATAACCGAGGAGTATAATCTGCCACTTTGCTTAGCGTTTGTGGACTATGAGAAGGCTTTTGATTCCGTCGAGACATGGGTAGTACTGCAGTCGCTCCAGCGATGCCGGATTGACTGTCGGTATGTCGAGGTGCTGAGGAGTGTGTATAACAACGCCAGTATGTCGGTCCGAGTACAAGACCAGATTACCAGGCGATTCCGTTGCAGAGAGGTGTGAGACAAGGAGATGTAATATCTCCGAAGCTCTTCACCAACGCAATGGAAGACCCCTTCAAGCTCTTGGAATGGCAAGGATCCGGCATCAGCATTAATGGCGAGTACATCACGCACCTTCGGTTCGAAGACGATATCGTGGTCATGGCAGAGACGCTGGAGGATCTCGGTACGATGCTCGAAGATCTCAACAGAGTATCCCAACAGGTGGGCCTTAAGATGAACATGGACAAGACGAAGATCATGTCGAATGTCCATGTAGCGCCCACCCCAGTATTGGTTGGTAACTCGGTCCTCGAAGTTGTTGAAGAATACGTCTATCTAGGACAAACAATCCAGTTAGGCAGGTCCAACTTCGAGAAAGAGATCAATCGACGGATCCAACTCGGATGGGCAGCGTTTGGGAAACTGCGAAGTGGCGTCTCGTCCAGCATACCTCAGTGATTGAAGACGAAAGTCTTCAACCAGTGCGTATTACCGGTGATGACCTACGGAGCCGAGACGTGGTCTCTGACCATGGGCCTCTTAAGGACGCTCAGAGTTACTCAGCGAGCTATGGAAAGGGCTATGCTCGGTATTTCTCTACGAGATCGAATCAGGAATGAGGAGATCCGTAGACGAACCAAGGCCACCGACATAGCATACAGGGTAAGCAAACTGAAGTGGCAATGGGCAGGGCACATAGTTCGAAGAACCGACGGCCGCTGGGGCAGAAAGGTTCTAGAGTGGAGACCACGTACCGGCAAGCGCAGCGTGGGATGGCCACCCGCAAGGTGGTCCGACGACCTGATTAGGGTTGCGGGGGCTCGCTGGATGCGGGTCGCCTCTATCCGGCCCATGTGGAAATCTATTGAGGAGGCCTGTATCCAGCAGTGGACGTCCTACGGCTAAAATGATGATGATGATGATACGAAAATGTCATAATTGAACGAAAAAATCGGCACGTTATTTCAGTTATCTTGTGTGACTAAAATATACCGGTTCCGAGCCCTGCCCCAGTAACACACTACCGGTATTAGAGCTTATACCGCTCTTATAACGCTCAAACTGGCTGTATAAGCCCTTATACAGCTTGTGTACTACTTGAGTGACTACAGGTCGGAATAGGTAATGCCTATTTACTTAAACTTCGTGGTAGAACTTAATTTAGAGCAAGTAATATTTTCTTCTGTTTCCCCGATTATTACTCATTGAAATAAAACAATTTAACGGATTATATTTGTGAAATGCTGCTTGGTAAATAATTAAAATAAAATAATTAAGCCCTTCTGGCACATGTGTAACTGTCTTTACAGCTTAGGCCCATCTGTCATGTATGTACACCTTTATTTGTTTTTTCAAAAATGGGTAGTTTGCACAAATTGTAACTTTGACAGAGGAAAATACATCTTTTCTCAGTCCACCCGTGACCATGGAAAGCTGGAAAGGTTCCTAAACGTCGGGAACTAAAATGAGATAATATACGCGATATAATCCGTTAAATTGATTTATTTTAAGAGTAAGTAGTTATTATTATACACGATGACTCTTAATCGGTGATCAGGAACCATTTTTTCTAAGTAATTGATGGCGGTCACGTTAAGGTCGTAATTAGGTAGATTAAAACAAACTTTTTTTATGAAATCATTAATTTGGAATAAATTTTATCCTAAATTCCTTGTCACCCTACTAATCTGTATCTGTTAGCCTACAACCTCTTCAGAAAACTAATGGCAATAATAATTTATGAGTAATAATTAGTCAATCTTGTCATTGTCATATGCATAAAGTTTATTGACTTAAGACATATAAAATTTCCCGCCTGGCACTTGACGTATCGTACGTAACTTCAATTGTAGGATAACCATGTATCCAGTGGTTCTTCGTTTTGATTATGTTTTAACATGTAATTAATTAAACAGTGAGGTAATTTCGTGAGACCTCATCAATTAAGTTTAATTTTAGTTAGATATTAAGAGCTTCCTACTCCTGATCACCGATTAAAAATCATCGTGTATTAAGCCCGAGCTGTCCCAGGACGACATAGACCTCTTCGTGGAGGACTGGCCAGAGGTAGCTTTAAACGGGGATCAGTGGAAGAAGAAAAGTAATTATAACCACCAAAAATAATTATCGATTTTTATTGAATGCGGGATTTCCGGGATTCCTCCAATGCGGCACCACACTCGATGGGTAAAGTCTATCGGGTTATTCGGTCCCACCATGTATACGTATTTGGATCCATTATAAATTACAAAACGTTACAATAATGAAATAATGATCTTTATTCTGTAAGTAGGCCGCAAGGGCAGTTTTACAAGTCTGACTCTACGGCGTTTCCCAAGAGGAGACCACTGAAGAGAAGAAAGCCGAAACAAACTCAACAGTCAGTCATTTTTCGAAATAACTCTTATATCTATTACAATATTTGTACTTAGCCTATCTCAAATATATGTTTTAAGTATAAACTCATTGCGTAGTTCTCTAAGAAAACATATAAAAGTAAAATAATTATAATAGAAGATAAAAAATTAAAATATGTTTTTTATTTAAAACAACTTAAAGTAGGTACGTTTGATATGCCACCTTATAAGAACCGTGTCCCGGTAAAAGTAAATTATTTGGTTTCTGTTTTGGGCCATGCATTTTTGTCTGTTAAATACTCCTCTACCCTATAATATACCTTAGCCATTAGAGACTATTTTAGTACATTGTGCACCGTGGGCGGTAGACAAGGAATAAGAAACGAGAGTACATTGAAGGCCGAAGCCACAGGCTGAGGGCTTCAATGACTCGAGTTTGTAATTCCGGTACCGCCCGAGTAACACACAATGTTTTTCATCACACTTGTGAGGAAACTAATAAATTATTAAGTCAGAAAAAGCTTGTTACATTCAAGTGTCACAAGTCGCAACATTGTGTCATAAAGTGTCATTTGTCAGAATCTCATTCCATAGATAACATAAACAAAGGTTTCTTTTTTTTTTCGTCCAACAAAGGTTTCGCTCCGAATCTATTTTTTAATTTTGTTGCCTACAATATTTTACTTAAATTAAATAATTATTGTAAAATAGTATTAACAAGCTATTTTAACGTATTTAACTATAGCGTCGACGTGTATTTATTGATATTACATTGGGTATAATTCAAATTTGCTGTTTTTGACTAGTTCCTATAACATGGCTATAACATTGGATTCTTCAAGAAGCGAGTTAACAGGGCTCTCAAAGGTTGGCAAAATATGGGCGATTCCTCCGGTGTTGCACATATCCATGGGCGACGATGACTACTTTCCATCAGGTGGCTCGTCTGCCCTTTTGCCACTCGTTACACAAAAAAAAAAAAGTTCCGTTCGGTTCCGTTCTAAACCTGGCATATTAGAGTAGTGAATGCAGACAAAAAAAAATAAAAAGAAGTCATTACGCCCATGGCGTATAAAAAGCCCACGGTTTTAATTAAGACCTTGACGCTCGTTTTGCCTGCGTGTAATGACACCGTTTACGAACAAATGTGATGAAAAAGTACTTTTTGAGAGCTGCAAAAGGTAATTTTAAAGCATTATCTGTTAACATAATATGGTAAAGAGATTTTTCTGTGGTTTCTTCTGCGGCGGAGCAGGAGGTACAAAAACGGTACAACATTACAACATAAAACTCTTTATTTCACACGTCATAAAACAAATAAAAATAAGATGTGCCCAAAGAACGATTACAGTTGGGATGAGCCAAAAAATGCCGTTATTTTATTTTATTTTTTCTTTTAAAATAGGCTATTTTAAGACACTAATACAGGGCCGATATGTACAGTTCTATAAAGGTCCTTAAAAAAAAGAGCATCTCTGCTAAAATCATGTGTTTTACAGATGGATGCATTTAATTGTTTTATTATTAACGACCGGTTTGGCTCAGTGGGAGTAACGTTGCCTGCGAAGCTGAGGTCCTGGGTTCAAATCCCGGTAAGGGCAAATATTTGTGTGATGAGCATAAATATTTGTTCCTGAGTCTTGGATGTTTAATATGTATATAAGCAATATATCTATTAAATATATCGTCGTCTAGTACCCATAACACAAGCCTTATTGAGCTTACCATGGGGCTAGTTCGATTTGTGTAAAATTGTCCCGTAATATTTATTTATTTATTATATTTATTTATTTATTGCCTAGAAGATATTTCGAGTGACGTCACTGCAAGGACAAATAAATGTCAAAATTAAAAACACAAATAACTTATCCCGAAAATCATATGTTTGAAATCTGATAGCTGCAAGCGTTTTAATAAACCTATTCCTCGAAAAGGTTTTGGGATGAACATACCTTGTAAAAAAGTTACTCATCCCCATTAGAGGTAGACAGGCGGTATTATTGTAATATTTTCCAGTCGGAAAAGCCAATTAAAAAACGTGTACACGCTTCAAGTTTTAGCATTATGTTTTATCAGTTAGGAAATCCTAGTGCAAACTTATTTAACTTACTTATCGCAGACAGTTAATACCTGCTGTTTAGTTACTTTCTTTATTTGTTACCAAATGGTAATGACCCTAAAAACTCGCGTGAAGGTAACTTTGGATTTTTGTTTAATCTGATGTAACTTCAATATTATAATTTGCGGAAATAATTTCCCTGAAATCAACCTAATGCTGACATTTGTGGTGATACGAGAGGCGTACAATTTGTTGAACACTAGCTCAATTTCGATTTGTCCCCCCCCCAAAGAAGAAATAATCTATAATTAACATTTAATATTTTACTATACGATCCTGACTCTTTCACTTACTATATTAAATAAATAAAAAAATATTACAGGACAATTTTACACAAATCGAACTAGTCCCATGGTTAGCTCAAGGCTTGTGTTATGGCTATTATATGGATAGTTTTTTTATTATTTTAATAAAAATTATAAAATTACTTGTTGCTTAGCAAATCTATACAATTAATTGATTGATTGATTACTACTATTTGGAGCTCACTAAATCGAAAAATGTTTTTTTTGGATTTTTTGTGTGTGTCGTTTTGGCTTCATCACGCTAAATCGGCAAAACCGATTATTAACTAAATATTTTGGTACACCGATAGCTGGCTATCCACAGATGGTTATATGACACTTTTTACCCGTCTACGTCGATGAAAAAAAGAGGGGTTATGACTTTTTCAAGTTGCGGAAACCTTCTAGTAGTATATTGACAATGATCCCTATCAAAAGATCCAATGATCGACATTGTCCCCATAGCTGGCTAAGAACACTTTTAATAAACTGACCTTTGAATAAAAAAATAATCATCAATCAAGCTTGATGCCACAGAGAGACACAAAAAACATATACTCACGTCAAACTTATACCACCTTACCTCCCCTATATAATTGACGTGGGTAAAAATCGAAAAAATGCGAAACCTTCATTTATTTTGTACATGTATCCAGAATTATGGATTTTATAAAATTTATTTCCTAAAAATATCAACTGTGTGCACATTCAACGCACTTCAAAAAAACTAACTCACATTACGGACATTTATTATCCTTATAACATTTTTTTTTTCAGTAGAAATAAAATTTTATAAATCGTTATCTTGTAATAATCGTTCCCATCACGTTCGGGATTTTTAAAGAGACTTTCTTGAGTCTTGGATTTTTTTTAATTATTTACCTCTTTATATTTATAAAAATAGAGTAAGTAATTTTTTTAATAATTCGTACCAAAAACCATGAATGTAAACTATTAGCATTTATAAAAAAAAACAAACCATTTTAAATCCCCGATCGCATCCGCACAATTCGTAAATGGAACACAAGTTTGCCCGCGTAAAAGTTTGAGCACACCGAGCGTCCGGAACGCGCGATCGCGGCGAACCCTCGCAGGGTACTGAAGAACGTTTCGCTGAACTGAACTTCCCGACTACAGGGACATTATAGATACACCGATCTAATAAGGGCTGCCCACGAAACAATCTTAAAGATGCTGGAGAAATTATTAAGGGAATTTTCCTTAAAATATGTACATGTAGAAAAGCCGATTAAGAGTCCACGGTAAGCTCGGTTCTCCATACAAACGTAGTTACGCTCTCATTAACGACTAGCTAGTTTGCTCTGAAACTTTGTACTTAGAATAAGTTAACGTATATGCAGGCCTGTAATTAGATTATTTAGCTTCAGAGACCTTAGTAAAAAATATAGCGAATTTATTTTTTTCATACAAGACTTGTTTTTGCTGTATTTCGTTTGTTTTATAACCTGGAGCCATGTAAACTAATTACAAGCCCAGATATACCTGATTTTATTGTCTATGCAAAGTTTCCTTACAATCGAACTCGTAATTTTAAAATGAGAACGAAACTCCGTTTGTATGGGAAGGTGAAATTCGGACGAGCTTGCCGGGGACTCTTGAAATGGGGATCTTGTAACAAATAGTGACAACATTTGAAGACTAGCTGACTGGGCTCTGTAGCTCAATTTGCAGAGCGTGCGCCCCGTCAAAGAAAGCACAAGGCACTCTGGTTCAAATCCGGTCGGAGTGTTGAATTATTTTCATTACTCAGATCTTTGTATTTTTATTTTTAAGAATATAGTTTCTTAGTGAAGAAATTCAATTTCAAAGTCACGAAAATCTTGATGGTGAAACATCAATATTTTTGTAAAAAATTAAAAAAAATGTTCTTTTAATTAGAGGTTATAGTGGTGGTCGCAAAATTGATGATTTCGTTGCAATACTGACAGGTTCTAACTTAAATTTCATGTAACCGTACAATTTTCAATAAAACTGTCCTTTGAACTACATGTACTTCGTTAATTTATTCCTTATTATAAATACAATGGTCTAAATAATAGAAAATTAAAAGTGGTCAAGTGCGAGTCCGACGTAACGCATACGAAGGGCTCCGTACCACAGCCGTTAACTTCTTTTTTATCAGACCTGTGACAGACGGACAGACAAACAGGGGAGGCTTATTAATAGGGTTCTGCGGTACCCTTGAGGAACAAAAAGCCTCCATGTGCCAAGCCGAGGCACATGCTCTGCTGTACCAAATAAGCTATAGAGTCTTGTACGCAAATCTCCGATTTATGTCACTTTTTTGTTATGGAACTTTGCATTTTTTTACCGCTACATAGACAGAACTATAAATCTGACAAGTGAGCGTTTTCCAAAAAAACTATTACTAACGTCTTTTTCGCATAATGACAAATTTTTGAGTTTTTTCTTACCCAGGGTCGTGTAGCTCCGAACTTAACACTTACACAAAAAAATGTGCTCCAAATTTTACATTAAAGATCATCACATTATTATATCAAATTTGTATTTCTATGAACGTGACGCACTAGAAAAAAAAATTTGGAAAATTTTGGAATTTTTTTTTTCTTGGACGAGGTTCGATATGGCGACTACGCTAAAGAAAAAAAGATTTATGATTTTTTTCTCCTCCAATAACGAAGCTTTAAAAAATATGATTTCTGAGATAAGTTATTCGTGTTTTTAATTTCAAATTTTATTTGTCCTTGCGAAAGGCTAGTGACGTCAGAGAGTATTGGCGTCACTCGAAATATCTCCTAGGTAATAAAACACTTTAGAATAGCCTATTTTAACGAAAAGATATTAAAAACAAGGGCATTTTTTTTATCCCATTCGCGTCCGTTGGGACAAAGACAAGCGTCTTTTGAATTCTTTTTTTTTTGTATTTTTTTTAAACTACTAGTATAGATAGTTTAAAAGTTTTCGGATTTTATGAAATCTTTAAAGGACGCATTTATCCGCATAGGCGCAATTACCCGATTCGTTTAAAAAATCACCATGATCCATAGCAACGTACAAATAATTGTCTCTAAATTACTTCCGCCGATTTTTTCACTAATCACCAAATAAAACATCCGCAAAAAAAAGTATTCGATTTAACCTGTATTTAAACTTGGAATGGCAGGTAGGAAATTATCTTAATGGAATAAAATTATTCTTTCAGAATCAGAATATCGATTGTCATTCGTTTTAATGGCTGACTGAAAATCATTTGCAAATGATAATATTAAAAACGGTTTTTTTATCAGTTCACCGATTTCTTGCCTTGCTACATTTTAAAAACAGTATGACAGATGAAGATGTTTTTTTAGTAATTTAACTACAAAACCATGTAACGGCTTCTAAAAGACACCGAAACCCAAAATAAAGTAAAAAATATATTTTATTTTTTATTTTTATTTATTATCATAATTACAAACAAAAGTACACTTAAGGTTAATAGCATCGTTACCAGCAGGTTTCGTCTCGATGCTTTATTCGGCTGTTAGATAAACATCACAAAAACTACCATAAAAATAAATTAATGATTCAATTGAATAAGTATAACATTTGCATTGAGAGTTATCAGGCCGCGTGCTCTGAACAAGAACCGGCAATATATGCCCGGCATACGCACAAGACTGCGAGTAATAAGGGTATGACGAATCTATAAGGGATTTGTTGTTCTGACTACGGAACCCTAAAAACAGGTAAGTTGGTGCTTTACAAGCCAATGCAAAAAGCGTATATTAAAAATAGTGCAGAGCCGGTCGGATGTGCAATAGGAAACGACGCAGCCCAGGTAAAGGCCGTTTGTGCAACGCAGATATTGGCTTTCACGATTAGCCAATGTGTAATACCGCAGCTACACACTGGCACGAGTGGAGACGAATGCGAGATACATTGCCGTTTTTAGGGTTCCGTACCAAGAAGATAAAAACCGGTCAAGAGTTTGTCGGATTATGCTCAGTGTAGGGTTCCTCAGCTGCGCATTTGAAAAAATGCACTACAGATAGAAAAAATACAATATCAAAAAGTGCATTAGCAAAAGAGCGCATCTCCACGGCACTTAAGTTCTTTTGTTGAGAATAGCCGTTTTTCGGCAAAAACTCAAAAACGGTATATTCGATCATGTTGAAAACAATTTTCGTTGAAAGTATTTATTAAGCTTTATTTTTGTGAATTTTTCATATTTTTTGACATAAGGTTAGAAGATAAAGAGATGATTTCCGAAAATATTTACTAAATAAATAATATTTTAGCACCCTCAAAATGATTTTAAAAGTACTATCGAAATATGTGCCACACATTGATAATTGCTGTTTTTTTTTTTTTTTTAGTTTTGGCTACATGTTTGAAGTGCAGCCGCCCCTAGAAGTATTATTTATTATTATTTAACTATCAAACTAAGTAGCGGCCTACACAAAACACCTATGCTCCAAATTTCATGAATATACAGTAGTTTTCGAGTAAAAATGCCTATGACATACGGACGGACGGACATGACGAAACTATAAGGGTTCCGTTTTTGCCATTTTGGCTACGGAACCCTAAAAAGGAACGCTTATAGTGTGACTCTGTCTGTCTGTCTGTCTATCCAACTGTTAGAGCGCCATATCTCAAAAACTACTTATGCTATTTATTTGAAATTTCTCATTAGCAATACGTACAATGAAAAAAAAACACAAAAAGAATCTCTCCGGCGGGGAATCGAACCCCGGTCTCCCGCGTGACAGGCGGGGATACTTACCACTATACTTCCGAAGATGTTGGTCAGAAAACAAAAATTACTATACAGCTGGTTCAATAAACAATTCGTGCGACTTGCTGATAGATAAACTGATATGACGTAGCAGAATGACGAAGCTCATAGAAAGACTCTGTTTGGGATAAGTGTTAAATGTGTCCTACTTTTAATGATCAGGTTGTGGATTTTATACAAGTATTATTAATTTGCTGATTCGCTTTTAGGGTTTCGTGCCTCAAAAAGAAAAAAACTGACCCCTTATAGGATCTTTGAAGGTCGTCTGTCCGTTTATCTGTCGAGATCATTTTTATCAGAAACGCGTGTAGTCAAATATAATATTGAAATTAACAAAATGATCTGATTAGGTTTTTCTGGGTTTTCCCTAATCCTTGCAGCAAATGATGGATCATATTGTATGTCTCCCAGCAAACACTTCACTCTTCCAGTTGTCTTAGAAATTTGAAAATTGGTTTGAAGGTAGCTCTTATAGCAAGAAATAAATCAGAAAATCTATTTATTTTATGTCTGTCTGTCTATGTCAGTAACCAATATAAAATTACCCCACACCGCGTACATTTTGCTTAGGATAGAGCTCTGCTTACACTGGATTTTCACAGATATAGCCGTTTTTGGGTATACTTTTTACGGAATTCTTGGTGCGCGAGTCCGATTCTCACTTGGCCGATTTTATTTCAATGAGAATCCCGTTTCTTAGACTGTAGTGATTATTTTCTTTGTATAACAGTTTTATATAAATTAAACTTCTTAATAACATATTGTTTTTTTTACTTTACTAATAATTCTAAAAGAAATTTTCGTTTACTTTGCACATATGCATAATTTTAAAAAATATATATAAAAAAAGGAAAAAATGTACGTGCATTACTGCTCTTATGCGTGATAGAGGAATTGGGAAACAAAAGACAATCATTATAATCGACTTCTAGCACTCCAACTCGCTCATCAATTTCATTGTTTATAAATGACATCATAAAGCTTTCTCCTTACGACACTACACGCAATAACCCATTTACTTTCATAAAGTATTATCTCTCTCTTCCGCTCTTCGAGTTTAAACTTAATTTTGCAAACGATAAGGTCGCTTTAGTTATAAAACAAATGTTTTGAGATAAGTAGTATTGATAGTAAGTATTCGATGTCAAGCTACTCTCATTTTTTAATCTGTATTCGGAAAGTACCGCGCGCGTTCCAAACGTGACTCTAATTTGAATTTGGAACAAAATTAAATTCGCGCCATATTTATGGCTTTTAAAAGGAAATCGAGACTGGCCAGTTCTGTTCGTATTTTAAAAATGAGGTTCTTTTAGGGAAGTGTTTTTAAAATGCTTTTGAATTTTAAGTTACTTTTTAAGGTAGAATGGGGTACGTTTGCAATTAAGGCTTATTGGAACTTTTATAACGTGACCGGACTCGCTTAACCTAGTTTTAATGTAAAATCAATACATTTATAGCCTTTATTAGGGATTACGGATGTCATGTAGACCTATAGCCTGAACTTTGTTTAATAATTCTAAATTCAAATAATGTCAATGAGACTCGTTTCTGAAACGTGTCTAATTGATACTGAATTTTTAAACACTTTAAGGGCTACCAATACTTGACGCACGGTAGCGCTTGAAGTTGACATTAATAGAGTATGGATACCAGTACCTAATAATAGTAGATAGGATAACTTTCTGTTGCCGATGATAATGAACAACGATTAGCACAGAGCTCGTGCCAACTTATCGTTCATGTAGATGGGAAACTTCCAAAATAATAGATTCGTAAGGTTGATAGAGCGCACGTTAGGTCACCAATGCGTTCGACTCAATGTTGGACGAAAACTGCACTCAATGATCCAATCCACGAATGTACGAGAAATTTTGTAAGTTGTTACGTGGTTAACACATAGTCCAAAATAGCAATAATTGTACATATTGAGTTGAAAAAAGGTTACTTGCTTACTTGTAAGTAAATCGAAGATATATTATACACATACAGATTTTTTTTACTTTGTAGTATTTTTTGGAGCCGGTTTTATTTCTTGTAGAAAATAATTTATTTCACGCTTTTTAGTTAATCGTGACGTACAAGAAGGATCTCGTGTCGATTTTAACAAGCCCGACCACGGGTAGGATATCTAAGCAAGCGTTTTATCTGTTCAATGCGCCGTCGAGACGCGCAACGCACTGTGGTTAGTTGGAATCACACGCAATGAACTATAAAAACCGCTGCCGCTGCCGCCGCCGCTCGGAGTGGTGACCAGGCCGTTCTGGAGATCCGGTGCCTACCTTCCGACTTCATCATCATCATCCATGCTACCATTCTCATATCATGGTAACTAAGTTAATCGAGGTATCTTATTGAAATGTGTAAATGATTTACGAGTATGATTGAGGAGTTCCGATAGCATTCCGTGGACTTCTTCATCAGTTTGACTTCACCAATGTATATTTTCTGAATGCAAATGCTTAGCTCGTTTCTTAAAATACCGACATCGCTATATATAAATATAGATGCCTATAATATTAGACGGGTTTTTTGGATTCCTGATGGATCCCATAATCAGATCTTTACATAAATTATACATCAAACATTTTTTTTTAATAGGTCAAATAGTTTCTGAGTCAACGGTGAACTTATATTAAACAAAAGGTTCCGACGACTAGAGAACCTGGTCCTATTTTTGAAGTCGGTTATACAGGACAAAGGCCTTGCTGAGTGTACCCTCGTAGATGAAACAAGAAGAAAGTCCTCACCAGTCTTGCTTGAGCATCGTCGCGGCGCGGGCGCAGGTCGATGGTGTGGAAGCCGTCGTCGGCGCCCGCGTCGAAAGCCTTATTCACCACGCCCGCCTCCGACATCCTCGGGCCTGCATAAAAGATTTATTTTATTACTTGAAGGGGACTTCGTTCGCGGAGGAGAAAAAGTCGTAACCTCTCTTTTTCTCTATAATAAACCCTCATTCTGAGCAGATTTATTATGTTAATTAGTAAATGTAATAATAAAAATTAGTAAGATAATTGTGATTAACCCAGCTCTTAATTATAGTAACAAAATGCCGAAATTTGTGAATACCCAGCTACCTGTGTACCAAAAATAGTTGAAATCCTTTCATGAATCCGCAGCCACACATACAAACACAAAAAAAAAGTTTTCGATTTAGTGACCTGCAAATAGTCCGTATCACTATATTTTTAGGGTCCCGTAGCCAAAATGGCAAAAACGGAACCCTTATAGATTCGTCATGTCTGTCTGTCTGTCTGTCTGTCTGTCTGTCAGTCCGTCCGTATGTCACAGGCATTTTACTCATAAACATTGATGAAATTTGGAGCATAGGTGTCGTGTGTAAACCGCTACTTAGTTTGAAAGTTAAATAAAAGATATATATTTCTAGGGGGGGGGACTCCATACATGTAACCAAAAGTGAAAAAAAAAAATTCAGCAAATATCAATGTGTGGCACATATTTCGACAGTTCTTCTAAAAACACTTTCAAAAAAATTTTTTTTAGTTTAGTGAACTGTTTCCGAAATATTCGCTCCGAAAGTAGCAAATATTGTGCCCCCCCACCCCTCTACTTTCTAAACGGTATGTTCAAAAAATTTGAAAAAGATTACGAATATAAAGCTTAATAAATACTTTCAGCGAAAATTATTTTCAAGATGATCGGACGTACTGTTTTTAAGTTATTGCCAAAAAACTGTGCTTCTCAGCAAAAGGACGTAAGTGCCGGGGAGATACACTCTTTTGTTAGTGTTTTTTTTCGTATCGTATCTTTTTCATCTGTAGTGCAATTTTTTGTATAAACGGCTGCGGAACCCTTCATGGGTGAGTCCGACTCGCACTTCGCCGCTTTTTTTTAAAAGTACAATGTACAAACATTTCATTTTTACAACTTTACTAAAAGGTGCAAGAAAAAAGTCATTGCCCCCTTTTTTGCATCGTTTAATCTCTTCACTCGTGTACAAAAAAAATATTGAAATACATCCATCTGTTTCGCCGTGATGAATTCGCAAAGGCAAATAGACACAAACAAAACAAGATGACGTCATCATGAAGGTAGGTCGGCAGGTAGTCTTTGGCAGTTTCACTACTTCCATTCTCTCTGAGTACGCTATAAAGTAAATTATTACCGCTTAATTCAATAAGAGAAACTCCTCATTAATAACCAGGCTGTACACATATGCAGAGCAAACGTACACATATACAAAATATACACAATACACATACGCTATCTCCTGGGAACCGGAACGGACGTAGGGTCACTACTCTACGCGCAGAAGCAAAGGTTTTATAACGCCCGTACGTAGAGGCAGTTTAATAGAGCTATTTTACAAGCGCTCCAAAAAAACATGCTTACAACTTTGAACAGTGCTATTTTTAGGGTTCCGTAGCTAAAATGCCAAAAACGGAACCCTTATAGTTTCGTCATGTGCGTCCGTCCGTATGACACAGGCATTTTATTTAAAAACTACATAATGTATATATATATCAAATATGCAGTTTTTTTTGCTATATTTATTTATTCCTGAGTCTTGGATGTTTTCTATGTATATAAGTAAATTTATTTATTAAATATATCGTCGTCTTGAGCTTACCATAGAACTAGGTTAAGGGTCGGCAACCTTTTGAGTTGGATGAGATGAAAATTACTGCTTACAAAATTTCAAAGATTTTAAAGAGCCCCAATTTTTTTTCTTGCCATCAATAAATAGTACCATTTCTTAAAAAAAAAACTATAAAGCCGCAGCTTATCATCCAAAGAGCCGCAGGTTGCCGACCCCGGGACTAAATTATCCTGTAAAATTTATTAATTATTTATTATAAATATATATATTTTTTTTATATTGATTGTCTACGGGGTATTAAACAGGTCACAGACTGACATGTTATGGATTTGCCGTCGGTATAGCAACCATGCGCGGGAGTCGATCGATCACCGTTCCGAGTCAGTGCGCACCGATAATGATGTAATGGAAATGTTGGACGCACCCCCACAGGCACGGCGACATTGTCGTCAAAAGTTGTAAAACACTGGAACTCTCAGCAAAATGATACCTAAGAAAATATAATTACTTGTGGAATGTATGTATTGAGCTAGCGAGGAGAAATGCCCAGAATAGGGTATTTGAATGACAGGTCTAATAAGAATGTCATTCTAAATTTCACATTCCACCACCTTCAATGAGTCCCTAATATAACTAGACTCGTGAAGTAGTGGTACATGTTTCAGATCACAGTTCCAAATATATTAGTCGTCAAGCAGGTTGTCATAACAGACTTAATAAAACTAAGCCAAGAGCGAAATCTATGAAAATGAATAGTTTATACGTATCTAGAGGTCAAAGCTCGGTCACCCAGGTTCTATCCTAATAGAGACGTTTTGATAGCAAAGGACGGGAACTATCGCCAAGCCACAAGCCTTTGTGAAAACTGTATTGATTGGCATGCGCAAGCACAGGCCGTTCCGGACGACCGCGCGCCGATAATGACACAGCTCATCGCTGATGGACGCGCCCTGCGGCACTGTTGCAATAGCAAATGCTTCCAATACTGTAACTAGCGATAATATCCTGTTCACACTTTGCAACACTCCTAAGCCCCCAAAAATTCTAGTCCCCAACGCACTCAACTCTTAACGTTAATAGATTGTCAACAATCCTACCCCAACGATCTAGATACTCAAGATCTTAGATCCCCAACATTCATAGACTCGCAACACTCGTAGACTCCAGCGCTCCATGACCTCACTCCACTCGACACTTAACGTTCCTAAGCCACAATTCTAGGCACCCAACGATCTAGATACTCAAGATTCGTAGACCCCTAACATTCATAGACTCTCAACACTCGTAGACTCCAGCGCTCCATGGCCTCACTCCACTCGACACTTAGCCTTCCTAAGCCACAACGCTCTAGGCACCCAACGATCTAGATCCCCAAGATTCAAAGACCCCCAACGTTCATACTTCATATACTCTCAATACTCCGAGATACCGGCGCTTCATGGTCCCACGCCACTCTTAACGTTTCTAAGCCACATCGCTCTAGGCACCCAATGATATCTAGACCCCAAACGTTCACATACTCTCAACACTCCTAGACTCCAGCGCTCCATGGCCCCACGCCGCTAGACTCTTTAACGTTTCTAAGCCACAACGTTGTAGGCACCGAAAGGTCTAGACCCCAACATTCCTGGACCCCTAAGGTTCATAGACTCTCAGGCCCCAACGCAAGTCTAACGCCCATATTTGACTGACATATCAAATCAGCTCTTTTTTATGAATTTTCAAAAAACAAAGAGTTTCAAAGAATAATAATAATTTCATGACACCTATTTATTAGTGGTAATTAATTTTAAAACCGCCTAAAGCGTAAAAATAAGTGTTCTTCCTATTTTCTGAAATAGCACTTAACTGCAAGCATGACATCATTTATATTGACATTATTGACTACTAGGAAGTATAGGTACCCAATAGGGTACTTGACTGACAGATCAAATCAGTTCCTTTTATGAACAGTCAAAACGGTCAGAAAGTATGAAGTATGAAAGGAAAAAAGTATAGAATTAGCAAGGCAATTTAATTGCCTCCTTATTTTTAGTTTTTGATCATTTAAAAATCGCCAAAAGCTTAAAAATAAGTATTCATTCATGTTTTCTACGTATTTTCAGAAATAACATTTAACTGCAAGTGTGACATCATTTATGTTGACTACAGGAAAGTACCCAATTGTTAAAAGTGCTAACAACAAAGCTGCTTAAACCCTACTTGCAGACAATACTTGTTTAGTCAAATAGTAATGGCATAGATTTGAAATCTTATCAGAGCAAATAAGCCGCAGTTTCGCTATCTAGACCGTAGCGTGTCTGTAATTAATAATGCCAGTTACGTCGGCATTCATTACAACACATTCGTAATTAAATATTTTTTTATTATTGCTGCATTGTAAAAATTACATATACACAACTAGCTTTATAAACTAAATGCAACGTTAATTATATTTATTATTTTGGGTTAATTTACCCAGAGCCAAAGGAATTCCAGATGCTAATACCATTGGCATCTATCATCCGGTTCATGGTAGAACAAGCCAAAAGGGATAATTACACAAAAGATCCCACTGGTTCGAAGTGTATCCGTAAGGACCCCTAGTAATTAAGATAAAATAAGATACGGCGTATTCATTAAAGAAATAAATCAACAAATTAGCAAAATTCTGAGGCGTAACCCATTCTTACTAATATGATAAACGCAAAGTGTGTTTATTGATTTTCCTTCTACGCAATAATGGGGCGATCGTATGGCGTGAATTTTTTGCATATAGATAGAATAGAGTATAGAGAGTTAAAAGGACTACTTTTATTCCCTGAGTGGTATACTTAATACGTGTCTTGGGGCCATATTATAGCAGCAAAGAGTTCGTCAGTGCTTATGTTCGCCGCTGACACACATTTAGCGAATACTATAGCTGAGATGAGGAGATGCACGGAAAATTAATGTGAGGAATAAGCAGGATATTCATTTTATAAAACTTACTAGAAGGTGCAAGAAAAAAATCATAGCCACCTTTTTTGCATCAGTGTAGTCGGGTAGATAATAACCCTTTAACTGTCTGTGCTCTTGGACTCGTGTACAAAAAATAATTGAAATATATCCAGCCGTTATGACGTGATGAAATCGCAAAGACAAATAGACACAAACAAAAGAAGAGTGGAACTCTCTTCCAGCATAATTTTTATTAGAAGAATATAAGTTGGATCTCTTCAAGACGAGATTGAATGGACACTATTTAGACAAGCATGCTCCGTCGTCAGCTTCATCGTCGCTTACACAGGTGAGATTGAAGTCAAAAGCTTACTTATCTAACATAAAATGTATCAAAATAAAATAAAAATAGCCTAGCAATCCATACCTTAATATTATAAATGTGAAAGTGTGTCTATCTGTCTGTCTGTTACCTCTTCACGCTTAAACCGCTGAACCGATTGGAATGAAATTCGGTATGGAGATAGTTTGAGTTCAGGGGAAGGACATAGGCTATTTTTTATCCCGGAATAATATATTTATCCGCGATAAACGAATTAAAGGTGGACGAAGTCGCGGGCAGAAGCTAGTTTAATATATTATTATTTTAACAATACTACACAATTTAAATGTTTAAATTGTGTAATATTTCATTATTTATATCCTTAAAAGTATCTTATTATTTTAACTTGTGTCGCCTCTGTTGCGTAGGCCTCCTACAGCTTCCTCCAGGTCTTTAGCTTGCCTTCTCCAGTCCAGTCCACATCTTTCTTTAAACACATCTTCCCATCGTTCCTTCGGTCTAACTCTGTATCTTTGTCCTTCTCTTGTTTCCATTCGGTCATTCTCTTAGTCCATCTGTTATTGTCCATTCAGGTCACATGACCTGCTCATTTACATTTTAAATTTCAAACTTTTTCTAGTACGTCTATTACATTTGTTTTATATCTTATAGTTTTTGTTTTTGCTTAAGTGCATGCTTAAGTGGGATTGGGCCGGACACGTCTGTCGAATGCATCAAGAACAATGGGCCACATTACCTACTGAGTGGACGCCTCGAGATGGCTATCGAAGCAGTGGCAGACCAAAGAAGAGATGGCGGGATGACCAGGACGCATTTCAGGATGCGTGGCAGGAATATGCACTCCACCGGGACGAGTGGCGAAAAAGAGGAGAGGCCTTTGTAATTTTATCTGTTATTTGAATGCCCACAAACTCCTCTCCATTTTCCGTTGATGTACAGCTATTTTTATTCATCATTTAATGTATATGACACATAAAATATATATATGACCAATCAAAGACTGTGATGGATGGTGGAATGTAGGTATAGGTATGCACAAGCTGGGCAGCCACAGGTGTTGCTAATGCATTAGACTTGCAAGGTTTGCTATCTGAGAATTATGAACGGTCTAAGATACTGTATTTAATATCGCAGGCATATTTCTTCGTATAAGGACAGATTTATAATGTAATATTTTTATTTATTATCACATACTACATTCCTGGGACTTGGATGTTCCCTATGTATATATATGTATGTATATATACATATCTATTAATTATATCGCCGTCTAGTGCTCCTAAAACGTACCTTATCATGCTTACCATGGGATTAGTTCGATGTGTCTAAAATAGATCACTGGTATTTATTTATTTATTTCTTAGCGTTATGCTTTAGCCTGCAAAATAGTTTGATACGTAGATTTCATAATTATTTGCAGTCGAAATACAATTGTCTTCTCCAAATTTTCCACTCGAAAATCCCAACATAAGCGGACATTTTGTAAATCTTCCTGGAATGTTTAGTTTTAATATAAAGTTTCTAACATGTTTAATGAATAGAATATTTCGTGCTTTAGAAGTCCAGCGGGCAAATGTATGGAATTCGAATATTCTAGAACCGTTGACAAAGCCCAATCCACTGAAAATGCTACTAATACTCAAAACAGCGGAATAGCGTAAATATAAGACATCGAAAATCTGACGATCATTAAAAAGGCGAGCGAAATTAATAGACTAACAAACTCTGCCCTGGATCAGTCGCCCTAGACCTAAATTGACAAGGACTGGACGACTTCATCACCCAGCACTCCGGCGCAAAATGTTCCGCCGTGCAGACAATTCCACCATCCCGGAGCTCGTCAGAATTGCTCCACTCCACACCCGTCCCCCGGACAACAGGTCGTACCGAGAGAGCTCGTACCAACAAAGTCACTGGTAAGGACAACGTCAACCAAGCCGCAGACAGGCCAACCATCAAGCAACACCAACAGCAACAATTAGTGAAGCCAAACCATCTTGAAAAGGCCGCAGAAGAGGTCAGCAGTTCCCAGTACCAGTAGCAGTACTAGTACCAGAACTATTGCCTCCCTGTGACCCCTAATTGCCTGCCAGAAAGGCAAAAGAGGAGACACACCCATTTTACTGGGACACGGTTCTTATAAGATGGCATATCAAACATACGTAAGATGTTTTAAAAAATATCATATGTTGCATTTTTTCTTTATGTTTTTACTTTTATAAGTTTTGATATGTTTTCTTGGGGAATTACGCATTGAGTTTATACTTTAAAACATATATTTAGGACAAGGCTAACGAGAAATATTGTAACAGAAGAGTTATTTAGAAAAAAATACTGACTTTCGGCTGTCTTCTCAACAGTGGTCTCCTCTTGGGAAACGCCGTAGAGCCAGACTTGTAGAAGTGCCCTTACGGCCTACTTACAGAATAAAGATAATTATTTCATTATTTTATGTGGCAAGAATGAGAACGCTACGATAGATGTATGGTGTGACAAGAATAAGTAATGACTATGGCACTAGTCCCACCCAACGAGAAAGCGAGCAACTATAGACTATTTTCTCGCCGAACTCGCTCAAGAAGCACATAATAGATGTAGACTCCGTGTCAATAAAAGACATACACATATGAGAGAGTTCACGCCGGCAGTGTGAACAGCCAGCGATGAACTATTAATATATGTGTCTCTTTTACTAACACAGAATCTATATCTTTTGTTCGTTTCTTGAGTGAGAAAATCGCCGATAGCTAATCGCTTCCTCCCCCTTAGTGGCACCAGTGCCTATACGAGGAAGTCTGAGAGTAGCACCAATAACAGATAAGATGAGAGTTAACCGATTAGCGTAGCACAGGCACGTGGTGCAGAGATATGAGAGCCACATAACGAGATAAGCATCGTGTGCAAAGGCTATAGAAGAAAAGGAAGACCAAAGAAAAGATGGATGCATTGTGTGAAATATGATATGAGTAAAATGGAATTAAGCAAGGAGATATGACGGATGACAGGAAAGTATGGAAGAAAAAAGCATGTTCCGTCGACCTCAAATGAATGGGATAAGGGCGAGAGAATGATGATCTTCATATCATAGACATGTATGAAGTGCCATTCATATTATGAACATATGACGTTGAACAATAGTAAGATAAGCTTGAGTGCGCATCGACACGCAGAGTGCATTTACGTAGTTTACTGCATTTCCGACTAACGTAATAATTTGATAACTATGTAGGTAACACGGACGAATTACAAGAACTTGTTTTGGGAACTTGACTTCAAATAGCTGAGCCCAAACAGGTGAAGCCAACCAGATCTACAATAGAGCCTCTATTGTATTCACGAAATGTGGTGTCAGAGTCGAGCGCAGCGCTGACAGACACGTCGTTGCTATAATGCTTATGACCCCTGGATACGTATCAACTATTCATTCATTTATTCATTGCATTACCAGGTACATCTGGTACATGACATTGTACCAGATGATACCCTAGAAGAGCAAAAAATTTATCTTTGAAAACAAGTTTATTATTATTATTACAATAAATTTACTACAAACACAATATTACAATAATTCAATTACATTTTACATTGATGTTCATCATCATCTCAGCTATAGGACGTCCACTGCTGTACACAGGCCTCCTCAATAGACTTCCACATGGACCGAATAGAAGTGACCCGCATCCAGTCAGTTCTCGCAACCCTAATCCGATCGTCTGACCACCTTGCACGTGGCCTTTCCACGCTACGTTTGCCAGTAGGCGGTCTCCACTCGCGCAGCTTTCTGACCCAACCGTACTTGCTTACCCTGTTTGCTATGTTGGTGACCTTCATTCGTCTACGAATCTCCTCCTTTTGATTCGATTTCATAGAGAGATCCCGAGCATAGCCCTTTCCATAGCTTGCTGAGTGACTCTGAGCTTCCTTTAAAGAGGCCTATAATTAGAGACCACGTCTCGGTTCCATAGGTCATCACTGATAATACGCACTGGTCGAAGACTTTCGTCTTCAAGCACTCAGGTATCCTGGACGAGAAGACACGTCGCAGTTTTCAAAACGCTGCCCATCCGGGTTAAGTCCATCGATTGATCACTTTCTCTTAGTTGGACCTGTCTAACTGGATTGTTTGTCCTAGATAGGCGTATTCGTCGACAGCTTCAAGGAATGAGTTACCAACCAACACTTGGGTGGGCGCTATATGGACATTCAACATGATCTTCGTCTTGTCAGAATCATGTATTCGATTATAAAACATAACTATATGAGTTCAACAGTTCTAGGTTAGCATCAACCGTCATGAATTCATGAATGCTTGACGACTTGACGGACCAATATGTTTTGACCTGTGATTTGGATAGACTCCAGTTACACTAGGGGCGAACTGGAGGCGGTTGAACGCGAATTTTCGCGAATCTTTTGCGTGCTGTGCGCTAATGCTAATAGGTGATGGAGAATCATTTGTCACGAGAGAAATTTCAATGAAAATTAAACGCGTCGAATGTGTCAATATCCTTTGTTGTTCAAAACAAAACAGATATAATTAATACCGTTTTTTTTTTTTTTTATATGAGATTCATCTTGCCCAATCTTAAGTTTAATATAGGTGATAAGTCCACCAGGCTGTCATGTGGGTTAATCCATGTGGCAACGACTTATAATTTCAGAAATGTGCATTTTTTTCGTGATAAAATAACTATACTATGTTACTCTCATACCTAATCTATCTCTATGAGTTCAGTCCGCGTCTTATAATTCTGTTTATTATGATCTAATTCCTACGATACAAAAATAAATTTGAATATTTTCTTAAATTTGTAGTATCAAATCATTCGAGCTGTTTCAAATTAAAAAAATTGGAACAATCCGAAGACACAACTAGACTATAATAATAAATGGTACACCGAGATCTACAGTAGGTATGTCTTCATCGGCCGGAGCGGATCACCAAGAGGACTCGCAGGACTTTCAGCTCTGGTATGCCTTCGTTGGCTGGGTAGAGAGGAGTTTCAGAGCTATGATGGTCCAGGGGTGGAAGTGTTAAAGGAGAAAGCGCAGTAGCACAACTCTCAACACCCCTTAGCCTTCATGTCCGTGTTGCTTCTGCCAGTCTTAATGACAGCAATTACGGGGGCCCATCAAGTGAGTGGCGACTTAGCTAGTCACCATCAGCCTAAGATAACAATCGATTTGTTGGTTATGGCGGGTGACGCATTTCTATTGCAATAGCCACAAAAATTACCATACATACAATAATTTCGTACCTCAATTCTGTTTCCTTAAAATACAATGGTTCCAACATCTGCTGGAACTTGGTCGTGGACGTATTCTCTCATTGATAGGTATGCTTTTGAACGGGTTCCAGCAGCCGGTCTAGCACAACTCTCCGCGACATCACTTGTCGCTCGACATACCATTACCCGTCTTACTCGCACTGTATTGAAAGGAAAGGGACAGAGAATCTTTGTCGCGCGAGAAACAGTCGCGTATCACAGTTGTTTTAGAGGTGCTGGATCATAGCCACAGCAAACTTCTCGAAAGAGCCTCTACGTTTTGGATCCATATCACCACGCAAGCTCCCCAAAAATCCAAGACGCAACCTCGTGACAGGTACATACGAGTATACACATTTAAGAAAACATATTTAAACAACTCTATGAAATCAAAATAAATTTAATATTATCTCAGTTTATAAGAAACAGACACAGAGCGACAGACTCGCAAATATTTACTTAATACTTACTTAAATACCCATGTTAAAGAGATTACGCATTTCCAGAATATTAATACCTAACCTAAGTAATTACGTACTGTTTACTTTAAAATAAGATGCCTAGTCCAACATCCTCTATAATGAATTTCAATCACTTAGGCCCATTTCATAGTAGACCTTAATCTAATAAGAGATTATCCAGTCATCAGACAATTAGGCATACTTTTCCAAATTGGTAACATACAACCTTTGCTAAGTCAAGAAGTAACAAGTAAAAAACTAGGTGTTCATAAATGACTGGCCCAGTGCAACTTAAGAACTAGTGTACCCAGTTACTTTACCAGTTTTTATCACTGCAATCTACTAACTAACAAAGAGATTAAGAAACTTAATGAACTTACTTGAATTAATCCAATCAAAATCCCATATCACATAAATCCGTCACAAACACATACAAATCACAAATATCACAATACACGTTTCTTAATGACACGAAACGAAAGCGAACATATTGACGCAACAGCGAGGAGCGTGTAATCACGGGGCGTGCGCCGGCGCACCTGTCTCGCGCTACACTACGCGCGCACCTCAGTTTGAGGCTTAAGAGGGCTTAGAAATGTTTAATTATTTTTTAATTAAAATTGTGGGACAGAGTATTGATAATTTCAGCCTAATAGAGAAGCCACGAGAACGGGGAATGCGGAAATGCGGAAATGGGGAAATCAAGAACTTTGTTTCGTAACAAAAGTTACAAATTAAGAATGTACTTTCCCAGCCAACTTTAATGCTCATAAAGCAAGCTACATGCAACGTATCGAACTCAATTTTTTTTAAAGATTTCTTTCATAAAAACTGACATTTCGCATCAAAATTTTATTTTTATTTGGGTACAGTCAACACCCCAATTGGGGATACATAGATATCCCCTCATAATTGTATTTTACAAGACAGTTACACTGTTACAAAGTCGAAAAAGACGCATGCCAAATGACATAAAAATAAATTAAATAGACGAGCGTCCTATGTCTAAGGCCTCTTAAGCCTGCGGTCAAGGACCGCAACCTGTCAAGACGAACAAGTTTATGACGCAGGCTATACTCCACCTTCGTGCGCTCTACCGACGGCGCAATGGACAGAGTTCACAGATTGGCTCCGCGATACCAGTTCGGCCGGAAGAGACGGCATGCCGCGCGGTTTGGATCAAATTGTTAACAAATTCAAGGATTAGCACTAGCAGTTTGGATGCTGGGATTTTGGGTGAATAACGACAGCCTGTTTGTTACAGGTCTGCCGTTTAACTGAGTCTGTTCCTGAGGTATGGGAGCGAGCAGTACGGGAGGGGTGACAAGTGAAGTGACGTGATGTGTCCTGTCTCGCTATACACATATACGTCACTTGTCACCCCTCCCGTACCACTCCCATTACCTCAGGAACAAACTCAGTTAAGCGTTATTGTTTGGGATGGGATTTTGATTATTTTGGTAGGTACACGGACAGCTGAGCATCCACAGGTGGTTATCGAATACTTTTTACCCAAATAAGCTGAGGCAAACAAGAGTGTTATTGTGCTTTTTTCTTCTCCGCGAATGATGATTAATTCGGATTTTATTCCATACAGGAACTGTAATAAATATAATTTGAGTATAAGAACCAGTGGTAATTGTATTTTGTTACATTATATTGATGGTCATTTCTACTATTTTTCTCACGAATAGAGCAATTTAATCTACAGTTCATTGTACATTTACACATCCTTCAGACTTCCAAAGTAAAGAAATAAACAAACGACATATCAAAAAACTGCAATGATTGTTTAAGAAATTATCCAGACGTAGCCAAAACATTCAGTAGGTAATCGTTTTACTTACTACAAAGTACCCACGATTCGATTGTTTATAAATTGAAGCACATTTCAGTTTTGGGCGGCGACAACGGCGTCCTTAGGGCCCGGCCACAACAACGCGCGACCGGCGGCATTGCAAACGAATTTGTTATACATTGCGTGTGATGTCAATTAACTGCTGTGCATTAAGATTCTTGACCGCGCAATGAAGAGAGAATTTGCTCGCCGCGCCGCCAGTCGCGTGTTGATCGTTAAGCAAGGGCTTCAGTGGAGAAAATAAGATTAGGGCCCATATCAGTTCGAGGTTTTGTTTCTCAGATACCAGGGCCAAAACCTGGGGGCCCCGGTGCATGGCACCGTCTAGCCCTTCGGTAGCTATAGTTGAATTATGGAGAAGATGGAATTGCATTTGTAGTGGTTGTACCGTTTGCAACAAAAGGAGAATAATTTTCTCTTAACTTAATAAAATGACATACCCAAGAAGTGGAATAAGTAGTAGTCCTCTGTTTTTTTTCTTTTATTCGCTATCATGTTCTTCATCTGAGCTGTCACAAGTATTGAGAATAAAATTGTCTGTTATTTGATCCATTTCTCCTTCCTGACATCGATATTTATTTTCTTCACTTTCGACGTGGTGACAAATATTTTCCCAGTCCTCAGCAGTGATGGTATTCATTCGTTCAGTTGCTAAACTCATAATGCCTTGCATGTTCAATGAAACGTTTCTTTTTGCTACATATCCTTTTACCATGGACCAAATATTTTCGATCGGATTGAATGTCGGGTGATACGGTGGCAATCGTAATACGGAGTGGCCATGTTCTTTTAAAATTGCATCTATGTGGTACTCGCGAAACCGCTCTTTATTTTGTTTAATTAATTCATAAAAACTGGTTTTGTACATCAACCGGTTATACGAAATGTTGTGTTCTGTCAACCAATCCATCATTTCTTGTTTATTAGAATTTGATGTTGGAGCACGATTCAAAAGTTTGTTGTGATAGGACGATAAGTACGCTATTCGGTTTGAGGTTCGGTATTAATTTTTCTTTTAACCATTTTTGTAGTTGACAAAGTTCATCTATCTGGTCATGGTAATCTCCCGTTTTTTGGTTTGCCTTAAACATTAACAAAGCGTTGGGAATAAAACCATCTTTTCCTCCTGCGTGCACTATTATTAACCGCTGGCCTGTACTGATTTGTTTTTTTACACCAAATTCTGTTCCATCGGTCCAAGCTTCTCCGGACACATGTGAAGTGTGGATGTAGGTTTCATCAGTATAAACTAGTGGTCTATCTTGAGATCGATATTCCGCAATTTTGATAAGGTAATTTATTCTTAGCAGTCGTATGTTGTGTTTTTCCATTAATATTTTTCGGTTGTCCTCGGTCTTTTTCCATTTAAATCCTAATTTTTGTATTTGTTTTCGTAAGGTGGAAATGCCAAATTTGTAATCTATATCGGATTTTAACACAGAGTGGAGTCCCTTTAAGGTTGGAAATTGCTTATGGGACAGATGAAAATTGTATATAGTTCTCCGGATGACTTCCTGATCAAAATCGTCTACTGCTGATGACGGACAAGGACGCAACTTTTTATTCTTCGGGGAGGTGAATTTCTTTGTTGTTGCGAATTTCTCGCTGTTGCTCTCAGTCACAATGTTATAAACAGTAGAGAGACAAACACCTGTAGCTTTTTCAACTAACTGGGCAGCGGTGTAAGGCAAGTTTAAATTTTTCGTCAGTTCATTTTCAAAATATTTATAACAGTTGAAAATTATTTGCTTACTTTGACTCTCAATAGGACCAAAATTACTTACAGCCATATTTTTTTAAAATATAGAAATTATTCGTAGTCGTACGGGCGGACACAATAATTAATTGAGAATACAATCAAATCAGATGTAAAAATATACGCACAACGTAAATAATATTGACAATTTCACACTGACATTATTTTTGTTTTTAGTTCTTCGATATATATATATATATAACAACCTCTATGTATGCTGATAGTACAAGAAAATAGAAAATTCAAATATAGAATGCCTGTAAACAAACAATACTACTACATATGCAATTCCACGCTCTCGATGATTCAACTATACCCCACTGAGTCCTGAATGCATGGAAGTTTTAATTTTGCACCTTGTTTCAACTTAACGTCTTTCTGTCGATATGGTTCAAAATGTTGGAAAATCCAATAATAAAGTAACATCAGCTATAATAACCGTCAACTTTTTCTAATGCAATCGTCTTTGGAACAATGATATTTTAGCATTTCACTGAACTCAATGTCAAGAAAAGAGCGTACTCCACCTAAAAGGCCGGCAACGCACTTATGACTCTTCTGGTGCTGCAGGTGTCTATGGGCGACGGTGATCTCTTACCATCAGGCGATCCGTCTGCTCGTTTACCCCTTATAACAAAAAAAACTTGTTCAAAATTACGTCAATTTGCTGCTCCGTCGTTGCGTTGTATGAATGATGATAACGCAAACAAAACTATCGCATTAAGGTCAGCCCAAGCCAATACTTAAAATACGTTGACTACCCACCGTCATTCAGCGTACTCAAGGTACTTGTTCCATCGCCAGCGATGAACGAGAAACTAGATACGTTGGCGAGCAGCGAGAAGCGACTGAGTAGTTCCGATAGTTTTGCCCACGTCTGTATAATTTCTGAAATAATCCTTGCAGTTTTTTGTTATGTCGCTTGTTTATTTTTTTATTTTGGAAGTCTGAAGGGTGTCCAATTAACGAAAGATTAAATTGCTTTTTTCACGAGATAGTAGAAATAACCACCAATGTGATGTAACTTAATATAATACCACTGGTATATTACACTCAAAATATATTTTTTTAAGTTTTAGGTCCCTGTACAGAATAAGACCAGAATGAATGCACTCATTTATTGTAAGGTATCATACTGCAAGATCATTCGCAGAGAAAAAAAAGTTATAACCCTCTTGTTTGCCTAACCTTAACCACCCGTGTATGCCCAGCTTCCCGTGTACCAAAATAATATATGTACAACATATAAAGTAATAGAACCGTACAAAGAGAATACTTTTCAAGTCAGTGATATCCAAATAGACTTATTTTTATGAAAATAACTCCACAGACATTTAATTGTTACAACTCTATAACAAATAGAAATTAATTATTTAGAGTGAACTTGATTTGGTATTTCATAACCCTGATTAGCTAAGATAGGTATCAAAAATTTACCTACGACAAGACACCTTACTTAGCCTCTGCTATAAGCGCAACAAAGCCACGCTCATATCAAAAAGACATAACTGACACATCTTTACCTATTGGCATGTGTCCTTTTCGGGCGTAGGGAAAAATAGACCAAGATTCCACAACATATTCCTGCACCAAACTATTTTCTTTTTCGTTTGTGGTTTATATAAAAGTTTACACATGGGATATCATAAGGTTTTAAGAGTCCCCCGCAAGCTCGGCCGAATTTCACCTTCCCATACAAACGGAGTTTCGTTCTCATTTTAAAACTGCGTGTTGGATTGTAACGAAACTTTGCATATACAATTTATAAAACACACAAAATCCGGCAAAAACAAGTTTTGTATGAAAAACTTAAATTCACTGTATTTTTTTACTATGGTATCTGAAGCTATATAAACTAATTGCCGGCCTGCGTATACCTTAAGTTATTCTAAATTCAAAGCTTCAGAGCAAACTAGCTAGTCGTTTTAAAATGAGAGCGTAACTACGTTTATATGGACAACCGAGCTTGCTGAGTTCCTTTAATATTGTCTGGTAGAGAATGTCATATGACATTAATGCCTTTTGCACGATAAGTTTTCTGTAATAAAAACTAAATAAATAAAAGAAAAAATTTGGATCGGAGATCGTCCCGTGTGCTATTGTAAGGGTGTATGAACTGCTGAGGAGAAGCTGGTGCAACCTAAATAGACTGCGCACCGATCATCGTCGGTGTGCCTTACATATATATCGTTGCGGCTGGCTGGACTCCCCTGTCTGTAATTGTTGTGCAGAAGAGCAGAGTATCCACCACATCTTCCAAGTGTGCCAATCTACTCGATACACTGGAGGGCCTCCGAAGGATCTTATCAATATAAACGACGATGATCTCAAGTGGATTAATAGGGATGATGACTAAATTTTAATAATTAATCCGTCTTGTAGATTAATAAAAATATTGGACACGTATTTTTTCTTGTTTTTCTTTATCAAAAACTTTTTTTTTATTGTCCTCTGTGATCTCTTTTCGCCTGTAAAGCCATTAAATGTAAGGCCATTTATCAAAAAATAACGGCGGTACATTGAGTCAAAATGTCGCGTGTCGTCACGAGCCCCCACTCCTAAACTTTAATGCAATTTATCTCAGTTTTTTTTTATTATTTTTAAAAAGCAAAAAATACGTGTCCGATATTTTTGTATTATCTAACTGACGGTGAAATTAGAATTTTGATTTTCATACCCAGTCATCATGCCTATTCTCTGGAGTTAGATTTATGATCCTCTGTATCTACTTTTTAATTATGCCCATTATGCCATACGAATAAATAAAAATGAAATAACACAATACCATCATATTTTCTTCTGTTTCCGCGATTATTACTCATTGAAATAAAACAATTTAACGGATTATATCGCGTATATTATCTCATTTTAGTTCCCGACGTTTCGGAAGCTTTCCAGCTTTCCATGGTCACGGGGACCATATAATCCGACGCGATATAATCCGTTAAATTGTTTTATTTCAACAATACCATCAGTTGACTGATATCAAAATTGGACAAATCATTCGTTTAGGTTACACACGTTAGAAAGATAACACTCATTTCTCGTTGCGAGTGCCTTTTATGCGTGAATATATCGATTATAATGAAATAATGTTTTTCTACTCATCGACTTGAATCCCTCAATAAGAACTTCATAGACTAAACTTGAATAGCATACTTTTCAATGTCGGATACTCTATGGCACTTCCAACTGAACTGATATATTCATAAGCCAACACTTTATTTCATAAGCCAACACTTTGAATGCACTATAATGATTTCAAAAATAGAACTTTCGTTGCGAAAAATAAAATTTCTTTGTTTAAGGAGACTCGTTTTAATGCAAATATATAAAAAAAACCTCTCCTTTTAAGAAAGTAAAATTTTCATGGATTTTTCCATCCCTAGGGTGGAAAGTATTTTATTGTTACGATTAATAGCCACAGAGTCGAAAATAATTGAGGTACTGGTAATGGTGATGATGATGATGATGATGATGATGATGATGATGATGATGATGATGATGGTGATGGTGATGGTGATGGTGATGGTGATGGTGATGGTGATGGTGATGGTGATGGTGATGGTGATGGTGATGGTGATGGTGATGGTGATGGTGATGGTGATGGTGATGGTGATGGTGATGGTGATGATGATGATGATACCTACTCGTAGAAAAAGTATTGTATACAATAGTTATATAATGAGCTTTTTAAGTCTCGTACCTTACTTAGGCCACTCAGCATGTCTGTCTGTCTATGTCAGCAACCAATATAAAATGATCGAACACCACGTAAATATTGCTTAGCAGAAGGACTCTGCTTACACTAGATTTTCATAGATATAGCCGTTTGTAGCGTATATTTTGTACAGAACCCTCGATGCGCGAGTCCGACTCGCACTTGGGCGTTTTGTTTCTAAATGATTCTTAACTATTACGACATTAGTACTTAGTCTATCCATACTTAATATTATAAATGCGAAAGTGTGTCTGTCTGTCTGTTTGTCTGTCTGTATGTCTGTCTGTATGTCTGTCTGCCTGTCTGTCTGTTACCTCTTCACGCTTAAACCGCTGAACCGATTTAGGCTATTTTTCATCCCGGAAAAATACCCTTATCCGCGATAAACGAAAGGCGGACGAACTCGCGGGCAGAAGCTAGTCTTAAATATATCTTTCTAAGTATAAACTCCAAGCGTAGTTCTCCCAGAAAACATATTAAAACTTATAAAAGTAAAATCATAATAGAATGGTTAAAAGCACATTTCATGGAAGAAACAGATAGGTTCAGAATGCAGTGGGATCTTAGCCTAGGAAGCTCGGTTCGCCTCGGCCCAGATCTGCCACAAAGCTCGGTAATGGGCCGCTTTCATCTGCCTGTGTGTCGCGAGATGAGCTTGCGCCGGCTTTTGTGAGAGCTTTTGGTTACCTGGATTATGGTTGCTGTTTTCTTTACTTATGACTTGGGTACTGGAATTTGTCGGCAACTTCGTGGCGGGTGGTTAGAAAGTTTTTTTTAAATATATATTATAGGGGGCAAACGAGCAGACGAATCGACTGATGGCGCTGTATATTTATTGTTGAGTTAATTAGTTGATTTATAATTTAACGTCCGTATTACATATATATACCCGTAACTTCGTTCGTGGAGGAGAAAAAGTCATAGTCCCTCTTTTTTCGTCAGCGTAGTCGGGTAAAAAGTATCCTATAATTATCTGAGGATACCCAGCTCCCATGTACCAAAAATTCGTTTAGCCATTTTGGCGTAATGAAGCCACAACGACACATACAAACATACGAAAAATCCAAAAAAAATATTTTTCGATTCAGTGGCCTCCAAATAGTCCGTTACATTTTTTTTTATAACTTTAATGTATAAGACATCAAATTTGTACAACTTTATAATGGTATAGAAGTTATGGAAATATCGATCATCGAGGTTGGATGCTACAGGTAATCGGTTAAAAACTTTATTACAAAGCAAAAAAAATGTTATTCGTAAAACATAAACATACTTTTAGCAACATAACGGGTTTTATAACGTAGACACATGAAAAACAAAATATGCACACAGAAAATCATTTTGAATTTGCATAACGCTTTAAAAACAATAGACACGTAATATTTCCGAATAATATTTAACCTCCTTACGATTCATCAACCTCTATGGTTCGCCGAAAAACAAAACGTCGCCATGACAACGGTTATTGACAAAATCCTGACAGTATTTTAGGATGGAGATTCCAATGTTATTTTATATTTAGGTTATTGAATATGAAGCTGTTGAAGATACATTTGCGGTATCACCCGCCCGGTATCATTCTGGAATATTCTCAGAAAGGTGACGTGAAGAATAAGGAAATAGATCTCTTGGACTTGAACAGCAAGTATGGTTCCGCAATATTATTATAACATTTTTATCTGACTCTAGAGAATACAATATCTATACTATAATATATTCTATATTCTTCACGTAATTTGGTCTGTTTTACTTCAGGAATTGTGCACTTTTTTTCGGGATACCTCCTGACCCATATATACTTATATACCTACGATAATTGTGAATTAGCATTAAATTTTATTTTTGCTTTATTAAAAGCTTTATTAAAACAAACAGTAGACAAAAATGATTTTTGGAATGACAACAAAAATTACTAAATTATAAGCTATCAAACATTTCATTTTATCTCTTACCAGTAAAACAGATTTTAATATGGAGTTTTTATATGATCGAAAATTACAAGGGAAGCTGAAGCGTATTCATTTACTCATATTTATATAAAAAGGTGGTTATAAGCCTTTCCTTGGGCAACTCGGTAGGAATCAGCTTATAACGCCACGCCACCGTCCATATTTGGGGCAATGGGGAATGGATGATTCTTTTTAAATCACTTGATTTTTTTTATTAATAGGAATAACCTTCCTCATTTCTGGAAAAAAGTTACAGATTTTTCTGTAGCTTTAAATAATTATAAAAAATAAAATTATTTTACTGTACCAGTTCGAGCCTGGGACGGTCAGCTGGACGCTTTCCTTTGTCACTCAATCAGTACATATAAAATAGAAAAATATAATCTATGCTTAATGTCAGATTGACCTTGTCAATTCGTCATAAACGCACCGTTACTTTTAAGAGTTTCCTAATTTTATGGTATTTTCTTAAATTTGACCACTGCTTGCTCACCACCGGAATTTGGATTGCCTGCTGTGATGACTACCTACGCTTTGGACCCTGGACTTGACCTTTGATAGCTTTTACGATGAACATATGAACCGAAACTGGACTACTGTTATTTTGTCGTTTTATTAATTTTCTACAATGGCCCAGCATATCAACGATTTAAGGAACCCAAGCCATGTTTTTTACCAACATACTCCAATGATGTAAAAAAACCCAGGTTTAAAGTTCTTTCTTTCGAAAGAAAAATGTTGTCAAATGGTTAATAGAAACTGCCCAAAGCGTCGGCTTTATATTTGCGAAGAACACATAAATGTAAGTGATCGTGAAATATATGCAATGGCATATCCTTGAAAAAATTAAGAACATTATGAATGAAGGCTTGGTGGCATAGCTTTGAGTGGATGTTTTCTAGAATCTGTTGTCGAGACAAACATAATACATAGGAACATATTTTACAGTTTTTAATACTTCCAATATTTTTGTTACACTATATATTTGTTACATAAGTATCATCTGAAATAATAGAAGAATATTGATTTAATACTGGTGTTTTTTTACGAAGACTATACCCGCGTTCTGGTATAATGGGCATTTTAATAAAATAGCAATGAGATACTGTGGGCGTTCTGATACAGTTGACATTGTTATACAGTGATCGGTCTGGTACAGTTGACGTTATACTAGAGTAATCGTGCTAGTACAGTGAGCATTTTGATAATGTGGGCATCCTGACACAGTAGACACTCTGACCCAGTAGACGATCTGAGACAGTGGACACTCTGAAACAGTGGACTTTCTGATACGGTGGACGCTTTGATGGGTTTCGAATCAAGATAGTGATAATCAACATACGTAACTATACATACATACAGTTCATCATCAGAGCAATATCAAGGTTCTCTTGTTGGTGTGCAATAAATAATGATTGTATTGTCAGGACAGTAGCAAATAGAGTGCCAAGATGGGTGCAACCTCTACAAATATTTCCATGCATACCTATTGGTGAAAATAAAAATAAAATATCGATTTAACAAGGCTTTATTTCAACCCTTATTTAAGTTGTGGCATTATTCAAAATTACAAGTCCGTAATAGTGTTATTTGTGTCGTCAAGATGGACTGTCACAATGTAATATTTCTTTGATATTTTATGTTCAGGTTCAATTTTAGCTCCGACATCACCTAGGCTTCCGGCCCTTTTCACTTCAACATATCCAACTGCATTTTCCACGTAAGATTCCCGCAAAGACCTTAAAATAAGTGAATGTTAGAATAACGAATTGTTATAAAATCAAAGCATATCTCAATATAATTACAGTATACAGAGCATTTCTCAAATAAGTCCAATGGGGCATTCTTTCTTCTAAATACTACATAAACATAAATAAATAAAGTGCCTTGGTTGGTAATAAAGCACACAATGCTTTCAGACGTGTCTTACAGGTGTCAGGCTTTATCTTACACAACATCCATATGCAATGTTACACACTTGCATTGTACTTACATCAACGCTTAGTTGCCTCTTATTTCAGCGATGTTGTGTTTGTCACTATACTTCATGAATTCTATATGCATAAAAGTGTCTACTTATGCTAAATTGGAAGAATCCGCTCTAACAAAAACAATATTATCCATAGTCGTGGTTTCAAAATACAATTTCAGTTACAATGCTCGTCGTAAAAGCTATAAAGGTCAAATCCGGGGTCCAAAACGAAGGTAGGAAATTTTATTTTTAATAATTATTTTAAGCTACAGAAAAATCTGTAACTTTTTTCCAGGAATGAGGGAGGTTATTCCTATTAATAATAAAAAATCAAGCAATTTTAATTTTTTCATCCATTCCCCATTATTATTGCCCACACTAGGTTTCGGTCATCGCATTTAGTAGTTTAAAATGCCTATATCATGCGTATTTTTTGGCCGTTTATAATCATAATTTCACTTTTTAAAATCGATTTTACGGTATTTTGATATTTTGTGAAGAAAAGCGATAAAAAAAACCTCATGCATGTATACCCTCTTAATTACGCCAGTCGATATAAATAAATGCTCTGTTGCGTAAACAAATGACAAATAACTGAAATAACACATGTACTCATATACTCCCCCTCAGAACTGACATCGATGCGTTAGCTCACGATCTGACCACAAGAGAGGTGCTTCTAACTGAAGACGTAAAAGAACAGCTGAAGCAATGCCTGGTGACCCTGAAGAAGCGGATCGAGCACGAAGGTCCGGCTGGGAAGAGGTTCTACATATACAAGACACTGGTGACGCATGTGCTGCCGCTAACGAATGTGGCCTTTGACAAGACTGGCGAACGGTAAGTATACAGACTAGACCCCAAAAGGTACGACAGGTGGAAGACTCACACAGTGCTCATGGTGGGTACAGAAGAAAGAATCCGCCACGAAGAGGTTTTACATTACATATACAAGAAAGTAGCCTTTGACAAGATAATGGTGGAAAAATAACTTAGGCTACGACAGATAAATCATCTAAAACATCCTGCGGGCCTATGATGGTTGCGTTTGTCACGCGATAAATAAATGACATAGCTGCCGTCACCTGACACGTATGTGAGTGCGAGAGTGACAGGCGCGTTATCATATCAGTTGAGAGTAGATGATGCCAAAGTAGACGATAAAGCCGAAGGACACTGTTCTGAAAAGTAAAGCAGATCAGCGGGCCTATGATGGTCGCGTTTATCACGCGATAAATGATATGATAACGCGCCTGTCATTCTCGCACTCACATACGTGTCAGAAGGTGACGGCAGCTATGTTACTTATTTATCGCGTGACAAACGCAACCATCATAGGCCCGCTGATGAAGTAATGCCTGGTGACTCTGTAGTAGCGGATTAAGCATGAAGGTCCCGCCGGAAAGAGGTTCTACATATACACGACGCTGGTGATGCATGCGCAGCCGCTGACGCACGAGTTCTTTGATAAGACTGGCGAACGATGAGGTTGAGAAGCGAATGGATCCGAAAGACACTGCCAGAATGAACCTTTCCAAAACGTTGGTGAAGTGTTGTAAACGGTGACCATATAAGGTAAACTTTGAGATTTTCCGAGGCTCTAAGATTCTGAGAAAGCCGTTATCGAAAACACCGTTATTCCACTGCTGCCGCTGATTAATGTAGACTTTAACAAGACTGGAGAATTGTGAAATTAGGCACAGCAACTGAAACAACACTAGACGATGCAAGGGTTCCACCGGGAAGAGAAATGTACAGTCAACTACAAAGCGATGTATCCACATTTTCACCTTATTGCCACAGTCAATCAATACAGTCATCCGACAAAGTCGTCTAAAGGTGCGTCCACATTTGTATCATTTGCCCGTCTCAGATCATCGTCGCGTGGCATAATCGCGTGTCACGATCACGCGTTTGGACGTTACGCCGATCGGATAGCTCGAAATCCGTTTTGCTACGCGTATCACACAGTTATGTCGGACGAGTACGGCATAATCGGCGCGCCGACAGTAAGAGTCCCAGCAGCGCGATACGCAGTCATGCCACGGCACGGTGATCGGATACGAGCAAATGATATCAAATCAAATCAAATCAAAATATTATTTATTCAAGTAGGCCTAGTTACAAGCACTTTCGAAATGTCAGTTACATGAGAGTGAATGTTTGCTGGGAGAAATACAATATGATCCAACATTTGCTACAAGGATTAGGGAAGAAAAACCTAATCAGATCATTTAAATTAAGTAAAAAAAAATAAAATCATCATTTTTAAAATTAAAATAATCAGTAAGATAAATCCCAAAAGGATTGTCAATAAAAAATAAATAATCTAGAATGTAATATTTTCTTCTGTTTCCGCGATTATTACTCATTGAAATAAAACAATTTAACGGATTATATCCTGTCCTCCCGTGACCATGGAAAGCTGGAAAGCTTCCGAAACGTCGGGAACTAAAATGAGATAATATACGCGATATAATCCGTTAAATTGTTTTATTTCAATCTAGAATGTGTCTAGAATAAAATTCTAAATGTCAGAGTATATAGAACTATTAAGATTAAAATAATAATAATACCTGAGGTATTCGTTAAAATAATTATTCATATACCTACATTACGCTATAATTTACATTAATCCCACGCGGCTTCATCATTCATGTAGTCTTGTGTGCTATAATAAGCTTTAGAAAATAATTTTCGTTTCACAATATTTTTGAATTTACCAATAGACAACTCAGTTATGCTGCTAGGAAGTTTATTATAAAATCTCACACAGTTACCCATGAATGATCTCCTTATTTTATGGAGCCTAGTAGCAGGCACTGCGAGCTTATGCTTATTTCTAGTATTAATATTATGTATATCACAGTTCTTTTTAAAGTCGGTAATATTTTTATGTATATACATAATATTCTCATAAATGTATTGACAATGCACTGTCATTATATTAATGTCCTTAAACTTATCTCTAAGCGAGTCTCTATAGTTCATTTTATATATCGCACGAACAGCCCGCTTCTGCAGAACAAATATAGTATAAATGTCGGAAGCACTGCCCCATAGTAAGATGCCATACGACATAATACTGTGGAAATAACTGAAATACACTAATCGAGCCGTTATCACGTCTGTTAATTGACGAATCTTACTTACTGCAAAAGCTGCAGAACTCAGTCTATTCGCGAGATTAGCAATGTGGGGACCCCATTGGAGCTTAGAATCTAATGTTATACCGAGAAAGACTGTACTATTAACTAGTTCCAGTTCCTCACCTTTAACCATAACGCTTGCTTGCTCGTGTTTTACGTTACTCGTGACAAACTTAACACATTTAGTCTTTTTCTCATTCAACAATAAATTATTTACATTAAACCAATTTACTACTTCACAGATAGCATTGTTTACGTCATTGTAGGATCGTTGATTTCGTACGACTTTGAAAATTAGAGACGTATCATCTGCAAACAAAACTATCTCATGGTGGGTCTTTACGAGGTGTGGCAAGTCGTTTATATAGATAAGGAACAGGAAAGGTCCCAATATTGATATGATACAAGTGTGGACGCACCTTAAACAGAGCGATCGTGCGTGGTGCAAGGGCACACGGGGGGGGGGGAAGACCGAGCTGCGTAGTCCGTATTAGTTAGTAGCTCGGGACATGCCACTGTCATTTACGCAAACGTCAAAAGCGTCGGCCCACTGTTTATTTTTTAGACTGTGTTATTGCATTGTAATACTGTACAAGACTCAGATGAACCACGTACTACAACTAGATAACGCTGGAGTGATCGGGAAGCTTATAACAAAATTCTAACCACAAATTCAATCGTCAAGATCAACTTTCTTAGCGTAACAACTCTATACCACGAAATGTACACGAATTACCCTGCAAGTAAAAAAAAATCTAAGTATAGAATTTATTTAAAAGAAAAGTTAAGGCATATTGTCGTTGGCTTTATTTTAGAGCCGTTAATTTTCCATGATTTCAAAAGATACACATTAAATAGAACGATGTGAATTTTCACACTATGGCTTAAATATCAATTGTTTACTGTCAAATACCAATTATCTGACGCAATCGTGCTATGGAAATATAGTTTTTTTATAATTAAAACACGGGTGCTTTCATACACAGCAGCTACACTTAGATACGATTTAGAAAAAGTGAACAGTTGATATATAAGGTAATGTTATCTCTAAAAGAATCGGTGCAGAGATCAATATTGTCGCAGCCTAGATTTCACTTCCCAGTCGACATCAAGATGGTCTCACGATTTCTAGTTTTCTGCAGTCCTAAGTAAAACGAAACAACTCCGTATGTTACTAAAAATCGATAAGGCCTTTTTACTCTGAATAATGATAGTTTTCTACTCTATTTTTGCATCTTAGGCCTTTTATGTATGCCTTATGGATATGTAAGTCGGTGCAATCTATCGGCCTGTATATTTTCTACCTGGCTGCTTGTACAATGAGGCCATAAGTTTGCAAGATGTGACAGCACTTATTGTTAAAAATATAGATTTTTAGCAAGATATGTCATTATACAATGCATGCAAAACAGAAGATGATCAAAACATCTATGTTTACGACACATAACCAAAACTATTATGTTTTAATGTTTATTTGGGCACAAATGGTACATTGTTCTAAAATACAATCCAATTATATAGCACATTAACCAATGAAGTTGGCACTACTTATTGATACATACACATAAAACTTGGTAACGGGATAACAATAAAAACTGCAATTTTACAAGCTTCAGCAATAACTTAAATTACCAGAGATTATAACTAATTAAGGGTATAATGTTCTAATTGAGTTACTGTGTATTCAAGAGGCAAAATACACTGTGTTTAAATTGGTTAAAGATAAATTAAAAACATCGACGTGTGAAAAAAAATTATTATGGGTTTTACATGCTCTATCGAAGAAGGAGTTCCATTTATATTTTTTTCTAGTAAATGATATATGAAAAAGTTTATTGATGTGCCGTGTGTTCAAACGAGAACATTTAAAACAAAATCTACCTGTTATTATGTTTAGTTTAACGCCTCTAACGTAATGTTATAGGTACATGTCCCCTGCTTGTATTTAATCGTCCAGAAAAAATATTTTATACGGATTTAGGTACATTTTAGAGTAACTAAGATTTATCTACACGTTAATTATGTATGCCGTACGTATGGTACTATAAATTCGTGTCAGTGCCAAGACACTGTTTTATAAGGCTCCTCAGCTAACCGCCTAAGGTTAAATGGCGCATAGCAATAGATCTTTAGACTTTTTATACATTATGAACACATCCAGCAGATATATATGTCGCAGTGAAATGGACAAAACAGAGATTTTAACAAATATCTAAGAGATATGACAAAATCACGCACGATGTTAAGATGGCGAATTCACTTATCATTTGCCTAGAAAAAGTCAGTCATTTGATCAGACCCCTGAATCTGTTTAGTGAAATGTAGAAATCAGCCAAAAAAGGCAACTCGTTTTTTCATTTCACCAGATTTGTTTAGCGATTTAATAAAATCTCTGAAACACGTCAGTGAGTTGACGAACCGATCTCGCAAAGTCAACTTGTTTTATCATTTTTGTAATACTTAAGAATTATTTTGAAAAAATGACTCATGCCGGTAGCACACCTCCGCCGCGAAACGTCAAACCCAAGGAAGTTCCGCTTTAGTTTCGCGCGCTCTGTATGGCATTTCGCAGGTTCGCGGCGGAGGCGTGCTACCGGCATGATTGTTGAGTTTGTTTCGGGTTTCTTCTCAACACTTGTAAAAGTGCCCTTGTGGCCTACTTACAGAATAAACAATTTGAATTTGAATTTGATCTTTGTGTCAATATTCTTTAAAAATACTATATTTATTGACTGTCAGATGCCTGTCGGGTAGCTACGACCGTACGTGCAAGGTGTGGGACGTGGAATCGGGGAACGAGCTGACGACCCTCGCGGGACACCAGAACGTCGTCTACTCTGTCGCCTTCAATTTCCCAGCTTGGTAAGTGTGATACCCTCAGTGGCGTGGCGTCAGAAAAAATACAAAGGAAGCAGAAGCGTATTCATTTACTCCTATTTAAGTAAAAAAGCAGTCATAAGCCATTCCTTGAGCAACCTGGTGGGAATCGGCTTATGGACGCCACGCCTCTGTACCCTTGTTTCTTAGAGATAACCGTGAAAAAAATCTTCATAGATGACCAATAGGGTACATGCACGAATTTTTTTTATCGCTTTTCTTAACAAAATATGAACATACCGTAAAAACGATTTCTAAAAGTGAAATAAGAATTAAAATAAGAATTGGATAATATTACGCGATATAATCCATTAAATTGTTTTATCTCCAAGGATTTTCTTTTTCCCGCGGATAACTGTTTTTAGGGTTCCTTACCCAAAGGGTAAAACGGGACCGTATTACTAAGACTCTGCTGTCCGTCTGTCTGTCTGTCCGTCTGTCACCAGGCTGTATCTCATGAACCGTAATAGCTAGACAGTTGAAATTTTCACGGATGATGTATTTCTGTTCCCGCTATAACAACAAATACTAAAAACTGTATAATTTTATGCCTATCTGTCTATAATCAGTAATAACCAATAAAAAATGATCGAACACCGCGTACATTTTGCTTAGGAGTAGGGCTCTGCTAACACTGGATTTTCGTAGATACGGCCGTTTTTGTAGCGTATATTTTGTACGGAACCCTCGGTGCGCGAGTCCGACTCACACATAGCCGGTTTTTTTAACGGTCGTCTGCAAAGAAAATATATTCCTTCGAAAAACTATCTCCGGGGATTTTATTTTGCCCGCAGATAACTGTTTTTTTAACGGTTATCTGCAAATCTGCAAAGAAATTATAATTGCCTTACGGGTTTTTTTTTATACCATTGCCATACAATAAAAGTCAAATATACTAAAAAACGCATTTTATTTCAAAATTGAAAGAAAAAAAGCGTTTAAATCTTACTGTTGCAGTAAGGTAAATATAGATAGAACTTGTGACTGAACCGATTTGTGGATTATTTTATTTATAAAAGACACATGTATTCCAAATTTCATCAGTATATAATGTACATCTTACAGTTTTCGAGTAACAAGCCTGTGGCAGACAGACAAATGGATAGAAGGACAGACAGGCAGACATGACGGAACTGTAAAGGTTCCGTTTGTGCCTCAGGGCATGTTTTTGCCATTCCGGCTACGTAACCTTAAAAATGAGGAGAGTTTTAAATGACTTCAAATAAATATTTAAATAAAGGTTAGGTGGCTTTCTAGCTCATACACAAAGTAGAAAAGGTAATCCCATCTGTTGCCAAAACTAAATGAAGTTACAGCTTGTCAGACAACCGGTTTAGCTCAATGGGAGTAACGTTGCCTGCGAAGCTGAGGTCTTGGGTTCAAATCCCGGTAAGGGCAAATATTTGTGTGATGAGCATAAATATTTGTTCCTGAGTCTTGGATCGAATAAATATATCCTCGTCTAGTACCCATAACACAAGCCTTATTGAGCTTACCATGGGACTAGTTCGATTTGTGTAAAATTGTCCCGTAATATTTATTTGTTTGTCCCGTAATATTTATGATAACCAAAAGTCCAAAACCAAGATAAAATTATACATGAGTAATGACCTCTTCCTGCAGTGATCGTGTCATAACTGGTTCCTTCGACAAATCGGCCAAGATCTGGGAGTCTGCGACCGGCGAGTGCCTGGCCACCCTGTGGGGCCACAGCGGCGAGGTGGTGGCCGCCCAGTTCAGCCCCAAGGGTGACTATGTTGCCACTGGCTCCATGGACAACACTGCCAAGTTATACGACTCTAGGACTGGTAAGTTCTTCATTTTCACTTATAAGAAAGCTCAAACCACTCAAAGAGCTAAGGAGCGAGCTATTCTCGGAGTCTCCTTACGTGATTGAATCAGAAATCAGGAGATCCGCAGAGGAAACAAGGTCGTCGACATAACATTGAACTAAACTCATTATCACAACACAACAAAACGGGGCTTAATCGCGTCTAAATATGACAGTTACTACGAGACCATGGACGTAACGCGACGTCCGAAACTTCGAAGAATGACCAACAAAGAGTAATTAAATAAATCATATTATTAGTTTTGTTGTGTCGTCGACGTAGCTCACACAGTTGCTAGACTTATGTGGCAGTGGGTGGGGCACATTGCTCGTAGAACCGATGGCCGCTGGGGCAAGAAGTTTCTCGAGTGGCGACCGCGTAGAGGACGACGTAGCGTGGGAAGGCCCTCAACAAGATGGACAGATGATCTGGAGAAGATAGCAGGAAACCGTTGGATGAGAATAGCGCACAACCGGTCGTTATGGAGATCCTTTGGAGGCTTTTGTCCAGCAGTAGGCGTCCTTGGGCTGATATGATGATGATGAAATGAAATGTGTAAATGGAGAATAAATCACAACTAGCATAAATCCACACGAATACAAACGCAAAGGATGTCCGTGGTGACAGAGGATTTATTTTTAAACCAGCTTGATTACGAGCTGCAGTATGCTAGGTTGGGATTATCGTGTCGTAAGTGGCTCATTTAACTAATCTACCAAGATCCTACTGGCAAGTGACTGGCAGCCCTGGGGAGCTACAGCGGCCAGGTGGTGGCCACCCAGTTCAGCCCCAAGGGCAACTATGCGGCCAAGGGATCAGTGGACAGCTCCGCCAAGTTAGACGATGGTAGGACTGGTAAATCTTCTTCACAAACTTAGGTTACCTACTTTAACTAAATGCTGGGTCAATTTTTTCGCCTGATGTTTTGATCGCCAATACTGTTATTAAAATCTTTGCTATAAATTTTCAACAGGCGCTAAAATAAAGTCTTGTTGTTCGAAGAATCGATGTATTAATTAGTGAATTTTAACATTAGAATAATGAATACACGTATATATCAATATAAATATACAGTATTTAATATTTAAAAAAATAACATGATAACCAAAACTCACTATCTATCACTACTCTTCAAAACCTCTGTATCTCGGTACAACATCGTTACAGAGATACGCTTATTTTAAGTAGGCATTTGTTATGTAGTAGTGAGTATGGGTTTTCAACAGACGAAATTTGTTCAACTGCAGGTGACGAACTTCATACATACGTCGGACACACAGCAGAGGTGATCGCGCTACAGTTCGATCCCAACGAGGGGCAGCGCCTCATCACAGGCTCCTTCGATGGCGACATCTCCGTGTGGGACACCAGGGTGAAAGAGTAAGCTTCCACCCCCTCCAAACCTCATGGGATTAGGTCCTCAGAGGACACTGCAGAGACGATGGTGACAGTTCGATCCCAACGAGGAGCAGCGCCTCATCACAGGCCCTTTCGACGGTGTCATCTCCGTGTGGGACACCAGGGTGAAGGGGTAAACTTCCACCCCCTCCAGACCCCATGGTGTTAGGTCCTCACGGGACACTACAGAGGTGATCGTGACAGTTCGACCCCAATGTATATTATGTATATCGTAACCTAGTACCCATAGTACAAGCTTAGGGACTAGGTCGATTTGTGTAAGATTGTCCCTAATATTTTATTTATTTAATGATAGGCAGTGCTCATCACGGACTCGGCTCGGCCGGTAACATCAAAATTATGATATCTTTGTAAAAATTTGGATCGGAACAATTGCAAAATCGCTACATGCATGTGCATAATAGTTCGCAATTTGAACTAGTTTTCATTTAATCTTGGCAGTCGAGTGTCAGTGCTCCGTGGCCACGAAGGCGAGATCTCTAACGTGCAGTTCAACTGGGACAGCTCGCTGGTGGGCTCTTCGTCGCTGGACGGCAGCGCCAAGCTGTGGGATGCCCGCCAGAGCTCCTGCCTCGCCACCGTCTGCAGCCACTCGGACGAGGTGATTATATTGTGTGAAGTTTAGCTGCGCTGGCAGGGTTCCCGCCTTGCCTGACGGGATGACTGTGTACTGTGTGATACGGCTGTAAGCCTCAGTTCAACTGAGACAGCTCGCTGGTGGGCTCGTCGTCGCTGGACGGCAGCCTAAGCTGTGGGATGCCCGCCAGAGCTCCTGCCTCGCCACCGTCTGCAGCCACTCGGACGAGGTGATTATATTGTGTGAAGTTTAGCTGAGCTGTCAGGGTTCCCGCCTTGCCACCGTCTCCAGCCACTCTGACGGGATGACTGTGTACTGTGTGATATGGCTGCAAGCCTCAGTTCAACTGGGACAACTCGCTGGTGGGCTCTTCGTCGCTAGACGGCAGTGCCAAGCTTTGGGATGCCCGCCAGAGCTCCTGCCTCGCCACCGTCTGCAGCCACTCGGACGAGGTGATTATATTGTGTGAAGTTTAGCTGAGCTGACAGGGTTCCTGCCTTGACACCGTCTCCAGCCACTCTGACGAGGTGACTCTGTACTACAGCTCCAAGCCTCAGTGCAACTGGGACACCTCGCTGGTAGGGTCATCAATCATCATCCCTGGATGGTAGTGCCAAGCTGTGGGACGCCCGCCAGAGCTCCTGCCTTGCCACCGTCTGCAGCCACTCGGATGAGGTGACTATACTGTGTGATAGTTTAGCTGAGCTGGCAGGGTTCCCGCCTTGCCACCGTCTCCAGCCACTCTGACGAGGGGACTCTGTAATACAGCTCCAAGCCTCAGTTTAACTGGGACACCTCGCTGGTAGGGTGATCATCCCTGCATGGTAGTGCCAAGCTGTGGGACGCCCGCCAGAGCTCCTGCCTTGCCACCGTCTGCAGCCACTCGGATGAGGTAACTATACTGTGTGATAGTTCAGCTGAGCTGGCGGAGTTCCTGCCTTGACACCGTCTCCAGCCACTCTGACGAGGTGACTCTGTACTGTGTGATACAGCTGCAAGCCTCAGTTCAACTGGGACAGCTCGCAGGTAGGGTCATTATCCCTGGATGGTAGTGCCAAGCTGTTGGACGCCCGCCAGAGCTCCTGCCTCGCCACCGTCTGCAGCCACTCTGATAAAGTGATTGTATGTTGTGTAATGGTTTAGCTGGTCTCAGTTCAACTGGGACAGATTGCTGGTGGGCTCCCCGTTGCTGGCCGGCAGCGCCAAGTTGTGGAACGCCCACCAGAGTTCCTACCTTCCCACTGTCTCCAGTCACTCTGATATATCATAATTCATTCATATCATCATCAGCCGATAAAAATCTTGTTTTTTTTAAACAACTTAGCTGCGAAGCTAAAACTCTTTGCTGTAAATCTTGAAGTTTGCGGCCGCGTTACCTGAATCCATATATGTGAATACATCAACAGCTAAACCCTTAATCCTTGCAGAGCCAGAAATTTCTAGACACCTATGTCGATAAAAGTGTTTACTAGACTTAAGGAACAGAACCTTTTTTTTAATCATGTCATCTGCCTAACTTCTAGATATATATTTGTATGTCAGGTCCTGGACATCTGTTTCGACTGGGCGGGGCAGCGCATGGCGACATCGTCCAGCGACTGCTCGGCGCGGGTATACGACGTGCGCGCTGACTTTAAGGAACTGGCGGTGATGAAGGGCCACCGCGACGAAGTCTCCAAGGTCAGAGCAGTTCTTATGTCAGGTGCTGGATATCTGAGGAGCTGGCCGTGATGAAGGGCCTCCACAACAAGATCCCCAAGGTTACAGCTGTTTCTAAGTCAGGTGCTGGATATCTGCTTCCAAGGGTAGGGGGGCTCAGCGCATGGCACCTCCATCGATTCTCTCGGCACGGGTGTACGAGATGTGCGCCGACTTCGATTAACTGGTGTTGATGAAGGGCCTATGGTGTCCAAGGTCAGAATAGAATAGAAAAAAAGTTGTTAACTGTGTATACAGAGGATGTTAACATAAAATTGTACGAACAGCTGCCCTTTGCGACCATATCAATTCAAATCAAATCAAATCAAAATATTCTTTATTCAAGTAGGCCTAGTTACAAGCACTTTCGAAATGTCAGTTACATGAGAGTGAATGTTTGCTGGGAGAAATACAATATGATCCAACATTTGCTACAAGGATTAGGGAAACCCAGAAAAACCTAATCAGATCATTTAACTTAAGTAAAAAAAAAAAAAAACATCATTTTTTAAATTAAAATAATCAATAAGATAAATCCCAAAAGGATTGTCAATAAAAAATAAATAATCTAGAATGAGTCTAGAATAAAATTCTAAATGTCAAAGTATATAAAACTATTAAGATTAAAATAATAATAATACCTTAGGTATTCGTTAAAATAATTATTCATATACCTACATGACGCTATAATTTACATTAATCCCAAGCGGCTTCATCATTCATGTAGTCTTGTGTGCTATAATAAGCTTTAGAAAATAATTTTCGTTGTACAATATTTTTGAATTTACCAATAGACAACTCAGTTATGCTGCTAGGAAGTTTATTATAAAATCTCATACAGTTACCCATGAATGATCTCCTTATTTTATGGAGCCTAGTAGCAGGCGCTGCAAGCTTATGCTTATTTCTAGTATTAATATTATGTATATCACAGTTCTTCTTAAAGTCGGTAATATTTTTATGTACATACATAATATTCTCATAAGTGTATTGACAATGCACTGTCATTATATTAATGTTCTTAAACTTATCTCTAAGCGAGTCTCTATAGTTCATTTAATATATCGCACGAACATCCCGCTTCTGCAGAACAAATATAGTATTAATCTCGGAAGCACTGCCCCATAGTACGATGCCATACGACATAATACTGTGGAAATAACTGAAATAAACTAATCGAGCCGTTATCACGTCTGTTAATTGACGAATCTTACTTACTGCAAAAGCTGCAGAACTCAGTCTATTCGCGAGATTAGCAATATGGGGACCCCATTGGAGCTTAGAATCTAATGTTATACCGAGAAAGACTGTACTATTAACTAGTTCCAGTTCCTCACCTTTAACCATAACGCTTGCTTGCTCGTGTTTTACGTTACTCGTGACAAACTTAACACATTTAGTCTTTTTCTCATTCAACAATAAATTATTTACATTAAACCAATTTACTACTTCACAGATAGCATTGTTTACGTCATTGTAGGATCGTTGATTTCGTACGACTTTGAAAATTAGAGACGTATCATCTGCAAACAAAACTATCTCATGGTGGGTCTTTACGAGGTGGGGCAAGTTGTTTATATAGATAAGGAAAGGTCCCAATATTGATCCCTGCGGCACACCCATAGAGACTAATGACCCCGGTGAACGCTTTCCATTCACGTCAACCCTTTGTATACTACCATTTAAATAAGACTAATAAATTTAGCGCCGATCCTTTAACTCCGTAGTGGTGTAGCTTCCTGATCAGTGTCTCATGATTAACGCAATCGAAGGCCTTAGATAAATCACAGAAGATGCCTAAAGCATCTCGCGATTCCTCCCAGGCATCGAAAATGTGTTTTACGAGCCCAACTCCGGCGTTGGATGTCGAGCGACCCCGCGTAAAACCGAATTGCTTACTATGCATCAAATTATTCAAATTAAAATGTTTTAACAATTGATATAAAATTAGCTTTTCAGATATTGGTCTAAAGTTAGTGGGGTCAGAGGTACTACCTGATTTAAATAAAGGAGTTATTTTGCTATGTTTCATCAGATCAGGAAACTCACCGCAGTCAACACTGTTATTGAATATATCTGCCAAGTCAGGCGCTATTACTTCTATTAGGGATTTGACAGCATGGACTGAGACCCTCCACAGGTCATTGGTTTTTTTGGCATTAATTGATTTAAATGCCTTTACTACATCTGAAGGACTGACATGTTCAAAATAAAAGTCCTTACTACATTCTGGGACGTTTTCTTTTAACAACAAAACGGCAGACGAAGGTGATGAATTTAAACACTTTGTTGTGGATACTGGTATATCGTTGAAGAAATTTTCAAATTCTGTTGCTACATCTAAACTAGAATGTATAATTTTGCCATCAATTTTTAATTCTAGATCACTAATTGCGTGCCTTGATCTACCAGTCTCCGCATTAATCACTTTCCAGGTGGTTTTGATAATATTAGAACTATTTTTGATTTTCTGGGATAAATAATTACGTTTGGCAATATGACAATCAATTTTGAATTGTTTCGAATATTGCTTTACATGTTCTTTAAATTCATCACTCGTATTAAACCGCCGTTCCTCATACATGGCATACAGTGCTTCTCTACGTTTGTGTTAGTCCGCAGTAGCCCATTCGCTAAATACTGGTGCACCGCCAGCCACAACCGATTTGGAAGTAAATATTGTATTATAATGTTTCATGAAAGTTGTAAAGAATGAATCATACATGTGATTAGGACTCATTTCAGAAGACAGAACGGGTAGCGCCTGAAACAAATGTTGCTTCATTCTTTCCACACGGTCTGTGGTTACCGGTATAAAAGTAATTTGTTTTTTCACTATATTTTCCCTTAATATCTCAAATTCCATTAATTGGCCTAAATGATCTGATTCTAATTTACTGATTATATTTTGTTTAGAAGGAGAAATATCAGTGAAAATGTTATCAATACAGGTGGCGCTGGTATCGGTCACCCTAGTAGGTTCCATAAATACGTGGCTTAAACGAAAAGATTTAAATAGATTCAACAATCTAATACTTAGTGTTGAATCTTCCAAAAGATTTACATTGAAATCGCCGCAAATAAGTAATTTTTTACGAGTACGCGATATTCCATAATAGTTGGAAAACATCGAAATTACTTAAAGGCGGCCTATACACACTAACTACAATAAATTGCTCTAATTCTACTGCACTTAATTCTATGTTCCGTTCAACAGACAAGGATACAATGTCCTTACGTTCCTTAAATTTCAATTGACTATTTAATATAATTAACGACCCACCATGTATGGAACTAAGTCTGGTGAACGAACTACCCACCTGGTGATTATTGAATTGGGGCATTATCTCATTGCAAGTTAGCCAGTGTTCAGTTGTACATAAGATATCAATATTATAGGCATTTAAAAATAATTCAATCTGCAAATCTTTCCCTCTAATACACTGAATATTTTGATGAACCAGGTGGATATACTTTTCATTGCCAGAAAAGGATTTCTCCATTGTCTCATCACTTAGTTTAAATTATTACACATAACAACATTAATGTCGGACTGCTCAATAGAAGCAGAGTTATGTACCAAATTCTTGGTACAAATGTAATAATAATAATATTTTTCTAGTAACTTCTGCCTGATTCTATTAATTACTTTATCATGATCATTATCTCTAACAACGAAATAAGTCCAAGCATCTCTACGATGACAGGTATTGGACTATTTACCACCGGACTTCGAAAGATCGTCGGTCCACCTTGTAGGACATACAGCTATTAAACTTCAAAGCTGGAATATCGCTTTATGTCGTCAGGTCTGCTTCAGTCCCGCTGGCGGCTGTCTTCTGACCGCGTCCGCGGACCGGAGCGCCCGCGTCTGGAACTCTTCCACTGGTAATTGCACACAGGTATGGAATACTTTATATGTCCTTCGCTCTCTCACTCACGCTCTAAGTCGAGCTGAACCAGTTCCACCCACCTCTACAGTTCTTGTGTTCCAAGCGCATCGCATCTTTATCCTACTTCAAGTGGGCGCAAATGACATTCCCGTTTGTAAGTGTGGGCTCCACCCACTGAAGCCGACTACTACTAATGAGATGAGGTCTAGCCAGAATACCCAGGTTCAAAGTCAAGTTCTATAAAACGTAACTTCTTTATCAGGCTATATGAGTGTTCCACTGCTGGGTAAAGGCCATCTTCCTTAGATCACCATGACTCCGATCAGATGCCTTCTTTGACCAGTTGTTAAGGAACACGTCTAGATCGTCCCGCAATCTCTACCCAGGCCTGCCCTGTCTACGTTGCCCATCTTATAGCACCCTAAGTGATCACATACCCGACCCACCTTTCCGGGAGCATGCGGCAGACGTGACCGGCCCAGTCCCACTTTAGCCTGGCGGATTTTTCTCCAATATCGGTAATTCGTATTACACAGCGCTGCGTAGTGTTCAGGGCGTGATCTGTCCTTTAAAACCTAGAATGCTGCGCTCCATTGTCCGTTGACAAATTTTGAATTTGGATTTCTGACCGTCAGTCAGTGACTTTGTTTGGGCACCGTAGGTTAGGACGGGCAGAATAGGTGTATAGGTAAAAAAATTAACTAAAGCCCCTCTTGTATGTAGTAGTGTTCAAAATTGATATGGAACTTATGTTATTTTTCTAATATGGAACGTCAAATTGCTTATACGGATACGCTACTACTACATACAGCAGGTGACTTACTTAAGTTTTTCACCTATAATGAAATTTAAAAATATATAAATGTTAATTTAAAATGATGTTTCCAAATATAATCCAGCGCTAGTCGCAGGTTTAAGAGATAACAATGCGACAAACAAACATTAGCTCAGGTGGCAAAAAGTGGTTCAATTTGCTCCATACAGGGACCCTTTGTGTGTCACTGTGGACATGACTCACTGGTCGATGCTGATGTCACTTTGTGACATAGATAATTGGGATGTTCACTGCACTCAAATAAAAATAAAATTTTGATACAATATTATAGTTTCTATGTAGAAATCCAAAACAAAATGAGTTCGATACCTTGCGTGTAGCTTGTTTTATGAGCCTTTCAATTTGGGTGTAAGAGTCCATTTTTAAAGTATGAAAATATTAATTAATAATACCACTGAATAACCCATGAAATATAGTAACTTTGGTTATGAAACCGTTTCTTAATTTCTTAATTTCTTCGCAACGCAAGTTCTTAATTTCCCCATACAAGGTAGGAACGTGTGACGTCACACGTTCCTAGGCTTTCAAGCCTTAGTATGGAGCGTTTTTTGGGGAAGTCCAAAAATGTAATTTTAACATTATTGTATCTCTGTGAGTGTTTATGAGATTGAAGTAAATAGTTTTTTCACCAATATTTCTATTATTGGGAACATATTAATAAAAATAAACCACGTCCCAATTGGTATCGTATTGGGCACCTTTGAATTAATCTGTACAATATGTAATGAATTTAGAATTCGAATGAATTTCGAAATTTCATCAAACTTACAATGATCTCGCTCTGAGTATCTAATTCTCGTATAAGTTTAATGGTACCTTTAGATTTAAATTAAATTAAAATTAACATTAGCACCATCCTATATTATTTTTCTTGACTGTCCTGATTTATTTGTTGAATTGAAGTTATGAAGGTATTAATAGACATAAAACTGTAAAAAATGCAAAAAGTATGTTGCATGTAGGCAAGCAAAGCTTGGAATCAAATGTGTATACCTCAGGGTGATAAATACGAACAAAAAATTGTAGCTTCATATATTTTAAATTTTGATGGACTCTTTGAATCTGTGAAACTTTCAATATAATTAACTCATTTAACTCATCAGACTCCGCTAACACTAGCGCTTTGATTTTAAATATTTCCAGAAACTCAAATGGTGTTCCATATTTGATGCAGGTGCTGTCAGGTCATCAGGGCGAGATCTTCTCCTGCGCGTACTCATACGCCGGGGACGCCATCATCACAGCCTCCAAGGACAACACGTGCCGTATCTGGAGGTGACTCGACTGGTGGCAGACTGGTCCCCAGTCAGAGACGGGGTGGGTTGGGGGTGACCGCCGTACCGCATCTGGAGGTGACTCCTCTGGTCCCCGGTATCCGGAGGGCTCTATATCGACTCCCATACGCTTTTGGAATATTGCATTGTAACAATGTGGAATAGGAACAGATTTTGATGGTACACTCAAGGGCTTTGATAAGCAAACACCACCAAATCGAGAGTAGAGTTGTTTATTTTTTACTTAGCTGGATACTTTACTTAGGATATCAGTGACAATATGAATTTACTAATTGATAAAATATAGGAAATAGTAAATAACATGGTCATTGCTAGTCCCAAACAGGCCAGATATATAACATTCATAATTTTTGGTTTAGACGGAGACTGTTTTGAGACGATTTTGAGCGTGTTCGATATTCTGTGCCAGCGCTAGCATGCCACGAAAAATGGCGCGGAAAGTGGTTATACGATGTCATTTTAAGGAGTCTCAAAATAGTCTCCGTCTAAAGGTGCGTCCACATTTGTATCATTTGCCCGATCAGATCTTCGTTCCGTGGCATGATCGCGTGTCACGATCACGCGTTTGGACGTTGTGCCGATCCGATCGCTCGAAATCCATGTTGATACGCGTATCACACACTTAGATCGGACAAGCGCGGCGTGATCTCCGCGCTGACAGTGAGCGCAATACAATTGTGGACGCATCTTAAAACTCTATCACGAATTGATTTGTAGCATAATTTTCATTCTAGTTCTATTTAATTCTTGGATACTTACAATGTAATAAAATAATTGTATTGACCAATCCTTAGATGCTTTTGTAAATCGCTGAGGCTGACTGTCACGCAACATTGTATATTATTGCATATTATCTGTGAAGCTAATCGACGTACGATTAACAACACTCAGAGTGAAGAAATTGACCCGAATATTCCGTGACAAAGAACAGTAATGTGGCTTTTGAGGTCGAGAAAAGCTAATGCGCATGTGCCATCGCTAATAATGCTTATGGGGACATGTTGGAAACCGACCAAGTGTGAGAGGGCCTGGATACGAAGGATTCCGTACAATATTTAATATCAAGTAAAAAAGACGCCTGACAATGTTGAAAAATGGCTGAACTGTCATCACCAGTGATCGTAAATTTGGTAGCATTTTTGGTGCCATAGGTGTGGCAAAATTCAACCGAAATGATGGATAAGGGTTACTGTCGACAATATTAAGTGTGTTTAATCGTTTAAATTGTTATTTTTCTACATCTATAGCGCAATACCTTGATCGCTGCACCAAAAATGCTGCCAAATTTACTATCACTGGTCATCACACATGTTTACTTATCTGAATAAAATTGTGTTGTGATTTAATTGTCATTTAGGTGTCACCAACTATCTTTTGCTGACTGTACTATAGGGATGTTGCCTTGTGTAAACATTATATTTTCTTCTGTTTCCGTGATGACAGAGTTTGAGCTCTTTAGTCTTTAGTTTCGTCTCGGTGAGTAGTTGATGGATGTTCAAAGAAAAGTACAGGCTAATAAATAATTTATTTTTTGACAGAAAATTTTACAGATATGCTCAATACAGATACAATACATGAAATGACTCGCAAGTTTCTTTGAAAGCCAACGTACCAAAAGCAAGGACCATTAAAACAAGAGGACTGTTGTTGAATGTGTGGACTGTATTTGACTACTTCTTTCTTGATTTAAAATAAAATACTTATTTCTTCATGGTAAGTATTTGCTAATTAGCCATAATCAGCTAATATAGCCGCAAGAGAGTATAAGACTCTGAGTGTAGTAGAAGACTCTGAGTATAGTATAAGACTGACTCTGGCTATCAAAATGGCCACTTATTATTCCCACATACTAGGGCCTGAATTAGCGGCTTATCGGCTGATGCAGGCGAATTAATAAATGCGACAAAAGATATTCTTTATTCATCATGTTTTACAATTGAATGATATACATAGTTATATTAATTTCTTAATGCTATAAAACAACATAACACGTATTTTATAAAACAGGGTAAAAAATATATGACAGAGTAGTAAAATGAAATAAAATAATTATGATTAAAAATAGCGAAATAATATTGATTTATCTCTTATAACTAAGTTTACACAATTAATCAATTCCTAATCCTAGTTATTTCCCACAATATCCCCCGCGTGTGCAAACACCATTCTCTAGGTTTCTAGGAAATAACAATGAGTCTGGAGGCTGGACGACGGATGGATCCCGCTGCTGTGCGTACTTCAGTGACTCGGACTTTGCCGTCTGGACCTGGGTAGACTTTAACTACCTCTCCTCTTGGCCAGGTACCTCTGGGCATTGTACTGTCCATTATGAGCACTATGTCGCCTTCTTTCACGTTGTCGTGGGCGCTATTGGATCTAGCTCTCAGCGACGGGCGGTATTCTTTGATCCATCTTTGCCAAAAATGATCGGCTAGTCGCTGCGCTGTTTTCCATGAGCTTGAAGTAAGAACGACGTCGGAAAATGAGCCGAATGGTGACATGGCATTAGAGCGGCCGATAAGAAAATGGTTCGGTGTGAGAGCTTCTTTTTCTTCGTTTAGCATAACCGGCGTGAGAGGTCGCGAGTTAATTACGTGCTCGGCTTCTAAAAGCAGGGTGTGAAGCACTTCTTCGTGGGGGTGCTTTTCATTAAGGGTAGCTCGTAGGGCGGTTTTTACTGAGCCTACGAGCCTCTCCCATGCGCCGCCGGCGGAAGGGTTACCTGGTGGGATCTTCTTCCAAATAATCTGACGCTGCCTAGCGTATTCTAGCAGATCACTGGTTGCGCTATTCATGGCGTCACTGATCTCACGTTCGCTTCCATAAAAGTTTGTAGCGTTGTCCGAAAAAATGATTGATGGAGTGCCACGTCGCGCCATCATTCTTCTGAGTGACATGATCATAGCCGAACCAGATAAGGAGTTCACTAGTTCAAGATGTACGGCCCTTGTGGTTAGGCACGTATACAGGACTCCCCATCGCTTTTCGTGTCTTCGTCCGACTGTGACAGTCATAGGCCCGAATAAATCGCAGGCTGTGGCGGTAAAAGCAGGTTGATTTACAGTTAGCCTTTCTTTAGGTATATCGCCGAAAGGAGCCTTAGAGGGTGACCCCCTTCTGACACGACACCATTGGCATCTGTTACTTATAAATCTCAGAGCACCTCGCAATCCTATCACGTAAAAATGTTGGTTTATCTCGTTCATCACAGTGGAGTGGTTACCGTGATTGAACATAGCGTGATAGTGAGCGATCAGGAGGCGAGTGAAGTCTTCTTTGGCGTGAAGTATCGGCGTGGCTTTTTCTCTGTCGATTCTCCCGTCCAGCAGTAGAGTTCCGTGGCGGTCCATCTTCACGGCGAGCTTGCTGAGTGCAGACTTCTTGGGTATTTGTCGTCCAGCCTCGATGAGTTTCATTTCCTCGTCGAAATATGCCCGTTGACTGCGTTGAATATTTAATAACTCGGCCATTTTCAAGTGGTTATTGTTCATTTCAGTTTCTATTTTTCTATTGAGCATTTTGGACTTAAAAACCTCAGCAGCTAGTAGGGTGGTAGCAGTAGCCCTAATTAAACGCGTGTATTTCGAAAAACGTTCTATCTTAGGTAAATACGAAAAGGACTTAAGCGGCCTATCTACAGTAACGGCGGTTACGACCTTTTTCGCGCTACGCTCCTCTCCCGTGGTGGGAATTGGATTCTTATTTGATTTGTCAACCGGCCAATCAGACTCATTTTTACGGATAAATTCAGGGCCGTGAAACCATCTATGGTTTTTATCGAATTTTAATGGGATAGCCTTCGTGGCATCGTCGGCCACGTTTGAGGCGCTCGGAACCCATCTCCATTCCGTGGGTTTCGAACTATCCTCGATTTCTGCCAGACGGAATGCCACGAAACTCTTGTATGAGCGCGGGTCTGATTTTATCCATGCTAAAACTGTACGTGAGTCTGACCAATAATGGCAACTATCTATTTCGTAACTAGTCTGTTCCTTTACTGATTTAGCTAACCTACAGCCTAGGACACAGCTTTGCAATTCGAGTCTTGGAATTGACACTATACGGAGGGGGCTCGCGCGCGCCTTAGCCGCTACTAATCGTGATGTTTTACCTATCGGGCTGTCACTCACAAAATAGACAGCCGCCGCGTAAATTTTCTCACTAGCGTCGCAAAAAATGTGTAACGAGCCCTTCCTATTACTCGCGGGTACATAGCGATCCAATTCTAACTCTTTTAATTGTTGTATATTTTGTATGAAACTATTCCACGCGGGTACTGATTCATCCAATATCGTATCGTCCCAGCCTATGCCTGTTCGCCAGGTATCCTGTATGAGGATCTTGCCTAAAGCCGATATGGGTGAAATGTATCCTAGAGGATCGAAGACGGCCATAACGCTACTCGTGACCTGCCTTTTCGTAGGTAACTTTTTACCCTCCAGGACCTCCCGGGGAGTGTTACGCAGATTTACGTTGAACCCTAGCGTGTCACGTTCGTGATTCCATATTAAACCAAGGGTTCTTTCCGCGTTATTACCTCCTATAACCGTTTCCGATCGCGAACTTTTATCCTTGATATCCGATAACACATATGGATGACTCGAAGCGAAACCTTTCAATTCGAAAGAGGCTTTACTGTTCAACTCTATTATGTCATTTACGACCTTTTTCGCCTCGACTTCGTTTTCATCCATAGCTATCAGAAAATCGTCCATATACGCGTTTTTTACCGTGTATTCGGCGGCTATGGGGTACCTATCCCGGTGATAGTCAGCGTTCCTATTTTTAACATATAGGGCAGTACAGGGCGATGAAACGGACCCAAAACAGAGCCTTTTCATCCTGAATTCAGTCGGTTCACACTGCCCGTCTCCCTCCCTCCATAGGAAACGTAGACTATCCCTGTCCTCCTCTAAAACCTCTATTTGTAAAAACATCTCGCGGATGTCGGCTATTACGGCGATTTTACCTTCGCGAAATCTCAATAACACACCGAAAAGAGATTGAAGCAGGTCCGGACCTGGTAATAGTGCGTCATTTAAGCATTTATTGCATGACCTACTAGCCGCGTCGAAAACTAGACGCATAGAACCTTTCTGCGCGTGAAAAACCGGAAAATGCGGTAAATACCATGACCTTAACGAATCTATTGGCGCGGGCGATTCCATTCTCTCGGCGTAACCTTTCTCGAGTAATTTATTTATCTGTTTCGTATATTCAGATTTTAGTTGCACATCTTTGTTTAATTTATTTTCGAGAGAGTGCAATCGTTTTAGCGCCTGCGATTTGTTGTTCGGCAAAGTTTCGTCATCGGATTTCCATAACAAACCGGCACGATACCTATCTTCGTTTTCCAATTTTTCGCAAGTCGAATTTAACTTTTCTAACGCTCGTTGTTCTGGATCGGATTTAGGAGGGCGATTTCCTACTCCTAATGATTCGATACTAAAATGCTCTTTTATCAAGTCGGCTATCTCATTTTCGGTAGTTTTAGCGGGACGCAAATGATTTACTATGAAAGCACGGCCACTAGGTACGTCGTGGCTACCGTGGAGCGACCATCCTAACTTTGTCAGAGATGCAACGGGGAGGCCTTTGTCTCCGCTTAAAATGCGGCGAGGCACTAAAAGATCCCAGTGATCCTGTCCTATAATCATTGTAGGTGACGTTTGCTCATAACATAGCTCATCTTCGATATCGTGTAAATGTTCGCATTTTCTTACCAAATCGCGAGATACCGCCTGAGTAGCGAGATTTAATTTATCTATTGTGTACGCGGACATTTTTATTAAATTCCTACTGCATGCTCCACGGATATTGAAACTAATTTTGCACGACTCTTTTTCAGACAATATGTTACCGCCGACACCCTCAATCGATAGGGTCTCTGCGTTACTGCGAGGTGATACCAAATCAGCTACATGCCTCTCAATTAGCGAAATTGAACTGCCATCGTCTAAAAGAGCTGTAGTTTGTACAGACCCTAAGGGCCCTGACAACTCTACCGGAATTATTTTCAGGTAGGTGTCAGCACTACGTACATGATTTACTAACCCGGTATTATTTTTTCGCGATGGGGTCGTGTTAAGCATCAATCCGTGTAACATTTTATGATGACCTGATTCGCACTGATTAAAACCGCAAGGTACGTATTTACACTTTACGGGACGCTTATGGTTAGATTCCAGGCACCTAAAACACAGTTTATGTGTTCTGACCGTTTCCCATCTTTTTTCTATAGTTAAGCTAGCGAAATCAGCGCATTTGCTTAAAATATGATTTCCGCTACAAATTATGCACTTAATAGTCGCGGTGGGGGGGGAAATCGGTTCGCTCGTCCTGGTTTCTACCATACGCGGTTTTTGGGGGTTTTTTTTATTAATAGGCGCATTATTCCTATTTTTCTGCGTTTTAACGTTTACTTGAGCTACCGTTCGCGGGATAAAATCATCGCAATCAGAATCTGATGACTCGTAATTATAGCCTGAGGCGTGCGATCGAGACGGTTGACGCGCTCTCGCTTCTCCGCCGCGCATGCGCGGTGGTGAATCGCCAGCGGTTTCCGATATAAAATTTATCGAGGACCGAACTCGTTGACGACCGTGAGTTTTTCGGGTAGCTACACTTATCTCATTTAAAAACTGAGACATGGCTACTAAACCCGGCGTCCCCTTGTTCGAAGCCCTATATTTATTCCATTCATATCGCACGATCAGATTCAGTTTGTCAACGATTTTATTCACTAACTCGGGCGAATAGAGAAATTCGTCTTGGTGGAGCGCTTTTATGGTGGAAACTACGTTAGCTACGGTTCCCGCGAAAGTGGTTATATTACTGTTATCTTCCGCTAAGCGTTGCATTTTTTTTACGTTATGTATCTCCGCCAAGACTATTTCCTCCGGGTTACCGAAATGCCTTTCTAACGCTTCGATTATCTCTAACGGATCCGACACGGTGTACATGATAGATTTTACGGCTATTTTCGCTTCTCCGCGTAAAGCCCTACGTAATCTACTTATGTTACTGATATTGGAAAATAGAGGCGCGCTGTCCGTAAATTCCGATCGAAATGCTATCCACTCGGCGATATTGCCATCGAAAGGAGTTAATTCTGGCACGTGTCTTTGAATAACTGGCGTGCTCTTACTACGATTAACTGCCTCTACCACTTGACTGGATAACAGCTCGAAATCCCTATTTTCGAAACTCGTACGCGGTACGTTCATAGGCGCGAGATTTGACTCTATTTCCTGCACCGGATGGTTCAGACTCTGTCTTTGCTGTTCTACCCATCCTAACACACGCGCGTTTCTAGGCACTGTCTGATCGAACGTGGGCACTGAATTGTTGGACGCTTCCATCCTAGCAATTTCCAACCTACTTTTAGCCGCGATCGACCTACATCTAGCCTGCTCTAATTCTGCGTTATGAAAATCCAATTCGGCAATCAAAACGGAAAGCTGCTGATTAACATTAACAATTGGCGCGTTTACCACAGTACCCGACGCACTCCTACTATGATGGCCTACGGGGTCTTGAGCTAACGGCGGGTTCGCGGTCGGTGGCGCGGCACCGTTAGAATGAATAACGTTCGCGGGATGTGTCGATTCGTTCCCTAGGTGGCTACTACTACCAATCCTACTCTCTCCCGGTTCCCTGCTCCATGTATTAGTTTCCTCACTTGTTGTCTGACCGGAAGGTGGCGTTTCTTCATATGTGCGCGAACGCGTCTGACGCACGATACGACCTACCTCTTCGTTGGTCGACATTTTACACACACACGGGGAATGGGGGGGAAACACAACCTAACACCTAATTGCCCTACGCGAGCGCTACCGGCACTTGACGCTCAAGCAACGCCCGGGGACCTAAATCCCTACGTCTTCTTTCTTCTTTCTTCCAGTGATAATACTCACTCAGGGGTGCTGCGCAATCCGTGTTAACAGAGAGCGAGCGTCTGGACCATGCCAGAGTAAAAGGCGAATCGTTTAGAGGGTCGCCGTATGAAGGAACAGAAACCGAAGCTTCATAAGTTCCCCGGAGTCGAGACTAGCCCGAACCCCGTCAAGAGACAAAAGTCCGAGGGCTACAAGAGGCAAAAATGATGCACGCCGCACGGGGGGAAGCTGGTGGCTTCACAGTATGGTGCACGACGTACAGGCTCTTGCTGACTCGTTGAAACGGGAAATGCTTCGATCTTCTATTTATCTTGCGCACCTCTGCTTCATTGATCCGGCTCTCGAAGTACCATTGTTGAATGTGTGGACTGTATTTGACTACTTCTTTCTTGATTTAAAATAAAATACTTATTTCTTCATGGTAAGTATTTGCTAATTAGCCATAATCAGCTAATATAGCCGCAAGAGAGTATAAGACTCTGAGTGTAGTAGAAGACTCTGAGTATAGTATAAGACTGACTCTGGCTATCAAAATGGCCACTTATTATTCCCACATACTAGGGCCTGAATTAGCGGCTTATCGGCTGATGCAGGCGAATTAATAAATGCGACAAAAGATATTCTTTATTCATCATGTTTTACAATTGAATGATATACATAGTTATATTAATTTCTTAATGCTATAAAACAACATAACACGTATTTTATAAAACAGGGTAAAAAATATATGACAGAGTAGTAAAATGAAATAAAATAATTATGATTAAAAATAGCGAAATAATATTGATTTATCTCTTATAACTAAGTTTACACAATTAATCAATTCCTAATCCTAGTTATTTCCCACAACTGTCAATTGCCATACTTTCGATCTTGCTCCGACCGCGAGGAGATATTCAGACAAAAACTAGATAACGCTTTAATACTAAACATTTTACGATGTTACAGTTGAACAAAGAAATTTAGTACCTACCTACATAGCAATTAGTTCGTAAACAGCTAATCTATAGGTACTATTATAAAGTTATAAAAATTGATTGTCTGTATAAAGAACATATTTAAAAAATATATATTGTTACGGACTATTTGGAGTTCATTGAAAAGAAAAGTATTTTATTTTTATTTTTTGTATGTTTCGTGTCGTTGTGGCTTCATCATGCCAAATCGGCTAAGCGGATTTCCATTATTTTTGGTGCACAGGTAGCTGGGTGTCTCCAGATGGTTATAGGATACTTTTTACCCGCCTACACTGAAGAAGAAAACAGGGGCTATAACTTTTTTTTCCTCCGCGAACGTAGTTGCGGGGCGCCTTCTAGTAATAAATTAATCATAACATTTAAATACTGTGTCACGCTGGCAAAGTTGAATAAGTGCAAATAATAATTTCTACACATAGATGGTGTTGTGATTGTAAACTACTCATAGAAGGGACAGTTTCTTAAAAACTTCGTCAGGTGTCGGACAAAAAAAATCACGACCCTCTTTTGTCTTCAGAGTATCCTATAACCATCTGTGGAAGCCCAGCTACCGTGTACCAAAAATAGTTGAAATCCGTTTAAGCGTTTTGGCGTGATGAAGCCACAACGACACATGCAAACATACAAAAGAAATATCGATTTAGTGACCTTCAGATACTCTGTTTTTTTTTTTGAAAATATCTTTAATGAACAGCCATTTCATTTCGACCATTATGGTATAATAAAATACCTACCAGGATTTTGACAACTTTATAATAGTATAGAATCGGGAACGGCTTTTTGTATAGTGATTATTGGTCCTCCTATTTTAATGTTTTTTGCCAAATGTGATGTAATGGGGTACTTATAGATTGTTATCTACCATATTATGATTATTATGTTATGTAACGACTCAAGTGCACGTTTACTGATGTTAATGCCGTACTCAGTAATAAATAATGCACAAGTTATCGACAAAATTACCGACAAACACTGTTTATAGTAGCAGCATAGTTTAAAAACATATTTACTCGCTTATTATGAAATACTGTTAGGAATTTGTCATAATAAATCACATTTTATACCGTTTGCCGTATTTTACTTTTACACCGATGACATTGTGACTCAGGCTTGTTCAGTCCGTTATTAGGGTTCCGTAGCTAAAATGGCAAAAACGGAACCCTTATAGTTTCGTCATGTCCGTCCGTCCGTCCGTTTGTGACAGGCATTTTACTCAAAAACTACATGATGTATATTGATAAAATCTGGAGTGAGGTGTCTTGTATGAGCCGCTATACTTAGTTTGATGGTTAAATAATACAAAATATATTTCTAAGGAGGATGCACTCCATACATGTAACCAAAACTGAAAAAAGAATTCAGCAAATATCAATGAGTAGCACATATTTGGACAGTTCTTTTAAAAATAACTTGAGGTTTGTTAAAAAAAAAATTACGTGAATATTTTTGGATGTAGTAAATAATCGCTCCGAAAGTAGCATAAATTGTGCCCCCCCCCCCCCCCCCCCCCCCCCCCCCCGTTTTTCAATTATTGCCAAAAACACTCCCGTTTCTCAGCTAAAGGAAGTAGGTGCAGTGGAGATACGCTCTTTTATATCGCTAGTGCACTCTCTCATATCGTTTTTTTTATCTGTAGTGCATTTTTTGTATGAAAGGCTGCGGATCTATTGCGGAATTATCGCCTGACCACGTAGTATGTCTGAATTGACCCTTACGAGCATTTAAGCACTGGAGAAGGTAAACGGGACTTGTTCCCCTGCCACAGTATGTGAAGATTGGACTATCAGTTTACCTACTCGATATTTTGTCAATATGTTATTCTGTAATGATTCGGATCACCATCTTGCCATTCCCAGTGATTTATCTGAAATATCCCTAGGTATTGTGCCGTAACGAGGAGATTATTTTTGATTGCACCTCATAATGATATACTAATACATGCCACGTTACTCGCAAATGAAGACTTTATTATATACAAAACAAGGTTCCTCTACCATTTATACCTGCTCAAACTTGTAAACAACCGGGTAGTTTTCACGTAAATAACACAGTTCTGCTTATTAAAAGCGGATACAAAAGGGAAGGATAGATGCAAGTGATGAATGAAGAAAGAAGACGTAGGACATACGCAAAAGTAATGGAGTACAATCGGATACATCCTGCTGCGCGCTGGGGTCAAATGAACCGCGATAAGCGATGACATGGGACAGTCGCGCGCACAATTGCTACGAAAATATTTGTGTTGTATCCACTCTTATGCGTGTCAGGTAGTATCATCATTTATCATTGATTTAAACTTACACGACCTTAACTCAATATAACGACACAAGAAAACGGGGTTAAAACTTAACTTTACAGTTGTTCTAGAAACTTGAAATTTGGCATGAAGGAAAGAAGCTTATAGAAAAATCTGAAAAACTATTTTTTTATATCAGTAACCAATATAAAATGATCGAGCACCGCGTAAATTTTTCTTAGGAGTAGGGCTCTGCTAACACTGGATTTTCATAGATACGGCGATTTGTAGCGCATATTTTGTAAGGAACCTTCGGTGCGCGAGTCCAACTCGCACTTGGCCGGTTTTTCCTATTCTATTTTAATAGCACTTTATATTTCCCCTCTTTATTCACAGACGATGTGACAGGTTTCAGCTGGATAGCCAAGGCGAATTCATATAGACGACACAATTGAATGAATAAACTAATTTATAACAAATGCGTAACAAAACTGACAAAAGTGGCTGCTTATTAGAAAGAAGTATTTACCAGTGGGTCCGTCCCCAAAAAATCTAGTTAATCCACGATTCACCCATCTGAGTGCCAAACATCGAAATCGAAAGGACAGTCGCATCGACTGATCTAGCTAACATACAAATCTTCACAGCGTTTCACATTTGTTGTCCAAGTAGTAGGATATCCGCGTTTTAATTTGTAAACGAATTGATATTTTGTAAACATTCCTTCAATTACAAACATCCACAACACTTCTGTCGCGCCCTGTACATAAACATTACCATCGGTAAACAGACCATACCGGGCCGCGGGCAGAACCGTTTGCACAGCCGTACAGTACAGACGTGCCATTATGTGGCGAAATACAATAATCCTAGTCCTGACTCTTACTATAGTGAAATCTGAGTTCAAGTATACGACGAACTGGTTCAAAGTGCCTCTGGACCACTTCGGGTTTCAGCGGAATGAAGAGTTTCAGATCAAGTATTTGGTGAATGACGAACATTGGGATAAAGATGGGGGACCGATCTTTTTCTATACGGGGAATGAGGTATGTAACATTTTCTAAAATCAGCTATATATCAGAGATAATCTTACACAAATTGACCTAGTCGCAAACTAAGCAAAGCTTGTACTTTTGGGCACCAGGCCGCGGTATACATAATTAATAAATCAATTAAAATACTTCAATACATGGAAAATAATACAAAGTTAGTTGTTTGTTTTAGCTGGTAGCTAATTACATGTCCATGCTTATATTGATACTGATTAGGTAATATTGATAAGGAAACTATTATTTGTATTAGTTAGTTCACTTATAGCTTATAATACGAAGTAAGACTTCGATAATACTGAGATGATATAATACAGTTCCTAATGAGGCATACTATGATACTTATATATTAATTTAATTTACAAACGTTTGTGCCATAATTCTGAAGTTTTCTAAAAAGTAGGTATGTTCCTTTTATCTGAGTATAATGTTATGTTTAGATAAAATTAATTGAATCTTCCAAAGTGTTGCTTTTACAATAAATACATCCAAGACCCAGGACCAAACATTCGTGCTCATCATACCCATTCTTGCCCTGGCCGGGATTCGAACCCGGGACTGCTAGCTTCTACTTATTTGTATTAAAATTGTCTGTAATAAAAATACAAACAGTAGCTCTAGTCATTGACAATTTTTATACAAATAACTAGAATAAGATTAGAAGCTAGCAGTCCCGGGTTCGAATCCCGGCCATGGCAAGAATGGGTGTAATGAGCACGAATTTTTGGTCCTGGGTCTTGGATGTTTTTTATGTATTTATGTATTACATGTATAACGGAACGTATGCTTAGTGCCCTTAGTTCAAACTTTCCTACTGTTGTCCCTGGTATCTAATTAATCTATTGGCAAATAAAACATCTTTAGGCATAAGGTTCATGCTATTTGTAGACCGATCTTATAGGAATGAGTATCTATAAGCCTAATATCAATTGTAAATCTTTGCTTATTTACTTACACTTTACACTCAATAAGTGTCAATGCCAAATTAATTAAGTGCAATTTAAGTAGCTCCTTATCTGCCTCGACTTGATAACAATCTGTGCGTCTTGTTTGCGACCTTTTGTTTAAAGTTAGTTTTTTCTCTTATTGAAAGTACTTAGTATTGTACTAGTAAGTATAAATTGCCAGTGTGTGGGTGTTTTTTTGTCTGTAGGTGTTTTATTTTATTGTGAGCTTGTAGAAATAGGAATATTTCCGTAGTGTGACGTACGATTACGTGTTTGTTCCAAACTGAATATGTTAATATTATTACCTTACTAGCTGAAAAAAATAAATTCTTTAAAAAATATTCTAAGAATTATCGTGGAATTATCTGCCTTATCATTTTCTTCGATTTGCTTATCACATTTTTTGAATATTAGTCTATTTTTGAGCTTATTATATCCCCAGAACATTTTGTGACACTTCGACACTCCAGGAATAGCAGGAGCTTTTCGATAATATTCTTATGAACATTACATGCTTACCTAGACAGTGCCCATTCAGGCTTTTATTTAAATCAGCGGCTCATTCACTGTCTATTAAAAAAAGTCTTTGGCGGTACGCCTTAACTTCATTTCTCATTATTTTTCTGAAATGTTGGCAGCCGCTGAATTAAATATTAAGTACGTAGAATTTGTCTGAGTATATTTTTGTTTCACCAAGTTTACTGGTTGCATGTATTAGAAGCCCACGTCACCTCCCGCATTGCAACGACCACTAATGTCTTCCTGATTATGCCAGGGTCAGATCGAGCTCTTCGCCAAACACACCGGGTTCATGTGGGACATCGCGGAGGAGTTCAAGGCCAAGCTTGTCTTCGCGGAGCACAGGTAAGGGCAGTACTGCAGCGCTGGTGTCTTCCGGATTGCGCCAGAGTCCGTCCAGCTGTTCGTAAGCTCATCGGCTTGACGTGTGACATCGATGAGTGTAAGAACAAGCTTGTCTTCGCAGAGCACAGGTAGGGACATTACTGCAGCGCTGACGTCTTCCTGACAGCGGCAGGGTCAGCTCAGCTGTACCCAAGCATACCGGCTTCATGAAGGACATCGATGAGTTCAAGATCAAGCTCGTCTTCGTAGAGCACCTGGTATGGACATTACTACAGCGCTATATATTTTCCTGACTGCGCCAGGGTCAGTCCAGCAGTTCCCAAGCACGCCGGCTCCATCGCCGGGTTTAAGACCAAGCTTGTTTTCGTGGAACATAGGTAGGGACCACAGTACTACATTATAACGAGCTGAAAAGTTGACGGGTTTTGAATTCTACCAGATGATTTATCGAGCAATAATTACAGCACTTGCAATAATAACGGGCAGAGGTTAATAGGTAGTGCCTTTTACGTGTGATTGGTTAGAACGTTTTATGTGGGTGGTTAGAACCACCAAAAATAATTAAAAAAATTTATTAAATGCGGGATTATAACTGATAAAAAGTGAATTGATGTGTATTAGGTATAATAACTTGGAAAAAAAAACAAGTCTCGCAACTCAGTTCTTCTACCGTAAAACGTTGTGAGGTCCATGTAATACCCAGTCGGTTAATTTATTCAGTCCCTACTTAAGGGTCCTTCTGTCTTAAGTTAATACGCAATTATCTAACCTAACAACATTATATAGTGACCATATCAATATTAGCAATATTGTATGTTTTAAATAAACAGATTGACTTGGCGAAGTTATAGTCGAAAATGGCCTGAACTGCTTCGAGAAAAGGATGGTACAGCCGTGCCGCTTTTTTTTGCTCGACATGGCGCAGATAACTCATCCGGGAAATGCCGCATTCAATAAAAAAATATCATTATTTTTGGTGGTTATAACAACTCTTAATTACATCCTCCGCTAAGTTTAGCTAAACTGGCGCTACCTATTCCGACCTCTGATTATGGGTAACAAAAGGCCCATCGGCCCAGAGGCCGTCTGGTAATCTGGTTTACCGGGCCAATATATGATCATCAGCACCTTATCAGACTTTTATGTTTAGGGTTCCGTATCCAAAGGGTAAAACGGGACCCTATTACTAAGACTCCGCTGTCCATCTGTCTGTCTGTCTGTCCGTCTGTCACCAGGCTATATCTCATGAACCGTGGTACGGTTGAAATTTTTGATTGATGCAAGGTGATTTATTTCTGTTGCTGCTATAACAACAAATGCTAAAAACAGTATAATTTTTTATTATAAACAAAGATCAGAAACAAATGATTTTTTTTTGCGGGGAGCGCATACCCACCAACGGAAATAGCATCCCTGGCCACTTGAATTAGGGTGGGGACGAGTTGCGCAAGATACAAGGACTGCGGAGATGAGTGGAATGGAGGCACTAGGACTGTCGTGATAGACCACATCTCGACAGCAGCTCGAAAAATCTCCCCCCCATCTCCACAGAGATGGATCATGCGGTGCCCTCAAACAATGGTTTACTTCAATCGCAATCTTGACTATCAACATATGACGAGAGGCTGTCTGGAAGTTTAGCGATGAAACCATCTGTTATCTACCTCGAATATTTTTTTTTATTCCAAGGGGCATTAAAATAAGAGGACTGTCAATCGCTATACTTTGGATTCTGCTTTTTTTAGAGCGGTTTTCCTACTAGCGCGAATGCTGTTATCGTTTTTGTATGTTGTGGATTGTGGACTTGTCGCAACAAGCCCCGGCTCCACATGTGCGTGTTGCCACGCTCTCGCCCCGACTGCAAGAGGATATACAGTATAGAAACTATAGATGCCGCTTTAAAACTAAGCTCCTAATCCATACTTATAATATTATAAATGCGAAAGTGTGTCTGTCTGTCTGTCTGTCTGTTACCACTTCACGCTTAAACCGCTGAACCGATTTGGATGAAATTTGGTATGGAGATAGTTTGAGTCCCGGGGAAGGACATAGGCTACTTTTTATCCCGGAAAAATACCCTTATCCGCGATAAACGAATTTAAGGCGGACGAAGTCGCGGGCAGAAGCTAGTGAAGTTATAATTGTACAAAGAAACATAAGTAACAATTAGATCGTAAACATCTAAAAATAAATAAATCTTAACATTTAATTATTTTGTCACGCTTGCAAAAGTTGAGTATATAATAATTCTTATATGTAGATGGCGATGTAAATAACGGAGAACTTTTTGCACGACGGTTAACAGACCTCTTATTTTAATGTTCCTTGGGCATCTTTGTTTTCTGTACTTATGTATCTGTGAGGTGTGCAATAAGGAGTATTTATATTGTATTGTATAGTGTCTACGTTTGAGTTGTGTCCAATTCACTTAAAGAATACAATAGTATATTGTCTGGTTTTGCTACCTCATTATCGTCCGCCATAAAAAGATAAGCATACTTCGAAGATGAAAAATTCCATGCATTTATACTTATTTACGCGAATTATCAACTCTAAGGCCTTTTGCCAATTCTGGATTACATGGCCAAATAGGAAGGCATCTGGAACGCCATTGTTATATTTCTATATAGATATGGTATGCACTCGTAATCTATTGCTAATGGAGAAACAGTCGATAAATAATTGAACTTTCATCGTGGCTGTGACGATTTTTTAAAATATGATAATTTTGGTGTTTGCCGCTGTTATTAAACAAACGCATTTTTTTCCTTTAAACCAGTTAATAGTCTTAGTCTTCAGGGGGTACCTAGATAACGCATAAGGAACGCACTTGGTGTTGATTATGTTCATGAGTGGCTATGATTATGACCAATTACCGTCAGTTTGTAAAAAATGAATACAGTAAAAAGTTGATTATTGGTTTGTTTTATTTCGAACTCTTAAATAAATCCCAGTGAGGCGGTCTCATCGCGGGTCGGACCGACCTTTTTGCGGGCCGGAGTAAAAGATCTCGCAGGCCGCACTTGGTCGGCGAGCTGTAGTTTGGCCACCCCTGCTTTAACCCGATTGGACACTTAAATCTAGATAATATACGAGCATACTTCTAAAGACGTGTTATACATCGCAATCGACTAGGCATTTATATGAATGAGCACCTAAGTTGGCGTAAATAATGCGATTCAACACGTTCCCTATCTAATTCCCTCAATCGTGGGTCACGCAATTGCTTTTCAGGAGTCCAGGAGTTGGCCTTATGATATTGTCAGATCGTCTTGTACACGGACAGTTAATGTGTTAACGTTAAGTTCACCTGCGTGTTACATAAGCATATGATACAATTGAAAATAATCGGTTGTTACATATTTCGTAATCATTATCGTATACTCGCTCGATTGTTGTGTACGCTTATAATTTACATTTTACGCACTAGCCGCCATAGAACCTAGAATAACGTAAACAATTTATCATATAATTTATGGTCATAATGGTCGTCAAATTGCACGGCAATTGGATCATCATATGTTTTATAATGCCCTCGTTTCCTGCTATGGCACATTCACATGCAAAATACAATTATAACATCAGAAAATAAGATGCTGCCAGTTAGCTGCTCCTATTTGCTTGTGCAATGGAATATGGTAAAAGGAAGTTAACACAAATTTGGCCACAGCCATTGACGACCTTCTACAATGCCCGTTAATATTATCAATGGTACGTTGAATTTTTTTTTGTGCGGTATGTTATAGAACAAAACATTGGTGAAAAAACTACTTCATTCTCATAAAAACCCACCGAAATACAGCAATGTTAAAAAAGCGGCCAAGTGCGAGTCGGACTCGCCCATGAAGGGTTCCGCAGCCGTTTATACAAAGAAATACACTACAGATAAAAAAATATGATATGAAAAAAAAACACTGACAAAAGAGCGTATCTCCCAGGCACTTACGTCCTTTTGCTGAGAAGCGCAGTTTTATGGCAATAACTTAAAAACAGTATGTCCGATCACGTTGAAAACAATTTTCGTTGGAAGTATTTATTAAGCTTTATATTTGTAAATTTTTTCTCATTTTTTGAACATACTGTTTAGAAAATAGAGGGGGGGGACACAATTCTTGCTACTTTAGGAACGAATATTTTCGAAAATATTCACTAAATCAAAATTTTTTTTAGAAACCTCAAAGTGTTTTTAGAAGAACTATCCAAATATGTGCCACACATTGATATTTGCTGAAAAAAAAATACAGTTTCGGTTACATGTATGGAGTGCCCCCCCCCCCCCCCCCCCCCCCCCCTAGAAATATATATATCTTTTATTTAACTATCAAACTAAGTAGCGGTTTACACACGACACGTATGCTCCAAATTTCGTCAATGTACATCTTATAGTTTTTGAATAAAATGCCTGTGACATACGAACGGACAGACAGACAGACAGACATGACGAATCTATAAGGGTTCCGTTTTTGCCATTTTGGCTACGGAACCCTAAAAATCACATTTTTGGACTTTCCCAAAAAGTACTCCATACATGCCTAGGAACGTGTGACGTCACATGTTCCAGTCAACATTCCAATATATTAGGTTCAAAGTGCTTTAGTTTAACTATTATGCTGTGAATTTTTATGAATAAGAAATAATGTTACTCCTTTCAAATAACATTGCTTCAGGTTCTTTTATATCCACTCCAATGTACACACATTTCAGTTTTTAACTTATTGATGTACACATTGATTAAAACTACCTACATTTAGAATAAAATAAAGCTTTATGCAGGATGAAGGTGCCCGCAACTTCGTTCGCAGAGGAGAAAAAAAAACATACTTAACCATCGTTTTTGCTTCAGCGAAGTCAAGTAGAAAGTATCCTTTAACCATTTGTGATTGCCCAGCTACCCGCTACCAAAAATAGTGGAAATGCGTTTAAGCCGCAATGACACATACAAAAACATACAAATAATAAAAAATACATTGATTCAGTGACCTCCAACTAGTCCGTTTCGATTTAATTTTTTTAAATATCTTTAATCTACAGACACTTCATTTTTTCAACTTGATAATAGTACCTATAGATAACAGATCATAACAAATTCACGATGACAAAACAGACACAATGTAAACTAGAGAGGTGCACCTAAAATGGTCGTCACTCAACAATGCCGTTGGCTTGCCTAGATACTTTAATTTGAAACGTTGAAAAACAAACGACCGCCCACAAACCTGATGCACCCGTTTGACACTTAACATAGATTGACCAAGTCCAATTCAGCGCATCCGAAACATGGCGTCACCTGTTTCATCCTAATTGGAATATAAGTATAGGTGCAGTCAGCTTAGATGCAAGTACCTATTCGAGAACAAAATTGAAGGTATGTTCACAAAAACAACATAACTGTCAATGTACAACGGTCTACGAAGCTAGCGGTCCCGGGTTCGAATCCCGGCCAGAGCAAGTGCTTGTGTGATGAGCACGAATGTTTTTTCCTGGGTCTTAGATGTTTTCTATCTATTTAAGTATAGTGTATCTATATATATCGTCGCCTAGCAGCCATATAATTTTTACTTAGTTTGGGGCTAGGTCGATTCGAGTAATATTATCCGTGATATTTATTTATTCATTTTTAGTTGATGCGAGTTATGCACAATATATTTTAGTAAACCTATACCTATGTAAACGATTGCACTTAATCACAATAGAACAAAGTCGGAGAACAATATGTGTATACAACTTATCTGATGTCGGATTTCTACCAGTTAATCTTTGAGCAAATGAGAGAGAAACAAGATCAAAGAAGATGGAATTTAGATCTCTCTTTTGATTCACAGATACTACGGTGCATCGATGCCGTTTGGCAACAAGTCGCTCGACAACGATCATATCGGCTACCTGACGTCTGCGCAGGCGCTGGCCGACTATGCTGACCTCATCGACTCCCTGCAGGGCAGCACCGTGCAGCCCAAGTACCCCGTCATCGCGTTCGGAGGTAGATGTATAGCTGTAACAGTAATGTGACATACAACTAAGATATCGTCTAGTGGCGTCTGCGCAGGCGCGGGCCGACTACGTCGACCTGATCGACTGCAGAGCAGAGCCATGCAACCCAAGTACACCGTCATAGCGTTCGGAGGTATATGTATGTATAGCTGTGTAGCAGTACCTAATGTGGCACACAACTAAGATATAAGCTAGTGACGTCTGCGCAGGCGCCAAGGGTGGACATCGTGAGACGTCCTTATTCAACATCACTGACTCCTTCTGGGTCGCGAATATTAAACCACTCCGAGCTCATCGACTACCGATAATATACTACCGAAATGGCTGAATGATTTTTATGGTTCCGTGCCCAAAGGATGAAACTGTCTGTCTGTCTGTCTGTCTGTTTGTCACCAGGCTGTATCTTATGAACCGTGATAGCTAGACAGTAGACATTTTCACAGATGATGTATTTCTGTTGCCGCTATAGCAACAAATACTAAAAACAGTATAATTTTATGTCCGTCTGTCTATATCAGTAACCAATATAAAATGAACGAACACCGCGTACATTTTGCTTAGGAGAAGGGATCTGCTAATACTGAGTTTTCATAGATACGGCCGTTTGTAGCGTATATTTTGTACGGAATCCTCGGTGCTCGAGTCGGACTCGCACTTGAAAAAAGTCGTTAATGGAGCGAGATATTGGAAAAATCTTCATTTTTGGATATTTTTATTTCTATTCTATGATAAGATAGCGGATTTGCTTATACAGTTGGGTATTGCAAATAATAGCATATTATGTAAATAAAACTAGTGTTTAATAATAATAATAAACTATTGCAGTTGTTTAAATTAGAGTGACCCGAAGCTTTTCCTCTCGAGTGTATTTTGCATGCGGGACGCGTATATTACCGAATCTCCAGTACTTAGTCTCCCGGTCAGGGGCGTATTTTGAAATTTGGCGCCCTGGGCCAATAAGTTTCGCCGCCCCAGAAGTTAAGTAAAAATCAGCCAAGTGCGAGTTGGACTCGCGCACCGAGGGCTGCTACGCCGCCCCTGGCTGTTTGCCGCCCGTGGCTGTTTGCCGCCCCGGGCCATGGCCCCCTTGGCCCTAGCGTAAATACGCCCCTGCTCCCGGTGTCATTAAATCTATATATATTACCCGCCATTCCATAATATTATTAACTAGAAGGCGCACGCAACTTCGTTCGCGCAGGAGAAAAAGTCATTACCCCGGGTTAAAAGTATCCTATAACCATCTGGAGATACCCAGCTACCCGTGTACCAATATAGTTGAAATCCGTTTAGCCGATTTAGCGTGATGAAGCCACAACGACACATTTTGTATGTGTCGTTGTGGCATTCATACAAACATTTTATTTTTCAACTTTAGAATAGTATAGATCTTATAAAGCCATGAACCACCTAAGTCTCAGTAAGTATGAACAAGATTAGTTAGGTAATGTCGGGGCATGCAGTGGAGCGGGTTATCGTAATATTATCTCGCGGCCAAACCTAGGTTTATCAACTGAACTGACCCCTATTGTCGCACTCGCCTCTCTAGTCTTGGAAGATTTATAAAAATGTCTCTTGCACCTTCTGCCATTTAAGTTTTTGAGATCAACCCTCTGAATATTTTTCCGTCCCTTGACTCTTTCACAGGGCTGCTGGAGTTCAAACATCTTTATAATTTACTAGAGGGCACCTTCTAGTAAATTATAAAGATGTTTAAACTCCGTTCGCAGAGGAGAAAAAGTCATAACCCCTCTTTTTTTCTTAAATGTAGTCGGATAAAAAGCATTTTATGTCCATCTGTGGATACCTACCCGTGTACCAAAAAATTATGAAATTAATTAAGCCGTTTTAATGTGATGAAGCCACAAAGGCACATAGGACAAAAATGTTCGATACAGTGACCTTCAAATACACGTATCACTTTTTTTTAATATCTTGAATGAACAGACATTTCACTTGTACAACTTTATAATTATAATTTGTAATAAACGTTGAATCTATAAAAAAAACTGTCACCAAAAAAAAAGTTTGAATCAATAGCTAAGACCAGTCCCAATCAAATTACCTTTCAAACAAAAGTTAAATCCATGATCGAATATCGATCCATTGGACCCGTCTTCTATAAATTGATTGCTAAAATCTATATTTAAAAATTGTTACGACTATGCCCCGATGCAGAATAGTTCGTCCTGTACTAAACATCACATTTATTTTAATATTTATTACATGCTTAGTCAAACGACTAAGTAACAGCAACAATAGTAGGTCAAATTGTGGTCTCTCCAAGTGCACTTCTTGACTCAAGGGCTCGAAGCAGAACTGTCAGCATATAGCTATACCGTGTTGCTTTTCCTAGTAATGGCCCTTTTTACGCCCGTTCAATATGAAACCGAAAAAAAGAACAAATAATTTGTTCTGCTTATAAAAATGGTGTCAAAATGGAACATATAACACTAATTTTAAACGCCATCGAATCTTCATCGAAAACATGAACAATCTAAAAAATGCCCTGACTAGACGAAAACTTAATGCATCGGGGCAACAGATGTGAAAGAGAGCCTCTAATAATGATTTATTTACTATAATAGGTAATTTATTCGAGCCTCACTTTCAGACATATTTTTGTGGAAATATCTGTACCTACATTTTTGTGTTTTTTAGGAAACATGTTATAAATCATTAAATTTAATTTATATATCCTGGATCTAATGATATTAACGTAGCCTTTAAACCAAATAACACTGCATTATATTTCCAGGATCATACGGTGGCATGCTGGCGGCGTACTTCCGCATGAAGTACCCGCATGTGGTGGTGGGGGCCATCGCAGCCTCCGCGCCCATACACATGTACCCGGGGATGGTGCCGTGCGAGGCCTTCAGCCGCATCGTTACGTCATCATTCAACATCGCTGACACCACCTGCGTCGAGAATATCAAAGCATCGTGGACAGTCTTGAGGTGAGATAGCAACATCACTGGAAAATACGATGGCTGCAGAAAAGCCCATATATATCCAAAGGAGTACAGGGAGGAGGCAGCATCGCATCCTGATTGTGAGACGTCCTCATTCAACATCGCTGACACCACCTGCGTCGCTAATATCAAAGCGTCGTGGGTAGTTTTGAGGTGAGATAGTAACATCACGGGCAAATGCAATGGCTGCAGAAAAGCCCGTATATATCCAAGGTCGTTGCCAAGGGTGGACAGGGAGGGGCAGCATCGCATCGTGAGACATTCTCATTCAACATCGTTGAAACCATCTGCTACGTGGAGAATATCAAGGCTTCGTAGAGTATACTGAGGTGACAGACTAACATCATAAGAAGCTGTCCCTTTATATGAAGTCCCATACTATTGCCCCAATATTAGCAATCAGCGCCAGGTGACATTTGAGATCTACCACAGCATTGACGTGTTGTTCTTCAACGTCGTGGAGGTTTTCATGGGGTGTTATCAAAAAACTGGCCTTTGATGCTGTGTGAGGGCTATCAACACAACGTTCGTCAATTCCTTCTGTTCTGTTTAGTGAATGTCAGGGTATCATGGATAACTATTCAATTATGTGTGCTATATGTAACTGCAATCCCTTTCTGCCTATTTAAAACCCAGAACCTTCTTAACAAAACTGTTAGACAGTCTATTTAAATGCAACGGAATCTAATAGGAATTCCTAGCAATATTATCATCATCATCATCCATTTAACAGCTAGGCTCCTTGTCAGTGGAGTAATTTCCTGCTTCAGTGGCGTACTTAGGCGAACCCTCGCCTACGGCCTTGCACTTAAAGGGGCCTCGCGCTAAGCCCTCTTGTGGATGATGAACATGCTCTTGAAAGAAAAAGGGCCCCGCTTATGAGACTTAGCCCACGTCTAGATTCGTGAAACCTAGCGAAAATGTGACTTCTCCGGTGGATGTCGGACCGTCAACATCTCGTGACCGTGCATCATCGAGAGGAGAAACACGTGTCCAGGATTATACTATCTGGTAGTGGTTTATTGTATTTGCATGTAATTATTTTGTGGGTACATTTTATTGTCACATGTACTCTAACCAAGACACTTTTTCGCGGAAAAGCAATGGAACTACAATGGAAAGTAATACCTAAAATCTATCAATTATTTAGATTACTCCACGCTACGCCTCTGTCTAGCTTATTCTACTTATAGGAATATAGCTGGGCTGAAATTGCCTTCAAGACAGGAGAAGTCCGGTAATCTAGTGAAAATGTAAAATAGTTTGGTAACGTAGTTATTTTGTTTTTAACATGACTCGATTTGGCTGGCCACATTAAGATTGATACTCAAAGTGTAACCGCAAACTGAGGATATGTACTACTCGTAATAATAATATAATCGTCAAATAAACTATTTAACACATACTTACCATTTATATCAATCCTTACTTATATTGGCATTGCTACGATAAGCGTAGCCGTAAAAGTAATTATTTAGCAACATTAGTTATTGTTTGCTTATCGTTTACAATTTTTTTGTTCAACATTGTGGCAATGTATTTTGCTTACGATTTTAGGACAGCACGTTCAGGGTAATACCAGTATATGTAACCAGTATGTGCCAACCACTTCTGTATCTCATTAATATTGCCATTTGAAGTGGACAAATTGACCTGATAATTTAAACATGAATCTCATTTGAGAATGCCATTTGGTCTTGATATTGAATGTGTGAATCCATTGATATCATTTAGTATCTTTCAGTACCAATTACAGCTTATGAAACAGACCAGGTTGAAAGTATACCAAGAACGTGCCTGCTGACATATGAGTACATGTCAGGAGGAGTTATAGGATGCATCCTTATTGACAATCTATAAAGTGGTTACATTTTGCAAGAGGACACCCATATATTTTATCCTTGGAGACAAAATTAGTAGAAAAGGTACAACGTCTCTAATTTTGTTTGGGAGTAAACTATATTTACCAGAATCCGATGAAAACAGCAGGCCTACCGTTAACTGTGGATATCTTTGTGGAGACTTTTAGCAGTTGACATAGCGAAGTAAATTGAAGAGGAAAGTATTGTTTGTCTTGGGGCACGATTCGGCACGAACCGTACTTACTACAAAGTCGTCAAACGTCTAGGATAGGATATAAGCCTTAGGACAAACACTTAGGACCTCGGCTCAAGTGTTCCAAAGATACCCTATATTCCCGCTTTGGAAAGCCAATATGAGATACGTCAAATCAAGCGCTAGGTCAAGGCACCGGTTCAAGTGGTAACATCGACATTTGAAGGGATGCGGAAATATCAAAGGTTTTCTATATTATCTGTTCTCTCTCTTTCTATCTCTCTCTTTATCTATATAGTGTGCAACTGCCTGATGACACTGGAATCAACCATGTTTTGTGCCTGTTTGAGCTAGAGTTAAATAAATTAATTACTTTTGTCATTAATTATTAAGTTATTTTATTACTTAACTAGCTGTGCCCGCTCCGCCCGCGTGGAATTCGGTCTGTGTCAGTAAGCTGCTAATTCACCCCTCTTCCCTGGAGCCGAAACTTGAAGTAAAGTCCAGATAAAATGTTAAACAAATACCACTAAATAAAACTACACTCCAAAATCAATCGTTTTTCGCACTTATTTAAATTTTTGACGTACGTCCTTGACTTTAGTACTATCTAAATCAAGTCCATGGCAAATATCACCCAAATCGGTCCTCCAGTCAAATCAGTCTAAGCATGAAAAGGTAAGAAATATATACATAGAAATCCATACTTCCTAACAACCTTTCGCATTTAGGTCTTATATTATTTAGAAGTAAGATTAGAGGAAAGGTGAATATAGATATTGCGGCCAAGTATTTACATTTTATTTACAGTTATGTTCATGTATGCACAACTAAATATGTAGGTTCATATAATTATATCTACAGTTCCATACTCCAAAAGTAGGTATGTAAAGTATATTTACATAACATTGACATTTTACAATATTTTTTTGTACACCCCATTGTGAGTCTTCCCGGTGGGCATCAGCACGAACAGCTCCGTGCAGCTCGTGATTGCGAGCGCGCCACGTAGAGCTACCCGTGTGAGAAGCAGCCCGTGCGCAGGTCCACGCCAGCGGCGCGCAGCGTCTGCCCCTGCGAGTTGTTGATGGTCATGGCGAAGCAGACGCTCACGGGGAACTGTAGGCGCTTGAAGCGGAGCGGGAAGTTGCTCAGAATGAGGGGGTGCAGGGGATGAACACGGCTTCTCCGGTGCCGCACCCCATTGGAATTTGCGCCTCGATGAGGTTTCGCTGCAGCTGCGCTACTTTTAGCCTAGTTCCGTTGCATAACTTTGGAAGTGACAAATTCCGAAGAAGCATGATCGGAACTCCAACTTTTAGGGTTAATGTGTATGCTGGGAGTCCTGAAGCGCTCAATGAGTTTAGGAACTCAATCAAGTATGTTGTGACGAAGCGTTCATCCAAGACAGTGTTAATGGAATTATATACTGCCTGTTCACCTTTCATTTCCGCCAATATCCGCGCATTAACGGCTCTCTCACAAACCGAAGAGTTTTCACGTCGAGTCACCTGGCTCAGGTCTCCGTATACGCTGCGAATGTGGTCTTCAACGGACAGTACAATCTTGCATAACGTCTCTGGTAATCGAATCAGGCCGTTGGTTTCCTCCAGAAGTCCTTCTCCAATCTGAAGCAGTACCTGGGCAAATTCTTGCACATGTGAGACTCCTCCTTGTTGATACTACTGAGCCACTTATCTCGTATTTTGTTGTATTATTAAATCAATTATATTCAATTAAATTTGTTGAAATCCGGACCCTCTCTTCTAAACTTAGAGTTAATTTGGCAAAATGCCAAGGTATTATTTTAGCGCCACCTGTTAGTTTAGCAGGGTACTCAATAGTAGTCGTAGGCTCGTGTAGCACATATTTGAGAAAAGTTTGCACCTTCTTCCTAAGTAGCGCCATACGATTCAGGAGCAAACTTAATTCAATCAAGTGTAGTGGCTACTCCCCCTTTTAAGGGTTGAATTTTTATAGCCTTTAACCTGGCCGGGAATTTTCTCAACAGATTAGTAAAGTTTGCATCAAAATCAGCTCAGCCGTTTTCACGTGATGAGCGTACAAATAATCAGACAAACAGATAAACAGACAAGAATTCTAAAAACTGTTGGAACGTGTACTGTTATCGATTCTAAGTATCCCCGGCCAACTTTTTTTCGAATATCTTCCATGTGCCTACAGACTTTCGAGCCACTTCAGCTTTATTATATGTATAGATAAGAAAAGCATTTAATTGTGTTTATATCTAGCTCATACATGCAACTGCAGCTACATTTTTAAATTTCCCGGTTGATTCCAGTCTCATCTTGCATTAAACAGACTCTATGCGATATAAGAAGCAGAGGTCAACATTTTTGACGTAAAACATTGCAATCTTCATAGCGCAGCACAATTTATTTGCAAAACTTCCGACCGAAATGACAACCACTCTTTATTTTCCAGAAACTTCTCAACGACCACCAACAGTTCCGAATGGCTGCAAAAGAACTGGAAGCTATGCGATCCGGTTCGCAACGCCACCGAGGTGCAGGAACTGGTCGACTTCCTCCGCTCCATCTACGGAACCCTGGCTATGGTCAACTACCCGTTCTCGACTGACTTCCTGGTGCCGCTGCCAGCGGAACCCGTCAGGGTTGTCTGCCAGTACCTGAATGAGACATTGAAGGGACAAGCGTTGCTTGAGGTGAATGGATTGTCAATTTACGGTTTTTCTATACGGCTTCGACTGTCTGCTAAATAAAATTTTCATTCGCCCAGATAAATAAGTACTAACTTTTAATTTCAGGGCATCGGAAAATTACTGCAAGTGTTCACAAATTATGATGGTAAGAGCAAATGCGTGGACTACAAAAGGGGAGATGACTACGGCAATTTAGACGCCAGCGGGTGGGGCTATCAGGTAAAACATCCCATACCAGCGGGATTTTAAAAACCGAAACAATTCATGAATTAAAGAAGAAAATTCTTATAATTTTGAGGCAAATTTTGTAAGTAAGACTTTTTAAAGGCTTAGTTACAAAATTTGGCAGTAGCCTAGACGAGACGTCATCATTATCGAACAACCAACGTTCGTCCACTTGATTCACGAGGAGTTATAAGTTATAATCCTATTTTATTAGTACTGTTTTAGTAGAATTTTGACGTTTTAAAAAGGATCCGGTGACTATTGTTTTTCCCATGCAAATTCCCTTGAATATATCCCACTGCTGAATAACGACCTATCTTCTCCTTCGCTAGTGTTATTTGCACTTGTTCTGTGCAACACTCCCTCCTTTCTAAGAAATTAATATATACCCGAGACCGTTCCATCATTTCTCTTTGGCCTGCCCCCGTTCCGGTAGCACATTCTTACTTAATAACCGAACACTATCTTTCTTTCAGGCCTGTACCGAGATGGTGATGCCATTCTGCACGACGGGAGTACACGACATGTTTGAACCAGTTCCGTGGAATTTCACTCAGTTCGCCAAAGACTGTTACGACAAATACAAAGTGTACCCCAAGGAGAATTACGCGAGGATAGAATACGGTGGCGATAGGCTACAAGCGGCATCCAACATCGTGTTCAGCAACGGCCTGATGGATCCGTGGGCAGGAGGTAAGGATCCAGGAACATTTTCTAAGAGCCGTCTCTAGGAGTGCTGCAACAAATATAGTCTTCTTAGAAAGAAGCCTTTGCACAAAACAGTGATATCTGTATCACTCATACCACAGCACAAGCAGAAGTTACTGTAGCCGCATATTAAGATTTGACCAGATCCAGTCACCAATCTAGTACACAACGCAAGTATCTTGTTCACTCCATCGCTCATCCGTATTACGAGCAATTACGAGCAATGAAGCCGACGAGATCTTGAATGACGTCGTCCGGAAGACACAGTGTGGTCAAGCTCCCACATACTGAACTGATAATCTGGTGAAAGCCATGACGGTACAGAACTAGTGGCATTCTTTGGAGATTTAATGTCTAGTCGTTTTAAGACTTTCGGCTGATGATGAATCTTATTTCCAGGTGGTATCCTGAACAGCATCAGTGACACGGTGAAGGCGGTGATCATCTTCAACGCTGCACATCATCTGGACCTGATGCCCGCCAACCCCCTGGACCCGGAGACCGTGAAGATAACGCGAAACACCCACAAGGAGAATATTAGGAAGTGGATCAGTGACTTCAGAGACCTGCAGGCCCTTTAAGCTGTGATATTGAGATTAAATTTTGTTAATAGCTTGATCTTTCATTTCGTTTCCGTCGACATGTTCTTTATGTTCTGTTGTAAATATTTAGAGTGGATTAGATATTGTATAGGAATGTGTTAGCATTCCAAATATAGTGAACATAAAACAGTACCATCGGGAATCTGGCATTGGTGAAGCGCATCGTATAACATATTATTGGTAATAAGAGAGAAGTGCTGCAGTGCAATTCACTCCGACATATTGCTGCGTCCCTATCATTAGTGACTGAATTCTTTAGGTATAATAAGGGTCCCGTAGCCAAAATGGCAAAAACGGAACTCTTATAGTTTTGTCATATCCGTCCGTCCGTATGTCAGAGACATTTTACTCGAAAACTATAAGATGTAAATTTATGAAATTTGGAGCAAAGGTGCCTTGTGTAAGCCGCTACTTAGATTGATAGTTAAATAACAAAAAAAAATATTTCTAGGGGGGGCACTCCATACATGTAACCGAAATTGAAAAAAAAATCGGCGAATATCAATGTGTGCCACATATTTAAACAGGTCTTCTAAAACACAATGAGGATTCTAAAAAAACAATTATTTAGATTTATTTATTGTAATATTTTTGGAAATAATGAGGTTATAGTATAAATAGTACAGCTTTCTTGGAATGGAATCATGATCTCGGTTCAGCAACTGGATTTGTGAGTCAAGTGGTATGTACACATAAACGGAAACGGACCATCCAACAGAGTTCAAGGTTACGAATGTATAAATTATAGCATTGATGTCTTTGTCTATTGTGCAGTTAGCATCAATCATCGGTATTTTCCAGTATATTCTCAATATTGTAATGCAATCATTTGCATCGTATAAATCAAAACGCATCTGACAACTGGCAAGTGACACTTTTGACAGACCAATTTTGAGGTTATGTTATTCAAAACCAAAACATAACAAACAAAACATTTTATTTTAATGCTATTTTATAATTAGTTAAACTTCTAACTAACCATGACCACTATTTGCAAATACTGTAACGAGCCAGAAAACAAGCAATACAGACCGGGTCTCATCTGCGATACTTGCATCTGTTTTGTACATTTAACGTGTTTGCGACGGCAGGGCACGCCCGGCGACCTGGCTTGCGATGTATTCTTCGACTTCACGTGCGAAGAATGCTCTCCAAACAATAAGGAGGTGTTTACACGGAACAGATTCCCTTGGTAAGTACAATTCATTATTTTTATGAGTGAGAGTGCTATTTTTGGAAAATAATAGCTGTTCAAAGAGATCTATATATGGAGCAAATTTAATATTAACATGAATTCTAGTATATTTAAAAACGAATGCTATTGAGTATATCTTGTAAAAATAACAGAAGCTGAATTTGTATCAAAGTACTAAAATGTAGCTACTTATTTTGTAAACCATATATGAAATGAACAATCAATAACATGCACTCTCGAAGACCTTATAAAAGGCACTCCCCGAGGGATAGAAGTGGCAACGCATTGGCAAAATGAAATTTAGTCTAAGAAATTTGATCCTTTCACACAAGAAAGAAGAAGATTAACAATCAATTATTTTTTCTTGGAAAAGGTCTTAATAGTTACCATTTGTTTTCAAATGATCTTCATTGATTTAGAGATTTGAAAATAGGCGGTAACTTTTAATTTAAAATAGCATAGCATGTTTTTTATTTAGCTACTGTAAAATTAACGAATAATTAATAAAATTGGGAACACTATACTTTGTCAGTATCAAGTCAAGAGTGTCCTTGGTGATCAACTATTCATCTACCGGTGATGCATATATAAACCAGCCAAACACTCTTATTTTGAAATTTTAATTAAGTCTAGATTTGATTGCTTGATTTTTGACATTGGTTCACGAGAGGTTAATAAAATCATAGAAACGTCTTCCATCTGTAAATTTATGTTTTTTTTTAAATTTCCCATTGTTAATTTGTGAATACAGGCATAATATTGACCTCGTATATTTCTATGAAGTTATCTCTATATTGACGGCAAAGAACAGAAACGTAGTAATGGATTCAGTCAATAAGGTACAGAAAAACAGTTGATTAATACTATTTAATATCACATTTAATATACCTAGCTGTTATGTATACAGGGTGAGTGTAATCCTGCTAACTCTACACCACCTCACAACCAATGCATATGGCATCAGCAACCATGGCTTCTTCCACTACAAGACACACATATGCTCCTTCATTGACCGCAATTGGAGCATCCTCTTTGATCCACAATTGTAAGTACAAAAAGTTTGATTGTTAAAATTTAGTCTTTCATTTCATCAATGTACTTTGTTAATGCCTGATCTCTATTATAAATTATTTTTTATGTGTCTACAAAATTAACCATTAGTATCTTTGTGCTTATTAACTTATTCGTTTGTTTGTCTATCCTCTGTGATATTTACTTTTCTATCTCGTTTATTCAAAGGTTAACTGGAAGAGATCCCTTATAGGGATAAGTTCGCCTTTGTACACATCTTTTATTATTCTGTACTTGTTCTGCTGTTTTTATGTAAAATAAACAGTTTAACATAACATACATCCATAAATTAATATGAATAACAATTTATTATCATAATATTTAACAATATGAATCGATTTACTTTTTTAGATCTAATGCAAACCACTGTGGGATCATATGGGAATAGTCACCAGCCAGCTATATCTTTGGCCCCTTACCTTAGTAGTAAGCTATTAAAATATTAAGAACTGGCCAAGTGCGAGTCGGATAAATAGCTGTATCTTTTATAAAATACAGTGTTAGCAGAGCCCTCCTCGTAAGCAAAATGTATACGGTGCTCTATCATTTTATATTGTTTCTTGATATAGACAGACAGACGTAAAAATAAACTGATTTTAGTGGTGTTGTTATAGCGTTAACAGAAATAAATCATCTCTGAAAATTTCAACTGTCTAGCTATCACGGTTCATGAGATACAGCCTGGTGAAAGACAGACAGACAGACAGACGGACAGCGATGTCTTAGTAATAGGGTCCCGTTTTACCCTTTGGGTACGGAAACCTAAAAAAATAAATACCCTTTGTCTCTAAAGCGATACTCTTAGCAAGTCTGTGAGATTTTGCAAATAACCCATGTTATAATTCCAGCAAACAAAAGAAAAACTGGGTGGGCACCATCGCAGGCTCCCTGTCCGTGTACAGCAATATAATCTTCCGCTCCGGCTCTGCGGTGCTCGGGGAGACAGGCTGGTGGCAGCTGCAGCATGCATTCTCTCCTGCGGTCGCCTCGCACATAAGTGAGACCTTGCTGAAAAAAAAACAGATTTTCATTATCATTCCCTATTGCGCCTTCTCCATATTCCAATCAGTTATATGAATGAAAATAAAAATAGTGTATCATTAGTTATTTCACGACCGGTTTAGCTCAGCCACGTTGAACCGCGATAGACACTTTGCATCAGGAAAGACCCGGAGCGAGGATCGAGACCTTATTTATTCATTTATTTTCAGAATATTGATTTTTTGGGGTTGCCTTGCTCAGAATCGTGTGTGCATTCGAATCTCATACCATCAACTCACACTTAAATAACCATTGGTAGACCTTATTCATTGACATAAGGTCTACATGAATATTAATTGTTTTATATACTCTGATATTTAGAATATTATTCTAGACACATTTTAGATTTTTTTTCTTTTTTATTGACAATCCTTTTGGGATTTATCTTATTAATTATTTATTTTATTATTCACATGTCAGAGTATATAAAACAATTCAGAAAAAACAATTCAAAAACACTCAGACATATTTGTCCTCGCTCACTTCGTGAGCTCGTCCAAATAATCACTTCGTGTCATTATGGCTTATTTTAGCCCCTTGTCAAACAATCTACTATTTAAGGTACACTCTTTTTGATTTTCACTTACACGTGTCATAACATGGTCATTTTTATGAACAGAGTGCATGCACTGGCTGTCTCCATTCCATTGTAGACTTCATGAATGCTTAATGATTGGAGTCAAAAGCAATCCCATTCAATTTTAAAAAGTAAATTACTACTGTTCTAAAATACTGCATCCTGTTTGATCATGAGTGGAGTTTTGAAACATAAATTTGAAATATTGTAACATTTTCAGTCCAGGAAATAGCTCGGGACAAGCCGAAGGGCCGACCGCGGGGTCAGATGGCCCTGGACGTCACACTATTCACGGAGAAAGTCACTGAAATGGGTAAATTACAGTATTTTTTCTAACCAACATCTGTCAATCACCTTTTCTCGGTAAAAATATTTCATAACACTTAATAAATACTTTCAACGAAAATAATTTTCAACATTATCGGATATTAAGTTTTTGAGTTATTGCCGAAAAACTGCGCTTTTCAACAAAAGGACGTAAGCGCCACGAAGATACGCTCTTTTGCTAGTGCACTTTTTCGCATTGTATTTTTTGGGTTCCGTAGCCAAAATGGGAAGAACGGAACAGTTTCGTCATGTCCGTCCCTATGTCACAGGCATTTTACTCAAAAAGTACATGATTGATGAAATTTGGACTATAGGTGTCATGATAAATAATAAAAAATAATATTTCTAGGGGGGGCACTCCATACATCTAACCGAAACTGAAAATAAAAATCTGCCAATATCAGTGTGTGGCTCATATTTCGACAGTTTTTTTTTAAAAGACTGAGGTTTGTAATTTTTTTTTATTTAGTAAAGTGTCCCCCCTCTATTTTCTAAACAGTAGGTCCAAAAAATATGAGAAAAATTACTTAAGTATAACGTTATAACGTAACTACCGTTTTTGAGTTATTGCCCAGAAACTGCGCTTCTCAGCAAAAGGACGTAAGTGCCGTGGAGATACGCTCTTTTGCTAGTGAACTTTTTCGTTTTTTTTTACCTGTAGTGCATTTCTTTGTAGTAATGGCTGCCGGACTTTACATAGCCATGGACATGCTCTAGGCCAGTTTTACATTTCATGGATTGTCATCGTCAGCACATCAGGTGAGACCTGACCGGTCTAATTGTCGATTCCACCTCTTTGCCAGGCTACAAGGACTACCTGCGGAGCAACGAGGAGGAGGGCCTGCTGGGGATGGAGAGGGTTTCCAAGAAGCGCAAACTGGACAGTGACTATGTGGTCAACTTCGCTGCTTACCAGGAACAGCTGGATTCCGATAGCAGGTACTTATTTGTAGTTTTTAGGGTTCCGTACCCAAAGGGTAAAATGGGACCCTATTACTAAGACTTCGCTGTCCGTCAGTCTGTCTGTCACCAAGCAGTATCTCATAAACCGTGATAGCTAGACGGTTGAAATTTTCACAGATGAGGTATTTCTGTTGCCGCTATAACAACGAATACTAAATACAGTTTAATTTTATGTCTGTCTGTCTATATCAGTAACCAATTTAAAATGATCGAAAACCGCGTACATTTTTCTTAGGAGCAGGGATCTGCTAACACTGGATTTTCATACATACGGCCGTTTGTAGCGTATATTTTGTATGGAACCCTCGGTGCGCGAGTCCCACTCGCACTTGGCCGGTTTTTGATATAACTGCGGAAAGTATGTAAAAATGACACTTCCACACGTATATCAATATTAAACAACATTTTTAGGGTTCCGTACCAGGGTAAAAAAGGAACTTGTGGTGTGACTCTGTGTGTCTGTCCGACTGTTGAAGCGCCATATCTAAGGAACTACTTATGCTATCTATTTGATATTTAGAATAGTTATAAAGATGGCTAGCGCTAGTATATTGCAAATAAAAAATAAATTAAAAGATTTTATTTTATATAAAAAACGACCAATATGAAGGGGGCCAAATATTCAAACTCCAGCTACTAGGTGAAGTGGAGTATCATATGATGGAGCTTGATTTGTACATTCTGAGCAAACAGATTTTTTTTACTTTGTATATATTTTGATTTACAAAGTGCAAAAAATGACAATGAATTAAAACAGTGATTTAGTTTCTGTTAGATGCGGGCTATAGCGGGCAGGAGAGCTTCGTTACCGGGAATTACCAGGAACCAGGTTACCAGGATACCAGGATACCAGAGGGATGATGTAAATAATAACTCTTATTTAAAATACTGTGTAGAGTGTGAGTAGTCTGAGATGGAATTGATTGAATGGGACTTGGCCGCCATTATATTCCGTCGTTCCATCGCACACTTAGTGGGGGTATGGTCAAGTGTATAATTTATTGAGTAAAAACAGTTTAGAATGAGACAAAACAATAACAAACAATAATCTTACAGTACTAACTTATCCTAAACACGATACAAATTTTATACTTAATTAACATAAAACTAAGTGTATAAAATTACGGTATATAAAAATTATAATGCTGTATGCGAAAGTTATGTACAATTATAAGCTATATGAGATAAATTATTTACTATCATAAGCTATATGCGACATTCCCCTCCACGTGCGACAGCACCATCTCCTTCTGTGGAGCATATGAGGATAAGGCGGGAGGCTGGGCGGCGAACGGTTCCGGCGCGTGTCTGTACATCGGCTACTCTAATATGGCCATCAGGACCGGGATAGAGTTGTGCAATAATGCCTCTAGGCCAAGTACCACGCGGCATAGTATTGTCAGCAACTATGACCACATCTCCTATCTGTAGGTTCTTTGCCTTGGAATGCGCACTGGATCTAGGCAATAAGTTTGGGCGATATTCTTTTAGCCATCTAGTCCAAAAATGATCTGCCAGCGCTTGTGCTGTTTTCCAGGATTTCAGGTCGAGGGACTTGTCCGAGAAGGAGCCAAGGGGCGAGAGGGCACTGGACCTGCCGATCAGAAAGTGATTTGGCGTCAATGCTTCTGCTTCTAAGTCAGGATTCACGGGTGTCAACGGGCGAGAATTGACGATATGTTCGGCTTCCAGCAGTAGGGTGTGTAAGACCTCTTCATGGGGTGCCCTGTTTTTTAGGGTGACCTTGAGCGCGGTCTTGACGCTGCCCACGAGTCGCTCCCACGCGCCGCCGGCGGAAGGGTTGCCTGGCGGGATCTTCTTCCACACTATTTGACGGTCGGAGGTGAACTGTTTCATGGTGTCAGGTAGTGAGTTCATGGCTTCTGACAGTTCACGTTCGGATCCATAAAAGTTCGTAGCATTGTCTGAGTAAATAGTGGTGGGGGTGCCACGCCGAGCCATCATTCTGCGAAGTGATAGGATCATAGAGGATGCCGATAGAGAGGCAGCAAGCTCTAGATGGACAGCTCGGGTGGTGAGGCAAGTGTATAAAACACCCCATCGTTTCTCGTGTCTGCGGCCTATAGTGACGTTCATCGGCCCGAAGAGATCGACAGCTGTTGCGGTAAATGGGGCTTGATTCGCTAAGAGCCTCTCTTTTGGTAAGTCGCCTACAGGGGCCTTGAGAGTGGCCCCCTTATAGGTCCGACACCATTGGCACTTGTTTGTTATGTAGCGAATAGTGCCGCGCAACCCGACGATAAAATAGCGTTGTTTTAGCTCGTTGATTACCGTAGCGTGATTGCCGTGATTGTATTTTTCGTGAAAGTGGTGGACCAACAATCTGGTGAAGTCTTCTTTGGCATGTAATACTGGTATGTATTCTTCATTTCGGCCAGTTCTCGCGTCCAGCACGACGACTCCGCCCTTGGCTAGTTTCACTGCAATCTTGTGTAACGGTGATTTCTTCGGTAGTGGCCGCCCAGCCTCTAGGTGCTTAATCTCCTCGTAGTATGACATATTTTGACTTCTTCTTATAAGCAGGATAGTCGCCAGCTTAATATGCTCGTTGTTCATTTCTTTATCATGATTTCTACATAGCGATTTGGCTTTGAATACCTCGGCAGCAACCATGACCCGAGCAGAGGCGCGAATTAAACGTTCGTATTTCGAAAACCTATTTACTTCGGGTAAGTAATCGAATTTATTATTTACGGTTTGAACGGAGCTGACGCGGTTAACCCGTTCCTCGCCTGAGGGGCCGACGGGTTCGGTGGACTTTTCTATGGGCCATTTTTCCCTATTTTGTCTAATGAACTCGGGCCCTAAAAACCAACGGTGGTTGGGGCCGAACTTGTTTGGCACTCCTTTCGTGGCGTCGTCCGCGACGTTCAAAGCACTCGGTACCCAGTTCCAATCGGATGGAGTGGTAGAATCTTCTATTTCAGCTAACCTATGGGCCACGAAACTTTTAAAGGTGCGCGGATCTGAACGTATCCATGCCAGTACGGTACGCGAATCACTCCAATAATATTTGTTAGTTATTACGTAATCGGATTCTTTAATAACTGATTGGGCCAATCTAGCTCCTAATACGCACGCTTGTAACTCGAGCCTCGGGACGCTAATGATTTTCAGGGGCGCGACGCGCGCCTTGGCGGCTACTAGGTTAGACGTCGTGTGCCCCTCCGCGTGAGCGCTCACTAGATAAATTGCGCAAGCGTATATTTTGTCGCTTGCGTCACAAAAAATGTGCATGCTAGCCTCTCTGTTACATGCCGGTACGTAGCGCGGGATTTCTAAATGTTTCAATTGTTGTATGTTTTCTATAAATGACCTCCATACGGGCGCGAGTGTCTCCGGGATAGCCGTATCCCAGCCTATACCGGTACGCCATACTTCCTGCATTAAGGCTTTACCTAACACCGATATCGGACTCGCGTATCCGATTGGATCGAAAATAGACATCGCGCTGCTAGTGACCTGTCGCTTGGTAGGTAATTTATTTCCGCTTAGCACCTCCTCAGGAGTGTTGCGCAAGTTTACGTTGAAACCTATAGTGTCTTTTTTATGATTCCAATTGAGCCCTAGCGTTCGTTCGCTCTCGCTTTTCCCTATAGGTGACGTCTCGTTTTCGGTCTGAGTGACGTCACTTATTACGACAGGGTTGTTCGACGCGAAACCTCGGAGTTCGAATGACGCGCGCAGATTTAGTGCATAAATTTCGTTTACTATGCGTCTTACTTCTCCGTCGCTTTCGTCCATCGCGATTAAAATGTCGTCCATGTAGGCATTTTTAATAGTTTTTTCCGCGGCTATAGGAAATTCTTTTGCGTGATCATTTGCGTTTTTGTTTTTGACGTACAACGCCGTAGTCGGTGACGAAGCTGACCCGAATATCAGTCTTTTCATTCGATATTCTTGGGGTGGAGACTCGCGGTCCTCCCCCCTCCAAACAAAACGCAAACTATCGCGGTCTTCATCAATTATTTCGACCTGCAAAAACATTTCCTTTACGTCTGCAATTACCGCTGTTTTGCCCTCGCGAAAACGCACCAAAACGCCGAATAACGATTCTAGTAGATCCGGGCCCGTAAGGAGGGCGCTATTCAAGGATTTATTATACGCGGTTGCGGCCGCATCGAATACTAGGCGCCATTTGGCTTTTTGGGGGTGAATTGTAGGAAAATGGGGTAGGTACCAAGTTCGGGGACCATGGGCGGGCGCGGAGCTAACTATTTTTTCCGCATAACCTTTTTCCAACAAATTGTTTATTTGTTTCGCATATTCGATTTTTAAATTTGGATCTCGGTCTAGCTTCCGTTCCAAACTGTATAACCGTCGCAGCGCGTGAGCACGGTTATCCGGTAGCTCTTCGTTATCCGTTCGCCACAATAGCCCCGCGCGGTACCTATTTTCCCCGGGTATTTTTTCGCACGTGGCGTCTAATAGGTTCAATGCACGTTTATCTGGGTCGTCTCGCGGTAATTTGCTTTGTACGCCTAACGATTCTATGTCGAAATGCTTTTTCATCAAAGTCAGGGCCTCATCTTCGTCGGTTTTGGGTCTTACGTGGTTTACCAGAGCTAGGACTGGTCTATGAGTTAAATATTGACCATGTAAAACCCAGCCGAGCTTCGTGAGGCTTGCTGCTGGATGATTTTTATTACCGCTCAACGTTTGCAACGAAACTATTAGGTGCCAATTATCCTGTCCGATAAGGATAGTTGGTGTCGCGCGTTCATAGCACAATTCGTCTAAAATATCCGTTAAATGACCGCATTGACCTACAATTTCGCGCGGCACTTCCTGCGGCGCGATGCTTAGTTTGTTTATTGTATACGCGTTGATAGTTTCCATGTTCCGACTACATAGACCGCGAACATTTAATTTCAATCTACATGATTCCGTATCATTGATCACGTGACCGCCTATACCCTCTATAGCGAGCGTTTCTCCTGCCGTGCGCGGCGCGACCCTATCGGCTGTTTCACGCTCGATGAGAGTCATCGTGCTCCCATCGTCTAGAAGCGCGTGAGTCTGTATGGTGCCTGAAGGTCCTGACACTTCTATCGGGATAACCTTGAGAAAAGTATTGGCGCAATTTATAGCGTTAACGTGGCCCGAGTTACTACGTGTTGCCGCGGCGACGGTTACGGAATTTAATCCATGTAGCAATTTATGATGCCCGGCCTCGCATTGGTTTACCCCGCACGGTACATATTTACATTTAGTTGTCCGTCTATGCGCAGAGTTCAGACAGCGGAAACATATTTTCGCGTTTTTCGCCATTTCCCAACGTTCCTTGATCGATGCCGACAGAAATTTGGTACACGAGCCGACTTTATGTTCGATAGAGCTATCACAAATTGCGCATTTTGATCGACTCGATTCCCTATACTGCGGCGGCGGCGGCGGCGGCGGTTGTCGAGGCTTAAAATTATTTGGCTTTTTATTTTCTCGATACTTTATTTGCGCTACCGTGCGTGGCCGATTATCGTATCTATTTGGTCGATCATCGAAATCGCTATCTGAATCGCTGTCACGCTCGTTTCTGTATGGTGGGGGGCGTGGCCTAGTGCCAGCCTGGCGCGCGGGACCTGGGTCGTTGTAAACCGCGTTCACCATATTTCGTGGTTTAAAAGATTTTGAGCGTGTCGTCCGTTTCGCGGCGTAACTTATTTCATTCAGAAAACTCGACATCGCAATTAAATCCGGCAAATCCATATTTGCTTGTTTATATTTTGACCACTCGTAACGTACGAGGATATTTAATTTATCTATGATTTTATTTACGAGCTCGGGCGCGTGTAAATATTTATCCTGTCGTAACGATTTGATTGTGGCCACCGCGTTCGCGACGTGTGCGGCAAAACTGACTATATTTTAATTATCCTCTGCCAATCGAGGCATCCGTTTTACGTTATGAATTTCGGTCAAAACAATTTCCTCTGGATCCCCGAAATGTCTCTCAAGAGCCTCCATTATTTCGTAGGGGTCCTGAACCGTATACATGATCGATTTGACCGCGGTGCGCGCCTCGCCTTTTAACGCACGCCGAATGCGACTGACGTTGTTCACCGAGCTGAACATGGGCGCGGTGTCTTCGAATTCGGCGCGGAAAGCTATCCATTCGGTAATATTTCCGTCGAAATGGGGTAATTCCGGCGCGGGCCGTTGAATTATTGGAGCGTACGTATGGGGGTTCTCTAACGCGTGCACTGGCATAGAACGATTCCGCAGTTGTTCCGGTCGCAGGGGACTTTTAACCTCTTCGGCGCCAGACTTTCGTATCGACTGTTGTCTTACCCAGCTACGGACTCGGTCGTTTTCATCAACGTCGGAGGTCGTACCACCGCTGTTAGATCGCACCCTACACTGGGCGATCTGCAGCTTACACTCAGCGGTATCGGCCTCCTTACGAGCGAGTTCGAGCTTGGCTTTACAAACTTCCAGTTCGGCCATTAATTTCGAAAGTTTGGCGTCGCGTTCCCTATTGTGACGCGGTTCTATCTCGCGGAGAGATGCGCGATCTCTGCTACGTTCGCGCGCGTTTTCTAACACTGTACCCGACGTACTTTTGTTTGCAATTAACGTGTTATCGAGATTTATGGGGTTTTCGGCACTATTCACTCGCGTTTCCCTATTCACTCGCGGGTCCCTACTGTGCGCGCGCGGTTCCCTATCCTGCGGGCGCGGTTCCCTACTGAGCGGACGCGGTTCCCTACTCTGATCACGGTTGCTACTGGTGCCGTCGCTTCCTTCATTGGACGGCATTGGTGTGGGTCGGTGTTGATACCCTCCCGGTGCGGCAGATGTGGTATCGCGCGGCTTGCGTGACCGCAGCGATCTTCCTTGTTCCGACATCTTCTTGCTGGCGCACGTGGGGTTCCCTAACCTTACCTACCTAACACCTATTCGTAGACGCCACTGAGTGCGACGTCTACGGGCCTGATCCCTACAGACTTAACTCGATGGCGTGGATCCCTCGGTGCACTGAATCTCCCGCCAAAGCCTAAGTGCTATGGCCAGGGCGTTTGAAAGCAGTGTGATGATGTCGACCATGCGACATATGCAACGAAAGTTGCCAGACACCCCACGGAGCGAGCTCAACGTGTTCGGCCTTGACTTCAAACGGAGCGAGCTCAACGTAATCCGTCCTTCCGCGAAAGCGGGCGAGTGCGTGAGGCGGTTAAACCCTGGCACTTTGGTCCCTAACCTGAGCCGAGTGACCTTCAAGCTCAGCACGTACTTGTTTCTTTTTTCTTTCTTCTGCCCGAAGTCCACTTGATTTGTCGTTGATCTTCTTTCTTGATCCGACGCCGAAGGACCACTGTTAGATGCGGGCTATAGCGGGCAGGAGAGCTTCGTTACCGGGAATTACCAGGAACCAGGTTACCAGGATACCAGGATACCAGAGGGATGATGTAAATAATAACTCTTATTTAAAATACTGTGTAGAGTGTGAGTAGTCTGAGATGGAATTGATTGAATGGGACTTGGCCGCCATTATATTCCGTCGTTCCATCGCACACTTAGTGGGGGTATGGTCAAGTGTATAATTTATTGAGTAAAAACAGTTTAGAATGAGACAAAACAATAACAAACAATAATCTTACAGTACTAACTTATCCTAAACACGATACAAATTTTATACTTAATTAACATAAAACTAAGTGTATAAAATTACGGTATATAAAAATTATAATGCTGTATGCGAAAGTTATGTACAATTATAAGCTATATGAGATAAATTATTTACTATCATAAGCTATATGCGACAGTTTCGTTAATTCATTAACTTAATCAATGCTCAGGCGGCGGGCGGCGCGGGGCGGGCCGTCGCGGCCGCCATATGTATCCGCCACTGGTTGTTAGTATTGCTAAAAAAAAGTAAAAAGCGTAGTGCGAAAAATCCAGCTACAAAATCGGTCTCCTTCAGAATCCCTTAAGGTGCGTCCACACAATCATTTGCTCGTATCCGATCACCGTGCCGTGGCATGACTGCGTATCGCGCTGCTTGGACGCTCACTGTCGGCGCGCCGATCATGCCGCACTCTTCCGATATAAGTGTGTGACACGCGTAGCAAATGGATTTCGAGCGATCGGATCGGCTCAACGTCCAAACGCGTGATCATGACACGCCATCATGCCACGCGACGATGATCTGATACGGGCAAATGATACAAATGTGGACGCACCTTCATGTCGTTTGTCCTAATGTATCGTTAGTCATAACGCATTTTTATCAGAAACCGTACATTTTTCAGAATATTTTAAAAGATCATCGTATAGATTAGGTTAGGTTTGTTTTATAACAATCCTGAAAAGTTTACAGTTTCGTAAAAGAATGCGTTATGACAAACGATACATGAGGACAATTAGGATATATAGATCCCTACAAAATAGTTATTTACGATACAAGTGCCGACACGAGTTGGGTATAACCTATTCGCGCGTGTATCGTACGTTTTACAATGCATATGCTCAGAAAGTATGTTATCGTGTACTTATGAACAATCTGAAGCAGCTTTGAGGTAATGAGACATTTCGCACCCTTCCCACTCCTTTCACACTACGCTTACACATAAACACATTCACACTGCATTAATTTATTTTTGTTAGATAAATAGGCTTGTGTCCTGATAAAATATAATTAGTCCGTCAGATTATCAAAAAAATATTGGATACTTATTTTTCTTCTGACAATTATACAAAAAATGATAAAGATATAGCCCGTTAAAGTTCCACGTGACGTCGAACCGTGCAACAGTTTTTCGCACGGGGTGACATCATCCACCCCCACTCCCAAACGTTGAGGCGCTTTATTTTTGTTTTTTTTTTATTTGATTGACAAAAGAAAAAATACGTGTCCAATATTTTTTAATAGTCCAACTGGCGGACTAATAAGAATCATATTCTTTGGAATTATTTTCAGGTATTTTTTTCTTTCAGAAATGTTAATAGCCGCATTGTTCTCGTATCTCTCGTGTTTTTTTTTTTTGTTTGTGTGTCTCTTCGCTCTTTTGGTTAATATATGACCATTCTAGAGGTGATGAATTAGGCGCGGTAAGACTATCGGTAGTTGCCGTCAGGGCTTTGAGTCTCCCAGGTTGAAATATTCTGACGTTGGCCAGATTTGGTGTGGTTACGGAAGATTGGGATAGCTCCTGGTGGGCCTTCTCCTATATCTCCCTCCTTGTTTGGTGATAAAGTCGATGATGCTATGATGTATTGAAGTGATGAGCTCAAGGAATGCAGCGAGACGGGCCACCCCCAGATTCGCACCGCCGCGCAGAGGTGCTTTGGCTCACTCTACGTGGACGACCCTGAAGGCCGCTGGTCGACGGGAGCTGGAGGTAGCACGGGTCACACATATTCACTTCAGCTCGCATTTGAAGTTTGCTTGATGTCCAGCTTAGTCTTGTCCGGTATGTTTTTCGTCACGTCCAGGATGTTGAGGTCAAGTCCATAACGAAGATGTAGGTACGCGAGCCTCCCCCAGATTCGCCACCTCGCGTAAAGATGGACCGCAGCTGTTTGCATATAGGCCCCCCTACAGTGGCGACTCGGGGGCCGCTACGCGAAGGGAGCCGGAAGAAGCGCGTGTCTCTGCAGTCTTCGTTTATTAATATGTAGTAACACTTTACCGCCGGGAGCTGAGCTTAACCGGCGGCTCGCGGATGGTGGTGCGATCGCGCGTCCGTGCCTACAGAAACACGGGAGTATCTCTCGTGTGTGACTCGACTTCCACGATACAGGCTATGCCTAGTGTGGAAGTCACTGTTTAAAGATTCAAAGATTTTATTTGCATAGAATGCAGAATATATGTACAGATGTTTCACAGTAGGTAGGAGTCCGGTGCATTCAGCCTGCACGCAGGCGAGCAAACATTCATGAGGAGCGGTTAAATAAGTAAAAAAAAAAAAATGTAAGTAAGTATGTCAGGCAAAATAGCAATATCCAAACACATAACATTAACATTTAAAATGAAATAAAATACAAGAAATAATATTTTTTACAATAATAATAATCATGCATATTTCATCATTCAGTACGATCTAAGTATTTGTCGACACTATAAAAACATTTGTCTTGTAATTATCTTTATAAAATTATTCTTATTCTTAAGGGCCTCTTTGTAGGGCCAACATAGGCACGTAAAGCGCTACTCATTCATTTGAGGCACGGAACCCTAAAATGAATTTGATTGTATTTGTGTTGCACACAAGTGGAAAGTTATATTTTACTTTTCGTGTGTTGTAACACTCGCTACGCTCAGGATTCTATTTTAGTATGTATGTGTGTTGCAGGCAGTCGCTGCAGTCGGAGGCCGCGCAAGGTTCGTGCTCGGACACAGACACGGGTCGCGGGTTCGATGTCCCGGCCACCTACATGCCGCCGGTAACTATACAGGGTGGAAAGAATTTTCGGAAAATTAATATGCTAACACAGACTTCGATTGTAAAGCAAAAAAACATTGCGACCTCTTCTTTAATGCACAAGTGCTCCGACCAACTGAGCTATCGCAACTTTAGGCACGTGGCATGAAATTTTCGAACACAATGTAGTTAGCACTAGTAGCGCGCTCTGTGTCTTTTTAACCGACTCCCTAAAAGAAGAAGGTTTTCAAATCGTCGGATTTTTTTATATATTTTGAAATGCTTATCGCATTAGCCATACTCTAAGACATGCGTATCACGCTACGTCTCTGTCCCATTGCTTCTGCAGCAAGTATTAGTACAGCGACAGATGGCGCTGTTGTTCAATGAAGAAACTGAATCAATATAATTATTGATTCAATAAGCATCTATGAGTCCTTGAGGATTCCCTTAAGGTGCGGTGCACATAAAACCCACATGTTATTACTGGAGCGGGCTCAAAGGGCGGTCCTTAAAGTTAGTTATTTCTTACCGTTCCTACACCCAGCTACTGACCTCTACAAACACTGTAAAGTATTAACAGTTCGCCAGCTTTTCATTTCAAGCATTATTCAGAAGAAGCATTCATCACTCTCTAATTATCCATCCCTCTTATCCAATAAACGCCGAAAGAACGTTGCTCAACAAAATATAACATTCAACACCCGATTTGCCCATAGATTTTATTGTTTCCTTGGTACTTATCTCTATATTAAAGCAAATGCCGAATTAAATATTTATTCATTACCCAAAGCATTGTGTAAGAATACTGTATATAATTGGCTGCACAGTCTTGATTATAATGTTACCGAGCGACTTTTGTGCTCAACCGCATAAACTTTGAATACCTACACTAAGACCGCGTATATAATCCATACTAATATTATAAATGCGAAAGTGTGTCTGTCTGTCTGTCTGTTACCTCTTCACGCTTAAACCGCTGAACCGATTTGGATGAAATTTGGTATGGGGATAGTTTGAGTCCCGGGGATGGACATAGGCTACTTTTTATCCCGGAAAGATATACTTATCCGCGATAAACGAATTTAAGGCGGACGAAGTTGCGGGCAGAAGCTAGTTATATATATAATGTAGTATGCACAGTATGGTAACCAATAGCACACATACACACACACACACATACACACACGCACAAACAAACGCACACACACACACACGTTGACTTACAGATATAGATAAACTTTCTGTTACTTATAAAGTTACTAGCTTCTGCCCGCAACTTCGTCCGCCTTAAATTCGTTTATCGCGGATAAAGGTATTTTTCCGGGATAAAAAGTAGCCTATGTCCTTTCCCGGGACTCAAACTATCTCCATACCAAATTTCATCCAAATCGGCTCAGCGGTTTAAGCATGAAGAGGTAACAGACATACAGACAGACAGACACACTTTCGCATTTATAATATTAGTATGGATTAGTATGGATTGCCTAATAGCATAAGCATGCATATTATATAATATAGTATATAAGTTTTAACATTTTGTACATCACCGCTTCTGGGGATCGGAGATACAGGTTTCCCCTAGTTCAGGCACCAGGCTCCACCGCATCAAGTTTTGTATACGCCTCGCCTATTTGTAATAAAAAAAATTAACAAACTGTATATTTATACTTAGTGGTGGAGTGAATAAATGATTTATTATTATTATTTATTATTATTATAGATTCGTTCACAACAGAGTGGAGACTATCTATAGGCTCTGGAAACTACCTTAAGAGTCCCCGGTAAGCTCGGTTCTCCGTTCAAACGTAGTTACGCTCTCATTTTAAAACGACTAGCTAGTTTGCTCTGAAACTTCATACTTCAGTTATATGCAGGCCTGTAATTAGCTTATGTAGCTTCAGATACCATATATTAAAAAAAATACAGCGAATTTAAGTTTTTCATACAAAACTTGTTATTGCTGTATTAATAAAATAAACTGGAGCCATATAAACTAATTACAGGCCTAGATATATCTCACTTCATTGTATATGCAAAGTTGCGTTACAATCCAACTCGTAGTTTTAAAATGAGAACGAGACTCCGTTTCTATGGGAAGGTGAAATTCGTTAAAACAGACCCTCCTTAAGTTCAATACAGATCTTCCTTAAGTTCAATACAGACCCTCCTTAAGAGGTTTTAAGAAGCCTCAAGATCTGATCCATCAGATGAGATTTGGTCCTTCATAATACGTTAGAGAAAAAGATAGGCCTACATCATCACTACAAAACAGCTGGACACTACCAGCTTTTCAAATGGTTTGATAAAAAGTCCTAGTAACCCGTCTGGTTGCCAGGCAAAACCTTACGTTTCTCCTCCACCTATTTCGGAACCTCTAAAACGGTCTTTATAGACCGCAAGAGAATAAAGAATCAAACAAAAGAGAAAGGTGAAATTCGGCCGAGCTTGCCGGGGACTCTTAACACTTATATTGGGGCCGATACAGACCCCAGCTGCAAAATGGCAGTTCAAGTGCAGTTCTGCTGCAGTTGGTGTAACTGCATCCAAACTGCAAACCGACTGTGCAGTCTGCTTGCATTTGCCGTGCAGTCCTGTCAACCGCACACAGTTGCTTCAACTGCAATACGACTGCATTACGACCGTGCAGCCAGTTTGCAGTCGGTGTGCGGTTGACAGGACTGCACGGCAAATGCAAGCGTTTGCAGTTTGGCTGCAGTTATACCAACTGCAGCAGAACTGCACTTGAACTGCCATTTTGCAGCTGGGTTGCAGTTCAAATGCTGTCCGTCTGTGTCGGCCCTTAAACTGCAAACACATTGTTCTAGAGTGACTCGTCTAGTGTGCATTCCTTGCACCATCCGATGTACTACGACTCGGACTCGCGCAGCGACTCGCCGCGACCCGAGCCGCAACCCCAGCCCGAGGCCCAACCCGAGCCCGAGCCCGAGGACAAGCCCGAGAAGAAAAAGGTCGAAGAGAAGCGCGAGCTGATTAGAGAGACGCTGTTCTCGAAAGAGCTGAACAGTTTGGAGCTGCCGTGGGTCGAGCAGGAGAAATATGAGGTAACTTTTTTATCAAATTCCATTGTCAGCAATTTCAGCATTTAATTTTTTAGGGTTCCGTACCCAAAGGATAAAACGGAATTCTATTACTAACACTCCACTGTCCGTCCGTCTGTCACCAGGCTGTATCTCATGAACCGTGATAGCTAGACAGTTGAAATTAAAAAATAAAAAATAAATATCAGGAACAATCTTACACAAATCGACCCAGTCCCAAACTAAGCATAGCTTGTATTATGGGTAATAGGCGACGATACACATAATATATAGTTAAATTATAACATATAATATACTTAAATACATAGAAAACGTCCAAGACCCAGGAAAAAACATTCGTGCTCATCACACAAACACTTGCCCAGGCCGGGATTCGAACCCGGGACCGCTAGCTTCGTAGGCCGCTGTACAAGCCACTGAGCCAAACGTGTCGTCATTGATGTCATCGTCATCAATTTTAACAGATGAATTTCTGTTGCCGCTATAACAACAAATACTAAAAATTGTGTAATTTTATGTCTGTCCATGTCAGTAACCAATAAAAAATGATCGAACACCGCGTAAATTTAGCTTAGGAGTAGGGTCCTGCTAAGACTGGATCTTCTTAGTTACGGCCGTTTGTAGCGTATATTTTGTACGGAACCCTCGGTGCGCGAGTTCGACTCGCACTTGGCTGGTTTTTAATCATTTATTCCCGATGAAATCAAATAGACAACATAATTAAATATAACCACATTTGTAAGGACTATTTGGAGGTCACTAAATAGTTTTTTTTTTTTGTAACCGATTTCAAATATTTTTGGTACACGGGTAGCTGGTTCTCCAGATGGTTATAGGTTACTTTTTACCCGACTTCGCTGAAGAAAAAAGAGGGGTTATGACTCTTCTCCTCAATATATAGTAAACTAGCTTCTGCCCACGACTTCGTCCGCCTTAAATTCGTTTATCGCGAATAAGGGTATTTTTCCGAGATAAAAAGTAGCCTATGTCCTTCCCCGGGACTTAAACTATCTCTATACCAAGTTACATCCAAATCGGTTCAGCGGTTTAAGCGTGAAGAGGTAACAGACAGACAGACAGACACACCTTAGCATTTATAATATTAGTATGGATGACGATCCCCTCGGCTCCCCTCGGGTGAATTTCATTGTTAATATGATACACATATACATAGAGAACTAATCTTAATTCTTCAACCCTCTTCTCTTAAAACTAACACGTTAAGTTTAATTGTAAAAATGGTAAAATGTCTCTCAATAAAAAAAATACAGGTTCAAAAAGACTTAGTAGACCTGAACCAGTACGAGGAGGTTCAGTTGCTGAAGCAAGTGGAAAACCTGATCCCAAAAGTGCGCGAGCCGAAGAAGAAGGCGCATCTACACCGGCTCAAAGCCAAGCTGGCGCTGCGGAGGCTGAAACGACACAAGCGCCTGCCTATCTTTGACATCGACAAGTAAGTTAGACTTCTATCTTTAAGCGCACGCTTGCTCCAGCTATCTAAGCTGGCGGTGCTTGGGTTGAAACGACTTCGTTCGTCGAGTAGGAAAAATAAATAACCCTTCTTTTGCTCCAGCGTAGTCGAGTAAAAAGTTCTATAATCATCTGCGGATGTCCAGTTATTATTGTACGGTCACCATTAAAAGTAAGTGATAATATTAGTATGCATTAGACATATGCCAGTAGTCAAATTGTCACCTACTTTAGATGCTGACCGTATCAAAAATAGTTAAAATCGGTCCAACCGTTTTGCCGTCATAATAATCGTCAATATCAGATAACTAAATAATAATGTTTTTATTTATTATATCAAGGACCATTAAAACAAGAGGACTGACCTTCTCCATATAAAAGCCGTTCCCCAATATGTACAACGCCATCTATGTATAAGAATTTGCAAGCGTGACACAGATATTAAATGTTACGAACGATTTATTTATTACTAGCTTCTGCCTGCGACTTCGTCCGCCTTAAATTCGTTTATCGCGGATAAGGGTATTTTTCCGGGATAAAAAGTAACCTATGTCCTTCCCCGGGACCGAAACTACCTCCATACCAAATTTCATCCAAATCGGTTCAGCGGTTTAAGCGTGAAGAGGTAACAGACAGACAGACAGACACACTTTCGCATTTATAATATTATATCTAGTATGGAAGTATGGATTAGCTATTTGCGAACTAATTGTGATTACAGAATATCTCCTTGCGATCGGAATACGATGCAAAGTAGGGCAAGTGTCAGTCCTCTTGTTTTAATGGTCCTTGATATAAATGTAAATATTAAGAGTACATTCGTAAATTTGGAAAGAAGCAGAAACGGAATTTTGACGTTGTGATTGTTTGTTTTTTTTTAAAAGATTTTCCAAATTGTGATTAATTATTTGAAAATAAGTCAGCTCCTTATGTTTTATGTTGCAGCCTCTAATTTATGTAGCTCTGAATATTTTAAGTAAATGTAAGTCAGCATTGAGCCCTTGAAACTGCACAACGCCGATACATAAAAAGTAAGGAACAGACTTACTCGTATTCAAATAGTAGAAGGCGCCCGCAATTTCTTTCGTGGAGGATAAAAGGTCATAACCCCACTTTTTTAATTTAGCATAGTCGGGTAAAAAGTATCCTATAACCACCTGGAGATACCCAGCTACCCGTGTGCCAAAAATAGTTGAAATCCGTTCAGCTGATTGAGCGTGATGAAGCCATAACAACACATACAAACATTTAATTTTTACAACTTTATAATAGTATAGAAGTAATCCGAAATTAGAATATATGTCTGTTTCTTAGAAATACAACGTCAAAAATCCGTTTTGACAATTATTTTAAACAAAAAAAAAGGATTCTGACGAATTGAGAACCTCATCCTTTTTGGAAGTCGGTTAAAAATACTAGAGGGTCCTTAAATGTTACACTTGGTCTGTTGTAGGGCTGTCAAAGTGGTGTCAGGGCAGGTGCCCGAGGAGCCCCGGGCCGCCGCCAGCGTCGAACGAGTGCTCGACAGGTTCCAGAGATCCGTTAGTATTTCCTATCTACGTGACCTATCATGCCAAAAGAAAGTGGACACTCGCTTTCTGGAAAATACGAATTACTTTATTCTTTAACGCTTTTCAACTTCAAAATCATTTATTTCAAACAAAGTCCATAATGTGTTAGTAACATAAAATTACTTTTCAATCCGCTTAAATCACTTGGAAAATACCTCCGACCATTTTTCTTTAGACAACTTACAAATTTCATAATTATAAACAGCCAGGCAGCTATATATTAGCCAGTTCGCTCAAAGTCACAATATTTTGTCGTAGTTTAAATTAAAATCATTTGAAAATTCGCGACTGCAGCAGGCTATAGCCTGGTTGTTTATGGTTAGGAAATCAACTGTAAAACCATTTTCCAGTACCTCCAAGACAACCTCTGCGGCACGATCCTGGACACTAACTACGCGGTGTCCGTTCTGTCCCGCACGGAGCCCTGCCCGTTCCGCTCGGGCTACTCCAACGCGCTTCTCAAGCCATTTATCCGCCGCGACACGCAGAGCACACCGCTATGGCTGCAAGTCACTGACCAACTGCTGGCAAAAGCCAACAGGTAAACACACATTTAAAAAACTTAAAATACTTGAAAAAACTTTGTCTATGTTATGATTATGAAAGCGTGTTCTAAGGTTTAGTGTTCAAATGGATTTTCAAATTTCGAACAGGAATTGAGGTATTGTGTTTCTAATGCTGAACTTTTGAATTTCGAACGCGGTGAGAAACGGGATTGAGGTGTTGTGTTTCCGAATTCGAAACGAAATGTCGAACTCAACGAGTTTTGTCACATGATTGACATGTTGCGTTTCAAATATTTAAATTTCGAACGAGTCTGAATTGTGTTTATGACAGCGCGTTTTAAGATTGTTTCAAATGGATTTTTAAATTTCGAACAGGATTTGAGGTTTCGTGTCTCTAATATGCTGAACTTTTTAAAGTCGAACGTGGCAGGAAGCAGAATGAGGGTTTTCTAAAATGGTAATATCACCAGTTGGCGCCACCGTGACGTAAGGCCTAATTGACAAGAAGGGTCAAAAGCTTGTGTTGTGATTGGTGGATGTTGACACTTAATGTCAAGTCAGACCTTACGTCATGGTGGCGCCAACTGGTGATATTTCCATTTTAGAAAACCCTCATTGAGGTGTTGTGTTCTAAATTCAAAACGTTTAAATTTCTAACTCAGTGCAATAAATGCTTTGCGTTTCGAAATCATTCGATATCAATTTTTGTAATTTGAAAACTTTCTGTCATCAAATGAATAAATATTGCAGCAAGCACGAATAACATAAAACACTGAAGAAAAATTTCGTGTTTCGGCACTCGGAAAAGAAAACATAAATCATACTCAGTTCGGAATTTAGAAATTGGGAACACAAATCTAAATCCCGTGTTTTTCCAAATTCGAAAAACAAAACCTCAATCCTGTAACAATAACTATTTCGAAATTTTAAAAGATCAGTACTAAAAACGACATGTTTGAAAATTTCTAACGCAAAAACGTTGAAGATTTTGTATTGTCAGTTTCGAACTGGACGTGATTTCGTCAATTATAGAGACAGTTATGTGTTGTCAGCATTCCAGCGCGCCTACGGGAAGCCCAACACTTGGCTCGCCCGCCAGTTGTCTCTCGACTGTGCTCCAATATACACAACCTAATGAAGTACAGTGAAATATCATTCCACTCCCGGATTACATTCCCCATAGGATATAGGTTCCTATAATCAGACCCCGTTATCAAGCGGGCAGTTTGGTGGCTAGTGACATTAGTGATGTAGCTACTATCTCAATAAAAAGATTTTTTATTTTATTTTATTTCTATATTTTGATATTTATAAGATTCCAAATGCCGCAATACATTGCATTTCTTCGCATGGATAAACTGGTTGCAGTTTGAACAAAAAATGTTATCAGCTTTTTTTCCAAGCACGGTATGTCTTTTATGAAAAAATCCAAATGTGAAGTGCAAGCAGTTTGCTTTTCCTCGTGACGTCTAGAAATTAGGTGCTTTTTGACGTTATACATTTTAAATACAATAGAAACATCGCAAAGTGTACATTTTGCACATTCAGTTCGGGGTTTTCCAAAATTATGATATCCATGACCGGAAATATAAATTTCTTTAATTTTCAGCATCAAATTTCTCACAGTTCTCACAGGTTGACGTTTCTTGACGACCAAATAGGATCACTTCGATGACACTTATTGCAATGAGACTAAACAAACTCTTTACAACCATTTTACGCAGGTTTAGAGAATCCATATCCAACCTTTTGATTGCTCATTCCCCTTCTTACATCTTTTCCTCATACTGATAAGATTAACACGAATAATAAGCGTGCACCGTGTTACTTTAAAAACGGCTTTTTTGGACATAGTCATAGAAAAAACTTGTCATAAAAGTCTTTTGTTGACATTGCACATCACTAGCCACCAAACTGTCCGCTTGATAACGGGTCTGCCTATAACACTCGATCATTTAGGGATGTTCTGCGTAGCGCCATCGACATTGTATACTTTTTTTTCAGACACGTCAAGGACTACAAGCCGCCGCGGCACGCCAGCATCGACTACTCGTACGTGCGACCGCACCACGTCGCCGCGGTCAACAACCTGTGCGCGCAGTTCTTCTGGCCCGGCGTCGACCGTGAGTGTCACACAAGTCTAAAGGCTTTAGACGAAGACTATTTTGAGACGCCTATATTACGGCGCCACCCAAGTAACACACAAGCTGTATTAGAGCTTATACAGCCCTTATAATGCTCAAACTGGCTGTATTGTATCATTAATTGTTATATCCATTGAAACTATATTTAATATTGTTCGATAGAGTGAAGCGCACCCGACAGTGGACACCACTATCCACCAAAGTGTCCGCTTGATAACGGGGTCTGTGTATACCCCTCGCGGGGTTATTGCCTAACGAAATGTTGACACTTGGTATCCGAATCAACTGTCATAGCCCATACAAAATCATGACATTTGATTCTGATTGCGAGCGTCAAAATACGCCTATATTACGGCGCCAGTGACTACCGTACAGCACACCTCAGACCGTTTATACAATGACTATGTTCAGCCGCCTAAATTTCGCCACCAGTGATCAGCAAGCCATTTACACAGTGCTTATTTTCAGTACCAGTCATTAGTACGCCGCAACAGCCGACGGGGAGAGAGAGACGTGGGCGGGGGTCACTGGCGCAAAAAATAGGCGCGTGTGCGGTTTACGAGGGACGGAAAGTGTGAAAGTGATATTGAATGGCAAGTTAGTGCTGGTAACACCGTAAATGGTGCTTTGCACGCGTTGATGGATAGCTAGGAACACTAAGAAGGCTCGTCTGGCTGTGCATAGAGGTGTATCTCATAGAGGCCTATTTTATGCGTATTTCTTGGACGATTTTAATTTTAATTTCACATTTTGAAATAGTTTTTACGGTATCTTGATAATTAATTTAAAAAAGCGATAAAAAAAATCATGCATGTACCCTATTATGCTCATCACACAAATATTAGCCCTTACCGGGATTTGAACCCAGGACCTTCAGCTTCGCAGGTAAAGTTCTCCCGCTTAACCGGTCTTCAATTTTTGTATCCAGTAACAGAAGCCCTGGAGTACCCCGAGTTCAGCTGCGTGGTGACGTACAAGCGACTCGTGATCGGCTGCGCGTTCCTCGTGCCGGCCGCCGTGGCCTACATCTCCTTCGTGCTGGTGCGGCCCGAGTGGCGCCGCGCCGGGATCGCCAGCTTCATGCTGTACCATCTGCTGCAGGTGACTGGCTCACACATCCAGGGTGGTCCCTATACCTGTGTTATGATCAATGGAAAATCCATAGCAAAACAAAAGACTGTTCAATCAAACTAGTGTTAGAAACATTTTTTTATCTATATCGATAGTTGTGTAATATGAGAAAAAAACGGCCCACCAAATGAAAAAAAAAAAAAAACACTTAGGTTTGTATAATTATACAGATACAAATGCAATTTATTCCTCAAATCCACGTCAGTACACACAGCAGCACATGACATCTTATTGGGTTTGTTATAGTGTTAGGAATAGATAATCATCCACGTTTTAATACGATCTTGCACATTACTCATTTTAAATTTAAATGAAAACTGTATTAAATCAAGCAATGGTTTTATATGCCACGGGTTTGATTGACGCACTATTCATAATTTTTAATGAATCGCTTCGGTCGGGGGTCTTTCCAACTGCTTGGAAACTATCTAAAGTTGTCCCAATTTTTAAATCGGACGATGAAACTGTAGTCAGTAATTATAGGCCTATTTCCATTTTATCCACCTTTAGTAAAGTCTTAGAAGCGTCAGTACTTCCACATATTCACATTCATTTAAAACAAAATATAACAGAACATCAACATGGATTTATGACAGCTAGGTCCACAAACACTAATTTGGTTAGCTTCACTGAGTCACTAGTTGAGTCCGTCGATGCCCACAAACAAATTGACGTAATTTACACGGACTTTAGTAAAGCGTTTGACAAGGTTTGTCATAGCATACTTATTCAGAAACTTTTAGCGTATGGATTTAGTGGCACTATTCTCAATTGGATTGAATCGTACTTAGCAAAAAGACTCCTCAAATTTTAACATAACGTCGGGCGTCCCCCAAGGATCCCATCTGGGACCCCTTTTATTTAATATGTTCATCAATGACATCCCCATCTGTTTTCAGAATTCAGTTCCTTACCTATTTGCTGACGATCTTAAATTTTCTAGAGTTATAGAGTCTAAGAATGATATAGAATTATTGCAATTCGATCTTAACAACCTAACAGAATGGTGTAATATAAACTGTATGACTCTCAATGCCAAAAAATGTACTCATATTAAATTTAATAGTAAGCAAAAAATCATCCCTTCTAGTTATTATGTTAATAAAATCTGTCTAGATGAAGTAAACTGTATACGAGATTTAGGTGTGCTATTTGACAACAAACTTACGTTTATACCACATATAGATAAAACAATTAAGAAGGCCTCGGGAATGTTGGGTTTTCTGATAAGAAATTCAAAAATGTTTAAAAAACCATCGACTAAAATATTGTTATATAACAGCTTAGTGCGAAGTACATTAGAGTATTGCAGTGTGGTGTGGCGTCCGCACAATGCGACACATATGCTTAGACTCGAGCGAATCCAAAAACGATTTCTTTGGTATCTCGCGAGACCGTTAGGATTGGCCATAAGCAGATCCTCTTATAACAGGCGATTAAACCATTTTAAAATGTGTTCTCTCAGCGCACGCAGGGAGACTCTAGATTTAGTTTTCTTCTACAAACTAATTAAAAATCAGATAGACTGCCCACACCTTCTAAGTCTCATTAAGTTTCGAGCACCTGGTAGAAATCCGCGTAAGAAAATTACACCTCTATGTCCGCCGCTTCGTCGCACTGTACTCGGCTCTAACTCGCCCATATCACGTCTTTGCAAGCTAGTCAATGCTTGTAGTGGATCAGTGGACATACACGCTGACTCACTACCTAAATTTCGTAGGACGATAAACGCCCTTTGCAACAAAAATATTAAATAGTGTGTAAAATTGTATACCCTAGTGGAAATCAATTAAATCTGCTATTTTGCTGCTCACTTTTTGTACTTTTAAGTATTCTAACTTCTCGTTTAGTGTTAGTATCCTTATTTCTGTGCTAGGAAGCTGCTGTTAAACTTTATTGCTCCGTTTAGGCGTAAATCTAGGTTAATAACTGTGCATGCTGTGTTTACCTATAAGTAGTTGTGCATTAATCTTAGCACCTTATAATTTAAGTTCTCGAATGTTCTAATGTAACAACTGTTGGTGAACCTTAATAAATAAATAAATAAATTAATATCAACCACGTCCGTTTCAAACCGTTTTAAGATACGAATAATTATTATCTATAGAGAAACAACTTATATTTTATCGCTGTCATACGCAATGAAATGACAATAATGACATTCAATTTCTTATGGAATACTAATATTCTGAAGTGTCTATTATTTTCAATGAGGTTAATTACATCTTTGTCACCCGAATACGGCCAAGCCAAAAGGGAAGGGTTATTACTTAATATGAAATATAAGTAATATTAATAGCATAAGTTACGTTGCGTTTTACATGGAATAACATATATAAAACAAACCCTTAACATATATAAAATTTACCACTTCTTTTGCGTTTGGCGTGAATGTATATAAAATAATGTACATAGACATATCGGTGTGTTTTTTTTTTAGACAAAACTTACTCGATATCGATAAAAAAATGTTTCTAACACTAGTTTGATTGCGACAGTCTTTTGTTTTTGCGCCTCGGTTTATGATCGTTCCTCGTATCCATATATTTTGCGCCTTCTTCATTACGATTGAGAAAAAAAACGTTTCATTTTTTTTAAGGGTTTCGTACCCAAAGGGTAAAAAGAGATCTTAGTACTAAGACTTCACTGTCTGTCTGTCTGTCTGGACCAGGCTGTATCTCATGAACCGTGATAGCTAGACAGTTGGAATGTTTACAGATGATGTATGTCTGTTGCCGCTATAACAACAAATACTAAAAACAGTATAATTTTATGTCCGTCTGTCTATATCAGTAACCAAAATGAAATGATCGAGCACCGCATACATTTTGCTTAGGAGTAGGACTCTGCTAACACTGGATTTTCATAGATACGACCATTTGTAGAGTATATTTGGTACGGGACTCTCGGTGCGCGAGTCCGACTCGCACCTGATCAAAAATGATGATGTGGTGCTGGAGACGCCTTTTGAGGATCCCATGGACGGCTTTTCGCACCATCAATTCTATCCTCAATGAGTTGCAGATCCAAGATAGACTTCGGCGACTGTGCAGTTTCGAGTATTGAAGTTCTTTGGCCACATCTCCCGAAATAAGAACTCCATGGAACGGTTGGTAGTACAGGGCCAGGTGGAAGGCAAGAGAGGACGAGGCCGATCACCGACTCGCTGGACCGACCTTATTAAAAAGACCACACAGAACACTATGGTACAGTGCACTCGCTTTGCAGACAACCGGGTGAAATGGAGACGCATCGCGAAAGCTGCTGTCTGTCAGAAGGACGAGGATGAGGATCGAAATGTGGATACCATTGCCGTAACCACGACCACTCTGCCAAGAGTGAACGACTGATGATGACGATCAAATATATTAATATTTTTTACCTTGATTCATAAAATTTAATGATGGAAAAAATATAAGACGAAAATAAACGCACTTTTTAACGGCCGAAATAAGAAAATGCTCGTTAATTCCTCACTCCTGCGTACACTTGAGTTGAGACATGAATGACGTAACACATGTCGCTCGATTTGTATTGGGCGTTTTAGCGGCGAACCGCTATGCCTGACATTGAATTTCGATTTTAATGTTTCTAGTTTAATTTTCAATGGGTATAATATATAGATTTCTTAGTCTTATGACATGACTAAGGTTTCTTATGAAACCCGATCGATTGGTATCATTGAAAAAAATCGGCCAAGTGCGAGTCCGACTCGTGCACCGAGGGTTCCGTACAAACTTTCACTTACCCTAATATTATTATATTACCGTTCCGGTTGAGTTAAGTTTGCACCTGATATCTGTAGCATTGCATACAAATATGTCTTTTGAAAAAGACTATATTTTTTAAGATTTAATGACAAATATATAGTTTTCAGATTCTTGTATGTATTTGTAGTATGTCACGATATCACTTCCCAAATTGCATAGTTCTATGTCAAGGGGAAGTACCCTATCTTTGTGATTCCCTAGAGAGTGTCGAAATATACGTTTTTGCGGCATAAATGGCCGTATCTTTTTTTACGTTAATGTAGAATTTTGGTTTTTTCACAGCTTCAAGGGACCGTACACCTGAGTATATGGTGTTAAATTAAACTTGTTACCTCCACGCGTTCTTTAGATAAAGGGTCTTGACAGACAGACGGACAAGAAAGTGATACTATAAGGTTTTCGTTTTTTCCGATTGAGGTACGGAACCCTAATAAATGAAAAGTTTAAAAAACACTAGAAAAACACGCTTTACAAGAGTTTTGTAACAAATCCAAACACAGCTATGATACGATGTTCCATCATGAAGTTCCAGTTCATATCTTCCGGCTCCATCATCAGATCAGTTCGACAGTACCATATTATTGTATTGTCATCAGAACTACATACAACTGCCAATTTTCATGACGCTACGATCCTTGGAAGTTGGTTAAATTAGTTACCTTAGATTCCATTACATAGTTACATACAGGTCGACCGAATAAAAGCGTGTTAAAAATGCATCTTCATCACTGTTAACGTAGACTTCTATTACAGACATGCACAGGCAAGGACGTCACCCTACACGTGTCACCGACCAACCCCGCCATCTTCCTCTACCAGAAGTTTGGATTCAAAGTGAGTATCAGTTATCTGAAAATATCTCCTATGTACAGACATTTCATTTGCAGAATGAGGGTTTTCTAAAATGGCAATATCACCAGCTGACGCCACCATGACGTAAGGTCTAACTGACAAGAAGTGTCAACATCCACCAATCACAGCACAAGATTTTGACACTTCCAATCAATTAGACCTTACGTCACGGTGGCTCCAACTCATGATATTTCCATTTTAGAACACCCTCATTGTATAGTTGCATAGCATTTTACGAAATAGCTGCGTGTGTGGGCACTGACAAGGAGTATGCAAGCAAGTAATAGGGTATACATATAACACCTTTTCTCTGTAATATGTTATAGAATGACCTCTCAATAATAAAAATTATGTTGAAAAAACTACTTCAATCTCAAAAAAACTTCCGAAGATACAACAATTTTATTTATAATCACATTTTTGGCCTTTCCTAAAAAACACTTCATACTAAAGCCTACTGGTTCAGTGACGTCACGCGGTTAGTATATTAATTTGAATGCAATAGTATGATACCATCGAGCTGATCTGATGATGAAGCAGGAAGGTGGTCATACACACTCTGTAATAATTTAATGTAATCCTACAGAGTTCCGGCTCTTTAGAATCGTCTTTGTGAATAGTAAATGGATATTCAAACAAAATTAGTCTGCAATATAAGCTTGTCGCAGAAATTGAATTTTTGAGAGAAACTTATATTGTTAATAACTGTCATTCATTATGTAGATTGCGAATGTTCTGTTTATTTTTAAATCAGACATATAAAGTGCCCTTGCAGCCTACTTGCAGTATAAAATTTTGAATTTAAATTAGAGATTGGAGAAACAGACAAGCCATCTATAGATGCTAACCCCTTAGAGTAATAAACAGAAATTAAGGAAATTGTAAATGAAACAAAGTTTTTTTTACAAAGGTTTATAAATGAATCCTTCAGTAATAAGATAATCATATATCTTCCTGGTTTTGTTGACATCAATCTTCACTATCCGTCTCGCATCAAGCAATCTCAGGCAACCCAGCTTTGTGTTCTCCGAGATCAGTTGATCCTTGATTTCCAGATAGTTCTCCGGAATCAGCCTTAAATTTGAGCATAACATCTTCTCAGAGTCTGACAAAAGATGGAACCCGGGTAAATCAATTATCTCCAAAGGAGTCATCTGCCGTTTGTACTTCTTCATAGTGGAGTCTTTAGCTATGTATAGCTTGCCCTTAGTTGGTGACTGGCACTCATATTTCTTCATCATCACCATTGTGTTGTACTTCTGCTCCTTCATCACCAGGTCATGCTCCTTCTTCAACTCCTTATACAACTTAGCAGAATAAAGTGTCCTGATACCATTCTTCCGGTACTCTATTAATTTGGTTATCCGTTGGATCAGCTCTGCCTCCAAACTCAGAGACTCCATAAAGGCATCAAACTGCATTCCTGTCATAAACTGCATGAATGCCAAGAGCCTTTCAGATTTCAACCTTGTCAGAATCCTGTCAAACTTCTGTATCCAAGAAAGCAATTTATTTGGCATTATCAAACCATGATGCTGAATTATTTGGTATCTGCGCTGCCTTTCCGTTAATCTTGTATTTAATGAATTAACTAAGGCTATTTTTAGAGAGTCCATGCATTCATTATCATCATCATCTTCATCCTCGGAATAAGAGTCCTCAATGTTAAATATGCTTTCTGCATTATGGTCATAACTGAGTTCGAATTCGGACCTATATGCATTATACCCTGCCAAGTGCTGGTCACCCTGATTATTCCTAGGTGGATTGGTACTCACATCCATGCTGTACAAATATGGCGTCACTATCTTAGGAAACAGCGATTGTTCTGTCTCCGGCAATAACTTTAGCTCTTTATACTGCACATTCTCTATGTAGTACTTCTTATAGTGCTCTTGGCATTCCAATTTAGACCTAGTGTGGACCACTTTCGATATCTCCTCCCAATTTCCGTATCCATAAGTGGATAATGCAGACAAAAGTTTACATTCTTCTTTAGACGTCCAGTTGCAATTGTCGAAAAGCGGGAAGTCATTTTTTCTCACCGCGTACTTGTGATCATTCTTGTGATCACCAGTTTCTTGGCCAGAAGCGAAACAGCCCGTACATAGACCCGCGTCGCACTCGCAGCATTCTATGTAAGGCTCGTTAGCGATTTCTCCGCAAACAACACATTTCGTCTGTAATATATCATTAGACATGTTGGTCCGCAGGTGGAGGAGCTAATTCAAGACTTCTACGAAAAATACTACGACATCGACTACAAGGGCTGCCGGCACGCCCTGCTCTTAAGACTTACTAGATAAATAAATGTATTTAAGTAATTACCGTGCAGTTTTAATTGTTTTTCGAGGAAAAACAACACGCTCGATGAATAAACACAAGCTATTTTTCTACTGTATGACAGCTGACGACCGACTCTAATTGACTTGACATTTGAGTTGACGTTAGTGAATGACAGACGTAAGCCGATTTCCATTGTTGCTATTGCAAATAAATATATGGTCCATAGGTACCTACAGATTCTTGAATTTAACCGGTTTTCTTCTAAACAATAATACATGCGGGTGGTTTTCAATAAAATTATACCAAACTGCTTTTTTTTTCTTGATTTATTTGAATAATAAAAATTTATGGCCATATTTTAATCAACAATAGGAAAATATGACGACTAGTCAATGATCAAAATACCGATCCCGACAATCGACTAAAGTAGGATTTTTAATTAGCTTGAGTACACTGACGTTTACGGACATACGTCGGCCGTGATTACTTTATTATGGCTAAAGTACAGTATTTCTTATAAATAAAAGTTACCGTAATATCACCGATTACACGTATTCTCATGTATATTTTGTGAAATTCTTTGTAAACAACGAAATATTCACGTTGACACCTGTCAGTTTACTCCAGCTAATTAAAAATCTTACTGTAGTACAGCGAGCACCAAGCCCGATTAACAATTTGACAATTTAAAAAATGCCTCTTCGGATGTTTATGAAAGGTTGTTTTCATAATAAAAATGGAGTTTTCGTTGAAAACCTATTTCATCTCTTTAATATTTATATCTTCGCTCGATTTTTTTTATATCCACAACATCACAGTAATTTATGTATAATTAGGGCAAATTCATAGAATTAGAAATACGTCCTTTTGATAATTTGAGTGTACGTTATATATTTTGTCTTCCATTAAGTCCAAATTCATTTCCGTTGTGGGAGAATTTTTACTCTTACTGTTTGTTAAGTTTTGCAATCTGCTATGGGTTAATATCGTCTGAATTTTATGTCTAGCTATCACGCTCTGCTCTTCAGACAAGAGTTTCAACTGACTTGCAACATACGCACCATATATTTGAAATTCATCATTCAAAGGTTGAATGGTATTTTTGGATATAAAACATTCCTCAGTCTCCAATTTGCGTTTTTCTACAGGCTCTGTCAATTGTCTACGAATGATATGGCCGGATTTTGTACACTGTTTGTGAATTGCAGGACAGGATTCTGTAGACTGAGATCGAATCACTGGAGTTATTGTAGCGACATTACCGCCACTATTGTCAATAGGCTCATGCTGAAAAAAAAAAACAATGTATTTACATTGTTTTCTGCGATCGTAATGATAAACATCAAGATTTTCGTAAAAAAATAATGTTTACGCTACAGCGACATCCTTAGCTATAATGCGAACTGTAAAGTTCGCTCTGTTAAGGTGAAAATTTAGTTTAATAAATGCTCATCATGGCGCTGACGGCAGAGAAGCCGTTTAAAATGAAAACTTGAAGACAAGCTGACTGTACTCTGTAGCTCAGGTAGCAGAGAGCGTGCACCTCGGCAAGGCAAAGGCACTGGTTCAAATGGAGTCCGAGTCTTGAATTTTATTAATTATTAAAATCTTTGTATTTATAAGAATAATGTTTATTGAATGTTAGGACATTGAAACCAAAACATTTCTACTTCAGTAGAGGATAGTTTGATCTGATTATGGGCTAGGGCCGGCGCTGATCCAACTACTAAGGGTTAACTCCATAGTTCGAAATTCAAAGTTCTTCGCCCTCGACATACGAATTTGGTAAATCAAAGTAACCGCTCTAGTAAATTAGCTTACATTTTCAAGCGAGTGATCGCGAGTGGCTCGAATGGCATTTCCGTTTGTAGGTTTACGCTCCTCCCACCGAGCCCGAGTACTGGCTTTACCAAAGGGGTTACTCTGAAACCCGAAACGCGAAGTTCGTATGGCGCCAACCCGCTCACTCAAATACAGCTTGACATGAGAGCGAGGGGTACAACACGTTTCGAACTTCGTTTTTCGGGTTTCGGAGTAGCCTCTCAGGGCCAAAAATGATAATATCAACTGAACATTAGAATCATAAAACAAGCAGCCCGGCCTTCTCGCTCGCGCTTAAGAAGAAACAGCAAGTGAAAGCGAGTGGTCCGACTTAGTGTTTATAACTCCACCGCTCAGTTCATTTTAGCCCTACAATACCCAGTTCAATTCAATGCCAGGTTCTAAAAAAACTGCCACCGTCAGACACAATAGTTATGTATCACAACGCAACAAACGGGTCTTAATCGCGTATAAATATGATTTAAGAACTGCCACGTGAATAAGTCCGCTATTGGCAGAGTGCAAAGCGGGTGGAGGGGGTAGCCTAAACGATCACAGCGCTCGCTACGGCTAAAATTGCCATTGTCGCTGACTTGAGCTGTCAAATCCATATTGCAGTAAACATTTTCTAATCGTTTTTGAGATAAAAATATGGTCCTGGTAAGATGTGTTGTTGTGAATTTTGTAATATAGGAAATTAACACAAGATTTCATCAATATTTTTCACAATATTTACTTACTTCTTATTTGGCAGCGGTGACAATATTGTCCATAATGGCCGCCTATCACGTGGCGCTGTCGTCGCGCTCGGTCCCAGTTGCCGAACATTTACAAGGATCAGGACCAAACCACTGGATTGAGCTTCATAAATTCATAATCCCAAGATCCTTTCTACGGAACGCAATTACTATAGTAGAATCGTACGTGAAGCTATTGAAATTAAGAAACGCCGAAATTTTTATCGGGAAGACGGTTTCAAACTTTAATGTACGTCAAGTAAATGTAAAGAGCATCAAACATCATCTGATGAAGTCCCAGATGTCGTGAATGTAGTTTGTCGGTACAGTGACAACGAAAACCTTAGTATTCAAATGAATAATCAAGACCAAGCGCGCTAGAAGATATTGATATCCGCCTCTCCAGTTCCTTCTGAGACCATGGACGTAACGCGACGTCCGAAACGTCCAAGAATTACCAATGAAAGATAATGAAATAAAATCATATTTATACGCGATTTAGCTTCGTTTGTTGCGTTGTGATCATGAGTGAAAATCGTGTTAGTTTAAATCAATGTTTTTTAATATAGTTAATTGATCCTATTAAAAAAATGCACTTTAGCCGCTAAATCAAACATTCGAGAATAAAAATCTGCCACGTACTTGCACTTTAATATCATCGTTCGTTTTATTTTTTATCTCTGCAATATCAGGGCACATTACGTAGTGCACATTATATAATTCAGCTTCCGATTCGTCATTCGAAAATTTCCGCAAATTCATTTCCATTGTGGTGGTACTTTTGCTCTTGTCGGTTTTTAAATTCTGAAATCTGCTTTTGGTTAATATTTACTGAAATTTGTCTCGAGCTTTGCTTTATTCTTTAGACAACAGCTTCAAGTGACTATTAATGGACGCGCCATAATTATGTTTGAAATTCTTCTGCCGGATGTTGAATGGTAAATCTAAACGATTATAAATTATTTTCAAAGAAACTATTGTAACGGATTATTTGGAGGTCTGTACATAATTTATTTGGATTTTTGTATTTTTCGTTGCGGTTTCAACACGCCAAATCGGCTTAACGGATTTCAACTATTTTTGGTACACGGGTAGTTGGGTATCTCCAGATGGTTATAGAATACTTTTTACTCGACTACGCGGAAGAGAAAAAGTGGTGTTATGACTTTGTCTCCTCCGCGAACGAAGTTGCGAGCACCTTCTAGTTTGGTTATAAAACTGCTTTTCTCTTCTGTTTCCGCGATTTTGTTAAATAAAACAATTTAAATGGATTATTCTTATCGCATTTATTGCCTCATTTGATTTTCCGACGTTTCAGAAGCTTTACTTTTCTTGGAGCTTTTTTTGTTTTAGGGGACGTTTACCAGAGCTGCAACCCTGGGGCCTCCATAAGTAAGGGGCCACTACAAATTAAATAAAAAAGCGATATCTACCTATGGTTGCAAAAAGTGTATTTGGAAAATGAAAACGACTAGGGGCCTATCCACTCATTCGTCGCCTCAGACCCTGCGGATCCTTAAAGGCCTTGAAGCTCATGCTACAAAAATTGGTTGAATACTACTGCTTAATTGGACACAGAAACCAGTATTTCAATTTTGTTAATTACCTATCGCTGTGGAAATCTTCAGGAGATATACCTGACTAATTTCAGTAGAGGACAGCTGACGGTTGACGGAGACGGTTCGCAATACCGAGCCCCGAAATAAAAATAGGTAGGTACCTGAGTATCTAGGTAGATATATATGGTAATGTTTGGTACAATTAGTTGTTTACATTTCCATAACTAATTGGGTAGATACTTTCCTGTCAGCCTAAGATGGCTGTGATTTACTGTGATTGTTGCTTGATGGAATAAATGTCAAACATACGTGAAAATATATATAACTGAAATAGATACGCAACTTTAAATCCTTAAGCGGCGCAACTAGTGCTGCCATCTAGTTTTTTGATGCTCCACTATATGTTTAACTGACTTCAAATAGTAGGAAGTTCTGTTTGTCTTGCATACTTAAATTTTTGCACATTTCCCGATTTGGTAGTGCAAACAAACAGTATCCCATTGAGGCAGATCCCATGATGATTCTCATGCGACTGACTGACCGGAGCGGCTTATTTATTATTGAGATACTTACCATACCATGATAAAGCAGACTACTTTTTGACAGGTATCTGTCTGTGATTGCTAGCGTGACAGATACTTTAACATTTATTTATCCCGCTATAGATAAATATAAATTATATCACGTATGCAAATAAATGCTATTTCTGAAAAAAACACAGATAACAGATATGAACACTTATTTTAAAGCTTTTGGCGATTTAATTATTTATCGGTAAGCAAAATCGATTTTGTTTCGAAGGTAAACAAAATAATAGCATATTACTACACAGGCCGGGAAAAGTCATTTCGTGGAAGAGTACGGTTTTGCTATTCAATAGATACGAATCCATGAAATGACATTCATGCCGAGGCATGTATACTGCTTTTGTCCAAATATGCGAGGAAATTTGACACATGTTAATGTAACTTATTTTCGTAAAAATAACACGGCAGACAATCTTTGACAAAATGACATTCACGTTCCCGCCTTAATTTTTTTTAAGAATATTAACGTTAAAGTTTTGGGTCCGAATTGTATGTTTGGTTTCACATAAAATATAGTTATAAAAAGAAAACCCATAGGAATAGTTAAAATAAATATATGCATTATATTACTTTTTGTTGATCAATTCGTAAACGCACAACATTTAAAAAAAACATACCTTTGTTACAAAATATTTATCAGTCCCAGAAGATCATTAAGACTAAATAAACTGTATTCTTATTTGGACACAATAATTATTGTTCTTTTTTATTATTATTGGCATTAACCAAACGCAGAAAACAATTAAAGATTTTTTTAATCTCGGTTTTTGTAAGGTTACTATTGGTCAAATGGCTATGGTGAATTTTCAGTCTTGGATGAAATTAAAAGTAAAAACCTGCACAATAATGTACACTTTCCATTCCCAGAGGGGCTACTCTGAAATTCGATATTCGAAGCTCGTATCGCGCCATCGCGCTCACTCAAATACAGTTTAGCATGAGAGTGACAGAGATGGCGCGTATACGAACTTCGAATATCGAATTTCAGAGAAGCCCTTCTGGCATGTTTGGTAAGTAATGTCGCTTTTTAGGGTTCCGTAGCCAAAAAGGCAAAAACGGAACCCTTATAGTTTCGTCACGTCCGTCCGTCCGTTTGTCACAGGCATTTTCCTCAGAAACGATATGACATATACTGATGAAACTTCGAGTATGGTGTCTTGTCTAGCCGCTACTTAGTTTAATAGTTAAATAAAAAAATATATATATTTCTAGGGGAGGCACTCCATACATGTAACCTAAACTGAAAATTTTTTTTTCAGCAAATATCACTGTGGCACATCATTCGACAGATCTTCTAAAAACACTTTAATGTTTCTAAAAAAAATTTGATTGAGTGATTATTTTCGGAAATATTCGCTTCGAAACTAGCAAAAATTGTGTCCCCCCTCTATTTTCTAAACAGTACGTTCAAAAATAAGAAAAATATAAAGCTTAATAAATACTTCCAACGAAAATTGTTTTCCACATGATCGGACATACCGTTTTTAAGTTATTGCCAAAAAACTGCGCTTCTCAGCGAAAGGACTTAAGTGCCGGGGAGATACGCTCTTTTATTAGCGTTTTTTTTTCATCGGTAGTGCATTTTTTTGTATAAACGGCTTCGGAACCCTACATTGAGCATGGTCTGACATGCTCTTGGCCTGTTTTTTTAATTGATTATCGTACAACGTATATAACCATGGACTTGACGGTGTGTTTTTATTACATTAATGGGAACATTTCGAGCAAGTTGGAGAAAAACTATTTATTGAAATAAACAAACAAACTAATATATTTTTAAATAACACTTTATTAAAACTTCCATATCTGCTTAAAGATAACGTAACATAAAAAGTAAACAAAAACACCTTGTTTCCAATCCCTATGGAGCTCCAAACAAACACAGCACAATTTGCGTGTTAGTCATTTTGCGTATTGGTCTATAGGCGTTTTTAAATTATAAATTATTGGTCATTATGCGCAGGGAGGAAAATTTCGGTGAAGGAAAATATCGTGCGGAAACCTGCATACATTCGCGAAGAAACTTACGGTCTATGTGAAGTTCCCAACCCGTTTCGGGCCGTGGGATATCTAGATGATGATGATGATGATATTTAAGATTTAGATGTGTGTATAAAATAATGAGTGTTGTTTACATAGATCAACATATCGTAAATTATGATTTTTCCATTTATACATATTTAACAAGTTAATAGCTTACAGCCTGTTTATTAAAAGTTCACATGACTCAATTGATGGACTATATTCGACATCAAAAGTTAACTAAAATCCACCCTAGGATCGCAGGCTATAAACAGAAAGATTTTTAGGAGACTTGTTAGTTCAACATAATCTATTTGGATCCTACTGCTCAATTAAGTCTACTCAAATCCATTGATAGATCTGAACGCACAAAAGGTCCACTGGACCAAATGGATTTTAGTGGGCGGAGGGCAACTTTATAAAATTATAAATCCTTATTCACGAATTTAATTATTATAATTGACGATATCTATACTATTTATGAAATAAAATAGTTGAAATAAAATGTCTGTACATTGAAAATATTTTCAAAAGAACCTCCTCCTTTTTTTGGAGTCGGTTAAAAAAACAAGTGATAGGTACCTGCCGACTATTTGAAGGCCACTGAATTTTTTTTTGCGTTTGTGTTGTGGCTTCGTCATCACGTCACGCCTTCGTCACGTTAAATCGGCTAAACAGATTTCAACTGTTTTTGGTACACGGGATAGCTGGGTATCTACAGAAGCAAGATGCCTATAGAATACTTTTTACCCGACTACGCTGAAGAATAATGTATAACATCGGTAATTATATTGATAGAAATTATAGCTCTCTGTTATTATTAAAAATCGTTCATTGATTGGGATTAACAACAATGTCCATACAAATACGACCTCTATAGTATTGGATACTCACTCATTTCTTTAATTTCAATATGAACAGTTTTATATTACAGAAAATTATTGACCGTACGCGAATTAACGAAAGTCCTACATTATGATTGGATAACCGCTATACACATCCAACAGTGATTGGTTAAAATGTCTCGAAGAGGTCACGTTTTGTTGTTAGTGCAGAAAGAACATTCTCACATGCTACTCGAATCTCGTGGACCATTTAGTAATTGAACTGCAAAATTTATATGTATCTCTTTCTAACACTAATGTAAGCCGTATACGTGCGAATGTTTTTTCTCGTTTCTGCGTCGAATGAAGGCCCCAGAACGTTCTAGACGTTTTAATGTATATAACTTGGCGCGACGACGGCGCTACGTTTCATTCATTTGTGGAACTGAACGTGTGAACAGTGAGTTGTGTTGTGCGTGAGAAAAGTGAATATTTTACATAATTTTGCTCAAGACCGCTGTTGGATTGTGTCATAAACCGAAAGATATAGGTAAGCGTCTCGAATTCTTAGTTTCCATTTATAATAACTAAAATATTATTGGATTTATCTTGTGCCAAAAAACTTCTAGTAATAATTTACATTGCGCGAATCATCCGTGTACGTACCCAAAAAAGGTGTCACTCGTGCGGAGGCTAATAGAAACCGTTTTGTTGCAGGTGTAAGCATTCAGAGATGGGAAAAGATTACTATAAAATACTGGGCCTGTCGAAGGGGGCCAGCGACGACGAGATCAAGAAAGCCTACCGTAAGCTGGCGCTGAAGTACCATCCGGACAAGAACAAGAACGCCGGCGCCGAAGAAAGATTCAAGGAAGTCGCGGAGGCCTACGAAGTGCTGTCAGACAAGAAGAAGAAAGAAATTTACGATGTGCACGGCGAGGAGGGACTCAAGGGAGGAATGGGAGCGCCCAACGGGCCCGGTGGTGGCCAGTCCTTCTCATACACCTACCATGGCGACCCGAAGGCCACTTTCGCCCAGTTCTTCGGCTCAGCGAGCCCGTTCCAAGCGTTCTTCGACCTCAACGGTGGCGGTGGCGGCGGCGGCAATTTCTTCGAGCGCGATATGATGGACGTAGACATGGATCCCTTCGCCAATCTCGGCATGGGCCAGCGGCCCGGCGGGCCCGGCGGCGCCTTCCGAAGCCACAGCTTCAACTTCCACGGATCGCCTAGCCGGAAGGAGAAAACTCAAGACCCACCTATAGAGCACGATCTGTACGTTTCCCTGGAGGATATCGCACGCGGCTGTGTGAAGAAGATGAAGATCTCCCGCCGCGTCATCCAACCAGATGGCACATCGAAGAAGGAAGATAAAGTGTTGACCATCCATGTTAAGCCTGGCTGGAAGGCAGGCACAAAGATTACCTTCCAAAAAGAGGGAGATCAGGGCAAGAATAAGATCCCCGCTGACATTGTGTTCATCATTAGAGACAAGCCCAATCCAATGTTCAAGCGAGAAGGCAGTGACATCAGACATACAGCCAAAATTTCTCTCAAACAGGTTGGTAAATTGTTTTGTTGTCTATGACATCTTTAAATTATTAACTGAATTATAATTGAAGTTTAACCCTTTGTATGCCTAGTCTCATCTGTCCTGGCTTAATTTAACATTATATTCAAACATCAGAGTCATGATTTTAACAGTAAAAGTTTGACAGAAGCATACAAAAGTTCATGAATGTCAAATGTTTTGAGAAGTAGATTCAATGTTTAAAAACCAATGCCTGCAACATCCCACTAAGATCATATTATTTAGCTGCTGATATCTAACCTTTGTTTTCTTTTGTTACAGGCTCTATGTGGCACCATCATTGAAGTTCCAACCATGGCTGGAGAGAAGCTAACGGTCAACCTTCAAGGTGAGGTTGTGAAGCCCCACACAGTAAAGAGGTTCCCCAATTATGGCCTGCCTTTCCCTAAGGAACCAACGAGGAAAGGAGACCTGCTGGTTGCATTTGACATCAAGTTCCCCGATCGGCTAAGTCAAGGTGTAAAGGAGATCCTAGCAGATACTCTCCCGAACTGAATTGACTAAGACTGGAAGATTTCTCATTGGTTTAGATTTCAGTGTAACTTGTGGATAGGGTGTTCAAAATTGAGGCAATAACAGTGCCTTACCCAAGGTTAAGTGCCAACATGAAGAAGCTAGGCTTGAGTCCACTTGTATATGCTCAAACATCATGGGATATTCCTGTGAAATCTCTACTCACTAGCTGATAACAGTAATGTTTCTATCTTAGATCTCACCATTTGCTGGTTGAATCTAAGGTGTCATTAGAAAATGTGTGTGTGGGCGTTCTTTGTCCGTTTTAGTACAAAGCGCGTAGTGACTGATTTACTTGTGTTGTATTTAATTTTATAGGCTGTAAATATTTTGTACTGTGTAAATACCTACCAATACCTGACAGTAATTGTAAGTTGTAGGATTAGTGTGGTTTATCGTCAATGGTATGCATAAATTATACCGTTTTATACTGAGTTTTCTCCTAATTGCAATGTTTTGTTTTGAATGAATGGACAATGACACGACTTACCACTTAAAATTGCTGTTAAAAATTGACTAATAAATGAAAAGATTTAAAAGTACACTTTTGTTTTCATTACCTAATCAATAGCATTGAATTCTTAGCAAATCTGAATATATTTTCATTGTCAGCTTACTACATTAAATTAGTTGTATTCAAAATAGAATCTCTATTTTGATAGCAACTCGTTGCCAACAGCAAATATAATGGCATGACGCGGAAATAAACGTTTTGACTGCTGCTTTTTTTCTATGCTCTGTAAAATGTAAACTGATTTCCTCTCGAATAGAAGCAGTATATAAACAGCTGGTGTACTTGTTCTGATAGTGTACAACGTGTTGGCACGACCCGAATACGCAGCCTTGGTCAGATGTGGGGCCATGATTAGCGTTTCCTAGTTCTCATGTGCACTACAGCTGCCTGCAGTCACGGTCTGTAATACCTAAATCTTTTAAACCTTTATAGTATCGTAACTGAGTGAAAGTTGTAAAACTTGTTCGCATTTTCGCTTAGATAATGGACTGAATTTGCTTTGATAATAATAGTAAATTGTAATTAGACTGTTCTTTCTGATGCAATATGTTTATTTGTAAATAATCTAATTTCAAATATAATAAATAGATATTTATAACATTGTCGCCGATTTATTGGCTCAACATAAAGACATGGGCGCTACCGCGGCGCGCGCATCTGAATCTGCCGAGTGCTGACGTCACGCGGCTAAAATAACACGCCCCCGCAAGCCGCGTCCACTGGAGAAATGGATGCAGCCATATTTTTCTATAATTTAATTAAAATATCACAGTTTTCAAGGTTTAACAGCTTTCATTAAATATTTTTATTAACATTCAATGTTGAGAGTATTTTTTATGTCATTGTCAGAGTACTTCCGGCATTGACCAATGACCATAGATTAATCCTTGAGTTTAAAATAAAAGTGAAATGTTTTCGCGGTTTGGCGCCGTTATGATTATGCGTGATGGGGTATAAATTACTTCATTAGTGTTAATTAATTAGTTTGATGGCTGGATAGGGTATCGCCTGCAAAATGTACGGTCAAGGACACATCTAGTCTACGAAGACGAATGATGTAGTTAGTAACTAGATTGACTTTTTCTTCGCGTACTTTATATTGAATAGGTAGGTCTTTTATGTGGAGAAGAACGGCGGCAGGTATTTCCCGAAGACCTGCCGTCTAATAATCGATGCAAGCCGTGATGCATCAGTAAATTTCCGGTTAACTGGCAAATGTTAACAAGTAGAATGAGTCAGAGGGACCCGACTACCAATGCAAGTAGCAGTTGCTGGATAAGGAAATTCTGTTGTCTCAACTAGTTGATGTAAGGCTTTGAACTGCATAAATGAAAGGAAAAAATCGAATGATTGAGTGCTAATCATATGAAAATACCGGAAACAGTTCTATATTACTTATAACAATGCATGTTACCATCTATCATGGCTGAACTAAATCCCACGGACCGCTACTAAATCCCCTTTATCGATTTCAATAATCGTGATCAGTTCAGCTAAAAAAAGTACCTTAAAAATTGGTAAATAAATGCGACAATGCTTTACCTACTAATAATATATCACAAGATCATGTTGGTAAATATTATTATACGTACACGTATCTAACGTCATAGCAGTTAGTTGTTTGTATTGTGTGAGAATTTAATGAGAATGCGTGCGTGAGCATCAATGTCACTCGTAATGTCAACCAACGTCGTGCAAGTTCGTATCGTAAAGTCAAAGAAGCTCACCTAATGGAAGTGCAAAACGTATATTCGCCTTGATGATGTAATTAATAGAAAGATCTAGATAGGGCATTTATATCGTACTCCATTGTATACAAGCTCGCCAAGCCAAGCTGTAATTTTTTTTGCAAAGTTCCGTAAACTAGTGCTGGCAAAACAACGTTTATGTCTTACCGATATGGTTTACATTGTTTTGACGCAGCGGAGATTTGAGTTTGTAGAGATAGTGCGACGAACGGGATGTCGTGGAAGCGTCGAGAGAAATCGAGCGCCGCCGACGGTTCGCGAAGGTGCCCGAAGGCGGCCGCCTATGCGGGCACGTTCGTGACCGTGTTGCCAGCTTTTGGGGCCGTGAACGGCCAATTTAATTAACAGGTCGCTAATTGCAAATAACAAACAGGATATAGGACAAATTAAAAAGGCTTTTAGCATATGTTAATGTGTGTACCTAGGTGTATCGGCACTGCGTGCAATTGAAATCTAATTGAGATTTTATGTACAATACCATTTTAGTACTTCCTGTATAAAAGTGCAGCCATTATAGTTTTCTCGTAGACATGCCAACAACTGTATGTTTAGCTTATGGCTAGTGTAATCTAACGCTAACAGGGAAGAACAACAAAAATTGCGCAGTATTAAAGTAAACAACATTTTCATGAAGCTATTAATTCCTACTTACTAAGTTTATGTATATTTAAACAATTACTATTATTAGTTCTAATCGCGCATTTGAGACACATCAACAAAGACATATATTAATCACTAAATAAATAAACACCAAATTGTGGTAAACATCATTATCCTGGCAGCACTGAGTGCTTCAGCACGTGCTCTGCGCGGTCACGTGTCGGGGAAACGTGACGCGGCGCGCACGCGGGCAACCCAGTTCTCAACGGTACCGGTTACACGGCCAAATTGAAAACACACATTGAGATTTATTATGCGGTTTGAATTTCGAATCTAACGTAGGGCGCAACGGTTTGTTTTTCAACGTAAAACATTGTTATAATGTGCTAGACAGTTCTTTAATCCATTGCAATTATTTTTTGCTTATCTGAGAGTCGTTAGCTATTGACAAGCAGAGGAAATTGCTTTTTAAAGCACTTGAGTTAAGAGTGTAGCAAAATTTCTCACGATGGCAAAGTTAACTTAGTTTTATAGATAGATTTGTTAATTGTACTTCCTTTTCAATTTGGTTGGCTTATGAGGTTCATGTTTATGAGTTTGATAACACTTGGAGAATATTTAGAATGTTTGAAGATAATCAATCAAGACACATTTTAATAAGGTATAGTACTGCCACTGCCACCTCTAAAAATATTATAAAGTATATACTACCTAATAAGTGTGGTATTAGGTACAATAATAAAAAATAAATAGGGAGGTAGGTAGGTGTTATATTAATAGTACATGCTTAAAGGTATGTATAGTATAACCTTCCTTACCTTGTAATAGTATACTTATATATACGGATAAGTTTTAACTAGGTAAGTAGGTACAACAATAAATCTATTGGGTTACGGTTATGAGTCCTTAGTTCTTATTCCGAGTATTAACATTGGTACCTACCTACTTAGAAGTTAAAAAATAATTAGTGATGTGTTACTTAATGTAAGTACCTAGTTGTATAGTTGTGGCTTTCTGATTTCATTACTCGTTCATTGCTCCTTCATCTATGTATAGGTACTCCATACATACATTAAAAACGAATGTTCCCGGCACCAGCGTCTGGCTGTCTGTACGTGATAAACTCGGAAAATAATAGCGGGTGTCCAATTTTAACTCCGTTTTCTAGGGACGTTGCTTAGTTCCGGAGAATATTTAGGTACGCCGATATTGCTTATAGTTTAATGAACATTAGAAAGCGCCTGCTACAAAAAAAATGACAGTTTTATAACAAAAGTATCATCAATTATATGGGTTATTCAATGGTATTATTAGATATGAATATTTTCATACTTTAAAAATGGACTTTCCGACCCAACTTTAAAGGCTAATAAAATAAGCTACTCGCGATGTATCGAACTCAATTCTTTTAGGATTTCTATCATAGAAACTGCCATTTCGCATCAAAATTATATGTTTATTTGTCAACATCCCAATTCCGAATTATTAAACGGTAAACGGTATTTGCTTGCACGTAGCCAAAATCAACGTGTTTCAGTCCATACACATGAAGATGAGCCAAAACCATTTATTTAGTGACGGTTAAACCCGAATCGCCACAAATCGCAATGTAAATAAATAAATACTAAGATAATACTTCACGTGTTGAGGTCACATCTTGATAAAAACATAGCTACAATGCATAAAGTCCTTTATTACTAGTAACACATGGTTGAAATTGCCATATCTATAGATATAAACAATATGTGTTAGTACGCGTACCCTTCACGTGTCGTTGTGTTTTGTCTTTTTAAGAATTTCTCGAAAGATCACGATTTTTTTTTTTAAGAAAGTTCACGAATGCCAGCGGTGTTGCCAACTTGTACAGGTGACTTCCCGGTGAAATATTTTGGCGCCGTGTAGATGGGTGCTGTATGTAAATACAACACCCATCTACGCGGCGCCAAAATACCATACTGGCCTTTGGGCAAACGGATACATGAGACGTGTGCTTGCCATCCCTTTCGAACTATACAAGTAGGAAAATGACAGAATGTGTTTGCACGCTAAAATTCCGGCCTACGACGTTTGTTTTTCTTATATACCTAGTAGTGGCTACAGAATAATTAATTAGGGAAGCGATCGATGGCCTACATGCTTTTGTCCTATGTTTTTATTTCAAGGGATATCATGTCAGACTGGTTGACACTTAACGCGGAACATTTTTATTGACAGTTGGTGTCAACCAGTTTAATTGGTTGCGTTGTTTTACTAAACAACTCTTGATACTGTCTGTAGTTGTCTGCCGACTTTCGTGAGTGACTCGATATACGTAATTAATAATCACGCCATTAAATTAGTAAGACAATTTTAGGTAATTAAGTTTTATTAAAAACATGACTTTCAATGCTCGTTGTTACAGGAATTACATTAAATGACGAATATATTACAGTTATACTTTTAAACGATAAATTCTTCTATGTAATTCGTTTCTTGAAAACGGCTTGAACGATTTGGATGAAATTTTGCCTTTCAAGTTTATTGAGATAGGTTTTATCTTAAAAAAAAACAATAAATCAGGCATCAGCGAACCGAGCAAAGCCCTGGTTCTATTCATTAGCAAAGATCAAACATTTAATTATCAGTCATTGTCAAAAAACATGTCATGATTGTACAATGAAACTTCGTAAGCGGAGGAGTAAAAATCAGACATAACCCTTTTTTCCCAGCGAATTCGAGTAAAAATATTTGATAGCCATCTGTGGATGCCCAGCTGTGTGTGCCAAAATTAATTGAAATCCGTTTCTAACCGTTTTGGCGCGATGAAACCACAACGATATATAACATACAAACACAAAAAATCCAGAAAAATATTTTTCATTTAGTGACCTTCAAAAAACCTGTACCACTTTTTTTATATCTTCAATGTACAGATATTTATTTTTTACAATTGTATAAAAATATAGAAAACAATTAAGTATAAATTAAAAACAGGACAAGTGATGAAAATGCTGAGTATTAGATCCTTGTCATATTTATTTTCAAATTAGTTACTTAAATTGTGAACTGACTAGCTTCTGCCCGCGACTTCGTCCGCCTTAAATTCGTTTATCGCGTAATGAGCGGTTTTAGCGTGAAGAGGTAACAGACAGACAGACATACACACTTTCGCATTTATAATATTATAGTATGGATAGTATGGATTAGTATGGATACGGATAGGCTAAATTAACCTTTACATTTCATTTGTTTATGAAATTGTTACCAAAAAAACAATAACCTTAAAAATAAAAAATAAAATACATAAATATCGATATAATTTACTACTGCAGATAAAATTGGGTACTTTCCTGTGGTCAACATAAATGATGTCACGCTTGTAGTTAAATGTTATTTCTGAAAATACGTAGAAAACATTTATGAATACTTATTTTTAAGCTTTTGGCGATTTTAAAATGATCAGAAATTAAAAATAAGGAGAAAATTTGACCGTATAGAATTAAGACGTCATAAACCTTTTTTCCTTTCAATACTTCATACTTTCTGACCGTTTTGACAGTTCATAAAAAAGAACTGATTTGATCTGTCAGTCAAGTACCCTATTTTGCTACTTTTCCAACTCTACGCTGGCAACTCCAGTAAAATGTATTTTTTTCTACATTGAATCCATGGTCATGAAAACATTTAAAAAAAAAAAGTATTTTTTTCTAGAACGATGTTCTTTATCTCTTCCTATCGAACACGCGAACTTGGTAAATTGATATCAAAGATAATAAAATTACGATTAATATTGTTTATCGATATAATTACATGAAATAGTTTATTAACTTCGGTGTCTGGAAGACTTTAAGTATCAGTATTTTAGGCTCCCTATCCGTCTTCGTCGTAACACTCACAGTCTTTCTCTTCTGTATAAAGGTGCGTCCACATTTGTATCATTTGCCCGTATCAGATCATCGTCGCGTAGCATGATCGCGTGTTACGATCACGCGTTTGGACGTTGCGCCGATCCGATCACTCGAAATCCATTTGCTACGCGTATCACACACTTGTATCGGAAGAGTGCGGCATTATCGGCGCGCCGACAGTAAGCGTCCAAGCAGCGCGATACGCAGTCATGCTACGGCACGGTGATCGGATACGAGCAAATGATACAAGTGTGGACGCACCTTAATACACTTTTTCATCCTGCAACTCAATCCCGCTATCGAAGATCCGTTCACGGTCCGCTCAAAATTGTCTTCTAGATGTTCCATCATCAAAGTTAAAATTGTATACGAATTATTTTACATCCCAGGCTACAGTTCTGGAAAAGTCTTTGGCTATTTTTAAAACCAAGTTAAAAAAACATTATTTATCATTCCCATAATTGCTACTATTTAAATATTTTGCTGGTTTTGGAATAAGTTTGATGTCAACTGTATCATAATTTTCTTTTTTCTTCTGTATATACTCATCTTTATATATACTCGAGTGAACTACAACAAAAGAACAGTTCATATATGTTTTTTTTTATAATTTATTTTTGTATTATTTATAATCTTATCTCAGCACTGACTCATTCTAGCTATTCAGTGTCATTTTCGCTAACCAAACCACGGTGATTCCGCTCCCGTACAAGGGCGGCCATAAATACCTCAACTCCAAAAAAAGCCATTTTTTCGATTTTAAACTATAAAGGGTTATTATACAAGCATGAAATATATCATTAATAACATTTTTAGACATTTATAATAAACTTGTGTGACTATTTTTATTAAAAAAATATCTGTAGTCAAAACCATTTTATAAAACGTTATTATTTTAAACATAAAGCCATTAGATAAAAAAAATTTGTAATTAATGAAAACATAAATGAAACAGCATACTACATAAATAATAAAAATATTTATTTCAAGACTATTTACATATATACAAATAAGGTTATATTAAAACAAAGCGATTACTTACTATTTATACATTCAATATTACCTACTTACTATTTACACACAACAAGTCCAATACAGATTTAGACAAAGAACTTTTTTTTTTAACAGGTAACCTTCTCAAACTTGATATTAGGGGATCTGAGTGAAGAAGAAGTCGATTAATCAAATCAGTATTAGTCAAAACGCGGTTCATTTTTCGTGTGTGATCTAGTCGAAATGCTTTATAGTATTTGTTACTCGCTTCAGCTGCTTCTTCAGACAGTTCTCCTATAGACAGTAGGCCGTGATTGATAATGTCAGCACCATGAATCAAAATTTTGTGGACAGAAGCAGGCAAATAGTACCATGGATATTCGGCAACTAATTGCCGTGCAGTTTCTAAAGCGAAATCTCTGAATTTTGTCGCATCAATGTTATATCCCGAATTGATACACTGAAGTACAGTCCAACAACGATCTAGGAGATCCTTCTTAATACCCGTAATTTCAGCTGAAATATCTGAGCTTGAGAAGAACCGCCTAGCAGTGTTGCCATCGTTCGATGTCCCGCTTCCGCCACTTTTGGGTTTATCGATAATAAGACCTAACTTTTCCCTAAATTGCGATTGTATAAGTTTTTTTTTTTCAGCTACAAGTCGTTTATCGCTATCAGACCTAGCTTGCCATTTCTTAACCTCTAACTTGTAAGCGAGATGAATGAAATATTCAAAAAATCGGATCAATGCGTGAAGTGGAGACATGCCATATTCATATTTACTTTCGTCAGTTGCTTTGCACAAACATACATCAATTTGATTCATCTCACTTGGTAAAGCTTTACATATATAACATCTAGTTGAAGAAACATCACTAAGTGCATTACACACCTTACCATCGACCATAGTAAGTTGTAAGCTATGATTAATTGTGTATTCGCATGCATTTGTCTTGAAGATAGTCGGTTGCAAGTTACTTATTTTCTGTTTGAAATAAGTCTCCTCTTCAACTGATACTGCAGTTGTTTCCTTAAAAAACTGAAAGCGAATAGGTCTGCAGTATCGAGTTGAAGAAGGACGAGGATTTTTCCACAAAATGATTGAGTTTTCCTTATTATCCGGGTTTAAAATAAGTTGAAGCGGTACATATGAAGTAACAAACAAGCTACTATCCACAAGAGAAGAATCTGAGAAAGTTTGTTTGTATTCGCTATGTCCTGTACTACCATCAAATCCCCATTTCCCAACCAAAGATATTTTATTTAAAGACTGGTCAGGTATTTTATCTAAAATATCTTTTTGAGACTCAAGAATCCGAGTGGCAGTGTGATCTAACAAACTCTGAAGTTCGACTTCGGCTGATGATTCAGTAACGGCTACAGTTGTAGGGTAACATCTCTTTTTAGCCTTTACAATGCGTTGATAGGAAGGCATACAATCTTTCAGTATATTATTATGTATAAAATTCTTAATTAATAGATATTGCTTTCTAGAAATCTTACCTTCTGCAATAAGTGACAAAACTTTGTTTTCGTCGACTTTTGTAGAAGTTAAGCTGGAATCAGCAGAAGCATTGAGCAGTGTATTTACAGCAGACTCGTCAAAATTAGATAGTTCCGCCAGTCTCCTTCTTTTAGTGCGTTTACTACTTTCATTAAAGTTTTTCCTCGGACGGCCACGAGAAGTGGAAGGGGAGGGGTCGACGTTATCATTCTGCTGAGAAATACGCTGCTCGATACTTTGGATCACATCAATGTATTCTACATCATTAAGCCACTCTGCATGTTTATGTAGAAATATAGACTTTGTACATCTTGTTTTTTTCCAATAACATGCAATTCGTTTACATAAATTCCTTATTTTAACCCTTAAATTCTCTATGCCAATATTTTCGATGTTATCCGAAATAATTGATGTTTCCGTCAGTGTAGTAAAAACATGTTGAAATTTTTCTGTATCAGTTCCTTGTCCAGAGTGCCAAATATCAAAAACACTACGTTTCGAAATAGAACACCTTAAAAATGTACCTAAAACAAAGATAAAAACATTTTTTAAAAATCGGATTTTTTTCGGCTACCCTACTCTTGTTCTTTGAAACCCCTTTTACCTAAGAAGAGGTCAAAAAAGGTCGATGAAAGTTACAGCCCTTATTAAGGACACTTCCATCTATAACATAATATATGTGTCAAGTGCGGCAAACCTCGGCATCAGAGTATAACTCTCAATGAAATCATACTTCTTAAAAATTAATCGTAAACGACAGACCTCTACTAGAAAATTATTTTAAAATATAAGCACGCATATTTATATATAAAACATAATTGAAAAATAAAGTACATACCCTCTTCTTGGATTTCCATAATAATACCACGTGGACACACGCAAATAATAATAATAGTACACAATAACAAAGTGATTAAGTTGCGGCGACAAAAACACACTACTAATTAGGGTCGAGATGCGTTCACTTTCGTTGCACAAAAGTAAATGATAATAGTACTTTATTGCTGTGCTATATATAGTATTTAGAAGATTGTCTATCGGTGAATCATTTTACTTACTTTTTAGTCCAGGATACGCTCATGACTTTTTTCGATTTATGGCCTACGGCGGAATCACTGTGCAAACGTTGTCTGGAAGAGATCGCTCTTTAGCGATAAGACCACCTAGTGTGTACCGTATTTTATGTTATGGCTCTATTGTACTGTATCTGTTGTTGGTGTGCAATAAAGAATTGCTGTATTGTATAAAGTACTTTTAATTAGCTGAAGTGAATATTTCGTTGTTAAGAAATATTTTTTTAAAAGTATACATGAGAATACGTGTAATCGGTGATATTAGGGTAACTTTTATTTAACAAATACTGTACTTCAGCCATAATGAAGTAGGTAATCACGGCCGACGCGTGTCCGTAAGTGTCAGTTTACTCCAGCTAATTAAAAATCCTACTTTAGCTAAGTACTGTTTCATGGTAAAAATGGTTTTATATATCTGGGCACGGATTTTTGTATGGCGATTTGCAGTCCTCTCAGGAATAGAAAGTCATCATCACCATATCAGCCAAAACATCCACTGCAAGACAAAGCCTACCCTGGGAAGCTGAAGGACCGGTCTCGCGCTGCCCCTATCCAATGGTTCCCTGTTATCTTGCCCAGTACAGATCTTCGGCCTAGCTAGCTTATTCAGCTGCATTTTCCCTACATACTAAGTTACATACAAGTAAATTTGTTTCCGTTTTGATGTTCAAAGCAACTGGGGATTGATATGTTTCATCATTATAATATATCATTAACACAGGTTTAATTAGGTAGGTACCTACTTTACTTGTTGCATATCTGACTTTGAACTGGATAGGTCTGGTTAGACCTACTGACCAGTAATCGGATTTAGTGGGGGGAGCGCAAACCCGCAAACGGGAATGCCATTCGCGGCCACAACAAGTGGGGAAGGGGGGGGGGGCGCACTGCGCAAGGCACAGGAACTGCGGATGTAGGTTGAATCAGAACGGTTCAACCCCAGTTCGGACGGGGTAGAGAGAGAGACAAGAGAAAGTGGGCGTAGGGGAGATTGCGAGACTACGGACTGAGCGACCCCGCCGGCGGTACTTGTTGCAATGAGTATAGAGTATGCTCGAGAGATAAGAAAGGTTTTTTTTAGTGTTAATGTAGGTAATTTAATAGCGTATCAGGAAAAGGTACTTAATGCTTCCCTTAAGTCATTGTTTCATATACTTATATGCTTATATAATTCGTCTTCTAAACTATTATAGAACTATAAAACAAAAGTTTCCTTACAGGGGTCATGATTTCAAGAAAAATCTTAATAGTACGATCCGTTTAATGGCTCCCAATTCTGAATGACTTCCGATCCGTAGTTCTTCCCTTTTGCGTGTTGTATATGTCTTATCGTGTTGACAGCGACAATATTTATACTATTTCAGTTTATCTTCACGAGTCACCGAAATCAAGATAAACGCCATCAAACTTTGTTAAAATACACGTGTTTTCATAATTAACAATTAGGCATAGGTTTCGAGTTTTCTAAAAGTTTATTGAGACATTGAGAGACTATATAGATACACAATCTTTATTTTTATAAAACTCTAAAAATCATAATTAAATGCATGAAAAAATATTAACATTTCCGAATGCGAGAAAGTGTTGAAATAGAAACTGAACTATCTTATGCCGGCGCTTCACATGGTCCTTTTCTATGTCAAACGAAAGGGACGTAACACGAATATTTGGCAAATAGGACCATGTGAAGCGCCGGCATTATATACATACCATGTTTGGAAACTTTATTTTCTCCATTCCGTGGACCTAGATACACAATAATAAATATACATTACCATTCTATTCTTAGTAATATGTATATATTACTATGCAAATATTAAGTACATATAAAAGACCCCAAGACCCAGGAACAAACATTCGTGCTCATCACGCAAACACTTGCCCTGGTCGGGATTCGAGCCTTGAACCGCCAGCTTCGTAAGCCACAGCTTCGTAGGTAGTATCTATGACACCAAAAACGGACGCCATTTTTTTCAAAGTCAATATCCTTAATAGCCATGGCTAAGTTACAGTATTGTCCAAGTATTGTCAGTAAGCCAAACTTCCCTATGACATTTTACTGCTAAATATCATTGAAAATTCTTTTGTCCGACACATGACATAAGTCTTCCATATACAATGTACCAGCTTCATTTTACCGCTCGAAAAATCTATCTACGACCGTAAATGTTGAGAAATGAGGTTCTATTTAGGTTCAGTTGTATAGAAGTGGGTCTACAAATGGTGGCAAGGTCGCCGGCCTCCCACCTGATTCCTTAAAGGAGCTAGCAACAGTGAGTCAGGTTAAGAGGATGTTTTGATTACTTCTGTTAGTGATTCCGGGATTTCTAGGGCAAGACGCATTTCAAGTCGGCATCGTCAGTGTAGCATCTAGACACCTTGTCACAAAATGGTCGCGCATCAAAGAATTTTTCTACCGCGCACACTCCGAATGTGGAATGAGTGAGCTCCCTGCCGCGGTTTTCCCTGGAGGTTACAGTATGGGGTTCTTCAAGAGGGGAGTGAATAGGTTTTTTAAAGGGTCGGCAACACGCACATTATTTCCCTGGCCTTGCAAGCGTTCATAGACTGGGGTGACTTGAGTTGCCACCATCATCAGGCCAACTGCCAATTTTTTGATGTAAGGGTTACCAGCGTTTGTAAGGGTTACGGGCTTAAGTTTTTGCTAAGGGAGACAGTAAAAACTCCATTATTTTATACAAATCTATTCAATTTTTTTATTTATATTTTTTTATTTGAGGAATTTACTCCGTATTCAATTTTGCTAATTACAGGTTCCCTTATTTTTGTAGCGCAAAAAGCGGGGTAATCCATAAAATACGGGGCATCTGGCCACCCTAGGCAAGTCAGACGTTTGGTTGCCACCTTAGTAGTATAAAAAAAACCCGTCTCTTTTATCAGGAAGGGAAGATACTGTTAGTACTCTACCAAGCAACTATACGAAGTACTCATTCCATTTGCCGAGGGCGGTGTTTTGGCAAGTACGTAGAGTCTGGCCATAATATCTTTACCCCACCAATTTTAATTGTTTTATCTGTGCATTGGTATATGGCAACACTGAATATAGGGCACTAAATAGTCTTGATACTCGTGTATTATCATCAACCTTTCAACAAAGTGCAAATAACATTTTAGTATTAGATTTAGCAAATATATTATTGAATAAAACATTTTTTATAGTATATTTGTTAAATATAATTCACCTTCACCAAGAAATTGCTATCTAATAATGTGGTACCTACATGGAACATGGCTACTTATTTCTACCATTGTAATATTATTAAAAAAAAATCTCTTTATTTAGACAAGTTTAATTTTCCTCTTAATATCATCATTTAAACCAGCTGTAATTTAATAGGAATAATATTTAAGCCACTAACACCACATAATATATCTCAGTGCACTAAAGAGGCTGCTAAAAGCTAAATGGCTTCACTTGAACATTATTTAATAAAAACCATATTGGTGTTATTGAAAAGTACTAAGATTGGTTAATCTTACCAGCCAAAGACTTAATGCAATGTAAACATTGCCGCTTTTCAGCGATAATCGCTTCTTGCTGTTGCTTTACAGCATCGAAGTTAATGATCATGCGGAAAAGCAGTTCCCGCTGACCACTTTTATATGGTTTTCCCATATATAAACCTTAAGTTTTTAAAAAACCAACGTACGTATATTATTTATATAAAGAAAAATGACAGTTCGAGACTTTTGCCAGCATTAGTTTTAAAGATATATTAATTACAACACAATTGGTAAATTACACTACAAAAGTCATGCTCTGTTTTTCTCAAAACATAGATTCTAGATCCCAACGTACGTAGAGATAAATTGTTTCTTAAGACACATAAATAGGCTAGAGTCGGTCAGGAACTAAGAACTAAGGAATGAAATCCCGTCACGGACCGAAAGGAACTAATTCCTAACAAACGATCTTAATCGGTCTTCGGTCCTTTAGTTCAGTATCAGATGTCGGTTAACGGATGAGCGAAACGGAACGAAAGTGTGTAAAGAACTACTGAAGTGTTTTAAATTTCTATACTGCGATCGTTGTGAACGAGACAAATGCTCTTCCAAAGCGTGTCCTGCGCAAGTGCGGGTGAGACCACATATTCATACAGGATAATTGGATTATAAACATAAAATACATACATGAAAGAAAATTATTTGTATTGAGAATGATGCGTAATATTAGATTGAAATCCTTTAAAACTAAAAATTAAAGCGTTCATAAGAAGCATTTAGTTTCGCGTCGTTCATAGATTGAAATGGATACTCGTTCACAGATCTTTAAATTTGCTCCTGAACTAAAGGAACTAAAAGAGCGAACTAGTGCCTTTGACCGATTGACCGAGATCGGAGCGCTCCTTGTAAAGACCGACCGGGCACACATATCTACACATAAACAACTTGACGTCTATGTCTTTTTTTTATGTTTTCATGACCATGGATTCAATGTCCTTCAGTCGAAATCATAAGTTATATTTAACATAGAATACGTCTATGTCAGATACGAAACATTGCCATATTCCGTTTTATATATTTGACAGTTCATTTGCTTGGAAGAAATAAAATGGTCAGACTCTAGGTACATAGTAAATTACCTAGTAAAAAAAACTAATGGTGTAAACAATGTCTATGGAATTTAATATTTCCAGGAAATCAAATGTCAGTAATGTTATTTAGTACTTTATAAATATAAGGTACATATTTAAACTCATATATGGAAACAGATGAAAAAGTGCAGTAAATAATAGTTCCAAATGCGCCCAGAATGGCGCTAGTGCTGCAAGATAGTATGAAGTCAACAACTAATTAAAGCCTGACCAGAAATATATGACCATGCGCCATGTTGCGGAATTTCATCGGAACTAATTTCTTACACTGGCAATAATTTTAATGATAAGTTGTCAGTGTCACTGTGGCGGTTTATTCAAATAAAAGTGAAGTGTTATATTAAATGATAAATGACTAGCGGAACATTATTAATAATGTATATAATCAATTGCTGAAATATTTCAAAATTAACATCTGTGCTGACAGGTCAACAACTCAAGATGTCATTATAAGTGACAATGGTCATATATTTCTGGTTTACCTTTACAAAACATATTTATCGAAATGCTTCTCAATGATTCGTTCTTCTTCTCATGTAAATATTCAATTGTTCATTATTTTTCCTGCAACGTTGTGCATTTTATTGACATTATTATGGCGTAATTTATTTCATGCACTTGCTACAGTGGCGCCATCAATTTAAAGCTTTGACGGACTCTTTGGATATATTGTTCTCCTTATTTCTATACTATGATATGATTGGGGGTAAGACAGAAGTGTGGAGAAATTCGAAAAGAACTTTATTTCTACGCCTTTAAGAGCATTTTTGGTAAAATTGTAGTCTTTCCCATACTTCCATTTACCCCAATCACCTTACAAATAAAAATACAAAATTTACAATGAGGCCCTAGTACCTTGGAGTATTTATTAATGGAGACGCCTTCATGTCGTTGTCCCTCTGCCAAAGACGTTGGTACAATGTTCCAACCGTTTTATAAAAACTACTTCATTCATCGATTATTGGCAGTCTTGTAATCATTATTTACGCGTGACAAGCTCCGTCAAAATGCCTGTATATGCTGTGTATGGATGCAAAAAGCGTTTAAATATATCAAGCATACAAAAGGATGGAATATCTTTTTCACATTTTGGCTTTTATTATACCATATTACAGCATATTAATACATAAAACGTTTTTAAGAAAATCAGGCATCTTGGAATCGATTACAAAATTAGTTTGAAAAATATCGCATACAATTCGTATTTCATTTTGACAAATCGAGAAAATCTGACGTTTAAAGCTCCCCGTATTTAAGGTTAAAAAGGTCTACTGGCCTTTAAACTTCGCATGAAGTTACAAGCAAATATCAGCTTTAGCGAATACGGTATCTGAGAAACGTCTACCTATGTCTAATAATTAATCTTATTTGTAAACAATTTTAAGGTTGAATATTTAATGCTCCTGTTTACACACTGCAGTGTGCGCTAAACTGGAACAATGGTATTGATGTAGCGTGGGTGCGTAGTTTCGAGAGGAAAAATGCATTTGTCGTTTGATTGTTTATATGTGTGTTACCTCGCCCCCCTCGAAAAACGGCAGAATTTTTAGTAAGGACATTTGTAGCTTGTAAATACTCCAAGCCTAGTTCCTATTTTACGCATATCTAAGAGTGGGGACACCAAAAATCTGCGAAGTGAGAGGAAAAAGAAACAAAAAACTGTCAAAAACACTTTTACTAATCAAAATAAAAACGACTTAGTAATAAAAAAATCAAACGCATTACCTACAATATGATCTTATTTAACATTTATAAATATTGTATTGTAAAAACTTTATTGTACATAAAAACAATAAAACAAAGAAATTAAAGTAACATATTTGTACAAAGGCGAACTTATCCCTTTAAGGGATCTCTTCCAGTTAACCTTAGAGCAAATGAAAGAGAAGAGTAAACATCAACGCAGATAGACAAACCAACAAGTTAATATGCACAATGACATTAAAACTTAAAAGCTAAAGTAGCATACACATACACATAAAGCCTAAATAATAAATAGTAATATAATAGCATATATATCATCTAGATAAATAAATATACGTGTGTAAATATATATTTATATACATAATAAATATACACAAACGGATAAATATTAAAAGACGAGGTCAGGGGTCTGAAAGCCATAACTTTTTAAAGATATCTTTAAATGATGCCACGGATTGTGACTGCTTAACGGACACCGGCAACGCGTTCCATAATTTAACCGAGTGGACTGTGAAAGATCTCCTATATGTGCGCGACTTATTGGGCGGAAAGGCGAGAGAAAGATTGGCACTTGAGCGCAGCCGGTGGCCACTGCCAGCCGCCATATACGTAAATCTTTCAGAGAGATAGGAGGGGGACGCGGGATTGAATAATACATTGTACAGCAATGACAGCACATGCACGTCCCTACGACGACGAATCGGAAGCCACTCTAGCTGAGAACGGTACTGAGAGACATGATTAAACTTTCTCAGGCCAAAAATGTATCTTATGCAAATATTTTGCAGACGCTCAAGCTTATCAAGTAGCTCTTCCTTGAGGTCCAAAAAAGCAATGTCACCATAATCGAGAAGAGGAAGTAAAAGAGAGTGTAGTAGAGAGGAAGGAAATACATATTTGACATATTTCTATAGGAACAAAAGTACCTAAAAAAACAATTTGATGTTATTATTTACTTAATTATTTATAAGTATTGTTATTTATGACATTCACACACAATGTAAGTTGTTTCTGAATAATAATAGAAAAAATAAAATTAAATGATTAGTTTTTGGTTAATTCTAACTTTATAAGTAGCAAAATTATAACTTATTTAGAATTTTATTTGGGAATTATAAAATTTTGGTACTTATAAAACTGGGTAAGTATTGTGTGTCGGTGTTGTTGGTGTAAGACGGGAATATGGGAAAATTCGAAAGGTGGACTTAATTTTAACGCCTTTAAGAGCATTTTCGGTAAAATTTCAGTTTTCCCCATACCTAATTTCGTCTTACCCCGACGCACCTTACACACACTATTGACTAAATACAATTTATTGAAACATTTTCTTATAAAAGCTAATCAGGTAACACAGTTATGTAAGGGTAATTTCATTATTATTTACTTTAGTATTTAGTTATTATTTTCTTTAGCTCAGTTAGCGATGTTTATAAAAAAAAACATGTTTTGATAAGTACCAGTAACTAGGATATGAAAACAAGGGCAAATCTTTGTAATGGAGGCCCCATAAAGCACACTTTTTGTTTCAGAACCGATCCAATGGCACATGTTACTGGTTTAGGTTTTGGTTAGTATTCTGGCGTTACTGGGAACTGGTGTTCTCTTAATCTTGGCATCTATCAGTGGCGTGTGATCCATTTAGGCACAGATACCTGCCTACCCTGCCATGGTCGTTCAGGGTACTGAACGACCATGGCTCCATACAGGCACAGAAAAACGGTCTACCTTGACCAAAACGTGCACGCCACTGGCATCCATACATGCACAGTGTAAAAAACATACAATGGGCCGACGCCTTTGATGTTTGCATAAATGACAATGACATGTCCCGAGCTATCTACTAATACGGACTATGCAGCTCGGGGTCGCCCCACCCATGTCCTGCCCCTTGCACCCCAGACTTGCTCTGTCTAGTAGACGGCTTTGATTATATTGATTTCTAGACTGTGGTACAGATTCCCACTAGAGCCAAGTCTTACTGGTATGAGAACACCACTGTTCTGTGCGTTACGAGTGGCAAGTCTAACCAGAGAGGCAAGCCACATGGTTGATAGATTCAGGGGTTACTTTGCTAAATTCCATATTAGATTTATGTACTATGTTCCTTTGCTATTCTGCGAAATAGCGTCTTGGTTAGATGTGACTATACATTTTCCTCACATGAAGTTTCCGTAAAACAATACGCCTCGGCATCGATAAACGACTGTCGAAAGAATTGTGTGACGACCGGTTTGGCTCAGTGGGAGTAACGTTGCCTGCGAAGAAAAGGTCCTGGGTTCAAATCCCGGTGAGGGCAAATTTTTGTGTGATGAGCATAAATATTTGTTCCTGAGTCTTGGATGTTTTCTATATATATATCCATACTAATATTATAAATGCGAAAGTGTGTCTGTCTGTCTGTCTGTCTGTTACCTCTTCACGCTTCAACCGCTGAACCAATTTGGATGAAATTTGGTACGGAGATAGTTTAAGTCCCGGGGAAGGACATACGCTACTTTTTATCCCGGAAAAATACCCTTATCCGCGATAAACGAATTTAAGGCGGACGAAGTCGCGGGCAGAAGCTAGTAAGTAATATATCTATTAAATATATCGTCGTCTAGTACCCATAACACAAGCCTTATTGTGCTTACCATGGGACTAGTTCGATTTGTGTAGAATTGTCATGTAGTATTTATTTTATATTTATTAATTAACTGTCTCAAGATCGAGAGGCGTGGCGTTAACTGGGGTCGGAGGCTAAGATCCTCTTTGGATCCTTGCGCTATTGTAGTTTGTTAGTTAGAAGAGGCGGAGCGTGAAGTATGACGTAAATAGTTCACAAAGATCCCTGTCTGTTAGGCCTCTGGGGAAGATTCCTCATCACGAGCTACTCCTTCCACGCGTCCCACTGCGGCTGTGGCAGCTCGGTGCAGGCCACTAGCGGGTTGGTCTCGCTCACGAGCTCCATCACCCGCGGCTGCGCTTGCGCAAGGAGGTCCTCGTTCACGCAGATCACTCCAGCGAGTGTTGTTTTGCGGATCTCCGTAAGTTGCTCTGGAAAGAGGAATTAGTTCATAAAGTTCATTATTCCCTATTCCCTAGTGTTATTTTCCGTTCAGGTTCATTTCATCTACATTCCCAACACGCTCACATTCCCAACTCGTCCACATTCCCAACTTATCCTCATACCAATTCAAAATTGTCGACTTTCTATCTCGGTAAAAATGAGGACAATTTGGAAATGTCGGCGAGATGGGAATAGGGAATATGCATGAATTTTATTTTTGCTTTATCAAATTCATGTAACAAACAGTAAACAAAAACTATTTCTCGAATAGCTATATAATAACCAAGATATAAGCCATCAAACATTTCATTCTATCTATTTCTTGCAAAACAGAATTTAATATGGAGTTTATATGGCCGGAGTGCACAGTGACGTAACAGTGCATATCGGACCTCTGTGTCTAATTACTAGTTTAAAATGCCTATATTATGAGTATTTATTGGCCGATTTTGATTTTAATTTCACATTTTGAAATGGTTTTTACGGTATTTTGATATTTAGTTAAGAAAAGCGATAAAAAAATTCATGCTATTAGGACTAAAATGGGAATGAGGGCGAAGATAAGCTGAACGCTGTTTTTCGTATAAACTGCGACCATGATTTCAGATTGCCAAATCGGTGGATGTTGAAACGACTGCTGAAGAACTTAAGAAAAAGGTCTCTGCCTCACTGTGACGCTAATGGTGTTGTCGCCAGCGTGACGTCACCCTTACATTTTGACGTCGTCAAACCGTCACCAGGTGAGTGAGCTGCAAAATCTCAGTGGGAATTGTGTGGCTACTGTAGCTGGTAACGTCGCCTGGCATCCCAGTGAGATAGAAGACTTAGTGAATTGTTGATTGATATTTCCCCGTAGCCCCAACAGGAAAAACAGGATCATTTATAGTTTATAAATTCAGTTATCTCCTGTCACAAAGAGTATATTTTAGGTGAGTTTTCATCAGTGCGGTATATTGACGACCGGTTCAGAGTTAGCTCAGAGTAACGAGTAACGTTGCCTGCAAAGCTAAAGGAGTTCAAATTCCGGTAAGGGCAGATATTTGTGTGATGAGCATAAATATTTGTTCCCGAGTCTTGGATTCGTCTAGTACTCAAAAAACAAGCCTGAGCTTACCATTGGGACTAGTTTGGTTTGTGTAAAAATAGCCCTGTAATATTTATTTGTCTCAAAACTGTGCTTAATATTGCTCGGAAAATTAGTAACCAGAGGTGGCATAGGCTGGTCCCATATATAGATAGGAGAACAAGATCAGTTTTAGAATGGATACTTACAGGGGCGTATTTACCCTAGGTAACATAAGTTAAAATCTGTTTACCAGTTTTGACGTGATGAAGCCTCAACGACACTTACAAACATTTAAAAAATCCAAATATACATTTTTCCATTCAGTGACCTTCAAGCAGTCAGTTTCACTATTTTTTAAATTTATCTTCAATGTCTAGACATTTAATTTTTTCTACTTTATAATAGTATAAATATAAGACAGGTTTGAGTCGCACCAACGTTCATCTTTTGGACCGTGAAGTTACTTATCTATCTATCAGCGACGGACATCCACTGCTGCTGCAGGGCGGCAAACAGCTAGGGGCGGCGTAGCAATCCTCAGTGCGCGAGTCCAACTCGCACTTGGCCGGTTTTTCCTTATCTTCTGGCCTTCTGGGGCCGCAAAACTTATTGGCTCAGGGCGTGAAATTTCAATATACGCCCCTGTATACTACGCATGAGCTCAATTGGCACTATATTAGTGGCACATGCGCAGCAGAGCTGTTGGTGGTGAGAAATTCAAAAATGCTCAACAGAAGCGGTTGTACATGAATACTCACCTATAGTGAAGCCAGCGGCTTCATCCTCCGTCTCGTACCAGTAGCGGTCTCCGATCTTGATCCTGAGGAACTGGTCTGCGAGGAGGCAGGTGAGCGTCGGCCCCAGGAGTCTTCCGTGCGGCTCCTCAGCCAAAGCACCCGTGTACAGGTCTATGTCGTCCACGTGGCTGGAACATCAGTGAACAATTTTAGGAAAAAGAAGATGATAAGATAAGGTTACCTTTCAAAAAAATTAAGTAGGTGCGGCGGTCAAAGCGGATGGATAAATTCGAGGCATATAGCACAGTGCTCGCTGGTGGAAAGATACACGTTGGACGCGTAATCCAACGGTACCAGGTTCGATTCCGGGTGGGACCACGTGCGAGAGCAATCATGTTTTTGTTTACGCTTCGATCTTTGTATCTGTAGTATTATAGGAAACTGGAAAAATGTGTGGAAGTTCAGTCTAATAAAAAAAAAACTGCCCAGCAAAATAATTAAGTGTTGGTTTCAGGTAATTTTAGCTTAGATTACTATTGATATATCATGGATGCAGTTGTCACTCAAGGTGATTCCCAGTTTACAGTATCAGGCACTGGGTTACATCTTAATCCTTGTCTTGTCTAAGTCTAGCTGAGCTGGCCCCAGGTATATCGTGATGTGATCTGTGCAGAGTATCCGGCGTAGAGAAACTTGAGTCACAAATTTAGTACTCAGAGTTTGATAAGATTCTATTTTTAAGGCATTAGTAATTTATGAGTTAGTGATAACAGATATATGCGACTCGTCCGGACGGATGCGGAATTTTTTATGGAAAGGACCAGCCAATGTTTATTAAATTTGTTGTCACATAATTAGTAACCGATTTCGATGACGGCGACCATAAACAAATACTTTTATGGACTTCGGCAATAGTGGATTGTGGGTTCTGATGAGCCCGAACTTACTTTTAAACTCTCTCCTGCTCGCGTGGTAGTAGAATAGGGCACATGCATTAATTTTTTTAATCGCTTTTCGTAATAAAATATCATAATACGTAAATTCGATTTCAAAAAGGGAAATTAAAATTAAAGTCGGCCGAGAAATACGCATAATAATAGGCATTTTAAACTACTAATTAGACAGCGATATGACAGAGAGGTCCGACATGTTCTGTTACGTCATAGTCTTAATAAACTCCATATTAAATTCTGTTTTGCTAGAAAGAGATAGAATTAATTTTTTGATGGCTTATATCTTGGTAGTTTTTATAGTTATTAAAAAAATCTCTACTGTTTGTTATATGAATGAACTTTTAATAAAGCAATAACAAAAAATCATGCATGTTCCCTATTGGCCAGGTGAGTTGTATATGTATCTCCGTGATGGAGGGTTTACGCTATGCTATTGAATCATATTAATTTAACTGTCATTTCTGACTAGCTTATAGGTCGGAGGGCGAATCGAGAGTAACATTATCATACCCAAGGCACCCACTTCCAATCACCTCTTTCTATTTCCAAGAAAAATCTGTTTTATCTGCAAGCCGTATGCCGCAAATGCTGCCAAAATTCTTCGAATATTAAACGAGAGAGTGAATACAAAACAGAATGTTATAATAATGTTCGACGATTACTGATTTACATACAATGGTCCTTCGAGCCGGATAAGTGTCGACCGAAATAAATCGAGTTTTAAGAATTAATATCTGTCGTATTGAAACTATCTGAATATAGTCCAGGAAACACAGAACTAGGCTGATTTGACAAAGTTATATTTGCGGCTGAAACTAACATTGAGAGTATGGTATGGTTCCTTATCTAGCCAATGCTAACTTTATATAGCCTTTGTAAAATAGTTCTTAGTACTCAATGTTAAGGTATGACAATAGTCATCATACAGTGAAATGTGGTGTAACACTGAGTCATCAGAACGCGTATGTTGGTAGTGGTAAGTGGTCAAGTCGTTGACCCGGCCCAAAATAGGTGCAACGGAACTTGGACATGTTTTGAATTTCTTATACATTTACAAATATTTGTGGTCTATTTTAAATTTGTGAGTTATTGTATACTACCTATTTATCATTTTCGAAATTTTATTCAATACAACAAAAAAAAAGCATACATAAATACAAAACAGAAAAAAAGACTTATAAAAGACTCAGTAGCATCCATGTCGGCTGTCATGTAGACGGTGTTTGTGTCAACAACATAAGCTATGCTGACGACATGGTGCTACTGAGCGCGTCGGTCTGTGGTATGCGTAGGTTGCTCAACGTGTGTGAGATATATGCGCTAAATCACGGGCTTAAATATAATGAAAAGAAGAGTCAGTATGTGGTCTTTGAGAGCGATCGCAACAAACTATCGGAGTTTCCTGCAATTTACCTTAATGGCAGTCCCATGGATAGAGTAGACCATTTTAAATATCTGGGGCATGTCGTTGCGGCCGATCTCAAGGATGACCTGGACATCAAACGGGAGCGGAGGGCCCTGTCGGTGCGGGCGAATATGATAGCGCGGAGATTTGCAGGGTGCTCCAGGGAGGTCAAGGTTACCCTGTTTAGAGCCTTTTGTACATCCCTGTATACCTGCAGTCTCTGGGTGAAGTATTCGCAACGGGCCTATAGGGCCCTCCGAATCCAGTATAACAACGCGTTCCGGGTGATAGTGGGACTGCCTCGTTTCTGTAGTGCATCGGGGATGTTTGCGGAGGCGCGTGTCGACTGTTTTTATGCAACCATGCGCGGGCGGGCCGCATCCCTGGTGCGCTGAGTGCGGGACAGTCCCAATACCATTCTGAGAATGATAGCTGATAAGCCTGATTGTGTTATTATGTCACACTGTGCGGGACTGCATGCTCCTACTAATGTAATTTTATGGTAGAGCTATAAAAATAATAGTAATGTAATGTAATATGTATATGTGTCGTGTAACATGAAATAAATGATTTGATTGATTGATAAAAGAACTAACCTAAACTAACTTAATTATTATTTATTGGGACCTAAACTATATTAGTTTTTAATTTATTTTAAAGTAGAAGGCGCCCGTCTTTTTTTCTTCAGCGTAGTCGGGTAAAAAGTACCCTATAACCATCTGGAGATTCCCAGCTACCCGTGTACCAAAAAGTGGAGATCTGTTTAGCCGATTTTGCGTGATGAAGCCACTACGACACATACAAACATACAAAAATCCAAAAAAAATATTTTTCGTTTTAGTGACCTCAATATAGTACAGTCGGTGACCTGACTTAAGTATCCAGGCATATTCGTGGTTTTTAACGCACAATCGGTACACATTTGCATCTGTGCTCAGGTTCGAAACCTGGCTCAACTTACTTTTTTCTTTTTTTTAGTGTTAAATTAGTTAAGTAGTTTCTATTATTCTTATATAAGTATTCAATATGATGTAGAGGGAAAAAAATATTGTTTAACATCAAATTAAAAACTTCGTTCTACTAGCAGGCCTCAAGGGCACGTTACATGTCTGATTTTAGAATAAACAGAAAAACATTCGCAATCTACATAATTCCATTAAAGTTAATAACAGTATTAATACAACAGACAAATACTTGGGCAGACTTTACAGGGAGATGTATATATTGTCTCCGAGTCTAATAGGTTATACATTACTTAACCTATACTTTCAGACATAGAATGTCTAGGCGTCATAAAGAAAAAAAAAATGTTTAATAACAATATAATTATAATTAGAGATAATTCTATCTTTAATGGAGATGTAGAAAGTTCCCGTAGTTAAAACATTACATCTATGCCCATATGTTAAAAATTGCAAAGACTTTTTTGTTCGACTGGTAATTTATAAATTGTTGAATTAGTAAATAAAACTAAAATAATACCAATGTGAACCTTTTCTGTGGGCACTATTAAAGATGGGTTTTAACGCTATACAAAATGTAATCAATTTTGATTATACTTAACTAGCGCCATCTAACGGAGACTGCATTGGCAAACTTTACTTACTGGTTTCTGTTAATGCCATTTTAGTTCGTTCAATGGGGAAGACTACTGTCAAAATGCCACAGTTATTTTTAAAATAAGCCAAGTAAATTGTGTGATGTATATAAATCATCATTCCTTATAAGTATTATAAGTGACTGCGCTGTGGACACGCCATCTAAAATTAATCTTGGCAAGCCTTCACATTCTGGTATTTTGCTCGTATAAGGATGTAAATAAGAATGAAAACATATAATAAGAAACATTTTATTTCGTAAACATACTTATGTTGCATTCCACCAACATTAAACAATTTTAATTCGATTAACAGATGAAACAACTATTTAGTTATGTTTATGTTCAATTTTACTAGAATTTCGCCACCTTTTTGATAGTCTGGTGTAGTCAAACACACCCAAAATAAATAAAAATGAGATAAACAAAATAACCAATTGCAATTAATATAATTATATGTAGCTATTGATTAAAGTATTTATTTTAACCACAATGAAGAGGCACCCAGTGAATCAACATGTATGTAGATAGAAACATGCATTACACGCGTCCAGCTTAAAATACAATAACATCACTCGGGCACCTACTTTACTAACAATAAAAAAAAACAAACTGTATGTTTAATGTTGATAGAATAGCATCACTACAATCCTTTTCATTACATTACTTAATACTTCAAGGCTCTGCCGTCATTGTCGATAACTTTTTGAAGCCTCTCACTAATGCCGTTTACCGTCCCTGAGGTTTTGCCTTGTCCTCACGTTGGACAGGTCCCAGTTAAGGACCATTTGGCCCCATACATTTTCTATCAGATTTAAGTCTGGGCTTTACGACGGCCAGATAACTGTTGTGATATCACTTTGGGAACCGTGCGAATCTGTTACAATTTGGGCTCTGTGCACCGAGCAGTTGTCTTTTATCAGGTATATTTGATCCTCGGGATAGACAACTCGCACAGTTGGCAACATGACGTCACGGAAAATTTCCAAGTATTTTTCACTATTCATGCGACCACCGACTTCTATAATTTCACCTGGCCCCATGATGACTTCCAACCTCAATAAGCTAATGTTATTCGGCCGCTAGTTCTGGTAGGTAAAATACAAAATTAGTCATATGTCTTCAATCCTGCTGGATGCATGTAAGTGTTTGCGCATTGTTTTACTATCGTTTTGGTGGAAAGGAACGGGTCTTCAGTGTGCCTTGCGCTTATATCCCGTGCAGACTGAGGAGTAAACATCACAGGAGCAAACCCTGGCCGCTTCTTTTCTATATCTTCACTTTCTCCATGCCGATGCCGTTTGATCCACAATCTAACGGTTTTTCTCTGCACAGAACCGTTATTTTTATTTAATCATCCTTATAACTTTAATAGACCATAAACAAAAAAAAAATGATGCAATGCATTTATAGTGTAGAAAAACGTGATTTTCATAATGCTAAATACGTATACTATAAGGTATTCGTAATGCGAATTGTAATGTAATTATAAATTATAACAAAGTATAAATAGCATGTAATATCATGGTATACGTAAACCAGTTTTAATAATTTCCTTTGATATCCTAGACAAATGAATAAACGAAGGCAAAGACCATTAAAATCATTAATATGTATGAGCTATAGGTAAGTTTATACAATATAATTAATATACTCAACTTACCGTTAAATGCAATTGATGAGCAATTTAGCTTATTGACGTGTTGTTTTCAAACAACACCACTATTTTCACCTTCAAAAATTATGTAAATTGAAGCATTATTTCAAAATATAAAGGTTTAATAAATATGTAATGTCAACCGTGAGTTGTTCCGAGAGCAATAGTCGTATTATAGATAATTAACGACATTGCCCACTAATGTAATTGCCTATTACCCGCAAATACATAGCTTAAATTGTGGGTTTTTATGAGACGTCTCCTAAGTATGATGTTCATACGGTTGAAAAAAAATATACTTGTGATGCGCCCTAGCAATGTTAATTTGAAACAATCCGTCTTCAATTTTGTAGCTGATTTCAACCTGTCCTGTGGTCTAGTGGTAACCGCGCGTGACAATGGATCAGAAAGACGAAGGTTCAAACCCTGACTTGGGATGTGAGAAAATGTTTTTTGACTTCTTAGTCAAGTTTGCTGGGAATTATTCTAAGCGAAATATGCATTCTTATGAAATACAATATTCGTAAATGAAACAAGATGATGGTAAAATAACATTCGGTAAGTGCTGCCACCTAGAATATGATAGAGGTCGAATAATTTGTTTAGTGAGACACTCGATCGCCCAGTGCTGCAATCGAATATCAAAGAGCCTGAATTGATAAAAATAAGGTAATCAAATATGAACATTGAATGTTAAATGTAATAAAATGCCCTCGAGGCTTACTTGCAGAATAAAGCTTTGAATTTTGAAAAAAATAAAGGTTTCAGAAAAGTAGTAACTTCCTTTTATAATTACTGATATTTTTTTAAATATTGTGAACGTTTTCAATTATCAATTAAAGAATGGATTTTAAAATTACGCAAATTGATACGTCCGCCATTTATAAAGAAATGAAATGCCTTTTAACCCCTGTATATTAAAGTAAATCATGCAAATTAGTTTTAAAATAATAATAAAAAAAACAAAAACAGGGACATACAACCGGAGCTCGAACTCACGCCACTAGTGAGTTCCAGTGCGCGTTCATATTCACGAATATGCCTGGATACTTAAGTCAGGGCACCGACTGTACGTAACAATATATTTTTTGAAAATATCATCAATATACAAACATTTCATTTTAACAACTTTATAATAGTACTAGCTTCTGCCCGCGACTTCGTCCGCCTTAAATTCGTTTATCGCGGATACGGGTATTTTTCCGGGATAAAAAGTAACCTGTTTGTCTGTCTGTCTGTTACCCCTTCACGCTTAAACCGCTGGACCGATTTGGATTTAATTTGGTATGGAGATACTTTGAGTCCCGGGAAAGGACATAGGCTACTTTTTATACTGGAAGAATACCCTTATCCGCGATAAACGAATTTAAGGCGGACGAAGTCGTGGGCAGAAGCTAGTAATCTATATATCTTCGTTTTCGATCTTTTTTTCTCTGCAGTCTCTGGGTGAAGTATTCGCAACGGGCCTATAGGGCCCTCCGAATCCAGTATAACAACGCATTCCGGGTGATAGTGGGACTGCCTCGTTTCTGTAGTGCATCGGGGATGTTTGCGGAGGCGCGTGTCGACTGTTTTTATGCAACCATGCGCGGGCGGGCCGCATCCCTGGTGCGCCGAGTGCGGGACAGTCCCAATACCATTCTGAGAATGATAGCTGATAAGCCTGATTGTGTTATTATGTCACACTGTGCGGGACTGCATGCTCCTACTAATGTAATTTTATGGTAGAGCTATAAAAATAATAGTAATGTAATGTAATATGTATATGTGTCGTGTAACACGAAATAAATAAATGATTTGATAAATGATTTTGATTTTTCAAAATGGCGGAGATCTGGGGGGTTGAAATATTCGTGAGGTCTACAGCTTACGTTTTAGCAGTTATTTGTTGTAAAAAGTCAGTAGGTACACCACGGATATTTTGTGTAATAATTACTACGTAGTTCTGTAAGATACGACAGCAGACGGGCTTGCAGACCAGATTTAGACGTAACCCCAAAATGACGCATTATCGTAATACGTTTTCTTGTCCAGTTTATTTCCGAATGTTGGGCAGTAGCGCACGGCACACGTGGTTCGTAGAACCTATGTGTGTAAACAAAATTACACCATGAATCGATTTTTATTTAAAGATGAGAAAAAATATGTGCTCCCGATAAGGTCTGTTGTAATAGAAAATCTAGGTGAGCATATTTGGACGGGCGTTTAAGCTTAAAGTACTAAGTTACTTTTGTCACATTCATTCATTTTGATTAGCGAGAGTAACGTTGCCTGCGAAGCTGAAGGTCCTGGGTTCAAATCCCGGTAAGGGCAAATATTTGTGTGATATATTTGTTATTGAGTCTTGGATGTTTTCTATGTATATAAGTAAATAAATGTATTGAATACATCGTTCTCTAAGTAATCATAACACAAGCCTTATTGAGCTTATCATGGGAATATTTCGATTTGTGTAAAATTGTCCCGTAATAATTATTAATTTATTAATTAGCTTAACTTAGCCAGAGAGTATATAACAAGACTTAGCCTAAGTAACTAGGTCTGATTTATAATATAAAAATACATTCACTCCATGTCTGATATGGAGGAATTGGAATTGGGGGAGGGTCAGGCGGGGTAGGGAGGTAGGCCGTGGTCCCTTCCGCACTGTATGTTGTCTGTTGAGGGATCATATACGGGTACTTTAAGGCGGCCGAGCATCCTCTTTCCCGGGCTGTATATCGAGTGATCATTCCCGTCTCATACATGTTGCGGTATGTCGAGGGATTGTGTTAACCTTTCTCTCACCTGTATATAGCGCTGATCCTCTGCCACGACACCTCGTTGAACACGCCCTTCAACTCCTCAAAGCTCCCGGGTCTCTGGAGCCCACAGTGCTCCCTCCAGGCGGGGTAAGGAGGCAGGCCGTGGTCTCTCCCGCGCTGTATGTTGAGGGACACGAGGTCGAGACCGCAAGGGTGCAAAGGGATGGAGGTGTTGGTCGTGATCGAACGCTCGAAGAGGTGGTTGCTCAACTGAAACAATTGCTATGAACTTGAGATTTCAAATTCGAAGAGTTGCTCCATGACAGATCGAATGAGGCACGGAGCTAACAAAATAGCGGAGCTGTTAATTATTGTGAATTTAAAGAAATTTAATTTTATGACATCATCGCTTTTCATGGTTAAATTGCCTCCGTTTTAATATTTGTTACATTGTTTAAAGCGCAAATATGTGCGTGCATGCCGGTTGATTCAGACTTGTAAAAGTGCCCTTGCAGTCTACTTACAGAATAAAAATCATAATTTCATGATTATTATTGTAAGATGTGATACTTCTGCTTGTTTTCGGTATAACACATTTTTATGGTTATCGTGAAATCCTTGTGAATCTATAATCCTTTCATTAACCGACTCCTAAAACGAAGGAGGTTCAATTAGTCCACTGATCGTGAGTCGTAGTGTATCAGGCCTTGAGGATTGGAGGTATGACAGAAGAGACACTTACCTCGTCAGTAACATGGGAATCACATTGGGGCACTATGGATGAGCGTGTTGATGGCTAAGTGAACTGAGACTCTGGCCCTCGTCTCTCGGTACGGAGTATACGAGTTGAACAGAATCTAATGAAGGTTAATATTAACCCACAGATCTTGAGTCGGTGTGGAACAGACCCTGAGGATCTATAGGTATGACAGGAGAGAAATGTATGTCAGTAAGATGGGGATAAACACTATGGACGGGCGTGTTGATGGCGGAGTGGACTGATCCCATATCCATTGTCTCCCGGTACAAAGTATACGGGTTGAACAGGATCCCATGAAGGTCCACATTAGGCTGCAGATCCTGAGTCGGTGTGGAGCAGACCCTGGGGTTTTGTAGATATGACAGGAGAGACACTTACCTCATCAGTAACATGGGGATCAACACTATGGACGGGCGTGTTGATGGCGGAGTGAACTGAGCCTCTGGCCCCTGTCTCCCGGTACAGGGTGTAAGGGTTGAACAGCATCTCGTGTAGGTGCACGTAGTCTAAGGAACCCGTGTCAGCGTTGACCGTGTGGATCAGACCCTGGAGAAATAGACCGTAAGTTAGTGCCTTCTTTTATTTCCTATCCTCTTCTACGATACACCCGACAAAACCCTAGGGTATAACCGTATACTCCGATTTTAGCAAAACTTAGAGCAAGAGTTGGGAGCGGTTTAGTGATTATGTCTGATATGACGGTAGTCATCCTCTTCCAAACTGCTCAAGATCGGAGTAAATATAGGAAGTTCTCTTGATTCTTTGTCATCATTATATCAGCCGGAACGTTGTTAGACATAGGCCTCTCCAAAGTATATCCATAATGACCGGTCGTGCACTACCCTAATCCAACACTTTCCTGGGATGATTGTTCCAGGTTTTGGAAGCCTTTGCTTGCTGCTTCTATTGACTCGTTTGTTTCTGTTCTTGTAGAGCGATGCACGATACGAATCATAATGAGAGATTCAAGCATAAAAGCGGCTTTGCATTTTTAACTATAATTTCAAAATTGCAAAGGTAAAAGGAACCATATATTGATTTCATGTTCAAGGGAATGGTTGACTTTCAATGCGCGTTTAAAAAAGATACTGTTTTGGTTAACAAAGTCAAGTCGTACTATCAAACACGCCGACCTGATCAGGGAACTGTTTGTAAATCAGTTGAGTGACATTGATTGCCCTGACACGTAATTTAAAGTCAGTACACAAGTTCATAATCATCACAGATGTATTCTCTACGTTCTACGCTCGAGCTTTAGAATGTAGTTATCAAATCTCAGCTTAAATATATTGAGATAAAATAAATAAAGCGAATGAAACATCTGAAATTGAAAAATCACCAGCTGGCTCTACCGAGATCACTATAATGGAGTGAGCTCTTTTATGGCGTCTGCTGCCTCTCGTGGGCGCCTGACTTGGGCATACGCTCCGTGTGCCGTTTCCTGTATATACATAGAGCAGAGCGCTGCGTCTGGCGAATCTCGCCGTACGCTAATATACAGGAAACGTACCCGAGCGGACGCCAAACAGTGCTCCGCGTACACCCTCAGAATCCTTCAATCACAGCAACGGCCAGTAACAACTTCAGCAGGTGACTTTTTTTAATATCATGAGAATCCATGCTAGCTACTGTGAACCAAAGTATCTACGACAAACGACGAACCGGTAGCAAGGTGTGAGCGAATCTGAAGGCGGCGGCCGAGAAGTGGTTGGCCATTGACGCGTCCACGCGTGCGTTGTAAGTCCTGGAGTGACCTTCCTGCAGCAGCGACATGTTCAGGGCCCACATAACATCGTTACCTGGAACAGACCAACGTAACTTGAATAAATTAACATTATAACACAGAGTTCGATTGTATACAGGAAAAATAGTACAATGAATATAAAGAAATACAGGAAATATAACACAGAGTTGGAGACATTCTGAAAAAAGGGCAAGTGAAAAGTACTCTAAGCCGGCGAGCATGCATGAAGAGATTAATGAATGTTGATGATGCGGCAGTTGTATGCCAGGACCGTAGCAAGTGCAAGGAGGTAGTCTCTGCCTACCCCGTTGGGAAAAAGGCGTGATTGTATGTATGTATGTTCAATTGTAATGGAAAAAAACAATGTGACCTACTAAACATGTATAAAGGTTCATGACTTTTATAAACTAGCTAGCGATTGCACTTAAAAGCATCTCCTGCTAGTACCTAAGTGGCTACGAGACCGAACATATAGCAGCCTAAAGCGACCAAGTTTAGACAGAGATAGTGAGATAAATTTGACGTTCTTCGCTTCTTGAAAACGAACTCTTCGTTAGAATGCTGCAGTGCCGATCGAAGACTGGCCATAGAATAGATTCTAGTTGTCAGAAAACCTGACTGAAGTTTTATTACTACCTGCAAGTTCCTCTTGCTGAGTACCATCATCCACACACTTAAGTGACGAATGGTAGACCTCTTTGAGATTAACATGAGGCCTACAGATGGTCACTTGTGTTGCTGTTTATATCATACGTTATCTTTTCTTATAACCTTAACTAACCAAGGACGAGTGGCAGGAACTCGTTGTAGCTGATATGCTGCATCTGCGCGCCCACGATCTTCCTGGCTTCTTGGTACAAGCGCTCGTCGCCCCAGCGAGGGTTCAGCGCGGAGAGGATCCTCGCCAGGCGGTTGTGCTGTCGCGCCCACAGTAGATGCATCGTCGTTAGGTGGAGGTTCTCGTTGGCTCGGTCGTCTCCTGGTAATGAAGTTAGGGGATCAGGGACAATCTGACACAAATCGATCTAGCCCCATACTAAGCAAAGTTTGTTATATGGGTACCAGGCGATGATATCTAGACTATTATAAAGTTGTAAAATGAAATATTTGTACGGACTATTTGAAGGTCACTGAATTGGACTTTTATTTCATTTTTTGTATGTTTTTTTGTGTCGCTGTCGCTGGTAGCTCATCACATAAAATGTTTTGGTTTTTTTCTACTCTTAATACGTATATATTTAGATAAATTGTAATATTTAGACTAACTGGATTAAATACATAGAAAACATCCAAGACCCAAGAACAAACATTCGTGCTCATCACACAAACACTTGCCCTGACCGGGATTGGAACCCGGGACCGCCAGCATTGTAAGTTATGAAAGAGAATGATTTTACCCAACATTTAAATTTACGACGATGTTATTGTAAGCATTTAGACATGTGATTTGATTGTCGCGTCGGCTCACAAGTCTTAAAGAAACAACAACCCTTTGAATTAATTATTGCATCCTTCGTTAGGGTGTGAGCAGCTCCTGATTTTCCACTTCCAGCATGATCAAGACTCGACAGTTCCCTTATTTTACATGTAAACTCGTAAACTCACCAGACTCAAACAGTACCGACCCTTGGCATTAATCTCCTGCTTGTTGCAGCCATCGTTAGAGCCCAGGGATTACGGCAGTAGTTCTCGAAATTTCATCACCATACACAAGGAGTTCCTCCGAGCCGTGGTGTGGCCGAGCAGCGTCTTTTGTTTCATTTGTTAGTACCCTGTATGAGTTATGTATGGGGGCCTTACCTGTCTCAAAGCAGTACCGCCCCTTGGCATTAATCTCCTGCTTGTTGCAGCCATCGTTAGAGCCCAGGGACTACGGCAGTAGTTCCCGGCCTTGCATCACCATACACAGGAGTTACTGCAAGCCGTGGTGTAGCCGAGCCGCGCGGGTGTCCAGATTATTCTTTTGTTTCATTTGTTACCTTGTATAAGTTATGTATAGGGGGCCTTACCTGTCTCAAAGCAGTACCGGCCCTTGGCATTCATCTCCACCGTGTTGCAGCCATCGTTAGGATCCAGGGACTGCGGCAGCAGCTCCCGGCCGCCAGTCACGAGCGTGCGCAGCAGCCCCCCCGCACCCTGGCGCAGCTGGGCGGCGCGGTCGGGCGAGTACCCGTACACCGTGGAGGCGTCGATGTAGGCGGTGGCTTGGTTCATTTGTTCACGAGGACCTGGGAAATGGTGTTTGCCCATTAAGGGCCTGTATCGTCAAGTAATGCCTATTCGTAAACCACGCCCCAATAGCCACGCCGGCCAATGAGGGGGATTTGTATTTTGTAATAAGGGACGCATATATTGCTTGTGCGCATCAAAGAAAGAGAAAGCTAATACACTACATGCTTGGGGTTTTTTGGCGTAAGCGCCAGATGTTGATTAGGTTTTTCTGGGTTTTTCCTAATCCTTGCAACAAATGTCGGATCATATTGTATGTCTCCCAGCATAGACTTCTCCCAATGTAACTGACAATTCGAAAGTGCTTGTACCAGCATATTTTGATTGATTGTAAAAGTACCTACAATGAAATCGAAGATATTATATTTCGTTAACATTTAAGTTAGTGACGTAAAAATTTTGCCGTTTGTACAAACCAGACAAAAAACGAGATTCTTTTTCTATCGAGGAAATTTTACACAAACATGTTTCCGCGTTAGGCTCTGAATAGGTTATATAGTCAAAAAATACATATCTGCAAACCAGCCTGTTTCATATACTAGATTTGACAGAAATCTCACAATAAAATAACTTAAATTTTCGACGCAGGCCCTTAATTAGGATATTATAACTGATTGAAGCTTTGGCGCTGCGTATACTCTGTATCGCGTCATTTGCGTGTTACGTCTTTTTTAGGGTTCCGTACCCGAAGAGTAAAACGGGTCCCTATTACTAATACTAAGACTTCACTGTCCGTCTGTCTGTCTATCCGTTTGTCACCAGGCTGTATCTCATGAACCGTGATAGCTAAACTGTTGAAATTTCCGCATATGATGTATCTCTGTTGCCGCTATAACAACAAATACTATAAGCAGTGTAATTTTATGTCCGTCTGTCTACAACACGGTTGACAATGAGAGTTGTTTCGGCTTCTTATAACTTTTAATTCTCAAATCTCCTCAGCTATAGTCTCCTATGCATTTCATCACAGCAACAACTCACCGAAGTGGCACATCGGCGCCGGCGCAGAGCGCACGAACTCCATGCACGTGACGTGATAGTTCTCGTAGAAGGGGTCTTCCGCCTCAATCGGCACGGGGAAGCACGCGGGGTGAGGGGGCTGCGAGGGGTTGCAGCAAGAGAGCGCTGTCCCGTTCTCGCCTGGAAGTTACAAACAAGAGACTTAGAAAAGGTTGTATCACACGTAAGTTACGTCTAGTATTACTACTAAACGTAAGTTACTACTCAGCTGCAGAGAAACGTGACCGCGCTGCCATTATATCTATTTTTAGGGCAGAGGGAACACTACACCATGCAGCTCACTGTACTTTCAGTTCAGTTTTAAAGCTTAAGAGTCCCCAGCAAGCTCGGCCGAATTTCACCTTCCCATACAAACGGAGTTTCGTTCTCATTTTAACACTGTGTGTTGTATTGTAACGAAACTTTGCATATAAAATGACATGAAGTATATCTAGGCTTAAAATTAGTTTATATGGCTCCAGTTTATAAAACAAATGGGATACAGCAAAAACAAGTTTTGTATGAAAAACTAAATGTCGCTGTATTATTTTTCCTATGGTATGTAATCGGTAGAAGCTACATATTACAGGCCTGCATATACCGTAACTTATTCTAAGTACAAAGTTTCAGAGCAAACTAGGTAGTCGTTTTAAAATGAGAGCGTAACTACGTTTGTATATGGAGAACCAAGCTTATTGGGGACTCCCTAGCTTCTGTCCATTAGGACAGTTTTGTCACCGTCAAGGTTTATAAGCCACCAGAGTACGGTTTTATATAAAACATATAAAATAATGAGTTGATACACACCGATTCATGTCGCCCGTCCAAGATGGACGACAAAAATCCTTGTGACTGTACTTTAAATCCTGTAGTCTGTGGAATTTGACGTTTCTCTATGGGTTGACAGCTGTAAGCACTAATTTTCAAGATAATCGGCCTGTTAAATGATTAAAGGGATAACACTGTGTTACCACTCTCCTTTTTTTAATTAGCAAATTCTGAAATGCTTGCATTTCTTCATACACTTGACTGTGGTGTCTGTCATGTGACGTCACCCGACACACTCGATTTCACTCAATAACTCAAGGCATTATGTCTTCCCCTTATGAACAACTTACAAACCTCCAACTCAGTGCTGGGGTGTCAAATATACTTACCTATATTTTTTTAAGAGTAGAATACGAGACTAAAGTGCTTAAAAAAAGTGCTTAAAGTGTGCTTGCCCGTTGATTGGTTGTCGGCAGGATTTGGGTTCTAAAAGTTCTAATAGATGTCACAACAATAAAGCTCAGATAAGGGGGTATTATTAGGGTTAGATCGTGCCACTGCCCAGCAGCATGTGGGCCACGAGCCTTGGACTGATAGGATAGCGTAATAATAATGTGTTCTGTAGTATACGCCGCGTCGAAGCAAATGTACGCCTTACTTTTAGAAATAGACACCAAATTAACTCGCTGTCTCGTACTTGTATAAAGTGTCGACAGTTGAAGCGGCTAAAATATTTTCAAGGCGCTACTGTTAACACTTCGGTTTCTCCGTGTGTGGATGTAGTTAAATAGCTTTGTTTAACACCGCATGATTGATGAAGAGCTTACGTAGCTCTCATTCAGCAAAATGGAGGGTTAATACTGGCAATATAAGTAGAAGTTCTAAGTACCTTTACTGAGCGCTGTAGCGGTGATGTCATGGTCGAGAAACTGCCCCCACACGGCCAGCATAACAGTGAAGGATATGTCGTGCGCATAGCTGGGTCTATGCACGGTGAGGCTCACGTCACGGGCGCTGGGCAGGGCGCTTCCGTTCACTCCTCGGCGAGGGGAGCTGATACCTGCAATAGGCACACATATTACTATTACGGCTACCACCGAGACTCCTGTACTTGCTAACAGACTAAAGTTCTCTCGTCTCTTTTGGAAGGAGCTGTTGAATAATCATCATCAGTCTACCTTCTCCATAATTTGCCGGTAGAATTCTTCTGACCGTCGTTTTAAAGTCCCCTTAAGCTAGAGGCTGGGCGAGATAGTTGAAGCTGCTATCCTGGCTACGTTACTAGTTAGCGGAGCTGATGAGAGTGATATCGTGGTGGTATAAGAGCACATAGAAAGGAGTCAAAGGATCCATTGTTTATACGAGTAAGAATATCCATCATTCACGCACCATCTCCATAGTCAGCCGGTAGAACTCTTCTAAACGGTGTCCTGGACACTCCCCATTGCAGAGGCTCGGCCAGATTATTGCAACTGCCGTCTTGGCTCCGGTACTTGCTGGCGAGGCAGACGGGAGTGGTATCGCGGCAGTAGGGTGGCTGTTGGAAGTGGCCGTTGGTGGCCGGACCGACGCCCACGCTGCCACTGCGCTTTGGGGAGCTGGAATTAATTTTGAATGACAATTAACTACTTACTTACCGGCTGTGTTGCACGTAGAATCTTAATGTTTATGGTGACATGTCATTTGCGATAATTATGAATACGCCTACAAATAATGTGTTCCGGCATCCTTTCTCACCTCGGTGTCTCTGTGCGTGATAGAATCAGAAATGAGGATATCCGCAGAAGAACCAAAGTAGCCGAAATAGCTATCCACAGGATTGCGTGGTTGAAGTGGCAATGGGCGGGTTATGTAGCCCAGAGAACGGATGGCCGTTGGGGCAGTAAAGTCCTAGAGTGGTGACCAGACATAGGAAAGCGCGGCGTGGCACAGCCCCCTGACTAGGAGGACGGATAGTCTTGTAAGGGTCGCAGGGAGTTGGTGGATGTGGTCTGCGCAGAATCGCACTCAGTGGCGAGTTATAGGGGAGGCCTATGTTCAGCAGTGGAGGTCTGTGGTGTGGACACCCTTTCTACACATCTAAAGAAGACTATTGTTAAACGTTGAGGTGAAGTCTCTAGTTTTTGTATACCTACCTTATATCAACTATCAAAAATATAAAAAAGGGATAAATTTAATAAATATTACACCCAATTTTATAAACTTGACCATCGTTTAATCAATCACGATTTGTAAACAGACAAATCAATTGAAGTCGTATTGTGCTATTATTTTCCATTAGGCACCTTGTCTTTAAAAGAGTGTTAGTGTAATCTAGGGTTTCTAGGTTTATTGTAACTGTACTCGTACTTCCGTAGAATTCCCAAGCTATAGACCAAAATCACAAAACAATAGGTAGGTATTACTACCTGCTTCTATGATTACTCAAATCATGGGATATGTATCTACATATGCATGCCTATTACTTGTAAAATTTTGGTTTAGGTGTCAAAAAATAACCTATTCACCGCATCATGATTTAAAACACGAAGGTTCATAATAATTTTCAGCATAGTTGTGTGTTTTGGACGATATAAGGGAGTCAAGGGAGGTATTACGGTATAGATTTTACTTCTAAATATGAATTAACTGTACTTAGTTAGAATCGTTCGTATTTTCGAACCTAACCTAATACAGAAAAACATATGTCCATCCCAAGTGTTCTTTTCCGGAACGTTACATTTTGTATAACTAAATGATTTTTGTTACTCTGAACGTGACGTAATGGTTTTCCATTACAAACTTTTAGGACACCTTTTTTCTATAATATAAGGTCCAAATATAACAATGATTTTGAGTAAAATAAATCCAAGAAATCTACATTTTTGGAAAAGGTTCATCTACGTTTTTCTTTTGTTCCGATGTTAAAGGTTGTGTCCTCTTATATTATGTTTCAATATCCATCATAAACATTATCTCTAAACCGCTGCTACAAATATCGGAAACGTTAGACTTCCCCGTTGGGTAACAGATCTGGTATTGCGCACGAAACCTGATAGGGCTTAGCCAAGTAGAGTGTGAACGTCGCAGCTTTCCGTTATGGCGTAGAGCCCTCTTGATGAAAATTTGTCATTAAAATAATAGTAAAATATATACGCTTGTTTGATGACCCAATATCTATTGAGTTTAGGACCTTTTACTTTAAATATAATTAAATGCTTCGGCTGTCCCTGCAATTTTCCTGACGCCACACTTCTAATTTGTATATAACTAAGTAAAGCAAGTAAGCAGCCAGATTGTCTACGGAGACAGGAAAGAGACATATTACACTTATTTAAATCCTGTGGTGTAGGGAACGTTTAATCCTAGATACATAAATGCTTCTTATTTAATAATATGTTTATAAGATTGACACGCTTTAGTGTGATGAACATGAACATGTTTTAGTGATATCATGCTTCATTTTGCGACATGGTTCTGATTGATATCGTGGAAATCAATTGCAACAACTGCTCCCCACCTATACTTGCCTACTTTGCTTGCCTACTAAAATATCTCCAGCATGCTTCAATTGCCTTGTCAATTGCAAACATGTCACAGTAGCCATTTTGGTGGTAGAGTGAATTGAAGCCGAACGGTGTCGAGTCGCGCGGTTGACGGTATAAGGTTACAGTAGGCTTATCTCATTTCACAATAGGTTGACTTCACCATGTGACTAGTTTTACGGGGTTTGTATATTAAAGCAAATTAAATCATAAACAGAAAACTAATATATATTCAGATTAAGTGGAATTTGCCGCCCTCATGTCATGGACCGCAACATGTCTAGTAGAATTTATATTTTAACGACGGAAGTAACTGGCCGTTTAGTAATCTAAATGCGTAAAAAAAGCACGGCAAGAATCCGTCGGCGACTTTTTGGAGACTACTTGCAATAGAGACAAACTTGAGAAAAAACAGAGGCCTAAAAGATACCGCTGGATCCAATTTCTCCAAAGGAGTTTTTAGAAAAAATATATTGTTATTACTTTAATTAATTTGCTGCGGCTAAGTTTAAGTCATTATTTGTTTTGGGCCGTAGAACGTGTAGCAGGCGTTTGATGTTCAGCAAATGTCGGACGGCCGGGACGGCTATAAGTACACTCTGGTAGGGGTTGGACTTGTTTTTCATCGGTTTCCATGTGGCGAGCTCAAAGACCATCATTATATGACAAACCAGTTAGAACGTGATCTTGACCTTTGAAATCTGGACTTCCGCAAGTCACGGATCATGGGATTCATGGGGCCTGGTCATTTGGAAAGCCAATCGCATAGAAGTCCTTCGATTTAATTTAATTTGCGGTGGAGCACCAGTCAGGAATTAATATCTCTCTGCATAATGTAAATGCAGACACGGACAATTCCCGCACGGTGTAAGGACTCTTAAAAAATATAGAAACAAACTATACACGGGTTCTATGGGGTGAATGAATGTTGAATGATCCGGTTGTATGCTGCCAAAACTATATCCGTAGGTAAGTATCAATTTATTATGAAATTTATTATGAAATTGATACTTACCTACGTATTGTTGTGGTTACTCCGCCTGTTAAATGATGATGCATCCATTGCATTGCGTTAGGGCATTGGCATTATATTCTGGTATTCAAGGTTTTGGCTGTCATAACTTGAATGTCGAATAGTATAAGGTTGCACCAAATTTTTTTGAGCTTACTTTATTTGTACACATTTCTAGTATTAACATATACCTAGTAATTGATTTGTTTACGAAAATCTTGATGTTTTACAATCACGATCTTCGTGATTTTTAAAGTGAATTTCTTCAATGAGAAGGTGATATGATGTTAGGGTGAACATTTAGTTTCATAGATGCTCACCAGGCACGCTGACGGCGAAAAGCCTGTTAAAATACAAAAATGAATAGATCTGGTAACAACAAAATTTGAAGACGTGCTCCCGGCCCGGCAAGGACAAGCACGCACAAGGCACTTGTTCAAATCCGGTCGGAGTCTTGAATTTTTGTCATCGTTTGGATCTTTGTATTACATGAATATGCCTAGTCAGTTTGTTAATAGTAAAGTTTTATTTACTAGAATACTATTAAAACATGTGATACAAGGTCTAAAGGTACATCCAGTGAAGCATTCTGATGGTGAGCGGCATGCAAAAAGATATTCTAAGTTGTAAACAATAACTCAGTCATGCGGACTACATTCTAAAAAAATATTTTATGCTATAAAAACAATGTTCAATGAGCCATCTGGTATTTTCTCGTACAAATTTATTATAGGTACTCCATTTACCTTATATATTCTGAGATATACTTGTATATGAATATTCACATTTTTACGATGTACAGCAGTACGACACGGATGTTGATACAGTATGCTCTTGTACTGGGATCTCTGCTTGCCTACAAAAACATCGGACCTATTTTTAAAGAAATCAGTATGTCCTTTACAAATAGGCATACTTTTTATGGTAGTGCGTATCAGTGTACGGGATATGTTTACTATTGCACGCACTAGTCGCTAAGCTAATTATGTCGACTGAATTTCCCCAAAGCAAGATCCCATAGTGCAGCAATGACGATGCATAGCCAAGTTGTCTAAGTAAGTTTGGCGCTGACACGCTCAGGTACAGAACTATACCTAATGCGCGTTTCCACGACAAAGATATGTACCGACTCAATAACAACGCTTATTATCATCTAGTACTTTGCTTTATTGCCTTTGCCCAACCATATCCTTTATCTATCAGCGATGGCCGACTTCCAACCGATTAGGCCAATTGGAGATGACAGCCAATTACAATATCAAAATAGATCACAATAATCGCTAAGTAGTGCTTTTACTAGCACTGTGACTTGTTATGATCCTTGGTCACTTTCGTTTTGTTCTAACTTTGAGGACGTTTATACACAATAACTAATAAAAAGGCATAGTGTGAGTCGGACTCGCGCACTGAGGGTTCCGTACAAAATATACGCTAAAAATGGCTGTATCTATGAAAATCCAGTGTTAGCAGAGTCCTACTCCTAAGCAAAATGTACGCGGTGCTCGATCATTTTATATTGGTTAATGATATAAAAATAATAGTTTTTCAGATTTATTTTGTTGATTGTGCTATAAGAGCTTCCTTCATACCAAATTTCAAGTTTCTAGAACAACTGGTAGAACCGTATGAATTTCAAAATGTCGAGATATACGTTTTTTGCGGCATAAACGGCCGTATCTTTTTTATACGTAAACTTAGAGGTTTGGTTTTTTCACACCTTCAAGGGACCGTGGACCTGACTGAGTATATAGTTTTAATTTCAACTCGATATTCTAAACATTATTCGACAAAGTCATACAAATTTTTAAAACATTACTTGGTTTAATACCAAACCAATACCAACAGATTTTTTGTAGAATTTTGTACCCTGCGTGAGCAACCTAAATTTTCTTTTTCCTGGTCCTTATTTCACTAAAAACCAGATAATTTCCCCATAGACATTGTAAAAATGAAAGAAATCTGCTCCTAGCATAATAATTGCCAGGTGCCAGATGCCAGAAAAAAAAGGTAAAACTCTATCCCACCAAAAACATTCTGTAAAAAACTAGCCAAGTCTCGATGGAGCTGCTTGTTTATCTCTAAAAAGTAATGAAATCTAGACAAAGTCGTGCCAAGTCTAAGGTTCTTTACTGAGTTTTTTTTATTATCATAGTTAATGTTACACAACATTAAAACTTGGCCGTTGAATGGTCCGTCCGACGTCCGATCGTCAACAATTGGTGCAATGGTGTCATGGAGCACCTGGTTTTGTACCCTTGTGAACCCTTCAACAGCCAAGTCACACAACATTAACTATAATAATAAAAAAATCGCAGTAAAGAACCTTAAGACTTGGCACGACTTTGTCTAGATTTCATTACTTTTTAGAGATAAACAAGCAGCTCCATCGAGACTTGGCTAGTTTTTTACAGAATGTTTTTGGTGGGATTTCACCCCTTTTTTTATAGAAACGTGGGCATAGACCTTCGATTTTTGACATCAAATGAAGCGGCCCAACAAGTTGAATATCTTTTCTAAAGGCGGTATGTCGATCTCTAATAGTTTGGTTGGGCACTTGTGTTTTCTAATCAGGGTCACCAGGTGCTCCAGATCTTCGATTAACCTAGTTTTATAGTTTTCCCTTTATGTGGCCATTAAACCCTAACTCTGTACCAAATTTCAGCTCTCTGAGTTTATGGAAAGTACTAGTTCTATTCTGATGATCATGAGTGAGTGAGTGAGTGTCATAAATGCGAAACTTTGCTTTCACTTAACTTCGGAACTAAATGACCTACAGACTTGAAATTTTGGATTTTAAGTATGTGATTATAGCTTACTGGATGAAGAAAATTTCTGCGTTCTGGTCTTATCTAGAGGTTCTCAAATAGCGGCCTGAAAATGCGGCGAAATGGTTCCAGTAACGGATGGTACGGCAGTGTTTGCTTCGCGCTCGACTTGGCGGAGATACTGCCGTGCCCCTGATCATTATTGAATACTGTTGTTCATGTTATAATAGCTCTTTACTTACCACTTACTTACCTATGTTTAGCTTAGCAAATAACATCCACTTCGAGATTCGAAGGGAGCGTGGTCGCCGAGATCGTTTCCACCGCAGATTCGTTCAACGAAGTCACAAAAGGCTATTTTACAACTTTTGTCGTATGTTATAGAACGACGTCTTAATAATAGAAATATTGGTGATTAAACTACTCCAATCTCATCAAAACTCCCCGAGCTACAATAATGTTAAAACCACATTTTTGGATTTACCCACAAAACGCTTTATACTAAAGCACTAGCATGTGACGTCACACGCTTCTTGCATGGGGAAAAACTTTGTTCTGCAGCAATGTTAAAACTTGCGTTTATTGAAACGGTGTCATAATAAAAATTACCAACCATTTTATGATTCAACGGTATTATTAGTTATTAACATTTTCATACTTTAAAAATGGACGTTTCCACCTAACTTTAAAGCCTCATAAAACAATAGCTACACGTAAGGCATCGAACTTGAAATTTTAACGTAGTTTTTTTATTTTGCTTGTTTTATCAGAACATTATATAATTTTTTACTATTGTCAAATGCCCTGTTATAAACATGAAATTATAATCAGTTAAGTTTAAGTGTGGTTCAGAACGTTCAGGCTCTCTACTTCGATTCAATTGATGGTTAGTTCTACTCGTATTCAGGACGACGCGGTATTACGCTGTTCTATTAGATAAGAGAGCTACTAGCTAGGCATAGCTTATTGACGGACAAGAAACATTAACGGAGTACTGAACTCTGTGGATTGAGGTACCACTATTCTATTGTATCCTCTTTAAAATATGTATCACGGTACACTTTCAGAATCGTCTACATATTTCAACTTCGTTCGCGGAGGAGAAAAAGTCATAACCCCTCATTTTTTCTTCAGCGTAGTCGGATGAAAGTATCCTTTAACCATCTGGAGATACCCAGTTACCCGTGTACCAAAAATAGTTGAAATCCGTTTAGCCGATTTTGCGTGATGAAGCCATACATGTTTGTATGTGTACATAAAAAAAAATAAAAAAAAAATTGACTCAGTGATCTCAAAATAGTCTGTTACAAACATTTTTTTGAGAATATTTTTAATGTACAGTCATTTTATTTTTACAACTTTATAATAGTATATAGATGTGCAGTAGGGTGGGTCATTTTGACTTTTTCCAGGTTTAATGGCACAATTGGATGATGGTGCCATTTGGTGTTACTATTATGTTTTCTTTTTCATTTTAGTTTCAGTGGCTCCGGATAAAATTCAAATTTTTTTAAATGTAGGGGTAGCTGAAAAACATCATATATTTTTATGACATGACTAGCTTCTGCCCGCGACTTCGTCTGCCTCAAATTCGTTTATCGCGGATAAGGGTAATCCGGGATCCGGAAGGGTAAGCCTATGTCCTCTCTCGGGACTCAAACTAACTCCATACCAAATTTTATCCAAATCGGTTCAGCGGTTAGAAGCGTGAAGAGGTAACAGACAGACAGACAGACAGACACACTTTCGCATTTATAATATTAGTATGAAAGTATGGATATGGATGTGCAGTAGGGTGGGTAATTTTCACTTTTTCCTGGTTTATCAAAGCGCATAATTGGAAAATGGTGCCATTTGGTGTTAATGTTATGATTTTTTTTTCATTGGCCCCGGATGATTCAACATTTTGAAAATGTAAGGGAAGTTGAAAAAATCCTCATTAGGCATAAAATACTATAATATTTTCTTCTGTTTCCGCGATTATTACTCATTGAAATAAAACAATTTAACGGATTATATCGCGTATATTATCTCATTTTAGTTCCCGACGTTTCGGAAGCTTTCCAGCTTTTCATGTAAATACTATGTTTATGAACAAAATTACTGTAACTTTGGAATAAAAACGTGAAAAAAATTAAAAATCACCGAGTGTGCTGATACTCATACAATGTCTATAGTAAATTTCTATGTAAGTGGATCCGGACCGGAGGCAGAAAATCAATTCCAAATGCTATAAAAATGTATAAACTATTTAATGTCGATTCAAGGCACAGAATTTTCGTTATGCAACATAAAAAAATAGACTTATATTCTCCATACAAAAGTGATGTGCATTGTGCAGTGTAAAATAATGTGTAGAAAACTATATATCCGAGATCTACAGTACACAGATGGTTTAGAGCCCGGGTTTGCAAACCTTTTGAGTCGGAAGAGTAAAAAAAAACAATAATATACAAAACAAGAGCCACAAAAAAATCCTTGTCAACAATAATAGTACATTACTGCAGAAGCCGGGAAAGAAGGGCTTGTCGGGTGAGTAGGTATAGACTAGGATAGTGAGTAGGATAGTAGGATAGTGATACGAAGCCGGCAAGCACTTTTCACGGCCAGAGGCATGTATAGTGCTTTTCTCAAACATATGCAATGAAATAAAAAAATACACCACTCAAAAAACTACACGACAAAAGTTTTTTAAATTTTCGCTTTAATCCCTCCATAATGTTTTTTTTTTTACGGAAGTCGTCTGTATTTCGCGTGTGTAGTGTTCGAGTAGACCCTATTAGGGCCGTTATACACAACCTCATAATAAGAATCTTAATTTCCATACTAAATAAAATAAATGCAGAGGATTTTAAATATTGTCTATGGTCTCTGGTGACTTACTTACAGATAGACAATATTTTAAAATTATTCATCAACATAATGAATCATACAGATTTGTGTCCTTAATATCAGTTCGTGTGTAATAGGCATTAACGCGGATATTTTTGGTCCGATAACCATTCAGCCACTGAAAAAAAAAACAGCTATTTAGCCTGTTCATTAACACTGACGCCATGTTTGAATAAAAATATTACTTTCCGGCCTAGGCCTTCAATTTTGTATGAAATTCCTTTACAGTACTTTCGAGTCGTTCTGCCCGAAACGTGATGCTTTGAAGCCTGTTATAACGCTCGTAATGACGACATTTCATTGCATGTTTGAAAAAAACATTATTTCATAAAAATATGAATGAGAAATCGTGCAGCCAGTAATATTAGGGTAAGTTTTATTGATAAAAATACTAACACTTAAACCAGTATGCAGTGATCACAGCGAAAGTGCGCCCGTTGACGTTAAATTTTGGTCTTGAATTAAAAATCTGAGTATAGAGCACACCTGTCTAGTACGAGGCAATGACTGTTGTAATCTATACTTTCATGCATTAATAAAAATATTGATTTAATTGCATTGTTAAATGCAAATCCTTGTTAGTAAGTTTGTGCATTAGGCCAGGCTAAGGTGACGTATTTTATGGTATCCTGCCTTTTCGCTGAATGAAACCATTTACCAACCGTTTCATTTCCCAACACTCGATTTTCCGAAACCAAACATTTTCCTAATTTTTAACACGCTTTTATTAGGTCCACCTATATGTAACTATGTAATGGATTCTAAGGTAACTAATTTAACCATCTTCCAAAGATCGTAGCGTCCGTCATGAAAATTGACAGCTGCTTGTAGTTCTGATGACAATACAATAATATGGTACTGTCGAACTGATCTGATGATGGAGCCGGAAGATATGAACTGAACTGGAACTTCATGATGGAACATCGTATCATAGCTGTTTTTGGGTTTGTTAGAAAAGTCTTGTAAAGCGTGTTTTTCTAGTGTTTTTTAAACTATTAATTTATTTTCATTATGGGATTATAGAATATAGTAGGTAAGGTTAGGTTTATTTTATTAAAGTTCCGAAAAAAATATGGTGTTTCAGAGAACATCGTGAGTTGAGAGAAAATAATTCGACGAGAAGGCAGAGACACGTATTTTACTTACCCGAAACTTACCCACCTGTAATGTCCCCCATTGCGGATTTGTTATTAAACATTCAGGACTTGGCGCAGGATTAGTACTTAAGTCGGTGCATATCGTTGAAAGGAGTAGGATTTCAACTGGTGTGGCTACTGGCTACCATTAGCACTAAACACTCGCGAGTCGAGGTAAGGCCGAGGTATACATTGCCATTAGGCAACTGATCCCACCAAGGGCGAGGAAGCGATTAGCAATCGGCAATTTTCTCACCCAAGAAACGAACAAAAGATATAGATCCTGCGTTAATAAAAGAGACACATATATCTCATCGCTGGCTGTTCGCACTGCCGGCGAGAACTCTCTCATATATTGACACTCTCTTTTATTGACACGGAGTCTGCATTTAATGTGCGTTTCTTGAGCGAGTTGAGCGACAAAATAGTCGATAGTTGTTCGCTTTCTCACCTGTGCGCTGGTCGGACCATTGCAGTGCCTTAGATTAATGGATAATAGTTCTCGGTGTCAACATCTCTAGCATCTCCCGATCTCATAGAGGCCAAACACGTGTCCAGTAATATACTATTTGTTGTTGCTTGCGTATTTTTTTGTTGAAACAGCATGAAAATATACCTACGCATTGTAGCAAAACTTATTGTCACATCTAATCAAGACACTGTTTCGCGTAATCGCAAAGGAACTATCCATTAATCTAATATGGAATAATGCAAAGTAATGTCTGAATATATAACAACTTCATTGCCATTATTTTGCAGTTTTTCACGTATAAAAAACGGCAATGTATCATCTCTTCGTCTCCATTCGCCAATTTGTAGTGCACAATGTCGGTATAAATTTTAGGTAGGTTTGTCATTGGTACTTACATAGAGAAGAGTTAGATATTGCACCATAAGGAGGATCGCCGATTCAGCACACAAACTGCCTGACTCAGAAAGCAACTGCGAAGGCACGAGGCGCCGCATCAGCACGGCACGCGCTTACCTCAATAGTGCAGTTAATTAGATTTCACTCTCTGTTCATACTTCGAGCGTTTGTCACCTATAGGCTATAATTAATGTAATTTTATTTTAATTAAAAGTAGTTTGTAAAGTTTTTGGTTTTTTTTCGAGCCTCCGACAGTAGCTATCGTATGTGACGACAAAACAGTATTTTGCATAAAAATGGTAGTCGGTAAAGCTTGGTGAGGGGTGTAAAATCATACAGTGCTTGTAACAAACCGTGTATTAAACACTATACAGACAACATACGATACGTTAGTAAGAACAAACCAATTAAGATTAGGTTCTAGCGTAGATTATTTTGGGAGCGGATTATACATCCCATATAGCAATATCTCTATATATTCTTATATGCAATACCCGACCACTTATTGATTGCATAATATTGGATGAAAAGTAGCAATAAAGCTGAAGGGAAAAGACTGATCCTTTCCTGAAGAAACTAATTTCTTTCGTCTCGATGACTTGGCATGAAATGTATCATTTTTGAAGTGATCGAATAAGTATACTTGAACAAAATATATGTCGCAGGGAGATAGCCAAAACAGAGATTTGATCAAATCTCTAAGGGATATGACCAAATCAAGCAGGATGTTAAAATGGCGAATCAATTTTATCATTTGTCTAGAAAAAGTCAGTCATTTGATTAAATCCCTGAATCAGTTTACTGAAATGACGAAATCAGCCGAAAAAGGCAACAAGTTTTGTCATTTCACCAGATTTGTATAGTAATTTGATAAAATCGCTGAAACACGTCAGTGAGTTGACGAAACGAACTTGCAAAGTCAATTCGTTTTATCATTTTACTAGACAAGTTCAATGATACCATAAAGTCTCTTATGACTCACGTTTAATGATATGATAAAGATTTCATAATATCACTGAACGGGATTTATTAAATCACTAAACAAATCTGGTGAAATGACAAAACGATTTGACTTTTAAGGCCGATTTCGTCATTTCACTAAACTGATTCAGGGATTTAATCAAATGACTGATTTCTAGACAAATGATAAAATTGATTCGCCATTTTAACATCCTGCGTGATTTGGTCATATCCCTTAGCGATTTGATCAAATCTCTGTTTTGGCTATTTCCCTGCGACATATAGACATAGACAAAATACAAAGAGTATGTAGCAGATAATGATTCGTATATAACATACAATCCCAGGCATCTCCTTATTGTCTGCAACCAAGTCTTAAGGTGCGTCCACATTTGTATCATTTGCACGTATCAGATCATCGTCGCGTAGCATGATCGCGTGTCACGATCACGCGTTTGGACGTTGCGCTGATCCGATCGCTCGAAATCCATTTGCTACGCGTATCACACACTTATATCGGAAGAGTGCAACATGATCGTCGCACCGACAGTGGGCGTCCAAGCAGCGCGATACGCAGTCATGCCACGGCACGGTGATCGGATACGAGCAAATGATACAAGGGTGGACGCACCTTTATAAGAAGGCAAACACAAACTTTGACAAACTACGGGTATATATAAGACTAAGTGCAGTTAGCTGCACTTCTAGCACAACTGTGATACGCGACTCTTTGTAAGAAGAAAGATTGTCTGTCTCTTTCCTTTAAATGCAATGCGAGAAAGACGGGTGATGGTATGTCGTGCGAGAAGCGTAGTCGCGGAGTTGTGCTAGACCGGCTGCTGTGCGTCGTCCGCTGAACGTGACTCCTAGGTAAACTTTGTACTTAGGAGTGACGTCACGCGATATTTTGACTCAATGTATCCTTTATTTTTTGATTACGTTAAAAAAGAAAAAATACGTGTCCAATATTTTTATTGTACAAGACGGATAATTATTAAAATGTAGTCATCATCCATATTGTGCTACTTATTTTATTTCTGCGATTATTTACTACTTTGATTCATGGAGTAACATTTTTCATTCGTTTTTCAGCTATAAGGAGTTTCTAATATATAATTTGAAGGTCATTTATTTACTTAGTTGCGCTCAGGTTCACTTTGTTCACAGCCCAATTCATCCACATTCCTATCTCGTCCTCATTTCGAACTCGTCCACATCATTAACCTTGTCATCCACCTTCCAGTCTCGTCCCCATTCCCAACTCGTCTACATTCCCATATCGTCCACATTCCTATCACGTCAACGTTCCCATCTCGTCCAGGTTAGAAAGCTTATGGAGAAAAAACACTAAACACACACTAGTCGTTGGACTACCCGTCTACTCTACCTAGACGTGTGGAATCAAGGAAAGGAAATGACGGGCGGTTTTTATGGGTCTATGCAGATGCACCACAACCACATGCCAACCACAACCAAACAAAAACCACATGGACCACATTTTGCCGTCAACCGTGTGGTCGGTCGGACCACATCAAAACGACTGCAAGGAGTTCCAACGCAACTATTCATACTTAATACATAACCACTGCGGCACGGCGTCACGGCACGACTTGTTATCGCTGCGTTGACGTGTGATTGTGATACGTCTGAATGCCTTAAGAATCTTTAGTCGTTTACATTTATTGACAGGCTTGCTCAGATGAAGTTAAACCTGTTCAAATATACTAACTTACATAATTAGGAACACTCTACATTTTGATAATCATACCACTTGTCTTGAATACATTTTGGCCACAACGTTTCCACGTGTGAGTGGAGCTCTCTGCTAACTTACTATCGGTTCGGTTGTAGACGAGTTGAGAATGCGGACCAGTTGGGATTGTGGACGAGTCGGGATTGGTATCTGGACGAGTTGAGAATGTCGATGACATGAGAATGTGGACGAAATGGGAATATGGACAAAGTGAACTTTTCCGCAGCTAAGTAAATAGATGACTTTTTAAATTCTTTGTGACTCTTCTTAAGAAAATAGGACAAATATCATCTTTAGTTGATTAAGTATGTAAAATCTGATGTTCTTACAATTAGATAAACGAAGGTATATGTACTGTGTCAGTAGCACACGCAACAAACCCATTTAATTTGTAACATGCTTTGCCATGCCTTTAGGCATACGTTTTTCAGAGTAATATTCTCATACCAATGTTTAGTGTCGGAGAGAGGACCTTCTAGAGGTACTCGTTTCTTTAAAGTACATTAATGGAATAACAATTATAAGGCGGTCACGTCATGGAAAAAATTGATAAACTAACAAGCATTACCCGTTGAGCATCACTTTAGTGGCCTCCTCGGCTGCGTAGGCGGCTTCAGCCAGCGGCTTGATCTCTACTCCAGTGGCCGCGGCCCGCTGCGCTCTGTGCGCAGGAGTGTCGGTCGCGAGTGCCGTGCGCTTCGCCTCCACTTCTTGCTGTTGCGCCAGCGCCGCCTTGCCGAGCGACACGGCGGCCGTTATCGTGGCAGGCGTGGGGGTCGACGGCCAGGGGCTGGGGGGTTTCTCTGTGGAGAAGACATTAGATTAGGTCTCGGTAATAGGGAATATTCATTGCTTTTTGGGTTCCGTACCAAAAACGTACAAAAGGAACCCTTGTGTTGCCACTCTGTCTGTCTGTCTGTCTGTCTGTCCGGCTATTAAAGCGCCATATCTGAAAAACTACTTATGCTAACTATTTGAAATTTGGAATATTTATAAACATGGTCAGCCCACATGTATTGCACGGGAAATATTTAAAAATATATTTTTGTTTTCTAAAAAAACAACGAATATTAGGGAGGGTAAAAATTAAAAGTCTAGCTACTGAGTCAAATGGGATATCATATGAAAGGACTTAACCTTCACATTTTTGAACAATTTATATTTTTTTTTTATTGTGATTAGTTTTTGTTTTATTAAGGAAAATGTAAAATAAACACCATTTTGAAATTTTCACAATTTGTATTAATAAAAATAAATATTACACGAAAATTATAGCCATGTCTCTAACTAGCTAATTTTTTTTAATTCGCATAAAACCTATTTGAGCAACACGGTTCCGTTAAGTTTGCACCTGATTTGTATGCAATGCTATAGATATCAGGTGCAAACTTATATCAACCGGTACCGGGTAATAAAGTTAGGGTAAGTAAAAATTTGTACGAAACCCTCGGTGCGCGAGTCTGAATCGCACTTGGCCGGTTTTTTTTTTTCAATGATATCGACGCGGTTTCTTATGATATATAAATACCCATTGCAAATTAAACACTAAACTAGAAATTTTAAAATTGATACTCTAAGTTAGGCATAACGGCTGCGCTAAAAGGCCCCATACAAAACGAGCGTGTCGCGTGACGTCACAGGAACAGGACAGACACACAGACAAGTGTATGGAGAAATGAAAATTATCTTATTTTAGCCGTTAAAAAGTGAGTCTAAGTGTATAGTTGTCAATACATGTTGTCCTTTATTTAACCTTAAAGAATCACAACATAACATTTCATTTTCTTTCGGACAAGAAAAAGCAGTTATTTCCCTTTACAATATCTTCAAAAGATTTTTTTTTCCTTTCTTCACCTTTTTAGGCTCAATTTATGAAGAAACATAAACACAATGCAAATTCCCTATTTCGTTACTGTAAGTGCAAAGCGTTAGAGTCTGTGTCATCCATCGTGTATCAACTTCTAAATTCGTCAATTTCCGACATTTGACACATTCCTTAGAAGCAACGACGCCAAAATAAGATTAATTGAATATATTGTATAGTAAAGTATAGACCGAGTAGAAAAACGGTAAGTAAATTGATGAAACTAAAATATGCTATTTATATAATATGCTATTTAAAAAAATTATTACATTAGTGAGTTTAAGGTGCGTAAGCAGAATAAATATAATACAAGAAATGTAAGACTCGGGAAACTTGTACAAAATTATGCAAATAACTATTATGGTAGGAGAATGAATAAGTATGTGGTTCCTAGGATGTGTATCGAATTGAGTGGTTACGAGACGTTAATAAACAATACAGCAGAAATGTCGTAAAAAGTAGCTTAAAAAGGATATTTTTGGAATAATTGCCCTAGGACAGTCTTTCCGAATATATCCTTGTTACCCATGTTTGTTAGTAGTAAAATTAACTGGTTAATATAGTTGTAAGGTAAATAGTGTTAGGTGCATATAGCTAAAAATAATGGATATGAGCGCGATCTCGCCAACAAACTGTCTTAGCAGTTTGGAGAGTTACTTTAAGTTGCATGAAGTGATGTACACCGTTTTGCAAAGTGTCTGTCTATCCACGCTTAAAGCGCTGAACCGATTTGGATGAAATTTGGTACGGAGATAGTTTGAGTCCCGTGGAACGACATAGGTTACTTTTTATCCCGGAAAAATACCCTTATTCGCCATAAACGAATTTAAGGCGGACGAAGGCGCGGGCAGAAGCTTTAGACCATACCAATATTATAAATGCGAAAGTGTGTTTGTCTGTCTGTCTGTTACCTCTTCACGCTTAAAGCGCTGAACCGATTTGGATGTAATTTGATATGAAGATATTTTGAGTCCCGGGGAAGGACATAGGCTACTTTTTATCCTGGAAAAATACCCTTATCCGCGATAAACGAATTTAAGGCGGACGAAGTCGCGGGCAGAAGCTATATTACTCAACTGACTTCACGTGTATCAAACAGATACAGAGTGGGTTCAAGGCTCCAAAACAAACTAGTTCTACGACGCTTTCGGAACTAACCGGTTTCGTTAATTATACAAAAAAAAATATTCCACCAACTTCCACGTTATGGAAACCGCCTATTCTCAATTAAAATGTATTTAAGGTTATTTTGTTGAGACAAAATTGTTTCGCAATAATTTACATCTGACAATTTCCTAAGTGGTTCAAATTTTTCCAAAAGGTTGTTGAAGAAATTAGAACGACTTGTACTTATGATCTTTAGCAATTGCGTCTAAGCGGAAACAAATTGTCTAGTGGGTACTTCTTCTTCTTAAAACATGGCCAGAACGATACAGTATTTTGAAATTTGTCCAAACAAAACTATTGCACTGTTTACGAAAATGAACAATAAACCATTTAGTCCATGCAGAAAAAAAACATAATAATTCCCGTTGGATTGACTGGGTTGAAATAAATGCGATAAGGGACCCTTAGTTAGGTATTAGATAAGATAAGCCACCTTAGGAAATGGATTAAAGTAATCTGTCCTGTCCCTGTAAATGTTAAAACCTTCCAGGGGCACTTTTCGATGTCGGATTGGGCACCATGTGGTTGCCTGCCATCGTTAGGATGCGACAATAGTGTGGTTGCCGTTCACGGGGATCGGGATAGGGATGATACTGCTGTCATCCGCTAAAGATTAATATGTTTAGTTCGAATATTATTTAAATACATGTAGAGTTTACTACCTTCCTGTAGCCATTTCTTGTTTAAAATGGGTATCAAATTCAGTTCTATTGATATCAGACTGGGAACAATACGGTAGCCAGTCATCGTCAGGTTGGCAACAAGAGTGTGGTTGCCGATCATGGTCAGGTTGCCCATAGATATGTCCGTCACGGGAATGGGGATGAAACTGCTGTCATGCGCTGAAGAATTTGTTTAGGTCGAATATTTTATTACATACAAGTTAGCTTACCTTCCAGTGGTCATTTCTTATTTTAAATCGGCATCAAATTCGGTTCTGTCAATGTCAGATTGGGCACCATTCGGTTGTCAGTCACCCGTAAGGTTGCCAACAACAGTATGGTTGCAGATCATGTCAGGTTGCCCGTGGATATGAAACTGCTGTCATGTGCTGAAGAATTAGTTTAGTTTGAATTTTTTTTTTTAATGCAAGTAGACTTACCCTCCAGTGGCCATTTCTTGTTTAAAATCGGCATCAGATTCGGTTCTATCGATGTCAGATTGGGCACGATTCGGTTGCCAGTCATCGTCACGTTGCCAACGACGGTGTGGTTGCCGACCATGGTCAGGTTGCCCGTGGATATGTTCGTCACGGGGATGGGGATGGGGATGAAGGTGTCGTTATCGTCGGTGTCATCGTTGAGCTGGTTAGCGAGGCTGTACGAGACTGTGACCAGGAGGACCACACTGAAGAGGACTCTGAGAAAGAAATCCTAAATCAGAAGGATGTTCTGTTGTTCATGGAGTTTCGTAAAACGTTGTTTTTCTTGACTAAACTCTTTGACTTTTAAACATATCATACATATCGGTAATGATGAAAATTATGAATATGATGATGTCAAAGTATAATAGGGATGATGACTAAATTTTAAGAATTAGTCCGTCTTGTAGATTAGTAAAAAATATTGGATACGTATTATTTCTTTTTTAACTTAATCAAAAAATAAAGGAGATGCATTGACTCAAAATGTCGCGTGGCGTCACTCCTAACTACTAATTTAACTTAGGAGTGACGTCACGAGCCACCACTCCTAAACTTTAATGCGATTTATCTGAGTATTTTTTTATTATTTTGAAAAAGCAAAAAATACGTATCCAATATTTTTGTATTATCTAACTGACGGACAAATTAAAATTATGATTTTCATACCCAGTCATCATGCCTATAATAACCATGATGATTATGATGATGGAGATGATGATGATGATGATGATGATGATGATGATGATAATGATGATGGAGATGATGATGATGATGATGATGATGATGACGATAACGATGACGATGACGACGACGACGACGACGACGACGATGACGATTATGATGATGATGATGATGATGATGATTATCATGGTGATGACGATGGTGATGATGATGATGATGCTGCAAACTTATAGAAGGGAGACACTGCCATTTCGCAAGCGCTTCCGATAACGATAGGTTAGGCTGTATTTGTGGACTATGACGATGACAATGTCGATAACGATGATGATGAAAATAACGATAATGATGATGCTGATGAATTACGGTAAGAGATGCAGACGGCGCACTGGCAGTTGCGCAGGCGCTTGCGATATCGGTGGGACAGGCTGGACTCAACTCTCTCTACTGACTATGATAATTTATTTATTTATTTATTGTCATATAAAATTTACACAGCATAACAGTTTTCAGCAAAGCGCTGGAAAATTCATTATTATATTATATTATATGCTATTATTAATACAGATTACAAACTAATTAGGAATCATTCAAATTTATATATTACATTTACACATTATTTCCGCATGTCTTATTACAAAAATTAACACATTTTTATGTCAGTATGATCACTAAATTCATTTAACAACACATTAAAAATGTAATCATAATTCATTATTATTTATTATCCATCATCTCACAATATCTCAAGCACTCACGACACACATCCGTCCATTTACCCGCGAACACATCACACTCGGGTACTGATGTCTGGGCTCAGCATTTGCAGCACCCTAACCATGGGAGAATTTTTGTGAGAAACCGTACGGGCCTTAGGAACCGCAAGTACATTGGTGCTACGTGGCCTGAGTGCATTCTTTGGTACAAACGGAACATAGAGCCTTATCAGACTAGAAACCAAATCAGGGCCGTCACCACTACCGCGCAAAATACCACACGCTGTGGTCAAAAGATTGTAATTACGCCTTACCTCTAGAGAATTGAACCCGAGTGCGCCGAGTAAAAACTTTGTAGGATATAGAAATGGGTAATATCCATATAATTTCCTATTAAGGAACCTTAGAAAGACCTTTTGTATCTTCTCTAGAAGCAACGCGTAACCACTCTCTTGCGGGCTCCAAACGATCGCTGCCGACTCCAGCTTGCTTCTCACCAGAGACGTATACAGCAATCTAACAACATTTGGATCCCCAAAAACACGCGCATTCCTGATAACAAAGCCAAGACGCTTGAAACAGTTAGTGGCTAATTCCCTGATATGGTCATGGAAAGAAAACCGCTCGTTAAATAGAACCCCTAGATCTTTTACAGACGTAATCCGGGGTATGTTTTCTGAGCCTAACTTATATTCAGCATGCAATGGTCTCTGGACACGACTAAAACTTATCACCGAGCATTTGGCAACGTTAAAAAGTAGCTTGTTGGCAACACTCCACGAGAACACTGCGTCGATATCCTCCTGCACCCTTTTACAGTTGTCTGTCTGCCTCACACCGAGGACCAGTTTCAGGTCGTCTGCATATAGTAAGCTTTTAGCATGCTTGACCGTAGCCTCAAGCCAAAATGGAACCTTGACTAACACCAGATCGCGTCGGATATAGATCGGAAACATATACATAATGTCTATGACGACGACGATGATGACGATAATGGTGACCAAGCTACGGACTTACAGTAAGGAGATGCAGACGGCGCACTGGCAGTTGCGCAGGCGCTTGCGGTAGCGGCGGGACAGGCTGGATTCGAACACGTACGTGGGCTGCACCAGGGGGGTGCGCTCGCCGCTCGTTCCTGGGCGCTCCATCTTCGAACCTGATAAAAAAAATTGTCAAGATTTATTTTGTCGTTTGTGCTATAAGAGCTTCCTTCATACCAAATTTCAAGTTTCTAGAACAACTGGAAATACCCTATCAATTTCAAAAAGTGCCGAAATAGACGTTTATCGTGGCATAAACGACCGATACCTCCACGCGGTCCCCAGATAACGGGCCTTGACTGACAGACAGACAGACGGACGGACAACAAAGTGATCCTATAAGGGTTCCGTTTTTTCCTTTTGAGGTAGGGAACCCTAAAAATTACTGACTGTTAAGTTTGTCCCGGCTTTCTTCTCAACAGTGATCTTCACTTGGGAAATGCCGGTAGATTCAAACTTGTAAGTGCCCTTGTTGCCTACTTCTATAATATTATAAAGTTGTAAAAATTAAATGTCCGTACATTGAACATATTTAAAAAAAAATTGTAACGGAATATTTGGAGGTCACAGATCTTTTTTTGGATGTTTGTATGTTCCTATGTGTCGTTGCGGTTTCATCGCGCCAAATCGGCTGAACGGGTTTCAACTATTTTTGGTACACACGCAGTTGGGTATCTCCAAATGGTTATCAAATACTTTTTACCCGACTGCCTTGAAGAAAAAAAGAGGCGTTATGACTTTTTCTCCTCCGCGAACGAAGTTGCGGGCCCTTCTAGTACAGAATAAACTTCATTATTTCATTAAAGCTTTTTTTTTATATGTGAGTAGGTCTACGATAATATCAATAAGTACTTCATTGTTCACTTAGCAACCATTATCTAATTTTAAATAAGTAGCTAGTCAAATATCGATAGGTACCTTTAGATTCAAAAGACGTATCCACCATTGCTGCGTGTGGTTTTTACGCTCTTCAAGTCTAAAGATATCGATATATGAATGAACAAAACCGTTTGTTGGCATCTTAAAGAGATCCTTGTTGTTTATCTCAGGATGTACAAACGTTAACTTCAAGTTTTATCTTAATTTCTCCTTGCGCAAGATGGTCCTTAGATATGGACTGCCTAATGGTTTCGTAACCTTAACGCATTTTATTAACACTTATTCATCGGAATAATAATTTTCTATTTTATTGCCGACTGTACTTTTCTTTGAACATCCATCAACTATTACTCACCGAGACGATTCTAAAGAGCTCAAACTCGGTAGGATTGAATTATTTTATTACAGAGTTCCTATAACCATTCCTACTCCATCATCAGATCAGCTCGATGTCACCAAATTTACATAAAGTATGTGAAATTTTAGCTCAATTGGAAACCGGGAAGTAGGTCAAATCTAACTTGCAAGATTCCACCAGAACATACCTAGACTTACATAGCAAGGTAAATAAAGTAAGCTTGTAAAAAAAATAATCAAAAAATCAAAAAACCCGACTGCGTAAAAAACTAAAAAGAAAAAACAAGTCCAGTGCCCTGGAAATTTGTCAAGTTATAATAGAAATCTTTCATGATTCATGATCGATACTCACAATATAACAAATAATAAATTCTAATATGGAACATAGCGATTTCGAACAGTCGGGACCCATAAGAAATCTAGATTGACGCAAATCTTCCCAATAATGGGTTTCCATAATAACTTAACAAATTTCTAGGGCACTGGACTTGTTTTTTTCTTTTTAGTTTTTTACGCAGTCGGGTTTTTGTTTTTTTAATTATTTTTTCTTATTTTATACTTTTTAGTTAAAACTATAAAAGTCAGACAATTTCTCAATCTGTATCGTGGGGGTTATTGAGAAGCTCGCACAGATTTATTACAATGCAATTAAATAAAAATTTAGTGAGAACGGCTTGCTAACCAACTTTAATTCGTTATAGTTCCTAACTGGTAATTTCTAATAATGATTTTTAAATCCCTATTCATTGATACCCCACTCAATATAGTAGGTCGATTTTATTTTTTTATTTTTCACAATATGGCGTCTCATTATCGTCATTTTGAGTTTTCATCATATTCATGTCTTCAGTGACATTCGGACAGTTAAGACAAATCGATTGACGTAAGAATCATCAAAATCGGTCCACGCGTTTGGTCTCTAGAGTGCCAGATAGGAACAAACAAACATACAAACATACATACATTCATACATACATAGACTGATAAACACATTACCACTCCTCTGCGTCGCGCAGTCGGGTAAATACATGATAGTTAGAAAAATCCAGTCAAGTGCGAGTCCGCACTGAGGGTTCCAAACAAAAAATAACCGCAAAAAAAAAACTGTTAGTAAAGCCCTGCTCCTAAGCAAAATGTACACACTTTGGGGTCATTTTAGATCGGTTAGCTCAATAGATAGGCACAAAATTTAAGATTTTCAGAATTTTCTCATTGATTGTCCTATAAGAGCTACCTTCATACCAAATTTCAAGTTTCTAGGACTACAGGAAGTACCCTATAGGTTTTCACTCCACGGAAATTTGTATGGAAACACACGAATTTTACCTTCCCATCCTAACGGAGTTTCGTTCTCATTTTAAAACTACGTGTTGGATTATAACGAAACTTTGCATATACTAAAACATGAGGTGTAATTAGGCATGTAATTAGTTTATATGGCTCCAGTTTATAAAACAAACGAAATACAGCAAAAACAAGTTTTGTACGAATAACTTAAATTCGCTGTTTTTTTTTACTATGGTATCTGAAGCTACATAAACTAATAACAGGCCTGCATATACCTTAACTTATTCTAAGTACAAAGTTTCAGAGCAAACTAGCCAGTCGGTTTAAAATGACAGCGTAACTACGTTTGTATGGAAGCCGAGCTTACCGGGAACTCTTAATGACTGTATGATCTTTTGATTACGTTGACTTAGAAATATGATTTTTCACAGCTTCAAGGGATTGCATACTTGATTATTTGATATTAATTTCAGCTTGATACCTACACATCACGCTCAGGAACCTAGGTCTAGACAGAAAGAGTTCCGTTTTTAGGGTTCCGTACCCAAAGGATAAAACGGGACCGTATTACGCAGGGCGAGTACACATTAGGCGTTTTACGCGTGTTTAGAAAAGGAATACACTATATGCTAGGGTGAGAAAATGAACACTCTTCTCATTCTAGTGTATAACGTTATCTTGTTCTAAACTCGTGTAAAACGCCTAATGCGTACTCGCTCTATATAAGACTTCGCTGTCCGTCTGCCTGTCTGGCTGTCTGTTTGTCACCAGGCTGTATCTTATGAACCCTGATAGCTAGAGAGTTGAAATTTTCACAGATGATGTATTCTGTTGCCGCTATAACAACAAATACTAAAAACAGTATAATGATTGTATGTCTATATCATTAACCAATATAAAATTATCGAGCACCGTGTACATTTTGCTTAGAAGTAGGACACTGCTAACACTGGATTTTCATAGATGGGTAGTTCTACAAAGTAAGGAATTTTCGGCAGCTCAGCTAAAATGTCATGAAAAAATTGTTACAACCAAGTTTATTTTCATAACATATTGTTTACCATACCTATATCTACCTAGTCTCTAAAAAAAAATTAGATACTAATATGAAAAAAAATACTCAAAGCGTCAAATTCCCAGGATCCTGGAGTGTCCCACGAGCAATATTGAATCTAATGTGCAATATTATTTATTTTCTACTACATTGAGCCCATAAGTTAAACCAATATAAATGACATCCTATTATTATTGTTACCTAGGTGACATATTACTAATTTATTGTACCAAAAACATTATAAAAACTTTGTCCAGAAGTTGTCCCAACAGTTTTATATCAGGATCCTGCCCAATGTTAAATAAGCGAATATTCAATATTCTATTAGCCGCGCGACCTTGACGCTTAGCCGAGTTCGTTGCCGGTACGAAAGAGACAAAGAATACCACCTATCGTTTTGCACCCAGTGTGTTGCTTAGGCTGCCCGGCACATTTGATGGAGGAAGTCGCGTCATAATCAGTCGAGCTCACAGAATCCTGGTAAGATATTTAATTACGAAATTCATATGGTAATTGTAGCATTTTGATGTATAAATTGCTTACACGAAGGCTTAATGCTGCTTGATTTTGGTTGAATGTTATAAATAGACGTTATTTTTAAATATTATTCTCAGGAACCTGGTCTCAGGAGCCTGTCAAATAAATAGCCAGGATACTGAGAAAAATGCAGGATCTTGAGTGTTTATATTGAAATATAATTTTTGTTCAACATCATATGTTACTTTTTCTGCTATATACTATGAAGTCAAAATAATAAAGCAGTTAGCTAGTTCAAATAATCAATTTATCTATAACTAATAAGTATGATCACTGAACTAAGCATTGCAATTCGTAAAATCGTTTCAAAATATCAGAAAAAGATAAACACAACGTAAACGTACATTTAAAACCTGTGCCTATGTCTATTTATATTATATACAATTTTCTTTATTATTTTGTATTTGCCTGAGCTCGAACTCAAAACAAAACTATTTAATCGCGTAAGTACTGTTGTAAATATGAGGTTTACGAGTACAATTACATATCGGTTGCAGATTGCAATGTGATTGAAATTTTAATATTGAACATTATAAAACTTTGACATTTTAAAGTGTTGAGTTCATTGATTTTTATTATTCGAAAGCTCATTTGATTGTTTTTTTTAGAGATAAAATGGCGAAACCAAAGAAAAAACAGACTAGAGAAGAAATACTAGTATCTGAAATGACGGCTCGTGAAAAAAAGGAAGCTCGCAAAAATTGGAGACTATATTCAGACAAATCTTACAAAAAGAAAAAGTCCATGACCAGTTTGACAAATCAATTTGTTAGAGAAAATACTCCATCTAGTCTGTACGATGAACCTGTGAATAATGAGCCCCGTAATCAGGAACTACCACAGCACGAAAATGTTGGTGTAAATATTATTCGACCGTCATTGCCAGTAAATTCGAGATTAAAATTAGCCAGAGAACGATCACAGAAGCAACGTTTTAGAAGAAATTTAGAGTTGAAAAAAAATTAATAATAGTTGCAAAGCTAAAACAAAATTTAAATAAATATAGAAAAAGATGCCAAAGGTTAGAAAAACAAAAACAAAAACAAATGTTAGCCCTCACACCCAATACCGCAATGACCAAACTAGCTGAAGATCCAAAGACACGGGTTGACGTGGTTAAAAAGGCTTTATTCGGTGATGTGTTAGAAAAACAAATAGCTAATAATATATCTAACCTGAAGACGCGTCAAGAGAAGAAAGTAGCAAATAAATTACTGTTGGGGCCAATTATCAATGAAAGCAAGGTTTGGAAATTTAAAAACAAAGTTATAACATATAAAAAGATATGGCACGAAGGAAGGAAGAAGAAGACTGAACTCAAAATAAAAAGAAACTTAAAAAAGACAGTTCAATTTTTTATGGAAGATGATAAGTACAGCAGACTGTGTGCAGGCAAAAAGGAATTTGTAAGGAATAAAGAAACTAAACAAAAGGTACAAAGACGCTATAGGTTAGATACACTGAGAAATCTCCACAAAGAATACTTTAAATCGGGAAATATCCCCATGAGCTACTCTTTGTTTGTTAGACTTACACCCGCTTGGATAGTCGCCCCAAAAATAGCAGACAGAGACACATGCTTGTGTATTGTTCACACCAATTTCCAGCTGATTGTGACTGCTCTTTATAATGCAAAAGTACTAAACGTTCCAACCTACCAAAATCTACTAGATAGATAATTAGTATAAGTCAAGAATAGACTTAATTATCACGATAGTCAAGATATTTGGACAATTACAAACTAATGGTTAGAAGCATAGTTTTTATTTGTGAATTTATTATTAAATAAACGTTGATTTTGATTGATATTTGTTTTTTAATCCTCAGTCTCCTGGTTACAATCTCAGTTTCCTGCTGCTTGATTTCTTAAAATTGCCATAACTAATATTTTTGAATATTTTGTCCGTTCCACTTGACATAGGCTAAAAGACCATGTAATCTTTATGATAAACTATATTTTGTAATCATAATGAAAAAAAATCGTCGGGCCGGAATCGGACTCATTTTCGTCCTTAGTTTGTAGAACAACCCAGATACCTAAGGCCAATTGTAGCGTATATTTTACCCTCGGTGCGCGAGTCCTACTCGCACTTGGCCTGTTTTTTTTTCTTTCTAAGTACGGAACCCTAAAAAGCTGATGAATTAATGGAATTCTAATACATTATCCTGAATCATATAGCTTAGAACACTCAATGAAAAACCTTTCAAACCAACAAAAAAGATGACAATATCGTATCGTCACTTTCTTTGCCATGATCCCACAGTCAGACACACAGACACGTAAAACTTATAAAAAGCCTTTCATTTTGCGAGGGTTTAAAAGGGAGATTATAAATGATTATAAGCTCTAAAATGACTTATTCACTAACACCCAACCGCTATCACTTGGATCTAGAAAACTGAAATTTTGTATATAGTTCTGTATAATGCTATAGACAAAAATACTCCAAAATTCTCCGAAATTCTAATGGTAGCTGCTGTGAGCGACAAGTAGCGACTTCCAGAAATAATTTAATTTGAATAAAGGAAGAAAAAATATACAAAACAATATTTCAAAGTAATTATAATATAATTATTTATCTCCTTACTAGTTTACAACATCCAAAAATTGTGGTTTATCATTGGCCCTTTTTAGGTACGAAATGGTATTGCATAAGAAGAAGTAGCTTTTATAATCAGAAGACGATTTTTTTATGCTAAAAGCACAAAGACAGCACGTGAAGTTAAACTAAAGCTTCGACAAAGACATTCAAACTTTAGTATACATATTTTGTATGTATATTTATGTATGTAAACACTTTATCGCACATACATACTTATGTACAAACGCGAACTTAGTGTAGGGGATCTCTCCCAGTTAACCTAAATTTGGATCCAAAGTTCCGTAAGTTATCATCAAAGTTATTTCGATAGATCGAGTCTGCACAAGTCAAGCAGATTTTTAAATTGTATTCTAAGTTTTATATCTCAAATAGCGGATGAAAAAGTGTCATACTTATAACAAAAATAAAATACTTAGCTAGGTACTTACTTTCTGGGTGTAACTATGTTTTAATCGAACCTTTAAAACTTCATTACACTTTAATAATAAAAAAGGAAAATTAAGTTCACATCACATTTAAACACCATAACTTCATGCAAAAAGATAGCTTTTGTTTATGGTTTTACTTTTTTTTTAACTTTTTTTCAATTGCGCGCGCTTGGTACTACCGGTGTCCAAGGCGAGCATCCGCTGACTGCCAATGGCGTATTTAATTCGGATGGGCCCCGCTCTGCTCAAAATGAATGCCGGTCGCACAGGCCGGTCGTAATCTCGTAATAAAAAAATAGTACTCGGTGATTGATAATCAAGTAACTTTAGTTAGTAGGAAACTTTAAACTCGTAAGCATATTGAAAAGTAAACGAAGGAAGAAGTATGAAGCAAATATCTAAATCATTGGGATATTTCAATAAATTAATATATAAGTCTATGTAGGTGAAAAGGTACCTATATTAAACATTTCAACCCATTAGCCAATGTTGATTCGAATGATATCAGGGTATTAATTTTATTATTCTTAATTACGACTTAAAAATTCTAGTTTCGTAGGAGGAGTCGGAGTAGAGTCAGTTAAACTACATATTATATTAATTTCACGTATTCAGTTATCTTCCTTTTTTCATACTTTTTTTACACTAGAACAATCCATTGGCTTAGATTTTAGGGTGTTTAGTATATAAGGTATTGGTTAAACTTACGACAAGACAAATACCTAAGTTTATTGAGTGTGAATGACTGAAGCCTTACTAATGTTAAGTCGAAACGGTTAGTCAGTTCTTCCTCTTTAGGGGTGAAATAATTACAAAATTAGGAAACATTTCTACGGCTTCTTCAATCAGGTTTGAAAACGAATGGTGAAAGGAATACTCGATTATTCCTTTTTTTAAATGCACCCATGCTTATGTGTAATATGTTTTCATTGCGAAGAATATGAATATTATTTAACAATTATTTATCAGTTCATATGTTATTATTAAACTCCAATGTTTTATTATAATTTTAGCGCTCTTTCTTCGTACAATAGACTAAAGGAATATTATTTTTTAGTCTTTCTTTGAAGTTTTTTTTGCACTGTTCAAATTAGGTACTTTAGTCCGTATTTTCAAAATTAGACATAATAGTTTATGTTTAATTTTGTTCCTGTAAGATTGTGAACATTTTGTAAAATATTTATTCCAGATACTTTACAAAAAATAAAACTAATACTTTATAAAGTATCTGGAAGTCATATTTTACAAAATGTTCGCAAACTTTGCAGGTTAAACTGAACGCATCGTATATCGTGGCAAATAAAACGTCAACTTGACATTTCACTTGACAACTCAACACAACTAGCCAGCTGCGTACTAGGTTCAACATATTTTGTGCAAATTCCAGATAAATTCACTGAAAAATGTCTTCTATCGAAGAATTACAGAAGAAAGTACAAAAATTGGAGGCCAAACTGGCGGCCGCGCAAGCTGGCACGGGTCCAGTGCGGCAGAAAATAGAAGTTATGTCGTCTGAAGTTGTGGACTCAAATCCTTACAGGTATTTCTCTTTTACAATCCTTTGAAATATACACAATTATACGCCATGTCTCATAAAATAAGAAATATATGGTACTAATTTTACTCTCTTAAATAATACTGTCAAATAATGTTGCAGAAGGTGTTTTAAAAGTGATTTATATTTAGACTATTTTGTTTACTCGTTTCTATATTTTCGACAATAATTGGGCAAAAGACATACAATATTAAATTTTTTACACCTAACTAGCTTTTGCCCGCTACTTCTTCCGCGAACAATTCCAATTTTGTATTTCAAAGTGACAAATTTAATTTCTTCATTTCACATCCAGAGGGTTAAATTTAAAAAACCTTCCTTAGTGCACCTATATCTCTAAAGAAATGTGTGTTTAAAATTTTATGTTTCTACCTTCAACAAGTTAGGCTGTGCATTTTTGACCATAATCAGATTACTGTTTAATAGATACATATATATTTAAGTGTGTTTAGGATATAGGATTGACAAATGGCAAATTTAAATCACATCCCGATATAAGAGAAATATATGTGGTGGTGGTGGTGTTATTTTTCTGTGGCAGCCAATGCCGCTGAGGGTATGAGCTTCAAATATTGAGCTTCTTAAATTATTAATAACAATATTTCCGTGCATGTAGAAATTGTCAGTCATTGATAAAGTCTGTGTTCCGTTTTCGCGTTATAATATTAATTTTAGTCTAGCAACATTTTCGAATGACAGTTGCTTTCTCGAATTTAGAAAAAGTTGGTTGTACATCCCTCCAAGCGATCGCGCGGGAAGTACTGTTGCGCAATTTTCGTGTTGAATAATTTTATTTAGTGCCTTGAGAAGTCGAGGGGATACTGTGGCGGCTCCGTGTATTCGGGTGGCAGGTAACCATAGGCTACAAAGGTAAGTCTGGCTGCTCGGCGTGGTCCTGAGGTCCTGTACACCTGAAGGCTGCGGCTTCGGCACAGCTCTGAGCAAGGTATGTCCTTTTGACTAACCCAAGCCCTATTTGTTGTATAAGCACACGCATACTTCCTCCATATATATTATTGTTTCGTTGTCGTAAATTTAAAACCCCAAAAAATAAAATACAGTCCACTGCTTAAATAATCAACAGTCTGAACACAAGTAAACTTTAAAAGTCATGCCCAATTTTCAAATTTCTTTAAATGAATATTTCAACTTATCAAGTTCTTCACGCCATGCACAGATTTATTGTGACATAATTTAAGCGCATTAGTTATCAACTCATCACCAGCCAAAAATATTAAATATTATTTTTATTTATATAGCATATTTACAATGGCGTAGCTAGATAATCAAGGGCCCCAGTCCAAAAGAAAATAATTTAGGCTCATGTGAGTTCCAGGTTCCATTAGTCAATGACCAAGGCCCTTTAAATATTGGGGACCCCGGTACACATCACCAACTTGCACTTTGGTAGATATACCACTGATCAGGGTTAGGGGCTGCCTGATTTGGTGGCTCTGAGAGGCCCTGTCTAGCCCTTTGGTAGCTATACAATTGAGTCTTTATCATACTGTATTAATATTATATTGAAACTGGACCTGAGAGACGCGACGGCCAGGGCTGTCAATACCGCTGCCCACTGGGCATCCGTTATTTGAGGAACCTTGACACAAAAAGAAAAGAATAATATAATATTTTATTTTTTAGTGGGATGATTATCTGCGGTAAATAAAGATTCATGAATATTTAAATCATTACTGTGGATGAAATTAGTTCTATAAAAAATATTACAGTCGCCTGATGGCTCTGAAGCGGATGGGCATTGTGGACAACTATGAGAAGATACGTGAGCTGTCGGTGGCTGTGGTGGGCGTCGGTGGTGTGGGAAGTGTCACTGCTGAGATGCTCACGCGTTGCGGGATTGGCAAGGTATGCTATTAACCATAACACTAGCCTTATTGAGCTTACCATGGGGCTAGTTCGATTTGTGTAAAATTGTCCCGTAATATTTATTTATTTATTATTTGAATTAAAATTACACTAGAATATATGATCTGATCAATCCATTTACCAACTTTATCTAAATTAATTTAAACGGTAGATCAATCTCATCAGATGGATAAAATTTGGCCAGAGAAACATGATATTGGGCTTGAAACAGAATTGGCAACAATTTTACATATTAAAAAAAACTGTGCATTCCGTATTGCCAGGTGAAGCTTTTTTCAAATTAACCGCATTTTTATGCTCTCCAAACTCTAACTCATGTATAAATTATGGAATGAAATACTCCATAAGTTGAATTTTAAGATAACAATTAATTTAACTGAAAAATAAAGATTTTTGTTAATGTTATGGTCCCCCACTCAGACACAAGTAAAGCATTATTTAATTTTCTTTGAAAGAATACTTGTGTGACAGATTAGATACCCAATCATCATTATAAAACTGCCCCAATTATTAACAAGCTTTTATTTAACTTGCAATGTATGTTTGTTCGGGTGGAATCTTGCAAGTTAAATTTGACCTACTTCCTGGTATCCGATTGAGCTAAAGTTTGGCAGACCCATGTAAGTTTGGTGACAATGCAATATTATGATACCATCGAGCTGATCTGATGATGGAGCAAAGAAGGTGGTCATAGGAACTCTGTAATAAAGTATTGCAATCCTACCGAGTTTGGGCTCTTTAGAATCGTCTCGGTGAGTAGTTGATGGATGTTTTGACGGAAACTTATGCTATTGTAAACCTGTACCAGTAGATTGTTGGGCATAAGTTATAGAAACTCTCTTCCAAGAGTCACTGGCCAACCTACTTTTAATATTTTACTTAAGCAATGGTGGGAGCCAAGTTCTGTAAACGCTCCATCACTGGTTAATGAGCCACATTATTTTCTGTTTCCAGCTGATCCTCTTCGACTATGACAAAGTAGAACTTGCAAACATGAACCGGCTGTTCTTCCAGCCGCACCAGGCCGGGCTCAGCAAGGTGGATGCTGCTGCGGCCACTCTCCAGAACATCAACCCGGACGTTACCATTGACGCATACAACTATAACATCACCACAGTGGATAACTTTCAGAAATTCTGTGATGCTATTAGGTAGGTGGTTTTAGGGAACAAATTGGGTTACTCATGACAAACTACTGGTTGTTTGTGCCTGATATTTGTATGATTTTCTGGTCAATATTTGTATTCCCATTTTCTCAATATAAACATTTTTTGGAGAGTAACTCAATAAGATGACAGTAACTTAGTAAGACAATATTAAATTAGTAAAACTATCTATTGAGGCAGATGTTTGGCAGGCACATACATTTTTAGACAGAGTCGCTCTTGCTAGTTTCACACTGTCTGCTAAAACTTAACAAATTAAGAACAGATAAGACAAGCATGTCACTGAGCTTAGAATACAGCGTCATCAGTTGTTCCAGCAATGTGTTTGCCTGATAAGGAAAAATAAAAAAATTAAATAAATTTCTATAATAGCACTGGGAGCTTAGCCGGCGGGCCTGTAGACCTGGTCCTCAGCTGCGTGGACAACTTCGAAGCCCGAATGGCCATCAACACGGCCTGCAACGAGCTCAATCAGAAGTGGTTTGAGAGTGGAGTCAGTGAGAATGCAGTCTCAGGACATATACAGTTCATTGTACCTGGGGTCACCGCCTGCTTTGCTGTGAGTTGCTTTTTATACAGGACATCATCTTATTGCAGGTTTAATTTTCATTGCTACAACTTACAAACGTTTTCACATGTCCGTATTTCTTTACAATTCTAGTGTAGACATTTTAATATAAGATTTAATAATGGTCTGCTACATGAGCTAAGACTAGTGTACCAGAGTTCTAATTAAACAAAAATGCACTAGTCTAAATGTGAAAGTGTGATTGTTCGTTTGTCCTTTTTTCGTATTGCAATATAGCAACGAATCGACGTAGTTTGCATAAAGTAGGAGGAAAATAAGTAAAATACGTTTATTAGCAAGAGAAGCCGAGGGTAAAAACGTGTTTTGATAAACTTGGCATGTACTTACACTACATGGTTTAGTGCAGTTAAAAATAAAGTTGCTGATCGAAAAAGCAATTTTCAGTGCAATCAGTTTTAGTGCTAAATACGTTATTTACATAATTGATTCTTCAATTATAATTAATTGAGAACCGCGAAGTAATTACCTGTTCAATAACAAACTAAAATATTACTTTCATGTTTATTCAAATTTTGTTAACGACAACATTTTATATGCATTTAGTTTTTGAAACTGGTAACCCCGATAACTAAACGTCAAATAACCTCAAAAAGTCTGTGCAATGTCAATCTCGTTACTGACCGATTACTCCGATAAGTTATTACTGTCAGTAAATTAACGACGATATTGAAAATATAATACTTCTCATCAAAATTAGTGTTTGATTGTAAAGAACACTCGGAAAAACGATCAATATATTGTGAATATTTCACTTTCATTGTAGTGATAAATAATGATTGACGTGATCGCCATTTTATGATTGTTCATTACACTCAAGGATTGATGAGGCCACAGTCAATTTGATTGAAAGACATATTCGTTGTGATTAGTTGTCAAGTGAATTGATATCCCGCCGATTCTTAAGACTTTCAAATCAAAAACTTATTACAACAAAATGAGTAGTACTTCGCAAAAAGACAGAGACTTTCTAACCAAATTCATTAGGTACTATAAACAATTGCCGGCGTTATGGAATGCGAAATGCCAGGAATATCGTGATCTAAGTCTAAAAAAGAAGTCCTATATCCTACTGTTGAAAAAGTACAAAGAGAATTATCCGACGGCTACTTTAGGAGATGTTAAAAAGAAAATTAACTCCTTGAGGTCGAATTATCGTCGATATTATATTAAGTTCGGCCCGGACGGGCCTCCAAATTTGTATTGGTTTAAAGAGATGTTCTTCATCATGGGGAATGAAGATGTTGACAGCGTGATTGATAAAACAATTAATAAGAGTAATAATCGCGGAAGCGAGATTGATGTTGAAGCAAGCTATTTGGAGGTGAAGTGTGATCCACTGGACATGGATATGAGTGTCAATGATTCCTATGAGAAGGTAAGACTTAAGAATATTTTATTAATAAAAATGTGTAATTTTGTAATGGTTCAACAGAATACAATTAAAGTTTTAATTATATTGCTTGTAATTTTGTAAGTCAATGATATTTAGGTTAAAAGAACTATGATAACGGCAGAGAGACTTGTGGATTTAGACACTTGCCTAAAAACATCTGCTTGGGTAAAATTAACAATTTAAAGACTTTTATTGAACATACTAACTACACATATATACTTTTATAAACTTGTAAAAATGAAATGGCTGTATACATTGAAGATAATAAAAAAAAAAAAGATTGGTACTCGCAGACTATTTGGAGGTCACATAACCGAAATTTTATCTTTATTACGTCAAATCGGCGGATTTTAACTATTTTTGGCATACGGGTAGCTTGCCATCCCCAGATGGTTATAGGATACTTTTAACTCGTCAATGCTGAAGAAAAGAGAGGCTTATGATTTTTTTTCTCCCCCGCTGCCGAAGTTGTGGGCACCTTTTAGTATACATTAACATTTTGATTGTAAGCATTAGTATGAACTGTGTTCGAATACATACTTATCATTTACTTAATAACTTCTATTTAATTTTTAGGAGACAGAAGAAATAGAGCACTATGAAATAATAGAAAGCGACAGCATAATGTATGAAAAATCGGAAGATGACACTCCAGGAAAATTGTCTACACAGTCACTTCTTTACAAAAATGAAACACCAAGGAAAATCTCGTCATCAGCATTGATTTACGAGAATGAATCCCCACTAAAAGCAACTGCGCCATTGATTTACAAAAAAGATAAGAAAACTCCGGCTTTGATTTATAAAAAAGAAAACAAACCGAATAAAATAATTGCACAGAATAAAGAGAAGAAGAGACGAGAAAGTATAACATTGGTTCATGTTGAGGATGAATATGACTATTGGGGCAAGGTGATGGCTGCGGAGTTAAAGAAGATGGAACCGCTGCAACAGGTGTTTGCCAAGAAGGCCATCACAGATATCCTGCTCGAGGGACAGCTCGGACTACTTACCAAAAACTCTGTGCAAATAAATAAAACCGATGATCATGGTAGTAAAACATGATTAAATCAGTAGTTTAAAATAATCATTTGCCGGTTGTTTTACAATATAAAAAATATATTCCTTATTTTTTATATTGTAAAACTATTGCAGATGATGTCTGATTTTTATTAATAGTTTCCAGTACTAACAGTGCTGTAAAAAATCACAATGAAATTAGTTTACTTTGTAGTTTAATAAACTAGGGTTATCCTAAGAGGGAGAGAGAGAGATAATATATTTAATATGCTTTCATTTAATATGATAGCATGAGAGTTTGTCTTTTTATCAATGTTTGATGGTGTAAATAATGTAAATCATGACTTATTAATAAATAATTACAAATTTATTCGTTTTTTTATTTTTGTGCCGAAATCACACAAACCTTTCAAAGCATAAGGTTTATTATACTCTTCTCGTAGTTAAAAAATAATCGCTAAACGCCATACAAAAACATACTTTTAAAGATATTGAGAATGTCATTTAGTTTTAGAAATGCAAAAGCTTAGTAACTTCAACTTCTGTTACATTTTGTAAGTCTATTTCTAAAATCTTGGAAACTGAACTAAATCGCAAGAAACACAAATCGTAGAGGACTACGAGCTGACATAATGATAATGATTTTTTTTGATAAAATTTATATATTTTAAACTTTGATATTGACATTGCCAGTCACACGCCAAGCAATAGGGTACGTACATGTTTTTTTTATCGCTTTTCTTAACAAAATATTTAAATTCCGTAGAAGCGATTTCAAAAAGTGAAATTAAAATCAGGAAATGCGCATGATATAAGAATTTCAAACTACTAATTAGACAGCGATTTGACAGAGAGGTCCGACATGAACTGTTACGTCATAGTGCACTCCGACCATACAAAGTCCATATAAAGTTCAGTTTGGCTAGAGGAAGATAGAATTAAATGTTTTATGGCTTATATCTTGGTTATTTTTACAGTTATTCGAACAATTATTTTTGTCTAGTGTTTGTTAAATCATTGAGCTTTTAATAAAGCAAAAATAAAAAATCATGCATATTCCCTATTATTATTACGACACCAGGCGTTGTTGGCGTGGTAGGCACGACAGTACACTACAGCTTTAGGTGTTCTTGGCGTTCAAAGAGTTAAGGCTGAAACACACCGTATGCGTGCGCGTGTGCGTGGCGTGCGCGTTGTATCGTATAAAATGTCATAGTTGATGGCACACCGCTTGCGTGGCGTGCACGTGCTCAGCGGTGTGTCATCTCTTATGGGTATTCGTACTTTACAACGTGCACACCACGCGCACGTCTACGTGCACGCCACGTTCACGCATCCGGTGTGGCTTGGCCTTTAAGAAGTATTCATTTGTCGTGTAGTACGGTGGGGGGTGTCACCACATACGACACCTGAAACCGCCATTGTCTATATCAAATCAAATCAAATCAAAATATTCTTTATTCAAGTAGGCCTAGTTACAAGCACTTTCGAAATGTCAGTTACATGAGAGTGAATGTTTGCTGGGAGAAATACATATATCCCAATTCCTTATGTCTTATGACGTTGATGTCGTCTGATGTTGCAGTGCGCGCCGCCGCTGGTAGTAGCGTCTAAGATCGACGAGCGCACTCTGAAGCGAGAGGGCGTATGCGCCGCCAGCCTACCCACTACCATGGGCATCGTCGCAGGCTTCCTCGGTACGTGCTTATCTTTCAAATATTTTTTTTATGTATATACTATTATGAAGCAGTAATAACTATAGAAAATTAAAAAAATTAAAAACCCCCGACTTGTTCCACTAAAAGCTTAATATCTTGGAGACGAGTGCTCCGATTTTCATCAAACAAAGCTAAGAACATTCTGGATAAAATTATCTATGACACGAAAAAAACCGCACTCAAGTCGGTCCATCCGTATGGGCGCTACGATGCCACAGACAGATACACAAATACACAGAGTGACAGTCACGTCAAACTTATAACACCCCTCTTTTTCGTCGGGGGTTAAAATTTGAATGGTTATACATTGAAGATATTTAAAAAAAATGTTTATAATAGACTGTTTGTAATTTTTTTGATTTATTGTATGTTTGTATGTGTCGTGGCTTCATCACGCTAAATCGCCTTAACGGATTTCAACTATTTTTGGTACACTGGTAGCTGGGTATCTCCAGATGGTTGTAGGATACTTTTTACCCGACTGCGCTGAACAAAAAAGAGGGGTTATGACTTTTTCTTCTCTGCGAACGAAGCTGAATTTTCTAGTATATTCTATTATAAAGTTGTAAAAATAAAATGTTTATATTTTTGTATGTGTCGTTTGGCTTCATCACGCCAAATCGGCTAAATGGATTTCAACCATTTTTGGTACAGTCAGCATCAGATATATCGTAGCGGTCGAGGTACTCAAAGATTTCTGAGCAGTCTTAAATTTCAATAAATTCCTAGCGCTACATGTGACCAATAATATCTGAACAGCCAGTTACTTTTTACCCGACTACGCTGACGACAAAAAGAGGGGTTATCACTTTTTCTCCTCCGCGAACGAAGTTATGGGCATCTTCTAGTATCATATATATAGGTACGTGTAGCAAGTGGAAATTAAACTTAAAAGTTTTTAAGCCAACGCAACCCAAAGATTCAGTCATTAAAAAGGTGTTTTCATACAAATTGCCGTCCATGGAAAACCTATAGGATTACTTCCAGTTGTCTTAGAAACTTGAAATTTGGTACAAAGGTAGCTGTTATACCACAACCCACGAAACGTTTCGGAAGCTTTCCAGCTTTCCATGGTCACGAGTGGACAGACACGGATGGAAAGCTTCCGAAACGTCGGGAACTAAAATGAGATAATATACGCGATATAATCCTTTAAATTGTTTTATTTCAATGAGTAATAATCGCGGAAACAGAAGAAAATATTATGAAAATCTTAGTTTTAGGGTTCCGTAACTCAAAAGGAAAAAAAACGGAACCCTTATAGGATCACTTTGGTGTCCGTCTGTCTGTCTGTCAGTCAAGGCCCTTTATCTCGGGAACGGGTGGAGGTATTGAGTTGAAATTAAAACTATATACTCAGGTCTACGGTTTCTTGAAGCTGTGAAAAAATTAAAGTTTTAAGTTTACGTAAAAAAAAGATACGGCCGTTTATACCCCAAAAATTTTATATTTCGACACTTGAAATTGATAGGGTACTTCCAGTTGTTCTAGAAACTTGAAATTTAGTATGAAGGAAGCTCTAATAGCACAATCAACAAAATAAATCTGAAAACCTATTTTTTTATGTATGTCTGTCTATATCAGTAACCAATATAAAATTATCGAGCACGCGTACATTTTGCTTAGGAGTAGGGCTCTGCTAACACTGGATTTCATAGATACGGCTATTTGTACCATATATTTTGTACGGAACCCTCGGTGCGCGAGTCCAACTCGCACTTGGCCGGTTTTTTATGTATGTCTCTATGTTATAACCAGAGGGCGGAATTTTTCAAGGCAAAAATCAAACTTCAATACAGTTGGAACGTTGAATTTTATTGACTGTCGATTAGATATTTACCGTCTAACTTTAATTATTTAGTATCAAAAATAGACCTTAAATCCACATTTAAGCAAACAATAATAATAAACTTTATATGAACCAACTAATATACATATTTTTTCATTTTTTACGGAACCCTCGGTGCGCGAGTCCGACTCTCGCTTGGCTGGTTTTTTTTCTCTTCTTTGACTTTCTTCGACCTGCTAGTATTTAATAATTTAACAGTTATATTTTTGGTTTCAGTCCAAAATACACTGAAGTACCTGCTTGGGTTCGGGACAGTCAGCCACTACTTGGGCTACAGTGCGCTCACTGACTTCTTCCCCATGATGAGCTTGAAGGTAAGCTTGAAGGCTTAAGTCTTTGACCTAAGGGTGCCTTTCCACTAGAGCTAAGCTACGCAGCTAAGCGGTGTGCGAGAAAAAAATCCACCAATAGGGCTGTTGCCTGATCTCAAAATTTTTCATGTGCCTTTAAAGTTGGGTACGTACGTGTTTAAAGTATGAAAATATTAATAACTAATAATACCATTGAACAACCCATAAAATGTGTGGTAACTTTTGTTATAGAACCGTTTCGATAAACGCAAGTTTTAACATAGCTGCAGAACAAAGCTCTTAATTTCCCCATATAAGGTACTAACCATGTGACGTCACTAAGCTAGTAGACATAAGTATGAAGCGTGTTTTGGGAAAATCCAAATATGGAATTTTGAGATTGTTGTGTCTCGGGGAGTTTTTATCAGTTTGAAATAGTTTTTTCACCAATATTTTTATTACTGAGAGGTCGTTCTATCACATATCACAGAAAAAAAGTTGTTAAATAGCCTATGACAAGTTGCGCCGAGCGATGCTAAGTAATCCTATTGGTGGATTTTTTCCTCGCATACCTCTTAGCTGCCTATTTTAGTTCTACTGGAACACCCTTAATCTATTCAGTGTCAGTGTATTGCATTTTTATCATGCAGTATAGACAAGGTAAGAAGGCCAGTCTCATATAGGAAAACAGATGAAAAATGCCCAGCGGAAAGCAGTAAAAAATAGTTCCAAATCCGCCCAGATTGGCGCTAGTGGAGCAAGATGGTGTGAAGTCAACTACCAATTGATCTTTTGTATCGAAATTATACTCTGTCCTTCGTTATTTTCCTTATGTAATCAATCGTGTTTAAAATGATTTTTCTTGCATTGCTGTAGATTCTTTTTGGTATTATTATGGTAGGTAATATATTTTATTTCACTTGCATAATGCGCCCAAATACTGAACGTAAATAGAAAGTACTCTCTATACCTTGTTGGTTGTAGTTAAATTCACTTTGCCTTCTTCTGCAGCCCAACACGCAGTGTGACGACAACCACTGTCGCACGCGCCAGGTGGAGGCGCGCGCGCGCCCGCCCGTCGAGGTCGCCACCGAAGTCACCGAGGACGCCGCGCCCGTACATACTGACAACGAGTGGGGTACGTGTTCGTAGCTAATAGAACGAAGTGTAGGATACAGACTGCAAGAATCACTGCCGTAGTTAGAAACGCACGCCTGCAAGTGAAGATCGCCACCGAAGTCACCGAGGACGCCGCGCCCGTACATACTGACAACGAGTGGGGTACGTGTTCGTAGCTAATAGAACGAAGTGTAGGATACAGACTGCAAGAATCACTGCCGTAGTTAGAAACGCACGCCTGCAAGTGAAGATCGCCACCGAAGTCACCGAGGACGCCGCGCCCGTACATACTGACAACGAGTGGGGTACGTGTTCGTAGCTAATAGAACGAAGTGTAGGATACAGACTGCAAGAATCACTGCCGTAGTTAGAAACGCACGCCTGCAAGTGAAGATCGCCACCGAAGTCACCGAGGACGCCGCGCCCGTACATACTGACAACGAGTGGGGTACGTGTTCGTAGCTAATAGAACGAAGTGTAGGATACAGACTGCAAGAATCACTGCCGTAGTTAGAAACGCACGCCTGCAAGTGAAGATCGCCACCGAAGTCACCGAGGACGCCGCGCCCGTACATACTGACAACGAGTGGGGTACGTGTTCGTAGCTAATAGAACGAAGTGTAGGATACAGACTGCAAGAATCACTGCCGTAGTTAGAAACGCACGCCTGCAAGTGAAGATCGCCACCGAAGTCACCGAGGACGCCGCGCCCGTACATACTGACAACGAGTGGGGTACGTGTTCGTAGCTAATAGAACGAAGTGTAGGATACAGACTGCAAGAATCACTGCCGTAGTTAGAAACGCACGCCTGCAAGTGAAGATCGCCACCGAAGTCACCGAGGACGCCGCGCCCGTACATACTGACAACGAGTGGGGTACGTGTTCGTAGCTAATAGAACGAAGTGTAGGATACAGACTGCAAGAATCACTGCCGTAGTTAGAAACGCACGCCTGCAAGTGAAGATCGCCACCGAAGTCACCGAGGACGCCGCGCCCGTACATACTGACAACGAGTGGGGTACGTGTTCGTAGCTAATAGAACGAAGTGTAGGATACAGACTGCAAGAATCACTGCCGTAGTTAGAAACGCACGCCTGCAAGTGAAGATCGCCACCGAAGTCACCGAGGACGCCGCGCCCGTACATACTGACAACGAGTGGGGTACGTGTTCGTAGCTAATAGAACGAAGTGTAGGATACAGACTGCAAGAATCACTGCCGTAGTTAGAAACGCACGCCTGCAAGTGAAGATCGCCACCGAAGTCACCGAGGACGCCGCGCCCGTACATACTGACAACGAGTGGGGTACGTGTTCGTAGCTAATAGAACGAAGTGTAGGATACAGACTGCAAGAATCACTGCCGTAGTTAGAAACGCACGCCTGCAAGTGAAGATCGCCACCGAAGTCACCGAGGACGCCGCGCCCGTACATACTGACAACGAGTGGGGTACGTGTTCGTAGCTAATAGAACGAAGTGTAGGATACAGACTGCAAGAATCACTGCCGTAGTTAGAAACGCACGCCTGCAAGTGAAGATCGCCACCGAAGTCACCGAGGACGCCGCGCCCGTACATACTGACAACGAGTGGGGTACGTGTTCGTAGCTAATAGAACGAAGTGTAGGATACAGACTGCAAGAATCACTGCCGTAGTTAGAAACGCACGCCTGCAAGTGAAGATCGCCACCGAAGTCACCGAGGACGCCGCGCCCGTACATACTGACAACGAGTGGGGTACGTGTTCGTAGCTAATAGAACGAAGTGTAGGATACAGACTGCAAGAATCACTGCCGTAGTTAGAAACGCACGCCTGCAAGTGAAGATCGCCACCGAAGTCACCGAGGACGCCGCGCCCGTACATACTGACAACGAGTGGGGTACGTGTTCGTAGCTAATAGAACGAAGTGTAGGATACAGACTGCAAGAATCACTGCCGTAGTTAGAAACGCACGCCTGCAAGTGAAGATCGCCACCGAAGTCACCGAGGACGCCGCGCCCGTACATACTGACAACGAGTGGGGTACGTGTTCGTAGCTAATAGAACGAAGTGTAGGATACAGACTGCAAGAATCACTGCCGTAGTTAGAAACGCACGCCTGCAAGTGAAGATCGCCACCGAAGTCACCGAGGACGCCGCGCCCGTACATACTGACAACGAGTGGGGTACGTGTTCGTAGCTAATAGAACGAAGTGTAGGATACAGACTGCAAGAATCACTGCCGTAGTTAGAAACGCACGCCTGCAAGTGAAGATCGCCACCGAAGTCACCGAGGACGCCGCGCCCGTACATACTGACAACGAGTGGGGTACGTGTTCGTAGCTAATAGAACGAAGTGTAGGATACAGACTGCAAGAATCACTGCCGTAGTTAGAAACGCACGCCTGCAAGTGAAGATCGCCACCGAAGTCACCGAGGACGCCGCGCCCGTACATACTGACAACGAGTGGGGTACGTGTTCGTAGCTAATAGAACGAAGTGTAGGATACAGACTGCAAGAATCACTGCCGTAGTTAGAAACGCACGCCTGCAAGTGAAGATCGCCACCGAAGTCACCGAGGACGCCGCGCCCGTACATACTGACAACGAGTGGGGTACGTGTTCGTAGCTAATAGAACGAAGTGTAGGATACAGACTGCAAGAATCACTGCCGTAGTTAGAAACGCACGCCTGCAAGTGAAGATCGCCACCGAAGTCACCGAGGACGCCGCGCCCGTACATACTGACAACGAGTGGGGTACGTGTTCGTAGTTAATAGAACGAAGTGTAGGATACAGACTGCAAGAATCACTGCCGTAGTTAGAAACGCACGCCTGCAAGTGAAGATCGCCACCGAAGTCACCGAGGACGCCGCGCCCGTACATACTGACAACGAGTGGGGTACGTGTTCGTAGCTAATAGAACGAAGTGTAGGATACAGACTGCAAGAATCACTGCCGTAGTTAGAAACGCACGCCTGCAAGTGAAGATCGCCACCGAAGTCACCGAGGACGCCGCGCCCGTACATACTGACAACGAGTGGGGTACGTGTTCGTAGCTAATAGAACGAAGTGTAGGATACAGACTGCAAGAATCACTGCCGTAGTTAGAAACGCACGCCTGCAAGTGAAGATCGCCACCGAAGTCACCGAGGACGCCGCGCCCGTACATACTGACAACGAGTGGGGTACGTGTTCGTAGCTAATAGAACGAAGTGTAGGATACAGACTGCAAGAATCACTGCCGTAGTTAGAAACGCACGCCTGCAAGTGAAGATCGCCACCGAAGTCACCGAGGACGCCGCGCCCGTACATACTGACAACGAGTGGGGTACGTGTTCGTAGCTAATAGAACGAAGTGTAGGATACAGACTGCAAGAATCACTGCCGTAGTTAGAAACGCACGCCTGCAAGTGAAGATCGCCACCGAAGTCACCGAGGACGCCGCGCCCGTACATACTGACAACGAGTGGGGTACGTGTTCGTAGCTAATAGAACGAAGTGTAGGATACAGACTGCAAGAATCACTGCCGTAGTTAGAAACGCACGCCTGCAAGTGAAGATCGCCACCGAAGTCACCGAGGACGCCGCGCCCGTACATACTGACAACGAGTGGGGTACGTGTTCGTAGCTAATAGAACGAAGTGTAGGATACAGACTGCAAGAATCACTGCCGTAGTTAGAAACGCACGCCTGCAAGTGAAGATCGCCACCGAAGTCACCGAGGACGCCGCGCCCGAACATACTGACAACGAGTGGGGTGCGTGTTCGTAGCTAATAGAATGAACTGTAGGATACAGACTGCAAGAATCACTGCCGTAGTTAGAAACGCACGCCTGCAAGTGAAGATCGCCACCGAAGTCACCGAGGACGCCGCGCCCGTACATACTGACAACGAGTGGGGTGCGTGTTCGTAGCTAATAGAATGAAGTGTAGGATACAGACTGCAAGAATCACTGCCGTAGTTAGAAACGCACGCCTGCAAGTAAAGATCGCCACCAAAGTTACTGAGGACGCCGCGAACGTACATACTGACAACGAGTGGGGTACGTGTTCATGGCTAATAAGATAATTAGAACAAAGTGTAGGATATAGACTGCAAGAATCACTGCCCTAGATAGAAACGCACGCCTGCAAGTGAAGATCGCCACCGAAGTCACCGAGGACGCCGCGCCCGTACATACTGACAACGAATGGGGTACGTGTTCATAGCTAACAGAACGGAGTGTAGGATACAGGCTGCAAGAATCACTGCTGTAGGTAGAAACGCACGCCCGCAAGTGAAGGTCGCCACCGAAATCACCTCCTCTGTTTTTCTTTAAGTACTCTCTCCTCGTCAAATAATAGACTACAGTCACTCCTACGATAAAAAAATCGAGAAACAGCCATCAAAATTCATAGAAACCAGAAAGACGTAATTTCTTACTCGTCGCATACACAATTTTAACTTATTATTCCAATTAAAATCCTATTAGGGTCAATTTCACCGACGTAGTATAAGCCTTATTCCAATAATAAATCATTAATTACACGTGAGTAAACTCATTTTACGTTTCACCAATAATTAACCTAAAGATAAAATGTCTAAACTAGAGAATAATCTTACACCGCCAATTTCGGCTGAGTAAACTGTTAGATGTAGATTAGTATTGTCATTGTCGCTGTCAAGTGAACTCAATACTTACTTCACAATTGATGTATTACTCGAATAAATTTAAAAAACACGCAGCACCATTGCTCAAGCATGAGACAAATTGAATATCTTACTTGGGTGCATTACGATTTCATTCAATTCATTCGTTCAACGTTACTTAGTAACTATGCGAGAAACTGTTATCCGTAGACTAGCGTGGTAATCGATATGGTAATGGAAATGAAGTTAACCATTGAGTAAATCGTTAGATTTAGTTTATACTGGGTTAGCCACTCTCGTGTAAATTGATTGTTGGTGAAATCGGCCCTTAGACTAATAATTAACTTCTAATATAATTTAACAAACGTCTGTAGATGACGGCTATAATTCGTTTTTTCACGATAACCGGTCGTCACATGTTACACCAACAAAAGAATGCCATTCTCATTTATTTATTACAGGTATCAGTCTGGTTGATGAGAATTGTCCTGAGGAGGAAGACATGTCCAGTTTGAGATTAGTGGATGGAATTCAGGTACGTATTTCAAGTTTTAATCTAATCTGGTGAGTTACTACGAGGTAGGAATAGTGCTGCCTCACTCGCCCCCTAGTTGACCAATGTCTAATGAGCGGGACGACACGATTATGAAGTTCTAATTTCAAAGTAGCTTCATAGGTAGGTACTGTGAAGGTGTTAATCCTTCACGATGAATACGAGACAGTCAGGTCGTGTGTAAAAGTAGAAAGTAAGTAAAATTTGTATGGACACTAAATGTTTTTTTACGCTAGGAACTTGAAATCTTGGTAATATGCTTCACATTTAAATTAGTAAAATGTCGAGTTTTGGGGAAAGACATAAGCTGCTTTGTATCCCGGAAAAATACCTTTTATCCGCGATAAACGAATCTAAGGCGGACGAAGTCGCGGGCGCCTTCTAGTACTATTATAAAGTTGTAAAAATAAAATGTTTGTATGTGTGGTTGTGGCTTCATCGCGCCAAAACGGCTAAACGGATTTCAACTATTTTTGGAACCCTTTTAGCTGGTAACCCACTGATGGTTATAGGATACTTATTATCCGACTACGCTGAAGAATAAAAGGGGGTTATGAGTTTTTCTTCTTCGCGAATGAAGTTGCGAGCACCCTGTCACGATATATGTGCATATACACATATTAAACTATAAAATAACTGAAAAATATCTGCTTACCTAAACAAAAAACAATATTTACAACTCACAACTAAAGTTACTATTAAAACTATCTTGAAACAAATAAACAGAGCAACATAGAATCATCAACACTTAAACTTGTCTTCAAATATGTCGCGGTCTTGATCCGTTTAAACGTTCTTTTATTAATTAGCTTCTACTCATTCTCCTTATTTTTCGCCTCCCGTCTTAATACAATCTTGAAGGGACAGTTGAGGAGAACAAAATAGGCCCCTATTTCACAATCGTGACAAATTTCGGATGACAATCATACTTTCACGTGCCCAGTATAAAAAAAGAAGATGTATCTAGCTTGCGGGGATCGCCGTGAACATAAAATTGTCGTTGTCACGTGACAATTGTCACGATTGTGAAATAGGGGCCTGAACCAAGTTTTTTTGTATTTTATATTGGACCTTAAAATATTTTTTTAAAAGCCACATGCCAGTAGAAATTAAAACTTAAACTATGTCGAGCTGCCTTATACCATGCCTAACATGCGTGTCAGACTTGGAAATACACGGCAAAAAAAAAAGGAAAAAATTATCACATGTCAACGGGGCCTAGAACGAAGCATGCTTAAAATAAAAAAAGCGCAAAAAATACGTCATGCAAAAATAAGAAAGATATCAAAAGCTACTGATGCTTTAAACTACGCCCTGAAACTAAAATGGAAATGGGCGGGGCACGTAGCGCGGCTGACAGACGAACGAAGGACGGTAAGGGTGACATCGTGGCAAGGTCCCAGAGGGAAACGCCGTAGAGAAAGACCGCTTACGAGATGGGATGATGATATGAAAAAAAACAGCTGGTCCCGAATGGATGCAAACAGCTCAAGATAGGGAAAATTGGAATTCTTTGGAGGAGGCTTCACCTGCGGAGGGGTTCTTGCAGATTAGCTATTTAGAATTTATTTATTTAACTAGGTAACTAATATGATAACATATGAGTCGGTTAACTTTAAACTCGGGTAAATCCGTTTCTGACATTTTTTAAGATTTTTGTATATAATAATAGGTTAAGAAATTGGTTTTGTTTCTATTTCATGGGTTAAGTATAATTTCGTGTGGTTTTTGAGAAAAATAAAGTTAAGATCACAATATTTTATCAAAATCAGGTAAATCCATATGACAGTTAATTTAAAATGAAGGCAAGTCCATCAAAGCCAATCAGCGAAAGAAGTTTGTTCAATATAGCTGTCAGTTGACGTCAACTCTGTGGTTTTTCAAGGATAGATAAATTGCAAACGATTATATCAAATGAAGGTAAATCCAATCAAAATTTAGTTTAGTTTAGATGGTTTTTAAGGGTCTCATTCGTAATCCCTAACGTCATTTGTCATAATTTATCATTTGCCATAACGTATTTTTTTCAGAAAACGTAATTTTTTCAGGATTTTTTAAAAGATCGTCGTATAGATTAGGTTAGGTTAGGTTAGGTTTGTTTTATAACAATCCTGAAAAGTTAACGGTTTCTGAAAAAAATGCGTTATGGCAGAGCTTTATCACTTTTTTTCAATAATCTCCCAAGTGGTTAGAGTAGATTTATCAGACTCAAATGTAGTTGTATGCTTTACTCTTTGCAAGAAATAAAAGCTTTTTTATTTTTATTTATTTATTATCGTGTGGATTACAGGTGGCATACAGTATACCGGTGGACAATAGCACGCCTGAGTCCAGCACGGGCGGCGCCGTGGCTGCCTCCGAGCTGTCGCTGGAAGAACTCATGCAGCAGATGAAGTCTATCTAAACACCGAAACAGCTGAAGGGTTGCATCAGCCACATTCCTAAACTATACGTACTCGACATTGATTGAAACTTTAATTGGTTACCCTCATCTTAAACTTTTTGTCATAATCATCATTTGGCATAATGCATTTTTTCTTAACCTAACCTAATGCATTTAACAGGATGATGTCTTAAAAAGTCCTGAAAATTCTACAGTATCAGGAAAAAATGCGTTATGCGCAATAATGAATAGGGTACATGCATGACATATTTTTATCGCTTTTCTCAACTAAATGGCTCTATATCGGAATCCCTAACGTCTTTTGTCCTAATGTATCGTTTGTCCTCATGTATCATTTGCCATAACGCATTTTTTTCAGAAACCGTAAACTTTTTAGGATTGTTATAAAACAAACCTAACCTAACCTAATCTATACGACTATCTTTTAAAAAATCCTGAAAAATTTACGGTTTCTGAAAAAAATGCGTTATGGCAAATGATACATTAGCACAAATGACGTTAGGGATTCCGAATGAGACCCATGATATAGGTATTTTAAAATGCTAATTATACAGAGAGGTCTGATATGCAATGTTACGTCATCGTGCACTCCAGCCATATCAACTCCATATTAAATTCCGTTTTGCAAGTAAGAGATAGAATGAAATCTTTGATGGCTTATATCTTGGTTATTTTTATAGTTATTCGAAAAAATATTTTTGTCTATTGTTTGTAACATGAATGAGCTTTGAATAAATCAAAAATTAAAATTCATGCATATTCCCTATTATCCCAAATGATGATTATGACAAAAAAGGTTTATGCCCTGGTGAGGGTAACCGATTTACGTACGTTTTTAATTTATTATTACAATACAAGAAACTGGGGCTTATTCGCGTACAAGTATGATCTGTTTAATTACATTGCGATGGTAATTCTACGACCTTCGAATCAAATAATTTATTATGTACTACAAGTAAATCGATATAGGTGTTACAATGATAAATAAAAAAGTAATAAATATCAAGGGACAATTTTTCGACAAATCGAACTAGTCCCATGGTAAGCTCAATAAGGCTTGTATATGTGTACACGACGATATATTTGCTTAATACATAGAAAACATCCAAGATTCAGGAACAAATATTTATGCCCATCACACAAATATTTGTAAAAGAGTATTACGGCCAATAATAATTAAATATAATTGTATTCTCATGAACGAGTTTGGATTGGAAGCTTTTAGTAAGCGCAGTGAGCGTTATAAATTTTCAAATTGTGTTTTGAATGAATGGCCAATAACCAGGCCAGGGGACATTGGACGGGGGCCTTTCCCCAGCAGGGGGACACAGCAGGCTCAGAATAATAATAATAACATCATAATAATAATGTATTTTCATCTATCTAGCTGACAATAACAGAAACAACTTACAAAAGAGAGAATAATCTATACAAAATATCTTTAAAAGTTGATCTCATTAACAGGCGTTTAATGTAATTGTTCTCAGGATTACTTTCAATATTTTAGTTGTTGTCTAGATAAATCATGATTGGGGATTCGGAGACCATTTGTACAGTCAGCGTCAAATAGATAGTGATACCCAAAGTCGCCAAATAGTTTGGTACACAATCTTATTCCAAGTGTCATAAAGACGTGTACCGAAGTATTTGGCCACTTTGGGTGTCACGAATTTGATGCTGTATGTTCATTCAGCATAAATTTGTCTGTGGCAGCCAATGCGGCAAATATATCGTTATGTACGTTTTTCTACTCGTGAACTATCTGTGAATAAAAACTCCGCGAATCGTACTAAAAAGGCATACTTTTTAGATTGGATCATCACTCTATACTCTATGGTTAATATTATATGTCAATGAACTATTATACAACTCCGCACAGAACAATAATGAATTTCAAAAAAGAACACAGTGTTATTGCAATTTTTTTTTTGCTATGTTTCATTTACTGTAGTTTATGGTTTAATCGTAGAAAGAGTATTGTATACAATAGTTATATAATTAGCTTTATGAGTCTCGTACCTTTATTAGGCCACTCAGCAAGCTTCGTGGTCTAAACGCGGTACTCGACTGAAAAAGCATACATTATAGAACGATTGCATAAAATACTATTATGCGTCAAAGAATAAAGATGTGTTGCGATTTATTTAGTTGACTTTCGATGCCTCAGACTATTTGACGCTGACTGTACACGCATTGGCAGTTCGCAAAAGTCACAAACTCTGTCGATGGCGAGACCTATTAAAAATAATTATTAAAAAAGTGCTTTTGCTATTCGGCAAAGGCTTGAGTAGTGTAATGATTTAGAAATAAGGTCTTCTGGCAGTAAAATCAGTTATTTTCCATGACAAGAAATCGTGCAATTTGACGTTTTAAAATGGATTAAAATTACAAAGAAATAAACTTTGTATACACAGAAAAGACTAGGTGGACATTTACAGTCTATACCGTACCCATATGAATAAAACATACATCACCTAGTGCTGTAATATAAATTGTATCTCAGGTCGCAGACACTTATTGCATGAGTCGAAGGCGATGCTACTTAGCGCGCAACGTAAATATAGAATGTAATGCATTCCAGAAGTGTAAGCTAATACTTGTTACGTGTAAATGTGCTGTCGTATTTTGTGACTTAGCATTTTATAATATAAATTATATTTAATATCAATAAGTGAAGCCTATGAAATATAAAGTACATAAGTTGTGATTAAATTTTATTTAATATGAAGATTTTATAATAATATTGTTATTAGTTGCTAAGCTACGAGGAATATCACTGTTTGTAAACAAATTTTATTATATTAAATGTCTTCGGCGAGATCTGATTTTATCATTTCTGTAAACGCTTTCAGTTTTTCTGTGATTTTCTTGTTCGGTGGCGGTAGGGAATTATTCTGAAAAAGAAGGTGAATATTTAATGTTTCACGATATAATGCTTTATAATCTCTGTTCTACTTTTTGGTAGTGAAATAAAATTAAAATAACATTGGAATTCGTATGGAAGCACATGAAAATGTTGCAGGGTAAAAATTTATGTTTTTATTAATTACTAGAAGGCGCCCGCATCTTCGTTCGTAGAGGTGAAAAAGTCATAACCCCTCTTTTTTTCGTCAGCACCCGACTAGGTAAAATGTATCCTATAACCAAATGGAGATACCCAGCTACCCGTGTACCAAGAATAGTTGAAATCCGTTTAGCCGATTTTGCGTGATGTGCCACAACGACATATACAAACATACAAAAAATATTTTTTTTCGTTTTAGTGACCTCCAAATAGTCCGTTACAATTTTTTTTTGAAAATACCTTCAATGTACAGACATTATATTTCTACAACTCTAGGATAGTACAGATAATTATTATTTTGGTCCTTCGAACCATACTATATTTTTACCTCCATGCTCCAACACGTTATTTGTGCTGGCCACGTCTAACAGAAATTGATAAAAACATAAGTTTCTTCTCGGACCCTCATGCTGTTTGTTGCTGTCGGTATCGGTATAGCCTTCCATCACGCGGAAGCCGATCCGATTTTGGAGCGTCGCCATAATATTAAATTAGTAACATTGATCCTTAGAACCAGGTCCTATTCTCATCTTTATGCTATTTGCTACTTCAGTACAGTACACCAGCACAGTGCCATCTTTGCAATTGCCGCTGGTGACTCGCTACGCAAAGCTGCTGTCGACACACCATAACCTCAGTTTTGGTCCTTCAAACCATATTTTTACCTTACCTCCATGCTACTTGGCACTTCAGTAGCCCGGACCAGCACGGCGCCGTTTAGTCCGCTGGTGCGAACCACTTGCAACGCGAAGCTGCTATCGACACCCTTCAGAGCTTCAGGTTTGATCCTCCGAACCATATCTTACCCTCACTTCACGCTGTTCGTGACTTGCGTAGTCCGGCCCAGCACTCAGCCATCTACGCCATTGGTGCGGGCCTGTTGCGCTCGACCCAATATTACCTTTGAAGCGTTGGTCAGTATGGTCCTTCGAGCCGGACGTCAAACCTCACCTTCATGCTGTTTGCGACGTCACTGGGCCGGTCCAATACGTGACCATCAATGCCGATGGCGCGGGCCACTTGCAACGCGAAGCTGCTGTCGACGTAGCCCTCGGTCACGCGGAAGAGGAACACTGGAGCGTCGCCATCCATTATATGCTCAAAGCACTGTGAAAGAGTATCGTTTCTATATTTGGGATTACGAAAAAATAGTCATTACAATAAGAAATTCGAGTACAAGACTGTTTCTTGTTCCCGCGTCAATGCTTCTACTGTGAAGTCACGTTCCCATACTGGACGCGCGGTTGGATTTGTAACATTTTCAGATCGTTTTGTATGGGGGCAGTGAAAGTGTTAACAGGCAAGGTAACTGTAAAACGGTCAATCAACTTTTTTCTCTACCCCGTTGCCATTTTGTTCTGCATTCTTTAAATCTACGACTTTAAACTATATAAACGCAACAAAATTAATATTTTTAGCCAATATAGGTTCATTTTTCAAGGGCTCATCTCGTCAGTATGTTAATAGCCCAGATTATAAGCGGTTTTGTAGGTAACTCTGTCACTGTCTCTTGTGTTACGCGGAAAAATTTATCAACCCAAAAGCAAATTCACACTATCAATGTTCAATGCCTGTCTGACAACATGTTTGTTAATTTTAGCGTGTAAGGCTGCCTATCTACTGGAGCGGAGCGGAGCTATCCGAAATGGACCAATCAAGGTACGTCGATGTTGAAACCACCCAAGAAAATTTGAATCTACGCAGCCCCGGATCTACGATTTTTTCGAACCGGGGCAAAACCTTGATGGTGGCGTCCGCTCCCTAAAGTGTTTGAGAAAAACTGTTAAAACTGCCAACGAATAGCATTTTTTGTGACCAAAACCTGTAAGATTGTAGGAAAAGAGGCTTCATTTATTCGATATTTCGAATTCCTGTCTCAAGGATTTGGCACCCCCATGAAACTGTCGCCCGGGGCAAGTGCCAATATGGTTCTTCGAACTGCATTTGATTATTTTAAAAATTAAAGCTTTGAAATAAAACAATTTAACGGATTATATCGCGTATATTATCTCATTTTAGTTCCCGACGTTTCGGAAGCTTTCCGGCTTTCCATGGTCACGGGTGAACTGAGAAAAGATGTATTTTCCTCTGTCAAAGTAACAATTTGTGCAAACTACCCATTTTTGAAAAAAACAAATAAAGGTTTACATACATGACAGATCGGCCTAAGCTATAAAGATAGTTACACAACAACAACAACAATTCTTTATTGCACGCCAACAGAAACAGTACAATAGAGCCTTAACATAAAATAGGTAAACAATAGGCGGTCTTATCGCTAAAGAGCGATCTCTTACACATGTGTCAGAAGGGCTTAATTATTTTAATTTTATTAATTTACCAAGCAGCATTTCACAAATGAGGCGTACTGAGAGAGAGAGAGAGAGAGAGAGAGAGAGAGAGAGAGAGAGAGCGAGAGAGAATATTTATTTGCTTAAACATAGGTGAGTATAAACAGGTGTTAAAGTAAGCTTGTGAACTCTATGTTTTGCCAGATTGGCGTACAAATACTTATTTACACATTAAATAATTCAATTTTAATTTACAATTCAGTATTATAACTAAAACATTAAGCATTTAAAAAGTCTTTAACTGAGTAAAAACATTTTTCTATTAAGTACACATATAGTTGAAATTTAAATTGTCTTAAATTAAGAGATTTAATATAGTTCGGTACCTTATTAAATATTGTAGGCGCCATTCCAAAAAAACTTTTTCGCATTAATGCCGATTTAATTTGTTTGCTCTGCAATTTGTGCTCATACTGGGAGCGTGTTGGGAATGTCCGACTTTGTGATACTTTACAGAACAATTCAGGGTGACATTTGACAAAAACAGCTACTTCAAATATATATAACGATGGCAAAGTCAAAATGTTCAGTGATTTAAAAAGAGGAACACAACTATCTCTTATATTAAGGCCACATACGGCTCTTATACATCTCTTTTGAGCTTTGAAAGCTGCCTCTTTGTTTACCGAGTTACCCCAAAAAATAATGCCGTATCTGATTTTTGAAGCAACGAGCCCATGATAAGCTACTAAGGCGGCTTCACGGCTGGCTACTTGTGACAATTTGTAAAGAGCATAGGCTGACTTACTTAGGTGCTTACAAATTTCGTCTATGTGTTGTTTCCATGTCAGCTGACTGTCAATCAACAACCCTAAAAATCTTGTAACAGACACATTATCTATTTTTTTGCCTTTATAATTAATGTCCATAGTATTATTATCAAATTTCAATGTCCGTTGATGAAAATGCATAATATTAGTTTTAGAAAGATTAATTATTAAATTATTATTGTCAAGCCATGTTATTATACTACTCAATTCCATATTTATGTCGTGTTCAAAATTAATTAAATTATTACAATTTATTACAGATGTGCTATCATCGGCAAAAAGTACTATAGGATGCCTCACTTCATTTGGCAAATCGTTAATGTAGATAAGGAACAGTAGTGGGCCAAGCACACTTCCCTGTGGTACACCATGTTGTACACATTGTTCCCTCGAGATATATTTACGCTCACATTTGCTTTTGTTGCATATCCTAGATATCTCAGTATATTGAATCCTCGCTTTTAGGTAAGATTCTATCAGATTCAATGCATTTCCTCTTATACCATACATGCTAAGCTTATCTATAAGTCTATCATGATTAACATAGTCAAAAGCCTTCGTCATATCGGTAAATATAGTACATACAGGGTTTCTTCTATCTATATTCTCCATAACAATTTTAAGAAGGTCATATATTGCCATATTGATGGTTACATTTTTTCTGAAACCTTTTTGTTCGTTGCAAAGTAGGTTGAATTCACATAAATAGGAATATAGACGCTTATATATTATTTTTTCAAATATTTTTGAAAATACTGGGATGAGGGCAATTGGTCGATAGTTGTTCAGACATTCTTTGTCACCTTTTTTGAACAATGGTTTGATAATGGGTTTTTTTAACTGCTCGGGGTAGATACCAGTGATTAGGGTGAGATTAATTATATGGCACAAATGGTTGACCAATATGTCACTTGTGAATTTAATTACAGACGTAGCAACATTGTCATAGCCAACACTACTAGTATTTTTAAGAGAATTTATTATATTTTTAATCTCTTGTTGTAAAGCAGGTGATAGAAATATGGAATGTGGAGTTATTTGAATTTTAGGCTTAGTGAAAGAGTTCTGTGGCAGATTTTGGAGATTTCTTTCAATAAAATGATTATTAAATGCTTCAGCAATATGTGCCGGATCTGTTATAGTTTCATTTGCCTTTTTTATAACCTGGATACAATCTTTAGGGTAATTTGCCTTCTGAGAGTTTATAACTTGCCATGTAGCCTTTGATTTGTTTGTAGCAATATTAATTGTGTGACTATTCTGTGCCTTTTGTGTTAGTTTAATAATTTTTTTATACATTTTTGAATAGTTTTTGAGCAGAACTTTATTGTGAACCGATGGATGGCGTCTGTATTGCCATAACAATGTTTTTTGTTTTTTGCCACAGATTCGAATACCTTTTGATATCCACTTAATTTTTCTATTTCTACGAAATATTATTATTTTTTGTGGAAAACAAAGATCATATAAATGTGGGATATTGACAAAGAAGGGAAACACAGATTGCCACTTTTAAGTATTTTATTTAAATTAATCGTCACAACACACACAGCACAGGTTCGTGGTTAACCGCCATTCCTCTCTCCCGTCCCTTTCCTACGCACACTACCTATCTCTGTCGCTCGCTGCGTTCCGATACACGGTATTATTCCTACAGGTTCGGCCGTCCTGAGCATGTGACTGCCCCCAGGCACCCATCGTTAAAACAGAATTACATTGACATAAGTAAACAATATTAAATTTTATTCATCAGACATAAGGTCTCAAAACATGGTTACAGTTAAAAATACTCATTATAGGAACTCTTAAAAACAAATTGTGAACACAAAAATATAACAATAAACAACATCCTCGTTACACTGCAAGGTAGCAGCATCTACTTAAACATATACATCAATAGAAAAGCAGTCTTAAATTTCAGTTAACACTTACTGGGTAAGTACATGAAACATGGCAATGAACACAGTATGAGAAAAACATTTAACTTAATGGTAAGTACCTTTACCACCTAAAATGAAAACATGTAACATTTTTACTTTGTTACTAAATAACATCTTCACATACATCTTTAAAAAAAAAAAAAAAAAAATCAACACAACAAATAAAGTAATGGTCAAGGAACTTCTTTATCAACTGATCTACAATTCTACGTAGCACCATATTATCAGATCTATAGTGAAAATTTATTTCTAGACACAAAGAACCTTTAACATAAAAAACATCAACATAAAATACAGTTATAGGTACCTCTTGTAATAAGAATGTGGCAATATTCATGAACGCAGAACACTGAATTGCAAACATTCATACTTCACCACCCATTCAACATTCACCCATACACAACAATCATAAAAAAAAAAATAACAAAATAACAATTACCTAATTCGTGTCTGGCCACAGCTTCATATGGTCAGCCGCGGTGCTTGTCTTCTTCGGGCCATCAGTGTAGTCGCCTACTTTTTCGACATCATATCGGTCATTTCTCTTTACCTTAGTAACTACATAAGGTCCTAAGTACTTGGGCTTCAATTTCAAACCAGGGCCGAATTGGGTACGCTGTATTGCTACTAGGTCTCCTTCTGTATACTTTCTGCTATCTTTGCGCTTCTTGTTGTATGTACGTATGTTCTCTTCCTGTACTTGCAGGATCTGCTGTTTAGCTTGTTCTCTAAGCTCATCTCTATTTTGAATATAACTGTCTCTTTCTTCTTGTTGTAATAGTTGAATGATCTCCATATCTTCTTTCATTTTCATTTTCTTTCCAATTAGAAGCTCAAATGGTGTCGTGTTTACACTGCGTTGAAATGTGCTATTAAGAGCTTTCTGTACTCTTCCGACGTGTCTGTACCAAAGTGTTGAATTTTCTAAACATAGCTTCGTTAAAACTGGTATTATAGTTCTATGAATTCTTTCTACTTGGCCGTTGCCTCTTGGTATCCCTGTGGTGATATGTAAAAGTTGGATTCCTTCATCTGCACAATATTGTGTGAAATCATTACTCGTGAAAGCAGTACCTCTGTCTGTGATGATCCTCTCCGGGTTACCAAAAGTTTGCTGATGGATTTCCAGTTTATTCAGTGCTTCTCTTGTAGATGTCGTTTTCGTTGGAAATAACCACACGAACTTCGTAAATGCGTCAATCATTGTCAGGATATAATTGTACTGTTTCTGTGTAGCGGTCAATGGTCCAACGTGGTCTAAATGGAGTGTATGCAGTGGCGTGTCCCCTTTCTCTATGGGCTGCAGAAAACCTTCCTGTTTCCCAAGTTTCCTGTTCGCTAGCAGGCACGGTACGCAAGTTGCTATGTATTCATCGACTTTCTTCGCTAGACTGTCTATATAAAAATCTTTGCTCACCAACTCCATAGTCTTCTTTTTACCAAAATGGCCGTTCTCATGTGCTCTTCTAATTATTTCCATTTCCATCTTCTGAGGAATGATTAAACATTGGTCAGGTCCTTTGTACAATAATCCTTGATTTAAAGTAAAGTCCTTATAAGGTCCATTCTTGAGTATCTCTATGATTGCTTTCAATCCGTCATCAGTTTCTTGAGCGCGTCGTATATCGTCGTGTAGGCTTGATGTTATGAGCATAGTATTCATGCAAGATGGATTTCGGCTTAACGCATCTGCGTGTCTCATCTTAGACCCTTCTCGGTGTTTCACTTCGTAGTCATAGTCCTGGAGTAACATTACCCATCGTGCCACTCTTGTAGACATAGCTAGGTCTTTCTTATTTAATGTTAGCTGGAACGCTTTGCAGTCAGTAATTATGGTGAATTTCTTACCATGCAGATAATGGCGAAATTTCTTTACTCCTTCGATCACAGCTAATGCTTCCAACTCGTAGCTAGTATATCTGCTTTCAGCATCTGACGTCTTCCTGCTCATGTAGTATACTGGGTGGAATTCTCCGTCATCACCCTTCTGCATTAATATTGCTGAGTAAGCAATTTGTGAAGCGTCGGTATGCAGTTCAGTTTCAGCTTGTGGTTCATATATCTTTAGAACTGGTTTTGAAGTTAATTTCTCTTTTAGCGTTTTGAAAGCTCTTCGTTGTTCATCGTTAAATATGAAATTTACATCCTTCTTCATTAAGTCTGTCAGCGGACGTGCAATCGTTGCAAAATTAAAGATGAATTTTCTGAAATACGAGCACAGTCCGATAAAGCTTTGAAGCTGCTTCATAGTTTTTGGCTCTGGGAATCTCTCGACTGCCTCGGTCTTAGCTGGTGCTGGCGTCACTACTCCATCTCGGATGACATGGCCAAGGTACTCAACATTTGAAGTAATCAGGTGAGCCTTTTTCCAATTGATTTCTAGTCCATACTCGGAGGCGATTGTCAACACTTTCTTCAGTTTGGTGAGTCCGTCTTGTTCATCGTTCGCTGGAATCAATATATCATCGATAAATATTATGATAGAGCCATCTGATATCAGTTCTCGGAATATAATCGTTATGAATCTCATAAACAGATTAGGACAAATTGAGAGAATTGCCCGTTATGTGTGACAAATGAGGTATATTTGACAGATTCCTCACTTACTTTGACATGGAAAAATCCATTCTTGAGGTCAATGACACTAAAAATCTTAGCATTGCACAATCTATCAATACAGTCATCAATTAGTGGCAAAGGAAAAACATCTTTCACTATCTTTTTGTTCAAATTCCTATAGTCTATGCATACTCGTAGTGAACCATTTTTTTTGCGCACTAGAACTAAAGGACTTGCATATTCTGAATTACTCACTCGTATAATTCCTTTGTCCAACCACTCAGCTACCTGTTGTTCCACCTCTAGTTGTTCCTTGAGGGATATTCTTCGTGGACGTTGCGTGACCGGGACGTCATCCTTCACAATAATCTTCATTTGTATCGGGGCTTCCTTCACTTGGTTAGGTTTGTACGTCTCGACCAGCTGCTGCACCTCCTCTCGTACCAACGGATCCTTGATGTGATCTGTGGAAGGCACACACATTCCGTCATACTCGCCTAACATACAATCCAACCATTCATCATCTCTCGGTCGTAACCTCACAGTCGTTCCACTCATAAACATTGTCACATTCTTTAAGAAGTCATTTCCGAGAATAACTTTAAAAGGCATACAGCTTTTAGGCACAACATAAAACAATACCTCGTCGTAAATACGTTCGTCAATCAACACTGAAGTCGTTATTGTCCCAATAGATTTAACTTTAGCTCCGCCTAAGCCGCATAACGTAATGTACGTGTTTTTGTTGCACTGCCGCGTATCGAACTCGTCGCTGAACTCGTTTGACACTAGATTAACGTCACTGCCCGAATCAATTAGTCCGTCCGTCGTTTTGTTGCACATCTTAACTAATTTCACAGGTTTAAACTTCTTGTTGCCGTTATCCTGATGTTTACGTTTTGATAACGCGTACGCAGTGAAGTCAGTGTCATTTGACGCAAGGCCGATGCCAGCGCCGCCGCCATCGTTCATTTCGGACGCCATCTTGCCGCTGGAACCAATCGGTGCGCTCGAACTCCGTGCAGTAGTACCAATCTCGCAGGTTGCATTCATCGCGCCGTTCACGTCGCTCGACGCGAAGAAAACTCCGTCGTGAAGTTCGCTCTCGCTCTGAACATCGTCGCTGGTGGCGCCGCCGTCGTGTCTCGTGTAAAAAAAAACTTGCTTGCCGGGAACGCCGGATCCATGTTTGCCGGAACCGGATGGAACCGGTATATTCCGATTGATGCCCGATGATTTTGCGATGCTTCGAGATGCCGATGCCGTCGTAACCGTCGTTTTCTTTTCAGGGCATTCCATCGAAATATGGCCGAAATTGTTACAGTTGAAACATTTTCGCTCTTGTTTCGGACATGCAGATGAAACATGGTTTATTTCTCCACAGTTATAGCAGCGCTTCGTCGTATACTGCCGCTCACGACTGGAAATATTGGAGGCGTGATGAGATTGTGCGTCGTATCGCGTCTTTTCACTATGATTTTTTCTTAGATTATTCTTATAAGTCTCGTACAACTTGAACTTTTCCTTGAGCTCGGAGTATGTGAAGGCGCCGTAAAGTAGGGTTTTGTTAGCTTCGTGATCGACGATACCATCTGTGGGAAATAACTAGGATTAGGAATTGATTAATTGTGTAAACTTAGTTATAAGAGATAAATCAATATTATTTCGCTATTTTTAATCATAATTATTTTATTTCATTTTACTACTCTGTCATATATTTTTTACCCTGTTTTATAAAATACGTGTTATGTTGTTTTATAGCATTAAGAAATTAATATAACTATGTATATCATTCAATTGTAAAACATGATGAATAAAGAATATCTTTTGTCGCATTTATTAATTCGCCTGCATCAGCCGATAAGCCGCTAATTCAGGCCCTAGTATGTGGGAATAATAAGTGGCCATTTTGATAGCCACAGTCAGTCTTATACTATACTCAGAGTCTTCTACTACACTCAGAGTCTTATACTCTCTTGCGGCTATATTAGCTGATTATGGCTAATTAGCAAATACTTACCATGAAGAAATAAGTATTTTATTTTAAATCAAGAAAGAAGTAGTCCAATACAGTCCACACATTCAACAATGGTACTTCGAGAGCCGGATCAATGAAGCAGAGGTGCGCAAGATAAATAGAAGATCGAAGCATTTCCCGTTTCAACGAGTCAGCAAGAGCCTGTACGTCGTGCACCATACTGTGAAGCCACCAGCTTCCCCCCGTGCGGCGTGCATCATTTTTGCCTCTTGTAGCCCTCGGGCTTTTGTCTCTTGACGGGGTTCGGGCTAGTCTCGACTCCGGGGAACTTATGAAGCTTCGGTTTCTGTTCCTTCATACGGCGACCCTCTAAACGATTCGCCTTTTACTCTGGCATGGTCCAGACGCTCGCTCTCTGTTAACACGGATTGCGCAGCACCCCTGAGTGAGTATTATCACTGGAAGAAAGAAGAAAGAAGACGTAGGGATTTAGGTCCCCGGGCGTTGCTTGAGCGTCAAGTGCCGGTAGCGCTCGCGTAGGGCAATTAGGTGTTAGGTTGTGTTTCCCCCCCATTCCCCGTGTGTGTGTAAAATGTCGACCAACGATGAGGTAGGTCGTATCGTGCGTCAGACGCGTTCGCGCACATATGAAGAAACGCCACCTTCCGGTCAGACAACAAGTGAGGAAACTAATACATGGAGCAGGGAACCGGGAGAGAGTAGGATTGGTAGTAGTAGCCACCTAGGGAACGAATCGACACATCCCGCGAACGTTATTCATTCTAACGGTGCCGCGCCACCGACCGCGAACCCGCCGTTAGCTCAAGACCCCGTAGGCCGTCATAGTAGGAGTGCGTCGGGTACTGTGGTAAACGCGCCAATTGTTAATGTTAATCAGCAGCTTTCCGTTTTGATTGCCGAATTGGATTTTCATAACGCAGAATTAGAGCAGGCTAGATGTAGGTCGATCGCGGCTAAAAGTAGGTTGGAAATTGCTAGGATGGAAGCGTCCAACAATTCAGTGCCCACGTTCGATCAGACAGTGCCTAGAAACGCGCGTGTGTTAGGATGGGTAGAACAGCAAAGACAGAGTCTGAACCATCCGGTGCAGGAAATAGAGTCAAATCTCGCGCCTATGAACGTACCGCGTACGAGTTTCGAAAATAGGGATTTCGAGCTGTTATCCAGTCAAGTGGTAGAGGCAGTTAATCGTAGTAAGAGCACGCCAGTTATTCAAAGACACGTGCCAGAATTAACTCCTTTCGATGGCAATATCGCCGAGTGGATAGCATTTCGATCGGAATTTACGGACAGCGCGCCTCTATTTTCCAATATCAGTAACATAAGTAGATTACGTAGGGCTTTACGCGGAGAAGCGAAAATAGCCGTAAAATCTATCATGTACACCGTGTCGGATCCGTTAGAGATAATCGAAGCGTTAGAAAGGCATTTCGGTAACCCGGAGGAAATAGTCTTGGCGGAGATACATAACGTAAAAAAAATGCAACGCTTAGCGGAAGATAACAGTAATATAACCACTTTCGCGGGAACCGTAGCTAACGTAGTTTCCACCATAAAAGCGCTCCACCAAGACGAATTTCTCTATTCGCCCGAGTTAGTGAATAAAATCGTTGACAAACTGAATCTGATCGTGCGATATGAATGGAATAAATATAGGGCTTCGAACAAGGGGACGCCGGGTTTAGTAGCCATGTCTCAGTTTTTAAATGAGATAAGTGTAGCTACCCGAAAAACTCACGGTCGTCAACGAGTTCGGTCCTCGATAAATTTTATATCGGAAACCGCTTGCGATTCACCACCGCGCATGCGCGGCGGAGAAGCGAGAGCGCGTCAGCCGTCTCGATCGCACGCCTCAGGCTATAATTACGAGTCATCAGATTCTGATTGCGATGATTTTATCCCGCGAACGGTAGCTCAAGTAAACGTTAAAACGCAGAAAAATAGGAATAATGCGCCTATTAATAAAAAAAAACCCCAAAAACCGCGTATGGTAGAAACCAGGACGAGCGAACCGATTTCCCCCCCCACCGCGACTATTAAGTGCATAATTTGTAGCGGAAATCATATTTTAAGCAAATGCGCTGATTTCGCTAGCTTAACTATAGAAAAAAGATGGGAAACGGTCAGAACACATAAACTGTGTTTCAGGTGCCTGGAATCTAACCATAAGCGTCCCGTAAAGTGTAAATACGTACCTTGCGGTTTTAATCAGTGCGAATCAGGTCATCATAAAATGTTACACGGATTGATGCTTAACACGACCCCATCGCGAAAAAATAATACCGGGTTAGTAAATCATGTACGTAGTGCTGACACCTACCTGAAAATAATTCCGGTAGAGTTGTCAGGGCCCTTAGGGTCTGTACAAACTACAGCTCTTTTAGACGATGGCAGTTCAATTTCGCTAATTGAGAGGCATGTAGCTGATTTGGTATCACCTCGCAGTAACGCAGAGACCCTATCGATTGAGGGTGTCGGCGGTAACATATTGTCTGAAAAAGAGTCGTGCAAAATTAGTTTCAATATCCGTGGAGCATGCAGTAGGAATTTAATAAAAATGTCCGCGTACACAATAGATAAATTAAATCTCGCTACTCAGGCGGTATCTCGCGATTTGGTAAGAAAATGCGAACAATTACACGATATCGAAGATGAGCTATGTTATGAGCAAACGTCACCTACAATGATTATAGGACAGGATCACTGGGATCTTTTAGTGCCTCGCCGCATTTTAAGCGGAGACAAAGGCCTCCCCGTTGCATCTCTGACAAAGTTAGGATGGTCGCTCCACGGTAGCCACGACGTACCTAGTGGCCGTGCTTTCATAGTAAATCATTTGCGTCCCGCTAAAACTACCGAAAATGAGATAGCCGACTTGATAAAAGAGCATTTTAGTATCGAATCGTTAGGAGTAGGAAATCGCCCTCCTAAATCCGATCCAGAACAACGTGCGTTAGAAAAGTTAAATTCGACTTGCGAAAAATTGGAAAACGAAGATAGGTATCGTGCCGGTTTGTTATGGAAATCCGATGACGAAACTTTGCCGAACAACAAATCGCAGGCGCTAAAACGATTACACTCTCTCGAAAATAAATTAAACAAAGATGTGCAACTAAAATCTGAATATACGAAACAGATAAATAAATTACTCGAGAAAGGTTACGCCGAGAGAATGGAATCGCCCGCGCCAATAGATTCGTTAAGGTCATGGTATTTACCGCATTTTCCGGTTTTTCACGCGCAGAAAGGTTCTATGCGTCTAGTTTTCGACGCGGCTAGTAGGTCATTCAATAAATGCTTAAATGACGCACTATTACCAGGTCCGGACCTGCTTCAATCTCTTTTCGGTGTGTTATTGAGATTTCGCGAAGGTAAAATCGCCGTAATAGCCGACATCCGCGAGATGTTTTTACAAATAGAGGTTTTAGAGGAGGACAGGGATAGTCTACGTTTCCTATGGAGGGAGGGAGACGGGCAGTGTGAACCGACTGAATTCAGGATGAAAAGGCTCTGTTTTGGGTCCGTTTCATCGCCCTGTACTGCCCTATATGTTAAAAATAGGAACGCTGACTATCACCGGGATAGGTACCCCATAGCCGCCGAATACACGGTAAAAAACGCGTATATGGACGATTTTCTGATAGCTATGGATGAAAACGAAGTCGAGGCGAAAAAGGTCGTAAATGACATAATAGAGTTGAACAGTAAAGCCTCTTTCGAATTGAAAGGTTTCGCTTCGAGTCATCCATATGTGTTATCGGATATCAAGGATAAAAGTTCGCGATCGGAAACGGTTATAGGAGGTAATAACGCGGAAAGAACCCTTGGTTTAATATGGAATCACGAACGTGACACGCTAGGGTTCAACGTAAATCTGCGTAACACTCCCCGGGAGGTCCTGGAGGGTAAAAAGTTACCTACGAAAAGGCAGGTCACGAGTAGCGTTATGGCCGTCTTCGATCCTCTAGGATACATTTCACCCATATCGGCTTTAGGCAAGATCCTCATACAAGATACCTGGCGAACAGGCATAGGCTGGGACGATACGATATTGGATGAATCAGTACCCGCGTGGAATAGTTTCATACAAAATATACAACAATTAAAAGAGTTAGAATTGGATCGCTATGTACCCGCGAGTAATAGGAAGGGCTCGTTACACATTTTTTGCGACGCTAGTGAGAAAATTTACGCGGCGGCTGTCTATTTTGTGAGTGACAGCCCGATAGGTAAAACATCACGATTAGTAGCGGCTAAGGCGCGCGCGAGCCCCCTCCGTATAGTGTCAATTCCAAGACTCGAATTGCAAAGCTGTGTCCTAGGCTGTAGGTTAGCTAAATCAGTAAAGGAACAGACTAGTTACGAAATAGATAGTTGCCATTATTGGTCAGACTCACGTACAGTTTTAGCATGGATAAAATCAGACCCGCGCTCATACAAGAGTTTCGTGGCATTCCGTCTGGCAGAAATCGAGGATAGTTCGAAACCCACGGAATGGAGATGGGTTCCGAGCGCCTCAAACGTGGCCGACGATGCCACGAAGGCTATCCCATTAAAATTCGATAAAAACCATAGATGGTTTCACGGCCCTGAATTTATCCGTAAAAATGAGTCTGATTGGCCGGTTGACAAATCAAATAAGAATCCAATTCCCACCACGGGAGAGGAGCGTAGCGCGAAAAAGGTCGTAACCGCCGTTACTGTAGATAGGCCGCTTAAGTCCTTTTCGTATTTACCTAAGATAGAACGTTTTTCGAAATACACGCGTTTAATTAGGGCTACTGCTACCACCCTACTAGCTGCTGAGGTTTTTAAGTCCAAAATGCTCAATAGAAAAATAGAAACTGAAATGAACAATAACCACTTGAAAATGGCCGAGTTATTAAATATTCAACGCAGTCAACGGGCATATTTCGACGAGGAAATGAAACTCATCGAGGCTGGACGACAAATACCCAAGAAGTCTGCACTCAGCAAGCTCGCCGTGAAGATGGACCGCCACGGAACTCTACTGCTGGACGGGAGAATCGACAGAGAAAAAGCCACGCCGATACTTCACGCCAAAGAAGACTTCACTCGCCTCCTGATCGCTCACTATCACGCTATGTTCAATCACGGTAACCACTCCACTGTGATGAACGAGATAAACCAACATTTTTACGTGATAGGATTGCGAGGTGCTCTGAGATTTATAAGTAACAGATGCCAATGGTGTCGTGTCAGAAGGGGGTCACCCTCTAAGGCTCCTTTCGGCGATATACCTAAAGAAAGGCTAACTGTAAATCAACCTGCTTTTACCGCCACAGCCTGCGATTTATTCGGGCCTATGACTGTCACAGTCGGACGAAGACACGAAAAGCGATGGGGAGTCCTGTATACGTGCCTAACCACAAGGGCCGTACATCTTGAACTAGTGAACTCCTTATCTGGTTCGGCTATGATCATGTCACTCAGAAGAATGATGGCGCGACGTGGCACTCCATCAATCATTTTTTCGGACAACGCTACAAACTTTTATGGAAGCGAACGTGAGATCAGTGACGCCATGAATAGCGCAACCAGTGATCTGCTAGAATACGCTAGGCAGCGTCAGATTATTTGGAAGAAGATCCCACCAGGTAACCCTTCCGCCGGCGGCGCATGGGAGAGGCTCGTAGGCTCAGTAAAAACCGCCCTACGAGCTACCCTTAATGAAAAGCACCCCCACGAAGAAGTGCTTCACACCCTGCTTTTAGAGGCCGAGCACGTAATTAACTCGCGACCTCTCACGCCGGTTATGCTAAACGAAGAAAAAGAAGCTCTCACACCGAACCATTTTCTTATCGGCCGCTCTAATGCCATGTCACCATTCGGCTCATTTTCCGACGTCGTTCTTACTTCAAGCTCATGGAAAACAGCGCCGCGACTAGCCGATCATTTTTGGCAAAGATGGATCAAAGAATACCGCCCGTCGCTGAGAGCTAGATCCAATAGCGCCCACGACAACGTGAAAGAAGGCGACATAGTGCTCATAATGGACAGTACAATGCCCAGAGGTACCTGGCCAAGAGGAGAGGTAGTTAAAGTCTACCCAGGTCCAGACGGCAAAGTCCGAGTCACTGAAGTACGCACAGCAGCGGGATCCATCCGTCGTCCAGCCTCCAGACTCATTGTTATTTCCTAGAAACCAAGAGAATGGTGTTTGCACACGCGGGGGATATTGTGGGAAATAACTAGGATTAGGAATTGATTAATTGTGTAAACTTAGTTATAAGAGATAAATCAATATTATTTCGCTATTTTTAATCATAATTATTTTATTTCATTTTACTACTCTGTCATATATTTTTTACCCTGTTTTATAAAATACGTGTTATGTTGTTTTATAGCATTAAGAAATTAATATAACTATGTATATCATTCAATTGTAAAACATGATGAATAAAGAATATCTTTTGTCGCATTTATTAATTCGCCTGCATCAGCCGATAAGCCGCTAATTCAGGCCCTAGTATGTGGGAATAATAAGTGGCCATTTTGATAGCCACAGTCAGTCTTATACTATACTCAGAGTCTTCTACTACACTCAGAGTCTTATACTCTCTTGCGGCTATATTAGCTGATTATGGCTAATTAGCAAATACTTACCATGAAGAAATAAGTATTTTATTTTAAATCAAGAAAGAAGTAGTCCAATACAGTCCACACATTCAACACCATCAATGATGTATTGAATAGCAACGTAGTCGGCAAGTTTTCCCCTTTTGCCTAGTTCTTTCATTTCTAGCATATACGTGTAACATGTCTCGTCCTTACGTTTCTTTCTTCGTGCCATTAATTCGTGTATTTCCTTCGTATTCGTCGTATCTGGAAATTCTTTGAGTATAGCGGTCTTCAGATCGTCATATGTTTTAAATGGCTTCTCCGTTCGTAACCACATGGCCGCCGTACCAGTTAAACAGCGTCTGGCTATCAACAGCTTTTGTTGCGGTGTGAGGCCAAAAATTTCGGCGTTGTCGTCTACGTCTTGTGCCCATTTTGATGCAGAGTAGGTTTTGTCTGTGCCGGTGAACTTCGGGATAGCGTCGTCGAGGAGTAAAAGGTTAAGTGATTGTGATTGCTTTTCCGCCATAACGTCGTCGTCGTCTTCGTCGTAGTAATCACTTTCACCGTCGTTTTCGTCGTCACTGTAGGTCTTCCCGAAACTACTAGAAAGCCGCCGCGCACACTCGGACCACTTTTCCGGCGAGCTGGCCTTCGAGATTAGGTTAGTCTTCACACGTCGTTTCATAAAAGTAGCTTGTTTTTCCTCCTAACTTTGTCAAATCCCGGACGAGCCCCCAAAATGTGGGATATTGACAAGGAAGGGAAACACAGATTGCCACTTTTAAGTATTTTATTTAAATTAATCGTCACAACACACACAGCACAGGTTCGTGGTTAACCGCCATTCCTCTCTCCCGTCCCTTTCCTACGCACACTACCTATCTCTGTCGCTCGCTGCGTTCCGATACACGGTATTATTCCTACATAAAAGTCTGAAATCATCAATAAAGGCACTATAGAAGATATGAGGAGAAAAGAAACGCTGCAAAGAAAAACTCCCAGGCTACCTCATTACTAATTATAATATTTTAAAGACAGAGACTATTAACTACTTTTTAAACAGATAAGACATTTTACACCGTTCGGAAATTAAGGTTTTGCAGTCCTGTGTCTCGCTTGTTCCTTGATGAGATGTATTACAGGATCCCAAGCTGGTGGTAGTGATAATCCATCTTCTCTATTGAAATTAGGATGCTTTTTAATCTCAATAGCCTCGCGTAGCTGGGAAAATAGCCTTTTTCTTTGGCAAGGATAGAAGGTTTATCAAACTTAATTGAGTGTTTTGGTTTGTCAATGACATGTTCACAGACTTCAGACCTATTACACCGACAAAGAGGAAGAAGAAAATATCATTAAAGCTTTACTAAGAACTTGATCAGCGGTGTTTTTCGTTTTCTGATATTCAGCGCGTAGGTGGACAGGAAAACATACCAGCACGTGTCTCCTTGGCACACAGGGACGTGTTGAGACATGCCTCTAGAGAGGAACAGGCCGTCAACTTCACAAGCGCCTGTTTCCTATACATGCATCTAGCCCTAACCACAGAATAAGTAATAGAACAAGTACAGAAATTTCACTTCCTCGTAAAAACGCTGTTCAGGCATGAGAAACGTGCCTACTATATGCCTCTCTGACTATCGTATAACTTGTATTCATTCGCACGCGGCACGTGTAGTGCTAGGGTTGTCACGCCAGGAATACATCGATGAGGACAAAAAGTGTTGTAGCTTACCAGATGGCGTTGGGGTAAAATGAGCCGACATTAAGTACAGTAGTCGACAAAGTAGCTGACTATTTTACTACTGGCATATGTCAAATAGACGCTGACTGTACAAGTTACTTCACAAATGTCAATTAAATCGACAACTCAGCCGTTTCGTAGCTATCGTAATAACGTCGTGATAAAAAAGACATATTTAATTTACATTTATTTAATTAACAATTTCTTATGTCATCCTCAAAAGGAAATAAAGATAACGGGATAGGATAGGATGTTGTTAGACCTTACTATGGGTTCCACAAAAAAGGCACAAATTATATAATCCGAAACAAATATATGTATTTACAATTGTGTGACTTTAATGCAATAATGAACCTATTTATAATTATATATATATATATATACATATATATTGTATATGACGCGATAAATTCACCTCCGCATACCTACCTACTTTAAAACAGTCTTATAGGCATTGGTAAGAATCCGTTTGGAAACAGTTTGGTATAAATACCTACCTAATAACCGCGGTAGTTTAAAACAATGTAAGTAAACCTCTCGCCGAGCAATGGTACCTGTAAATGTATCTGCTCGGGGTGAAAGTAACTTCATAGTTCTGCATAGGCACTAACGGCTAAAGAGTCGGATGCACCATACAGAGATCCATAAGCAGATGACAAAATTCGTCGACTACTGGTATGAACGATTAGCTCAGATGGTAGAGCGTGCTGCCCCGGTCTGGCTCAAGGCACTGGTTCAAGTCCATTATCGTCTAAAAAAAATTTAATTTGTTTCTGATCTTTGTTTATAATAATAACGCTAGTGGAGTGATCCACTAATAAGTTGCAAAAATTGTGATTATTATCAAGATATTTGTAAAAACAAAAAAAAGTAATGTAAGTAAAGGTAAAGTGTTTTATCTTTTGTACACAGTACCTACCGTGTACTTCTGTAGATGCTGAAATCTTATTAAGTAACTAGCTTCTGCCCGCGACTTCGTCCGCCTTAAATTCGTTTATCGCGGATAACGGTATTTTTCTGGGATAAAAAGTAGCCTATGCCCTTCCCCGGGACTCAAACTATCTCCATACCAAATTCCATCCAAATCGGTTCAGCGGTTTAAGCGTGAAGAGATAACAGACAGACAGACACACTTTCACATTTATAATATTAGTATGGAAGTATGGATTAACGGCTTAAGTCATGAAAAGCACTATTTAATAATAAACGCGTACCTACTTCCTAAGTAATAAAAAAAATAACTTACTGTTCACAATTTGACAAAAAAGAGTACTTTCCGTCCTTATAATATTTATTCAAACATCCATTTACAGAACAATTCACGTAACCTCTTTTCAAAGTGCATTTCATGGCGCTTTTATAATCAATTGTTAAGGTACCTAAACGCGCTCAAACCACGCTAAAACCACGCTCCGAGACCGATCGATCCAGACGGCAGCTCGCAGCGTACGCGTGCTTACTCGCTCGGCGCCAGCCCCAGACTGATCGCCATAACCCGGTCTAGCCGGCGAGTAGGTAAATATCTCGGTTCGTCCCGCCCACTGCAAGCCCTCTGCCCTAACTTACTTATTCTATATACATCTTTTGGCAACGCGATATAACCAGTTCAATATATTAATCCCTCGAACCAGATTTTGCTTACCAAAAACTTGATCAGCGGTGTATCCACGATGTACTCCCGGATGTCCAGGAAGTGGGTGGACAGAAATAAATGCGGGCACGCGTCTCCTTGGAACAGGAACGTGTTGAGACAGGCCGCTAGGAGGGACAGGCCGTCGACTTCGGAAGTGCCTTTGCCGAACTCGTCTATCAGAATGAGGGAGTTCGAGGTGGATTCTTGGAGGGCTAGTTCCATCTAGAAATGAAAAACATGCATACATTTTAGGGTCTTTTTAGCATAGGTATCTGAAAAATACGTTAATCCTATCGCGTAAAAAAAGATAAAATAAGCACCACAGTAAGCTTCTGAGCAGCTGATCTTAAACAGATTTGTTTTGAATACCCAAGTTGTTGGTTTAATTCTAGAGTGACTTGGAGAAATAGGAATATAAGAAAGGAAAAACAATAAAATTAAATGTAATCTAGATTGTTTTGGGCTGGAAGAAACTAGGAATTTAATTAGTAACGGAGTATTTAATACCTGCATCAGTACGATAAGGAATTCCGACTTTGGGTGGGTGACGGCGATAGTGGCCGCGCAGGCGGGTACAAAATTCCGATGTGGGCTAAGTACACGATCAGAGCTGGCAGGAAACTTTCTTGTTGGATACCTGCTTCAGGTCGATGAGAACGTCGATATGTGCGTGGGTGACCTCAATGTTGGCCACGCGGGCGGGTACAAAATTTCCGATGTGGGCTAAGTACCTACACGATCAGAGCTGGAGGGAAACTTTCTTGTTGGATACCTGCTTCAGGTCGATGTGAACGTCGATTTGTGCGTGGGCGATCTCAATGCTGGCCACGCGGGTGGATACAAAACTGCCGATGTGGGCTAAGTACACGTTCAGAGCTGGAGGGGGACATTCTTGTTGGATACCTGCTTCAGGTCGATGAGGAACGCCGATATGTGCATGGGTGATGCCAATGTTGGCCATACGTGCGGGTACACAATTGCTGATGTGGGCTAAGTACACGATAAAAGCTCGAGGGAAACATTATTGTTGGATACATGCTTCAGGTCGACGAGGAACGCTGACATGCGGGTGGGGGACGCCAATGCTGGCCACGCGGGCGGATATAAAACAGCCGATGTGAGCTAAGTACACGATCAGAGCTGGCGGGAAACATTCTTGTTTGGATACCTTCTTCAGGTCGATGAGGAAAACCGATATGTGTGTGGGTGACGCCAATGTTGGCCATGCGAGCGGATACAAAACTGCCGATATGGGCTAAGGATACGATCAGAGCTGGAGGGGAGTATTCTTGTTGGATACCTGCTTCCGGTCGATGAGGAACGCCGACATGTGCGTGGGTGATGCTGATGCCAATGCTGGCCCCGCGGGCGGATACATAATTTCCGATGTGGGCTAAGTACACGATCAAAGCTGGAGGGGGACATTCTTGTTGGATACCTGCTTCAGGTCGATGAGGAACGCTGACATGTGCGCAGCGACGCACTCTGCGGTCTGCAGGCGCGAGTGCACGTGGCGTGTGACGCCGATGGTAGCTTCGCGCGCCGGCACGAAGCTGCCGATGTGCGCCAGGTACACGATGAGACCTGGAGGGAGACATTCACGATCGAAGAAGCCCTGACGGCTCACAAGCATACACTTCGTACGAAACTAAACGTAAGCTTCATTAGCTAAGGCGCGGCTGGCAAACGCCACCTCAACTGTATTTCTGGTCTGGACACATTCCTGCTAAGACTGCATTCTAAAGGAAATTGCGTAGCGGATACAAGGATAGTTCTTTGACATTCCTAACAGGAATACAGGCGTATCGTTTGTGTATGCTACTGAAGTTTATAGGGTGAAATGATCTACGAGTATACGAGTAGTACGAGAGCCTGCAGTCCTCGCGCTTTGCACAACGTCCCTCTGTTTCTGAGCAACCGCGGACGGCATTCCCGTTTGTAAGTTTTCGGTCCCCCGCTAAGGAATGGAATGGAATGCGTAGACCATACTAGGCCTGGTATAGTCTACCAATTTCAAAGAAGATTCTAAAAAAAACTCAACATGTTTATAATAAGATAAAATCGAGTATAGGAAGACGTTGTAGATACTTCTGACAGGAACGTTATTATCTCTCACTATGTGGTCACTCACATTGGGCCTCATAAGACGTCACTCAAAGTTCAATCGAGCGAGTTATGCTCGGAGTCTCCTTGCGTGATTCAGAAATGAGGAGATCCGCAGAAGAACCAAGGTCGTTGTCATAGCTGAGGATTTGCTAGACTTAAGTCGCACTAGGCGGGGCATATTGCTCGTAGAACCGATGGCCTCTGGGGCAGAAAGGTTCTCAAGTGGCGACCGCCTATAGGACGACGATGCACTGAAATGTGCTTCCCCAAACGCCTAGTAAACGACACCCACGACAACTTTTTCAAAAAACCTGATGTCCGCCATCTTAAAATCCAAATTGGTGGCAATTTTAAAAAACAACATCCTCAATAACTTAAAAACTGGCACTAAATACGAAGTTACACTCTTGAGTCTTCTCGGAGAGAAAAGTTATAGTATCTACATATAATCTCACCGATCTGCTTCATGTAGACAGACTTCCCGCTGGAGTTAGGTCCGGTGAGCACTCTCGCGCAGCTGGCAGCATCAGAATACGCGTCATTGGGCACAAAGTTGTCGCACGTGAGGGCATGTAATGGATGCCGGCCTTCTTTGATGTCGATGATCTTCTCCGGGGTCATTGTGGGTCGCACGAAGTTGTACTCTTTGGAGACTTTTGAGATAGCTATGAGGCTGAATTAGGAATTAATGTGTAAGCAGTTCCGTTACGAAATGTTTCGAGTAACTGATATCGTAAGTGCAACATACTTGTAAGATGATGTCCAAGCCTATGTCATTTTAACAGCCGTCGCGTGGTAGATTATGTAAAAGTAAAATATTTAGGTACTGATACTGAGCAAGTTCGGTGTGGCATGAGATCGATACCATTGGATTTGGAACGTTTAAATGGTTTCCCCCACAGTCTCATTCTGCAGCAGAAGTAAGTAAGCGTAAAGTCTGCTCACGGCTGTTTTTGAGAGAGCTTGTGCTGATTACATTGAGCATGTAATTGTGTGTCGCCCAGCATAGGATATACACTAGGGGATTAGGGGCTAAGAGCTCAGGGCGGCAAATTTTAAGAGGCGTCAAAATCTAAGGCTTTTTTGCGATAGCAAATATGGGCGGTATTTTTCATCGTTCCCTGCACTGAGGGTAAATCCGGGCCTGGCGTAGGTATTTTACAAGCTTTTACTTAACTGGCAATGTGCGTTGGGGTCAAATCAGCAAGTTTTTGACCCACTTCCCTGTTTCCGATTGGGCTAAAATTTGGCGTAAGGGCATGAGGCGTAAGTTAGGTGACAACTGTTGATCTGATAATGGAGCCGGATGGTGGTCATAGGAACTCTGTTATAAAATAACGTACCTAATTTGGGCTCTTTAGAATCGTTTCGATGTGATTAAAAGCTTGTCACAATTTTTTTTTGACAGAAACTTATTTGCGGGTTAGTATACAGTTGTTTACCAGTCGAGTTCTGCGCAGGCGTCGACGCAGGCTGCCAGCGTATGCAAGTTGTCCAGGATGACGGTGGAAAGCCGCATCATGATCCGGGTCTCGTGCGCCACGATCTCAGGGTATGTGTCTCCTATCATCACGTCCAGCTCTGGGGAAAACACACTTTCGGGCGGCCGCATTGTGGCCACTAAACGCGACAGCTACTGATTCAGTCAAACCATTACACGCTGCCACCAGCCGCAGCCACTGATAGCTGGATGCGGCCACGAGTAGCAGGTACTAGTGGCTAGAATACATTTTTCATTCGCAGCAAGAATACATGTGGAACGCGGGGGCGGGGAGAAGCCGACGACTGCGGCCGAGTGTGCGCGCTAGTCAAAAGAACCGGCCATTATTCAAATTCAAATTCAAAATTGTTTATTATTGTAAGTAGTGCCAAAATCAACGTGCCGACAGAGTGAATAACATCAAACCGGATTTCTCGCTCCGACTCAAGAAGAAAGGGCAAGTCTATATTTATCTATCTATCAGCCACAGATGTTCACTGCTGAACATAGGCTTACCCTATAGTTCGCCGCAGGGTGCGATTCTGCGCCGACCGCATCCACCGACTCCCCGAGAGCCTTGCGAGGTCATCCGTCCACCCAGTCGGGGGACTATCCTACGCTGCGCTTTCCCATGCTTGGTGGCCACTCTAGGACTTTACTGCCCGGGCCATGTAACCCGGAGAACGGATGGCCGTTGATCCGTTCTCCGGGTTACATGGTCCGCCTATTGCCACTTCAACGATGGCATCTTGTGAGCTATGTCAGTTACTTCTTTTTTTATATGACATAGGAGGCAAACGAGCAGACGGATTGCCTGATGGTAAGCGATAACCGTCGCCCATAGACCCTTACATCAACAGAGGAGTCACAAGTGCTTCTTCGTCGTCCTTATTGTCCTCATTTTATGACTATCGGCTCGTGATTTTGGCCCTGTGTACATAGAGGCCGCATTTTGTTGTGTTAAATGTGCGGTGGGCGGTATACTGAATAATTTCTGCATGCAACAATATGACTTTGAATCTCGTTTTGTACAAGAAAATTGAGAACGATGGAATTGAATCTTGGAACTAGTTTAAATTTAGTAAGATTAACTTATCAGGCCAATGCGGAAAGTTCAATACTTTTCATGGATTCCCTAAGGTGTGTCCACATTTGTATCATTTGCCCGTATCAGATCATCGTCGTGTGACATGATCGCGTGTCACGATCACGCGTTTGGACGTTGCGCCGATCAGATCGCTCGAAATCCATATTGCTACGCGTATCAAATACTCCGATCGGACGAGCGCGCTATGATCGCGACGGTGCGACGTCCACACTAGCGATCATGACACACGATCATGCTACGCGGTTATGATACGCCGCGATCCATCTCGAGTCGGTTTTTGCCCGATCATCTTCTGTCTCGTCCATTGCAGCTACGCGTGAAAGAGATGGCCGAGAGGCGTGGCTTGAGTCGCTGGCGCAGGTGTGTTACGGCGAATTTCCAAAGTACTGCCATTTTTAGTTGCTACGCGCGCGGTGCCGCCGACGCATGGGCGCTGCTGTCCACGCTGGTGCTCGGTGCTCGCGGCTTATCAGCTGTCGTGATAATGATCTTCAAGTTTCTGTGTTAACCAATTTGATGTGCGATCAGTTTTACACGGAACACAACGCTACTTCAGCTACATGATCGGTGAAATGCCAAAATGATCGGAGCGGTGAAACGATACGGCTAGCGTCCAAACTGCAGCATGCAAAATGATCGGCGCGGTGATCGGATAGGGTGATACGCTACGGCTTAGTGTGGACGCGTTTCTTGACGCGGCGGCGCAAATGATACGGAATGCCGACAGTGAGCGTCCAAGCAGCGCGATACGCAGTCATGCCACGGGACGATGATCGGATACGAGCAAATGATACAAGTATGGACGCACCTCTAGGCTAAGATACCTACTCCTACTTCAAATAAATATGGCTAATAGGAATGTTTGATAACGAACCTTCGCAACCCTTACTCTTGTAGTGAATATAATCATTGTTCTGAAACTAAAAACATTTTTTTATAAGTGTCTGAGGATAATCTGGTAATTAGAGAATGTAGTTCCTCTTGTCGCTTTCTCATGACTCATGACTGGATATCTTGGTTAAGTTCATTTGGTTTACACTTGGAGTGAATTTAGTTTCCATCGGGTTTTATCCATTAGGTCCCAGAACTGAGCAAAACTCGGAGGAAGATCAGTCCTTTACTTGGTCCTTCCATGTGGTTTTAGATATGCTTCGATCTGTTCTAAATCAAAATTACGGATAGCTAGCTTCAGAATTATCAGCTTTAACCTTAGATGTTACTTACCATGAACTTCATATTAGGCAGCTGTTTCTCTTCCATTGTCAGCTCTTCAGCCCAAGTTTTCACCCCAAGCAGGTAGCCAAGATGGGGCATGTACAGCATGGTGCATTCTTCCACGAACAGAGGCAGTCGTTCAAGTTCAACCTTGGCAGTCTCTGACATCAGGCCATGGAGGCTGGCCATGGTTTGTTTCTCTGGAAGATTAAAGGTTTTGGATCAGGGACTGGATACGGGTACCCTTTCCATATAATAATACCGTTTTTTTTATGGAATTAGTGACAAACGGGCAACGGAGCCACCTGATGGAAAGTGGTCATCGTCGCACATGGATATATGCAACACCGGAGGAATCATCCATATATTGCTAACCCTTGAGTGCCCTGTTAACTCGCTTCTTGAAGAATCACATGTTATAGCGCTCCGGAAACACCTCAGGGGGAACCTTATTTCACAACTTGCAAGTACGTGGTAAAAATTAGCGTTTAATTTTGGTATCGTGGTCATTTTTGATTGGCATCCGCGTACAGGACGCCGCAGCGTGGGAGAGCCCCCAACAAGATAGCCCGACGATCTACTCAAGGTCGCAGGAAGTAGTGGATCATCGTACGGATGCTTGGGGCGGCCTTTATCCTGGAGTGGAAAACTGGGCTGATATGATGATGATTATCTCGCTTATTATTACACATTTTTACATTTTTACATATTCACGACCGCGAGCCTGCTCGGCGGGCGCTCTGCTCGTAGCAAGTTTTGGCTACATACGGTTTTTCCTATGTTATTGGCTACGAGCGTAGGGCTACGGAAATGTCGGTTGCGAAAGTGTTAAGGGACCAATTTCAAAAGGCATTAATATAAAATTTTCATTACATAACACTTAATAAAATTAGGAATATTCCCAAACTTGGAAAAACCTTACAATTTAATGAATACTGTTAGATGATGTTTGGTTCTCAACCAAATATGGTTGTTGTAGGTAAGTAACCCCTTTTTAGGGTTTCGTACCAAAAAGGTATTAAAGGAACCCTTGTGGTGTGTCTGTCTGCCTTTCCGACTGTAACAGCGCTATATCTTGGGAAGGGTTCATGCTATTCATATACCCCAAGTATATTGCAAAGACAAAATTTAAAATATTTTTTTAGAACCTGACTTGCTAGGTCCCCTGCCTTACTAGTATATTCGAGTTTAGCGGGGGATCGTAAATGTACAAAACGGAAAACGAGCAGCCACCAAAGGTATGCAGAAGTCTTGAGTTTTATTCAAGACTTCTGCATACCTTTGGTGGCCGCTAGTAATTAAAATATGGAACTAACACGTTCGTTGCCAGTGACATAACGTTTAGTGATGACACAAGGTTTGTGATCAAAACATTCGTATACTCCTATGTCGGTGACATAATATTAAAATAAAAAATAAATAAAAAAAAGTTGTGTATGTCGACACAACACACAACATTTATGTTATATTATTTACATTTTTTTTTACTCCTATGCCGGTGAAACGTACGCTTGATTATATGTTTAAGTGCTAGTGACACAACGTTTCTGATCAAGAAATTATCTTGTGCCGCTGAAACGTTTGCGTGATTATATGTCTAAATGCCAGTGACACAACGTTTCTGATCAAGAAATTATCTTGTGCCGCTGAAACGTTTGCGTGATTATATGTCTAAATGCCAGTGACACAACGTTTCTGATCAAGAAATTCTCTTGTGCAGGTGATTGCGTGATTATATGTCTAAGTGCCAGTTACGCAACGTTTCTGATCAAGAAATTCTCTTGTGCCCGTGAAACGTTTGCGTGATTATATGTTTAAGTGCCAGTGACACATCGTTTGTGATCAAGAAATTCGTACTCTTGTGCTGGTGACTCGTTTGCGTGATTTTATGTTTGAGTCTTTTTCTCGGCGAATTCATAATATTAAAATTTCAAATTAAATGTACAGTAAAGTTGTGTATGTTGACACAACACACAACATCTGTGATATTTTTTTTTACTCCTATGCCGGTGAAACGTACGCTTGATTATATGTTTAAGAATATATATTATGAAATTCGTACTCTTGTGCCGGTGACACGTTTGCGTGTTTTTATGTTTGAGTGCCAGAGACACAACGTTTGTGATCAAGATATCATTTCGGCTGAAATAGCATTAGGGCTTAGTGGATCGTTGCCGGCGCCGAACGTGCTAAAATACTCACTGATATCGAGTTCTTGATCGACTCCCGCCTTCACTGTGAACTTGCGTTCCGACTTTGATAAGTCGAAATCTATAATTCTGTTCATATATAACGCCATCTAAAACATTTGAAAATACACACATACCGTCGGATAAAGTCGCAAACCTCGTAAATCCTTTTTTTTTCAAAATAATGTTTTGACACTTTTATATAGTTAAAGTCTGAACGCATATAATGTAGTTACGCTCTCATTTTAAAACGACTAGCTAGTTTGCTCTGAAACTTTGTACTTAGAATATATTAAGATATATGCAGGCCTGTAATTAGTTTATGTAGCTTCAGATACCATAGTAAAAAAATACAGCGAATTTAAGTTTTTCATACAAAACTTGTTTTTGCTATATTTCGTTTGTTTTATAAACTGGAGCCATATAAACTAATTTCAGGCCTATATACATATACCTCATGTCATTGCATGTACAAAATTTCGTTACATTCCAACACGTAGTTTTAAAATGAGAATGAAACTCCGATTGTATGGGAAGGTGAAATTCGGCCGAGCTTGCCGGGGACTCGTAAATGCTAGGAAAAAACTGTTTAAGTTCAAACACCGAAATAGAAAACCTCGCAATACCCGACCGCCATATTGTTAAAGTTAAGTTTTTTGTGCTTCCTGTAAAATTTGATCCGATGGAGCTACGAGGTTTGCGAATTAAGCCAACGATACTTTTCACGTTAACTATTCGTATTGCATTGTTTTTACATGCTTTTTAATAACTTGCCGTGTTAGTATGTACGTGTGGGTCAAATCTTGTAAGTTAAATTTAGAACCCACTTGCCGGTTTCCGATTGAGCTAAAATTTGAAATATTTATTTAAGTTCGGTGACAATGCAATATTATAATACCATCTTGCTAATCTGATGATAGACCCAGTAGGCGGCCATAGGAACTTTGTAACGAAATAACGCAATCCTACAGAGTTCGGGATCTTTGAAATTGTCTGAATGAGTGGTTGACGGGCGTTCAAAGGAAAATACAGTCCACAATAAAAATTGTTTGGACAAATTTTATACTACCACAAACCATACAAATTACGCACGTATTGCCGACTTTTGTAGAATCTATTCAATAATAGTAGATTCTACTAAGTAGAAGATCCCGCCTAACATCGCCCTTCCCTTATAACTTTTCCCGATAAAAAAAATCTTATTTACAATATGAGTTAATTGTATTTCATGCAATAGTTATATTTATATAATATAGGTATGCTTTTTCAATCGAGTACCGCGTTTAGGCCACGAAGCTTGCTAAATGAACTAATTAAGGTACGAGACTTGAAAAGCTAACTATATATCTATTGTATACCTACAATACTTTTTCTATCAGTGACCCATAAAGTACAGTAAAATGAAACATAGCTAAATAATAAATGCAAAAACACTGCGTTCATTTTTTGAAATTCATTATAGTTCTGTGCTGAGTTGTATACATACATACATACAATCACGCCTTTTTCCCATTACGGGGTAGGAAGAGACTACCTCCTTCCACTTGCTACGGTCCTGGCATACAACTGCCGTTTCATCAACATTCATTAATATCTTCATTTTGTGCTGTCACAACCCTTTCGCTTTGTCTCATTCACACACAGAATATCAATATTTCTCGCATCCATCATCTGACATACTTCATCTATTTTATCATTCATTCCTCCCCTTACATTTAACGTAGCAAAGCGGCTCTCCATTGCCCACTCTTCGCTCACGCTGGGACAGAGACGTGATGGGTTGCGAACCACATCGCCGCCATTTGCGTTCCCACGAGCAGCTAGGGATAAAATATTTGAACCCAGCAGAGCCCCGCATACCAGGTAAGGGTTTAGCCTTATTCTGGGGTCACCAGTCCCAGGGCAATTCGGCACGCTAACGACTAGACTCGCATCTAGCCACGCATCCATCGGCACGGCATACCTTGGATTGGTGGAATAGGAGGAAGGATAACAGGGTAAAGAAAGAAATTGTACGAATTTAGATAGGAGAAAGGGTTAAAGGATACTACTGTCCTGGAAGACTATGTATCAGCCAGTAGCAGCTCGGGGAGCCGGGGTCGCATACCCGTATACCATAACAAAAATGCCGGAAAGGCAACTTCGTATAAGTAATCCCTGAGTTGTATAATATAGGTATTATAGTTCAGTGACATATAATGTAAACCATAGAGTATAGTGATGGTCCAATCTGAAAAGTATGACTTTTTAGTCGGATTCGCGGAGTTCTTATTCACAGATTAGATAGTTCACGAGTGAAAAAAAAAAAATTACAGGGGCCTAGGTTCTCCGCCCCATACGAGTATTATATTTGCCCCGCAAGGCGCTGGCCCTTTTTGCAATTTACAAATTTAGACTAGGGTTACTTCGGAATATAAAATTTTAGATCTCACTTCGTAAAGTTTGTTATTGTCAAAAGAAGCCACTTTTTCCAGGAACTCGCTGGATTTGCCTGCGGTTTCACACATCTCACAAATTAGGACGGCGTTGTATAGAGTCTGAAAAAGTGAACATAATAAAAAAATCTGAAAAACAAACTGAATTTAAGACTTAATTTTAGCGATTTTTACTAACGTTGTATAGAGATTTCCATTGAAAGGGTTTTGCAGATAGCTCCTTTATTTTCGCCAAAATGCCCTGGAAAATATTTGTATCTTAAGCCAATTATATCAATAGACAATAGGTATGAAGTAAAATAAAAGTATTTTGAATCGAATACGGTTATTTACGGAAATTGAGTTGGGGGATTCTAAAAAAATATTTGACAATATTATTACTTTTTAAGTTCCTTATTTCCTGCCAGAGAAACGGACGATTTAAATTTAAAGACTTTGGGATTGGAAAGCTTTTTCGAAAATGCGGATTGGCGGTTCTCGTACAGAAGTCAAAGCGCGGGGCAGCACGAGTTTACAGCCAGGGAGCTAAGAATGGGTCTATATCGGAATCCCTAACGTCATTTGTCCTAATGCATCGTTTGTCTTAATGTATCGTTTGTCAACGCATTTTTTTACGTAACTAAGCTTTTCAGGATTGTTATGAAACAAACCTAACCTAATCTAAACGATTAAATTTTAAAAAATCCTGAAAAAATAACGGTTTCTGAAAAAAATGCGTTATGACAAACGATACATTAGGACAAACGATACATTAGGACAAACGACATTAGGGATTCCGACGGAGATCCGCTAAGAAGCAGTGTGTAAACAGTAAACACCCGTTGCCTTCGGAAGTAGCATGTGCGAATTACTTCTGGTAGACTGTCGACCATATAGTTCTATAGTCTTATTTTATGACAGGAGCAACAACAACCAACGCAGGATGGCAAGGCTTTATGGACACCACGCTACTGATAGGTAGGTACTCACATTGACGTTCTTGATGAACCGCAGAGACGAGCACATGTTCCGAACGATGGTGTCGCTCTGTGGCTTCAAGAAGAACTCGACGGCGTCGTGACGCCGCTTCAACGTGTCCAGATCGGTAGTCGGGTGTTGCATGAGCACTCTTTATGGTACAAATTATATCTACACTATTATAAAGTTGTAAAAATGGAATGTCTGGATAAATAAGTGAAACGTGCTATTTAAAGGTGACTGTATCTGTTGGAAACGTTTTAGTTACAAACCTATTATTTTTTTCTTAAAACATTTGTCTTCACTGTCAGTTCCTTATATCGTTTGGTCGCTATTCAATGGTTAAAAAATACGGAATAATTAAACCACAAGGTAATACAGTCCTTCCTTTCGTTCTTTCATTCATTCTCATCGCATTTAACCGTCGTTTTCATTGGTCCTTCGAACCGGATATTTAGTGCCCATTGATTCGTCGTTTTCAGTATCGAAAGTATGATTTTTATTATTGTTTTTTTTGTATGTTCGTACATATGTATGTGTCTTTATAGCCTCAACGTCAAAATGGTTGGATGGATATAGGATAGGTCCTTTTTATTCTACTACGCCGAAGCAAAAAAGAGACTTATGACTTTCTTCTATGAGAACGAATTTGTGGACAACTTCTAGTACTTGTATATGTTAGTTGAACTTTTGTATTTATTACGTAGGCATATAATCTCTGTAATAGATTAAACCGATGCCAAATTGTTCATAGCAAAAACTGGTTTTTCGTCGTGAAAATAACAAAGTTTGATGGCGTTTATCTTGGTTTCGGTGACTCGAAAAGATAAACTGAAACAGTACTTATATTAATATTTTCTTCTGTTTCCGCGATTATTACTCATTGAAATAAAACAAGCAGAATCCCAGTATGAAGAAACCAACAGTCGAGCGTAAACCTGCCGTATTACCATATGTGAAAGGGGTCACAGACAAGATCGTAAACATCTTGAAGCGTGCTTCTATAAAAACATATTTCAAGCCGTTGAAGAAGGTGTCTCAATACCTTAGACCCGTGAAGAGTAGCACCCCTTTGCAGAGTGCAGGCATTTATAAGCTGGACTGCGAGTGTGGTCTTTCATACATTGGTCAAACGAAACGCAGTGTATCAACCCGGGTGAAGGAGCATATAGCAGATGTCAAGCACCGTCGGTGTAATAGGTCTGCAGTCTGTGAACATGTCATTGACAAACCAAACCACTCAATTAAGTTTGATAAACCTTCTATCCTTGCCAAAGAAAACAGACATTTTCCCAGGATGCTACGCGAGGCTATTGAGATTAAAAAGCATCCTAATTTCAATAGAGAAGATGGATTGTCACTACCACCAGCTTGGGATCCTGTAATACATCTCATCAAGGAACAAGCGAGACACAGGACTGCAAAACCTTAATTTCCGAACGGTGTAAAATATCTTATCTGTTTAAAAGTAGTTTAATAGTCTCTGTTTTTTAAATATTATAATTAGTAATGAGGTAGCCTGGGAGTTTTTCTTTGCAGCGTTTCTTTTCTCCTCAGTACGCCTCATTTGTGAAATGCTGCTTGGTAAATTATTAGAATAAAATAATTAAGCCCTTCTGGCACATGTGTAACTGTCTTTACAGCTTAGGCCCATCTGGCATGTATGTACACCTTTATTTGTATTTTTTCAAAAAAATGGGTAGTTTGCACAAATTGTAACTTTGACAGAGGAAAATACATCTTTTCTCAGTCCTCCCGTGACCATGGAAAGCTGGAAAGCTTCCGAAACGTCGGGAACTAAAATGAGATAATATACGCGATATAATCCGTTAAATTGTTTTATTTCAATGAGTACTTATATTGCTAAAGACACATACACAACACGGAAAAATGAAGAGCTTATAGATCGCAGGTCATTCAGAGCTGGGGCTTTAAATTATTAAAATGTAGCTTAATTTAAATTATTTATGTATTGATTCATTATTTCTAATTCGCAATGACAATTCATTAGGTCACTATTGGTTTTATTTGCATTTTATATTTTTATTTCTTTTTTTACATTTAGACGATTCATTTTAGTTACACTGTGCCCAACATGACTCATGTTTTGAACAATAATTAAGTTTAAGATCTTTAATGTACCTACAACATGAACTGCAATAAATAAATTTAATTAAATTGAATTGGAGCGCCCCGTGATTACTCGTGTTAATTTGGCTATAAACCTTACCTCATCATTTTTTGTCCAGCTTTACTGGAGCACTTGTTGTACAAGTGGAACAGACTCAGGCCCTCTTTGTTGCTACCCTGGACGCCCTTTTTGAAGTTGCTGGGGTGGGATATGGTGCTGAAGATCTGGAGGCCGCGGTACGTGTCGTCGTCTATTGTTACTATGTCTTTCCTATAAGTAAGATCATTGATGTCTTTTATTACTTCAGCGCAAAACAGTCTTCTTTATACTTACATAAAATACCTCCTGCCGCTCATCATAAAAATAATATTGTTAATGATCTTATATTATAAAAATAATATTGTGATTGATCGTTGAATAGAACACAACAACACAAATGCAACTCTGTTTTGTACCAAGAAAATTTAAAATTCATTGTAACTGGCAAGTATAAGACAAATATTGCATTTTTTTTTTAATTGTCTGGTTCAAGTTTTTCCAAAGATAGCTAAGAAACACTTCGAAGAAGCCTATAAATATATTCTTATTCACATTAATTCAAGCGTCTAAAAGTTACATTACCCGAGATACATACAGAAATAAATACCCCATTTGGGTGTTAGGGTTAAAACAGAAATCCTGACCTGACTGGCTATGCTGTGGCCCAGGGAAGCTGGCATAACTTAGGCTATCCGGCACAAACTCTCTTTTGAGGACCTCGAGATCTAGTTTTTTATATAGAGGTTCTTTATAATGTAGATCTTGGACCAAGAAATTGCAACAGGTGCAAAAGCCGAAAGTTTAAAAACTACTCACATGCATACCGTGACTCTCTTAATTAGTAGCGGTTTAGCTCCATAAATCAATGGTTTAACACGCACTGTGATACTTACTACTAATTTTAGATTAATTTTTATCCAACACTGATCTTGTGACATGAAAATACGTACAATGAGATCCTCCTCAAGCTCAGAAACTGAGGCTTGCTCTGCAGATCCAGATTCAAATTGGACCAGTTCAGATCTAAGTATCTGAGTAGGGCGCCCAGGGCGTGGACAGTCTGGGTCTGGTTGAAATCTATCACAGTTCTAAGGAACAGGGTTCTCTCATCATCGGAACAGTCCGATGGTTCCGTGGGCAGGGACAGGGAGTAGATGCGGCGTTTGCAGGCTTCGAAACCTGGAAATTTGATTTTTTTTAAACTGTCTAATCTACATATTATATCCATACTGGGTATTTTAGAATTGATGTTGATGTTACGTAGGTGCGTGCTTGGTGAGTATGCCTGACACGCATTTCCTGCTGTCTATCTCTACGAGTATCGATACAAGTGTGTAACGTAAAAAGATTATCAATTATTATCCACTCCTGTTTGATGGAGGTATATGAGGTAGTATGCAAATGAGTGAAGTTTTTACTAAATATATCTATTAATTTCACTAATATCGCTATGTTACCCATATATGCGTCCTCTTTTCCGTACAGATCTTTACGGTCTGCGGCCTTCATGGAAAACATTACTTGTTGGTTACAGAAAATGAAGAAATCTAACACACTATCTGAAAATGCTTAATTAACCTAAATAAGATGTATCTCCTAGAGAAGCAGGAGATACATCTTATTTAGGTAAATTAAGCATTTTAGGTTAGGCAAGCCTCCTGTCAGAGCGGCGGACGATGGAAGTTCGCTCAGAGTTGTGAGGTGAGGTTGAAGAGGCCCAGAATCGGTTTTCACGCCATATTAGAAGCCCGTACTGCTATAGGCTAATGATGATGATGATGGAAGATTTAAAAGTCACTATATTCCTTAAAAAGGCGCTCTGCATCCTCCAATCCAGGAGGGCATCCTCCTGGATTGGAGGATGCAGAGCGAGGGTTCCACTTATCGCAACAGGTTACGGAACAAAGTTCTGGGCGAAAATTTGGGAGCAAATCTAGGATCTACAGCCAGAACCATCAAAAGTTTTACGGTCAGTAAGCATTTCACAAACATCATGGAAGACCTCGGAAAAATGCTCAACGACCTCAGCAGAGTCTCTCGAGAAGTGGGCCTTAAGAAGAACATGGAAAATTATGTCAACCTCTCATGTGGTGCACTCCCTGAAAGTTGAAGACTCTACGCTCGAAATTATATACTTACCTGGGGCAAACAGTCCAGTGTTGGGTAGATCCAACTTCGAGCCGGAGGTCACTCATCGAGTCCAACTCGGATGGCCAGCGTTCGGGAAGCTACGTTATAATATCTTCTAGTGCCAAATACCGAAGTGTCTTAAGACGATGGTTTTTAACCAATGTGTATTGCCAGTGATGACATGTGAGACTGAGATGTTGTCACTCACAATGGGTGTAACAGGAAGGCTTAGATTCACTCAAAGGGCAATGGAGCGAGCATTAAGCAAACAAACCACGAGCAAACGTAGTGTAGTTTAGCCCCTGTCAGATGGACGGACGATGTAAAGAGATTTGCAGAGAATGGTTGGATGAAGGAGTTGGTACTGTGGTGTGCTATAGACTAATTAAGCAATCAAAACTAACTGTACTCCTTAGAAGCGAGGAACATTAGCTTGCACCGCCCGCCATTCTCCCCATCATCAAACACCGTCCTCTTCACAGCGCTGACAAAGGCGCTCTGTGTTCTTCCATCCAGGAGGACATGGAGGGGCTCCACTTGGCGGAAAAGGTTGCGGAACATAAGGAACTCTGGGGCTCGGTCTGGGAGTTCCTCTAGGATGAATAGCTAGAGGAATAGTCAGAAAAAGATCAATTTATTTTATTGTCTTAAGGATAGATGCCATGCCGCCACTGCCACTAGACTAGTGGGTTAATAAAAATTGTAATGTTCACAGTTAAGTGCGGACTTTTCCATTTTTACGTGTAAGTTGTTTTCGGCGACTGAAGTCAAATACTGTTCAGATTCTGTTATTTCGGAAAACGTTTTTAATATGTTTGTTTGATTGTTTTTAGTGCAATAAAGTTTAAATACTTTATTTAACAAATTAATAATAGTTATTGTGTGAAATACATTAAATAAGGGTTCTGTACAAATAAGTTCTAGGGCATTGGCAGAAATGTACGAAACGGGTTACGCTAGTGGGTTGAACTTGATTGAACTACATAGTAACTAATTATGAAGCATTGCGTTGCGTGAGTACGCACCGTTCCCTAGCCGTCAATTCACCCTACTGACCCCAAAACTGACGAATTCATAATAATCTTGATAAAAAATATTATATTAATATCTATACTATTATAAAGTTATAAAAATGAACTGTCAGTACATTAAAGATATTTAAAAAAAAAACTTTTGTAACGGACTATTTGGAGGTCACTGAAGCGAAAAAAAGTTTTTCGGATGTTATGTTAAACCCGACCAGGAAAATAAAAAACTTCGCCATGTTGCGGAAAACTATTGGAACTAATTTCTTCAACTGTCAATAGTAACTTCAGTCATTAAAGCCATCTGTCAATTGCTGTCAAAGTTATTTGTACGTTAAAATGCCGGAAACTATTAAGTGACTTAAGAAAAGTGATTTACAATATGACGAAGTATATGTCGGAAAAAATCCTGAAGGATTAGACTCTATTCCTCTGTATAACATCTCCGACCTTGTTGTCAACATGACTGGTTGATACATCATACTTAGTGTTGCTATAATTATTGCTAATTTAACGCCCCCAGAGCAGGTATTTTATTTTCCTGGTCGGGCTTTAAGTATGTTTATAGGTTACGTTGTGGCTTCATCACGCCAAAGCGGTTGAACATATTTTGACTATTTTTGATGTAAGTAATATTCTTAAGAAATTGGTATATATATCATAATCAGAATTATTTATTATTCATTTTCTATTTCACAACTTTCGATATCGTTAAAAAAAGGGTTCTAACAGTTCTAACACTGAGTAAGTTTTATAAGTCATGTAATTTATCCACTACCTAGGTAATAGGAAATATGTATGATTTTTTACAGAAACTCATTAATGTAACAAACGGTACAATACAAATATTCTTTGAATAACAGAATGTAAATAAAACTATTTAAACGGATTATATCTTGTATAGTTCCCGACGTTTTGGAAGCTTTACAGTTTCCGTGCGGCGTTGACTGCAACTTTGACAGTGAAAGAAATATACGCGAAGTCGGGAGGACTTTCGTGGAAACTATGACATTCTGTTCAAAATTATATATATTTATATAAATAGCATCTTACTGCATAGCATTTAATTCGAGGCATTATGAAATTATGATGAGTGCCGTCTAGCGTAAACGCTCTTATAGTAAAACTAGTCCAAAAAGTCCGTATAGTGGGGAGTTCATCTTTTTTTTAAAATTGGCCTTATTGGCCGTATTTACCTCTCCAGTCTGTATGGTGTAGTAGGCTGCTCCCAGCTTGCTGGCTCGGCAAAACACCGTCAGTAGTTTCTACGGCCGACAACAGTAGTCAAGTCAAAATTAAACTATAGTTTGACCAACACCGCTGTACCGCGCCTTAGGTATGCGAGCGGCGAGACGGGTGGAGGGGTGGAGGGGGGGGGGGGGGGAGACGCTGATTCGTCATTCCGCCGACGTCTGCCCCCCCGTCTCGCCGCTATACCCAAGGCGTGGTACAGCGGCGGTATTGGTCAATCTATACTACAAAATTGTAATCTTACCAGTAAGATTTACTTTTTATTATAATTAATATCTATAAAATTTCATAGTAAAACCATGTACTGGCGATAGGGCATACCTAAATAATATTTATAATAGGAAAAGCTTACTATATATAAAGGTGCGTCCACACTTGTATCATTTGCTCGTATCCGATCCTCGTGGCGTGGCATGACTGCGTATCGCGCTGCTTGGACGCTCACTGTCGGCGCAACATGGATTTCGAGCGATCGGATCGGCGCGACATCCTAACGCGTGATCGTGACCCGCGATCATACCACGGGACGAAGATCTGATCGGGCAAATGATGCAAATGTGGACGGACCTTAAAGCACGTACTGGCCGTGGGCTGGGCGACTGGCTATAGGGCTCGTTTATAATGTAAAACCACGTAGTGGTGATAGGGCTCAACAAAGCAAGGACCATACATATATTAGTTTATTCTAAAACAGCTTTCGAAGCTGGCAATAACATATAGACGCTGCTCTCTATATATTCCCTTTGGACCGAACGCAAGTTCTACGCATCAACCAGCAACATAGCACCCGACTGCCCTCTGGCCCAATAACAATATTGTATCAATATTGTAAATGTACCGTTGTTAATTATTGAACATGATTACAATGGAATAAATGAATTATGAATTACATACTTAAGAGCTGTGATGATGTGTACCTATGTACATTTCGGTATGACGTAGCGATTTCGTACTTTGCGTGACATCAAAGATGTGTCTGATCTTTCTATCGTTTATCTTCTCCACGTTCCTCTTTGTATAGATGACTAGCTTCTGCCCGCGACTTCGTCCGCCATAAACTCGTTTATCGCGGATAAGAGTATTTTTCCGGGATAAAAAGTTGCCCCGGAACTCAAACTATCTTCATACTAAATTTCATTCAAATCGGTTCAGCGGTTTAAGCGTGAAGAGGCAACAGACAGACAAACAGACAGACAGACATACTTTCGCATTAATAATATTAGTATGGATGTTGTTTTCCTGTTGGAATAAGAACTTACCTCTTCCAAGTCGGATTCTTCACTGGACTCATTATTGGCATCTTCGTTATTTCCTGTTACTTCAGTGTTTCTGTAGGTAATTAATTATATACAATCCAATTTCTATTTTATATTACTTCTATAGTATTATAAAGTTGTAAAATGAAATGTCCGTGTCTTGAAGTTATTAAAGATATTTAGAAAAATAAGTGTAACGGACTATTTGAAGGTCACTAAATCGAAAAATGTATCATTACGGCCTCATCACGCCGAAAAGGCCAAATGGATTTCAACTATTTTTACACGGGTAGTTGGGCGGTTTAGCCATTATATGTAGAATATTTTTATTCGGCTACGCTTAAGTAAAAAAAAGGGTTATGATTTTTTCTCTCACGCGAACAAAGTTGTGGGTACGTTCTAGTCTCTATTACAATCATTTCAATAAATCCTTTAAAATTACAAGTCTATTGTTTAGTCTTTTCTTTTTATTTATTTATTTTTGCAATTAGTATGAAGGTCGCTTAGGTAGGTTAGTTTTAACTCGATTTGGAATTAACTTATTTATTTACTTACCTACGACACCTCGAAATAACAAATGGATCCCTTTGATTCGTGCCACTGTTACTCGCCCGTGGCCCGGTTGTCGAAGTTCCATCAGATAATCTATTTATCATTGTCACAGCACAAAAGACTCACTTATTTCAGACTATCAAAGACTCGCGAGAAATTAGGTTAGAATTTCGATGCAATTTTTCTTTCCCGCCACTGATAAATAGTTTTTTAAATGGCAGATGGTCTTGGGTCAGGCAATGGAATTAATGTCATACTGCCAAGATTTTTTTCTAAAAAGCTGTCAGTGTGGTAGATATTGGTGTGTTCAAGTAAACGGTATATTAACTTAGCTTCGACAATATAAGTCGACTAAAATTAAAATAAAACCTATCACGTAGGTACAGATTATGTATGTGTATGTATATTATAAATAAAATAAATAAATTTTATGCAGTGATATTTTATTTAAATACCTATGTTAGCCTACTTAATTCGTTTAATTTGATTTGAAACTTGGTAAAAATTCTAAAACAGAAATGTTCGTGCATTTAAGATATTTTCAAATAATAAGTGATATGGATTTTTTGAGGGTCAAAACAGCTAAACGATAAAATAACAACTAGTTTTGGTGAATGGCCTACATGGGTAGCAGATGGTTACAGGATACTTTTGACCTGACTACGCTGAAGTAAAAAAGAGAGTTATGACTTTTTTCTCATCCATCAACGAAGTTGTACAGTTAATAGTCTGCGAACATATCTATTTGTACAAGTGATTGTCATGGCAATGCTTCCTCTAGATCTGTACCTAAGTGTATCGAGAATTTTAAGTCAATCCGACCACAAAAATGACAAGCATCAAATCGGGAAAATAACAAAAAAATGCATTTAAAAAAATATATCTATTCCTCCCTCACTCTTCCTCACTTCTCTACCTAAAAATAAAATCAAACATGTTAACCTATTTAACTATCTAGCTTAAAAACAAACTGCGCATTTAAAATCGTAATTACTAAAGGTGTTGAATCACAGTGAGCATCACAAAGGTAATTAAAAAATCCATATTAAAGAGTCGCGTGTTGTGCCGCCGTTCTACCCTTTATGCGGGGTGAAGGACCCTATCTGCTGTCAGATTACAGCGAGCCGAAACAGCTACTTGAACTTATTTAATTGTTTTCTTTTTTAGGATGGATAGACATTAGTTTTATTATGGAGAGAGAAAACTAAGGAGAACAATCTCTATATATCCAAAGAGTCCGTTAAATGAGTGGCGCCATTGTCGCAAGTGCATAAAATGAATTACCATAATAATGCAAAAAAAATGCAAGAAAAACCATTTTGAAAGAATGGGGAATAGATGAAAATTTACAAAAATCTTGAAATTTTGTTTGTTGGTAGGAATAAGCTTCCTTATTGTCAGCAAAAAAATACAGATTTTTCTGAAGCTTAGAAAACAAAAAGATGAAGGTGTTGGTGGGGGCCTATGTGCCCGCCTTATACGGTAAGGCAAGAATAACAGTACATTTACAGCCATTTTAATCGAAAATATCAATGCTGCATTTGCCGTACCGTTAAGGCAGGTAGGTATATAGGCCCACCAACATCTTTTCATCTTTTTATTATTTTCTAAGCCATAGAAAAATCTGTAATTTTTTCCTTTCAATAAGAAGGCTTATTCCTACCTATAAACGAAATTTCAAGATTTATGAACATTTTCATCCATTCCCCATTCAGCAGCATTTCGGTTAAAATGTTTTGTAATTGGTGGTGGACTTCATACTATCTTCCTACTCTAGCGCTATTCTGGACGGATTTGGAACAATTATTTACTGCTTTCCGCTGGACAATTTTTCAACTGTTTGCCTATATGAGATTGGCCTCCGTTACCTCTATACTCCATGAGTTTTATGCTGGATTGCATTTAGTTACAGCTAGTACTCTGAAGTACTCAGAAGCAAAAATCAAATCCTTACTATTATATTAAATTACAAATTCGAAAGTAATCTCAATCTATCCGTCTGTCTGTTAAACCACCTTTTCAAGTTTGAACCGCTGAACTGATTTAGAAGAATTTTGCTATACAGATAGTTTGAGATCCTGGGAAAGGACAAAGGATACTAGTATTCTCGGAAAAAATGCAACCATGGTTTGTGTTCCATAGGAACTTTAAGGTGCAAGTTGCCACAAAGGACGAATCAAAGAGAATATAAACACTACGTTATAGGGCGAATGGGCCGAGGATCGCAAACCACTGACAATGGTGAAGACAATAAATAAATAAATAAAATACGTTTATTTCAGATCATCAGATCAATATTGAGTTAAAAAATAATAATATAAAAATATCTGGTACACTGATGGATCAAAAATGGCATTCATGCAAAAGACTATAATGTCAGTACAAGTATCGGAGGTTATGCAACGGTTTTTCAAGCAGAGACATAATATGCTATAATCGCCTCTGCCCAGGACAATAAAAATAAGCTATCAAAATTCAAATTTGTTTATTCATTAAACATCAATGGTCCATTGCTGTTATTAACTACGGGAAAGTAACTCTATGTACTCAGCGACAGTCCAGCAGCACTGAAAGCGTTATCAGCGCCCAAAGTAGACTCTAGACTGGTGTACAACGGTATCCAAGCATTAAATTAAACAAACTCGGAAGGCACAATAAGGTGGAGCTGATATGGATTCCAGGGCACGAAGGCTTCATCGGTAACAAAAACGCATGCGAGCTTAATTTTTACGAGCCGGCAGTTGTGTTGGTTCCATAGTTTTTGGAGCTGAGGCGTACACGGTCAGTCCGCTGTCTCACAATCACTACGTGATGGGTTTAGTATTTTACCTGTGAGAGATAGCGTGCTATGTACATCTACCGAGGACGGGATCGCGGTAAGGCTAGTTATTTCCCTTAAGCCAAGGCCACCGAATCTAATTGGTTAGGGATGCGATTAAAATAATAGAAGAGAAAAATGTTATTAGAAAGTTTAATGTTAAGTATATTTGTAATATAATTTATGAATTGTATATATTAAATCCCATTTAAAGTACATCATGTTTAAATAAGTAGGTGAGTAGTTTAATTTAATTACAATAAACCTATGCTTAAGGTCTATTTTGAAATTATGATTCCATACACACATAAACAAAATTAGTACAAAGACGAATATAAAAAACTTGATCTTAAATATACTCAAAGTGGTGTTTCATACAAAATGTACACCACATAGTAATAATTACATTTAAAGATTAACATTTAGTTTACTTATACAGTTTATGTTATTTAAATCTTTATTTATTTCTTTAATTTACCAGCAACACCTCTAGTCTGTTCTTTTAGTTATTTAAAAGGTTAAGAAAAACCACACGACTCGTGTCATTCCGTCAACCAAGGTAGGTAATCTTTTGTATCTGTGGTACGGCGCCAGTGGCTGAATGATTCGATTCACGTGATTTTTGTTTACTTTTTTTGAAGTACCTAAAATAATACACTACATTTATTCATGGTATAAGAAATACTTTTTCCTTATTTAATCTACCTTTTATTAAGACTTAGGACACTTAGGTATTTGGTAACATTGCGTCGCATTGATTCATCCCGAACAACGAAAAAATGATGTCACCAAACATTGTTAGTATGACAATGGTGACATCATTTGCTGATCGTATTTCCACCCTTGGAATATACACTACTTTATAAAACGTACATTATTAACATATTTATTATAATTATAATAATCAAGCACGTTTAATGTAAACTTTACTCACTAATTACAGGAAAATTGATGCCAAGCCAACTATTACTTCCGTTTTTGTACAATCTGTATTCTTCAAGAAAAAGGCACGTTCGGTATACACCAAATTCAATTTCATGGCAATAGGACAAGACGTCACTGTTGTATAATTAATCATAGTTATATGTAGGTAGTTTTATGTTTTATACTTAAGAAGGTAGATCTGAATAAATCAGTGTTTGACCTAGCATCTGACTTTCATTACATGGTGGCAGCGGTAAATTAATAAAAGAATAATTAATAAACGCTTTAAGTTAACGTAAAGTGTCTAAAAGTGCATTTTTATTACGGTTTGCTGTGGAGTTACGCGCAATATGGAACACGTACGTCCACCGTCGGAATTAAATGTTGAAGGCAGCGCGGCGGCGCGCGCCGAGTCATGGAGAAAATGGTGGAAGCAATTCTCTGTGTTTTTGAAAGCATCGGGTGTAAGCAAAGAGGCGGCGGATGTACAGGCGAGTTTGCTGGTCAACCTCATCGGCGCGGAAGGATTTGTGATTTTTTCGACGTTCACGTACACAAAAGAAGAAAGTGCCGACGACATCACATGTCTCAAACGGAAGTTTGACGATCATTTCGGCACCAAAGTCAACGTGACAATGTTGCGTTTTAAGTTTTTTACGCGCATACAAAATCCGGGTGAGACGGTCAATCAATATGTGACAGCATTAAAACTGCTCAGTCAAGGATGCGAGTTTCAAACTTTGGAGTACGGCCTCATACGAGATCGAGTGGTCTGCGGCATCTCGAGCAATGTCGTGCGGGATCGTCTGCTAAGGACGGACGATTTGACGCTGGCCAAGGCGATTCAAATATGCGAAGCGCACGAGATGTCCATGGAAGAGGGTCGGCGGATAGAACATGCTCAGGCTTCGACGTCGTCGAGCTCTCAGGTGGACGCGGTCGGGCGCGGTCCACCGGCGCGCAGGCGCAGGGGCCGCGGCCGGCGCGGCGGGCGCGGCGGCCGGCCCGGGCCGCGCGCAGCGCGCGCTGAACCCTGCGGCCGCTGCGGGAGCCCCTACTGCGACACTAGATATTGTCCGGCGGCTAATGTGTTGTGCTACGTGTGCGACACCCGCGGACACTATGCTAAAGTGTACTCCAGGAGATCGAAGGCCGATCGTGTGGGTTGTGTGGATCGTGAAGACATTTATACAGAATACTCGGATGACGATGAACTTTTCGTTAATACGTTGTTAGTGAGTGCTATTAATAACGAGTTACAAAGTAGTAAAAATAGTGTTACGAAAGAATGGAATGATTGCTTGTATTTTAAAGGTAAGAGAATAAGTTTTAAATTAGTTTCCGGATCTATGTTGAACGTTTTATCTAAGTCTGAGTATATTTCTATGGGTCTGAGTATAGGTGATTTGGTTCCATTCACTAAACGAGTATTTTCGTATACTGGTAATTCGGTACCCATAATCGGGGAGTGTGAATTGTTCGTGGAATATAAAAAAGACAGATTTAAAGTTCGTAGTAGCGAATATGAGTTGTCAAAATATTTTAGGTTTAGACAGTTGTGTTAGGTTGGGAGCGATTCAACGATTAGATTTATTGAATGTAGATAATTATAAGGATTTGTTTAAAGGTCTAGGAGAATTACCGGGAACGCATGACATAATAATCGACCCGACTGTACAACCCGTAATTTGCCCCGTATGTAGAATACCTTTAGGTATGAAAGATAAGTTATGTGATAAGATAGCGAGAATGGAACAGTTAGGGGTAGTGAGAAAGGTTACTCATCCGACACATTGGGTTAATGCCATAGTTGTGGCCGCTAAAAAAACGGGTATATCCGTGTGTGCTTGGATCCGTTGCATTTGAATCGTGCGGTGCGGCGCGCGCACTTCGCGCTGCCCACGGTGAGCGAGCTGGCGGCGCGCCTGCGCGGCGCGCGGTACTTCAGTGTGCTGGACGCGCGCTGCTGGTTCTGGATGCTCAAGCTCAGTGATGCCAGTGCCGACCTCTGCACCTTTAACACGCCTTTTGGTAGGTATCAGTTTCTCAGACTTCCGTACGGCGTCAGCTGTGCTGCAGAAATGTTCCATGCAAAGGTAAGGCAGTATTTAGAAGACTGGGACGGAACGGACTCGTTCATCAACGACATAATCGTCTGGGGATCCTCAAAAGAAGAGCACGATTTGATGTTACAAAAATTATTAGAAAGGGCTAGAGAAATCGGCATCAGATTCAACAGGGACAAATGTAAGTTTGCGGTCAAGGAGATAAAGTACTTGGGTCACGTGTTCGATCAGCGAGGGATGAGGCCGGATGAAGACAAGGTAAAGGCCATAATAGGCATGCCCGAGCCGCAGGACAGGCGGGCATTGGAGCGATTCTTAGGTATGATAAACTACTTATCTAAGTTCATACCTAACTATTCCGAAAGCGTCAAAATATTAAGAGATCTTTTAAAGAAAGATGTGAACTGGACATGGGATAAACAACACACCGAGGCGGTAAAAGTATTAAAGCATAAAATTTCAACAGCGCCGGTGTTGGCGCTGTACAGCGATGAGCAGCCGCTGTTGCTGTCCGTGGACGCCAGCGTCGGGGCCATGGGCGCGGTACTGTTGCAGGGCGGCCGCCCGGTTGAATTCGCTTCTCGCACGCTCACCGACACACAGACGCGCTATGCGCAAATAGAAAAGGAGATGTTAGCGATCGTCTTTGCGTGTGAGCGGTTTCATCAGTACATATTTGGGAGACAGGATGTCACCATTCAAAGTGATCACAAACCGCTTGAAGCGATTTTCAAAAAGTCTTTATCGGCCGTGCCAGCACGTCTACAGCGCATGAGATTACGTTTGCAGAGTTACAGCTTCAAGGTGACGTACACTCCGGGCAAATATATGTATATAGCTGACACGCTGTCGCGAGCGGCGCTGTCCGAGCTTATGCACGAGCGGATGCACAACGAGATGGAGGCACAAACGTGTTTCTTGTTAACCAATGTGCAATTCAGTGTCAAAAAATTGCAATTGCTTAGGGAACACGTAGAAAAAGATAACATAAACCAAAAGCTGATCAGTTATATCAGGAATGGATGGCCAAAGAATAAATATGAGGTAGACATCCATATAAGGATTTTTTGGCCATACCAAGAGTGCATGCATTATGAAAATGGCATCGGCGCGTGCGTGACGTCATGTTTTGGCCGGGTATGTCGCGTGACGTGGAGCGGGTGTTGCGCGCGTGCGCGGCGTGTGCGCTGCTCGCGCCGCTCCCGCCCCGCCAGCCGCTCGCGCCGCATGCAATTCCTGAGGTGCCTTGGTACAAACTAGGTTCTGATATTTTTGAGCTTAATAAAAGGTACTACTTAATATTAGTGGATTATTTCTTTTGTTGAAGTAAACCGATTAAATACCATAAGTAGCCACTGTGTGATTACGGCTATGACGGAGCAGTTTGCGAGACACGGCAGTCCCATTGAATTAATTACGGATAATGGCCCGGCTTATTTATCTCGAGAATTTAATAGATTTATGGAAAAATGGGAAATAACGCACATCACTTCTTCTCCGTTATATCCACAGTCGAACGGTAAGAGCGAACGGACCGTACGTACAGTTAAAAAAATGATACAAAAATGCATACTTTCTGGACAGGATTATCATGTGGCTTTGCTTAATTTTAGGAGTACGCCTAGGGATGCCTAGATGCTCCATCTACGATTCTAATGGGAAGAAAAATTCGTACACGCTTGCCGATGTATCAAGATGGAGTAAGGCGAACAAAACACAAATTAAATTATCAGGAGATAGTGAATGATCAACAACGACAAAAGCGTAAATATGATATATCGGCGCGAGATCTCCCGCCACTGCAAAATAAAGACGTTATAGTAGTAGCCGACGGTCAGAAACGCCAATTTATGGAAGTGGTGAGTAAGGCTCCTGAGCCGAGGTCTTACATTTTAAAAGATGGTCTCGGGCGTAAAATTCGTCGTAACCGACGCCACATAATTGGACGGCAGACGCAACGCACTCCCACTGGCAACGCGCAAGACATTGCTGGCAGTGACGTGCAGCAGCCCAGCACGAGCGCTCGTGCGACAGACGCGGTTCCCGCCGCCCCGCCTCTTCCACCGGAGAGCGCGCCAGCGGTGCCCGCGGTTCCAACTACACAGGTACCGAAAGAATTACCAAGTTCCAAGCACACTGGATTACCTATCGGACCTACAACTAGGAGCAAAGCTCGTAAAGTAATGCCCACAGTTCCCGAAATCGATTAAAACTCATAACGCAATACCTAGGTAGTGACAATAACGACCTATAAATATAGACTTCTAATATTGTATGGTGTGAAGTATGCGTATAAGTTATGCGGAGAAGATGCTGTAGGTTTGTAAAGGTTAAGGTTCTAGCATTAAGGTCTGTTATCGTGTGACTCAAACAGCTGTTTGGGACCACAATATCACCAGTTGGGGTATTTACTGAAACACAGTTTATTTTTCTAATTTTTTTTGTTGTTTATTGTTCATAATAACTTGATTAGAGTAGAATGGCGAGTTTAGTATAAGGTGTAAAATGCTCCGTTATGTAAGTGTACTGTAAATTGTTATTTTTCTGTTTTGACAGATAGGTACATACATAAACAAAAAAATAAAACCGACTCCAAAAAAACTAAAAAGTAAAAAATAACGCCATAATTCAGTTTCTTCAAATTACTTACAAGTAACCGTTTGTATAAATACTCAATCTATACAGTATATACAATTAATCTTATTTTGGCGTCGGTGCCATATAAAGAATGTGTAAAATATTGAAAATTGACTATTTTAGTAAGTTGTGACACGATGGCACCGACTCCAAAATAACATTAATTGTATATACTGTATAGATTGAGTATACAAACGGTTACTTGTAAGTAATTTGAAGAAACTGAATTATGGCGTTATTATTTACTTTTTACTTTTTTTGGAGTCGGTTTTATTTTTTTGTTTAAAAGTTTATTTATTTTACACTTTTTAGTTAATCGTTACTTAAAAATGTATCTCGTGACGATTCGAACAAGCTGAAACACGGCTAGGATACATTATGTTATTACATAGATCTGGTGCCTACCTTTCGGCTCCATCATCATATCCATTCGATGGTACCATTCTCATCAGGAACATTTAAATTTGTGACTATGAAGTTGCTTAGCTAAATTAATCAAGATATTTTGTCGCCACCCGTAAATCATTTATCATTGAGGAGTGCCGATGGCATTCTGTGGTCTTCTGCATCAGTTCCACTTCACCATTTTACACTTTCTGAATGCAAATGCTTATTATGTTTCTTATAATACCAAAATCGCTATATGTAGGCCTACAATATTTGAGGAGTTCCTTCAATTCCTCATGGATTCCATCATCAGATCTTCACCAAAATTAAATGGGACCAACTAGAAAGTACCTTCTATAAAACCAAAAAAAAAATTTTGAACTCGGTCAAATAGTCTGAGTAATCGGTGAACATCCATAAAAAAAAAAAAACATTCCGTCGAATTGAGAACCTCCTTTTGGAAGTCGGTTAAAAATAGTTGTGAGGGAAGAATTATGGTATTATTAAAGTCCATTATAACAAATACATCTAGTCCTAATATAAACTTAATGTAACTATCATATAAGTAGTTATATTTGTTAGGGGCCAAGTTATAAAAATACTTATTACATAGACTATTTATATAAGGAGAAAGATGTTGTATAATTAATCATAGTATGTAGGTAGTTTTATATTTTATACTTAAGAAGGTAGATCTGAATAAATCAGTGTTTGACCTAGCATCTGACTTTCATTACAGTCACTATCCAAAAAATAACTATTATCATTAAAACGGCACGAAAAATACATAGAAAGCTCACTTATAATACCAATACGGTAAAACTTAACATCTAACCCGCTTCGAACGTAATAAAATTCTCGGTGTTCTTTTAATGTCTCATCTAGTCCTTAATCTTCAATTCTCGTTATCCTACCAAGTCGGATCCAGATCGGATCGGACGTGACAAAAGCGCTGTAAAGCCACTTCTCTTCTTCCCCATCCCTTTCTTACACATAATCGTTGAAAGTCATAGTGTAATGTTTGTCATAATTGTGAAAGCGTAAAATATTCAGGATCCTCGAAGAGGTCATTCTGTGGAATCCAATGGGTTAGATTAGGTTTGTGACAATCCTAAAAACTTAACGGTTTCGTAGAAAACTGCGATAATGACTACCTTCGACAAAGATTTATGACTTTCCATTTAATTGGAGTCAATATAGATTCCGGTAAAACCCTACACGACTAGCATGTCTCGTTCTTCAGCAGCATCCTTCCTGAAGTTGACCCTGATGTGTCTGCAGACGTGCCCGACAGCCTCTGCAGCCGGCACAACGGTGGCCGCCATGCAGGACTGCACCATGGTGCGAAGGGACGCGAAGTAGATCTTCACGCAGCGCAGGCATGGCGCTGTGCACCAGATTTGCTGGAAATTTAGATGGATGTGAATGCCAATGAAAGCTGCAAGGTTAGACAAAGCTATGTTGGTCACGTTTGTTTTGGTGAGGCTGATAGTAGCTAGAGTTCCTCGATTTGTATGGAGCGAGTATGTTCTGACGGATTATTCGCATATAAAAGAAAGAACGTTTCCGAGCATTTTTTGAGAGCGGCAAGCTCTAAAAATACCTAATGAGGGATCCCATGAGAACTACTATATCAGTTTCATAAAACCTAGTAGGGTGTCCATGACCATTTGACCTAGGGCTTCATTAAAAAGGGCTGTTCAACCTATTCATCCTTCAAACCTGAAGCAATGATAGCTCACTCTCTGCGCACTCTGAAAAGAAGACAGACCGATAGAGGCTCACACAGTCAGTATCGCCTAGCACCAGTTGCGGGTGTGTTTGAAACAGACGTTGCTCGCTCTCCTTTCATACTCAAAGACTCGCGCCTCAAAGGCCAGGCAGGCGAACCCCTAGCCCAGCAGCAGCGCGCAGGGCGGCGCTATAAGCACAGCCAGGATAGTGTGGCACCAGTTGCGGGCGTGCTTGAAGCAGACGTTGCTCACTCTCCACTCCCACTCAGAGACTCACCTCAAAGGCCAGGCAAGCGAACCCGCAGCCCAGCAGCAGCGCGCAGGGCGGCGTTGTTGCAGACAGCAAGAGCGGGACGGCATGTGACCGTCTCATGCGAAAGTTAGAGACTAAGTGTGATTTATTTTTTGTGTGCCTAGGTTATTTATACTTTTGTTATATTCAAGACCTAGGTCTAAGAACGAACCAATAAAGACTTTTATCAATTTAGTTAGGATAACGACGTAATCGGCCGCTAAGTTATTTTAGCTGTTTTATCACTTGAACTTTTAAATAATAATTTTCTTAAACAAATTGTACCTGATCGAACTTAAAATATTGTATTTATATGCCCTAAAGTACCATAAAAGAGTACCATGCCTTTGTTTGGAAATATGTATCGAACCGGAAGTAGAACAGACAATTTACTGTGAAAGTTTGTAGTAATATGTAAAACGGAGACAATATTAATTAAGATTCTGATGACCTTTTAGGTATGACCTGACGAGTGAGTCAGATGCGCGGCCTTAAGCCCGATGTTATGTTTTTTATTCGATCACGATCGAGCCATGTTTAAATTAATTATAAATGATAGTGTGAGCCTAAAAAAGGACAACTAGAAAGAAAACTTGATCAGTCCTGAAATTAATAGCCAATCACATCGCAGGACCGAAATCAAACTTTTAGAACGAGACGAACTGAACAGACAGGAAATTTTAGAGTAAGATGAACAGAATAGATAGCAGATTTTAGCGAAATACGCGATGTAATTGGCTAGATTCTTAAAACTAAGCTTTGGTGATACTGCCACTACTTGAACTCAAGAGATTTTGTATATAGTTAGGCTAGGAACCAAATATATTACCAGTACTACCGAGGAACCTTCTTTTACTTACCTCTCTCGTAACAAGTCTCAGTAGGGAAAAGTGAACAGTGCCCAGTTCAGTTTAGGAACCTGTCTCTAGGCAGTTTAGCTAGTAGGCAGTTTTGCTAGGGACTTAGTCGCTACCGCGTTCCGTGTCGAGACCGATCCTCCACGAACGGCTGTATGTACGTCGAGTACCTCCGTCATACGCCCGCGAGTGTCAAGTCCTAGCCCGCTGTGAACGAACGATCTGTCGCGATTAGAAATCCATCTGAGCTATCGTAGACATTATAAAAACACTGTTGGGCTATTCTCAACAGGCGCTATAAGCACAGCCAGGATCGTGTAGCACCAGTTGCGGACGTGCTTGAAGGTGACGTTGCTCACTCTCCACTCCCACTCAAAGACTCACCTCAAAGGCCAGGCAAGCGAACCCGCAGCCCAGCAGCAGCGCGCAGGGCGGCGCTATAAGCACCGCCAGGATCGTGTAGCACCAGTTGCGGGCGTGCTTGAAGGAGACGTTGCTCACTCTCCACTCCCACTCAGAGACTCACCTCAAAGGCCAGGCAAGCGAACCCGCAGCCCAGCAGCAGCGCGCAGGGCGGCGCGATAAGCACAGCCAGGATCGTGTAGCACCAGTTGCGCGCGTGTTTGAAGCAGACGTTGCTCAGTCTCCACGCGCATTCGGGGCTTCGAGCTCCTTCGGGCTCCCCGATTATGTCGTCCCATACTATCTGTGGAACAAATATTATGGTTAAACGCTAAAGTTTTTGGGATATCATCAACATATTCTTTTAACGACCGGCCAGTTATGTGATTACTACTACATCTCGAAGCACCTATTAATTCCCCCTTGACACTACAGGCTCCGGTGATAACACGAGTAAAATAAAGTTGTAATAATTAAATGTCTGTCTTATTTTAAAATAATTAATAAAAAAGTTAAATTTATTTTTATTTTTTACATTTTATATGAATCATATTTATATTGTATACCAAAACCCAAACGTTTGGAAGAGAGATCTGCTTCACTCTCCTTGAATGTATTGTTTTCTGAAAGGACTCTGAGGTTGTGACGCTGTTTTGTGAGGTGTGCAATAATAGTACATTACTACAGAGGCCGGGACGATAGGGGTTGCCGGCTGAAGACATATAGACGGCCGAGCAAAGCGAGGCCGGATAGGTCTGAGGCGGGCAACCCCATATTTCCCGCCGAGGTAGGTATAGTGCTTTTTTCAAACATGCAATGAAATAAACAACAAAAAGATCGAAGTTTAATTTTTTAATATGCATAGTGGCAGAATGTCATGCATGATGCCTGTGCCACAAATTTATGTGGAATGGAAATTAAAAAAAAAGGACTTTGCGGGCCTAGGACTACATCATTTGTATGAAAATCCATTAACGACCTCTTGTCCTAGCCGCACCTGACACGTCATAATTCGCAGCCTATTATAAGGAACATACTTAACATCAATATTTCATTGCATGTTTCAGAAAAGATTTATTGTATTGTATATGTCTATTGTATTGTGTTGTGTACCTTCATCATGTGAAAATGGCTTGATGGATTTAATTTCAGCTAATTTTGGTTGATGGATTGGTAAGAGAATAGCCGGAAATCTGGGGGATGGTTAAAGCATACTTTTTACACGACTTCCGAGCTAAATAACTAATAAATATCATGCCTCCTGAACAGATCACGTGAACTCATTCGTAGCCCATATCCCCACGAGTCAACGGCCCGTCATGCAGAGCTTTGTAAAATGAAGCTCGTATCGCGTGACCGGCCCACTGTAAATTATGGGCATTACTTTTACAATGGGTCATCCACGTGGTGGTTTGATAGGCATTGCGGGAATAAAACTGGAACAAACTGGTCTGAATGTTACAGTTTTCTGACGTTGCGATGATGACGGAGAAAAGTCACAAGCGGATGAGGAAACGCAGTTCCACTCATTACGCAAAATCAAGGACATTGAAGCCTATTAGAAGATTTTATTGAACTTGCAATGTATGTTTTTTGTTTTTATTTTATTATGTGAAAACTTCACACAATATTTTTACTTACTATATATTAATATAGTAATTAAAAGAATGTGTGAAGTTTCAGAAGTAAAAAAAATGAATTGCGATCCACTGCTGTGGTTGACACATTGAGAAATCGATGACGGCTGCAATGTGTTAACCACTGATGACTTACTCTTAGTTTTTTAATGTAGTTTTGATGTTAGTGTTTAAATTATGAGTCATTTGATACTCGAAATTATTTTATTAATTGAATTGAATTGACTGCAGTTTAAGCCGGGAGCCGGAGCCAGTTCCGGCTTAGACTGCAGTGGATCGCTATTAATTCTTCTTTCTACTCAGATCTTTGTATAAATATAGTAATTTAAAAGATGTATGTTTGTGTCAAATCTTGAAAGTAACGCGGTCGGTTTCCGTTGAGCTAAAATTTGGCACACTTATGTAAGTTAGGTGGCAATAGAATATTATGACACTATCTGTGATGATGACATTATGACAACTAGGTAGTCCCTAAGGCTTGTGCTATTGTACTCATAAATGACGATATATTTAATAAATAAGCTGAAGGTCCTGGGTTCAAATCCCGGTAAGGGCAAATATTTGTGTGATGAGCATAAATATTTGTTTCCGAGTCTTGGATGTTTTCTATGTATGTAAGTAAATATATCTATTAAATATATAGTCGTCTAGTAGCCATAACACAAGCCTTATTCAGCTCACCATAGTCCGATTTGTGTAAATTTCTTCTGTAATATTTATTTATGTAAATATAATTACGAGTATTTATTTTTTACGAGTATTACATACGAGTATATAAATACCAAAACTTGGTAACAAATATTTATTCTCATTACACACATATAGGTACGTTGGGTTTTGAACCCAGGGTCTTCAGCTTCGCAGGCAACGTCCGGTATATTATCAATCATCACCATCAATAATGAAACAAACATACTTTAAAGCTCAAACATCAAAGAAACCTAACTATTATTACGTACAATTGAACAATGTCCTTGACAGGTACAGAAATAGCACGTTCCTTCTATCGCAGGGCGATTGATATTATTTAATAGCCAGACACCTTGAAATGCCATCAAATATTCTTTGACAATGACATGTTGGCATGTGTTACGATACGAGTGGAATCAAACCTGACGGTCTAATTGAAAATGAATCAATGGCGTCTGTTTCTATTGAGGTCTTGTTGCAGAATTATTTAATAGGGATGTTGTCAACCTTTTTTCCGGAAGTTTGAGAGGTGAATCAGTCATTAAACTCAAATTCAAATAGCGTTTATTGCGGACCATACATCCATGCTATTGTGTTGGTAATACATCAAATGATAATTATTCCAGGGTTAGTCACAGGTTATTATTATAATTTATCATTCTTATCAAAAGCGATGCGGTGGGGTGACGACAGGCACGTGGAGTCGCACCCAGCGTGCCAAAAGTGGCGAGTCCCAGCGCTCCGCCGGCACGTTTAAAGGTCCTTCCACATTTGTATCATTTGCCCGTATCAGATCATCGTCGCGTGGCATGATCGCATGTCACGATCACGCGTTTGGACGTTGCGCCGATCGGATCGCTCGAAATCCATTTTGCTACGCGTATCACACAGTTATATCGGACGAGCACGGCATGATCGGCGCGCCGACAGTAAGCTTCCAAACAGCGCGATACGCAGTCATGCCACGGCACGGTGATCGGATACGAGCAAATGATACAAGTGTGGACGCACCTTAAAACGCATAAAACATAGGCTACTCAGTTCTCGGTAAGCCCTGCCTATCTCTCTCGTGTTAAACTGTATTTTAGTGAGTGAAAGTGCCATAGGAATTATGAATTTCGAACTTCGGTGTAGGCCCTCTCGTTTCCGCCTTGACGCTCAGACCGTCTGTAGTTTTTAGGGTTCCGTACCAAATTTTGAAATTAGAAATGGCCGACATCACTTTAAGTGAAAAAAACATCATGGGTATCGTTTTCATGGTTTTTGGAGGAGCGGATTTCGAAAATGGCGTCCATTTCAAAATCCAAGATGGTGGCCGTTGCTTTTAGTGAAATAGTCATCATAGTTGTCGTTTTGTAGATTTTTAGGGAAATGACTAGCATGACGACTTTTTCATAAAAAGTAATGTCCGCCATCTAGAATTACAAAATGAACGCCATTTTTGAAATCTGCATCCGTAAAAAACTAGAAAACGACTGCCATGATGACTTTTTCGTTAAAAGTGATGTCCGCCATCTTGAATTCCAAATTGGACGCCATTTTCGAAATTCGCACCTCCAAAAACCTAGAAAACGACGCCCATGATGACTTTTTCGTTAAGTGATGTCTGCTATCTTGGATTTCAAAATGGACGCCATTTTCGAAAGTGTCCACAAAAACAAGTTTTTTTTCGACCCTCTTTTTCTCGGCAGCTTCGATTTTTTGATTTCTAATTTGATGAGAAATTATCCAGTTCATTTTAACAAATTGTACATCACTGGATAGCCATAAAAAATTGCCAAGAACCAATTATGTACAATGGTCCAAGATTGGATATGTACAAAAAATATGATCCAGTAATAAACAATGTCTCTAAATAATTCTATTTATATTCTAGCGCGCCATAACCTCCGAATAATAATTTTTCAATGTCTTACGATTCTGACGAAATAATTTAATAATAATTTAACTAAAGAAATTAGAAAATATACACAAAAACATAACCCAACCTTCTTAACGATTTTGTTAAGAAAATTGCATAATTACAAAAAAACACAGCAGCACAATTTTGTTTATCTTATTATTTATGAACAAAATGGTCAACACGCATGTCATATTTTTCTATAGTCTATGGAAAGTCTATACTTTATGGTCCAAATGTCGTTACTGTTTAATTTGTCTCCTTTTTCTTAATTTTCGCTCTTAAATACAATTTTGTACATTACTGGATCCATGTACATTACTGGATCCATGTACATTACTGGTTCCTTACGAAAATACTTAGCCTATCTTAAATATATGTTTTTCAGTATAAACTCAATCCGTACTTCTCCAAGAAAACATATAAAAACTTATAAAAACTAAATATGTTTTTCCACTCCACAATCAGAGTAATAAGGTTTGGGATATATGGTCATGAAATTTTGCTGTATTTACGTATTTTTGCTCTTAATCTTTATACGATGATTGAGCATAAACCACATATATTTGCCACTTTAATTTATGCGAGGCAATTCAAGTTTGCTTGGAGGCCTCCAAGTTGATTTAAGTTCGATTTATTTCATAATCATTATAATATTGGATACTATGTCGTTTTAAACTGGTTTAACTGCTAATATTGTTAACTTGTAGGGCGTTCTTGTGTTCCTACTGGTAGACCAACGTCGATGGACTGGTTTTGTTGATGATTCGAAAATATTTCTATCGCTATATTTTTAGGGTTCCGTACCAAAAAGGTAAAAAAGGAACCCTTATGGTACGACTCTGTCTGTCTGTCTGTCCGACTTTTAGAGCGCCATATCTCAAAAACTACTTATGCTAACTATTTGAAATATGAAATATTTATAAACATGGTCAGCCCACATGTATTGCGAAGAAATCATAATAAAATATATGTTTATTTTCTAAAATAACGACCAATATGAGGGGGGGTAATAATGAAAATTCTAGTCACTAGGTCAAATAGGGTATAATATGAAAGGGAATTTTTTTTTCAATCTTTTTATTGTGCTTAAATCGTTTTATTAAGGAAAATGTGTAAAAAAATATCATTCCCCCCCTTTATCTCCGAAGTTTACCAAATGAAAAATCTGGAATTTTCTGGAATTATGTTATTTAATATGAATATTACACGCAAAATTATAACCGTACATTTATCTGTCTTACTTTTTTTAATCAACCAAAATCATTTTTCAATAACACGGTTCGGTTAAGTTTGCCCCTCATTTGTATGTGACGCCATAGATACCAGAGGCAAACTTAATTAAAGCGGCAAGTTAAGTCGAAATTTTTGAAAGTTTGTACGGAACCCTCGGTGTGCAAGTCAGACTCGCACTTTACCGGGTTTTTTTAATGTTATAATATTGTGCAGACTGAGGACTGTAAAAGCAGTCTGAACCCCTTTCGATAGCTTTAAGAGCAGTGTAGGTGAAGTAGAGAATAAAAAGTCACAATTTATAACGAAATCCCGTTCCTAAACCAATACTTAGGCTTCCTATTTTAACTATGATATCTATCTGACTGAAGCTAATTCACTTGACGATTATTTCTTGTAAGTATTTTCAAAGGCTAGTAAGTAGTACCGATAACTTGTAGTTACGACATGAATAGTATGGGGACTATTTGTATATTTATGTGTTCATTCGTATGCCACATATAGTGGGGTTATTGTCAATTGAATTAGCTTTGGCTTTTATAGTCGAGCCGTATATTGGTTGGGGAGGGGGTAATTTTATTATTTCTGAGAATTACAATTAACAATTATTGTGCAACATATTGGGTTTTCATGGAAAATTACCAATGTTATGGTATAGTTGCAAATGTTGTGCAATACCTGTGGAAAGTTTACATACATTATTCCACTATGCATTTTATCGCCTTATGGGCTTCATATAACTGATATTTGATTAGATAAGAGTTATTCCTTTGACTGTTAAGTCAAAGTAATGATTTCATAGCTTTCCATCGGGGTTAGATGGAAAGGTATGAAATGAAGTTATCGAATAATTTATATTTTTATTAGCTTATAAGTTATTTAGATATTTCATTTCCTATATTAAATCTATATAATTCTATAATTATGGGGTCATCCGGTACATTCTCCCGCCACTATGACCTTAGTCATAGGAAACTTCGCCGGTGCCGGTGACTCGTTGATGCTGCCTGATGCACGCAGACGTCGGTTGTTGTGGCTCGATGCTCAGGACCGTGGTGATGAGACGGGCGCCGTGGGCGGCGCGCCGTCTTGGGCGCCGCAGGCGACACACTGTCGCCGTGGGCGGCGCGGACGCGGTGTGTAAGGCGCGTTGCTGTGATTTCTCGGGCGCCGTGGGCGGCGCGCTGTCCTCGCGCTGCGGTGTCTCTTGCGGCGCAGGCGGCGCGCTGTCGCCGTGGGCGGCGCGGACGCGGTGTGTAAGGCGCGTCGCTGCGATTTCTCGGGCGCCGTGGGCGGCGCGCTTTCCTCTCGAGCGCCGGCGCGATAAGTCGCGGGGCCGGCGTAGGAGCCCGCTGTGCGCCACTAGGCGCGTGCAGGCCTTTTGAGAGTTGATCGGTTGGGCGGCGCGACCGACGGCGTCGCGCTCGGCGAGTGCGGCGTCGGGGGCGCCGATCGATGCTGATGGCCCGGCCGACGTCACTCGTGTGTAGGACGAGTGGCGGCTCGGGCGCCGGCGCGATAAGTCGCGGGGCCGGCATGGGAGCCCGCTGTGCTCGACCAGGTGCGTGTAGGGCTTCTGGGAGCTGCGCGGCTGGGCGGCGCGACCGACGGCGTCGCGCTCGGCGAGTGCGGCGTCGGGGGCGCCGATTGATGCTGATGGCCCGGCCGACGTCACTCGTGTGTAGGACGAGTGGCGGCTCGGGTGCCGGCGCGATAAGTCGCGGGACCGGCATGGGAGCCCGCTGTGCGCCACTAGGCGCGCGCAGGGCTTCTGAATGTTGTGATGGGTGGCGCGACCGACGGCGTCGGGGGCGCCGATTTGTGTTGTTGGCCCGGCCGACGTCACTCGTGTGTAGGACGAGTGGCGGCTCGGGCGCCGGCGCGATAAGTCGCGGGGCCGGCATGGGAGCCCGCTGTGCACCACTAGGCGCGCGCAGGGCTTCTGAATGTTGTGATGGGTGGCGCGACCGACGGCGTCGCGCTCGGCGAGCGCGGCGTCGGGGGCGCCGATTTGTGTTGTTGGCCCGGCCGACGTCACTCGTGTGTAGGACGAGTGGCGGCTCGGGCGCCGGCGCGATAAGTCGCGGGGCCGGCATGGGAGCCCGCTGTGCTCGGCCAGGTGCGTGTAGGGCTTCTGGGAGCTGCGCGGCTGGGCGGCGCGACCGACGGCGTCGCGCTCGGTGAGTGCGGCGTCGGGGGCGCCGATTGGTGTTGTTGGCCCGGCCGACGTCACTCGTCTGGATTGCGAGTGGCGGCTCGGGCGCCGGCGCGCTAAGTCGCGGGGCCGGCAAAGGAGCCCGCTGTGCGCCGCTAGGCGCGTGCAGGGCTTCCGGGAGCTGCGCGGTTGCCAGCTGCTTCCAAGCGGCACCAGTAGGTGCGGGCGGGCTGGTTGGCAGTGGCAGCGCAGCGTAGACTCCGTCCGGCGCGCTTGCCGTGTAGGTGGGCTTCTTAGCAGGCCCGGCGGCACCGTGGACGGGGTCGACGGAGGGAGAGTCATTGTGGGTCCATGCACACAACACTGTTTCACTCGCAACCGTATCTGTAACTGATTTAATATTGTCTTTATGCACTAGCACATGATGATTTTTCCCGCAGTTGGGCACTGAACAAATCATTTTTTTGCAAAAATGTTGTTTTTCCCAGAGATGTAGGCACTTAAAACACATCTGCGCCGTTTTTGCAATCTCCCGCCGTTTATCTACACACATATCTAAAAACGTCGCGCACTCTCTGCCGCCACTATGTTGTGTACTCTCACATACCGGACATTTCTTCTCCGTGGCGGTATGGGTCCTCTCGGGTCGCGGCTGCGCGACGGCGGCGGGCTGCGGATATGTATGTGGCGCACTGTACCGTGTAAATTGGCCGGGCGGGCGCGGTGCGTAGGGCGCGTTGAAGTGGCTTCGTTGCTGGAAGGGCTGATGGCGCGGCGGCACCTGGGTTGCGTCACTGATTACGGTGTACGGTTCTCGTAATCTGGCTTCTTCTCGCATAAAATTTACCATCAGCATGACATCGCTTTCGCGCCTCGGTTTGTCAGCTGAGTAGGTATACCATTTTGATTGTAAATTCACTGTTAGCTTATCATGGAGCGATCGCAGGACTTCTGAGCTATATCTGCTTTCATGGGCGTCGACGAGTTGTAACGTAGCCATTATCGTTCCGAGCTTGAGCGAGAACGAACAGATGTCTTGCGCGTTGTCGGTGAGCTTGGGCAGCTCACGGAGATTTCTATATTCCAGCGCCGCAAGAGTCGCCGTGTTGCCGTAGCACTCTTCCAACTTCTCCATAATGAGTTCCGGCTTGGCACCGGATATGACGAAGTCACTTATCGCCGTATTTTTCAGGTTTCGGGTAGCTGTCTGCAGTCGCGCCGTATTTTCGCCCGGCGTGTAGTACGGGGCAGTGTCCGTATATACCTGCTTGAATGACAGCCATTGCCGTCGGGAACCTGTGAAGACTGGTAGATCCGCCGTTTTTCTTGTGTGGGGATCTTGTTTGCATGCCAGTATGGCATTCCGGATCGCTTCTGTGATGGTCATGATGTCGTTGCTCGGCGCGTACGGTTGTACCGCCAATCCATCCATCGCAGCGGGTCCCGCAGAGCCGTGAAGCACGGCGGACGGGAGCGCTGGGTACTGCGTGGCCGTAGGCGCAGGCGCGGGCGGCGCATGCGCTTGTAGTGGCACGGCGTACATCGGCGCAGGGGGCGCAGGGGGCGCGGGGGGCATCGTGGCCGCAGGGACGGGCGGCGCATGCGCGCCGGGCGCCTGCGTAAAAGCGGGCGCTCCCGTCGTATACTGTAACTGAGAAGAAAAATTATGGGGATTCAAATCAAGGGCTGGGAGGTGGTGCCGGTCCAACCAGGTCTCGACCTGCCGGCTTGTATCCACATCCGTCGTGGCACTTGCGTTGTCCTCTTCTTCACTAGTTTCTAGCTCCGCTTCAAGCGTTACTAGTTTGGCTGCAGCTAGCACTTCCCGCGCTTTTGCCAATTGGATTCGCCTCTCCTTTGTCGACTTCCGCGATGAGGCCTTTGATTGCGTCTTTCTGGGCGCAATGGATTTTTCGACCACGGTACTCGGTGCCATCACCGACCGTTGTGCGTCGTACTGTGACGACGCTACGACATCGGTGGGGGCTCGTGCTTGGTTGGGGTCCTGGGTCTCGCCGGCGGCGCCCGCGAGGAGCGCGGAAGCCGGGCCGGGACTAGGGCCCGCCTGTTGCACTTTGTGGTGGAGCTCCGGAGCTGGAGCCTGCTGTGCGCCAGTAGGCGCGGGCAGGGCTCCAGGGGGCTGCGCCGCCGCCAGCCGCTTCCGCCCAGCACCAGGAGGCGCTTGCGGAGGTGCCAGCGACGGCGCAGTAGCGCCGCTTCTAGCAGCACTTCTGGTGACCCTCGACGACTCGGAGGTCTGGGTCGTGGTCGTTTCGGAGCTCTGCTCCGAGGTATCGGTAATACCACCGGGGGTGTCGGTCGTCCTTACTGACGACGGAGACGGACTTCCGTTTCTTTGTGACATTTTATTCTATTGAGCTTAGGATCAATCCGGCTCGAAGTGACCAATGTGCAGACTGAGGACTGTAAAAGCAGTCTGAACCCCTTTCGATAGCTTTAAGAGCAGTGTAGGTGAAGTAGAGAATAAAAAGTCACAATTTATAACGAAATCCCGTTCCTAAACCAATACTTAGGCTTCCTATTTTAACTATGATATCTATCTGACTGAAGCTAATTCACTTGACGATTATTTCTTGTAAGTATTTTCAAAGGCTAGTAAGTAGTACCGATAACTTGTAGTTACGACATGAATAGTATGGGGACTATTTGTATATTTATGTGTTCATTCGTATGCCACATATAGTGGGGTTATTGTCAATTGAATTAGCTTTGGCTTTTATAGTCGAGCCGTATATTGGTTGGGGAGGGGGTAATTTTATTATTTCTGAGAATTACAATTAACAATTATTGTGCAACATATTGGGTTTTCATGGAAAATTACCAATGTTATGGTATAGTTGCAAATGTTGTGCAATACCTGTGGAAAGTTTACATACATTATTCCACTATGCATTTTATCGCCTTATGGGCTTCATATAACTGATATTTGATTAGATAAGAGTTATTCCTTTGACTGTTAAGTCAAAGTAATGATTTCATAGCTTTCCATCGGGGTTAGATGGAAAGGTATGAAATGAAGTTATCGAATAATTTATATTTTTATTAGCTTATAAGTTATTTAGATATTTCATTTCCTATATTAAATCTATATAATTCTATAATTATGGGGTCATCCGGTACAAATATAAATACGGGGCAAACGAGCAGACAGATCGCCTGATGGTAAGCGATCACCGTCGCCTGATACCTGCAACACCAGAAGAGTCACAGTTGCGTTGCCGACGTTCCAAGTTGGGGTACACTCGTTTCTTGAAGGTCGCATCGGCCCGGAAATACTGTAGGCGACAATTTATCCCACAGTTAAAAACGTCATTATCATCAATCAAAAACTATCCAGGTCCATTGATGAACGGATCTATATCGGAATCCCTAACGTCATTTGTCCTAATGTATCGTTTGTCCTAATGTGTCATTTGCCATAACGCATTTTTTTCAGAAAGTGTTAACTTTTCAGGATTGTTATAAAACAATCCTAACCTAACCTAACCTAATCTATACGACGATCTTTTAAAAAATCCTGAAAAGTTTACGGTTTCTGAAAGAATGCGTTATAGCAAATGATACATTAGGACAAATGACGTTAGGGATTCCGAATGAGACCCGCAGGTACACTCACCACCACAAATATCTACCACAACAAAGCGCGCATAAATATCAGACACGATCTTTGTTATGTAGATACGAGTATTGATGCCAGTGACTGTACCTACAGCTCCAAATGGCGGCACTTAAGGTCTCTCGGAAGACCAGCGCTGGCTTTGGCACTAGCATTGCCCTATAATAGTAGATTGTTTGACAAGGGGCTAAAATAAGCCATTATGACACGAAGTGATTATTTGGACGAGCTCACGAAATGAGCGAGGACAATAATATCTGAGTGTCATAATGGCTTTTAGCCACGTGTTTAACACTCTGATTTTCACTTCGACTGCGAGAAAATGAAAAAGACTTAACATTAAAATTGTATGTTTCATGAAAAATTAAAAGTGCTCGATTCGATCAGAAATTGGCCAATCTGATCAGGTTGGTTTGTTTGTTTTTAATTATTCGTAAGTAGTATGCAGCTGGCCGCAAGTTATTTTGTTCAGTTTCATAGAAATTTGTACGGGGCTTTCTTTTAAACCCTACCCTACGGCCGAAATGTACTATTTTAGTTTGGCTTCGCGAAGCTTATATGACGTACTTTTTGAGTAGGAGAAGTGAAAATGTTTATTTTTTCGATTAATGGATTACAGTTCCTTTGCTTTTCTACGAACGCGTTCACCAAATAAGTCTTCTCGAGTGGACCGTCAACATCTCCTGCATCTCCTGACGATGTCTCGTAGAGAGGCGAAACACGTGTCGAGGATTATACTGTCTGGGGGCGGTTTGTTGTATTTGCATGCGTATTTTTTTTTTGTGGAAACTGCATGAAAATATGCGCATGTGAGCACAATTAATCATCACATCTAACAAGGACAGTATGTCGCGCAAAGGAAAATAACTATAATCCATTAATCTTATATGGAATTCCGCAGTGACGTCAAAATCTATCTTTTTTTTCATTTGTATACCCTCGATAAATATGTCTTTCTTTCTTTCTGTCTTTGAAATCCTATCGGAATAATACTTAGCACAATAAACAAGAGAAAAAAACAATCTAAACGTTTTAAGTATTACGTACTTTATGATGTTACTAAGTGACTAAGAATCATTAATTTGCATCGACCTTTACGTGACACAATTTATTTGGAGAGGTACCATTGAATAACAAAGCATCAATCCGTCTCGTGATTGGCATCGGTAGGAAAACGATTGACAAGAATTACTCAATTCTAAATTGTATTTATATTTAATGTAGCAAAGCGGCTCTCCATAGCCCACTCTTCGCTCTCGCTGGAACCGAGACGTGATGGGTTGCGAACCACATCGCCATCATTTGCGTTCCCACGAGCAGCTAGGGATAAAATATTCGAACCCAGCAGAGCCCCGCATACCAGGTAAGGGTGAAGCCTTATTCTGGGGTCACCAGTCCCAGGGCAATTCGGCACGCTAACGACTAGGGGAGGAATGAATGATAAAATAGATGAAGTATGTCAGATGATGGATGCGAGAAATATTGATATTCTGTGTGTGAATGAGACAAAGCGAAAGGGTTGTGACAGCACAAAATGAAGAGATTAATGAATGTTGATGAAGCGGCAGTTGTATACCAGGACCGTAGCAAGCGGAAGGAGGTTAGTCTCTGCCTACCCCGAAATGGGAAAAAGGCTTAATTGTGTGTATGTATGTATGTGTTTATATTAAAAACTAGAAGGAACCTTACTTTATCAGCGGAGGAATAAAACATCAAAATCCTTTCTTTTCTTCAGCGTAGCCGAGTAAGAGTATCGTATAACTACTTACAATACAATACAAGAATTCTTTATTGCACACCAACAACAGAAACTGTACAAAATTCTGTAGACAATAGGCGGTCTCATCGCTAAAGAGCGATCTCTTCCAGACAACCTTTGGGTAGTGGAAATGACACAGAATAGCTAGGAATGAGTAGTTGGTGCTTACAATTGATTGAAACTACTGTTTTTATGGTTTCGTACCAAAAAGGTTAAAAGGTTAAGGCTGTCTGTCTATCTGTCTGTCTGTCCAACTATTAGAGCGCCATATTTTAAAAAGTACTTATGCAATTTTCGTTGTATTATAAGGAAATGTGGAAAACAAAACCATTCCCCCCCTTATCTCCAAAGTATAAACAAACAAATATTACACGACAATTATAACTATGTCTTTAGCTAGCTAATAAACTAAAAACTAGCTATTTTTTTATTTAATTTTAAAAAACCTATTTGATTAAGTCGGTTGCGTTAAGTTTGCACCTCATTTGTATGCAACGCTATAGATATCAGGTGCAAACTTAACTCAACCGGAACCATGTACTAATATTAGGGTAACTTCTACATTAACTTAAAAAAAGGATAAGCCATTTATGTAGCAAAAAACGTATATTTCGACACTCTCAAGGTAATCAAAATTATAGGGTGTACTTCCCGTTGACGTAGAACTATGAAATTTGGCAAACAAATACAAACCAAATTATACATTTGTAATTAAATCATAAATAATATAGTCTTTTTCAAGACATATTTGGATAGCCCGGTTGCGTTAAGTTTGCACCTCATTTGTATTCAACACTATAGACATCAGGTGCAAACTAGACTTAACCGGAACCGGGTAATAATGTTACGGTAAGTGAAAGTTTGAACGGAACCCTCGGTGCGCGAGTCCGACTCGCACTTGGCCGGTTTTTTCTTTTTGTTTGGCTATTCCTCTATTTTGCGTGCCAGTAATTGGCTGTTTGTTAATGCGGTCAGCGTTCTTACGGTGAAGTTGAAGGGAAAATGATTTGTTTATTATAAGAAGTAGCAGTACTTAGACCCACTAAAATTTGTTCTTACAACGGTTTCAATTCAAGAGTAGCTAATTTTAGGACTGGAATTACATATATCCAATGTAATCGTTATTGAAACTTTTGGGGGAGGGAATAGAGTGTGTTTGTTTTTTAATTCTTTTTTTTTATGTAACGATTGGCAAATGGGCAGACGAGCCACCTGATGGAAAGTAGTTAAGACTACAAGTTCCATTAAAAAAACTATATTTTATAATGCCCTTGTACGGAGGGGGAATAAGGGGAGGGGTGAATTGGATTCGTTCTGACTTAATATAATGATAAGTAGTCGAATACGTGAGTAGGTAACTAATCCTTATCTTCCATGAAACCCTCAACTGGACGTGAATACACTCAGGTCGATTAATATAGGCCAGTCATTACCCCACTGCACTTTGTTAATTGCTTAATCAATAAATTGAATGAATAGTGATAAAATGAAATGCTTTATTCTAAACTAGAAAGTGCCCGCAACTTCGTTCGCAGAGAAAAATCCTAATCGCTGTTTTTTTCTACAACGTAGTCGGGTAAAAAGTATCTGTAGATACCCAGCTACCCATGTACCAAAAATAGTTGAAATCTGTTTAGCCGATTTGGCAAGATGAAGCGACAACGACACATACAAACATTCAAAAAATCCAAAAAATATATGTTTCGATTCAGTGACCACCAAATAGTCCGTTACAATCAGTTTTCGAAAATATGTTTTATGTACAGACTTTTAATTTTTACATTGTGTTTTTATTTTTATATTCAACTAGAAAGCAACCCGCAACTTCGTTCGCGGAGGAGAAAAAGTCATAACCCTTCATTTTTTCTTCAGCATAGTCGGGTAAAGAGTATCCTATAACCATCTAGTAATACCCAGCTACCCGTGTACCAAAAATTGTTGAAATCCGTTTAGCCGATTTTGCATGATGAAGCCACAACGTCATATACAAACATACATAAAATACAAAAAATATTTTTCGTTTTAATGACCTCCAAATAGTCCATAACAATCATTTTTTTGAAAATATCTTCAATGTACACACATACATTTCATTTTTACAACTTTATAATAGTCTAGATATTGGGAGAGGTGAGGATTTCTACTAAAGAATTTCAAATTCCAACAAGGGCCATCGACATTTTGTTTTAGCCCAGATAAAATTAGAAGCTGACTTTGAACTGGGTAGCCCGGCTAGGCCTTACCAGTAGTAGTCGCTGTTGTTTTCTGTGGGGGGAGCGCAAAATCACCAACAGGAACTCCGTCCGCGGCCACTTAGAGTTGGGGTTGGACGCAGTGCGCACTGTACTAGAATTATCCCACGTCTGTTGAACCTGTTCAAACCAACTTTGGGAGTAAGAGACAGGATTAAATAGGCGAGTATAAGAAACCACGGGCTAGTCGCCCATCCTTTTTTTTGACAATTGACTTTTGGCTGTATCCGGGTGGCTGTTAAAACGCTTCTCACCAGCTAGATGAATGAGTGTAGTATAGTGATGTGTGTGAGAGTAAAGGGAACTAAGAATCGGGGAGTCACCCCTGCCGGCGGGGTCGACACCGTAGCTTGACCAACACCGCTTTGCCGCGCCTTAGGTATGCGAGCGGCGAGACGGGGGGCAGAGAATCCGCTGATTCGTCATTCCGCCGTCGTCTGCTCCCGTCTCGCCCCTCGCATACCTAAGGCGCAGTACAGCGGTGTTGGTCAAGCTATAAGACATCGTACGAAGAGTTCGCACTAGCCACATTCAGTAGAGTAGGTACAACCAAGTTCTGAAGGAAATAGATTTAAATAACAATAAAAACACGCATTACACTTGTACGGCGACCTTTGTGCTCTGACCTTTGCTAACAGCCTTTGTGAAGGTGGATGTAAATTAATTTCCGCGCCAAAACAGAATAGCAAAAAGTTTACAAGCCAAGTCTTAATAAAATAGTATCAGAAAATTTCTACGAGAGTTTCTATCTGAAATTTCCCAAATATAACCTACTAGCTGTTGCTCGCGATTTCATCTGCGTAGAGATGCAATTTATAGTCCATGTTCTATTCTCATGTATAGGTAAGATACATAACTGGAAAGTTTCATAAAACATCGTACAATAGTTTTTGAGATTAAGTAGAACGTTCATACATCTAAACTTTCACGTTTATAATATTATTAGGATTCATTTATTTAAACCTTAGTGTACAAATCAAAAGTAAAAATAGCCGACTTAATGCCAAATGGCATTCTCTACCACTGTACTATAAATTAAAAGAGAGATACATGAAATTGGTGCAGTGAGATAAATTTATTGGTATTGAGAGCGTTTTGAACAGACTAACAAAATTTTCACCCAAATTGCAAAGCAATATCTATGCATAATCATTGTCAATAAATATCCTGTAAGTTTGTTACAGGCTATAAAAACAGAGTTATAAAAAAAACAACGTATTTCGTGGCTAAGGAATCCAACAGGTTAGCCAAAAAATTAATGTTGAGAAAAAAAGCTAGGCTTTTCATTCAATTTGAAACTCGTTGGCAAAGAGATAAGGCATACTCGTATCTCAATATTTCCATCAGTAATAATAGTTATTTTCAGCTCACCAGTGGCGTGTGGTCCATATAGGCACAAAGGCACTGCCTGAAAGAAAATGGCTCCATATAGGCATAGAAAAAATGCTTACCCATGTGATCAAAACATTTGAACTGCCTACTATGACCTAAAACCCTGTGCACACTGCACCTCACAAGCTCGTTAAAGTTCCGTTTACAGCGTGAAATCTGCGTGGAAAAGTTTTTTTATCCGCTGGCGTGGAAATTCTAAGTTCGAATTTCTTTTTATGCTTCTTTGTTTGTTTCGTTATTAGTGTGTTTCATAGGTTCATTATCACGAGTTTTAAATGAAAAAAATAATCTGTTGCTTACAATTTCATAGTTTTTTATATCTTACGTTTTCCTCGCTGTAGTGAGGTGAAAAGTTGTGTGTTTCGTACGGCTGCAAAATTATTTGGCCGCTCGTGCCTTGCAGTACAGCGAGGAAAATGTGTGATGTAAGAAAAACTATGAAACTATAACAAACCGATTCTTTTTTAATTTAAACTGGTGATAATGAAGTTTACAAGGGTGACGAATCGGATGCTATCTATTTCGCATATTTTTTATGTCCCAAACTGATTTAACCGAACAGGTTTCACATAATTTGATTTCGCCGAATGTTCATCTTGCTGAATCATTATTTGTCCGAATCTAAATACGCATAATTTAGTATCGCCGAATTTTAGTAAGCTGCAAATTGAAGCTCTATCAATAAAAAACTGCTGCCAGTAAAGTAGGTTAGGTTAGGTTGGAACTGCAATCCCGAACAGAAGATGACTGCTGCCATAAAAGTAGGTTTTCGGCATTAAAGAGTTATGCGTGAAGACCATTCGGTGAAAACAGGATTTGGTGTAATGAAATTATGCTTATAGATCATATGCCTATTGTGATTATGCGATATAAAATCCAATCCCATATAGAAGCGAACCAAGGAAAATGTTAATTACGCCATTTGAGAACGAGTCAAATAGTATGACTTATAATATCGATATTTATCGATTTAGATATCTCTGCGGCGTCATCAAGTCTGGGGCTGGAGGGAGCTCAATTATTTTTGTTATAAGGATAGGATCGCAAGATGATAATATGATACTTTTCACCCTACGTTGAAGTAAAAAATGACATATTCGTCCCCCACGAAGTTCCGTGCGTCTTCTAGAAAAACATAAACAGGGTTATTTTCGTACTTGGCTCGTTTTTGCTAAACACATGTTTAAGTTAAGATCTATTTTAAGGGTTGTATTTACATACTGTTTAATAATTCATAGTCTCCGATGAAGGTGGGGATTTTTAGGAATTCGCCGACTCAAGTGACGTGTTGTTTTGTGCGCGTGTTATTAATTGTATGCTTGACAGGATGGAATTAAATGGAGTACGTCATGGTTCGTTTTCTATGTGGTTAAACCAGAAGGCGCCCGCTATTTCGTTCGCGGTGGTGAAAAAGTCATAACCCCTCTTTTTTCTTCAGTGTAGTGGGTAAATAGTATCATATAATCATCTGAAGATACCCAGCTACCCGTGTACTTAAAATAGTTGAAATTTGTTAAGCCGATTTCGCGTGATGAAGCCGCAACGATACATACAGACACACAAAAAATAAAAATAAATCTCTTCAGTGACCTCCAAATAGTCCCTTAGTTATTTTAATATCTCCAATGTACAGACATTTCATTTTTACAACTTTTTAATAGTATTTATTTATAATAGTATAGATGTAGATTTCAAGGACAGAAAACGTGGTGTTGATACATATTAAAGCCTCAGTTTTATTTATAACGTCGTAGTAAAATTTCAATATCATTAATCTGTGCTATTACACTTTCATATTATATTATATTTATTTTATTGCACTTTCACATCTATAATATGATAGTATAGTATGGATAATGCGTCTTAAAGATAGGCTGGTCTAAGTACATATATATATATCGGGGTTATTGTGTTTATTTTGTCCATATTAATTTAGTTTAATGTATTTATCTTTATACATATATGCCATTCACACAGGCACGTACATAAATGAGTAGGTACACAGCGTAGATACACAGCACGCTGTCTCACACATGTCCTGTTCTGGATCCACGGAAGATCAGTGTCATGGCACTCATGAGTGCTCTGACATATGCTGAGTGGACTCCATTTTGTAAACACAAATATGATTGATTATAGCTCCTAGGTTTAGCTTTAAGTCTAGGTTAAGTCTATACATGTCACTTTTCCAATTTACTGTAATAATTGTTGTTGTTTACAAAATAAATGTATCTGCTTCTTCTTCTTCTTCAATTATAAAGTTGTAACTTTAAATGTCTGTTCACTGAAGATATTTAAAAAAAAACTATTGTAAGGGACTATTTAGAGGTCACTGGAGCAAAAAATATAATTTCTGGATTTTTTGTATGTTTGTATGTGTCGTTGCGGCTTCATCACATAAAATCGGCTAAACGGATTTCAACTATTCTTGGTACACGGGTAGCTGGGTATCTCCAGATGGTTATAGGTTACTTTTTACCCGACTACGCTGAAGAAAAAAAAGAGGACTTATGACTTTTTCTCCTCCGCGAACGATAAATAGGTGGGTTTCAGTAAAGATCTTTAGGATCCCTGAGTAGGTTCATATTAACACTTATATCGTCCATGCATTACATGTAATGTACTGGTGAGCTAGATCGGCACGTCCATGTCTACATGTAAATCACTACTGAATCGAGTATTATATGTAATGCATTCAGCCATAATATAATTACATCCACGTTTAAAAACTCCTTCATCGACATAGTACCATTCCTTCCTGAAACATTCCGTGTTTCTGTAAGCTCGACGAGCAGTCGCACACCACCCGCGCGCCGCCGGGTGTGAGCTCAGCTCCCTGGCGGTTAAACTAACTTCACAAAAGCTCACCAGATGAGCTTCACAACTTGGACTCCACACGATTGTTGAAGAAAGAAAACACTACGGTGAATCTGGCTCCCTTCACCCTTATCTAGCAGCAAGCATCTTATCAAAGCAGCGGCCACCCCGGTCGACCCCGTCGGGTCGAGGCACGCCTCCCCGAGGCTTGATTAAAAGCTGTGGGGGGCCAGTTCCCCGTTCGTGCTTCCGTTCTCCAAAAAGAGTGCTTCAGGACATCTGTGACCTTCTTCCCGTAGTAGCCTAGGTCGTCCACGTCGGGTCAAGCTACGTGCTCCTTGAAGACATGAAGACCAATTCAGAAAATGCTTAGAAGAGGCCATATCCAACCGGATTCGACTCAAAGTCCTAGTAACCTTCCGGTTGCTAGGCGGAAGCCAAAGTTACTTTTCCTAATACAGTACCTCTACAATGGCCTGTACCGACTATAAGAGACTACAGGAACAATAAAAAAAAAGTACTATTCCTACGATCTCCAGGTTCTGTTGTCCCAGTCTCAGTTTTCCTAACGGATACTATGAGCCACGTTGTTCAGGCCACGTTTTTTTGTGTACTTCAAGGAAAAAAAATACCTGCACATGCTGATTCAAGTTGTTAGGATCCCGATCTTCCAACGCCTCCCGCACACCGCTGTCTGGTTTTGAGACCATCCTGGCGACCTGGTCCGGTCCTCCCACCTCCACTACCGCCGGACCGACCCACTCAGTCTGGCAGCCGGTCTCCACACTGTCCAACCAATCTCCGGTCCAGCTCTCAGATTCTGTTAACTTTGGGGGCTTCTTTTTGGCGACGGATGTTTGTTCCTCTAGGATGGCTGGGTCCAACTTAAGTTCCGCTGGGGCAGTCTCGGACCTAAGTTTGGCTTTATGGGCACATGCTAAGCATTGCCGAGAACTGGTGGTCTGCAGCAAGCAAGGCCCGCTGCTGATCGGAGCGTCATCAAATGCCACGGTGGTTAGGTGCGCTGTACGCTATAATCCCTAGTTTTTGTTTTTAAAAATCACGAATACACTTGCTGAACTTGTTCTAAGGAGGCACGTGAGACGTAGTTTGAAAAGACATGGAAGCTTTTTTAAATGTTAGATAAAAGTGAAAAAGTAGAATTTTGTATTTGAAAAGTTCACTTCAATGGCGGATGAAACGGCTTTCAGGGTTTAATTTATTTTTAGCACACTTTTCATACTTATTAAAGCTTTGGTACAAATTTATTTCTTTGTTCGAAAACTTTCATCGCATGAATGTATACTCCGTTGAAAACCACAGCTGAAACTGAATTCCCTCCAAAAGGTTTTCTTTAACGTCTTTTGCGCATGTCTGAAGTTCTTTAGCGGCGAAAAGTTCCCGCATAATCGTACATTGCCGGTTCTGTGTGACCTTTATATGCCGTATTTAATAGGCATGGATCGATGGATGTGTTACGAAGGATCGGGTCGTAGTGTTGTTTTATTATTTATTGTTTTAGGGCACTGGCCGCAGTTTCCTAATGGCCGAAGGTAATAGTGCCTAATGGGTTCTGAACGAGGTTTATACAACATTTATAATTCCTTTGCTCCTTCAGTGGGAATGATAAAGAATTTGTATTGGAGGTCGAATAGTTTTGCTATTTACGTCCTTATTTTACAATATTTAACTTTAGCACTTTTCGCAACAGACATTTTCGCAGAAGGGAAAACTTGCTACGAGCAGAGCACACTCCGAGCGGGCTCGCGGTCGTGAATGTGTTCACTATTTCTCACACGTACGGTGCTAAATAACACATTTGCTAATATTTTGAAATCAAAATTCGCATCAATCTTATTTTACCTAGTAGATAATGTGACTTATTAAACTTGTATTTTATCAATAAATTATTGCATTACATTGAATTCTCTTGAAGAGCGTTTTACAGCTATATGCCTACGCCATTTTCCTTTGTTTAATATTCTTCGTTATAACAGAAAACAACTCTTTATCTAGGTTTACGCAACACTCAATATTTTAAATAGGTAATTGGTTAACTGGCATAAAAAGGTCGTTGACACTACTAGAGTTCCTCAGATTATGGGTTAACCTTTTTACTGCCACGAGTTTATTTAGGTACAGAGCCCCGTATTCTCAGCACCAAGGCCAAAAATAAGTTCCTTGAACAATAATCAATCAGCTAAACTCTAACAGACTTGCAGAATAATTTAGTAAATAATGTTGTGCCATCGGGAAAACTCGTAGGCTACGACTGGTGCCGAAGTGTCAATAAGATACATAATTATGTACTATCACTAATTTTAGTTCCATGGACACTCGTATCTACCTACCAGTGCCCACAGCGCCATAATGGCGATAATCAAATATATACCGAAATAAGTTGACAACATTCAGTCCAGTGGTAATAAACAGAGGTCAGTGCATGGTCAGTGAATACTAAGTCCCGTGTTTTTGTAGGCAAGGACGCGCGATCGCACCACCATACGCGAGCCGCCGGTTGAGCTCAGCTCCCGGCGGTAAAGTGTTACTACATTTTAATAAACGAAGACTGCAGAGACACGCGCTTCTTCCGGCTCCCTTCGCGTAGCGGCCCCCGGGTCGCCTCTGTAGGGGGGCCTATATGCAAACAGCTGCGGTCCATCTTTACGCGAGGTGGCGAATCTGGGGGAGGCTCGTGTACCTACATCTTCGTTATGGACTTGACTTCAACTAAGCTAAGACTACGCTGAACATCAAGCAAACTTCATATGCGAGCTGAAGTGAACGAGTGTGACCCGTGCTACCTCCGGCTCCCGTCGACCAGCGGCCTTCAGGGTCGTCCACGTAGAGTGAGCCAAGGCACCTCTTTGCGCGGCGGTGCGAATCTGGGGGTGACCCGTCTCGCTGCATTCCTCGAGCTCATCACTACAATACATCACAGCATCAATGACTTCATCACCAATTAAGGAGGGAGATATAGGAAAAGGCACAGCAGGAGCTATCCCAATCTTCCGTAACTACATCAGATCTGGCCTACGTCAGAATATTTCTACCTGGGAGACTCAAAGCCCTGACGGCACCTCCCGCAAGTCTTACCGCGCCTCGCTCCTTCGGAGCGACGAGCGGAGGCGCCAATTCATCACCTCTAGAACGGTCGTATATTGACCAGAAGAGCGAAGAAACACACAAACAAAAAAAAAAGTGAATACTAATACCAACATTTTACTTTTTATTTCTGATAATAAAGTAAGTATAACGTCAATGCGATGGCGTGTGGGGAACTTCACGCGCTGTCATTCATTATTGACTCTGGCGGTGAACAGGTGAAGGTAGTAACATTTCAATTTGAGTTTTATTTTTAAACTCTCACCTCGCTTATATGCATACCTAGTGTTTTTAAAAAGAAAAGGCAATTATAAATACGAAAGTTTATTTTTCCATTAAGTACATCTTAACTATTTACAATACGCATGCACCATATTTACGTATTCTGGCATTATTATATACAAACTTACGTTATGTGAGTATATATTAGTATTTACGAGAAATATAGTAAACTAATGTCTTAGTATAACTGCCTGAAGTTGGCACGTATACTTATAATGTCACTTTAAAAAAAAAACTTGCTAAGTTTTATGATAATGACTTTAAAAGTTTAAATTTACGTTTCATTGGTCGTTATTGAAACATACGATTAAATTTCCAATAAAATGGCAGATTCAAATATGTCTATGCTACGTATATATTGCCTTATTTATATACATTCTTATGAGATATTATATGCAAATTGAGCGATTTCAGAGCACGAATTATTAAGTTCGTGATATAGCTTATTATTTATTATGTATTTGTATATTGCACCGTATTATTTCTTACATGAAATCTATTAAATAATGTATACTATTGGAAGTGTGCAATAATTATAATACATTTATAAAAAAGTAACATTCTTGTCTGCATCTGTGCATCGTTTTCAAACATATTTTGGGCTGTCAGTATCCGAAAATTGTTTCAAATGCATTGTTTTTTGCATTTTGCCAGTGTTTTCACTCCACGTGCATAGCTATGAAAATGCGCGTTTTTTTTTTTATAAAATATCAATTTTCACTTGTCACTTTAGCCTATCTGTTATTTAATTACAAGCATTAATATCGTAACTATGAAGGTACGCATAGTCATTATGATAGATCATTTTACCCAATTCCTGATCAAAATATTGTCTAAATAAAAATACTAGTAACTATCAAAAATAAAATTAAACGAAAGATTGATTCAGTTGATTAAATTAATATTTTAACAAGATATGCAGTATAAGAAGCTGCCCACAACTTCGTTCGCGAGGGAGAAAAAGACATAACCCCCCTTTTTTCTTCAGCTTAGTCGGATAAAAGTTGGGGATGCTTAGCTACGCGTGTACCAAAAATAGTTGAAATCCGTTCAACCGTTTTGGCGTGATGAAGCCACAACGACACACACCAACATACAAACATGCAAAAAATAAAAAAAAATGTTTTATTCCGTTACCTCCAAATAATCCGGATCATTTTTTTTTAATTATCCTCAATGTACAGACATTTCATTTTTACTAATTCGTAATAGTATAGATAGATAACTCCGTAAGTAATACTGGCTACGTATAATTTTTACTGCAAGTCGATAAATGGGCATAACACGGAGTAACCCAATTCGGCCACTCCTTCAGCCACCTACCTACATTATATATCACGGTTATAACACATGAAGGGCGTGTCTACTTAACTTTGATGGGTTATATTAGCTCTATTTCATTAGTTTTCGGTAGTTAATGGTAGCATAACATGACATGTAGCCAGTATAGAAATACTTTTAGAATTATATGGTCAGATGGGTTGGAGGACGATTTGGCCTGGAGGAAAAGCGTTCAACGTTTGTCTCTTTTAGGGTTCCATACCCAAAGGTTAAAATGGGACCCTATACTAACACTTCGCTGTCTATCTGTCTGTCTGTCTGTCCGTCTGTCACTAGGCTGTATCTCATGAAGCATGATAGCTAGACAGTTGAATTTTTTGCAGATGATGTATTTCTGTTGCCGCTATAACAACAAATACTAAAGACTGTATAATTTTATGTCTGCTTGTCTATGACAGTAACCAATGTAAAATGTTCGAACACCGCGTACATTTTGCTTAGGACTAGAGCTCTGCTAACATTCGATTGTCATAAATACGGTCGTTTGTAGCGTATATTTTGTACGGAAACCTCGGTGCGCGAGTCCAACTATCACTAGGCCAGTTTTTTACTGTAGTAGCTTAAACTATTAGTCATTTCCTATAGCGTCACAACACAGACTCTTGCAATAAAACAAACGACATCAATTAACATTCAAAATTCCACGTCTTCATTTTGAAGTGTCGCCATAAATGTCTAGCAACTCTATGAAATTATTACCCTACATTTTTAAAGTCACTCTTGTGACTTAATATGAATTTTATTTCGTAACAGTAAATATCTTTTTCTTTTGCACTTTAGTAGTGAAAGTAAGAATAGTGGTGGGAACGTCGTAGGGTGGTTCCCCCTCCCCTTGGTATGATTGATTGACCGTGAAAGGTTACTAGCGTACGGAATAGAGACATTTGTTAAATATTATAAAGCACAGTATGTGAATAGCACCTTTAAATTTATAGAGGACATACGTGGTCTTTAAATGCCAATTATATTGTTAAATTTGACGCGATCCCTTTGGATCTTTCTGAGGGATAATTTTAACCCTATGAGCGCAATGACTTCATCACCAATTAAGAAGAGAAATATAGGAAACGGCCCAGCAGGAGCTATCCCAATCTTCCGTAACTACATCAGATCTGGCCTACGTCAGAATATTTCTACCTGGGAGACTCAAAGCCCTGACGGCACCGCCCGCTAGTCTTACCGCGCCTAAGACGGCAAATCACGTCAACGGAAAATCGTGCCTCAGACGCTACGACGCCATTTTCCGCTATACGGTATCATACAATTGGTTTATTGGTAGGCGTGTGGCGCACGGTTTCCCGTCAATACGCTGGGCACTCAAAAGGTTAAAGATTTAGAAGTTATTTATAATGACAAGTGACAATTGACATAGCATGTCTGTACTTGAGAATTTTAAAATAAAACATTTTATAATTACACAATTATTAACTTAGAAAGAACATAAAACTAATTAAGGTATATGGAATTATTAGCACCAGATCTTATTATAAGTTAAAACTAAATTATTTTACAGTTATATTACAGTATTAAAGCTTCAGTATTCGCTTACGATGGAAGACAGTGATTCTTATCCACAAATAAGTGCAGTAAGACATGATATAAAATACAATACAATAAGGACATAATTATATATGAAGAACAAGTTATTAACCTTTTGAGCGCTAAAGACGGCAAATCACGTCAAGGGAAAATTGTGCCTTGCCTAAGACCACGTCATTTGCCGCTAAACGGTATCATACAATTGGTTTATTGCCTGGCGTGTGGCGCCAAGACGCTGGGCGCTCAAAAGGTTAAAATGACAATAGCAGATGACCGTTATAAATTAAGAACGTACTTTTTTTCCTTCGTTAAAATAACAAATGCCAAAATTACACAACACAGTATATCGGTATTACCATAGCTTTATAAAATTCGTTTGTCCAAAATTTACCCTTCTGAAAATCGGCCAGGGTCATGCCTACTGGCCTCAATGCAACTGTCCAATCAATTTCAATTTATGAATGACAATAACTATTTCTACAAAATTTAAGAATAACTTTCACATTGTCGTATCGCCGATATGCCGAAGTTGCAAAACCAATTTTGCATCTTTGTCATGTGGTTTACTTTTGAAAGTCAGGCACGATTTTGTGAAAGTTACCCGTTACAAAGACGTTAGCTAAGCCCAAATTTGTGTGTTGAATCGTGTTGGGTGTGTTTGACCTAAATCGTTGCGTTGGAACACACCTTAACTCAACAGGCATTAGTCTGTCACTTAGTTTATTGTCTATCTTTGAAAGGGGAGATTCTGTTTACTTCTATATTTATGAATGGCAAAAGATGCAATGTTTGATTTTACGGTGAATAACATGCTCGAACAGCTCTTTCACTTCGAAAATTACGAGAAGTCATCATAATCATTTTGGGTCTCAGAATTATAACAAAATCCGAAACATAACTAACTTTGACTTTTCATACCAATGTACGTATACGTCCTTGTTTGTGTTCCAGTTCCGGGTAATTCCGTTCGGTGGCGCTTTCGCTTGAACCAATTTTGATCCTGTATTTTTTTCTCAATAAGACGTACCAGTCCGTGATAAAACTTAAACATAACTCTACGGTTTAGCTCATATTGTTGAAGTGCCTGCCCTTTCAGTGTTCAAGAATTTCAGCGAGTGCCAGGATTCTTTTATGGCGTAGTATTGATGAGTTCGGTTCAAGTGTTACACACGTGTGACTTTCCATAGCCTACGGCTCTGGTTATGGTCAAATTATTTCAGCGTGTGGGGAGGGTAATTCAGCGGATGGCGAATGTTGCGCGCGCAGGGCCGGGCCGTAGAGTTGGCACTATTGCCGGCTCCTCTGTTTCTTCTTTAGTGTCTCTAGAAAATGCGAATAATAGAGTTAGTAACACGACTAAGAGTTAGTCGACGCATGGGGCAAAATCGGACATTCGTAAGCGACACATAGTTATTATGAGAAATGTTTAGTTAGTATCATCATTATTTGCCAATGAAAATTTATACATACGCAAGAGACGCACATTTTTTGAACACTCAGCTCGTTAAATAAATAAATAAATCAGGGACCATCTTACACAAATCGACCTAGTCCCAAACTAAGCAAAGCTATAGGTACTAGGCGACGATATACAGCATATATACACAGAAAACATTAAAGAACCAGGAACAAACATTCGTGTTCATCACACAAACACTTGCTCTGGCTGGGATTTGAACCCAGACCACCAGCTTCGTAGGCCGTTGAGCAACCAACTGAGCCAAACGTGTCATTGTCGGGAACCTGAAGCTAAGATATCACAACAAACCACGTATGAAATTGTATAACATAATGTTACAGGGTCTGGCGACAGCTTACCGTCGACGTGATTTTCCGTCTGTTGCTCAAAGTGTTATCTAATGGCAAACGAAAAATAATCACTTGTGTGTGTGCAACTTTTAGACTCGTGTCCGAAATTATCCCACATTTGTCGGATTTATCCTATCCGCTCGGGTGCAGTTTCCTGTATATTAGATAGAGCATCGCTGCGTTTGGCGGATCTCCCTCCGTACGGGAATATATAGGAAATGCACCCGAAGCGGACGCTATGTCCGGAGTCCGCACAACACTGTTATCGTATAACAACTACACAAAGAAGATTTTGTTGCTATTAAATAAGCTTCACTACTTATAATGTAAACATACATGTCATAACACCAGCAGGAATATCATGCGTAAAAAGTTAGGTACGGTAGTTATAATTCATGCTTAATTAAACAAAACATTACGATCTTTTAAATGGATCACGATTGGTTTTTTTTGGAGTTGATGTTTAAACTAATATAATCTACAATTATGTAAAATGTTAGCCTTCCAGGGTTTGAGCTGTATATAATATAAGCCATTCAGTGGGGTCAGGCAGGACGTGTCTTAATTGCCCACTGACTACAATACGGCCACGTCTCAAAAAACCAATATTTCGTGTAATTGCGAGTCAATATTTTAATAGTTAACTGCGCTGAATTGGTCTAAATAGTTTCATTTTAGGTTAGTAACGTTGTAATTCAGCTTTTTTAGGGTTCCATAGCCAAAATGGCAGAAACTGAACCCTTATAGTTTCGTCATGTCCGTTCGTCCGTGTGTCACAGGCATTTTAAATGATTGGATATATATATTGGCGAAAAACTGCGCTTCTCAGCAAAAGGCCACGAAGATACGCTCTTTTGCTGGTAGAATTTTGCAAATCCTATTTTTCATCTGTGGCGGATTTTTTTATAGTAACGGTTTTTTTTTATTAAGGTCGTATATCCACTCACGTGCTAACTGCAACTGGCGTTGCATGACACAGTTCGTTCGTATTTTAAATAGAATATAAATAGAGTTCAACTCAAATTCACAAGCTTTGAGTAAATAATAAGTGATTTCGAACACGAATCAGTAATAATTACAAAAGTTACAAATTTTGACATGTATATATATTTGCTGTATTGCAGTCAATTGGCGCTTTAGGTACCAATTCAAGAGTTGTTTAGACGGTGATAAAATGCACATTACTGTATCACCAGAGGCTGAGGTTGGAATAGGTAGCGCCTATTTACCTAAACTTCGCGGGAGAACTTAATCAAGAGTAGTTATAACCACCAAAAATAATTATAGATTTTTATTGAATGCGAGATTTCCCGGATTAGTTAATTTAAGGTCAGGTTATTCAAGAATAACAATTCTCTACTACGGAAACTTCAAATACGTTGACAGCCCAAAAATGGAGGTACAATTGGTCAGTGGGACATAGAATTGACCCCTCATCTCGTCCGGAGAACTCATCCGGGAAATCCGACATTCAATAAAAATAATTAATTCCTTTTGAAAGAAAGAAAGATAATTAATTTCGCAGCGATAATATACATGACTTACAAGAGAGGAAAAAAAGAGCGTTATGCGAAAAAGGAATCCACTCAGCAAAATGCCAAACCACCAAGAGTGATTTGACGCTGGTACTACGTGGATCCAGAAAATTGAGCGAAACAGGACTGCACGTTATAGTCACATTTAACAAAATAAACTTAACAACTACAATTTTCACAGTACGTACTCTGCTTGGTCGCTCTTATAATAATAACAAATTTAGATAGAAGCAAACTGATGGTAATCGTAACCTATGGTTCATTCTGATCTACCCTGGGACATGAAAATGCTATGTTGGATTGCTTTGTTGGTCTAACTAATCGTTTTTTAAACGTTTTTTAAATACAAAAACCGAGGAAGCATTTTGGATCTTGGGTGGGATGTTGTTCCAACATTTCGTGGCAGAATAACTAAAACTGCCACGAAAAGACGCGCTTCCGTGTCGAGGACAGATCAGACGAGGGGCACGTCTTTTTTGGTGGTTATAACTACTCTTATATACACCCTCCCGCGAAGTTTAGGTGAATAGACACTATCTATTCCGAGCTCTGTGTATAACAAACGTTGCCGATGCGATGCGTTTATAAAAGTCCTAATCCTAATGTAATGTTTATCAATAAATATGGGTATAATTAGTAGGTAAACATGTGAGGAACATTACATTAGGACATTATCTACTAACAATTTAGGAAACTATATACTAGTATTGTATTTACAGTAAGCGTTACAAGCACTCACCTGGGCGGTAAGGTTAATTTGCGACATGCCGCGCGGTCACCACCTTGGGACAAATACCACGTTAATATCATCTTTCACTACCTTTGTCTACAAATAATACTACAAGCTAATGTCCTCTTTTACTATTGTCTACTCCAAGGGTCACCAAATGGCGAATCGCTGACCCATTTTGTGCGTACCGCGATGTCACAGCAACTTGCACTAGAAAGTACGTCATTTATTAAAAATGTATCTCCCACATTGTCTTTGTTACAATGGTGAAGTAACAAACTACTCGTAACAAGCAAGAAAGAGTTCGCGGATTGCGAAAGCGTTGATCGTCATGTTGTGCGGACCGCGATGGTCATTTCATTTCTTGAAACGGACCCCGAGCGAAACTAATTGGTGACCCCTGGTCTACTCATACGATCTGCTCTTGTAGCAAACTGCTTTAAAGACATGCTTTACTGTCATAAAAACTAGATTTTAATACTATTAGTATACGAGTAGGACTATTTAACAGACAAAAATGCATGGTCCAAAACAGAAACCAAAGAACTTTTACGGGGACTCGATTTTTAAAAGAAGGCATATGAAAAGTACGTATGTTTTTTGAAAAAATCATTTAAATAAAACAATTTTAACTGATTCTATCGCGTGTATTATCTCATTAGAGTTCCCGACGTTTCGGTAGCTTTTCAGCTCTTTCCAAGTTCACGGGTTGACTGAGAAAATATATATTTTTCTCTGTCAAAGCTTTAGTATGTCTAAGTTATTGTTGTTATTGTCGTTAACATAGATTTATAAGTTTGTGTTTTACTAACCACTATATGGATTGCAATAATTCGAAATAAATAATTTGAATTTGAATTTGAATTTGAAAAGCTACAATTTGTGCAAGCTACCCACTTTGAGAAAACAAATAAAGGTGTACATACATGCCAGATGGGCCTAATCTGTAAAGACAGTTACACATGTGCCAGAAGGGCTAAATCATTTTATTTTAGTGCATAATAACCGCGAAAACGGATGAAAATATTTAAAAAATCATATTTTGATTTTATTCCTCTATTATATTTTTACTTTTATATGTTTTCTAGGAGAGCTACGCATTGAGTTTATACTTAAAAAGGTATATTTAAGATAGGCTAAGTACTAATATTGTAATAGTTAAGAGTTATTTAGAAAAAAATGACTGACTGTTGAGTGTGTTTCGGCTTTTTTCTAAACAGAGGTCTCCTCTTGGGAAATGCCGTAGAGTCAGACTTGTAAAAACGCCCTTACACAATAGAAGCATCTTAATTTTTTAAAGGAATATTAAATATTTTTTCTTATTTAGTAAAGTTACTCGTATTCATTCATTCATTCATTCATTTAATCCTTTATAAAACATGGTTTTACACGTCAACTTATAAATCATGAAACAATAAATACATGAGTCGCATTATTATGTAATACAATATAGTTGCTAATTATTATTGATTTATTTGTTGGGGCAGCGAACCAGTTAAAGAAGTGCACGCAGTTACACCCGGTTGCGTAAGAATTCATCGACGGAGTAGATCGCATCATTTCCTAGTTTAGTTTTAAGTATTCTCAAGTTTAAGTCGGTATAGAGCAAGCGTATTTATTCGTAATTAGGTTACGGGAACAATTAGCGCCAGTTTAAATACAGCCTTCTAGGTTAACTGAAACAATGTCACACTTTCAGTACCACAATGCCATATGAGCCGACTGTATTTAAACAAATTGTGACATTACTATGTAAGCTATCAAGCTGATTTTTCCACGGCTGAGTTACTGCGAGATAAGATGGAGGAACGCTACGAAATACATTTTTGAAAGCGTTAAGCGTTTTTTTCTAGACATGCACACAATATATATCTAAAATTAAGCAATAAAAAAGATACGCCCCGAATCATGGAACTAAATCTGATATAAAACTTTACCTTGTATACTAATCAGATAACACAAAAAATGGACACCGCTAATCGTAACAACAAAGTGTACAAAACTCCTCGTGTGACTACGTTTCAGACAGTGTAATCGCGGAGTTATTGCACAACGAAATTTTGACACTTGGTATCAGAATCTACTGTCATACCCCATACAAAATCATAAATGAACCTTGATTCTGATTGCGAGTGTCAAACGCGTTAGGCAATAGGGGGGCTTATTTCAATTTGGACTTTGTATAGTCAAGTCCGTACATATGTTTCTCGGTACGATTTATTGTTCATGTGCAAAAGTGGCTATTTCATAAATACGTCCGCTATCATTCTTAAGTACCCAATATTCTAATAGTTGGTTACAAAATTGTACATGACAGAAAATTCTATAAAGATAGCTCCGGGTATTTAATATTACCTAACAGTGGTAAATTGAGCGTTTCATCCTAGATATCTGTGCTCATTCGTATTTCCAATTAAATTACAAAAACCATCTAGTAGTGGTTTGTAGACCTAATACATCGCCTGATTGCCACAAAATGTCTCATCATAATACTAAGGAAAGTGTACCTAACGAATAAATCGAGCATTTCTTCCTAGTTCCTAGGTATCTGATAATTTGCATCTGCTTTAAGATTACGCGGAACACCTAAATATGCCTAATCTAAGTACTTTTTAGACCCAATATCTCACCTGATTTTGATAGGTTGTCGCAACGAGAGCTCGGAGCCTGAGGTGGAAGGCGAGCGCGTGGCAGACAGCAGGCGCGGCGCGCGCGGAGTGCGCGGGGACCGCGGGGAGCGCCCGCGCGCGAACTCCAGCCGGTAGTTGTCCGAGCGAGGGCTGCCACTGAAGGCTTCTACTTCTTGGGCTGGAGACAAGCGTTCAATACAGCAAGGAGGTCGGAAAAGTCAATCATATGATAAACGATCGGAACTTATGATATGTGTGTAGATAAAGTATTGTATGCAACTGTACATAATTAGGCCTTAAAACACTCGTGTGATCCTATTATAAAACTCGCTGACGCTCGTTTTATAAAGCCACACTCGTGTTTTAAGGCCTCTCATTATGTATCAGTTGCAAAGTCAGCACAAGTACGCAGTCAATTTTACGCTCGCTTTTTCCACGGTATAAACTGCAGAATTGATTCTCTTTTGGAACATTTCCGTGACGTCACGACCTTCGTTTCTTACAGCAAATAACAGTGAATTTAAATATATCTTTTGATTGAAACCAATATTCCCATTTAGAGGATCCCCGTTTGTTTAATATTCATTACGTATCAGTAGGTAATGATGGTACCTTGGTGCGCGATGGGCATGCGCGCGCAGGCGGGCGGGTGCGCGTGCGCGGGCAGGCCGCCGCCGCCGGCGCCGCCGCCCCAGTCGCGGTACACGCGCGCCGCGCTGTCCGTGCGCCACTCCGACAGCTCCACGCACCGCACCTGCCGACACACACAAACTCTTCAGACGCATGCGCGGGGAAAGACAGCTCTGAGAACTAACTCCTACCCAACCCTTCCTGCGAATCTTCAGCTGAAATATTTGAAATCCGTTCAGCCGTTTAGGCGTCGTCAATGTCCCGCGGCCGCTCAGGCTCTGGTGACGCCCTGCATGTGCCCTTCTGTGTACTGTGAAGGTGTTAATCCTTCACGATAAGTACGAGACAGTCAGACCGTATGTAAAAGGAGTATGTATTTGAATTTATTTAAGAACGACAGCTGTCTCGTACCAGCTTTATGGCAGTAGGACCTTGGTCTTAAGACAGACGTGGAATAAACTCTAGTATCAAACTCGTACCAGCTACTTATTATTCCACAATCTGAGCTCATCCCTCACATTTGGTGGAGCTGCGTGAGCTCCGCACGCCACACTCAGTGGGGGCTGCGTTGGTTTAAGACCCGTACATCGAGTGGAGCACGTGACTCCTTGCGGATACATTTAGCGACTGAAGCATGGTCATCGATCACGAATTGAGTGAAGGCACAGTCTTCGTATATTATAGTCAGCAGAGGCAAGAGCCTCACATTGGTTTATACATGAGAAAGAAGAGGAAGAAGGAAAGTGACGCAGAGCTGAGCGTCGCACGGCAAGCAATTTTACGGTGATGCTATTAATTCAATACGTATAACCTACATCCCCTACAGTACTGTAACCCTGCCTTCCCATGGGGACTCGGGGCGCCACTACTGCTCCTCTCGTCTGCACGAGTTCCTCAAGTCCTGACTGTATTGCTACTTACCGGGGTAGTGCTCTTGCTCCTGGCGCTGATCTCCGAGGATGCGTTGCTGTGTCCCTGGCGGTTCCGCGGCCGCTCGGGCGCCGGCGACGCCCGGCACGAACCATCGGGCTCATCGCGCGTCTGAAATATAAAGAAAATTAATTAGTGCTTGCTACAATAGCCCGAACGGGTGATTTTCGGACATGGTTTAAAATACGATCTACGTTTCTTGAGACTACAGTTTGCTGTTCAATGATACAAGCCTAATGACAAGGTCTGACTCGACTTAATATAAATGTCTCTGGTTAGATCTGTACATCCTTCACAAACCCTGTTTAAGTATAATAAGTAAAGAAGGAATTATATTTTAATGATGAAACGAAAGCGAGTATGTTGGGAATAGTTCTAGGATAAACATGACATTCCTTGGCGTCAGGCGTTTCGTAAATTGAACCTCAAACCTCAAGAAATAATTCAAACGCTCCCATGCTGACTGTTCAATATCAGACGGCACAGGAGCTGTGATTGGACGGGGATAGCATACAGAAAATAATAAAAAAAGCATTACAAATGAAAGAAAATCAAACGATTACTATTCATGATAAGGATTTTCCGCCTACCTTCCCGTGGTGTGTGGTGATCGGCATGCTGGCGGCGCCACTGCTGACCAACCGTAGCTGCTGCCGAATATTTGCTTTCTCCCTCGCACGCTTCCGCTGGAACTCCTCCTCCACTCTGAAATATTATAAATTTCAATTTAACTCTCGATTTTGAGCTCTCGACGGGAAGATTAGATTAGATTAGATCATTACCAAATTAAAGTGCTAACATCATACATCCATTTGCTATTGCTACATTTTACGCAGAAGCAACTGCCTTACTGCTGTTCCTTTAGATCAATCTCCTAAGACAGCTTCTCCGCCAGTTGCACACTCAAAGGCGAACAACGTTGACTACGAGCTCTACCTTCTTATGGCCTCCAGCTCTGTGCGTCTGCTGCTCCTTCAGATTTACCTCTTTAGACAGCTTCTCAGCTTCCTCTCTAGCTGTAACTCTATACATTAGAACGATGCCCTCCTTAGTAGCCCTACCTCCTCATGGCCTCCAGCTCGGTGCGATGCTGCTGCTCGTTCAAGTCTGCTTCCTTGGTCACCTTCCCCAGCTGTCTTTCTGTTCACTAAAAGGACCCCCTCCTCAGCAGCCCTACCTCCTCATAACCTCCAGCTTAGTGCGTCTGCTGCTCCTTCAGATTTACTTCTTTAGACAGCTTCTAAGTTTCCTCTCTAGCTGTAACTCTGTACACTGGAAGGATCGGATCCCCAGTAGCCTTACCTCCTCATGGCCTCCAGCTCGGTGCGTCGCTGTTGCTCCTTCAAGTCTGCCTCCTTGGACAGCTTCTCCGCGAGCCGCCTCCTCTCTAGCTGCCGTACGGTGGACTGGAAGGTGAACCGCTTTCCTCGGCTGCGAGCGTTACGCTGGAAAGAAGAAAATGGAGTTAATATAACTGCTTAAGAAAAAATATATAAATGTGATGATCACGGATTTGCTATTTATTTGCCTGTATAATGGGCTGTGTTCCGAGGAATTGTTTGACATGATGCCTACAGCCACCTTCAACCATCGCAACGCTCGCCATCGGCAGGATATTCATCCACGCACCTTGGAACCAAAATGGTCGCGCACCGTATCAAAGGAATTTTCTACCGTGCACACTCCGAATGTGGAATGACCTCCCTGCCGCGGTTTTCCCTGGAGGTTGCAGTATGGGGTTTTTCAAGAGGGGAGTGAATAAGTTCTTAAAGGGTCGGCAACACGCACGTAATGCCCCTGGCGTTGCAAGCGCTCATAGGTTGCGGTGACTGCTTAACATCAGGCAGTCCGTACGCTTGTTTGCCACCTTAGGAGTATAAAAGAAAAACTTAGATATTAAACATGTAAATAAGAAATTCTTTGTATTTGGAACAAACGTAGTTCAGGCATATGTAATGTGAGAGTCGTGAGACCGTCTCGAAATTAATAATATTATTTTTCGATAATTATATAATTTGGAAAGTAGGTACCCAATAATTACACCTTCAAACAGTTTCGTTTCGATATTATTGCCCCAAAATGTCTTTCGTAACTGTTTTTGCAAGTCAGCCCTATATATACTCGTATTTCAGATTTTTTTACCACACACTAAATGTCTAACCAGAAAAATCCTAAATGAAAACATACTTAGATGACGTATTAACTAAAATTTTATCTGCTAAAATGGAACGGAACAAAGGAAAAAACAAAACCCTTATAAGATCAATTTGTTGTCTGTCTGACAGATAGACGTATCTGTCAAGACCCTCTTTTTCATAAACATGTGGAGGTATCAAATCAAAATTAACTTCAAAAACTTATGTCTGCGGTTTCTTGAAGCTGTAAAATCGAGCGTCTAAGAAAACGCAATCCGCATTAATAAAGGTGTTTCCATACAAATTGCCGTACTTCCAGCTATCTTAGAAACTTGAAATTTGGCATCAAGGTGGCTCTTTTAGCACAATCTACGAAATAAATCTGAAAATCTATTTTTTATGTCTATCTGTCTATATCATTAACCAATATAAACAGACTCCACACTGGGTTCATTTTGCTTAGGAGTACCTAAGAGCTCTGCTAAAACTGGACTGAAAATGGAATAAAAATTTATAGATACGGCCGTTTTTTGCGTATATTTTGTACGGAATCTTCGGTGCGCAAGTCCGACTCAGTCTTGGCCGGTTTTTTTCAAAATGACGGAGACATGGACGTTGAAAGGCTCACGAGGTCTACCTCACAGTCACTAATAGGTAGTTTATTCACACATAAGACTAAGAATTGCGACACTCGCGAATAAAACAGTGGACGGATCTGCTATCGCCACATCTGGTCTCACGCTCTGAATACGAGCGCACAAAGAAATGTTTAGAGCCACTGGCTTTTGCTTTCATTGTTATCGGTTCGTATGTGGGTTGCCTTAATGTGGCCGGCCGCTAGCCCTCACAAAGGTTTTCACAGGAGAATAGGAAAACATAAATATTGAATGATGTCGTTGATATGAAAGGAGACACAGACTGGTGAAAGTATCTATGAAAATATATTTAATTTATGAAATAATTAACACTTTTTGCGAGTCTCAGCTTAAATATTAAAAGTAGTTAAATATGAAGTATTTTGACGTAACCCATTTTTAACCGACTTCCAAAATAGCTTATCAACTCGATCGTATTTTTTTTACCACTAAATACAGTTTTACTTTGGTCTATGTGGATTAGTCAAAAAAAAAGTCATTACATTGACAGCTAACATCTTATTTTTTCTTACTTATCTCTATTAGATCAAAGTATATACGTTCCAGTAAACTGCACGAATGACATATAGAAATCGACAAAAAAATATCAAAAAAAAACAACACCACTTCAAAACAAACTGTTTGTTAATTCTGAGTCCATATAACGTATGACACGTTACATGGACTAATAATGATGAAAAATATCGAGAAAATATGCAATAGGCACACATCTGGGAAACTTAATGTTTCTAATTGAATTGTATGGCTTTTTATGTTATAGTAACATGAAAAACAATACTAGAATTATGTCATAAAAAAGCCAACGAGCATACGTATCGCCTGATTTTAAGCGACAACATCCGTCATGAGCCAAGCAAGCCCAAATTTAAAAAGGCCCTGAAAAAATATTTACTGCAGTCGCTTGAGTAAAATGATTTAATTAAAGTGAGCATCAAATATATTCGTTCATCTTATAATTGTATATAAATAATAAATATTCTCTAGTATTATTAGTGAAACTCGTGCCTGCAGTCAAACTGTAAAATACAGTTTTGCAGGAAACTGTCTTAGAAATAAGAAATATGTACTTTGTTTAATAAATAAATATTTAAAAAAAAGCAATCAGCGGCAAGCAATCAGAGGAGTCAGTTTGTCATTTCTCTGGCTGCCGGTCTCGAACGTTCGAAGCTGAGGTATGAATCATTGCCGTAATAGTAAAAGTGCATCGCTCGCATTTGATCTGGTTATAAATAACGGACCAACGAGCCGGCCATTACCGAAACTTCGAGGTATTTTATAGGAAGTTACAGTTTTGCAAAAACTGTAAACAATAGTAGCTTTTTTACTAGAAAAGCTCACGCGTAACACCGAAACGAGTTGTGAGAAGTGATGCTCAAGACGATGATTCGGACTAAGGGTTTATATCTGGCTATTGGCAACGTCACATATTTCTCGGTTTTTGTTAATTATTTTGAGATATATAGATGTTACTTGAACATGTTTTCAATACATTCATTACGTTAGTTAAGCTGGTACAATGCAAAATTAAACTAAAGCTTAAAATTAACTCATGTCTATATCTTTTTTTGTAAGAAAATAAAGGCAAACACGACGAATAGTTGAATTAAACGCAAAATAAATGCTATAGATGTAGGGTAGTTTCATTAAAACACCACAAAATAGTGAAACAAAACGAAAAAACAAAAACGAAACGAAAACCATGCGATGTTGCCAGTTAAGCAGGTATAAATGCTCGTAAGTACTGTTAATCAATAAGATCTACTTGAATTACGAAAAAGGATTACTTTCGATTTGCTAAAAAGCAAAACTTCAACTACTAAGCTAATATAATGAACTTCAATGTCGTAAAAGAATCTAACTGCATGATTACCCGGAAGAATTTTCTACACCATACATACATAGAATTATTAAAAGGATCTAATTCCGACTAAAACGACCACCGATTCTTAGAAAAATAAAATCGATTGATCCTTCTACTTGAAAACTAATCAGTCCAATTGCTCAATTTTTTAACTAAAGGAACGTCTGGTATATTTAATAATGGAACGTCAACTGAGACTTGAACAACATAGTAATTTGTCTTATATCTATCTTCACTTTTTTTCTGAAACTATAATCTTTTTAGAATTTTCTCTGAGAACAACTTTAGCGGTACCAAGGATCATTAAAACAAGAGGGCTGACAGTTGCCATACATTGGATCTATTCTGACAAAAACAAGATGGCGCTTTAAAAACATTTAACGATATTATAATTGAATAAAGAAACATAATATAGTAACAATTAGTTCGCAAATAGCTAATAATAAATCAATCGTCACATTTAAATATACTGTCACGCTTGTAAAATTGAATAATTGTAAAAAAAAAATCTTATACATCGATGGCGTTGAACATATCGGGGAAAGGCTTTTTGTATGGAGATGGTCAGTCCTCTTGTTTTAACGGCCCTTGACGCTACTCAGTACTAAAACAGAAACCGAGAAAAAAACGAAAATCACATTAAAGGAAATCCAAAAATAAGTTAATAGCGATGGAAATCTATACTAATAAAACGGATATGAATGTATGTCAGTTAAGGTTATCAGAGGAAGCAAGCATAACTCTGGCGGACGTAGTGTGATCGCAATCCGGCGCATCCTGGCTGATGCAAGCGACCTTACACTACATCATTGATCATGGTATGCTCATTTCCATGTTATTATATAATCTACTATTGTTAACACGTAACTAGTGTTAGGGATAGTTGTTATGATTCTCAGAAAAGGAAAACTTATAAAAAAAGTATATGAACAATGGTCATAATTTAAATAAAACAATTTAACGGATTATATCGCGTATAATATCTCATTTGAGTTCCTGACGTTCCAAATTGTAACTTTGACACAGATAATATATCTTTTCTCAGTCAACCCAAAAACACGGAAAGCTGAAAAGCTTACGAAACGTCGGGAACTCAAATTATAATCGTGTCGTTTAAAACGTGTGCATTTGAAAAAATAGGAATATTTCCATAGTGACGTACGTGTTTACCTTACTTCCAGACAAATTTCCATGAAAAAAGAGTTCGGTAATTAAATGACCTTAAAAAAATACAATAAATCCATCCATAAACAAGTTTTGTATTTTTTAATTTCGTACGTCAAGTGAGTTCCTTATTAAAAATAATAAAAAAAATAGATATACTTCGCATTAATTATAGGAGTGGAGGTTCATGATACGCGACATTTTGACTCAATGTATCGCCTATATCTTTTGATTACGTGAATAAATAGAATAAACGTCACCTATGTTTTTATTAATCTACGTGACGGGCTAATTATCAAAATTTAGTTATCATCCCTATTAATACAAATTTTAATTATGTAAGTGATGAGTTCTGTTATCCAATTCCCCCATGCTTCCCCACTCATAGGTTAGAATTGCACTTCATATTTAGCATTTCAGATAATTCTTTTTATCAATCACCAAAATCGTAAACATAGCCCCGTTAATTCCTGAGTACCGGCATTTAACCGACCGCGGCGAACGCGTTAATCGTTTACTGCGACTATCACGCCATCGGCCTCGGGTTCCGTTTTAACTCACTTATTAAGCTGTTTCGTGACAGTTTTTTAACGGGTTTTAAACAATGAGGCATGTTATGACAACTTAGTTAGCAATTTACGTGCACACTTGAGATAAGATACGTCAAAATCGCTTACAATTTGCACTGTACCTGCTGTGAAATGCTTGTAAGAGAAATGGATTTAATTTAGAAAGTTTTTATTTTTATTTCAGAGTATAGAGTGTCTCTACTGAACAAAGGCCTCCGTCTCATTCTTCCAAGTGTTCCGGTCTTGGACAATCTCCCGCCAGTACTTCTGCAAGGAATCAAGCTCGTCACGCCATCCTCGTCGGTAGCATAGCGTAGATTTTGAATTTGGACGGCAGCATGGCTGCTGTGACCGTTTTCAATGTGCTAGGCCAGGGGTCTTCAAACTTTTTGACTCAAGGGCCACAATGCACTGAATATAAATTCGTGCGGGCCAAAACTTTGGTTTCATGGCTGGTCATGGGGTAATACATTAGTTAAGTAGTCTTAGTTTTCAGGGGGTATCTAGATAACGCATAAAGAACGCACTTGGTGTCGATTATGTTCATGAGTGGCTGTGATAATTACCAATTACCGCCAGTTTGTAAAAAATGAATACAGTAAAAAGATGGGTTTAATTTATATCGAACTCTTAAATAAATCCCAGTGCGGCGGTCTCATTTGTAACCAAGGACCATTAAAACAAGAGGACTGACAGTTGCCATACTTTGGATCGTGTTCCGATCGCAATGAGATATTCTGGCAAAAACTAGATGGCGTATTAGTAACTGCCATTTAATTACTACATTATCCATACTAATGTTATAAATGCGAAAGTGTGTCTGTCTGTCTCACCTCTTCACGCTTAAACCGCTGAACCGATTTGGATGAAATTTGGTATGGAGCTAGTTTGAGTCCCGGGGAAGGACATAGGCTACTTTTTATTCCGGAAAAATACCCTTATCCGCGATAAACGAATTTAAGGCGGATGAAGTCGCGGGCAGAAGCTAGTATTCACATAAATAATAATTAATTTCAACTTTTTCACACACATTTTTTTCTGTCACGAGACAATTTTAAACAAATCGAACTAATCGCATGGTAAGCTCAATATGATTTGAGTTATGAGTACCAGGCGACGTAGACATAGAAAACATCACACAACTGATTGCCCTTACCGGGATTTGAACCTAACTAGCCTGCGGAGGTGAAGGTTGTGTTACTCCCGCTGAGCTAAACTAGTCGTAAGATAGATTTGGAATATGCATTCAGAAGTTTATTAGCAAGTACTATTTTACAAGTAATTGAAAATTATTCATTTTAAAACAGTTTTACCGGGTATCGAACCCAACTTCAACACATTTGAGCTGTTGGGCAACGCGCAAATACTCCGCTTGTTCAAGTGTGCATCGATTCATTTTACCAACAAATACGACACACGCAAATATATCCCTTAATACTCTAACTTAAGACTCACACTATATATATGTTTAAACAAGCAAATAGGGCCTTTATTGTCAGTAGCTAAGGTCTAAAGTAAGGTCACGGAGCGACGTGTGTAACATAAATATTTGATATGTACTTGGCATAGTTACGTACGTGCGCGTTTTTGGAATGTGTATGAAAAATAATAGGAATTTTAAGTGGCAAAAATATTCAGAGTGATTTGACTGTATAGCCTTATATATTTGTAGCAATAGCAGTTTTGTCTGTTTTCTATACATGGTGGGTTCGACTTACCCGATAGACTTTAACCATCGAATGTAGAGCCTAATTGGAGATTATAAGGTGTAGTCCGAAAATGTATACTTTGTAGGATATAATCATTTTTATAAATTAACTAGAAGGCGCCCGCAACTCTGTTCGCGGAGGAGAAAAAGTTGAAACCCTTCGTTTTGTCTTCAGCGTAGTCGGGTAAAAAGTATCCTATAACCATCTGGAGATACCCAGCTACCCGTGTATCAGAAATAGTTGAAATCCGTTTAGCCGATTTTGCGTGATGGAGCCACAACGACACATGTAAACATACATAAAATACAAAAAAAGTATTTTTCGTTTTAGTGACCTCGAAATAGTCCATAAGAATCACTATTTTGAAAATATCTCCAATGTACAGACATTTCATTTTTACAATTTTATAATAGTAATAGATAAGTCTCATAATGACTATCACGCCTTAATAATGTAATGTAGCCACTTATTTAATACTTTTTTATACAGAAGCAGTACCTGCATGCTTTTAGGCCAGTTTATATTAGGTTTTATAATAAGTTTCAGTCTAGGCAATAAATATTCCTAATATAAACTTACAGCCGTTTTGGCATGAATTATCACTAAATTTACAAGCCATACCATAAAATCGCCACATCTATATAAGTCCTGTCGAACAAACGTCGCTTCAAATGCACAATAAGAACTGTCTAACAGTAGCCATAAATAAGTACCAGCAGCCTTATTGGAGGCCACAAAGACACTCCTGCGTGGCACAATGGGACGCCGTCGCTGCCCTGAATACGACCGAATATAATGAGAAACTCATATTAGTAATGTATGAGAATGACGGGTGTTATATTTACTATTTTTTTAACGAAATAAATATCATACTCTGTCTCCATTCATAAAGTCATGTCGATCTCTTACACAGTTGCCGCGTCCTGTCATGTCATAAGTTAACTTGAACGGCAGTAAGAATATTGTAACCGTCATCGGTGTGCTAGGCGGCAAACTATAATGACTGACTTATTTATTATATTTTTTTCGGTTATTTATTAGTATTTCGGAATTGTGTTTCAACAATACCGAAATACTAGATTATTTAGAGGTTTTTAACTTAAGATTCTAGTTTGTTTCTGAAGTGTAATTGAAGTGCCATTTACGATTAGCCTTATCTGTCCTAAAGTCAAAAGTAGTCACTTTTGCTTTAATCTGATGCCTACTCGGTATTAGAGTAGTGTAGTATCAATGTCACATCCAACATCCGTACAATCCTAGTCAGCATAACTTTTTAATTACATCACTAGCCTTTGTTGTATACAGTTTCATAATGGTTGCCCGAGTTTCAGCGTTCCAGTTTTTTTCTCGTCACTTTGAGTCATCGTCACAACGTAACCTTACGCTGATTTGTGATGCTGGGTGCTGGCCAAGGCCTGAAAATTGAGGTTGCCTGAAGCATACATATATTTATGCTATTATAAAGTCGTAAAAATGCATAGTCTGTGTATAGATGATATTTTCAAAGCACAAGTGATACGGAGTATTTGAAGGTCACTGGATCGATTTTTTTTGGATTTTTGGTATGTTTGTATGCGCCGTTGTGGTTTCATCACGTCAAAACGGCTAAACGGATTTCAAATATTTTTGGTTACGCGTAGCTGAGCATCCACAGACGATTATAGGATACTTTTACTCGACTACACTGAAGCAAAAAAGAGGTTTATGACTTTTCTGTCTTCGCGAACGAAGTTGCGGGCACCTTCTAGTTCCACCTTGCAATTTTATTGTATTGTACTCACCATTTCGTGTCCTTTATCATGATATTTCCCTAATTTGTGCCTGACCCTCCCATAGGTTGCTTGTAGCATAGACATTTGTGCTGCACCGGATTTATTGTTATAATTCAGGTCAACATATGGATCTACAGTTCTACGTCTTACTAATCCTATCCTTCTAACTATAAATGTGCCAGTTTATGAAGACATTTGGATGTTTAAATACTTACATGTTTGAAAGTTTGTTACTCAATAACGCGTTAACTATAGATTAGAACGGATCTAGAGGAAACTTGAAAGTATTACTTAAAAAGGCTTACGGATTCGACACATGACCAAAGGGCTGGATCATATCTGGCACAGTGGATTAGCATGTGGCAATGCTGCCAGCCTTCTGGGCACGATACCAACAGAGAGCGATTTGGGGCAGATTTATTATCTGTATTTTTTTAAGTCTCAATATTTTTCAAGTTTAGTTTTTGTTTTTTAATTTCGTTTTAGTTATTTTAGAATCATGTATTAAAACATAGCTACTTAGTTCCAGGCCGCAAGCGAAACCGCGAGTAAAATGTTAGTACTCAAACCATAATGTAGTCTTCGACTACATCGTAGAGACGATGACGTAGAGGCGTTGATAACGGTATCCTTCTTCATCTTAAGCTTCCGACTATAATTGTAAATATTGTAATCTGCTAAAATCGCCAAAAAAGCTTGTCTCAATTTTTTAACAAAGACTTACGTTGATGTTATGGACATTAAGCGTTATGAGCCATTGTACTGAACTCCGTTAACAATATCCACCTGCGCTTGCCGTTTGCCGTAATGGCAGCGTATCTCACGCAGCATCCCGGCATGATTCGCGTGCCTTATCGAGATGCACGTGGCGAACGTTAAGGTCGCAGCGTACATGCTTCTACAGTTTCCCAAATTGTACAAAAACATACCGGAAGAGATGTAAGTTCCATAAAGACTTTTGAAATATTAACGCAATGACTAAGCTTACGAACAACACTCAGATTTTTAATTCAAGACCAAAATTTAACGTCAACAGCCGCACATTCGCTGTGATTATTGCATATTGGTTAAGTGTCAGTATTTTTTATCTATAAAACTTACTCAAAAAATTATTGATTACACGAAATAATGTTTATTTGTTTAAATTATCAAGATGGGAACCGTCAGAATTTGGTCTTGAATTAAAGTAAATGTATGATATTAAAGTATGTGTACCATGATGAAACTAGTTAAGTTTTAATTTGTAAAACTACTATCTATGTATAGAATTACTGGTGGCTTAGTATGGGAGATGAAATAAAGTCCAACTACAGTATATCCTATTTTATTTATCAGAAGGTTAATTACACGATTACAAAGACCGAATCAAGGACCCGTGTCCAGGCGGAACCGGGACTCGCGATATTCTATATCTGCGCGACTCTAATGTACCGAGGTATCTAAGCGACTGGCTGTCCCGCCGTGCCCGCGTTGTCCGTATCGAGAATGCTGATGCGACAATACGGCGTCGCTACAATATTCCTCCTCTTTTGAAAAAATTTTTTATATTATATTTTATAATTCTATTGTGTGGCAACACAAAATCGTAGTGTAATCGTCAATTAACTTTATCATGCTAAAATTAAAACTCTACTTCGTAGCTAAAGGAAAACACTAAATAAATAAAAAAATACCAAGTAGTTAAATAATTAAGAAAATATCGATGAATGAATTGGTTGCACAAAAGTATAACGACGACATTAAAACCGCAAAACAATCTTATTGGTTTAGTGTAATTTCAAATATTGGTCGTAAAGAGCAAATATTGTCATTTTTTTTTATTTAGAACGGAACTTGGCTATTTGTGTCGCGGTGGTCAACGCGACACAGCAAACATTACGGGTATTGGACATTAATGGATTAGACTTGCTTTATTGACCTACAATCCAGTAAATAATAAATAAATTAAATTAAGTCTTAAAAGCTAATTTCCTTTATTTTATAAAACGTATTTAAAGTGAAACAATTTACTTTAATCACACATAATTAAGTCGAATTTAAGCTAAAATTTAGGATGTCGGATGTGTACAAACTAAGATGGCCCATCCCTAAAAATGCGCGGGAAATCCTGACGTCAGAAACTGACAGCTCGCTTTTTAAGTCATAGACAATTTGTCGTGTTTCAGTCAGTCTATTAAGGTCGCATAAAATAGAAAAGCAAAAAAATAACAGCGATAAATATTTATTGCCACATTTCTTTATAAATTAAATTCCACACACGGTAGATAAGTGCGAAAGCTGTGCGTGAATAGAATACCGATTCTTCCCATCCAGCGCAACTTGAACTTTGATTTATAGGTTCGAATATATATGTTACATGTCTACATATTCTGGTTATTGTCGGCACCAATCCGTAGGGTCTTAATGAGGCACATTTCACCTACATAATTAGCATAGTAAAATGTTACTACGGCTATAAAAGATATATTTCCGACGATAAATAACCCAATTGATAAATTTCATCACAGATAACGCGACAAAGTTAACTAAGCTATTAGCAGTGGCGTTCTGGCCATAGACACGTTATTTGTACGTCTTGGTCACAGATAACAAGTTAGATGTGGGGTAAAGGATTTTCTGCCTATGAAAACTTATTTAGTACTGGCAAAAGTGTGAATGACTATATACACAGCATATGAAACATGTGGGTAAATTAGAAATTAAAAAAATAACAAACAATTGTCTTCTTATGAGTGTGTTACCTAATATTCGACGATATTAGAAATGCGGACTTTTTACTATTCATCTGATCTTTATGATGTCTGTAGTTTGTGTAGCTGTTCCCGTGTAGATTAACTAATCGATTGGAAAATATATAATTTAATGGTAGACATTACGGAATTTCGAAAACTGGCTTCGCTTGTGTGATATATCGTTTATCGATACATTAAGAAGTGATGTTCAATTTATTTACGTGTTAAAAACCCGTTTCGTTATTAATCATTTCGAAATAATTTGGATGTGTTGAAATTTTGACCTTTTGTACGATTTAACTTTACGAGATCATTTGCAAGATTTATATTATCATGTTTATAAGCTTTATTTAACTTGCCGCGTGTTAGTATGTATGTTAGTTTGTGTGGGTCAAATCTTGCAATATTATGACACCATCGAGCTGGTCTGATGATAGGTATGGAGCCACATGATAGTCACAAGAATTCTGTAATAAAATAATGCGATCTTACCGAGTTTGCGATCTTTAGAATCGTCTCAATGATGATGAAAATAGTTATGGAATAGTGCATTATTATTAAGCCCGCCCCTTAGAACCCTAATCATAGTCTTTAGGGTTCCGTAGCCAAAATGGAACCCTTATAGTTTCGTCATGTCCCTCCGTCCGTATGTCACAGCCATTTTACTCAAAAACTACACGATGTGATATTGACGAAATTTGGTAGTTAAATAACAACATGTAACCGAAGCTGAACAAAAAAATCAGCAAATATCACCGACATCACCGTGTGGCATATATATTTCGAGTGAATATTTTCTGAAATAATCTATTGCACAAATTATGTCCCTCCCCCTCTATCTTCTAAGCCGTACGTTTAAAAAATATTTAAAAAAACAACGATGACGCTTAGTAAATAATTTCAATGAAAATTAATTTCCATATGACTGGATATACCGTGTATGAGTTATTGGCGAATTGCGCTTCCCAGCAAAAGGATGTAGGTACCACGAAGATACGCTTTTTGCTGGTGCACTCTTTCATATTGTATTTTATTCATCGTAACGGCTAAGGAACCCTGCACTGAGCATGGTCTGACATGTTCATGGCCGGTTTTTATAGTGTCGTGTAGTTATTATCCTTATTATGGCATTAATAAAATCAGATAATCATGTAGTGTGAGGCCCTTATAGGGTCAAACACTAATTAACACAGATGTTACGTAAGTTTTATAAATAGTGTCAAGATTCCACTACACTGTATTTTCACTCACAAAACGACGTAAGAGGCCATCCACATTGGGGATTTACCGTGTTAAAGACCTATCTCTTTTACACGGCAAAAAGCGTGACAATTCAAAAAAGTTGTTTTAATTTTGCGTGACGTAATTTGCGGAAGGCCAGCAATTGTCAGGTATTCTCGTAAACTCGAAGTTTTTTAAATTTGTAGTACCTACGACCTCATTATAAAAGACTTTATAATACAGAAAGATATGTAAGGGTATGTAAGTGTCATACGCCTTACGATCTTTTTGAACCGAACGACGACGGTGTTAACTATGAAATCATGTCAAATACTAATGGTGTCGTAGAATTGATACTGTTTATTTACTTATTCAATACGTATGAGTATACTGTAGTGTTATGTTTAGTTATTAACGAGTCGAAAATAAGTTGGTATTACGTGTCGAAAGAGCCGATAGGACTGGCTATTATTCTTACGCATTATCGTTCATTATAACAATCAAAACATTACCTGCAAAAAATATATCGTAGAAGGAAAATATTTGTCTATAGTTAACTTAAATCTAAAGTTTACTTTGAGAATACAGATAAAGGTGTACTTACATGCCAGGTGGGCCTAATGTGTAAAGGCAGTTACACAATGTGCCAGAACGGCTTAATTATTTTATTTTAAAACTAGAAGATGCCCGCAACTTCGTTCGCGGAGGAGAAAAAGTCATAACACGTCGTTTTTTCTTCAGCATAGTCGGGTAAAAAGTATCCTATAACCATCTGGAGATACCCAGCTACCCGTGTACCAAAAAATATGGAAATCTGTTAAGCCGATTTTGCGTGATGAAGCCACAACGACACATACAAACATACATAGAATCCAAAAAAAATATTTTTCATTTTAGTGACCTCCAAATACAATCAATTTTTTGAAAATATCTTCTATGTACAGGCATTTCATTTTTACAACTTTATAATAGTATAGATAAACTACCAGCGTTTCACAAAATGAGGCTTACTGAAGAGAAAGAAACGCCGCAAAAAAAACTCCCAGACTACCTCGTCCATAATTAATAACATTTTAAAAACACACACTCTACTAAAGTCCTTTTAACAGATAGGATATCCAGTCCTATGCCTTACTTGTCCCATGATGAGATGTATTACAGGCAGAGATCGAAATCGTTATTTTTTTTTCATACAAAATATCCGAAATAACGATTCGTTTTTTTGTTCAATTACGAGATTTCCGTATATTTTAATAAAATTCTAGAACTTGAATCGTGGTTTTGTGATTAATTTCCCTTCTCCTAAGTACGTACAGTTTTTAAACTGTAGGTACTTAGGAGAATATAGGTATAGGTAGGCTGTGAAAATTTCAGCTGTCTAGCTATCACGGTTCATGAGATACAGTCTGTTGACAGACAGACAGACAGAAAACGGTCAGCGAAGTCTAAGTAATATTTTATTCCTTGGCAACATGGATCCCCAAGCGCATAGCGCATAGCTTTGTTCAACTTACAAGGTAACGCATTTTAAAACGGTAATTTTATGCAACTGTTGCCAATAGCAAAAACGTTACGCGAGATGTAATTTAAATAATATTTAAATAACACGAGTTCACAGATTTACGGAAAAATGAAGAAAAATTATGGATGTTAGCAAATCCGCTTGATCTGATGGGTTGTTACACAAAAAACACATTAGGTAGATAATTAAATGCAAATATGTTAAATTGATTGATAGTCCGTATAATAATACCAAGTTTTTGTTACAAATAGCTATGTAGATAACTACATATTGTAAGTGCATATGTATGTACGAGTATATGAAGATCGTTTGTGTCATTACGAGATAAAAACGTGTTTTTTCTTGAAGATTACGAGTATGTTAGTGACTGTTGGAAAAAATAGTAGATTGTTTGACAAGGGGCTAAAATAAGCCATTATGACACGTGTCTGAGTGTCATAATGGCTTTTAGCCACGTTTTAAATATTCTGCTTTTCACTTCGACTGCGAGAAAATAAAAAACACTTAATATTAAAATATTATATTTCATGAAAAAGAAAAAGTGCAGTTTGAGCAATTCTTTATAGTTAAATTGACAGCTTATACATTTTTTGTAACTAATAATGGCCATAGACAATTTTTACTTTTCAATGTGGCTCCAATACGATCAGAAATATTGGCCAATCTGATGAGGTTGGTTTGTTTGTTTTTAATTATTCGTAAGAAGTATGTAGCTGACCGCAAGTTTTTTTTTCAGTTTCATAGAAATTTGTATGGGATTATATGGCTTTCTTTTGAAACCTAGGGGCTAAATGTACTATTTTAGTCTCGCTTCGCGAAGCTAATATGACTTACTTTTTGAGCAAGAGAAGTGAAAAATATATAAATGTATACTTCTTTACTAATATAAAGTTGTAAAAATGAAATGTCTGTACCTTAAAAATGTAAAAGACAAAAAAAAATAAAAAAAAAATATTTGGAGGTCGCAAAAACGTTTCATTTTTTTGGATTTTTTGTATGTTTGTATGTGTCGATGTGGTTTCGTCACGCCAAATCTGCTAAACGGATTTCAACTATTTTTGGTACACGGGTAGCTGGGTATCGAAACTATTCACAGATGATTATAAAATGCTTTTAAACCGACTACGCTGAAGAAAAAAATAGGGGTAGTGATTTTTTCTCCTCCGCGAACGAAGCTAGAAGGTGCCCTTTAGTATTACAAGTCAGAATACTTTTGATCCTTTACTTATAGTTTTCAAAAGTAGATTTTTTTTCAAATTTATCGGCTTTATTAAATGGTGGCGAGCACTCTTTATCCGCCTCTTAGTTTATTTTTTGTGGGAATATTAAATAACCTGAATTATAGAAATCTGACGATTGAATTATTATTGCACAAAAAAAGTATCTATGACTCTAAAATTTAATGTTAAATATGTTCCATGCTGCGAAGAAAATTATAAGCGCTTCAATTAGTCCGTGTTTAGCTTTTAATTTAATACCCCTGTGAAAAATAATACATTAAAAACAGTATCAATAATAATTAGCGCATTAGATCTAGGTTAATAGCCCTACTGTTATTATAGACACTATAGTACTCATAGTAGCTGACAGAGATGAGCCAATGACGTCATAGTGCAAGGACGACCGCCGCTCGCGCAGGATCTATGTTACCATTGACACAACGACATTAGTCCTAGATCAGGGCGTAATGATTTGACTACCTACCTACTGACTACTTGGCGAAACTAATAAAGTTCATAGTTAAATAAAATATAACGTCATTCTGCCAAAGGAAAAACCTACGAATCGTTGTTTTGCTGATCGACCCAAGATACAAAAGAAATACAGGGATAACTCTGACATTCTTACTTTGTCCTTGGGGTCGCATTCGACTTTGCAAATAGATATACATTACAAATCCAATAACAATGCGATACGAGTATGACTATTTCGGTATTCCAGTGGCTCAAAAGTAACACTGATATCACTGTCGTAATGCTAAACTAGCAATTCGTTAGATATTTGATCGCACAATATTCGGCTTACGCATATTGTTTTTAGATTGTTATTAACTGTCAAATCGCATACTTACAACGCGAACTGTCAAACTGAAATAAGCGTAACGCAATTGCGATACGAACTGTCGTTCAAGAAAACAAAGTGATTTAAAATAGATTTGTCAAAATTGCGACTCCGATTGATATCTAAAATCCATATTATAGGTATGGGAAGTATCCTTCTGTAAATTGTTGTTTTGCCGCTTTATACACTCGAAAATATGTTTTCACCTCGCTCGCTCAGAAAAGTTCCATTTACAGTCCATTTTCCACGCTAGCGTGGAAAAGGCATTTTAAGTTCGAATTCATATTTTTTCTTAAAACCGACCTACACAAAGATTAAAGATGGGAGTACAATGTCGTATATCAATTCAAAAAGTTGATTAATCATCTTAAACGTTATTTTACTTACTGCAAATAATTATATATCTTTATCGTTTAAAAATGTAATACTTCTTTTTAATATGTACACGACTAATTGTTTTCATTATTGATTAAGTACGACTGCAATTTTCTATCCAGGAGAAATAAAGATGAAAAGAGGTTGGCAGTTAAAAAACCACATGATGGATATTAAAAAAACAATGTGCCAATGAGTTTTGCGCGGAAAAAGTTTTTAAGCTGCGTTTAGTTCACAATTAAACCGTATATAATGGCAGAGAGAAGTTAAGATAAATGTTAGTATTTTGGGATTGTATTTTTTATACTCTTTCTTTAGTAAAAGTATCAGTTATTACTTATATAAACATTATTTATGCAATTAAAAATACTTTTACACCAAATAATTATTTCCTATTATAGATTATCTATTATTATTCTCAATTCGTCGACTGTTCTTATTGATATGTATTCTTTTCTGTCAATATGTAACGATCTATCGTGTAAGTGCTTTGGTGTTGTATTCTGTAAACTTAGATTGTATTTAAATGAAGAAAAATTACCGTCGCGAGTTTCTGAAATTCTAATCATGATGTTGTTTGCTGTTTTTAAAATGGTCAATTATGGCTCAAATATTCACCCAAATATGTGTGCAAGCTGTGGAATATTTAAAAGCAGATGGAGATGTTTTAGGACTGTCTCGACTAAGTGGAAGATGTTTTTGTCCCGGGAAAATTTTGACATAACTCTAGAAATTTTACTATTGGCCCTTTATGCATTTTGGGAAACCTCTATTAGATATCAGTAGGTATTTGAAGTTTTTAAACATAGATTTCGACATTCCAGCGACATATATTTATCACGTCCAGTGACTAATTTTAATAAATAGAATCTAGATTTTAATAAAACTATTTCATCAAGAATACAAAGGTCAAGGTGAGTTTAAATGTGAACTATGGAAACGGGTTTGATAAATGTATTAGCTTAACATATTAAATACTGCAGTTTCGCAATCCTTAATTTAGATTAGGAATGGATATCTTTACAAATATATACCGAATTCAAATTTTGTGAATTAAAATACCGAATTGAATGCATAGTAAGCATTTCCTATACATTTTGACAGTGAATATTGAATTTGCTAAACCTAGCTATGAACCATCGAACCCGCAGCCAAATACCAAGTAAAAGAAACCTCATTTTATACCACCATACACCCCTCTTGTATTTGGGACTAAACATCATTCCCTTTTTTACACTGTACCTAATATAAGCTATAAGCATGTGAAACGTTGAAATAATGTGTAGAGGTTATAATTATGTTCTTACTGCGGAGGTAAACAATTGTAAGTTATATAAAAAACAATATTATTTGCATCCCGTGCCTTTGAATCCCTCTACGCTCTGGATTTTAACGTAGAATCCTTCGCTTGCTCGGGATTCAAAATCAGAACTCGTGACAAAAACCAGCTTGTTGCACTAACAACTGCAACGTCTTCGTTCTCTTGTTGCACTTACAAACATTTAGATATGTCAGTCACAGTCAACGAGTTTTTCTAATGTTCAACCAGTTAACTTTAAAATGTAAACCGGCTGGGTATATAGGCCAGTATACATTATGTACGGCTGGCTGCGCGCGAGTGCTGAAACAAGAAAGTGATTGTCTTTCCGCCAATTATATATGTGTATAACAAAAAAGTGGTTACGAGAGTAAAACCACGCTTTTACTCGAGAAATTATATAAATCTGATTTGAATATGTAAAGTTCGCGAGCTCAAGGAAGACTTAGGTGATAGGTGTAACAAGTTAAGTGTTTGTAGAGATGTTCGTGTCTATTTGAACGCAATGTTTCACTACATTCATAATGTTTAAAGGGGCCCCGAGACGGTCAAACCTTACGTGTTTGATGAAAGCCACATAGGTGAAATGATCAGTTTTCATAATTAACGAACCATTGAAGAGAGAAATAATGGTCCTTAAGGAGATCTTTGAAAGAAGGAGATTTAGCGCGACTTAAGAGTCCCCGGTAAGCTCGGTTCTCCATACAAACGTAGGTACGCTCTTATTTTAAAACGACTAGCTAGTTTGCCCTGAAACTTTATATTTAGAATAATGTAAGGTATATGCAGGCCTGCAATTAGTTTATGTAGCTTCAGATACCATAGTAAAAAAAATACAGCGAATTTAAGTTTTTCATACAAAACTTGTTTTTGCTGTTTTTCGTTTGTTTTACATTACAGGCCTAGGTATACATCATGACATTGGATATGAAAAGCGTGCGTGCGTTACAATCTAACACGTAGTTTTAAAATGAGAACGAAACTCCGTTTGTATGGGAAGGTGAAATTCGGCCGAGCTTCCAATTTCGAGGTAGAAGAAAGTACAGTGAGGAGCAAATTTTGAGGGGATCTAAACAAACATAAATCAAAATCTAGTCATTACGAAAAAAAGGGAAAAAAACTAGCTCCATAAATAGTATCATTTTCATGATTATTGTCATGCATCCGTGAATGAAGGTAATATATATATAGCTGTTTGAATTGTCATGCTAAGTTCGTGCATATTGCGTTGCATTCTACTCATATTTAGTAAAAATTCATGACAAGTAACACATGTATAAATAATTTCATTTTATGTCTGCTGTGACCTCTAAAGTTAGCCAAGGCATTGTAAGTCCGAGGTCTGTCTATATATTTAGACAAATTACATGTGAATTAAGATTCATTGTGTGATAAAAAGATAATTTATTAGGATTATACTTTATCCGTTCGCAACTTTATCTTCGGTTTTCGCGAATATCTCTTGTTCTGATACTCATAGGCTTTTCAATCAGAATCCATTTAGTGTGAAAGACCATGATAGTAAGGATCTAGATATTTCATAGATTTTGAATAAGGATTAACAAGTTCACTGTCCCCGTACAAAACGATGTGATAAAGTCATAAGTCCAAATGCGCGTCCAGTATGGAGAAGTGACTCCACAGTGGACATGGACTCCTGATCCTGACAAGCAATTGCAACCCACCAGGAAGGGCACCCGGACAGGGAACGTGTTACACACCTCAGAACGTGATGAGACGAGTAACGTATCGTGTTATTTTTCAAATACTTTTTATTTATACATTTTTTTTCTTTTTAATATCTAAAATTTTACATTATCTGTTATCGTAAATATAATTTTAGTGCATTAGTCAAAAGCGCGTTGTAATAGTTATATAAAAAAGTATTCATCATGGTTAAAGAAGACGTTTTAATTTAGTTATATTTTTTTCACCGACTCCTCAAAGAGGAGGTGGTTCCCAATCCGGTTGTTTATTTAAATATTAACAACGGATACAATATACCGTAAAGCATATTTAAATTTTAGTATTGTAACATATCTACATTATCTATTAAAAATTAAAACGCGTAACGCAACGCGAGTTAAATATCGCCATGCTATAATATGTAGTTAAGTTCGTAACGATTATTATTATAACCAAGTGTAACATATATTTACAAAAAAATAAAATATATTCCGCGAAACACTTACAAACACTAAAAAAAACATTCACGAAATTAACCCCCATCATTATTAAACGAAAGAAAAACACGTTAAAATCCAATCCACTTACCCAATTTTAAAATCCTGTCAAAACACCGGCGCGCGCAGAAATAAAACATAAAGCTGTGGCTTCAAAAAAAAAACCGCCGAGTAAAGCACGATAAACGATAAATAAGAGTGAGACTAGCAGTTAGCGGGGAACTCGCGGCAGGTGTGCACACGTGGGCTGCGCGCGCGCAGACGATGCGGCTCCCCACCAGCGCGCGTCTGCGTGTGCCAATCGCCATCGGTATTGCTATGCCGTTGTTAGAGTTTGGGAAATGGGGATTATATCTCTTTGAAAGTTATTGATAATGATTTAAAAGAGAATAGTTCCATCTATGTTAATAGTTTAAAATATACTTATACCTAACTAACTTTTAAAGTATATCAGTAAATGTGGATCCACGTAATACCAGCGTCAAATCACTCTTTGTGATTTGACATTATGCTGAGGGGACTCCTTTTTCGCTCTCGTTTTTTCCCTCTCTTATATTTTATGTAAGTATATCTATTATCGCTGCGAAATAAATTATCTTTCTTTCTTTCTTTCTAAATGCCTATGTTGGATCTTCAGAAATATACTAATACTAAACAAAACATTGTTAAAATTTAATAATACTATTAGGTATATTTAATAATCCATTCATTTACGAATTTAAATAGATTGTATAATAAAAAGACCTGTAGCAAACACATTTTTCATCGGCTTTCATCAACCATATATTTTTCCACAACTTTTCGGCCATTATTCTATTGGAATAAAATTGCATAAAAAATACGTCGATTTGTTGTTCTATTAATTCTTCAGAATAAGTAAATTGCGCTTGCCTTACAGTTAAATCACAAGCATGCTAGCTTTTATAAGTATAAAAGTGTGAGAACGCAATAATGAACGACGACATTGATGAAAAGAATACGTGTTAAAAACAAACAAAAAATGCTTGTCACGCCACTAAATTTACGAGCGTTACGTATTATTTTATACAAAGTATTTTTATTGCTTGTGACTTGTGAGAAGATTATGTGTCTACGAAGAAAAAAAAATCTATATATGTTAACCTTCAGCATCCTATATCCTAAAAGCTAATATCCTAAATCCTGGACTGTGCGGAAGTATATACAGGGTGGGAACGGGTATACCGACAAACTTTAACCATCGAGTTCAGTGCCTCATTGGAGTAGGTACATTAACAGTTAACAGTTACAGGACAATTTTGCACAAATCGTACTAGTCCCATGGTAAGCTCAATAAGACTTGTGTTATGGGTATTAGACGACGATATATTTAATAGATATATTTACTGATATACATAGAAAACATCCAAGACTCAGGAACACATATTCATGCTCATCACACAAATATTTGCCCTTTCCGGGATTTGAACCCAGGACCTTCAGCTTCGCAGGCAACGTTACCCCCACTGAGCCAAACCGGTCGTCAAAAACATTGGTACAGTTCGGTTAAAAAACGTTCAGTTAAAAAAACAAAACTTTATTTTATTTTATGTTTTTTATAAATTCGGCGTGTAATGATGATATGACTTAAAGCTGAGAGACAAGAGTAGGTACTATCGGACACGAAATACCCTTAATAAAGAAAAAAAATGGATACCCAACGTATTGTAAAATTTACAAACTAGCCTAAAAGCATGCAGGTACTGCTTCTGTGTATAAAATTATTAAATAAGTGGCTACATCACATCATTAAGGTGTGTTAGTCATGCAATTTTGAGGTTTATAAATTTATAAAAATAATTAGTATCTCAAAAATTACGCGTTTTCACACTATATTTTATACCACTATTTATTCATTTATTTATTCATTTATTCAACATTACAAGCCATGTTTATCACAGGAGATGTTAATTATAGGTAGTAGATACATGACACCCTGTTAGGGCGTATAATCTTAGTTCTTAGGTACTAAACACTTATCTTATTCAATAACTACACTATATCAACGTATGTCAAAAGGATTTCATTCAAATTAAATTAACTACTACAATGTATGTCAAAACGGCGTCATTCAAATTAATTTAATACATGTCAAAAACGATATCATTGAACTTAAATTTCCTACTACAATGCATGCTAGAGACGATGCCATTTAAATTAAAATAATAATTACAATGTGCGTCAATATGATGTCATTTAAACTAAGATAACTAATAATACTAATACATATGTCAAAACAATTCAATGGTTCAAGTCTGTCGGTATACTCGATCACACCCTGTATATATTAATGTAAGCCTAACTAATATAGCCTTTTTATTACTTGTTAATAATATATATCATATGCCTACTTGAATACAAGTTCCCACATAAATGACATCTCATAGCGATCGCTTACGTAATAACGCAGTAAATCATAAGGAAGATTTGTGTCGTACATGTTTTTGTGGTACGACGTAACATAATACGCGGTTGATGTCATGATTATTAATTTATAGTCAAACACTCGGGTAAACAGTCATTGTTTCAATGTAGATAAATCAACGACTCTATCATTAGGCATTTCAATTAATGAAGGCTTTGCAACCAATTGCACATTTATTAAAGTAAATAGGTAAATATTGGGGACAATCTTACATTTTTGGAATAAAAGTCTTGTTACGAAAAGACGATACGAGTATACATTCATACACCACGCCTGCGTCCCACTGGGGTAAGCAGAAACTAATAAAGCTAAACTTTCCGGTTTTTATACGCTTCTTTCGTTTCATTTACAACCATGCATCACTTCATACACTATTATAAATTTGTAAAAATGAATTGTTTGTATGTGTCGTTGTGGCTTCATCACGCTAAATCGGCTAAACAGATTTCGACTATTTTTGGTACACGGATAGCTGGTATCTCCAGATGGTTATAGGATACTTTTTACCCAACTATGCTAAAGAGAAAAAGATAGGTTATGACTTTTTCTCTTTCGCGAACGAAGTTGCGGGCGCCTTCTACTCCTTCTAGTACTTAAATGAGGAAATACATGTAGAAAAACTACATCCGAAACTCAGGGAAAAACATTCGTTGAAAAAACCGGGCATTAAATCCGTCATATTTTTAAAAGGTGACCGGAAAAATTCAATAAATCGACTAAAACGAGTCGTATACTAGTCGACCAAAAAAAAGGTAAGAAATAACCTTTTACCAAAGATAGGCCTATTGGACAAAAAAGGCAACAAAAGGGCAAAATCAACAAACTGTGAATCACCTTGACAATGGCGTTAATGACGCGATAAATGCTTTGTCACATTCTCATTGCGACCATTTCGAATCGGCCTATTAGCGAGCATTGATTCGATGATTAGTATTCGAAGGACGATCGTCATTGTCCACTAACTTGACAGACCGCACTTTGGTTTACTCTTGTTTGTATCGGCAAACGTTTCATGGAGTATTTATTCACATTCATTCATTTCACAGAAATATTGCTTTCCTTCTGTTTGGTATCGTTATAATATAAAATAAACCTAACGTAATCTAACGGCTTTTATACGACAACCTTAAATATGATGAAACAAGAGAACCATAAAATTTCATTGACACAAGAAAAGCCCGCACTTGAAAGATAACAATGATTATGGAGAAACGTTTAAGAACTTTAATTGTTACTTTATCAATAAATATTGGGAGATAGCCGAATGATTTGGACACATTTTGCAAGGGCTGGTGGGAATATGCGCTAAATAGAGATGCATGGCGGAAAAGAGTCAAACTCGTCCCTCGGTAAGCTCAATAAGTCTCGTTAAACATAATTTTATATTGCCTAATTTTACGTATTTCAGATCAGAAGCCCTATGCGCGACTAATTCGAATTGCCCCTTTAGCGCGGATAGCGATGGTTTGTATTCGACGGCCGACTGTTCTTGTCCACTAACATGGCATAGCGCAATTGATACATGCTCGGCGTATTGTGGGGGCGCTTAATAGGAACTGCTTGAGAACTCTTTAAGGAAAACGGAGTTCAGTGTGACCTAAGTCAGGTATTCTAAAGAAATAATAGGAGGACATTGAGAGGCGAAGAAAAGGCCCAATAAGGCACTTGACTGACAGATCAAATCTGTTCCTTTTTAGAAATTATCAAACCAAACCGTAGCGCTATGAAGGTCCAAAGATTTTTTATCTACTTATTAGGTATACGTCCTAGTTTATATAGAAATTACGTAATCATTTTGATACAAAAATATAACCATTTGCCGAGTTAATCCAAAAAGGCAACCAAGAACAAACAATCGCGCAGTCGTTGTATGAAGGTTTTCAATTAGCTTGGTCGCTGAATACTCCTGCCACTGCCACCTGACTTAGTTAGGCGGTCGTGTCCCATAATAGCGTCACGTCAAAACTCGGTTAGACCTGACCAGTGAAGTAGCCTTCAGTGGCATGGACAGACTGTACAAAAATGTTTTATGTTCTTAAGTTTTTTTTTGAGAAAACGAAGTAAATACCTTTTTACTCAAACCAGACTTATTTAGGTAGATTACATTAGCGGATTACTCACGCCGTAAAACCCAAGTATTGCTCGATACGTTTTGAATAATTGATCGATTCAGCCGTTACTTTGCGGAATTCCATATTAGATTAATAGATTATATTATAGTTACTTCCTTTACTTTTCCGCCAAATAGTGTATGACAAACTCCAAACTAAGAAGTCTTCTGAGGTGGACATCGTCAATTTCTCCTGTATCTACGTTGCCTCGTAGAGAGGCAAAACACGTGTTGAGAATTATACCGTCTGTTGGTGGTTTGTTCTCTTTTGAAGTATAAAAACAGCCCATCGTGGCATCTGAACAGAAGCAACTGTTTGACGGTTTCATGGTCTGTACTAGCTTGACTTGATGGATATACTTGTTGAGATTAAAATCCGCGTCTCAAATGTTTCTTCGGATTCAGAGTTGAATATGTTTCCCAGCCAAAGAGTTAAAAATAGATCAGTCCTCATAATGTTGCTGCTAACCGCATAAACAATGACTTAATCCAGGATCCGTAGATCGTGCGTCTTGGCGGCTCGTCAAAATCGGATAATCTCGAGACATGAATACTAACGTACGTACTTAAAGCTGAAGTTTACGAAGGAATTTACATCCATTTTTGTAATTGTTTTAATGTGAACTGTGTAGGACCTTATGTTACGAAGACAAACGTCTTACTAAATATATACAGGGTCTCCCCGAGACCAAAAATGATCCTTAAAAGGCTGATAGAGTAGCTCAAAAGCTGTAGTAGACTCTCATGTATGTTCTGAGATTTTTAATAGATACGAGCACAGGGTCATCTAACTTTATACTTTAAGTACAATAGAAGGTAGGTGCCCGACTTCGTTCGCGGAAACAATCAACCATAACCCTCTTAGTTGCTTCAGCGGAGGAAGGTAAAAGTATACTGTAACTATTCGCGGATGTCGACGTATCCTTGAACCAAAAAAGGTTCAAATTAGTCCAGCCACTTTGACGTGATAGGTATGAGGCCATAAAGACACATACACATACAAACAGTTTTTTTTTCAGTGAGTAACTTTCAAGTACCTCGCTTCATATCATTATAATCATATCAGGACGTCCACTGATGGACAAAGGCCGCCCCCAAGGATCTCCATAACTCTCTCATCCAACGGTTTCCCGCGATCTTCACCAGATCATCGGTAGTTGGGGACCTTCCCACGCTGCGTCGTACTGTACGCGGCAATCGCCACTCGAGCACCTATCTGCCCCAGCGGCCATCGCTTCATTAAAGCTTGACAAGTTTTTTCATGGCACGAAATCGGGGAAAGAAGCATGATGATCCTGCCGCGCGCACAACTTCTTACTCACCCTGCTGTCTTTCTCCCCGTCGCCCGTCAGACCATGGAAGTGTCACTAAAGAACTTGTCAAGCTATATTTTTTTTTGATAATATCATTAATTTTACAGATATTAATTTTTTTAAACTTGATAGTACTAGTACTAGTATTACGTCCTTTTGCCGTTGATATTACTTTAGTAGATGGCCGTCACGTTCGTCCGCCATGCCGCATAATGTTGTGATGTTATCTGGTTTATGTATGTGAATGGCGTTGTTTACGTTTCCTTATTAATGGTTTGTCGTTTTAATTCTTTCGTTATGCGATGATTATTAATTGATCAATAGATATTGGTTTTTCATAGTTTCCTTAGTTCGCAAATCAGTGTTTGAAAAGTTTTAATCCATTCAATGTTGAAAAACTCTGACATGTCTTTCAGACATGATTACGTTCGTTATTCTCTTACCATCTTCATTATTATTCTCCGCCACGTTTGTAACTTTGATAATGACATTAAATAGGGTAGTAGATGCCTAATAAAATATTATACGTATACTAGCTTCTGTCCGTAGATTAGGCATTTGGCAAGTGTATTTCACTTATTCTTCGCGAATTGTGGATTTGACAATGTGTTGCTCCTTTACGGAGTGAAAGAAGAGCAGACGTGCAAACACACTTTGGGATTATAAATTTGTAAGGACTTTGTCTCTAAGGCGTTCAAATCACAATTATATCCATACTAATATTATAAATGCGAAAGTGTGTCTGTCTGTCTGTTACCTCTTCACGCTTAAACCGCTAACCGATTTGGATGAAATTTGGTATGGAGATAGTTTGACTTCCGGGGAAGGACATTTATCCTTTTTATCCCGAAAAAATACCCTTATCCGCGATAAACGAATTTAAGGTGGACGAAGTCGCGGGCAGAAGCTAGTAAAAAATAAACAAAAAACTACAAAAAAAGGATCAAAGAGGTGGTAGTATCACGCCTCATATTACACTGTCAAACAATTTAAGTCTCAGTCCTCAGCCGTCTCAAATAACGCACCCGTCAACCAAAGGACACGGCTGTATCATATATCATGTAACTTCAAAATCGTTGGCTATATATATTACGATACGGCTAGCGACTGTATGAAGCAGTTAAATACTTCTATTTTCTGTAGATTTTTATTAATTCCACAGTCATAAGACTGGTTGAAATCGAAAGTAACATGCGGAGAGTCAGCAGGTTACTTTCTATTGTCAACATGATTTCGAAGTAATTAAGAAACCGGAAAAAATATACCTACCTAAAACCATTTCTTTATACTAAGGTGGTAAACAAGCGTACGGCCTGCGTGATGTTAAGCAGTCACCGCAGCCTGTGAACACTTCCACCGTCAGGGGCATGACGTGCGTGTTGCGAATCCTTTAAAATCGTAGTCACTCCCTTCTTAAAGAACCCCATACTGTCACCTCCAGGGAAAACTGCGGTAGCTCATTCTACAATCGGAGTGTGTACGGTAGAAAATTCCTTTGACCAATAATGCGACCATTTTGGTTCCAAGGTGTGTGGATAAATACCCTGTCGATGGCGAGCGGTGCGGCGGTAGAAGATGGCTGTAGGCATAATGTGGAACAATTCGTCGGAACACAGCCCATTATACAAGCAGTAGAACACACATAAGGAGGCGAATTATTGTATTTCTCTTTAACGCTTTGGCAGATTTTGAATTCCTAATCCAATCGCAGCGCATCGTTTATTGTCATCATCACCAGCCGATGAAACCACCAACCACCACAATGACATACAGCAGACTCCCGCGACCTTCCCAGGTCATTAGCGGCGTTAATCCACATTGTGGGGGCCCAAGGAGGACTTTCCGGTACTAATCTAAGCGGTTATTTGAAGTTAATGTACTGAACTTTGCGGCGTCGGCCCACACGGAAGGCTACAACAATGTGTTGCGTTGTACGATGTCGTGGGAACACAATGTCGCCTGAACGAGCTTTAGGTAATGTGTTCCGCAATTAAACACTTTTTTGGTAATTAATTAAGAATATTGTGTGATTGCAACACTTCCTGCTCAAAAGTAATAAAACGTACATAGTAATTTGAATTGTTTATTGCATGTTCTGTTTGTTTGTTTTCTTATTTTTTATTCAAACGTTGACTATTTCCCAAATTTTCGTTCAGATTTCGTTAAGAAGTAACACTTGTGGTTTAAGTATGTATTCAAATCAAAGTTTAGGTGAAGAACATCAGTATAGGTACTTACCTACATATTATTGATTGTTATATGTAATACAACAATTGCTAGCATGCACCTCTGAGGAACTTAATAACGCACCATGATTATTGAAGATATATGCATCGGTATAGAGTCTGACTGTGTCCTAGGATAATATTAGAAAAATATGTTTGTGATAAAAAAAAATGTGACCAGTCTTTATACACAAAAATACATTTTTGTAACTTATTGAGACGATTTTAATAGACCAGTCGGGGTAGGATTGCTTTAATTTGTTACAGAGTCCCAAAGACCACCTTTCTGGTCCATCATCAGATCAGCTCGATGGCATCATAGGTAATAATGAAGTCTCACCGAACTTACATGTAAGTTTGCCAAATTTCAGCACAATCGAATACCAGGAAGTGGTTGAAAGATGGTTACGATTTTTTCATACCACAACTAACATAACTACATACAAACGTTGCATGGTAAATAAAAACTTGTAAAAAGCATGCAATTTGAAGAATAAGCAAAATATGTGACACGAGCGAAAAACAAATAACGAGACCAATATAAAGGCCACTGAGCTCTAAATAAATAGCAATTAATCACAAGAAACTATGTAGAGGAAGAGGAGCAAATAATATTCAAAGGAGTGTGTGTCTTAAGGTCATACCCAGAGATTTAGATTTAAGGCTTAACCCTTGAACCCTTTGTTTTATCGAAAAACGTTTCATCAAATACTTCATTTCGTCGACATATCATTTCACCGAAAGCAATTTTCTCTGAAACCGTTAATGATTTGGGAATGTTATAAAACAAACCTAACCTAACCTTAACGGCTTCAACATTATGATCTTTTCAAAAAGAAGGGTTCCTTTTTGGTACGGAACCCTAAAAAGTTGTATGGTTTCAGGGGAAAGTTGTCGATGAAATTATAATTCTATTAAACGTTTGTCGATGAAATGGAAGGGTACCAGATTTACCTAACACATTTACGTATTAGGGACACCTGTCAAATCGATGTCTACACTTGCTGTTAGATCGATTGATAAGGCGTGACACGAAACAAAGAATTAACGACAGCATTAATCAACTGATTAAGAACGTGAAGTAACATGACACAAAGACCGCTCTTACCCAATCGCCCGACTTGGCGAAATGATCTATGGCTTCAATGGGAAGTGTCATTACTGCCAGTTGCGAAATTGACAATCTGATCTACATTATTTGGATAGGTATTGACGCTTTTTATATCTGTCTATAGTCATAGAACATTTGCTGTAAGGAAGTAGATCGATCCATTCACGAAATCGCAAGATTTTTCAAAATTAACACTTTCACGGACACAGGATCACTTTGAAAATATCATACTGTGGCACCGATAAAATTCATACATAAAGTACTACACCCACGGACAGATGGCCTGTCAGATTTAGTTTTTATTGAACACTGTGCCATAACTGTTGGCAGATAAATATATATGTAATTTTAAACAACCGAAACCCTCCCGTTTGTGGCAGTACGGCTAGAGCCGTAACGTCTACAGCCGCGATGCGCCACAGCACCCGGTCGTCCTTTAAATGGGTAGTGCGTAAAGTCGAGGTTACCCTGAAGCTGTTGCTGTGGTACTAGAGACCTCAGCGATATGCGTAAAGCGGCTCAAGATACTTGCCCTCACATGAAACCTATGAGTTTTGTTCGGCTGTGGACGGAGTTACAGTTTTGTGAAGTTAAAAGTCACCGGCCACAGTAGTAGTGTCATATCACGAGGGTTCTAATTTACGCCTGTAGAAGGAGTGTCCGTGAAAGTGTTAAATTTGAATATCATCACAATACTACCTAAAAATCTCTAATGTAGTTCATTGAGCGGCAGCCCCAACATCATTCTGAGCGTGTTTAGGGAGCGCAACGATGCTCCCATACTCACAATTTTATGGACAATGGTCTGAAATAAATTATTTATTATTATTATACACTTATTAATTTTCAATCTTAGGTAGGTTATTTACAATATATATATATATAAAGTAAAATACAAAAAGCAAATACAAAATATAAACATATTATAAAAACCTAACCTAGGGTGCCGCCGGCTGCGGGGCAGGGCTCTAGCTACCGGTGGTTAGGGCTGCACAGAGAGGAACCTCCTGACAATGCGGGCCGTATCCAGGATTACTGCCTTCTGTATCTGACCCTTGATCCAGCCATCTAGCGAGAGTCTCTTAAGATGTTCGTCGAGACTCTTCGCTATAAGACCGTTTACCGAAACGACTATCGGCACAATGATCGTCGAATCAACATCCCACATGGCGGTCAGCTAAGTCAAGGTACTTGCTGAGTTTGTCCTTCTCTACGTCTACGTCTACTTAATGTCTACGAGCATTGCCCGGCGCTTAGATCGATCTACCAGCGCGATATCAGGCTTATTGGCTACAATAGTCCTGTCCGTGATGATAGATCGATCCCAATACAGCGTGGCACGACCATTTTCGAGAACTGGCATCGGGTACATACTTATAGTATGGCACTTCAGACTCCACAAGACCGTATTTAACAGCAAGTTGCTGGTGAATAATAATAATTATTATTATGGTGCATTCTGATTGGTCGCTCTGCCGATTTCTTCAATTTACTTGCGTATGAGGAAAGATAATAAAATTACTTGCCAACTGTTTTTCTTCAACGCTTTAAACTTGTTCCAAACTAACACTTGTTTGGCTATTTTGTTTTTCATGGACCCCCAAGCTACCCTTGCTTGGCCCATATCTTAGTAAAGTTGCGTATCACGGATTTGATTGAAGATGCTGCGCTGAATGTGAAGTGTATCGCGAAAGGGCCGACATGTCCTTGAAGGCCTTTACGGAAACTGGCAAACTACGTGGGTAACAGTATCATGTAGTGTACTATCAGGGATAAAAAAATGGTTTGATGTGATTGTCACAGATAGCATGTTTGCCAATGGTCTCACACGCTAAAGGATTCCGAAAACCATGCGAAATGGAGACGAACTTCCGAACTGGTTGATTTAGCAGCAATAGATTCAGGCGTCCAAAGGGATGGCAGCTTCATCGCCCAGCGCATAAGTATAGCGATACAGCGAGGAAATGCTGCCAGTATCTTTGATACACGCCACGGGGGCCATTTTTAGATTTAGTTTAGTTTATGTTACACTATTTTGATGTAGTTTTAAACCGGTTGTATCATATAATTATAATCTTTTAAGTCGAAATAATGGCTGGTTTTTTTTTTAATGAAAACGCGCGTTGACTGCGTGCTTTTTATTTATAATATACACGCGTGTGTATCGCATTTTGTAACGATACAAACGCCCGTCGACGTTTAAAAAACGCGGTGTGCCCTAACGTGGACGGGTGACATAATGTCCTACACGGAACCAGCTACACAACAGCCACGGAAGACCAGCGCTGCGATATTAACCCGATATCGCAGCATCATGCTGAGTGGTGGCCTTTTTTTCTGACATGACAGCACCATTGTATTGTATACTTATATTAATTGCTTTTGTCTATCTGGATTTAAGGTAATTTCAATTTAATTCTCGCTTTAAGCTTTCTTTTTGTAAATATCTTTTCGCTGCCAAAAATATGTTTTCTTTTTACATGGTGGACCAATGGAAAGCGAGATGCATGTATCAAAACGGCCATAGAGGAGATACTTGGGGACTTTTTGGGATGAGCTGCTGATGATGTGTCTTACTGCTAGGTAACTTACCTCTGGGACAGGCTGCACTCGGGCCGGCAGCGCACGCGCCACCTCGGGCGACGCGGAGCGCTCGCGCTCGCGCATCTCGTTCGCTAGTGCCGCCGCGCGCGCAGCTCGAGCCGCCACTTCTAGAGAACCGCTGGATTTACTTCTGCAATAAGGAAAATAGGTAACCAATAGTCCAAAAATAATGAAAAACTCACTCAAGCTTGAAAATATTTCGATGATTTGCAAAAAAGAATTCCTCTTTTTTTTTGGGCTTAAGCCCTCCCTATTTACTCTGAATCGTACATTTCAACTTCATACAAGAAAAATCATGCCCTAAATTTCTATGTCTCCTTAAATTTTTGTATGAATAATTTTTTATTTATTTCTATGATTTTAACGCACCTGATAAATATTTTTCTGTACAAAATTTTGAAACACTATTTTGTCCCAAAATGAATGTTTTTTTTTATGATCTTAACGCACCTGAAACATATTTTTTCTATACCAAATTTTGGGACACTAAAGAGTAAAGATTTTTTTTCTTCATTCTTCTTCATGTTTGAGCAAGTGATCAGATGCATTAAGTTCTACCGCTTATACCTACCTAATTAACATATTAATGAAATGTATATTGACGACGTTTTAGTGATATTAATTCCGTTTTTTTGTATCTGTGGTAGGTACTTACGCAACTGGCAGGGGGCGAAGAGAAAACGTGTTTGCAGGGTTTGTTCGGTCAATATGAAAAAAATTTCCTGCTATAATTTTCAGTTCAACTTTAATAGAAGATGAAGATGTTACCTGACAGGCCGGTCGATTGGGCCCAGCATGGAGAGCGGCTGCGAGGGCGCCGAGGGCGCGGGGGGGAGGTACATCACGTGCCCGCCCCACGACAGGTAGTTGATGCCGGGCCGCCAAGGCACTGCGTCCTCCTGGACAAGAAACATATCGAATAAGCATTAGAACCGGTATTAGGCGATACGACAAAACGCAAGAAACATTACGATGAATTAAGAACTCTGCTCCGTTTCTGGAATCATGTAAAAATTAAATATTTGTGTTACGAGCATAAATATTTGTTCCTGAGTCTTGGATGTTTTCTATGAATATAAGTAATATATCTATTAAATATATCATCGTCTAGTACCCATAACACAAGCCTTATTGAGCTTACCATGGGGCTAGTTCGATTTGTGAAGAATTGTCCCGTAGTATTTATTTATTTATTATTAAACTTTTCATATGAAAACTGCATCTATACTGGATAAGATACTAAATAAATAAGATTAGTCGCCAGTGGCAAGCAAGGCGTTAAATATCCTTGGTTAAGCCGGGACCGCGACAGATCTTCGAGAGGAGAAGAATTGGGCGCTACAGCTTTCAATTGCTAAAACAGTGGAAATCGGGTTTTGAGGATGTCTTGCCATTGGTAGCCATTGTTGTTTTTTAATCGGAGCAGGTACTTTGTAAAGTCGTTTGAAAATATTTTATTTTGCAGCGACGTAACATGTAAAGCGAATCGCGAAACAGTTCCTTTCATTCGTAATAAACACAGTTTACCTTTTCTGACGGCGCCGTAGAATTTTCCTCCTTGATATCATCTTCAGTAGCCTTGGCTCTCGCGGGAGGCTGGTATAGCAGCGGATTGCTCAGCGAATTTGGCGCCGACTTTGTCAGGAACCAGTTCTGTTCAGGCTCTTGCAGCATCGGTTCATGCTCGATATCGAACCTTCTAGAACCCAACGCTGCCCCCAGAGCCCCTGAGACGGACTTCCGTAGTTTCTGGAGACTGTTGAACCCTTGCTGAAGTTGCTTGCCCTGGAAGCATTCGTAGAAGCACGACATCCCTTTAAACTATGAGGAAATAGAGATGTTCTTAATGATACGATGAGCTGATGAGGAATAAAGGTTTATAAAGCTTTCAGATATTACCAGATAACAATTGAAGGCAGTAAGGTAGTCGTAGTAGTGAAAATGTATTAGTTCAAACTGGGATTTGGCAAGAAATAAGAAGTTTCATAAGAAATTCAAATCAGCCCCCGTATTGCCTAACGCGTTTGACGCTCGCAATCGGAATCAAGTGTCATGATTTTGTATGGGCTATGACAGTTGATGCCGATACCAAGTGTCAAAATTTCGTTAGGCAATAACCCCGCTGGTTGATAAAAAGATAACTAAATAAATGGGGTGATATTTGTAACATATCAACACAGAAGAATACCTAGGCTATTATTATTATTATTAAGATGAGGAACATGCATAAAGTAAAGAATTTTAGAAGGTATGAAAACTTCATTAAAGAGACCACCTTCTAGAAGTTAAAAAATGCTAGGCTGAATATAACATTAATACAGTTTAAATGGTGAATAGCATCTTGGTTAGTAGATAGTGATGTAGATGAAGTGAGTTAGAGAGTTAAGGTAAATACCGCTGCCTTTACTCCTCCTCAGCAAGTACACGGGAGTTCAGGATCAAGTAAAGCCAAAATTAGTCTGTTAGTTACCGTGTTAGTCAAATTTAGAAAAAGTAAATTAGTATTGCTCCGAGATGGTAAGTTAGCTCATTTTCAATAAATATTGTAACGATTGTCGATTGACTTTGACTATATTTTATTGCTTCGTATTTGAGGTGTGGAGCTTATCTTCCTAGTATTTTTTGATGTAACTAGCTTTAAACAGAAGCTATAGCTATTCATTAAGAAACTTACGGTGTCTAGAAAAATATTGTTTAGTTATATGTAAATTAAGTTTTTTGCCTCATCTGTAGAAGATTCATTTTGACTAAGGTATCTAAACTGTGAAGAGGAAGCGGCGTTTGTATCTGCAAGGCCCAATTTTTCCGTGTTCTGTAATTCATGGTATACTTTCATGTCAATGTCGACGGTTTGGCAGGCGTAATCAACTGTTAACGCTAACGAGTTATGAAGAATCAGGGCCCTAATATCGAAAGTAAAAACGAATGGCAAAAGCAGCATCTACCAACGTTACCAGCTCGGAACTTGAACCTAACGTCCCGCATACTCCACCTTGAGTCCCACTCACTTTGTCCTGCGCGTCCCGCGGTAGTGAGAGACTAAATGGCTGCGCCCCAGGGCTGTAGGTGGCCACGCCCATGCCAGGACTGTGGAGATGTAGAGCACCTCCCACGCCGTCGGAGCTGCTGTCGCCAAGATCTTGTTGTGGGGTCCAAGCGGGGGTAGTGTCTGGTACCTGGCGGAATTTGATATTATTTTCTGGTCTCGGACATCTTCAGAGAGAATTATGTAATAACAGGTTTTATTGTGTGGGCACTAGTGGTCTGTGTGATCACTGGTCCTTAAGAATAACGCCTCTCTTTTGCTTTGTCGAAATTGTAAAAGCCAGCTAAGACAATCACGAGCGTGAACAGCAACACGGAGTTGACGATCACCTATGTAATTATATGCGAATGCAAATGCGCCTTCCAAGAGCTTTCATTGTAGCAAATCATCTTAAATTGGGACTTCATATTCAGCACTGCATAGGCACTATAACGGAGATAGGTAAACGACATCAAGCTCTGGAAATCATTGGAATGTGTGTCCATGAATATATATGAACTGTTACAAATCAAGCACTATTGGTAATGAATTACCGCTGGGTGAACGCCACTGGAGTAAGTGTTTTTTAATTGGGTGAGTAAAGCACTAAGGATCGTAGAATACATTGTTGGTATCGTATGTGATCCAAATATCTATCTGGGTGCAAAAAAGCAATAGAACTTACATTTCTGGAAGGTGACTCGATCCTCTGATCGCTGTGCGCGTGGTCTCCCGAAATGCCCGAGTCACCCGATTTGTCAGCCGACTGATCAGATCGCGGTGATGACTCGGCCGAGATGTCAGCAGACACCTTTGTCTCCACGGCTAGAAGTTGCGTCTCTGTGAAGCGAAATTAAAGTGATGAACATTTAACCAAATACATCGTTAGGTCTACCGGCAACAAATACAGCGTACAGTATCTGGCTAGTTTCTATTAAAAGACTCAGTTTCTCCTTTGCATAAGGCATATAATTAAGCTGATTTTGAACTGAAACTTTGCCCCCGTGGGAAATACGTCCGTGGAGGTATATTCCCGTTCTTAGTCTAGGTCCACTTCTTAAAGAGGTTAAGTAATAGAGGTTCGTCGCGCTGCTTCTTGGGCAGCGTGGGTCGCAGGCACAGGTTTATACCCAGAGAGCCATCAGAGGATGAGCTAATAGCTAAATTACTAAACAAAACAGATGCGAGGTGTGCGTCTAGCCTCACCAGCTGCGGCTGGAGAAAAGCTACGCAAGGCGCGCTCTTTCTTGAGCAGCATGGGCTATAGGTACAGGGTTATGTCTAGAGAGCCATCAAAGGACGTGTTTTTAAGAAAATAACCAAACAAAACATTACCAGACGCGAGGTGTGCGTCGAGCGTCGCCAACTGTCTCCACGCTGCGGCTGGGGAAAATCTGGGCACGGCACGCTGCTTCTTGGGCAGCGTGGGCCGTAAGCGCAATGCTATGCCCAGCGAACCATCCGAGTCAGACGCGTCTGATGACAGCGCTGATTCCGAGGACACTGGAACAGAGAAGTGGTTGGCATTACCTTCATTCATGATTGGAAATTGGGTAAATTGAAAAACTCATTGGGAAAGTAGACATTAGACTAGTATTCTTCTACGCAAGATTACATCTAGAACCATAATATAACATCTTCCCAGTTACATAAAATTGTTCTTGTAGCTGTGGTCTTAGAGCCAAGCTAGAAATTCTAGGCCTTCTATAAAAAAGAGTGCCATTCAGTTTACTAAATATAATATCAGTAAAGTACTTACAGTTCTTTACTTTGCAGTCTTCCTTTAACTTAGCGTTGAACTCTTCAAACTCAGCGTCCTCGGCGTGGTAGCCCAGCAGCTTCTGCTCAATGGCGTGAAAGTTGCTGATCTCCTCGATGATGGGGCTGCCCAGGCCGGGGAAGTCCTTCAGGTGGTCCTGCGCCTCGAACTGCTTGCTCTCGATCATGCCGAAGTAGAACTGTTTTGAGGGAGCTGGTTTATTCCTGAAACGTATGATGGAACTGTTAAAAAACTTGAAGGTAAGAAATAAACTCCTAGATTGATTTCAACAGGTATCCTCAACTGTTCTTTTTATTAATTAGGAAAAGCGAGAAATAACGAGTACTTATTACAATAAGGAGGCATTAAAAGTTTTGTTAAGTAAAATCTTTGCTGTTGGAAAAGTAGCTTGCTGTAATGCATAAATTACTAAAATTCTATTTGGGATTCGTAAAAAAATTAACTTGGGGCCCTACGCGGTTATGACAGTTTATGAGTAGAAATTAGATTATTTGTATGATTTGCAAGAAATCGTATGATACTTACTTCTCCTTTGAAACAACATGTACTGGCGTTATCTTCCTTGTTGGAGAGTGTTCCGGAGTGGACTCTTTTCCTGACGCTTGCCCTCTGTCAGGTATCGTCCTGCCTTTCTCTTTACTCGTTTTGTCTCCATTAGTTACAGCTGGTCTAGTATTAACTTTATTCTGTGTTACTGGCGTCTTAATTTTACTTTCAGTAACTCTAGTTAATGGTCTCCTACTAACAGCTGCTTTCGTTTCTGGTTTGCTAATGTTCGGTTTAAGACTAGACTCTTTGACTTTGCTCGGTATTTTCGTTGGGTTTGGTTTCTGCGTCGTTTTGTTCTGACTAGTTTTTTTTTCACTTAAATTAATTTTAGTCCCTAATTCGTTTCTTATTCTACTTGTCGCCTTTTTCAGTTCCGCTTGAAATTCATCTTTTTCTTCATTATTTTTAGTTAATAGTGAAGGAAGAGATTTTCCCAAAGGTTGACTCGGATGGAGTCTGGATCCTTTCAACTGTTCTCCTATAGCTTTCATCCTGCTCTCGTGCATTATTCTTGGAGATTCGCTGTCTCGTTCACTCGAGATTAGCGTGTCAAACGTCTTTTCTCTCCTCAATACAGGCTGTTCTGTTTCTACCTTCTTAAATCGTTCTGAATGTCTGAAATTCCTATTTAGCAGTGGCGTTTTCCACGCTTCGCTATCGTTGGTTTTGGATGTTTTCGCTCTACATCCGCTAACTCTATCTGTCCTCTTTCTGAAGTCTTGCTTAGCTTGTATTAAATGTTCCTCTCTCTTCAAGGACGCTGTACTCTGGACCATATCATGAGTATCAGGGTATTTGAAGTGTTGTTCCTTGTCCTTACAAGGTGACCTGTATCGTCTTTCAAAGGACTGGTCTATATCCAAAGACTTGTAGGCTGTGTAGGAATTCTTCGCGACCTCAGGTTCATGGCTGAGCTTCTTTGTCTCGTGCCTCGTCCTGAAGAGTCGGAGTTTCCTCTGGGGTTCTGGTCTCGCGTTCCCTTCACTGGAATCTGGCGATGAACCCTCACGATGCTGAAAAAAAACATTATACCAGTTTAGCACAAACACACACACACACACATTATACCAATTTTTTGCCGATTGACTCTAAAAATTATACTTAGGTTTGTTAGTTGCCTAATAATTAAGTTTCAAGGAAGATAGTTATGTTCATATGTATTTTAAATGTACTTGTGAAGTTTATTAATGTAATTTTCAGTGTCTAAAATAAATGTAATTCTTCTGTTCTCTGTGTTAATTAGAAATGGCCAAAACGTGTGTATGGTTAACTCACATCATTGGTAGGTGGGGGAGGTGCTCGGTACTTCTTCCTGAAGTGTCTCTTGCACCTCTGCTTAGGCTCTTCCTCCCGCAGATCGGGCTCGGAACCGAATCTCTTATTTATACTGCCATCTGAAAAAACCAGTGTATACATTTTAGTCTCACTTAAAAGAAGGTTTTGTTTTGTAATTTATGATTTGTTAAGTATTTATGTTGTGAGTTGGAGATGTGGATTTGAAACATGCTCCTTAAAATGTAGAAAAAATTAGCAATTACTTATCGGATGATTCAGTTTCAATACAATTTCATAGGAGACTTACTGTCATTATGTCTAAGATCGAGGTTGGTGTAGGAGCGGTGCAGTGGGTCCCTCTCGCGGGCTCTCAGCTCGCTGTCGCTGGTGGCACCGGCTGAGCGGGACCGGTACGCGCTGGAGTGCTGGAAGCAACAAACGTTTATTAAAGAAAACTTTTTCTTCTATTATATTTCTGTATTTCATTGCAGGACCCACAGTGCAAGGTCTCGTAAGAAGTTTACAGATCTTCATGTTATACAGTCAGAAGGATACACAATCGAAGTGATTGTATAAAGGTCCCGTTTTATTTTCTTTATAGGTACAAAATGAAAAAAAAATAGAATTATTTAAGGCAAAAAAATATTATTATAAGTATTATACAGAATTACTGTTGACGTTATGGGGCCAATAGATGAAGTTTTGAATTGAGAGACAGCACCAACCTTAAAATTAATATGGAAGTAAGAGTAGGTAGGTAGTGGTACTCTTCATAATCAGTTTCGAAGATACAAAATTTATTTGTATTTCTGAACACAAAACAAAATTTAACGCACCATTTCATTCAACTTTCTGCTTTCCGCAAACTTTTTCGTGTAATAACTAACACCTTTCGTGTCATTAGAGGAAGCGGGGACTTTTTATGAAAACAAAATTTATGTTGCGTGCTGGCACAAAGTCCTAATTTGGAGATCGTTGGTTATGTATGTATTCTATGCAGTTTAGTTTTACTTGTATATGGGATTCAGTGTTTGTGCCATCATATAATCTATTATAGGTAGTAATTTTAGCTGCAGCAAATGATCTAATGATGTGGCGGTTTGGCCTTAACGTTTATATAACAATGGGCACCTTTTGAAGCCTGATAGGGGCAAGGTCATGGATTTTTTTCATTAAACTGATACGGACGGAAGCAGTTGGAATGAATCTTAGTTACTATTACCACATCCGCAACTTGGGAGTACCCTGCGTAGCAAGGTGGTTCGTAGACTTATGAGGATTGCAGGAAGCCGCAAGGTTCGGGGAGCGCAAGACCAGTCAACGTGGAGATAATTAGGTAAGGTCTTAGTACAGCAAAATAATGTTTACACCAGCATTGGATATCGTTTGGTGGAGATGAGGAAGGTGAAGACATGCCCTTTTTGCGTATGTTGTGGTCTCTGGATGAAAAGTGAACATTTGCTGATGGTGGCAAAATAGTGTCAGATAACACTAAAAGAACTATCTGAGAGAGCTCTTTCTAGTAGCTCTGTCTTTATGCAAGTATGATAGAGATTGATTAATGATCACAGGCGTACTAGCCACAGGAGCAGTTTCAGATAAGAACAATTATAACCATTTAGATAGATTTAGCTCTTATCACGTCCTTAATTGGTGGTGTCAGAAAGGATAGAGCTTCCCCACCAATAGCAGATAGTGCCAGGCTTGTGAAACTCTCATAGAAATAATCTTTTCATGGGATGGTAATGGTAAGAAAAAAGTTGTGATTTTAATGGCGTTGCCTATGTATGTCAGACAAATACTGTTTACTTGCTGATTAGACTTTGGGATTGGGATGAACAGGAGTGAAACTCTCTAAGGCAGGACCAATATAGTTTTTTTGCCACGTGTCTATGAGACATCCTGGATGGGTCATTCACAATTGCTTGCACTTCCCGCCCGATAGATGATGACGCTATAAGGACTTTCACGGGAGAGAGCAATACTTTACACTTACGACATGTCCATTATGCGTCCTGGTGGTCTCGGGCACGATGGAGGCCGGCCGGCGGCCGCTGATGGTGCCCCCGGAGTGCAAGATGGCGCCGTTGTCCGTACTGCGCAGCCGCGGGGACTCCGTCAACGATGGGAGGACCTGGAAATTGAAGGAGACTAACTTTAAATACATAGGATAGCTATTCAATACTTTCTAACTGTTCATATGTTTAATACCTATTTGGATAATCGCTGGTTTTTGCAAAGATTAAACACAAAAGCAGTAGGTACAGGTGTATGGTTAGAGGTGATGTAGGTAAAAATACAACTAGCGATGGTTGGAACTTGTCATCTAGAAACTGCCGCTTGAAGACAAAGTGAAATTGGAAAAATAAGAATGGGTAAAAGTTAAACTGCCATGTCAGTCGATAAACAAAATTTAAATTGATACAGCCAAGCATAAAAAGCAGGTGCCTACATGAATGCCAAGAAACAAAACAGACGTACATCTTGGCTTTAACAACAAAACGTTTAGAAAATGGTTCAGAATCACGAATAGATGACTCCATCACTATTCAGAGCAGCCTTTGATGAAACTAATCGCAAGCGGCGCGTGTGACGCAGCGGCTCGTGGGGCAGCGTGTGTGCGCGTTGTGCGCGCGGCGGCGGCGCATGCGCCAGCTAGCCGCCCGCTAGGCTCGTACCGACCTCCTCCAACACAGATAGAGAAATGCTAGATAAAGACGGACATACCCTGGGCGCATGTCGCAGCGGCTCGTGGGGCAGCGTGTGCGCGCGGTGGGCGCGCGGTGGCGGCGCCTGCGCCGGCTGGCTGCCCGCTTGCCCCATGATGAGCTACTCTTTTAACACCATCTGAAAACAGAAGAGGAAATGCTTAGAAAAAATTTGCTTGACTTGATATATTTGCAGCCGCTTCTGAACAGGTAAAGTTTTCAGGATTGTTATAAAACAAAACTAACTTAACCCATTCTTTAACAAAATCTTAGGCCTTGCCTTATAATGAAAATTTTACAGTTTCAGAAAAAAAAACATTATGCTAAATGATGATTATGACAAAAAGTTTATACTAGATGATGGTAACTTTAGGTGTAATTGTTCCGAGGTATTTTTCTTTTGATGTATGGTAGTGACAGTTACAAAGATTGTAAATTTGCGTTCCTAGTCACCTGCTTAGCCAAATTATTAATTCGAAGTGACTTACTTCACCTCATTATTCATGTAATAAGGAAACCAAACAGACATGGGCACTTTAAGTAAGGATTTGTTTACTCGATATGAGTTTGCATTCCAGAAGGTTTCATCACCAGTAGTAACTCTAACTCAACGGGGAAGCATAAGCCCATAACCGGGAAAGACATCCTCCGCGATCACTTAGAAAATCGCTATGCGCAAGCGCCACAACTAAACAGCTGAATTCTAGAGACCCCAGCTAAGCGGAACATATTGGCATCGTGTTATGAAGATCATTATATAAATCCAAAAGAGCTATGCTCTCTACGAGATCGAATCAGAAATTAGGAGATTCGTAGACGAACCAAGGTCACCGACATAGCAAACAGGGTAAGCAAACTGTAGTGGCAATAGGCAGGGCACATATTTCGAAGAACCGATGGCCGTTGGGCAGAAAGGTTCTGGAGTGGAGACCGCGTACCGACAAGCGCAGCGTAGGGGCCACCCGCAAGGTGGTCAGACGACCTGGATAGGGTTGCGAGGACTCGCTGGATGCAGGTTGCCTCTATCCGGTCCATGTGGGAATCAATTGAGGAGGCCTGTGTCCAGCTGTGGACGTCCTATGGCTGAAATGGTGATGATGATGATATCCGAGTGATCCTTCCTCATTTACGTGTTATTGTTATTGGATTAGTGTGAAAATATTTCGGAATAAGTTAAAGTAAACACGGAATCCGTGTTTGAATGGCCGTCAAGCGCATGCGTGTGAACAGCTGGAACAACTGCGCAAAAACATGCTCATTACACTCATTATCAATGTCAAGTACGAGTGGTATCTCTGTGATTATATTAATAATTTTTAATTGATATTCACGATCAGCTTTGTTTTCTCCTCCGCTAATAAAGGCACCTTCTAGTATTCTTTAACAACCTAGTTATAAGACCACTATACCATTGCTGGGTCCATGAGATACCCACGTTCATATTGTAAGAACTTAATGTGTATCATGGTGGTATAAATAAAATTATGACGCCGGTTTTCTTATGACGGTAACACGTAAAATTATCGCAAACCGACTTTACAGACAACCATTTTTTGCTTTGCCTTAAAATACTATCCTTTTGAAACGCCGAGGTACCTTATAGAACATTTCATTTTGGCCAGTGTCGGGAAATTCGCCTGTCTCTTCTTCTCATAGTAAAGCAGGCGTTAAAATTAAAAGTGCCAGTGTTGCCTTCTTATGGAATCTCCATTTTCTCACTCTAAATATCTTCGCTGGTCTCTGAATATGTTCTGAGTACTTTTTTTTAAACATTAACAGCATCGGACAACTGACAGAAAAAAGTTTTTCTCATTTATATCTCTGTTTTTACCTAAAATCAACGCGAAAGAAGTCGCGGGCGGCCGTTAGTGGTGCTATAAATGGTTTGTTGGTTATGGTTTTGATTATGCTATAGTAGCAAATAGCAAAATCAACCAGTCTAGAATCTGAACATGTGTCTTGGACCTGAGTAAATGTGCATCATTTTTGACCTTTAGAGTCCGCTGATGTAAACGACAAGTCAGTTTGATTTTCCTTGTCTCAGCCTTTGCATACCAATGTAATTATACTCTAAGTACCACACACTAATTATCATGCTGGTCACAGAATGAATTTATGTACATTATGTATGAATCAATACATCCTGTCATTTTGTAGCAAATGACGAATAACTGCACATATTTATCTAACTTCCATCTAGTGAGTGTTAAGTACAAAAGTTCGATCTGTTAGATTTGGATACGGCGTTACGAGTATTGCAAATGAATTTCATCACAAATAGTTATTGTACGTATAATACGCGTATAAAAAAGTTACTGTAAAAAATATTTATTATTGTGGCAAGCTTTTATGGCCAACTGTACTTTTCTTTGAACGACGGGTGTTCACAGAGACGATTATAAAGAGTCCAAACTCGGTAGAATTGCGTTATTGTGTTACACAGTTCCTATGACCACCTTCCGGCTTCGTCATCAGATCAACTCGACGGTATCGTAAGTAATATTGCATTGTCACCGAACTTACATAAGCATACCATATGAGTAATGAGCATACCAAGTATTAGCTCAATCGGAGACCGGGAAGTGGGTAAAATTTTATTTGCAAGATTATTTTACATAGTTACTTAGTTACAGGTGGACCTAATATTTTTTTTTTGTAAAAATAGCATTGAACCGTGAACTCGCAAAATGTACTAAGTAGAACGCGTTACAGGCAGTGCCATAAATATGCATACACTTTAGTAAGGTGTTTAGATACTAAAATGTATACATATTTATGAAAATATCTATGCATTGAAGATATAAGATAAACTTAGACGGATTATTTAAAGGTCACTAAACCTAAAAATATATTTTTTGGATTTCTTGTATGTTTGTATGTGTCGTTGTGGCCTCATCACGCCAAATCGGCTAAACGGGTTTCAACTATTTTTGGTACACGGGTAGCTGGGTATCCACAGATGGTAATAGGATGCTTTTTACCCGCTTACGCTGAAGAACAAAAAGAGGGTTTATGAATTTTTCTCTTTAGAAATTTTTGTAGTCTCTTAACAAACAATTGCAAATTTTAGAAAATGTTGTTTAGAAAAGGTCATTTTACAATTAAAAGTAGATTTCCTAAAAAAATGGATTTGGTCACTATAATTCTAAAGTTACGGAGAGTTCAGTTCTAAAGTTCTAAGAAACGTAACTAGCTCAAATTCGATAGGATTGCGATTTGCGTTCCATTATAGAGTTCCAATAATTTCTATTGCCTATCGCGTCTATGGTTTATAGACGACACATTAATCATTTATAATAGCCTAAAATACCTGACACTTTAACAACAATCCTTAAATATTATGACGCCCATATCTCTGAATCTATTGCTGGAGTCATATTTCTAACCGCTCCCAGGGAGGACAATTAATGTGGATTAACTTTCTAAACGATTGGAAAACATATTATGTTGGAATTTCTATCACATGAAATCACTCGATTACGGCAGTAAGTAACTTAGGCAGTATCAATGGCCATGCATTTTGCGGTTTGATGACACGTTTGGCTCAGTGGGTTACACAACGGCCTACGAAGCTGGTGGTCCCGGATTCGAATCCGGGCCAGTACAAATGTTTTTTTATGAATGCGAATGTTTGTTCGTGGACCTTGGATGTTTTCTATGTATTTAAGTATTATGTTAATTTAACTATTTTTCGACGGAGTCCACAGATGGTTATAGAATACTTTTTATCTGACTACGCTGAAGAAAAAGAGAGGGGTTTTGATTTTTTTCTTCCGTGAACGAAGTTGTAACCTTATAGTTTTGTATAAAATTTAGTAGTGCTCGTTTTGCAGCCAAGCAAGGTTTTAAAGTAAAATAATGAGGGAAATAAAGTGGTCGAAAAACACTGATAGGTGTACTCCCACCTGAAAGGCCGGTAACGCACTTGTGACTCCTCCGGTGATGCAAGTGTCTGCGACGGTGATCGCTTCCAACCAGGCGACCCGTCTGCTCGTTTGCCTCCAATGTCATAAAAAAGGTGGTATTTCAAATAAGCCTCAATACACAAATCATATATACGATCTTGCTAGCCCTTTGACCTACTAAAATGAGGGGCGTGAAACCTCACGTAAAGTCCCAACAGTTTAATTCTACCTTTATTTATCAAAATAGAAAGTTACCAATCACACATTAAAAATAACTACGTTGTACGTTAATAGTATAGCTATGAGAAATATTTAAAGTATTAAGATTTCACCATTCATTCCAAAATAGTTCTTACGTTCTTCGAATAAGTTTTAGTTTTATTTTAAAGGTAACCGGTATAAAATCAACAGGACTTGTATAAAGATGAAATTAGTATGCAAATGTAATATGTTGTTATTTTGGGAGAAATCTTATTTTAATGTGTTGTTGACCGAGGTCATTGATTCAATTCTTTAGATACAATGATGTTACTGTAAAAATATTTTGTTGTATAGATAAATAAATAAATAATATGTATACATACTTGTATATGTATTATAAATGTTTATGTTATTCATTTATGGTTTTGTAGTTACATAAGTCTCACACAATGTTTCTCCTTTGCCCTAAAGTTGACTAGTAGAGAGTGTCTTATGGCATTAAGTTGGCCTTTTCGTTTGTCAGTAACTTTCAAATAGTCCGTTACACTTTTTATTTAAAAATATCATTAATGTATAGACATTTCATTTTTACAACTATAATAGTATAGAAATCAATTCAGATAAAAAAAGCTAATCAGAAAAGCTAAGAGTTATCACTTCACACAATTAAAAAAGAGTTAACACTTTATACAATTATCAAAGATTTATCACTTCATACAATTACACCAGCCTGTTTCCGGCCATCATAATGCCTTGCAGCAAAAAGAGTGCATCTTCTTCATAGGTTTATGACACATATGACTTTTTACAGACTATATAAGTGGTGTAAAAGTGTCCCCGGCCCATGGCGAAGGATATGGCACTATTTATAACCATAAATCTATGGAGGGCATAAATTGCGATAATCTATGGCGTAACGGCTTGTGGCTACTTATAGTTCGGATTTATAAGTGTTGTACATTTGTATGTATGTATGTTAATATTGTAGATAATAACTAGCTACAAGTACAGTCAACGTAAAATGTATAAGTACAAAGACGAACTTATCCCTATTAGGGATCTCTTCTATCGCAGAAAGCTGGCAAGAGTACTTAATAGGTTTTCTAAAGTGCGAGGTTAGATTATTATGAAGATGTTGCTAGCTGTTACAATAAGCGAGACAAACACATGGTAAATTTTATGTAAATGGTTTAATTTACATTATTTCATTATGCTGTTAAAGAGACGCACCTCAAAACGGAGTAGACAATTTAGTACTGAGTGTAGATATATGTACATTTTTATGAACGTTTTAACCCAACATGGGTTCTTTCGCATCACAAAAAAGATATTACATCTATACTATTACATATGTAGTTGTAAAAATGAAATGTCTAATATACATTAAGGTGCATTGGGATAATTCCGAATGATTTTTGAAGCAGGGTAATTACGAAAATCACCTCTTTTATAACAGAAATAAAGCATAATAGGCTCTGCAAAGCTTTTTAGCGTGTAACATGTGAGAATCGGATGGCTCTAAGACGGTGAGCATTGCTATGGCCTCTGGTATTACGAAAATATGAGCAGTTTTTGGAAATTACATATTAAAATTTTAAAAAATAAGTGGGAAGGACTATTTGAACACTCAGTCACTAAAACCGGTTACTTTGTGGTTTCGTCCGCCATACAACTATTATTAGTACAAGCTGGGCATCGATAGATATAGGATACCTTTTACCTACCTACGCTGCAGTAAAAAGATGGTTATGTATGACTTTTTTCTTTCGCGTACAAAGTTCGAATTTGACTGTCATTTTATTTCGCATTCAAAGTCTGGCCATGGATCAAATACGATCAACCCACATTTTATTCGCCAGTAAAGCATTTATAAACAACATTACAATTGCAAAGCCTGGAAATTTGGCGGAGGAGGCATTACCATAAAGAAAGCTGCGCTCGCGCCGGCCGCCATTTCTCTCGAGAAAATGATGCGCGCGCATGCACTTTTGCCTTCGACGTGCAGGGCTGTCACCGTATGCTATCATACTTCTACACTTTAATAAAGTTGTAAAAATGAAATGTCTGTACATTGAAGATATTAAAAAAAATGTAACGGACTATTTTGAGGTCACTTAATCGATATTTTTTTTTATTTTCGTAGCTTTACATTGTATGTGTGGTTGTGGCTACAGCGCGCGAAAACGGCTCAATGGATTTCAACAAATTTTGGTACACGGGTAGCTGGGTATCCACAGACGGTTACAGGATACTTTTTATTTGACTACACTGAAGAAAAAAAGAGGGTTATGATTTTCTTCTCCTCCGCTGACGAAGTCGCGGACACCTTCTAGTAAACAAATAAATGACAATATTATAAAAAAACATTCGGTCACGAATTTTAATTTACTTATTTTGTTAAGGAAAATAAACCAAAACTCACAAGTTTTCTTATTTTTATTGATATATAATTGTTTTGATGTATAATGTAACCTTTCTAAAAGTATTGGCTACTAATTTGTTAGCACCTTTTATAGTGGATGATATTGTAGGTGATAAATAAAATAATACAGTAACCAAGAAATAATCTGTCATCAACTAGACTCATTATATTTGCACATTTTTTTCGACGTTTGATGACTGGCATAAAATAAGTACCCATAGTACAAAAGGTCTAGAAAAAAATATTTCATGGTAGAAATTTGTTAAGCGAAATGGTATGTTGGTGAGACACTATTTCTCGGACAGTAAATTGTGCTCACATCCGTATATTTTCATGCGGTTTCCGCAAACCACCGTATTTTTTTGTGGAAAATGCATGAAAATATGCGCATGTGAGCACAATTTATTGTCACATTTAACCAAGACACTTATTATCTATTAATCTAATATGGAATTCCTCAAAGTAACGACTGAATCTATCAATGATTTTGTAATGTACTGGCAACCCTAAAACAGCGCAACATTCTACTCGCGACCAATGCATCTAAGCTCAACAGCTAATAACGGGCCACGGGTTTGCATACGGAGAAAAGACTTTCCACAACATGCGCTCAAGGCTGTTGGCATAAAAAGGGTGAAACGGGTTATGTGACGACCACACCGCTCGCCATCGGCAGTGTATTCATCCACACACCTTGGAACCAAAATGGTCGCGCACCGTGCGGTATTGTGCTTAAGTATATTGTAGTTACAAGCGTTTACACACGGTTATGACACCGGCCCTTGGTTAGTGTTGCGAAGACTCGCTGGATACGGGTCGCTTCTATCCAGCCCATGTGGAAGTCAATTGAGGAGGCCTGTGTCCAGCAGTGGACGTTCTATGACAGGAGTCGCCAAAATACGGCCCGCGGGCCAAGTCCGGCCCTCGAGCCCTTCTAATCCGGCCCACGGAAATAAAGCGTCACAAATGAGACTGCCTCACTGGAATTTATTTAAGAGTTCAAAATACAACGAACCAATAATCAACTTTTAACTGTATTCATTTTTTACAAACTGACGGTAATTCGTTATAATCATAGCCACTCATGAACACAATCAAAACCAAGTGCGTTCCTTATGCGTTATCTAGGTACCACCTGAAGACTAAGACTATTTAACTAATGTATTACCCCACGATCTGCCACGAAACCAAAGTCTTGGCCCGTACGAATTAATATTCAGTGCAGCGTGGCCCTTGAGTCGAAAAGTTTGAAGACGCCTGTTCTATGGCTGAAATGATGATAATGAATCCTCTAATCTTCATAACAACTAGGATTCAATTAGCGCGAAATGCGGTATCAAAGGAATTTTCTACCTCACACACTCCGAATGTGGAATGGCCTCCCTGCCGCGGTTTTCCCTGGAGGTTACAGTATGCGGTTCTTCAAGAGGGGAGTGAATAGGTTTTTAAAGGATTGGCAACACAGCTGCGCTGCTTCGGTGACTGCTTAACATCAGGCAGGCCGTACGTTTGTTTGCCACCTTAGTAGTATAAAAAAATCACTTGTGGACCACACTGAAGGAGACTGGAGGAATGCATATAGGAAAGTATAACGCTAAATCATATTTAAACATCTGTATTTAAATAGCTATCGTCATTTTGCTGTTATTTTTAGGGACGCAAAGTCATGTCTTAACGACACTAAGCTTTACTTCTAAAAACTTGGTAACTTAGTGGAAAATACCCTATTTTCACACAAAATCGGGGGACATTAACGACCACTATGTTACCCACTTTATAGTAGTCTAATTACTGATGTGGAAATGGCGGAAGCTTTCCAAAATGCTCAAAAAAGGTCTTAAGTCTAGTGTCAACTTACATGTTTATAAGACATTTTTAAAGCATTTTGGAAAGTTTCCGCAATGTGCACATTAGGAAGTCTAGTAATGGACAGCTACCCGGGTACCAAAAATAATTGAAATCCGTTTAGCCGATTTGCCTTGATGAATCCACAACGACACATGCAGAAAAACCAAAAACATTTTCTTTCGCTTTAGTGACCTCCAAATAGTCCTTTACAACCATTTTTTGGAAAATAATATATTTTCAATGTAGAGGCATTTATCAATCAATCAATCAAAATATGCTTTATTCAAGTAGGCCTAGGTACAAGCACTTTCGAATTGTCAGTTACATTGAGAGCCTTTGCTGGGGGACATATAATATGATCCAACATTTGTTGCAAGGATTAGGGAAAACCCAGTAAAACCTAATCAGATCATTTAACTTAAGTATAATATTATTGATAAAATCATCATTTTGAAAATTAAAATAATTAATAAGATAAATCCCAAAAGGATTGTCAATAAAAAAAATATATATATCTAGAATGTGTTTAATTTTTACAACTTTATAATAGGGGTAGGTATATAGACTATCTCTAACTGCACCTTTTTGTATGTGTGAGATATTATTAAAAAAAACGAGTTAAGTAAGTCCGTAAAGTCCTTATCGATGACATTACATAAAACACCTCACGAATGTTATCCGTTGGTATCAAATTTCATACATTCCAGATCCATCGATATGCCACGGTTGACTAAGGAACATTAGCCTGGTATTCTCCATTAGTAATTAGCTGGTCTAGGCTCGGGCACGGTCGAGCGGACCTGCGGCATGGCACTAGTGCAATTACTCGTGGCTTCCGGGGTGAAAAAGTGATACAACGGCTTATGGTCCGTGCCTAGTCAGTCGTCACTTTGGCATCTATCGGAAAAAAATCCGAGCGTATTTTATGTGGATACTAATTATATAGTATCGTAAAGTAAGGTTACTATAGTTAAAATAAAAAAGCAAGACAACTGCAATATACAACATCTGATTCAAATTCACTAAAGGGCACTTTTACTCGTACATGTCTCACTTTACAATAAAAAGAAAAAATACATTCATAATCTATATAATGACATTATAGCGCATAGCAATATGAATACAACAGACAAATACCTGGGCACACTATACAGGGAGATGTAACTATATTGTCTGCGGGTCCACTAGATCACAACTTAATCTATACTTACAGAGATGTAAAGGGTCTCTAGGCGTTAAAAAAAATAATAATAATAAAAAAATAACAGTATATATATATATATATATAGTAGTATAAAAAATATATACTGCTATATTTATATATATATATATATAACAGTATATATATACGGAAGACCAGCGCTGCGATATTACCCCGATGTCGCAGCATCATGCTGAGTGGTGGCCTTTTGTTGCGGACATGGTACTCGTAGCACCGTGTTGTATACTTATATTAGTCAATTGTTTCTTGTTAATTTAGATTTAAGATAATTCTAATTTAATTATTTCTAAAAGCCTTCTTCATGTAATGGTGTTATCTTTTCGCTGCAATAAATGTGTTTTCTTTCTTTCTTTCTATATATACGGTGACTTCTAAGACGTGATACAAAATGTTTCCTTCCGAGGCTACTCACAATGACGATCAACTTTTAGTATGAGACCAATATCGAAATCATTCAAAAACAATTTGGACCTTCCATAACCGACTACGGTTAGCTTCAAGTTGTATGGCGAAGTGGTTTTTCTTACGCTTTTGAAATTGGTCTCATACTAAAAGTTGATCGTCATTTTGAGTAGCCCCGGAAAGTAAAATTTTGATTCATGTCTTAGAAGCCACCTGTAGTGTCATATTACGAAGGTCTTCATTTACGTCTCTCGAAACTACTGTCCGTGAACGTAATGTAACATGAAGATTGCGTATACACAGATGGCCACAGATACCCAACACTGATTGGAATGATCAAAAACGAGCTCTCAGTCCCATTTTTAATCGCAATATTCCGTAATCTACTCACCTAACTCGGCCGAAGTTTCTGATCAAGTTCCAAGTCTCTTTATAAGGTGTACAAGAATAAGCTAAGCGTGCCCCGGGCAGTGACAATTATCTCCGCTGATTTATGCCCCCCTGGAATGCGATAAATAAGTATTAGGCCGGTGGGGAGATTTATCGACGCGACATGTGAGCTGCTAATAGAGCCTGTAGGGTTATAACGTCTATACAGGGTGCCGATGAAGCCGGGGTAAAAAACTAATTGCAGGTAACACAAGCAAGTCAACTTATGAAAAAAAAATACCGGTCAAGTGCTAGTCTAACTCTCTCACTGAGGTTTCTGTACAAACTTTCAATTATTCCGACTTAACCAGGCGGTTGAGTTTGCCTCTGGTGGGGAATTATATTTTTTCCACATTTTCCCTAATAAAACGAAATTCAAGCACAATAAAAAAAAAAATTCAAAAATGTGCAGATTAAGCCCTTTTATATGATACCCTATTTGACTTAGTACTTAGCTAACTTTTAAGTTTTGCCCCCTTGTCATACTTATTGGTCCTTTTTAAGAAAAATAAGATATATTTTAAAATGTTTTCTTTGCAATACATTTGGGCTGATTATGTTTACAACTATTCCAAATTTGAAATAGATGACATAAGTAGTTTTTGAGATATGGCGCTCTGATAGTCGGACAGATAGACAGACAAAGTGCCACCATAAAGATTCCATTTTTACCTTTTTGGTACAGAATCCTAAAAATAACTGGAAAATATTATAGCCGATGTCATTCTCACAAACATGACGATAAGTAAGAGCCGAAGAACTAAAAAACTCACCTAACAGAGCGATTGATAATAGTAGCGCCGGTTGGTAAACTGCTTACAAGCCTGAATATGTATACTGCTCTTTATCATCATTTATTTATTTATTATCACCATATCAGCCCAAGGACGCTGATGGACAAAGGCCTCGTGCAATGAGGGCTCATTCAACGGTTTCACCTTCAGCAGATCATCGGTTCTCCTTAATGGGGCTGCATCGTCTTGTACGCGGTCGCCACTCGAGAATCTTTCTGCCCCTGTGGCCATCGGTTCTACGAGCAATGTGCCCCGCCTACTGCCACTTAAGTCTAGCCTTTTTGATGATGAGTTGATGATGTCGACGACGTTGGGTTTCATATTATATCCAATTTCATTCAAAATAATTTATATTCTTAAATATTTAAAATGATTAAAATATCCGGATTAGGGAATGCCACAAATTTAATCTAAAGTCATAACTATAAAGTCACCCTGTATAACATATCCTGCTAGCAGGATTCATGTGGCCTTTGATCAGGCGTTAATTTATATCGCTCGAACAATTTGGTCCATGGTCTAGCATCTAGGTCCCAAGTCCAATACAGATATGGAGTTGAGAATCGTACAAAAATTAACTTTTCACCACGAAATGCCGACCGGGTTATTGAAAAACCATTTATTTTGAAAAAAATAGTGACTATTGAGTTTCCTTTGGCTTCCTTCTCAACAGTAGGACCATCCGTCCAGGTTTCCCCGGATTAGTCCTATTTTGAAGGCCGTCCGGAGGCCGTTTGGGCGGGATTTTTTGTCTGAATGAAACCCGGACACTCTTTGTATCAGGGAAACCCTTATTGAACTTATTCAAATAAAACTATTTTAACGGATTATATCGCGTATACTGTCTCATTTAAGTTTGCTTATTGAACTTAATAAAATCTAACATGTCCGGAGAAAAATGCGATATACTCCAAATATTCAAGGTTCTTGAAGTTTTTGTTTCTCTATAAAATCAAGATGGCAGCCTTAGTCGCGTGGCGTGAACCCACTTGATCCAAAAAATGTTTATTGTTCGCCATAGTAGAAAAGAAAATGGAATGCAGTATTCCTTGGGTGGAAAACTTTGTCATTTACTATTTTCAATTTACTATCCATACTAAAATTACAAATGCGGAAGTAACTATGTCTGTCTGTCTGTACGTTTGTTACCTTATCACGCTAAATCTGTTGAACCAATTAAGATAAAATTTGGTATGACTTTAGACACTAGAAAGGACGACGTAAATAGGGTTTGTATGGGAAATTAATAATTAAAACGGTTCTCTGCCATTTCGCCGAATGTTAGTAGGCTTTAGCATACTAGAAAAGAACGCTTCATAAAGCGTTTTTTGGGAGTTTTTATGATATTGAAGTTGTTTTTTTACTAATATTTATATTATTGAAAGGTCGTTCTATAACATTCCACAGAAAATAGTTGTCTAATAGCCTATTATGAAATTACCGCAAACCAGCTGAAGAAGCTAAAAGACCATTATTCCTTTTATCTGCCCATCCAACATCGCATCCATGCCCAAGAATAATGACGCAGGCGCACATGATCGAGGATTTCCAGAGATTTCACACGCTTATAAACAGACGCCATCTTTCTAAACCCTCCACTATACTTACAAACCTTTAAAATCTTCACTTGATAACTTGTCGTAAAGTTTATTTTGCATTGATTCTTTTAAGTTAAATACGAGGTTTTGTGATTTGGCTGACTGTTGTTCAGGAAACAGCTAATGCGTTAGGAACACGATCATTTGTTTGCTTGGCTGATAATTTCTTAATATTCAATTTACCTATTAATCTTTTCAAAGTATCTGCTTATTTGAGTTTAGTTTTTATGTTCATTTGAAAAAATTGCTACGTAATATTGTAAGGACTATCGTCAATAAACTCTTGGGTACTTAATTTAAAGTTTGTTCTTTTAGATATTTAAAAGAAGGTAAACAGAAAAACCACGCGACAATCAAAGCAATCTTTTGAATCTGTGGTACGACGCTACTGGCTGAACGACAAGCGGTTTTTTATAACCTATTATTAAGTATCTAAAATAACACACTATGTAAAGAACATCGCGATAAGCACAGGCCCGCTGGATGCTACAATCACGTCTGAAAGTTCCCCAACAAAAACATTTTCATGTAAAATGTTGCCAATACGAAATAGCTCGCACTGTCAAAAAGTTATCAGATCTTATGTAAAGCCAAGCTTCTAACTCTACATGCCCTAACTCTACCAGCCCTAACTTCACTCACAAACTCTACACCTTAAGTCAAAATATGTGGCTTGGCCGTTTTGTTTAACAGAAAAGTAATGAACAGTGAATTCATTTTTCACTTTACGCCCATGCGACGGTAGTGAAACGGCCAAGCCACATATTTTGACGAAGGTTGAGACAAGTTTGTGAAGTTAGGGCTTGTAGAGTTAGGGCGTGTAAAGTTAGAAGCTTGGCTCTACGTGAGATATGATAACTTTTGGAAAGTGCGAGCCATATATGGTCTGATCTTGGCAACTTTTTACGTGAGAAAGTTTTTGGTGGGATTTCACTTGTTTTCACTAGTTTACGACAATATTTTAAACCGGATTTTTATAAAAATTGTAAAATAATAAGAAGTCTGTGTACTCGTATGATTTTCAGATCTCTAGCATGAAATTAAGTTTTTATGGGAAAACCCGTAACTTCGGATTATTTTTAATGTTGTTAAATTTCGAAAATAAACCTTTTTTACCATAAGTCAAAATCCAAAAGGCCTTGCAACGGTCCCAAGTAGATATCTAACATGGTTGGATGGCTAATAGATGGTGATCGTTCATTTGGCGTCTGATATTGAGGAATTAAGACTAGGTAGTTTTCCGAAGTTTGGTATCCCAAATTCAAAATTACCGTTATGTATCTTGTACGAGTATGTATCTTGTGAAAAGGATCTTGTGAGACGACACGTTTGGCTCAGTGGGTTGTACAACAGCCTATGAAGCTGGAGGTCCTGGGTTCAAATCTCGGTCAGGGCAAGTGTTTGTGAGCACACAAATGTTTGTTCTTGGGTCTTGGATGCTTTCTATGTATTTAAGTGTTATAATTTATCTATATTGTGTATATTGTCGCCTATTATCCATAGTACAAGCTTTGCTTAGTTTGGGACTAGCTCGATTTGTGTAAGATTGTCCCTGATATTTATTTATTATTTTTCATCACACTTGTTCGTAAACGGTGTCATTACACGCAAGCAAAACGAGCGACATGGTCTTAATTAATACCGTGGGTTTTTTATTAATTACATTAACACCATGGGCGTAATGACTTTTTTTATTTTTTTTTGACTGCATTCACTACTCTAATATGCCAGGTTTAGAACGGAACCGAACGGAATTAACAAATTTGAATTATACATAATGTAATATCAATAAATACACGTCAACGCTATAGTTAAATACGTTAAAATAGCTAGTATATTCTATTTGACAATTGTTAATTTACGTAAAAATGGTATGCAACAAAATTAAAAAATAGTTTCGGAACGAAACCTTCGTTTATGTTATCTATGGAATGAGATTCTACCAATCACGAAATGACGCTTTATGACACAATGTTGCGACTTGTGAAACTTGAAAGTAAAAATCTTTTTTGACTTAATGATTTATTAGTTTCCTCACAAGTGTGATGAAAAACATTGTGTGTTACTCAGGCGGTACCGGAATTACAAACTCGAGTCATTAAAGCCCTCAGCCTGCGGCTTCGGGCTTCAATGTGCTCTCGTTTGGAATTCCTTCTCTACCGCCCACGGTGCACAATGTACTAATTTATCTCCATGACCTTCTTCGCTTCGTCATTTCTAATAATTCTAAGGCCAATAGATAGTACGGTCTTAAATCAAAAGGCATGCAATCGTGAGACTATTTTCCCAAGGTAGGTATTCCGAGTCCTGGTCGAGTATCCCCGTAAGGCTCACCAAACAATATTTTCTTACAAAAAATTCACTGCAATATACACCAACTTACCTAGAGAATAGCGCTCAGTTCACTTTGTTCTAATATTCAATAAAAGAAAAACAAATGTATTTCTTTTGCCCACCGTTTAAATCCCATTCAAGTTGGAATGCGCGTTCTATTGCACATTAGGCCTTACTAGGATTAGATTATGTCCCCACATCTAAATCTAAATAGTAAATATCTATGTAGTTTAAATAACTAGAAATAATATGAGTATAGACTACAAGATGCTCGCAACTTCTTTCGCGGAGCAAGAAAACTGCATGATCCTTTTAATCGACTCCCACAAAAGGAAGTGTAGCTTGTAAATAAATTGAAGAAAATAAATTATGCAGCTATTTTTTTAAGTAATAGTGTTTTTTTGAAGTCGATTTAATTACTTCAGTGACTGCGCTAAAAAAGTATACTTCAAGTGTATAACTTGTTAATCATGCCAAGTTTGTGCATGGAACCTTGAGCCCGGCAAGGCAAGTATTTTAAAACATACAAGTCCGTAAGTATAAATAAATATCGGGGACAATCTTACACAAATTGTTATAGTGCCAAACTAAGCTAAGCTTCTACTTTGGGTACCAGATGACGATATACATACTTATATAAATGAATCCAGGAACAAACATACGTGCTCATAACTAAGACAAACATTTGCCCTGGCCGCGATTTGAACCCGGGACCGCGATCTTCGTAAGCCGTTGTTCAACCAACGTAGCTAAACGTATCATCAATGCAACCAATGTTTTGATAAAATACAAATATGACAATTATTTTTGAGGGCGTTTTTCCCTCGCCTGTGATAGAAACGCATTTTACACATCCTTTGGGAACCGTGTATTATCTATAGTTAGTGTAAGAATTAGTCTATCATAGATCGCCCCCACTAAGATAGCTAAAGTTGATAATTTTGTACGGGACACGAGCACAGTCTGTGTCTCTAGTTATCAATCCTCGACCGTTGCTTGTCTGCAAAAACTCCCCCTAATCGTTGCTCCGCTTCTTTGTAAAATATGATATAAAAACGCAAGCAAGGCACGCGTTAATAGCGCAGGTCAATATTTAGTAGCAAGTCAGAACTTATGAACTTACAATCTCAGGATAACAGTGTCTTATTAAAAAAAAATGCGCTCGCTATATCCTATCAATCAGTGCTTGCCATCATTTACCATGTAGTCAAAAGGCTGTTGAGGCCAGATGCCCGTAAACTTTATACCAAAAAAAAAAGAATGCCCTCTGCCAAAGGAGCAACATTGCCATTTAGCGGGGATCTGTAGCCGGCCTTATGAGCTCCCTACCGCGAGGTAACGACTTGGGGGACGTCATAGATTAATTAGTAAGTTACTTAAATATTTCTACTTCTCGTGTATAATTTTTTGTACTGACATTTCTCATGAAAGTATCCAATCAGATTATTTTCATTTACTTAAAAAAAAACGAGTGGCAATTCACCCCGCGCTCGCGCCGTTCGTCTTAACCCCACACTTAATAATCGGCGCGCGCATCCACTCCCGCGCAGCCATTAACAGAACAGTTGCGCGCACGGACGCGGAAAATTATTCGCACCGCGCTTCCGTCCTCAGGGCTGCCACCCACCCGCGAGATTTATTATTCACTTTGAATAAAACGATGCATATCACCTTTTAAGGTCTTTAAGTTATGGCAAATAGTTAATGGACTTAATTATTTCGTAGTATTTTTTGCGTTTTGGTTCATTTTGTCCACATTCCCATTTCGTTTACATTCCTACTTCGTCCACATTCACACTTAGTCAACATTCCCATTTCATACATATTCTCAATTCGTCAACATTCGCTTTCGCTTACACACATTCAGCTTAACTAACACGCGTGAAGTAAAATCAGAAGTAAATAAAAACAAAAATAAAATACAATTTTTATTATTTCATATGTTTCGTGGTGACCTACATGGTTGGTTTCCCGTGCGTTAAGCCTGGGAATATGGACGACATGGGAATGATGACGAAGTGGGAATGTTGTCAAAATAGGAAGTGGACGAATTGGGAATTGATTGTGGACGAAATGGCATTGCTAACGAAGTAGGAATGTGGACGAAATGGGAATGTGGACGAAATGAACCTAAATGATTTTTTGTAAGCCTATTGCCACTGCTGGGCAAAGGCCTTCTCTCTCTTTTTCTCGTGTTAGGTAACTATTAGGTACGATAATTACGAACTTTTATTTTATGTTTTTAATCCAGCTGTTCCAAAGTATAAACTCGTAATCATTCCAATTCGCATTAGTTTTTTTTCAAATTCTTCATATAGGTACTTTACAGTAATAATGAGGGCTAATGGGCACAAAAACATAACATAGACAAATGTAGTCATATTGTATTATGTCGAATCTTCAATTGGGAACATTAAGTTTCTCAGAGGTGTGCATTTTATATTTTTTCCCGATAGTATACGTTATGTGAACTCAGAATATACAAACAGTTTATTTTTACATCGTGTTGTTTTTTAGATATCTTTTTTTAAACACTCGTCATGACATTTGTACAGTTCCCTCGTATGAATACATTTTAACTTTGGTCTACATAGATTAGTAAGTAAAATTAAAAAGTTAGCTGTCAATGTCGTGACATTGACAGCTAACTTTTTAAAACAATACAATGTAAAAATAAACTGTTCGTAGATTCTGAGTTTACATAACGTATACTATCGGAAAAAAATATAAAATGCACACCTTTGTGAAACTTAATGTTCCCAATTACAAAGACACAACACCTGCAAAGCTCTTAGAGTTAGGAAAAGAGTAGGTTCGAAATTAATACAAAGTAAAATATAATCAGTTTATCACAGCAGTAATAGTGAAAAGCAGTTTTATTGAAATGATAGTCAGTTGGTAACAAAATGTTAAATGAAGCAAAACCAAAGAGACGAGTGATACTCGTACTTTGTTCTTATCAGATTTATGATTGTCTCATGTATTTATTTATCTCGTATAATTGGCCATAATCATGATCATCATCATCATATCAGCCCAAGGACGACTTTCCATAACGATTAGTCGTGGTGCCGCCCTCATCAACGGTTTTCCCATGAGTTTCACCAGATCATCGGTCCATATTATTAGTCTCATGTACGTGGTCGCCTTTCTGCCCCTGCGGCCATCGGTTCTACGAGCAATGTACCCCACCCACTTAAGTCTAGCAACTCTTTGAGCTATGTCGACAACCTTGGTTCTTCTGCGTTTAATTGGCCATGCTTTAGTTTATTCTTACAAATTTATTTGTTTAGCAACGCGTGTCAACCCTAGCGGCAAGAGCTGCGGCTGAGATGCAAGCAACTATCAGCCGCGAGATAGTTCAATTACGCACGTGGTCTAGTTTATACGTTTAGTCAAGTCTTTTAGACTCACAGACAGTATTAAGGTCTCATAGTGATAGTTATATTCATTTGTTTTGCAGGTGGCAGCCCTAGTGGCAACAGCTGCCGAGATGCGATCATCAGCCGCGAGATAGCTCGGGTACTCCCGTTGTCTAGTCTCCGCGTTTAATTGAGTGTTCCGTTTGCCACTGACGCACAGAAAGTATTAAGGTCTCATAGTGACAGTTGTATTTATTTAGTACTGGGTGGCAGCCCTAGCGGCAACAGCTGCTGAGATGCGATCATCAGCCGCGAGATAGCTCGGGTACTCCCGTTGTCTAGTCTCCGCGTTTAATTAAGTGTTCCGTTTGCAACAGACGCACAGAAAGTATTAAGGTCTCATAGTGTCAGTTGTATTTATTCGTTTATTAGTGGGAGGCAGCCCTACCGGCAAGAGTTGCCAAGATGCGATTATGAGCTACGACATAGCTCGGGTACTCCCGTTGTCTAGTCTCTGCGTTTAATTGAGTGTTCCGTTTGCCAGAGACGCACAGACAGCATTTAGGTCTCATAGTGACAGTTGTATTTATTTAATAGCGGGTGCCAGCCCTACCGGCAAGAGCTGCCGAGACGCGATCATCAGCCGCGAGATAGCTCGGGTACTCCCGTTGTCTAGTCTCTGCGTTTAATTGAGTGTTCCGGTTGCCACTCACGCACAGACAGTATTAAGTCCTCATAGTGACAGTTTTATTTATTTATTTAGTAGCGGGTGGCAGACCTACCGGCAAGAACTGTCGAGATGCGATCATCAGCCGCTGAGATAGTTTGTGTACTCCCGTTGTCTAGTCTCCGCGTTTAATTCAGTTCCGTTGCCGCGGAGGCACAGACAGAATTAAGGTCTCAAAGTGACAATTTTAAAGTTTAAGGACGCTTAATTCTTTATTTGATCGTGTTCTTTTTCTATACTTACCTTATATACACTTGGTGGCCTAACACCGTCATCCCAATCTTTATAATAACGGAATAAACTGTATAACTTTGTGTTGGAGTAAATAGATACGAAATACTTTTATTACAGTCGAAAACTCTTCCTCTACGTGGTCGTAGTTATGGTCCGTTTAGTCCGGCTTTAAGAGTGGCGGTTTTGATTTGTTTCTTCATTTGACTCTTTTAGTGGCATTTTGGATACATTCCGATTTAGTACCTTGAGTGATCAATCGCGAGTCCTAACAGACTAGTTGTGATTGTCCATACGGCCGCGTTTTGCAGAAAGCCATTGTGTTTTCTATAACATTATTTTAGTTCAGAAAATTATATTTATGGGTAAGTTTATTTTGCGACTACCCATGCAAGCGGTCATTTTTTATGAGAATGCATTGCGTCTATTTTTCTAAGCATTTTAGGTTTCCGTACCCAAAGGGGGACCAAAACGGGACCCTATTACTAAAACTTCGCTGTCCGTCTGTCTGTCTGTCTGTCTATCTGTCACCAGGCTGTATTTCATGAACCGTGATAGCTAGACAGTTGAAACTTTCACAGATGATGTATTTCTGTTTCCGCTACATTAACAAATACTAAAAAGAGTATAATTTTACGTCTGTCTGTCTATATCAGTCGAGCATCGCGTACATTTTGCTTAGGAGTAAGGTTCTGCTAACACTGGATATTAATAGATACTTCCATTTATTGCGTATTTTTAAGCACTGGTAGAATAAATATTTGGTTCTACATTTTGCGGATATTAGATGGATTATTGCTTCGGCTACAGTCGAACCTCATCACTCCATCGAATCAATTTTTACAGGAGGCACAAAAAACTTAACTTTAACAGTATGGCGGTCGGGTATTGCGTGGTTTTCTATTTCGATTTTTAAACTTAAACGGTTTTATCCTAGCATTTAAGAGTTTTGACATTATATGCGATCAGAATTTAACTATCTAAAAGTGCCAAAAGATTATTTTGAAGAAAAAAATGGAGTTACGAGGTTTACGACTTTAGCCGATGATTGGTGTTGCAAAATATGCATTGAAAGGTATTATAAAGAGCGAAGGTTGGAAGTATTGTACATTTTCATAACGGTCGTAGTCGTAACAAGTATTCCCACATTGCAATTACTGCATTAGCATAATAGTTATCTCGGTACTAAATCGGCAATGCCGCGTATTAAATCAGTCAATATGAACGTTTTAAATATCGCCAATTAATCAACACTGACAAAGGGAACGTTAAATAATTGGTAAATTCAGGCGCAACATTAATTGCCGAATTCCATATTTAAAAAATAAATAAAAAAATCGTGCACAATCTTACACAAATCGACCTAGTCCCAAACTAAGCAAAGCTTATACTGTGGGTACCAGGCGGCGATATACATAGGTACATAATAAATAGATAAATTATAATACTTCGATACATAGAAAACATCCAAGACCCACGAACAAACATTCATGCTCATCACACAAACACTTGCCCTGGCCGGGATTCGAACCCGGGACCGTTAGCTTCGTAGGCCGTTGTGCAACCCACTGAGCGAAACGTGTCGTCAAATAGATTAATAAATAAATAATTCCTTTGCTATTCCGTGAAAAAGTGTCTTGGTTAGGTGTGAAAATGAGTGCTTACATGCGTATATTTTCATGCAGTTTTCCCAAAAAAAACCAGGCAAATACAACACCAAACAATATTATTTCAGATGAGGAAAAAGCATCATTTGGTTGTGGATCTGTTATAGTTTAATTATCTCTTCAGAGAGTCGTACGGTGTTACTACTTTTGAACAGATAACTTGTTCTACTACTACTAAGGGTTTCTATTTTTTGTCTCAATCGACTTCATGAAGCTGCACAGAAGCTACAAAGCTTCCGAAACGGGAACTCAAATGAGATAATATAGGCGATATAATCCGCTTCAATTGTTTTATTTGAATGAGTCATAATCGCGGAAACAGAAGAAAATATTGCAACATAACATTGTTGCATACAGACCAGTTCTCTACATCGTTTCACAATGCAAAACCGATAGAGCAAGGACGTCGAGCCACCTGTGACTATTGAATACTCTCAGTAGCATAGCATAGCACAGCATGCCGATACCGGGTTGCTAATCAGAGCATGCTTTGCTCTCAAATGCTACATTTAATTAGTGCCGCAGCTTTATAGAAAACAGATGCGTCACTGCCCAACAAGTTACTTCATTGAGGTTTTTTGTGAATCTTACCCTGTAATTATGGAAAGTCATAATGTAAGGTTAGTCATAAAATCATTGATCATTATTTATACGCGATTAAGCCCCGTTTGTTGTGTTGCGATAATGAGTGAAAATCTTAGTCTAAATCAATGTCATTGATTATAATTCTGACACCGTAAAATTTTCAAGTTCTGTATCGTTAAAATTAAAGGTTTCGCAGAAAAATGCGATTATGACGAGCGAAAATTTGGACATACATTGCGTTACTATTTTCGATTTTATGGCAATCTATATATATATATATATATAGACCCGGTTTTTTTATTTAGTACAGAGTTGGACAAACATTTTGTATTCAGGGCCGTACACATGTAATAAATAACAATAATAAAGCTTATTGTCGTGTCTGCTCATTCAAAAACTTAGGAAATTCCTTGGTTTGTCAGAACAAAGAATTTCAAATAATGAAGTTTTCTTATATAAGCACTGTAGGGAATAAATAAAAAAATCTCTTTCATTCTCCTTTGCATTTTCAAGAAGAAAAACATGTTGGTCTATGACAGTTAACACATCCGAGTTACGTGTCTGAAATATAAAAGTATAGGATTGAATCATCGTGCAGAGCGAATAACAAGTAATCTGTTTTTATTTCAATTTATTTTCTTCAGGTGGCATATTTTAAGCACTAGTAAGAGTAAAAGAAAAATATTTACTTATTTCCGATATTAATCTCGTCACTGAACAGGTTTTATGTGCAACTTCTATACCATTCAAGTGGCCCGTCTTTGGAACAGACTTCCTCTCAAGTTTAAGAAAACAAGTGCGCTTTCAAAAAATCTTTGCGCGAACTCTTTGTTAGCAGAACTGCAAACTCTTAGCTTTTCTGATTAGATTGTTTCATTTGATTTTATTCATGTATATATTATATGAATATTTATGTATCTAAGTATTTATCTTTATAGAATATGTCTGTAAATTAGTTGCGCCGCCCACAATTTATCTGCTTTGCCTCGAGATTGACTGCTAGAGAATGCCCTATGGCATTAAGTCCGCTAAGTTTGTCTTTTGTGCAATAAAGATTAAATAAATAATGAATAAATTAATTAATAGATCGAGTGAGGCAGCCGTCTGTTACCAGTGCTGCAGCCATACATCCGAACAATGCGTTCATTGTTTATGGAGATGTTATCTTATTGTGAAATTAAAAACAAACCGGGGAAAGCGAAAGTTGGTCAGTGGGGCCGATTATCGGAATACGCGAACTGATATGACTGATCAGATGTCATCGCTTTAAAGTGTTAGTGTTTATTTTTACAAATTTTTATTTAACTTGTAACGTCTGTACAGTGCGATATAAAAGAGTATACCAGGCCATAAAATGCCTTAAAAAAAACATAACAGAGTAGAAATTAAATAAAATGGAACTAAAAAAAAACCATACTAAATTGTTGCCATGTTTAAGCATTTTGCATCAAAAATGAGACACCCGCAACTTCGTTCGCGGAGGAGAAAATGTCATAAACTCTGTTTTTATGACAGCGTAGTCGGTTAAAAAGTATCCTATAACCATCTGTGGATACCCAGCTACCCGTGTACCAAAAATAGTTGAAATTTCTTTAGCTGATTTGGCGTGATTAAACTACAACGACACATACAAACACAGAATAATACTAAAAAAAATTTTTTTTTTCAATTTAGTTATGTTCAAATAGTCCGTCTCATTTTTTTTTATATCTTCAATAATATTTTTTACAACTTTATAACAGTACTAGCATTTGCGCGCGACTCCGTCCGCCTTAAATTCGTTTATCGCGGATAACTTCCCCGGGACTCAAACTATCTCTATACCTACCAAATTTCATCCAAATCGGTTCAGCGGTTTAAGCGTGAAGTAACAGACAGACAGACAGACACACTTTCGCATTTATAATGTTAGTATTATAACATTATAGATAAGCTAAAATTCAGGAAAGCGGAATCAGGGGTATCTGAACTAGAAAATCGCTAATAGGAGAATTATGACGACGATGGCGGTAAATGCATCTATTTGTCTAATCTATCTATTCTGTTTATGTGGTACACACATTGTTTTTGCCGTATCTTTTATGTAGAATCACTGTATCAATATCTCGTTTTTTTTAAAGAAAGTTCTAAACCAATTGCTTTTTTCGCCCGTCCCACCAAACGCGTCTCATTATCTAATTGCACCGTATCTCGCCGCACTAGTACCGTAGGATGTGAAACCATGTCCGTCGCCATCTTTGGAGCATTTTTTATTGCGCGTGCGTCATTTAATTACATCTACGAGAGAGTCAATTAATGTATCCATCTCCTCTTACTACTACTATATATCCTGGCCCCTATTTCACCACGTCGACAATTGGGAACATTCAGTTTCCCAAACGTGTTCATATTATATTTTTTCCCAAAAGTATACGATATGTAGACTCAGAATCTACAGACGGTTTATTTTTATGCCGTGTTGGTTTTTAGATATATTTTTTAAGTCCTCGATGTGACATTTGTTCCAGTCGAACTTATACATTTTTATTTTGGTCCATAGTTAAAAAAGAAAATAAAAGGAAATTAAAAAAATTAATTGGGACACTGTCATTGTCAAATGAATTAACGGATTTGTTTGTTAGTTAAATAAATAAATAATTCCGACTTACTTGCACTTCACGACGAACCCGCGCTGTTTATTGGACTACGACTGGATGCTTTACTATATATAAAGAGAAATGGCAGTTCAAGACTTTTGCCAGCATCAGTTTTAAAGATATATTAATTACAACACAATTGGTAAATTATACTACAAAAGTCATCTCCCCCCGATTCCCTTGATATTATGCCGTAACTAACAAACAAATCCGTTAATTCATTTGACAATGACAGTGTCACATAAAAAAAATAATATCCTTTTTTTTTCTTTTAAACTATGGACTAAATTAAAAATGTATAAGTTCGACTGGATTGAACAAATGTCACATCGAGGATTTAAAAAAATATATTTAAAAACCAACACGGCATAAAAATAAACCGTCTGTAGATTCTGAGTCTACATAACGTATACTATCGGGAAAAAATATAATATGAACACGTTTGGAAAACTTAATGTTCAAAATTGTCAGTGACATATGTCGAGTGACAATTTTCAAGCGACAGGTAACATGTGACAATTTTGAAATCCTAGTGTGAAGGTTGGGGCACTCAGTCAACCTTAGTTGCAAGTTTTTGAATGTGTCTATAAGGTGAACTTTATATGTTACGGTGTTTGTTGAAAAAATAGAAATAGTTTTAAACACTAGAAGGTGGGCACGGGCGCAACTTCGTTCGCGGAGAAGATAAAGTCAATAACCCCTCTTTTTTTCTACAGCGAACTCGGGTGAAAAGTATCCTATAACCATCTGACGATACCCAGCTACATGTACCATGAATAGTTGAAATCCGTTTAGCCGATTAGGTGTGATGAAGCCACAATGACACATACAAACATACAAAAATCCCAAAAAAAGATTTTTCAATTCAGTGACCTACAAATAGTCCGTTGCAATCATTATTTTGAAAATATCTTCAATGTACAGACATTTAATTTTTACAATTTTATAATAGTATGTATAAATATAGTTTAAAAGTAAGTCAAATGTCCTTTATGCAGCTATCTACATGTTTATACAGTATTTGTTTTGCCTAGAAGTATAGAGATGTAGTATAGAGATATAATTTGACAATAGGAAGAACTAATAGGATGTAACATTCTGTGTATAATTTAATAAACATCGTTTTAAGATTAAAAAATCGCTTAAGACCCAAGTTTGATTGCGTAAGTACATTTGCTTCCATATACATGTTTTTGTTTTTGTCTACATTCTCATTTAATTTAGCGCAGTTTATTACTGGACAGAAACAACATAGCATACCTATAATCTGGCTTGATCCTACTGTCAATCTCACTTTTGTGGCAAGCTGTTTTTATCATGCTGCAATAAATATGATAATTATGATTAAGTATGATTCAACTAAACGACCCATAATGCAATGTATACTTAGACGAAGTAGATTAGTCAAATAACGTTTGGATCAACAATTCGACTATTTTTTAAAATGATGGTGTTCAAACATTTTCTAATCCCAACTAAATAACCGAACGAGAGCCAATAGTCAGAGCAAACAGACAGACGGACCGTCAACATTGAGAGTCAATAGTTAGATGTGTTAGTGGGGCACAAGGCCGCGCATTCTTAGCATATGGTTTAGGCCGCTTAGGAGATAAGGTATCTGTAAGAAATAGTATGTTGGTTAAAAAACAGGTATAGGCACGTGATAGCTTTTCTGAAGTTGCGCATGTTTTAGATCCGATAAGGCGCGATTATAAAGTACATAACTGTGTAATCCTTGATTTAAACTTCTCTCTTTTTATTGTAATGCTATACATTTAACTCTTTATTTGCATACCTCACAAAACGTGGAACAGAAATAACAATTAATTCAAGAAGAGGTATACAACACGCGCGTTTTAACGCTAAACAGCGATCTATTAGTATCTGTCGCACGTGAAGAATTCTTAAAATAATGTGTTATACCGTTTCTCGTCTAAATGATATATTTTATGTTTATTTAGGTACGTCACATGATTATATCAAGCGTCAGAGATATCCCTGGGTAACTTACTTGAAACAAATTTATAATATTTTCTTTTCAAAGTTAGTATTAAACGTCAGGCACGAACATAAACTTCGGAGCTAGGCCCTATTTTATAACTCGAAAGTGGTCGATTTCGACCAACCTGAGACTACTAAAAATAATTACTCAACGCCACCTAACGTCGCTAATCACATTTTTCCTTTCCAACGTCGGTATCCATACTAATATTATAAATGCGAAAGTGTGTCTGTCTGTCTGTCTGTCTGTCTGTTACCTCTTCACGCTTAAACCGCTGAACCGATTTGGATGAAATTTAGTATGGAGATAGTTTGAGTCCCGGGGAAGGACATAGGCTACTTTTTATCCCGGGAAAATACCCTTATCCGCGATAAACGAATTTAAGGCGGACGAAGTCGCGGGCAGAAGCTAATGTAGGTATAAATGACAGAAAATTTAATTATCCATCAGCAACAGAGAACCTTGCTGACTAATAGTTACATTTGCTGCCCAAAAAAAATAACATCCACTTTATTTAATTCCCTTTTTTTTTGTTCAAGTCTTCTATTATACTCTGATTTTTAATTCAAGACCAAAATTTAACGTCAACGGGCGCACTTTCGCTGTGATCACTGCATACTGGTTTAAGTGTTGGTATTTTTATCAATAAAACTTACCCTAATATTACTGGTTGCACGATTTCTCATTCATATTTTTATGAAATAATGTTTATTTGATGAAATAATCAAGATGAGAACTGTCAGATTTTGGTCTTGAATTAAAAATCAGAGTTTAGTTCGCTTCAAATTGAGCATGAGTCTTCCCTTTCTTCATTACTTATGGGCGCCGGGTTATTGCGCAAGGTCGCCCGAAATGTAACAAACCGTTGATTACCGCCCGTCTGTCTGCGCAGCACGTTTAATCTAATTTGAGGTAGATCATTTGTTATTATTGCGCAAAGGTCTCTGCACCGACGGCATCAACGCCTTGCTTGTCAGAAACGATAATCGAAGTGCTATGAACTTTTAAAGTGTACATTTAAACATAGACGATATTTTCAAGGAACCGATTGAAACGGACTGTTTGTAATCGTTTTGTTTTTGGTTTATTGTATGTGTCTTTGCGGCTTGATCACTGCAAATTTTTTCAACAATTTTTGGTATCTGAGTATCCACAGATGGTTAAAGGATACTTTTTACCCGAATACGCTGTCGAAAAAATAGGGGTTATGACTTTTCTCCTCTGCGAACGAAGTTGCGGGCGTCTTCTTTTATACATATATTACTATCGCAGAGGAGTTACTTTTACCAGTGGTTCTTTTAGCTTCTTCCTGGCCTTGTAGTCATTTAGCTTCTTATTCATCGTCATCATCATCATAAGCCGTTTTTAATCCTATATACTTATGGGAGAATAGCACGGTGTCAGTCGTATCTCTAATTCACATTTCATGCTCTAGCTAGTGTCTCGGGCCTGTAATGTCCGTTTTCCTATTTAGTCCTGTTCCCAAGATATCTTTTTGGTATTCCAGGACGTTTGTGGTATAATTTCTGCTTGAAATTGTGTGAATGCAGACATTTTGGGAATGGAACATTATAGGAAAACGGACATTTCAGGCATTAGCCGCTCTAGGGTCAGCTACCAGTGTGTCCTGTGTGTCTTTTGCTCAATGTCTGGAACCAAGGCCTCAGTATCTTTGCTACTATGAGTTCTCATTACCCAGCAAATAAAACAGACTTTTTCCTAAATAAAATAAAAGAAATGTGTTTGAACCGCTACATTTGAATTTAATACATGCTTACTAAATACCGAAATGTAATATTTTTAGGTCCGCTCTCACAAATCGAACACTACTTATGCATATGTTTGTTCATCTTCCAGCAGGGTCGGGCCTGCTTGTCAGTTTTCGCCAGAGTGCTCGGTTCTGGGTCGTCTGTTCCTTAATGTTCAGGCTCTTCAGGTCGGTTTTAATATTGGACCACCATGTGAACTTTGGTCTGCCTCTGCCTCTCGGTTGCTCAGGAAGGTCTTGTGCAAGTTTACGACATGGTCTATTCCTCGTCTCTGAATATGGCCGGACCATCGCAATCGGCCTTCGAGAAGTTTTTCTTTAATTGGAGCTACTTTGAAACTTCCACAGACGTATTCGTTCCTTGTCCGGTTTAGTCTTGTGACAGCGCCTGCATGCGCAACATCTTCATCTCGTTTACATGCACATGTTTGTTGCCATCATTAATTTACCAAACTCATAACTCTTCTGAAAACCGCATTTTAAAGGGCCATTCAAAACGAGTCCGCCACGTGCGTCTGACCCGCGTGACACACAAACATACAGGTTCGTAATTTGGTACGATATTAGCGGTGCCTAGCTTTCCGTGCCCTTTGTGAGGGAACTGGTTGAGATAGCTGTACTTACAAAAAGTATGGTAGTGAGATTGACAAGAATGAAAATTAATATGATTACTAGATTGACAGGTACTCGTATTTCAATAAATTTAACAGTTATTAATTCTATTCAAGACTTAATAGTTTCGCAAACCTAAGTATTGAAAGGGCCAGCTTTATCAAATTTGAAGTAAAGGAATGATACTTGAAACTTCCTTACTTTTAATAAAGGAGGTTTGAATTTTTTTTATTTGTTACCTCTGAATTCCATCATTTATAAACCGATTTAGAAAATACTTTTTTTTAAAGGGACAAACTATATTAGTTCCATATAATTTTAGTCAAGATCTGTTGATGGGATCCATAAGGAATTGACGGAACTCCTCAAATATTGTAGGCATACATATGGCGATTTTGATATTATAAGAAACATAATAAGCATTTGCATTCAGAGAATGTAAATTGGTGAAGTGGAACTGATGAAGACGATAAGTGATTCACCGGTGGCGACGTTTTAGTTGCAAATTGAAATGGTCCTGATGATAATGGTACCATCGAATTGATTTGTTGATGGAGCCGGAAGGTAGGTACCGGCTCTCTTTAATTAAATGATGTGTCCTAGCCGTGTTTGTGCTTGTTCGATTCGAGACTTTTAAGTAACGATTAACTAAAAAGTGTAAAATAAATTTACTTTTTATCAAAAAATCCGACTCCAAATAGAAAACACTAATAAGTAAAAAAATAATTGCTTTCTTTTTCAAGTGAATCTACAGTCAAATTTAATGACTATAATATAATAAAATAAACATACAATATTCTGTGTGACTTCTGCATGAAAGAAACTCAACTAAAGGCGTTGCTTAGAAATCCTATAATGCAAAATTTCAATGAGACTGACACCACGATTCGAAAAAATTCAAACTAGTTATGCGATATTTTTGATTCCCTAATGGACGACCAGAAATCACCATGGTCGAAAAGTTTAGTCACCAGTGTTTTATATCGGAGGAGAAATTCCCACAAAATTTCGATGCACTATTAACTCATACTTTAATGGGGCTGTTAACAATTTGCGTGCCGCGATTTGGGGTCATTTATCTCCCTAAATCAGCTCGGACCTGTGCCTGAGGCTGTGGGGCAGGGATTTGGCGCGTGAGACCTAGCGCCTTGAACATTCTGGGTAAACATTTTCTCTTAAGGTGCCTTACGTTTAAAAACATTCGTTAATTCGTTGAATTTACATGAAAATCATGATGTTTTAGCATCACGATCTTCGTGGTTTTTAAAGTGAATTTATTCACATATATACTATATTCTTATATTACAAAGATAAAAAAAAAATAAAAAAATCCAACTAACTGGTAGAAAAACCGGTAAAATCTAAAGATCTTGTAATAAATAGTGACGAAATTCGGATACTCGCTAACTGGCTCTTTAGCTTAGCCGGCAGAGCATGCGCTCCGGCAAGGCACAAAGGCACTGGTCCATTTGGAGACTTATATTTTTTTCATAATTGAGATCTTAGTTTTATTTCACAGAAGTATCAGTTAATATTATTTTTCTCTCAAGACGTTATCTTTTCGGGATTATTATAATGAAAACGTAACCTATAGTAACCATTTTCTTTAAACTACGGTTTTAGAAGGAATAGTCTTGAACGAAATGTACGATATGAAATTTTCTAAGTAACATTACTGTGAAATTTGCTTCTTCTATTTTACTTTATTAATCTATACATTTGTATTGAATGTATCTTAATATTGTATCACCATTATTTTCTTGTATATGGGTGAGGCCGCGAAAAGTTACCAATTTGGTCGTTTCAAATTTACGAAGCCGATTAAAAAAAACTGTCAGCCCCTACAGTTTCAAAAATAATTTCATCATATATAGGGATAAAACCTGTCAAGGTCGCAAGTTAGATAATTGATTTAAACCCTTTGAAAAAAATACTAAAAATAAATTTCCTATCAAAACGTAACGAAAGTCGATTCATTTTTTCGACCACGAGTACTAAGAGCTCTGTTATTTTCATGATATTTTAACTTTCATACTTTTGTTTTAAACTAAAATTTATAATATAACGATTATTTTTTTACATTTCCAGGTTTGTGTTACATATACTTTCGTAACGGTTAATGTAGCATGTTTTTTAATAAACCGTGGTAGAAATTTGTTTTCGTACACTGGCAACTCATATTCTAGTAGGGCAACACCGGTAAGAAAGCCTAATCCCTTCAGTTTGACAACTAATGCCATTCATTAGTAGATGCTGTCATAGTTTCGGGAAAAAAAACCTTTAAAGTGCTTGTGTAATTTTAAAGGTAAGTAGTGATTGTTTTTAACCAGCTTTTTTTTTCATACAATAGTGTAATGGTTTCACGTACGTGACATGTATTACTGTATTCAACATGTCGTTATTTCACCATGATAATCTAGTTTTTTTCAAAAATACGTTACACTTTCGTTGCGAATATATTACATTTTTGCAAAATGCAACGTATTTTCTATGTAACATAACGAAAATCTATGGTAAAGGGAAATGCACACAGAATATACTAACTTTAAATGAGTTTTTATTAGATTTATAATGACAAAATACAGTAAGGTTAAATGGGTCATCGTGAGATATTTGAAATTGTACAGTAGGTACCTAAAATAAATTAAACGCTTCTTCGGCACTAAGTATATCCGATTTTAATCGGTGATTACGTGTACACAAAACTTAAATAGAAATAATGTAATAATATAACACAAAATTAAATTAATGTAGGATACCCTTAGTTATATAATTTTAGTTAATTATAGATTACTCTAAGCTATGTAAAACGCAAAAATTGATATTGAAATAAAGAGTTGAATTTAGTTTTAATTAATCTTTCTGATTTAGTAAAACGATCACATAAAAGTAGCAGTAGTCGTACGAATGTAGATGATGAGGGGAATAAAAACATGGAAGTACTTAACTAATCGACCGAGCGAGCGTCTATGCTTCAGCTTGGACGAAAAATATTTTTTCTTCTTGTCCGAATTCCGGATTTCTCTATGTCCAGATGTTTGGATTTCCCGCTGTTCTCGCCTAGAGCTCGTATTTCTCAACTGATTTTCATGAAGTTTTGTGTGTAGGTTTGGTAAGTATATAGATTTTTTTCGTCGAGTAAATTTTTCGAAATTTAAAAAAATGGCGGAGATAGGGGGTTCCAAACGTACAAAATGGCAAATTTCCGCCATTTCGAAACAAAGGAGGGTCTACAGCTCACGAATAATTACAAATACAAATAATTACATCACACGAGTGTTTTATTATGTTGATTTGAATGTGCCATGAAAATTTTGTTTACTGACGATAAAAACTTTATTTCATTTCATAAGTTGTATTTTTTTTCTTAGCTACGTGATTTCATCAGAATATTTGACAGTATGATCAGAGCTTTATAACGACTTATGTTACGTTTTATGGTAACATAATGTATTTTTTTTCATGTTACTTCAATGTCACATTGGTAACTTTCCGCGGCCTCACCCACATGGCTTTCGTAATCTAACTTATAATTTCCGTGTATTTTTTGGGTTAATAATTGAAAAATCTTGCATTCAAATCACACGCAATTGATAGAATCCGAACAAAAACCAAGTTTCGTCCCAAGTTTAGTGCTAATATATTTTCAAATAAGACATTTATAAATTTCTAAGGCCTCTTTAACAACCTATCTAGTTACGAGAGCTAAACCTTCGATGATTTACGGGCGTGTAGTGTATATTATACTTGATAATCAATTTGTGTTTGACGAAATGTTTTGAAATCAATTTACGCTGTTTATTATACAGTTAATATCTAGCCACGCCGAAAATCGTTATAAATCAGATCACAAATATTTTCACGAGTGAGTTCCATTCTTGCAGCGAGATGACATTTTAAACCCACCAAAAAGAAAAAGATCGCGACCCTAAGAAATAAAAATATGGCGGCCAGTAAGTATTTAAAAGGAAAACAAAATTTACCAGGTCAGATATAAGCGTTTAAAAATGTTAGAATCCTGAAATCCGGTTATATAAGTAGCTCGTATGCCAAATAAGTAAGACATAAGTATTGTTACTAACTTACTTTAAAAGTCTAGATACACAGTCTCGATAAAACGTCTCCGTAGTTACCTGTAACAAATAAAATTATCATAAGTGTCATCAGTTCCTTTTAGAATACCTATAATAAAGTTAACAGCACGAAGATCACATAAAGATATAACAAATGAATATGACATACAATGTTATTTATTTAGCACGTTCTTATTCCTTTAATAACAAAATCTAAGCCAGCCTAGGATGTTCGCGTAAATCATATACCTAATAAATAAATTCCAGGTCACTCAGAGAGCTATGGAGAGGGCTATGCTCGGAATTTCTCTGAAAGACAAACTCCGGAACCAGGATATCCGGCGGAGTACCAAAGTCACCGACTAGCGCTCAGGATAAGCAAACTGAAGTGGCAGTGGGCGGGGCATTTGTCGGAGAGCCGATGGTCAATGAGGTAGAAGAGTTCTGCAGTGGAGACCTCGAACGACTCGCCCTGTGGAACGACCCACAGATGGACCGACGACCTGAAGAGACTGGCGGGAAGCGGTTGAATGCGCTGAGCAGAGGACCGGGTGTAGTGGCGTGAATTGGGAAAGGCCTATGTTCAACAGTGGGCTGATGATGATGTTGTCTTCACATTTCTTAATAATCACAGTGTGTCAAACTCATACACTTGTTAACAAGTATAATACACATACATTATACGTGTATGAGTATTATGAGTCTAACACTAATTAGCCTATTCTGTACCATCTCAATAACACAAAACACACATTTCGTAACGCACAATTCAATTTAGCGATTGTATGAACAACCTTCATATTAATCGGGCCATTCATCAGAGACGACGCATCATTTATTGTTTAGTAATTACCATGAGAACCCACGGTATACAGTACAATGTAATTAAAATTTATTAAACAATGAAATTGATATGTTCCAAGTTCATCAGATTGCGGCGGAAAAATGTAAATTTAAATGCATTAATGACTTGTGAAGTGTTAATTAAATGCATTTGTTTTATGCAACTTTTTGTTTTTATTGTTATTGCATTAATGTGACTATAATTTATAAATGAATGTAATTAGTGGATGAAAGTGTTATAAGTACATTTAGTACCAAATGTATGTCTTAAAAAGTGATAATTGACATCAAAGAGCTTCGTCACTTTTAAAATAAAAACTAAAAATTGAAAATCTCCTCCATTGTCTATTTTCAGCCAATTAAGGTATTTTTCATGTTTTTGCAACAAGTTTTTGTAATAATTAGTGGTTCAAAGTGCCTATAGGCTAGTCAGTGCATATTTGTAGTGAAGATTAAAAAAAAAATGGTCTTGGTGGTAGCACCATCTAAAAAACACTCAAACATACATTGACATCAGCACATTAACATACAACTCAGGATATGAGATGGGTACTAAAAATAACAAAAGAGCATCACCACCTGCCCTAACCTTAGCCCACATTAGGCTTATCTAAATGTAGGCTAAGTAACCTCTGCTTGATAAAAGGCTTATTTTTCCACATCGCTACATCTAAAATTGATCTTAAAGTATAAACAATGCAGTCTCTTTAGAGTAGATTTAAAAATGGAGATAAGCTGTTTAGGTACGCGCACACGCACATAAAAAAGTCAAAAAGAAAACCCGACCGCAACCGCGTGAGACGGCAATGATCGTAATGATGATGACGAGAAATGTGCTCCAGATTGCCGGAAAACCATTGAGCTTTCCATTGATATCTTTTCACTACATTAAATGTGTTTTCTTTCTATGATATAGATCCGTTTACGACTGAGGACGAGGTGGGAATCGTTAACTATCATCGTGGTATCTGTGGAAAGTTAAATCGATATATTTAATATATTTTCTCGATACATTACAAGAAAACTAAATTGTAATTCATAGGCCGCTTGAGAGTTTCAATTGTAAATGTGTCATTATTAATCAAAATGGTTAAAGTAGGTACTTGTATTTTGAAATTGTAATCCACCTGTCAATGTTTGTTACTTTAAAGCCAGTAAGGTGCAAGCCGGAATGTTTGGACTTGGCGTCGGCCCTGACATTATATTAATGGCCATTGGCCGATAGTGATCTATTGCTTTGGTAGCCAGCATACTTAACTTCAACAGGAATTCAATAATGTTTCTTCAAGAGCTTAATGACAGTGTTAATAAATCACCGGACTTAGCTTCGCTAAATGATTAAAAGTTGTAGCCTCTGTATCAACACACGACAAAGTTTCAAATCATTTGAAAACATAGCCAAAAACTGATAGTGAAAGTTGCATAAAATTAAGCTTTACTTTAAGAATATGCTAATAATCTACCGAAGAGTACAAGAATGTAGCAGGCCTATGGCACGCTAAGTTATTTAAAGAAAGAGTCGAATTAGGTTGGAACGAGAAAGTATGGAAATCGGGGGGAGGGTTAATGGGGATCATGACACAACAGCAAATGACAACTCAGACAAGATCTCAACGGGGTTGTTCCTAGATTACTTTGATTCAGAAAATTACGGCCAAGCTGGGGCTTTCTGGTAAAGAATGTGACAACAAAGCAGATAATTCCTACATGGCATGCCCGCGTCGGACATAGAATGAAGAAATTTGATAAGGACTTACTAAAACCAACGGAATTCCAGACATTCCGATTGGCTACTATCATTCGATTTATGAAGGCAGGACAGTCATTGAATAGTAACAATAAAGGATCCCACTGGGTTGGAGTGTAAAAAACTGGAAGAAACTTTAATAAATAAGATCCTATATTAACTATATGTTATAAACTAACCCGCAACTTCGTTCGCGGTGGAGAAAAAATCATGACCCTTATTTCTGCTTCAGTGTAATTGGATAAAAACTATTCTGTATCCACCTGTGTACGACCAGCAACCTGTGTACTAAAAACGTTTTGACGTCATAAGGTCACAACGACAAATACAAACATACACAAAACCTTAAAATGAGATGTGGTGCTGGAGACGTATGCTGAGAATACTATGAACAATCCAATCCAGTCAATACTTTCGGAGCGCAGGGTAAAGCACACGAATGTCCACAATTTGCGAACACCACTTCTTATGCTATTTCGGCCATATGAGACGAAAGTTGGGAGAGGTTAATCGTTGTTGGTAGTACTAAAGGCAAGAGAGCACGTGGCCGATCTCCAGCACAATGTACTGACCAGCTTAAAGGCGAGGAACCATCGCAAAAGTTTTATGATATGGTGAGAAATGCGATGGACAGGCATCGATGGCGGGCGTGCATTCGTGCCCGAATGACAACCACCAAACACGATCATCAGTCATGATGGATAAAGACCAAGAAGAAGACCTTTAAATAGTCAGTTTCACTTATTTTTTTGGTAATATCTTCAATGTACTGACATTTTATTTTTATCCGAAGATTGGTGGAAGTGACACGTGACCAGAGGGCTGGCTCATGTCTCGCACAGCGGATCAGCATTGCCATACAACGTGGCAATGCTGCCAGCCTTCTGGGCACGTTACCAATCGACGGCGATCTGGGGCAATTTTTGTTTTAGTTTATTTTTACGTCTAGTTCGTAGTTTAATTGTTTATTATGTAGTTCCTTTAAAATATGTGTTTTATAACTAGTAATATTTTTTATATTCACAACTTTTTATAATACTAGTTTAGATATGAAAATGTTTAAAGATGTTTGGATGTTTCTCACTTCATTCACGATGACCGTCGACTGGATTAAGATGAAATTTGGCACAGATTAGCCCCAGTTATGGATTAAAACATAAGCTATTTATTTCCCGGTATCTGCTGGTAAATGTTAGTAAGATATAAGGTTGGAACTCGGAACGTTGGGTCGTCGCCAGGGCCATGACATTTTAGCAATTGCGATAGCAATCTACGGTAGCCGGCGAATAGTATCCGCGCAGTTTATGGACTGATAACCCAATTTTTACCTAACTGGAGACCTTAAACTTTGACTCCATTCGAAGTATGCGGACATTTGAAGACAATCAAAGTTTTCGATAAAATAACAAATTGTATTACATGGATTTAACAATAGCTTCTTAATTATTCGGGAAGTCGGGATAGGTATAAAGGATTTATAATAACTGCATCTAGCACAATAACGGTATTTTGTACTGTTATAAATGTTACCTATATTTTTAGTGCGAGATACAGGCCAATTGTGCCGGCCAGGCTAATTGCGTATTTGGCGATAAAGACGCTACGGGTTTAGTCCTCATCATACTAATGCATATCCATAGCCAGTAGTTACTCTGTCTGTTACCTTTTCATGCTTAAATCGCTGAACTGATTGAGATGAAATTTGGTATGTAGATAGTTTGTGACTTTGAAATGCTTGAAATTGCAGTTCTCAGTAACGCAAACGAAGCTAAGTAAATGCTAGTTGCTTATACATTCAATTCAATTCTTTCAATGTATCTCGTCAATTGGTGTGAGTGTAGAATTGAATACTCGCGGATTCCGAGTGTATTAAGTTATAGTACTGTTCAGAACATAGCTGCGGTATTGCCACCCACCATGGTCGATAGATTTAGGAAAAGGGCTGGAACTAGGTCGTCCATTAGGCGCGCCTTCCCAAACTGCGCCCACGACAAGTGGGCATTCCTGCCGGGGTTCTATTCGTCACGCGCCAAAATCATTCGGTGATTGTATTGACGCGCGTGAAATGATTACCGTAGACTCGGGTTACTTTGACCTAATGGATGGTAACTTTGACCCACATGAAAACCTTATTTAAAAGTGTCTAATAAAAAACACAAAAACGTTAAAGGCCAACCTGATGGCATATGTCCATAATTAAAGTGCAATAATATAACCTGTACCGAGTAAATTTCAATGGCCAAAGTTACCCTCCAGCGCTAAAGTACGGTACCGAATAAGGACGTAAGTAGATGCTATCCTACTTTGGCCACATTAGTGCAATGAGATGAGTCGAAAAGCTGGTCACGGTTGGTGGAATAGGAGGCAAGGATCCGGAGTCGTTAACAAACTTGATGGTCTGACCTACCCTCCAATTGCCTGACGCTCGGAATCAGAATCAAGTGTCGTCATTTTGTATGGGCTATGACAGTTGATTCGGATACCAATTATCAAAATTTCGTTAGGCAATAACCCCTCTAATTGTGAAAGAAACAATAGAATGAAGAAAATTTCTGGCAGTGAGGTTTAACGAAGGACTGACACTGACGGAGACAGATCATCAATAGCTGCAAATCAGCCGGTCATCACGATCCTTAGTAATGCAAGAACGATGGGAGAGACAGAACTGTATCTACGAGTTTGAGAAGCGTGTTAAAGTACGAGTAATTCACCAGGTTGCCAATGTTTTGGTTTCGAACTTCGAAGTATTTATGTAGGTTTGCATGTAAACACTTTATTATACATAATATCCAGTTACCAACACCGACAAGAGAGACCTTTAAGTTAAATAATGAATGACTAATGGGATTCCTGAATAATTTTGCTCGAGAATTGATGTCATCTGTAAAATAATGATTTACGCCATAAGAGAATCTACGAAACATTCATTTCCTTCCTCATCTTCCAAATTTTACAATAGTTCTTTCACATTCTAGGCAACTCTACTGTGGAAGCGTGCCCAGTCCCTTTTGCAACACATAAATCACACCTTAAAAACATTACCTTTCTCTCCCTTAACACACTGCTATTGAGATCACTTTCTCAACTTTGCGACTGACACTGTTATGATAATTTATTTACTTACTTTGCATATATTTTATTTATTATGTATAAGGATTGATGTATGTTCATCTACGCAACCTTATTTGTGTATGTTTATTGCGATGTGTCTATTTATATGAGTTTTTCTTTTTGCTACATAGCTGTTTTTCGCTACCTTCTCAACATTGTTGTCTTTTAAACACTCCGCTACCCAAAGGATGTCTGGAAGAGATTGCTATTTAGTGATAAGACCGCCTGTTGTTTACCTGTGCTCATGTTTTGTATTTTTGTGTATCCGAGGTGTGCACTAAAGAGTATTTGTATTGTATTGTAATTGTATATTTAGAGAAAAAAAATACAAAACAAATTTGAACTAGTTCTCTATTTTGCAGTTTCGCTAGACTTAAACCATACCAGGGTTTTCCTTAAATGTTCAATATTGTACTAATAAATAATAATTAGTGTTTCATGTGCCCAAACACTCCCTAAACACGGCAATGGCGACACTATCCTGATTTGTGGACACGACTGTGTCGCAACCATTGTCGCTTGTGTTATGGGCGAGGCTACGTGGTCAAAAGGACTGCTTTCAATACGAAAAACAAGTCAGTTATGACCTTTCGGGTGCAATCGTGCTGTGGGCAAAACTACATTATTTTAAAAGGGAATACAAGGACATTATGTCCTTTCGTATAGAGTAGAGTAAGTATAAAGGAATAGGAATTTGAATAATTTGTACGCCATCGAAAACGGTCACTTTGTACAAGAATTTCAGAAGCATAGAAATTTGCTCTGCAACCTAAAACTTGGAGGATTATAAATATTTCACCACGGGTTCTTAATTTCAGCCTTAATATACAGGAGTAATCGGTCGTTAATCAGCCATTAGCAGCCAAGAGAGCGTGCTAAAACTTTCCACTAAAAGTACATACCTAAATATGGTAACATTTTGCAACCCAGCATAGAAAAAAATACATCATAATCATATCAGCCTGTAGTAGATGACCACTGCTCGACAAAGGCCGCCCCCAAAGATCTCCACAACTCCCAGTCGTGCGCCACCCTCATCCACCGGTTTCCCGCAATCTTAACCAGCTCGTTGGCCATCTTGTTGGGGGTACGCTGCGTCGTCGGTGGTGGTAGCCGGATCTTTGCCGGAGATTATTTGCACCCATAGTCTGATAGAATCAAGTATAGGTCGACTGACACACCTACAGACTTACATAAATAAAAATAGTGTTTAGACGAGGAACACTATAGCTCATTATCACAACTCAACAAAACGGGGCTTAATAGCGTATAAATATGATTTATTTAATTACCTTTCATTGGTAATTCATCGACGCTTCGGACGTCGCGTTACGTCCATGGTCTCGAAGGAAGTTTCCTTCATTTATTATTATTATTAAGCCCCGTTTTGTTGTGTTGTGATAATGGGTGAAGATCGTGTAAGTTTAAATCTACACTATAGCTTTACGTAGCGACAGCCCCCACACGCTAGGTGCCGAAGATGTCGTGGCATCCTACCGCTTAGCACATCGACGACGGTTGCAGCAAACATGCTTCCGTTTATGTTAGAAAAATGACATGATTTGTACCCCTGACTGCTACTGTAGCCAGAGCATGAACCACGGGAACCACGGGACCGTGTTTCGTGCTGCTCATTTGGGGGTAATGCCGTAATCGCCACGCTTGGCATGCGGGTTGGCGATCGCAGAACTTCACACCGTTCTGAGAGGATGCTGCCCATCCTAGGGTGGTCTTGGACGTAGTTTTAGGACATACCCGGTAGAAAAAAAAACGAATTTGGTTTTAATATTGCGAAAGAAAAGTGTCAACAACCTATGCAATTAACAGTGGAAACCTGCTATTTAACCTGTGTTGCCATGGATGTGTGGAAGAACTGTATCTGTGTGCGTAGGCTTACAATAAATTTAAAACTGGTGTTTATTATTTACTTTAGTAATTGGCTTCTTCCATACATCCATGGCAACACAAGTTAACAGCTTTCCCTGTTACGTGCATAGGTAGGTAGGTAGAAAAATGTTTCATTCGCCATTTTAGAGTCAGACCTAATCTAATGATTACGAAAATATATTAGTCTTAAATATGTAAAACTAAAATATTTTCTCAGCATATTAACTACACAATTTACATAATCATTTCAGCATTGCAGTTTTAAATCTATTTCAATAAAATCAATTAGTCTTTACCAAGTAATGTTTAACCTAATTTTGCCATATTAGTAGAATTGGAGCCGAATCTGGCGGAATTCAACAAGATTACTAAAATACTAATAGAGGCAAACCGTTTCCATCTACAGACAGTAATCACTCGATCTGCCGCGCCCATTACATAGTTAAATTATCCTTAGCAGTATATCACGTTGCCTAAATAGAGTTTATGATAAAAATTAGCAACATGTGGTGAAAATATACCTGATGATTTTACCACCGCCAAGTCCCAAAACCAATATTTTCATAATACAGCCATAACCTATTTAAAACTGACCTGTTCATCCTGGTAGTAAGACTACTAAATCGGAAATGCAGCTTTACTTTTTATTTTATAGAGTCTGCAATTTATATAAGTGACGACGGCAGTGCGTTGGAGTTTTTCTAGTATCGATAATTTATTATAAAAACTTTTAATTAAAGAGCGTAACAATCGTGACACTTTAGTGACATCACTGCGTTTATGTTGCGCTTGCGTAATGTAAGCAGCGGGATGATTGATGCTTATTTTATAGAGAAAATAATAAGTGGGCCAATTTGTTGCCTGTGAGTGTATTAAGTATCAAAAGTGCTGCGACGGTAAGTTAACAAACTGCCAGCAGTAGTATGCTTGTGTGGGTGCGCCTGCGCCTGTCTCGGTGTGGGAACAAGTGCGGCGCGTGACCTCCCCGGCCTTGCGCTCGCCGCTGCCGACGCTACTTTACTTTGACTGTACACTACTCGGCACTGCGGGCTTTGTGCTTTGAGCTTCGGGCGAGTAGCTGGCTACAAGTTACCCATCAATAAGAAGAAAGGAAATATGAGCTATGGAAAGGGCCCAGGATCTCTGTACGAGATAGAATCAGAAATGAAGAGGTTCGTAAACGAACCAAGGTCACCGACAGGGTAAGCAAACTGAAGTGGCAATGGGCAGGGCACATAGTTCGAAAAACCGATGGCCGTTGGGGCAGAAAGGTTCTCGAGTGGAGATTGCGTACCGGCAAGCGAAGCGTGGCAAGGCCACCAAGGTGGTCGGACAACATGGTTAGGGTTGAGGGCTCGTAAAAAAAAATCGACAAAAATGTTTTTCTTTTTAACGTTCCTTCGTGGCGTTTTTTAGGAACCCGCGATGAAAAAGCGTTTTTCATTTCAAGAAGCAGCGTACAAACTCGCGTGCGTATCGTGTTTCTATCGATAAAAATGTATCAAAAACGCGATGTGCACCACGTGTGCACAGTCCCTATACATATGTGCATTTTACATGAAATAATAAATTTTGCTTTAATAACAAGCACTCTGATTCTGGCAACGCGCGGCATTACGTCTTATCTATATGAACAGTATAAACCTTTGTCGACTCGACTATGCCATTAAAACAATTCACTTTTATCTTAATTTAAACGATTTCTAACCAAACAGTTAAAAATTAACGCCCCATATCGGCCTAATTACTAAAACTCGTATATCAATTAATTGTGAACTCGGATAAGTAACTGAATACATTGCTAATAAAGTTGATATTCGCTGGCCTCTTGTGTCGGCTTCGTACAAGGTTTCAAGGGTCTCGACGTGTTGAGAGGTGTTTATGACGCCATTTGTGAGCACTGAGAGTGAAAATAAAGCGGAGACACAGTTTGTATGGAACAGATGAAGCACTGGTCGAATCCTTGCGTCATTAGCTGTTTTGGCGCGATGAAGCCTCAATGACATATACAAAAATCCAAAACGATTTTGTATGATTCAGTGACCTCCAAATATTCCGTTATAATATATTTTTTAAATATCTTAAGTGTAGGTACAGATATTTCATTTTTACAACTTTTTAATAGTATACATTCATGATGTTTTATACTGAGCTAAAGAAAAAAAGAAGCGTTATGCGTTTGTCTCCTCCGCGTACAGAGTTGCGGGCGCCTTCTAGTTATTAATACAATTCATATGCCACTGACTTCAAATGACACCTGGATAATGTCGACCAGTAAATTACACGTCATTATTCCCCTGCGTAATCATTTGACATCATTAGCAATCATCGCAGGAATCTTTTTCACTCACCTTAAACACCACCCCTACCTCAGCATTACAATAAAAACGACGTAAATGACATCCATGACCGTGTGCAATTATCCCTTTTTAGAGTAGTACATTCCCTTGATATAGCTGTTCCCCGTCGGCTGTAAAAACGCCTCTGCCGCTAATGGTAGTTAAATGAGGGTAAATTTATCGTTTTATTGTCTTTTATATATGACAGGGGGAAAAAATAATTGTTGAGTGCAATGCTAGATTAAAAGGCGGTAACTGCACAGAAGTTCCAGAGGCAAATTCGTATTTTTTTGCCAGCTCAGCTCGTGGTATCATTTTGTACGGCAATTACTGTTTTTTATTTTAGTTGAGACGTTGCATTTCTGTGGAATTGCGTACGTTGTTGTGATTTTGCTTAATCTGTTTAATTCGTGACTTTTGTGTTTTTTGTGACACATATAGGCAGTGTTTGTGTTTTGCGGCGTTCTTTTAGAAACATGATCGTTAAGTAGTGAAAAGTTTCAGGTCATGTTGTTTTTTGATGATATTTTTTTTCTATGGACTCCTATTTTTTTTCAAATACATACTAATATTATAAATGTGAAAGTGTGTCTGTCTGATACCTCTTCACGCTTAAACCGCTGAACCGATCGGAATGGAATTTGATAAGGGATACTTTGAGTCCAGGGGAGGGAAATCGGTGTTTTTTTATATAGATAAACGAATTTAAGGCGGACATAGTCGTGGGCAGAAGCTAGTTAATATTATAACACTGGCATCGATCGTAAGGGGAAAAAATCAATGCAACCTACTAAATTGCAGCAGGATTTGAACCTGCGACCTCTTTTTTAACGCAGAAGTGTTCTGACCAACTGAAATATCGCAACTTTACGTACGTGGCTCGAAATTTTCGAACATAATCTAGTTAGTACTAGTAGCGCCATCTGTTTCTTTTGAAATGCTTAGCGAAATAGCCATACTCCAAGACATGCGTATCACGCTACGTCCCATTGCTTCTCCAGCAAGTATTGGGACTGCGAGAGAGATGGCGCTGTTCTTCAATGAAGAAACTGAATCAATATCTATACTATAAAGTTGTAAAAATGAAATGTCTGCACATTGAAAATATTTTCAAAAAAATGATTGTTATGGACTATTTTGAGATCACTAAAAAGAAAAATATATTTTTTGGATTTTATGTATGTTTGTATGTGTCGTTGTGGCTTCATCACGCAAAATCGGCTAAACGGATTTCAACTATTTTTGGTACACGGGTAGCTGGCTCCAGATGGTTATAGGATACTTTTTACCCGACTACGCTGAAGAAAAAACGAAGGATTATGACTTTTTCTCCTTCGCGGACGAAGTTGCGGGCGTCTTCTAGTAATTATTTATTATTAAAGAATTGTAAAACATTCTGATGTAAGCGAATTCTTGTAATTCTTATGAGAATAAAGTTTCTCTAAACCGAGAAGTTTTAGGCTTAAAGCGTTCATAGGCTGCAGTGACTGCCAGTGAACATCGGGCATACAGTATGCTTGTTTGCCACCTTAGTAGTAAAAAAAAGAAGCGCAAAATGATGGTCATGGTTTAGGCAGCACTTTTTCTACTTTCCAATTTAAAATAGATGCGTTGCTATCGGTTTGTCTGTCCGACTGTTGATCTAAGGGACCCTTTTTCAGTTGTATTTGTTATTTTAAACGTGTAGTGAAACGTCGAATTCAGTTATTGACAGACACACAGTCAAATAAAGGCTTGAGCACTTCAAGATTCACTCTCGTACAAATGTTACGTCATTTATTTGTATGACCAATAAAGTCGCCGTAAGGCTGCATGGGCAGGTGAGACGTTTTCAAACGCCTTATGTCTTCTGGATCGCTGTATCTAAATCCAGGCTTAAAGGTTCGACAATATGGTACTTTTTCAACGGATAACGATTTGGAATTAAGGTCTTTTGGGTATTGCACTCTGCAGTACGTTGCATCACAGATGCTAATTTTGAAATTCTCGTATCTTATACGTCGAGTTGTTCCAAGAACGATCTTGCTTCTTAAAAACTAGGTTTAAGTTTCAAAGGTTATATTATTCGCTGCGCGCGTTGAGAGAGTTAGTATATTTGAAATTGCTTTTCACAAAGAATTTGCGGTTTTTGGTAAAGGTGCGGCTTTACAAAGGAACAGCTTGTTTGTCTGGTTATATAAATTGATTATATGTTAAGATGTTGAGATTTGTGAATAAATTGTACATGTTTGGCAAAGGTGAGGTGTGGAGGTTGACTTGTGTGCGTACGTTACGTGAATTCATTTGATGAAGATGTCACGTACTTATTTATGGATTTGACAAAGGCACGGTTTTACGGAGAGGCATTGCAAATGTTTACTTAATTTTTTCATATGACTTGAAGAAAATAATGCATTTGTTTTATACCTCACTGAATTGGGAAATTTTGAGTTATGTTTGATCAGCATTAAGAAAACATTCATTATGTGAAAACTTTGTACATTCCACAAGCATGTCGGGAATGCGACACCATTTTGAAAAGATATTGATATATGTTATTTATTTATTTTTATTCATATGGGTTTAGTTTAATGTTTTATATATTTTGTACATGTTATTAGTTTGTCTATCTTCATTGTATCTTCACTCACTTGCTCAAAGATTAATTGGAAAAGATCCCTAATAGGGATAAGCTCGCCCTATATCGTTTAAGTTGTTCATGTTTCTATGGTTTAAGTATACTGTGACCTATAACTTTCATGTTTGGCAATTTGCTGTTAATGTAGGTTGGTTAATAAATAAATAAATAAAGTGTTTACATACATACATACATTGCGCGAAAAGGAGACAGATAGGATATCCCACAGGTTGGTTGTCTCATGACGGCCATAACAGAACACTGAACGAACGAATAAGTTCATCGAGCGGTGCCGAAACATCGCGAGAGCTTTATCTAGGAGGGAGATACAGCTCTCGCGATCTGTCGACACCGGTTCATACTACATTAGCCGCTGTGAAAATTTACCCGTGAGACAACTTTGCCCGGCCTCATCATCATCATTATTTCAGCCAGAGGACGTCCACTGCTGGACACAGGCCTACTCATTCGATTTCCACATGGGCCGGATAGAGGCCATCCGCATCCAGCGAGTCCCCGCTACCCTAACCAGGTCGTCCTACCACCTTGCGGGTGGCCTTCCCACGCCGCGCTTGCCGGTACGCGGTCTCCACTCGAGAGCCTTTCTACCCCAACGGCCATCGGTTCTTCAAATGTGCCCTGCCCATTGCCACTTCAGTTAACTAATATTATGGAGTCGTATATGTACCTAAAGTGTGCGGTATTTTCCGCAGTTGTGCAATTAAATAGTGAGAATCATTACTTCTAATGAAGTGTCACTGGCCTAAGGCGAACTCTTACCCGCATTATCTCTCGCTTATCTCTCCCTTATATCAGACCTTAATCTTGGCGACTTAAGGTTAAGAAAGTGGCACACCGGGCGCGCCGCGGATGCCTCCCGCGGTTGCGCAACGCTTTCACTGTGCCGCGGGCTTTATGCGTCATGGGGCGGGCAAGTTGATGCTTTTAAAATTCTGACAAGATGTAGTACCGACAGAAGCTTTTAAAATATTTTATCAGGAACAATCTCACACAAATCGACCTAGCCCCAAACTAAGCAAAGCTGTACTATGGGTACCAGGCGACGATATACATTACATACTACAGGGACTTAGAGGCAGTGTACAATTGGAGTGTGAAGAACAAACTCTATTTCAATAGTTCTAAGTGTGAGATGATGAGCTTCACACGGTCTCACACTCCATATGAATTTCAGTACACTATCGGTGGTGTCCCTATAAAGCCGTCAGTACAAGTGCGCGATTTGGGTGTGCTGTTTGATTCAGGGCTTACATTCCGCGATCATGTTCAGTGTGTGACCGATGCGGCGTATAAGAGGCTGGGATTCGTCTTACGTAATTCGACATCCCTAACTGTGCACGCTACTCGCGTGCTGTATGCGGCAGTCGTGCGCAGTATACTCAAAACGAGTGCAGCGGTTTGGAGTCCACATGAGAAAAAATATATTCTCATGTTGGAGCAAATCCAAAAGATCTTTTCAAGGGCTTTGTATAAAAAGATGCACCGTTACTATCCCTACATGTATCCCACTTTATTTCTGCAGGGGCATTTAGGTCACGACTCCTTACAATTGCGCAGGTTACTTTCTCTCGTAGAATTTGTCGTCGGCCTGATCAGAGGTAAGATCGATTGCACAGAGCTTGTGCATGTTTTCATGCGGCTTTTTGTGCCTTCTCAGTATGTACGTGCGCGCCGGCACCCGCTGCTGGCGGTGCCGCCGCCGCGCACGCGCACGCACGCGCAGGCGCCGGTCGCGCGCGCGCTCGCGCTGCTCAACTCCGTGCTCGAGGCGGCGCTACAGTGTGACTTATTTGTGAGTGCGACTGGGCGACTGATGATTGAGTGCAAGAAGATAGTGGAACGAGAGATGCCTAAGAGCACAATTGAATGAATGGTTATTGATATTGTGAAATGCACTAGGTTATGCTTCATACGATGTAATTTTGTACCGTTTTGGTTTTAGCTGTTAAGGTGCCAATGTTAATGTTATAAATAAATACTAATAGATAAGTTATAATATTTAAATATATAGAAAACATCCATGACCCAGGAACAAACATTTGTGCTTATCACACTAACACTTTGTCCTGGCCGGGATTCGCACCCGGGACCGTCAGTTTCGTAGGCCGGCAACTGAGCTGAATATGTCGTCTTACAATTTACACATTATGCTATGAGTTTATATATCGATCATCTCACCTTGAGTCACAGGCTCGTCCCGGATTTATGGGAGGCTTGCGTGGGGATATGCATCCAACACGTAGAGGCCGTTTCGAGAAGTTTCCTGGGACCCGCACCAGACCATATCAATGAGAGAATACGTTCATGAGCAGGTTCCAGCAGATATTGGAACTATTGCATTTTACTAAATTTTTCACTTTTTGGCTTATTTTTCGTCGGCTTAATATTTAGTTAAAACATTTTTATTAATTAATTATGTACATTGTTGATATATAAGTACATTTAATTCTTGCAACTTTATACAGGTGTCGCGTGAGGAACCCAAATAATTTTACCCGCGTATACCTGATGTCTTAAAAAACTTTTGCTTCTCTATGAAAATTATCCCATTAAATAAAATGGTAACGATTATTTTTCCAAAAAAGGATTTTAGTGAGTGGTAGCTGTCAATTTGATATCTGTCAATAGCGACACGACACTTGGAAACATACTTGGCAACGTCGCAACCAAAAGAGCTTAATCCACTTCAGTAATCACAATAAATAGTTTACATGAAAATTTATGATATCTGGGGTTCAAAAGTATAACAGTAATATAGGAGAGAAAAACTGTACGAAAAACAGCAATTACTTATCACTTACTCAACATGGAAAACGATTAACATTTACAAGCCTCGTAAACTTCTCTAAAATAAACAGTTTCGCAATTACGAGAATTCATTAACAAACTCACCTCCACTAAGAATTTAATTCACGTAGGACGCTGCCGATAACCACAACTTGTCAATGAATCATGTCGATGTACACAAGGGTACAGTAAAGGGTATAAAATCAGTTCTTTCACTCCATTTAGCGCCGAGTGACTTCGGTCATATGCGTATAATTTTGATACAGGCCAAAACTATGACGGCGCTTTATGTGACACTTAAGCTTTAAAAGATTGGGCTCCATTGGACGTAACTCTAAAATAAAAAAAAGGTCGGCTTCAATTAACTGATCTAGATTGTATCTTGTCTCAGTCGTAAATTTTGAAATATTAAGTGACAAAGTAATTTGTTTTCCACAACTAAATCTAGTATCGGGGAAAGGAACGTACAATCTCACACAAAGAAAGTAATTGATTATATTTTTATTCTGCGAGCAAAGCGGTGTTTCTATACGATAAAAAAACCATATAATTTACTCTAGGCTAGTGAAAGAAAAGTCATCACAATGGCCCAGTAATGCGTGTTACAGAGAAAAGAGTTTAAAATTATAAATCAGCGTGACATTGCAATTGCAAAAAATGTAAGTAAACTATAAAACTGCTAGTTTATGAAAAACACAATAATGTTCTAAGTGTTTTCATATAGGTAAATTAACAACTCATTTCTTTGAATTAATCTTATTTATCAATCTATCTATTTGTACCTATAAAACAGTAGCTTTTAAAAGACAATGCACAGCCTAATCCACTGAAGGTGGGTACATGAAATTTAAAACACGTATTCCTTTTGACGACGGGACGTAACGTTGCCTGCTGAAGGTTCTGGGTTCATTTGTGTGATGAGCATTAATATTTATTTATTTAAGAGACCCAGAGGTGCAATGCAGCCAAACACGTGCTTTCCGCTACTCTGATTGCAGGTCATTGATCTTATTTTAAATAAAAATAGAGTTCATCTCAAAATGACAAGTTTGTGAGTGAATAAGGAAGGATTTATTGAAAGTAACCCCTAAATAAATGGATCAATGAAATTTGCGCGATAATTAGACACTTTGTAGTGCAACATTCGAATTATATGCGGACAAAGTCGCGGGCCAAAGCTGATTTACGTACATTTATTTGATTTAAATATTTAATATTTGTATAACGCCGTTTATTGATGTTTTAAATATTGTACAATTGATTCATGATAACTGTACTGTGTCGATTGTGATGTATGTGACGGCAGACGGCTCGCCTTGGCCAAATTAAGGACCAGTTTCTGCCTCTGCGCCATAAATACGCGTATTTTTATGCGTTTCACAATTCCATTTAATTGGGATGTTGACTATACACAAAAAAAATAATGCGAAATGACAGTTTCTATGATAGATCTCCTAAATGAAAAAAAAGATCGATACCTTGCGTGTAGCTTGTTTTATGAGCGTTTAAAGTTGGATGGGAATGTCCATTTTTAAAGAATGAAAATATTAGTAACTAATAGCAATAGTACAGTCAGCTGCAGAGAAAAGGAACCCCCCTGCCGTACTAACATTATATGGCAGAGGGGTCACGTTTCTCTGCTGCTGACTGTACCATTGATTAACCCATGAAATTTATGGTATCTGTTGTTATGAAACCGTTTCGATAAACGCAAGTTTAAGCATAGCTGCAGAACTAAGTTCTTAATTACCCCATGTGTGACGTCACATGTTCCTAGGCATGAAGCGTTATTTGGAAAAGTCCAAAAATTTGATTGTAACATTGGTATTCCGGTGAGGTTTTATGAAATTGATGTAGTTTATTCACCAATGATTCTATTACTGAGAGGTCGTTCTATAACATACAGATTTTTTTTTTCAAATGTTGGCAACATCCCAATTGCACATTACTGAACACGTGGATTAAATTTGTTTGCTGCAAAGGATAGGTGAATTTATGCACTTATTTTGTATAACAAATTGCTTGGAATCGGTGAACAAATCTTCAATGTTTATTATTTTTGTCTAGTATTTAACACGTTGACTGCGAGACTGATTTACATGTTTCTTATTCTGGTGCGTCAATAGGTCCAAAGAGCCCCTACCATACTTAAACTTCAGTGCGGCAGTAGGTCCATTGTGCCCCACGACGCAAGAAAACAAAAACTATTTTTTTTCCACGAAGGTATACCGTACTGCACATAGATTTATACCTAAGCAATATACATCTTAAGCAACATGATTCTGGCTTCGCCCAGATCTGGGACTTATAGAACTATGAAAAAAAAACGATATATAGGTATATTTGGGGTCTTTCAGACCTTTTTTGTCGGGTGAAAATACGTTTGCCCAAAGAAGGTTATATGGATATCGCACAAACGTATTTTAACTCAACCACATCAGAAAAAGAATATCGTCGAACCAATCTGATTTTGATGTATTCTTTAATTATGTATGTTTTTCGCCTTACGACATTTTAAGTTAAAAATGCTATCATCACTATCCGAAACAAAAAACGTGTTCGCTATGTCTACGCCGGTCACATTCTCATTATTTATGTTTTGACTTACTTGGTACACTTTTTGGTACCTTAATCCCTCAGTATCGTTTTCTTCAGCCGAGTCGAATAAAAAATCCAGCTTCTTTTTTGATCCTTCTTGATGGTGCACTCATTTGTCTTTAGAAATTCTTCGAAACAAACATAAACGATACCTAGGTAATTAAAACAATCGTCTATCGTTTTTCATGTCACTGGCCGTTGACATTGGTGTACACTCAGTGCGGATGGGGCGTGTGAAGGGTCGAAAGTCTATTGGACCCCTTCCCGCACTGACACGAAAAAAAAGTTCAGTGCGGGAGAGGTCCAATGTGCCTCTCACGTAAACTAAGTATGCCATATTATCAAACTTTAAGAGCTATACAGAAAATAATATTTGTCCCTGTCCAGTAGGACATCCGGACAGTTGCAGTAGCAACTATTGGCTAAGATACGCTCCCCGCACCGTGCGAAAGTTCACTATTTACGCTGCCGCACAGAGCTTTGGCCACGCATGGGGCTTTTTGTGCCTTCTTCCGCAGTGAAGTGAACGTGCTAAGAAAGATAAATGGGAATAATTTCTTATACGCCTAAATCAAGTCTGTCATTGTGTCTGTGTAGGCCAAGTGTAATCTTACAGAATATAACTTCATTCAGTTCCCTTTTGCGAAGTAAAGTTAGGTTAAACGCATTATATATTATAGAGATGGGAAATCCTTTGCGGATATATTTCAAGAGTATTGTTTTGCTCTCCATAAATAGAGGGTTATTCATTTCCACGTTTTCCACTTCATTCACAATTTACCCCGCAGCAACTACAATAGACTTACTATGTAAACAAACAATAAGTCGTAACGCATTAGAAATGTTTGAGCAAAAAGTAACAAAAGAGTGGCGAGTAAAGTAACGTAAGGAACGGCTGAAATGACGAGTTACGACTGGAAAGCGGGAAGCGACGGTCACCGTCGCAGAGAGGACAGCACTTTCATTTGGAAAATAGAATTGCTGTAGTAGGGGTGATGACTACATATTATTTATTTGTCCGTCATGTTAATAAATGAAAACATTTGGAGTTGTATTTTTTCTTTTTTGGGGTTCCGTACCCAAAGGGTAAACTAAGAATCCGCTGTCCGTCTTCCTGTCAGTCCGTCTGTCACCAGGCTGTATCTCACCGTGATAGGTAGGTAGATAGATATTTTCACAGATGATGTATTTCTGTTGCCTCTTACAACAGATACCAAATACAGTATAATTTTATGTCTGTCTGTCTATGTTAGTAACGAATATAAAATTATCGAACACCGAGTACCTACATTTTGTTTAGGAGTAGGGCTCTGCTAACACTGAATTTTCATGGATACGGCCGTTAGTAGCGTTATTTTGTACGGAACCCTCTCTTACATTGCGCGATACATGGAGTCAAGATGTGGCGTGACGTCACGCCTAGGTACAGTTTATAGTTAGTTATGACGTGAGGAGACCCTAATGCTAAATCTTAATACGATTTATCCGATTTTTTTTATTAACTGCAAAAAGCAGAAACTACTCGTCCAATATTCTTTTATTATATAACTGACGGACTCATTATTATTTTGTGTTTTGTACCCCAGCATCACTAACACTAATATAAGTACTAAAATGTAATCATCTAGTATTTAATAGAGTTAACAAAACAAACCTAATGTAACGGATTCTATATGATGACCTTTTCAAAGCTACGAAAATTTTACGGTTTCAGAATTATGACAAACTAGCTTCTGCCCGCGACTTCGTCCGCCTTAAATTCGTTTATCGCGGATAAGAGTATTTTTCCGGGATAAAAAGTAGCCTATGTCCTTCCCCGAGACTCAAACTATCTCAATACCAAATTTCATCCAAATCGGTTTAGCGGTTTAGGCGTGAAGAGGTAACAGACAGACAGACAGACAGACAAACAGACAGGCAGACAGACACACTTTCGCATTTATAATATTATAGTATGGATTATTTTCTGATTAACATTAGGTACATTAGGTATAGCCTTCAAAGATTATGTTTAACAAGGGGATCCACAAAAAAACATACACAATGTAAAAGGGCTGTTTCTTCTACTTGGCTATGAAAGACGGAGCAATGGTGTGCGGCGCGGCCCAGCCCGTTGCGGTTAGAAGCACGTCCCTGGGTAATAGAGTTCACACACGTTCAATCTATTCCAATAGCCGAGAGCTATGACATAATATATTGATGATGAGACTGGGAAATCTTTGGATTCCGCGGTGTGTTGGGTACAATGATACTTGACCGTGAAATTCCTACTTAGATCGCAAAGATTAGATTTTTGTTAATCAAATAGAATTTTGAAAAAATTCCGTCTATATTGAGATAAACATAAGTAGATAAGTTTAATATGAGTTACATTTAAAGTACATCTTCAGTAATAATAAAATAACATGTAATATTTATTGAAATAAAACAATTTAACGGATTATATCGCGTATATTATCTCATTTTAGTTCCCGACGTTTCGGAAGCTTTCCAGCTTTCCATGGTCACGGGAGGACTGAAAAAAAGATGTATTTTCCTCTGTCAAAGTTACAATTTGTAACTTACAATTTGTAAAAGGACTGAGAAAAGATGTATTTTCCTCTGTCAAAGTTATAATAAGTAAGTATACGCGATATAATCCGTTAAATTGTTTTATTTCAATGAGTAATAATCGCGGAAACAGAAGAAAATATTATGTAATATTTAGTGATTTGTTTGTTTTTTTAATGACTATAATTATGAACAATATACATAAATAAATAAATAGTAGAGGACAATTTTAAACAAATCGAACTAGTCCCATGGTAAGCTCAAAAAGGCTATTGTTATGGGTACAAGACGACGATTATATTTTATAGATATGATTTACTTATATACAACGAAAACATCCAAGACTCAGGAACAAATATTTATGCTCATCTCACAAATATTTGCCCTTACCGGGATTTGAACCCAGGACCTCCAGCTTTGCAGGCAACGTTACTCCCGCTGAGCCAAACCGGTTGTCAAGTGCGAGTGCTTTTAGTCCCACGAAATTAGAAATTTAGCAAATAGAAAACCACAATCTAGACACGATAGTGTGTTAGCCAAGCTTGCAAAGCAAACAGGCGACACACCAACTTGGGGCAATCTTACATTTTATTTTACAAATTTTATTTGCGTTAGAAATTATGATTTTTGAAGACAAAAAATTTTGGTATTCGAGAAGTGAGTGATCAGAGGGTAATCATCAGAAGGTGCACTATGGCATGACTGGCCAGTTTGGGTACTGATTGCATCATCCCGGGTAATCAAATGACACTCAGTGCGCAGACGCACGCGGAAGCGTTCCCACGATCGCTGATGATACGGTTTGGGATGATCCGAGGAATGATGATAATATTAGTAAACCAGCTGAATCTTTAAGTTTAGATAACATTAGCAGGTTACGGCTTAAAAGCATATGATTGGGTCCTTTCCGAGGACGTTACTCATGAGACACGATTCGATCGATTTTCTTGAATTAACCAAAAGAAAAACCGGCCAAGGTATGTTACACATCAGTGTATGGTTCCGCAGCCGTTCATTAAAATGATGAAAAATACGATGTGAAAAAGTGCACTAGTAAAAGAGCGTATCTCGACGGCACTTTCGTCCTTTTGTTGAAAAGCACCGGTTTCCGGTAATAACTGAAAAACCGGCCAAGTACGAGTCGGACTCGCGCACTCAGGGTCCCATACAAAATATACGCTACAAACGGCCGTATCTATGAAAATCCAGTGTTAGCAGAGCCCTACGTATTCCTAAGCAAAATGTACGCAATGTTCGCTCATTTTATATTGGTTACTGACATAGACAGACAGACATAAAATTATGCTGTTTTTAGTATTTGTTGTTATAGTGGCAACAGAAATGCATCATCTGTGAAAATTTCAACTGTCAAGCTATCATAGTTCATGAGATACAGCCTGGTGACAGACGAACAGCGAAGTCTTAGTAATAGAGTCCCATTTTACCGTTTGGGTATGCAACTCTAAAAACCGATCCCTTTCAAAATATATTTTGTTGAAATTATTTATTAAACTTTAGCTTTATAATATTTTTCATATTTTTTTGATATAAGGTTTAGAAAATAGAGGGCATGATTTATGCTACTTTTGGAGCGATTATTTCCGAAAATACCCACTAAATCCAAAAAACATTTAGAAACTTCAAAGTATTTTTAAAAGAACTGTCTAAATTCTTATGGGTTGATATTTACTGTTTTTTTTTCAGTTTCCGTTACATTGTATGGAGTCCCCCTAGAAATTTTTGACTTTATTATTTAACTATTAAAGTAGTCAGTCCAGTTTACAAGAGTACATAATATTATATATAAGGAACAAACAAGACCAATCCCACCTGTTTCCAACTTATAGTGAACCACTTTATTCAATAAGCAAAATGCTACGTGGGACATAGCTTGTATTTCCATATTATCAATTAGGATCGAACGCTATCGCCGAGTCTTCATCGAGAATGTAATTCGCCATTGAAGCATTCCTTTAATTTATTTCCTCTATAAATCATAATTATCGCCATCGGAATGAGTCGATAGTGAAACTGGCAAAAGCGAAAGGCATTTGTAGCGACGACATATTAATGCATCAAATGCGCCCACGCTACGAGCGTCTTTATCATCCAATATAACTTATTTAAGATTAGAAAACAAAATTAGGTAACTACGAATACTCTGATTAATTCAAGACCAAATTTTGTCAGTTTCCATCTTGATTATTTAAATAAATAAACATCTACTATTAGATGGATCAACTTTTTAGGGTTCCGTACCCAAAGGGTAAAACGGGATTCCATTACTACGACTCCGTTAGTCCGTCAGTCTGTCTGTCCGTCCGTCCGTCTGTCACCAGGCCGTATCTAGGCAGTGGACATTTTCACAGATGATGTATTTCTGTTTCCGTTATAACAACAAATACTAAACACAGTATAATTTTATGTCTGTCTGTCTATGTAGGTAACCAATTAAAATGATCGAACAGCGCGTACATGTTTCTTATAGGAGTAGGGCTCTGCTAACACTGGATTTTCATAGATACGGCCGATTGTAGCGTATACTTTGTACGGAATCCTCGGTGCGCGAGTCCGACTCGCACTTGGCTGGTTTTTTCATGTTTATTTTTTAGCTGGAATTAGTTAGATTTTGAGTACTACCTACTGTATGATTCTCAAAGTTAGTTCGAAACCAGACTCCGCCATATGTATACTACATATCTTACCTATCAAGATTAAAGACACACACACCTGTTATTTTGTCCGAGTCAATACACTGTGATGCAATTCCCATACACTAATGTGCTGACATCATACATGACCGTATCTAATTATACACATTATTATATTATTTCATACCAGGAATTCGTGTGAGCACTTCAATTTTTGATGAAAGCATTACCGGCTTGGTTAAACTTATAAATTATATACGATTATAATAGCTATGTAATTCATAACTATTGAGTTTAGGTAACGAATCAAAAAAGCAAAAAGCGTATTAAGATAATCGTGAACTCAGTTGATCATTATTCAAACTAAAGGTTAGTTAGCATCATGAAAAATGTTACTACCTATACATACTTCATTGGGAAGTGTCCTGTAGTCAATATAAATTATGTCACAATTACAGTTAAATAAGCAGAAAAATCAATTATCTAACGCTTATTATTATTACGTTTTTGGGGATTTTCATCATCATCATCATCATGATTTCAGCCATAGGACATCCACAGCACCTTGCGGGTGGCATCCCACGCTGCGCATGCCGGTACGCGGTCTCCATTCGAGAAGCTTTCTGCCCCAACGGTCATTTGTTCTTCGAACTATATGCCCTGCCCAAACATCAACTATCTAACACTTATTATTATTACGCTTTTGGCGATTTCACAAAATCAAAAATTAAAAATAAGGAGTTAATTTTGACCGTCGTACAATAATGACGGTCCCCAATATCGGTACAATGATATGATAGTCTAATCAACATCCCACCTATATACTCTTGTAATTTTACTGACTATGGTGCAATTGAAATAATTGATAATAACTGAGTTATCCAGTTAAAATGGTATATCTTAATGCTAGTAATTACGTATGATGTACATAATCCAACGTAACTAATATGAGTAACCATGGAAAAACGAAACGCAAACGTGACCATGGAAAGCTGAAAGGCTTCCGAAACGTCGGGAACTAAAATGAGATACGCGATATAATCCGTTAAATTATTTTATTTCAATAATATGAGTAAATTAACTAACGAAATAAAAAAAACTGAAATTGTTGAAATAAATATTATTATGTTTTATCTTCATATTGCTAATTCTATAATTTGATATACCTCTGGGTCGAAATTTTGTTGGACTCTTAAATATAGGTTTTAAAATATGTTATATAATTGGAATTAAAAATCTGACTATTATGAATTAATGTTTTGCGAAACCATACTGCAAACAGACATTTTTATATTTCATATATCTTAGGTCCTAGGCTTTACAAGATGTTAGCGATAAGTACTAGGTCTAGCTACTAGAGTGACACACATGGGCTGGTCGGTTTCCCGCCTTGCCTCACGGCGGACGCTCTGTTGCAACTGCTATTCAATGCGTTTTGCCGAGTTTCTACGGAAAGTGCCGCAACATGATTGACAGATTGAAATTAACGGTTCGCGTTTAACGTTTATGTGTGATATGTTTTTATCTTCGTTTTTTTTTTCAATGCAAATAAATTTAACTCGACAAACTGCTCAGATAGTTCAATGAGAGATCGCACTCATAGCCATATGCACCTGACACAATTAACATATTATATCAACAAATAAATTTTACTACTAACAAACATTTTACACCGTGTTACACTGTGTATAAAGCTGAAACATTACGTACTTACTATGTTTTTAAAGATGGCGTTTACAAGTTCATTACAAAGCTTCGTACGGTTTCCTTTAAAACAAACAAGAACATAATTATACAAATTGTTCCCAGAGTAATGGTGGTGTTAAACAATGGGAGCTTACGGGCAATTATTCTGAATGTGACATTATGTGCGGGCGGACAAAGACGTGCGCGTAACTAGTCTCGTGAGAATGTAACTAAATTTTCTACAATGTAAAAAACTATTGCCGTTGGTTTTAATTGTTTGCCCACAATTTTAAAGGTGGAAGAATTTATATTACATGATTACTACAGAGGCCGGGAAGTACAGTTTCCCTGTTCCCTTTAAGTCGTTAGTGCGTTTCTGAAGAAAATGCCCGGAAATTAACGATTATACCCAATTAACGATTATACACAATTATCTGAAAGTTATGGCGATATAGTACCTTAAGGTGCCACTGTTGAACACTGTGTTGCGCATTGTACGTCACATTTGGAGGACATTTTTATTAAATTCGGGCAGAAGAGCAACCTGATGGAAGGTGGTCATCGTCGCCCATTGATATATGCAACACTGGAGGAGTTGCCCATACGTTGCCTGCCCTGTTAACTCGCTTCTTGAGGAATCCCATGTTATAGCATTCCGGAAATAGGTCGGGGGGAAGCACAATCCACATCCTCATGTTCCTGGTTCCACGATTTGGAGGCACAAACGGACTCACGCGCGTTCGTAAACATGTTCGTTTGAAAATGTGCTGCGCCTACGTTTATAATAGCTTCGCCGGTGGAGTCAGATCTGCAAATCCGTGAGTTCTACACGAAATGTTCGCAAACAGGCCGGCAATGACGTATTAAGTTCTGTGGGCCACGGATTGCGCGCCCGAAATTAAGTTTTTCACAGTGTATTTTAACGAAGGCATTATCATAGTTCTACGCATGCTCGCGATAAATATTTTTTTAAACAAATAATTGCACTAATTTACATTTTAACTATGTTTCAGATGACGCCTTAGAAACGGAACACTTTACATCGACTCTCAGTGCCAAAGATAAAGCGGGGAAGCTAGGGGTAGTTCTAAAGCGTTCGGATACCGTTAAATGTTTAAAACATGCGTTGTCCCACATGGACGCAATTTTCCCAGTTGACCAGTAAGGTATTTAAGTTTTAATTCCAATTCATAAAGATGAAACCTCATCGTCACCATCACATCAGCGGAGATGTCGTTTGCTGGACGAAACCCTAACCCAAGTCATTTAGAACCTAACAATAAAAGTTGGATGAGATGATGATGAAAAAGATGTTATAAAATATGTATCATCTACATGATTGACTTTTTTAGTTATAGCTACTAATTGTATACCCACGAGCAATTAAACGGATACACTATGTGTAGAAATCTTTAATTGCCTAATGACTTTAATAAGGTGTAATAAAATCACTATGATAAACATCGCTACTACGATAAACGATATTCACTATGATCAACGGAGACGCGGCAGACCACATAGGCGATGGCGGGATGAACTGGATTCCTTTTTGAAAGATTGGCCGGAAATTGCACAAAATAGGGAGGATTGGAGGAAGAGGGGGGAGGCCTTTGCCCAGCATTGGGACAAAACGGGCTCACAATAATAATATAATAATAATAATAATAAGGCCGCAGGGCAGCTTGTAGCGAGCTGTTGGGGAGTGACGACCCCACGGACCCGAGATCTCCTGAGAGTCGGTCAGGGCCCTCGCCTCCGGTGTGTCTTCATCGGCCGGAGTGGATACCCAAGAGGACCCGTAGGACTCTCAGCTCTGGCTTGCCTTCATTGGCTGTCCAGAGAGGAGCGTTAGAGCTATATGCTCCAGGGGTGGAAGTGTTAAAGGGCATAACGCCGCGAGTAACCTCGGAGAAAGCGCAGCACACCTCTCGACACCCCTGAGCCCTCACGTCTGTGTTGCTTCCGGCTGTCTTGTTTGACGGCAATTACGGGGGCCCATCAAGTGAGTGGCGAGTCACCACCCGCCACAGATAACGATCGATTTGGTGGTTATGGCGGGTGACATATTTCTATTGCAATAGACAAAAAAAGTCCATCCAAACTACAATTTCATAGCCCGACATCTCTTTCCTTAAAATGCAACAGTTCCATCATCTGCTGGGACCTGCTCATGGACGTATTCTCTTATAGATATGATCAGGAACGAGTCCCAGCAGAAGTACAGCCACAGCAAACTTCTCGAAAGGGCCTCTACGTGTTGGATCCATATCCCCACGCAAACCTCTCAAAAATCCGGCACGTACGAGCCCGTGACTCAATGCGAGATACAAACACAATAATAATAATAAACGCCGCCACTTAAGTATTATTTATTATAGAAATTATAGTTACGAAGCTGCTAAAAAATACTACAAGACACGATGATAGTGAAAATTAACTTATAATAAGTTACGTACGCGTGAAGTGCAAGTAATCTTCAATATTATTTAACACAAAAAGCTTTGAACATCACCAGTCAATTAAGTAGATAATTAAAATGAACTCAAGTGTAATTTTACTCACAAAAGAAATCGATTACTCATTGCAATAACGTTTAAAACGACACGAAGCATCTAGTCTCATACAAATAAAGTATGATACTGCTGCTCGACGAGAGAAGAAAGAATCAGTGACGGTGCAAAGCTTAAACAAAAGGCTGGATCTTAGCATCCATTATACTTTGAGCTCAAAGGACTCGTCGATCCAGGGAAGCTGTTAAGAGGGTTTATTCCTGCTGAGCTGAAAACGTTACATCTTGTTGGGGATATAATATCGCGTAATAGTACTAGAACTGCTACTAAATCCTAACTTTTAAAGATAACATGAAGGATACCCCTCTTAACATCATTATTTCGCATAATAAGAATTAACTAAAATAATATTTAATTAGGGCAAACCTTAAGCTAGGTAAGTCTAACTTTGAGAAGGAGGTCAGTCGACGAATTCAACTCGGTTGGGCAGCATTTGGGAAACTGCGTCATATCTTTTCGTCAAAAATAGCCCAGTGTTTGAAGACGAAGGACTTCGAACAGTGCGTGTTGCCAGTGACGACCTAAGGAACTGAGACATGGGTGTTCACAATAAATAATAAATATCAGGGACAATCTTACACAAATCGACCTAGTCCCAAACTAAGCAAAGCTTGAACTATGGGTACTAGGCGACGATATACATAATATATAGATAAATTAATAATAAATAAATAAATAAATATCAGGGACAATCTTACACAAATCGACCTAGTCCCAAACTAAGCAAACCTTGTACTATAGGTACTAGGCGACGATATACATAATATATACATAAATTATTATACTTAAATACATCTACAGACCCAGGAACAAACATTCGTGCTCATCACACAAACACTTGCCCTGGCCGGGATTCGAACCCGGGACCGCCAGCTTCGTAGGCCGTTGTACAACCCACTGAGCCAAACGTGTCGTCAAAATAAGTACTCATAAGGCAGTTCAGTCAGAGTCACGCAACATGCAATGGAAAGGGCTATGCTCGGGGTCTCTCTTCGTGATAGAATCAGAAATGAGGATATCCGCAGAAGAACCGACATAGCTCACAGGATTGCATAGTTGAAGTGGTAATAGGCGGGCCATGTAGCCCGTGAAACGGATGACTGTTGGAGCAGTAAAGTCCTGGAGTGGCAACCACGCATAGGAAAGCGCAGCGAAGGACGGCCCAAGACTAGGTGGAGAGATGACCTCTTAAGGGTCGCGGGTCAAAGTATAGGGAGGCCTATTTTCAGCAGTGGACGTCCGTGGTTGATAGATAGAGCAACCACAAATATAACTAAACAGGTCATAAAATATCAAACATAAGGAAGGGATCAGCGTACACTGGCGATGCCACAATATTCTCCCGCCATGTGGAGTGCGAATCGATATTGGCCAATTAAATTGCAATCAGGTATCAGTTATTGGCTCCACGTGTTTTGTGATCATTATGAATGAGTTTTACGAGTAATCGATGGGCAATTTAAATAAAAAACAGTCATCGTTTTCTTTTATGATGATACTACGAGTACACGTATTTGTTAAAGGTTTTTGTACATCATTCATGTAGTCTCGTCAGCAACTTAAGTTTGTTTTGTAATCAAGATTCAAAGGAATATCCCTTAGTCTTTATAGAGTACATCCGAAGGGTACATACCAACAGAAAACTGTTACTAATTAATATTATAACACAGAGTTCGATTGTAAAGGAAAAAATCAATACGACCTACAAAATTATAAGCAGGATGTGAACCTGCGACATCTTTAACGCAGAAGTGCTCCAATCAACTGAGCTATCGCAAATTTACTATTACTAATTAATCCTTTACTGTCTGTCTATCTGTTCGAGTGTCTGTTTGTCACAGGGTTTTGACTCTTGAACTTTAATTGATACTAGAAGGTGCCCGCAACTTTGTTCACGAAGGAGAAAAAGTCATTACCCCTCTTTTTTCTCAAGCGTAGTCGGTATATCTATTTGTGAATACGCTTACCAAAAATAGTTGAAATCCCTGTAGCCATGATGAAGCGACACTGACACGTACAAACATACAAATACTCAAAAAAGAAAAATTTCGAGTCGGTGCCCTTAAAATAGTCCATATCACTTATTTTTTTGAATATATCTTCAATGTACAGACATTTCATTTTTACTACTTTATAATATTATATAAGAGGTATATGGTGGTTATATTGCATAGCAGAGATAACATAGAAAGATAGCCGACCATTAGGACCCGAGGAGCCCAGGGCACTGAAGATCTTTTTTAACCGACGCTACGCAAAAAGGGCGGGTCTAAAGTCATTGTCTATCTGTATGTATATCTGTTAACCAATGGATATACTCGTATTAGATTGCGCCTTATTATAGCGTGCTGTTAGGATATAATAGTGTACAATGTGCATACAGACCAATACTTATGGCTATGTTTGAAAAACCCTAGTGAGGCGAGCAGAGCCACGACACACTAGTCCTGCGTAGCGGTGGTTCCTTGTCATTTTTGGCACCAATATTTATAGCCACGTTTGAACAACCCTAGTAAGCCGACCAGAGCCGCGGCACACTCCTAGTCCAGCGTAGCGGTGGTCCCTCGTCGTTTTTGGCGCCAATATTTATGGCCTCGTTTGATGAACCCTAAACCGATCCAAGCAGAGGCACGGCACACTCCTAGTCTAGCGTAGCAGTGGTTCCGTGTCATTTTTGGCACCCATATTCATGGTCACGTTTGAAGAACCTTAGTAAGACAAGCAGAGCCACGGCATACTCCTAGTCCTGCGTAGCGGTGGTCCTTCGTCGTTTTTGGCGCCGTCAGCGGCGTCGGCGCAGGAACAATGGTGCGCGGCTATCAGCCATCGCGCATATTGTTAGCTAATAGCGCTCGTGAGGATAGACTTATGTCCATTAATGGTACGCTTGTCATTACTGCAACAATGCGGGGCGCGTGATCGGGGGAAAAATATCTTAGGAGGTCCCGCCATGAGTGATGGTGTGGACTAGGAGTATAATTCTGAAAATTCACGTCCAGTTCGGCTCTGATAGGGTACTTCATTGACAGATCAAATAAGGTTCTTTAAATGAATGAATGAATGAACGGTTTATTCACTGGAACATATGGTTTCATAAAGATCTTATGATAAAATGTGGTATTATTTCCCATAATATGTTCAGCCCAGTACAGGCATGTGAAAATTTATCTGATCTACTTACAAGACATACTGTTCGTCCAGAACAGTTCAATATCTATACATATAATAAAGCTGAAGAGGGTCGAAAGTCGAATGGAAGATATTCGGAAAAAAATTGGCCGGGCATACTTCAAATCGATAACAGAACACGTTCCAACAGTTTTTAGAATTTTTGTCTGTTTGTCTGTTTATCTGTTTATTTGTTTGTCTGTTTATTTGTGCGCGCATCACGCGAAAACGGCTGAACAGATGTTGATGCAAACTTTACTAATCGGTCGAAAAAATCCTCGGCCAGGTTATAGGCTATAAAAATTCAACCCTTAAAAGCGGGGTACCCACTACATTTGATTGAGTTAAGTTTGCACCTGAATCTTATCGCACTACTTAGGAAGGACGTGCAAACTTCTCTGAAACATGTGTTACGAGCCCACGAGTATCGAGTACCTTGCTAAACTAACAGGTGGCGCTAAAATTAATAACTTTTTGTCAAATCCATACTCATATTATAAATGCGAAAGTGTGTCTGTCTGTCTGTCTGTCTGTTACCTCTTCACGCTTAAACTTGGTATGGAGATAGTTTGAGTCCCGGGTTTGAGACTACTTTTTATCCCGGAAAAATACCCTTATCCGCGATAAACGAATTCAAGGCGGACGAAGTCGCGGGCAGAAGCAAGCTAGATAATAAAATTGGCTACTAAGAATTTATACAAAGACAATAGAAAAAATGAATAAAATAGGATTCTTATAATGTCAATTCATTCTTTTTGCAATGTCAGTTCTTAGAAACTAGTTATGAATTATGTTTACATGAAACAACAATCAAAATTATGGAATAATTAAACTGTAGCATTCCAACAATTGCAATTGTTAACCCGAATGACCACTGAAGTCAGAGAGTATGAAGATTCACAGAAAAATGGTTATATGACATAATGCTATAAGATATCGTATACACCCTAATTTTTTGTTAATTTTAAAGTCGCCAAAATAAAAAAATATAGACCTTTACTGCGTATTTTCAAATATTGCAGTTAACTGTAAGGGTGATTATTTGGAAAGTTTCTATCTTATTACACTTAGTGATAATTCGAGGACAAAGGTTGGAATAAGAAGATTATAAAATTTGAAGAATTGAAACCAGTCGAGAGATCTTCGATTACAAAGCACGGTAAACCCTGCAAAGGTCAACGTCAAAAAAATCGATTCCGAAGTTGAGTAACGAGTCCAGTTGTTAGATTATAGTGGTGACAAGCCTCATAGCACTACTACGGTGACTATATTATTTTTGACAAGTTTTTGGAATTCAAAACCAGTAGGGCGGATTGTTACTTGAAGAAAATCTTCTGTAGGTTAAGTCAAGTTAATTTTTCTAACGACAATTGTAGTTTTCTTGATGTTTAAATCGTTATTACTTGCTGCCAAAGTCTCCTCATTTTGACAAGACACAATTATTAATGTTTGCTTTAACTAAACTTAAAGTTTTAACCGCCATGATAGTATAAAGCAATTAGCGTTATTTCGTTAAATACTTTATTTGATTTGGCGAATAAGAGCAGCGTCCAATTAAATTAAATAGACCTACCCGGGTTGTACGCAATAGCCCTTTGTAACATGGCAAATAGAGAACCTTTCCAAAGAGTACGTGAGACGCTTTTTACCGGGCAGCAATGTTTCTATTTCAAAATGCCGTCCTAATAACTCGTGCTCTGAATTTCTTAGTACACCATTTACTCGGAGGTAACACTCTTTTACGTTGGTTAAAAACATGTATTAATATATGTCAGGAGCCCTAATGTCTTAATTTATGACTAAATAAATTTGAAGAAAATCTTTTTAGTATGTAAGTAATAAATTCTAGTACCTATAAGTAAGTATTGCTATACCCTCTGGGGGTTTTTATAGTCATACGCATGTACAGTCAGCATCAAAAGTGGCTGACAATTTTACTGGCATATCTCAAATTGCATACAAAAATTATCACTTTCCTTGGATGCGGTCTGTCATCATCATCATCATAACAGCCCAGGGACGTCCACTGCTGGACAAAGGCCTCCCTCAAGGATCTCCACAACGACCGGTCGCGCGCCGCCCTCATCCAAGGGTTTCCCGCGATCTTCACCAGATCATCGGTCCATCTTGTTGGGGCCTGCCTATGCTGCGTCGTTCTGTACGCGGTCGCCACTCGAGAATCTGTCTGCCCCAGCGGCCATCGGTTCTACGAGCAATGTGCCCCGCCCACTGCCACTTAAGTGTAGCAACTCTCTGAGCTATGTCGACAACCTTGGTTCTTCTGCGGATCTCCTCATTTTTGATTCGATCACGCAAGGATGCGGTCTGTACCAATATAGTAATACAATTCAATACTCGCGAGTATATAATAACTGCAACTATGCAGACCAGCTCTCTACAAAAACAACTCTACTGAAATTGCGTGCAACGACAAAAATGACATCGCTTATAAATATTGCAAGAGATAGTGTTACAGAGTCATGCGCAGGCGCACGCGGGGGCAGGTGTGAGTGATCAATTAAAGGGATCGATGGGTAAGATTACCGCAGCGCGTGCGCAGGGTGTGGTGCAAGGGACGAGATCTAGCGGGCAGGGTTAGGTGAGTCATTAATCATTATTCGCCTGTTTCAACAGCCGCACTTTCATGGACGAATTTTGTCGTTGTGTCTGTATATTTTTGAGATATTTCTAGGTATTTCTTTCTTGAAATGTTTTCTTCAAGAGTGAATGAACCTCAGTAAACTGAACAGGCTGATTAGTTGTAACGACACATCTACACTGTATCATACTATCTAACTTGATGTATTATTTGCCACTGATTATATTGTTAAATCAGAAAGGTGTAATGGGTCTTAAATAAATTATTTATCAAGGCTTCATACTAAAGCCTAATACATTGTGACGTAACACTGTAATACCTTGTATATGGGGAAATTAATAACTTTGTTGTGCAGCAATGTTAAAACTTGTGCTTATCAAAATTGTTTCATAACTAAAGGTACCTTACGTTTTATGGGTTATTCAATGGTATTATTAGTTTCTAATATTTTCACATTATAAAATGGACTCCAATTCTACTTTAATTGCTCATAAAACGAGCTACACGTAACTCAAAATTTTGACTTAGTTCCATATTTTGCTCGTTTTATCAGGATCTTATATAATATTTACAAATTTTGTGATAAGTCAACAACCCTATTCCAGACACATAGCGTGTGATGCCAATTAACTGCAGTACGGTGAGCGTCTCGACCGCGCAATGAAAAGAGAATACGCCCGCGCACCGCTAGTCGCACGTTCTCTTGCCTAACCGTAATACGCGAGCGCGAGCGGTGGGTGACAGTTTAGTTGTGAGTGATTAATAAATGGATCGTTGCGCAGGATTGGTGCCTAGAGGCGGTGCAAAGGAGACGATCTAGCGGGTAGTTTTAGGTATAATGCCATCATGTACTTTCAAAATTAAGAATGCAGAACGTTGTGATATATGATGATTAATGCTCTCCGAAGCGTGTAAAATGAAGCGACCCATTGCTTAATTTGATGGCACATGCGTAGTTTGTGTAACCTAGTTTGTACGGTACATTATGGCTTGGAGAGCGGTTAGTAGTTTTTTTATTAACTTACACCTAATGTAGTTTTTATTGCAACAAGGAAGAAATTATCAAACTAAGATTGTCGCTAGAGCTAAAGAGGGATGTTCCAGACAACATCAGTTAAGTATTGATGAAATAAGATCCTCTTGCGATCGGATACTGAGGACACTGATGAAAGCATAATAAATACTTGACAAATAATATAGGAATTTTGGAAGCATTTTTATTACACTACTTTACAGAACATAAGTTTCAAACTAGATTAAAAGTAGAGGCCAACAACAGGTATCTTAAATAGTTAATATCTTAATTCCAATATCTTAATATTGGAAATACTGAACAAAATTGCAACAAGAATAAACTATAGTGATTGACATAATGACATAATGTCTTTAAAACAAGTAATCATTTTGTATGTCGTACCAACTCACGGCGGAGCTGAGGCAAACGCGTAGAGGTCCTTTTGCCAATTTAATAAAATGTAAGGGGACCGCGCGGATGCTGTTCCTGCCCGTATCATGGGACGCTAGATGCAAGGACTATTGGAGATTGATAAGTTCTAAATATGCTGGGTTATGGGATTGAAATGATGGACTGGGATATTGCTTGAGACAATTGGATGAATACCAGAAAAAAGAAACAACTAATCATTATTATTAAAGGTCATTGGATTAATTTTCAGTACCTAAACGAGTACATAACACGATAAGTTACTAATAATCATTTTGAAATTGAATGTATAGATACGTTCATTGAAATTCGATAAGTGAGCACACACTATGACAGTTCTAAAATGCTACGAGAATTCCGGGCACAGGATCTTCATAAGTCATCCTATCATAACTTGTCCCACACCTCGCAACATATTCGCGACTATTCCAATCATCCTATGCTTGAGTGGTATAGATCGCTGCCGGCGATAAGACCGGCGGTAGCAAATAAAGAACCCGAAATGGATCTGCCAGCCTTGTTGACACAGGCAGGGCCTGTCAAGCCTATCCATTGACACATCAGAGCAAATATTTTAGTAGCATTTTTATCTGAGTTTAGAACATGCAGTTCATTTATTTATTTAGCGATCTTTATAAGTTTTATTGATGACATTGGTAGCTGTAGATGTTTTTATTATAAATCTCTAAATACATAAAATAAGAAACTGACTGACTGACAGACATATCAACGCGCAGCCCCAACCGCTGGTTCTAGGGATTCCAAATTTGGCAGGTAGGTAACTTATAAGGTGTGCTAGTTTATTATATGAACTGTGTACCTAATGATATTCTTTAATTCATGAAACATCAAACAGACAGACAATATATAGTTATATAGATACAATTATCTAAGCGAAAAGATAAACTGAATTGAGCTCAACCGTGGTCCACACCAGGAATGGAACCTGGTATTCAAACTTCAATTTCCCCATCCGCTTTGACCATACCTGTTTTTATTTTTGAATGGTATTTCAAATTAAATATCCCCCATTCCATCTACCCATCGCCCAAGTTCTTTGCATTTATATTAGAAACTGAAAATATTGATAAATAGATAATAAATATTACAGGACAATTTTTACACAAATCGAACTAGTTCTTATGATAGTAGGTAGTAAGCTCAATTAGACTTGTGTATGAGTACTAGACGACAATATATTTATTAGACATATTACTTATTTACATACAAAATATCCAAAACTCATGATCAAATATTTTTATGCTCGTCAAGCAAATATTTGCCCTTCCCAGGATTTGAACCCAGCCGCCAGTTTCGGTCGTCAAAACTCACTATGACAGTTCCAACATGAATAAGCTCCTGTGCGTATAATCAAATAATTGTATGTTGTTAATAAATAACTAGTTTATCTCTGGGCGTAAAGCGAACACATTAGCAACTTTGTTGCCACCGATTATTGTGGTTAGAAGGAGCGGCCACACCGCTGCTCAAAACACGCTGACGCCCCGTAAACGCACGGTCGTGGACGTGACTGTTACGATTTCTACGCCTACCTTCCACACCGAAGCTTAAAGCTCCGTATACGCGATGTCGTGATTTATGCGTCTTGTTATCTCCATTAATTCAGTGTCAGATCCGATATAAAGACAATTTGTTTAGTTTAGATACTCACTATATATTCGCAACTATATAAATTGATAAATCGTTAATGTTACCTACTTAAATAGGGTGCCGATGTAGTACAATAAAATGAATTCTAATTAAATTATTTGGATGACGCTGAGACAGAAAGATCCTTAAGTGGTTTCCGCGTGAAGGAGGATGACGCAGCGTGGGGAGGCTGGTCAACACGATGGAGCTACGATCTGATCAGAATCGTGGGAAACTTTTGGATGAGGGTGGGAAGGCCTGTCGTTATAGATATCCTTGGAGGGGAGTTTTTCAAGAGGGTAATGATAGGTTTTTATAGGGCACTAAGCAGGAGCTTATATCAGGCAGGCCGTACCCTTGTTTGCCACCTTAGTAGTATAAAACCGGCCAAGAGCATGTCATACCATGCTCAGTGAAGGGGTACAAAGAAATGTAATATAGATGAAAAAAATAGGATGTGAAAAAGTGCACTAGCTAAAGAACGTAAGTTCGTGGCCCTTGGCAATTTCCGAAACTTTCGTGTCGATTACTACCGAAATATTTGCTAGTTCATAACAAACCTCAAAGTGTTTTTAAGAACTGTCAAAATATGTGTACTTACTTCAATCTTTGTAGATTTTTTTTGTCATTATTATGGTGTTGATATTGTTTTTGGAGCAACTTCCCCGATATGTTAATTATAAAAATTTGCTGATAGAATATGCCGATTCAGCCTCGTTAATGTAACGTCAGCGGGGCCATTCCGCCCACATGCCGGGTACGCGGCAACATTTTTATGATACGTCTACTTCTAGCAATGTTACTGAACCGATTTCTGATATGATATTACTATTACGTAATTTAATTTCTGTATTGTATGTCTGTACTGTAATACTACAGTACAGACATACAATACAGAGGGTTTACATTTTTCAATAAGGTAGTTGCCATCACGTGTCCGACAAATTAGTTACTCTGGAATGCTCCGCAGTTTCGCCCTCTGAGCAGAATTCGACGTATTTTGAGCAACGGTGTGATAGCTCCCAACGGTATCGTTTCATCTTACTACTTCGGTATGTAGTAAGCATTTATCTGTCTCTGAGTTGGTATCAGTAACATTCTTGCAACAGGTAAATACAGTTTTACGATATGACATGAACCAAGTAGTAATTTATTTAATTGAATGATCGCACTGCTAATTTCTGCTCCTGTTTTTTAAAGTTCCGTGCCCAAAGAGTAAAACGGGACCCTATTACTAAGACTCCGCTATCAATCTGTGCGTCTGTCTGTCTGTCCGTTTGTCACCAGGCTGTATCTCATGAATTGTGATAGCTAGACAGTTGAAATTTTCATACATGATGTATTTCTGTTGCCGCTATAAGAACAAATGCTGAAAACGGTATAATTTTATTTCTGTCTGTCTACGTCAGTTACCAATATAAAATGATTGAACAGCGCGTACATTTTTCTTAGGAGTAGGGCTCTGCTAACACTGGACTTTCATAGATACGGCCGTTTGTAGCGTATATTTTGTACGAAACCCTTGGTGCGCGAGTCCGACTCGCACTTGGCCAAGACAGACAGATAGACAGACAGACCGACAGCGAAGATTTAATAATAGAGTCCCGTTTTACCCTTTAGGTACGCAACCCTCAAAACTATAGGTGTCGTAGAAAAATGCGATTATGACCAACAAAAATTCGGACAAAATGCGTTATAAAATAAATAATAATTAATAAATCAATATTACAAGATAATTTTACACAAACCGAACTAGTCCCATGGTAAGCTCAATAAGGCTTGTGTTATGGGTACTAGACGACAATAATATTTAATAGATATATTTACTATATACATACAAAATAACCTAGACTCAGGAACAAATATATGCTCATCACACAAATATTTGCCCTTAGCGGAATTTGAACCCAGAACCTTCAGCTTCGCAGGCAATGTTACTTCCGCTGAGTCAAACTAAACGTTATGACTTTTAATTTTATAGCAGTCAATATAGAGACCCCAGACTCTTGGAGAAATCCAATCTATATTCTAGATAAACAAGCTAAAATATCCGTTAGACTAAAACCCTTTATCCTCTTTGCAATGATCTTACGCAATTGGTTTCACAAGCCAACATACGCTAGACAATGTGGTTCCCAGCATTTACGCTCCCGTCCAGAACTAAAACGCCATAAAAAACTATGAATTTCTTACAAAGTTAATGCCTTTTACCCTGGATGTTTATGGTCCCACGATACAGGTTGAGACACGTGATCTAGATCGCTTCTGTGGATGTGAAATTTTGCAACTCAATTCTGATGGGACGGAAATATAGCATATTTTGAAGATACATGCGACTTGTTGGTTCTGATAGAATTGGCGATGTATGGGTCATCGTGATATTAGAATGATGAGTAACGTAGCATTGTTTAAATTGATCTGTATTATGCAATTTTAACGAATTTTTCACTATTGTGCCAATTTATAACGATTTTATTGGTATCATTTTTAAAATGGTACTAAATAATGCATATTAGTTCGTCCAGTACGTAGGTACTAAACAACTACCATATTTATTTTGATATTTATTACATGCTAACATCAAACGACTAAGTAACTAATAAAAACAATAATAGAAATAAATAAAATAAAAATAAATAAATATAATAAAATATTATGGGTCAATTTTACACAAATCGAACTAGTCCCATGGTAAGCTAAAGAAGGCTTGTGTTATGGGTATTATACGACGATATATTTACTTATATACATAGAAAACATCCAAGACTCAGGAACAAATATTTATTCTCATCACACAAATATTTGGCCTTACCAGGATTTGAACGCAGGACCTCAGCTTCGCACGCAACGTCACTCCCACAGAGCTAAACCGGTCGTCAATGTAAAACGTAATGTTTAATGCAGTTTATTTTCATTGTTGAATAGAAATCCTGTAACTAAGGATTTTACTGTAGAAAAAAATAACTATTGCAGAAGGCGAATTGTGGTCTCCTAAAGCACTTCTTGACTCATGGTCTCGAAGCAGAACTGTTAGTATATAGCTATGTCGTGTCACTTTCCCCCTGGCTCTTGACTTCTTTAGGTCAGTTGAATTCGTAACCGAAATAGTTAGAAAAAATATTCTGCTCATCAAGTGGTATCCTTATACTTTAAGGCCGTTAATCAGTTGTTAATAACTAACACAGCACGGTGGAACTGCATACATTCAAATTCAAAACTTTAATCTGCAAGTAGGCATCAAGGGCACTTTTACATGTCTGATTTTATAATAAACAGAAAAACATTCACAATCTAGATAATGAAATTATAGTTAACTAGAAGGCGCCCGCAACTTCGTTCGCCGAGGAGAAAAAGTCATAACCCCTTCTTTAGCATAGTCGGGTAAAAAGTATCCTATTTGTAGATACCCAGCTACCCGTGTAACAAAAACAAAAAAATAAAACCGACTCCAAAAAAACTAAAAAGAGAAAATTAACGCCATAATTCAGTTTCTTCAAATTACTTACAAGTAACCGTTTGTATACTCATTCTATACAGTATATACAATTAATGTTATTTTGGCGTCGGTGCCATATAAAGAATGTGTAAAATATTGAAAATTGACGATTTTAGTAAGTTGTGACACGATGGCACCGACTCCAAAATAACATTAATTGTATATACTGTATAGATTGAGTATACAAACGGTTACTTGTAAGTAATTTGAAGAAACTGAATTATGGCATTATTTTTCACTTTTTAGTTTTTTTGGTGTCGGTTTTATTCTTTTGTTTAAAAGTTTATTTATTTTACACTTTTTAGTTAATCGTTACTTAAAAGTGTATCTCGCGACGATTCGAACAAGCCCAAACACGGCTAGGATACATTATTTTATTACATAGATCTGGTGCCTACCTTCCGGCTCCATCATCAAATCAATTCGATGGTACCATTCTCATCAGGAACATTTAAATTTGTGACTATGAAGTTGCTTAGCTAAATTAATCAAGATATTTTGTCGCCACCCGTAAATCATTTATCATTGAGGAGTTCCGATGGCATTCTGTGGTCTTCTGCATCAGTTCCACTTCACCAATTGACACTTTCTGAATGCAAATGCTTATTATGTTTCTTATAATACCAAAATCGCTATATGTATGCCTACAATATTTGAGGAGTTCCTTCAATTCCTCATGGATTCCATCATCAAATCTTCACCAAAATTAAATGGGACCAACTGGAAAGTACCTTCCATAAAACCAAAAAAAAAATTTGAAATCGGTCAAATACTCTTTGAGTAATCGGTTAACATCCATAAAAAAAAAAAAAACATTCCGTCGAATTGAGAACCTCCTCCTTTTTTTGGAAGTCGGTTAAAAATAGTTGAAATCCGTTTAGCCGATTTTGCGTGTTGAAGCCGCAACGACACATACAAACATACATAAAATCCACAAAAATATTTTTAATTTTAGTGTCCTCCAAATAGTCCATAACAATCGATTGTTTGAAAATATCTTCTATGTACCTACAGACCTACCTTTATAATAGTATAGATTTTCTTCTGTTTCCGCGATTATTACTCATTTAAATAAAACAATTTAACGGATTATATCGCGCTTTCCATGGTCACGGGTTGACAACCCGTGACCATGGAAAGCTGAAAAGCGTCCGAAACGTCGGGAACTCAAAAGAGATAATATACGCGATAAAATCCGTCAAATTGTTTTATTTAAATAACTTTATAATACTACAGTTAACAATATTAATGCAACAGAGAAGTACCTGATGGGCGCTTTACTGGGAGATGTACTCGTATATTGTCTCCGGGTCCATTCGATTATGTAACATAACCTACATATACTTTCAGAGATGTAAAGGGTCTCTAGGCGTCAAAACAATTGGAGATGTAGAGAGTGTCCGTTTTCAAAACTTTAAATTAGGAGATACAAAAGGTCTCCATGTCCATGGTCAACATTTATTGTTTTGGAATTGTAAAGTGTATCCAAACGTCAAAGACTAATCATCAATAAATACCATTCTAGCACTAATACAAATTTCGCTTTAGACATTACGGTACCAGTTCTTTAGAAAGAGACAGACATAATAATCTTTTATTGATTAGGCTATGCCTTCAAACTTTAAATTAATAACTTAAGAGTCCGCAGTAAGCTCGGTCGAATTTCACCTTCCCATACAAACGGAGTTTCGTTCTCATTTTAAACTACGTGTTGGATTGTAACGAAAATTTGTATATACAATGTCATGAGGCATATCTATGTCTAAAACTAGTTTACATGCCTGCAGTTTATAAAACAAACGAAATACAGCAAAAACAAGTTTTGTATGAAAAACTTAAATTCGCTGTATTTTTTTTTACTATGGTACTCGTATCTGAAGCTACATAAACTAATTACAGGCCTGCATATGCATAAACTTATTCTAAGTACAAAGTTTCAGAGCAAACTAGCTAGTCGTTTGAAAATGAGAGCGTAACTACGTTAGTATGGAGAACTGAGCTTACTGGGGACTCTTAAGCGCAGTCCGTAATCCTAGCGATAACTCACCTCGAAGCTGCTGCCATGCGCCAGCGCAACACGACACCACGCCTGGGAACAACAGATTTCTTATTAGTTACGTACAATTTTAATATATAGTAATCAATTCAATTTTATCATTTATTGATAAAATATTGTTTTTTAAAAGTCCACCTAGTGGATAATGGTATCCTCTAGGTAGGTAGGTACATTATTATAGTTCAATTATTATTGGTTTGATATTGCTTCTATTTACAATTAAATTATTGTGATTATTATTAATTTATGTATTAATATATTATTAGGTATATAACTAGGTATTAATATATTATTATTATTATTAATACCTAGTTAATGATGATTTGTTATCAAGGATTAAGAAAAATCGTTAAAGCGATAACCCTCGCACTACTAGAAAAATGTGATGATTTTCGAAAGGTTGAATTACCTTGAAACACAACAAGATGAGAAAAACCAAAGTCAAAAATATAACTATTTATTTTCTCCACTTTTAGGTTTTCTTCAGTGGGACTGCGAAGTTATGACCTATTCAATTGTATTGCTCCACTATTCGAGATAATTTAGTGATTATTGACATACTATTTCGAATTGTGAACTAAACTTCAGATATTCCTACATTAATTGATAGATTCAGCCGTTACTTTGCAGAATTCCATATTAGATGTAAAATATAACTCGAGAGTCACTTCTAGGGTGGACGACCGTCAACATCACCTGCATCTCCTGATGATGCCTGGTAGATAGGTGAAACACGTGTCGAGGATTATACTGTCTGGAGGCGGTTTGTTGTATTTGCATGCGTATTTTTTGTGGAAACTGCATGAAAATATGCGCATGTGAGCACAATTTGTTGTCACATCTAATAAAGACACTATTTCGCGAAAAAGCAAAAAGAAACTATAATCCATTAATCTAACTTCCTGCACTATTTAACTTGTAACTGGTTACTCTATTTATTAATGGTTAGTACGTACAATAAAGTGTTTAAATATATACATAATTCTTTAAAAAATGCTTGTAAAACCTGTGTCTGCGACGAAAGTATTAACTTTCCAAGAAAAATGGCATGATGCAAGTGATACCAAATGTTAAAGCAAGGTAGCAAAAATATGTCTCAAAACTTTGTTTTTTTTAATTTCGAAGTGTTTTTTACGAAATATTCTTATTAGTGTAGCCTAATTAAAAACTGCATCCTTTCACTGAATAAGGAGCTGTTTACCGAACGTTGCGCAAGAGTGGCATTGCGGACCGGTTCCAAAAAGCGCAAGTGCTGTTTCATAATGCGCGTGCGACCGACGCGAGCTTTTTGGGATAAGAATGTTGTAAAAACATACTGAGGCCCATATTAGAACAATATTTAATAAATGTGACATTAATACTGAACTATTTGAAGACCAACATCGGCAAGGAAAACAAATTTTTAGAATATTGTGGATGTAGTTTGATTTTTCTATTGTACTAGCTGCCTGCCCCGGCTTTCCATAGGTGTACTAATAAGAAGGATGAGGTCTAAACTTCCCTTTACTGCATACAAATACACAATACAAAATTGTTTATTTCATAAAAACACTTAATTACATAACACAAGGGATGGGGTCTCGCATTAAGCATGATAATGCCTGTGTCGGGAGAGGTGCTCTTCATTGTGGTAGAAAATAATATTAAGTAGGTAGTTATACGTACACCGTCATGTAGTAAAGAGAAATATGTACAGAAACTATATTTCTTGTGAAAATAAGCTAAAATAGAATAGCAGCGTAAGAAAAATAACATATTCAAATTTAAAAGCTAAGGTTGATTTATAGAATTAACCTAATAAAAACTTCCTTGGCTAAATATATTTATGGATCATGTAAAGAAATATTCTTTGAAGATCTCCTTTATATAACTTTGTCTCACTCATTTACTTCTAATATGGAGATTTTCAGAACGAACTAACAATGACAAACTTTGACATGCAATTTGTAGTATATTTTCTTACAAACCCTGTCAAGACCATTACAAAATAACAAAAGACGAATTCACCAAATAGGTGCAGTCGTTATAAAGTGACGCACGAACAATCATTACAATGACGAACATAGTGTACATGTACAGTCAACATCGAATAGTCTAGTAAGCGCCAAATATATCGCAGAACATATTTATTCTTACATCCATACCCATACGCAACGAAATATATTTATGGCGCTTTGGATGCTAAGGGTGTACACTAAAACTTATCCTAAAAGAAGCTGGTAACTGAGACGAACATAGGGGAACACAAGACAGTCAACCATTCGGCACAAGAAATAGTAAAAGTAGCCGATAAAATAAAGTATGTGACGCACGCGTTGTTACTGACACTGATATCACAGTTTTATTTTATTTTGCATCCTGTGGAAGTTTTCTAGAACCCCTTTCCCTATTTGTGGCGTAATATACCATTACAGGCTTCATCTTTCGAATTTCTAAGTACCAACAAGCCGACTTTCCCATTGACAAGTTTACAACTCTAATTAGAACCGCGCACTGACCATAAATCGTCGTATGTGCAGATAGTCCTACGCGTGAGAAACATCGCAACTTTGGAAAGCCGATAGCAAATAAATTAATTAACATTCCCCGGTGCGTCCGCGCATCGAGAGTGAAATTTCGAACTTGGAACGTAATAGATCGGTCGTCGACCTCAGATAACGAAGCTTCCTTGCGAATGTTTGACTATGTTGTTACGTAATGAAGCCGAGATAACGCTTTTGAACGCACGCTTTTGTATTGTATATATCTATACATTCAATTCTATCGATAAGGTCATCTGTTACAATCGATTTATTGAAATGGCAATCTTTTTTGGTATATTTATATCTTTTTTCCCTAGTTTATCATCAATCCCTAGCACTTTTCTTGCGTAGGATTCGCTATTTTGATCGCTATTCAAAATTTTACCGGTTAACACGTTCCCTGTCCAGCTGCCCCCAATGTTGGGTTACGCAATTGCCTTTCAGGAGTTCATGCCTCCATTGTGGAGTCACTTCTCCATACTGAATCCGCATTTGGACTTATAACATTGTCAGATCCTTTTGACGGGGACAGTGAACGTGTTAAGTTATTATCCTTTGACTGACAGATATTTGACCGTGAAAATTACTTGAAGTTCATTATTTTAAGAAGTAATCACTTCACTCTCTTCGTAATATACAAGTTAAATTTTTTGGGAAAAAAATATTTTATCACTACCGCAAACTTTTTCAAAATCCTACTGAAATCCTGTTAGAAATCTCTCGGTCAATGTCACCGTCACTGCATTAGCATGCGACACCAACCAAACATTAGAATATGCACTCATACATAATGTAAAAGATAAATATTTTGCAACATCTGATAACTTATGGAGCAGATTATGCTAAGTAAGAATATTATTAGACTGGGGAATTCTATTCATTTCGATTTTATGCTGTTCTAGTGTTGATTTTAGTCATTCGTATTCAAATGATTCGCACATGATATTCTTCTAAACACCAGTCTGAGTCATTCAGCCAGTGGCGTCGTACCACAGATACAAAAGATTACCTTGATTGGTGAAATGTCACGAGTCACGTGGTGATTCTTGTTTAACTTCTTTTAAATACCTAAAACTGCAGACTATAGTATAGTTAGTTGGCGGTGCCAGCGGCGTGCATCGTCCAAGAACTCTCTGCTTCTTCGTGCTCTCGCAGTGATGAATGCGCTCTTGGCATCGGCACCGGAGTGTGATCCGATGGCGTGGCGATGGGTGGCTGTGAGAAGTGAATGCGAGACTCTGTGAAATGATGGATATACGAGGCCTACTACTGCAAAATGGAATTAGAGTGTTAAGTAATTTGCAATACTTTGTGTGATTGTACGAACGTCATTTACTAAGTTTTGGATTTTACTATAAAGTCATGTAAACACATTTGTAAATAAATAGTGTTGTATATCGTATATGTATATTGTATATGGTATCTCATGAATATTTTAAGTAGCATCTCTGACAACGAGGAATTATAAATGGCGGAGTAATGATGCATTCGAGACTCCGCTTCCGCGGGACTTTGGCCATGTACCCTAATTACACAAGTTCCCTGCCCCATTTCGTGTGTGTAACGACTATCTTGGCGATAATGACACGCGCCACGCGCACCAGACTATTAAGCGCAAAGCTGCGCAAAAACCTCTATCAGTGGCAGCGAGTGGTACGAAAGCAACGCGTGATTGATTCATAATGTTGTACAGCGATTAATTAGTGTACCTATTGCGGCATTTTTAAATATACTATAGAAGGCAATGAACGTTGATGCGATCGTGGTAAATAGACCGAAGCTCATAGACACCGCAATCCTTTGGGATTACTGTTTTAGTATCGTTGTAGTCTAAGATGACGTTCTTTTATAATAGGCTTTTGAACCTATGTTCTGGATAGGTCTGACTAGGCTTACCAGTAATCGGATTCAGTGAAGGGGGGCGCAACCCTATGAACCGGATTGCCATCCGCTGCGACTTATTAAGCACTACAGGATTATTTACAAAGATGGTACTGAGTTTTCAGGTGCGCCCTAAGAAAATTCTGTATTTAGTTTAAATGTGCCGCTAGCCACCAGCATATTTAGGAAGAGATAGGAAGTAAAACAGCAATGTTAAACATGATTCCTGGCCATTTGTGTATACATACATATGCGTGCCGTCTTTAGGAATGCTACAAATTATAATAAAATCTACTTTCCCTTTCAAATCGATCCTTAGGCGAATTTCTATCGGCGAGAGTCATCACGTCATTACTTATTCATCCGGCGTTTAATTTATCTCCTGATTCTCGAAGTAGTACCAAATTTATACGATTTTAATTATTCATACCACATTCATGATTTGAATACGGCTTCTGTAGTCAGTTAATTATTCAATTTTCTAATTGTTTAACTCATAATACCGTGGCAGTAATGGAAAATGTTATGTTACTATTGTACGAGTAATAATTACCCATTAATTAACCTATGTCAACAATTTACACCAATTTAAAGCAATAAGTACCTGTTTTATCAACAATTTTCGTGTTTTTGCCAGCTAAATTATCTAAAATATTTCGTTTACCCACATTATAAATGCGAACTGTTAGTATATCTGTGAGCTGTAAGCTCCGTTATATATGTTTTCTAACTAATACTAACAACAAAAATGTTCTAAATATATAAAATAAATAAAAATTAAAATGAACTCAACGGAGGTTCTTGAATGGCGATCACTTATCGAAAGACGCACCGAGGTACGTTGATGATTTGGTGAAAGACACAGGAGTTCACTATATCTAAGAGGAGAGGAGCAGGTCCGACCATAGTGGCTTGTTTTGAGAAAAGGCCATGTTCAGAAGAGGACTTCTACAGACTAATGATGATTATGAGTAACAGAGACAAGGCTGTAACTGCTTGTCTTGGGTAAGGATTTAAAGCACCTAATTTTTTGAGGAAAAAGCAAGCCGTAATTACCCCGGCTCACTCTTTTTAAGTTTGCCGCCACTAGGCTCAAACTGTTATGACACAGTGACAAGTAACCCCGCGGCAGAATGTCAACAACCCTCGGCTCTGACCGCTGTTGCGTCACCACGTGGGACTTTCACTCGGGCCGGTATCCGTGCCGATTGTTACTGGGCTGACGTATGGAAAAAAAAGATGCAGGTACAACGATTGACATACTTGAGAAGACAAACATAATCTACCATGCCATAAGAGACTTCTATAGAAAAAGAACAAGTCAGCAAGTTAGCAATATTTGTATAATATGAACAGCATTAGCCATTACAATTACAGCCACTAAAATCACTGCATATATAATTCCATAAAATGCCGTGAACAGATCCGAAATGTCAGTTTCGTCAGTTTGATAAAGACAAAGTTAAAACGATCCATCGTTCGAACGTTAAGGTAGTTAGAACTTTTTGAGTTGGTGTCATCGTCACGTTTTTATCATCGCACCTCCCGCCAAAGTACATCTCCCGTATCTGGATGCTTGGCATCCCAAAAATCCAGCATCACGCTCATTTTTATCACGTACTTGCAAGTTGTAGAATGAGCTTCCCTCTAAGGTGTTTCCGGAGCGCTATAACATGGGATTCTTTAAGAAGCGAGTTCACAGGGCACTCAAAGTTTGGCAATGTTGCAAGAGAACATGGAAAGCTGAAAAGCTTCCGAAACGTCGGGAACACAAATGAGATAATATACGCTATATAATCCGTTAAAATTGTTTTATTTAAATGAGTAATCATCGGGGAGACAAGAAAATATAATGTAGCAAGATCTATGTGGCGAGCTATAGGGGAGGCCTGGTCATACCTCGTATCATCGAAAAACGTTTCATCGGATACTTCATTTCGTCGACATATTATTTTATCCAAAGTACACTCGGACACCGTTAATAATTTGGTATTGTTATAAAACACATGATGACCTTTTCAAAAATCATGAAAATTGGATGGTTTTAGAGGAAAAAGTCGTCGATGAAACGAAAATTCTATGAAATAAGGAAACTTTTGTCAATGAAATGGAAGGATACTGGGGAGGCTTATATTCTGCAATGGATGTCCGTTACAGATAGATAAATAATTTATCTATTAGTAATTTTTGCCTGACTTGCTCCTTGGGTACAGTTTGTAGAATATTCAAAGGCAATCCCATTAAATTATTAGATAATGTCAGTCACTATGTAGAAGTCAAAGCCGTTCATCGTTCTTTCGTTGCTTAATGCGCAGGATTCGGGGCGCGGTAATCTCGGATTAGCGCCGTTATGACCGTTTCCGATAATTAAACTCGTGTTATGTAAGGTAAGTATGTTATAACGAGTGTAAGTACCAGGTATGGTAATTAGGAACGATTTTTTTATTGGTTTTCAATTATACGTACTTACATAAGTGTAAGAGATTCTTTAAGAGTACTTACGGGTTGGTAAAACATCAAACATACATTCTAGGATGCCACATGCCGCTGTGTAATATAGTATGGGTGGTAAACTCTAAAAATGTGGCTAGTATCACTTAGGTTCCCGATTGACATGTTGATGACAAGATAACATGATAAGTAAAGATATTCTACTAGTCATGGTGGGATTTTTTCAATGTGTGAATTGGAAATAATCCTTTAAATCGCTTGGTCCAGAATAAAATCATTCAGCTACTTAGGCTGTAAAACGCACTTTTAGTAGTATAGATTAAAAAATAATGCCAATTTCTTGAAACACAAACGAAATCCTTAATTTTCTCCAGCTTGCCCGACTCGCTCTTGACCACTTCACTTCATATTTTCCTTGAACACGTGGGATGATCTAAAACACCTCCCAGCCATGCTTTCTATTCTATTACTCCCTCTGTTCTGGCTGAAACGTCGTAACTCCATTAATATTTTAATGGCACATACGCCTTTTTTGAAGTAGCGGTGCTGCCCTGGGGCTGTATTCTAATGAGAAGGTACTGTTATTCAATTTTCGTGTCGGAATTCGTAGTTTAATTGCTAACCTTGGTCGGGGTAATTCATCTCGGTTATAATTATCATGTTATGACACATAATTATCACATACGCATATATACACACGCACTTACAGGCATGCACTCATCTTAACCACCTAAGACATGCTACATGCTACATTCATTGACTTGCACAAATCTCCATTAGCGTTAAGCTTCCTTCGAGACGCTGTCACTTTGTGCATTGAATTAAGGAAGTTGAGGCAGAAATATTATTACAAGGGATCTATATCGGAATCCCTAACGACATTTGTCCTAATCTATCGTTTCTCCTAATGTATCTTTTGCCATAACGCATTTTTTTCAGACACCGTACATTTTTCAGGATTGTTATAAAACAAACCTAACCTAACCTAATCTATACGACAATCTTTTAAAAAATTTACGGTTTCTGAAAAAAATGCGTTATGGCAAATGATACATTTGGCAAACGATACATTAAGTCAAAAGACATTAGGGATTCCGAAGGAGACCCGCTTCTCTACTTATTTCATTAAATGTCACCACATTGAAAACAACTTAATAGCAACAACGAGCATTCTACCTAAAGAATACGGGAAAAGGTTCTGATTACAACCCATATATATAATATTTACTAACCATCGGAATTGAATGTCTATATCATAGAAAACCATTGAACCATTTGTAATTTTTTATCACTAAACAAATTTTGTAGTTTTTATGACTTTCTCCGCCCGATGTCACGAGAGGCCGTACGTGCTTTGATAAAAACCAAACGTGATGACATTGTCGACAGGTTTTTTATTAGTTTCTGTCTGGAGTTGTATAAAAATAAATGTTATCACGAAGAAAAATCAAATAAGGATTTTTTTATTTTTAGACTCCCGAAAGAGTTTCTCCGAAAACAGTCAAGTTGAGAAACTTCTTTTGGGGGACGGTTAAAAAGTGACACTATAGCGAATATGATCTTACTTCGTTATTGTCGACAGTCATAAGACATCTCCAAATGGGTTATTCCCACCTATTACCACGAACTTGTTACCAGTGGTAACAGCTGAGTTCTTTTCAACTACTGAAAATAAAATTGCCAACTATTACCACTAAAGTGATGGTGCCATTGCCATTGGTGTTGTGGTAACAGTTGGGAAAAATATTCCCAGTAGTTATCACTGGTAACAGATGGGGAAAAAACCCAGCTGTTACCAGTGGTAACAAGTTGGTGGTAAGAGTTGGGAATAACCCCTCCATTAAATCAATCCTCACTCAAAGTAATTCTTAACTTTGGGAATGAGTGAAGACCAATTTGCAAAACTTGACCCGAACCGAATACTCGTACTCAACAAACGAAATTAATAAAATATTTGGCCGCTAATTACGTATAGACAATCTAATGGTTGCCGATTTCAAAATAAATATACAAAATATGAGCGCTTAGACATGATTGGCAATCCAAAATCATCAATTTACTGCAATTACGCCGATACATCTGATAACAACCACGAAATTCGATCAAAACGAGAACCAATGGCAAATTGGGCAAGCATTGAGCTCAACTGAAGTGTCCGTATAAGGTGAATACACCAATAACCGTATCGTTTAGCTTGCGCAAAGCTGTTGGTCAATGTGAACAAACATTTGATATTTGGAGGCCTTTCACTGCTGCCGTCTTGCTGCTTGGAGCTGGTGTAAACGACGCCCAAGTGACAAGAGATCAATATAGTACTAACTAAAAAATAAACAAACAATCTTTAAATAATTGATAGATTTAGGCGTTACTTTGCGGAATTCCAAACTAGATTAACGGATTATAGTTCCGTTGCTTTTCCACGAAATAGTGTCTTGGTTAGATGTGGCAATAAATTGTGCCAATGTGTAATCCTCTTTGAGGATTATACTGTTTGGTTGCAGTTTGTTGTATTTGCATGCGTATTTTTTTTGTGGAAACTATATGAAAATATGCGCATGTGAGCACAATTTATTGTCACATCTAACCAAGACACAATTTCGCGGAAAAGCAAAACAACTATAATCCATTAATCAAACAATCTTTGCTAAAATTGTATGAGACTACCCTTGCGATAAAAGCTGTTCAATACCTAAAGATAACTGTATTAGGTACAAACATAAAATATTACATATGAACCACTTAAAACATATTTTAGTCAGCCGTGTCGAATACGGTGGAGTTGCAAACACTTCGATTCTGTTTGGCCTTAAAAGCCCGCAAAAACTTAGCTCCGAGGGACTCAACAGGCGACCAAATTTTGACAGTTTATTTCTACTACAGTGCAGGTATATGTAATTTGTAAAACACAAAAACTTCCATCACGATGACCACAGCCACTTTGCTAAGAGCTAAACAAACATGAAGACGATATTTTCTCAATTATGGTTTTTATACTTCACTTTGTATCCGTACTTTCCTTTAGTTTGGGCCAGACCGAGCGAGTCGATGTGAATGTCGTAACTGTATTGCTCGGCGCCTTCAAAGAGCCTCATTCGCACCAACGCGCTGCTAATCGTGCTCCCATTTCTGCAGGACCAATGATAGACCGATCAAGGAAGTTCCTGGTAATCATGCTCTTGTCTAAGACTTGGGTTTTTCTGAATCCATGGCATTCCCGTTCATGGGTTAGCGCTCCCTCCACTGAATCTGATTACTGATAAGGCACGCCTACCAATTTCAAAGTCAGGTTCTAAAAAACATACCTACGTTGTAGTCTACAGACAATGAAAAGAAATACGTAGCAAGAAATTAATTTTGACTTCTCAAGAAGATTTAAGATTCTCCTGCCAATTTTGTCAATGAAGTCTAAACGTCACAAGTTGCAATTTACGTTAACTATAGGTCGTAACAACCGCGAAATAGGCGGACAATGTCCGTAATGTAAACCGTGCCCACGCACGAGGTAAACCATCGTAGATTATGCAATAGCTGTGAATGAATTGCTTTCGGCACAAAAAAGTCGTATGGCACTACAAACATAACGAAGCTGCTCGAAGACTCACCACTCTCGAAAGGATGGCTATTAGGTACGCGAACTCTTCGGACGATGACGCTGGAGGGGGCGACTGGCCCGGAGTTTCTTATTTCCCTTAAGTACATTTTTTTATCTGTGTCTCCCACGCTCTAAGTCGGGTTGAACCGATTCAATCCACCTCTCGTCGTTGTGCACTGGCCGCAGTTGGCATTCTGTTTGTGGGTTTGCGCTCCCCCTACGGAATGCGATTACAGGTGGCCTAGCCAGGACTAGCCAGTTTCAAGACAGGTTCTAAGAAAGAAACTCGCTATAGTCAAATATTTTACGCGATAAACATCCTCGTGGTAAGCTTATCTCCGTTCATTGCTAGACATAACCTTCCCCCATGGCATGGCACTGAAGTCGGTCTAGAGTTTTTTGTTCCTATCCTCTGTTAGCCAATTTTTGTATATCGTCACTCCACCTTGCTGTAGGGCGCCTTAAATTCGTCAAAAGTATCTCCTATCTAGAACACGCTTACCCCAATGGTAATCGGTTCTCCGACAGATCTGACATCTGCTAATTTTTGGGCTACATCGACTACTTTGATTCTCTGTTTGATAAACTTATTTCCAATCCGATCCGTCAGTGAAACTCTCAGCAAAACCCTAACCACAGCCCGCTTTGTTTTGGGCTGTTGAACTATCCCGCTGCTTTAAAAAGACTATCTCTCTTTTTCGTCATTCATTTTTAAGTAATAATTGAGTATAGCCCATAAAAGGCCTGGTTTTTGTTTTATTTTAAGTTAAAATAGATTGTTCTAAGGTACTAAATCCATGCGTTTGGGAACGTGTAATTTTAAAGGGCATATTTAAAGTAACGTTGCTGACTGATGTTTATACTAGGGTTTAGCAAGGCCAAATAAAAGATCAAATTGAAAACCACGATTAATTTACCCCGGAAATCATATTTTTAAAATCCGATAATTACAAGCTGTTCATTAAATTTATTCCTCAAAATAGTTTTTGAATCAAATCAAATCAAATCAAAATATCCTTTATTCAAGTAGGCTTAGATACAAGCACTTTCGAATTGTCAGTTACAATGAGAGAAGTCTTTGCTGGGAAACATACAATATGATCCAACATTTGTTGCAAGGATTTGGGAAACCCAGAAAAACCTAATCAGATCACTTAACTTAAGTATAATACTTACTTATTATTGATAAAATCATAATTTTAAAAATTAAAATAATTAATAAGATAAATCCCAAAAGGATTGTCAATAAAAAAGAAAAAAAATGTGTCTAGAATAAAATTCTAAATGTCAGAGTATATAAAACAATTAATATGCGTGTACCAATTAACTATTACAATGTAAAAAAAATGTAAAAAAAATAACCTGTAGATGCAACTTTTATAACAGTATTTAATAAGTTTGTCAATACGGTTAAAAGAAGCGTTATTAAACAATTATTTTACTTGGAAACTATTGTTTTAAATGCCGATAGCACAATCAAATAGAGTAGAGTTATAATGGATACGTTTAAATGGATATTAAGTTACGGGTTGTACAATTGGTTCATAAGCTGGCATACCTGCATAATGTGTTGTTATGAAATTGACAGGTTGTTGCATGGCATTGTTTGAGGCATGGGTATTTTGTGGGTTACTTGTGGAGAATGGAATAACAATGTCTTATTGGTGTACAAAGTGTAGTATGTCGCAATTAACTTCATTGTGGTTTCTATATCCGTTAATGTTTCAATTGAATTACCAATAAGCTAAATTATATACAGTGCCCGCGAGGAATGGAATATGTTGCATTTCTTAGGGCATTAGGCGCAAAAAATGTTATCTGAACCCCAGGCAAATCCGGTTTAGTTTTGAAGATATTATCAATTTTCATGTAAACAATTTATAGTGATTAATAAAGTACTTTATATTAAGCTCTTTTGATCACGACGTTGCCACATATGTGGCCCTTTCGTGTCGCTATTGACAGATAACAAAGTGACAGCTACTACTCACTAAAATCGTCGTTTTTGGAAAACATGTCGTTACCATTTTTTTTTAATTTCATAGAGAAGCGAAATTTATTTAATTTTTATGTACAAAAATCTACGAAAATAGATTTTGTTTTTTTTTGGTGGTTTTTACTTGGTTCATAAACCATTTTTTACTTCCAATGGCCTCAGGATGCGTGGTTAAAATCTTTCCCATTCCTTGAGGGCACCGTGTATATGGAAGCTCGCCTACGAAGGGTTAGCAGTAATAACACATATGTAACTAATTAATAAACGTCTTTAAATACTATGAACAAACTATATTAAATAAACACTATGCACTTTTTTATAAGGCGTGGAAGAATACTTTAAAACTAGCCTAGTTTGTTACGGTTATTAAATTCATCGATTATGTCACAATGTAAACTTATAAACCAATTAAGCAAACAGCAGTTGAAAACGTCTAATAACCAATAACCACATTAACAAAACCAGTTTCCAAAAAAACTCAGTCGCAGGCGCGAATCCACTCATGCGCATAATCCATTACATAACCTTTTTGTCGCTATAGCATTACGGAGGTCACTGCGCATCCTTGAATGCAGGTCAACTGCCTAAAAACTATCGCAAATCACATCATACATTGCTTCTTTAGTTAAACAGTATAAATGTATAATGGAACAGAAGACTCGTTGTATTACAAGCCTATTCGAGGGTATCGAAACGTGAAGTTTTGATAGTCTTTTAACGGGTATTGGAATTGTAATATTTTAATTTTATTGAATCTACTTTTTTCTTGTATACACCAGCTTGTTTGTCCACTGGCAAATATTTTAATTGACTCCGAAACAGAAGTGTCTCTCTCAGCCAAGTTGACTGTTTTTATTTGAGGGTTTATAAAAAGTACATTCGTCTACTTTAGAAAAATCTGAGTTAAAGTTCTGTGTGAATGTCTCAGGAATTACTTTGTTATTTCTTTAATAATTTTAAGCATTAACGACAGCTATTTTCTCTTCCTTTATAATTTTCTCACCTTATTAACACAAACTATTATCACAGGCATTACAAGTATAATTGAGACATTTATCACTATCAATACAAACAAAAATTACATAATCTAGTTACAAAACTATCACGCTATTTGCAATTTACATAACAGCCTGTCCGAACGTGAACCTGTTACCTTTCGTGTCTTCTAATTATCAATAACCAGAGTAATTACTTTCTAAACCGCGTTCTCACACATAAAAACTAAATCAACATAGGTATTACGTGAGAAAATGTCAACTTTTCTTCCATTAATGTTTAATTATCATTTAATGATGTAGGCGCGTCTGCCGGTCTCTGCGAAGGAAGAAATTAAAAGATAAAACGAACATTAATTTAGAAAATTCTATTGTGACAATGCTGGCCACAGAATAAAAAAAAAAACAAAGTGCAAATCGTTCATAGTTCAAATTTATTGGATTTATACAAAAATCATGCTGTTTTACTATCACGATCGTAAAGATCCAATAATTCAGGGGTTACGCTGCCTGCGGCCCTGGGTTCGAATCCTAGTAAAGGAAAATAATTGTGTGATGTGACGAGTATAATAAATATTTGTTAGGTTTGGATATTTTGTATATATATAAGTATGATATATTTTCAATATATCTAGTAGTCTAGTACTCATAACACAAGCCTTATTGAGCTTACCATGGGACTATTTCGATTTGTATAAAATTGTCCCCTAATATTTATTTATATTATAGCGATACCCCCTGCTAACATGTTGCTATTGCAAAATTCGCTCTTTAAGGATAAGAATTTGGTTCCATAAATAGCCACCGTGGCGCTGATGGCAGCAGGCTTAACGCAAAATGCAAAATCTGTAACAAGATCAAATTCTGTTACTTGAGGGTCAGAACGCTCAAGCAACTGTATTTGATCTTGTCAAAGCATTCACCTTCATTTTGCTTTACTTCTTTACCTTCCTTAAACAATTCGCTGCCAGCTAGTCCACTTAGAAATAATTTTGGAAGTATTTGTTACGGACGGGTCCGTAAAGGGTCCATGCAGTGGACTGTAGATGGTGCAGCAGGGTTTCGGCAGGTCACAAGAAGAAATAAGAAGACTATTTTTCAGGTTTCAGCAGCGATGCGGTGTGTAGTGTGGAGCGTGGGACGAATGGTGGCAAGTGGCAGGTGACTGACTTTACTAGGGAAAGGATTGGTATAAGGTGAATTTATGTGGGGCGGAACTAGTGGGATTTTCGCCCACAGGGCAGGCAAATCTGATATAGTCTAAGGTGCAAGGGGAAGGGGGGAACGAGAGACAAGGATGGAAGATGTGTGTGAAGAGTATAGGACATGTGTGTATTGCAGTGTTATTGTTATGTGTGAAATGAGCATCTTTTATTAAATAAGTACACGAAATATTACAGACAATTCAACATTAATAAAAGGCACAATAAAGGTAACAATCAAATAAATCTTATATCTAAACACGTAAATAACAAACATAAAGTGTAAAAAACGAAACTAAAAGTGAGTCTTTACTCGAATTAAAAAACATAAGCAAAACCTAAATCTACCTAGCTATCATTTACAGTATTCCTATAAAACAAGTTACTCTTATGTTTACATTGGCCCTTCAAAAACTAGCCCTTTCCGAGAACCGCGCCTGCGCCCACGCCGTCGTGAAATGTCGGCCCTTCACATTTTACTCCAAATCGCCATACCGTGATTGGGTGATTATAATAATTATGTTTCCGTCTTATCCAATGCTTTGCTAAGGATATATCCGGGATATTTGTTACTTTCCGTTTGCGTTGTTAAAAGGATTTTGCGATGCCGTATATTTGGGTCAGGCTTGTGTCGTACATGAACTAACTGTTCGGAATGAAAGCCCATTGCGAACTAGGAACTTAATCTTTTTGCACGATACAATCGAAATCGGTGCTCGGTCTACCAATGGTTGAACATGTGAGCGGAAAGGAGTGAATAAGAATAACCGACCGCACGACCGAATAGTTACAGTCTAAAAAGCTAAAAGTCGAATCTGCACATAGCGTTCATATTTACTACAACTTCGTCAGCGCAGGAGATAAAAATCATAACCCTCTTATTTTTTCAGCGTAGTCGAGTAAAAGCATCTTATAACCATCTGGGGACGCACTTTTACCCAAACGATGAAGCCACGACGAAACATACACACACACAAAAAAATCAAAAACTATTTTTCTTCGATTAAGTGACCTCCAAGTAGTCGGCTACAATCTTTTTTATTATATCTTCAATGTACAGACATTACATTTTTACAACTTTATAATAGTATAGATGATTGTTTTGTTTCTGAGCGAAGGACCGAAAGGGACTAAAAGACCGAACTGGTTCCTTTTATCAATTGACCGAGATTGGAGCGCTCCTTAAGACCCCTTTTTAAAAAGTAACTCAGGAGGCGTAACCATGACAACGAGGTACGTAAAAAGTTGATTGACCCAAATACAGACATTAAGATTACATACCATGGCTTTTCCGTAGTTGGGGAAAAAGAAGCTGTCAAGTTATACACAATCAGCCTGTTATCGCCATCGGAAACAAAACTCATCTTGTAACCACACAGACTTTCACTGATCGTCCGATCTAAGAACAATACCCTACCCTCTGCACACGAAATGAATTAACCGCCAGGATTTTCCTATTAACATAAATCTTTTTCTGGTAAAAAGAACACTACAGTCTTGTATTGTCAACAAACGAACATCGTGATATGAAAATCAAATAAGATGAAACCAAAATAGATCCCTTCGATTCTGTTTTTAATGTTGAATGTTCGTTGAGCCAGTTTGATGGCTCAATCAATAGATAAAGGGAAAGTAAACATTTGATTTTTTTGTGGGCTTACTGAGTCCGGTTTCGGTTTTTTGTTTTTGTTTCTTTATGTTGTGACAATAAAGTGATTTGATGCTATTGATTTTGTACGGAGATAAAAATGTTATTAGATATATTTTACACCTCACTCGAGGAAAAAAATAACCTTTTTTTTCTTTAGCCTTGTCGAGTATAAAGTATCCTATAACCAAATAACTATCTATGGATGCCCTGCTACCCGTATATCAGAAATAGTTGAAATCTTTTTTGCCATTTTGGCGTTATGAAGCCACAACGACACATACAAACATACAAAAAATAATTGCATTCAATGTCCATTAAATAACCGTCAAATAGTCCTTAATATCACTTATTTTTTTTGGGAAATACTTCAATATACAGACAGACATTTCATGTTTACAATTTTGTATATACATATCTCAGCGATTGGCCATATGTCGCCATAAATTGGGATGACTGGAAATCTTAAGAGAGGCCTTTGCCCAACAGCCCAATAGTTATTCGTTATGCCAGGCTGCAAAGTTGTTATTTGTCGCGAGTGGCTGAATTGAAAGCCGAGGAAGCGAAGGAATCTAAAATTGAACCACGAGCTAAGTGGAGATTCAATTTCACAGATCATTTTATAGATAGAGTGAGGTGAAAAAATATTTATTTTCATTGTACTAAATTAAATTAGCTAAATGCCACGTGCCATTAGGTCTTTCGACCACCGATATATATTAAAGTTTCACTTTCTTCAGCCCAGCCGTGGGCGTGGGAGCTCAGAGCCCACCGCACGCTCGTTAATGGCGATTTTATGCTAATATTTGTTTAACATTTACCAGAATGACGAGTGGCTCGAGCGCAGAAGAAAGTGATCACTATCATCGTGTCAGTTAAAGTTGTAGTATGTCGCTAGTTTCAAAGAGCAACAAGTTCCAGGTTAAACCTACGTAAGCTCGGTCACCCAGGTTCTTAATATTTAATTTATTAGCCTCGTTGAATACCATAATTGAACACCTACCACATTATTCTAAAACTTCGGGATTGATCGCGTCGAGTTTTCCCAATGTCAATTTTTATGTACTTTATAAAAATCCATTAATAGATAAAGCATTCAAGTATAATAAGGTTTTGGCTGATTAATACTTTAACGCCAAATCATCGAGATTGCACTAGCATACTAAATTTGAAGCCCGCGCGTTAGTCAAAAGTAGTTATGAATAGCTGTTTGACCTACACCTATATTCTAGATCGTTCATATTTTATTTACAAGAGGACGAATTTTGTACAAGATATATTTTTGATTACTATTAAGTCGTTTGTACCTAAATAACCATTTGATTTGCAGTTGTTAGAAACTTTTAATATGAAGGAATTCGACATATACTTTACGGGGAATAAATTTGCTTCAACTCGTTTTATCTTTTCAAATAGGGGAACAAACAACGAAGATAATCACAATACTTATAGGCTTAAATATCTATTCTATTATAAAATTGTAAAAATGTCTGGACATTGAAGATATTTAAAAAAAAATAGGTGATGTATTGTATTTGAAGGTCACTCTGAGCCGAGAAGGCTAAACAGACTTCAACTATTTTTGGTACATGGGTAACATGGACATCCAGAGATGGTTATAGAATATTTTTTTCTGATTACTCTGAAGCAAAAAAAGGGATTATGATTTTTTTCTTCTCCGCTGACGAAATTGCTGGCACTTCCTAGTTATACACAATTTCCTAAAGGCACAAAGTAAATTAAACTTGTGGGGTTCCACCTACGATGTTCTCATTAATTCTGAAACGACCTTTGTAGTCCTGGTGCCTGGAGCTTGCACACTGCGTTTGCGCTCCCCTCATTGAATCTAGTTAATCAAAGTCAAGTTATCACAAAACAACAAAACGGGGCTTAATCGCTATAAATATGATAATAAATATGATTTTTACCAAGCGATGGTAGATCGAAAATCTCGCGCGGCTAGAAGACGTTGATTCGCCTCGCCAGTTCCTTCGAGACCAATTACCAATGGAAGGTAATTAAATAAATCATATTTATTAGCGATTAAGCCTTGTTGTGTTGTGATAATGAATGAAGATCGTGTAAGTTTAAATCAATGCAAAGTCAAGTTCTAAAATAAAATCTAAAACGAGTATTTTAAGCAGTCCTTATAACCTATATGAGGAGCAATTCTAAAACTAAAATTCTAGAACCTTAACGGATGCTGGATACCTTGATTCTCGCGTCAGATGTTACTTATTGAAAATGTAATCAATAACAAATATAATCCCTTGACTTTAAGACTCGAACTTGGCCCCATTTTCATATTTGAGTCTGGGTACGTTTCATTTCGCTTTCCATCTACTGTGGGAGTGTTCTCAACGACAGATTTATGCTAATACTTGTACAGCGTTGCCGGACAGGTAGCTGGTCGCTTGTTAAACTTTTATTTTTATCTGAAGCTCACTAGACAGATATTTACAAAGTGTTTGTTTATTGACTGTTGAAAATGGAGCAAATTAAGTAATAGATCGCGTGAAATTTATATGCAAAAGTAATTTTTATCGTATAATATTTTCCTTATAATTAGTAATAGAAAACACGATTGCTCTCTCATCATCCCAGAATACGAGTAGAACTTGCACCCTTATTGCCTAACTCGTTTTACACTATCACGCTCGTAATCAGAAACAAGTGTCATCATTTTGTATAGGCTATGACAGTTGATTCGGATACCAATTGTCAAAAATTCGCTAAGCAATAACCCCCTGTGACAAATGTCGGGTGACAATGACAATTTCACGTACAATGCGTGCCAAGTATAAAGTAAGAAGATGTATCGAGCTTGCGGGGATCGCCGTGAACATAAAATTGTCATTGTCACCTGACAATTGTCACGATTGTGGTATCGTTTGAGGTATTAATTTTCCCACGTTACAAACAGAGAATAAAAAAAAACTATTTCAAGTAAAACACAGTTAGATGACCTCGGATCCGAAGATTTTCCTGCTTTAAGTAAGACTTTATTTTTTTTCATTGCTATCAATAGGCGTGGAAAAAAGCTCGCAACACAAAGCAGGTTCATCTCGGCTTCGGGCTTTGAGGGCGACCGTGCAGTAAAATATGTTAATTCATGTATCACTGTAGAACCCTATCGCAATAACGTGACATTAAGTAATTAAATTAACTCAAGATTAAGTAACAGTCGATTTTTACTACAACAGGGTTCTACACTGCACTGTACCGATAAAACCTATGATGAACGGTTTAGCTTAGCGGGAGTAACGCTTTCTGCAAAGCTGAAGGTCCTTGGTTTAAATCCCGGTAAGGGCAAATATTTGTGTCAACTCATGAACATAAATATTTAATATTTTCTTCTGTTTCCGCGATTATTACTCATTGAAATAAAACAATTTAACGGATTATATCGCGTATATTATCTCATTTTAGTTCCCGACGTTTCGGAAGCTTTCCAGCTTTCCATGGTCACGGGAGGACTGAGAAAAGATGTTTTTCCTCTGTCAAAGTTACAATTTGTGCAAACTACCCATTTTTTTGAAAAAACACAAATAAAGGTGTACATACATGCCAGATGGGCCTAAGCTGTAAAGACAGTTACACATGTGCCAGAAGGGCTTAATTATTTTATTCTAATAATTTACCAAGCAGCATTTCACCAATGAGGCGTACTGAGGAGAAAAGAAACGCTGCAAAGAAAAACTCCCAGGCTACCTCATTACTAATTATAATATTTTAAAAAACAGAGACTATTAAACTACTTTAAACAGATAAGATATTTTACACCGTTCGGAAATTAAGGTTTTGCAGTCCTGTGTCTCGCTTGTTCCTTGATGAGATGTATTACAGGATCCCAAGCAGGTGGTAGTGACAATCCATCTTCTCTATTGAAATTAGGATGCTTTTTAATCTCAATAGCCTCGCGTAGCATCCTGGGAAAATATCTTTTTTCTTTGGCAAGGATAGAAGGTTTATCAAACTTAATTGAGTGGTTTGGTTTGTCAATGACATGTTCACAGACTGCAGACCTATTACACCGACGGTGCTTGACATCTGCTATGTGCTCCTTCACCCGGGTTGATACACTGCGTTTCGTTTGACCAATGTATGAAAGACCACACTCGCAGTCTAGCTTATAAATGCCTGCACTCTGCAAAGGGGTGCTACTCTTCACGGGTCTAAGGTATTGAGACACCTTCTTCAACGGCTTGAAATATGTTTTTATAGAAGCACGCTTCAAGATGTTTCCGATCTTGTCTGTGACCCCTTTCACATATGGTAATACGGCAGGTTTACGCTCGACTGTTGGTTTCTTCATACTGGGATTCTGCTTGGAACGTGGTATCTGGAGCTCGTTGGCTCGAAGCGCACGTTTGACATTCTGCAACTCAGCAGTCAGATGTTGATCGTCGCAGATACCCCTGGCTCTCTGAAACAAAGATTTACCCACTGTAGCAAGTTGACAGGGATGGTGGTGAGATTTGCCATTCAAATACCTATCTGTATGCGTAGGTTTCCTATATACAGTATGACCTATGTCATTGTTAGGACCTCTAATTACTAGCACATCTAAGAATGCAAGTGAATTTTGATTTTCCAACTCCATAGTGAATTTAATTTTACTATGCATGGAGTTCAGATGGTCTAAGAAAGCTGAAACACTAGATCTAGGTAAAATAGTAAAGGTATCATCTACGTATCTTTTAAAGATCCTCGGCTTGACAGGTGCCAATGAAAGCGCTCTCTCCTCGAAGTCTTCCATGAAAATATCGGCGACAACAGGAGACACCGGAGACCCCATTGCCACACCATCAACTTGCCCGTAGAATTCACCATTCCATAGCATATAGCCAGATGTAAGGCAGTGTTGTAATAACTCAGCATATTCTATTGCCATCTGTTGTTCACCCAATCTTCTTTTCACAATTTCGATACATTCTTGAACTGGTAGGCATGTGAAGAGAGACTGGACATCAAAACTGACCATAACTTCATCATCAGTTAGTCTCAAATCCTTAATCTCACTGACAAAATGGTACGAATCCCTTGTGTATGCTTCCGTCTTCCCTCGCAGTAAAGAAAGCACACCTGCTAAGTGCCGAGCTAATCGATAGGTAGGAGCATCGATTTGACTCACTATAGGGCGTAACGGAGCACCAGGTTTATGTATCTTTGGTAACCCGTACAACTTTGGTGGCACCGGGCAAGAAGGCACTAAACTTTTCACATCCAGATTAAGATTTTCAGAGTGCTTACTTATCAGCTCGGCTGTCGTTTTTATTACTTTCGCCGTTGGATCTCGCTTAACAAGCTTGTATGTTGTAGTGTCTGACAAAAGTACTTCCACTTTCTGGTTGTAATCACTAGTATCCATAACAACCGTCGCATTTCCCTTGTCAGCTCGAAGAATGGTGATGTCTGGGTCTTCACGCAAGCTCTTCAAAGCGTTGAATTCAGTTCTGGGTAAGTTAACTTTAGGAGACTTCGCTCGTCTTAAAATTGAAGACACATCCTGGCGTACGGCCTCCAAATCCTCCTTACGCATATGATTTTGGACCAAACAATCTTCCACACCGACTATAATCTGTTCAAAAGGGATATTCCGTGGAGTAACAACATAATTAAGCCCTTTTTTAAGAAGCAAGGTTTGTGAGTCCGACAGATCTTTCGAGCTAATATTCACTACAGGTGCAACGGCATTGACGTTGACGTTTGATTACCTCCACGGAGCGTTTCATTCCTAGTGCGTTTTGATTTCAACTTGTCAAACTTAGCATTTTTCTTACATGTACAGCTTTTAAATTTTGATGCGTAACGTCTGTCGCCTTGTTCAACAATACTTTTGAAGTCATCATCTGTCAATATCAACTGCAATTCGTCACTCTTTTCTTTAATCTGTTGTTCAAACTTGTGAGCTGAATAACGGGTATTGTGGATAAGTTTGCACAGTAACTTTACACTAGCTTGGCGGAGAATGCGTTCACTACCGAAAATGTCCTTCTTCGGTGCTATTTTCACGCATGTAGGAATGAGATCTTCATCACGGCATTCTTTAAGGAAATTCAATGAACTTCGAGCTCGTGCGAGTCCCGTCCTGAGGTCTTCATACCGCCTGATTTGGTTAGCAACATCCAGTCCGTACTGGTGTACATAATATTTTCTTCTGTTTCCGCGATTATTACTCATTGAAATAAAACAATTTAACGGATTATATCGCGTATATTATCTCATTTTAGTTCCCGACGTTTCGGAAGCTTTCCAGCTTTCCATGGTCACGGGAGGACTGAGAAAAGATGTTTTTCCTCTGTCAAAGTTACAATTTGTGCAAACTACCCATTTTTTTGAAAAAACACAAATAAAGCATTCTCCGCCAAGCTAGTGTAAAGTTACTGTGCAAACTTATCCACAATACCCGTTATTCAGCTCACAAGTTTGAACAACAGATTAAAGAAAAGAGTGACGAATTGCAGTTGATATTGACAGATGATGACTTCAAAAGTATTGTTGAACAAGGCGACAGACGTTACGCATCAAAATTTAAAAGCTGTACATGTAAGAAAAATGCTAAGTTTGACAAGTTGAAATCAAAACGCACTAGGAATGAAACGCTCCGTGGAGGTAATCAAACGTCAACGTCAATGCCGTTGCACCTGTAGTGAATATTAGCTCGAAAGATCTGTCGGACTCACAAACCTTGCTTCTTAAAAAAGGGCTTAATTATGTTGTTACTCCACGGAATATCCCTTTTGAACAGATTATAGTCGGTGTGGAAGATTGTTTGGTCCAAAATCATATGCGTAAGGAGGATTTGGAGGCCGTACGCCAGGATGTGTCTTCAATTTTAAGACGAGCGAAGTCTCCTAAAGTTAACTTACCCAGAACTGAATTCAACGCTTTGAAGAGCTTGCGTGAAGACCCAGACATCACCATTCTTCGAGCTGACAAGGGAAATGCGACGGTTGTTATGGATACTAGTGATTACAACCAGAAAGTGGAAGTACTTTTGTCAGACACTACAACATACAAGCTTGTTAAGCGAGATCCAACGGCGAAAGTAATAAAAACGACAGCCGAGCTGATAAGTAAGCACTCTGAAAATCTTAATCTGGATGTGAAAAGTTTAGTGCCTTCTTGCCCGGTGCCACCAAAGTTGTACGGGTTACCAAAGATACATAAACCTGGTGCTCCGTTACGCCCTATAGTGAGTCAAATCGATGCTCCTACCTATCGATTAGCTCGGCACTTAGCAGGTGTGCTTTCTTTACTGCGAGGGAAGACGGAAGCATACACAAGGGATTCGTACCATTTTGTCAGTGAGATTAAGGATTTGAGACTAACTGATGATGAAGTTATGGTCAGTTTTGATGTCCAGTCTCTCTTCACATGCCTACCAGTTCAAGAATGTATCGAAATTGTGAAAAGAAGATTGGGTGAACAACAGATGGCAATAGAATATGCTGAGTTATTACAACACTGCCTTACATCTGGCTATATGCTATGGAATGGTGAATTCTACGGGCAAGTTGATGGTGTGGCAATGGGGTCTCCGGTGTCTCCTGTTGTCGCCGATATTTTCATGGAAGACTTCGAGGAGAGAGCGCTTTCATTGGCACCTGTCAAGCCGAGGATCTTTAAAAGATACGTAGATGATACCTTTACTATTTTACCTAGATCTAGTGTTTCAGCTTTCTTAGACCATCTGAACTCCATGCATAGTAAAATTAAATTCACTATGGAGTTGGAAAATCAAAATTCACTTGCATTCTTAGATGTGCTAGTAATTAGAGGTCCTAACAATGACATAGGTCATACTGTATATAGGAAACCTACGCATACAGATAGGTATTTGAATGGCAAATCTCACCACCATCCCTGTCAACTTGCTACAGTGGGTAAATCTTTGTTTCAGAGAGCCAGGGGTATCTGCGACGATCAACATCTGACTGCTGAGTTGCAGAATGTCAAACGTGCGCTTCGAGCCAACGAGCTCCAGATACCACGTTCCAAGCAGAATCCCAGTATGAAGAAACCAACAGTCGAGCGTAAACCTGCCGTATTACCATATGTGAAAGGGGTCACAGACAAGATCGGAAACATCTTGAAGCGTGCTTCTATAAAAACATATTTCAAGCCGTTGAAGAAGGTGTCTCAATACCTTAGACCCGTGAAGAGTAGCACCCCTTTGCAGAGTGCAGGCATTTATAAGCTAGACTGCGAGTGTGGTCTTTCATACATTGGTCAAACGAAACGCAGTGTATCAACCCGGGTGAAGGAGCACATAGCAGATGTCAAGCACCGTCGGTGTAATAGGTCTGCAGTCTGTGAACATGTCATTGACAAACCAAACCACTCAATTAAGTTTGATAAACCTTCTATCCTTGCCAAAGAAAAAAGATATTTTCCCAGGATGCTACGCGAGGCTATTGAGATTAAAAAGCATCCTAATTTCAATAGAGAAGATGGATTGTCACTACCACCTGCTTGGGATCCTGTAATACATCTCATCAAGGAACAAGCGAGACACAGGACTGCAAAACCTTAATTTCCGAACGGTGTAAAATATCTTATCTGTTTAAAGTAGTTTAATAGTCTCTGTTTTTTAAAATATTATAATTAGTAATGAGGTAGCCTGGGAGTTTTTCTTTGCAGCGTTTCTTTTCTCCTCAGTACGCCTCATTGGTGAAATGCTGCTTGGTAAATTATTAGAATAAAATAATTAAGCCCTTCTGGCACATGTGTAACTGTCTTTACAGCTTAGGCCCATCTGGCATGTATGTACACCTTTATTTGTGTTTTTTCAAAAAAATGGGTAGTTTGCACAAATTGTAACTTTGACAGAGGAAAAACATCTTTTCTCAGTCCTCCCGTGACCATAGAAAGCTGGAAAGCTTCCGAAACGTCGGGAACTAAAATGAGATAATATACGCGATATAATCCGTTAAATTGTTTTACATAAATATTTGTTAATATAACTATATCCATGAAATATATCATCGTCTAGTACTCATAACACAAGCCAGTAAAAATTGTCCCGCAATATTTATTTATCTATCAGCCAGACGCGAGTCCAAACAGCCGCGGAAACCAGTCCTAGACACTTTTCCTCACAAAAACCGATTGTTACATTCGAAAGTTCTAGAAAGGCTCATAAACATAATAAAACCTCTAAATCCATGGCGATCTCGTCTTTATTACCAAACCCTTAAGCTAGCGCGATTGATTTACGACCCATATCACCGCGGCGTGTTTAACTTGTTATAGATATTGAAAATGGTGCTGTAATAGGAAAATATGATGGCGATATGAAACTTTAACAGCAGGGCGATGACCTAAACGGCTACAATCTATACATACACTGTATTTCCAACCATGTGTAGCTATTACTTTGTAGATTGATAAGAAATTTGTGGAGCGGTTTGATAAGGTAAAAACATGGTTTGGCCAGTTGGCGTGGCATTCCTAGCAAATATAAAGTTAAATCATGGGAGAGGGACCGTCCTCATGGGTGTTCTCCTTTTATTACAAATTAATAAAATTTTAATTTAGAAAAAAAAGAAACAAAAAGAGTAAAAAATGCGTGGCATATTAGAGTACCATAAATACGTTGTGTTTAGTTTCCCTTAGTGGATTTTTGTGTGGTTGTCATTATAGTGGAGACATCCCCTGTCATGTTTTCGACATACAAATCTGAATGTCACTGATGGATAATAGTAATGGCGTAGGTTTTATGGTCTTGGATTAAAACATTTTGTTTAAAGGTTTTAAAAAGTTAGTATACGTTTTAGTTAGTTGATATATTACTATAGTTTGATAATTTACCGGTTATTTTTTTAAGTATTTCTATGAAACAATTGTTTGTGTCTATGTTTTTAATGTGGGAAAACTAACACCACATTACTATCTATTGTGCAAAGTTATCGCAAAGAAAATACCTGCTCAACAGCACTGTCGCTGGTGGAGGGGTTAACACGCTCGACGCGTAATCGAGAGGTACCGGGTTCAAATCCTGGTGTGACCACGTGCGAGAGCAATCGTATTTTTCTTTGCGCTTTGACTTGTATCTATGTCACAATATTTTTGTTATTATTTTATATTTTTAGATGATCATGTTTAAATAGGTACTTGTAATTTTTACTGTCATTTTAACATGTTACATTTTTGTATGTATGTAGCTACTTAGCTAGTCATTTTTATTAACTTTAAAGTATTACGCTATACAAGTTCTATATAAAATAACGTATTCTTAATTATGAGCAGTATTTTAATAGGCAACAACATGGGGTACCTATAGATTTTTAGCATCGTCTCATCTGTCTGTAATTTCTTTTCACTTCCAGAGGTCAAATCGATTTAAAACTTGTTATACATAAATATACAACCGGACATTCAATGACAATGCAATGATAAAGCTCCCACAATTTTGTAATAAAATGCTTTTTTTGCAATTAATCTAACACATACTAATAATATAAAAAAATGTTTTTAACGAAAATTAAAACTGACACAAAAATAAAATAAAAATTAGTAATATAATTCGCTTCATTTCATCAGTATCCTTTTTTTACTCAATCTGTACAATATATACACTCAAAGTAATCTTGGATTCCACCTTTTTTTAAGTCCATTAAAAATATAAGCTTCCAAATTGGCTTGCATATATTCGCAGGGGATGAGACACGCTACAGAGGAAAGCTTCTAAATCTGCGCACGATCATGTTATTATGCTTTTAGAAACCTGAGTAATAGCACAAGCATCAGTTTAATTTACGATGCACCAGAAAGTGAAACTGCACTTTCCCTAGAGATTTGTCGTTCATAAAAGGACTTGGCTTTCTGATGGGCTTAATATGGGCGCGGTGGGTGCTGGTTGGGCCGACTGGTCACAGTGGAAGTGGTTATTGTGTACTGTCTGGCTCCCGTGAGATGCGTTCGCGCAGTACACTGTATAGTATAATATGGTATTAGGCAGTGATAAAAATAGATTATTTTTAGGGTTCCGTACCCAAAGGGTAAAACGGGACCCTATTATTAGGACTCCCCTGTCCGTCCGTCTGTCACCAGGCTTTCTCATGAATCGTGATAGCTAGACAGTTGATATTGTCACAGATGTATTTCTGTTGCCGCTATAACAATGTCAGTAACCAATATAAAATAATCGAACACTGCGTACATTTTACTTAGGAATGGCTCTGCTAACACTGGATTTTTATAGATACAGCCGTTTGTAGCGTATATTTTGTAAAGGAACCCTCGGTGCGCGAGTCCATCTCGCACTTAGCCGGTTTTTACTAGACACCTAATGGAACATTTAAATATACTGATACTAAAAGAAACGCCCAACCAGCAAAACAATCACAGCAATAAGAGTAGTATAAGGTCTATATTTCTCTTACAATAGGGTACATGCATGATTTTTTTTCGCTTTTCGTAACTAAATATCAAAATACCGTAAAAACTATTTCAAAATGTGAAATTAAAATTTAAATAGGTCAAGAAATACGCAAGTTATAGGCATTTTAAACTACTAATTAGACAGAGACGCCCGACGTGCACTATTACGTCGTGGTGCGCTCCGGCCATATAAACTCCATATTAAATTCTTTTTTGCTAGAAAGAGATAAAAAATTAAATGTTTGATGGCTTATATCTTGGTTATTTTTATAGTTATTCGAAAAAATATTTGTGATACATGAATGAGCTTTAAATAAAGCAAAAATAAAAATTCATGCATATTCCCTAATGTCTTGAACATGCCATTGATCCTATATTAGTCATCATAACCTCTAACATCTCTTATAGAGCTTCAAATTATTTATCTCCGCAGCAAATTTCATCTTAATTGGTTCAGTGATTTAACCTTGAATGGGTAACAGACAGTTACTTTCGCATTTAAAATTATTAATATGGTTACATAAACTAGTATTATAAAATTAAATTGGCGATGTCTCCGAGCAAAGCGTGGGCTTGAACAAACATCCGAGCAGGTGGCATCTAGCCTAGTTACGGCGATAATGCCGACAGATGTCGCCGGAAGCTGTAAATATCGACTTTTCTCTCGCGTGCCGATCTGTTCGATTATTTATTTCTATTATAACTTACCTACAATTCTTGTCTTCTTATTTTAACACAGTCAATTTATAAAATAACGAACTTTTACTCGTGACTAATTTTAATACAAATTAATTCGTCTATTTCTTGCTGCAGAATAATCTGTCTCAAAACTCAGGAGAAAAAGTGAGAGTTACTTGGAAAAATGATAATAATCTAGGCTGTTAATATACTGAAGCAGTGGTGTGCGGTCCATATAGGCATAAAGGCACTGCCTACCCTGAACGACCATGGCTCCATATAGGCACATGGAAACTGCCTACCCTGACCCCTAAACGACCATGGCTCCATATAGACACAGAGAAACTGCCTACCCTGAAGCCCTAAACGACCATGGCTCCATATAGGCACAGAGAAACTGCCTACCCTGAAGCCCTGAACGACCATGGCTCCACATAGGCACAGAGAAACTGCCTACCCTGAAGCCCTGAACGACCATGGCTCCATATAGGCACAGAGAAACTGCCTACCTTGGTCATAAATCCTGTGCGCGCCACTGCTGAAGAGATGAATACTTGAAAGAATTTTTTTATTGACCTATTTCATTTCACCACCTGAGGGTTTGACATTCACAAAATAATTAGCCGAATAGGTACAGCCGTCCTGAAGTCATGCGCGAACATACATTTCTTCAATTGTTTTTTATTTATTTACCTACCAGATGGTGCCCGCAACTTCGTCAGCGGAAGAGAAAAAAATTATAACCCGTGTACCAAAAATAGTTGAAATCCGTTTAGCCGATTTGGGGTGATGAAGCCACAAACGACACATACGGACATAAAAACATACAAAAAATAAAAATAAAATATTTTTCGATTCAGTGACTGTCAAATAGTCAGTATCACTTATTTTTTTGAAAATAGCTTCAATGTGGAGACATTTCATTTTTACAACTCTATCATAGATAGAGACTCGTAAGGTAGATAGATTAAGCCCAGCTCAGAATTGTTGTGTCTGATAATAACTATTCTTGAGTCTGATTTTGACAACGCTCCGAAAATATGACATATGGTTAAAAACTTGACAGTTAAACCTTTTAAAAAAATATTTTTCAATAGCAACATTCATATATAATTTAGCAATTAGGACATAGGTTAGCTTATAAGTTTATTGTTTATTGGAAGTGTTTTATTTTGTTCATTGTTCTAACAGGGCGATATGGTCGCACAGCGACAAAGCCCTTTAAATAAATAAAAAAAAAAAACATTCATATACAGGGTGTCTCACAAAGCAGTTTTAAGTATTAATTCTATAAATAACGTGCTCGGATATTAAATGATTTTCGTAATTTAAGAGTTTATAATCAATTTTCTAAAGGCACTGGTTCAAGTCCAGTATCGTCGAAAAATTTTTTCATTTGTTTATAATAAATATAATGTGTTAAAATTGATTTTTCCTTTTCGATTTGATTTCTACGGTTGCAACGCTAGTAAAAACCTAACAGAATTCAAATACTTGTATATACAGGTATTACCGCAACAATCGCTTCTAAATATTTTTTTTACGCGATTATAAAATATTATTTTATTTATTCTTCATTTTTTTTTAAACATGACTGGTATAAATACATTTTAATGGTTTTATTACTTTGAAATGAATATGTCTAATTTAGCAATTTCAAATTTAGACACCGATTTCAATTTAAGAAAATGTATTCACATAATGCTATGAAATCTTTAATACAGACATTTCTATTTTACGACTTTATAATAGTATAGTTGTACCCGTAACGTGGTAAAAAGATAAACGTTTTCTTGTGATCTAGTTGCGAAGTGAACGTCCACATGTGCACAGGCGCGGGAAATGGAGCGCGGCATCTGTGCGCTACCGTCGCAGCCCGCTGCGCAGACGCCGTGGCTGTTGATTTAAGATCTTTCCAACAAGTGTAAGTAGGTACGTAATGATATGTAGACTAAGTAACGCTGGGTGTTCAGAGATGCGCAAGAAGCGCAACTATACGCAGGAAACGATGTGGCTTTAGATCTCTCGTGAGATTTTTGAATGTGATTCTGGCCCTAGAGTAAATAATGTTATTCTAATCTGCATGAACTTTTTACAACTATTTGAAAAGTTAAGGCAAGGTTAAACATCAACGCAAATTAAGCTTTAATTTATTATAGGGTGACAAAATACGTCTCCCTCTAAAGTGTGCCCAGGTATTTTTCTGTTGCATTAATCTTGCTATTAACTATAACATCATTATCTCAATTGTGTTTTTTTTCTTATTGAAAAATTAGACATGAAAAAATGCTCTTGAGGCCTACTTGCAGAATACAGTTTTTAGTTTGAATTTGAATTATGAATTGCATTTACTAGTTTTTGGTTATTGGCGTTGTTACCATAGCATTTTATGTCATGATGACAATATCAAGCAGTTATAACTTGACATATAAAATCGAACAGTAAATAATCAAGTAGTATTTTATGGTTATTATCATTTCCCTCTAAGTAAGAATGTACATCACTTGCTAGGTAGTCTACTCGTTAGTTTATGTTTTTTGGGTCATAACTTATGGGTTTTGAAATAAAATATTGCCAATAAACTTTACAATTACCTCTGAACCCCCTTTCGGCTTTCGTGGTATTTTTCTAACATCCTATCATTTAACACGAATGTATTCGATTCTATCCGAAATTGGCTGAATCCTATTCTATGTGCTAGACTGTAAGTATAAAGTACGTATTGGTATGTAATACTCAGTAACGCTGGTCGCTCAGAGATGCGCAAGCGATGAAACTATAGCTGTTAATCCATCTTTCCAACTGTAAGTTTGCACGTAATGGTATGTTATTTGTAATTTCTATCAACCAGTAGTGATTGATCTGTGAGCAAAATGTTGGTTTAAACTGATACGATTTGTAGGGAATAAAATCCCGGTTTATTGATAATCATAGTCTTATCGAAGAGAATTCCGAAAATAATAGTCACGTAATTGTTATGTCGACGACTAAACTTATAAAAAAAAGAAAGAGCATTAAAATAGGAAAAACTAATGCTGAACACATGTTTTCACATTTAATATTAATTAAGTTATTAGTGAAGTATGTAAAATGTGGTCTAGATTGAATGGTTTTTTACTGAGTGTAGGTACTAAATAGATACTGTTTCTTTTTTATTTCTATAAACGAGCTATTTAATTCTTAATAATCAAGTCTTGTACACAAATGCAAAAAGTAGCCAACTCATTACTATCAGCTATTGTTGGTCCTTCGATCCGAATATTAAAGGGCACCGCGCAGGAAATAGAGCGGAGCATCTCCGCTTATCTCGCAAAAGACTTACGCGCCATTGAAACTGCTATGTACTTGCGACATTTTGGCTTGGGAAAGCGGGTCTGCGCGCCGACGCGGCTGGCTGCGCGCGCAAGATGCTGCGGCTACTTGAGGAACTTTATTTTTCCATAGTGGTTTGTGCGATGGAATTTCCGTGCAAACTATGGCCTTAAAATGCCACCATTTCTAACTAGAGTAGGCCAGGTATTATATTTATTCGTAACATTTCCTTTTTTTTTGTTAGCCTATTTGAGTGTCCCACTGCTAGGCAAAGGCCACTCCCTTAGATCTCTATGACTGCCTATCAGATGCTATCTCCAGCCAGTTGTTTCCTTCATTATATCTTATTATGTTACCAATATTTTTAACGTTTACTGATGCTTGATTGATGTTTTGTTGATTATTTTTAATAATTTAGAAAATACATACTCAATAAAATTATAATTATGGAAAATAAACGATGACAGTGTCACAGGAAAGTTAACGGGTTTTGTGACAGTTGACGTGCCTATACAAAATTCTGTACAAGCTTTTTAAGAAATGCTCTAATTAGGTTACGCAGAAGATCATTCTTACAATTTTCATAGTTTCAAATTCTTGATAAAGCAACACAGAAATTCAATTTCTTGAGATCAGAAAATGTTGGCTAAAGTTGGTTATTGAGAGATACCGTTGTTACTTTGCGGAATTCTATATTAGATTAATGGATCCTTTGCTTTTCTGCGATACAGTGTCTTCAATACACACAAAGACACTAAATGGGCATAATACATCCTCGGCCGCATCGTCACTTAACAACAGGTGTGATTGCGGTCAAATGCCCGTCTATCATTATATAGAAAATAACTATTTCACGGTAAAGGAAAGAAAGTATAATCCATTAATCTGATGAGAGAATCATTTTGCATTTCAATAACTGTATGGGGTAATAAATAATTATCATCCTCATGTTTAGTTTCCTTGTCACAGGACACTGAAAGGAAGAAATGATCTTAGATTAGAATTTGTCTTAGCTTACAATTAGGTATGAGAGCTCCTGGCTGACCTAGTTGTAATGTTTTATTATTTATTAATCGACTTCAAAAAAGGAGGAGGGTTCTCAATACGTCGGAACAATTTTTTACGTATGTTCACTACTGACTATTAGACCAAATTTTAAAAAAACATTGTTTGAAAGGAGGTATCTCCAAGTTGATCCCATATAATTTTGGTGAAGATCTGATGATGGAATCCATGAGGAATCGAATATAAGGCATCATACAGTGATTTTAGTATTTAATTTATTTTAACAATTTGGTATTTACCGACGACCAAAATCTCAATAATTGTATTTAATATTGTATAGATTGAGTTGAAAAAAAGGTTAAATTGAAGAAACTATATTATACAGTTATTTTGCCACTTTTTTAGAGCAGGTTTTATTTTAAATCTTTCAGTTACCCTTCCGGCTTCAAGTTCTTTTATAGATTCCACCCTGTATCATTTTCCTAAAATAGACGTGGTCAATTATGTGACATTTCTTCACATACCTTTCTAGCCGCGAGTCATTTTTGAAGTATTTTTATTGACTATCCGCCACCGGTTCCAAACGAGCTATGCCTATTTAGTCATTTCAGGTGGTTCACGGTGCCAATCCCATTTGGCATCCAATCGCAAGTTTCGTGGGAACGAGCGGTCAGACGTACGTGGAGCGATCCGGCCGATTATCCGTGCGCGGAGGAATGCTGATGAGACCACGTCTTTATATCCACCCTGTATAGAACGTTGTAACTCCCAGGGTTGGTATACTTTGATACGCTATTTTCTGTGGTCTCTTTCTTGGCCACGTCTTTATCGGCACCCTGTATAGAATGTTTCAACTGATATGGATAGTGTTGGTGTATAAGTCCTTTTGTGTGAGTATGTGGGTATAGGATTCAGTGTATCGTAACGTAATTAAGGCGTTAAAAAGGAGATTAATAGTTTTCAGTTCCATCTCGAAGTTCTACTTTTTGATATTGTTTATACATATACATCTAAGTATATATTATGTTGTATATTAGGTGTCTTTATACAATAATGTATAATTCCTTTTACTCACTACCCATGCAGGTTTGGCTCAGTGGGAGTAAGGTTGCCTGCGAATCTGAGTTCCTGGGTTCAAATCCCGGTAAGGGCAAATATTTGAGTGATGAGCATAAATATTTGTTCCTGAGTCTTGGATGCTTTCTATGTATATCCATACTAATCCATACTAATATTATAAATGCGAAAGTGTGTGTGTCTGTCTGTCTGTCTGTTACCTCTTCACGCTTAAACCGCTGAACCGATTTGGATGAAATTTGGTATGGAGATAGTTTGAGTCCCGGGGAAGGACATAGGCTACTTTTTATCCCGGAATAATACCCTTATCCGCGATAAACGAATTTAAGGCGGACGAAGTCGCGGGCAGAAGCTAGTAAGTAATATATCTATTAAATATATCGTCGTCTAGTACCCATAACACAAGCCTCATTGAGCTTACCATGGGACTCACATGGGACTAGAGCGATTTGTGTAAAATTGACCCGTAATATTTATTTATTTAAGTAATCGTTAAAACGATAAACACCCAGCCAAGAGCACGTCAGACCATGTTCAGTGTAGGGTTCTGTAGCTTTAACTACAAAAATACACTACAGATAAAAAAAATGGATTTGTAAATGTGCACCACCAAAAAAGCGTAAATTGCGTAAATAATTTTAAGTATTTGTATTGTATTACTTCTGAGCCCATTTCATGAGAAGTACTTTTCCGATGTATTCCCTACATTAGCTCCTCTAGAGATGGACCAATTTTGATTTATTTTCTGACACAATATAATCATCAAACACCCGAACTGCTTTTCTCTAGTCATAGCTAAGAACAATCTTAATGAAGTCCCCAATCAGTAAAAAAAAAAGTTGGTTTATTCTTTAGGGTCTATTCAGACGTACCACAACGACACGACAACGCAGCAACAAAAAGTGGCGACGCAGTGGTTACGTGTGAATAGTTCCGCTGCAGCCTCTTGCAGTTGCTTTGCTGTGGTCGGACCGAACACACGGTTTGACGGCGAAATCTGGTCCGTGTGAATAGAACTATTTATTTTCATATAAATTATTGCCTGTGGTTGTCGTTGTTTTATCTTTATTTTATTTTATTCATTAGGCACACTAAACAGACAACATTCATTTATATATAACAATAGCAAGATACAGGTATCGAAACGTGTGGTGTGTTTGTAGTCGTCGTGTAGCTGTGGTTCGTATGTATATACCTTAGGGAGTACGATACCACTGACAGACACACAGACAGACCGATACACACGTCAATACAACACAACTGTCTTTTTATCGAGAGTGAATGAAAATAATCTGTATTGCGATTCCCGAGAAGTCGGCAAAAAATGCTTCATCCGATCCAAATCGCTCATAATTTGCCGCAAATATTCGGTATCGATCACAAACATTGTAGCGGCGTTTATCATAACTGTCCCAGCGCGCGTCTTAGGTTCAGATCCCACTGAAAGTATCTGCACGTAACTGTTTATTCCACAAGTAGTAGTTACAATGAAAAAAATAACGACCGACCTAGATAAATCTGGTGATTGGCAACTCAGTAGAATTGTATTATGCCATGTTTGAGTAAATATATAATAATTCTTGCACAAATCCCAAACTACGCAGTGCGTGATTAGAAATTTGGGCACTAGATTGACGATTATACATACTTCTATAGATAAATACAAAGCTTAAATAGATGGAAAATATCCAAGAGCCTTTAACAAAGTAATAATGTTCATAACACAAATACTTGCCCGTGCCGGAATTCGAATCCGGAACTACCAGCTTCGTAAGCCGTTGTGCTACCAACATATTTAAAGGTCAAAGTTTCATAGAAATCACAATTCGTTTAAAAATAGGCTAAAAATTTATCGAGAAAAATTGTGGGTCAACTCACTTAGGAAGGGTTCCATAAAGCAGTACGCAATAGTTTATTCTATTTATTTTTTACATACAGATACATAGATCGGAGGCTTATGATGTAAGTAGACCGCAACAACACTTTTACAAATCTGAGTCTACCGGCTGAACCGGGTTCAGTTGGTACAATTTGAATGTAGATCAAGATGGGTGTAGAAATTGTTAGTGGGATCTCAACCTCTGTGCGCACGCGCAAAAAGCGCGGGCGGCGGAAACAGCACCGGCGCGGCTCGCGCCCGTTTCCGGCCGCGGGGAAGCGCAGGGCTGCCACCAAGCTAGGCAAATCAGTTATTTTTGTATGGCTATCGTCTAGTCGTGACCAAAAAATTATGTACCTGACTGTTGAAATTCTTACGTCGTTTGTTTTTAAGAGTAGTAGGAGGTTATCTATCACACAAAAACCGCATTGTATATAACATAATACACGGACACTGCATCTTCGTGTGAGAGGAGAATTGCTTTTCCTTAAGACTGACCTGCTCTTAATCGCTTTTCTGAGTAGGGACTCAGATAAATTTATATTCTTACAGAATAAAGTAAGTTCATTTCAACCATTGTTATATATAACACTAGAGGGTTATTGCACCAAAGGCTTATTACACCAAATTTGAAGATCGTGTACTTCAGTCCCGTCAACTTAACACTAAGCTCACGACATTTATAAATGAAACATTTCAGATACAAGTAAAGAAGTCAGTTTTGGCGTAAAGGGACAATTTAAGCTCCTAAACTTAAGCCACTTTAAGCTGTAAGCAGCAACATCAATCCATCTATTATCGGCTACTGGGGCTACAATGCTTAAATTATGGATAAAAGCCTTCCGTGGTGCCACGCCGCGGTTATGGCAGCCCTGTTGCAACATTTGATGACCGTTCATGGCTCTATCTCCTCTCTTATTCTTTTTAGAAAATTCCACATACAGGCAGGATGGTAATCAACACGGCTCTCGTGCGTTGATTGCCCACTAAAAGCGATGACAGCTTCAGAATCATACGTGTGATAACACCCTTATCACCCTCTTATCAATGGCTGTGAGGCTTGGACACGAACACAAAAAGAGGAAAGTCAGCTCCTGGTAGCGGAGAGACAGCTTTTACGGAAGAAGATACAGAAATTGTCGAGATTGAGGATTTGGTGGCCGAACCCAATATCATTAGCAAAACAAAATCTTACAGACTTCGCTGGTTTGATCACTTCTAGAGGATGGGGAAAGATCGAGCCTGCAAGGGAGCGTACTTGGGACGAGCGACTGGTCGCCGTCAAGTCGTTCGGCCCAGGTACCGCTGCTGGCTCCAGCGGTACCTGGGCGTCAGTCAATCTGCGTCAGCTTCAAATTAATAATTGGTAGGAAGCTACACAGGATCGGGACTGTTTCCGCGATTATTACTCATTTAAATAAATTATTTTAACGGATTAAATCACGTAAGTATATTATCTCATTTGAGTTCTCGACGTTTCGGAAGCTTTCAGCTTTCCATGGTCAAGGGTTGCCTGAAAAGAGATATATTTTCCTGTGTCAAAGTTTCAATTTGGGCAACCTACCCACTTTGAGAAAACAAATAAAGGTGTACATACATGTCAGGTGGGCCTAATCTGTAAAGACAATTACACATGTGCCAGAAGGGCTTAATTATTTAATTTTAACAATTTACCAAGCAGCATTTCACAAATGAAGCGTACTGAGGAGAAAAAAACCGCCGCAAAGGAAAACTCCCAGACTACTTCATTACTAATTATAATATTTTAAAAACAGAGACTACTAAACTATTACTTTTTAACAGATAAGATACTATATGTTTTGTTGTTGTGTTTGCAGTTTGTATTACTGTAAAGCAAAACAGTCGCCATAGATTCAGTGATGACAGTCGTGGCCGGCATGTATGGCAAAAACATCATCATCTCGATACCCGCTGATCTGTATGGGCATTGACATGGATTGTAGAAAAAATGGCGCATAATTACTATGGACGGATGCCGCACAATATAACTAAGGAGTATAGTCTCACGCGCAGTAAAACTATTTGTATAATTATGCATATCTTAGAAAGCTAGTGTGCGCAGCACTATCAGGGTGGAAAAAAATTATGGGTTCTACAGGAAAACTACCTTAAATCCTTAAGTTTGTACTCAAAGATAACATTCTTTGAATTTTCTTATGATGAATAACTGCAATCACAGATTTTGTGAAAAGCTTACCTCAACCGGGAATCGAACTTACTAAAAGTGCAATACAGTACCCTTGAGCTAAACTGCAATCGATTATTTTCTTTAAGTTAAAAAAATTGACTGATAAATATATTTTTTTTATGTGTAATTATTATTTAGCCATCCAGCGAGGAAATGCCGCGAGTATTATGGGCAAATTTGCACTGGGAGCGTCAAGGACCTTTTTTTTTTCTCTTACACGAAATTTAATTCAGTAGTCCCCCTGGGGTATTTCCAGGGCGCTATAACATGGGATTCTTCAAGAAGCGTTAACAAGGCTCTCAAAGGTTGGCAAAATATGGGCGATTCCTCCTGTGTTGCACATATCCATGGGCGACGATGACTACTTTCCATCAGGTGGCTTGTCTGCCCTTTTGCCACTCGTTACATAAAAAAAAAAGTATTTATATTATTACTAACACATTATGGGTTTCAGCATGAAATAAATGCATTGAATTTATTTATGACGTTAACGTACTGGTAATAATATTTTGAACGCACATGCTATGATCTATAATGAATGTTCATCAAGCTAATTGTATGTTAGTTTTATATCTTGTTAGCCTCTCAAACTCGGCGAAGCGCTCAGATGTATAATTTTATAGTTTTTACGTGCTCTTCTAATAACAGAACCAACTGTTATAAATCCTAAGGAAGAAATAGTACTTGAGTTACAGTGGGATGATAAGTAGTACTCACGGCGATATTAAGATTCCAATGGTCCACACTTGTAGCACACAACTGAAACAAACAAATTAGTGTTAAATAAATCAAATTTCTACAAATATTGTTAAAATTATGCTTGCAGTTAGAGTATAATATTCATAACTATACAGGTTGGAAATAATTGGCTTTGGAGGGAAACTACCTTAAATGCTTTAGGTAGCAGATTTAAAAATACAATTATTTTAATTTTCCCAAGTTAAAAAACTGCATTCACAGATTTCGTGAAAAGCTTACTCATGTAAGCTTATTGTAACCATACGTTTCAAAATAGTAAAAAATATATATATTTCGTCTTTACGAAATAACATGAATATATTCCTTTGAATATAACATGGTAAAAACTCCACACCAAGAAACAAAATGTGAATACCAATTCGATGAAAATGTTAAAAGATCATGTCACTAACAAACATCATCAAATAATATTTTCTTCTGTTTCCGCGATTATTACTCATTGAAATAAAACAATTTAACGGATTATATCGCGTATATTATCTCATTTTAGTTCCCGACGTTTCGGAGGACTGGTCCTCCCGTGACCATGGAAAGCTGGAAAGCTTCCGAAACGTCGGGAACTAAAATGAGATAATATACGCGATATAATCCGTTAAATTGTTTTATTTCAATCATCAAATAATTTTATACCAACGTATGTGAGATCAAATGCCATTAATAATAATACGCATGAAATGTTTTATTAGTAACTACTCAATTCTTAAAAACAAAGTATAAAATAGTACATTTTATTCACTAAGGAACAAAGTACTTTTTTCAATAGATATTACTACACATACGTTCTTAAAAATTGTATGTTACGTAACGTTTCGATACCTATACAAGTTTTTTGAGCAGCTGGTGAAAGTGTTCAAGTATAGCCGATTAGAAATTATTTGTTTAATCCGAACGACGATTACAGAATTAATTGCGGACACGATAGTAATCTTAGAGTTGTTATACGGCGATTAATAATCAAATTGTGCTTTGAGGTTACCTCTCTTATATCATGAACGCTCGGTCTATAAAAATCGAATATGAGGAGTTTAAAGCAAGAAGCAAAAATAATTTTCTCCCAAAATATGGAAGTATGATATTTTCTTATTGAAAATTGGGAGAAAAAATACAGTGACTTTACAATTTTATGAAATTCGAGACGCCTTTCAACAGTGCCTTCGATTTTAAACAGGAAAAATCCAAAATTTTGAAATACTTAAAGAAATAATTCTTTATATAATCTTGTAGCATTTCTCATATTAGTAAGAAACCTAAACCTGGGGTCTACTCCCATAAGTGTACTTTAGTACTGTACAGGGTAATATGCTCTTCCGTTTCCGCAATTATCAATCATTTCAATAAAACAATTGAAACGGATTATATAGCGTCCATTATCTCATTTGAGTTCCCGACGTTTCGGAAGCTTCCACACACAAATATACAGGATGTAACTAAAGTACCCCTACAGCCGAAGAATATCTTGTTAAGAACCCATTAGTAATATTTGAAAACTTTAGTATGACATATTTTTTGGATATATCATTAAATAAGCATAAAACTATAGAAAGACTACCCAGAAAGATATTTACATTCTGACCGCATTTTCTCTGACAGGTAATTGACAACGACCATAAAAAACTACTTGATTATTTACTTACAGTAATACTAATCCCATCAAAAACATAACAAGTAAAAAGATTGCCAAGTCTCGCAACCTTTTCTACCACAAAAAGTTGTGAGATATAATAACCAAGTCGGTTAATTTATTCAGTAGTACCTATCTAGGGAAGGATCTTGATCCCCACACCTTTGTCATTCATAAATGTTCACCGAACTAACAACATGTTATAGTGACGGTTAAATTATTCAGTGATACCTATCCATGTGAGTATCTATCCAACACCTTTGTCATTCATAAATGTTCATCGAATTCGTTAACTAGGAACATGTTATTGTGACCGTTATAGTGACCGTATGAATATTACACATCTTCTTACCCATACTCCATACTAATATTATAAATGTGAAAGTGTGTCTGTCTGTCTGTCTGTCTGTCTGTCTGTCTGTCTGTCTGTCTGTCTGTCTGTCTGTTACCTCTTCACGCTTAAACCGCTGAACCGATTTGGATGAAGTTTGGTATGGAGATAGTTTGAGTCCTGAGGAAGGACATAGGCTACTTTATATCCCGGAAAAATACCCTTATGCGCGATAAACGAATTTAAGGCGGACGAAGTCGCGGGCAGAAGCTAGTTTTTAATAAATAAAACCACTTGGCCAATCGCCCAACGGTAATAAACTACATGCAGCAAACCCTACCTAATTTTACTGAACGTAAAAGAAGAATTAATTATGTTGCCGTGCGAAATGAAATGTCGTGAATGGCTTCGAGAAAAGTATGGTACGGCGTGCCTTTGTTTTGCTCGACTTGGCCGACTGCCGTGCCCCCAGATACCAGGTTTCGTTTTAAACTTTTAGAAATCCTGAAAAAAAATCTAATTTTCGAGTCTACTCAACTAATTTAGAAGAGCGGCTTAAAGTTTGCTCCGTTTTGCTGGATACATAACCTCACTCCTGTTTTTTTAAGATGCCAATACTTCAAGCGGTTTCATTTCCTCCTATTGAGATAGCAAACCTTTTTACCCGACTGCGCGACGCAAAGGAGGGTAAGGTGTTTATGAAAATATAGTTTAATAATACTTAAAAAGGTTTGTAATCTCCATACATTAAAGGAAATCAAGCCGCTTGAAAGCGGTAATCAGCCATTATTTTCTGTTAAAACCTAAACTATTATAAAGTTGTTCAAATTAAATGTCTTACATTGAAGATATAAAAAATATATATATTGTAACTGACTATTTAGAGGTCACCGAATCGTTTTTTTGTTTTGGAATATTTTGTATGTTTATGTCGTTGTGGCTTCGTCACGCCAAATCGGTTAAACGGATTTCAAGTATTTTCGGTACACGTTGTAGCTGGGTATCCACGGTGGTAATAGGATACTTTTTATCTAACAACGCTGAAGAAAAAAAGGGGTTCTTAGTGTCTCCTCCGCGAAAGAAGTTGCATAAAAATTCAGTTTCGTGACAAGTTATTAGGGTTGGCACTTTTTTCGTTTTTTTTTTTCACGGGGAATTAAGTAACACTTCGTATAGGTACCTACCAGGTAGGTAGTAGACGGTTGTTACTATGAGCACAGAATCTAACCTAACCCTGTGCGTGACCTGCTACTTACTCGGGACACACGAATGTAATTTACCCAAATGAGCTTACCCAAGTAAGCCGACTACAACGCTACATGCTCGAAAGGTCATAACTGCTGAGGTTTCCCAATAAAATTACATCGTTTTGTAAGTAAATGAGACTCCATGGTCAAAAGGTCGTAACAGCGTTGACTTTCCACCAAAATTACATCTTTTCGTGGGTAAAAGAGTTGCGTGGGTGCACGAAACCACGTGGAGTAATTGGACGTCCCCGGGCAATTAGGCAACGCTTGTTAACTGACTAGATTTATGTACCCGAGTACAGTCTACGTTAATAACATGTGTACATTCAACATCTTGAAATATGTAATTATAACCTTATTAGAAGCAGGTAAGGTCGAGGTTAGAAATAAGTTTTATAATTGCTCTTGGTAAGCTCGATGAAATTTAAGATTAAATGGACCAAAAGATGCCGATGCCCTTTAGTACTTGTTCGTATTCTAATGAATTTGGATTTTCCTGAATATATTTTTAATGATTATTGAGTCTTGATTGATGATTTATTGATTATCCATACTTTCATACTAATACCATACATGCGCCTGTACCTTAGCTCAATCGAAAACCCAGAAGTGGGTCAAATTTCTAGCAACATTAAAAGCTTGTAAAAAAAATAAGTCCCATATCAATTCCGTACACTACTAAAGGCAAGAAGAGCGTTTGTTCAGTGCTTTAGCTGTACTCGGTTGCGTTGCGTGTCAGGTGAGGCCCTTGAGGTCAAAAGCCAAAAAGCGCATTGTTATCAGTTTCAATTAATTCTTGCAGCGAATCATCCTTGAGCGTGTTGCAACCGGGACCGATTGTGCCGAGCGGTGGTCAGCCGTGGGAGAGTTTTGTTCACCGTATGCCCCAAGTGAAAGCTTTTGAGAGGTAAGATTCTAGCATCACTTTTATAAATCAAATGAGGACCTCCGAGCACGCTGCCGTGAAACTCCGATCGACCAGCAGATCAAGCGACGCAAGTGGAATATTGCGAAAGTGCCCCGAGCATATTCGTAAAGAGGAAGACAGGGAAAGACGTGGTCGTTCCAAACATATCTGGTGGCGATCATATTCGACAAAGCGAAGAAGATTGGAAAGTGAAGGGAAGCCGCTCCCACAGCCTATCACGGCTATGTGTCACCTATGCTCCCGTATGGATTGATTTTGTGGGGAAATTCTGTGGATGTAGACAGAGTATTTAAAATACAGAAAAAATGTGTGAGAGTAATTTGCAATGCATGGTATGACGATAGCTGTGTCCCCCTTTTCAAAAAACTAAACATTCTGCCTTTGCTATGCTTGTACATCAGAGAAGTATGCGTTTTTGTAAACTCCCACTTACACTACTTCCAAAAGCGTGGAGAAACCGTGCAAAGGCAGACACGATTGAAAGGGGCCTCCCTCACCTGCTGCTAAAACCATGTGTATTGAAATTTATAATCGCATCCCTGAAGGAATTGTAACTCTTCAGGGGAATAGGTTTAAAACTACTCTAAATAGCTGGCTGATTGAAAATTGTTTTTATAGCGTAAAATATTTTCTTGACACATGTAGAATTAGGTAATTATTTTAATTATACTATTATTATTGATTATTTAGATTGGAAATTGAATATTAATATAATTTAGTGTGATAAATATTTGCATGCCTACGTGTAGGCCGAATACATGAAACAAAAAATATTGTAAGACCTATATGAAATCTGTATTCCTAGCAAATAAATCTTTTGAATTGAATTTGAATTTGAAATCAAGCTCGAAGCTCAAGACCGATCGGAATGAAGAGTCACTGTGGAAGTTTTCTGCCTCAACTAGGGGACGCAGGATCATAAGTCGAGTAAGTCACTTTAAAAAATAACTTTATAACGAAATTTCAAACTACTTCATAAAAGTCCGAGATCCTCAAAACAACTAGAAATTTTACAAAGTCTATCCTCGACAGTCAGGCGGATGAAACGCTCGAATCTCGGATAATGCTGTTTCTACAGGATTTTACAGGAATATACAGTTCCGTATGTGGCCGAATGCGTTAAGTACTTATCCAATAATTAGCAAGCAGCATCAGAAGTTGCGGTCCTTGTGGAGGGCCTTCTGCTGGTCAGAGAACGCCTACAGGCTGGTGTGATGATTATGATTATGATCGAAAATTTGCTGTTGACTTATGAGCTTTCACATCCAGAGCTTCAATCTGTTATATTCCACGTGTCATACAGACAACGAGTTAGAGATCTGCCCCTGCTATTCAACAGGTCTTATATTGACCACCTCTTTGACCGCTTTAACACTTTCGCAACCAAGAACCCGCCTGGTAAGCACTCGTAATGTTTGCTCAGATGTCGGCTAAGCCCGCCAGGCGGGCAGTAGCTATAAACCTACACGCCACGCCAAAGAACTCGCTTGGCGGGCACACATGGCATCTTCGCCATCACAGGGTTGACACTAACAGAAAATTTTTAATACTTCTGATTATTGTGTGGTCGAAAAGTAGGTACGGTTGATTTGAAATATACAGGCAATGTGTTTTTACTTCACCTAATGCGATTAAAAAATAAAAAAAATGTTTAATTTTATTCACGTATACGACAGTTACTTGGCACAGCCCTGAGCAACCGCCTAGTGCCCGCCTAGCGAGCACGCGGCGTGCGGCGATACGTTGCTCGTCTTAGCCCGCCTGGCGAGTTAAGTCGGTTTCTGGGGTATTGTTCAAAATTTTGCCCGGTTGCAAAAGTGTTAAGCTCTACCCTGGGTTCGTCTCAGCAAAGTCCTGCCCATCTCTTCTTCAATCGAACTAGGTACTCTAAGAACAATATTTACGATAATGACGCATCGTAAACTGTACCAGCAAAGTGAAATAATGACAAAACACAAAAACTTTAGTCCTACCCTGTATGGTATTTCACATGTAATCAAAAAAATACCCGAAAATCGCTATTGGTCGACTCTTGCGCCGGTCCCACCGCCGCACCTTACGCAAGCAGCACACGCGACGGCCACAGACGGAATTCGCATTCAACCACCGGCTCAATTTGCACCGCCAATTTATTATCTCGGATTTGATGGCTTGAGGGTTTTGTAAAGTTGTATAGCCATCTGGCTAAAAATCATTGTTATTATCTCTATGATTTCGAACGAGTGAAGCCTCTCTGCCACACAGTCCTCTTGATATAAAAAGAGAATGTTGGGTGCTAGATACTATTATACCCATGAGAGAGGTGTTCCCGTCGTCTTAAACCCAAGATTTAGGATTTTTACTGAGGTATGAAGAAACTAAGGACACTCAACATAAAAAGACCATAGTTTCGAGCATGCGAATGTGAAATGCAATGCAAAAGCTTTTCCCTAGCGGTAGACGTCTTTCATCTGATAAATATATATAACAAAGATGACGAGGAAAGATCATTCTTCTGTTCCTTAAACACGTCACAGCTCGTCAATCCATCAAGCAAACTCTCGGATTAATAAAATTTACTAATGTTCTTTAAAGTTCGAATGATTGAGTTTTTGTTGTATGGCCATGATTAAGTTTGCATAATATTGCTTTTCCTTCTTAATCACCAATGCATTGAGTCTGCAATGCGATCATCAGATCTGTCCATATGTCTACTTATTTAAAATATTATAACAAATAAGAAAGTTGTTGAATTAGTTTTTCGTGATTTCAACCTCCAAATCTTCTCTTTCATAACCGTTTCTTATTCTTCGTCCATGATGTTCTTCTTCTATCACGATCTCGTTTTCGTTTTGAAGAAGGCAGGAAGCATATATTGTGTCTAGATCAGACTCCAGTTACCATCAGCGTTTCGTGCTCGTTTGCCGGCTTCACATCATCATCATCAACAAGGAAAAGATGTCCACTGCGCCTTTATCCTAAGATCGCCATCATGACCGATCCTGTGCCGCCCGCATCCAGCAGGATCCAGCGACCTTCACATGTCATCTGTTTTTCTATTGGTAGCCGTAAGTTAGTTGTTAAGTTTGTTAGTATCTAATTCTTAATGTACTTATGTTGTGTGGCAATCAATATATTCTATCAATTCACCTTATGGAGGCCTATCCACGCCGGGTCTTATTACTGTTTTATACTTAGTCGCCACTAAAGAACTCGTCGATCCTAGTGACTGTGTTGGTTCTACGAGAAATGTGCCCTGCTCATTGCCACTTAAATTTGCTGTTCTTAAAATTATATCAGTTCTGCTTCACCCATCAAAAATAACCATAAAACAAAAAGAACTCTGGATTAGCATGCCCTGCTTACATATGATACTATATCCTCTTATCTACACAATTATAACTGTTTCTACTATTCCCGCAGCTAATTGTTGACGGAAGCCACTTATGTCACCAAACAAGCTATAATGTATTCAGCAACAGTTCCCAAAGCCTGGGAGCCGCGGATGGAGTTATTGTTCTAAACAATTAGTTTGGCCGTTGCGTCAGTTTATTGTTAGAAAGCGCTGGAAAATTATGAGAATTCGACATTGTTTAGGAGAGAGAAATTGTTTACATGTGACAACCACTGGTGATAATAGAAGATTAAGGCAGGAATAATATCTGCAATTTCTGCAAAGTACTATCCAGAGAAACTAAATGAGTTGGTCTTTAAGCTTGTTCTTTCCACTGTTGCAACATCATCTCCAGGTAGCACATAAGCTATACGGCCATTATACAGCCAGATCGAGTGTTTATATAAGCTTTAATAAAGCTTGAGTGCTACTTGGGATCAGCATCTCAGCCGAATAACGTCCAGTGTTGGACAAAGGCTATACCCTAGGATCTTCGCGATTACCGGTCCTGTGCTACCAGCATCCAACGGCTTACAAGGTCGACCTTGTAAGAGGCCTGCACACGGTGCGTTTTCCAATTCGTAGTCACCATTCGAGAACTTTTTTGCAATATGCCCACTGTATACCGCTGGATAGCTAATTCCTTGGCGATTTCTGTAATACTCAGCAGAAAACTTGCTATATTGTCATAGTTAGTATGTGCCGTAGCTTGCCTCCTTAACTCATAAGATTGTCGGGACATTTATCTTGGTAGTAGCAGATATTCATGACGGTATAACTACACGTATACAACTTATATGTTCCAGCGATTGATGAATTGAATCATTACTGATATTAATTGTCTCTGTTCTAATCTAAAAATTAATCAGGCACATGACCTTGACACAGTAAATTATACTAAAATCAAGAAAACCTTTATGAAGAGACAAAACCAACGTTACGTTATGTTCACGCACAGTCATAAACAAAAACTAACATATAACAACTTCAAAACACGAGTACGTATAAAAACCATAATTGATGATACACATTTGTCAAAACAGTTCAAAGGTGTTCGCAATAATTGCACAGGCGCGTATTACGACACGGTCATACTGCTTACTCGCGATACCAATACAAGCAGTATTTAAACTACTAATAATATTTATAAGCTTCGAAAGATATTTGAATGTTTTAGAGAGAACAGAGTAATAAGACGCTTAAAACGCTTACCAAATAATCACCCTTAACGGTTTTCTGAGAAAAACGCTTTCGATGTAAATGATATGTTAAAAAAAATCGATGAAACGTTTTTCAATAAAACAAGGTACAACCATCATGAGGTTAATCTACTGCACCGTTTCTAATTTGGATCGTAATGGCACGGTATGGCAGATACAAATCACATCTACCGAGTTACTTTGATTTGATTATGTGGCACACAATCATCAATCAGGCCGGTCGAAAATGCCCACAGCATTTATTTAAAACACCTATATTTTACTAGTTATTTCTGATTGCAAAGAAAACATGCTTACCCTTCAAGAACTGCATTTTCAGAGAACATCTTTATAAAGCAGACTCACCGACCAAATCATCTTTATACACGCTGCCCGCGAGGTATAGGAAAGATTTTAACCATGCATTCCTGAGGTTATTAGAAGTAAAAAATGTGATATGAACCAAGTCAAATTCAGCAAAAGAAAAAACAAAATCTAGTATAGTAGATATTTGTACATAAAAATTGGATAGAATTCGCTTCTCTATGAAAATTATTTAATTTTTCCAAAAAATAATGATTTCAGTGAGTTGTAGCTGTCATTTTGATTTCTGAACGTCGCGATCAAAACAGCTTAATGTACTTTAGTAATCACAATAAATTGCTTACACTGTTAAACATTACGTAATTTTACGTGCAAAAAAAAAACACATAAACCTGTAAAATTCCCGAAAATGCAAGGAAATTTACAAAACACTGAAAAATCAAATAATTATCATTAATTATAAATTTAGAAAATTTTAAATTAACATTAACATTAACGTTTTGCATGTAAAATTACAAAATTGCATGTAAAACAATTAGTTTTAACAGTGTAGGTACATACATATTTATAATATCTTCAAAACTAATCTGGATTTGCCTAGGGTTCATATTTATAGTCCATAGCTCCTAATGACCTAAGGAATGCGTGGTTAAAATCTTTCCCATTTTTTTTTAAATAAGTTTCTGTCAAAAGTTTCATTTTGTGGGAAGCTTTTATTGCCAAATGTATTTTTCTTTGAACATCAACTACTCTCCGATACGATTCTAAAGAGTCCGAACACGGCAGTGTTATCTTATTTATTTGCAGTTTCTATACCCGCCTTCTGACTGCATCATCAGATTAGCGCCATTGAAATTAAGTCGAAGTTACGTAATCATTTTCTGCAAAAAAAACAGTGTAAAATTGCAAAAAATGGATTAAGTAAAACATCTTTTGTCACTAAAATATGGATAGATCAGAAAAATCACCGAAACCAAAACTAAAAACCAGTTTTTGCTACTTTTCTTAAAAATGCACGCTTTTTAAAGAAAATGCTTGATTAGCGAGTTAGGTATTTTTATAATAACTATTAAACATAGTTTTTGAGTCTATTAAAAGTTTATATACACAATCTCTATTTTTATAGACGTCTCTGTAAAAATCTATAAGTAAATACACAAATATATCCTTATTTTCAAAAGAAAGTGTTAAATTAAACCTTAACTATCATATAAACCATGTTTCGAAATTATTTTGGCCATTCCAGGGACTAGATACAAAACAAAAACCATGAAAAATCGTACATTTTTGTTTGGAGCCCCTTAAAATATTACTCGTTTCTTGAGTAGCCTAATGAACGAAGTTGTCATACAGATTTGAATTGATCATTATCCATTTATAAGGACTCGCATGAATAACAAGTTCGAAATACATTAGGTCACTGTTCCATCCACTTATCTCTGCAAACGGAATAATTACAAAATGTGTAAAATATTACGTGTAATCGGTGTAATGAACTGCCCAGTGGGACGTGACATTTTCGTATTTGTCAACCCCGTTTGTAAAAGCACCTTAATCGAACAAAAGTTAACCTTATTTAACACAAAACAAGAATTTATACGACCGCATATACCATTTGTGTAATTGGCCAGCTGAGTCTTACATCAATGCACTTGATCTCCACAAAAATAAGCTTTAATGTCACTTGTTAAGAGTTATTGCAAGTGAATCGGTTTGCATTTACCTACATTCGATTTGCAATGGAGGCCGCAATGAAATTTGCACCATTTCTTTTTTTATTGCAAAGAATTCAATTTTCGGTTTCTTTATACCCGTATCGTGGTGAGGTTAGCCAAATATTAAATACATTGTATGCAATATACCGCAATTAGGTTAACTTGCATTATATTAGCCTTCTTATTATTTTAATAGGAGGTGGGCGTTGGTTCGCGGAGGAGAAAAAGTCATAACCCCCTTTATTCTTCAGCGTAATCGTGTAAAAAGTATCCTAAAACCATCTGTGGATACCCAGTTACCCGTGTACCAAAAATAATTGAAATACATTTAGCTGATTTGACGTGATAAAGCCACAGCGACATATACAAACATACAAAAATTAAACCTCCTCCGAATAGTCCGTTACAATATATTTTTTAATATATTTAGTGTACAGACATTTCATTTTTACAACTAATAGTATATATGTAGACACACATTGAGTATTCCTATTTGCGATCTGAGGGCCTAACAGAGCCAAATACTTTTAGAAAGTCTAGTGACAGGAAACGATTACTCAAGATATCCAGGTGCAAAGGGTAAGTGTAGTAAATAGATAGACAAACACGTACCTTCAGGCTGGTAAGTGGAATCAGAAGCCCACTGATAGACTTAAGATCGCAAATGATTTACCAACTGAGAACTAAAATGGCTACGCGGCTTACGTTATTTTAGTCAATATGTCAGACTGTTCTTTCTTCTAGTAAGGGAAGGGAACAGTAGATCAGTCGGGAACAGTAGATCAGTGCCTAAACTTTAAACAAATATTAGATCAATATCTTCGTCATGGGGCATATTAAAAGAGTACCTAATACGTTAGTAAAGTTCAAATAAGACAGATATATAAATCGATTACCTATTTCTCTAAAATCTTGCCAATTATCCACTGTTACCAACCCACAGGCCATCCCTTAAACCTTTCCTTAACTATAAGTTCAAGTCGAGAGTATATTTTATACACTCTAAACAAGTGTAAGCTTGATCGACCTCATCGTAACTTAACATAACGTGAGATCGAGGTCAAATACTTGCCTATTATGTATAACTAGTTGTTTAGTTAACAATCACAACTGGAATGCTCATTTTGAGGTTAGGATAACAATAACATTAAAATGGTTACAGTTTTGTTGATTTGGTAGTTGATTGAAGTCTAACAGGTAGGTAGTTCAACCATCTAAAATAAATTCGAAGAAGGCAGGTGACACAAGTTGCGCTCAAAGTGTACCGGCAGAATGTATTGTTATACTGTAAGCAAATTATGTATATAATATAATTATATACCCAAATAATGCTTATTGACGGAGCATTAGGCTGCGTTTCTACCAGAGATGTGCGAGATAGCTGAGCGGTGCGAGGATACGTAGCGAAGATGTGAAACGCGGTGTGAGCGTTTCCACCAGATATGTGCTATGCAGCTGAGCGGAGCGCGGATGCGTAGCGTAACTATGAAATGTGTTCAGATGAGCGGTGGGAGGACAAACACCGCGAAGTGACTGCTCGCTCGCGTCCATCCGTCGCAACACATCCCTCGCACACATCGTTACTAGTGATGCATCCCTAGTAACACATCCCTCGGAAACATTCCTCGCAACTCAACCTTCCCTTGTTTTGTACGTACAAAAACCTCGCTCCGCTAAGCTGTTTCCACTGGAGCTAAGGAGCGAGGATAGGTAAATGAAGTGATTCCATTGGTTGTTTTCAAACACATCCCTCGTTACGCATCCTCGCACATCCCTGGTAGAAACGCAGCCTTAGGGAAGATCTCTATTTCGGCTTTGCCAAAAATGCTTTCGTATGTCTGTCCGGCTGTTCTCCTCTACAAGTCGCATTTCCCAACCGATTATCGTGAGATCTTGTTTTTTTTTTTAATTGTTCTGATCTCAGTTTGTTCGAAATCGACCATCTTTGAGTGGCACGGAAGAGCGTAAGATTTGTGCCTGACAGTCTGAGTGACTGTCCGGTCTTTTGGCAGACCGGTAATGAGACGACTAGTGTTATGGTGCAAGAAACGAAATTAATAAATGAAATTGTAGTAGCGGGAGGTCCAGTAGGACGGTCCCTCTCCCTAATGGAATTTGAGGGCCAACTCTCATAAAGCTTAAGATATTTTATCCTGCGGGCTTTTGCACGCTCTTTGTGAGGGCCTGCACCTTATACGAGGTCTAGAAGTGATAAAATTTAGAGGTCTCACTTGGTTCAAGGAGATTTTTTGTCAATTCTGTCATTTTACTTTCTATGTCTGTTGCAAATGTCGTTGACGATATCTTTCTATCTTTTAAGATGCAGAGTAAACTGACCGTCGGGTTCTAGAAGTACATGCTTGGGTCTCCGAGACGACCAATATCTGTCGCGCGGCAAGGAGTTGCATATCACTGTTGCACTAGAGCTGCAGGCAACGATGATACTGGGGAGAGGTCATCGAGCTGCGCGTGCGCAGCCGCCAGCGACAGTAGTGATTTTCTCGCAATTAGAGCATTGAATTGCTTTTCATTGATTGAAGTGGTATTACAAATTATGGATTCGTTGACTGGACTAGTCGTCCAGTGACCGAAGGGATTATTGCAGATTCGTGTTCGAATTCATATAATTTATGACCTTAATTAAAAAATAAGCTATAATATAACGTTATTGACCTAAAATCAAAGGATTTAGACTCATCTAACTGTCTCACACTTAGGTAACTAGGTATCAAAACTTTGACAAGTTATTTCTCCAAATATTGGTTTGAGATGCGGCTGTATTGCAGTCATTAGACGTATTGTTGACTGGGCTAGCATTGCGCTTCGTGTTAATGGGCATTGCCGACCTTAATCGCAGCAGGTAACGGTGGTTTCGCAGCAGACGTCGACCTGCTGGCCGGCTGTTAAAGCGATCATTGGCGATTTTTTTTACAATTAGTATGAGTAGCTGATTATTTCAATACTTTGACACAGTCACGACACACTCTCACGATCATTTATTTTTGATACTGACAATAAACAAGCTTTTTATAGCTGTCAACGACAATATGAGAGTATTTTGCAAAAAGTACAAATACATTACCAGTTATTTCTTAGAGTTTCTAAGGTAGAGGAGTAGAGTTTCTGAATAGTAAGCATAAATAATCCAATACTAAATAGATAACGTCTGATCTTTATCTCTACTTCTATATATACATTATATATACATATATATTTGTTCTCATTTTATATCTTTACCTGACCGAGAAAGCGTGGAGGACCCTTTCTCACATGGATGTTTGCAATAAAAAAGATATAGAAAATAGTAGAAACATGAACCCAGTATCGACCTAGAATCGACATCACAGGTCACGGCCAGATAAAGAAGATTTAATAATATATCACTTGAAGGTGTCCACAACTTCGTCAACGGAAGAGAAAAATAACATAACCCTCTTTTATTCTTTAAATACATCTTATAACCATCTGTGACTGCCCAGCTACTCCCGTGCACCCAAAAAATAGTTGAAATCCGTTTAGCCGTTTTGGTGTGATACATACAAAAAACCCAAAAAAATATTTTCGAGTTTTAAATAGTTTGTTCACTTTTTTTTAATATTTTCAATGTACGTACCTACGTTCATTTTTAAATCTTTGTAATATTATAGATAGATGATTCCAATTTTAATACACTGTCTTTTGCTAGCGGTATTTTACTGTATTTCCATGGAATCTTTGTACGCATTCCAAATATCAAGTTAATCCGACAACTGGAAGTAGGTTAAAATCGACATGCTCAAATTATCCGTATAATTGGCAGTTATAAGTGTAATTAACGATCTCACAGTACTTATCCTTAGTTATTAATATTCTGGACTAAAAATATAAAAGGAACGGTTTGTATTTTTTGGAGATTAAATTTCTTTCAAATCGTACAGAGACTTTAAGTATTGAGAGATCTTGCGTGACAATATCTCGATACAGCTCGAACGCGTGCGCAGCGCAAACCACTTCTTATGCAAAAGGACGGAATTCACCAAGAAAACCCCGGATGTTACGACCTTTCGGCAATAATTAAATGACTGTGCATTAAAAGTTGCAGTCGATGCAGTTTGAAGATATGCAGTCACGTACCAATACACAAATACACACGCGGTGCGAATTATGTCATGTCTTGGATTGCGAATTTTTGTCAACTTTGCAGAATCATTGGGCGTAAATAAAAATACATTTTGGGTAAATAAAGAGCAAAATAAGCGCTTTCAGTAATCTAAAATGCTAATTGTAATTCATACATTGTAAAATATTTACAGCTTTCATGAACAAACTCGGGCCCTCTCGTCATCCAAAATATCAGAGAGAATACTGTAACAATTTAACTTATATCAATCGTTATCTACCTTTGCAAAGTTTCATTTATGATAGCCCTACTTATTTTTCTCGTATTTCAATTTTTTTTTCTAGAAATAGCTTAATTCCTACCAGTCTTTAGATTATTTCTTACAATATCTTACTGAAATATCCAACCTCGAATTAATAGATGTTTTTTTTTGAAAAGCATTTATTACCGACTCTAATTTTCTGAACAAGCCAAACTTGGTAAGATTGCTCACGAGAAGAATCCTTTGCCTGAAGTCCCAAAATGCTGCAAGGATCGTGACTCTGCCAATATAGCATTGCATTTTTACAAGCTTTTATTTGACTTTCCGTGCCAGTACGTGTGGATCAAAGGTTGCAAAGTTAAATTTGACCCACTTCCCAGTTTCCGATTGAGCTAAAATTTGACATACTCATATAAGTTTAGTGAGAATGTAATAACCATTTGAGTTGATCTGGTGATGGAGCCGGAAGGTGATCAGTATTCATAGGAACTATACCTTTCGTTGGTAATTCTTCGACGTTTCGGATTCATTCGGACTTATTCTACAAATTCGATCGCTTGCCAGTTGTAGGGCTGCAGTTAAAAAATTCCGATAACAAAATTTAACGCTTACTACAAGAATAATCAATGAAGAAGTACATAGAAAAGAAAATATGCCTGTTAAGAGCATTTGTCGCGGCGCAAGGCGTCAGTGACGCTGATTTTCAGTGGATCCATGAACATAATACAAAACATATAACTTAACCTAGGAGAAGAGAGGCGGGAAACAATAATAATACAGTGTACAGTTCTGTCCCTTGAATAGCCAAAATAATTTTCGAAACAAAGATTACATGATAGATCAGTTCCAATTCGCAAATTAGAATAAATTTAAGTATGGATTTTTACAGAGAGGTCTAAAAAAATAAAGATAGCGTATCTAGTCTCTCAATACACATTTAATAGAATGAAAACACCCAACACGCTAAGCTATCGTTTTCTTTAAAAAACGTGTGTTTTTAAGAAATGTAGCAAAAGCAGGTTTTTCGTCTTAAAAATAGCAAATTTTGATGGCGTTTATCGTGGTTTCGGAGCTCGGCGACTCGTGTAGATAAACTGAAACATATTGATAAAGGCGGTCGCTGTCAACATGATGAATTGATGAGACATATTTAACACAGAAAAGTGAAGAACTACGGATCGAAGATCATTCAGAGCTGTAAGCGCTTTAAGTTAAATAATGATGATGACAAGAATAAAATAGTGTTCCTAAAAATACGAGCTGGTACATGCAGGTTGCCGATTACATAATATCTTCCTGTTTTTCTCTGACTCCCACGGCCTGGTTCACGCATGGTACAGAGTATTGTGTAGCTTATGGGAACAATTATCCCCGTACATGGATTGACACAATGCATAGGTTTTGCTGCATTATCTAATCGTAGTACTACCATATCGTATGCCTCGATTAAACAACTAAAGCAGCAAGCAGTACAAGTATTCAAACAGAGAAAACATAATCACTGCATTATAAGACAGGAGAATTTGACGTCAATTAAAAAATCGGCAGGGTATTCACCCACACACCTTGGAACCAAAATGGTCGCGCATCTTGCGGTATCAAAGGAATCTCAGAAACTCCGAATATGGAATGAACTCCCTCCAGCGGTTTTCCCTGGAGGTTACTGTTACGGGGTTCTTCAAGAAGGGAGTGAATAGGTTTTGAAAGGTCGGCAACACGCACGTAATGCTCCTGGCGTTACAAGCGTTCTTAGGCTGCGGTGACTGGCAACATCAGACAGGCCGTATGCTTGCTTGCCGCCTCAGTAGTATAAAAAAATTTAGGAAGTTGGCGGTATTTATACCTACCCGTGTACCAAAAACAGTTGAATTCCGTTTAGCCGATTTAGCGTGATGAAGCTACAGCGACACATACAAACATTTAATTTTTACAATTTTATAATAGTATAGATGTATGCTTTTAACCTTGTAAACACCGAACTGAAAGAGCGAATACCTCCTACCATAAGTGTTAGACTTAAAAGGAGGATTCGACATATTTTTAATAACTTGGTTAAAATAAATGATTTTGATTTTGATTTATATGGATTGATAGCAGTTAAGGTTGTATTTGTATATGTCCCTTTTGTAAATATTCATATTATCTATTACTTATCGTTCTTTTACTTTGAAGTTGTAATTTTGTTTTAGTTGTCATTAAATTCTTGCTTTCAGCCAGCTGCTTGGGTTTTCTTTTAAAAAATTCCATTTTTCTCTATTGTGCTATCGAAGTCCGTTACAATAGCGAAGCTATTAAAATTACTATGCATTTCAAACAATTTCATTCCTTCTATCATAGACATATCGGCAACACCCGACGGAAAGAGTGGCGTTGCGCGTGAGTATCTGTGAGCCTGTGACCGAGAGTGTTCTTCTATGATTCAAGTTAATCTGTGCAGCCGTTTGAAGATCATAATTTTTTGTAGGTCTTATTTTATCGTTTCACCGATTATTGACATTTGTTGCTACTTCTAGAAGGACATATTGTTCTGTGGGCATATTGTGGTTACTTTTAGGGATCCGCTGCGTTGAGACCTATTATTCAAGTGTTAGTTGGCCATTAACACGGAAACTGTAAAGCTTCCGAAACGTCGGGACCTCAAATGACATAATATACGCGAAATAATCCGTTTAAATTGTTTCATTTAAATAAGACAAAGTAAATTTAGATAAGTCACTAGTTCCCATTATTTATGTGACCTGTAGTTTGCTCAGTTGGCAGAATCGGTGTTAATCCAAAAGTCCCATTTGCGGTGGAAAACAAACATGGCGGCGGTCACGCGCGTTTCAGCGCGTCGTTTCCGGTTATTGTGGTTCCCTTGCTGGCTCATTAGCACAGCCGCACTTGTTCTACCAACTAAGCTAACTAGATATTTAGTTTACAGAATGGTTGCTCGAGTCGAGAACTGTTCGACATGTTTTGTTTTAACCCGTGGATCTTATTATGAGCGATTAACTGCAACGCGGTTCACACAGTGTGAAGCGTAACAGCTGCAGAAAAATACAACCAAAGTTTAATTTTTTGCGGCTGGGTAATAATTATATATTATATGCAGTATACCTCCAGCACCACATATCAAAAGGATCACTGCTCATTAATTGGAGTAACCCGCGACGTCTACAGAGTGACATAAAATAACACCACATTTTTTTCGAAGTTCTTCAATAATGCGGCAATGATAATAAGGCTTTCCAAAAGCTGAAATATTCATCTAAGTAATCGATAGAAATATAAAAAGCCCAATACGCCACGAGAAAAGTTGATAATTTCTAAACGGCTGGAAAGGTATTCGTGAATCGTTTAGCTATGATCTTTTGAAAATAAACTAACTATATCAAAATCGGTTCAGGAGCTGCGATGTCACAGACAGACACAGATACAGAGATCTACAAGCTAATAAAACCATTCTTTTTTGTCGGTTAGCAATGAATTTTCACTAAGTCGACACGTTTCATTCTTAGTCATTCTCATCGGTTTAAAAAAGCAATAAGTCAAGAAAGAAAACATGCGACTCCTCGTACCGGATTGTGACTATAGTGTGTGAACATTGTTTTGTCATACGCCAGCCACAATATCGATAACAATCGTGTCTAGTTTTCGTACTGTAGGTGATAAATCTACTATGTATAATATTATAAAATTTCAAGAAATATTTGAAGCTACACCTACCCATTGTCCAGAAGAGTCATGGAAGCAGACTTCAACAAATAATAATAAAGAGATATAATAAATTACCAATTAAATTTAAATTACCAGTTCCATTATATTTCTAATTATTTAAACGATAACTTTGATAATAATTTCTTCTGTTTCCGCGATTATTACTCATTGAAATAAAACAATTTAACGGATTATATCGTCCTCCCGTGACCATGGAAAGCTGGAAAGCTTCCGAAACGCCGGGAACTAAAATGAGATAATATACGCGATATAATCCGTTAAATTGTTTTATTTCAATGATAACTTTGATGTATTCAATTAATTTTGTTATTTATTTCTTTTACGCTTCATCATTATTATTGTCACATGTCAATTTAAGTGTACGCCAGGTGGCAAAACATAGTGATATATATTGCATAGAACATCTCTGTAGATAATTATTCAGCTAAACCTGTTCACAAATCAATAAAGCACTTTAAACTTTGGGATATATACGAGACACCTATTACGTTTCATAAATATGACGCGTGGCAAGAAGTATAATCCTCGCGTGTGAAAAAGTTCGATAGCCCCGTCATCATAAATATTTCTGAAAGCTGCATGCTTTATAAACACGTTATGTTATTCTCATCGTTTATCATCAATAAATTAATTGACTATTAAGGATTGAATCGGATAACGAATATTTATAGGACTTTGTTATGATATGATCCATTTGTTAAGAGACACAACTTTTTTATTCTTGCTCTTAATAAGTGTAATGTAGTAACGTTTTATTCATATTTCTTATATCTATTATAAAGTTGTAGAAATTAAATTTCTTACGACTAATTGAAGACGAAACGACTAATTGAAGATCACCGAGTCGCGTTTGATTTTTTGGATTGTTTGTATGTGTCGTTGTGGCTTCATCACGCCAAAGCGGCTAAATGGATTTCAACTTTTTTTGGTTCACGGGTAGCTGGGTCACAGATAGTTATAGGATACTTTTTATCCGACTACCCTCAAGAAAGAAAGAAGGTTATAATTTTATCCTCTTCCGCCGACGAAATTGCGGGTATCATCTAACTATACTAGTATGAAATATTTTCTCCTGTTTAATATTTTCTTCTGTTTATTTCAATATACTAGTATGAATCATAAGACTAAAATGTAATGCCAGCCGGGCAAGATACCGTTGGATTGATGCTGTGTTGGCTGATCTACGCGAGCTTCAAGATGGCTCGTGGAAAAAAATCGCACAAGAACCAAACACACACTTTGGGTCGCTGGCCAGAAGAGTATGTAGTAATCGTAACTACTAATGTAATTTCGGTAGATAATAACTCCTGCTAAGGAGGAACGAGGTGACCATATAGAGCCCACTAAACTTTTAATTTAAACTAAGTTATTATTGCAACGTGCAATGGAAAGGGCTGTACTGAAGAACCAAATTAACCGACATAGCTTGCAGGAATGCATCGTTGAAGTGATTAGTCGGGCCATGTAGCCCGGAGAAAGGATGGCCGTTGGAGCAGTAAAGTCCTGGAGTGGGGATCACGCATAGGAAAGCGCAGCGTAGAACAGCCCTGACTAGGTGGACGGATAACCTCGTAAGGGTCGCAGGGAATCGGTGGATATGGTACGATCGCACCCTGTGGCGAACTATAGGGTAAGCCTATGTTCAGCAGTGGACGTCCGTGACTGATAGATAAGTATTACTCTATGTTTAGCAGTGGACGTCCGTGACTGATAGATAAGTATTACTCTATGTTCAGCGGTGGACGTCCGTGACTGATAGATAAGTATTACTCTATGTTTAGCAGTGGATGTCCGTGACTGATAGATAAGTATTACTCTATGTTTAGCAGTGGACGTCCGTGACTGATAGATAAGTATTACTCTATGTTTAGCAGTGGACGTCCGTGACTGATAGATAAGTATTACTCTATGTTTAGCAGTGGACGTCCGTGACTGATAGATAAGTATTACTCTATGTTTAGCAGTGGACGTCCGTGACTGATAGATAAGTATTACTCTATGTTTAGCAGTGGACGTCCGTGACTGATAGATAAGTATTACTCTATGTTTAGCAGTGGACGTCCGTGACTGATAGATAAGTATTACTCTATGTTTAGCAGTGGACGTCCGTGACTGATAGATAAGTATTACTCTAAATTCTTACTGTTTCTTTTGCCTTATTCTATTACTCTCCCGTTGAAGAAAGCCTTGGCGTAGTTACCGAAGGGCTAGGCGATTCCGTACACCGGGGCTCCCCAATATCTTGGGGGTAATTGGTCTCTGACTAACAAAACCTCTGAATCCCCCAATCTTTTCTTGTGCACCGGGGTTCTTGGTTACCCAGCTACGCCACTCCATGACACAGCATTTTTTTTGTTATGTTATAGGGGGCAAACGAGCAGACGGACTGCCTGATGGTAAGCGATCACCGTCACCCATTGACACATGCAGTAACAGAGGAGTCACAAGTGCGTTGCCGGCCTTTCAGGTGGGAGTACGCTCTTTTCTTGAAGGTTTGAAGGTCAGTCGCATGCCGCTTCTCTCGGAAGTAGCTAGCAGGAAATTGTTGTGGATAACTGTGGTTGAGGCCATACGCTTCCCGAGGAGTTAAAGTATCCAAGATGAATTTTGAAGAAAAGAAATTGTATTATAGACCAAAAGTAGGCCTTCAAATAATTACAATCTAATTATTTTCGTCTACGTAAAACAATATCACCTAGACCCCTCATTAAGTTAATAACACTCTAGAAATAATTACAACCAGACGAAATTGGATGACGGTAATCTCGAGACAAAGCAGTCGACCTTTGGTGCGATGTTATAAAAACAATTTATTGTACAGCGCGGGTGAACCCGTATTGTTTTGTAGTTCAGCGGCTAGCGTAGTATTGAACAGTGGTGACACTACTTAGTTATAGAATACTTCCACTTAAGTACTTAAATAATAATGTAGGGCTAATAATTTCAAATATTTAGGTAGCGTTATTACAGAAGATTCAAGATGCACACCCAACATTAAAATAAGAATAGGGTTAGCAAAATAAACATTCAACAATAAGAAATACTTTTTAACCTCAAACATATCTCGGAAAGCTAAAAAGAAACTCATTAAACTCTTATTTGCGCTGCTCTTATAGGCGTGGACCATGACACAAACGGATAGGAACTTACTGGAGGTCTTTGTAATGTAGTGCTGGCGTAGAATGGAAAAGGTTAGTTGAACAGCTTAATATAAACGATACAGAATAGAAGACATCAAGTGGCCTCAGTATACTCATTCCCTTACTCTATATTATACTTTAAAATAAACCAAAGATAATATAACAAAAACAGAAAGAAAATCTATAGAATGGCATATCTACGACGGAGCTCAGTTACGGTCAATTCACACGACCCACAAACACACCAAAAAGCAGCGGCAAAAAGTGGTGAATCACTGATTACGTGTGAATAGTTGCGTTGCAGCTTCTTGCAGTTGCTTTGACGTGGTCGGACCGACCACGCGGTTGCGTTTGACGTCGAAATGTGGTCCGTGTGAATAGAACTATTTATTTTCATATAAATTATCGCCCGACTACGTGGTTATCGTTGTAGTGTATTTGTGGTACGTTTGAATAGACTCTTAGCCACTTAGTTGCTCAAGAGTTGGTTAGCAGCTTAGTTGTTCGCAAAGGCCACCACTTTGAAGGCGAAAAACGGAAACAGTTCCGAAAATCGTTGTTCTACGTGGCGCTTTATTTTATTTAAGTCTATTAGTAAAGTATACCAATATGTATATAAAGCTAATGTTGAAACCACTGTGCCAAGCTACACTACGGCTATAGAACCCAGGCCTTCCATGCCCATTGTTCTGCGATCCGAAGAAAAATCATTCGCGAAAATGATTCTTTGTTTCAACCCACCAACAATACGCGGAGAGGCCGGCCGTTAACTCGATCCATACTGCACACCAGCATTATCTTTGAGCTAAACAGGTTAGACAATATTAGACATAATATATATTAATTACCTACTGTAAAATACCTATTCAAGTTCTTTGAAACCTAGATATTGATTGAGGCAGTAGAGGTTCTATTTCTAACTATGAATATGAAGGATATTATACCGGTAATAAATGCGGTATTTCTTAAACATTAAAAAAAAGAGAAATCCAAAATTTATTACAATCACAAAACATTTCTAAAACCGAAGTACATTTCAAAGCTCGTACTCAGCACCCCTTTTCTTCTAAGTAGATTTCAATAGCTATTTTATTTAAGTATTTAGAAGCGCCTTGGAAAGAATGGCACCAGCTATGGTATTCATGAAATTTGTGTCAGCGTCGAACATAGCGCTGAAGGATTCACCGCTGCTATAATACAACCCCTAGACACGTATAAACTATTCGTTTTCAGAGGTCTCGCCTTTGGTTTGTCTTCAAAGTCAAAGTCAAAGTGATTTATTGCATTCATGGTACAGATAGATGTTATAGGAGATTTACAGTTGCGGTCATGAACCCTGCAGGGTCTTCTCAGCCAGTTGCACAAATATCTTGACAGACCAATATATTTTTCATTCCTAGCTATTTCGTATCATTTCCGCTTCCTAAAGGTTGTCTGGAAGAGATATTGTGTACCGTATTTTTTGATAAGGCTCTATTGTACTGTTTCGGTTGTTGGTGTGCAATAAAGAATTGTTGTGTTGTATTGTATTGTATTTTGACCTGCGATCTGCAACATGTAGGTACCTACTGTACAGTCAGCTGCAGAGAAAAGTAACCCCCTGCCATACTAACAATATATGGCAGAGGGGTCACGTTTCTCTGCTGCTGACTGTACCGCTACTTCACCTGTTGAAGGCAGCTTAAGAGTGAGCAAGCTCGGCCGAATGTCACCTTCCCATACAAACGGAGTTTCGTTCTCATTTCAAAACTAAGTGTAGGATTGTAATTAAACTTTGCATATACAATGTCATGAGGTATATCCCAGGACTATAATTAGGTTATATGGCTCCAGTTTATAAAACAAACAAAATACAGCAAAAACAAGTTTTTTATGAAAAACTAAAATTCGTTGTATGGTTTTTACTAGGATGTCTGAAGCTACATAAACTAATTACAGACCTGGATATACCGTAACCTATTCTAAGTTCAAAGTTTCAGAGCAAACTAGCTAGTCTTTTTACAATGAGAGCGTAACCGAGCTTGCCGGGGACTCTTAACGCGAATTTACAGAATGGTACCCGTAGTTAGAACCAAGCTACGCCATTCATCTGTACCGTAAATCGCTCTTCATAAAATATTAACAATAACATTGAGAGAAAATGCACAGAAACATTTCCGCAAAACAATAGTAACGGAACGCATGCTTAGCACATACTGGGTTAGTGTGACCAGGCCTTATTTTTGAAAACCAACCAAGAGCACGTCGGACCATGCTCAGTGTAGGGTTCTATAGGCGTTACTGCAATATAAGTGCTTCGAGGCACTTAAGTCCTTTTGTTGAGAAGCGCAGATATTCGATATTAACTCAATAACGGTAGATCCGATCATGTTCAGATTAATTTTCGTTGAAAGTATTTATTAAGCGGACACCTTTGTGATTATATTTTAGAAAATAGAGACACTAAATTTATGCTACTTTCGGAGCGATTATTTCCGAAAATATTTTATGAATCAAAAAAAATTCGCAATCACAAAATGATTTACAAAAACCCACGAAATATCAGTGTCATATTATTGTACTGCCATCAAAGTTACATAGGCATGGTATACCAAATTTCAGCTCAATCGGTTCCCAGAAAGTGGTTCAAATCATCCTTGTAAGATTTGTAAACATACATACAAAGTGAAGTTAAATAAAACCTTGTAAAAGACACAATAGGGGAGAATGGGTAAGGTCAGTGGTCACAGCAGCCAAAGTGGACTATGGACCGGTGTCGAAAGATCGCGAAAGCTTCCTATATAAGGGAAATATTGTTCTAGATAAAGCTCTCGCGAGTTTTCAACTGTCGATGAACTTATTCGTTGTTCAGTTTTCTGTTATGGCCGTTTGAGAACCAACCCGTGACACATCCATACCCAGTCTCTTCTGCTATTTCACGGAAATTAAATTCAATCTTACATCAAATGAGACCGCGGGAAAGTCTCGCAAAAACCTTAAGATATAAGCGCTAATCTGCCATCTGCCTCCCACACTGCAAGTGCCCTAAATTCTCGGCGTGACGGGGATTTTTCCGGTGTTTCCACGGCCCCGGAGTGACAATTGCCACTTCCGCTGCGCATGCGCAGGCTTAATATCAGAGAGTAAATCAGCACCTAATAGTCTAAAGCAGTGTTTTTCAACCTTTTTGATGACGCGGGGGGTCGCGTCTGCGCAGATTTAAACATATGTTTTAAAATTCATTTTATACGAAAATCTTGGTGTTTTGCCATACAAGGCTGGAAAGTGTGACGTCACGCGTTCCTGCCTTGTATGGGGAAATTAAGAACTGTATTCTGCAGCTATGTTAAAACTTGCGTTTATCGAAACTGTTTAATAAGAAAATTTTCATGGGGTAATAAATGTTCTTGTTAAATTTTTAATATTTCATAATTTAAAAATGGACTTTCCCATCCAACTTTAAAGGCTCATAAAACAAGCTACGCGTAGGGTATCGAACTATGTTTTTTTTATCATAGAAACTACCATTTTACATCAAATTTTAAATTAATTTTATTTGAGTACAGTCACCATCCCAATTGTTGAAAGGACCGATGGATAAATTAAGTTACCTAAACGAAATTTTATTAAAAGCTTTTAATAAGTCACAGTTACAGACGAAAAAACGTAGAGTAAGTCGTACGAGCCAAAAGTAGACCAAAGCTTCATTACATAACAATTTAACAACAACTCCTAATTGATATTTATCAGGTGTCTCATCATAACAGCGTTTAAACGGCGGTTAACGTTAACCGTTACTTAAGTGGCTGGCCGGAAGCAAGGAACGTGCTAAGTGAGCTAAGAGTTGTTTAGCCGTGACTTAGCTGGGTTAACCTCGGCGACATCAAAGAGTAATGCAGAGGCTACATACTATGACTGTAATAAAGATTTAGGTAAGTACTGTGAGGGTGTAGCTCTACCAAATGTGAACGTCAGGGCCGTTCCTGAAACAGTAAAACTGACTTTCAGCCATGATACTCGTAGATCTAAAGTTATTTTTAAATTATAATTGAAATACAAGAAAATAACATGTGACATTCAAAAGGATTAGTAACTACAGAAACACAAAGGATAACAGAAAATGTTGAAAAATACATTTACAGGTTTAATGTAAAGTATAAATTTAAGTAATACGCTAGCATCAGGTACGAGTATGGGGCCGTAGGCAATAATGAATGCGGTCCGAGACACTTTGACAACTTTGCGGTTTAGTTGATTCGTCTTTGAAACAGCACGTATTATAGCGTTTTATGGCTTTAGTATACAAACAGCTTTGTTGTGACGATGTTTAGTATTTTTTTAAAGCCTACTTAGTGCTTGCTACTCCCCCAGCCTTTGATTTATACGAGTGGCAATAGGGGGCGAGAGCCCGGAGCGGATTGTTTTTAAAGACCGCTCAATCTACGGATAAGGGAAGATTTTTTGCATTTACTATCAAAAATGGCCGGCATTCTCGATCTAAAGCATGTCGTTTAGTGTTCGATGATCGCTGTGCTTTGTTGAAATAATGAAATAATGATCTTTATTCTGTAAGTAGGCCACAAGAGCACTTTTGTTTTTTCAAACAATAACAACAAATGAAGCCAAGACATGTATATATGTGAGAGAGTTTAGTAAAACGTCCGACTTTGTTGATTCTAGTTACGGAGTTACGGGCAGTTTAGTGTATTATGGCAAAACCTACCGAAAATCGACTTTCAATGAAAACTGATAGAACATACTGTAATAAACCTATGATTTTGATGTCGACCCATAAATGTCTAATTTAAGCACCTTTTTAAGGCCTCAAAGTTTAGTGCCCAGCGTCCCACTTTGTCGAATAACTAAAAGAATCATCGATATCATATTTGTGCCTGTTATAGGGAAAAATTTCTACTTTGTCGATATTGAGTTATGAGTAGTTTGTAATAAAAAAAAGCATAAGCTATATTTCGGTGAAAAAATTATGTCTCTAAGTGCTATAGATTTTTTTTTTTAATTCTTCAAACTTGCAAAAGTGTAAAAGCGACAATTGAGAAAACGTTGGTTAAAGTTTGGGACGGCAAAAAACACACTTGTACTTTGAAGTTATGGAGTGATTAGTATCAAATGAATCGGCATACTTTAAGGATTTCAAATTAGTCAAAATCATATATGTAACCTTAGGAGTTTGAATGTTACGGAGGCTTGAACATAAAAACAGAACGAAAATATGTCAATCCTGAATATGGGTTTATTTTCTATATTTATAACACGACACGCAGATTTATCATTAAGGCTGTATTTATAAATGTATTCTCATACATTATTATTGTAGAAAGAATTCTATGGATCCCTTTAGTTGCTTATTACATCAAAAAGTTAAGAAAAAAATGAATTGAAAAGTACAGCATAAAAAAATACGAATAAAAATTAGTAGATTGTTTGTCAAGGGGCTAAAATAAGCCATTATGACACGAAGTGATTATTTAGACGAGCTCACGAAGTGAGCGAGGACAAATATATCTGAGTGTCATATAATGGCTTATAGCCACGTGTTAAACACTCTGCTTTTCACTTCAACTGCGAGAAAATAAAAAAGACTAAACATTAAAATTGTATATTTCATGAAATACTAAAAGTACAGTTTGAGCAAGTCTATCAGAAAGTTTGGCCAATCTGATCAGGTTGGTTTCTTTGTTTTTAATTATTTGTAAGGAGTATGTAGCTGGCCGCAAGTGTTTTTTTTTCAGTGTCATAGTAATTTGTATGGGATTATATGGCTTTCTTTTATACCCTAGGGGCTAAATGTAGTATTTTAATCTAGCGAAGCTAATATAACGTACTTTTTGAGCAGGAGAAGTGAAAAAATCATTTGATACTAACCACTCCATAACTTCAAACTACTAGCGTGTTTTTTGCCGTCCCAAACGTTTTCTCAATTGACGCTTATTCACTTTTGCAAATTTGAAGAATTAAAAAAAAATAACCATAGCACCTAGAGACATATATCTTTCACCAAAAGATAGCTCCATATCGACAAAGTGGGACCTTTTCCCAAAAACTGTCACATGTCATTTAACGGATTATATCGCGTATATTATCTCATTTTAGTTCCCGACGTTTCGGAAGCTTTCCAGCTTTCCATGGTCTGTACAGCTTAGGCCCATCTGGGTTAAATTGCTTTATTTCAATGAGTAATAATCGCGGAAACAGAAGAAAATATTGTCACATATATAGTCCTCCTCATCGATTTCGATGACGGCGACCCCGACTACGAATAATTATGTTTTTACATTTAACACATATATATTTACAAAGAAAACGAAAATATTTAAATAGATTTATTTTCTAGCATGAGCCCTAATATGGCTCGCTAGATCGAACTTAGTCTTAAATATTCTATCGCACGGGATACAATAGAGCTGGCCTTGTGAGTTATATGAATAGATATAGGAGGGCTTAGGTCTTTCTTTTTGAGTTTGGCGTTTTAGGCCAAGACATGTACCGACGTAACAAAAGGAACCGACGCAAAGTAATAGGCAAGTATTGCATTACCATTCCCTATGTACCTAAAATATACTGTAAATACATTAGCGTTAGTTATATTATTATTAACAATATCTTTCATATTACGGAATAATTACCTTTACTATGTCATAATGTCAAGTCAATAAGGAACTCGCTCACTCTTTCTTCGTCTCACACTTCTCGCTGTTCCTTCATGCTAATGATCGTGATAGTCACCATCAGGTGATAAAGAGGTTTGAGTAATGATTAGCCTCATGGGTCCTGAACTCTTTTTCGCGGTCAAAGCCATACAAAAGCGCTTGAACACGACGCTGAAGCAAAAAACTTATAATCAGCCTTTAAACAGTGCTTGTATGGTGCGTATCGTGTTGGGATCGAGAATTATCGCAACTGAATCTTTCATTGTCTTTTGATTTTTGCAACAGTGTTGCAAAGAACAATGTTACATCGAAAGTTCCAATAGACGGGACTAGGCCCTTTGGAACAGGCGTTGCAACGGATTCGACACGTCAAGGTAAATGAAAAGCAGTATTTTAGAAATGGATGTCAAACTAAAACAAGAAGATATTCCACTGAGCGTTGGAAGGAATTGTAGGCGCTCGGATCCTAGCTTCAATAGTCCAGTTAATTATATTTTGGTGCCGATGGATACAAAGAGCATACGACCGTTGGTTGTGGAAGTGTAAAGGAGAGACCTATGTTCAGCAATGAACGTCTAAATTGGCTGAAATGATGATGACGATTTTAGTGCCTTCTTTGACTTTCGTCACTTTGTTTCCTAAAGTCTTGTGCTGTGGATGTTTTTAATAGTAAAGTAGTTGTTCTGCGGAAGCGATAGTAACGGACGATGGTCATTTGTTTTTAGAAAGGTCGTAACTTTATTATAATTCCCATGACACATAATTCTTTTACTAACTAGGCTGGGGCAGAGGTCGGTACGCATCAGTGACCTTAGACGGCAGGTGGCAGGGGGACTTTTTGGGTATTCTAATCATACCATCTGTATTTATCATGCTAACTAAGTTTTAAATGTTTAAAAACAAAACGCCGTCGGCTTAAAACAGAGCTAAAGTATGAGTAACACATAGTGACAAAGAAGAGTACACAGTAAACTCTTCATGAGTACTCTTCTCAGATATTTTCTTGGGTCTTTTGTCCATCTGTGCCACTTCTCAGACGATACCATAATAATAAAAAGCAAAAAACTTAAATTTTTAGGTAGATGGTATGTAGGCAAAATAAATATAGCCACAACTCTCCGTGCGCCGTAATTTAAATACAAAATGTTGTTTTTTATCTTTTTTTAACTTGCTTGTAAGGCCAGCTTGCGTTTTTATCAATTTGAATCAATAAACTTCAATATTAGTAGACTAGATTAAAACACTTAACAAGTTTAAAAACCCGCTGATCTACCCCCAAAGTCTAGGCAGACATTTTGGGCTAACAACGAACGTAGAACGGTCAGAGCAGCCGTTGATAAACTATTTATTGATTGCAAGACTGACTACCAATCTCCGGTAGATAGGTATGAAGGAAGAAGAAAGAGCATTTGTTTTTTATGTAATAAGTGGCCAAAGGGCAGACGAGCCACCTGATGGAAAGTAGTCATCGTCGCCCATAGATATTTGCAAGACCGGAAGAATCGCCCATACCTTGTCAACCTTTGAGAGCCCTATTAACTCGCTTCTTGAAGAATACCATGTTATAGCGCTCTGAAAACACCTCAGGGGTAAGTTCATTCCACAACTTACAAGTACGTTGTAATTTATTTTTGGGATGCCAAGTATCCAGATAGTGGGGATGTACTTTGTTTCTGAGGCGGGAGGTGCGTTGATAGAAACGTGACGGTGGCACCAACTCAAAAAGTTCTTGAAAACATTCCCCATTGTACAAACGGTAGAACAGACACAGAGAGCCAACATCTCTCCGGAAGCTAAGTTGTTCCAGGTCGTTTGTCAGTTCAGGATCGTCGACAATACGAACTGCCATACATTGGGTGGAGTCCAAGAGGAAAAGTGCTCTGGAAATGCTAGAATAATGAACCACTGTTACGGCAACGCCGCATACTATCTAGTGATAAAAGACCAAGTACGAACGTTAGTAGACATTGCAACCACAATTATAATAGTATTGTCTCAATAATCTGGGTGACATAACAACCCGCGGTTTCCGTTCTTGCGTCGGCTACCTAAGTTACCTAACTGCTAACAAACGAATTAATTGCAAGTTTCTAATCCACGTGAGAAGACTTATGACTTATAATATAACTTAATCCTACCGGCAAAAAGGGTTTTACGAGTAGCTTTTATCAATTGATGAGACACTCAAGGAATTAAGATAAATGACGTAAACAAAGTTTTTGAGTTTATTTTACACTAGCTTTTGCCCGCGACTTCGTCCGCGTATAGCTCGAATTTCAAAAAATGCTGCGCCTCTAAATTCATTTCTAACGGAATATATGTTTCAATTCTCGTATTCCTACCGTCAGCAGTTTAGGCTATGCATTATCTGTCAATTGTTATAAGTCACGTTACTTTGTTATATACCAGTAATTTGACAAAAAAACAGATGTAATTGGACAATTAGATTGAACTATTGATAATATTGAACATTAGGTAGGTTTTGCAGTATTTATTTATACAGGGTGTTTGGTAACAGGATGCAAAGTTGAAAGGAGGTGATAGCTTAGGCCATTTAGAACATTTTAAGCGATATATGTGTAAGGCAAATGTTATTAGTTTTTTTTTATTTAAGTTTTAAGATTTTTCTGGGAAAACTCCGAAATTTCAGACTACATCGACAATAGTACTTTTTTTACTGTAGGTAGCATTTTTTGTATTTTTTTTTTTTGTATTTTGAAATGTCTATCGTACACCATAAAAGTTATTTGAAACATCTGTGTCTAAAGAAAAAAAAACTACAGCGATTTAAAAATTAATTTTGACGACCGGTTTGGCTCAGTGGAAGTAACGTTGCCTGCGAAGCTGAGGTCCTGGGTTTAAATCCCGGTATAGGCATATATTTGTGTGATGAGCATAAATATTTGTTCCTGAGTCTTCTATATATATTAGTTATTATATATCTATTAAATATATCGTCGTCTAGTACCCATAACACAAGCCTTATTGAGCTTACCATGGGGCTAGTTCGATTTGTGTAAAATTGTCCCGTAATATTTATTTATTTATTATTTATTTAAATAACATGAAAAAAAAATGATTTAAGTGTTTTCTAAGGACGGTAAAAAAAAAACTTCTTCACACCATTTAAGAAACATGCTTGACTATTGCCCTTTCATTTAAGCTATCAAGCACGACTGTAGCTATCGTATCTTTAAAACTAAGCCACTTAAACCAACTAGAGAGCTAAAGTGTTTCACTCTACTTGTGATACTTGTGACGAATCTAATTATGATTTTGTAATAAAACATTGGTTCTTAATACTATAAGTTGGCGTTTACCTGACATTTGAAATGTTTTGCAAGGGTTAAGTGCAGTGGACAAAACTGTCACATGCAATTTTAATAAACAAAGGTTCGCGGTGGTGTGAAACAAAGGGACCGATAGCGGCGGGCGGCGTTTAACAAAGATGACTCAAGCCGTTTTATTATGCATTATTGTTAAAGATAAACTGATTTGCTACTTGCGTATTTATGCAATAACTACTAATTTAGTCTAATTACAGCCTCAGTTGCGTCTCCGCCTCCGTCATCCAAAATTTACCGTGTCAAGTTGTAGCTGCCGTAGGCGCTCCTTCACGTGTAAGTACGATTACTTCGTTGTAAACATGGAGAGAGAGAGAGAAGACGATAAATTCCCTTTACCGAATGTGGCAGAGATCTTGGACTCACTATCTGGAGCCATATATATTTCACATTTAGATCTTAGTCAATCATATTATCAAATTAATCTTACACCAGAGTATCTTAAATACACAAGTTTTACAACAAATACAGGACAATACGTTATGAAACGATTGCCAATGGGGTTACGAACTAGTCCTAGTACATTCTCGAGAATAATGACAGTAGCAATGCCCGGTCTAAATTTTGAAAAATGTTTCGTTTACCTTGAATTATCTCGTTGTATTTGGGCGAAATTTAGAAATTGATAATAAAAACCTTTTAGACATTTTTGAACGGCTATGGCAAGTCAATTTAAAATTAAATCCTACCAAATGTCAATTCTTAAAAACAGAACTTCTTTACTTGGCTCACGTGGTGATAGCAAAAGGAGTTCACCGGATCCTGAAAAAATTAAAGTTGTAAAAAATTACCCAATAACAACTAATGCCGATGAAGTAAGACGGTTTATAGCATTCTGTAACTACTATAGAAAATTTATAAAAGATTTTGCTGAAATAACGGTACCATTAACAAATTTGTGTAAAAAGAACATTCCTTTTAACTTCACCAAAGAATGTCAACAAAGTTTCGAATACTTAAAAAATAAACTTATTAACCCACCTATATTGCAATATCCGGATTTTAGTGAAGATAGACAATTTGTTTTGCAAACAGACGCGTCAGGAACAGCTATAGCAGCAATTTTGTGTAATTACGATATGAGACCAGTGGCTTACGCCAGTAGGCCATTAAATCAAGCTGAAAAAAATTATCCCACAATACAAAAAGAGTTACTCGCCATAGTCTGGGGAACAAAATATTTCAGACCCCACCTTTTCGGCAAGCAATTTACCATTTTTAGTGACCATAAACGAATACGCCGACATTGTCTACATGTACTGCAGAGCTGACGGTAATGGAGCAATGGCTCGACGGTTATACCAAGAGCGTTTTCCAAACCGGAGGTTGCCTAATGTGAGTGTTTTACACCTCATTCCGAAGACTACGTGAAAATGGAATTGCTGGGCAACGTGGAGGGAACCCAGGACGTAATCGCCCTGATTTGGAGGACGATGTTGTACGGGCATTTGCAGAGGATCCGACTACGAGCGTCAGAGTGGTAGATCGTAATCTTGACATGTCCATATGGAAAGTATGGAGTACCATGCATCGCGAGGGAAAATATCCTTTTCACGGCACCGGAGTTCAAGGACTGGATGAAGGAGACCCTGCACGTCGAGTAGACTTCTGCCGATTTTTACTCAATGCTGACATCGAAGAGCAACGCTTTTTAAAAAGTATTCTTTGGACCGATGAATCCAAATTTTCCCAGGAAGGGATCACGAATTTTCACAACCTTCACCAATGGGCTGATAAAAACAAAGAAGGTTTTCCCTCAACGTGTGGGCTGGAATAATCGGCAGAGTCCTTATTGGGCCACATTTTTTGCCAGATAATTTAAATGGTGTAAATTTTTTGGAATTTCTTCAAAACGATTTGCCCGGACTGATTGACGAGGACCAGCTGCCCGGTGCTGTGACATTCCAGCACTACGGTTGTCCCGCCCATTACTCCCTGGCTGTAAGGGAACACCTAAATAACTGTTTCCCTGACGGTTGGATCGGCAGAGGCGGACGAATCCCTTGGCCCGCTCGGTCACCCGATTTAACTCCACTCGATTTCTTCGTTTGGGGCCGGGCTAAGGAGCTAGTTTACACAGAAGAGGAAATTAATACCGCAGAAGAGTTGAGAGAGAGGATCCAAGCAGCGTTCGAAACCATGAGGGAAGAAATAACTCTCGGAACAACCACCACGGAAATAAGAAGACGGGCTCGTGCTTGTATTCGAAACGGCGGGTCCATTCTGAAAACGATCGATGATTGTTTCATGTTTTTAAAGTGTGGAAATAAATAACTTAACTTTTATGCTTTTGTTTGATTTCGTCGTAAGTAAAAAGAAATACAAATTCCCTCTTATCAGTTCAGGTAGCTTATTTTCAAAGGTAAAACGGCTGAGTCATCTTTGTTAAACGCCGCCCGCCGCTATCGGTCCCTTTTGTTTCACATCACCGCGAACCTTTGTTTATTAAAATTGCATGTGACAGTTTTGTCCACTGCACTGAACCCTTTCAAAACATTTCAAATGTCAGGTAAACGCCAACTTAGTATTAAGAGCCAATGTTTTATTACAAAATCATAATTAGATTCGTCACAAGTATCACAAGTCGAATGAAACATTTTAGCTCTCTAGTTGGTTTAAGTGGCTTATTTTTAAAGATACGATAGCTACAGTTGTGCTTGATAGCTTAAATGAAAGGGCAATAGCCAAGCATGTTTCTTAAATGGTTTGAAGAATCGGGGCTATTTTAGTTTTTTTTTTATCGTCCTTAGAAAACACTTAATTCATTTTTTTTCATGTTATTTAATTTTTAAATTGCTGTAGTTTTTTTTTCTTTAGACACAGATGTTTCAAATAACTTTTATAGTGTACGATAGACATTGCACAATACAAAAAAAATACAAAAAAATGCTACCTACAGTAAAAAAAGTACTATTGTCGATGTAGTCTGAAATTTTGGAGTTTTCCCAGAAAAATCTAAAAACTTTAATAAAAAAAAAACTTAAAATGTTCTAAATGGCCTAAGCTATCACCTCCTTTCAACTTTGCATCCTGTTACCAAACACCCTGTATTAAGATATACTCTTATTTGTATGATACGTCATATGCGGAAGGTCTGTTCTTTGCTATATTGTGAAGGTAGTATTTATTACTGTTGCTAGGTTACCAATTGTATATCCATTGTTTGGAAATGAAAATGTCACAACGAAAAGGTCATGTTTTTCATTTATTGTTAAAAAAACCCTTTTATGAATGAATACCCTCAAGAGTTTTAGCCTATGTCCTATTCTGATATCTAAGCTATATTACTGCAGAGTTTTACGCAAATCTGTTATGTAGATTTTGCGTACCAGCGTAACGTACGATTTGTCCGCCTTAAATTCATTTATCGCAGATAAGGGTATTTTTGCAGGATAAAAAGTACCCTATGTCCTTCCCCTGGATTCAAACTATAGCCATACCAAATTTCATTCCAATCGGTTCAAATGTTTAAGCGTGAAGAGGTAACAGACAGACAGACACACTTTCACATTTATAATATTAGTATGGATAAGAAAGTTAAAATTCATCGTGAAGAAATTATATGTACATTTTTAAAACAAGCAAAAAAGCGAATTTCAAACATGTGGCTAGTGGAAAATAACATGGAAAGGAGCATCAGCGATGTGTCGATCTAAAATTAATAGCGATAAGGAAAATTACAATAGCGTATTTGAAATTTCAGTTCTAATGTCTTTGTGACACAATCCTTACCAAAATTACAAACGGGAAAGTGTGTTTATGTTTCTCTTGCCTGCAACTTCGTTAGTGGAGGAGAAAAAGCCATAACCTTCTTTTTTCCTTCTGCGTAGTCGCATAAAAAGTACCTACACTATAACTATATGTGGATACCCAGCTACAAGTTTTTTAACGTAGGGGAGACCGAGATTGTCCCACGGATTGTTCATCGACCAGTGTCGAAAGATCGCGAGAACTTTACCTGGGAAGGAGAGATAGCTCTTGTGACCTTTCGACACCGGTGCATAGACATAGTTCATAGACCATTATGGCTGCTGTGGCAACCTCCCAGGCACTTTACTCCTCCAAAACATTATGTGTTGACCGTGGAGACCTTTTACATGTCCTAGTTTAATGTTTTGACCGCACGGACTCTCTACATCTCCATAAAACTTATTATAAGCTTTTTTTATACATACTGTTATTTCTTATTATTCTTTTTTACTTTTTTGAAGCCTAGAGGCCCTTTATATCTCTGTAAGTATACTTAGTTTAAGCTATAATCTAATGGAACCGGAGATCATATACATCTCACTGTAAAGTCTGCCTTGCTATTAGTCTGTTGCATTCACATTGCTATAAACTATAATGTCAATATTGTAAAATCAGACAGATCAAAGTGCCCTTGAGGCCTACTTGCAGAATAAAGTTTTGAATTTCAATTTAAACCGACCATTGAGACAACTTTACCCGGCTTCCCTTATATTAATACAAGAATTTTCAATTTTCTCTTTCATACCAGACTATATCGGAGTATAAGTACAGTGTGTAATTGGGCCTAGTTTGCGGCTGTGTGCTCAGGTGCGCACGCGTCGCTCTTTTGATAGGTACGTGTTGTAATCGCTTGAAGAGGAAAGTATACAACAAAAGTATACCGTCTGGGTGGTTTTGTCATATTACTCGTGTTTATATTATTGAATAACAAGTGGAAACTCCTCCTTTTTTGAAGTTTTTTTTTTATGACATCGAAGGCAAACGCACAGACGGATCGCCTGATGGTACGCGATCACCCTTACCCATACTCACTTGGTTCACCAGAGGAGTCACAAGTGCGTTGCGGGCCTTTCAGGTGGAAGTACGCTCTTTTCTTGAAGGTTTGAAGGTCGCATCGGTACGGAAATACTGCAGGCGGCAATTTATCAACACAGTTGCAAGTCAGTTAAAAGAAGATATACGTATTTATATTGTTACACAGAGTTCGATTGTAAAGGAAAAAAGCAATGCGACCTATTAAATTGCAGCAGGATTTGACCCTGTAACCGCGTCTTTAACGCAGAAGTGTTTTAACCAACTGAGCTATCGCAACATTACGTACGTTGCTTGAAATTTTCAAACACAATCTAGTTAGCACGCGTAGCGCCCCTGTGTCAAACCAATTTATGTACCTAGTGTGTCTAAGACATGACGTTAGATCAGAGCCTAGGAAATAATTGGTATGCTAGTAACAAAAATGGACGCCACTTAGCATAATATGTCAAAATACATACGAGTGTCATGATGCTGATCTTCCCTGGATCTAGGATCAAGGATATGATTCAGAAACTCTATCTTAGTAACTAGGTATACAAATGCAGTTATACTTCAATCAGAATAGGAAATTTATTTTACTTTGTTTCATCGCAATCTCCTTGTTAGCTGACCAGTAGATAAGAAAAATGCCTAACTGCTAGATGACGATTTTATTTTTGGCGGGTATTAATTCATTTAAACTTTATTACACAAAACAAAAGTAAGTACAAATGGCAGCCTTAATGCTAATGGCTTATCAGTCAACCATAGGGCCAAACAGATGCATGAAAGCTGCAGCTTGTCAAAACTGACTTAAAAAACGAAGCCAAAGGCGAGACCTATAAAAACGAATGGTTTAAACGTGTCTAAGGGTCAAATAACAGCAATTAGTAAAGGCTATAGCTGGATAAAAGATACACCCAGAAGCAAAAATAGTCTTCCATCTGGCATCTACGAAATAGTTTTAGAGCCTATTGAGTCCTCTAGGTATTTGTATATGGTGCAATAAAGTTAAAACCAATTTTACTAAGAAAACAACATCATCGATATTTTGATACCTTGATTTTCTAAAACATTTATATACTCATTAAAAAATAAATCATAAGTAATGGTCCTTCGAACCGTATATGCAAAGCTATGACATTATAATACGTTACGTTAATGTCATTTAGATATTAATTTACTAAGTCACCTAGAAACTGGAGTCGTGATAGTTGTTTACAAATCGCTCCACAGACAAATCACAGCAATCAATGCAAACTCAATCCAAATGTGTTCAGGCATAACGGCGTTACTGAGCTAGAACAGAACAGATAGACGGACATAACGGATCTTCGCGTTGCAATTAAACGCAAAGAAATCTAATTAAAGCGCATTTTTCCAATCTTATACTATAAACCCTAATCTAAGAAAGTACCGCAACCAAATAAATTAAAGTTTACTTATTCAACAATTACCGCCAAAATTTCAACTGAGCATTCTTTCTTGTATGAAAAACTTTTATAAGTTATAAAAAAAATTCGCTTAAAAAACGAAACACTATCTGTACTCTGCAGAAATTTCTTACATTTCTAACTACATATATCGTCTTTACGAAACAATTTTCTAAACTATTGCAACAATCCGTTTCGTTTCTAGTTTTGCCGCTAAAAAAACTAAATAACAATCCACAGAATATCGTATCAGAGGAACCATTATGACAGCAAAAGGACTGCACTAGATATATCAAAATACTTACCAATAAAAATCACTGTTTACAATAATAGCACAACACAACACAGCACGGTCACTTCACTCGCGTGCGCTCGCGCCGGGCTGCGCGCCGTTATGCGCGCGCGCAGGAAAGCGGTCGGCGCGGAGAAAGAGAGACGCGACACTGTTTTGGTGCTTCGCCGTGGAAACTGATGCGCCGATGCGCGGGTGCAATAATAGCGTCAAATTTAATTGCCAACTTAGATTTTGTCTGGATGTACTTAAGAACTCTCTGAGGACAATGGATACTCGTATAATTGTTAAACATGGAAAATGAAAATGTATTGTCCTATTACTAGTATAGCAAGTATCTAACGCAAACTCGTATCGGAGGTCAAGACTCACTTTGGGTCGTTGAGCCATTGAGTAGTGGTAACAACAAACCGGCCAAGTGCAAGTCGGACTCGCGCACCGAGGGCTCCGTACAAAATATACGCTAAAAATGAACGTATCTATAAAAATCCAATGTTAGCAGAGCCTTACTCCTACACAAAATGTACGTGGTGTTTAGTCATTTTATATATTATGTGTGGATGACATAGACAGAAAGACAATTAAATATTAAGATTACCTCATATTATCATATACCGCAACTTCGTTCGCGGAGGAGAAAAAAATATAACCCTCTGTTTTTCTTCATCGAAGTCGCGTATAAATCATCACCTAACTATCTGTGCATACCTAGCTACTTGTGTACCAAAAATAGTTGAAATCCGTTTAGCAGTTTTGGCGTAATTAAGCCACAACGACACATACAAACGTACAAAAAATCCAAAAGCGATAGTGATATTCAAATAGTCCGCATCACTTTGTTTTTAAATATCTTTACTGTAGAGACATTTATTTTTTACAACTTTATAATGTTATCGATTAGTGCATCCTTTTTTTAAATATAAATCCGGAGGTAATAAATACCGTTAAAATTAAAATACAAATATTTATTTATGACACCAACTTATTCCATATCATCAAGCCAAAGCTCATCCTGCAAAACCGAATTTAAGAAAACCAACTTAGTAATTTAAAGTGACTATTCAAAAGCATGAACAACATACGCACGAACAGACAAACACATAACTCCCCTCTGCGTGGTTGGTCGTCGTCGTTGGATGTCGGCAGGTTACGAATGAAGATGGACATACAACATACGTGATCCGGGGAAAGTGGCGGGTCAGGGTTCGTCTACGAGCGATGTTCGACTGACAGCTGTATACTTACGCATTGCACCTGGTCCAGACACGAGAAAATGAGAGCCGGTTTGATTGTAATATCTGTAATGCTTATAAAATATAGCGTAACGAGTACGTTCGAGGACGCCTGGGCGTTCGCGACATCCCCGATAAGCTACAGGAGAGTAGGTTGCCATGGAAATGGCCATGTAAAGAGAAGACCACCCGACTACGTAGGAAATTTGAGACTGTAACTCTCCATCTCTGTTCGAATATTAAGGGCCTGCATCGTCAAGGAAAAACCACGCAGCAAACGCATGCACATTTTTATATACATGGACGCATTTATTGCTCGCGCGCATCCAAGAAAGAGAAAGCTAATACATTACATGCTTGGAGTTTTTTGGCGTAAGCGCCAGATGTAAAAATACGATGAAATCGAAGATAATATTATGTTTTGTATGTTAACATTTAAGTTAGTGACGTAAAAGATAAACGGAAGAATGTAGCCGTCTATCAATCTGTCGTTTGTACAAACTAGACAAAAAACGGAAAAGGAAGACGCGTTTTCGGATTTCTTTTCTATCGAGGAAATTTTAAACAAACATGTTTCCGCGTTAGGCGCTGAATCTATACTAATATTAGAAATGAGAAAGTGTGTCTGTCTGTCTGTCTGTCTGTTACCTCTTCACGCTTAAACCGCTGAACCGATTTGGATGAAATTTGGTATGGAGATTGAGTCCCGGGGAAGGACATAGGCTACTTTTTATCCTGGAAATACTCACTTATCTGCAATAAACGAATTTAAGGCGGACGAAGTCGCGGGCAGAAGCTAGTAGGTTATATAATCAAATAACACATATCTGAAAACTAGCCTGTTTCATACACTAGATTTGAAAAAAAATCTCACTATACATAGCTTAAATTTTCGATGCATCCCCTTAAGGGGCAGACCCAAAACCAGGTGTTGCTAAAGGACATGACTGGGTGTTAGGTATCTTATCACGATGTCGAGGACACAGCGAAGTGGAGGAGACGAGTTCGAAAAGCTGACCTAACCACCATGTGATGAGAGAGGTATAGGGTGAGCATTAAGCTTAATTGATGCTTTTAAAGGCAATAAGTTTCTGTCAAAACTATAACAAGCTAGCCCAAGCCCTGATTGACGACCCACAAAAAGACTGGAGGCCCGACCCTACTGAAGATGAGCGATAGCGAAGGCAAGATCGCTGCCGTAGATATCCCAATAGTTAAGAAAACCGTCTCAAAAAGGAGATCGAAAAATAATTCAAAATGTCCTACTGACAACAGCTGGAAACAAAACATTTACCTGTCGCCCCATTGTTAGACCATCCGTAGCGTGTATCAAAGAAGTAGTTAATTATCAATCTTCAACTGATTTTAAGTTTTTTCAAAGCGGGCAGTACTTCCCGCCACTTCCATACCTACTCAAAGTATTTAGTTAAATTAAACCTTCAGTGAAATGCCCCCGATGTCGAGCCGTGTAAAGGACCTGAAACCGGCCCACAGGCAAAAATGTTGAAAAAACAAAATGCCAAAAATTACTTTTTTTTCGGCTCCATTCGTCCATATATCATCATCTTCCAGTATCATAATATCGCACTGTCACAGAACTTACATAACATAAGTACCGTTAAACCACCCAACTATAGTAGAATGATTTTGCTCAATTATGATCCAAACTAAATTGAATTTTACTGGGCTTGGGGTTGTATTATTATAATGTGCTTATAGGCAAAATCATTAGGCTATAATTCTAACGTATGGTTTGTCAAAAAATGGAATAATGTTTATTTCCATGTTAATTTCTTTCCGAACCACAGTTGGGGTGCCTGGACTATAGTTTGGTGGTTTTATGCCAAATTTTAGCTCAATCGAAATCCGGGAAGAGGCTCAAATTTTATTTGAAAGTCTTGTCCCGGATATCTGCATGACGGCGTACAAACATTGCAGGTTAAATCAAAAGCTTGTAAAAATTAAATACTATCTTCTAACTCTATCTTAGACCATCAAGCGGTACTAGGGCCCAATAACAATATCATACAAGCATGCGTAAGTTTTCCCTCGATACCGTCACAGTCGGGTAAAGATGCTGGCCAATGTATGGCCGATCTCTCGGTGAATCAGCGATTACCATACTCTCTATTGGCCTTGATCCTTCGTCGCTGCATGACTAGCATGCCGACAACAACTTCGATATACAGATAATTGGGATGAAGCCAAAAAAATGAGTTTGATACTTGCCTTAGATGTAGCTTGTTTTATGAGCCTTTAAAATTGGTTAGGAAAGTCCATTTTATAATTATGAATTTTTATGATTACTAATTTCTATTTAAGGCATTATTCTATTTGACATATTGTGGCCAATTGTAATTTAATTATTTAATATTTAGAATTAAGATATAATTCTCTGAGGCAGGACATGATGATTCTGTAACTATATTTATGAGAATATTATTTATGTTATTAAGAACCTAGAGTCTTTTACTAAGAATTCAGATATCCACAATTTTAATACTAGAAATAAAAACAAAATCGCTATTAGAAAGTTCCGCGTTCGTAAAGTAGCCAAATCATTCGTAGGCCAATGTATACATTTTTATAATAAGCTACCAGATGATGCTTTGAAATTATCGTTTCCAGCTCTCAAAAAGTACTTAAAAGAGTCCCTAATGGCAAAGGCTTATTATAGGGTAGAGGACTATTTAACAGACAAAAATGCATGGCCCAAAACAGAAACCAAATAATTTACTTTTACCGGGACATGGTTCTTATAAGGTGGCATATCAAACGTATTTAAGTTGTTTTAAATAAAAATCACTATTTTACTTTTTTATATTCTAGATTTTTTTTACTTTTATAAGTTTTGATATGTTTCCTTGAAGATTTGCGCATTGAGTTTATACTCAAAACATATATTTAGGTTAGGCTAAGCACGAATATTGTAATAGATATAAAAGTTATTTCGAAAACATGACTGACTATTGAGTTTGTTTCGGCTTTCTTCTCTTCAGTGGTCTCCTCTTGGGAAACGCCGTCGAGTCAGACTTGTAAAAGTGCCCTTGTGGCCTACTTACAGAATAAAGATCATTATTTCATTATTTCATTATATTTTTCAAGATCTGTATAACTCATGCCCATACAATAAATATTATTTTTCTCAAACATGCAATGAAATGTCGTCATTACGTGCGTTAAAACATGCTTCAAAGTATCCCGTTTCGGGCGGAACAACCTGAGAGAACTGTAAAGGAATTTCATACAAAATTGAAGGCCTAGGCCGGGAAGTTTTTTTTTTTTTTTAATTTTACTGTAAACATGCGTATGACACAGACGCATGTTTACAGTAAAAGCACAGGCTAAACAGCTGAATTATATATTTTTAATTTTTATCTGGTGGCTGAATGGTTATCGGACCAGAAATATCCGCGTTTATGCCTATTACACACGAACTGCTATTAAAAACACAAATCATAAATATATTGATGAATAAATTTAAAATATTGTTTATACGTTAAGTTACCAGAGACAAAAGACAATATTTAAAATCCTCTGCATTTTTTTTTTTTATTATAGAAATTAAGATTCTTATTATTAAGGTTGTGTATAACGGCCCTAATAGGGTCTACTCGAACATTACACACGCGAAATACGGACGACTTCCGTAAAAAAAAAAACATTATGGAGGGATATTGAAGGGAATATTTCAAAAACTTTTGTCGTGTAGTTTTTTGAGGGGTGTTTTTTTTTTATTTCATTGCATATGTTTGAGAAAAGCACTATACATGCCTCTGGCCGTGAAAAATGCTTGCCGGCTTCGTATCACTATCCGGCCTCCCTACGGTCGGCCGTCTATACCTACAACACCCGGCAAGCCCTTCTTTCCCGGCGTCTGCAGTAATGTACTATGAATTTGAATTTGAAAATATTAATAATAAAAACGAATAATACAATTGAATAACCAAATAACCCGTTTCGATAAACGAAAGTTTTAACATAGCTGCAGAACAAAGTTCTTATTTTCCCACACAAGGTGCGGGAACGTGTGACGTCACAGATTCCTAGGCTTCTGTATGGCGGGTTTATTTAGAAAGTCCAAAAATATGCTTTTAATTGTTGTATCTTGGTGAATTTTTATGAGAAACAAGTAGTTTTTTCACCGATGTTTCTATTATTGAGAGGTCATCGTATTACCACAGAAAAAAAATTCAACATTTAAATTTGTAATTTTTCTACAATGAACTTCTGAACTGTGGAATAAATTGTTACCTGCAGTATTTCTGGACCGATGCGACCTTTGAAAGCGTCAAGTAAAGAGCGTACTCTCAACTGATACTTAGTATTTTTTTACCAACAAATTCTATAAAAAATGCAATGCCCGGCCTTTAGGCAGCAATTTGATTGTGCCACACAGTGACGTCACAGTTTGCATTTCTCTTATAAATTCCGTAATTTTCCAGCGTTTTGGAACTTCATAAACAGGAGCTGTCCTTTTTAACAGACTTCCAAAAAAAGGAGGAGGTTCTCAATTCGACGGAATGTTTTTTTTATGGATATTCACCGATTACTCAAAGAGTATTTGACCGATTTAAAAATTTTTTTTTTGGTTTTATAGAAGATACTTTTTAATTGGTCCCATTTAATTTTGGTGAAGATCTGATAATGGAATCCATGAGGAATTGAAGGAAGTCCTCAAATATTGTAGGCATACATATAGCGATTTTGGTATTATAAGAAACATAATAAGCATTTGCATTCAGAAAGTGTCAATTGGTGAAGTGGAACTGATGCAGAAGACCACAGAATGCCATCGGAACTCCTCAATGATAAATGATTTACGGGTGGCGACAAAATATCTTGATTAATTTAGCTAAGCAACTTCATAGTCACAAATTTAAATGTTCCTGATGAGAATGGTACCATCGAATTGATTTGATGATGGAGCCGGAAGGTAGGCACCAGATCTATGTAATAAAATAATGTATCCTAGCCGTGTTTGGGCTTGTTCGAATCGTCACGAGATACACTTTTCAGTAACGATTAACTAAAAAGTGTAAAATAAATAAACTTTTAAACAAAAAATAAAACCGACTCCAAAAAAACTAAAAAGTAAATAATAACGCCATAATTCAGTTTCTTCAAATTACTTACAAGTAACCGTTTGTATACTCAATCTATACAGTATATACAATTAATGTTATTTTGGAGTCGGTGCCATCGTGTCACAACTTACTAAACTCGTCAATTTTCAATATTTTACACATTCTTTATATGGCACCGACGCCAAAATAACATTAATTGTATATACTGTATAGATTGAGTATACAAACGGTTACTTGTAAGTAATTTGAAGAAACTGAATTATGGCGTTATTTTTTACTTTTTAGTTTTTTTTTGGAGTCGGTTTTATTTTTTGTTTAAAAGTTTTTATGTTCCAATTTGTTGTAATGTATAAAACTACTCGTATTTTTGACTGTCGAGCACTGGGCCGGATTTTACCCCTGTACCTTGTGGAACCATAAAAAAAAACACCCATATTTGATAACGTGAAAAAAAATACCCTCAACCTAAGATTTGGCCGCCTCTAAGCATTTGCCGCCCTGGGAACTAATAATAATGCTCCCAGTATAAATCCTGGGCTAGTAAAGCACAATAATGTTGTTTTGAATTTATCTCATGCTAGAGAGCCAGGATGGTTCTCCCTCATTTGAAATTCAGCAGTCGCGCGCGCAACACGAGTTGTGTATTCATGATAACACTGACGGAACTTCGTTCATTCATAGCTGCACTTGACTTTTGCGATGTACAAGAACACGGATTTAGGCGCCACGCAGATGACCGACTTTGATCGGCCGAACTTGAAATGTTCGTTACATTAAGTAACTGAGTACCAGAGACACGCTTCTGAGACAAGTTGAGATTGAACTACTTTTATTCAAAGCTTGCTTGACTTTTGCGAGGACACATAAGAATTTAGCCGCTACACAGATGTCCGACTTCGATCGTTTGAACTCGGAAGATTGTGCTTACGTAATAAATAGCCAAATAGGTAAATAAAATCGTAGGAATGGTTAATTATTTTAGTAGCGTTTCTGAGTCAAATCTAGATTTTTTCTTGTCATTCATAACTTACGCTTGGAATTACGAGTTACACGGATTTAGGCGCCACTGAGTCGACCGACTTAGATCGGCCGAATTCGAAATTGTCTGTTGTCAACTTGGCATTAGGTACCGATTTTATATCAGACAGGCAGATAAGACACGGAGGGCAGCAGATTCCGCAGGGGAAAGAAAAGTTATCTACTAATAATTTCATCATCTAATAAAGGATTTATGTTTAAAACTCATGACCACTCTGTCAGTTCGTTGCTGCGTGTAAAGACTTACAAACAATTCAGTATTATATTAATAAAGAAGATCATAAAAAGATAGGGACTGCGAAATGATATTACAACACGTGGGTTGTGTATCGCAAACAAACATTTCACACACTTTAGCACCCTTACAATGTATCTTTACAATCAATATGATATTACCATTTTTGGTTCGTATGTGTACAAAACTCTACTAAAAATGTTCTTATCGAGCTTACCGTGGGACTAGTTCGTTTTGTGTATAAATTGTCCTGTAATACTTATTTATTTTATATTTATTTATATTATTTTTCTAGTGCACATTTGGGCTCACAAATGTAAGTTTTATTTTTCTATACATATCTGCCTATGTATTAAGCATTTGTAAACTTTTACCTTTGTTTAATACACTTTTTATTTTGAACAATAATTTTGATTTTTCCACTCATGATGTGTTGGTATTCTCTATACTATTATAAAGCAGTAAAAATTAAATGTTTGTATGTTTGTATGTGTCGTTGTGTGTGGCATCATCACGGCAAAACGGCTAAACGGATTTCAACGATTTTTGGTACAAATATTTCCAGATGGCTATAGGATACTTTTTACCCGACTACTCTGAAGAAAAAAGAAGGTTATGATTTGTTTTCTTGTCCGCGAACGAAGTTTGCGGGAACCTTCTAGTTTTGAATAAAATTGCATGGGTATAGTATATCTATGTCACTATACGGCCCATACATACATATGTACATACATAAAATCACACCTTTTTCCCATTACGGGGTAGGCAGAGACTACCTCCTTCCACTTGCTACGGTCCTGGCATACAACTGCCGCTTCATCAACATTTAATCTCTCTATTCCTTGCATCCATCATCTGACTTACTTCATCTATTTTATCATTCATTCCTCCCCTTACATTTAACGTAGCAAAGCGCCCGCACCGTAGCCCACTCTTCGCTCTCGCTGGGACCGAGACGTGATAGGTTGCGAACCACATCGCCGCCATTATGGTTTTATCGTCCGAGACAGATTGATTGGCTATCGAATAATAGATTGCTGTTACAGTTTGGCAAAAGGACAATGGTTTTAGTTTCATAATTTTAGTAAAAAAAAAACTTTTTTTTTTATGATGGGTCGAACGAGCAGATGGATCGGCTGATAGTAAGCGATCACTGTCGCACATAGGCACCTGCATCACCGCAGGAGTTACAAACGCGTTGCCGGCCTTTCAGGAGGGAGTACCTACGCTCTTTAATTTAAGTTTGTGTACTTACAATTTTGAAAAGTTCTAACTTTAATGTTATGGGAAATAAATAAACCTTACTAGGTTTATTTTTATTGTTTCCCTTAAAGCTTAACGCTATACTTAGCGTAAGGATCATTGCATTGTAAGCACCGTCTATCACCAAGCTCTTCAGTTACATAACCGGACAATTACGTAACTAGGGACAGGAATGATCGGTTTACGGAGGTGCGAAGCGGCGAAGCAACAGACTGGTTCCGATTGTGATCAGTCTCAAGTTACTAAATTATTAACAGGAAACCTAGGGCTTGATGTGGCTACTAATTCTAAAGCTAATCTATTGCATGTGTGAGCGTATTGACTTAACAAGTATTGACAAAGAGTTATTTTAATTAACAATTTAAGGTAGAGATTTTCAAAACTCGAAGATTTGCTGATTGGATCCTGTAGGTCAGTTGGTGCAGTACGTGGTACAAATCCAGTCACAGTCAAAATTTTCTTCATTATTTAGATCTTTGTATTTAGGTATAAGAATAGAATATCAACATGGAGATATTCACTTGAAATAATCGCGATTAGCAAGTTAAATAAAATCTTGTAAAAAACGGAACCATCATTATGATACTGGTAGTTTGAACAATGTTAGAGTTCTAATTTATTAGTTTTAAATTTAAATTTAGTTTAATTGTAATTTTTTAAACTATGTTTTTTTTTGGTTACGTCTTATGAGAATATTAATCTTCTGTTAGTAGGCTGCAAGGGCACTTTTACAAGTCTGACTCTACGGCATTTCCTAAGAGGAGACCACTGTTAAGAAGAAAGCCGAAACAAAGTCAACAGTGAGTATTTTTTTTCTAATTAACTTTTATCTATTACAATATTTGTACTTAACTTTTATTATTGGAAGCCGGGTTCTTCTGCCACAAGTAATACCTACTTCCTAATCACTTGTAATACTTACAAGGAGATTCCAACCGTGGCAAACTATAGGTACTCGTATGTATAACTTAATGTAACCAAATAAACTTTATAATTTGTATTCGTATATTAGAATTACAACGACACAGAAAAAACAAACGTAATTAGAAAATACAAATCATAACCTAACTAGAAAAAGATTAAAAAACTAAAACTAAACATGAAAAATAAAGATTAAAGATAAAAAATCTGCCCCAAATCGCTATCCGATCGTATCGTGCCCAGAAGGCTGGCAGCATTGCCACGTTGTATGGCAATGCTAATCCGCTGTGCCTGTGTGTGTGTGTCGCATCCACGAGTCTTTTGGAACATTCCCTGAAAACTCTGTGGGCGCTTTCCCCCCAGGCTCCCAGGGTCTCGACTCCAAATGGCTAAAATAGGTAGCCACTATTTATGGCTGCGTATTTGCGCCGCTTGAGGAGCTCGGCTGAATTGGCGGCAGAGCCTGCCTTCACTGGAGTGCCACGAAGATGCGACGGCGCCAGAGTATCGGCACATGTTGCGTCCCAAACTAACGGTCGTCCCATTTTCCACGGCACGAGGGTCATGCCGTCGGGTCTTTTGCCATCATCGCGGGCAAGGCCGGTCGATTCCAAAATAGCCGGTGCTCCCGCGCTGGCTAGAGCCCGACGGATGACCAAATAAACTGTTTTTCATTTTCATTTTCATCAAGGTCCATTGGGAAACCCACCACTATTATGACCAATACATCGCAAAAACTGGAGCAGCACCAAACGTGCATTTCAGTAATAACAAAATAAAATCAATTATTGTAAAATTTAAGTATGTCGCGACATAAGTTTACTGAACTTGTATGAAAAAATTATAATTATAAATTTTTATTTCAACCCTTAATGTTGGCATTCCCGCTCAGCGCCGCTTCTTGTGGGTTGTACAAGTTATATGATTATAACTGTAACGCAGGTCAATCTCTTGTTAGGCCTTTAGAACTGCGCATATAATCTCGTGGGATGACATCACAGCTTGTTATTTCCGCAGAGTGTGGTATCGCCCACGGCGTGTCTAAATTAGTTCACTTGGAGACAAACAGATCGAAACGGCTGCGAACTTAGCCTTCGCGGATCGTCGTAGGCTTTGATAATAATTCGTAATAATGAGATCCGCTCACCAGGAGGTCTATATCATCATTATTTAACTCAGGAGTATCACTCTTGGCGATGGAGTTTCCGCCACTTCTCTGTCTTCGGCCAGGGACTTGAAAACCTTCGGCAGACTTTCAAGTTCACTTTTTGGGTCTTCCACTTCCTGAACCCGTGACGTAGAAGAGAAGTGTTATACTTAAGAAGGTGCCCGCTACTTCGTTCGCCAAAGAGAAAAAAGTCACAACCCTCTTTTTTTCCAGCGTAGCCGGGTTAAAGAGTATCTTATAACTATCTGTGGATTACAAGCTACCCGCGTACCAAAAATAATTGAAATCCGTTAAGCCGTTTTGGCGTGATAAAGCCACAACGCATAACAAACATACAAAAAATTATTGATAGATTCAGTCGTTACTTTGCGGAATTATATACTGGATTAATGGATAACAGTTCCTTTGCCTTTCTGCGAAATATGTGTACATCTCCATATGTAGGCATCTTCTGCATCTCCTGCTAATGCCTCGTAGAGAGGGTAAACACGAGTCGAGGATTATACTGTTTGGTGGTGGTTTGCTGTATTTGCATGCGTATTTTTATTTAAAATATGCGCATGGAAGCACAATCTATTGTCACATATAACCAAGACACTATTTGGCGGTAAACCAAAGGTACTATAATCCATTAATACAAAAAAATATTTTTCAATTCAGTGCCCTTCAAATAGTCCGATTCACTTTTTAATGTGTTACGTAGGTACAGGCATTTCGTTTTTACAACTGTATTATGGTATCCATGTATCCGTGTGCGGTTACCCTCATCTGGCATAAACTTTTTGTCATATTCATAATTTGGCATAATGCATTTTTTTCTGAAACTAGAATTTTCACGATTTTTTAAGGCATCATGCTGTTAAATGCATTGGGTATGGTTAGGTTTGTGCTATAACAATCGGTAAGTTTAAGTGTTGACGAAAAATGCATTATGCCAAATCATGAGTTATGACAGATGAGGGTTATCCATTTGCGTGTCCTACGAGTGTTTATACGGAATCAATATAATTATTCATACGAGAATACTATATATTTATAACTAGCTTATGCCCGCGACTTCGTCCGCCTTAAATTCGTTTATTGCGGATAAGGGTATTTTTCCGAGATAAAAAGTAGCCTATGTCCTTCCCCGGGACTCCAACTATCTCCATGCCAAATTTCATCCAAATCGGTTCAGCGGTTTAAGCGTGAAGAGGTAACAGACAGACACACTTTCGCATTTATAATATTAAGTATGGCATAAATAAAAAAAAAACCTAGTACAAAATATATGATGCACTGCAGTCTAGGCTAGAAACCAGAAAACCAGCGTCTCTGTTTCATCGTCAACAATCATGTTCATGTGCAATAGTTTTTACCCCACTGTGTCATAGGAAGGGTTATGTTTTTCAAATGTATGGATGTATGTATGTCTATTTCTTTGGCACGCTCTGCTGCCTATACAGCTTGATGGAAAACGTATGAGGTAACGTGCCTTTAGATTTGTCTTGATTGTGAGAGTATTTGAAAGTACTCGTATAGGCTATAATACCTTAGTGTACTTATGATTTTTTTATATGAAACACAAAATTGTAGTGCTTCTGTAGGTTTAATGCGGAAAGATTATCTAACACACGACAGTTCTCGCACGCGGTCACACCAGGAAACGAACGCCTAAAGTGCTTGCTGGTGGAGAAGTTGACACGTTGGACGCGTAATCCAAAGGTACCAGGTTCGATTCCTATTGTGAGCACGTGCGAGATACAAAAGTGCGCTTTGATCTTTTTATGTATATCACAATTATGAAATACTTGAGACCAATTTTGAACTTTAAGCTGGTTTTCAAATGTATTGACTTAATGTAAAATCTATCTGAAGTTCCTAGCGAAGGGAGAATTTTCCGCAAATCCTTAGAAAGAAAGACTTTTTCGTGTAGAAATTTGCAATTAATTCTTCCGATTTAAGTACATTAATAAACACAGTACACTAAAGGTAGGAAATAGTAGGTACCCATACCCTTTGCGTGAAAGTATTTTCTTTGAAACCCATTGGTTTCACGGCTTCTGATATTTGCAGCAAAATGAAGTTATAAAGTACTGACAATTAAGATGTATTATGTAAATTATGGTATTTCTGAAAAATGCTTGCCCTTTATCAGGTCCCGCAATTATTTTTGCAAACCACGCTATAAAAATCCTTCACCAACTGTGTACCCAGGAATGTTAGCTTCACGGTTAATACCAGCGCTAAAATTAGATAAACTTATGGTAAACAAGTTAAACTCAGCTAATTTAAAGCGGACAAAAGAATTCCAAAACAAACAGGTAACCTTAATTCCTAACTTTAATGTAATAACGAAGTATGTCGCAGTGACATAGTATAGTACGATGCGACTTTCTTTTACTGAGAGTTAGGAATACTTGCGCGACAATTATCTTTATGAAGCCCAAGGAACAAAGGGCTGATTATCTGCGCCGGAGTGGCTAAACGGACGAATTAAATTGTTAAAGTGGGGAATGCCTGCGAGGGAATGGCGAGGTACGGTTGGGGGGTTAGACGCTGATTTAAAAGTAATCGTGTTGATTTATTTAAAGCTATGCTAAATGCAAATAAAAGTAACTCATTGGGTATAAAATGCGATCTATCCAGGGCTCAGGCCTGTTATTTTCGTAAAATGTGTGTTTTTTTATGACATAGGAGGCAAACGAGCAGACGGGTCGCCTGATGGTAAGCGATCAACGTCGCCCATAGACACTTGCATCACTAGAGGAGTCACAAGTGCGTTGCCGGCCTTTCAGGTGGGTGGGAGTACGCTCTTTTCTTGAAGGCTTGATGATCGAATCGGTCCGGAAATACTGCAATACTGTTTCTCAAAATAGTCTTATTTCTTTTGTTCTTCCTCATTGTCAGTTTACTATAACGTCTATCTACTTCCTATACAGTCTGTTTCCTAAATTGTCTGCTACTCAAAATGGCTTCCTTCCCACATTATCAATGTCCTGATGTATGATGATTCTTAAAGTTTCTGTTTCTCAATTTGGCGAGATCGTTTTTTGTATGTCTAACATAGACATGTACACTGTAAATAAATAAATAGTCAATGTGAACCGATTTTAATCTAAAGGTAGTGCTTTCGGATTGGTCTTATTTAAAAAAAATGGTTTGTTCTAATTATGGGATACATGATTTAGACAACATAATAAGCGGAGATTATAGGGAACAGGCCATTTTTGAAAGCGGATATAAAAGGAAGCGAACATTGTAGGAAAGTGCCATCATAGGAATCATTATAGGAAAGTTTAAAGAAGGCCATTTTAAGAAACAGACATTTTAAGAAACGGACTGAACGAGCCTGATGCTTAACCAGCACGGTCTCGAAAGAAGCATCATTATGCTTCTCCATCGAGTTTGTATTTTGTCTGGCTAATTTCTAAAGAATGTCTCAATCTCAACATAATGTTTTCGTTTGTTTGTAAGCACTCTATTGTACATAAAAATAATAGAACAAAGATGGCAAAGTGATAAATGTGTACAAAGGCGAATTTGTCTCTTAAAGGGATTTCTTCCACTTAACGTTAGAGCAACTGAGAGAGAAGAATAAATATCAACACAAATAAACTAACTATGTAATATGCACAAAGACATTAAAAACTTAAGTAGCATACTCATAAATCCTAAATAATAAATACTAATATAGTTACCGAAATAAATAAATAAATGTATGTGTAAATATATATTACATTATATTTCGACGGCCGGTTTGGCTCAGCGGGAGTAACATTGCCTGCGAAGCTGCCTCCAGCTTTGAGGGCTCCTGGTTTCAAATAAGGTCAAAGATTTGTGTGATGAACATAAATATTTGTTCCTAAGTCTTGGATGTTTTCTATGTATATAAGTAAATATATCTATTAAATATATTGTCGTCTAGTACCCGTAACACGAGCCTTATGGAGCTTACCGTGGTAGTAGTTCGGTTTGTGTAAAATTGCCCTGTCCTATAATATTTATATCATAAATATACAACGGATAAATATATGACAATGCGCATCAGTGGCGTGGCGTTAATAGAACCCGATTCTCATTTGATTGCCTACTTTAAGTTAAAGCTTTAAGGCATTTGAGTACTCTATTCTACTGTTTTTAAAGAAAACATAAGAGAAAATATACTCGGGCTTTACCAAGAACATGTTTGACGCCTCGCCACTGATGCGCATTCAATCTTATAAGCATTGAAAGCATGTCGAGGTCAGGGGTCTAAAAGCCATAACTTTTTTAAGTATTATTATTTGTGCAGGAAGTTAGTTGCATTTGGCATATTATTATTAGGCTGCACGAATATAAATTTTACTAAACATTTAAAAAGTAAGTTATTATGATCGGAACACTGAAAAATACCCTAATTGCAAAATATTAAGGTTTATGAGACTTCTACGACCAAGACGAATCCAACACCTCATACGTCAAAATCCATGAAGCCGTTTAGGTTGCAGAGCGCGAAAGAAATAGACAGACATAGGTACATAACTGCCTACCTGCATACAGGAAACAACAAAACGGGGCTTAATCACGTTTAATATGATGTATATTTATTGTTTTATTGTGTATTTATAGTTTTGTTGTGTTGTATTTATTTAAGAAGTAAATTATATAATTAAATCTTCTTAAATAAACTTGTAATAATGAGTGAAGATCGTGTAAGTTTAAATCAATGCATATAGGTACTCTCTAAAAACAGCCCACCTGACGCAGGTGGGTAAAAATACTACTTGGAGGCTACTTGGAGGTCCTTGAATCGAAACATATTTCGTTTTTATGTTTGAATGTCTGTCTATGTGTGTATAGTCACATCAAACGGCTGGACGGATTTTGATCATTTCTGGAACAGGGACAGCTAAACATGCAAGGTACAGGTTATTGGATGTTTTTTACCCGACTACGCTGAGCATAAAAGAGGCTTATGACTTTACTTTCCTCGGCGAATCAAGTTGCGGACACCTTATTCTATACTATAATAAAGTTGTAAAAATGAAATGTCTGTACTTTGAAGACATTTTCAAAAGAAAACTCTGTAATGGACTTTTAGGAGACACCTCCAAATACTGAATCGAAAAAAACATTTTTTGAATTTCCTGTAAGTGTCGTTGTGGTTTCAACAAGCCAAATCGGCTAAACTGATTTAAACAATTTTTGCGGGTAGCTGGGTATCCAAACATGGTTATAGGATACTTTTTACTCGACTATGTAGAAGAAAAAAGAGGGGTTATATCTTTTTCTGCTCCGCGAACGAATCTGGGCATCTTCTTAAATAAATTGGTCACCGCAACGGGTGTGGACATTGACTATCGCGCCATCTAACGTCAAAACGCCGCATGCTAATTGGACGCTGCTTCAAATATTTTGATCCCATCGGCCGGAGCGCCGGCGCATTTTTAGATCTCAAGCTTTTGTTCTTAGATTCCGCTTAGCACTTAGTGTTCATACAATGTAACGTATTAGAATTTTCCTGCTGAACTGCAGTCCCTTAGTAGATATTTTGTTCGTTGTTCCGACATGGCGATATTGGTCACTCAGGAACAAAGCTGTTAACAAATAAAATATCAGGAATAATCTTACATAAATCTACTAGATCATGAACATGATATATCATGGCGTCGCATGGCAGCACTTGCAGGTAAAAAAAATACATTCCGACGAATTGAGAACCTCCTCCTCCTTTTTTGGGAGTCGCCCAACTACGAACATCTACCCGCCGAACCGCGAACTAAACCCATCTGATAAAACATTTAAAACGACAATTGAGAAATTGTTTATTGAAGAATTCCCTATTTTCCTTACCGGGCTAGGGCTAGTTTACCGGGGACTCTTACAATCACATTAAAATATAGGCATATCGCCAAAAATGTGTCTCACGATAGTATACACAAAATTCTCACTTACCAACCATCAAACGGAACCCGTCGGAGAAAAGATAAAGTTGCCCCTATCCCTGTATGTAAATCTAAATTTGCTAGTCGCCAATTTGCGACCCAATCTGCATACCTATACAACCGTGTCAATAATAAAATAAGCATATTCACACTACAGTTTCACAATTGTAAAAAAGCTTTAATAACTTGGATAAAAGACCTTACCTATGACGAAACTGAACTACTCCTGTCTCACTTAAAGTAAATATAAATACACAAAATAATAAATAAATAATTACACATGCACACCGAGATACTACACGCACACAGACATATATGTAATAAACTGTACATAGTCTTATCTGAATTTATGTATCTAGTGAATTTATGTACTTATAATTAGTTTAATTAATTAATAGTTTTTTAAAATGGGTTTCTACCAATTCTTGTTGTGGAAGAGCGGTGTCTCCTGACACAAGCATATTCAATGCTTAGTAGGAGGCTCCAACCTTGTCTATTTGTAAAACGTGTAAAAAACCCAAAATAAACATTTTTCATTTTCATTTTCATTTTCAGTATCTCGGGTCAATCACACGGATAATGACCCTAAGATCAGTAAGTTAAGTGCAGCGTGATAAGAACTAATGAACGCTATATAGCAATTTCAGCGTTAGTTTTGTTAAAGTGCGGGATGCGGACTCCTGACTTCCTGGTCGGGCGCTAACAGGATCCCGAGCGGATCCGCGAAGATGATCGATGCGCGGTCGGCGCCGACAGATAAGCTGTCGGACCGTTCGCTATTAGTGAGAACAGTGCACACTGGACTCACGTTACAGTTTTTAACTCCCAAAAAAAGGATGAGGTTCTCAATTCGTCGGGATCTCTTTAACACTCAACTATAAAGTGGGGCGCTAGATTGCAAGTTAAATTTGACTCACTTTTCAGTTCCCGTTTTGGCTACAATAGCATCGATCTGATCTGATGATGAAGCCGGAGCGTGGTCGAAGGATTACTGTAACATAAGAACTTCCTACCGTGTTTATTTAGAAACGGTTCAATTACTAACTGACAGGTGTTTAAAGAAACGTACAGTCAGCAAAAAAGAACATTGCTTCAAAAATGAACGGCAGATAAATTTTTTGGCAGAAACTTACCTATCTGTTTCAAAAGTGCCTTGATCGTAATTTTTATTCTATATTATTTTATTTATATTATTATGTCTCCTATGATGGCTTGTCATGGACATAATTGGGAAGGCCTTCGTCCAGCAATAGACGTCTTTCAGCTGCATTTGAAAAAATATGATAATTTTCGAAATACTGGACTCATGCTGGACTACTTTCTTTGAACCATAGCTCCACTCTTAAAGTAGTGAGGAGTATTTTATCATAATGGCTTATTTTTCTATGGGCTCCATAGATTAAATAAACCCTTTTGAAAAGAAACTCCTCAAGTCACCTTTCAAACATAAAAAACTTAACCAAAATTGGTCGATCCAATCAAGATAGCTACAATGCCACACACAGAAACACACACGACCAAATAATTGATAGATTCAGGCGTTACTTTGCGGAATTCGATATAACATTAATCGATTATAGCTTCTTCGCTTTTCCACGAAATATTGTCTTGGTTAGATGTGACAATAAATTTTACTCACTGCATGTGAGTGGGAGACTCAGCGTCTGGCGATCCCTCAACATCTCCAGCATCTCCTGATGATGCCTCGTAGAGAGGCGAAACACGTGTCGAGGATTATACTGGCTGGTGATGATTTATTGTAATTGCATGCGTATTTTTGAAAATATGCTCATTTGAGTACAATTTACTGTCACATCTAACCAAGACACAATTTGGAGCAAAAGCAAAGGAACTATAAATACATTAATTAATTATACCCTATTTTTTTCGTCAGGGGTTAAAAGCATTGGGTAACCTGTTCCAGTGTGTCACCCCCATTACATAGCTTTGTTGCGTTTAGTTGCACCTACCGTGTGACCGGCTAATTAAATTGGCGCGCTCCGTAATAGCATCTCCCCCAATAAATCGCGTTTCGTTCTACCACTGATATCAGGCGTTAGAACGTGCTAGAACTTTTTAATTTGATTTTCCGCGCGCAATGGTTTGTGCTATCTCGACGTCTTAAATTGTTTTACAGTCAAGTGTTTTATTATCCCGGTAATAAAAGGGACCTGTTGGTGTAGATTTTATGTAGTTCCTGTACTAAACTTTTGTTATACCTAATTTGTAAAAGGCCCTGATAGATCTATACTTGTAGGAAAGTTGCGTAATTCCAATATTGCGTATGTAAGTTATGATCGAGTCGCACGAAAGTTTAAAAAAAAATTGGTAAAGAAAATTTGCCAAATATCCTTATCTACGTATACTTAATTAGTACTTTATTACTTAAGCGTTACCTGAAACATACGAAGTGTATTTTTAAAGCGACGTTATCAAAAGGTACCAACGAATCCCTGTTACTATGGATTTCAGCTATTTGTGGGTCTTGGTCTCTTTTATCCCTCCTCGATCCCTTCACCAAGCTGTTTTCCTGACAGTGCAAGTGCACCTTAAAATCCTGAGACAAACAAAAATAGCCTATATACCTAGGTAACAAGGATCATTAAACAAGAAGACTGTCAGTTGCTACACTTTGGAAAAACAAGATGGCGCTATAAAACTAAACATTTAACAATGTTATAATTGAACAAAGAATCTTAGTACTTACAGTAGGAATTAGTTCGTATACAGCTAATAACAAACATTACATTTAAATGTCACGCTTGTTGAATAATTGTAAATAATAATTATTATATATAGATGGCATTATACATATCGGAGAAGGGCTTTTTGTATGGAGAATAACAGTTCTCTTGTTATAATCGCCATTGCTAGGTAATTACATAATAATCATCACGCAGGCCAGGAGCCAAAACTGGTACCTACTACCTAGCCTATATACAAACGCGAAAGTGTGTCTGTCTGTCTGTCTGTCAGTCTGTCTGTCTGTCTGTCTGTTACCTCTTCACGCTTATACCGCTGAACCGATTTGGATGAAATTTGGTATGGAGATAGTTTTAGTCCCGGGAAGGACATAGGCTACTTTTTATCCCGGAAAAATACCCTTATCCGCGATAAACGAATTTAATGCGGATGAAGTCGCGGGCAGAAGCTATTAGTACTAAATATACTAAATAGATTCAATGGCGTTGCGTCAAACATGTTGTTGGTAAAGTCGTTGTGTACTTTTATTACTTGTGTTTTCCTTAAAAGCAGTAAAATAAAGTACCTACTCAAATGCCTTAAAGTAGGCAAGCCGATGACAATCGGGTTCTATTAACGCCACGCCACTGAAATTCTTGCCTTCGACGACTGCAGAGGTTCTACGGTTCCTAAAATCATCTGCTTTCAACTGACAGAGAAAACGTCAGTTCAGCACTATTCGTTTGTACATTTGATTAGTGTATATTATACACGCTCTCTTCACCGTGTGACATATATTACACAACAGCTAATGCCGCTACCGGCGAATTGGCATTCCTTTACTTTCACTCGCTTTTGAGACAGACGCTGGTTCTGCCTTTTGCGTTCAATAGTTGGGCTATAAAATGGGTGAGATTGGTATATTTGCAACACGGCTAGAAACGCCATCAAAAGCATTGGACATCAGCTCGTTAAGCTGGCATAGGCTTTGTGTCCTAAAAAGAAATAGTCCATCAGTTTGATTATCAGAAAATAATGGACACGTATTTTTTCTTTTGTCAAATTAAACAACAAATTATAAAGATAAAGCCAGTCAAAGTTCCTTGTGACGTCACGATGTGCGACCGTTTTTCGCATGGCGATGTGCGACCGTTTTTCGCATGACATCATGCGCCCCCAGTCCCCAACTTTGACGCGCTTTACATTTGTCTTTTTTGTTTGATTGACGAAAGAAAAAATACGTGTCCAATATTTTTCGATAATGTAACTGGACGAACTTATTAAAATAATATGTTTTTACCCCGGAAACTACCCTACCTTTATAATACTGCCCAGTATTATAAAGGTAGGTGAATGATCTGATAAAGATCGCGAGAAACTGATGGATGAGGCAGGTGCAGTCTAAAGGACATTAACCCCCCAAAAATCGTATCTATCGTATCTATAGACCTTAATAGGGGGCCTCCCACACTGCGTCGTCCTGTACGCAATCGCCACTCGCGAACCTTTCTGCTCCAGTGGCCATCAAGTTCTACGAGCGATGTGCCCCGCGCCTACCGTAATATTTTTCGGTACGAATAAATGTAAAAAATAATGCAGCTTTCATTAGGTAACATGAATTGATAGTTGAGGATGGTTTAATTATAAATAATCGTTCATTTGTTTTCCTATAGTATCTAATCCGTCGAATCACTATAGATTTCTAAATGAATACAAATTAGATGTTACACTACATGAAGCTAGTCGCACTATACCTACATGAAGATAGTCGCATCAAATGATCTTACATCTTAACCACCACACACACACACACACTTTAAGGCAAGCCATAGGCACTTGATATGTAAATTAATTCTATGCCAATTGCCAACCAGGCTCGGCAGTGGGACAAAAAAGCGAAATCAAAGCGCCAACACCACTCATTACGTACTTTTTGCAGATTACACACATTTGGAGCGTGCCAACTCAATCGTGTACTGTTATGGCCTGTTCTTGTTAGTACAACAATTGTTTTTGTAATTTCAATATGAGCCTTTTCCTGTCGATAGTCGTACTACTTGCAGGTTCACATTAGCTACCTAATTTTTGATATCTTCTGCTTCTGGCCATACTACAACACGCCATTATGTATTTTGGACTACTTTCATTCTTATTTACCTGTGCGGGCCGAATTTACCCTTAGAGTCGCCCTAGGGCACCATCAAAATGCCACCCATTTTTAATAAATGAAAAAAGGAATTGCCGCCCCTGAGCCTTAGATCTATGCTTTAGATATTGCCACATCTAAAAGAATGCCGCCCTAAGCACTAGCCTTTAGTGCTAATCCCCTAGTTTAATCCCTGACCTGTTAACCAGTTACATTAAGAGCCTGGTGGCCTGGTCGCATCATCGTCACGGTGCGGACTGTTAACTTAAAACGGCCCGGCTGGCACGCCGTATTTATTTAGCTGACGCACAGAATCGTGCCGCGTCGCAAAAAGACATGTCAAGGCACCTTCGCTTTTTAAAGCGCCGCGCCCTTTCGCATTACCGCAAAGGGTTGTACGATACCTATTGGCACCGCGAAGTGGTGACGTAAGTAGCTCCCACCCAATTTTTAGGGCGCAAACCCACGATACGAGGATGCTATTTTATATGGCACATTTCGTATTCACTTAGTAGCATTCAATAAAGGGTAGGGTAGCGGTGGGTCGGTTGTCCAACACCTCCATTTATTGCCTCACTACTATTATTACACTATTTTAGCAAATAAAAATCTGTGTAGAAAGGAACGTTAAGCGTGGTTAGTAGATTTTCAATGGACTACGTTTTGACTTGTTCAAGCAACCTTGTTCTGTTATTGGTTAGTTTTAAAATAACGGTACTGACAAGATAATAACATCCAATAAAAAATGAGACTCGAGAAACTTTTGACAGCCGTCAGATTGTGTGTAATTGGGAAACACTTCCAGAAAATAAATATATTATTATCAAATTATTATGTTAGGAAAGGAAAGCCTAGCATAGAAATGTATATTTATTGCTTTTCTCTTTAGTTATTATAACTGGACTCGGTGTGATTTTATAAAAAATACTAATTAGTATATTCTGTATCTTTAAGTAGTACTGAAAACTATGGATGAATTAAGTTGTAGTAAGTTTTATCATAACCTATTTTGTAGCTTAGCAAAGTGTAAAACCAATAACTTATCTATAAAATTACCCATGTTTTACAGAGGAAGTCATGGATATGAGTGATATGGAGCACTCTGCTACAGATGACCACAAGGAAATAGATGATAAACCCAAGAAAAAGAAACGAAGACGCCGAGAAATTGATATGGTAAGCATAAGTGGCATTTGGTATAAAATTACTTTTAAAATAGGGCTTAAATTACAGTTATACCTAATAGTTACATTCTTTTTAAACTGCTAAAAGCATATCAAGAGGACCATTATACTTCAGAAGTTAAACCTATTATCTTAAGATACCTTCAAACATTTTGAGTGTATGTTCAGTTGTTAGGACGCAATTGTAGAGAATATAACGGTTTGTACTCTGCGTGAATCGCCTACAACTAATATGCTCACATTCCTCAGATCAAGCTATCGGACGATGATGAAACTGATGATGAAGGCATGCCTAAGAAAGTTCATCGCAGACTGAGTCCAGGACCCAACTCTAGGGAGCCTCGTACTTGTGTACTTAAGGTAAAACTCAGTGTATCTTTTAGTAGACATGACCATAGGTCCCTCTTGACAGTCCTTCTCTCCGGCTCTCTGTGCCAAGCAAAGGCATTAGGTATTGCCCCCTTTTGAGATCCGACCAAACAATAATGTAATGTACACTCTCAATACGAGTTGTGGTGGTGGCGAAGGTGAAAGGTACTGCCTTGAAGTCACGTGGACTCATTCCACACACTTACTATTAGGGTCTGGCCACAACAATGCGCGACCAGTGGCGCGGCCAGCAAGTTCCTAATCCATTACATGTGATGCCAGCTAATTGCTCTGTGGTGAGCGCCTTTATCTCGTAATGAATAGAGAATTTACTTGCCGTGCTGCTAGTCTTACATTGTCAAGGCTGGGCATTAGTAAGTATGTTGGTTATTTTTATATTAGTTCTGAATCTTGCACCTCCTCATGGGAAAATTATGGCCTTTCAAGAATTTAATCCTGCTTTGACAAATGAATTGTCGCATTAAGTATTCATGGTGTAGTTAATTTACGTTGTTTCTCAATTCCTTAGAAGTTTCCTTAGTACCCAGGGCTCCTGAACTAATGGGGCCTCATATAAATATTAATATATATATTCACAATCAATCGGCTACAAATAACTGTGACCGCCAAAGCAGGGAAGTAATAGAAGGTGACCCACACAGCAATAAAATAAAAGGAACCTTGAAAATAAAACAGTGATTGCAGTGAACAATGAAATTTGGAGGGCATTATAGGAGGATACTTATTACCCAGTATCAAAAAAAGCAGGTTATTTTTTCTCCTCTGAATATAAGTTATGGGCACCTTTTAGTCTAGATCTTCAAACAACTGACTTGATTATCTTCAATACTCTTTAATAGCTAGGAATACTCTTGGACATTGAACGAGAGAACAGAGAAGAAGAGAGAGCAAAATGAAACTAATAAAACCAACATCAATGCCACAGACCAGACATACATATACACACATTAAACTTGTAGTCCCCTCTTATTATGTTCAGGTTAAAACAAGTTTCTTGTGATTCTCTTATCCTTTCCACATGGACTCCAAAGTCTTGAGTGACCTAAGGAGTGACAGAGTGCGTAACAAGCTAGATCTCAGGTTACCTATAAACTTCTATTCATCATTTTGCTACCTTGTCATGATCTATTAACGATGTGGTCGTTTCTGTAGGAACTACTTGTTTTTCGAGGATATGGGTTTCCTACAGAGATGGTAGTTTTGAGATCTGGACCTTATGATGATTTGGTCGTTTTGACAATGTAGTTGTTATGATCTCAACCCAAAATTTTTAATAGAAACAATTATAAACAAATGGCAGTTGCATAGGAAAATGGTTTTATGGTTATCAAATTATACTTCTACAGGATATAAAACCAATATCATTCTGTGGACCATATTTTATACATCTGCAAAAAATATTCAGAACTGTCAAATGCTATCTCTTGTAATGCCCTTACAAATGAGAAGTGGTGAATTTGGTTGCGTTATGATTTCACTTTTTTTTCCAATTTATTTAGGAAAACAAACAGTAACACATGTAGTTTTATTTAGGGCTCAGGTACATAAAACAAATAATCAGATGTGTCGGACCAGCAACTTTATCCACAGATAAAAAAATTTCAATTACCTACTCTTAACGAACATGTATCTTAACTTATTATCAGGGGTCCTTGCGGATACACTTCGATCCAGTGGGATGTGTAATTGTAGTTGCCCCTTCTTGCTACTGAATAGTTTGTTCTACCACCTTCATATGCCGGATGATAGATGCCAGTGGTAGCATCTGGAATAGGGAATATGCATGAATTTTAATTTTTGCCTTATTAAAAGCTCATTCATGTAACAAACAGTAGACAAAAAATTTTTTTCGAATAACTATAAAAATAACCAAGATATACGCCATGAAACATTTCATTCTTTCCCTTTCTAGCAAAACGGATTTAAATATGCTGTTTATATGGCCGGCGTAGACTATGACGTAACAGTACATGTCGGACCTCTGTCAAATCGCCGTCTAATTAGCAGTCTAAAATGCCTATATCTTGCGTGTTTCTTGGCAGATTTAGATTTTTATTTCACATTTTTAAATCGTTTTTACGGTATTTTGATGTTTAGTTAAGAAAAGCTATAAAGAAAATTCATGCATGTACCCTATCCCTTTGGTTTTGGGTACCCAATACTAAATTTCTTCATTCTCTGTCTGGCGAGGGCATGACATTCGCATAATATATGTTCCATTGTTTTTGCCTCCTCACCACTCATTCTACAGTCCGTATTGTCAGAAAGTCCCAGTTTGGCCAGGAGTCCTTTGACTCCGAAGTGCCCTGTGAACATTATAATTCTGAGTTGTCTTTTGCTGTAATTCCACAGTTTCTTGGTCCAGCCTGATTCTACTCTTTCTATGAATAGCTTTGCATACCTCAGGCCCACCACTTTCTTCCATTCTTGTTGATGTTGGTAACAAACGTGTATAGTACGTGGGTACTAAACACGTTTGTTACCAACATCAAAAAAGATTCTTGCAAAAAAGCAAAGGCAAGAAAAATTATAACAATATAAAACATAGAATAGGGTACATATGCATGAATTTTTTTATCGCTTTTCATAACTAAATATCAAAATACCGTCAAAACTATTTCAAAATGTGAAATTCAAATTTAAATCGGCCAAGAAATACGCAAGATTTAGGCATTTTAAACTACTAATTAGACAGAGAGGTCTGATATGCACTGTTACGTCATGGTGCACTCTGGCCATATACACTCCATATTAAATTCTGTTTTGTTAGAATGAGATAGAATGAAATATAAGCCATGAAACATGATGGCTTATATCTTTGTTATTTTTATAGTTATTCGAAAAAATATTTTTGTCTACTGTTTGTTACATGAATGAGCTTTAAATAAAGCAAAAATTAAAATTCATGCATATTCCCTATTAAAAACTAACTTAGAAATAAAATTAGGCAAATGTTCTCTCTCTCTAACTCTGTTCGGAAGCAAACAATTAGTTAAGAGTGTTATGACCGGATAACAACTTCAGTGACCCTTTCTTCTTGTACACAGTATCAAACATTGGGAAGATTTAATTAAATTTACTTTGTAATTATTTCCCAGGCCTCCCAAAAACGGCGACCCCTCTCACGCCTTCTAGAACAGTTGCTCCGTAACCTGGAGAAGCGGGATCCTCATCAGTTCTTCGCGTGGCCGGTGAACGACAACTTCGCGCCGGGCTACTCCGGCATCATCCGCCGCCCCATGGACTTCTCCACGATGAAGCAGAAGATAGATGACAACGAGTACAAGTCCCTTAATTGTTTCATAGTAAGTGATCATTTCTATAGAATTAATTCAAGGAACTAAACCATGCTGCCGCTGACAGACGCATGACGTCAGGCTTAATACAGAGTGTTTGATCGGCGAGAAATAAATAAATCCAACGGACCGTCTGGCACATATGGTATCAACAAATTAAATTTATGTCTTCATGATAATATACAGGGACCTGTGGAGATCCGAGGAAGAGGCCTTTGCCCAGCAGTGGGACACAAACGCAGGCTATTAAAAAAAAGATAATATACAGGTGATTGGTTATTGAGTACATTCTTTTTAAGGGGTCATAGAACAACTAATTTGCAACAAATAAGGTTATTTACAGTACAATTACTTTGAATTTACCACTGACATATGCTTTTATTTCATTAGATATTCGATTTTAACACTAATGTAAAAGAGTTTATATTACTTACACATTGTCTAAACGTCGTTTGTTTGTAATAGAAACACTTTTGTATTCGTGTTAAAGTCGAATATCCAATGGAATAAAAGCATATGTTGAGTTTGTTTCGGCTTTCTTCTCCTCAGTGGTCTCCTCTTGGGAAACGCCGTAGAGTCAGACTTGGAAAAGTGCCCTTGCGGCCTACTTAGTGAATAATAGTAGATTGTTTGACAAGAGACTAAAATTTATTTTAGCCACGTGTTAAACACTCTGCCTTCCACTTCAATGGCGAGAAAATAAAAAAGACTTATCATTAAAATTGTATATTTCATGAAAAATTAAAAGTAGTTTGAGCAATTCGATCAGAAAATTTGGCCAATCTGATCAAGTTGCTTTGTTTGTTTTTAATTATTCGCAAGTAGTATGTAGCTGGCCGCAAGTTTTTTTTTTCGGTTTATAGAAATTTGTATGGGATTATATGGCTTTCTTTTAAACCCTAGGGGCTAAATGTACTATTTTAGTCTCGCTTCGCGAAGCTAATATGACGTAATTTTTGAGCAGAAGAAGTGAAAAGATCATTATTTCAATATTATTATGTCAGTGGTAAACTCAAAGTAATCATACTGTAGTACCCTGTCCATAAATAATTAGTTTTAGTAGACCTCCCGGTCATTCCACATTCAGAGTGTCCGCGGTAGAAAGTACCTTTGGTACAGCACGGTGCGCGACCATTTTGGTTCCAATGAAATATAATAAATAGGCATGATCACGGGGTATGAAAGTCAAAATTCTAATTATATGATAATAAAAAAATATTGGACGTATATTTTGCTTTTTCGTAATAATAAAAAATACTCATATAAGTCGCATTATAGTTTAGTAGTGGAAGCTCGTGACGTCACTCCTAGGTACAATTTGTACCAAGGAGTGATGTCATGCGACATTTTAACCCCATTTTATCGCCTTCATTTTTTTATTACGTAAAAAAAGAAACTCGTTGACATGTGCATTCTGCCCGTCGTAACCTACGGTGCTCAAACATCGTCACTCACAGAAAGTCCAAACTGAAAGTTTGCCAACGCGCAATGGAGCGTAGCATTTTGGGTGTTAAAAGGACGGATCGTGTTCGGAACACCACGCCACGCTCCCAAACCGGCGTAGCGGACGTTGGAGCAAAAACCGCCAAACTTACACCGTGGGACTGGGCCGGCCACGTTAGCCGTATGCACCCGGACAGGTGGGCTTATATAGTCACCCAGTGAGTACCACAGGATGGGCGGCGACGACAGGGCAAGCCGAGACGGAGATTGCGGGACGGTCTAGATGCGTTCCTAGACGATTGGCCAGAGGCAGCCGGCAATAGGGAGTCTTGGAGATCTAAAGGAAAGGCCTTTGCCCACCAGAGGAACACTCGTATAGGCTATTAAAAAAAAAAGCAAAAATACGTCTCTTGTTTTGGATTATTCTACATGACGGGCTAATTATTAAAACTTAGTCATCATCTTTACTGTGTCCACAGAGCGACTTCAAGCTGATGTGCAACAACGCCATGAAGTATAACAAGGCGGGCACGGTGTACCACAAGGCGGCGCGGCGGCTGCTGCACGCCGGGCTCAAGCAGCTCACCCCTCAGAAGCTGCGGCCCATGGGCGACCTGCTCACCTACATGTACGAGATCCCCATCCGAGAGCTGGGCTTCGATATCGGGAAAATGGACGTGGTGAGCCATACCTTCCACAATACTTGTAAAAAATCTAAATTGTAATTAAACTGTCAGTTACATTATAAAAAAATCTGTTACTCTCATCAACACCTGTGATCAAAGGCTGGCCCATGGGCCACCGCGTGTATAAGTCTTTATACGTGCGTGTATAAAGACTTATACACGGCTGGCCCATGGGCCACCGCGTGTATAAGTCTTTATACGTGCGTGTATAAAGACTTATACACGCGGTGGCCCATAGGCATACAGGAATAAGGGGCACTCGAGCACTCAAAAATGGGGGGGGCGCTCAATAATAAAATTAGAGACCTCGTTAGTAAAATAAAAAAACACTTAAGATCGTTCGGGGCCCCCCGTGAGGTTGGGGCCCTGGGTACGTGCCCAGAGTGCCCAGTGGGTAAGAGGGGCCTGACAGTGATACGCAACTCTTTGTCGCGCCACAAATACTGTCTCTCTCTTTCCTTTCAATACAATGCGAGAAAGACTGGTGATGCGACATCACGCGACAAGCGTAGTCGCGGACAGTTGTGCTAGACCGGCTGGCATAAACTCTTGTGATAATCATCATTTGGCATAATTCATTATTTTTTTAATTATTTTTTTATGGCATAGGGGGCAAACGAGCAGACGGGTCGCCATACCATTATTTGGTATAATGCATTTTTTTCTGAAGCTGTAGAATTTTTCAGGACTGTTTAAGTCCTGTTAAATGCATTAGGATAGGTTTGTTTTATAGCAATTCTGAAAAATTGTTCAATTAAAGATGCACCATTTCTTTTTAGTATTTATTGCATTTACAAACAATGAAAAATACTCAAATATCTGATTAAAGTTCAGGAGTGGGAGGGCTCCTGACTTCACTCGTGGGTACAATTTGTACCTATTAGTATCATTAAGCCACTATTTTTTAATTACATAAACAAATAAAAAATACGTATCTATTTTTTATGTGTACATTAATTTATTAGGTACTAGCTTCTGCCCGCGACTTCGTCCGCCTTAAATTCGTTAATCGCGGATAAGGGTATTTTTTCGGGATAAAAAGTAGCCTATGTCCTTCCACGGAACTCAAACCATCCCTATACCAAATTTCATCCAAATCGGTTCAGCGGTTTAAGCGTGAAGAGGTAACAGACAGACAGACAGACACACTTTCGCATTTATAATATTAGTACGGATATAAATAAAATAAAATAAAAAATGAAAATAAAAAGCCTTTTATTTCCTTACTACAATATGACAAAAAATACATAACTTTCTATATTAAGTACTTAATACTAAACTTGTCTAATGTTGCTTATCTAAATGTTATTATCTAATATTAGTATGTTAAAATCAAAAAATACTTAATTGCTAGTAAATAACCGTAAGGAACCCCTCTCAGGTAAAGGCCTCTTCCAAAGATAGCCACTTTTCTCTGTCTTGAGCTATACTCTGCCATTGTGGGCCGGTGATTTTTTTAAATGTAATCAGCCCAACGTGCGTGCGGTCTTCCCCTGTGTCGTTTGCCCTGAGGGCCTTTCCACTTGGTGACTGTTATGGTCCACCGCTGGTCTTTAAGTCTGGCTGCGTGCCCAGCCCACTTCCATTTTAATTTTTGTGCATGAGTAAGAGCGTCTAATGCTTTTGTCTTGGATCTTATTTTTGCGTCTTACTTTTTTATTTTTTTTTAAGCTTAACATGCTGCGTTCCATACCCCTCTGGCAAGTAGTTATTTTGTTTTTCACAATATTGGTGAATTTCCAGGTTTGGCACGCGTAAGTCAAGCATGGAATAAGACAGGTGTCCATAACTTTCTTTTTTAACTCTATTGGCATCTCGCTTTTAAACACTTCTTCGTAGCTCCTATATTTGTTCCGTGTATTTTTTACTCTCCTTTCAACTTCTAAAATATTGTTGTTGCTATTAAATCCGACTTGTTTCCCTAAATACATGTAATGTTCTTCATACTCCAAGTTTACATTATCTATTTATATAATTGTTTTCTTGTGGTTTGTCATGGTTTTTGTTTTCGATATGTTTATTTCGTGTCCCACGTACCGGCTAGCTTTACTGAGATCAGTGATCATGCATTGTAGCTGGGAGGTAGTTTCAGACAGCAGAACTAAGTCATCTGCGAATCGTAGATGACTTAGATATTTACCTTGGATAAATAAGCCTAATTTCTTCCAGTCGAGTTTTATTATGATGCTTTCTAGAATCGCAATAAAAAGTTTTGCTGATATTGGGTCACCTTGTCTTACCCCCCTTTCCACTGCAAAATTTGGTCCAATGGATTCTAGCTTGACTCTACTGGTGCAGTTATTATATATGTTTTTTAAAATCTCAATTTAATGCGACTCTACGTTCTGAGCTTTCAAAGTTTCCCATATACATGTGTGAGAGACTGTGTCGAAGGCTTTTTGGTAATCAATGAATGCAATGTACAATGGTCTTTGGTACTCTTGATACTTTTCAATGATTAGTTCTAATGTATGTATATGGTATATTCTGGAAAAGCCTCGCCTAAAACCAGCTTGTTCAATAGGTTGATTTTCTTCAAGAGATGGGCTAATTTTTTTGCATAAGATAGTCGAGAAAAGCTTATATAGAGTCGGCAGCAAACTTATAGGCCTGTAGTTTGCAATGTTCTTAGGGTCGCCTTTTTTACATAGCAAGATAATGTTGGATTCTGACCATTGTGTAGGTGTTGCTAAGGTTTCTATAATCATATTGAACAGCTTTGCTATAGGCTGAGCCAATTCGGCCTGGGCATATTTTATGGCATCATTTGTAATGTTATCGGACCCCGGGCTTTTGTCAGGTTTTAGTTTTTTTATTTCCACACAATCAATGGGTTCTATATGACAAGCAGATCTTAAAGAAGCGACCGATTGGTAGATAGAAGTACTGGAATTGTATGGAGCACTGTACAGGTTCTTGTAGAAATCCGTTGCAATATTTATAATCTCATTTCGACTGAATTTAGTCTCTCCTGAGCCCTTTAAGCCGTCGATCCTTATATCCCTTTTCTAGACTTCCTTTTGTTTTCAGGTGCTGTTTGAAGACAGTCGATCTATGCTTTTTATAGTCTGTTCTTATATATTTGCTTATAAGTTTGTAAAGGGCTTTAAGTTCATTTTTCATAGATCTAGTTTTATTACTAGTTCTTTGTAGTGTCTGTCTTCTTTTAATGAGATTTTTTGTGCGTTCTGATAGTACAGTACGGGATGTGGTTCTATGCTTTGTTTGGCATGCATTTCGTAAATTTGTTTGAATAGAGTTTATTATCTTATCGTGATACCCCTGTACTGTCCATTTTTGATTCGGGTCGTGTAAGGTTGGTAGATAACTTTTTATCTCCTCTTTATATAGGCTTATTTCTTCTTCGCCTTTCAGTGGACTAAATTGGTTATTATTATACTTTGCTCTACTTTTTAGCGGTTTCGTAAGTAAAATTTTTGCTCTTAGTGGTCTGTGGTCTGACGAAAAGTTTATACTCAGTGTTTCAACATTTTGGAAGATTAGACAGTATGAAATCTATTTCGTTCTTGTACTGTCCGTTGGGACAGCGCCATGTCCATCTTCTTTTTGGAGTTTTCTTAAAAAAGGTGTTCATGATATATTACCACATTTTAAAACATTCGAAAACATTCTGATAACATATAAAAAAAAAAGAAATATTCAAAAGTAGCTACTTCTATTAGGGCATAGACTACAAACGGAGCGTTGTAGGTGACAGCCACAGCGTAGAAAATTAACGGACGAATTAATAGACGCACTATTACTAAGACGAATTTACGATAGAAACTAGCTTCTGCCCGCGACTTCGTCCTTAAATTCGTTTATCGCGGATAGGGGCATTTTTCCGGGATAAAAAGTAGCCTATGTCCTTCCCCGGGACTAAAACTATCTCCATACCAAATTTCATCTAAATCGGTTCAGCGGTTTAAGCGTGAAGAGGTAACAGACAGACACACTTTCGCATTTATAATATTAGTATGGAATTGTATGGATGGAACTGCTGTTCTTGTGCGCTGTGACAGTCACAATTTCGCTAATGACGTCATTTCGAGGATCATTAACTTTTCACATTTCCTAGAATATCTTCAAAATTTGTAGCTATAAAAAAAATGTTTTTGGGATCCTTGGTAACGAAATGGTGTCGATTTAATATAGCTTGGAAGTTTGAAATGTTATCAACTATTGAGCGCGAGCATATCGATCCATACTTTAAGTACAGAACGAGTTATTATATTATATTCCGAGTTTTTGAACCATGGAATTTGGTCGGCACGAATTTTATGTGACAGGATTTCCCGACCGTGGCGCTCAAAAGGTTAAGAAGCCAACTCCATATTTGCTTATTTTTTCCGGTATGTTGCCAAGTTTAGGTAAATAACTGTTCGAATTTGATCCCTGCCCATATGTATATGAGATCTGCGTTTTATATTGCGGGAAGATGGGCGCGGTGTGTGATACTTAGAATGGGACATTTGATTAGGGAAAAAATAACTTCGGGATCTGTGACTTTCCTATGTGTTAAGGAAAGATATTGATAACATAATACTGAATAAAATACAATATTCTTTAACTAAATAATAAATAAATAAATAATTTTGTGTATAAAAGTGAGTTTTGTGGAAATAATGAAAAAAAATGGCCGTTAGGGCAGAAAGGTTCTCGAGTGGAGACCCCGTACAGGCAAGCGCAGCGTGGAAGGCCACCCGCAAGGTGGTCGGTAGACCTGGTTAGGGTTGCGGGGACTCGCTGGATGCGGATCGCCTCTATCCGGCCATGTGGAAATCTATTGAGGAGACTTGTGTCCAACAGTGGACGTCCTATGGCTGAAATGATGATGATGATGAATGAAAAAAATAGACGTCAGAAGTCCGTGTGCTCTGTAGAAAAACTGTCAAAAAAGGCAAAGATCTATTAAAATACATCAACTACGAAGTACGAAATAAAAAACAAAAACTTAGTTTTAAGAAGTTTAATATTTGCATCCCTAAATAGTTGGCGGGATGTGCTGATTCTGGCCATTAAATTTAACAATATCTTATGTTTACCATATCTCTAGCAAATAAAATTAATTTTATTGTATTTCAAAAATAATAATAAATCTCAATATAAGGTATTACTTACTTCAAATTCTGGAAAATCTGTCACAAATAAATTAAAACAAATGCCCAAAAATTGTTTGTTAGTAGGTTAATAAAACGTATTTCATACTAGTCCCCGAATATATTTTTTATGTATGGCAAGGCTTATTATATAAAGCTGGTGGGTAGTTGCGAAAAACATACATGTCTGCCTTATAAAAATATTTAAAGTGAAACACAGTTTGACACAATGAGTCAGATTATATTTTAAACTGCACAACGGAATAAAAATTAAATCACCGTTTGACAATGGTGGAATATAATTTGTTATAACTAAAAAATACAGTGTTCACCAAAATGGTTTTTAAATCGCCGAGTCTACGAATAGTGAGTCTTATACTTTAATAAATGTAAACAAGATTAAATTCAACTGTGACATTAAATTAGAATCATTTTGTAACTTAATTATTGAATGATTTTGGCAGGCCCGTATTAGTTTCAATGTTTTGTTTATAAATATATGTCATTGGAGATCTTAAAAATGTGTTGAATATCATAAATCGTAATTGTATTTATTATAGATCTTGTGCTAAACAGGTACTACTCGTAAACTGTTTAAATAACTTGGTGACTATTGAAACGCTACAAATGAACTGAAAACTTCGGAAGTTGTGATTTTGAAAATTTAAACACCCATCCTACCATCGTCCTACGCGACAATATTTCCATCCTCACCACTTAGATGGTCGGTAGTCCAGAACTGTGCGTGTTGCAAAAAAAAAAACTGAACTGTGAAATAAATTATAGCCGGCCACAGTATTTTCGGACCGATGCGACCTTCAAACCTTCGAGAAAAGAGCGTACTCCCACCTGAAAGGCCGGCAACGCACTTGTGACTCCTCTGGTGTTGCAGGTATCTATGGGCGACGGTGATCGCTTACCATCAGGCGATCCGTCTGCTCGTTTTCCCCCCTGTAACATAAAAAAAAACTATTTGTATGAAAACAAGGCAACACTGACTTGCCGACTCTTTTAGCCGAATTCTCTCAGACTCTCTCTCTGTTTGGTGAAGGTAACCCTGTTTGATAATTATGACGTTTTTTAATATCTCTTCTCGGGAATATGATGTAGGGAATATAGGCACATTATGCCATTAGGCAGTACTTTGCTTTGTACACAGTTCTAAAGCAATCAAATATCGAATCCTAAGACAATATCTGTATGATTTAAATAAAGCAATTTAAACGGATTATATTGCGTATATTATCTCATTTGAGTTACCGACGTTTCGTTCACGGAGTGGACTGAGAAAAGATAGATTTACTCTATCAAAGTTATAATTTGTGCAAATTACCCGCGGTGAAAGCTTCCGAAACATCCGGAACTCAAATAATGGAATAATATTTGCGATATAATCCATTTAAATTGTTTTATAAATGAGTAATAATCGCGGAAACAAGAAAATATCTATATGTTCCATGCAAAAAATGCTCAAACAGCAATCAAATGTCTTTGAAAGATTTATGTGTGGGTGGAAACTAAATTGTCAAATGTAGTTTTTTTTAATTTAAAAAGGTCTATACCTGATCACTTTCTGCCATGCAGCCGCTTAGGACGTACGGGCGCAAGGTGAATGTCTTCACATTTACATTTAGTTGGACAAACCATCATTAGTTCTAATGTCACATTAACGCTTCCTGCCAATGTAGTCTATCTTTAAATACCGCTGTTATGAAAGTTGGTTGAAACGAAGCGGCAAGCGTAGTAACGTGGCGTTAAATTTAATGAACGTTTGTGAACTGGGAATTAGTAGTGGATATATTACTGGGACTCTGTTCGGTACGTACAAATACATAATTTTATTTTTAACTCAAAGTAGTTATCTTCTATTCTATTAAAAAGTTGTAAAAGTGAAATGTCTGTACATTGAAAATATTAAAAAAACGATTGTAACGGACGATTTGGAGGGGTCACTGAAGCGATTTTGTTTTTTGGATTCATCACGCAAAATCGGATAAACGGATTTCAACTATTTTTGGTACACGGGTAGCTAGGTATCTCCAGGTGGTTATAGGATACTTTTTACCCGACCACGCTGAAGAAAAAAGAGGGGTTTATGACTTTCTTATGAAGTTGCGTGCGCCTTCTAGTACTTTATAAGATTTATGTAAAATCTATGCATACAGAAAAGGAAATGTGGTCATTCATAGCTCGTGGAAGTGTTTCGATTTTCTATAAGGATATTGCATATGTCTTGGTGCGTGTCGAACACGAGCCCAGTGAGATTTTAGTTTTGTTTTGCTTCATCGTGTTAAGTGACGCGCAATATGATGCATGCGGTGAAGTGTTAGGCGTGGCGTGCTTGGTTGATTGTGTACTACATATTTCAAATGTTTATTGTTCTACTACAGCACTAACGGGAATGCCAGGCATAGCCACTTAGAAAAAGTGGACTAGCATGTGGACTACGGAGGTAGGTTGAACCGGTTCAACCTGACTAGGTGTGGGAGAGAGAAAGAATCGGATAAGAGGGAGAAAGAGCCGAGCGGAACGTAAAATAGACTGGTGACCAGGCAGCCAGAGTATATGCAGGATCCGTAGCCAAATTTTCGACCCAAACACTTTTATCACAACAACAAACGGGGCGTATAAATATGGTTTATTTTATTTGATTACCTTTCGTTGTTAATTCCTTCGAGACTATGGTCGGTAACGCGACGTCTGAAACGTCGCATAATTATCAATGAATGGTAATTAAATAAAACGTATTTTTACACGAATAAGCCGTTTCTTGTGTTGTGATAATGAATGAAACACGTGCTAGCTTAAATCCTCCAGCACCCTTTGTCACAGTCAACCCAGCACCCATTTTAAAGCCAGCATGACCTAGTTTGCCTCTGTCCCGTGCCTCCACTAACCGCTCTCGTCAGCAGAAGGTGCTGAAGCGCTCCAGCCCCATCAAGTCGGGCGGCTCGGAGGCCGAGGCGGCTTCCGACGGGGCCGAGCGGCAGGACTCCGGAGACAGCGTTAAGCTGCAGATGGAGGCCGCCAGAGAGCAGCACAGGCGGCGGCTGGCTAAGAAAGGTGACTTGCTCTAAAATCCAGGAACTCCGCGTAGCGGGGAAGGCGATTCATCGAGTTGGTGATTTAATAATTGCTCACTACGGTTTTTGACGATAAGTGAAACAAGATAGTTTTTTAAAATGTTAAAACATGAAATAAATTAATAGTTAAAAAAACACTACATAAACACCCTTTACAAGACTTTTCTAACAAATTTAAACACAGCTATGATACGATGTTACATCATGAAGTTCCAGTTTATATCTTCCGGCTCCATCATCATATCAGTTCGACAGTTCCATATTATTGTATTGTCATCAGAACTACATACAGCTGCCAATTTTCATGTCGCTACGATCCTTGGAAGATAGTTAAATTAGTTACCTAAGATTCCATTACATACTTAGTTACATACAGGTCGACCTAATAAAAGCGTGTTAATTAGGACGATATTCGTTAGGATACCTTTGTGTGACTCATAAAATTCATTAGTCAAAGTATACGGCATGGCAGTTTCTTTTAATCTCTATACGATTTATTTTGACTACATTTAAATACTGTATCTTAAAAGTCTAAAATAATCAGTCGCGTCAAGTAATATTAAACAATTTCATATTTATACCCATTGTTTAGGCAAACTTATGATTATTTCGTCGACAGCTTTCCCAAACATGGACGCCGAGGGCAAGACGACGTTGAACTTGGTGACGCACACAGTGGATGCGTCGGCGCCTGCCGACGAGCGGCCTATGACGCTGGGCCAGTACATCGGCAAGCTGACGCAGGGCTCCGGCACGCTGTATGGTAAGACACGACGCGAACATGGTGACGCACACAGTGGATGCGTCGGCGCCTGCTGACGAGCGGCCTATGACACTGGGCCAGTACATCGGCAAGCTGACGCAGGACTCCGGCACGCTGTATGGTAAGACACGACGCGAACATGGTGACGCACACAGTGGATGCGTCGGCGCCTGCTGACGAGCGGCCTATGACACTGGGCCAGTACATCGGCAAGCTGACGCAGGGCTCCGGCACGCTGTATGGTAAGACACGACGCGAATATGGTGACGCACACAGTGGATGCGTCGGCGCCTGCTGACGAGCGGCTTATGACACTGGGCCAGTACATCGGCAAGCTGACGCAGGGCTCCGGCACGCTGTATGGTAAGACACGACGCGAACATGGTGACGCACACAGTGGATGCGTCGGCGCCTGCCGACGAGCGGCCCATGACGCTCGGCCAGTACATCGGCAAGCTGACGCAGGGCTCCGGCACGCTGTATGGTAAGACACGACGCGAACATGGTGACGCACACAGTGGATGCGTCGGCGCCTGCCGACGAGCGGCCCATGACGCTCGGCCAGTACATCGGCAAGCTGACGCAGGGCTCCGGCACGCTGTATGGTAAGACACGACGCTAACTTGGTGACGCAGAGCTCCGGCACGCTGTATGGTAAGACACGTCGCTAACTTGGTTATGCACACCATGGATATGGTGGGCTCTATCAATTGTTAGTTCAATTAGTAGTCGCCACTCAAAAGCTCGTTGGCCCCAGCAGCCATCGGCTCTACGAGTCCAGCCGTTGGGTGTGATGACGCCACCAGGGGACGCTGGCGTCCAAATAAGCCGATTCCACCGGATTGGCCAAGGAAAGGCTTATAACCACAGTTTTCTTTACATATGAGTAAATGAATACGTTTCGGCTTACCTTGTAATTTTCCTGATGCCACGCCTCTCATGGCCGCAACATTATCCCGACGTACATTGTCTAAGTGACGGCGATGGCATTGTTATCATTGCCCACGTATTTTTAAATTCAAACAGCAACATCTCTAGTCAGCTTACAGCTGCAGAATATTTGCTGGACATCGAGATCAACTCAATTAAGGCTTGCCTTCTTAGGCGTTCAAAAGGTTAGCTAAGAAGACCGGAGATAAAGAGAATTGTAGACAGAGGATTAATTTCTGAATGTCATGTTTCCAGCGCCTCGCGAAGACCGACGGAACCTCGTTAAGGGCGTGAAGCCGCTGAACTACGGACCCTTCAGCTCGTTCGCGCCCTCCTACGATGGAACCTTCGCCACACTCACGAAGGAAGAGTCGCACCTACTCTATCACACTTTACGTGAGTACGACTTGTCATTTCGACCCAAAGATGTACTGCGAAACATAGATCATAGTACCTTTGCTTTTCCGCAATATAGTGACTTGGTGGCGCAAAATTGTGACAGTAAATTGTGCTCACATGCGCATATTTTCATGCAGTTTCCACAAAAAAATACGCATGCAAATACAACAAACCACCACCAGACAGTATAATCCTCGACACGTGTTTCACCTATCTACTGGGCATCATCAGGAGATGCAGGTTATGTTGACGGTCCAACAGAGAAGTCAAGTTGTTGTCTTCTCGGGTGGACACCATTTCGTGGAAATCCATTAATCTAATATGGAATTCCGCAAAGTAACGCCTGAATCTATCAATTATATTTAGAAGAAATTGACATCATAAGGTGAGACTACCATGTGTATGCAGTATCTTCTGAGAACCATCGATATATTTCCATCTTCTGGCTCGTATTTAAATTTATTTTTAGCTCCATTCGTCATTTACTGTGTTGAAAAACTTTGAATCTATACTATTACAAAGTTGTAAAAATAAAATGTCTGTACATTGAAGATATTTTCAAAAAAAAAGATTGTAAACGGACTATTTGGAGGTCACTAAAACGAAAAATACTTTTTTGGATTTTATGTATGTTTGTATGTGTCGTTGTGGCTTCAGCACGCAAAATCGGCTAAACAGATTTCAACATTTTTTGGTACTGGAGTTGCTGGGTATAGCCAGATGGTTATAGGATACTTTTTACCTGACTACATTGAGGAAAAAAAAGGGTTATGACTTTATCTCCTCCTGCGGGCGCCTTCTAGTATTCTTATAAATACAAAGATTTAAATAATGAAAATAATACATGACTCCGACTGGATTTGAACCAGTGCCTTGTGCCTTGCCGGGGTGCACGCTTTTCCGACTGAACTACAGAGTCCAGTCAGCTTGTCTTACAATTTTGTCAGTATTTTTTACGAGACCTTTGCATTTTGCGTTTTTACCGGTTCTTCTTGCCGTCAACGCCATGGGCCGCGGCATCTAAATTCACTTTACAAATCACGAAGATTGTGATGGTAAAACGTGAGGATTTTCATAAAAAATCAAACTTGGAGTTCTACACTTCAATATAAAAAGAAAAATGTCGTACAGATCAAGAATATAGACATTTTTTTCTAGTATGCTGTAAGGTGTGTATTTTCAGCGTCGGAAACGGGACAGGGTAATGAGGAGCTGTTGCGATTCGCGCCGGACTCGCCCTGGAACCTGTTCTACGACATGGAGGCGCTCTTCCCGGACAAGAAGAAGGAGCAGGAACCGCCGCCCAAGGAGGAAAATGTACGTTATCCTACATTACGGGAAAAATCGCGACAGATCATAATAGGGACTGTGCATGAATTTTAATTTTTGCTTTTTTAAAAGCTCATTCATGTTACAAACAATAGACAAAAAAAAATCGAATAGCTATAAAAATAACCAAGATATAAGCCATCAAAGATTTCATTCTATCTCTTTCATGCAAAACGGAATTTAATATGGAGTTTATATGGCCGGAGTGCACGATGACGTAACAGTGCATATCGGACCAATCTGTCTAATTAGCAGTTTAAAATGCCTATATCATGCGTATTTCTTGGCCGATTTTAATTTTTTACGGTATTATGAGATTTAGTTGAGAAAAGCGATAGCAAAAATCATGCATGTACCCTATTGTAACTGAGCGTGGGATGGCTAGAGGATAGAACGAAACTGAATATATGAAGACTCATAGAAAAGAAAATAACTATCATCATTCAGCATCGTATAATTTAAAAAAAAAGCAAAAAGTATTCTCTGCCTATGGATGTTGGGGCAGCTTTTAGTCTTAGGTAATTGGGACATTGAAATGTGTTATGTATCTAAAGTTGACATGGATGTACTTCTGTAGTCATTTTGGAGTATTTTCTTTTCTATTACTCAACGACACACATGGCTCACTTCTAATTTTACACGTAGAAGTGAGCCATGAGTGGGTTGTTGCTCTAATACATTTCGGCAAATAATTCGTTCTGTGAACGTTTGAATATTAGTATTTTGCCAATCAAATCAGCAACACTATCTGAAAACATATATTCCAGGACATATCGTCAGTGAAGGTCGACGTGGAACAGCTGAAGACGCTCTCGACACTGGGCATCGATGTGGACTTCCTCAACGACGTGGAGGAGGACATTGCCGCCTCGCAGCATGACTACGGCATCGCCAGCGCGCTGCAGCACACCTGTGAGCTGCTGCAGAAGCTGGAGAAGGAGCAGAGAGAACGGTGGGTACGCTGGTCACCAGCTGGAGACTGAGCTGGGCATCGACGACGATTTCCTCAACGACATGGAAGACGTCGCCGTCTAGCAGCACGACTACGGCATCACCTGCGCGCTACAGCACACTTGCGAGCTGCTGCAGAAGCTGGAGAAGGAGCAGAGAGAACGGTGAGTACGCTGGTCACCTGCCGGAGACTGAGCTGGGCATCGACTACGATTTCCTCAACGATATGGAAGACGTCGCGGCCTCGCAGCACGACAACGGCATCGCCAGAGCGCTGCAACAAACTGCGAGCTGCTGCAGAAGCTGGAGAAGGAGGGGAGAGACCGGTGAGTACGCTGGTCACTAGCTAGAGATTGAGCTTGTTACCGACTACGATTTCCTCAACGATATGGAAGACTTTGCCGTCTCGCAGCACGACTACGGCATCGCCTGCGCGCTGCAGCACACCTGCGAGCTGCTGCAGAAGCTAGAGAAGGAGCAGAGAGAATGGTGAGTACGCTGGTAAGACGCTCTAGGAGGTGGGCATCGATGTAGACCTCCTCAACGACATGGTTTTATGCAGGAGCTGGTGGAAATGAAGACTGGAACAAGATTCAGGGCTAGGCATTGTCTTTGCTCGGGTATATTCGCGACCAGCTGTAAGAGCTGGAGAGGCCGCGATAACTGAGTGGCATACTGAGCAGTGCTGCTCTACGAGTACACATGCACACTACAATATCGGAGCCGTGTATTTTGATTGCTGTTCGGCAAAATTACCCCGATCGATACAACCCGCCCTACATGTCCGAACGTCTCATTACAGGTTGTCAGCGACTCCCCCGTGGCACCTGGCGCTGGTGGCGCGAGCCGGCGGGGCGGAGCGCGAGCTGGCGCGCCAGGCGTGCGGCTGGCTGCGCGGCATGGCGGCGCGCGTGCCGCCCGCGCCGCTCGCGCCCACGCAGCGCCTGCGGCAGGCCATGGGCGTCACGCTGGACCACCTGGGTGAGCCACATCTGCCCCCCCCCCCCCAGTGTACAGTGGCGTGCGGCTGGCTGCGCGGCATGGCGGCGCGCGTGCCGCCCGCGCCGCTCGCGCCCACGCAGCGCCTGCGGCAGGCCATGGGCGTCACGCTGGACCACCTGGGTGAGCCACATCTGCCCCCCCCCCCCCAGTGTACAGTGGCGTGCGGCTGGCTGCGCGGCATGGCGGCGCGCGTGCCGCCCGCGCCGCTCGCGCCCACGCAGCGCCTGCGGCAGGCCATGGGCGTCACGCTGGACCACCTGGGTGAGCCACATCTGCCCCCCCCCCCCCCAGTGTACAGTGGCGTGCGGCTGGCTGCGCGGCATGGCGGCGCGCGTGCCGCCCGCGCCGCTCGCGCCCACGCAGCGCCTGCGGCAGGCCATGGGCGTCACGCTGGACCACCTGGGTGAGCCACATCTGCCCCCCCCCCCCCAGTGTACAGTGGCGTGCGGCTGGCTGCGCGGCATGGCGGCGCGCGTGCCGCCCGCGCCGCTCGCGCCCACGCAGCGCCTGCGGCAGGCCATGGGCGTCACGCTGGACCACCTGGGTGAGCCACATCTGCCCCCCCCCCCCCCCCAGTGTACAGTGGCGTGCGGCTGGCTGCGCGGCATGGCGGCGCGCGTGCCGCCCGCGCCGCTCGCGCCCACGCAGCGCCTGCGGCAGGCCATGGGCGTCACGCTGGACCACCTGGGTGAGCCACATCTGCCCCCCCCCCCCCAGTGTACAGTGGCGTGCGGCTGGCTGCGCGGCATGGCGGCGCGCGTGCCGCCCGCGCCGCTCGCGCCCACGCAGCGCCTGCGGCAGGCCATGGGCGTCACGCTGGACCACCTGGGTGAGCCACATCTGCCCCCCCCCCCCCCAGTGTACAGTGGCGTGCGGCTGGCTGCGCGGCATGGCGGCGCGCGTGCCGCCCGCGCCGCTCGCGCCCACGCAGCGCCTGCGGCAGGCCATGGGCGTCACGCTGGACCACCTGGGTGAGCCACACCTGCCCCCCCCCCCCCAGTGTACAGTGGCGTGCGGCTGGCTGCGCGGCATGGCGGCGCGCGTGCCGCCCGCGCCGCTCGCGCCCACGCAGCGCCTGCGGCAGGCCATGGGCGTCACGCTGGACCACCTGGGTGAGCCACACCTGCCCCCCCCCCCCCCAGTGTACAGTGGCGTGCGGCTGGCTGCGCGGCATGGCGGCGCGCGTGCCGCCCGCGCCGCTCGCGCCCACGCAGCGCCTGCGGCAGGCCATGGGCGTCACGCTGGACCACCTGGGTGAGCCACACCTGCCCCCCCCCCCCCCAGTGTACAGTGGCGTGCGGCTGGCTGCGCGGCATGGCGGCGCGCGTGCCGCCCGCGCCGCTCGCGCCCACGCAGCGCCTGCGGCAGGCCATGGGCGTCACGCTGGACCACCTGGGTGAGCCACACCTGCCCCCCCCCCCCCCCCCCCCCAGTGTACAGTGGCGTGCGGCTGGCTGCGCGGCATGGCGGCGCGCGTGCCGCCCGCGCCGCTCGCGCCCACGCAGCGCCTGCGGCAGGCCATGGGCGTCACGCTGGACCACCTGGGTGAGCCACATCTGCCCCCCCCCCCCCAGTGTACAGTGGCGTGCGGCTGGCTGCGCGGCATGGCGGCGCGCGTGCCGCCCGCGCCGCTCGCGCCCACGCAGCGCCTGCGGCAGGCCATGGGCGTCACGCTGGACCACCTGGGTGAGCCACACCTGCCCCCCCCCCCCCAGTGTACAGTGGCGTGCGGCTGGCTGCACGCTGGACCACCTGGGTGAGCCACACCTGCCCCCCCGCAGTGTATAGTGGCGTGCGGCTGGCTGCGCGGCATGCCAGTAGATTAGTTAGACTCGGGGATGGGACCGAGCGAGAACACCCACACTCTGTGAGATGAACGCTCCTATCCCCAGCGCCCACGGTCGATGCTAGAGCCACGAGATGACCTAAACAAAAGCTAGCGCGGCGAACCTACAACTACGACATAGCGTCGTGTGTAAAATAGGAAAGAAATAGTTTGAACTGCTAACGTTCATAGAAACCTTAACAATACAGCGTAAAGAAGTCACAAAGATTACCTGCCATTACTTTTTAATAGCGCAAGTATCTTGTTTGAAGGCACCTATTTTGTTTTATACATCATTGGCTTGATTTCATCTACGCGAGAGTAGCGTCCGGTGGGAAACATCTGCGCTCATGGCTAAACAAGCCGATACGGGAGCGACAGATGCGGCCACAATTTTGGCATGTGTAAACTTGCGCCGGGAGTGGCAGCTAGTCGCTTTCGCGTTGGTGCCTGACTACGCACTTATGGGCTAATCCTTCCAGCCAGGCATCGGCATGCAGCTTGACACCGTCAGCGATCAGTGTTTTTCCATTTGACGCGATCCTCGGATAAAAGCTCCCAGCCGGTCGATCCAATAATGAAACTTGACATTTCGCGCTTGACGCTGTCCTTAAATCTCTGCAAAGGACGTCCTACCAGTCGCTTTTAATATGTTTAATACAAAACGTTAAATTATTAAGCCCCTACTTTTGAAATAACACACACGTAAGTGTTCAGTTAACCAAGCCTCACACATGTTCTTCATATCTACACTATTATAAAGTTGTATAAATGAAATGTCTGTACATGAACCATATTTTCAAAATATTGATTGTTACCGACTATTTGGAGGTCACTAAAACGAAGAATATTTTTTTTGGAATTTATGTATGTTTGTATGTGTCGTTGTGGCTTCATCACGCAAAATCGGCTAAACGGATTTCAACTATTTTTGGTACACGAGTAGCTGGGTATGTCCAAATGGTTATAGGATACTTTTTATCCGACTACGCTGAAGAAAAAATGAAGGGTTATGATTTTTCTCCTCCGTGAACGAAGTTGCCCCTTCCAGTGTCCTCTAATCGTGTATGTGTTCTGTGCAGACACTCCGATGGCGGTGGACGACTTTGAGTTGGACCACGAGCACGCATCGGACCCCGACTCGCGCTCCTCGCACGACAAGTAGCAAGCTTGTCGAACATGACTACCGGGCTGGCGCGACTCGCCGCGACTTCGCTTATCTCTCTCGCACTCTATTGAAAGGAAAGGGACCAACAATATTTGTTGGACGGTTAACACTTTCACAAGAATTTCGTAGCCGAGAACCTCGGAAAAGTCGTACGTAGCTACTCCAGTTGTCGCGTGACCTATTTTTGTACAAGAGATTCTACACTCTTTGGAGTGTTCATATCAACGATTCCAACTAACCGAGGCGGATATGCACAATCTAGGTATGGTTTTACAAAAATAGACCTAGTTGTATAGTCACTTTATCAAAATAATTTAAGTGTTGACATTTCAGAACCGACTCAGTTATTTGGAATTGTGGAATCTATGCGAGACAAGTACAAGGCCCATTCGATTGTTTTTTGATCAACATGGTGCAAAGCGGTCATTTTCCGTAACATATTTTCGGTGTACATTTTGTCTCGCGTGGATATTTCAATAACTCTGCTATAGCAACTTACTGATGATTGTAACAATAAATACACTAAGTAAAATTCAACTAATTTCATTTTACCTTCAATTTATAGTCCAGTATTGGAACATTTAATACGCCAATATGCCATTGGTTGGCATCTTCTGGCTGTGCATAGCGGTGTGTTGTTTCCAACACTTATGTACGCAAGTGAAACTTGGGTGTGGTAGAAGAAGCAAGAAAGTAGAATAAATGGAGTAGAAATGAGAGGTATGATTGAACATATATATATATATATATATATATATATATACATTGAACATACCTGGCGTAGTATTTTCTTATACCATGCATTTTGACACTTCTTGTCAATTAGACCTTACGTCACGTTGACGCCAACTGGTGATATTTTCATTTTAGAATTGAAATAACAGTATCAAAGACTGACGTTTACTTTATTTTCCAACATTTCGGTAAAGATGCTTGTGTCTTGGCTGTGGCGGACTACCCATCATCATAGTGTATAAGTGTTTATGTGTGTATGTTTTAACCAACAACGGACTCACCCGTCAGAGGGCGCAGAGCGACATGCACCAGTATAAATATTTCGGTTTTATGTTCGACGTAGCGTCGAATAGGTTATTGATGAAATTTGAGCTCCATCTGGTGTGAAAAATAGTTATTTGTGCAACAAGAAAGCAAAGTTGTTTTTTTTTTGTTTCGAGTGCTGATTTTGAGTCCCGAGCAAGCGAAGGATTCTATGATTGATTCACGAGCGTAGCGAGTGATTCAAAGTTAGAATCCTGAGTGTAGTGAGGGACTCAACAGCACGAGATGCAAAAAAGTTTGCTCTCGTGTAGCAAACATAACTTTTCACCTCAGCAGTGAGAACACATATTACTTAGGAGACATAGAAATGAACAGGAATAGATTGAAATAACGTTTATTATTTAAAATGAATCAAAATCATGCTGAACATTTTAAAAGTTCCAATTATTAAAGGTACAATTATTAAAAGTAACAGTTTCTTTATTACAAATATCTTTAAATTTTAGGGTATTACGCGTTTCTGAACGTGTTTTCTTTGAGATCGAATTCCTAAATCGAATTTCGAAGGAGTTTGTTTTTTTCACTCGCTTTTTTTATATGCATGTGAAAGAGACAGAGCACAGTAAAATTCGAATGTTTCAAATTTATGGCTGAACAATGTCAATTCGTGGCACTGAAGATTGAAAAATTAAAAGCTATTTGACCCACGCTCGAATCAAGATCGCGTTTTGTTCACTGTTGTCTCGCAGCAAAAGCGGCATGTTTGAGCTGCTAAGGTGAAAAGGTATTTTTGTGCATACAAGTGTAGACGAATTTCCACGTAAGAGCTTTGTGCAACCATAACTAACACGTTAGCTTAGAGTAGCTAACGACATCGTGTACACACACTAGATGGCAGCACTTAGAGTGCGAACTAATGTTGCCAATAAAATTGAATAGATGGAGCTACCTACCTGTTTTGGTATAGAACGGTCCATAGGTAAAGTTAACCCGTTCACTGCTAATTTCCCTGTCCCAAACCCATTACAGAACCTCTAAAAAGAGACATTGGATACAAACACAAAAGCTGCTAATTTCGTCACTTAGCCTTCGTATGCCCCGTACGCCTACAAAAATGACTGTTTTCAGTAACAGTATGTGTCTTGCAACTTCCTAACTGATTATGATAAGGTATAAAAATTGTGGCAGTGAACATGTTAAAGGGTATTAAGTTAATAGGGTATTAATATATGAGCAAATTATGTTACGCAACCTGTTTCCTTTTTCAAATATTTCTGATTCCCAACGCTAGTATTTTTCAGAAACCGCTAAATTTACAGAATTTCTATAAAACACGTAACCTAACCTATTGGGTTCTACCAGACAGATAAGCAATCTCATCTCCTACTCACCTACAGAGGTATTTAACCTAAATATGACCGCCTAGGAGTCCTAAAAATTAAGGGTCGGCGGCAGACTTACTTGCAGTTGGTTGCCCCTATGGTGTATATATACGAACATTTTTCTTTTTTTTCATAAATTAAGTATTCATTATCATTACTTTTCGATCACCCCTCGTATAATTTCATAATAAGGTCTAATTGACAAGAAGTGTCAAAATCTTGTGCTGTGATTGGTGGATGTTGACACTTCTTGTCAGTTAGATCTTACGTCATGGTGGCACCAACTGGTGATATTTCCATTTTAGAAAACCCTCATTATATCAGACGTCATATCAATACTCACCAGTCTCACCACCTTTTAGCCAGGACTTCTACATTCGATTTATAGTAAAAAAAGTAATTTTCGAAGTTCATTTAAAAATCATTCTAAATAACCCCACGCCTTACCTGTATTGTCCTTCGTCACACAAATCCGCGATGTTTTCGATTACCTAGATATTTTAATCCATAACGAAAATGTGTTTAACACAATAAGAATAGACTACAGATCATTTCAGCAAGTCAGATAATCACTCAGGCGCGTGCGGCGCGCGTGTGAGCGCGTGCTCTCCCAGAGTCGCACGAGTCTCATTGCTACAACACCAAAACGTCACATCAACCCTACAATCTCCAACATACTGCGCCCTTTCAACTTCAACTAGAATCACAATCATTGCGCGGGCGTCGAAAGCAAAAATGACGTATGTATGTTAGTTCAAACTGCACTTATGACATTCCGAACATTTGAGAGCAGTTAGTAGGGGCCACGCGGAAGCTATTGATATTGATTGGGGTGATTTATTGCGGGATGTCATTGGCAGGTGTGAAATTTGATTCGCGATCGACCTTTGATTGATCAAGGGGTTTCTCATGCTTTTATTAATCACTAGATTTTACCCGCAGCTTGGCCGTCTTAGCAGAGTTTCCACATGAAAAGTTTCATCTCCCCTTTTTAACTCATATAAGAGAGGATTTTCGGGAAACAGACTATACTATGTTCTTTTGATAGTCTCAAATTGTCTCCATAACAAATCGACACTAATGTGGGAAATAACTAGGATTAGAAAATGATTAATTGTATAAACTTAGTTATAAGAGCTAAATCAATATTATGTCGCTATTTTTAATCGTAATTATTTTATTTCATTTACTACTCTGCGTCATATATTTTTTACCCTGTTTTAAAAAATACGTGTTATGTTGTTCTGTAGTATAAGAAATTAATATAACTGTGTATATCATTCTATTATAAAACTTATGATGAATAAAGAATATCTTTTGTCGCATTTATTAATTCGCCTGCATCAGCCGATAAGCCGCTAATTCAGGCCCTAGTAAGTGGCCATTTTGATAGCCACAGTCAGTCTTCTACACTCAGTCATCTACTCTACTCTCTTGCGGCTATATTAGCTGATTATGGCTAATTAGCAAATACTTACCATGAAGAAATAAGTATTTTATTTTAAATCACGAAAGAAGTAGTCCAATACAGTCCACACATTCAACAACTAATATATCTAAACTAGAAAGATGCCCGCAACTTCGTACGCGGCGGGAAAAAGTTATAACCCTCTTTTTCCTTCAGCGTAGTCGGGTAAAAAGTATCCTATAACCATCTGGAGATACCCAGCGACCCGCGTGTCAAAAATAGTTGAAATCGGTTTAGCCGATTTTGCTTGATGAAGCCACAACGACACATACAAACATACAAAAAACCCAATAAAATATTTTTCGTTTTAGTGAACTCCAAAAAGTCCGTAACAATCATTTTTTTGAGAATATCTTCAATGTACAGACATTTCATTTTTACAACTTTATAATAGTATAGATATTAAAGATTTAAAAAAAAGATTATAACGGACTATTTGGAGGTCACTGAATTGAATTTTTTTTTCGATTTCTTGTATTTGTGTGGCTTTATCACGCAAAATCTGTTTAGCAGATTTTAACTATTTTTGGTACACATAGTTCAAAAGAACCGAGGGCCGTTGGAGCAGAAAGGTTCTAGAGTGGAGACCGCGTACCGGCAAGCGCAGCATGGGAAGGCCACCTGCAAGGTTGTCGGACGACCTGGTTAGGGTTGCGGGGACTCGCTGGATGCGGGTCGCCTCTATCCGGCCCATGTGGAAGTCAAATGAGGAGGCCTGTCTAACAATGGACGTCCTATGGCTCCGTCCGAAATTTAAGATCTTGCAGTCCTGTGTCTTGTTTGTTCCTCGACGAGATGTGCTTTTTTCTCTACAGTGGTATCTTCTTTGGAAATGCCGGTCGACTTAGACGTATTGAAGTGCCCTTGCAGCCTACTTATAAAATTCATTATGTCATTATAACGTGTCATTTCATTCGTGACATTATTTAAATGACACAAGTCTCATATCGATTCTATACAGTAAATATACCTACGTAGAGACTTATTTCTTGGTAACGTGGGTGCCGCGGACATTTTATATGCGCCAATAAACACACACTGTTGATATTCCTATACCCGACTAAATCCTAAAGCTCAAAAACGTAAAAAAAATAATACAATAACGTATGACGACAACAAAGGGCCGTAAGCAAACGTCACATCAAACGAAACATGATTCACCTCCACTTTATAAAAGCAAACAAAGCAGTTACTCAAAATAATTACTCCGATACGAAAAAAAGTCATAAAAACCCTCACTAAAGTCACCAATAGTAAAATGGCATCATTTCTACACACTTACTCGGTACTTACGACTGTTTTTCATACAGCGCAATACACCCCCATTTCACGTGGGAACGCCGTCTCGATCACAACTCATCTGTCGCACGTCCAGGATAAAATGGAACTTATGTTGAAGGCTAGGGGCGCATGACAGTGCAGGATTATTTTGGCCGGGATGAAACCAAATCCTCCGTAATGTGGGCTATTGTAATGTTTGCTTGCATTAGGCTGCTGAGGACTATAACTGTGATCGGTAGCTTTGCTTTCCCACAATCACTATCATTATTAATATTATAATTACGAAAGTGAATTGGTTGGTTTGTTCGTTATCACGTCGCAAGGGAACAACAGATCAACGTGATATTTTGCAAAGAGATGCATATGGACTGGAGAGCGTGAGCTGTTTTTAGGGCTCCGTACCAAAAAGGTGCAAAAGGAACCCTTATGGTGCGACTCGGTCTGTCTTTCTGTCCGACTATTAGAGCGCCATATCTCAAAAACTACTTACACTATATCTATTTGAAATATTTATAAACATCATGTATTGCAAAAGAAATAATTAAAAATGTACTTTTATTTTCTAAAAAAACGGCGAATATGAGGGAGGGCAAAACTTAAAAGTCTAGCTACTGGGTCAAATAGGGTATATAAATATAATATTACATGAAAATTATAACAATGTCTACAACTAGCAATTTTTTTTAAATTTTTAAATACTTAAAACTTATTTAATCAACCCGGTTGCGTTAAGTTTGCTTCTCATTTGTATGCAACGCTATAGATATTACGTGCAAACTCAACTCAATCGAAACCGGGTAATAAAGTTAGGTTAAGTGAAAATTTGTACGGAACCCTCGGTGTGCGAGTCTGATTCGTACTTGGCCGGTTTTTTTATCGTTAAAAAGTGTGCGGATCTCAAAAGTTAATCAAAATGCATTTAACACGATTATAGGTACCTACCTACTCGTAGGTAAGTTTTAATAGGATAGTTTGTAAGTACAAAATGTCGTTACTACAATTTTACATGACCAGACGATAGACTTTCAAACACAACACCCGAACAACAAAATGTAAAACACTCATCGTTCGAATGAAGTTAAATATCGTTTTTTGTGAAATTCTTAAAGCATTTATTTAATGATAATTCATAAATTATCATTAAATAAATGCTTTAAGAATTTCACAAAAAACGATATTTAACTTCATTTAACGATTTTAGGGCATAAACCTTAAAATTCCATAAGAACCATTTGGTTTTTTTTATAATGATGTTAAATATAATTCTGAACCCATAAGTTGAGTCGATGCAATTACAAAACACATGATTCTAATTAACCTGATGATGATTATAATGTGTACTCGTACCAATAAAGATTTATTTTTTATGAGCTGTTTTTTTGCATGTTGCACTTTCCTCGAGCTATAGCGAGGTGAAATTTTTTGTGTTACACGCCGGTGCAAAGTTGTATTTTACTTCTTGTCTATTAAAACACTCGCTACGCCCAGGATTATATTTTAGAACCACGAGCGAAGCTAGTAAATCCTTTCACTTGCTCTTGTTTCAATTCCACACTCGCAGGTAAAATACAACTTTGCACCCTTGTATTACATAACAAATAACTATTACCGTACGAAATTATTGGCAGAGATTTTGCAAAATTGAGAAATGCAGAGTAAACTCGACACCTTTAATTAATTTCCAGTGTTTACAGAACGCCATCGCAGTTAGGGACACTGAATCGCCGGGGGCCAAAGTTCGACCCCGGAAGCAAACAGGGACCCCCTCGGCAAATACCGCCAATGAGATCCCGTGACGGATTCAATGAATGAATGAATGAATGAAATCGCTTATTTCAGGCAACATGACCCATATATAAATTATAAACTCACACATTTAAATCGATACTATAGTATAAAGTTGTAAAAAAATGTAACATTGAAGATATTTTCAAAAATATAAGTGTCACGGACTATGTGAAGGTCATCCAAAGAAACGATAAGGGCCTCAAACCCCTGAATTTATTTTTCGTCAATGTCGTTAAAATAAATGATATTCAGAATTAGCTTTTTATGAAACCGAAAGACAGTCTCACGGCTGAGTTTATTCTGGTAGAAGTTATTACGATTTGTCTTTCCGTTGTGGCGATAATCCGCACATTGGCGGTTTTATTTAATTTTACTTAACTATTGCAATAAAATGGTTTTTCCAGCAAAATAAATCACATTATGAATACGTCATACGTAATTAATGATTTCATCACGCTCTAATAATAGGGAATATGCATGAATTTTTATTTTTGCTTTATTAAAAGCTCATTCTTGTAACAGATAGTAAACTAAAAAATCATTTTTTTTTTTTTCTCGGGTGGACGCCGGACCGTCAAAATCTCTTGCATCTCCTGATGATGCCTCGTAGAGAGGCGAAACACGTGTCGAGGATTATACTGTTTGGTGTTGGTTTGTTGTATTTGCATGCGTATTTTTTTTTTATGGAAACTGCATGAAAATATGCGCATGTGAGCACAATTTATTGTCACATCTAACAAAGACACTCGTTCGCGGAACAGCAAAGGAACTATAATCCATTGATCTATTTTGATATTCAGTTAAGAAAAGCGATAAAAAAATTCATGCATGTAGCCTATTGTTGATAGGGATCGGGCGCCGCGGTAGACCACGCACGACAGAGATGGCGGGGCGACCTAGAGGCACTCCAAAAGGTTTGGCCAGTAACTGCTCTGTATATGCACGAGTAGAAAAAAAGAGAGCCTCTACCTTCCCCTTGGTCTCTTTCACGACAGCACAGGCTGATATAATAATCACAGTGAGACAACAATGATGATTGAATCGAGCGGTCAAAATGCTTTAAGATTCGCCTCACTGACATAGCCTTCCGGAATGGCAAGCTGAAGTGGTGGTGGGCCGGCTTCAATTGTCGCAGAACCATGCAGATCTGACAACGTTTGAGATACAGTGCTCTTGAATGGAGACCTGATGGAGCGGCGATTTAGTACGCTGGTAAACAGTGGCGAGCAGTCCATATATGCATAAAGGCACTGCCTACCCTAAACGACCATGAGTCCATATAGGCATGGAGAAACTGCCCACTCATGTGATCAGGGCTAACCGAAAAATTTCGGTAAATTTTACTGTTTTTAAATTGATATAAAATTATTCCTGTCGCTGCAACCCACGTAATATATATATATATATATATATATATTGTATATAGATATATATATTGTAGCTTGGTATTTGGCCTTTATTTTTGTCAACTGGAAAGTTATCAAGAGAATAAAAGATTATTAAAGCCGTTTTTCTATCTTAAATTGGTATATGCTCTCTTGTCAAGCGACGCTTAGACATGGGACTAAACCCAATAAGTGAGTAATGATGTTCACTTTAAAATTGTCAACTGATTTTTCAATTGGTTCTATAGGTAGTTTTTAAGAAAAGTAGCAAGAACTGTTTTTTTTGTCGTAAAAATAACAAATTTTGATGGCCTTTATCTTGGTTTCGGTGACTCGTGAAGATAAATTGAAACCTTATATTGGTAACAACGGTGGTTGTCAACACGATGAGACACATATAACTCAGAAATGTGAAGCGCTACGGATCGAAGGTCTTTCGCGTACGGTAGCCCCGTAACTGCCTACCTTGACCAAAAACCCACTGGACGGCTGGTAATAAACATGGTAAGTAATAAAGTAAAAATCTCTATACCCGTACCTGGCAAAATCAATGCCATAGAGAAATGGAAAAATCCAAATTAAAATCGACACTTTTCATTTATTTCTAGTGTTTACTGTTCTCCCATCGTGGTTAGGCTGAATCGCTGGGGGCCAGGATTCGACCCAAACAGAGGCCCCTCGGCAAATACCGCCTTGAGATCCCACGGTTCTGTCGGATTAAATACAGTTATTTTTAGTTTAGGATTCTCAAATCCTTTATCTCCATAAACAAGTTGGCGAAGTTTGATTGTGGTTTGAGATTTTGTAAACATAAACATGTCGCTGGCCCAATATTAATATTACAGGGTTCTAAGTTTCACGTTTAACGAATTGAAATTTGAATATTGTTAAAATACTTTGAAAACGTAACATAGAACCCTGTAATATTGAGCCAACGAAGTGTCTGCGTCCCAATGTGTCGATCGTTTGCGTTTCCCGTATTAATTTGCCAATAGCAACGGAAAGTGGCGGAAAATCTTAATTTTTATGCCTAATCAACTATAGGTTCAACCACAATACTTTATGTTGACGGATAGCAGAGTGTGAATGCATCCATGAATCGCGTTTGTAAATCAAATCCAAAATCGAAAGAACAGTTCCAGTTTTGATTGTAGTTATTTAAACATTGGTTTCGTAAAAACACGAATGAGTTCTCGTGTGTTAAAGCTGGCCATCAGTTTTGTTTGTGCTTGTCATTAATTTTAAATATTTTGACTTACTTCAAAATAAACATAGCTATACGAAATAGTTGATTTATTAGGTTATGGGCCCATAGCCCGGGCGATTTATTTGCAGACCAAGATAGCAGCCAACTTCCGAGCTGCGAACTTGAAATTCTGCCATCAAGGCATTCACGAATTCATCGACACATGTCTTATTTGGCGAGAGGATTAAGCCGTCATCAACGTAGATCATGATGATGAGTTGCCGATCTTGGCTTATGAACAGACATGGGTCTGAGTCACTTTGCTTTAACTTGTATTTCAACAGGAAAGAACAGAACTTTTTGTTCCAGCACCGTGGCGCCTGTTTCAAGCCGTATAAGCTTATGATGAGCTTGCAGACGCGGGCCGATCCATCATCAAATCCAACAGGTTGTTTCATATAGATAACTTCGTCGATGTCACCATACAGAAAGGCTGTCTTAACATTGAGCATTTACGTATTTTTGGAACAGAATGCTTTGTGCATATTCCTAGTCAGAAGCGTAAGAAACTCGACAAAAAGGCTGTAAAAGAATATTTGGTTGGATATTGCGGAGATAAAGATGGCTATCGTGTCTGGATACCTGAAAAGAATGACGTTTTCAGCTCAAGAGATGTACTGTTCAGATCTGAGATTGTTTCTTCCGACTTCTGTATGCTACCAATGCCTTTTGGTGAGCATGAAGATGATGAAACACCTGAACTTGTTGAAAGAGAAGAAAATGTTCCTAGTATGGATGTCCCAGATGAAACTGAACCATCCGATACCACTGAAGTTGAAACTCAGGTTGAGACCTGAACAAAATCCACAACATGGATATAATTTAAGAGATAGAAACTTTCTGCCTCACAGGTCCAAGTCTAGCTGCTGTGTCTGTCTTTCTGAAGACGAACCTCAGACTTACAAGCAGGCCATGGACTCAGAGAGTCATAAAAAATGGCATGCTGCTATGGAAGAGGAGATGAATTCTCTCAAAGAAAACAACATGTGGATTCTGGTAAAACTACCTGAAAACAGAGAGACTCAGCAACAAATGGGTTTACAAAATTAAAAAGAAAGTTGATGGTTCTATTGAACGTTTTAAAACTCGACTGGTCATCAGAGGCTTTAGTCAAGAACATGGAATCGATTACCACGAAACTTTTAGCCCAGTTGTCCGCTGGGATACAATCCGCACCATGTTGAGCGAAGCTGCAGTCAGAAAAATGCACATGACTCAATTCGATGTTCAGACAGCCTTTCTGTATGGTGACACCGACGAGGTTATCTATATGAAAGGCTGTCTTAACATCGAATTGAGTCATGTGCATTTTTCTGACTGCAGCTTCGTTGACCTTATTTCGTTTCTTCAATTTCTTGAGCAAGAAACATTGTTTGTGAGTATGTCCAATCTTGTAACAATGGGAACATTTGATTTTCTTTTTATTTGATAGAATAGCGTTATCAGACGTTAATGTAGAGGTTGAAGGACTATTACCCAGGTCTTGGAGGCGCTGTTCATGAAGTCGCAGACGCTCCATAAGAGTCGAAATACTTCTACTCTCCTTAGGCACGGACTCCCAAGCATTCTTGAACTCAAGATATGTCGAAGGCAAAGTGTTCACTATCCTGTTCATTAGCAATGATTGAGGGAGAGATCCTTCTTCCTTTAATTCGTCATTAAGTTGTTGCCATAATGCCTGCAGCTTATAGAGACGTGCGTGGCAATGTCATCGCTTTCATTTTTTGTGTAAGTGAACAACTGACAGTACAACAAATCTAGTCTTCGATCATTTTTCTGCTCGTATACCGACGTAAGTATATCCCACATTTCCTTACCGGATTTGGGAGTTAGAATGTGACATTTAGGTTCTGCGGAGACGCTACAGCCGATGATACATTGGAGTAATGCATCACGTTCTTCGTATTGGGCAACTTTCCTTTCATAACTTGCGACTTCGTCAGCAGCCGCAGCGGTTCGCGGTGGTATAGGAATATTTTCGACGCCATTCACTATATCTTGCAGCTCGTGCATAGTTAATTGCAAATAACCAAAATGCTATCAAACTTGTCAAGAACCCGGTGTTTCATTTTAAGACAAAGCACATAGATACACGTTATAAGTTTTTTAAAGAATTGCATCAAGAGAAGAAGGTCAACGTTGTTTACGTGCCCTCGAAGGAACAAGTAGCGGATACGTTTACGAAAGCCTTACCTAAGGAAAGCTTTCTCAAAGCACGAACCTCACTTGGACTTGTGAGCCTCATCTGATGTAGGGGGAGTGTTAAAGCTGGCCATCAGTTTTGTTTGTGCTTGTCATTAATTTTAAATATTTTGACTTACTTCAAAATAAACATAGCTATACGAAATAGTTGATTTATTATCGTGAAATTAGGGTACGTATACAAGTAGATAAAAATACGAGTCGGTACCTACAGAACATCGATTTAAACTAATACGATTTACACTTATCTCAACACGACCAACTTAATCGCGTATAAATTATGATTTATTTAATAACCTTTCATCGGTAATGGTCTCAAAGGGGAAGAAGGGCAGTTGCTTCGAGACCATGGACGTAACGCGACGTCCGAAACGTCGAAGAATAGGGAATATGCATGAATTTTAATTTTTACTTTATTAAAAGCTTATTAATGTAACAAACAGAAGACAAAAAGAATTTTCCGAATAACTATAAAAATACCCAAGATACAAGCCATCAAACATTTCATTCTATCTCTTTCTAGCAAAACAGAATTTACTATGGAGTTTATATGACCGTAGTGGACTGTGACGTAACAGTCTATGTCGGACCTCTCTGTCTAATTAGTAGTTTAAAATGCTTATATCATACGTATTTCTTGGCCGATTTTAATTTTAATTTCACTTTTTGGAATAGTTTTTACGGTATTTTAATATTTCGTTAAGAAAAGCGATGAAAAAATTTCATACATGTTCCCTATTACCAATGAAAGGTAATTAAAGAAACCATATTCATACACGATTAACCCCCTTATTGTGTTGTGATAATAGGGAGGTCCCTATTATCATACTTCAACCAAAGTCAGTACAGTAAGTTTAATGGAACACAATGCCACAGAGTCAAAAGTATTCAGTGAAACGACGCCTTTGACGTTTGCGTAAATGAAAATGACATGTCCCGAGCTACTAAACTAATACGGACTATGCAGTTCGGGCTCACCCCACCCGCATCTCGCCCTTTGCCCCCCGCACGATTGCTCTGTTTAGACGGCTTTGTCGGATGACTGTATTGATTTCTAGACTGTGACAATGATATGCACTACATTCCCAGATAGCCGTTAAATACAGATAGGTCACTGGGTGACCATAAACATCCCCACAAAAAACGATCGCTATAATGTATACACTGACAGTGTGCGCTCCCACCACACTTGACACCCTGACAATACCACCATACATCAGTACCACCTGTCCCAAACTCCCACCGCGCTGCTCGTCGAACAACGGGTTAATCCCAAAGGCAAAAACTCTACGCTTTGTTGATCAGTTTTTTTGCGTGTGACTACGGTGGGCTATTTATACGTACTCGTATTTGCAATAGTGCGTTTTATAAGGCGTGCAAAATGGAATTTAATTTGTTTATTTTGATATAGTCGGGCTTTAAGGAGTTTTGGTAATATGGTCGCCTAGAGGTACGTTTTATTTATACACGTGAAGCCTGTATAGGCAAACATTGCACTCCTACCTAATTCTCTTGTAATGTCTTAAACCAGAAATCAGTCGTGATAATAGTGTACGAAAATCACATTGTGACATTTAATAGGGATGTACTTAAAGGTACTTATGTAAGGTCAGGTGGGGTAAGGATAACATAATTTCTTTCGTGGGGAAAGAGAATCCATGCAATTGGCCCAACTCTATTTCCATTGACACATATGTGAGTTCCCAGTATCACATCTATAACGTTTCTCTTACCTCTTACATGCGAATAGGTAATTTCCTACTTACCGCACTTGTTTCGTAAATAAGTATTACATATATAAGCTCGAAAAACATAATCCTCCCTCATGCATAGATACAGTCAGCTGCAAACATATATACACGATTAATCCGTTCCAAAATATCTTCACTACACTCTATTATATATTCAATAGAGTTGAGTGAAGATATTTTTCTAGTACTAGGTACTCTACTTAGTGATTATAGATATGCTTATTGGTTAAGAGTAGGTACAATATGTAACTGTAAGTATAATTTTTCCGTTTAACCTGTCACAATTCGGAGTGGGCTATTAGGCTTAAAATTTATATAAGGAAATATGTTTCGGGTATTATTCCGAAAACCTTTTATACATTTCCTCCGTAATTTCGTTGCGTGGGCGCGTGACCTTTAGATAAATATGAGAAATAAATAATATCAGTCTGGTCCTTTTTTTATCGTTATGTCACCTTCATAATAAAGAGCCTACGAAACATTCAAGTTTCTTTATTATTTGTTGTATAGCAGCATTAGAACAAATCTGGCAATTAGACCATTGGAGAACGGACTTTCGGTTAATAGGGAAGCATGAATTTTTATTTTTGCTTTATTAAAAGCTCATTCATGTAACAAACACTAGACAAAGATCATTTTTCGAATAAACATAAAAATAACCAAGATATAAGCCATCAAACATTTCATTCTATCTCTTTCTTGCCTATATTATGCGTATTACTTGGCTGATTTAAATTTTAATTTCATCTATTTTGAAATAGTTTTTAGTTTTTAATATTTAGTTAAGAAAAGCGATAAAAAAATTCATGCATGTACGCCATGTACCCTATTGGGTTGTTCTCTTTTCTTTAACAAATTTAGTTTTTCAAGTGAATATATGCAAGAAAATATTTATAAAATTAACATACTTAGGCATAAGTTCCGTAATCGATTTATGGATTCACATTCACTCATACATTGAGTCATACATTGATCATTATCGCCGTAAAAAGATGGTAACGCAGCGGTAAATACATTATTTTCATACTAAAGTGGGACTTCGATGACCACACTGCGTTACCTGCTTTATAATAATAATCGATGACCAAAAAAAATAAAATTAATTAAAAGTTACAGTTTAAAAATGTTATATTTTAGATTAATAGGCTAAAACACTTTTTACGTAAAGATGCGAAAAAATTGTGGCGCTAAAATTACTATTTTAATTTCTTTTTCTGAATGGCCCAATTACCAACCTAATTAGACATTCTGAGAACGGACAAGTAGGGAATTGGACTTATAATGGACTAAACCGCATCACGGAGCATGGCATACGACGCCTTCCACTCTGCCAAATGTATGGCAAATGTCATAAGACTCATTCTACAATTTCGCATTCGACCTCGACCGCCTACAGTTCGTCCCTAATATAGTTTCCATACTGTAGTTTTTCCAAGACGTTGCTATCAATGAGTGGTCAAAATGATTAACATAGAAATGATGGTTGTAAATAGTTATGCTACTTTTTACATTTTAAGAAACTTTGTCTAACTTTGAACGGCTGTTTCTCCTTTAATATTGGAGAAAACTAATGCACCTCAACTGCAATGTGCTATCATATCCAAAAGTATACTAGTTTAAGAAATATAAGTCAAAAGCAAAAAAATGTGTTTTTTTTGCGCTTTAAGCGAAGAAAGGTGAGGACGGACGGAAATACTTTCACATTTATACATGGACGAGTCTATTTCAGTTTCGCTCTCGTCTCATCTTGTGTAATTAAAAGTCTGCAGTAATCTCATTTTCACGGAGATTTAGTTTCAGTGCAATCAAACTTTTCTAATTTGTAATGTATAGTGTGACAAGAAACATCGAACTTTATAATGGGTTTTATATTAAAACAATCATCGAGTTGTTCTAAATAATTAAACTCGCCCTTTGAAGTTTCACGTTAACGTGTCTTGAGTGGCGTGCGGTTCATATAGGCCCAAAGGCACTGCCTACCCTGAACGACCATGGCTCCATAAAGACACAGAGTAACTGCCTACCCTGAACGACCATGGCTCCATACAGACACAGAGAAACTGCCTACCCTGAACGACCATGGTTCCATACAGACACAGAGAAACTGCCTACCCTGAAGCCCTAAACGACCATGGCGCCATATAGGCACAAAAAAACTGCCTACCATGGCCAAAAGTGCCAGTGGCAGAAAAGTGTAGGGTGTGCACACCACTGGGTGCCATTGCTTTGTAAACCGATAGGGAATATGCATAATTATTTTCCATGACACCAATCGATCCAGTTTTTTGTCAAGTTGTGCAAGTCGGACTCGCGCACCGAGGGTTCCGTACAAAATATGCGCTACAAACGGCCGCAACTATGAAAATCCAGTGTTAGCAGAGCCCTACTCTTAAGCAAAATTAACGCGGTGCTCGATCATTTTATATTGGTTACTGATATAGACAGAGCTTAATGCACTTTAGTGATCACAATAAACATAGTTTACATGAAAATGTATGATGTCTTCAAAACTACATATTATAAAATTTTTTGCTCCTTAATGACCTAAGTCAAGCGTGGTTAAAATCTTTCGGCTTCCTTGCAGGCATCATGATTCCCTTGAAAATGGCGCTCCAGGAGGCCAGCGAGGCCTACCTGTTGGGTCTCTTCGAGGACACCAACCTGTGCGCCATCCACGCCAAGCGCGTGACCATCATGCCCAAGGATACCTATCCAGCTCGCTCGCAGGATTCGCGGAGAGCGCGCGTATAGCCGCTCCGCCGTCCATCATGCATTTATAGCTAGGCTAGGAGCGTCGAGATCGGTGACGACGGGACATTGCAGAGGGGCTACTCCGAAATCCGAAAAACGAAGTTCGTATAGCGCCATTCCGCTCACTCAAATACAGCATAACATTAGAGCGAAGGGGCAGCACGTTACGAACTTCGATTTTTGAGTTTCCGAGTAACCCCTCAGGTCTGTCCGTCCGACCGCCAGTTCGGTGTACAGTCACTTACATTATACTTCCACACCAAAGCGGGCATAAATATCTGACACGACTGTATTTCTAGGGCCGTTAGTTGTAGATATTGATGCTGGTGACTACCCTGCGTTTGTGTCTGACATGTGAATGTGACATGTTCCATGAACGATGACGTATCTTGTACCTACTCCTCAATACTACTACCCTCATGACCCCATCTGGCTGAATTAGTCCTACACGTTTTTACACACTTATTGGGATCAAATACCTTTTTATTAAACCCCGGCGGCATCGAGAGGATCTCGTATTCTTTATTCCAACAAAAATCGCATTAAAATGGGACAAAAGATCGCTAAGCCTTCGTATGACAATGGCTCAGTTTACAGAATTAGCAATAAGAATAGGATTCGAAGACTACATACACCTACGCTTATACTTAACCTATGCCTAATACAAGTAAGCAACGACAATGGGGATGTTGACTGTACTCAAATAATCATATTTTTTTTGACGGGAAATGGTAATTTTTATGACGAAAATCCAAAAAAAACTGAGTTGTTTTATGAGCATTTAAAAATGGGAAAGTCCATTTTTAAAGTATGAAAATATTAATAAATAATAATACCATTGAATAACCCATGAAATGTATTACTTTTGTTATGAAACCGTTTCGATAAACGCAAGTTTTAACGTAGCTGCAGAACAAAATTCTTAATTTCCCCAAATAAGGTAGGAAGGTGTGATATCATGCCTTCCTAGGGTTTAATATGGAGCGTTTTTCGGAAAGTCCAAAAATGTGATTCTAACGTTGTTGTTTCTCGTGCGGTTGAAACGCTCTGAAATTGACCCTAATTATGAAATGATAGAATAGGTATTGTGAGGGGATGAACTCTGACGTAGAGCAAACAAAAGGACGGATATACCTTTTTTCAGATGTGTTGTCTATTTAACTTCTGTCTTAAAACTACACTTCTGCTGACACAAAAGAATGATAAAGGCGTTATTCTTAATTTAGACACATATACTTTTAAAATACAGCCTATATGTCTAGTATACTAGCGTGAAGGTTTAATACCTTCACATATCCCGCCATCCCGAGGAGGATGCAGTAGCCTAGTGCATTACACAAAACTACTCCTGCCTAGCAGACAATGGACCTGCACAGGGATAAAATAATGAGAAAGGTGTTATTCTTAATTTAAACACATACTACTTTTTAAATACAGCCTATCTGTCTAATATACTAGCGTAAAAGATGAATACCTTCACAGTATCTACGCTTTGTAAATAGTATACCTATCTGTAGCTAACTCGTGCGTAAACCCGGACGGCATTTTTAGAGAGTGCCAAATAATTAATGTAAAGACTTTTTTTCACAAAAGCGTCTAGAGGAAAAGAGGGGCGCTACTTCAAGCTTTTGTACCGGTTCAGTATAGTGGAAAAGTCATTGTGGGACACCAATATTTTAAAAAGAGAAATCTTCTCTACCCGTGCAAAATAGTACAATAACGATCCGACAAATTCTGATTGTATTTTCTAGTTAGGTATACCTAATGGAGACATCGCGCATGCGCGTGAAGCCTTAACCAGGTGCGGTGCACTTAGCTGTTACGCCGGGTAGCAAAAACATAGCAGTTCCTTCGGATGTTGGTATACATTGACGCGCGTCGTGCGTAAGAGAAAATGTTCCCTTCTTGAGCGGCGCAATAGTTGCAAAAAACCGGCCAAGTGCGTGTCGGACTCTTACTAAGATCAAAACAAATACTCTTCTGTACTTGTAGGTATCTATTGTAAGAAAAGGTGGACTTGATCATAGTAAACTCGAACAGACACAGCGTCCTCCCCCTCGCCCCGCGCCGCCAGTTGTCGCACCCTGCGCCGTGCCCTCACCTCGGCCATGTGCCCGCGGCCCGCATCACAGCACGCACACACCTATGCTGCGGGCCTATGATAGTTGCGTTTGTCCTGCGATAAATATATGACATAGCTGCCGTCACCTTCTGACACGCATGTGAGTGCGAGAGTGACAGGCGCGTTCTCATATCATTTCTCACGTGATAAACGCGACCATCATTGGCCCGCTGAGCTCTGATATTTTTCCGATCGATGAAATAAACGTCCATTAGTACAGGCTTGTCTCATTTCTGACTTATTTTACACTATTTACTCGTATTTTATGCCCTCGCCCCTGAAACCCTAACAAATCCAAATGCGATTTGTAAGATCCGCTATGCTAATTATAATCCCTACACATAACAATGACAAGAAGTGTAATCCGCTTCTCCCACGGCACCCACGACAAAACAAAAAAGCATTTTGTACAATCATCCTCACAATACACTCGCCTTGTAATCCCGTGTCAAAAGGAGTCAATCCGGCCGTATCTGGGATCTTTTGTTTGGTAAACTCTGATAGTGATCGGGTCTGTCGGCTTTGTTCGGTTACGCAAGACGGGAGTTAAGGAGAGATTATCCAAGTAGATATTAAATTTCATAATCCTATTTTTACACCTCGTGTGCAAGTTATATATTAACTTTTTCCATTCCCTAATGCGTACGACCCAACTCATTCAAGCAACTAACTTCAATTCATGTTATACTGGTAGAGACAAAACAGCGTAAAATTCGTCATGTCGCCATTTTGATTTTCAGCTGACAGACTGCACTACCGTGTCTAGACCACCCAACTGCCATTTCAATTTCGTGTTTTTAGGGTTATCCGTACCCAAAGGATAACTAACTAAAAAGAAAAAAACAAGTACCTACCCTATAAATGTATTAAGTTATTATGGAAATGTTTCTTGATTCATGATCGATACTCACATAAATATATAAATAAATAAAACAAATAATAAATTCCAATTTGGAACATAGAAATCTAGATCGACGCAAATCGTCCCAAAAATGGGTCCCGACTGTTTAAGATCGCTATGTTCCACATTAGAAGTATGGATTGTCAGCCAACTGTGGAACATATTTATAACTAGCTTCTGCCCGCGACTTCGTCCGCCTTAAATTCGTTTATCGCGGATAAGGGTATTTTTCGGGGATAAAAAGTAGCCTATGTCCTTCCCCGGGACTCAAACTATCTCCATACCAAATTTCATCTAAATCGGTTCAGCGGTTTAAGCGTGAAGAGGTAACAGACAGACACACTTTCGCATTTATAATATTAGTATGGATTAAACTGATATTTGTAGTATGTTGCGGAATACGCCACAACTTCGGTTAACTTTCCTGTAATAGGCTTTCGAGGACTTAAACATGGTCAACCAGACAATAGCAACGTGCGTGGTCACGCGCCCATGCCACGTATGGACGTTTCCTACACAATGACGTATTGTCAAGCTCCATTGTCTAAACTTTCCACTCCTAATGTTCAAACAACACGAACCCTTTTGTCGATTTCCAATACAGGATTCATTGTCTTTAGTTGTCGGGACTCGGGACTAAACTGATGTACTTAAACCGGAATTATATAATACTAGAAGGTGTGCAACTACGTGTGCGGAGGAAAAAGCCATAACCCTCTTGTTTGCTAAGCGTAGTCGGGTAAAGTATTCTATAACCATTTGCGGATACCCAGCTACCCGTGTACCAAAAATAGTTGAAATCTGTTAAGCCGTTTTGGCGTGGTGAAGCCACAACGACACATACAAAAAATAAAAAATAAATGTTTTTCGTCTTAGTGACCTCCCAAAAAGTCCATACCAATATATTTTTTTAAATATATTCAATGTACAGACATTTCATTTTTACAACTTTATAATAGTATAGACAAGCTTCTGCCCGCGACTTCGTCCGCCTCAAATTCGTTTATCGCGGATAAGGGTATTTTTCCGGGATAAAATGTAGCCTATGTCCTTTCCCGGGACTCAAACTATCAAAATAATGAAATAATGATTATGATATAGCTATAATATAGGAATTAAATAATCTTTATTTGAGATGAGACCTGTTTACGTAACACGTAAATATAAAGAAAAAATCTCTGCCTTATTAAAAAAAATATGATTACAAATCAAATTCATTTGGAATGAATTTGATTTGATGTAGACAAAGCTCGGACGTGTTGCGGCATACGGAACCCCAATTAGGGGTCCGTAGCAATTAGCGTTTTATGGTAATGGCCGTCTGCGGACGCTCAGACCAATTAACTGGCCTTACAGGAGTCTTAGGAGGCTATTAAAACGGTTTAAAGTCTTAAGATAACTAGGATATTTAACGGTGGTTCGAGGGCCACACTTAAAATTTTGTTGTGTTTCTGGTCCCGGAATGTTAAAAAAACCTTATACGTATATCATATATAATTTTTGAATTTCTATTTAGCACTTTCTAGGATACGTAAATTTTAATATATTTTTATGTATTTAATTATGAATTTTACAGAGCACAAAAAAATAAAATTTCGTACCTAGTCTCTTTAAACCTTAAAAACTGATAGCCTATGCCTATTGTTCGTTATGAAAACAGCTAACACACTAAGTAAGCCTTTTCTTTAAGACGTGTGTATATTTTAAGACAATTAGCAAAAATTGTTTTTTCATCGTAAAAATAAATAAAAAATTGATGACGTTTATCTTGGTTTCGATATTTCACGAAAATTATAACTATGTCTCTAAATAGCTCAATATTTTTATAATTTTCATAAAACCTATTTCAACAACAAATACGATAAAATATGCCAACATTCGATATACCAAAAAGGACCAACGAATACGGTCAGAGAACTTGGATGTGTATTCTTCCGAGTATATTAAATAGATTCCTAAGTGAGTTAATAAAAGATCTGGAAAACAAAACCAGTGATCAAACAAGGTGTATTCTTAAGAAATATATATTTAAGAACAGGACAATGTTAACCCCCTCCCCCCCCCCCCCCCCAGTATGCTGAAATTTTAGTATAAATACTTATAATAGCTTAGTGAAAAGTGGAATTTTAAAATCTGTAATATTTAAGATTAGAAGTTAAGTTATTGTATACATGAGAAACTGTTGTGAAACAACACTTTAATTTTTTTTTAAACAACTAGATTGCGTTAAGTTTGCACCTCGTTTGTATACAACGCTATATATATATATATATATATCAGGTGCAAACTTAACTTAAAACAGTACGTACAGTGATTATTAAGACTCCGCTATCCGTCCGTCTGTATCTCATGAACCGTGATAGCTAGACAGTTGAAATTTTCACAGATGATGTAAGTATTTCTGTTGCCTCTATAACAACAAATATTAAAAAACAGTTTAATTTCATGTCTGTCGGTCTATGCTATGCTATGTCGGAAATCACGAGATGCTTTAGGCATCTTCTGTGATTTATCTAAGGCCTTCGATTGCGTTAATCATGAGACACTGAGCAGGAAGCTACACCACTACGGAGTTAAAGGATTAGCACTAAATTTATTAGAGTCTTATTTAAATGGTAGAATACAAAGGGTTGACGTGAATGGAAAGCGTTCACCGGGGTCATTAGTCTCTATGGGTGTGCCGCAGGGATCAATATTGGGACCTTTCCTGTTCCTTATCTATATAAACGACTTGCCACACCTCGTAAAGACCCACCATGAGATAGTTTTGTTTGCAGATGATACGTCTCTAATTTTCAAAGTCGTACGAAATCAACGATCCTACAATGACGTAAACAATGCTATCTGTGAAGTAGTAAATTGGTTTAATATAAATAATTTATTGTTGAATGAGAAAAAGACTAAATGTGTTAAGTTTGTCACGAGTAACGTAAAACACGAGCAAGCAAGCGTTATGGTTAAAGGTGAGGAACTGGAACTAGTTAATAGTACAGTCTTTCTCGGTATAACATTAGATTCTAAGCTCCAATGGGGTCCCCATATTGCTAATCTCTCGAATAGACTGAGTTCTGCAGCTTTTGCAGTAAGTAAGATTCGTCAATTAACAGACGTGATAACGGCTCGATTAGTGTATTTCAGTTATTTCCACAGTATTATGTCGTATGGCATCTTACTATGGGGCAGTGCTTCCGACATTAATACTATATTTGTTCTGCAGAAGCGGGCTGTTCGTGCGATATATAAAATGAACTATAGAGAGTCGCTTAGAGATAAGTTTAAGGACATTATTATAATGACAGTGCATTGTCAATACATTTATGAGAATATTATGTATGTACATAAAAATATTACCCACTTTAAGAAGAACTGTGGTATACATAATATTAATACTAGAAATAAGCATAAGCTCGCAGTGCCTGCTACTAGGCTCCATAAAATAAGGAGATCATTCATGGGTAACTGTGTGAGATTTTATAATAAACTTCCTAGCAGCATAACTGAGTTGTCTATTGGTAAATTCAAAAATATTGTGAAACGAAAATTATTTTCTAAAGCTTATTATAGCACACAAGACTACATGAATGATGAAGCCGCGTGGGATTAATGTAAATTATAGCGTCATGTAGGTATACAGGGTGATTACGGGGTCGTGGAGCAAGAAAGAAGCATTTAACTTAATTTCTACTAAGGATCACGATAGGTTAGGACTAACAGTACACCAGCGACTTATTTTAGTCAGCAAAAAAAAAACTCCGATAATTTAAGATCATGGTCACCCTACTATTTCCGAAGAAAACTTATGTCAAGTGCATGGACTTATCAATCGTCGCAGTAAGGTTGTTATGACGATACTGATCACAGATAAGATAAAAATTAATTTGATGCCTACTGCGATTACGTGGATTACTTTGTCGTATTTAGAAGGAAAAGACAGAATAAAAATTCAAAAATTTATTTAAAAAAACAACGCTACACGTACTTCAAAAGTTGTTCAAAATGTGAACCCTGTTCCTGTTCGCACAATTCCGCCCGTCGCCTAAGATTGGCCTTTAATCTGTTTAGAGCATAGCGGTTTTGCTTAACCGTTTCAAAGGCTAAAATAATCCGCTGGCGTAGCTCTTCTACGGTGTTAGATTCTTGCTCATACACCAAACGTTTCACCTCTCCCCAGAGAAAAAAGTCTAGCGGTGTGAGGTCGGGGCTGCGAGGTGGCCATGGAACAGGTCCTAGGCGACCGATCCATCGTCGCGGAAATTGTTCATTCAAATAATCACGAACACGGTTATGGAAATGAGCAGGTGCACCATCATGTTGATAATGCAGGTTTTCCAAATAATGTTCCGGGCCGCCTCGCAATAGTTCCGGCACAACTTCGCGTAACAAGTCAAGGTAATTCATACCATTCAATCTGCCTTCAATAAAATGAGGTCCGATAACAACATCGTTAATAATTCCCGCCCAAACATTTAAAGAAAATCGAGTTTGATATGCGTTTCTCCGAGTAAGATGCGGATTTTCTGCACTCCAAAAATGTTCGTTGTGCACATTAAACAAACCAATACGCATAAATGTACTCTCATCAGTCCACAAGATATTCGTTTCTTCATTTTCTAAAATCCATCGACACATGTTCATACGTAAGGGAAGATCAGGGCCGACGATATCCTGCACAGGCAGAAAATGGTATGGATGCAGTCCAGAAGCGTTGAGCAGTTTCCAGACAAAACTTTGGCTGACATTGTACCTTCTAGCAGCTTGTCGGGTACTGCGTTGCGGATCTCGGAGAAAATATCTGAGTATGCGTTGATCCAGGTTCTCGGGATTGCCTCGCCTTGCTGGCCTGTCGCCACCTCGTGCTTGGGCGTGGGTTGGAACGCTGAACTGCCCGTATTCTCGAAGATTATGCACCATTGTATTAATCAAACGTCTAGTTGGTATTGGCAAATTGGGATATCTCTGATGAAACATTTCACTTGCTCTGGTAGTGTTGTGTGTTTGATAGTAAAACATAACCATATCTGATCGCTCGATATTAGAAAATGGGTACGGCGCAGGCATAATTAATTTATTTTATTTTAAATCTTTGTTGAGACGTTTATTGACTTTGACGTGTTGTGACATTATTAGTCATAAATTATTAAGTATTCTATCAGACAGTTTGAAAAGGTGTAATATGGAAAGTAGGGTGACCACGAATTTTAAGTCAATAATTAATTTTAAATAAAAATACGTAAATAATTATTGAGCTTTGTTTCAATTAAATTATATACAGATAGCATCGCAATCATTTACTGAGTCAGAAAAAAATGGTTGGGATCACGACCCCGAAATCGCCCTGTATGAATAATTATTTTAACGAATACCTAAGGTATTATTATTATTTTAATCTTAATTGTTTTATATACTCTGACATTTAAAATTTTATTCTAGACACATTCTAGATTATTTATTTTTTATTGACAATCCTTGTGGGATTTATCTTATTGATTATTTTAATTTTAAAAATGATGATTTTATCAATAATATTACACTTAAGGTAAAACACCCAATCTTCGACAAGGCACCATTGTCCGACATTTAAAAAGTTTCCAAAAAAAAATAAGAGTATTTTCTGACTTCTGAACGCATTTGAAGCATAAACTATAGACGAGGATTATTTAGCTGTCATTGCGGATGACATTTCATACATTCAGCCATTTTGTACAAAATGGCGTAATGGCATGTTTCGACCGCGGTAGATCTCCAACGAAATTCAGTTTTATTAGTGAAATCGCTAAGGAGGTGAGTATGATTTATTGCCCATAACTTTTCATTGTTTTGCTTTATCGAAAATGTAAGTTATTTATGAAATTAGGATAGAAATTCACAACTTTTTAACAGTTTAATTAGAAGGGTGCGGTTATATTAAAATGTCAAAACACGCCTGTCGGTAATTGGAGATTGATTGGCTGCTTTTTCCAATCTTCGACAAATGTCGAAACCTATTTCTATTTTATTTTGTGCACTTTATTATATTATTTAGCTAAGCTTGTTGAGCACTATAAATATATATGTCTTTCATTTAAATATTCAAACTGCTTCCAATGATCGACAGCCGTGTCGATGATTGGATATCCCATACGTTCCAATGACCGACAGCCGATATGTCGATGATTGGATATTCTATATGTTCGTCTACTTGTTCCAGTAACCAACATTTTTTGCAGGCATGGCGCCTAAAAAAAATTACACGCCTCTTCAAATGGCCCAGGCGGTAGAAGCAGTCAGAAAAGGTGAAAAAACTGCAACTGCTGCAAAAAAGTTTGGTGTACCCAGAATTACATTATATGACAAGATTTCCGGTAAGACGCCACTCGAATGTTCCATGGGCCCTAAAACATATTTGTCAACGGAAGAGGAAGCTATTTTAGAAAAATGGGTACTTGAAATGGCTGAAAAACACATTCCCGTTACTAGAGATGAGTTACTCGATAGCGTACAACGTATCATAATTGATCAGAATAAAATAACCCCATTTACTGACAATAGACCGGGCAAGAAATGGTACAACCTTTTTCTAAATAGACATCCTATATTGTCTGAGAGAACGGCACAAAATTTAACGACGGCTCGAGATGCTGTTACAGAAGAGCATATAAGACGTTGGTTTGAAGAAGTGGAATCTTATTTACGTGAAAAAGATCTCAAGGATGTATTAGAACAGCCAGCAAGAATATTCAACACAGACGAAAGCGCCTTTTTTTTGTCGCCTAAGGCTGGTAAAGTTCTTGCAAAAAAAGGTGACAAACATATCTACCAATCCTCCGGAGATGAAAAGGATAATTTAACAGTATTAATTACTGGAAACGCCGCTGGGCAATTGGCACCACCCATGGTAGTATTTGCATATGAGAGAATTCCGTCCACAATTTCCTCCCAGTTTCCCGAAGATTGGGCAATTGGACGTTCACAGAGTGGCTGGATGTGTGGCAGCACGTTTTATGAATACATAGCGAACGTTTTTAATCCATGGTTGTTACAGCAAAATATCCAAAAACCTGTAGTGTTCTTTTTGGACGGTCATCGATCGCATTTGACCCTGCATTTGTCGAATTTTTGTACTGAAAATGGCATAGAAATCATAGCATTACACCCAAACAGTACGCACATTTTACAGCCAATGGATTTGGCTATATTCAGACCACTGAAATCATACTGGAAAAAAGCAGTAAAGGACTGGAAACTACAAAATTTAGGACAAAATTTAACAAAAGATAAATTTGCTCCTGTCCTTAAAACAGCGTTGCAATCGCTCACGGAAGATTCCATTAAGAATGGTTTTCGCGCTGGTGGTTTGTATCCTTTTGGCCCAGACTACATCGATCTAACTAAAATGAAAACTCGACAAAACCCACAAGTAGCAACAGAACAGGCACTCTTTTTTCATTTCCTGGAAAAGGAAATAGTGGCAAAGTTGGGGACAGAAAAGTTGCAGTTTTTCGACGAACTCTTTTATAAAAGTCGAGATGAATTAAATTCTCGATTAAATGAGGAAGACACGTCACTGTATATAATATGGGCTAGCAATAAACAGAGAGTTCATCATGTTAATAAACGATCGATGCAAGCTGAAATTGACTTGACTCAAGAAGATGTTTCCAATGTAGTGGAAAATCGTGATAACAATGTTGCAAATTCAGTTCCTTTAAATGAAACCAGAACATCTAATAATTCTACATCGAATATACTGACAAACCTAACTAGCGGACAAGAATCAAAAGAAACACCAAATAACACATCAATTATTGATAAGCCGAGTTTTTCCAACATAACAGATTTAATTGCAATACCTTCGACATCTTGGTCTTCAACTTCGGCTGCCGCAGAATCCACAACTTCAAAAGAGACGACCAGACCCGAACCAAAAGAAAAGTCTAATAACGTGTTGATTGTTAATGAGCAAAGTTCTTCCAACCAAGTAATTAATCCACTTCAGACAGCTTCCAATACCTGCACTTCAACATTTACCCTCAATGAAAATTCTGTAGTAGAAATAATATCTTCAAAAGAGACGATCACACCTGAATCCAAGGAAAAGTCCAATGAAGCTTTGATCATGAATCAGCCAAGTTCATCGAAGCAAGCAAGAGATTTACTTCAGTTAGCTTCAACTTCTTCAATGTGTGTTCTTCAAAGTGCTGCAGTAAAAACACCTTTAAAAGAGATGATAAGCCCCAATACATCAAAAACTGTTGCAAATAAAGTGGGAAATACATATATTCCATCGCCATTTAAACGAAATCTATTTTGGCCCGGAGAAGATGAAGATAAAAAAGGGAAAAAAAGAAAATTAAGAGAAAAAGTTCCTTCTGCCATCACAAGTAAAACGTGGAGGGATTATCATGAAGAGAAAGAGAAACAAGAAAGAGAAACAGCAAAACTAAAAGAAATTAAAGCTCAAGAAAGAGAAGAGAAAAGACAGTTAAAACAGAGAGAGATGGAAAACAAAAAGGAAAATAGACTAAAAGATAAAGAAAATAAGAAGAAGAAACGAAATACGATACCAAAACCGAAACCAAATGACACATCGTCGGACAATACAGACACCGAGGTAAACTATGCAGAAAGTGAAGATAGCTACAACATGGAAATCGAAGAAGAACTAACAGACGAAGATATACCACTGAGCAACTATTCTAAGCCAGCAAAAACATATTCTAGTGGAGATTATGTTATAATCCAATACGAAGGTGAATTTTTCCCAGGCGTAATTAAAAATGTTGATAAAAACAAATTTGAAATTAGCACCATGACATTTTCAGTGGGTAATACGTTCAAATGGCCGGAAAAAGAAGACAAAATCTGGTACCAAAAGTCTGACATAGTTAAAGCAATTTCGAAACCAATGCTATGCAATAAAAGAGGTTTTTATACGATACCAGAAATGAAAGAATATCTGTCTTTCCAAATGTAAGGTATTAAGTATTTAATTTAGGTAATGTTCTTCAGAAAACATTCAATTTTCTTTGTTTTATAGACTTTTTAAGCCAAATAACTATTAATTAAGTGGTAGACTAAGGTAACGAGTCTGTGATCAAAACATGCCATAATTTTATTAAATAATAAATAGGTACTTGGTAATATTGTAATTCCAACTGGATAATATCATAATAAGTATGTTAATTTTGTATGCCACTGAGAAGATCTCATTAAGTTTTGTTGATTAGTATTAAGCAAGTTGATGAAACCTAGTAACCTACGTAACAAAAGTGTGATTAAAAGTTGACATAATCAATAAGAAATAAAACTATTTTATAATATAGAGGATTTAAAAAACATTAACACCATAGCGTTAAAAATTATTAGGTACTTAAATTACCTACGCATTATATGCCAATATGCCCCTGTTTGTTTATTTAGCTAATTAAAATGATTAAAAGACTGAATACGACTTTTTTTGGGAATGGTGTTTGAGGTTAGGTCGATATTTGGATGACGATAAATAGAACATGTTGATTACTAGATCACGATTATTGGAACATGTCGATTACTAGGTGTCGATATATGGAATTTTGCAGTCGATAACTAGGCTAAAAAGAGCCTAAATCTATCTTGGTTTTTTTCCTAAGTTACAGGTATTACACTTCTTTTTACGTTAAAATAATATAGAATAAACCCTAAAATTTTACTCAGCGCATTAAAGAATCATGTATTATCATAAAGAAACCATAAATTTTAGCAATGCTCGAATCTCGACGTTAAAGTGTCGATAATTGGGTGTTTTACCTTAAGTTAAATGATCTGATTAGGTTTTTCTGGGTTTCCCTAATCCTTGCAGCAAATGTTGGATCATATTGTATTTCTCCCAGCAAACATTCACTCTCATGTAACTGACATTTCGAAAGTGCTTGTAACTAGGCCTACTTGAATAAGGAATATTTTGATTTGATTTGATATGTTCAGTAACCAATATAAAATGATCGAACACCGCGTACGTATTTTGCTTAGGAGTAGGGCTCTGCTAACACTGGATTTTCATAGATACGGCCGTTTGTAGCGTATATTTTGTACGGAGCCCTCGGTGCGCGAGTCTTGACTCGCACTTGGACGGTTTTTTAAATTACGGGCATTTATAAAATTAGAGACGTGATTTATCCCAACGAGAGCGAAGAGTGAGCTATGGAGAGCCGCTTTGCTACATTAAATGTAAGGGGAGGAATGAATGATAAAATAGATGAAGTACCTATGTCAGATGATGGATATTCTGTGTGTGAATGAGACAAAGCGAAAGGGTTGTGACAGCACAACATGAAGAGATTAATGAATGTTGATGAAGCTGCAGTTGTATGCCAGGACCGTAGCAAGTGGAAGGAGGTAGTCTCTGCCTACCCCGTAATAGGAAAAAGGCGTGATTGTATGTATGTATGTCTAAAATAAATAAACCAGATTAAACATTAAAGTCATTTAATAGAGACAGTAGACAGACAAAACAAACTATTGTCATTTCATTATACTAGAATCCATCAAGGAACAAGTTCAAACTGTTAAAATCGGCTGACTACATCTATGTTAGGCATAAGTCGTTTGAAAGTTAACATTTCATCTTTTACAAATTTCTACAAACATAGCTTTGTAAAATGAACAACATGTAGAATTATTTATAACAATTTACAATTATTTAAAATAGTTAGCACAAGAAATGAATATAAAATTGTAGCAAAGATTTTTAAATGTTTAAAAAACAATAACAATCTGTAACGTTCTTTCTAAAAGTGATATTACACGTTTTAAAACTTAAAACTTTAAAATGCTAAAAAGTTGCAGTCGACCCGTATAGTTCATACAGTTGACTAGGCTATCGATAGTGGCACTCACTACGCTCACGCTCCACGCTACATAGCCTCCTCCTCCTTCTTTTGCGCCGCCTTCATTTTGTTTCGCCGCGCGCTCCGCTTCTTGTTGAGCGGTATGCTGCCGGCCAGTTTGCCAGATTTCTGCATGGCAACCAACTTAGCTGCTTTACCCTGGTGACAATAAATATTCATAAAATAACCTAATCATTTTACTGGTGATGTTTCCTTAGCTCACTCTACACCTAAACTCAGTTATCTTACTTTGAACTCAGTCTTGGTGATCTTGCTCTTCTGTTGCGTGATCTGAATCTGGCTGTTGTCTAGCATAGCGTGATGTTTACTTAGTTGACTCTACATCTGAACTCAGTTATCTTACCTTGGCCTCAGTCTTGATGACCAAGCTCTTCTGTTGTGTGCTGTACAGCACATTTTTGCGCTTGTTCTCTAACATGGCGTGATGTTTTCTTATTTGACTCTACATCTGAACTCAGTTATCTTACCTTGGCCTCAGTCTTGGTGACCTTGGTCTTCTGTTGCGTGGTGTACAGCACGTTGATGCGCTTGTTATCCAGCATGGAGTGATGTTTCGACAACGCGAGCTGACAAACAATATTCACTTTGTTATTCCACATCAACTAAAGTCCACCGTATTTTGATAATAAAAAAAAACCTGATTCGGGTATTTTTTTCTGTAGTACTTCGACAGCTAAACATTCAATACAAAGACGGTTACTAGGGTAGTTATTAAACCAAGCAAAAAAGATAGCTAAACATTTTTATTTCAGTAATCTGAACCAACATTTTTGTCCTTACATAAATTTCGCCTGCTGACAACCAAAACTCACTTAAGTATCTGCCACTACTCTTCAAAAACTCATACTTATCTCGGTACATCGTTTTTATTTTTACACAAATCGAACTAATCCCATGTTAAGCTCAATAAAGCTTGTGTTACGAGTACTAGACAACGATATATTTAATAGATATATTAACATAGGTAAGGCACTGGTCCCACCAAGGGCGAGGAAGCGATTAGCTATCGGCGATTTTCTCGCCCAAGAAACGAACAAAAGATATAGATCGTGTGTTAATAAAAGAGACACATATATTAATAGTTCATCGCTGGCTGTTCACACTGCCGGAGAGAACTCTTCCTACTAGTTTGACGCAGCGATAAGAGCGATAAGATAGATATAGCGGTACTCGCTCAGCGATGATCGCTTGGCGGTTAGAACCCACGCTGCGAGACCAACCAGCGGTGATATTACAGCGTTACCGAGCGAGTGGTGCGAGTTATTACTCGGGCTATTGCCCGTCGCACACGAACACTCGCTTATAGCCGAGCGACAAAACTATTGAAGCTATACACTCGCTTCTCGCTGCTCGCCAACTCGTTTCTAGTGTCTAGCTTTAATCGCTTCTCGCTCATCGTCGCGGTGGGACCAGCGCCTAATGGTGTTAACTTAGAAAATTACATTATTTACTATCAAATGTTGATTTTTCTATCGGTTACCTCAAAGCTCAGATCATCTGCGACCTCTAAGTAGGCTATGGCGCTGTTTTTTCCTTCAGTGGGTTTCGGGACCCGCACGTCCTTGAGTCGGTCACCTAGGTCTGAAAAGTGTTTTGTTATCTGGAACAAAAAGTTACTATGAGAAAAACAAGTATCGTGATCATCAAAAAAGAGTTATCAGTTTATATTTAGATTTGTTCACTAACGCACATTGCACTGATCCACTTCAGAAAATAAGAAAGACAGTAAGTAGTAAGACATCGTTTTTATCCGACTACGGCAAAGCGATATATATTCCACGATAGTGCTTAAAGATATTCTACCGATTTTGTTACATGATGTCTCAATCGATTCGTTATTACGATCCGAGTGACATAGACTACATTATTAAACAAAATTCAAAACCGGCCAAGAGAATATCGGACCATGCTCAGTGTAGGGTTACGCAGCCGTTCATACAAAAAAATGCACACTACAGATGAAAACATGTGATATGAAAAAGTGCACCATCAAAAGAGCGTATCTCCACGGCACTTACGTCCTTTTGTTGAGAAACGCTGTTTTTCGGCAATAACTCAAAAACGGTATATCCGATCATGTTGAAAACAATTTTAGTTGAAAGTATTGGTTAAGTTTTATCTTTGTAATTTTTTTCATATTTTTTAGACATACCGTTTAGAAAATAGAGGGGGGGGGGGGACATAATTTATGCTACTTTCGGAGCGATTTCCGAAAAAAATTTGAGGAACCTTAAAATATTTGTTAAATATCTGTCGAAGTGCGCCACACATTGATATTTGCTAAAAAAACAGTTTCGGTTACATGTATTGAGTACCCCCCCTAGATATTTTTTAATTAACCACCAAACTAAGTAGTGGCTAACACAAGACACCTATACTCCAAATTTCATCAATGTCCATTTTGTAGTTTTTGAGTAAAATGCCTGTGACATACGGACGGACAGACGGATGGACATGACGAAACTATACGGGTTCCATTTTGGCGCCGGCACCCTAAAAACACATTCTGTTGATAAAACCTACCTTTTCCTTGCTAATATCCAGCGGCAAGTTCCCCACAAACACAACATATCTCTTGGGACCTTTAACTTTCTGCTCCTTATCCTTTCCATCTCCCGCCTTTTCTTTGACCTCTTCTGAACCCTTTTTTCCACTAGCTTCCTTTTTTTTAGCAGATTTCTTTTTCTCATTAGGCTTCTCAGTCTGCAGCGCGGTTTTGAGCATGTTGAATAGCATCCTGAGTTTCCTAAGGTCTGGTTCGGAGAGTTCTGGTGTCTTCAGTATCGCCTGCATGCGATTGTGGATCACGTCTGGGAGTAACGTGTCTGAGGTGCCTTTTAGGCTGTCCTTGAGTAGTTGCCGTATGCGACCTAGAAAGGATTTTAATTTATGTATTGTTTGTAAAACACCTTATTGTATACAAAATCAATAAAACAAAATCGGTAAAGTAATAAATTTATACAAAGTAATAAGTCATTTATTCATTTAGCAATTAACATTGCGTTTGAAATGGAAATTAAAAAACATACAATAATCATAATTCATAATAAAACAATACAATAATGGCCATGTCAAATAACTACATCCACACAACCAAATAGAATGTCACTACAAAATATTACTATATCAAATAATAATTATCACAATTAAGCTAAATTAAATGCTATATGCTCATTAGCTATCGGCAAAGGCGAACTTATCCCTTTAACACTTTCGCAACCGACATTTTCGTAGCGCTATGCTCGTAGCTAATAACATGAGAAAAACCGTATGTAGCGAAAACTTGCTACGAGCAGAGTGCCTGCCGAGCGGGCTCGCGGTCGTGAATGTGTTAAGGGATCTCTTCCAGTTAAACTTAGAGCAAATGAGAGAGAAGAATAAACATCAACGCAGATAGACAAACCAACAAGCTAATATTGTATTGTAATAGGGCGGGCAGATTGTTGTGGAACAAATGGCCGCAGAGGCAGAAAAGTTCTCGAGTGGCAACCGCGTGCAGGGCGACGCAGCGTAGGAAGGTCCCCAACAAGATGAACCAACGATCTGATCAAGATCAAGGGAAATCGCGGCGCACGAGTGGTGGTTGCGGAGATCTTTGGGGGCCTTTTATCCAGCAGTAGATGTCGTTAGGCTGACATGATGATTATGATTTACATTTCCGGGGATCGCTTTCGATCGTAACTGACCTACCAAAACTTAAAATAAGTTCAGTTCAGTTTTCAATGGCTGTCCCTTTGCTATGGAACGTCACAAATTATAACGTGAACCACAAGTTTGAAGATTATACACATTTCGTTCTCGGAGTAGGAAAAACCTTAATCCTCTTTTTTGCTTCAGCGAAGTTGGGTAAAAAGTATCCTAAAACTATCTAATGGTTGAAATCCGACCAGCCGTGACGTGTTCAGGCCGCAGGACACATCTTACTTTGCAAAAACCTTCAAACAGTCCGTTTCGCGCCTTTACTAAAAAGGTATCTTGAATGGTCGTTCTTTGTTATTTTGTTGTTAACCAGTGTTGCTATAGTTGAATTTTTCTCACTACCGTTTTAAGACAAAAACGGTTATAAAAATTCAACTATAGGAATAATCTGCGTTCAATGCGTTTACAAAAACTAGTAGTTCTGTAATTCTGTCGTCACTTGCTATCAATAATCGTATTTTTAAATATCAATAAAAAAAAATATATATATATATTATAGGACAATTTTATACTAATCGAACTACTCCCATGGTAAGCTCAATAAGGCTTGTGTTATGGGTACTAGACGACGATATATGTAATAGATAAGTAAGACTCAGGAACAAATATTTATGCTCATCACACAAATATTTGGTCTTACCGGAATTTGAACCCAGGCCTCAGCTTCGCAGGCAACGTTACTCTCGCTGAGCTAAACCGGTCGTCATTTTAGTCGTCGTCGTTAGATTATCAAAAAATATTGGACGCGTATTTTTTCATTTGTCAATCAAACAAAAAAGACAAAGATAAAGCGCGTCGCACGGCGTGACGTCACGGGGAACTTTAACGGGCTATATCTTTATCATTTCTTGTTTAATTGACAAAAGAAAAAATACGTGTCCAATATTTTCTGATAATCTAACTGACTAATTATACTTTTTTAGGACACAAGCCTATAGAGCAGTCGGTAAAAAAAAACCTAGTGTAAAAAAAAATACAACGGTTTCAACAAAAAAGCAGTCATCAAACACTCACCTTTCTGGTTGTTCTTCAAATTGATTGCCATGAACCTCTCGATCAGGTCCACATTCTTCAGCACCGGGTACCGAGCCAGCGTCTCCTCGGGTAGATCTACGTTGGCAGCTGGCTGGGAGCTCTTTGCACTCTTAACCTGTAACCAATCCAGGATTTACAATAGGGGCATTAGAGGCTGTAAGCTGTAGTAGCGGCAACAGAAATACATCATCTGTGAAAAATTCAACTGTTCATGAGAGACAGCCTGGTGACAGACTTGACAGAAAGACGGTTACCTATTGGGTACGGAACCCTAGAAATGAATGGTAAATCTTACGTTTGCAGTTTCACCGTTTTTCGCTTCATTTTTTCCCTCTTCATCTAGAGAGCTAGGTGCCAGTAACTGAGTTTTCAACATGCTGTAAAGTATTCTGATCCTCTTGAGGTCATTGTCGGACACCTCCGGTGCCTTCAGGATGGTCTGCATGTATGCGTTGATCGCATCAGGTAGTTCGGGGCCTGATATCCCCTTGAACCTGTTTCTTAATCCTAGACGTATGCGGGCTGAAAATAATAATTTCTTAATAAAGTTTGTAAAGTGTTATAATATATAAGATGGCCCTCACGAAGATCTGATCCGTCTAAGAAGACCGTCTGAAATAAGAGAGGAAAGTCAGCTCCTGGTAGAGGAACATGCTTCGGAAGATCCTGGGACCGATCGAGAGGACCGATGGCACGTGGCGGATTCGTACTAACGTCGAGATTGAGGAGGGCCGAGTCTAACATTATCGGAAAGACAAAGTCCCATAGACTTCGTTGGCTTGGTCACTTTCAAAGGATGGAGGAGAATCGCGCAACGAAAAGGGTTGTACTTGGGGCGACCAGCCGGTCGGCGTTCCAGGTACCGCTGGGGGGAGACGGATCTGCGTTAAGCCTGAAAACTAGCGCGATAACTGCGCAGGATCGGGACAAGCGGCGTGCTCTCGTTTCGGAGGCTAAAACCCTATTTCAATCAATCAAATAATGCTCTATTCAAGTAGGCCTAGGTACAAGCACTTTCGAATCGTCAGGTACAGTACATTAGAGAAGTGTTTGGGTCACTATGCCAAAATAGTTAGTTAGTCTTAAATAATTCTTGCCATACGATTCAATACATAAATATATATGATGCCCCATACAACCTCCCCATCTCACCTTTAAGGGATGATTTCCGGGATAAAAGTTATCCTGTCCTTCCTAGTCAAATTATCCATGCCAAATTTCATCTAAATCATACAGTTACGTTCGCATATATAACATTACTAGCTTCTGCCCGCGACTTCGTCCGCCTTAAATTCGTTTATCACGGATAAGGGCATTTTTCCGGGATAAAAAGTAGCCGATTTCCTTCCCCGGGACTCAAACTATCTCCATACCAATTTTCATCCTAATAGGTTCAGCGGTTTAAGCATGAAGAGGTAACAGACAGACAGACCGACAGAAACACTTTTACATTTATAATATTACTAGCTTCTGCCCGCGACTTCGTCCGCCTTAAATTCGTTTATCGCGGATACGGATATTTTTCCGGGATAAAAAGTAGCCTATGTCCTTCCCCGGGACTCAAACTATCTCCATACCAAATTTTATCCAAATCGGTTCAGCGGTTTAAGCGTGAAGAGGTAACAGACAGACAGACAGACGGACAGAAAGACAGACACACGTTCGCATTTATAATATTAGTATGGATAGTATGGATTAGTATATTAGTATGGATTACATAGTATGGACTAGAAGATGTCTGCAACCTCGCAGAGACAAGAGACAACTATCTTTTTCTTCAGCATAGTCAGGTAAGAACACGAAAAACAAATAAAAATATCAAAATCCATTACTGTTCTTGCAGCATTACTTACTTCTCTGATGATTTTTTACAGGAACAGCCATGAATTTTTCAATCAGAGCCTCATCTTTGAGCACTGGGTACTGAACGGCGATCTCCTCCGGCACCGGTTTGTGTCGGACGTCTCTTGGGTTGGGCTCCTGTTCGCATAAAATGTGCGGTTTAATAGTTTATTGTGAACTAATGTTATGTACATACACTTCATTACGAAAAATATGTAACACTAGAAGGCGCCCGCAACTTCGTTCGCGGAGGAGAAAAAGTCATAACCCCTAGTTTTTTCTTCAGCGTAGCCGGGTAAAAAGTATCGTATAACCATCTGGAGATACCCAGCTACCCATGTACCAAAAATTGTTGAAATCTGTTTAGCCGATTTCGCGTGATGAAGCCACAACGACGCATACAAACACAAACATACATAAAATCCAAAAAATATATTTTTCGTTTTAGTGACCTCCAAATAATCCGTAACAATATTTTTTTTGAAAATATCTTCAATGTACAGACATTTCATTTTTACAACTTTATAATAGTATATCAAAATAAAATCAAAATGTTCTTTATTCAAGTAGGCCTAGTTACAAGCACTTTAGAAATGTCAGTTACATGAGAGTGAATGTTTGCTATAGACTAGAAGGCGCCCGCAACTTCGTACGCGGAGGGGGAAAAGTCATAACCCTCCTTTTTCTTCAGCGTAGTCGGGTAATAAGTATCCTATAACCATCTGGAGATACCCAGCTATCCGTGTGCCAAAAGTAGTTGAAATCGTTTTGGCCGATTTTGCGTGATGAAGCCACAACGACACATACAAACATACATATAATCCGAAAAAAATATTTTATGGACGATTAGCTCAGTTGGTTAGAGCGTGCGGCCCCGGTCTGGCTCAAGGCACTGGTTCAAATCCAGTATCGTCGAAAAAAATTTTCATTTGTTTCTGATCTTTGTTTATAAAAATATTTTTCGTTTTAGTAAACTCGCAAATAGTCCGTAACAACCATTTTTTTGAAAATATCTTCAATGTACAGACATTTCATTTTTACAACTTTATAATAGTATAGATTTTTATTTTGAATGTACAGACATTCCAGCTTAACAACTTTATAATAGTCTAGAAATAAGTCTGTAAATCGTATAAATAAAGTTTTTACATTATACATCTATTATTATTATAAAAACAACGAAAACAAAATAGGAAATAAATGAATCTATAACTAACTTAATACTAACTCAAAACTAAATAGTATTATAAAAAGAAAAGCCCGTCTAAAAGTTCGCCTTGCGGCTTGGTCCCCATCACGCTGGCGGCGTTACCTCTCTGAATTGCGAGAGAAACTCGTTGCGAGAGGTAGCCGCCAGCGCGACGGTCTCCCGTGGCGTCGATCAGCCTCGCCGACAAGGCCCCCATAAACTTCTTTATGTCGGCTGACCAGGGACCCAAAGTTTCTACCGCAAGCGCCGCAAACTCATAGTCTTTAAGTAAAGACGAGTATTTGCGGCGCTTGAAAACCTGAGCCTGATCAGCCGCAGCGCCGGCCTGCGAGCGGGTTGCCTTGATATGGGACTGTGCGAATGTGTCGACACAAGTAGCGTCCCATATCAAGGCTCTACCCAACCTCCACGGCACCAACGTTGCTCCGTCGGGACGCTTGCCGTCATCTCTTGCCAAACCAGTAGGCTCTAGGACGGCAGGTATCGACGCAGTGGCAAGCGACCGACGGACCAAATCGTTCAAAGTGCCGTGTCGGTATAACCGACCAGCGCTTTTGGAACATGAAAGACCATGTCGCCCAAGCTGATCGACGCTCTTTCCACAGATGCAGGTGTGGGAGACGCAAATTCTGGACCCAAGCCTCAAGCATATTGCTATTCTTAAACAGCTTGGATCCAGAACAGTGCCTATTTGACGAGATGAGAGCGCATGCAGCCAGTGGCCTGCTTCTGGAACTGATACCGCCAGAAGGCGGGCACGTTCTGAGTCGTCCGGACTATTCTCAAAGAGTGATGCGTGAACTGCCTTGAGGCGAGGGGCATCCCACGCTTGTTGAACATGTCTTGTGACTGGGATGTCCGATCCAGGGCACGAGCCACACCATGCTTCCCTCGCCTCCCTTAGGCTCGCCACCTCATCCCAAAATGATGCCGACGAGAGATAGCGAGCAATAAGCAGAGGACAGGAAAGCAGGTAGGGCTACACTAGCCGAGGTTCGAACACCCAGCCCCCCGAACCTTATAGGGAGAACCGCTTGAGACCAGGATCTTAAGTCAAAGATAGTATAGATGATTGCGATCATGCAATCTAGGAAATTGATTCATTCATAAAACAAAAACCGGCTAAGAGCAGGGTTCCGCAGCCGTTCATACGAAAAATTGCATTACAGATAACAATAATATGATACGAAAAAGTTAAGTATAAAAAAAGGCAATGACTAATACTGTATGTATCGCCGATCATGTTAAATATTTTTTTATATTTATTTATTTATTATTTAATGAAAATAATTTTCGTTGACAGATTTATTAAGCTATTCTTTTTTTTGGACATAAGGTTTAGACTAGAAAATAGCGGGAGTGGTGACACAATTTATGCTACTTTCGGAGCGATTATTTGCGAAAATATGCACTAAATAAAAAAAATTAATATCTCAAAATGATTTTAAAAGAACTGTCGAAATATGTGCCACACGTTGATATATTGCTGTTTTTTTCTTTTTATTTACTTTTGGTATGTATGGAGTGCCTTTCCTAGAAAAAATGTTTTTATTATTTATGTATCAAACTAAGTAACTGCTTACACAAGACACCTATGCTCCAAATTTCATCAAGATACATACATCTTGTAGTTTTCGAGTAAAATGCCTGTGACATACGGACGGACGCACATGACGAAACTATAAGGGTTCCATTTTGGCTACGGAACCCTAAAAAAGTCCACAGTCAAGTCAATTACATTACAGAGGTGGAAGGTGAGTTGAGAATTTCCACTCACGTGAAATCCATACTAATATTATAAATGCGAAAGTGTGTCTGTCTGTCTGTCTGTTACCTTTTCACGCCTAAACCGCTGAATCGATTTGGATGAAATTTGCTATGGAGATAGTTTGAGTCTCGGGGAAGGACATAGGCTACTTTTTATCCCCGAAAAATACCCTTATCCGCGATAAACGAATTTAAGGCGGACGAAGTCGCGGGCAGAAGCTATTGAAAAATAATTTTAAATTGGAATAACTGAGTTTTTTAGTAAGATGAGAGAACTCACCTTATGTTTCTTAGGTTTTCCTTGATCTTTTGCCACCTTGTTTTTTTTCTTAGCTTTTTTAATTTGTTTGCTTGCGTCATTCTCGCTGCCTTCCTCTGCGGTTGTGTCTGCAAGCTTGTGTTTCTTAGCTTTCTTAGTTTTTTCTTTACTCTCACCATTTTCACTGACTTCCTCTGTGGAGATTCCCGCAAGCTTATGTTTTTTCGCTTTCTTAGTTTTAACTTCATTTAATTCACCTTTTGGTGCTTCGGATGATGTTGCTAGAACCTTGTTTTTCTTACTTATCTTAGTTTTATTTTCCACCACCTCACTTTCAATAACTTCTTCTGTAGACATTTCTAAAATCTTCATTTTCTTATTTTTCCTACTTTTCAGTTTACTTTCTGCGCTTTTATTTATTTCTTCAACGGGCACTTCTAAAACCGCTGTTCCATTATCCACTGTGTCTGCAGATTTGGTTTTACGCTTGCGACTTTTTGGTGCCCCCATTCTGTAATATAATTTATAATTAAAAAACCGACTATGCAAAAGTGCTGTAAAGATCGACCAAATTTTATAATAATCCATTCTAATATTATAAACGCAAAAGTGTGTCTGTCTGTTACCTCTTCACGCTTAAACTGCTGAACCAATTTGGGTGAAATTTGGTATGAAGATAGTCTGAGTTCGGGGAAGGACAGAGGCTACTTTTTATCCTGGAAAAATACACTTATTCGCGATAAACGAATTTAAGACGGACGAAGTCGCGGGCAGAAGCTAGCTATTATAATAAATAAAAGTCTAATAAAGGAATTAATAAATAGTCAGCTTGCCATGGTAAATCAGCCCTTATATGAAATGGAATCTGGTATTTTTTTGTAAGCCCCTCTTATTATGAGGATTATTTGTGTATCCTAATTTTGGCAGATGTTTACTTATAAATTTTATAAATATTTTTTTTTATACAAAATCTGTAACGGCCATTAAGTATGGAAAGCCTTTTTTGTGAACATTATGAAAGAGGACAAAATGTTTTAGCTCTCATCAAAACAAAATCATGCAGTAAAACAATTAATGTTAAATTGATTCAGGTTATTAAAAATTCAAGTTTTGATGCTGCGGCACTTAGGACAATCTTATAAATTTATCAGCTTCATAGTGAAGTGATTAGAATGTTTACTTTTAAGTCGCTACTAGAAGGTGGCCCCGCAACTATGTTGAAGGAGAGAAAAAGTCATAAACGTCTTTAGTACTTCAGCATAGCTGAGTAAATATGATCCTATAACCATCAGTGGATGTCCCTCAATGCATTTATTGTTACATTGGTACATTTCATTTGAAAGCTATATCATACACAAGGCTGGGCTGTCATTGTCACAGTAAGCAAAGCATAACTTGCTTATTTATTTAACAGGTGGTGAGGTATCCATAAAACTATATTTTGAGCACCTTTTCTAGTGCTCCTAATGAAAAATCAATCGGAAACCGGGAAGTAGGTTTTAAGATTTTATCCAAACATGCTACCATACTAACATCATATAATAAAAACCGGCTGAGTGCGAGTTGAACTCGCGCACCGAGGGTTCCATACAGAATATACGCTAAAATCGGCCATATCTACAAACATCCAGTTTTGGCTGAGCCCCACACCTAAGCAACATGTACGCATTGTGGGGTATATAGGTCTTAGACAGACATAAAAAATTTAGATTCTCAGACTTATTTTGTGGGTTGCGCTGCACACCTTTATACCAAATTTCAAGTTTCCAGGACAACTAGAAGTACCCTATAGGTTTTCCATGGACAGCAATTTGTATGAAAACACCTTTTTTAATGACTGCATCTTGAAAAAGGGTCTTGACAGACAGATGGACAACAAAGTAATTCTATAAGGGCCCCGGTTTTTTCTTTTTGAGGTACAGAACCTTAAAAAACAATTATTTTCAATGAATCTACCTCACTAACTTTTTAAGTAGCCTAGATACTATGTAGAACATAACTAGTACATACTAGTTCTGTATGCAAAAAGCCTACCTACTAGCTTATTTACTAGTGCAATATTCATCGCCAGGATTTCGTTCAGGGAGGTGCATTGTATCTATACATTACACTAATGTGTTTTCTTTCTTAAGAAGGATTGCAAGTACACCCCCTTGCACCCTACTGCAGGGGGCCATGGATATATTATTATAATTACAGTCCTTCAATCAATAAAACAATGAAAACCCTAGACATGTTGATAAACAAGCTAGAACTAAATATCTCCAATCGGCCGAGCTCATTTTCTTGAATCATAGCAAAGTACACTATCAATTAACCATTAAAAAAAAAAAAAAAACCTTCCAAAAGATTTTCTTCTGATTCCGCGACCATTACTCATTTAAATACCACCTGTGACCATGGAAAGTTGAAAAGCTTCAGGAACTCAAATGAGATAATATATGCGATATAATCCGTTAAATTGTTTTTTTAAATAGGTTTATCCGTTCAGGAGGTACTACGAGGGTTGCTACTTATATATCCGGAAACAAAAAAACAAACAAACGTACACGGCTGAAAATAGTTTTATTGTTTTTCAAAGTATTCCCCTTGATGATCTATGCACTTTTGCATTCGCGTGAACCAATTTTTAAAGCACTTCTGCCACTCCGCCTGAGGTACCTCCATAACGTGTTGTTTGAATGCGTCGACAGCATCTTCAGCGGTCGAAAATCGTTGACCGCGTAATTTATTCTTTATATTTGGAAATAAATAAAAATCGTTGGGTGCCAAGTCAGGGCTGTACGGCGGATGACCCGTTAATTCCACATTTTGACCCTCCAAAAATAGAGTTGTTTCGCGTGACGTATGACAGCTGGCATTGTCATGATGAAGAATGATTCTTCGTCGCTGGTTAGTTTTACGAATTTGTTCAAATACTTCCGGTAAGCAAATGGTCGTGTACCACTCTGAATTAACCGTTCTACGGTTTTCTAGTGGCACTGTAGCTACATGGCCATTAATACCGAAGAAGCAGGCCACCATTTGTTTCAATGTACTTTTTGCACGAGTAACTTTCGTAGGGTTCGGCTCATTTTGAAACACCCATACCGTTGATTGTTGCTTCGTTTCGGGATCGTATGCATAAATCCAGGATTCGTCACCTGTATAGATGTTATAAACGGCTTTTGAGTCCCCACGGTTATATTTTTTTAACATTTTATTGCACCATTCGACGCGAGCATGTTTTTGCTCATTTGTTAAGTTGTGGGGTATCCAACGCGAACAAATTTTTTTTACAGCCAAATAATTATGTAATATGCTATTAATGCTGGTCATAGAAATACCCAGAGTCGCCTCTATCTCGCGGTACGTAACATGTCGGTCGTCCATTATAAGTTTTCGCACAGCCTCGATATTTTGTTGTACAACAACCGATTTCGGGCGACCTGCCTTAACTTCGTCCGTAAGCATACTACGTCCACGATTGAACTCACTAAACCAGTGATACACAGTAGTTTTAGATGGGGCTTCATCACCAAAAGTTGAAGTTAGTTGATCTATGCACTGTTGTTGAGTTAAACCACGCCGAAAATCATAATAAATCATAGCACGAATATTTTCACGAGTGAGTTCCATTCTTGCTGCGAGATGACATTTAAAACCCGTCAAAAACAAAACACGAGCGTTAATAAGGAAGAAAAAATATACCTTATATACTTAAAAAAGTTCAAATTTTACCATGGCGGTCAAATATGCTATTTAAGAAGATTGTAATCCCGGTTTCCGGATATATAAATAGCAGCCCTCGTATGTCATAAACAGAGACACATTAACAACTCACATGCTCGTGATATTGCTATAAACTCTATTTATACTTGAAATAGGAATCAGGACATGCAACTACAGTTGCGGAGAGCATGCAAATGGTTAAACTCATAACATCCTTCTTTATCACTCAGGGGTATAAAACCAGCCTTGTGTATATTTACCCCAGCCTTATGTGAAATACTTATTTTTTATTCATAAACTGACCAGCAATTGACCCTTAGTATCAACTGATGGTAAGTGACTATGGGGTCGAGGGTGTTCGTTGCTGGTTCAGTAGCAGCCTATTCACTCTTGCCTTAAACTTATTTTATAGCAGAAGTATTACTAAGCAACGCACTTGCCTGTAAACGAACCGTACCCCGGGTGGCTACCATCCTATAAATTTTGCTACTTTAGAGATCACATACTTCCTAAAAATGATAATTATCACATGAAAATCCGGAGGTAACATAACTCAACAGAAAACAAACCTTCCAGAATTTTCACATAGATAGCTTTATTGGATTTTAACCATCAATTTTTTTTTCAAGAGCATCAAAAAACGCGGCGTGACAGAATTTATAGGTTATGTTTATGTTGTACATACATTTATATAAATTAAATAATTGATTACAATCGAAATTGCTTATAATCCTACTAAATGAGAGTTAACCTTTTTTTTTTAAGTTCAATGAGCTAAAATACGTTTAAGTTCTTAGTCAAAAACTTACCTCGTTTCCTGTTTTAGATGTTGATGAAAAATTGACGATGAACAATATGGTTGCTTTTGAATATACAATATAACCTTGCTTTGTTGATTTTATATTCGTTTCGTATTGTTAGATTATTTATTATATTTTAATACCTAAAATTACGCCTCAAACACGCGAACAATTGAACTTTTTTAAACATTAGCAGCGCTCAAATATGACCCCGCGGCAATTTATAAGTATCACGCGGAGGCCAAGATTAATGTTCCGAAATGTGTTAATCATTCTAATTTATTAATACTTATTTTCATGTTGTTTATACCTGACAATATAATGACATAGTAAGTCGTTACTCATTATTTTGCGTCGGATAGAAAATGAGCATTTTTAAATAAAAGTTAGATATTAGTAAGTTAGGATATACGAACGCGCTCTCGCTGACGTTTAGTTATTGCCAAGAAATAAGAAATGTTCAAGAAGCTTAGGCGGCAAATTGGAAAAGCCTTCAAAACTGTGGAGTGTGAACAATTTATTTAACTTGCTTTCCTCGGTAATTACTGAACTTATTTAGTAAATTAAGTTATCTAAACAAAGTAGACATATTCGACGAGGGTTGTTTTACGTCTGCAACACGTTACAATGGTTTTTATGGTTTAAAATAATGTTATATCCAATATGAAAACTAAGATTTACAGAAAACTAATATGAAAATAAATTATTGAAAATAGTTAACCGTAGGTATTTCCGTTGCTACAGTGAATGCTTGAGCAATAGATATCATCATTTAATGAAGACTGCTTACGAAGTCTCATATAAGTACATTTAAAAAAGAAACTTATAAAAGTTAGTATGAAGAACATTCACGAATACCTTGGAGTATTTACGAATACAGTGCAGTTCTTTTGGCGCCACTAGCGCACCAGGTTGCAGCAGTGCTGCCACTCTCGGTTCCGTTGGCGCCATTGATGACCATAATGACAGCGCACGCAGTGATTGACAGCTACGACGGCGCGAATCAAGTTGGCGGGAAGACGGGGTCTTCCCCAACATTATAGATGAAAGATGACGAACAAAGCAGAGGCTTTTTGATTCGAACACTGATCGATTACAGACGTCCCTACTATTGATTTTAACTTACAGTTCTCACAAAAGCAAACGATTCCCGAATTACGAATTCAATAATATTAAATATCACCTACGGGAGCACTGCTATTGCTATAAAGAATACAGAGACCCAAACAAAATTGTTAGGACTCCACATATACAGCAATATGTCACGGGAGACACACTGTACGGAAGTTTGCAAGAAGTAGTATTATTTCTTTTTTGTTCTGTATAAACTATCTCAATCTAATGACCAAAAAACCGTATTGGCTGCATATCATGGTTATGTAAACTAGAGATGCAACGGATATCCGGTCACTATCCGGTATCCGGCCCATCCGGCTACATTTTACTATCCGGCCGAATACCGGATAGTTGCATAGTATCCGGCCGGATACGGGATAATAATTTAGTATCTAATATAAGGAGAAAATTTGAGTAACATAAATATCAATCCACAAAGTAATCAATATAAAGATCAGTGAATCTCACAAATAATTTTAAACATTAGAAAATAAAAAAACAAATAGCAATAACGTGGCGCCGTTCGATGCGCACTGAGTGTGAATTAAGTTCACTTTTCTATCAAAAACTGCCTACAACATGCCTATAACGAGACACGTTGCAACCTACACCGCGCATCGCGCCCGCGCGCCCTCGAATTTACTCCATTTAGGTATTTTAGGTAAAAATGTTTTGGCCGGATATTCGGCGGCCGGATACCGGATATCCGGCGGTCACGACAGCCGGAGATCCGTTATCCGGTATCCGGCCAAACCACTATCCGTTGCATCTCTGATGTAAACTCAATAGGAAATACGAATGAAATTTTATTTGAACTTTATTAAAAGCTATAGAGAAAAATATTTTTTTGGAATAAGTATAAAAATAACCAAGATATAAGCGATCAAACATTTCATTCTATCTCTTTCTAGCAAAACAGAATTTAACATGGAGTTTACATGGCCGTAGTGGAAGTACATGTCGGACCTCTCTGTCAAATTGTTGTCTAATTGGTAGTTTAAATTGCCTGTACCGTGCGTATTTCTTGGCTGATTTAGGCTGAATCTTGCTGATCTTGGCTGAAGTACAAAAGAATATGAACCAAAAAGTAAAACCTATAGAATAAAATTAAATAAATCATTTTAATACAGTTACCAACTTATCTGTATCATCGTAAGACATGTTTTTTAGGGCGACCTTAAGTGTTTTCTTACACATCACGTTAGTAAGCGGGAACAAGTCAAATCTAGTCAAATATAATATTTCAAAAAGAATAATAAATGATAATGATTAAAAAAAATAATAATAATGTCAAAGTAGGTTTTAAACGCTGTGTTTGTAATTTATGGACCAACCCATGTCCCAAGTTCCAACCTTTTTAAATAAGAAGCATAGGAACGCATTCCAAATTCTTTGATTGAATCCCTTCCCCGACTACGCCAAGCTGCTCTTGATGGATAGGGTTTTATGACCAAGTACTAAACTAATATTTTGATTTTCAGTCAGAAAAATGTTACTTTTTTTATTCTTTGTGCTAAAGACCACTTTTATCCGTATTTAGAGTTTTAGTTACTCTATCAATTCTAGATTAAGTTTGTGTAGGTAAAATGGACTGTCTCTATGGATTCATACTAATTTATATTACTATACTAGAAGGCGCCCGCAACTTCTTCACGAAGGAGAAAATGTCATAATCCCTCTTTTTTTCTGCAGCATAGTCGGGTAAAAAGTATCCTATAATCTGGAGATACCCAGCTACCCGTGTTCCAAAAATAGTTGAAATTGGTTTAGCCGATTTGGCGTGATGAAGCCACAACGACACATACAAACATACAAAAAATAAAAAAAAATACATACAGTGACCTCCAAATAGTCCATTACAATCATTTATTTGAAAATATCTTCAATCGATCAACTTTATAATAGTATAGATAATAAAGTTGTAAAAATAAAATGTCTGTATATTGAAGTTACATAAAAAAAAAATTGCGACTATTTAGAGGTCACTGAATCGAAAAATATTCTTTTTGGATTTTTTGTGCTTTGTATGTGTGGTTGTAACTTCATCACGCCAAATCGACTAAATAAATTTTAACAATTTTTTGTACACGGTTAGCTGGGTTATCCACCGTTGGTTAAAGAATACTTTTTACCCGACTACACTGGCGAAAAAAAGGGGTTATGAGTTTTTCTCCTCCGCGAACATATTTTGCGGGCAACTTCGAGTAAAACAAAGAGTAAAAACTCTCAATCTACAGTACTTTTATATGATATTCGTAAAGGTAGTCTTAATTGTAAGTACACATATAGAAATACAAAATAAAAACATGAATATGAAAGATTTTTACCGCTACTGCAGGTATTGTATCTAAACTCATCCAGATTCTTTCTCATAGAAACTTTTTTTAAACAACTAGGGTCTACTCGTGTTAAATGTAAAAAAGCACTAAAGGCGATTGTAATTCAACTGGCTTTTTACCCTTATTTACCATATAGTCAAGTTAATCCTCCCACGCTCTCCCATGCAACCCCATACATCCACCCCTGTGTTCACACCAATAACTCGGAATAAAATTGCATTTCCTAATTGCTCCTTCATTTTCCCACCGTACGCCCGCCACGTGGCCATTCTACCCCATAAAAATGCGAAAAATAAGCCATTTTAAACCGTATTTCCCTTTTAATAAATACTAAAGCTAATACCAGAAGTGATAACTAAAATTTACGCATAGCTCAAACGGTATTTGATTTTCGTTTACCCTTCCAAAATCGCTATAACTATTGTCATAACGTTCAGAATAACAATCACAAACGCTAAACGCAAAATTGCCAATTTCAATATTTACAAGGAAATAAATCACTATCACAACAACACTTATTCCACTGTAATATAGTTGAAGCTAGCTTGACGGAGCGGTAGTGTATGATTGTCAATTTAAAGGCGAGTGCATACGTCCAACCAACGCTTATAAAACCAAAACGCACTGATTCATAAAGCGCACCCACGAAATTTCTCCCGTTATCACAGTACACTAGGGTTGGAAGTTGAGTGGTTATCGTCAGTGCTAAATGTTTTTTTTTTATAAATGGGCGAAGGGTGGCGGCACACGGCCGCACGCGGCGGCGGGCGCCACACTCCGCGACGACGGCGGCGCGCGCGCACGTCGCACGTGGCACGCAGCGAGCAAAGATAAAGACGTTCGGAAACGTGCTGAATTGACCTACATAGAACATCGTGACCTTTCAGATCTTGGGCGATAAATTTTGGGGACGTCTTTAGTTTTTTTAGTAATAATTTTGTAAAAGTTCATTGTGGCAGAAACATTTAAGTTTAGTTCAAAAACATTCATACATTGGAGATTTTCAGTGATGTTACATTTATTGTGAAGTTCTTCTTTTTGAGATAAATTATATTGACGCAAACTATAGTTGTGTAAATTGAGTTCCAATACCTAGTGCATCAAAGCTGTAATAAAAATACGAAAAGCTGAAAAAAAAGTGCTTGTAAAAATCAACGGAAAAAAATCCTTATGTGATAAACCAATGCGGCAAAGCGTTTTCCAAAGTGACCAACTTATCTCACTGCGTCAAATTTTAAAGTGACGAACTTTGTCCAAACTGCCGCCTCTAACCATGGATTACCACCACCGCCACATGGAGCCCGCTCTGCAGCAGCAGCAGTGGGGCTACTGGGGTCCGCCGGGCCCGGCCCCGGCGCCGGCGCCGGCCCCCGTCCCGGCTCCGAGGGCCAAACGGACCCACTCTGAGAGCGAAGATGATGCGTTTTCGGAGGAGAGCAGTAAAGACGCCACGTGAGTACTCAGCCTTATCTATAATTAGAAGGCTTAGGAGAAAAAGTCATAACTCCTCTTTTTTTTCTTTAGCATAGTCGGGTAAAATGTATAACCATCTGAAGATAGCTAACCCCTGTACCAAATATAGTTGAATTCCGTTTAGCCGATTTAGCGTGATGAAGCCACAACGACACATACAAACATACAAACATTTTATTTTTCCTACTTTATAATAGTACTAGCTTCTGCCCGCGATTTCGTCCGCCTTAAATTCGTTTATCGCGGATAAGGGTATTTTTTCAGGATAAAAAGTAGCGAATGTCCTTCCCCGGGACTCAAACCATCTCCATACCAAATTTCATCCAAATCAGTTCACCGGTTTAAGCGTGAAAAGGTAACCGACAAACAGACAGACTAACTTTCGCATTTATTATATTGAGTATGGATTAGTATGGATTAGTATGGATAGATATTATGAAGTTGTAAAAGTGAAATGTGTGTACTTTGAAGATATTTTCAAAATAATGATTGTAACGGACTATTTAGCGGTCACTAAATTTTTATTTTTAAATTATGTATGTTTGTATGTCTCATTGTGGCTTCATCACGCCAAATCGGCTAAACGGATTTCATTTTTGGCACACGGGTAGCTGGGTATCCACAGATGGTTATAAGATACTTTTTACCCGACTACGCTGACGAAAAAAGAGGGGTTATTACTTTTTCTCCTCCGCCAACGGAGTTGCGGGCACCTTTTAGTTTGTTTCCAAAAGGGAACGTTTCTCAATTCATTCGCGGGGAAGAAAAAATAAATAGGGCAAAAAGTATCTGCGGATTTGTAGCTATTTATGTACCAAAGCTGGTTGAAATCTGTCTAGCCGTTTTGACGAGATGAGACTGCAAAGATACATAAGTCAGTCAGCATCAAATAAGTAGTCCGTAGTATCCAAAAGCCCAAATATATTGTCACACATAAGAATGAAGATGTGTTGCGATATTTTTCGCACTTTGGATGCTATATATGACGGTAACTGTACGTAGATACATACATACACTTGTACAAAAAATGAAGAAAATATATTTTTAGCTTTAGTGACATTCAAATAGGTACAGATACAGACATTTCTCTTTTTATAACTTTGTAAAAGTTAGATTTATCTTTCTAACACTTCTTCTGACTGGTGGATGGCAGTTTTAGGTAGGTACCGATCGGGCCAATGTTATGTATACTTGTAGCTCGTAACTTTGAATTTAGGGCGATTGTGCAGTACAAGGAATATTACCGTCCGGCGTCCGATTTTTCTAGTTTGTCCATACTAGTTTATGCAAAATCGGACTGCCGCTCGGTAAAATTCCTTGTAATGCACAATCGCCCTTAGTAATGTTTCGGTACTGGCTGACGACTTGCCAACTATAGACTTGTACTCCTGCAGAGAATAAGCTTAGCGTTTTTTGGATTCCGTACCCAAGGGTACAACGGGACCCTATTACTAAGACTCCGCTGTCCATCCGTCTGTCTGTCGATCTGTCACCAGGCTGTATCTCATGAACCATGTTAGTTAGACAGTTGACATTTTCACACATGATGTATTTCTGTTGCCGCTATAACAAAACATAGTAGGTATAATTTTATGTCTCACACCGCGTACATTTTGCTTAGGAGTAGGGCTCTGCTAACACTGGATCTTCACAGATACGGCCATTTGTAGCGTATGGAACCATCGGTGCGCGAGTCCAACTCGCACTTGGCCGGTTTTTCTTCAGTCAGATGAGCTTGCTTTCCCTTCTAAATATTTGATTGTCGAATTTTCCTTCCTCTCAAATCTCCAAATATTCTGGACAATCTTCTCAAAGTTAAAACCGCTAATCCCAAGGAACAGTTTAGAAGCTTTAAGTTATTATCTTAATAAACATACATTTTGTGCTGAGTTCATATTCTCGGGGACTTAAGAGGGATTAAATTAGGTGTACGCCTCAAGAACTACATTAAAACTTCATACAAACTCTGCGGTTGAAGACGATAAACTGACTGAAACCTCGAAGTCTGAAAGGAACAATTTTTGTAAAAAACAAACGCAAACTATGCGAGAGTACTTGAAGAAAAGGTCTGATTTTCGTCATGAAAACAGCTATGATTGTATTGTTACGAAAACATGAGTGAAGTAGGTTAAAAATAATGTCAGAAAAAGAATGAGACGTTTTCACTTCTCGGGCCATAAAAACTGGCAAACATGTCAAACACAGTCACCACTTTTTCTTACTTGTCCATTTTTTCACAGACTTATTGTTAAATGATAAAAAAAGAGAACACAAAAATACACCCGGATTACGAGTCCAGATAATAGATAAATATTACGGACAATTGTTACACGCTCAATAAGGCTTGTGTTCAGAGTACTAGACGACGATATATTTAATAGATATATTTAATTACGTACGTAGAAAACATCCAAGACTCAGGAACAAATATTTATGCTCATCACACAAATATTTGCCATTACCGGGATTTGAACCCAGGACCTTCAGCTTCGCAGGCGACGTTACTTCCGCTGAGTAAAACCGGTCTTTAGATGTTTATTATAATAGTGATACAAAAAACATAAACGTAGAATATTTACTACGATTTCCGCTATATTTTATAAGAGCTTTCCTTGCTCTACGTGCTCTACATAGAGTGCTACGAATGTAGAGCACTACGGCATACTACGCGCCTACGACGGACGGTTATCTGGACGTGTTTATTGTTTAGTATCTTGTTCGTAGCATATTGTCTGTCAGTCTGTGAGCTTAAGTGTAACTAAGCAAGTTAGTGGACATGTTTCTGATGTTTTAATTTATACAGAATGTGAACTAAAATGATATACTCACTTTGTTATATATGTGTATATATAATCTAAGTCGAAGGTCTGTTTGTACATATTATTTAGGTTACATCTTAAATAAGATGAGACCCAAACGTTTCTATTTTTAGTATTTTTTAATGATTAGCAGGTTTTCCAATAACATAAGATAAGACTCAATAGGCATGACGACGGGGTACGAAAATCAAAATTTTAATTAGTGCGTATTGTAGATAATAAATAATATTGGACGCGTATTTTTTGTTTTTCATCGGCTAAACAGATTTCAACTATTTCTGCTACACGGGTAGCTAGGTATCACCATATTGTAGGTATCTCCAGGTTATAGGACACTTTTTACCCAACTACGCTGAAGAAAAAAAAGAGCGGTTATGACTTTTTCTCCTCCGCGAACGTAGTTTTCGGCGCCTTCTAGTACACATTATAATCTTATATTTGACTAGCTTCTGCCCGCGACTTCGTCCGCCTTAAGTTCGTTTATCGCGGATAAGGGCATTTTCCGGGATAAAAAGTAGCCTATGTCCTTTCCCGAGATTCAAACTATCTCCATACCAAATTTCATTCAAATCGGTTTAGCGGTTTAAGCGTGAAGAGGTAACAGACAGACAGACAGACACACTTTCTCATTTATAATATTAGTATGGATTGCTCGTCAGGTCCCCCGGTGGCGACTCCTGCCAGCTGATGACGCGCAAGCGCCGGCGCGGCGTCATCGAGAAAAAGCGGCGCGATCGCATTAACACCTCACTTACCGAGCTGAAGAGGCTGGTACCCGCAGCCTGCGAGAAGCAGGGCAGCGCCAAGCTGGAGAAAGCGGAGATCCTGCAGCTGACTGTCGACCACCTCAAGATGCTACATGCTAAAGGTAAATACATTTCTTCATCAGGAAAAATAAATAAATATCAGGGACAATCTTACACATATCGACCTAGTCCCAAACTAAGGAAAGCTTGTACTATAGACGACGATATACATAATATATAGATAAATTATAATACTTAAATACATAGAAAACATCCAAGACCCGGGAACAAACATTCGTGTTCATCCCACAAACACTTGCCCTGGGCGGGAATCGAACCCGGGACCGCTAGCTTCGTAGGCTGTTGTACAACCCACTGAGCCAAACGTGTCGTAATTCATGGGTCTCTATTGAGCGGCGCTCTTTCGATCCAAATTTTAGAGGCTTGTGATCTTTCTTTTGTCTGTCAATCATCTAAAAGTACTGCATACCGAAAGCGTGCGGCTTTACCGATAAAATTAGGCTTAAGTACCATCAAAAAACCTAAAAAAATGTATACCGTATTTGTTCACCTCAATGCTCGGAAAAGTTTTTTCTGCTAGCGTCGAAAAGTCATTTGAAGTTAGAATTTATATTGTTTTGTTTGTTATGTTCTGAGTGTGTTTCGTATGTTCATTATCTCTAGTTTTAAATGAATAAAAATATCGGTTTGTTAATGTTTCACAGTTTTTCTTACATCTCACATTTTCCTCGGTGTATTGAGATGAACAGTTGTGTGTTTCGCACGGCTGCAAAATTATTTGGCTTCTCGTGCCTTGATAGCCTCACTACGCTCAGGAATTAATATTAGGTTCAATGTTAGATTCCTTCGCTTACTCGGCTTTCAACTCAAACACTCGCACCAAAAAAACAACTTTTGTAGCCTTGCATAGCGAATAACTTTTATATCACATCATATGTGTTATGGTAGTCTTCCTCGGGAAACACTTTACCAATTTATTAATAACTTCTCTCAAGTAAAAGTCGGCACTTGACTATATATTACGACAATGGCGACATGTAATATCCGAATTCTCTAAAATATCACTCGAAAACCACCGCTATCGAGCCATATTTTACTCCACAGATGTGTCATTCACTCGCCTATTCATTCAACAACTCATTTCCGTTTCCTTCAATCAATAAAAAGATTTATCGGTCGGCTAAAATCTTTATAAAAATTGCAAAAAGCAAAAGTAATTTAACGGTTCCCTTATCCTGTCTTTTCAAAAGTTACAACTTATTGCCGTAAAATTTACTGTTACTTTTTAATCGTTCCGAAGTGAAATTGTTAACAAAAGTAAGATTGTTTATATCGTTGGTTAATTAAGAATCCGATGAATACCAAGCTTTGAATCACTGAAGTTGTTTTAAATGGGGTGATTTTCTCGTTATTTTTTTCAATTATAATGATTGAACCATTAATACAATATAATTTATATGTAAAAATGCTTTTAAACTCATTTCTCTTCGCAATAATTATGTATTAAAAACGTTCTACTAATTGATAAATTATGGACGAATATAATGCCATTATATTGTAAAAACAGACACTGTTCCAATACATTTGTTGTACACAAATTAAAAATCTCACTTTATCAGCTTAAAATTAAACTTGCTTTTAATTAAATGGTTTTAAAGGCTTTGTTAAAGCACTGAAATTCCTATAAATAGTCGTCTTAATACAATCCCGCCCACGCATTTTTCAGTCGGGAATGAAGCTACGGAATTACTTAATACCTAAGAATTATTTGATACCTATTTAAAACTTTCCTTGGCATGGCTTCTATTATCTCTGTTTTTGCTTGACATCCACTCTCCATCTCGCGATCTTTAGTAATTAGGTAAATATTTAGAATTTTTATAGAGTCATAAGCGGAATCGCTTTGATGTTTTCACTGTTTAATTCTAATTTAGCGATAAATATCGCGTGGGTGATTTATTCGAAAATATGTACTTCCGTAACATCACTCTTCTGAAATATCGTTTCCCGAAAGAAAGCGCCGACGGAAACTTTCGCAAATCAGAACTGATGGCTTAAGTTCACAGGAATGTAAAATTTGAAACAAGTAACTTAATCTCACCCAAGCTAAAAGATTAAAATTGTTGATAAAGATTCTCTTAATAATTTCCATAGTGTCACTGCGTTTGTTGAAAGTGATTAAAATGTATTATGCAGGGTCATGGTGTAAAGTAAATAACACAGGGACAATAAATAGCAGAATTACGACGCATTTTTGAAATGGTGAGTCTTTTAGAGTCACTACACTCTACAGAAAAATCCCTGCCATCGCCACACAGTGGATCGACGCCATGATCGTAATTTGACTTGAATAATTCATCGGTATTTATTTATTATGCCAACAAGGAGCTGTGAAAGGGAATCATAAACTTGGAGTGACTGGCCAATTGTTTCTATATTATACATAAACATGTGTATATTTATTTCAAACAAATAGTAAAGTGGTGTTCTACTTCATGAAACGCTAGACTTTTTATTAAAGTTTATGTTATGTCCTGATTTTGCAGTTACGTTTATTACACACAAATGTTACCAACAAACTTACTATATAAATGTATGTACTTTATTTGGCTCGACTATCATCCAGAAGACTAAAACTACCCATATACCCAAAATTCCATAACAATCATGCACCACTCCTAATGCTTTTTGCCTTTAACCACCCTCCAAAACGACTTAACCGATAGTAAATTCCCACTGACATATTCCCTTTTATACAAGTGTGGCACTGCCCGCACGCATTCGGAATATGCGCACACGCAGTTCCGCGTTCCCACGGCCCGCTTCCGCATCCGACAGGTGGCTTCGGCCATCACACTACGAACTCAAAAGGTTTTAAGTGCTACGGCGTTACTATTAAAACACGATGTTTTGTGAAAATGTAGATTTACAGTTTACTAAAAATGTTGGTCAAAAATTATCTTTGAGAACTCCCTGCCAGTTTTTTTGTGTTATATTGCAAAATTTGTTGTATGTCGAGATTTGATACGGTGTAGGCAGTCATTGAGATTATTGTACACTCACAAGTCCTTTGACTCGATTTGTAGGCTGGAACCATGTCACAGCAAACGATTAATTTTAGATTTTCTTTCTCATGACTACATCCTTAATTTCATTGTGATGTCCTAAGGTGTAAAATTCAAATTCTAAGGTGTTTCAGATATTTTATCAAATCACTAAATAAATGTGGTGAAATAAAAAAACGATTTGCCTTTTTTGGCTAATTTCATCATTTCACTAAACAGATTCAGGGATTTGATGACTATTTTTTTCGAGGCAAATGATAAAATGTATTCACCATTTTAACATCGTGCGTGATTTGGTCATATCCCTTAGAGACTTGTTAAAATTTTAGCTATTTCCATGCGACATATATACCTAGTTATGATGCCAATATTTTTATATTATCTTACTGGCGGAGTAATTAGAATTTTGATTCACGCACCCCGTCATTATGCCTATTCCACCAGCCTCATGGAAGAAATCTTAACGAATAAAAAAGTTGTCAAATAAAATCAAATCAATCAAATCAAAATATCCTTTATTCAAGTAGGCTTAGATACAAGCACTTTCGAATTGTCAGTTGTATTTTTAGATATCCGTAATCGTTCCGATTCACGCTCGGATTGAACAACAAAATTAACTTCAATTTTGTAAAAGAAAACAATTCCCAGTAGTAAAAGACGAAACATTCTGCAATTAGAAAATTTGTGCTTCCTTCCTGAACCGTTTTACTAATTCGTGGAATATTTTTTATTGGGAGCGCACGGGAAATGCGGTTAGCCAGAATGGCCAGATTTCGCGGTTTGTGGTTGCGCTCCGGTAGATGGCATAATACATGCGTACCATACATAAATTCGCTTTATGTCCGAGCCCATAGCGGTTGGTTTCGGTTCAGTGACGTTACGATAGGCGTAACGCTCATTTAAGCCAGTTTTAAGGAAATATAGTCCCATTTATTTTTAAAGGTTACATCTCTATTTTTTATCGCATTTGCGTTATGATTTAAATGATTTTGTAAACACGAGCAATCTGCGCTTGATGGGTTTTCGATAAAAACGTTAAGCCCGAGCCTTATCAAATGAATTTGACAAACACTCTTTCTAAGTGCTCGGCTGCTTTAAGGCCTGTTTCTGTTTACACTTTGATTAGTGATTAGTGCAGTTTCATATATTTGCTACTAAGCGCAAGTACTAATTAAAGTGTAACAAGCCTTTATGTAAAGAACGTCTGTGCGAAATTCTCTGGTCTATCAGTTACCTACCGTTAGTTTTTTTAAGTAGATTATACATCTATACTATAATAAAGATGCAAAAAATTAAATGTCTGTACACACGTATTATATGTAACGGACTATTTAAAGATCACTATTTCTTTTTTGTATGTTTATATGTGTCGGTTGTGGCTTCGTCACGTCATATTGGCTTAAGGGATTTCAACTATTTGGTACACGGGTAGCTTGGTATCCACAAATGGTTAAAGGAAACATTTTAACTAACTACGCTGAATAAAAATAGGGGTAATGACTTTCTCTCCTCCGCGAACGAAGTTACACCTCCTTAGTTTTTTAAATGCATATAACGAATTTGCTAGTCTTTAACTCAGTGATATACGAGATCTTTAAGCCCCAGCTAAACATGATTTACCAAAATCAATCACACTGCATACTCCAGTCTAACCTAACCTAACCTATCCGTTTCAAAGACACCCGACCACCAATTAATCCTATAACCAGCAGCGCACGAGGGCACAAAAACCGGCCACATGTGGCCACTTCCTGGTCTGTTTTTGCCCTGCCAGGTGTCTACCTGGGGCCGGGAAGGTATATTAAAAGGCCATCGCGGTCTACAATGGGTTCATTAATGCGGTAAACAGTTTGAACGCGTTTAAAGTTACATTTCGAGCTTTGAGGAGAGTTTTTTATCGGACGTTCTTTAATAGTTGAAATTCGAGAACTTAGGGCTTCATTTTCGTTTACTTACTATTTAACATTTGGACTATATAAATAAGAATAAAATAGTATGTTATTTAGTGTTGGAAGAATATCGCCTTCAACTTTGTGTACCTACCTATTATCTCTCAATTCATTTTAATTCAAGAGTTTCTTTCGATGGTCACTTTTCTCCATAATTTGACACCATTTATCCCTTCCATTATGACGTGTTACCTTTTTCCGTGGGTGTAATGTTCATAAATTCGGACTACCAACCCCACTATCCCGACCATATTGCTATCGTTATCAGCCGGGGCGGGTTCGAACCCGCACCGTGGGAGCGCGGCGCCCCGTCCAGTCCCACTACGGGGATGGCCTCCCTTGCAAATTGTTTCATGGGAAAAGTGAAGAGATTATAAGAGGGATTTGTGTGTTAATACTTTTTATTGTGCTTTTTAATACTGAGAAGTGGTAAACAAGTATGCTGTCCACTTGATCAAAAAAGATATGTAGCTATAATGTTACATCACTCCAAAATCAAGTACAAAATAACTATTTTTTGCGAGAACCAAATGAAAGGCTCCCTTACTCTTCAATCATTAATTTCGGTTTGATTTCTTTGTTTTCTTCTGCAATTCCAATTCCACTCTGCAGACAAACTGTACTGTAGTGTTGCAAACTATCTTAAAAATAAGAATGATGTACTTTAAATTGAACTTTAAAGAAAAAATTACGCGTTGTCTTAAGAACCTCCGTTTTTTCGTCGGTTGAAAATAATAATTGACCCGTATTTTACGATATACGTAGTCTGCCCAGCGCCTCTTCATCATAAATGCGATAAATCAAATACTATTGAGTGTATTGTTTTATGTATTACGCAGTAAAATTGTGAGTACTTAGTTAAACAGCCATAGTCATCTATATAGTAAGCAGTTGTAACAATGAAATAGTACACGGAAGTTATAAAAAAAAGAAGTAACACGGAATGTTTTTTTTAAATTGTATATTCGGATGTGTTTTTGCGCCATCATCTCGTCAAAACAGCTTTATAGATTTCAACCATTTTTGGCACACGCGTAACTCACAGAGGGTATAGAATATTTTTTTGCCAATTACGCTAAAACAAGAGGGTTATGATTTTTTTTTCTCCTCCGCTGTCGAAGTTCCAGTTTATTGATAAAATATCAGTGGCATGCGGTCCATATAGACACAAAGGCACTGCCAATCCTAAACGACCATGGCTCCATACAGACACCGAGAAACTGCCTACCCTGAAGCCCTGACCAACCATGGCTCCATATAGGCACAGAAGAACTGCCTATCTTAGACAAAAAACCTGTGTCCGCTACTGATCGGTATATAAAATAGGAGGAGACAATATTTCACATTGACTGCTATATTAAAGGCCAACCCTAATTCCTCCTCCAAAACATGTAGACATATCACACATCTCAGAAGTATGAAGGAAAACGTTATTACCCCAGTTACAGGAACTATTAATAGAAACCAATATACCGGATTGGTCCAAATTCTTCTCCGAGGAACATTTGCGAAGGAATTTCTGTTCTTGAGTCAGAAATCTGTTAGTTGGGAAAAATGAAGGTAACCGTCGTCTTTCTATCCGATTTTATTTCTTTGATTTGTTTAAAAATAATTCAATAAGAGCTTTCTTCATCTGTGTACCATATAGGTAACATTTGAAGAAAAAAAGGCTATCAGAGCTTTTTATTTATATTTCCAGCTTTTCATTTCTTTACGTCTTTAATAGGTTTAAAGGTGCTTTAAAGACAAGTAAGCATGTTTTTATGCGTTTTAAAAGTTCCTGTCAATGGTGTTTTATTATATTTAGGGTTCTGTATCAAAAAAGTTAAAAAAGAGTCCCTTATGGTGCGACTGTCTGTCTGTCGGTCCGACTGTTAAAGCGCCATATCTCAAGTAGGTACTTATGCTATATATTTGTTTAGAGTAGTTACTTATAAAAATCGATCAATATGAGGGGGTCCAAAAATTCAAAGTTTAGCTACTAGGTCAAATGAGGTATCATATGATATGGTAGAACTTGATTTGTAATTTATTTTTTTAAATTACTTTTTTCTAATTTTGATTAACAAAAAAAAGTGAAAAAGATGTCATATTTTTGGGTACCTATACTTTCCAGTTTCTGATGCTTGCTATACCGACGTCGCGACTGTATAATCTATCTGTAAGGTTATACCAAATAACCTTTATAAAGGTATCCTTGACCGCGGGCAAAAGTACGAGGGTAGGTAGAGGCGGGCTAAAAGGAAACGTCAAATGTTTACAACATGAAATCCTACCCTACCCTTTGTTTGCTTATGTTTACACTATGGCCACCTGTCAGAACATAACCGTATATATAACAACCGTGTAGTAGGGTTTAAGATGGCAGTGTAGTGTTTATATTTTAAAGTAGATATCTTCTATATGGTCCAAAGTACCTGATGTAAAATATCGTTTTTAGAGTTTTTTAATACACCTTATTCTTAACTAATCATAGTGAATTTGTAGGAATACTAAATGGTGTCCGCAACTTCGTTCGCGGAGGTAGGAAAGGTTATAACTAGGCATCGGAAATTCGGATGCTTTTATACCTACAACTAGCAAAATCGCGGAAAAAGCGAAGCAAGTATGGAGACGGCTTCTTAAAAATAATATTTAAACTTTTCATTTCCCGGGATCCCGGGATTGTACAAAATCTCATGAAAAGGGCCTTTTTAAATTATTTAGGTTATGACGTTAAATGTCTATTAGTTAAATGAAACACATGTGAATTAAATACAATTTTGCCTCGCCTCTATTTCTCTTCAGCGTAGTTGGTAAAAAAGTATCCTATAACCACAGCCACCACCACGTCACCACCCAGATACCCGTGTAAACTAATAAAAATAGTTGAAATCTGTTTGGACGATTTGACGTGATGAAGCCAAAACGACACAAAGGTACATACAAAAAATAGAAATAAAAAGATTTTGAAATCAGTGACGTCCAAATAGTCCGCTACAATCATTTTTTTGAAAATACCTTCAATGTTCATTTCATTTCTACAACTTTACAATCGATGAAAATACCTAATACGAGGTACGTAAGATTCAGATTTTATAAACCTCACTTCCAGCAGACATTGATTTGTCACGTAATTTGTTTACTTCACTTAAATAATAAATAATTTCCACACCAAGGAATTGATCGACAACTTAATAAGGTAAACGCCATAATATAAGACACCTTACTGGCAATGGCATCTCGTTTTTTATTTTATGAAAAATATTTTATTGGTCACAATCACTGTGGTTACAATTTGAAAGCTTTGGGATTTCCTAGTAAGTAGTAAGTATGGCAATAATTGTGACAGGAGATCCCGCTCTTCCAGTTTAAATTTTATGGTAAAACCAATAAGATACATTACAGTTCTCATGATTAGATTAGATTAGATTAGATTATTTCACGATAAAAAATACATTACACATTTACTTAATGTCAAAATTATACGAATTAATATCATGATCGTCAGAAATAATGCAAGAATTAATAATGACAATAAAATAATGTTTACAATGTGAATATACAATAAGGGAAGTCAACAGGCAAATAAAATATAAAATGTAGTATCACCTAATAAGGATCGTCATCACATGCTAAAAATAAAATGAAGTAAAATTAAAATAAAATGAAAGGTTAAAATCGTTTTTCATTAATATTGATAAGAATTTAGATGGAAGGTACCTCCTAACGCAACAGCTTAGCACCGGTATATTTGCCTTATAGTATAGAATTATTTCTAACGCAACCATTCGATTTCATCGTTCACCCTTTTACATACATGGTTCTTTCTTATGTAAAAAAAATCTTAATCTACATCCACATTAAATGATCACGCGTCAATTCCATACAATGACAAGCGGAAATTATACGCGTCTCGCCTCGTGTCCATATTCGTTTGATAATAAAGTACATGTTACGATGGAAAAATATTCTAATGCAAGGGTTGTCACACCTGTGTAGAAAAAAAACAAACAGTATTATATTATGGGAAGGAAGGAAGACAAACAAAGATGAAGTTATCTGTAATTTGGGTTGGATTCGAAAAAATGTATGTGATAAAAAAATGTATTGTCATTGATATTTGAAGATTTAGGACGAAAAATTAAATGAATGGTGTATATAAATTAATTATACACTACAACTTCCTTTAGGCTTCTAGTTTATAAAGGCGTTAAAAATCAATCAAGAACTTTCCGAGTTTTTGGCCAGGGATTGCAGTATGAGGGAGTTCTGTGCCTACTAAAGACAATAAAATAAAATCTCACCAAGAGAGTCTCTCGCTAAGACTTTCACAACGAACATTCGTAAAAAGTCAGTGTTATTATTAGAACATAAATCCAAAGAACTACGTTTCTTATCAGTTTAGTAGAAATTCGTTTATTTTTGCATTTCAATGAGAACTAGATTAAGTCTTCTTCTTTCGCAAAAAATTATGGGAACAAATCTTTCCAAAAACTTGAACAAAAGCCGAATGAATAAAAAGCCTTACCTAATTGCTCGGGTTTGTTGTTGAGTTGGGATAATTAACTTCCCAACTTGACAGACAAATGTCCTCTCTCAAGGTAAGACCTACTTAAATCAATTTGAGTGTACCTTTTTTATAAGCTTTCGTGAATTCTGCAGGTATTGCGTAGGTATCTTGTTGATAATCTAAATACATTCTGGGTTCTTTTTGAACTATTTCTAAGAGCGGTTCACCCGCTGTATACCAAAAACTAGACATCTTTGGTATACATATACTAACTAAACATAGATTTTATTCTAATCTCACAGCAGTCCAGCAATTCCACACATTGCTGGATTCTCGTGAGATTAGGATGAAATTTATGTTTAGTTAGTATATGTATGTTATGTGGTTTAGGAAGACTTTTTCAAAATAACCATCAGATAGTTATGAATGTTGTACTTACTTACAATTATCAATAGCACATTATGTATTTCACTAACTTAATATATACTATCCCACTCAAAAACTGGTAGTTTTCAATAAATTTTTACCACTTTGAACAAATCTCGTATCTGCCCCAACGAAAAACACAGTATCTCTATATGACGCTAGTATAAACATATTGCGTTTTTACAGAGTGATGACGAAATCTCCATGCCACAGCATCTAAATCGCTTCAGTAAGCAATTTCCAATTCACAAACCCAAACCAGTCCCAATCCTCACCCTGGCCCGGTGGCCCAGTGCCGCGTCCAACACACGAGACCCCTCGAGCGTCAATGAACCTGTTTTTCCGCATACCAAATCCCATTGATCGGAAGGGGAGCGCGGCTCATCTTACCCTGGCCATCCGTCCGGAAGACGTCCGGATATTAGAGGGTTCCCGTTACACCGGAGCTCTCTCGCATCTCTTTTCAATCTATAGTTAAAGATATTTTTGTCCTTTTCTGGAACTTGTTGCGTAAGGGTGAAGGGTTGAATGAAGTTCTTGAATTCGATTTTTGTTCGTTTTCTTTTGATACGCAAATTCTGGTAACATCTGCATGGATCTTCTTAGTTAAACAATGTAGACTTTCTATTTTTAATACTTTTTCTGAAGGGATTGGTATAGTGGCTAATAAAACCTCCTTGGTACAATGGTACAAAACACTGCAGTGCATTAAATTAAGAACGAAATCATTTACTTTATTCTTATTCTTTTGTAATATTTCTATTAAAGTAATGTGCTTTGCTTTTCCGTTGATTGTATAGACCACTTTATTTAACAGTAGCAATTACCGCAATTTTTTTAATGACAATCAACCAAACGCCAACCTCGGCTAAGAATGGAAATTGATAAACCATACCCGATTGTCTTCAATATTAAATTAACTTTTGGTCAGGGTCTATTATCATTACTTATATCTCCCCATCTCTTTGTTACAGGTCTAGACACGTTCGCCTATGACCCCCAGCGCTACGCCATGGACTATCACAGCATCGGTTTCCGAGAGTGTGCTGCTGAGGTCGCCCGCTACCTCGTCAGCTGTGAGGGTCTGGACATCCAGGACCCCCTTCGACTCCGACTAATGAGCCACCTCCAATGCTTCGCGGCGCAGCGGGAACTCGCCGCCAAGTCTACGAATTGGGGGTACCCTCAGTACCCAGCTACCCCTGTTGCTCAACCTCAACATGGATACCCGGATGTCCGGCAGGAGCCGACGACGTCGACTGCTACGACGACGGTCGCTGCCCCGATGGCGATAGCGGCTCCATTATCAGCCCCCCCTAGCTACCCCCATTACCCTGCCCCTCCAGCTCCCCCAGCCCCACCAGGTCCACACCCCGCCCCACCTGTACCCCACTACCCTACTCCTTACCCTCACCATCCCACGCATAATCAGTATTCACAAAACAACTCCAAACCTTACAGACCCTGGGGAGCAGAGTTAGCGTATTAGACAGTTTCATGTATATTTTCAAATTGCAAATGTTATTCCATATTGGAGTCCAGCAGATCTAAGCTCGAGTATCTAACATACCGTTGTTACAGAATTGAAAGAAATAATTGTAGGAGTTGACCCGCAGCCAATTTATCGGCAATAAGTGTTTGATTTCGAAAATACTTTAAAAAAAAACATCATACAGTTTTGTATACGTGTTATCTTATACGTCCATAATTTTTCTCATTGATTTTTATTAAAAAGAATGACGGCTTATTAATAATTGCTTGTCGAAAGAATTTTATCGATACCCGAGCGGAAACATCGGTATCATATTTAATTGACTTATTCGATAAGTTTAGGTCTTCAAAAGCCTATCATCGGAATCTTTTAAGTCTTCTTAGTTTGATGGGGTACCGTAATTATGTCGTCAAGGGTCTCAAATTCGGAGGATCCTTATTACACCGCCCACACATTTAATTCCGACTCATGACATAAAAGCTTAATGGATGCAGAGACTTTGTTGACTAATACTTCTACTTAAGCTGTCTCTCTTTGATGTCTCTGTGAAACATAAGTATTTAGAAGTACGAGTAATATAGGTACCTATACCAATTCAAGATTATAATTATTTTGAACAACTTCTTAATAGCAGTTACAAAGTTTCAACATACATGTTATCTTCATAAATTTCAACATGTATTTCTTACATCGAACTGTTTGTTGGCGATCTCAGAGTTTAACGTAATATGTTTGAGACTGTGTTTTAATCATAGTAAATGAAGATATATGCTAAGTTGTGTGATAGTAAGATAGTATATCATAGGTTTATGAGTCACTAGAATATTGGGACCAAAATGAGAAGCTTTAATGTTAAATCTTCGGTTGTATTGCTTTACTTACATGCCATACTGGAAAAGATGTTTTTAGAAATTTAGAAGTCTTTTGGACTAAGGCCTAAAAGAGAAGTTGTATAACAAAATAGTTTTATCGATTACACACCGAAAATATTTTTGTAAATGTATGAATATGCCTAAAAGCGGTTGTGAAAAATCTTTTATTATTTGTAGTGTGATTACATTTGTATATATCGGGTAATGGACGTACATTGGGTATGTCTGTCGTGTAAAGTTTATATGTAAATAAGCGAAAGAATTAAATTATTTTGACAAATTATTTCATCTTTTACTTCACTCTCGCTCTGTATTATCTTATACGATAATTTATGCTAAATACTTATAATAATGATATGCAGTATATTATCGAAGATGAATAAATGTTCCTTAGATTTTATTTCACCTTAAAAGTGCATGTGGACATGCGCTTGTTAGTTGTGGAATGACGTTCTCCATAAGGTGTTTCCGGAGCGCTATAGACCTCAAAATTTCTGATGGTTTTCAGTTTTTGACACATTGTATAACAAAAAATTAAATTTCTTAAAAGTTTGTTCGTTAACCAGATTTTCAGGCTCAGTATTAATATTGAGCCTGAAATCAAATCAATTATTATACATCCAATCAAAGTTAGACAAAGTTTTTTAAAATGTAAAAATTTTCAAATTATTAGTTAAAAGAACTATTTGTTAACAATTTCTTAAAGTTCGTTCGTGGACCAGATTTTCAGGCTCAATATTTAACGGAGATACATCCGATCAAAGTTAGTTATAAAAAATATTTAAAAAATAGCATATTCCTTTCACCATAATTTCTATGGTAATCATGTTTATTATTCATCAATATCAACGCCTTGGACTATGGTTCAGTAGTTTAGCCGTGTCAGAAGTAACAGGCAGACGGAGTAACAGTATATATTTATTTTATTCCTGAATTAAAATTTTCGACATAACAACAAAGCTGAAGAAGGTCCTGGTTTCAAATACTGGTAAGGGCAAATATTTGTGTTATGAGCATATATTTGTTTTTAAGTCTTGGATGTTTTCTATGTATATAAGTAATATATCTATGAAATATATCGTCGTCTAGTACCCATAACACAAGCCTTATTGAGCGTACCATGGGGCTAGTTCGATTTGTGTAAAATTGTCCTGTAATATTTATTTATTTAACAACAAGCTTTAGGTCAAGGAACCTTACAGCTCCCTGCCGCTCCTCCGGTGACATCATATTGTGTGTACATAGTTAGGGTTCTTTGTGTGATACTATAATTGCGAATGTGAATATTATAATTGCGAAAGTAACCCAGACACAAATCTTCACACGTCCCTACCCTAGTGTCGAGCTGTGCTTTTTAATATATCCTAATTTCAAAACATACGTATTTGCTCTGACTTTACAACGGTCAATTTAGCACTCAACGGCTTGCATGCGGAACAATAACAAATTAACCCTTTTAACTGTCAACGGTAGCAAAAAGTCGCATAAACTTCTAAACGACTTACATTCACAACCCGTTTTTAGCTACAGTCATATATAGTTACACTCATTAATTATTATTATAATAGCTTATACGCTCGAAAAGTTTACTTCTAAATTAAACTATAAAACCATAAACATCAGGTCTATTTTTAAGTAGGCAAGTGAATAGAAATAGGGCATTTATGGTAATAAATTAGTGTAACTGGCCAACGACATCGTCATTTGCTGGGAGCATAAATTGAGATAGCTATCGCACAGGTGCACAGGGGCAATTAAAAACAACCCCAGATGTGCAGGGCGGCGCGTTTAAAAACGACTGAAGTGGCTGGTGTGTGAAAAAATGGGCCAAGTGCTACTCGGACATGCGCACGAAGGGTTTCGTATTATCGTATAAAGAAAAAAACGAGACCTGCAATACGATGTGAAGAATTGTGGGAGTCCGCTGAATGTGAGCAGGCGCGGAACCAAATAACCGGCCAAGTGTGAGTCGGACACCGAGGGATCCGTACAAAATATACGCAACAAACGGTCGTATCTATGAAAATCCTGTGTTAACAGAGCCCTACTCCTAAGCAAAATGTACGCGGTGCTCGATCGTTTTATATTGGTTACTGACATAGACAGACAGACATACAATTATTCGCCTTTAAGTAATTGTTTTTGTAGTAACGGTTTTAAGTTTTAAGTTTGGTTCATGAGATATAGCCTGCCAGCCTGGTGACAGACGAACAGATAGACGGACGGACGGACAGACAGCGGAATCTTAGTAATAAAATCCCGTTTTACCCTTAGAGTACGGAACCCTAAAAAGGTGGCGAGGCCTATGTCCAACAGTAGACGACTCGTCTTCTGGCTGATGCTGATAATATATATCACCTTGCAATCTCAAAAGGCCAATTTAAATATCGAATAGGCACGTATTTTGTTGAATAGGAATTATTGAATCCTCTTTACCAACAAGTCCAGTCTATAATATCTTACTTACATTCTTTCTATGAAGTTCAGTAGTAAGTGGAATAAAATTTTATCTTCCAATACTAATATTTTAAATGCAAGTGCTTACCCTCCTTCTTCTCCTAAGCTAGCACCTAGCGACGATAGCGTTGAATACAAAAGAAGTGCAACTTTAACCCCATAAATTGAAATTGAATAGTGGATTTTATTCGTTATTTCATCATCGTTTATGTTTATTGCACAGCTGAATGAATCAATGAATCTTAAAGTAAACTTTAGGTAGTTTTAAAACATATTTCGTAAATATTTAGATGTTTTGAACTGAATGAATCTAATAATGTTCGTAACTGGCTAGAATATGGATTTTTCATAGTTTTGTGAGCGTAATAATAAGAACTAAGGGGTTATATCTTCCTCCCGTGCACTCAAACTCTCCATTCCTCCTCATCGCTCTGGTACCATGTCCAACTCCTTCACCGTACAGGCAATTAGTCTCTGGAACGCCCTTCCCCTCAGTATACGACAAGCTCAGAGTAAATTCTCCTTCAAGTGTAAGTTACGCAAGCATCTCTTGGGAAATCTTCAAGACTAAGAGTCTTCATAGTAGTTTAGAAGCAGGTACCTATACGTATGTATATATATCTATGTGTATATGTGTCATGTTTATATATATTATGTATAGTTTGTATACTATGTAACTCGTGTGTCTCGCCTTTGTAATTATTATTTTGTACAAGTCTGATACCGATATCCCGCACCAATAATTTCTCTGTTTAGCCTAATGGTTGACTGGTAGAGAATGCCTTTATGGCATTAAGTCCACCATTTGTATTTTCTTGTATTGTACAATAAAGTTTAAATAAATAAATAACTAACAGATTAGAGTCTATGAAATGGTATAAAATACGTCACGGCGTCCACTTAGCACCGGCAAACCAATAACACATCACATATGTCATTATAAAATACGGTATTTTACCGCAATTCTAGGGGTCGAGTATGGGATATCGCCACCCCTACGTTTCCCACGTTCCCTGTCCTTTTCCCTCCCGCACTCCTGCGCAGCCGTCTCGCTCCCTACTTCCGTAGGAATAGGAAGCGGCGCGGACGCAGGGTGCGGGTTTTTGCGCCAGCGTGTGTGAGTCGTGTGTGTGTGTGTTGGAATGTGTAACTCTGACTTTATAATTGCAAGGGTGGTATTGAACTTTATTTGCGTTTTAATTGATGTTAAAGTAAGACAGGTTAGGGTGACAGCGAATGTAGAAGGTATTTAGCATACGCATTAGGAAGCACACATCACAGACTGGTATGTTGGAAGACTCGTAAGTGATATCGTTAAGAGTAGACAATAGTGCACTGAAATGCTTACTGTGTGATAATAGTTATTGCGATCCTACCGCGGTTTCGTATTTTTTTTAATAGTGTCTCACTACTGGGCAAAGGCCTTCTCCTCATTCTTCCACGTTCCACTCGTTCTTCTGGAAGGAATCATATCATCCCACAATAGGGTAGTTTCCTGGGTAAAAATAAATATTCTAATTATAGTCTGTCAGTTACATTATCAAAGCGTCAAAGTTTGGGAGTGGGGGCGCAAGACGTCACTCCCTGCGAAAAACGGTCACACGGCGTGACGTCACGGGGTCCTTAATAATTTTTTGTTTAATTGACAAAAGAATAAATACGTGTCTAATATTTTCTGATAACCTAACTAACCGACTAATTATATTTTTTAGGACACAAGCCTATTTCCGTCGAATTCTACTGCGACGTCGGACTCTACTTTCTGGGACCAACTCGGTGGGTACTTTACCCCACAAGTTGCAGACATGTCCCAGTCCTACTTCAGCTTAGCGGCTATTTGGACTATGTCAGCTATTTTTTTATAATGAAAAATTTTTGCTTAATTTATTTAACAAGCTACGTATTGATCAGGCCCGAATTTACTTAGATTAATGGATCAAAGTTCCTTTGGTTTTTCGCGAAATAGTGTCTTGGTTAGATGTGATAATAAACTGTGCTCACATGCGTTATTTACATGCAGTTTCCACAAAAACAAATACGCATGCAAATACAACAAACCACCACCAGACAGTGGAGATGTTAACGGTCCGGCGTCCACCCGAGAAACCGGACTCGGGTGGACGCTGGCCGAACCGTCATTTTTAGGGTTCCGTACCAAAAAGGTACAAAATGAACCCTTATGGTGCGACTGTCTGTCTGTCTGTCCGACTATTAAAGCGCCCTATCTCAAACAATCCTTATGCTAACTATTTGAAATTTGGAATATTTATAAACATGGTCAGCCCACAAGTATTGCACAGGAAATATTTAAAAATATTTTTTTTTTTCAAAAAAAACCACGAAAATAAGGGGAAGTAAAAATGTAAAGTCTAGCTACTGAATCAAATGGGGTATCATATGAAAGGGTTTAAGCTGCACAATTTTTAACATTTTTTAATTTTTTTAATTATGATTATTTATTTTTTTATTACAGAAAATGTGAAAAAAGAACACCATTCCCCCCCCCCCCCCCCCCCCCCTTTATCTCCGAAGTTTACCAATCGAAAATTTTGAAATTTTCACAATTTGTATTAATAAACATAAATATTACACGAAATTTATAGCCATGTCTCTAACTAGCTAATTTTTTTTTTAATTCGCAAAAAACCTATAAGAGCAACCCGGTTGCGTTAAGTTTGCACCTGATTTGTATGTAATGCTATAGATATCAGGTGCAAACTTAACTCAACCGGTACCGGGTAATAAAGTCAGGGTAAGTAAAAATTTGTACGGAACCCTCGGTACGCGAGTCCGACTTGCACTTGGCCGATATTTTTTTATGTGGAAACTGTGTGTAAATATGCGCATGTGAGCACAATTTATTGTCACATCTAACCAAGACACTATTTATTTTATTATTATTACTAGTTAATCTAATATGAAATTAGAACTGCTTCTCAATGAAGCCGGACGTACTCTCCGAGAGATGGGATCCAATGAGGATTACTACTTGTAAAGAAATGCGTCTTCTAACTTGAATATCTATCTATACTATTATAAAGCTGTAAAAATGAAATTTCTAAGCACTGAAGATATTTTCAAACGTCGGGAACTCAAATGAGATAATATACGCGATATAATCCGTTAAATTGATTTATTTAAAAAAAAATATTGTTACGGACTATTTGGAAGTCACTAAATCGTTTTATTTTTGTAAAAATACAAAAATAAAACGATTTAGTGACTTCGTTGTGTCGTTGTGGCTTCATCACGCCAAATCGGATTATTTTTGGTACATGGGTAGCTGGGTATCCACAGATAGAGTAGACTTTTTCTCCTCCGCGAACGATGATGCGGGTGCCTTCTAGTTGGGTCATAAGTAGGTAATGTGTACTTGCCCTCCTGTGATGCGTGTGTCATATATTTATATGTAGTAAACTATAATGCCACATTAGCTCGCCCCCAGGCTGTTTCACGTCTGTCTGGTTAGACAGTAGCGTGGGTGTCGACATTTCGAGTGATACTAAGCACGCTTTTCAAATCAGTATAATGACTCGTGGCCTTTGTCATTTGTTACTTGCAGTGCGATTTGGACTCGTGCACCGAGGGTTCCGCACAAAGTATGTGCTAAAAATGGCCGTATCTATGAAATTCCGCTTAGCAAAGCCTTACTCGTAGCCAAAATGTACGCGGTGTGGGGTCATTTTATATTAGATACGTACACAGACGTAAAAAAGTAAGATTTACAGATTTATCTCTTGGGTTGTGCTATAAGAGTTACTTTCATACCAAATCTCTAGGACAACTGCGAGTAACCTATAGGTTTTCCATGGACGGCAATTTGTAAGGCAACACGTTTTTTAATGACTGTATCTTTGGATTGCGTTGACTTTCCCAAAGCTTCCATTTTTAACAACTTCAAGGGACCGCCAACATAAGTATTTGATATTAATTTCAACTTGATACCCCGTCGCATTCCTAAGAAAAAGGGTCTTGAAGGACACACAAACAGACGGAAAAAATAGTGATACTATAAGGGTTCCGTTTGAGGTGCGGAACCCTAAAAACCTTTCATTCGACGTTCTTTGTTACCGTTTTTTAACCCAACCAATCAGCATCTCTCCATCTGAAACATTTCATTTCATAGAATACGAAATGGCGCCAACGGCCTCCTATAGTGGGTATATCTATATGTAGATATACAAGGTTTATATGTGTAGGTCTTATAGGTACCGTTTGCGGAGAAGAAAAAAACATAGTTTTCTTTTTTTCATTTCGTAGTCGGTTAAAATTTCTACAGAAACCTACATGTACCAAAAATAGTTGAAATCCGTTAAGCCGATTTAGCACGATGAAGCCAGAACGACACTATACAGACAAACATACAAAATATATAATTCTCGATTCAGTGACCTTTAAATATTCCATTACCTACACTAGTTTTTTCGAAAATATCTTCAATGTTTGAACATTTAATTTTTAGAACTTTATAATAGTGATAAGCAGAGGTAATATTGTGCGCACGTTATCCGGAATTCCCGATTCACCGAGGATTGAATAATAGGATACTTAATTAAGTACATCCTATAAATTGAATTCCACTCGTCGCTTTCTACGTTATTGAGTTACAAATATTCAATACATCTCCAGAAAGTTTCGCATTTATTACAAGCTTATATCTAACTTGCAAAGTTTGAGCGGGTCAAATCTTGCAAGTTAAATTTGACTTACTCCCCTGTTTCCGATTGAGCTAAAATTTGGCATACTGGTATGTTTGATGACAATACAATATTATGTCATGGTAGAGCCGAAGGGTGTTCATAGAAACTCAAGTAATAAAATAACGTAATCCTACCGAGTCTGAGCTCTTTAGAAACGTCTCAAATGAGTGGATGACGGGTATTCAAAGAAAAATACACTCTGCAATGAAAGGTTGTCTCAAAAAAAAAACTTTTTTGAATTTAAGTCAAAAACTTTTGTTTTTGCAATATTATGTTACTTGAATAAATCTACGCACCTAGATAAGATTGATAATCTTTAAACTGCTGAACCATCCCATCCTCATCCTGAATATTCATCAATTTGGGCTAATGACATTGATCAAATTATCTTTTATTCGTATATAAGCTACCATGTCACATACAGACACACATGTACAGACGTTAAACTTGTAACACCGCTCTTTTTAGGGTTCCGCAGCCAAAATGGCAAAAACGGAACCCTTATAGATTCGTCATGTCTGTCTGTCTGTCTGTCTGTCCGTCTGTATGTCACAGGCATTTTACTCAAAAACTATAAGATGTATATAGATGAAATTTGGAGCATAGGTGTCTTGTGTACACCGCTACTTAGTTTGATAGTTAAATAAAAAATATATATATTTCTAGGGGGGGCACTCCATACATGTAACCGAAACTGAAAACAAAAATTTTCAGCAAATATCTATGTGTGGCACATATTTCGACAGTTCTTCTAAAAACATTTTAAGGTTTCTAAGATATTTTTTTATTTAGTGAATTTTTTCCGAAATATTCGCTCCCCCCCCCCCCCCCTTTTTTCTAAACGGTATGTTCAAAAATATGAAAAAATGTACAAATATAAAACTTAATAAATACTTCCAACGAAAATTGTTTTCAACATGATCAGACATACCGTTTTTAAGTTATTGCCAAAAAACTGTGCTTCTCAGCAAAAGGATGTAAGTGCCGGGGAGATACGCTTTTTTTAAATATCGTATTTTTTTTCATCTGTAGTGAATTTTGTGTATAAACGGCTGCGCAACCCTTCCGACTCGCACTTGGCCGCTTTTTTTTCGTCAGGGATTAAAAAACAAACTAATTAAGTAAAAAAAAACATTTCATAAAATATAATAAGCTTATACTAAGAATACGTAATATTTCACCACTAAGTAAATATAATCCCATAATTAGTAAAATGTTGTGTTTAGTGAGCAAATCCACTAAACTTGTTTTTCCTGTTTCGGGATTTGCCTCGTTTCGCACGACCATTGTATGGCTTTTGTATGGAATACTTGTATTGAATATCGAGATGTATTGAGCTGTATGTAGGGTGGCAATATGTATTTGAGTAATGTTTGGACATAAACATTCAAATCGTTTCAATATACATTATCTACGAAACCTACCATTATATATACATTGTATAACCCAGTTGCCTTAGCAGTGTTTTTCAAGAAAACTGCAAGTTATTTTTATCAAAGCTGCTTAACATGGAGATTTTATAACGGTTGCCATCATAACATCATCTCTTGGTCACAAATATGCAGAATATCGTTGGGTTCTTGGACTTAAATGATGCCCGCAACTTCGTTCGCGGAGGAGAAAAAGTCATAATCCTCTTTTTTCATCGTTGTAGTCGGGTAAAAAGTATCCTATAACCATCTGTGGATACCCAGCTATGGATGTACCAAATATATTTCAAATCTGTATAGCCGATTTGGCATGATATAATAAACAAACATGCAAGAAATTAGACTTACACATAGTCGGTTATATTTTTCTTATATCTTCAATATAATACATACATCTCACTTTTAACAACTTTATAATAGTATAGATGATACAGGGGTAGTACAGTATACGGGGTTGTCTATTTATTACCCGGCAACGCTTACTGCAAATTCAAACTTCCCGACTACGCTATTTTGAAATTATTTCTTTTAATTATGCATATATTACTGGGCATTGTATAATTGAGTCAGAAACCCACAATACTTGTACGCCTATTGGCAAAACATAGAGTGTATACCATATTGTAACATCAACATTGTACCAATGTTTGACAAATAAATGTACTATTAATGGATTATATTTCCTTTGCTTTTTTACGAAATAGTGTTTTGGTTAGATATGACAACACATTGTGTTCACATGCGCATATTTTCATGCAGTTTCCGAGAAGTTCACTTGTTGGGCTGACGCCGGACCATTTCTGCATCTTCTGCATCTCCTGATGATACCTCGTAGAGAGGCAAAACACGTGTTGATGATTATACTGCCTGGTGGTGGTTTGTTGTATTTACATGCGTATTTTTTTGTGGAAACTGCATGAAAATATGCGCACGTGAGCGCAATTTATAGTAATATCTAACCAAGTCACTGTTTCGCGGAAAAGCAAAGGTACTAGATAATCCATTAAATAAATATGGAATTCCGCAAAGTAACTCCTGAATTTATCAAGTATTTAAAATAAATGTATTCATATTCTTATTCTTACGCAGAAGCCGATAAGAAGTTTAAGCGTTTTTCCCCCTCGCGAACCATGGCACTTTCTAGTTATTTCTAAAGTTAGGCCTACATCTTATGTAAAACTGGCAACGTTACTAGATACAGTAGGGACAGGACTTACATAGATAGGTAAAGACCGAATCTGTGCGAAGTAGCTAAGCGGTGTGCAAGTAAGAAATCCACCAATAGGACTTGGTACTTAATTTTTCTAAGTGAAATTCGGCCGAGCTTGCCGGGGACTCTTAAAGGTGTATCATTTGCTCGTATCCGATCACCGTGCCGTGGCATGACTGCGTATCGCGCTGCTTGGACGCTCACTGTCGGCGCGCCGATCATGCCGCACTCTTCCGATATAAGTGTGTGATACGCGTAGCAAATGGATTTCGAGCGATCGGATCGGCGCAACGTCCAAACGTGTGATCGTGACACGCGATCGTGCCACGCGACGATGATCTGATACGGGCAAATGATACAAATGTGGACGCACCTTAATGTGTTCAAAACCTTTAGAAAAAAATATAGGTAACGACCCGGCGTGCAGGCCGCGCTGCGGTCATAACTACATCATATCGGTGTAGTTATGAGATCATTACAGTACAGATCCGGGCCACCGTTGCGCCATCTTGGTAAACATGGTTCCTGGCTCAATGGTTACACATGAGACACATTAAAACAATTTAACATATGGATGTGGATAAACTAGTGTATGCAACAATACATAATTAGGCCTTAAAACACTCGTGTCGTGTCTCATTTTGTAGGTATCAGTTGCATAAACTACTATTATCAATAAAAAAATAAATGTGCTGTTAATTGATGGTGTTTTTTGGAGGCGGGTGTACGTACGAAAAAGGACATGGATCGGTGGGAAAAGAAGATGCTGTTATAGGCTTCGCTTTGCATAGTCGCTCCGCTCAGCTCATCTCACATCTCACTCATCTCTAATGGAAAATTACCCACCGTTTCACACCTTCTACCCGCTACGCATTCTCGCATCGCCTCGCTACCTCGCACAGCTCCGGTGGATTCGCAGCCTAAATGTGACAGTCGGAAATTACTTTTCCGAATTTAGCAGTCGAGCAAACACCCAGGGCTTGTGTTCGACATGTGTCAAAAACAACAGCGCTTATTGTAACTTCATAATCATTTCAATCATGTTGTATACACCTGTATGGGGTATATTTTTACAACTTTTTAATAGTTTAGATGACACAATTGTATTTATGTGACTACTAGATGGTGTGTGGGCACACACAACTTCGTCAGCGAGGAGAAAAAGTCATAACTCGCTTTTTTTCTTCAGCTTAGTCGAGTAAAAGGTATCCTACAGCCATAGATGAATACCAAGCTACCCGTGTACCAAAAACGGTTGCAATTTATTTAGCCGTTTTGGCGTGATGAAGCCACAACAACTCATACAAACTACATAAAATAAAAAGTTTCGTTTCAGTGACCGTCAAATAGTCCGTATAACTTATTTTTTGAGAATATCTTCAGTTATAAAAAATAATGAACAGACATTTCATTTCTACTACTTCATAATAGTATAGATAATACCTACATTGTACATTATTTAAATGGATCATTAATTATATGAGTACCATCACGCTTTCCATCATCAGGATTTTTTTGTATGTTTGTTACACGATATTTTCCCCCATTTGATTATATACCAGTTTTGGTGATTATATGTTAAGTGAGGTTTATGTCTACCTGTAAAATGATCCCATTTACCGTAGTTTAAAAATATATTTCTAAAAGTGTACTAAAAAAATAGGGTATGATTTAATTTAATCGAATAGTGAAAGTGAATAAGTTTTTTTTTATTTAATGGTCATTTACTGTTAAAGGGTTTCGGAAATAAATTTTCTATTGTGCTCAACTGTCACGTGGTTGCCGTAATACAGTTCTAGCTTTTGGAATTTGGGTTTAATATCTCGAAGTTTGTGACCACCATGGCTACCCTAATGTTAAAAAGCGAAGACACGTGAAACCTGTTTGTCGCTTCACCTCTTTTGTTCATCAATGACATGGACATGGACAATCCTTTGCCGAAACTAGCTGAAATGTCCATAATTACCAAAACTGGTTTGTTTGCACGCGATAATATAATATAATAGAGAACTTTTGTGTGGCAGTAAAAATGTTTCAAAGAAAGTAGATTGACAACTTATTTCGCAGACACGGCATATGAAAGCAACCCAATACAAAGTGCTTTCTATACAGCTTACAAAACGTTATGTATAAAGTTATGCAGCTTACATGGGAAGTTAAATTAAAAAAAAGGGAAAGGGTAATACAGTCGTAAAGACAACCATCCGTTTTTGAAAATTGCTTGAATTTATATATACACTGTTAGGAATTATGTAATCTTACATTTAAAAATAATACATGAATTTGTAAAATACCCGAAAAATAAAGAAATAAAAATAAAAATTACACATAACTTTAATTATGTGTAATTAAAAAATAAATAAAATTAATAAGCAATGTGTAAATATCATAAGTTTTCGTAAAAATCCTAGCTTTTTCGGGATTTTTTTTTTGGAAAAATATATAAAATAAATACCAAGTCATAGATGGCCAAGTCCACACACAAGCGCAGTCAAGTGAGGAGCGGGGATCCAGGAGGATATATATATATATTGTAATGTTATAGGAGGCAAACGAGCAGACGGATCGCCTGATGGTAAGCGATCACCGTCGCCCATAGACACCTGCATCGCCAGAGGAGTCACATCACAAATACATTGCCGGGCTTCCAGGTTGAAGTACGCTCTTTTTTTGAAGGTTTGATTTGAAGGCCAATCCAGCCATCACTGTTGAAAATTAAGTATTTCCTAGCCATGACCTAATCTGTATGAGCATCAATTTTGATCTATTCCATTATACGGTTTTGTGGAATCCGATTCAGTAACAAACATCCAAATATCCAAACATCTTCATAAACTTACATCTATGCTATAACCACCACCCAGAGGCCCGTGTACCAAAAATATTTGAAATCTGAATCCGATTTGGCATCATGAAGCCACAACGACATATACAAACATTCAATTTCAATTCAGTGTCCACTAAATAGTCCGTTACAGTAGTTTTTTTAACATCTTCAATGTACAGACATTTCACTTTTACAGCTTTATAATAGTATAGATGACCTATCATCTTCCCTCTAATACTATCAATAATCTTAGTAGGTCGGTAAAAATCCTGGTAAATAAACGAAAAATGTGAATTTGTCCGCTCAGGAATTCTTGAGTTGTTCGGCATTTAGTACAACTCATCCATCATGCCTGTCAGTCGGTAGCTAGGTACTTAGGCACGTGCGTCGTAAGTCGTAACTGCTTCAGGATTAAGTGTTTGGCTGATTTCAGTTTGACATCCTTTTTTGTTTGAGGAAAATGTCTCACCGTTGAGAACTATTTGTGGCTGTAGGTTTTTGCGTCTGAAGTTTTTCAGGTATAATTAAAAAAAAAAATACCTATGCCTCGCCAAAACCAAGTGGTTTTGACGAGGCATTCGTTTGGCTGTGGTTTTGGTTCAGCAGTGAACATCATGGTGTCGTGATGACGATACTCTTGTCATGGTTTTATTTGGGTGGAGTTCAAAAAGTTGGACTCATTGGCTCATGGAATTAAATTTTCTTTAAAAGTTTTTTGTATGGGGTCATTTCATTGGTTACTGATATAAAGACAGGCAGACAGGCTTGAAAATTTAAGATTTTCAGACTTTTCTTATTGGTTGTGCTATAAGAGCTACCTTCATATCAAATTATAAGTTTCTAAGACAACTGAAAGCACCCTGAAGGTCAGTCATTTGTATGGAAACGCTTATTCTAATGACTGTAGGTAAATCTTTTGATTGCGTTGACTTAGAATTTTTTTTTTTTCATAGCTTCAAGGAATTTCAGAATTAAGTATTGGATATTAATTTCAGCTTGATATCTTCACGTGTAAATAAGAAAAAGGATCTTGACAGAGACGGACACGCGGACGGGCATCAAAGTGATCTTATAAGGGCAACTTTTTTTCCTTTTGAGGTACGGAACCTAAAAACATGTGACCTCCATAAAAAAAAGTATAAACGTGACAAAAAGAGGTGCGTCATGCACAAGTACCTTTTTACCTTTTCACCGAAGTGGACATAATATGGTGGAGAGTCAGACTTCACGGCACTTCATCCCCACTTCACAGCATCTTCGATCTTTGCTCTTTCTTTTCAGAGGAAAGAGCCGGCTTATGGCCGATGTCGCGACGAATTTGCTAAGTAATTTATAGATTCAGGACCGCCTGAATCTATAAATTTGCGGAAATCCAAATTAGATAAATTGATTATAGTTCTTTGCTAATCCGCGAAATAATGTTAGAGATGTGACAATATGATGTGCTCACATGCACATACTAGTATTTTCATGCAGTTGTCACAAAAGTTGCTAATTCGAGTAAGGCGCTCTACGTGTCGCGCTTGCATCACTCCGCCGTGGCTGATGACGTGGTGGAGTTCTACCGCCAGAAGACTGGCTTCTCGCTGAGGGTGCACCAGCTGTGTCCCGCAACTACGTGCACTTCAGCTTGTTTGTGGAGTGCGTGCCGTTTTTACTGTAATGCTGTGTAACTTTTTTGAATAATAAATAAATAAATAAATAATACGACCAATCAGGATAATCTTCGACGCGCGTTTGGCCCCTCTACTATTTATGATGTTGACGGTCCAACGTATTTTTTAAAATAAAATAATTGGGCCCTTCTGGCAGATGTGTAAACTGTCTTTACATCAGGCCCAGCTGGCTCAATTACATACCTTTATTTAATATTTTCTTCTGTTTCCGCGATTATTACTAATTGAAATAAAACGGATTATATCGCGTATATTATCTCATTTTAGTTCCCGACGTTTCGGAAGCTTTCCAGCTTTCCATGGTCACGGGAGGACTGACAGTCCTCCCGTAATACCCCGTATAATCCGTTAAATTGTTTTATTTCAATACCTTTATTTGTTTTCTCAAAGTGGGTAGTTTGCAGGGAGGAGAAAAAGTCATAACCCCTCTTTTTTCGACAGCGTAATCGAGTAAAAAGTATCCTATAACCATCTGTGGATACTCAGCTACCCGTGTACCAAAAATAGTTGAAATCTGTTTAGCCGATTTGGCATGATGAAGCCACAACGACACATGCAAACACCCAAAAAAAAACATTTTTTTATATATCTTTACTGGACAGGCATTTAATTTTTTCAACTTTATAGATGTCATACGTTGGGTGTACCTTACACCTTAATGTCAATTTCGCGGTGGCACCGCTCAAAGGTCGTTGCTACCGTGCCTATTAGCTTCCCAAACACTCCCAATAACCCAAATAAAACACGTAATTAAGACGACAATTTATTATATTCCCCCCGATACAGTCTGAATATGAAAGCATATACATTTTGTTTTCACAGAAATCAATGACAAAATAAAATAACAGCGGCGTTATACAGGCAGCTCAGAAAAAATATATTTACAAAGGTAGATCAACTTTTTCGTGTTATTCGAACCGGTAACTCAGGAGATAATTAAATAAATAAATAATGTACTATGGGCACTAGGCGACGATATACATAATATATAGATTAATTATAATACTTAAATACATAAAAAACATATAAGACCCAGGAACAAACATTCATGCTCATCACACAAACACTTGCCCTGGCCGGGATTCGAAACCGGGTCCGCCAGTTTCGTTAATTAGTGACAGATTTGAATTAGCCTCATCTGGCATACACTCTTTTGGCATAATCATTATTTGGTATTTTCTGAACATGATATCTTTTCAGGATTGTTATAAAACGAACCTAAGCTAACCTAATGCATTTCACAAGTCTTAAAAAGTTCTGAAAATTGCACACTTTCAGAAAAAAATCCATTATGCCAAATGATTATTATGAGAAAACAGTGTATAGCACATGAGGGTAACCAGACCAGTAACTCTTACTTAGAAAAATGTTAATAATCCAAGCTTTGAACATACTGATGGATGAGATAGGCCCTTACAATAGACTTAAAAACTTAAAAAAAATATTTTTACTGCCTTTACATCGTTAAAATCGTAGTTTTAAAAAGTAACTCGGGGAACATAATCATGCGCAATGACGTACAGAAAGAAAGTTGATTAACCCACAAACGTATACTGCAGACGGGTTTTTTTTAAGTGCTGCCTGTATAAGTGTACATGGTTGACCTGGGTATTGGGCATTTGCGAGTACTATCCAATGCAAACTTGGCAGTTGTAAAAGAGTGGCGATATGACTACTGCTAGTTGTGAAATCGCTTGAGAAAAACTTAAAGAGAACTTGTTTTTGAATAGTTTCCAGTCTGTTGTTTTTTGTCTATAAAATACTACACCTTACAAGTTCTATGAACAAGCTTTCTATAAAAAGCAAACAATAGGTGTTATGCCGACCTGTTACCACTGGTAACAAACAGCTGGGATTTTTTCCCCATCTGTTACTAGGTAGTAACAAGTGATTGGTGCCATTGGTGTCAGTGGTAACAAGTTGGTGGTAATAGGTGGGAAGAACTCAAAAACAGGAATTTTACAAGTTTTATGTAAAAATAGGAGTAATTCCGGAGCACAGGATGAAAATCTAAGTTCTAATAAGTCGTCATAAAAATATTGGACCATATTTACTACTTTTTCAAAGTAAAAAAAAAAACTCAGATAAATCGAATTATGGTTTACAATTGGGGGCTCGTGACGTCATAACTAGGTATTAACTTATCCTAGATGTGACGTCACTTGACATTTTGACTCAATTACATAAAAAAAGGAATAGTATTATTCGCATATATTTTTTAAGAATCTGTATGACGGACTAAACTTTATTTAGTCATCATCCCTTTTGTTATTTAAGTGTGGGGCCACAAAAATAATGATGGAAATTGTATATAATACAAGTCTTGTCCTGAAATATGGCTTACAATTATTGAAGTATCGGGTCGACCAAGTACTCGCAGTTGACTTGATGTGCCTTACAACGAAGGGTGTTTACTTAATGGCTAAGCAATAAAATTTAATTGAGATCAACGACATAGACTATATATAAAATTAATTACTACGAACCACTTACTGTTCAGTCAATGACGAAATGTTTTCATACAATTGTAGGTAACATTTGAATATTATTTCAATACTTTGAAAACATGTTTTTACTCTGTAGACATTACATCGATAAAACAAGACCAATGAGTTTAATTAGTTTTAAATACATCGTACAGTATAAGGAACATGTATAAACTGCACATCAAAATACTTGTTTAAATGCAGACCTTGCTTTGATATTTTTCAACAAAATGGAAGCTCATACGATGAGTACTATTATAATAATTTACTATGATATGATTCATGGATTACAGTAATTAGGCAATGTTATTATTTATAATGATTATATATAAATTATATCTTAACTTAATGTTATCACACAAACTTTGGTAGACGCGGAAAATTATTGAGACATCATTTGCGTGGTACAGAGGGGCTACTGCGAAGTTCCAAATTGAAGGTCGTATAACTATAAGTATTTAAGTGTGAGTAGAATGGGAGGTCACGAATTTCGAAATCTAATTTAGGACTAACCCCCCAGAACACTCAAAAATATCGGGCATGCTTTATGATTAAAGCTATGTCACATATTTTAGAAAAAATAATCCTGTTACTCAGCGTGAATTACGTTGCGATAAAAATGTTCACATTCGATTGAACTCACATAAAGGCTTTAGCCTAACTAGTCAAATAATGTTTTATCTAACTTAAAATCAGTAATCACATACGACATTCTTCTTTCTCCTTCGATTTTGACGACACGACACTCCATATTTATACGAAATTCATAAATTTGCACGGGATTTTCACGTACCTATGAAATTAGCTCTTTGGAAGATTGCAGATCTTAAGGAAAGTGAGATTAGATCTTACGCAGACATTAATTTGACATCTACAGTAATTTCCTCCCTATAATAATCTGCTGCTGTCATAACGAAAAATGGCACAACTGAAATTAATTGTGTAATTGAGTCAGATACATAAACACCATTTTATCCTCTTTCCACAACAACTGTTAGTTGTGCATTTTTTTGTTATGACTGCAGTACTTTATTAATGCTAGAACATAAACTATAACACTAGTATCATACAAAATCTACGGTCTTTACTGCTAATTCATAAAGTGCTAACCAGCTCCAAGCTTTCATTGATAAAATTTTGTGTTCTCTCTTCCGTGCCGTCCATTTCACTGTCTTCCACATCATAATCTAGAAGCGTGTATTCTGTTCGGATACTGCTGGAATCCTCACTGTCGTTGACGTTGAAATATGTGACTGTGGCGTAGCAAACGGGGGCTCTGGCGGGGCTGCTTCTAGCGGACTCGTATGCTGAGTCTGATCGAGCACAGTTGTATCCACACTCGTAACTCCTGAGGCTTTCGTTGCGTGAGCTGTCGTAGCTGTTGCAGCTGCTGTATCCATCGAAGCTTCCGTTGGAGGTGGGCAGCGACGCCCGGCAAGGACAGTAGCGTTGGATGTCGATCTCGGAGCGGGCGTCGACGGTTCCGCTGTAGGAAGGCGAGCGGACAAGGGGGGAGATGCGGTTGCGTGCGTTTTTGCGGCTTTTGCTCCGCTTGAAGAGTTTGAAGGCCTGTAACAAGAGAAATGTGTGTTGTAGTACAAGAAATGTGAATTTTCCTCACTATAAACCAAGGGAGAAATTAAAAACATTTACTAATGGAAGGAAAGGCCCACGGGTGCCTTAGGAATGGGAGGCACTTAGAAACCTGGTTGAACTCTAAAAAATGTCATTTTGATCTTTTAGGGCCCTCGTGAGGTTGGGAACCCAGGGCCCTTGTGCTTTATAGTACAAACGGAACTGAGGGAAGGTAATGTTGGCATGAAGGTAAGGTAATATGGTATGTCATATCTCATACCTACTGCATGGAAAGATGCAAGAAGACGAAGGATTTTGTGACAGGTCTCTGGAGTGTTTTTTTACATGCACATATTTTAGTAAAGTACAATAATATTTGCATCATAACCATAACATTGTTCTCGCCAGTTTTACTAGGTGTGTAAGGGTTATTTTGTCTTGTACATTATTTGGCTTTTTATTACTTCATTCTTTGAATTAGTTTCATTATTTTTGGGACTTATGGCTTCTTTAAGTTTGTTCATAAAACGTTTTATAAACTAACCAAAGCATTTTATCGCGAAATCGTTACATTCTGTGCTAAAATCGAGCACCCATAAACTGTTTTGTGGGTACTAAAAACTTGGTGAGATTAATAGAGTTTCTCAGTACAACTACCGCTCTGAAATGTGTCATAAACGAAGGAACGGGGGTTTAAAGATTCAGTTGTTTTAAGTTTAAGTGCACTGTATTCTTAGAATAATGTAGTGGCTAGAGTGATTATTTCTTTGGATATATCACACGTCGAGAAGACTCATCTGTGGAACGACTTGTAGTACAGGGTAAAGTTAAAGACACAGAGCACAACTGTGCCAAGAGCGTGACGATGAAGAAGTTTGATTTTACGATGTTGATGTTGATTCCAATAATGAACTCCTCGACGATGCTATTCGTTCTTTAATGGTCATTGACCCCAACCCAGTAATCTATATCTTTACTATTATAAAGTTGTTAAAATGAAATATTTGACAATGAAGTTATTTTCAAAAAAATGATTGTAACGGACTATTTAGAAGTCACTAAATGGAAAACATTTTCTTTTTAATTTTGTATCTTTTTATGTACTGTCATTGCGGCTTCATCACGCCAAATCGGCTGAACGGATTTCAACTATTTTTGGTACACGGGTAGCCAGATAGGATACTTTTTACTCCACTGCGCTAAAGGAAAAAAGAGGGGTTAAGACTTTTTCTCCTCCGGGAACGAAGTTGCCCCTTCTAGTTATTAATCCATATCCATACTAATATTATAAATGCGAAAGTGTGTCTGTCTGTCTGTCTGTCTGTTACCTCTTCACGCTTAAACCGTCGAACTGATTTGGATGAAATTTGATATGGAGATAGTTTGAGTCCCGGGGAAGGTCATAGGCTACTTTTTATCCCGGAAAAATGCCCTTATCCGCGATAAACGAATTTAAAGCGGACGAAGTCGTGGGCAGAAGCTAGTATAATTATAAAAATGTAATGGTTAAACATTGAATATGCTTAACTACAAAACCAGTAAAATATTTCGGAATCAAAAAATATTTTTTTCGTATGTTTGTATTTGTGAGCATATATGTATGTATATATATGCTTCTCTGCTCTCATTACGTCAAAAGTACTCAATAAGAAACATACCTATGAACACGCAAAAAAAATCGATCGAGAGACATATTCTTTTTTTCTGAGAAAACTGAAAACGTGGCTCCTCGCGCACTCATTTTTTTTCGAAATAACATACAATCCAATATAATATACCAATGTGAAACTTTTAATAATATAATATAATGACATGTAATATTTTAAATGTTATCAATAAAGGACTATGACTTTGCTAGTAGCCTGCTTAACTTATTTTTCTTTAAATATCTTCAATATACAAACATATCATTTTTACAACTTTATAATAGTACTTACCTATAATAAATAAAAAAGTATAATCAGTAAATTAGAATCAGATCATTTAGGCCAATTAATGGAATTTGAGATATTAAGGGAAAATATTGTGAAAAAACAAATTACTTTTGTACCGGTAACCACAGACCGTGTGGAAAGAATGAAGCAACATTTGTTTCAGGCACTACCCGTTCTGTCTTCTGAAATGAGTCCTAATCACATGTATGATTCATTCTTTACAACTTTTATGAAACATTATAATACAATATTTACTTCCAAATCGGTTGTGGCTGGCGGTGCACCAGTATTTAGCGAATGGGCTACTGCGGACTTACACAAACGTAGACAAGCACTGTATGCCATGTATGAGGAACGGCGGTTTAATACGAGTGATGAATTTAAAGAACATGTAAAGCAATATTCGAAACAATTCAAAATTGATTGTCATATTGCCAAACGTAATTATTTATCCCACAAAGTCAAAAATAGTTCTAATATTATCAAAACCACCTGGAAAGTGATTAATGATGACTGTGAGACTGGTAGATCAAGGCATGCAATTAGTGATCTAGAATTAAAAATTGATGGCAAAATTATAGATTCTAGTCTAGATGTAGCAACAGAATTTGAAAATTTCTTCACCGATATACCAGTATCCACAACAAAGTGTTTAAATTCATCACCTTCGTCTGCCGTTTTGTTGTTAAAAGAAAACGTCCCAGAATGTAGTAAGGACTTATATTTTGAACATGTCAGTCCTTCAGATGTAGTAAAGGCATTTAAATCAATTAATGACAAAAAAACCAATGACCTATGGGGGGTCTCAGTCCATGCTGTCAAATCCCTAATAGAAGTAATAGCACCTGACTTGGCAGATATATTCAATAACAGTGTTGACTGCGGTGAGTTTCCTGATCTGATGAAACATAGCAAAATAACTCCTTTATTTAAATCAGGTAGTACCTCTGACCCCACTAACTTTAGACCAATCTGTACTACCTACATTTAGTAAAATTTTTGAAAAGCTAATTCTATATCAATTGTTAAAACATTTTAAATTGAATAATTTGATTCATAGTAAGCAATTCGGTTTTACGCGGGGTCAGTCGATATCCAACGCCGGAGTTGAGCTCGTAAAACACATTTTCGATGCCTGGGAGGAATCGCGAGATGCTTTAGGCATCTTCTGTAATTTATCTAAGGCCTTCGATTGCGTTAATCATGAGACACTGATCAGGAAGCTACACCACTACGGAGTTAAAGGATCAGCACTAAATTTATTAGAGTCTTATTTAAATGGTAGAATACAAAGGGTTGACGTGAATGGAAAGCGTTCACCGGGGTCATTAGTCTCTATGGGTGTGCCGCACGGATCAATATTGGGACCTTTCCTGTTCCTTATCTATATAAACGACTTGCCACACCTCGTAAAGACCCACCATGAGATAGTTTTGTTTGCAGATGATACGTCTCTAATTTTCAAAGTCGTACGAAATCAACGATCCTACAATGACGTAAACAATGCTATCTGTGAAGTAGTAAATTGGTTTAATGTAAATAATTTATTGTTGAATGAGAAAAAGACTAAATGTGTTAAGTTTGTCACGAGTAACGTAAAACACGAGCAAGCAAGCGTTATGGTTAAAGGTGAGGAACTGGAACTAGTTAATAGTACAGTCTTTCTCGGTATAACATTAGATTCTAAACTCCAATGGGGTCCCCATATTGCTAATATCTCGAATAGACTGAGTTCTGCAGCTTTTGCAGTAAGTAAGATTCGTCAATTAACAGACGTGATAACGGCTCGATTAGTGTATTTCAGTTACTTCCACAGTATTATGTCGTATGGCATCTTACTATGGGGCAGTGCTTCCGACATTAATACTATATTTGTTCTGCAGAAGCGGGCTGTTCGTGCGATATATAAAATGAACTATAGAGACTCGCTTAGAGATAAGTTTAAGGTCATTAATATAATGACAGTGCATTGTCAATACATTTATGAGAATATTATGTATGTACATAAAAATATTACCGACTTTAAGAAGAACTGTGATATACATAATATTTATACTAGAAATAAGCATAAGCTCGCAGTGCCTGCTACTAGGCTCCATAAAATAAGGAGATCATTCATGGGTAACTGTGTGAGATTTTATAATAAACTTCCTAGCAGCATAACTGAGTTGTCTATTGGTAAATTCAAAAATATTGTGAAACGAAAATTATTTTCTAAAGCTTATTATAGCACACAAGACTACATAAATGATGAAGCCGCGTGGGATTAATGTAAATTATAGCGTTATGTAGGTATATGAATAATTATTTTAACGAATACCTAAGGTATTATTATTATTTTAATCTTAATAGTTTTCTATACTTTGACATTTAGAATATTATTCTAGACACATTCTAGATTATTTATTTTTTATTGAAAATCCTTTTGGGATTTATCTTATTGATTATTTTAATTTTTAAAATTATGATTTTATCAATAATATTACACTTAAGTTAAATGATCTGATTAGGTTTTTCTGAGTTTCCCTAATCCTTGCAGCAAATGTTGGATCATATTGTATTTCTCCCAGCAAACATTCACTCTCATGTAACTTACATTTCGAAAGTGCTTGTAACTAGGCCTACTTGAATAAAGAATATTTTGATTTAATTTGATTTGATTTGAATACCAAGTGTAATGAGCGAAACGTTAAAAGGCATATTAAATTTTAATGACGTTAGTTTATGAATACCCGAAGAGTAGGTATTACCCTAAATCTAATAATGTTCCCAAAACTTGTCGGAATTTTGAATTAAATAAATAGTTATCCCTTCAAACTTCCGGCAACTACCCGAACCGCTGAAGGGTGGAACTATCCCTTTGCGGTAAATACTAATTATACTTATACGAGGCAATTGAAAAGGATTCCATTAATATAAGCATATTAACCAGGAAAGGATTATCAAATTCATCAATAAGGCAATTTAATCAAGGAAGGATACTGTACCAACTAATTAGCAAGACTTCTTTCGTCCTTATATTTTCGCAAGAATATGTAAAATTGCCGTTACCTATATAAAATAATATGTTACAGTAATTAGTCTAAACTACGAGTAGTAGTGTTCTGTGAATATTTCAATAATGAATAAATAAAACCGGTCACGTGCGAGTCTGACTAACGCACCGAGGGTTCCGAACAAACTTTCAGTTATTCCTACTCAACGGGCCGGTTGCGATAAGTTTGCCTCTAGCATTTATTAAATATTATAATTTTTAAAATGATGATTTTATCAATAATAAGTAAGTATTATACTTAAGTTAAATGATCTGATTAAGTTTTTCTGGGTTTCCCTAATCCTTGCACCAAATGTTGGATCATATTGTACGTTTCCCAGCAAAGACTTCTCTCATTGTAACTGACAATTCGAAAGTGCTTGTATCTAAGCCTACTTGAATAAAGGATATTTTGATTTGATTTGATTTGATTTGATTTATGACGTCCCATACAAATAAGAGGCTATCTTAACCAAACTGGGTTATTCAAAAATTATTTTAAGAAACAACACAGATAGGTTATGATTTTCGTGTAATACGCATATTCATATTCAATTATATAATTCAACAACATTTTAGAATGTATACTTGGTAAATTTTGAAGAAAAGGAGGCAATGGTATTTTCCCCACAGTTTTTCCTTAATTAAACAAAAATTAAGCACAATGTTTTTTTAAATGATCAATAATGTGCAGATGAAGCCCATTCATATGATACCCTACTTGACCAAGTAGCTAGACTTTAAATTATTTTAATTTTTAGCCCACCCCTCCTCATATTGGTCGTTTTTGTTTTTGGAAAATAAATATATATTTTAAAATGTTTCCTTTGCAATACATGTGGGCTGACCATGTTTATAACTATTTCAAATTTCAAATAGGTAGCATAAGTTGTTTTCGATATATGGCGCTCTAATAGTCGGACAGACAGACAGACAGAGTACCATTATATTACGCACCATAAGGGTTCGTTTTTTACCTTTTTGGTACGGAACCCGAAAAGACTAACTGGGTTAATCGAGTCCAGTTCAATTATTCACGTACGTTTCGTATCGGCTCGTATATTCGATACTATATGTAATACGAGTATGTAGCTATCATTTATCAAGTCGGCGTAAAAACTAGGGCCAAGTAATTGGGCTAACTGCACGTCTGATATTGCTGATATATGAGCGTGATATCAAAGCGATTCTGTGTCAATTATACCTCTGATAGAATAATGTGCTAATAATTCACAACCGAGATATAAGTAGTCCCAGCTGCACACATTCATTATAGATACAGCCTTAAGTTGCTTGATGTATACATCTTTTATCAATACTTACCTACTTCCACTTATACTGTAATCACAAATTCTGACAGCTTCTGTTTTGATTACTTAACTCTTGATAATTTACTTGAGTTTTCCGTCATGTTCCAATCAAATCGTTTTGACAAAAGATTGGCTAATGCGCTTGGCATTTGAAACTAAGAAAGATACACAGGGCGCTTACTTAGTGCTAACTAGATTGTGTTCTAAAATTTCAAGCCACGTACGTAAAGTGGCGATAGCTCAGTTGGTCACAGCACTTCTACGTTAAATAAGTGGGTCACAGGTTCAAATCCTGCATGTAACAATCGAACTCTGTCTAAATTAATTAATTTCCATAGATTCAGCCTTCTGGTAGCGTAGCTGCGAACTAAGTCCCTTCGAAAATTGCAATTTTGGTACGTAAGCGATAAAATCCGTCCGTTTTTATAATAATAATTCAGTGGCCAATATATATTTACAACACACGTGATAATATTATTATTAACATTACTCACGTGGGTTATGTAATACAAGGATAATACGTAACACGCGATGAATCGAGGAGAAAACATAATTACTGATAGATGGACTCCCCATAGGACCCGCCAAAACTAATTAAACGAAAGCGGATATCGAAAGGAAAGTTTATATTATTAGGTTATTACGTAAGTTTTGTTGGTAGGTTATTTGGTCGTTAGGTAAAGTACAGTTCGCTTGCGAGATCGAGGAATCGGGGGCTGGGAAAACGTCGGGTGTGGGTCTGACCGTCGCTCGCTTCATACCCTGCGCTCCCTTAGTACTCGTACCAGTGTTGTATTGTATTGTATTGTAAACATTGTACGTAAAAACAATAAAACAAAGAAATTAAGTGTTCATCTTAACTTAATCGTAAAAAATGTTGTCCTGTCAATTTTGTGCCAAGACAAAATTGTTAACGATTCTTCGGAGCTCGCGAACTGTAACTTCCCCCTCCGAGTCTGATTTGAGTCAATGTTTTTAACCACGGTTCTTGACGCAGGCAGATGATTAAGACCATTCATTGATGATATGACCGTCATTGAGGGTGACGCGGTAAATACATTAAAGTTGCAAGTTATATAATTATACAACAAGGTAAATCGCAAATAAACATACATTTTTATTTGGAAAAATTTCAAGTGAGTAGTATAGCTGAGAAACAGAGCAAAGAACCCAGATAACTGTTTCATGATACAGAACATCGCAGAAACAGCAAACAAAGTTAAAAAGCATCAGTTTTGTACACACAACGATGACATACAAGGTAATTCACGTACTGCAAACTTGTTAACATGCTGTACAGCGAAGTGCCGACGTAATCACAGTATATGTACCTACACTATTCCGCACGGCTAGCCCATATGAACAGGGGAACCTCACGCCTACCGCCTACACTGTAACGCTACAACTATGTTTGTGCTGACAGAAGTAAGCTTGGCCTGGAATTACCGTTAGTAAACCAGCTATCTTACAAAAAATGTGTTTCATGGTTCAAAAGTGAACGATCTTGGCCGACCGTACAATATTCCTTGGGTATTTTGTCTCTAAAGTACGAAAGAGATGTAATGTCATATACATATACCACGCATAAAGCTAAGAGGAAGTATTGCGCAGGAAGCTTTAAAAACGTTTAACTTGAGAAAGAAAGGAAATATCAAACGAATATAAGTAAATAATAACACATACAGGAAAATACCCAATACGGTACGCATTAATAAAAAAACATCATAATTCGTCGTCGCTACTTATTCTGTTTACAGAACATAACAAAAGTAAGTATATTAACTGTTTATTATGTTTAATAACCTTAAATAAGATATGTAATCGTTTCAAGGTTTAAAATGAAAAACAATAGAAAATACTTTTCATTTTACATGCGAGATTTTTTGGGAAATCCTTAAGTAGGTATTTAACCTAGCTTCTTTAATTTTGACCGTGTTTCTGTCAATCGCAATGTTAGTAATAGAACTGGAATAAGGCTGGAACTGGATTTAATACCGGGTAAGGTAGGGTAGTTGATAAATGCATATAAGTATGCATAAAGCACGTGTCAGTGTTGTACCTGACACGGTAATTGCCGTAATATCCGGCAATTCTGGTGTCGTCGGATCAAAAACACGGTATACGGCAGTTCCACTGCCGTATAAAAATAGTTACACGGCAATTCCGGCGCCGCCGTAAGTTAGCGAGCCACCTACCTTTCGCCATTTCACAAGTCGTAACAAAAAACATGTGTGTTGCCGCGTAATTAATTTTTAATTTCAATCGAATGTCTTTGAATCTAGCTCATTTATAAATTCATTGCAAGTTTTTGAACTTGAAGTCATTAATTCCTTGTTATGTCATCATCATCATCATCATTTCAGCCATAGGACGTCCACTGCAGGACACAGGCCTTCTCAATAGAATTCTACATAGGCCGCATAGAGGCGACCCGCACCCAGCGAGTCCCTGCAACCCTAAGCAGGTCGTCCTACCACCTTGCGGGTGGCCCACGCTGCGCTTACCGGTACGCAGTCTCCACTCGAGAACCTTTCTGACCCTACGGCCATCGGTTCTTCGAACTATGTGCCCTGCCCATTGCCTTGTTATGTGGAGATCTTCTATTTTATTTAACGCGTATTAATTGGACACGGCGATAATTAAAGATTTTGATACAAAACACGGCAATTTACGGCTCGGTACACGGCAACCCTAATTTTGACATTAACAAGACGTGACTGTCAGTTGGGTAGGTTGTGTCGCCGACATAGCAAGGATATCGAGCGCCAAATGTCGAGCAGTCGCGTTATAACAAGAACCGGAGGTCGGGCGGTGAGCTGACGCGGCAACTTTGTACATGCCTGTGTCGTGGCGACACAGACATACCGACATGACTATGAATATACGTAAAACCTTACCTAGGCATTCTAGATAAAAAAGGTATTTTTATGACCTACATTTTTCCGCAGATTCAGGCTTTTCTGCGTAGATTTTAGGAATAGAATAGATGAACTGTATTCAAATAAAAATAAAACTTATATGCGAAATAGTAGTTTCTATGATAGAAATCCTAAAAAAAAATAGTTCTATACCTTGTATACCAATGAAGAGGTATTGTATTGAAAACTATACAAAATAGGAGAGGAAAGATGGTGGGCCACCTGATGCGACATGATACTTTCGTTGTGAACATTCTGGAAGGTAAAGTTAACGGAAGAAGGGGCAGAGGCAGACTCAGATTAACCTATTTTAATCAAATAAAAGAAAAAGTGGGCACTGTGTCGTATGAGGAGACCAAAAGGCTAACAAAGGATAAGGAAGATGGGCGATTACTCCACCGACAAGAGCGTAGCTCTTAAGTTACGAACGAACGAACCTTGTGTGTAGCTGTTTATTAACTAATAATACCATTAAAAAACCCATTATATGTATGGTAACTTTTGTTATGAAACCGTTTCGATAAATGCAGGTTTTAATATAGCTGCAAACGTACTTATTTTCCCAATATAAAGTAGGACCGTGTGACGCCTTCCTAGGCTTTAGTATGGAGCGTGTTTTGGGAAAGTCTTAATATATGACTTTAACATTATTGTATCTCGAGGAGTTTATATGATATTGAAGTAGTTTTTTCACCAATTGAAAGTTTTATAACATACCATAGAAAACAGTTGACAAAAGGCAACATGCCATTGCCGCAAGAAATCTTTCAAAATATCTAAGTAGGCTTTATTGTAAAAAAAACTTGAAAATATTGAATAACAATATTTGTATAGCAAGCAATGAAAGTACAGCTTGTTATTTGTGTATTGCAATGTTACTACTATACACTCAAAACAAAATAGGGACCACTTTTGCGCGAAGAAATTCTGTTCAGTTTTTTTTGGTTACATTAAACTAATTGTATTTCAGTTACAACAAAAACAATTGACTATTTAATTAATCGATTATTAACCTAAACAAAAACTAAAGCCTAAAGACCATGTAAAATAAAAACTGATATATATTTTCACGTTACGATCAAAATTTTTAGAGGTCCCTATATTGTTTTGCAGTATACACTTTTATGTATACGTTATTAAAGTACATGATCCAGAGTTCAGGCCCATTAATTGGCACCTTTAACCTTATTCGAGGCAATAATGGTGACAATCATCAGAATACCTTTTATTGGAATAAAGCTGTCGAGCAATAGGACTTTTACCTTAGTTTTCATGTGTAATATAATTATAGAAAACAGTTTTAGTCCTTATTGACATTGCCATAAGAGCAAAAAGGTATGTTTCAATCTCTCTTACTGTAAGTACTTATCGAGTACGCATACTCGTTTTCAAACATCACGCTATCTCAAATCTGTTTCCCAAACTCGGCTGAAGATATCCATTTATAATTTATGTACAAGTAGAATATAATTATAGGTATGTTACCAGGCTTGACATTGATCTGGATCTGTCCTAAATTGTGCGCAATTTGTGTCAAGTTTTGAAGAGAATAATAATGAGGCTTATAACCCACTTATAATCTATATAAGTCTATATAACCTTGGTGTCAAGGCAAGAGTTCTTACGGACCTCCATCCCTTTTGTTATATTTTGCTCTTAAGTGTATGGGAGTAAAAAAAAGTAGGCCACCCTAATTTAAAGAACAGCAAGGTTTTTTACTATTTAACACTAGTTTTATTTACATTACCACACTTCGCAATCCCCAACCGTATTAGCAATTTCTGCGATCCTTTCATAAAAATATCTTTATCCAAATATTACGATTTTTGCGATATCTCATTTTTCATTAATTTTTACGAGTCCGATTTAAACCTGTAAATGTAAATTTTTTAACTCTTATTTTTGAATTTTAGAAGTAAAAATGACGATTATAACAGGATTAAGAAATCTATACAATCCCAATCCAATATTATAATAAAATGTGACAGTAAGTTTGGAGGGCCATATGGTTGACTCGTAGAGGCCATGTCAGTTGGCATAAATCCACCATCATATCGGCTATGTTCAATAAAGTTTAAATTAAATAAAATTCAGTGTATTTTGAACCATACGTTCAGTATGAATTCAGATATTGTGTGATATTGTAGTCAAAATCAGTTTCTATTTATCATCCCACAAGCCTTATTGCGCTTACCATGGGACTAGTTCGATTTGTGTAAAATTGTCCCGTAGTATTTATTTATTTATTTATTTATTCGACACAATGTGCATTAATTATGTAGGTATCAGTAGAATTAGAACTCTTTGTAGAAAATTACATATTTTAAGTACTTTTAATTTCAAGAACTCAACAGGTGCTATCTCAACACGTTAAACGTAGATATCAAGTCCGATGATAGTAATATACCTTCTATATGAAAAGCGATTTTTTGGACTTCGTTCGTTACATACTTATGTACACCTTTCAGAAAAAACTTACTTGAATGTTATCAATATAAGAAGTTAGCGTCCTTGCCAAATCAAGCCGTTTGTGCCGTTGGACGAGCAGAAGGCAACGTCCTGTTATCCAAGGGCTATCTAAAATCTAATATCAAATGTAGTACAGAGGGTTTGACCTCTGCCCTAATCGCATCCAGGGTCACTAGTCCTGCAGGGTCAACGTTTTCTCACTATCTGGGAGGAATCACATGGAAAATTTTCGCTCTTTCACCTTTGTTGAATTTGTATAGAAATCAGGTTGGGTGGAATCAGAAATTGCAAGGTTAAAACTGTGATTAAAACTACTTCCCTACGTAATAAAATAAATAAATATTACGGGACAATTTTACACAAATCGCTCTAGTCCCATGGTAATATAAGGCTTGTGTTATGGGTAGGTACTAGACGACGATATATTTAATAGATATATTTTACTCATAGACAAAAAAAACATCCAAGACTCTCGAACAAATATTTACTGCTCATCACACAAATATTTGCCCTTACCGGGATTTGAACCCATGATATCAGCTTCGCCGGCAACGTTACTCCCACTGAGCCAAACCGGTCGTCAAACTTAAATAACTATTAGAAATAATTTCTCTTTGAGGGGCGTTCCATGAAAATGAAATTTGAGACTTCCAACAATGCTAGGAAGCCGATTTTTGGTTCGATATTATTTCATAACTTGACATCTGCATTGGCAATATCTTTTTTTTTCTTCCTGAATGGCTTTCACTTCTTGCCGATTTTGCAAGCATGAGGTGTAGACATATTACACGAGAGGGCAGTATCTTTTATGTTTTATATATATTTTGATAAAGTTGCTGCCACGGCCTTCACGTATCCGATTAAGATTTAGTTTTGCTTAAATGCTCCTTAATTTTACCGGCTTTTAGCAAGGCCGTATTATAATATGTGGACATCTTTTTCACATTTTTAAGGAAGTTTGTGTATGGATAGAGAATGATGGTTGGCAGAAGATAACGGTATTTTATCAAAGGCTATCTAATCTAATATCAAAATGTAGGACAGAGGGGTCTGAGTCTATGTCCTGCAGGGTCAACAGTTTCAGAAGGAGTTACTTGGAAAATTCTTCTGTCTTCTGGAATCGCAACTAAAGGCTAACACTAAACACAATATTGAAACTCTAATTTGACTTTTCTGTTTGTCAATATCTGATTGTACTTTCTATCTAATGTTACTTTTAGGAAGGGCATAAGGTAGCCTCTCTTTGATATCGTACTTTTAATAATTGTCATCTTGTTTGTAACTTCTATTGCTATGACTTAAGGTTGAAGGTTCCGACTAATAGAAAAGAGTCGAGCAGGTAGGTACATTTACCTTATTAGTACTTAATTATATGTTTGGCAGGGAGTGGAAGCAATTAGTTAAATGCAATGAGAAATAAGTTACTTTCTATGTTTCAATGAATTTTCCGGCGAATGATAATTTTGTATCCTATAATCTCATATTGATCAGTTGACTTGATATTAATGATAACGTATCAGACCACTGTAGTTTGTTTTTTGTTTACAAAGTACTAAATAAGCGGCACATAAGTTTTACTACTTTAATATTTATCGACGCAAAAAATAGGCTATTGTATTCACTGAAGGATAATGGACAACGTTAACAAAATATTGCTAGAAGATAAATCAATTTATAGAAGCCAAAAATATAGGCATAAAATCATTTTAAGTAGACAGAAGTCTCATGACATTTAAATCATTTTGTAAATTATTTGCGGTTATTTCATTTTATTCGGCAATCATAGGCCGCCCACGGCGTATTTGGGTTTTCTAGAGACGCAAAGAGGTTTTTCTCATAAAATATTGAACGATAAACATTTCCAAAGCTTAGATACCTATAGAAGAATATAAGTAGGCAATCTGTATATAAACTTTATTATCGTATATTACATGATTTCGGAAGCGGAGATATTGAAAAAAAGATACTTTGTTATGTCAAGAAATCTACTTATATGAGTTTATATCTAAGTTACTAAGGAAAAGTAACCAATAAAGTTGAAGTCATTGACTTCTAGATTCATCATTGAACAAGTTTTGCACTAAAATCAGACGGTAAGTAATGCATGAACTATTATAATTTTAATTAATATCCCAATTATAAGCATATGTTTTTAAACGGTCATCACAAATTAATGCTATTAATTTTTGAGCAGGTTGCAGAACCATTATGAGCTCCCAAATTGAGCTCAACAGAGACGTAAGTCAATCGATAAGACACAAGAAAGTAAAGGAAATAGCTTTAGAGGTAGGTATATAACATATATGAGTCAAATACGTAAAAAAGTCTAAATTTAAATAAAAAAAGTACTGAAGGTCTTTGCAACAACGGGACTTGACAGGGAACTGTAGGAGGTGGCGAACATAAAAGATCAATCAAGGCCGCAGTGATACTGGGGGTTACATAGCCTGGAATAGCTACTACCAGAATAATAATAATAATAATGATCACCATCCCGCATGACGAGACCCGGTTAAGGTGAAGGCTGAGAAGGACAAAATCATCAAGTACCTTGACTTGGCTCACGAGGTGACAGCCATGTGAGATGTTGATTTGACTTCGATAAACGGTCTAATAGTGAATAGTCTCCAACATCTGACAACATCTGAAGAGACTCTCACTAGATGGCTGGATCAAGGGTCAGATACAGAAGGCAGTAATCCTGGACACTGCGGGCATCGTCACAAGATTCCTCTCCGTGCAGCTTGAGCCTTTTGTATTTTACTTTTTATATACGTATTGTAAAAATCCTAGCTTAAAAATGAAAATAAATGAAGAGAATAATGAATAATAATTAAGAACTTTGCTCCCTGATGCTATGAATTCAAAAACTCGAATCAATTTCGGAAATAACACCTTAACATTTTGTCCTTCTAAAAATAAGTCCCAAAAATTATGAAGGTACTAAGTTACCTGGAAGTTCCCAGTGATCGACGTCCGTGTTCAAGTTTCGAGATGAAATGAAATAACTTGGAGTAAACAAACTTGCGTTTTGAGTTCAGAATTAATAATGGTAATTATAAGATCCTGGAGCGACTGAGCTCTGCTCCAAGGGTTTTAAACCTAAACTTGGATGGTAAAATTCTACAAGCCAAATTTATTCAACGTTAAAGCAGTTTTAGAACAAATCAGCTATACTCGTTTACCTGATTGGTTCGAAACTATAACCTGTACAAGAATTGCGCGTTTTGGTCAAAAAGGAAACGTTTTCAGTCATTGGATTCCGTACTAGCATAAGATAAATTTGTGATTTATTTATTTAATAATTGGAAATTTAGAAGCATTAGGAGATAAGAAGAATCGCATGTGTTATAGAAATATTCATCAGTGTTTAGTTGTCAATATAACCTGTTCCCTGACTGGCTTCATCAGCGGCGTTGGGCTTGAAAGTTTAAATTTTGCAAAAGGAACAAGGTGTGATCTATTGATATTCTCGCGGAAAAGAACGGACGTTGTGGAATGAGGCCGCTAGTAAATAACTATCTTCATCCTCATCATGATGTTGATCATTATCATCATCATCATTGTCATCATCGTCATCATCACCATCACCATCATCATTATGATTGTCTGTATATAAAACTCACTGCTGAATTTAGGCTTCTAACCTCCCAAGTCAACAGAGGGGCTACTATGAAGTTCCTTAGCACCGACTCGTTCAGTCAATAGCATTTTAACATGAAAGCAAGAAGGACGGCACTGTACGAACTTCGAATTTAAAAATTCAGAGTAACTCTGCTGTCAGTGGTCTGATACTGGACCTCCATATATAACTACTATAGAACAGTACAAGGCTACATGATATTATTCCCCCGGCATTAAATCGAATGGTACAAAGATTCATCAATCAACGAGACACATTTACTGCCATTATATCTACAACGGGAGTGAACAGACAGACAACAACAATAACAGTAAATATGAATGAGCTGCGATAAGAGGAATTATTGTCGTGATAGTGTGTTGATAAGTGTTTGTTGAGACATGCTGGCTAGAACTCTGAGACTCACAAGTCAACTACTTGTCACTTGTATCTACTTGGCCGGCACTCTACCCCGTACCCTGGATTTGATACTCGGGAGCATTTCTACTGTTTTTATTCTGGTCGTCATTTTTAAAGCTTTCCTCGGTTGTTAATTGTCACATTTTTTTTTATTACACATAACTACAAAAGCCCATTTGGAGTAATCCATACTAATATTATAAATGCGAAAGTGTGTCTGTCTGTCTGTCTGTCTGTCTGTTACCTCTTCACACTTAAACCGCTGAACCGATTTCGATGAAATTTGGTATGGAGATAGTTTGAGTCCCGGGGAAGGACATAAGCCACTTTTTATCCCGGAAAAATACCGTTATCCGCGATAAACGAATTTAAGGCAGACGAAGTCGCGGGCAGAAGCTAGTTAATTATAAACAATGATTTTGTCCTCTGGCTAAGATTGCACATCAGAGGACAATCCAGGTTACTGACTATCATATTAAGAATGCTGTTGCTGCTTCTTCGTACCTTGTCTAGCAATGAGGCAGTTTTCTTCCACCAGACAGCATCGAAACTGACGGTGTTCCACAAACATGGACGATGCACTACAGTACCTCGGTAGCCGCAATACCACCCTAATTTCGCGTTAGATGTAGTTCAAACATCTATAGACCATTATAAACCTGTATAGTATTTATATCATCCTTGCATTTTTCCGGATTAAATTTTTTTCGCCCTGCTTCTTCCCAGCTTTCGTTATTACTGGGTCTAGGGTATATTATGTCTCTATTCAAAACAAGATCCCCTGTTGTTTTAAGACAGGACATAGACGAACTAATATACCAACAAACGCAATTTCGTATGTATAATATAAGTAAAGTTTAATATACAGCTGAGCTGCTTTATTGTGTTGACAGAATCTACAATATAAGCATAGGGTTGTGCTTTGTACAGATCTGGCGCGGTCGCGGCGGTCAGGCTAAATAGTGCCAATCTGCTGACACCGCGAACCCAACCCTATCTGATTGACCTACATCGAGTCTAGGCTATATGGAGTAATAACTTAAATGCTAGGACAGCGAGTCCTAGATTAGACGTGGATTGTTTGCTTGGAAAATAAAGCAGATAACAGTATTAGAATTGTTTACAAAAGCGGCAACGACATTAAAACGACACATCTTTCCTTTTTAGTATTTCACTACTAATTCTTCTTGTAGCCCATACCATCAGTTAGATTTGCAGGTCAAGAGACATACATCTGTCCGTTCATTGGAAATACGCATATTCCATACTAGCTTCTGCCCGCGACTTCGTCCGCCTTAAATTCGTTTAAGGTAAGGGTATTTTTCCGGGATAAACAGTAGCCTCAAACTTGGGACTCAACAAACAAACAACTCATAAAATGAGTATGGATTTGGCAAAAACGTATTAATTTTAGCGCCACCTGTTAGTTTAGCAAGGTACTCGATACAAGTGGGCTCGTAACACATGTTTGAGAGAAGGACAAAATCTGTTCAGCCGTTTTCACGTGATGCGCGTACAAATACGAGTAAACAGATAAACAGACAAAAATTCTAAAAACTGTTGGAACGTGTTCTGTTATCGATTTTAAGTATCCCCGGCCATTTTTTTTTCCAATATCTTCCGTGTACAGACTTTCGACCCTCTTCAGCTTTATTATATGTTTAGATAGAAGATAGATAGATAGAAGAAGAAGATAGACAGATAAACGGATAACAGAGTCTATCACGGCGCGCAGTGTTGTAGTAGGTACCGTGTATGGACATTGGACTCCCAGTAGTGGTTTTGTATGAAGCATATTAAATATCGACATCCTAAACTTACATTGTAATAATTAACGCCAATATCGTAGACATGATTGTATGTGTTTAAATTAAAGTATCAACTAATCTTAAAACAAACTAGATGATTAAAATCTCACGCGTTCGTGATAAACATCAATTAGCATTTCTTGGAGCTTCACTAGCATGTACTTAGTTGACGCAAAGTCTATTGTAATATTTCATCATCAGCCTAAAGACGTTTACCGCTGGGCATAGGCCTCCCCAAATGACACCACCATGACCGGTTCTTCACGCCAGCGGACACGAGCAATCTTTACCGGCTCATATGTTCACCTAGTGGGAGGCCTACTTATTACGCTGCGTTTTCCGGTGCGTGGTGCTCGTAATATTTATCCTTCCATAACACTCTTTGAATATTATTTATTGAATGGAAAAGATTACTTTTAAGAGTAGAAGCAGTATCCTCGAATAATTGGGCAGTTGGTTCTTAGAAGAAATGCGTTACTAAGAGAGTATTTAATATCGATAGATTGAAAACTCTGTCAAATAAAAACAATATACGACATTCTATACATATTTCTCACAGATCTTAATATATAAGTACTAAAAACCACAAATTGAAAACCAATTTCCGCCGATAGTTTATCCAAAGTCCCGAGTATGAATAAATTCATTGTTCCATCATCTTTCAGATCGCTTTATGAAGAAGCCAATTTACGCTGTAAGCCTTTGTAGGCCATCATAACTTCTCAATTGTTTCGTTATAAATGGATTTTCGAGTCACAAAAGACATCAATTGCGGTAGGCTCTTTAGAAAATTAATGACGAATTGACATGGCAAACAAAAAATCAATAATCAGGGTAATAATTTTGATTTACACTATTCTACCTAGAGCACGTACTATCTGAAACGATTTGTTTTAAATATTTTTTTTATGGTTGCATTTATGTTTTTCTTTACGGCCCCATGAAATCAAAATGGCCGCTCGGAATGAAACTATGTTTGGTGTCAAAGATAGCTCGACAGCTACAAATGATTACCCAACTTGGAAAAGGGTTATGATTTTTTTCTCTCCTGCGAACAAAGTTCCCATCCTTATAATTTATTTTATAAATGAACTATGGGATTATTTTGTTACTGAATTCGCAGCAAATATTATGCGAAAGAGCAAACAATTTGGAATAAACAGAAAAAGAGACCATGTACGATTATACGGTTGTTTATTTGAATATTCTAAAAGTAATTTATTTTAACATTTCCGAGCGAAGCAGAGACCAAATGAAAAGGGAACAAATGATAAGGCACGATTTGTGTACCGGCAGGCTGGGTATAAAATAATGGGTATTTTACTTCCAAATGTGCCATAGCTTATCTTGGTAGATATAGTACATAAAGGTTTGCCATTAGGAAAAACGACAGGATTTTTACGAAACTCAACAAATGTTGACATGTCAATCAATTGTCGTATACTATGTATATTCGAATTTGACGTACGACCGAGACCCAACTCGGCGGGTGCTCTGTGTGCCTACCAAGTTTACCTAAGCTTACGATCGGCGCTAGCGAGTATCTCGTATCAAGAGTAGCGCTAATAGTGCGAAAGAGATAGACCGTCATCGAACGCTCGATACTCGCTCGTGCCGAGCTTATGGTAGGCGCACTGATCGTAGCAAGTTATCGCTACATACGTTTTTTCCCGTGTTAATATAGGCCTAACGCATAATCGTGTCTGGTCCTGAGGTATGGGTGCGGTGCGGGAGGGGAGTGTTACGAGACAGTTACGACACACGTGTCACGTTACATTACTTGTCACCCCTCCCTTACCGCTCCCATACCACAGAAACAGACTCAGTTAAGCGTTAGACCTATAGCATTATAATATACTAGCTTCTGCCCGCGACTTCGTCCGCCTTAAATTTCTTTATCGCGGATAAAAGTATTTTTCCGGGATAAAAAGTAGCCTATGTCCTTCCCCGGGACTCAAACTATCTCCGTATCAAATTTCGTCTAAATCGGTTCAGCGGCTTAAGCGTGAAGACAGACAGATAGAAAGACACACTTACGCATTTATAATATTAGTATGGATAGTATGGATTGTTACAAAAATATCGGTTGCGTAAGTGTTTATGTAACTTCAGCATTACATGGCTTTTGAATAATTTTTAAAGATGTTTCTGATAGTGAATTTACCTTCCAAAGTTCTCAGGATAATATCATAGCATTTCTATAATATACAAAATTTGGAGTCTATTTTTTTGGAGCAATAAGAGGACGTGACTGTGAACATTCACTCTTAAGAATCACTGACTGTATCTCGTTTATATTTCTCGAAGTTACTCAAGGTTATAACCATTAAAGTCGGATTTGCTCCGCCAGAAATAGAATCAAGCCTCTTATTCTGAATTCAGGTGAAGAATTATTTACCTTAGAATGAGTTGGGCACTTAATAAATGTATTCAGTGAGGACATCCGACGTATTGGTTCTAAGATGCAGCGTTTAGGAAATATCTTAAGGAGAGTTATTGAGAAAGTACTTTATTAGTACAAGTTTCTTCGATTTACTAAATCTACTCTATTTTATGAGCGATTAGATAAAAGTAAATCTTTTAACTCATATTTTCCATTAAATTGGCAACCGTCAAACAATAATAACCGATATACCGTCATACATAACATAATATCAATATCATAGTCAGAAGTCACAATCATAAAACCTTTGTTTATTGAAAAAAAAACCTAAGCGTCATCGATATTATGCATTATAAAAAAATTTTACAATGGAAAATAATTCATAATAACATCTCACTAACTATATACAATGCTTTATGTAATTAGGTATGATTTCATGATCCTTACACAATTGAAAAATATATATTTTGCGCCATCTTATCGTGTATATATTATTCGAGTTGTATCAAAATCGCCCCGTTTTTTCTTAAAATAATGCAGGTGCTTAGAAACAAAAATAGGCTGAATCTTTGCGAGTCAAATGAATAAGTAATAAAAGAAAACACTGTTATCTTATCAATAATGCAAACCTAGGCCATTCGAAGTTCGAATCCATCATGTTAAATCTTTTATTTTTTCATCTGTCAAGTGTCTATAATTACATAAATAAATAAATATTACGTGTTTTCTTTTAAACACAAATGGAACTAGTCTCATGGTGAGCTCAATAAGGCGTGTCTTATGAGTACTAGATGACGATATTTTTAATTGATATATATACTTATATACTTAGAAAGCATCGAAAACGCAGGAACAAATATTTATGCTCAACATACAAATAGTTTCCCTTTCCGGGATTTGAACCCAGGACCATGGCGCCCTACCGCCCAGAACTAGGACAACGGTAACAGCAGATGTGCCGTACAAGACCAAATTTACGCTACGCTACAATTGCAGTCAGTTCACTATCAAACGTACAGTGACTGGCAGTCCTCTTGTATAATTCATTCATGATGCAAATAAATTAAACATCCCAGTTGCGTCAAACTTCTACAAACAAATGTCCTTCCGCTTCTGGGGCTTACCATTATCTCAAACACGCACAACCACAACTCACAAATCTTATCACTTATGCAAATAATGTCAGCACGATATACAATGGGATTTAAATGTTACATTATAGTGGTCGGAGATAACATTCCTTGGCATTTTGGTGGATTTGACATAATAGTTATAAAAGCAAACTCAGTTATTGGCTATCGAATAGGCATGGAGCAGGCTCGTAAGTAAGATGTACAAAACTACATGAAAATATTATGTGACGTAAATTTACTCGTACGTAACACATAATATATGTTCCTATTATACGAAAAAATACAATAGACAACGTTTCAAATTTTCAAGTAATATTAAATCGACACCCAGTTTGTTCATTCATTATCAAGGAACCAAAAAATATTTATTTTTATTGCAACAAGTTTTGAAGATGAAAAAATGTGAAGGAAGCATACGATTCTCTTAGTGACGTCACTAGGTGAACACAGTCACTGCGCACAAGAAGAACAGTACAATGACTATACTAAATCCGCCTTAGTAAGTAATAGTATTTATTTATGCTCTTTTAGAATGAGGTAATTTTGAAATTGTTTTTTTTTTACATCAAGTCGGGATATTTTCAATTTGTTTTAAATATGTTTATATTTAATTTTGTATCATCTACATGATTTCGTCAACAAAAACCTGGTAAAAAAAATTAAACGTTGTCAATTCGCGGTATTTACACCATCCTAACTCATTGAAGGTCCCGCGCTTGATGCCGATTAATTCCGATTGTACATTAATCATAATAGTAACTAATATTAGGGAAAACTCGGTTAATTGCCTGTACCTACTAGTGTTGAATTGGGGTAAATGGGAATGTGCCGATAAATAGAGAGTTGAATTTACCATTAATTTCTCTCGATAAATGAACCATGTAGGTACCTAACTGCCTCTAATAACAAAATCATAATTGGACGGTATTACGTAAGAACGGATCAAAAGACACTAAGACAAAGTTCATACAGAAAACGCATTGATTTTATGTCCCTTGATTCGTTATTGCATAACCTAGTCCAATTATAAAAACCTGAGTATCTTCACCAATCCATCCAGGGTAATATAAATAAGTATCAGGGACAATCTTACAGGAATTGACCTAGTCCCACCCAAACTAAGCAAAGCTTCTTCTATAGGTCGGTACCAGGCAGACAGCCAAGCAGAGTGTATGGGTATGGGGTAAATCGTAAGCAAATGCGTCACGAAAAACATGTTGGTTACGTGATTTGAAATTTTAATATAAACAAACAATATTTCGCTTCTTGTACAAATCAGCTACAGTCTGCAGAGCAATTTAGCACTGCTGACAAATATTTGTAATGTTCTTACACATGCCTACACTTCTCTCTTGCAAGCTTGCATGTACAATTAAATGGCGGAAATAACTATATTATATAATTCTAGCTCTCAAAAAGTACTGAATAAGTCTCTAATGGCATAGGCATATTATAGGGTAGAGGATTATTTAACAGACAAAAATGCACGGCCCAAAACAGAAACCAAATAATTTACTTTTACTGGGACACGTTCTTATAAGAAGGCATATCAAACGTACGTAAGTTGTTTTAAAAAAACACATTTAGTTTTTTTTTTGTTTCATATGTTTTCTTGGAGAACTACGCATTAAGTTTATAGTTAAAAAGATATATTTAACATAGGCTAAGTACAAATACTGTTATCTAATAAATAAGAGTTATTTAGAAAAAAATACTGACTGTTGAGTTTGATTCGGCTTTCTTCTCAACAGTGGTCTCCTCTTGGGGAATGCCGTAGAGTCAGACTTGTAAAAGTGCCCTTCCGGCCTACTTACGGAATAAAGATCATTATTTCATTATACAGTGAAGGGTCGCATTGGGGGTTGTTTTTAACAGGTGGGGAGCAAAGAGTGCCCAAGGGTGAATACTCATCGAAGCAAATCCAGGTTCATCGAGCAGGTGCAAGGGGTAGACCGAGCTTGAATGTACTTTAAACGCTCAAACCACAAACCGTATTTAAGTGAATTTTAATACGTAATATACAATAAAAACCCTAGCGATAAAGGTCAGCAATTCCATGTCGACACTGAACCCGCGGCAAAATATTTGTATGCATTAGTTTATCACAACGGTAATTACATAATTAACACTTAATCTAAAACCGCTAGCAACACACTGTGCTGCCAGTTCGTGCTGCATCCCTTTCGTTCGTCATAGAAAAAAAAGAGCCAGTAAGAGTGCTGCCATTATACAGAAATATGCGGTTATTAATTTAATCGAAATTGCACACTAATTTGTGAACGCTTTTTACATTAGCGCGGTATGGTGTGACATGTTATAAATTGGGTGCATCAAATAACGGCTGTGGTGCATAGTTGTGCATAGCTCATTAAAGGTCGTGTTCCAACAGACAAGCTAGCGGCCTACACGTGTATATTAGTCTATCTATAAGATATTTATATATATGGACCACGTCTTCTGAAATAAATTATTTCATTCATTAATTCGAGATCGAATCAGAAATGAGGAGATTCATAGACGAACCAAAGTGGCGGACATATCAAACAGTGTACTCGTAAGCAAACTGAAGTGGCAATGGGCAGGGCACATAGTTCGAAGAACCATAGCCGTTGGGGCATAAAAATTCTCGAGTGGAGACCATGTACCGGTAAGCGCAGCGTGAGAAGGCCACCCACCGGGTGGTTGGACGACCTGGTTAGGGTTGCGGGGACTCGCTTGATTCGGATCGCCACTATCCGGGCTATGTGGAAATCTATTGAGGAGGCCTGTGTCCAGCAGTGGTCCTATGGCTGAAATGCTGATGTTGTTGATGATTCATTCATTCATTTATTTATATGTGAAATAGTTCACGTACAAGCTATACATAGTTATGCGCTTAAGCTTTAGGATAAGTAGGTAGGTTTAAAGAAAGAGAGGATTATTTGGCGCCAACGTTTAAAAAAGTATTATCATTGAAAATTCAAACGCAACAAACAGTACTGAAATGGACACCAAACGACTTTTTGCGGCGACAAGCGAGACGAAACGGCGCTGGTTTTCAGCGGTGCCTCGGAATTATAATAAATATAATGAAGGAGATCACTGTTGAGAAGAAAAGCGATAAAACTCAGTCAGTAAGTTTTTCTAAATATACTATCACCAGCGGGGGGCTACGATAATAGATAAATTACAGATCTAGTGCACTAGAAAAAATCGACCAACTGCGAGTCGGACTCGCGCACCGAGGGTTCCGTACAAATCCATCGTAGCAAAGCCCTACTCCTAAGCAAAATGTACGCGGTATTCGGTCATTTTATATTGGTTACCGACATAGACAGACAGACATAAAATTATAATGTTTTCAGTATTTGATGTTATAGCGGCAACAGCAATACATTATCTCTGAAAATTTTCAGAAGAAGAAACAGTCTAGCTATCACGGTTCATGAGATACAGCATGTGGGTGGACGGACAGACCTACCCGTTTTACCCTTTGGGTACGCGACCCTAAAAACAGGACACGGGCCTACGGAATTCTTGGCGCGCGGGTCCGACCCGCACTTTGCCATTTTTTTTAATGATCGTAACGGTTGTGTATCAATTTGAATTAATAATCGAACGTATTTAAAGACTCGATAATGGAAATCAAGTATAATGTGAAGTATTTGGCCGTTACTCATTTGTTAGGAATGAAATGACAACAGCTGTTTTTACACATTAACATTCCAGCATAGTGTTGTGATTGTAAATGAAGTAATAATAAGCAAGTAACGGTTATTTTTGTTATTGTTGTGCGATTTTTTTTTGTAGTGACTTCGTCGCGCGGCCACTTATTTTATTTATCTGTCAGAAACCATTGCATTATCCGGATAAAAAAACCAGCCTAGTTCAATTCTCCATCACTATTCCAACTAGTAATAACAACTATGGTAGGAGAGTGTGAACGCACGCCTTGCCGCGGGCTTGGAATACACTTCCATGACTCCATGAACTACAAAACTGAAAAGCAAGTGGTGAGCATTTATGAAATTATGTTAATAAACAGCCTTCCCGACTACTTTCTAGTTTCTATCCTTTAACGTTTTAAATTTATTCTAAATAAAACTTATTTACATTCAAGAAAATCTTTAAACTTAAGGTTAGAGTCTAAGCAGAAGAATGTAGACGTTTAGTGAAATAAACAGTATTTTTTTATCTATATACAAGAAATCCACGTCAATCCGTTGTCGCATGAAAGAAGGACAAACCAACACAATTACACTTTCACATTTATAATATTGGTAAGGATATCGATTGTTATACAGGGTGCATAATTGATCGTCTGCCAAACGAATAGCTGAGGGACGTGCAGCTCATTTCAGCCCCATCAAGACTCCTTGGTCCCCCAGTGTTTTTATTGTAATTTTAATCTAGTCTAATGGTTCGTTTATATTGTGCCCAGTTGTTAATAATACAGTTATTATCAAAACGCACACATATTAATACTTGTTTGAATAAAAGTACATATACTAATGCTCAATAAACAATACTTATGTTATTAAACGCACTTGCTTTTTTAAAACGCAAATAAAAACACGCTACGCATTGTACAGCAAAAATTTAAAACTAGCATTATTACTGATTAATTACTGTTATACTCCGGACTTTTTAAATTCCACAATGTATCAGACTTAATATTTTCTTTACGAACAAGTTACTTCGGGTTTCTAAATGATAAGATTACTTGGTTGACTGTAAATAGTCAAAATAATTTATTTCAGACGAACCGCTGAATCGAATATTCGAAAATATAAATAAAATAATTTAAACGGAGTATATTGAATTATGGAATTAATTATGGAATCTCAAATGAGATAATATAAGCGATATATACCGTTTAAATTGTTTTATTTAAATGAGTGATAAACAAAAAATATTATTAGAAAATGTAGCTATTCAAAAAAATGGTTTTTAAACGATTTTCAATTAAACAAAAACGAAAAGACTAGTGGTAGTAGTTACAAAGTTCTACAATTCGTAATTAAGTTACAGATTTGTCAGTCTATCTCATTAAGAAACACGTAAAAGAAACAAATTAAACTCACCTTAAGCCATCTCCTACGGGTCTCCGTCAAAAACTCAGTCAACACCATCTTACACTTCACTCAACTAAGTACGAAAGTTTGTAAATGCGTCCTCTCGGATTGCGTCGGCGGCGCGCGTGTGTTCACTAGAGCAGCGTCGGAGGGAGTGAGCCCTCCGGATCAGACGCCCCCGACATTCGATGCATAAACACTGCTGAACCAGACAGACGTAACTTTGTATGGTTTTGTAGAGACATACGCCCTTTTAGATGTTGAACTGTAACGACGTTTTGTATGGGTGTTATTTGGAGATACGTCGTTTTGGGTTAGGACGGCGGTCTAATAGTGTTGAACTTTTGTTTTGTGTTCCTTATCAGACAACTGGGTTGAAACATACATATTAGTTTAGTATGTATACTTAGTTAAATAATTCTGGGAATGTTTGAGAAGTAGATGCTAGTGGTTAATGTTCTTATACAAAATAAGCACTACGAATATTCTTAAGTGTTTTTTTTACTTTACATTGAAAATGTTACAAAATATAAGTAAAAAATAAAGTTTTACGGTCACTGAATCAAAAAATGTTTCTTTTGGATTTTTTGTATTTGTGTATATATGTGTTTTTGCGATTGTAACACGCCAAAACGGATGGTCAGATTTGAACTATTTTTGATACAGGAATGGGTAATCTTGAGATGGTTATAGGATACTTTTTACCCGATTACGCTGAAGCGAAAGGTGGGCTTTTTCCTCCTCTGCGAACGAAGTTGCGCCTTTTAGAATAAAGCCTAAATATGTGTATTTATTTAATGGACAATCTTCTAAACACCGATACCTTTGGCTGGCCCAGAAAATTGACTTTTAGGGTTAGTGAAAGTTCCGTCGTTTTCGAGATAATCGGACTTCTCCTGTTTTTAATTAAAGCACATATCAAAGCACAAACACGTCCGTTACAATTTAGCAGCAATTTTAAATAATGTTTAGCTCCATTCAATAATATTTAGCTTTAGGAGCAACGAATAGAAAGAAGAGATTTATTCATTTGTGGCCTATCATTAAAACTAAATAAGGTAACAAAAAAAAAAAGTCGAGCTATCTCGAAAAACGCGGGATAATTTACTTTTAGGTTAAGGAAAAGTTTACTAAACCTAAAAGTCAATTATTCCGCGGTAAAGTAAAAGTTTCCTAAACATAAAGGTAAGTTTTTTGGTTCAGCATAAAGCCCTGTCGACGGTTAGAAGGTTGTCCATTACTTACAGGGCACCCTGTATAATGCTTAGGTTTTCGTGTAGGCCGTACCTAAGGTAAATCTTAAGTTTTACTCGTATCAATAAGAATAACCTTAATAATTTTTGTTTAGGATTAGTGAATTGTTTTAAGTATTGCTTTTATGTTGGTGGAAAAAAAGTAAAATTGACTTGATGTTTCATTGAACTCAATTAAATAATTCGTCATTGTTTTAAAAAAAAACGCTTAAAGTAGGCTCTATCATAAAGTTGTAATAGTGAAATGTCTGTAAAATTGAAGATATTTTCCAAAAAATAAGTGATACGGATTTTTTAGTCACTGAATCGATTTTTTTTGGTCTCGCCAAAACCGCTAAACGGATTTCAAATGTTTTTGGCACACGGCTGGCTGGGCATCCACAGACGGTTATAGGATACTTTTAACCCAACTATGCTGGCGAAAAAAAAAAAGTTACTTTTTTTCTCTTCCCCGAACGAAGTTGCGGGCACCTGTATGGAACTAAGTAAGATTAATATTTAAAAAAAAGTATTACAAATAAATATGATATGACATTAAAAGATAACGTTAATGTTTAACATTCGTCCCACAACATCTTATAACAAGCTGAAACATCACCTATACATTGATTCCTAATGAGCGTATGTAATACCTATTAACGCAAGTTTTGAAAAGAAACATCAGTACATTTCCACAGGCAATTACACATGTTTTATTTGTATTTAATCAATAAAAACCGCTTTACCGCACTTGTGCATTAAAAACCCTGGGAACGTGTCGCAGCGAGGGCGACTCGCGATGATTATCAAATTATTTGCGCCCAAGGGGCCTAATTTTGCCGCGGGCCGATTATTACATTACAGTTCACGAACGCGCGCTGCACGTGGGGGTATATCATGTGTCCTTTATGAATTTCCATGTTTTTAATTCAATAAACTTTTGATTGAGTTAGTTGAAAGTTGGGATTTGTTATGGATATCGTTTTGGTTTGCCAAATATTGACTGTTTATTTTGAATCATTGGATCTGCTAAGCTAACTTATGCGACCAATAACATTATTTACCGATCGTATTATTTACTCTGTAGTACTATAAAATTGTAAAAGTTAGATGTCTTTACATTAAAGATGATTTAAAAAATACTCAAAGGGTAATGTGAAGCTCAATTAATCATTGGGATATATATATATACAGGGTGGAAAAAATCATGGGCCCTGGAGGGGAACCACCTTAAATCCTTTAGTTAGCTCATTTTACTGAACGGAAACATTCCTTTATTTTTAAAAAGGATCAAAACTACATTCAAAAAAAGCGAACCAACTAATTAAAAAAAAAAAAAATAACACTCGCTATCGGTAGGAATATTGTTCAGGATAAATTTTATCCATTAAAAATTTGACCTTACACTCCTCTTGTACGAGATCCCATGAAATTTAATATTGAATACAAGTTTATTACTTATTACTTTATTAACAAGTAAATGACATGTTATAATTCTCTTATCTCTCTAAGTAAACATTTTTAAAATAGATAAAAATGTTGAAAGAATTCGTTCGAATTTCAAATTTGTTGCCCGGCGTTGCATAAAAAATACGTTCCATCTCCAAGTTTTTGTCAGAACGCCTAGTGTAAGAAGGAATTGTTCATAGATTGATTACCTACTACCATTTAACGATTTTCTTATCAAGGTCTTCAACACAGTACTTTGCAATAAACAACATTAGCAACAATGGTAGTCACGCCTTCGAGTCACAGGCGCAATTTTCGATTACTTAGTTCAAAAAACGTCTCTATCCTGCCTCAACATATTTATCTGAGCTAGCCTTGTGATTTTTGCCGCTGTCCGAAAATGAAAGAGTAGGCGGTTTGAAAATAAAGAAGATGCATTGGCTGCTATTAAACTATGAAATTTCTAAGGTGTCTAAAGAAAAAGAAGTTTAGAATAATGGAAAAGTGTATATATACGCTACGGATCGAAGGTCATTCAGAGCTGTAAGCACCTTAATGGTGAATACTTTGCAAAGAAGAAGTAAAAAACATACTGCGGGCTGACGCCTTTGATGCTTGCGTAAATGACAATGACATGTCCCGAGCTACTAACTAATACGGACTACGCAGGTCGGGCTCGACTCACCCGCGTCTCGCCCCTTGCACCCCGCACGATTGCTCTGTCTAGACGGCTTCGTCGAATGACTGTATTAATTTCTAGACTGTGCCAGTAATATATATTCATGTCATTCATGTATATTTAAATATATGTCTACATATGTGTTTTTGTAGTCGCGCACGTCTCAACACCACCCACAATTTTAGTACTTCACTCTAAGTTTGACTGGTAGAGAACGCCTTATGGCATTAAGTGCGCCCTTTGTACAATAAGTTTTCCTTTGTGCAATAAAGATTAATAAACAAATAAAATTAGTAGTTTTTGAGTATACTGGATACTTCTTCTCTTGGCATGGACCTCGCAGCAAACTCTCTCGCATTTATAAAGCAACAAATAAACACGGTGATTTGTTGCTTCTATTAATTACACTTTAATTACGAATTTCTGAAACATTCCAAGTCCAAGGCAAAGAAACGTCCTCGTCTCGTTTCGTTTATTATTATAATTAACCTCGTGTTTACTAGTCATTTAATTAAGTAAGGTGTTCTTCTAGTACAGTCAGTATTATGTATATATCAGAATAAAATAATACTTTCACTTCTCCTGCTCAAAAAATACGTCATATTAGCTTCTCCAAGCGAGACTAAAATAGTACATTTAGTCCCTAGAGTTTAAAAGAAAGCCATATAATCCCATACAAATTCCTAGAAACTGAAAAAAAAACTAGCGGCCAGCTACATACTACTTACGAATAATTAAAAACAAACAAACCAACTTGATCTGATTGCCCAAAATTTCTGATCGAATTGCTCAAACTGTACTTTTAATTTTTCATGAAATATGCAATTATAATGTAAATGTTTTTTATTTTCTCGCAGTCGAAGTGAAAAGCAGAGTGTTTAACACTTGGCTAATAGTACATTATGATACGAGTGTGGTACGTTGGTATTTACACTCGAGGCTATATCTTGCAGCACGAGTCGCAGACGAGTGCTGTATAAAGCCGAGAGTGTAATGACCAATGCACACGAGTTTCATACGACGTTTTTCAACACATTTGCGAGGAAAAAAGCAAAAAAACAATCGTACCTTACTTAAAATTTGGTCTAGGTTATACGTGCGTAACCAATCCTGTAGTCGTAAGTCGTTTACATTAATCCGTCATGAGTACCTACCTTAAATTTACGTACCTACATAATGATTATATTTTAATAATCATTGCTTGAGACTATTTACATAATATTGACATTTAAAAAAAATAACCATACTTCAATATGAAATATTTGTAAGTATAACAACAAAACAAATCAAAATGGCGCGAAGCGACCGATGCATTAGTCTATGCGCGCGCACGAGCGTTGAGGCAAGGGCTAATAGGCCAATCAGCCAAACATTAAAATATAATAAACTGAATAATTATATCAATTTAATACAATCAAAATGTTATTTTTGTAATATAATGTTATGTTAAGTACCAGTTTCGATTTAAATAAATAATAAATAAATAAATATTACGGGAGAATTTACACAAATCCCTCTAGTCCCATGGTAAGCTCAATAAGGCTTGTGTTATGGGTACTAGAATGGGTATGTATGAAAATAACCTAAAATATTTCTTGTACCTAAAACCTATTTGCTGAAGTTTAAAAAAAAACTGTATTTAAAAGGCACTAGTGCGATTATGTAATGTAAAAAGCACGCGTGTGTAATGGACTGGATTACAGCCATAAAAACGGTGTAATAAGAGCCACTTTACGAGCAAGTGTGTTGAAAAAGCCATTATAACACTCAGACATATTTGTCCTCACTCACTTGGTGAGCTCGTCCAAATAATCACTTCGTGTCATAATGGCTTATTATAGCCCCTTGTCAAAAAATCTACTATTATTTCATCATCATCTTCTTCAGCCCGGAGTCCTCCACTGCTTCCCAATTCACGCCACTATACCGGGTCTTCAGCTCTTCGCATCCAACCGCTTCCTCCCAGTCTTTTCAGGTTTCAGGTCATCGGTCCACCTGGCGGAGGGTGTTGAGGGCGAGTCGTTCGAGGTCTCAACTTTAGAATCCGTCTTCCCCCTCAACCATCGGGTCTTCAACAAATATGCCCTGCTCACTGCCACCTCAGTTTACTTATTCTGAGCGCTATGTCGATGCCGGTGACTTTGATTCTCAGTCGGATATCCTGATTCGTGGACAAGGCCTTTTGTAAGTGTCCACGTCTCGACCGCGTATGTAAGTACCGCAAGGACGCATTGGTCGAAGACTGTATGGATAAATATTTAAGAAGTGGTTTCTGAGTGAAAATATTTAAAAAGTGGCCGGAATAGGTAGTGCTAATTTACCTAAAATTCGCATAAGGGAGTAACACTCTATGTTACACCCTTTTAAATGCCAATGCTTTTAAATGCTTTGAAAGCGTTTAAATGTCAATATTGCAGCCGTCAGTGTGAAAAGGCCAATGACGATAGATAAATCGATAAAATAAAATTCGTTCGTAAGCTTAATGTAAAATTCTCTACAATGTTTGCTGGCTTTAATTCATTTTATCACTTTTTTACTTCCAGAGAATAATAAAAAAAAATGTAACAACAAATAAATCTACCGTCCTACGCGACAATATTCCATTCCCATCACTTCGATGGTTGGCAGTCCACAACTGTGCGTTTTGCTAGAAATTTCCTGCCTCGTAAGACTGAACAGTGGAATACATTTCCGTCTACAGTATTTCCGGACCGATGTGACCTTCAAGCCTTCAACAAAAGAGCGATCTCCCACCTGTAAGGCCGGCAACGCACTTATGACTCCTCGGGTGATGCAAGTATCTATGGGGGCAATGGTGATCGCTTACCATCAGGCGACCCGTTGGCTTTAAGAAAACCCTCAACATCACAGGTAAGCACCGAGTAATCACTCCTGGGAAACCCAAAGTCCTGATGCCTTTCTAAAGGTCATCAGGCAATCCTGACCGATGCGACCTTAAAGAAAACAGTGTAGCTATCAGAGGCGTGGCGTCGCATAACTTACAAGGGAAGCCGAAGCGTATTCGTTTACTCATATTTAAGGAAAAAGGTGGTTATAAGCCTTTCCTTGGGCAACACGGTGAGGATCAGGTTTCATGGACGCGATGCCACTGGTCCACCTGAAAGGCCGACTACGCGCTTGTGATTCCTCTGGTGTTGCAAGTGTCTATGGGCGACGGTAGTCGCTCACAATCAGTCGATCCGTCTGCTCGATTGCCCCCTATAACCATGGGTTGGATATTTGGATAGATATTTACTGGTGTCGGCTCCTTAAAAATATAATTTTGATAATATAATCTCCGGCTTTGACCACATTTGATACCTGATTGTATGTCATTAGCAGCAACGATTGAAACATGATTCAATCATTATTTGGAATCCGCATGAATCCACATATGCCCTACTCCTAGAGAAAATACAGAAGTCTTTCCTTAGGTTTCTCTAAGAAAAGATTTGGATATTACCCATACTTATATCCCACAAAATTTTTACTCGGTTGCCTAGGTTTTAATTCTTTGGAAGTGAGGCGAAACAACGATCTTCTCATCACAGTCTGCCGGTTTTTGCGCGGGGAGTCGTACGTTATCCAATTAGTGGACAGTGTAATACGGCTGAGCGTCCCGGACGTCCCCCGCGTCAACCTCCGCCCCCGCGCGCGCGCGCTGCTGGCAGCGCCGGCGGCGCGCACGCTGTCGCGCAGAAGTGCGCCACTACCGCGCGCACTCACTTTACTCAATGCGCTCTTGGCATCCGTGCCTGAATGTGATCTGTTTGCGTGGAGATGGATAGCTGTGTGCCGTGAATGTTTGAGGTTTTGTGAGATGATGGACAACAGGCAGACCTCCGTACATGCATAAAATTTATGTACTTAAAATATTGTCAATTGTTTTTAGCTTGTGTACTCAATGTTTTGAAAGTACTTATAATTGTTGTCAATTAATTGTATCGTTGTTAATTAAGTCATCTGGTTTCACGGTGAATTGTTTCGCTGTAATACCGTGTAAATAAATTGAATAATAAATAAATAAAATAAATGATTCATAAAAAACTGTAGTTTTTTTCATAATTATTACTTTATATTTAGGATATTTTTTTACATAAATTTGCTTAACTAACTTCGTCAATTAAATAAGTAACACGTATATTCAGTTAATTAGCTAAATATAATTTAATAAATCTATAAATAATTACGAATAGTTAATATAACTATGTATTGAAATATGCATTTATGTTTGCGTTATTGGCTTATTTAAATAACCTGAAAATTGTATTAATAAAATAAAATTGAGACAGCTTCCATACTATTGAACAACAACGCCGCCGCGAATGTTTCGGTAAATATCTATCCGATTATCCGATCCCTGCCTATAACACGAAAAAAAAATCTATAGTTGACTGTACCTACGCGTCAGCTCACAAGTCATTTCGTTAAAATTAATTGAAGTGCGTCGAACGGAATGTCTCTGTTCATACACGGCATTAATTAACATTTTGATTCTTTGTTTTGTACAATTTGCTCCTGAATACTGTGGGGGTGTAGTCAGTTGGTGGGATAAAATAAAAGTGAGCTGGTACGGGTTTGATGTTTTGTATTCAACGTCTGTCTTAAGACTTAGGCCTAATGACATAAAGCTGGTCTGAGACAGCTGTCGTTCATAATTCAATTTGAATATACAGGGTGTTTGGTAACAGGATGCAAAGTTGAAAGGAGGTGATAGCTTAGGCCATTTAAAACATTTTAAGCGATATATGTGTCAGGCAAATGTTATTAGTTTTTTTTTATTTAAGTTTTAAGATTTTTCTGGGAAAACTCCAAAATTTCAGACTACATCGACAATAGTACTTTTTTTACTGTAGGTAGCATTTTTTTGTATTTTTTTTTTATTGTGAAATGTCTATCGTACACCATAAAAGTTATTTGAAACATCTGTGTCTAAAGAAAAAAAAAATACAGCGATTTAAAAATTAAATACCATGAAAAAAAAAATGATTTAAGAGTTTTCTAAGGACGGTAAAAAAAAAACTAAAATAGCCCCGGTTCTTCAAACCATTTAAGAAACATGCTTGGCTATTGCCCTTTCATTTAAGCTATCAAGCACGACTGTAGCTATCGTATCTTTAAAAATAAGTCACTTAAACCAACTAGAGAGCTAAAATGTTTTACTCTACTTGTGATACTTGTGACGAATCTAATTATGATTTTGTAATAAAACATTGATTCTTAATACTAAGTTGGCGTTTACCTGACATTTGAAATGTTTTGAAAGGGTTAAGTGCAGTGGACAAAACTGTCACATGCAATTTTAATCAACAAAGGTTCGCGGTGGTGTGAAACAAAAGGGACCGATAGCGGCGGGCGGCGTTTAACAAAGATGACTCAAGCCGTTTTATTATGTTTTATTGTTAAAGATAAACTGATTTGCTACTTGCGTATTTATGCAAAAACTACTAATTTAGTCAAATTACAGCTTCAGTTGCGGTTAGACGGTCATTGTGTTTTTATTCCCTCCGTCATCCAAAATTTACCGTGTCAAGTAGTAGCTGCCGTAGGCGCTCCTTCACGTGTAATTACGAACATGGAGTTTACGAACGAAGAATACGCCGACATTGTCTACATGTACTGCAGAGCTGACGGTAATGGAGCAATGGCTCGAAGGTTATACCAAGAGCGTTTTCCAAACCGGAGGTTGCCTAATGTGAGAGTGTTTTACACCTCATTCCGAAGACTACGTGAAAATGGAATTGCTGGGCAACGTGGAGGGAACCCAGGACGTAATCGCCCTGATTTGGAGGACGAAGTTGTACGGGCATTTGCAGAGATCCGACTACGAGCGTCAGCTTGGTAGCTCATAATCTTGACATGTCCATATGGAAAGTATGGAGTACCATGCATCGCGAGGGAAAATATCCTTTTCACGGCACCGGAGTTCAAGGACTGGAGGAAGGAGACCCTGCAGGTCGAGTAGACTTCTGCCGATTTTTACTCACTGCTGACATCGAAGAGCAACGCTTTTTAAGAAGTATTCTTTGGACCGATAAATCCAAATTTTCCCGGGAAGGGATCACGAATTTTCACAACCCTCACCAATGGGCTGATAAAAACAATAATCCACATTGGAAAAAGCAAAAGTCCTTCCAAAGAAGGTTTTCCCTCAACGTGTGGGCTGGAATAATCGGCAGAGACCTTATTGGGCCACATTTTTTGCCAGATAATTTAAATGGTGTAAATTATTTGGGATTTCTTTAAAACGATTTGCCCGGGCTGATTGACGAGGACCAGCTGCCCGGTGCTGTGACATTCCAGCACGACGGTTGTCCCGCCCATTACTCCCTGGCTGTAAGGGAACACCTAAATAACTGTTTCCCTGACGGTTGGATCGGCAGAGGTGGACGAATCCCTTGGCCCGCTCGGTCACCCGATTTAACTCCACTCGATTTCTTCGTTTGGGGCCGGGCTAAGGAGCTAGTTTACACAGAAGAGGAAATTAATGCCGTAGAAGAGTTGAGAGAGAGGATCCAAGCAGCATTCGAAACCATCCAACCAGGGAAGAAATGACTCTTGGAACAACCACCACGGAAATAAGAAGACGGGCTCGTGCTTGTATTCGAAACGGCGGGTCCCATTTTGAAAACGATTGATGATTGTTTCTTGTTTTTAAATTAAGTGTGGAAATAAATAACTTAACTTTTATGCTTTTGTTTGATTTCGTCGTAAGTAAAAAGAAATACAAATTCCCTCTTATCAGTTCAGGTAGCTTATTTTCAAAGGTAAAACGGCTGAGTCATCTTTATTAAACGCTGCCCGCCGCTATCGGTCCCTTTTGTTTCACACCACCGCGAACCTTTGTTTATTAAAATTGCATGTGACAGTTTTGTCCACTGCACTTACCCTTTCAAAACATTTCAAATGTCAGGTAAACGCCAACTTAGTTTCAAGAACCAATGTTTTATTACAAAATCATAATTAGATTCGTCACAAGTATCACAAGTCGAGTAAAACATTTTAGCTCTCTAGTTGGTTTAAGTGGCTTATTTTTAAAGATACGATAGCTCCAGTCGTGCTTGATAGCTTAAATAAAAGGGCAATAGCCAAGCATGTTTCTTAAATGGTTTGAAGAACCGGGGCTATTTTAGTTTTTTTTTATCGTACTTTAAAAAACACTTAAATCATTTTTTTTTCATGTTATTTAATTCATAAATCGCTGTAGTTTTTTTTTCTTTAGACACAGAAATTTCAAATAACTTTTATGGCGTACGATAGACATTGCACAATACAAAAAAAATACAAAAAAATGCTACCTACTTTAAAAAAAGGTACTATTGTCGATGCAGTCTGAAATTTTGGAGTTTTCCCAGAAAAATCTTAAAACGTAAATAAAAAAAAACTAATAACATTTGCCTAACACATATATCGCTTAAAATGTTCTAAATGGCCTAAGCTATCACCTCCTTTCAACTTTGCATCCTGTTACCTAACACCCTGTATACTACTTTTACATACGGCCTGTCTCGTATTCATTGTGAAGGATTAACACCTTCACAATACACTCAGGTTTTGCACGTGGGTGGTTTTATAATTAAAATTATGTATGTGAAGTAATCATTATTTATTTACTAATCATTACAATAATAATCATCATTTATTTGGGTGAATTTTCAAAACGAATTTTTTGGATGTCCCAAACTTGCAAAAAAAAAACAACTATGCTATATACCGAAAAAAAAAATGGTTGTATTCTTTGCTATTATTAATTATGAGGCAAAGCCTTTGATTAACAATAATAAGCTACTAATCCCCAAAAAAAAAAATTAAAGTCCATAAATTCACGGTTAGCAATAGCTGTGAGGTATGTCACACGCGAAGTTTAGCTCAGTCAATTACATAAAACTTTCTCTGTGATTGTCGTAATTAATTTCTGTAAGAAACATTTAAAAGGGCTCCGAGCCTATAATATAATCCAGAAAAATATGCAAATAATTCATAATTTAAAAATACAGAGATCGGAATGTGTTTGTCCCACGCGCGAGCATCTTTTCATGACTCGCAAAACGATTGGTTGAGCTATGTAACGCCATTTTTAAGTTACTACGTCGAAGACATGCTAGTTCGCGTTCGATTACCGAGCGAAGCGGACGCGTAATTTGTGTTGTGATTTTTTTTTAAATAGGTTAGTTTGTGACACGACCAAAAGGTCAGCCTTTAAGGTAATTTGTGTGGCTAGTAAATATTGCATGTTCAAATACTTTATCGGTATGTCCAATTAAGTGTTTTATAGTTTAGAACACCGAGAATCAATAGTCCTATTGTCATTTACCTAAAGCTTATACTTACGACAAAATAAAATAAATGCACTTTTGCTGTTATTTGTGTGGCGTAATTTGTGTGCTACTATAGTCCACATAAATTATTTTTTTTGTTTTATTTGGATATTATGAGCATTTTATATGCCTAATGACACTTGTTATCTTTAAAAAAAACCAGTCAAGTGCGAGTCTGAGTCACGCACCGAGGGTTCCGTACAAACTTTCACTAATTTCGACTTAAAGCGCCGGTTTGCCGCTGGTATCTATGGCGTCTCATACAAATGAGGGGCAAACTTAAACCAAACCGGGTTATTCAAAAAATATTATTAATCAAACACAGTAAAAATATATATAATATATATTGTTCGAAAATGTTCAGATAAGTGCAGATCAAGGCATTTCATATGATACCCTACTTGACCTAATGGCTAGACTTAGTTTTTTAAAAATTGGTCGTTTGGATACTCATATTGGTCGTTTCTTAGAAAATAAAAATATATTTTGTAACGTTTCCTTTGAAATACATGTGGGCTGATCATGTTTATAAATGTTCTAAATTTCAAATAGATAGCATAACTTATTAAATTTAAAAAAATTATTTGGGTGGCAAGAATGTAATTTGTGTGGCATGATTTTTATTGGCAGCGAATTGTAGCTAAACTATTCGTCAAAAAAGAGTGCCTCTTTCTGCATTTTGTTCATCATTCCAATATCTACAGTAATCCATTATCAAAATTATAAAAACATATTTAAAAAAACGCGCCTCGAAAATTACCAAAAGGCGTGGTGTTCCAAAATTTACCCATTTGCAATAAACATTACCATGGGTTAAATTCACTTAGATCTAAATAAAGTGTCGGTAGGTTTACATGTTTAACCATAATTGTATGCAAAATATTATAGGTCGCAACATAATCTTAATCGGCTAGCAGTGTAATTGTATTCCAATGTGACGCAAATAAATGGAGGAATAGAATACCATACAAGAAAGGAATATGTAAGTTTACAGTATCAGTCTTTTAAATGATTCTCCTCCACTGAAGAAGTTGAATAAAAGACATTATAAAAGTGAAATTGTAATTGTTGTTTGTTTTTCTTTGGCGAACAATGATCAAGTATTTTATTTAAATAAATAATATATAAATAAATATCGCGGACAAACTTACACAAATGGACCTAGTCCGAAACTAAGCAAAGCTTATACTATGGGTACTAGGCGACGATATACATAATGTATAGATAAATTATAATACATACATAGAAAACTGCCAAGACCCAGGAACAAACATTCGTGCTCATCGCACAAACACTTCCCTGGCCGAGATTCGAACCCGGGACCGCCAGCTTCGTAGGCCGTTGTGCAACCAACTGAGCCAAACGAGTCGTCAAAATAAGAAAATATAATTTAAATAATTTAATTTTTGTAAAAGGGATCAAAATACCCAATGAGTAACATAATCGACTTTGTAGCCCAATGAGTAACATAATTTACCTTGAGGGATAAGAATATTCGCCTGTAAAAATCGTATATATACAAGCTGACTTCTAAGACGTGGCACAAAATGTTACTTTTAGAGTCTACTCACAGTAATAATTAATTTTTAGTATTAAGCAAATTAAGAAATTTAAAAAAGAAACGACTTCTTCATACAAAACTGGAAGCGGTTAGCATGGGAGGCCCATATTATTTTTATTGGTCTCGATGTAGATGTTGATGTCAAACTAAAATTTTATCGTCATTGTGAGTAGAGCCGGAAAGTAACATTTTGTATCACGTCTTAGATTTCACCTTGTATAGGTATGCTAACAAAGAAGTAATACTTCTTTTTGCATGAAGTTTCATAGATCATAACATAAATCATACCTAGATTTAAGTTGTATTTTCCTGTTTTAATCTCGTCATCTTGCTTTCGACCTTTAGTTCTTGAGTACAATAGTTTCGTTTATCGTAAAAAGACGTATGCCAGTTGGAAATTGACGGTTTTGCGACTATTTGGGTCCAGTGCTTGGAACACAAACATATATAATACTTCAATGCTATACAGGTACTTATTATTTTTAGGATTCCGTACCTGAAAAAAAAAACGGAACCCTTTCAGGATCACTTTGTTGTCTAAGTCCAACATAAGTCAATATAAAGTCTAAATACAAAATACTTAAACCGAAAATTATTTTAAACATATTTTTCAACACGGCTATACCGGTTTTGAGTTATTGGCGGAAAACTGCACTTCTTAGCAAAAGGACGTAAGTGCCGTGAAGATACGCTCTTCTGCGTAGTATAGTGCATTTTTTGTTTGATCGACTGCGGAACCCTACATTGAGCATGATCCGTCATGCTCTTGGTCGGTTTTTATTTATAACACAAGTATAGATAGGTAACGTGTATAATATTATCATATCATGCAAGGACACTAATAGTGCCAAGGTCCGGCGTATTGTTGTGCCCAAATGTTGCGCACAATCATTAGTATATAGCTACAAAATAGTTTAATAATATCGAATCATGAATGTATTATCTGCAAAATTATTAAAGAGACCTAAGTTATCTCCAGAAAATGCGGGAAATAAAAACCGGCCAAATGCAAGTCGGACTTGCGCACCGAGGGTTCCGTACAAAATATACGCTACAAACGGCCGTATCTATGAATATCCAGTATTAGCAGAGCCCTATTCCTAAGCAAAAAGTACGTGGTGTTCGATAATTTTATATGGGTTACTGATATAGACAGACAGACATAACATAATACTGTTTTTAGTATTTGTTGTCATAGCGGCAACAGAAATACATTATCTGTGAAAATTTCAATTTTCTAGCTAAAACGGTTCATGAGACACAGCCTGGTGACAGATAGACAGACAGACAGACGGACAGCGAAGTCTTAGTAATAGGGTCCCGTTTTACCCTTTGGGTATGGAACCCTAAAAACATATGTCAAACTATTGTGTCGAAAGTGGCCTTATAATAAAATAATCAGACTAAAAGATTATTTTCGGAACGTTTTACAACATTTCTCTTCATCAACACTGCTGTGCATGTGAAGGCAGCGCATGTAAAACGTCAAATCAGCTGTTTTTCCTAAAGAAGCAAGCAGATTTGGCGCGGAGACACTCGGCTTGTGGGGCCGGGGCGCGTACGGACTGACTGAGTAATCGCCTACGGGATGCGACAGTACTACATATAATATTATACTAGAAGGTGCCCGCAACTTTGTCCGCAGAAGAAGAAAATTATACTCTGTTTTCATTCAGCATAGTTAGTGAAGAAGTATGCTATGTGTCCAGCTATAACTGTACAGTAAGCTGCAAAAATACAGGATGATCAATCCAAATCGAGAGATAGCCAATTCTGCTCTAAGGAACCATGGCGTCGATTTTAGATTTAATAATAATGTAATTTTTTTTAACTCGTACATAACCGGGAATCGAACCTGGTCAAATCTTTGTAAGCAATGTTATAAGTTTTGCAAGTTTTTTCGTTGTTATTGTTGATGGTGTGAATCATAAATCACAAGGAACACATTTTTAATGGAATCTTGATTAAAGAATTGAAAAAAAAAAACAAAAATAAGATTATTATTTGATTTCAGTAAATGTTCAAAATGTAGCCATTTTAATGGAAGCAAACACTGATTGTCTCTATAGTTAAAAAAAATTGGATGTCATTATTATTAAATTTAGTTATAGTTTCTGAGTTCTCCCTTATCTTATCTTATCTTGATATCCGGGGTCCTTACGGATACACTTCGACCCAGTGGGATCTTTTGTGTAATTACCCCTTCTTGCTACTCAATGGTTTGTTCTACCATCTCAGTAAACCGCATGACAGATGCCATTGGTAGCGTCTGGAATTCCTTTGGCTGTGGGTAACCAATACCAAATTCCTTCATTCTCTGTCTGGCGAGGGCATGACATTCGCATAATAAATGCTCCATTGTTTCTGTTTCCTCACCACACATTCTGCAATCTGTATTGTCAGAAAGTCCCAGTTTGGCCAGGAGTCCTTTGACTCCGAAATGGCCTGTGAACACCCCCATTATAATTCTGAGTTGTCTTTTGCTGTAGTTCCACAGTTTCTTGGACCAGCCCGATTCTACTCTTTCTATCAATAGCTTTGCATGCCTCAGGCCCGCCACTTTCTTCCACTCTTGCTGATGTTGGTTTTTGGCATGGTCCTTTATGGCCGTAACTATGGTCCCCTGTGAGAGTCCCACGCATGGTTCGGGTCCTACGAAGCTCGTTGCAGACCCTTTTCTAGGTAGCTCATCGGCGTTTTCGTTACCGATGAAGCCTTCATGCCCTGGAATCCATACCAGCTGCACTTTATTGTGCCTTCCGAGTTTGTTTAATGCTTGGATACCGTTGTGTACGAGTCTAGAGTCTACTTTGGGCGCTGATAACGCTTTCAGTGCTGCTTGACTGTCGCTGAGTATATAGATGTGCTTTCCTTTGGTTAGCCTATCTATGTTTTCCTGGGCACAGGCGATTATAGCATATGTCTCTGCTTGAAAGACCGTTGCATAACCTCCCATACTTGTGCTGACATTATAGTCTTTTGCATAAATGCCTGCTCCCGTACCTGATGCCATTTTTGATCCATCAGTATACCAAATGTTATCCTCACCATCCATTGTCAGTGGTTTGTGATCTTCGGCCCATTCGTCCCTTGTGGGAACTTGCACTTTAAAGTTCCTTTGGAATTCATACCTTGGTTGCATTGTGTCGCAGCTCATGGCAGTTATTCTGTCGAGGAAATGGTTCTTTTCCATGGATGTGTGCTTAGTTTTCGGCGCGCAGTAACTCCATAGGCCCAGGGTCTTTAGCCTATGCAGTGATTTGCGTGCTTCCGACTGTATCACTATGTGTAGCGGTGGTAGGTCTAGCAATACCTCTAGCGCCGCGGTTGGCGTAGTTCTAAACGCCCCTGTTATAGCCATGCACGCTGTTCTTTGGACCCTCATTAGGTCGTCTCTGCATGTGCTCTTTAATGTTCTTGGCCACCAGACCAGGCTGCCGTACAGGATGATCAGTCTTACCATCATGGTATAGATCCATCTCAGTACCTTAGGGTTTAATCCCCACGTTTTACCGTATGCCGATCTGCACATTCCAAACACTCTGAGTGCTTTTGTTATGTTATGATCGACATGCTTTTTCCAATTCAGTTCCTTATCCAGCGTGACACCAAGATATTTCACATCGTTGGACATCTCGAGTACCCTTCCATACAGTTTTAGTTGCTGCATGTCTTTTAGGGTTCTCTTTTTAGTGAATGGTATTACCAACGCTTTGCCTGGATTAATGGATAGTTGGTGAACGTTACACCATCTCTCCACTTTCCTCAGTGCTTCATTCATGATTGCCGAAACCGTACTGGGAAATTTCCCATTTACGAGTATCACTAAGTCATCTGCATACCCTACCGTATAGATAGGTCTGCTATTGAGTTCCTCCAACAGTGAGTTCACCACCAAGCTCCATAGAGTAGGCGAGAGTACTCCACCTTGTGGAAATCCTTTTGTTGTTGTGGCCATTATCTCGTCCCCCATTAGGGATGACGTTATTAGCCTACCGTTTAGCATATTTCCAATCCACTTGCATATGGTCGGTTCTATGCCATGTCTTGCAGCTGCTACATCAATCGCTTGGTACGTGGTGCGGTCAAACGCTCCTTCCACGTCTAGAAAAGCCGCCAGGCACAGTTCCTTACCCTCTATTGCCTGTTCAGCTCTGGTTGCTACCAGGTGCAACGCCGTGTCCGTAGATTTCCCTGGTTGATAGGCACACTGTAAGTTGTGCAGAGGATGCCTTTTTAATGGGCCATCCCTTATGTGTCTGTCCACCAGTTTCTCCACAGTTTTTAGGAAAAACGATGAAAGGCTTATGGGTCTATAGGACTTAGCATCTCCGTAATCTGCCTTACCCGGTTTGGGCAGGTAAATCACCCTCACCATTCTCCATACACGTGGTACGTGTCCGAATGCTATGCACGCTCTGTACAGTCTGCTCAGATGAGGAATGAGTACATTTGCGCCCTCTTGTAGTAGAACGGGGTAAATTCCATCTGGCCCCGGAGCCTTGTAGGGTTGAAACGTTGACAGGGCCCATTTTAGTTTGTTTTGATCTACTACCTTCTTTGATGTGTCCCAATTGTGCCTGGTTGTGCTTGCAGCTTGTTCCATTGCACTAATTGCAACATCATCTATTTCACCCTGGTGTATTACCGAGCCTGGGAAGTGCGTATTACACATGACATTGAGGGTTTCCAACCCCGTTTCAGTCATTTTCCCGTCACTGTCTCTGATAGTTGTGAGCGGGACTGACTTAGTTGCAGCTAGTGCTTTTGTTAGTCTCATACCCTCTGGTATAGACCCTATTTGATCACAGTGGACTCTCCACGCGCTCCTCTTTGCTCTCCTCACAGCCTTATTGTATTCCGTGAGTTGGCGTGCATAGCCCTCAAAATTATTTGAGGCTTTTGCATCGTTAAAGATAGCCCTGGTTTCCCTCCTGATTTTTTCAATCTCCCGGTTCCACCATGGTATCCTTTTCGCCAGAGTTTTCTTTTCCGGGCAATTGTTGGTCCAAGCCGTATATACTGCTTGTACTATTTTGTCCGCTTCAAATTCTATATCTATAATAGAATTAAGCTTGCCTTTTGGGTCCCCCAGTTCCACTTTCAGGTCCACTTTATATGTTTCCCAGTCAGTGCTCCTCGGGTTCCTTTTGCGTACAGTTTCCACCTCTATTTTAGTATTGTACCTAAAGCATATATATCTGTGATCGGATAGAGAAACTTCCTTTGATACATGCCATGAGTTAATGCTTTTACTAGTGTTATTAGTAGCCAACGATATATCAATTACCTGCCCTCGTCTAGCGTTGACAAAGGTTGGTTCATTGCCTTTATTTAGTATTTGTAATGAGGAGCTTACCAGAAAATCCAGTACCTTCACCCCTCTCGTGTTGACATCCGAGCTGCCCCAGATGACATGATGGGCGTTCGCGTCGCAGCCGATGATCAGGTCGGAGTTTGCCTCGCTGCCTTTCGCGACAAGACCCCGCAGTTGGCTAGTGATCGGGTCTGTCGCCTCATAGGGAAGGTAGGCTGATGCAGCGATAAGAACCGTGCCCTCCCCCTTAGTCAGGATCTTAACCGTGGTAAGATCCCTGGAACAGAAAGCATGTAAGGGCATGGCGTTGATGCCATTTCTGACATAAATACATGTCCTCATGTTATCATCGGAACAGTAGAACCATATGGTACCTCCAGTTCCGCCCAGACCTCTAATTTCCCCCTTATAAATATAAGGTTCCTGTATTAGAGCTATATCGAATTTACCGCTAGTTAGCTGCCTCGCCAGAAGGGCTGTGGCTGCTTTATTGTGTTGTAAGTTAATTTGTACACACCTTATACCCACCATTGCGCTTCTAATGGTTTGACTCCTTGGGAGCCTCCTCGCTAGACATGGGGGAGAGGGCGTTTCCCAGGTACAGATCTGCCAGGCCTCGCAAGTCCTCAGAGTCTACCGTGGATAACGGTGACGACTCCCGGCCCATGCGTGACCCCGCCCTATCCTCCCTCCACTCCCTCTCCACCATGGTAGCATCCGGCTGCTCACCCGCCTCAACTGCGACCGTCTCCGCCTCAGCAGCGTCTTTCGACGGTGCTTCCTCGGCTCCGATCCGGTCCGCATTATTGGCCAGGTCTGTCTCCTGGCTCACCACGCCCTCCGGAGCCGCGTCACCCCCCGTTGCCCGAGGGTCGACCCCTGCCCTCCCAAGCATCCTCTCCTCCGCGTCCTCGAGGAGCTTGAAGGAGCTTAGGTCGACCCTCGAGAAGAGTTGATAGTTCGACGCCCTGATGGCATCCGCCGATTCCCGATCCATCAGTATGATGCGTCGGGTGCTGGTTTCTGACATCAGGGTGTCCACTATCTTCCACTGCTCCGTGTGTAGCGAAGGGTTGTACTTCTGCAGTACACGGAGCATTAGTTTGATGTCCTGGGCGCCAATGATCCGCGTCTTCCAGGCCATTTTAACTGGCTTCGGCAGATCCTTGGCGTCCACGACTTTGAGGCGCTACCCGGCAATCTCTACTCCCCCGATTGCCGAGCTGAACCATGTGGAGGCCCCCCTCCCTTGGCAACTGATGTGGAGGGCGCCCCCCACGATGTTGCCGAGCATGATTCTTGGCAGGGGCTGGGGCGCGCCATCCACGAGTGCAAGAACTGCACCCTGGATCGCGGACATGTGCCCCGCCAGAATCTTGACAGCAGGGTAGCCCACTGGGATAATGGCCATCCGCTCCGCTGTCACCGCCTCCGCATACGACCCTACCCTCGTCCTTTTGGGGGCGCTGGTCAGCAAAGTCGAATCGCCACTCGATCCCAGTGGCCTCTTGTTGTGACCTACATCGGCCACTGTAGCAGGTGCGACCCGTGTCGCATCTGCGCCCGTCTGCAAAGACAGACGGGCTCTCTCCCGAGCGTTCTGTCTACGCTTCTGCCTCCTGCTAAGAGTATACCCGCCGTCCTCCCCCTCAGGTTTGGACACCTCCACACTACGTGCCGGTGCACTCTCCGCAGGATTAGGAAGCGTTCCGCGGAACGGTACGGTGGTCGGCTTCGGCATGCTTTTGCCGCCCCCTCCTCCGGTGCCCGCAACAGTCGGTCCCCTTACGGTTCCCTTCTGTGCGTGTCCGCTTTTCACCACTGGGGGAAAAGATCGGACGGCAGCTTTGAAGTAGACGGGTCCAGCATGTCCGTTGTTACCACTCCTACCTACATTACTGGGACCAGCTCCCGCATCCCTGCTCAAGGCAGTTTTGCGGCCCGCAGTAGTGCCCAGTGTAGCGCCATGCGCTGTAGCCTCATCCCTTAAGGGTACGGCTTCTCCTTTCTTCGTCGTTGTTGGTGGTTGTGGATCCATTTAACCTACAACTAAGACTTCATCAGACTGGCTCCCCACCCTCCTTGGAGCCCTCCTACTGGGGATGCTTTGACGCATCAGGGATACCAGCCCGATATAGCGCCCCAAAGTGAGTTGCCCATGAGTCCGCACGGTGCCAAGACCATCGTCACCTCCACAGGCGACTTTGGAATCGTGCTCCGCCGACTATGGACCCCATCACCCCAGGACACTCGCCCGCGGCCATCAGACTGGACGCGACAGCCGATTGATCATGTCTGGCTAGGACAAGACCTCCCGTTTTAAACGAATCCCGAGCCAAAGTGGCGTGTTATCTCCCAGGGGTAACGACTCCGACCCCTGTCCGACTCAGCCTACCAGAATCTCGTTCTCCGCCCGTACGGGTCCCCGCGCACGGCACAAACACGCGGGTGGCATTCTACCGCTAACCATCCTTATTTGTGGATAGAGAGCCTGCTGCGACATGCCACGTCATCGCTTGCGGCTGACTGTGTAGGAAGTGCGGGATAAGGAAGGTTTGGACTGCTCAACTAGAAGCTCAACTGGTTGTTTCCGTGCTACCTGTTTCCTCGGTTGAACCAGGCAGTTAACGGGCAGTAACCACGGGAAGGAGCACAACCAGTTTTGCCTCGGGGATCGAGGCAACTGTGAGCTCCCCCCGAGGCCATTCACCAAGTTAACTACCGGGCAGGTAGCTACCATAGAGACACACCCAGGACAAGAATAGCGACCGGTCGCGAATTAACCACTTGTTCTGGACCCATCTCCGCCCTGAGTTCTCCCTACTGACCCATTTGGATTTATCACCCTGTATATACACGATCGTTCAAAAATATCCTCCCTTAACCCTATTGACGGGTAAAAGAGTCTAGCGCAGATATTTTTGAACGCCTGTATATCTTTTGCAGCCGAATGCTGACAGCCGTTTTGACCTAATGAGGCCGCAAAGGCTATACGGTTACAAACATACAAAAATCGAAAAAAAAAATTTTTTACGATTAATGGATTAGGTACTTATAGTTTCTTTGCTTTTTCGCGTAATGAGGTCTTGGTTAGATGTGTCAATTAATTGTGTTCACATGCTCATATTTTCATGCAGTGTCTACAAAAAATGCGCATGCAAATACAACAAACCACCACCAGACACTATCATCTTGTCATCTCGGGTAGATCCCGGACCGTCAACATCTCCTGCATCTGCTGATGATGCCTCGTAGAGAGGCGAAACACGTGTCGGGGATCATAATGGCAAATCAGGTGGTGGTTTGTTGTATTTGAATACGTATTTCTTTGTGGAAACTGCATGACAATATGCGCACGTGAGCACAATTTAGTGTCACATCTAACCAAGACACAATTTCGCGGAACTATAATGCATTAATCTAATATGGAATTCCACAAAGTAGCACCTGAATCTATCAATTATACATTTTTTCATTTCACTGGCTTTCAAATAGTAATTTTCAGATATTTTTTTGAAAATATTATCAATTTAAATAAAACAATTTAACGGATTATATCGCGTATATTATCTCATTTGAGTTCCAGACGTTTCGGTTCGGTTTCAGCTTTTCATGGTCACGGGTTGACTGAGAAAAGATATATTTTTCTCTATCAAAGTTACAATTTGTGCAAATTACCCACGTTGAGAAAGCAAATAAAGGTGGAAATACATGCTAGGTGGGCCTAATCCATAAAGACAGTTACACATGTGCCAGAAGGGCTTAATTATTTTATTTTAATAATTTACCAAGCAGCACAAATGAGGGCCGCGATCATGGAAAGCTGAAAAGCTTCCGAAACGTCGGGAACTCAAATGAGATAATAGACGCGATATAATCCGTTAAATTTGTTTCATTTAAATGAGTAAAGATCACGAAAACAGAAGAAAATATTATATATTATCAATGTACGGGCATTTAATTTTTATCATATTATATATAAGAAAAACATTTGAAATCTTACATCGATTTTTTAAGTTTTATCTAAATTGTGATTGCGTTTTCCTCTAGAAAGCTTTAGCACTTAGTCCACTATGGTCTAGAATTGAATTATTCATCAGAGAAAGCGGCCTTCGCGGAAGGGTGAAAATATAGGTTATTAAATACGTGGCGGCGGTACTGTCGGGTTCCTTTACATGACGGAATATTGGATCGGGAATATATTGTAAAGGACACTGCTATTATTATCGAAGTGTAGGAACGTGTTCGGAAATATTGAATGATTTTGTCTTTGCTCCTACAGAGTAATGTTACGAAAGATGAGGTATTTATATGACTAAAACGTGGATATCATTCCTTTTTATGCTCTAGTTATTTCTGTCGATTAGATTACTGTCTGTTCTTATTGATATTTATATAACTGTATTATGATAATCATACAGGTTGTTCATGCGTTTATTACATTGAAATAAACCACCAGAACACTGGTCATTTTGATATTTACCTACGCAAAAACTTCCCATAACATGCTTTGAATAAAAGTATTTTGGAAGATACAAACGAAACGGTACTAAATTGAGATACACCTATGAAGAATTTTCAGAAGTTAGTGCCAATCTTGCAGCGGGCTTGTGTAGTTCGTGTCTCTATTGAAATCGGACTTCTCGTGAGCTAAGCTGCTGTATGATGCCCTGCTATGCTATAGCATTCACAAAATGTGCGCAAGCGTCGAACGCAGCACTGACAGACTCGTCGGTACTATAATATTCCCTAGACACGTACAAATAATTCGTTTTCATAGGTCTCGCCCTTGGCTTCATTTTCTGAAGTAAATTTTGTCAATTTGCTTGACGGACCAATATATTTCACCTGTGATCTCGGACACGTATCACTACCTCACGTGTCAGCAATATTAGGGACGAACTGAAAGCCGTCCAGGTCCAAAATACACAAATGACAAGCTCTCAAAGTGTGGGGGGGTTAAAATCTGTGACGTCATAACGATGGCGGCACAAAGAAATAGTAAATTTCTTAGCCACTTTATTTAAATAAATAAACATTATGAGGAGACAATTTTACACAAATGGAGCTAAGAACTAGCTATAGCTTAACCTAGCTCAATATGACTGACTCTCTGATAACATCAGAGGGGCACGATAAAATAAACAAAACCGACATTTTTTTACATTTATTTTAAAAGCTTAGATTAACGATTTAATCCAAAACCATCCCAAGAAGCCTTGAAAGATGAATAAAGATAAAATTTTGGTCTCAATCAAGAACAGCATAAGTATCTTAGTAATAGGAAGATATTTACTCTCTTCTGCTTTGGGACCGTCGAAATTTCCAGAAATTTCTTGCTAGTTTAAAATGACGTATATGCCATTACTATGCCTGTGAACTTCCGTCCTCTTATTATGGAAGCAGTATTTTCCTTGGGCGAGTCCTTGCGACACAAAGCTTGTAATCTGTTTGTTGAGTTCGTTTAGTAAAATATAATCTTTGGGATTATCCTTCAGGGGAAAGTGAAATATGGCAGTCTATTGACTTCAAAAAACGTCGAACACCTAAGTGCCTTTTTGTGTCCAGTCCACGGCACGCAAGCGGTGTGTCATCTCTTATGAGGATTAGTACTTTACAACTCGCACGTCACGCACACGAATCCGGTGTGGGTCGGCCTTAAGACTTGCGACGCGTCGTGGATTCCGAGCAGTTATAATTAAAAAGTAGTGTACTTAAATACGATACTGTGTGTATAAACAATAATAGAAAAAAATAACTGTAATATAAACATTTCACTGGATAATTAAAAAAACTGTTTATTATATTAACGAACTATCATAAAATTAAAATGTACAACAAGTTTTTAAGAAACTAAAATTATAAATACAAAATCATTAGAGTAAGTCATTTGTAATCAATAAATATTACAAACCAATTAATATCGTGTTTATTTTGTTTTGTGTGCCAACCCTACCAGATTAGGTATAAATGCACGCTCCTTTGAAACTTGGTCTTCAGTTTCATGACTCATGTGGCTTGGTGGTGGCTTGTAGTGTTTACTTGCCTATTTCTTTGTAGAGAATGAGGTAGGTACGTTATTGTCACATCAACCAAGACGCCATCTCGCGGAATAGCCAAAGAACTATTATCCATTGATGCCCTCATTTGCATTTTTGTCGCTACCCTATAATATGCCTTTGCCATTAGAGACTTTTTAAAGTACTGTTTGAGAGCTGGAAAAAGTAATTTCAAAGCATCATCTGATAACTTAATATAAAAAAGGCCTTGGCCTTAGAATGATATGTGAACGAGATAGCAGCATTGTCTCGGTCGCCAGTTCGCTTTGTGTTAAGTTTAGGTGCCGAAGACGCCGTGGCGTCCTACCGCCTTGCACAACGACAACGGTAACAGCAGACGTGCTGCCGTCCGAGTTCAAAACCTTTGATCTCTTACCATCAGGCGACCCGTCTGCTCGTTTGCCTCCTATCATCATTATTCGCATTCCTTATCCCATTTACTTGGGGTCGGCGCAGCATGTTTTTTTCTTCCATACCTCTCTATCACTCGTCATCTCGTCACTTACATCCTTCCTCTTCATGTCACCTCTCACGCAATCCATCCACCTTTTCCTCGGCCTACCCTTCCTCTAACATCCTTCCACATGCATATCTAATACCCTTCTTGTCACATGGCTCTCATCCCTCCGCATAACATGTCCTACCACCGTAGGCGATTTGCTCTAAGCTTATTGACTACGGGTGCTACTTTCAGGCTTCCTCTTATATACTCATTCCTTATCTTATATAATCGATCCTTTCTCGTCACGCCACTCATCCATCTCAACATTCTCATCTCCGTAACATGCAATCTGCTTTCAACCGTCACCTTTGTGGCCCAACATTCCGATCCATAGGGGAGGCCGGGGCTTTAATTAACAGAGGTAAGTATTAACAAGCGAATTTCTACGAAACTATAAACAGCACGTCACTAGTGATTCCTAGAATCCGTCCCTGTGACAGCGGTCTACAGGTTGAGACTCGTCAGTCCAGCTCAGTGCGCCGCGAGAGTGAGTTGTGTGATGTGCGTCTATTTTGGCCAGGTAACGAACTTTTTTCTCTTTACGATATTTTGATTTACGCGTTGAATAATTGATTTCGGTGTAATATATATATTTTTTGCAGTAGCTTGTTTTATGCTTAATAATGTTACATACCGTTGCTAGCGCTAATGCACAATATTTCGTAATTATATATTTTTTTATTGAAAAGCTACCCATGGGGCTAAATTTAACAAAACATACGGGGCTAGTATTAACATGTTAATTCTTACCCCGCATGTGGGGTTGGTATTAACATTATTACACTAGGTACTAAGCCTACGCTGTCCGTCCGTCTGTCTGTCCACCTGTCCTAACTTTAAAGAGCTGTATATCCACCAGGGTATCTAATAACATATTTATTTATTTATCTTAAACGTTACAGCATGAGGACTTACAAGCGGAAAACTACTCGAGGCATGACTTCGCTGGCGACCTACGAGTCAGCTGCTTTAGAAATAATGGACAAGAAAAGGAACTACGGAGAAGTAGCCACAGAATTTCAAATTTGTCACGTTACGCTGTTCAATTTTGTGAAAAAGAAGAAAGCAGGAGTTTCAGTAGAAGTAGGTTACAAAAAGACCCGGTTAGTATTCACTTCTGAGCAGGAGAAAAAAATTGCAGATTATTTATTAAAGTGCTCTAACATTTATTTCGGACTGCTACCTGCGGAAGTAAAAAAACTAGCCTACCAGTGTGCTGTTTTTTTTCAAAATCCCGAACTTGCCCGAATCATGGAAGGCTAAGGAAAAGGCGGGTGATGATTGGTTCACGAATTTCATGAAAAGAAATACAAATTTGTCGATTAGAAGCCCTGAAGCGACAAGTTTAAGTAGGGCGACATCCTTCAATCAAACAAATGTCCATGCATTTTTGAAAAATACAGATCTGTAATAGAAAGATACAAACTTAGCCCATCCCGGATTTGGAACATGGATGAAACGGGCGTAACTACAGTGCAAAAGCCGAAAAAAGTTGTTGCTGGAAGGGGCATGAAGGAGGTCGGTGCTGTGACATCCGCCGAAAGGGGCCCTTTGGTTTCATTGGCTGTAGCCATAAATGCAATTGGTAATGCGATTCCCTGTATGTTCGTCTTTCCCCGTATTTGTTACAACGATTTGTTTGTTAGAAACGGACCACCGGAATGTATAGGCGTTGGTAATAAATCTGGATGGATGACACAAACAGAGTTTTTAAAATTTCTGGATCATTTTATTCATCATGTGAAGCCGTCGGAAGAGGATCCAGTTTTGCTTTTAATGGATAACTATAACTCACATTTTATGCTGAAGTCGTCGACAAAGCGAAGAGAAACCATGTCGTTCTTTTGTCATTTCCGCCACATTGCTCGCACAATTTACAACCCCTCGATGTGGGAGTATACGGTCCGTTAAAAAATTACATAAGCAGAAAACAGACCAACTGGATGACCAACAACCCAGGAAAAACCATGACAATATACGATCTCCCAGAGATAGTGAGAGATTCGCTCCCGTTGGCATTTAATCCCATTAATGTGACAAACGCGTTCAAAAAAGCTGGTATCTGGCCATGCAACGAGGACGTCTTTCAAGAATCAGACTATGCACCATCATTTGTCACCGGTCGTCCAGATCCCACCCAAAGCGGTCCTAACGTAGCGACTACACCATCTGTTGAAGCCGACAACTTGCTTGATGACGTGTCATTAAATTTAGAAAATCCTGAGATTTTATAAATGACTTGCCTAGTTTGGATATTAACGTTTCTGACGTGATAGCACAAATGTCTAATGAACTAGTGTCTGGACCCTCAGGCATGCAAAAAGAAAATAGTTTAAATTCATCCAATACAAATGATAATTTGTCTGAAGTACGATCCCAAACACCTATAATATCTACGGAAGCGGTTGCTGGTCCTTCACCTGCTCAAATAGATAACTGTTTTATCATCGAATCTGTACGACCTCTCCCAAAAGCTCAGCCACGTGCTCAATTGAATCGTAATCGCACCAGAAAATCTGCCATACTCACCGACACACCGGAAAAACAAGCACTAGAAGAGATAGAAAGTAACAGAAACTTAAAAAGAAAAAACCGCAAAATAAAGACGATGGAAAAAAAAAGCAAGGTAAAGAAAATGATAAAGGAAAGGGTAAAGGTAAGGGCAAAGGAAAGGGTAAAGAACAAATTGCTAAAAAAGGAAAAGAAAAGGAAACATTACAAGTGGAAAAGGCAAAGAAAAGGATATTGGAAGAAAGCAGTGTCAGTGCAGAAGATGAATATTTCTGTATAATTTGTGGTGTCTCATACAATGAAGACACATCTGGTGCAGACTGGGTGCAATGCATCTCGTGCAAGCAGTGGGCTCAGTCCGGATGTATCAGAGGCAACACTGTTTCATATGTTTGCCAAAATTGTGATTCAGATGATGAATATGAATAAAAATGAAACATATTGTGATTACATGAAAATTATTCCTAGTAGATTATATTGTTAAGATGTTGATTTTATATAATATAAAAATGATATTTATATTACCTTCAGTAATTTCATAATAAAACTAAAGCTTTATTGAGACTGTTTTAGACTATAAAGGTAGGTTATATAAAGACTGCTACGTTTAAGAATAAGCTGTTTACTACCTCATTTAAGTTGATTGTATTATTATTAGATAACACACATAAGGCTGATTAAACTACTTAAAAGGCTGTTAACTTAATAATAACGATACGAAGAGGTTTTGTTTGAGTTTTTGTTTCTATTCATTACTATAGCTGAAATATTGTTGTTTGACGGAGTGTTTCAACTTTTAAGCATGGTGTTAATTATTATTCCACTAAGTGAATATTGTGATTATTGAAAACTAACGTTTCCTTCAATAATATAACAGTAAAAGTAACTGTTAATAATAAATGATTCAGATATTTGTTGAATTTTGTTATTATGTATGTATAGAGGTTTTGTTCGGGTTTCTTTCTCTATAAACATATATCGTTGCTGCAGGGACAAAGTGCTATATTGTTTAAGCCTAATGTTAATTGTATTGCTTAACAAAAAAATGACACTGTAATTTTGAGTTTTCTTTATTTATAGAGGAAAATACTTACAATGTTAATTGTTGCCCCTTCTGTTAATACTTACCTCGGAAGTGTTAATTATAGCCCCGATCGCGGGGTAAGTATCAATTTCTGACTTTTCTGAGTAAAATCGACTTTCTTAAAAAGGTATCCATTTCTTCTCAAATTAAAACCAACGACATGGCTATTGAATAGTTTAGACATCATTTGATACAAAAATAATTTCAAAATGTTTAGGTGTCTTGAAGATACAACTGAAAATATAAATTTTGTTAAGTCGCGCCCCGGTCTCCTACATGATGATGCTCGTTTACCTCCTATATCATAAAAAAAAAACTTTCTACAAAAATCTAATCTAATCTAATCATGTATCAATATAAATTACATATTCATATTTACTTATATATACATAAGTTAAACCTATGCTTATACGGCGGATTAATAAAGACAAAATACTTGCAGTACTTATATTGTGTCTCAGCGGAATCCGTACCGCGAATCTGCCTTGATGCGATTTGGTTTTAAGTACACGCCCAACACGTGTACAGTCGATGTCAGAAAAACCGGCCATGTGCGAGTTGGACTCGCGCACGTCGCTTTCCCTACCAAAAAACGGCGAAAAAATTTAAATGACTCCAAAAAAAACACTAAAAAGCAAAAAAATACTGCATAATTAAGTTTCTTCAATTTACTTACAAGTAATCCATTTTCTACTCGATCTACTCATACTGTATGAATACATTATTTTGTTCTAAATGGTATGCGGGCGCAACTTCGTCAGCGGAAGAGAAAAAAATATATAACCCTCTTTTTTTTCAGCATAGTCGGATAAAAAGTATCCTATAACCTATTGCCTGAAATAGTTTCAATCCGTTTAGCCGTCATGGCGTGATGAACCCACGACGACGCATACAAACATACAAAAAAATCTAAACAATATATTTTTTGATTTAGTGACCTGCGTATCAATCATATTTTTGAAAATAACGATGTTTAATATACAGACATTTCATATTTACAACTTTATACTAGAATACGATACCCCAATGCTCCATATTTCATTCATATCTTGTAGTTTTGAAGTAAAATGCCTGTGATACGGATGGACGGGCGAACATGACAAAACTTTATAGTGTTTCGGTTCCGTTTTTGCCAATTTGGCTACGGAACACTAAAAATGTATTGAAGAAATGTACTCATCACTTTGGAACAACTGCACCTATTTGGCTAATTATTTTTTGTTGTGTTTGTAATTGTCTGGAGAAGGTTTTGTGTGTTACATTACGAGTATATTAAATATTGCATGAAAAAGTGAAAATTTTGTTATTAATATGTACCTATAATCAATTATTACCCGGTACCGGTTGAGTTAAGTTTGCACCTGATATCTATAGCATTGCATACAAATCAGGTGCAATCTTAACGCAAGTGGGTTGTTCAAATAGGTTTTTTGCAAATTAAAAAATAATTAGCTAGTTAGAGACATGGCTATAATTTTCGTGTAATATTTATGTTTATTAATACAAATTATAAAAATTCCAAAATTAACGATTGGTAAACTTCCGAGATAAAGGGTATTTTTTAAAACAAAAACTAATCACAATATATATATTTTTTAAATTGTTCAAAAATGTGCAGGTCAAGCCCTTTCATACGATATCCCATTTGACCCAGTAGCTAGACTTTTAATTTTTACTCCCCCCCCCCCCCCTTCATATTCGTGCAATGCATGTGGGCTGACCATGTTTATAAATATTCCAAATTTCAAAGAGTTAGCATAAGTAGTTTTTGAGATATGGCGCTTTAATAGTCGGACAGACAGACAGACAGACAGAGTCGCACCATAAGGATTCCTTTTGTACCTTTTTGGTACGGAACCCTAAAAAGTATTATTTGATTGAGTGACCTTCAAATAGCCCGTTCCACTTATTTACATTGTAGGACATTCAAATTAGATCAAAAAAACCTTTTGAGGAATTAATTCCCAGCAAGCTGGAAATAGTTTGAACCATATTTGAAGTTTTAGATATTCATTCAACGTAGAATTTAACCCTTTTTAATATTAAATAAATACATTTCAAATACAAGTCCGACATAACGTTTTTGTGCTACATGCAAGAAACTGAAAAAAAAGCTAAACTTTCGCGGTTATTGGGCTCCCAAAAGTTATCCACACCTCCTGGGATTGGGCAAACTCGGATTACACGCATTTAGGACCAAACGTAGGTATTAAAACGATTTCCAGCTAACTGGGAATGAATACTTCTAAAATTCTAATTTGATTGGTCTATGGCGTCACATTACGTTTTTATTTTATGAGTAGTTAGGACAATAGGATTTTCACGTGTTGCAAGACAATCGTGCAGTAAAACGTGGTCAGAACTTACAGTTCCCCGGCGGGCCCTACGTCACGGGATGCTGCGGCGTGGGTGGCATTGGATTACTCTTGTGCATGCAATAGATGAAGACTCTCTTAATACGTTCAGCTTAGTCACCTTAAGTCTGCTCTTTACAAACCTTATATTAAGGGAGTATAGGAAGGTGGGGAACAGTAGATCAGTGCGGAACAGTGGATCATTGCTTATATTTTAGAGAAATAATGGATTTACACATCTGTCTTGTTTGCACTTTGTTACGTATTAGGCGCTCTTTCAATTCTTCCCATGACGAAGATGACAATCTATTATTTATCTTAAATATAGGCAAAGATCCACTATCCCCCACCAATCCACTGTTGCCCATCCTCCCCTAAGAAAGTAGGTAACAATGTTAAGGTGCGTCCACATTTGTATCATTTGCCCGTATCAGATCATCGTCGCGTAGCATGATCGCGTGTCACGATCACGCGTTTGGACGTTGCGCCGATCCGATCACTCGAAATTCATTTGCTACGCGTATCACACACTTGTATCGGAAGAGTGCGGCATTATCGGCGCGCCAACAGTAAGCGTCCAAGCAGCGCGATACGCAGTCATCCTACGGCACGGTGATCGGATACGAGCAAATGATACAAGTGTAGACGCACCTTAAGCAAATCTTGTACTATAAGGCTTCCGATTGAGATACAATTTGGCATACTTACTTATGTAAGTTCGATCACAGTGCAATAATATGGCACCATTGAGCTGACCTGATGATGGCGATGAATAAATTGAACTACTGTTCTTCCTGTTAGCTGTGTATGCACGACTGTCACAATTTCGCTAATGACGTCATTTAGAGGATCGTATACTCCTTTCACATTTGCCAGAATATCTTTAAAATTAGTACCTATCAGTGTTGTGGCGTCAATATAAGCCGATTCCCACCGGGTTGCCCAAGGAAAGGCGTTTCCTTAAATATGAGTAAGTGAATACGCTTTGGCTTTCCTTGTAATTTCCCTGAGGCCACGCTATAGAAAGATAAAAATATCTTTCGGTTCCTTGATAATAAATTAACGAAATGGGTGTCTATATAATATTACTTGGGAATTTGATATGCTATCAAGTAACATTTTGATATCAATTGTATTTTTTTTTGTTATATGGGGCTAACGAGCAGACAGATCGCCTGATGGTAAGCGATCACCGTCGCCCATAGATACCTGCAACACCAGAGGAGTCAAAAACGCGTTGGCTTGAAGGTCGCATCGGTCCCGAAATACTGCCGGCGGCGACAATTTCCACACTTCTGTCGTGCGTGGCAGAACATTAATTAGAATTGTATCGGGAGCACAGTATATCGTTTTACTAAATCTTGCTCATTACTTCAAAGAATGCGACTGGAACCTGATAGCCTGTAAGACTAGGACCCACATTATAGGTAAAAACTTAGGTAAAGCACTTAAAAGAAGAAGCATGCATGGCCCAAAACAGAAACTAAATAATTTACTTTTACCAGGACACGGTTCTTATAAGGTGGCATATCAAACGTACGTCAGTGTTTTAAGAAAAAAAATATTTTGCTTTTTTATCTTCTGTTATATTTTTACTTTTATAAGTTTTGATATAGTTTCTTGGGCAACTACGCATTGTTTATTTATACTTAAAACATCTATTTAGGATAGGCTAAGTACAAATATTGTAATAGGTAAGAGTTATTTAGAAAAGAATGGCTGACTGTTCAGTTTGTTTCGGCTTTATTCTCAACAGTGGCCTCCTCTTGGGAAATGCCGTAGAGTCATACTTGTAAAAGGCTTTGCGGCCTACTTACAAAATAATGACCATTATTTCATTACATTCACTCTTGTATGTAGTGGTAGTGTGTTCGTATAGACAATTTGACGTTCCATATTAGAAAAATGCCATAAGTTCCATATCAATTCTGTACACTACTATTACTAAACCGCGATTAGTTTGGGATTGAGATAGCTGTCAATTCATACAAACGTTGACGTAAGTATATAGGGAAACTGTCATGTTCAATCCTATTCTCAGTACGGTACAGTAAAAGTAAAAGGGATTTACGTTAAGTTTTTTAGCTATACAACCGTTCATTCAAAGCAAGTAGTAAACAAGTTGAAGCCATTCAACCCACGCGTCCATAACAATCAACTTTCTCAGATTCCTCCAACACGGGATAGTGGACACGTGTCTCGCCACGTGCCCCTTTGTGTCGATCAATTTGAGGATGGTGTGGTTTTCTAAATGTTACAGACCTTTTACTGTGAACTGTGCGTAAGCGAAGTTTTCCCAAATTATTCCCAGGCCGACTGTTATCTTATCGTCGCGTTAAAGTCGTAAACCCCTTAACTTAGCTCAGCGGTAGTGACGCTGCCTGCGAAGTTGGTGGTCCTGGATTCAAACCCCGGTAAGGGCAGATATTTTGCGCTTACTTGAATCCAAGATCATGATCAGACCATACGATGAGCATATTGTACTATTTTGTTCCTGTGAAGGCAAAAAACTTAACTGTAACAAGATGACAGTCGGATCTTGCAAGGTTTCTATTGCGCTTTCAAATTTAAAAGATTGTTTCGTAGTACTTAGGAGTTTTGCTATTATAAGTAGATGCGTTCAAAATGTTATTAGGTATCTAAAAGTACCAATACACCTGTATCTTGACGCCATGACACATGTAAACATACAAAATATTCAATAATAAAAAAAAATTATTCAGTGACCTTCAAATAGTCCGATGTTTTCAAAAAGTAAGTGATAACTTTTTGAAAACATCTTCAATGTACAGACATTTCATTTTTACAACTTTATAATGGTATAGATGTCGTGATTTGTAGTTACATAAGCCTAAGCACGGCCTACAATGGGCTTATCAAAAAATAAAGTTAGTCCGTCAGTTTTTTTTTCTCTTTATTTAAATAAAAATGGGTTTGATCACAGTTGATCATGTCGCCCTTATTGTTCCTTTATATCCAATAAAACTTATTCTTTACGTTTCAGACCAACACTTACAACCTGAAATAATTGTTTGGCTTTTCGTGATTGCGGGTATGCCAGAATTGCATTAACTTCGCCTACGTCGTACAAATTACAATTATATTTGACCGTGCATGCTCGTCTTTCAGCTTCGTTCCGTACACATTCCACCACGATATGGTATATATTTTCTTTTATTCCACACTCCACACAGTTCGGTGTTTCACATTTACCCATTAGATATCCGAAACTATTTAGGGGAATATGTCCGGAGTGCAGTCTAACAGCAGTTGCAACATCCGATCTTTCCATGCCAGTCCCAATGAACCAAGGACTACGAAGCAAATTAGGGTGTATTGTACGATACCATATTCCCTTGCTTAGTGATCTCTCGTCAAAATATTTTTTCCATGTGTCCAAACATTTTTGTTTCACGAAAAACAGAAAATCATTATGGCTTGGTAAACAATGAATATATATTTAGAATGGTATAGATATGTGTTTTGTAGTTACATAAGTCTAAGCACGGCCTACAATAGGCTTATCAAAAAATAAAGTTAGTACGTCAGTTACATTATCAGAAAATATTGGCCACGTGTTTTTTCCTTTTGTCAATAAAACAAAAAATGATGAAGATAGATGTGACCCGTTAAAGTTTTCCGTGACGTCACGCCGTACGACCGTTTTTCATACGGCGTGAAGTCCTGGGTGTTTTTTTTTGTTTGATTGACAAAATAAAAATACTTGTCCAATATTATTTGATAAGTGAAACTATGTATTGCAAGGCTCTATTGTTCTGTTTCTGTTGTTGGTGTGTAATAAAGAATTGTTGTATTGTATTGTATATATACCCTATTTTTCTGCTTCGCTCTAAGGTTGACTGATAGATAATGCCTTATGGCGTTAAGTCTTTTGTAAGTATATAAGTTTTCTTTTGTGCAATAAATATTAATTAAATATATAAAGTTTTCTCAGATTTTTCCTTGCAGAATAGTGAGCACGTGCCCGACTGCGCGGCGCATTCTTTCTAATATTTCCAGCCATGTGACAATGGCGTGGTCAGTAGCAACGTGAAGACGCACGTTGTCTTATCTGTGGGTTCGCAGACGACGGCTGTAGGTCGTTTCTATATGTATAGTTCCCGGACTTTGGAGACAAGTTTATTTATAGTTTGTACGATGCACGTAAGTATAGGTATAAGGTAATCGAAGCGATTTGCTTCTACATTCCTTGTTAGGACGGCTAAAGAGTGGAACTCTTTTCTAGCATACCTATTCCCAAAACAATATAACTCGGATTTCTTCAAGACGAGAGTGAATAGGCACTATTTAGGTAAGTAGGCCAGAGGGAATTGGAGAAAAATTGTGCACGCGCTACCGCCAAACCGCACAAGTGACCACGACTGCTCTGCCAAGAGCATACGCATAAGAAAATGAAGAAGGTAAGTATCCTGCATCGTGTCGGCTTCATCGTCGCTTATTACCAGACGAGATTGAAGTCAAATGCTTGCCTATTTAAATACATTTAACACATTCAGCATCGCGAGCCCGCTCGGTGGGCGCTCTACTCGTAGCAAGTTTTCGCTACATACGGTTTTTCCTATGTCATTAACTACGAGCGTAGCACTACGAAAGTGTTAAAAAAAATCTCACCGCCTAAAACACTATCCCATTAGAGTGCCCTTCAACATTCCGAAGAAATAGAGATGACAAATAGGGTGTCCTTTATTGAAATTAAGCTCTCAAGCTTTAGGACATTATAACTATAGGGATCCTGAACTCAAAATTTGTAAAAAATATATAAGACCCTGATAAAACATGCAAAATAAGACCCTGATAAAATATGCAATATATTTAATACTTTTGAGTGCGATATCTTACGTATAGCTTTTTTTATTAGCTCTTAAAATTGGGTGGGAAAGTCTATTGTTAAACTATGAAAATATTAGTAACTAATAAATATTTTTTGATTTAGTGACTTCCAAATAGTCCTTACAATATATATTTTTTAAATATCTTCAATGTACAGACATTTCATTTTTACAACTTTATAATAGTATAGAGGACGCTCGAATAATGAGTCAAGGGAAAGGCAGTGACACCAAAAACTATAGTTGCGTATATGGTTGTTTTTACTCCATAAAATTTTGGGGAATCCGTAATGGCTACGTCAATCACGTAGCACTCAGGCGTAGGCGCTGCTGTAGCGTAGCGCTGCTACGCGATGCTTGTAGCTTACATGTATACCTACTATAACACAAGCTTTTCGTAGTACTACGCACTTCTCTCTACGTACGGGGAAACGCATGGTATCGGCTACGCGTCTACGAGCAGAGCGCCCGCTAGGCGGGTTTCTGGCAGTGAATGTGTTAAAGATGTGAGCATGCGACCCTATTAGCGGGTTCATAGCGCTATAAATAAATGACAAAGCACTTCTAATATTATATGACCCATCATCATTATTAGCCTATCTCCGTCCACTGCTGAACATAGGCCTCTTCCATGGCATGCCGACCTTGGTCCTGAGTTTTTTGTTTCCAATCGCTGCCATCCACTTTTCTTATGTCGTCGCTCCACCTAGCTTGAAGGCGCCACGTTTGCCAAGATGCGGTCCCCACTCTATAACACGTTTGCCTCAACGGTTGTCAGTTCTACGACAGATGTGACTGGCTCACTGCCACTTCAGTCTGTTAATCCTTTGGGCTATATCGAAAACTTTGGCTCTCTGTCAGATCACCTTCTTTCGGGTCCGATCCTTCAGAGAAATTTCGACCATCGCCCTCTCCATACCTCGCAGAGCGATCTTAAATTGGTGTACCAATCGCACCGTCATTATCCACATCTCGGCTCCATATGTCATAACTGGTAGGACGTAAAGTATATGACCCATTAAAGGAAAATATTATAGAATTTTAAAATGAGGGGAGTTTTATCAATTTGTCGCTTTAATATTTACATTTCAATTTACACTAGCAGACTTTTCTGCTTTCATAATAAATTCATATGACCCACGAATCTGATAACCAATAGATTACTTATTTTATTTTTAAAGTGTCCTAGAAACAGAGTTGGTTACAGAGCGATGTAGGTCAGGACCGTGAAGCACCTGGGGACAAAAGCGTTATTTACTGCCGATGCCAGCCGGTATATGCAATATATACATCGCAGGGAAATGGCTTTCATCATTTCACTAAACAGATTCAGGGATTTGATCAAATGACTGTTTTTTTCTAGGCAAATGACAAAACGGGTTCGTCATTTTAACATCGTGCGTGATTTGTGTTCAAATCTCTGTTTTGGCCATTTTCCTGCTACATATATAATACACGGTGCCCTCGAGGAATCCGAAAGATTTTAACCACGCAATCATGGAGAAATTCAGCGAACTAGATTGACAGCTGAAAATGTTACCAAGCATAGGAAAAAATATAGTTTCAGGTGTATGTCGATAAAACCTTATACCTACTATCAATCTGATTCAATCATTTCATTCCAGCACGTGTTCGTAGTCTCATACCTCTCGCACTCCCAAAGGTCAAATAGACATGAACGCTTTTAATCGGACACATATAACACTAACTCCTCAAATTAGGTGTAAAATAAAGAAGCATACTTACTGTTATTGTAAAATGTATGTTGTTTTGTTATGCTAAATAAATGGATATTATTTTTAACTTTTTTCATCTGACTTTTTTTGTTATTGTTTCGTATTATTAAATTATTAGTTTGAATTCAAACTAAGTAATGCTGCTAAAGAAAACCATGCCCAGTATTTACTTTTTCATGGTCTGAGCACTGGGCACGGTTTTTTTTGTATTTGTGTGCGTGATTATGTGTGATTACTTGTCTGGGTACATATTAGTGGTTTCACTATATACTGGTAATAATCGAACAATTTATGAATGCCGATGCACGCCTATCATTGTTGCAGGTTTCGAGTCTGTGTTTTTGTATTTTTACTGATGTTCTTTTTTTGGAACACTTTCACTGCCAAGCTTTTCATAGCGCTACGTAATTTCCTCCACATACGAGGAAACGCATGTAATCGGCTACGCGTCTATGAGCAGAGCGCCCGCTAGGCGGGTTCGTGGCAGTCAATGTGGCAATGTTGGTCTATGCTATCTATACTATTTTAAAGTTGTAAAAATGAAACACATAAATGATACGGGCTCTGAAGGTCAATGAATCGTTTTTTTTGTATGTTTGTGTCGTTGGTAGCTGCATCATGCCATAACTGCTAAGCGGATTTCAACTTTTACACAGATAGCTAAAGGATATAAAATATAATAATTAATGGTTGTCCTAGCTACTCGGTTGGTTACAGCATCAAAGCGTCCTAGCAACTAAATTAGTTTCAGAGCGATCAGATCGAACGATGTAGGTCAGGTCGGCAAAGCACCTGTCTACAATGGCTATATTTACTGCAGACGCCAGCGGGGATTCAAATATATGCAAATTATCGTTTCAATCTTTATTTATAGTGAAAATAACTCCAGTTCAGACTATGGAGATGTAGGGCTATTCAAAACTTTTAACACATTTACTGCCAGGAACCCGCCTAGCGGGCGCTTTGTCCATAGACGCGTAGCCGATAACATGCGTTTCCCCGTATGTAGAGGAAAGTTCGTAGCGCTATGAAAAGCTTGACAGCGAAAGTGTTTAATTAGTTTTATCATCATCATGAAAGATGATTTAAACAGCGTCCAATAAAGTGAGGCACTTTCGAACGTGACTCGAAAGGCCGATTCGAGAGCGACAGCCTCGGCCGCATTTTTGACATGTAAGTGTTGCACCTGCCGATGCAGGGGGAAGAGCTGCACGCTGGTGTCTCAGGTCACGCTTACGAGAAAGAGAAGCGAACCAGGCTTCATCATGTGCGACCACACCATCGCTCAGAGTCTTCCTCCACAAATAGTTTTATATGGGTTATGTCATTAAATTCAATTATGCGAATTAGCTGAGATAATCGAGGCTAAGTGTCAATATTGTCAGTAGAATGATGGTAAACAACACACATAATGTAACTCGTACATTGTATTGTAGTTTTTCATACTGGAAGCTGAGACCAAGAAAAAAATGTAATGAAATTAAAATTGATGAAACAAAAAATATTAAACATGACTTTGGGTAATATTTTCTTCTGTTTCTGTTAAATAAAACAATTTAACGGATTATATCGCGTATATTATCGCGTATATTATGACTTTGGGTCCCGAATTGATTCCCTGATACATGAATGAATTACCTGTGTTACAGGGATCATGACAATATCACGCACACAAATGCAAACAAAACCATGCCCAGTGTTTACTTTTTTAACCCACTTCAAAAAAGGAGGTCCTCAATTCGTCGCAACCTTTTTTTAATGTATGTTCACCGATTACTCGAAGAGGCCGGTGACCTTTTGTGGTCTTCTTCATCACTTCCACTTCCCTAATTCATACTTACTGAATGCAAATGCTTGAATCATATACTCGTAGATTCATTCAATATTTGAGGAGCTTTTTCGATTCCTTATTGATTTCATCATCAGATCGTCACCAAAATTATATAGGATCAACGTTTGGAGGTATTTATCTGATAAAAAAATAATCATCAAAATCGGTCCAAGCGTTTTCGAGCAATCTGGGAACATACATAAAAAGAACAGCCAAGTGCGAGTCGGACTCGCGCACCGAGGATTCCGTACAAAACATACGCTACAATACAAACGGCCTTATCTATGAAAATCATCTGTAAGCGGGAGCCCTACTCCTAAGCAAAATGTACGCGGTGTTCGGTTATTTCATTTTATATTGGTTCCTGACATAGACAGGCAGACATTATATTATTCTGTTTTTAGTATTTGTTGTTATATCGGCAACAGAATTAGATCATCTGTGAAAATTTCTACTGTCTAACTATCACGGTTCATGAGATACAGCCTGGTGACAGACGGACAGACACACAGACAGATGGACGGACGGAAAGCGGAATCTTATCAATAGGATCCCGTTTTACCCTTTGGGTACGGAATCCTAAAAAGCAACAATCATAATGACGAATTTAGAACCGTCCTTTGTTTTGGAAGTCGGTAAAAAAAGGTGTAAGATTTTTTCCTCCATTGCGAATGAAGTGACCCACCATATAATCTGCAATACATGTAATACGATTGACGACACGTTTGGCTCATTTCGTTGCACTACGGCCTACAAAGCTGGCGGTCCCGGGTTCGAATCTCGGCCAGGGCAAGTGTTGGTGTGATGACTCGATGATCACACAATGTTTGTTCCTGAGTATTGTGCCCCCAAGGTGTGAGAAAGTTTGAAGGAAAAATAATAGTACAAAATAGTAGTAGAAAATAATTGTATCATTTTCAATATCAAGCTGTACACTCGCGTAATTGTAATTAGTTGAGCTTTTACTTTAATTAAAACTCTAAGAGTTAACTTCAGTTTACTTGATAACTCCTCGCGCGCTCCCGAATTATAACGTCCCCCTATTGCCTAACACGTTTGACACTCGCAATCAGAATCAAGTGTCATGATTTTGTATGGGCTATGACAGTTGATTCGGATACCAAGTGGCGAAATTCCGTTAGACAATAACCCCCCGGTCGATTTGTGTTGTGTAAGGTTATCTCTGATATTTATTTATTATAATATACATAGTTATGATATAACAGCATGGTGTCAGGGCTTCACAATCTGGTCGTGGCGGACCGCGAAGGCGATTAGACTAAGTGGGTCACCTGGCGAAGGCCGATGTGCCGATAGCGGGATCGATGTCGGGGCTCGGCGGCAGCTGAAGGCTTTTTATCAGGGTTCCGTACCTGATGAGTATCAGTGGAAGGTTCCGTACCCTAACACATGCACACTGATACACACACATATACATAAACTGCAAAAAAATGTACTATATACTGCATTTACAATTAAGATGTACGTAGAATATAATGCGAACAACTATTATGGCAAAAGAACGCGTAAATATATAGTTCCTAAGATACATAACCAAGTAAGATAATAAAATAATTTAAGAAAAAACTGCAATCAGAACTCTTTAGAACTGTAATATAATACCAGTATTGAGTAGTATTATTGTTCGTTTTTTTGGCATTTGAATGTAGTATGTAATATATAACTAAGTATCATATGGCTGCTTATCTGCGGCAGCGATTCGGGTCGGAGTGCTGCGCGGTGCGGGTTTGTACCTTATGCCGGAACCACACTTCGCCGTATGCGCCGAACATTTGTTTTGCATCTCTTTTGTTTTCTATGTCAAATGAAAGGGATACAACACGATTGTTCGGCGCAAACAGCGAAGTGTGGTTCCGGCATTAGTAAATGTAACTGGGGTGCGAACTCGCGCACCATAGTGCCACGGAGTGCGGCGTTGTTGTGGATGGGCAGCGATATAAATGTTTTGTGTAGTGAATAAGTAAATTATAAGTCGGTAGAACACTAAAATGTTAATGAGCGCTTTATCCGCCAACAAACTGTCCTCAGTTTGGCAGAATATAATTTTGTATATACCACTTAAGATTCTTTATGATAAATAATCTAGAAAAAAAGAGTATGTGGTTTGCTACCAAATTCTTGCTATACAAGAGCGGTGTCTCTTAACACTGGCATAACCAAATCGTTAGTAGGAGGTTTTAACCCTTTCTACTTGTAAAACGTGTACAAACCTGAATAGGTATATTTATTTTAATTTTTCCAACACTATATCGACCAGGAACCCGCTAGGTGGGCGCTCTGCTCGTAATCAGTTTTCGCTACATATACCCATATGCGCGTAGCGCTATGAAAACCTTGGTTGTGAAAATGTTATGGGAAACCCTATTGTAAGCCTCTCCTGTCGGTCTGACTATCGGAAATAAATTTTCGTATATTTAATGTGTATTACCCTGGTTTTTATCCAAACTATGAAAAATAAAACCAGCCAAGTGCGAGTCCGACTCGCACACCGAGGGTTCCGTACAAACTTTCACTTACCCTAACATTATTATATTATTGAAATAAAACAATTTAACGGATTATATCGCGTATATTATCTCATTTTAGTTCCCGACGTTTCGGAAGCTTTCCAGCTTTCCATGGTCACGGGAGGATTATTATATTATCTAATAACGCAACCGGGCTGTCCAAACATGTTTTTTTGAAAAAGACTATATTTTTTAAAATTAAATTAGAATTGTACAGTTTTCAGATTCTTGAATGTATTTATTTGTAGTATCTCACAATATTATTTGCCAAATTTCATAGTTCTATGCCAATGGGAAGTACCCTATCATTTTGATTCCCTTGAGAGTGTCGAAATATATATGCGTTTTTTGCGGCATAAATGGCCGTATATTTATTTACGTTAATGTAGAAGTTTGATTTTTTCACAGCTTCAAGGGAACGTAAACTTGAGTTTATGGTGGATATTTCAACTTTCTTTTCGTTCTTGACATAAAGGGTCTTGACAGACAGACGGGCAGAAGGACAACAAAGTGATGCTATAAGGTTTCCGTTTTTTCCGGTTGAGATACGGAACCCTAATAAAAAAGAATAAAGTTAAAGGGTATGACGAATATATAAGAAAATGTGTTTTTTTGGGAACGGTGGTACGAAACCATACGTGTGTGAGACTAAGATTCGCACTAGTTCAGTTTTTTTATTTGAAAACACCATCATCTTCGTGGTAGTGAAGCTGCCTTCTTCGGATCCCGATAAAAAATAGGTGTTGTATTGAGCTCCTAATCTTTTTTTCAGCAATGTCCAAATTATCTAGCATTCTTAGCCAAACAGAAAATTAACACACCAGATAAGAACATGAAGATGTAAAGGGTTCCAATGAGAAGCTAAAACCTTCATAAATGACAAATGGTTTGTCTACGAATCTCCTCATTTTTGATTCGATCTCGTAGAGAGATCCTGAGCATAGCCCTTTTTATGCTCGCTGAGTGACTCTGAGGTTCCTTAAGAGGCTTATAGCTAGAGACCACGTCTTGGCTCCATAGGTCATCACCGGTACTACGCTCTGGTTGAAGGCTTTTGTCTTCTAGCACTGAGGTATCCAGGACGAGAGCAGTTTCGCAATCGCTATATCGTTTGAGTGAAAATCAAAGAGGATATAAGAAGATGAGCGGTTCAAACGCTAAAAACTTACACAACATAACACGAGTCTAGAAATTTAATTCCTCAGTGGTCGAATTGAAATTCAAAAAAAAACAAATTTAGAAATTATTTAACTTTGAAATATTCTACGTCAACTTTCATTCAGAATAAGGGCGCTTACACACAACCCGACTTAAAGCACATCATACTAATCACCAGGTCGGTAGGTAGGTCTCCATTTCAGCCTAAAGACCTAAAACCTCTTCAAGGATCTGTATGAAAACTGGTCTTGTATTACCCACATCCTGCCTCTCACAACCGTCACAAGGTCCTCGGTATACCTTCTAAGGACCTTGGTCATTCCGTTCTGGCACCACTTGAGAACCTTTTGGTGCCAACGGCGGCGGTTGATGTTCGGACTCTAATTGTTTTGACGTAGTAGTATTTTGCTCAAAATGTCCTATTCTAAGTTTTACAACGAAATCAATATGCAAAACTCCCATTTTCTAGTTTACGTCTTCTGAAATTGGAAACGGGTTGAAATTGAAACGTTTTTTTTTACGAAAAATTTCTTACACTAACTAAATCCTTATTATAGTATTTATCATTTTAACTCAACCTCACTTTGCTGACTGTAACAACCACTTACAGATAAACGCGGTTATAGGATACCTCTTACCTGACCTAAGCTAAATAAAAAAGAGGAGTTTGACCTTTTCTCCTCCGCCAACGAAGTCTCGTACACCTCCTAGTTTCTACGATTATAAAATTATAAAAATAAATGTCTATACATTGGAGATATTTTCAAAACAACTATTGTCTATACACAGATAGCTGGGTATCCATAGGATACTTTTTACCCGTCTACGCTGAAAAAAGGAGGAGTTATGACTTTTTCCTCTCCGCTAACGAAGTTGCGGGTATCTTCTAATAAGAAATCATTTTAAGCAATTGAAGCACACAACTCATAACAGGAGCTATGATTTAAAAAGTTTCGAAAAACTTGGTTTCCAGTAAGGTTTCACCTATGTTATTAGCTAAACCGTTAACGAACTTGGCGTTCTTTCACATTTCTGTTTTTGATGGGACAATATTGACAAGGCCACTTAGGATCATAGTTCATAGTTATTTATTTGCAATTATGTACGCATGCAACTTAATTCTAAGTACAGTACAGGAACCCTGTTTAGGGCATAGCAAATTCTTAAATAATTTAATTATGACATTAATTGTATTTATGTAACATTGATGCATCAATTTACAATATATCTAAGAATTATTTCTAGAAAAAAAAGGGTGACACCAATTACACTACAATTATTGAATTTAAATCAAATCAAATACTTACCTAATACATTTACAGGTAGCATATTATATTACAAGATATCTAATGTCATTATCATTAAAAAAGTCGTCTATGGAATAATAAGCCTTTTCCGATAAGGGTGTTTTTAGAATAATTTAAAAATATTTTCTTATCCTTTTGGCTTTTGATATGGTCACTTATTTTATTATATATTTTAATCGACATAGCATGTGGGCCTGGGCTGTGTAGTTTCAATGTAGATCAGCCATTGCCTGCGTCTCTTATGGTCTCTGCGGCTGGATGAGCCGGTCTGGTATCGATCTTTTCAGCCATCATCTTTGACTCACCATCAAATGCGTTAAGTTCAATACAGTTTTTAAGTCTAATGGCTTCTGTTCATTAGGACAATTTTGCCAGCGTCAATGTTTAAAAGCCAAGGTACGGTTTTATATTAAAAATAATAAAATTATGAGTTGGACCAAGATGGACGTCAAGAATCAATCAAACGCGTTGTCGTTGCTAACTGATAATCGGGAACTCACTGTCATACGTTGCTGAAGAGATTCTCAAATCAGATGCGGTACGTGAGCGCTCTTAGTACGCTTATACAACGCAGAACTCAATAACTGAAGTAAAGTCCAGTTTATTGAGCCTTAGGCTAACAATCTATATTCAATCGCACGCCTCTAAACTCAGTGGGCCGGCGTGACTTGAATGTATAACGTCCCGTAGGGTTGACACATGATTACATTTGTAAGGTTTGGTAAGGTATAGCAAAGTATCAAAAACGCTCGGTGTGTTAAATGTCAAGTGTCATAAAATATAAGAAAAACACTTAACTATTACTAAAGTTCAGCTTAGCAACGCAAGCTTGAGAAGAGGTAGCTCAGTTGGCAGAGCCTGCGCTCCAGCAAGGCACTGATTCAAATCCAGTCGGAGTCTTGAATTTTTTTCATTATTTAGATTTTTGTATTTAACAGAATATATTTACTTTCTTTCTGAAAAATCACTTCATAAACCTCGAAGATCGTGATGGTAAAAATCAAGATTTTGGTAAAAAATCTTTTAAAATTTAAAGTTCAAAAATCGATTAATATAACAATTTAACGGATTATATCGCGTATATTATGTCATGTGAGTTCCCAACGTTTCGGAAGCTTTTTAGATTTCCATGGTCACGGGTTGACTGACAAAAGATATATTTTTCTCAGAAAAGTTACAATCCAAAAATCTAGTAAGTTTGAACTTTGTTTTTATGATTCGAGTTCATAGTAAATTCTATTTACGAGTAAGTATATACTTGTTTTGCCTAGTGTGTTGTTGTGTTGGTTATAAACTATTTACGATTGCGTGTATCAAGGTCTACGCTCAAGTTGAGAAATCATCATCGTCTTAATTGTTATACTATTTATTGTTTTCCGTATTGCTGTGTCCGCGGTATTCTGTCTGAGATCTGTCAAATTAGTTTTTTCTATTTTTTCTTTTTCTTCCAAATGTTCCACGCTGTTTTTTGCTGAATTGTCTACGTCAAGAATATAAATTCTTGACGTTGAAATCTATCAAATTTCCTTCTCCTTCAATTTGTATTTAAAATAATCATATTAAATTTCATCGACAAATGTTTTAAACAATGCTACATATACAGAATTATCATTTCGTACATTCTTTCTCTTTGAAGACTAAACATTTCCATGGTAACTTTTTGTTCATTTAAAAAAAAAACCTGGTAAGATTTGTTTGTTGTATAAAAACTCCAGAAAGTTAACGGCTTGAGAGGAAAATTCTTTTTGTGAATAAATCGTTCACTTCTTTGAAACATTTATCTGTAAAACAAGAGTAAATAATTTAAAAATGGTTCTTCCTTATTTTTAATTTAGAGACATCCCTGGCAGCGTCTAGTTTGATCCAATAATAGAAACTTCTGCCAAAAGCTGTTATAACCCGATTTCAACGCAATTTGCCGAATCTTTTCACAAACTTGGAATTCCACAGATTGTGGCTATTAATAATGCAGATTACAATGATCTTATTGTTTAGACATTAATGACTGGATCGGGAGATTACGAAACTAATTGTTTATTTTCCATTAGAGATACATAATGTTCAGTTCTGACGTCTGTGGCATGATTTTTAATAGGACATCTTTATTTCACCACGGTTCTTATCGCTCGTCAAGTAACTTTGTTCCATAAAACCTCTCGTCTCTATAGAGGCTTAACCGAGTACCATTAAACTTTACCAAAACACTAAACTTGCATCATCGAATAACGTGACGTCACGTATCTTTCAAATAGAAAAGAGCGTACTCCCACCTGAACGGCCGACAACCCACTTGTGACTCCTCTGGTGATGCAGGTGTCTGTGGGCGACGGTGATCGCTTACCATCAGTCGATCTGTCTGCTTATTTGCCCCCTATAAAAAAAATCAAATACCTATTTCGTCAACCATTTTTATGCATTATGCTTATATCAATCAAGAAGTGGTATTCGGCAGATGTAATAAATAGTCTATTAGATGCTGAGTGAGCTGTGTATATAAAATGAAGTACCTGCATGTTTCTTTGTTTTTGCTCGACTTGGCAGGGGCACTGCAGTGCGTTAGACCAAGAATCGATGATTTTTTATCATAGCTTTAATAACACACTTATTTTTCAAGTAAAACATTTAGGTAATATAATGACAATATCACCAATATCCGCCTTATTATATATCCGCCAAATATTGGACGTCATGGTTAAAATTGTACACACTGTTAATATTGGCTGTAAAATATTTTTCTGTTAATTACTGGATCCATGTCCATTATTGGTATATCTACTTAATACGTCTAGTTTCCTTCGGAATTTCTCAGCTGCTATCATAAACATACGAAAACACGTAGCCATATTTGTTTATAGGCCACGAAATCAGAGCCGCCCCACATCGCAGTCAACCCAAGCAGTCAACACCATTAGGCGATGACTTGGGCGCGATTCCACACACTAAAAGAAAAACGGCCTATGAATAAAAATACGAATATGTATTCACGTCACTTTTGTTTCACAGCATTTTAGTAAACGATTTTGTCTACTGCGCATTTCACAAAATACCAACTTATCTGTTCTGGTGGACAACGGGAGAACTAGCTACGGCGAACTAATAACTAGACTGCTTTACTGAATAAAATAGATTTCGTATCAATTTTACGACCAGCTATAGCATTAAAATGTACGTCAGCTTCAAACGCAACGCTGAAGGACTCGTCGCTACTATAATATGACCCCTAGACCCTATTCGTTTTCATAGGTCTCGCCGTTTGCTTGGTTTTCTTAAGTCAGTTTTGACAACCTGCTTGACAGACCAATACATTTTGTCCTGTGATCTAAAACATGTACCACTACTTTAAGTGTCTATTTATATTAGGAACAAATTGAAGGTCGACCACCTTCAATTTGTTCCTAATATAAATAGACACTTAAAGTAGTGGTACATGTTTTAGATCACAGGACAAAATGTATTGTGTAGTGCGGAAATTTAAGAATGACAGCCCTGGAACCCGTTAGGCGGGTGCTCTGCTCGCGTCAAGTTTTCGCTACATACGCAATTTGCTATGTCATCGGCTAGATTCACGTATAACATTACGAAAATCTTGGTCGTGAATATGTTTATTTATTTATTGGTTTATTTATTTATTTACATGGAGATCCAACAGCTTAAAATATGTTAATTTTAACTTAAATAGTAATAGCAAGCCAATTACAGGATCTCACTTATAGCACCATGGTAGTATTTAACATTAAGTTAAACAATACGCACAAACGTTACGTTATATACACCTACTCATGCACTAAAATACCATATATAAAACAAAACAAAGAGTTAAATGACATACTCGTACTCGCACATTTATAATGTTCTTTCTTTCTAGTCGTCTCGCTCTTTTGGTCGTGGTCTCAATGATGATGTAGTCGTACACGGTAGATCTTCGTCCTCGGTCCTCTCGACTTGGGTAGCCGCCATTGCAATTTGTCTCCACTTCATTCTCATTTAAATAAAACAATTTAACGGATTATATCGCGTATTTGAGTTTCCGACGTTTCGGAAGCTTTTCAGCTTTCCATGGTCAAGGTGGTCCACCCGTGACCATGGAAAGCTGAAAGAAGAAAATATTATTCACTTCATTCTTTTGGCAGCATTTCGAGAACAACCTGTGATGCTGGTGTCTGTCACAGTTTTTATAAGATCCGTCCGTCGGGTTGGAGACCGCCCTCGAGACCTTTTGCCTTTATGATGTTGCTAGGATTTCACCGCGTCTCTTCGTTACCGTCAAAGGTTGTCTGGAAGAGTCGCTCTTTAGCGATAGACCGCTTGTCTACCTCTAATTGTTTTTTTTTTCTTATTTATAAATAAGCTGTCGCATCTGACATTTCTCAATTATTTTTTTCTTCCTCTACTTTAATTCGTCGTTGCCAGGACAGAGTGTAAGGTCAACCATAGAGGTTGGTAGTAAGAAAGCTGGCTGGCTGGCTGGCGAGGCTGGCAAGGCAGGCTTCTAGGTCAGGGCAATCGCATCATTTTACAATTGTCTTGGTATAACAGGATAGAATACATCAACACGGCGACGCTAGCGACTCCACCAACTCAACAGATAAGTTGGTGGCATTGTATTGGGTACACCGAACCCTGAACCGAAAGTCACGTTGAAAGAGGAGTAGGTAAAGCACCTGTCAAACTTTTGTTTGAAATAAAAAGATAATACTGCCTTAAAACGGTTTGGGGTTTTTGGGGTTATATTTTGGGTTATATTGTTACATATATCGAGAGTAAAATTTCGGGTAACCCTTATTAAAATAACAACAATAGATGTTTATTATTATTAAACACTAGTTTTATTTACATAATAAACATTTTTTTGCAATTTCCCTACTGCATAGCAATTCCCGCGATCTTATAGAAATAACAATATCCAAAAATTATGATTTACGAGTTTTCGGGTTTTTACGAGTTCGATTTATACCTAATAAGTATGTTTTTTAATTGTTATGTTTTCAGTTTCGATGTTAATGTTAATAAAGATTATGACGGAATTAAATAACTGTACAACCCTGTACTATTTTAGGAAATATGACGGTATTTTACCGACCCGAAATTTTTGCTCTCAAGTGTATTATAAGGTTTTAAGAATTACATATCTATACATTAATGATATTTCCAAAATAAAAATGATGCGGACCATTTGAACGATTCTAAATAAAAAAAAATATTTTTTTTGGATTTTTACGTTTGTTTCTGACGTTGTGGCTTCATCACATCAACATTTTAGGACACTAGTAGCTGAGCATCCACAGATGGTTATAGGATACTTTTTACCCTATTACGCTACAGTAAAAATGAGGGTAATGACTTTTTTCTCTTCCGCGAACGAAGTTGCGGGCACCGTCTAATAATTTACAAAGTTTAAACGCGTCAACTTTTCAACAGTTTTATAAAAAACTACTCGATTTTAAAAATACAAAATAAAATCGAATTCAGAATATGATTTTACGAATAATGCACTAATGAAACATGACTATTAAATATGTGTAACAAACGTTTCGTATGTACATGGCTATCAATCAATCAAAATATGCTTTATTCAAGTAGGCCTAGGTACAAGCACTTTCGCATTATCAGTTACCTAAGAATATTAGAGAAGTGTTTGCTGGGAGACATACAATATGATCCTACATTTACTGCAAGAATTAGGGAAAACCCAGGAAAACCTAATCAGATCATTTAACTTAAACATAATATTTTTGATAAACTCATCATTTTAAAAATTAAAATAATAAATAAAATAAATCCCAAAAGGATTGTGAATAAAAAAGAAAAAAAAATCTAGAAAGTGACTAGAATAAAAATTGAAATGTCTGAGTATATAAAACAATTAAGATTTAAATAATAACAAAAATAATAATATAATAAAATAGATAAAAAACGTTTCGTATGTACACCGCCACAATACCTTCACTATTACTCAAAACTGTGACAAATAATCGTTTGATTAGAATCCTCGCATTGTTTACGGGTACGCAAACACCGCTGCGTGTCGTCGGCGTGATTGGGCGTGCCTGAGTACACAACATACGGTGTACGTTTGTGTACAGTGTAGGTACACGATTGTTTACAACCGACTGGGTTTTACCCGGTTATTGTGACGAAGAGAGACAATATACGAGAAAGTTGTGTTGAAAGCTTAAATTTCTCAGAACACTTTGAAAATGCCTTTGTATCCTTTTTGTTGAAATAGAACCTCGTTCCGTTCCAATATACTGAACATGATTTACGGGAAAACCAGTTTCGAAGAAATGTTTACTTAAGTCGATGTCTGCGCAAATTATATTAGGTGGCGTACATTATACTCGTATATACGTTTATATAGTACATTTAAGATATTAAAAAAAGTGAAGTGTCACTAATCGTTTTAGTTTTGCTTGTATGTGTGCATGTATGTGTCTTTGTGCCATCGTCACAACTAAACGGCTGGACGGAAGAATAGTAAAAAAATTATGTCTATATATTTAAAGACGGCAGAGGGTTGATTTCTTTTTCTCCGTAAATTATGTTTTACACGGAGCCAACGCTAGCTTAGTATTGGCCTCGTATTTTACAAGCCAAGCCAGCGCTGCAGTGGATAGAGCGCCCGTCTTTTTTCAAGCCTTGTTTTAAGGGTTCCGTACCAAAAAGGTACAAAAGGAACCCTTATGGTGCGACTCTGTCTGTCTGTCTGTCCGACTATTAAAACGCCATATCTCAAAAACTACTTATGCTAACTATTTGAAATTTGGAACATTTATAAACATGGTCAGCCCACATGTATTGCACAGGAAATATTTATAAATATATTTTTATTTTCTAAAAAAACGACGAATATGAGGGGGGGTAAAAATTTAAAGTCTGGCTGCTGTGTCAAATGGGGTATCATATGAAAGGGCTTGATTTTCGAACAATTTTTTAAATTTTTTTATTGTCTTTAGTTTATGTTTTATTAAGGAAAATGTGTAAAAAAACACCATCCCCCCCCCCCCCTTTTATTGAAATTTTCACTAATTGTATTAATAAACATAAATATTGCACGAAAATTATAGCCATGTCTCTAACTAGCTATTTTTTGTTTTAATTCGCAAAAAACCTACTTGAACAACCGTGCAAACTTAACTTAACTGGTACCGGGTGTTCAGAGAACAGAAAACATACTTGCATCAGCGTCAATGAGCAAGGCTAGCGACCTAGATGCAAGTAATCAAAATTAAGAGAAAATGCAGAATTCAATAATAAAGTTTGGGTAAGTAAAAATTTGTACGGAACCCTCGGTGCGCGAGTCCGACTCGCACTTGGCCGGTTTTTTTAGGATAGCGCTAGCGCACTGGCTTCGTACGAGGTGCGGTCCAAAACTTTCTGACTGGAGAAATATGGCGGTTTAAAAAAAAGGTGTCACTGTGATTGTCATTTGTTCTGCTTTTTCAAAAATTTAAGTTCTTTCATAGGATTTTTCATGAACATCTTCACATGAATAAACTTCTTTTGACCTTGCAGCGAAGTGAGCGAAAAGCGTGCTCTCAAGAAGTTTTAAGCGCGTATAGACGACACGGAGAGAGTTTTTTTAAACTAAATTGTTACGGGGGACGAAACCATGGTTTTGTACTATAATCCTCTCTCCAAAAGGAAATCGATGGAGTGGCGTCATCCTGGTGAAAAACAAGGCCAAGGTAACGCAATCCACCAAAAAGATAATGGCTACGGTATTCTGGGATTGTCACGAAATACCATTAAGTAACATAAAAGAAAGGAATACCACGGTAAATGGCAGCTACTATGCCACCCTTGTTGAGCAGTTAGGAGAGGCGATCAAGCAGAAGCGACGCCGAAAATTTAGTACAGGTGCTCGGCTTCTCCACAACAATACTCGCGTTCACGCTGCTTCAATTGCCAAGGCTGCTGTTGCAAAATGTGGCTTCGAGGAAATTCGCCACCCGACCTGGCCCCGAGTGACTATTAAATGTTCTCGAAACTTAAGGCAGGCTTAAGGGCAATAAGATTTTCTTCAGATGCTGAAGGACCCGTGCGGTTTACGCCCATTTTGAAGACAAAACTCCTGAGTATTTTTATAAGGGTAAAGAAATCCTTATTAAGAGACTTGAAAAGTGCATTGTAATAGAGGGAGACTTTATCGAAAAATAAAAAAGTTTTGTAAATATATGTACTTCTTTTCTTTGTTAGGCCGAAAACTTTTGGACCGCACCTCGTATAAACAGGGCTTCAAACACGCAGTGCCTACAATCTAGTAATCCATATTAATGAGCAAATCGTGTTTTCTGCCAGAAGTTTGACTTCAAGGTTAACACGACAGTACTCATCTAAGTTTTAAACAGCATGATAAACCAATCGTACATTTGGTTTAAAAGGTACATGTGACATTTCGATCGGCGCAAAATACCACAGACTATGTCGCATGGGAATTATAGTTGTGAACTCGTGTTTAACTCCCGGGACGAGAGTCCGTCCTTGTTCATATTAAACTACTGGCCCAATGTTCAACCGCGAGGTTGAAACTTACTGAACTTGTTAGAAATTCGTAACACGTTTTCTCATGCCCATCGTTTTACATTAGTGATGCCACGACTAGTGATTTTGCCGAATACCGAATATTTGACTGGGCTCTCGGTCCAAGCGCCTAATATTCATATGGAGCCATATGGAGTATTGCTTTTATCTCTCTCAGGAGCACTCCAATATCAAGTTCTTTTCTTGGTTAACAAGTACTCCATCCAACGCCGGGCAGTTCATTTTGTCGACCGAGCTGCTAGAGGACCTGGAACCACTTAGCTTCCGGAGAGATGTTAGCTCTCTGTGTTTGTTCTACCGATTGTACAGTGGGGAATGTTCGAAAATAACTTTTTGAGTTGATGTCACCGCTACTTTCCACTATCGCACCGCCCGCCTCAGGAACAAAGTACATCCACGCTATTTGGATGCTTGGCATGCAAATTTTAGCCACGAACTGTTGCGGAATGGGCTTCCCCTTGTGCTATTTCTGGAGACTTGCTATAACATGGGATTTTTCAAGAAACGAGGTAACAGGGCACTCAAAGGTTGGGTGATTCCTCCGGTGTTGCACGTATCCATAAGCGACAATGACCACTTTCCATCAAGTACCTAGTCTGCCCGTTTGCCACTTATCACAAACAGAAAAATCGGTGACATTTAGTACATTTCGCTGGTGACAGGGTTCCGACCTCCGATTATTATAGTTCATACGTTTATGTTCCATTTGCGAATTAGTCGCATTATTTGTTTTTTGTTACATCAAACTGTGGTACTTATAAAGTAGTAAACTGACGCTTACGGACACACGTCGACCGTGATTACTTCAGGAGTGCCATACTGAAATTCGAAGTTCAAAATTGCGATTCACTGTACTCCGAAAGTACGCCACATCGATTCACATATTCATAGCAGAAGTACAGTATTTCTCATGAATAAAAAATACTATTATGTCACCGGTTACAGGTATTTTTATGTATACTTTTGTAAAATTCTTTCTAAACAACAAAATATTCACGTTGACACCTGTCAGTTTAATCCGGCTAATTAAAAATACTACTTTAGTGGGCACCTATTTCTTTCAAAATGACAGTGTTTGTTGGCGTATTTATTTTTGTATGATTTGGTATTTACTCGATATTCGGTCACAATTTAATAAAAAATTTTTTTTTTATTCTCCATATAAAGAGGGCAATTGTAGTACTTACCCTCCTCCACGCCTGGATGGCGGTAAATAATACGATAGCTACAAAATATGAGGAGCATTACTCGGCCTCTACGATGTGAGTAGCCGTGATTGTAATCCAAATATGTCTTCTAAACTATCTAAAGTCCGACAAAGCAAGAAGATGGCTACGAAGAGGTGCTACGCGACTCTCGTAGCAAGGCTACGCATACGTATATGTTGACTTTACTACAGCCATACGATCATACATGCGCAACAATAACTAAGCGTTTGCCGAAGAACCGACAACCGTTGGAGTAGACGTGTTCTCGAGTAGAGACTGCGTCTCGGCAAAAGAAGCGTAGGACGTCCTCAAGCAAGGTGGAGCGATGATATTAGCAGGGTGGCTGGCGGCGGCTGGAGGACAGTCGCTGAGGATCGTGCTCAATGGCGCATCCTTGGAGAGACCTATGTCAAGCAGTGGACTGCAACAGGTTGATGATGATGATGATGAATAATAATTAGTGAATATTTACTGTCGAATATTTTTCATAACGCATTTGTATTTTTAATGACGTTACTTAACATTGAACATTGTTGCAAACCATTACTAAAGTAAGGTATTTAAACAACATTTTGATAGTATTTTAGTCTTACTTACACCACCGAGCAAACTAAAACAAATTTAACACTACTACCATTCTAACCTAAAAGTGATTTACTTACATGTGAATATACCTTATCGTTGTTAGTAATCGTAGATCATAGGTATATATACCACATCTATTCATACTAATATACTAATTACTAATGCATACTAATATTATAAATGCGAAAGTGTGTCTGTCTGTCTGTCTGTCTGTTACCTTTTCACGCTTAAGCCGCTGAACCGATTTGGATGAAATTTGGTATGGAGATAGTTTTAGTCCCGGGGAAGGACATAGGCTACTTTTTATCCTGGAAAAATACCCTTTTCCGCGATAAACGAATTTAAGGCGGACGAAGTCGTGGGCAGAAGCTAGTAATATTATAAATGCGAAAGTGTGTCTGTCTGTCTGTCTGTTACTTCTTCACGCTTAAGCCGCTGAACCGATTTGGATGAAATTTGGTATGGAGATAGTTTTAGTCCTGGGGAAGGACATAGGCTACTTTTTATCCCGAAAAAATACCATTATCCGCGTTAAGCGAATTTAAGGCGGACGAAGTCGCGGGCAGAAGCTAGTTCTAAAGCTCGTAATAAAATTGTAAGAACAAGATGTCTGTACAATGAAGATATTAAATAAGGATGTTGACAACTCTTGACAACTTTTTTCTGTGGTTCCAACATTTCAATAATAGAAATTTTGGTGAAAATCTCGCTGAGATACAACAATGTTAAAGTAACATTTTTGGACTTTCCTAAAAAACGCTCCATACTTAACTTAGGAACGTAACATATCACATGTTCCTACCTTGCATAGGTAAATAAGGAACTTTGTTTTGCAACTATGTTAAAACTTGCGTTTATGTCTTAATTACTAGAATATAATTATGTGGATTAAAAGGTCTTCATCGAGTAGTCTAGGAACTCCAGATGGGCAAAACCAATAGGGTAATTTGGTCAGAGTTCATTGAGCCTCTAACTGTTTCCAAAATGTTTGAAAGTTTGAGCCACTTTCATCTGGGCCGTTGGGCCGAAAGCAGCCGTTTTGAGTTGGTGCAAAGGAAGCTGTCTCGATGGAAGTCCATAAGTTGGTGTTATTTCGGAGTTAAAAATCCCCATACTAAGTGGAAGGTGGGTTTCTTCAGCAGTCTTTAGCAAATCCAATTTTGGTGCAGACTTCGCTGGAGATAGGGACTTTTTTTCTTTTGTTTCTGTTTTTTTTTAAAGGGATAAATAAATTTTAATAATAATCATAAATTATTTTCAAAGATAACTGAAATTGAATACCTGTGAGCTAGAAGCATAGAAAATTTAATTAGAGTCTTCGTCTGAACTAAGTCAGTCATCTTCGGAGGAGACAAGAACGTTAGGAACTTCACTGGCTCCATTGTGGTACAGCAGCGATCTCCATTCCCCGAGTCGTGAGCATACTGCAAGCAAGTAGGAGATTAGTGAAGGTACCAATACCATCCTGCAGCACACGAGGTGGGTGATTTAGTCACTTTACATACTTAGGGAATTAGGATTTAATTAATTATAATAATTTTGATGGCGATATAAACCTATAGGTACTAACAACTTAGATAACTTAAGCCTTGTGTCCAAATTACTGTGTAAAAACCATTGTGTGTAACGCCCAGCTAACTGACTGAGCTTTTAGCAAAACTACAGGTGTAAGAGATACATATACATAAGCTGACGACGTAATTTGCGCCACGGAAATATTTGATATATTTGAATGATAAAAAGTAGTAGGAATATAGCATTGTCATACCAACTAACATCTTTCTTTCATATCCCAATAAAAGTACCTGAAATTACTGGAAGGCAATTTATGCACCTGTACACTATTATTTTGAATTTTTGCCGGTGAGAGGGGTGTTTTGGTGAACTTTCACCCTTTTTGTGACTTTGTCTTATGAGTCCTGAATTTTTAGCCGAGGCCCAGGCTCCCATATGACAAAACGGTTTCATAACAAAACTTATCATACATTTCATGAGTAAAAGAACAAAAGCACTCAAAAACCTTTATTAAAGGATTCAAGTTCCAAAAGCTCTCTAAATCTCAAAAGATCAAAAACTTGGGCGATAACTAGAATCCTGACTGGTTACTGCAAACGACAAGCATTTGTTGCAAATGGGTATGAAACAGCGCGCAGCATGCAGATTCTTCCAAGAGACAGTGGAGACCACAATGCATATTCTCTGTTCATGTAAACCACTCATGCGTAAAAGAAGTGTCTACAAACCGAGGCTTGCGAGCCGCATGCGGCTCTTAAGGGTCACTTGCGGCTCTTCAAGTTCAACTTAAAAAAACCTATTAAAATTTGGTATACAGTGATAAACCTGAAACTGAAAACTGCAGCTCTTTGAGCTTTCGAAAAAACAATATTTTCCCGGCATCTGGCTCTACGTCTAAAAAGTTTGCCGACCCCTCACTTAGGGCAACATAGTGTGCTCCCGGAAAAGATACAACACCTCACTGCCCAAAGAATCTGGGAATTCCTAGGGCTGCCAATACAGATCAAGTCTGATAGAAGCAGCATATAAACAGCCTATTTATCAATAATACACGGATTTCAACAATTTTTGGTACAATGATAGCATGACATTGAATGATACTTCTTTCCCGACTACGCAGAAGCAAAAAGAGGGTTTTGACTTCGGTCTTCTGCGGACAAAGTTGCGGGCACGTACTAGTGTAGGTATGTAAGTATATCAATAGCGTCCTTTTTGCCATTTATTGCGAAGGTTTTGAAGTGAAAAATAAATTACCCACTCGATTACACAGTTGCACCAGATACTAGCACTAGAATAGGATTCTGGTACTGTCGGATAAAATTATTGGTGTACAGAATTATTGTGACAAATGATAAATTGTAAGTAGGTATTTATATACCTAATAATATATCCGGCATATATTTTGCCAAGGTTAATGGCTATAATTGTCTAGAGGAGGTAATCACAACTCTGTATATTTCTGTAATAAAATAAATAATTAGGATTTAAGATAGTTTCACCACCTATTTTTTTCTTCCTGGTATTGAGCTTGCATTTATTAAGATTAATGTCCTGTTGTATAATAAGATTAGATTAGATTACTCTATTTCATAAAATAAATTACATTTTAGTCAATTTACACGAATTTCAATTATGACCGTCCAATACATAAACAAACTTTTAAATAAGATGACTTAAACAAATTTAAGTGATAAAATAATGAACATAGCCCAAGGGCACTGGCTATTTCTCAGAAGAACATTAAATATACACACATTAGTAATATTTATCTAATTGTGGGTACACATAATTTTTCGGCATATGTCTGTACGACTGTCCAGTCACGTATTTGTAGCATTATCACAACATAACAACAAGTACGTAATCAATGCACCGATAAAAGAACCCAGACATCTAGAAAAAACTAAAAGCTGATAATGTTCAATGTGATTGCTTAGACCCCTTAATATTAGAACGCAACCCTTAAGCTGTCAGAGCTTTTTTATACAGTGGCATAAAAAAAAGCACTCGAGTGTATAAAGTAGTGGCGAGATGGCGTTGTGCTGTCCGCATAAAGTTTTTTTAATACTATAAACTTACAATTCATGCGTAGACTCGCTGGATGCGGGTCGTCTCTATCCGGCCAATGTGGAAATCTATTGAGGGGGTCTGTATCCAGCAGTGGACGTCCTATGGCTGAAATGATGATGATCATGATGACAATTCATGTATCAACTTAATTAACCGGCTTCAAAAAAGTTCGTAGTTAATTACTTTTGCTTTTAAACGTCAGTTACGCGGGTTGTGCAAAAGTTTGTATTGAGAGTCCTTTGCAACACAAAATACAAAAAAAAAATTAAAAAATATATTCATCAGTTATCATATAAATAAAAAAAACCCATAAACCAAATGACATAAAACACGACACTTCAGCTCTATGGCATTACTAAAATAAAAGAATATACAATTAGTAACAGGAAGTAAATACTGACATTCAACTTCCTCCCTTACAAACCAATAATCAAATTTTGGTGGCACGCCATTCCTTGGATAAATGCTTATTTTCTTTGTGAACATGGTAATTCTCCATCTTTCAGCTACTGAAGCTTTAAGCCCTTTATATCAAGGAAGATAAGGAACAAAATACGTGTCACAATAATAAAAGTGGGGAAAGCTCTAATTTTCTTTTAATTTCAGGGTGAAAACCAAAACCACGCGTCGAAGTGTCAATATGACGTGGGAAACCGCGCGCGCGCCGGTCCCACGAACGACACGTGCCTGACACAGCCAGTTGAAACGACGTAAGTGCCGTAGAAACCCGCAAAACATGTTCCTTTTTCACAATGACACGTTTAACTCACTGCCAGTAAAAACGGCGTAAGTGGCATATAAACTCAAATCAGTTATGCCTGTGTGTAATGCGACACTACACACGCCCTCCTACTTTAAACTAACGATCAAATCTATATTCAATTGCATTTGTCTAAAGGTACAGTTTACAATAGCCGGATGGTTGCTGAACAAATTTGACTTTTAGAAGAAGCAAATAAGTTCGATTTTGCAAGATTAGTAGTAAAAATTTAATGTGAACTTTGTCTATTCCAAAAGCACCGATTGAAAAGTCAGTGAACATAATTCACCCTACCGATTTTAAAAACTCGAATCTGACTTTGAGTCATAGTCATAAAGCTTTTGATTACAGTAGAATTTTCAACGCTACGTTCGCTATGTAAAAATATTGCCGAGTGAATCATTTAGATGCCTTAATCTTAATATAAAGTGCTGGAATATAGGACTAATAATGATTTTGATTACAAATGTATGGGCCACCATTTTAAATTTAAATATTATTTATCAATAAAAATCCTCGCCTCTGGAAAGTTGAATCCATACTATATATTAATATTATTTAATGTGAAAGTGTGTCTGTCTGTCTGTTACCTCTTCACGCTTAAACCACTGAACCTATTTGGATGAAATTTGGTATGGAGATAGTTTGAGTCCCGGGGAAGGACATAGGCTACTTTTTATCCCGGAAAAATACCCTTATCCGCGATAAACGAATTTAAGGCGGACGAAGTCGCGGACAGAAGCTAGTATATTATATAAATTCAAACTGTGATCTTCAAATAGCTCGTTCTACTTACAGATTTGTATGAAAATGTCTTCTGGGTACAGACATTTCATTTTTACAAGTTTATAATAGAATAGACTACGCTCCGTAGAGACAAGGTAGGGACGTGCTGGTTACTCCTACTTTCATAGAGCTATATTATCGGATAACAGATTAACGTGTTTTTAGGATTCCGTACCTCAAAAAGAAAAACCGAACATCTATAAGATCACTTTGTTGTCTGTCCGTCTCTCGGTCAAGACAAGATGGCCGGAGACGTTTTCACCCCGAATATAGTACATAATTTGTGAAGTTTCAGCAAAGTTAGCCGCTGCAGACAAAGCCAAAGGAAAAACATAGTATTAATAATTAACTATTTATATACGTGGTGCCGGTGACGAATCCGAAAGATTTTAACCATGCATTACTGAGGTAATTACGTGTAAAAAAAATTATGTATGCTGAACCCTTGCTACTCCATGAAAATTTAAATTTTAAGGATGATGTTTCCAAAAAAGGATTACTTTAGTTAGTGATAGCTGTCACATTGATATTTGTTAATAACGACGCAAATCTTGACAACATATGCGGCAAAGTTGCGATCAAAAGAGTTTATGTACTTTAGTAATCACGATAAATAATTTACATGAAAAAATTATATTGTTTCAAAACCAAGCCGGATTTGAGTGGCGTTCAAATAGCAGTTTTTGCTCGTAATGACCTAAATAATTCATGCTTATAATCTTTTGGATCGCTCGCGGATACCATGTATACAAACTAGCTTATTATCTTTCAATCTAGAGTCAATGACGTGAAGGTCATACTGAAATGTTTTACATATTCATAACTTGTTCACTTTCGTCGGTGAGTATATTGCCCTAAGACGTTAAAAATAAGTTTAATAACTTTATTACAAATAGCATAATGTGACTTGCTGTTTAGGTACAGTCTACGCTACAAGTACAATTGTACAGTCAACCACAGTCAATAAAAAAATAGATTTTCTTTTCCTAGAAACACAATCCTCTCAAGATGTACGTGCTTCTCAGGGTTTTGGTCGAAAGATTCACCTTTCCGATTACGAAGTTTTAGGCTGAAGTTTTGGGAGAGCTAAGTAGACTACGCTAATGTTTATTTTTAGGGTTCCGTAGCCAAAATGGCAAAAATGGAACCCTTATAGTTTTGTCATGTCCGTCCGTCCGTCCGTAGGTATGTCACAGGCATTTAACTCAAAAACTACAAGATTTATATTGATGAAATTTGGAATATAAATAGGTGTCTTGTATAAGCCGCTACTTATTTTGATAGTTAAATAATAATAATAATATTTCTAGGGGTAGGGGGGGGGCATTCCATTCATGTAACCAAAACTTTAGTGATCTCCAAATAGTCCGTTACAAGCACTTTTTTTTAAATATCTTCAATGTACAGACATTTCAATTTTGCTACTTTATAATAATAAAGATTACATGTGTGAGAAAAAAAGTTAACACCCTCATGAGAAATGCTCAAAAGGAAAAAAAATATACACCTTTATTTTATTATCCATACCCAACTGCGGTGAAGCCTCAATGAGTAACGTGTTTTTCTCTACCGTGAACGAAGTTGCAAACCCTTACTATATTTGTGAACACAACACAGACCGAGTGTACCTAAACAAATATTCATTTCACTCACATAATGAAGTAATTAACTATAAGCAAAGTAATGGAAAAGTAGAAATAGTTACTAAAGTGGCAAATAATGGGGCCCTGGCCGACGAACCATGGTCAGGGACCGAACAACTACGACTTTTAATTTTCGCTTTTATATTTGCCGTCTAACATTTAATTAATAAAAGTCCTACGTCAGAGTCAACAGTAACTAATTACTGATGGAAATGAAGCGTCAGCTTAACCTCATTCAGTTATTTTTATGTTGAAGGTCGTGAGATCGCGGTGTGTGTTTCATTTCAACGCATAAAACTATTTTATTTAAATGTATATAAGGAAAGTTATCGTACAAAAGGCAAAATTAATGCCATATGGCATTCTCCACCAGCCAACCTTAGGGCAAAGAAGAAAAATTGTGACCGGTGCTGAGACTTGTGTAACTACAAAATCACATATGTAGACCCATACTTCTTTTTTTTACCCTGGGAAAATGTTACATAAATCGACTTAGTCCCAAACTAAACAAAACTTGTACTATGGGTACTAGGCGACTATATACATAATATGTACATAAATTATAACACTTAAATACATAGAAAACATCCAAAACCCAGGAACAAACGTTCGTGTACATCACACTAACACTTGCCCTGGACGGGATTCGAGCCCGGGACCGCCAGCTTCGAACCCACTGAGCCAAACGTGTCGTCAGAAAATACATCAATAACATAAATATCTATTATACACATACAAATATATATATTAAAGCTATGAAACGTATTAAGAAGCTAGAGTCTTCGGTTTTGCCAGCGAAGAAGTTGCACACGTAACTTCGTGAGAATATTATTTTTACAAGAATATGACAAAAGTAAACCCGTTGGAGATTTAAAGAATGTGTGGGCATTGATAATGGTTTGGAACCCGTTTGGAATATCACTGTGTCCTCACCACGTCAAAATGATTTGTCAATATTTAACAATGTTTGATACCTAAGTATGATTATAAGATATTCTGTAACCAACTACACTAAAGTAGAAAAAGAGAGTAATGCCTTTTTCCCACCTCCAGGAATGTTGAGGGCCTCTACTGATCTATGCTAATATAAATGTATAAAAATGAAATGTATGTACATTAAAAATATTTAAAAAAGTGATATGGACTATTTGAAGGTGACGGTAACGAAAAATGTTTTTATTTTATTTTATATAGGTTTCTATGTATGTATGTTACTTTGCGGCTTCACCCCGTAATAACTGCTAAATGGATTTCAACTTTTTTTTGATACATGGGTAGCTGGATATCCACAAATGGTTATAGAATACTTTTTACCCGACTACGCTAAAAAAAGATATTAAGATTTTTTTTCTGCAACTGACGAAGTTACGGGCAGGGCATCCTCTAACATCTAAAACTACACGCAATTTCGTGGCTCGGGTCCCTGAGTATGCATTTATCAATTAGATTAATTTACATAATTTTTAGTTTGTCAACTTATTTCTGAAATATTTATGTATATGCGTCATACGATTAAATAAATAAATAAAACTACATGGAATGTTAGTGCTGAAAAAGCTACGTATACATATATAAAGCATATTATGTTCGTTCTCATATGTATTTATATAAGGCATGGTAACAGACAGGTAAATATCTAACTTCCCGATTATATTTTAAAGTAACAAATTCAGAAATATTCGATTATACCAAGAAATAAAACGCTCGAACCGCAATAGTTCGAGTGTGAAATTGATGCCTCTTATTCCAGTTGAATACTCTGCTTTCATCTCAAATCCTTCGGTACTGGGTATTCTCGTATTTCGTAGAATTATTAATAACTTATCTGGAACCTGATGTAACTTTGAAGCAGCATTTTGCCGGTTGCGTCCTCAGCTGCTGCTTTTGAACCCGGGATTCGCTTTCTGGCTTTTTCTCCTCCACTACGCACAGTTGGCATCCTTTATTGTGAGACCATTGGCACAATTTCAAAGCTTCATTGACAACAAAACGAGACTTAAACCGTATTTCACCATGTTTTGTTCGTTTATACGCCCTTACAAATGTATGACGCCTTATGCCAAATTTACAGCATACTGCACTTACATGATCAAAAAAAATGCCTTATAAAATTGACATAAAAAAACCGGCCAAGAGCGAGTCGGACTAGTGTACGTACAAGGGTTTCGTACAAAATATACGCAACAAACAGCCGTATCTATGAAAATCCAGTGTTAGCAGAGCCCTACTCCTAAGCAAAATGTACGCGGTGTTCGGTCTTTTATATTGAATATTGATTTAAACTTAAGTACGCGATCTTCACTTATTATCACAATACAACAAAGCGAAAGGTAAATTACCGTAGGTAATGAAATAAATCATATTTATACGCGATTAAGCCCCATTTTATATTGGTTACTGACATAGACAGAGAGAAAAAAAATATTCTGTTTTAGTAATTATTTTTGTTATAGCGCCAACAAACATATATCATCTGTGACAATTTTATCATCACGGTTCACGAGATACTGTCTGGTGAACACTAAAAACAGCAAAAAAAAACACGTTTGTTGTGTAGGAGCCCCCCTTAAATATTTATTTTTAGTGTTTGTTGTTATAGCGGCAATAGAAATACATCATATGTGAAAATTTCTGCTGTCTAACTACCACGGCTCATGAGATACAGCCTGGTGACAGACGGACGGACAGCAGAGTCTTAGTAATTGGGCCCCGTTTTATCCTTTGGGTCTGGAACCATAGAAATCGAAAAAAATCTAAATGGCTTTGAAACACAAAATTTGTGTATATTGCAAAGTTTTTGATTAAAAAAATCTAATTTCAAATTTAAAGCTATTTTCAAAATCCTTAAATAACACAATAATTGTATGGCAACCCGTTTTGATGTGATAATGTCTGTAAATTTAAATCTAATAACATCGAAGTTAATTTCTGCGATACTCACCATTTTCCAAGCTTCCATCATGTTTTATAATAACATACAAGCCTTCAAGTAATTACACTGGATTTAAACAGCTCAAAGAACCGTCAATCTTAATACTCTACAAAGGACAGATTATGGACAGAGCCAAACGCCGAAAAGCAATTAAACATTTTTGCCTATTACCAACACTAACTTTCAAACACTCTTATCTCACTCAATACTTGGAAGAAAATTCAACATTAACTCAAAGCAGCAAAGTTTGTATTCCAAGCGTAATATATACGGGATACATGCGTATGGAAAGTCTTTACTTTATAATAAACATGGAAGAGCGTGTTCGCCGCGTGTGTGACACGTGCCTTTAGAAAGCTCTATGTCAAAGGAGTAGCACCCTTATATTGTAAGAATTAAGGAATTTGGTGAATTATTATGAGTTTAAATAACATACACGCGTATGGGTTTATTTTCTATATTTTATAAAGAAAAGCATTGTTAGCTAAAAGAGGGGGCTAATTGCATAACATTTGTCTTCCACTATGTGTATCGGCTCTAAACAATAAGTTTCTGTCAAAATTAAATGTTTGTGACAAGCTTTTATTGCCGACTGTACTTTTGTTTGAACATCCATCAACTACTCACCGGGACGATTCTAAAAAGCCCAAAATCGGTAGGATTGAATGATTATATTACAGAGTTCCTATGACCACCTTCCCGCACCATCATCAAATCAGCTCGATGGTATCATACTATTTTATGATCACGTTCATAAGTATGCCAAATTTTAGCTCAATAGGCGTATTGGAAACCGGGAAGTAGGTCAAATTTTACTTGTAAATTCCGCTCGAACATACATAGTTATATAGCAAGTTAAATAAAACTTTTAAAAGAACTAGCTTCTGCCCACGACTTCGTCCGCCTCAAAATCGTTTATCGCGGATAAGGGTATTTCTCCGGGATAAAAAGTAGCGTATGTCATTTCCCGGGACTCAAAATATCTCCGTACCAAATTTCATCCAAATTGGTTCAACGGTTTAAGCGTGAAGAGGTAACAGACAGACACACTTTCGCATTTATAATATTAGTATGGATAAATAAAAATAATTTCATTCAGACTAAAGTCAGAAGAAATACATGAATCCCATAAATAAAAAATATTTACACTTATTTATCAGTTAATAATGAAAGCTTGACAAGTTCTTTCGTGACACCACCATGGTCTGCGGGCGACGAGGGGAAAAACAGCGGGGCTGAGTAAGAAGTGTGCGCGCGGCAGGTTCATGGTGCTCCGCTTTTCAAACACAACAAAATAAAGAATCTGCCAAATAGGTGTAGGTTCTGAAGTGATGCGCGAACATAAATTACTTCAATTGATTTTTATTTACGTAGGTACTTTTTACCTCACTACAGCGAGAAAAATGTGCGATGTAAGAAAAACTATAAAATTATAACAAACTGATTACTTTTCCATTAAAACTAGTGATAATTAATTTACGAAACACACCCATAACAAAACAAACGAATAATCGTATCAAATAAATTAATCGTTTAAACTATTAATTTATTTTATATGATTATTCGTAAAACACTAGAAAAACACGCTTTACAAGAACAAATCCAAACACAGCTATGATACGATGTTCCATCATGAAGCTCCAGTTCGACAGTACCATATTATTGAATTGTCATCAGAACTACATACAGCTGCCAATTTTCATGACGCTACGATCCTTGGAAGATGGTTAAATTAGTTACCTTAGATCCATTACATAGTTACGTACAGGTCGACCTAATCAAAGCGTGTTAAAAAAGTATTAATGTGAACGGATAAAACGAACTTTTCCTCGCAAACTCGGCGCAGTAAATGGTTTTTTTCTGAGCTAGTAGGATACAAAATTGTTCCTCAACTTCAAAAAGTAAGACATCATCCCTATTATCTGCCGAGTCAAACATTTAGCATAAAATTACGAACAAAATCTCGTATATTTTTTTATTTATTTAATTATCTTGTTACCAATTAATTTGTAATCGCCATCACTACTACCTTAAGGTCGTCTGGAAGAGATCGCTTTTTAGCGATAAGACCGCCTCTTGTTTACCATTTCTGATACTGTTTTAGATTTAAGTTTCTGATGTTATTTTCCTTTGGTGTGCAATAAAGAGTACTTATTATTATTATTATTGTAATTTTTATCCATGGATGGATAAATATCCAACAAAGGACCTGAATTAACATAATATAATCCAAGGACGAATTTAGTTGAATATTCACGTATTTTGTGTTCATAGAAAAGTAATGAAAAATCCTTTCCCGAATTCTGAGGATTAATTTTACTCTCTAAAATTTGCATTTAAAGTAATTTACTTTCAGTAATTTATATCTGTAATAGACGTCGTTAGGAAGACAAATGGAAAATTTTTGTATTCAGTTTGCAAGAAAGAGATCAGTGGCTATTGTCTATATGAGGACTGTAAAATGAATAATCACTTGGTACAGTCACCAGCATTAATATATGACTCTACTAGCTGTTGCCCGCGACTTCGTCGCGTGGAAATGCAATTTATAGCTTACAAAGTTTCACCCCCTTTTTCGTCCCTAAAAGGGATGAAATTTGACATAAATATGGCCTATGTCCTATTCTCATTCAAAAGGTACGTAACTGGAAAGTTTGATAAAAAATCGTGCAGTACTTTTTGAGATTAAGTGGAACGTACATACATACTTTCACGTTTATAATATACTAGCGGCCGCCCGCGACTTCTTCCGCCTAAGATTCATTTATCGCGAATAATAGGTATTTTTCCGGGATTAAAAGTAGCTTATGTCTGTCCCCAAAACTCGATATTTTACTAATTTAAATGCATATTACCAAGATTTCAAGTTCCTAGCGTAAAAAATATTTACTGTCCATAAAAATTTTCATCCCCTTTTTCGTCCCTAAGAGGGATCAAATTTGACATATATAACAGCCTATGTCCTATTCTGATATATAAGGTACATAACTGGAAAGTTTCATAAAAAATCGTCCAGTAGTTTTTGAGATTAAGTGGAACGTACATACATACTTTCACGTTTATAATATAGTAAGGGTAAGGATAACAAATACATATACATTTATTGAACCAACATAATAAATAAATAAATAAATAAATAATAATATACAGAGAGTTACGGCTAAATTCTATAATACACAATTAAATTCAGATTTTAATATATCCTGAACTAGGGTTCCCCCTGTGTTTCAGGCAAAAGGAAAGCCTAATATTACATTATTTTCTATAAAACAAAATAAATATAATAAGGAAGTAATGAGTAGTGATTTCTAGGGCTGTTAAAAAGTGTCAGATATTTATGCGCGCTTTGTTGTTGCAGATATTGATGCTGGTGTACTGAAAGTGAAAACTGGTTAGATGAGACAATTTTAAGGACAGTCAGTATTCACTACGTTAATACTCTTGCAAAAATAACTAGGTACTTTGTAACTGCTCAGTCAGTATGAAATGGTTTTTTATAAGATTTTTTCTTCTCCGCGAACGAAGTTGAATTTTCGTATTACATTTTTTAATAAAAAATTATATCATATATATCAAATAGATTGTAGCATCAAAAGTGACAAATATATCGCAACACATCTTTATTCTTATACGCTTGAATAGACGTTACGATATATATGGCACTTTGGATGCTACAGTTTAGTCACGGTTTAGGTACCTATAGTAGAACGGAGCTGAAAATCATACAAATAGGGTAAAAAAATACCAGTGCTAAGTCATGTGTCGATACACTTCAGAAGCATCTAACGGCATATCTATCCTATCCTTTATAAACGTGAAAGTATGTATGTACGTTCCACTTAATCTCAAAAACTACTGGACAAATTCTTATGCAACTTTCCAGTTATGTACCTTATATATCAGAATAGGACATAGGCTATAATTAATGTCAAATTTCATCCCTTTAGGGACGAAAAAGGGGGTGAAACTGTACCGGATGACCCCACAATTACAAATATAATATTATATAGACTTAACATAAGACCTGAAATACCTACAAAATTTATAAGTTAATAAAAAGTACGATTTGTTCAATAAATTAATTTCATATCTTTCTATCTAACCCCGATAGAAAGATATGAAATCATTGCTTTAACTTAACAGTTAAAGGAATAATATTCATATGTTCAAGTTAAATATCAGTTGTATGAAGCCCATAAGGCGATAAATTACATAGTGGAATGATGTATGTAAACTTTCCACAGGTATTGCACAACATTTGCAACTATACCATAACATTGGTAACTTTCCATAAAAACCCAATATGTTGCACAATAATTGTTAATTGTAATTCTCAGAAATAATAAAATTACCCCCTCCCCAACCAATATACGGCTCGAGTATAAAAGCCAAAGCTAATTCAATTGACAATAACCCCACTATATGTGACATACGAATGAACACATAAATATACAAATAGTCCCCATACTATTCATGTCGTTACTACAAGTTATCGGTACTACTTACTAGCCTTTGAAAATACTTACAAGAAATAATCGTCAAGTGAATTAGCTTCAGTCAGATAGATATCATAGTTAAAATAGGAAGCCTAAGTATTGGTTTAGGAACGGGATTTCGATATAAACTGTGACTTTTTATTCTCCACTTCACCTACACTGCTCTTAAAGCTATCGAAAGGGGTTCAGACTGCCTTTACAGTCCTCAGTCTGCACAGAAACTTTGTAAGCTATAAATTGCATCTCTACGCGGACGAAGTCGCGGGCAACAGCTAGTACTATTATAAAGTAAACCTGAAATATCTGAAAATTTAAGATATATTCAAAAAAATATTGAAACGAACTTATTTGGAGGTCACTGAATCGAAATATATATTTTTTGTAATTTTGTATGTATTGTTGTGGCTTCATCACGCCAAAACGGCTACACGGATTTCAACTATTTTTTTGTACACAGGTAGTTGAACATCCACAGATGGTTATAGGATACTTTTTATCCGACTACGCTTAAGTCAAAAAGAGGTTTTAATTTTTTTGTCTTCCACTGACTAAATTGCGGGCACCTTCTTATATAATATAGACATTCAACCCACATACAGCCAATTTTTTTAATATTTCAGATATTCAACAATTTAACACTCTAGATTTCTCAACAATCTAGTCGGCATCACCTACATTTCTCACGTCTATTATAAAAATTTCACCCAACAAGCGTTAACTCTGTAACTGTGTGATTTTCTACCATATATGCTGCACAAATGCTCAAGGAAAACCAAAACAAAAAGATATCACTTAGGTCCCACCGAGACTTGAACTCAGATCGCTGGATTCAGAGTCCAGAGTGCTAACCATTACACCATGGGACCGGTGCAGTACGGAGCGAATCGGGGCTACGCCTGTCTCTATTTTCAATGCATCGCAGAATTTCCAGGAGCCGTATAATTGGCTATACGTAAGGCTGTGCACACACCGTCGTCATACAAACTACGAGTATTGATCCTGCACATGCAGCACTTTGTATAATGATACGTGATCTCTTTGTATTTGAAGGATGAAAGGAACGCGAGGCATTATAGCTATAGCTGCCTTTTTTTCATGGAAAAACCTATCAGGTTACTTCGGGTCGGAGGACTCTCAAACTTAGACCTTCTGACAATACAAACACAAAGAAATTGGTATAATATTACCTATCAACCTTTTTGCGGGACAAGTGTGTGAATCAGAGTTCACTGGTCGTTACGGTCAACAGATCGCTAAGGGGTGAAAATACTCTTGAGCGTGTTTCGATTTTCTGAAAATACAGATTAAATGTGTGGTGAGCAGAGACGATGAAGCACATACGGCGTTGATACTTTACCCCCATCAGACAGAATTTTGGAGAAAGGGTCAAAATAATTACAAGACATGGAACAATCCATTGAATATTTAATCCAATAAGAATATAGTACCAACACAAAAGATCCCACTGGATCAAGTGTATCCGAGAGGGTCCTGGAAACTTGATATTGAAGCCCACCCAACTCAGTCTTCTCTTGGAGATACGTCAGACCAATATTTCTGGAAACTAAAAACGTCGTGATGATAGCGGCAGCAATCTGCGCTTCCCTAAAGAGATGACTCCTGGATCTTAAATCAACTAATTCATCGTACCATACCTGTTCAGGCTCCCCGACCACATAGTCTCTTGTAATAACAGGCTTATCCTGGATCATAGCCTTTTCATTGCACTCGTAAGTGCTGTAGTTAATGTCCCCGCCAGAACAACCGAGTATAAAACTATGCATGATTATGGAAAACTGTAAATGCAATTTTTGTCAATTCAAATATCTGCTCCATAGCTTCTAAGACCAAAATTTCTTACATCTTCATGTTTAAAAACTTGTCCCGTTCATCCATTGGACTGACCTCCCTGTATGGGAAAAAGTGATCAGGATATGCATTCAGTTAAATAGAAAGTTGAACTGCACACTATTTGGGACGAGTGCACCAGTAAGTAAAATAGACCATGCCAGTACTTGACCAGTTAATAGATTTTTTTTTAAATAATTTGATCCATTAGCGTGTGGTCCATATAGGCCGAAAGAAACTGCCTGCCCTGAACGACCATTGTTCCATACAGGCACAAAGAAACCGCCTACCCTGAAACCCTGAACAACCATGGCTGAAAAATCCTGTGCACACCACTGATTTGGTCAACTATGAGTAGTAAATAGGACGAGTGTTAGTGTTCCTTTAATACGAGTAGAATAGGCCACCTAAAACATCCTTACCAAGTAGGTACATCAATTTTATATAAATCAATCGCCACAGTTTACCTTACTCACACGAGCGCCCACCGAATAAGTGTCGTCTAGACACCCGACTTTCAGCTGCAACTAGTACCGACGTCTGACCGGTAAGCCAGTTATCGCACAGCATTAAGCTCTCGATTAGTTGGCGCGATAAACGCATGCGATTTGCGTTAGTACACTGAGAGTTTCGTAACAGTTAGTAAGTTATTTTGAAGATATATTTGTCTCTGTGTAAACTTATATCCTACGTGTGTTTTAAAACTTAAAACTCTTACGTAATTATACCTATACCATATCAGTTTTTTTTGTTAACCGCACTCGTAGATGGCCCCAGGCTCAGCCTAGTTTGGCCTTACAACACACACTTATATATATATACACAAATACATTTTAAGGGAGCGATAGATAGAGGGTAGCTTGAGAAGTAAAAGTAGTGTTATAAAATTTGGAAGAAGAAGCAACAGGTGCAAGGAGATGAATATCTATCCTACAAGAGTTTTGCATGACTAGATTTACATGAAGTTGACACAGTTTATATGTAGTCCACCGTGTAAGCGCCGCCTAGCCACCCCGCTTTCAACTGCAGCCTGCGTGCCGATCATTGACTGGTAAACTTGTTATTACACCCTGTCATGCATGTATAACCACCTCATTGCTATCCTTACTAACCCCAACTACGGGGTGAGTTGGGATTTCCTACTATTTTGTGTTCATTTATCGTTAAAATTATGAAGTTGTAGCCTGGCTAGTCATCGGGAGAGAAAAACAGGACGTGGTAATATGTAAAATATAAAAAAAACATAAACTAAACGGGATTCAGTCAGTACACGGCAATAATCGGAAATCACTGGCCTTATCTAAACAGGAAGGCAGGACGGTTGTGGAAATTCAGTTTCCCTTCCAGTGTTCTAATCCAGCTTTCCAAGAAGGCATATTTCATGCAACGGTCGGCCGAGGTGCGGCTGAAGTCTGGAGATAGGTTTTCAGGGGAAAACTTCAGCAGAGAAGAAAGGGCTGTAAAAATGCTTCATTTAATGGTTGCTTCAAATCAACCCTAGCCTTATTTCTTCATGGTTAAGACCAGTGAAAACGAAATAAGACTTGGATTGAGTTGAACAGAACATTAAAAGAAAATAACTATATACAAAAAGTACCTGCGAAGTGGCAGCCCTTGTAGATATTTAATCCAACACAGTATTGCAAAATACTATACAGTTTTTACAGTTTCAGAGTTTTGCAACAGCACATTAATTAGTTATATTTATATATTTTAAATCGCAAATCCTTCATTATTTGCGCAGCACAAGTTCAAGCCAAACGAGTCAGGAGTCGGGACCTGTCTCCCATAAACAAAACACAATCGTGGAACTATTTTTTTCCGCTGCAGTTTATTCCTTAACGGCCAGTATTGTGCCAAGGAGGTTTGCCGCGTTGCAAAGTGAAACGACAGACAATCAGTTTTGACCCTATGACCACCTTCCAGTTCCATCATCAGATCAGCTCAATGGCATCATAACATTAGATTGTCACCGTACTTAAATAAGTGTCCAAAATGGTAGCCGAACGGGAAACCGCGAAGTGGGTTCAATTTAACTTGCAAGTTAAATAAAGGCTTGTAAGAAAAACCCTTTTAGTACGGAACTCTAAATATAAGACGCATTAAAAGTGCACAAAGCAGCCAAACAAACAGTTCATTGGCTTTAGCGCAGAACATCGACCTTACTTTATAAATTCCCCACCATTAATTTTTATTAGAAACAAAATATTATCATGGATAATAAATAAGTCTCAAAAGCATAAATTGACGAATCAATCTTTATTATCCACGTCCCGCCATCATCTCGTATAATAATTTCGCTTAAGTATCTACAGAAATATGAAAATTATTTAAGTAACGTGGGCAATGACCGGTTATTTGGTCGTGATGAAAATATGACATGGACAATTTGAGATAATAAGTTTTTAAGGTCAATTTGAGAGGGAACTATCCTTAATTCGTTGATATCTTTTCGATATCAATAAAATAAACGGTTCACGTTGAATGCTTAAGTAAATGGGCAGAACTCAGAATATTCGTGACATTTTCGAAATGTCATAGTGAGCTCTCACTCATAGACATCCAATATACCTACGTATCCATATCAATCTTCACTCTACATTCCTCTCTGCCAAAGTAATCGCGAAATCTCCTGTTAGTTTATACGGTAAATTGTCAGTGTGTGGGTGTACTTTTGTAACATTTATTAAAGTTATTCTCAATTTTACTACCTAGCTTAACTTGACATTACACGATATTATGAACATCATTTCCTGTTCACTCTTAAGCCAATTTAAAGTATGATTAATAATTCGATTATATAGAGAAGTTTATTTATAGAATTAATTGAATTGAAACCATAATTTTTAACGTAAAATGATAAACGAGTCTATAATGGGCGATCGACCATCGATCATACGATCGACGAGGAGCCAAATGGCAACGCTCTAATTGTATTACAATGCGATCACCCTTCCGCGGTTGTAGATGACAATTATAGCGATTAATCATACGCAGTTATTGAATTGTTGGTTATTGATATAAAATCAATATTAAAATCGTGTTAATGTAAAGCTGCTTACAAATTCATTCTGAGTCTACTCTCAGAAAGATCGCGATAAACAATTTGAGGAATTAATTATAAGACGAGCCGGACGATTACCGAACTATTTTTTCATACATTTTTAGCGATAGGAAGATAAACATGTACAAAACACTATGGAAATATTCCAACTTCTACAAACGTATACAATAAAAAACTTACAAAGACAAAACGCACACAAAGAAAATTTATTGTATGAACTGACATCACCACAGTTCATCATAGGTACTTTGGCAGAGGGGAATACCGTCATGTACCATCTCCTTCTCCAGTAGTTAAATATCCTAAGACGCTCAGGTATCAAAATTGCTGGTGGCTGAATAGAAAAGAGCCACAGTTTGATTAGCTGCAAGCGGCACGAAAAAATGTACACGTGTCGATTAAACGAAAATTTATTTTTCACTTCTTCTGCTCAAAAAGTACGTCATATTAGCTTCGCGAAGCAAGACTAAAATAGTACATTTAGCCCCTAGGGTTTTAAAAAAAGTCATATAATCCCATACAAATTTCTAAGACACTGAAAAAAAAACTTGCGGCCAGCTACATACTCTTTACAAATAGTTAAAAACCAACAAACCGACCTGATCAGATTGGCCAAACTTTGCACAAACTGTACTTTTAGTTTTTCTTGAAATAAACAATTTTAATGTTAAGTCTTTTTTATTTTCTCGCAGTCGAAGTGAAAAGCAGAGTGTTTAATACGTGGCTAAAAGCCATTATGACACTCAGACATATTTGTCCTCGCTCACTTCGTGAGCTCGTCCAAATAATCTTCGTATCATAGTGGCTTATTTTAGCCCCTTGTCAAATAATCTACTATTAAACGCGCCGTCAACGCTGGTATGTATCGATACAAATGCGATACGCACGCCACGCGAATCAGTATACAGCACTATAGAATGAAAAACGCGCTGTCCACGCACGTTCCTATAAAACGCGATGAGCATAGGTAAAATTCCATCGTTTTCGATGCGTTTGTAACTTACACTCAAGGCAAAATTTTGATAATCATAATCGGAATCAGAATATTTATGCGTAAAATTTAGTATTTAACATGTCATTTTTACATTAAATAATTAATAATAAATACATTAAATGATACTCATATCAGTCACAATACAATATTATTTTAGTATGTCAGTACCTAAGTACTAATTATAAAACTTATAAAATACATTAAAGTTAATCTGAAACAGTTACAGGCACCTAACAGCTTGCGTCGGCGACACGACACGGCTCAAAAAACTCATTTAAAATGACTATATTTTCTTTTAATGAATACACCTGGGCCCGTTTCACAAAACCTTGTAACTTGTATTAGGAGCGGAAATATCTTTCCAACAATATATATTCAAGAGAGACTTTCACCTGTAATTCCAGTTACAAGCGTTTATGAAACGGGTTCCCTGATGTTCACGTAGAATGACATGACGTTAGAATTGATTGAAACTAGCAGGCTATCACTCAGTTTTGAATTTAATTTTTGATTAAGGCCGGTTTATTTATGTATATAGTCTAGTGAAATAATTATACTTCAAACAGATCTATGACAAGTCAGTCTGCAACTGAAAGCTTGACAACGGTAAAGGTTAGGTTTATCTGCCAGATTCCATTACTAATTTAAACATCTATTAGTCATTCAAACTCTTAATGAAAATGGCGACGGCAACAATCATGTAGTTCCTGGCTCGGAGAGTTTCCGGGCTATAACAGATAATAAGTCCCTTCGAAGATAAAGTACCGATTTTGACATAGGTACTGTAGGATATAATCCACATCTTATGGCTATACCTTTTTGTAGTACAAGCATTCCGCATCCTTAATGGTCTTACTAACTAGGATGTGGAATTCCCTGTCAGCATCAGAATTCCCGCCCAAATACAATGCGACAAAAGCGCTTATTTCTCGCTCCATCGTAGTTTTTCAGAACTTTGTAGTTCGTCTGTCAGTCAGTCTTTGCAGTTCTTACTGCAAAGATCCTATATTTGAATTTTGTTCCTAAACTTACAGAGATGTAAAGGGTCTCTAGGCGTCAAAAATACCCAAGTAACACAGGAAGCATTTTAATAAACGAATAGTATACTTATGTAGAACTTAAGGCCCGTATAAACTCTTAGATAAGTTCACCGAGCATCTTGATGCATTATATTGGCATTTCAAAACCATTCTGATGCTGGATACTGTATAACGGTTGGATAGTGGCATATCAAAATGCTTTTGTAAAGCCTTTAGTTCAAGTGCAGCAAACCACAACGCACCTGTACAGCTTTTAGCTGTTTTTAGTGCGATTGGATTTACAATAGCATTTTTAAGTAGTGATGAAATGCGTAATGCTGTTTAATAGCATAAACATGAACCATTATAATGCCACGTACATCCGTTATACAGCTTTGACCTTTTTTCAGTGCCCTCTGTTATACAATAGCACTTTTAAGTGGAAAGTAAAAGCCTAGAACTGCTGAACAGCATAAACGTGAATCAATCTAATTCTTGCATTTTTAAAGATCAACTGAGTTCTGTTGTACAGCAACGATACAAAAATGCTGTAAGTCGGCCATTATACTGCTTTGATGTGTTACTTGGGTAGAATAATAATTAATAACAGTATAGGTATATATAAAAGCTTATACTAAGTTTAATTGAAACGTAGAAAGTATCCGTGGTTAAAACTTTAAATTAAGAGATGTATTGAGGTGCAAAATGTCTCCAATCTCTAAAGACAGAAATTGTAATATCCGACGCACTGGCAAAATCAGACATGTAAATTTTAAAGAGCCCCCAGATCTTCTTACAGAATAAAGTTTTAAATTTTGAATCCTGCAGAAGTTTAATTAAGTGTCCCACGTCATTTGGTACTTTCATATCAATAGAGGTGCCACGCTACAGGGTGCCAACTATTGGGAAGTTTGTCTAATAGATAATATCCCCCTCATAAAGAGCGGTCTCCGCAGTGAATTATAATCGACGCGCACACATACATACACGGCCCATCGCGCAGAGTTATGAGCGCAAACATGTGCATATTAATACCGTTTGTGGTCCTGCACTTGATTTAGTGGATACTGTCGTTGTTATGAATTATAAGCAGCGGCCATTAATCTGCCTGAAACATGCACTGCCAATAGGGTAGAATGGCGAGTCGCTATGTAATAATGGCTTCTGAAACCATACTACTACTAAAAAGATTAAAAAAACATCCAAAATAAACATGCTTAATAAATATTTTTTATGAGAATAGGGTCTGTTTCTGTGTTTTGAATATGGGAAAATAATATACAAAGATCTAAGATCAAAACGCAACAATGCTCGCTGGTGGAAAGCTGACACGTTGGACGCGTAAACCAAAGATACCGGGTTCGATTCGTGATGTGACCATGTGAGAGAGCAATTGTATTTTTTTTGCACTTTAATCTTTATAATCGATATATCGCAACAATAAAGACACGCAAATACACAGACACCCTCCTTTTTCGTCAGGAGTTAAAAGGCGATTCTTTGAACCTGCTCTCTCCCTATTTTCTTTTTCATGTAGAATAAAGGAATACATTTTTTATACTACACACTGGGAAAGAGTAGCTTTACCTAATTTGAGCATATAAAGTGGTATTTATAACATGTAGTCCGAAAACACGTAATTTTTAAGTTATAAATATAAATGTATAAATCTCAAAATCTCATGACTAACACGCCTTAATGATGTGATGTAGCCACTTATTTAATACTTTTATAGACAAGCAGAACCTGCATGATTTTTGGCCAGTTCATATTAAGTTTTATAATAAGTTTGGTGTCCAATTACATTTTTCTTTCTTTGTGTGGGTAATGTATATCGAATAGAACTCGTTTTTCTCAGCTTTAAGTCACATCTTCATACACGCGAATTTATAAATAAAAATGTATCAAAAAATATTTTCTTCTCTTTCCGCGATTATCACTAATTTAAATAAAACAACTTGGATTGAATCACGTATATTTTCGCAACTTTTTTTGACAGAACGTTATGCCAATGAACTCCAATGCACTAAACTTGATGGTTAAAGTTTATCGGGTTACTTGTTCGGGTTACGAATAACTCTATAAGTCCGAAGCGAAAGAAATAAAAATAATAATAATAATCAATTATTGATTATGCTTGAAGACGAAGGTCTTCGAGCAGTACGTGATGACCTAAAGGTGCGTCCACATTTGTATCATTAGCCCAATCAGACCTTCGTCCCGTGGCATGATCGCGTGTCACGATCACGCGTTTGGACGTTGTGCCGACCCGACCGCTCGAAATCCATGTTGATACGCGTATCACACACTTAGATCGAACTAGCTCGGCATGATCGCCACGCCGACAGTGAGCGTCCAAGCAGCGCGATACGCAGTCGTGCCACGCCACGGTGATCGGATACGAGCAAATGATACAAGTGTGGACGCACCTTAAGGAACTGTGACTTGGTCGTTCACAATGGGACTTATATCTAAGGCAGCTCAGATTCGAGTTACGCACCGTGCAATAGAAAGGGCTATGCTCGGGGTTTCTTTTCGTGATAGAATCAGGATATCCAGAGAAGAACCAAAGTAACCGACATAGCTTACAAGTAGCAATGGGCGGGCCATGTAGTCCGGAGTACGGATGGCAGTTGGGGCAGTAAAGTTCTGAAGTGGCGTCCAGGCATAGGAAAGCGCAGCGTAGGACGGCCCCCGACTAGGTGGACGGATGACCTCGTAAGGGTCGTGGGGAGTTGATGGATGCGGTCCGCACAGAATTGCACCGTACGTTAGTATAGGGGAGGCCTATATTCAGCAGTAGTGGACATCCGTGGCTGATAGATAGAATTAAGAGTCCCCGGCAAGCTCGGCCGAATTTCACCTTCCCACACAAACGGAGTTTCGTTCTCATTTTAAAACTACGTGTTCTATTGTAACGAAACTTTGTATATACAATGTCGTGAGGTATATCTAGGCCTGTAATTAGTTTATATGGCTCCAGTTTATAAAACAAAAAAAAATACAGCAAAAACAAATTTTGTATCATAAACTTAAATTTGCTGTATTTTTTTTACTTTTGTACCTATCTGAAGCTACATAAACTAATTACAGACCTGGATATACCTTAACTTATTCTAAGTACAAAGTTTTAGAGCAAACTAGCGAGTCGTCTTAAAATGAGAGCGTAACTACGTTTGTTTGGAGAACCAAGCTTGCCGGGGACTCTTATTTATAGTCGGACTACCTGCTTTATTGCCCAATGTGGCTTCCACTCGATATTATTCAGATTAATTTTTTTCGTGCCACTCGACAATTGACCAACAAGCGAGTCAATATTATTGTAATAAAATTAAGTGCATTGCATCAATACCTCAATGCATTGACCATACCGCTTTATTGCCTGTCTTCCCCCAACTTTAACAATACGAAACTAACCTTTAGAACTTTATTATTCGTGTATTATAGCTTATTTTCGATTGAATTTTGCGTACATTTCAACTTTTTTGAATAGCATCCGTTAGTCTTTGGTATAGGGGTTGTATTCCTTTGGATTTTGTAAATTATTTGGCTGATTTTAATGATGAGCTGAGATCTGTGTTGTTTGAGGGGTCGTTAAGTGTTATGGACTGACCAGTGGATGACCGCAGCAAGTGTCCAGGGTAAATAGAAATTAAGTTGCGATCCATTTTGCATTAGGATTGATGTGCGGGTATAATTGGGAATGATAATAGAAACGATTATAGTGTATGACGTAGGTGTGTGACGTCCGTCCGTCCGTCTGTCCGTTCGTACGTCACAGGCCCTTATGGCGCGACGGCGCGACTCTGCCTGTCCGTCTGTCTCCCCAACTATTACAGCGCTATATCTCATGAACTATTTACTTATGTCATCTATTTGAAATTTGGAATACTTATTAGTTATAACTATGGCCAGCCATTAACTCCGAAGTTTACCTACTTGGCTGGCAATCCCTATTTCCTCAGCCTCCGCAATCTCCGCAGTAATTTACTATTATGACTTCCTTTACTGAAGTGTTATGAAAGATATTGTATTGTATAAAGAAAGTTAGAAATATATTTATTTAGCACCGTTACAGACTGGAATTTCATAACAATAATAAAACAAAAGAAGTGCTAAAAAGGTCGACATTCAGCTTAATGCCACGGAGCAATTAGAGTTTACTCCGTGACGCTCTTCTAAATTTAAATGTAAATTTTAGTTAAGCAGTAGATACTCAATTCTGAATGCACTACACAATTGAACAGAGCATTTTATATCGGAAAATAAATAATATTACACTACCACGGGATTTAATGAAAACTGCATAATCATAAAACTGTATCATAAACCACATATCTCGTAATCAAATAATAATTCAATGCGCACATGATGTAACAATTGCAAAATTTACCAAATTTATAACAGGCAACAACTCGTAAATTCATAAATGGAAGCGCAAGTGAAAAGCCCAAAAAAATATGCACATGCGAAAGTACTTATGACGTGGAAATAAAGTATAATTTGGGCCGAATCGTGTATTTTATCATTGGTTATTGTATAAATTTTAACCGAATTAATCGGTAATCGAATTGAGTGGTCAGCGTGAATAGCGGCTGATTGTCCGCCATTATTGCGCCCCCAAATTTGAAAATGATTCCAAATTTAAATTAGATCTGTCTATTGTTGATAGGTATAATTGTTGTTTCGTTTCTTTGCCTTCCTATTGGCAGTGTAGATTTAAAATTAAACGGAAAGAGGAATTTCAGATATCGCAATTTACTCATTAGACCTTCATATCGGAGGCCATACCAATCATCATCCTTTAGCCATCCGTAGAATATTAGTATCCATAGTAGCACTGTAGAGCCTTTGATATTTGATTTTTGATTCATGGTTATAATAAACTATATAGAAATTACACCGTATACAAAATCATTCGATCTTTTTTATGTTATAGGGGGCAGACGGATCGCCTAGTGGTAAATGATCACCGTCGCCCATAGATAGACACCTGCAACAGCAGTAGAATCAAAAGCGCATTGCCGGCCTTACTACGATTATTTACGTGAATACTACGATATTGATTGGGTTAATTCATTAAAATGTAGTAAAGATGTTTATTTCTTACATAGGTAGGTACATTCATTGTATAAAAAAACCCTTTAAATAGATACCAAGTACTTTAGCTTTAAATACCTATATTACGCGCAAGGGAAATCTTCTAAAAATACGACTTTCAATTTGCAATTTTACGTAGGTAACTTGAAAAATCGCCAGAATAAGCTAAGTTGCCAGTCGTAACTAATGCACCTAACCTAAATTGACCATATTGTACGTACATTTCGAAACTAATTATTTTCAATGGCTAGAGATACAGAATAAGAATTAAAATTAGCATTCATGGATGTTCTTTTGTAAAATATATAAGAATCGTTATAATTGCACGCGTATAATTCTAATTCTTTGATTTGTGACAGACGTGTTGAAATTAATTGTTCGTAAAACTCGAATGAAGTCGATTGTCAAGTGTAAAGTTGACGAGCGAGTGACAGTCGTGACGCCCGTGACGAGTGCATATAAATGTTAAAACTTTCATTTATAAATTAAAACATATTTTTAAATCATAAGGGGAAAGATCCATTAAAAGTTTTAATGGTCGCTTGATTGAATAGCATAATGATAATGTAGGTATAAGGTAATTTAATGTTAATGTTTCTAACTCCGTTTAGGGCGTCATACATTTTTAAGTTTTAGTAGATAATATTATTGTCTGTATTAATTTTACATCTTAGGTAGGGTTTTTTTACACTATGAATGTAAAAAGCAAAATATAAAAAGAAAAGCAAAATGTAATCAACTTAGGAGCGATTATTTTCGAAAATATGCACGTTAAGTTTTTGGCATTTTGGCTACGGAACCCTAAAAATGGTAGGACATAAAAAAGCAGTTTTATTAATATTAAATGTGGAAAATAGGAATAGAGGAATGTAGATCAACATCGGCAGCAAGACGGAGAATATTGGACATTATAGGTACCTATCCAAAACTGCTTTTTTACATTGCATGCAAATAAAAACTGGCCGCCACCGCAGGTCGTGTCTGTCTGGGAAACACTTTCCTCGTATTCCTTCAATAGAAGAGGGTTTTGATTTTTTTTCCTCTGTGAACGAAGTAAAATAAAACACGTCTTTTCGATATAAATTTGTAGATCGTAGTCCATAAAATAATTAATATATTATTATGCTATAAGTCCTATATAACTATAAACAAACGACATCTTGTCTCAATGTGTAGACGACTCATAACACAAAACTGCTATTTTGTGCATTCGGTCATTACAGCTGCGTGCAGAGCCGCTGTCTATAATTTTAAAAGTTTAAACTTTTGAGCGCGAATCGCATTGAACTGCATCTCAATGCCATCTGTCGGTATACGTTTAGACAGTATTTAAATAATTATATTTGTAGAGGGCACTAGTGACGATATGGAAGGAAGGAATATAATGTCATTATTTTACAGAAATATATATTGGAACGAGCACACAAATGAAATTATTATTAGTATAGAATAAAATGTTATTATTATTTATTAATGAATTCGTTTCGTTTAGAAAATAATAAGCAACGAAATATTAATAATTTTACTACAGACAACAGAACGGAACGCAAACCGTCACTGTCAAAACTGACGTCCAATGAAATCCGACCGCGCAAATTACGGAATTCGTATCGATTTTCATTGCCGTAAATATTAAAACTTGACCTGTTATAGCTTTACAGCATTCCAAGTTATTTTACTACCCTCGCCTCGATGTCAACACAATCGAAAACTAAAGCCATGCCTCTTTTAGACTTGAAAATGTACGTGCGAGTTGTAGCTGCAGTGTTTTCTGTAAGTTACATCGTATTTATCTTGCAATATTTACTGTTTATTTAGTGTCCGCTTGTACAAGGTTGTTGACTTACGAATGAAGAACGTAATTAGCTTAAACGGTAGCTGATTATGTTCCTTGGAGCGAGAGCAAGGGTGCCTACAATGAGCGGATGTTTATTTAATTTATTTGATTGCAGATCTCGTCTTCAACGGCGTTTGTGATGGCTCTGCTCCGGTTATTGAAGCCGGAATTATTCTATTTGGAGCCATTATTCGGTAGTGATTTGGGTACGTATATTGTTATTGCGTAGTGTCTTTGCATACCTTTATTTCGCATTATAATGTTTTAACTGCGCGTTTTTTTTAATACAATTGTATACGAAAAAAACATTAATATCTAATCTAAGTAAGCCATAGTTTTTAATTCCTATATTAGTGTGGATACCAAAATCTAGGATTTCATTCAAACTGTTACTTTTGGCATTTCATATCTAACAAGAACGCAATTTAACCAAGTCTTTTCATGGAATCATATTTTTAAGGTGTTCACTACTTTATTTCCGGCCTAATGGTGGTCACAAGTGCCATCGGTTTCCTGAACAGCTGCATAGTGATGAACCGCAGCACCACGCTGAACACCGGCCGGAACATAACAACATGGTTGCTGCTGGACTCCCTGTTCGAGACTAGCCGGGTGGTGTACGTGTTTGTATGTGAAGTGGTGCTGAAAGGGAAGGGCCCAGTGCAGCTTTATGATTTGCTGATCAGTGCTGCGCAGTATTGTGAGTATTCAGTAATTTAACCTCTTAAATTTACGTCTTACGTCATTTTACATTCTTGAAATACAATTACAATTCAAAGTTCCGGGACGTACTGCACACACTGCCCTCGCTATGCACAAAATCACCCTCACCCCGCCATTTCCCGTTCCACATTTGTGCATAGCATGGCCAGTGTGTGCCGATATGGAGGGTCGCCCTTATGTGCCAACCTTATAGTCACCCAGCGGCAGGGAACATATTTATTAGTTTAAGATAGGTTCATTTAGTTCATAAATTGTGTGGTCGTTTGAGTAAAAACAACCAAATTTAGAATAGGGAATATGCATGAATTTTTGTTTTTGCTTTAGTAAAAACTCATTCATGTAGCAAACAGTAGTTTTTTTTTTTTTCGAACAACTATAAAAATAACCAAGATATATGCCATCAAAAATTTCATTCTCTCTTTCTAGCAAAACATAATTTAATATGGAGTTTATATGGTCCTAGTGGATTATGAGGTAACAGTACATGTCGGACCTCTCTGTCATATTGCTGTCTAATTAGTAGTTTAAAATGTCTATTTCATTGCGTATTTCTCGGCCGATTTTAATTTTAATTTCACTTTTCGAAATCTTTTTTACGGTATTATGATATTTTGTTCCGAAAAGCGATTTAAAAAATTCATGCATGTACCCTATTCAAGCAACTAAGCCTAGATTCTCAATCTGAAACATTATCCAAGAACATTTTCATTATGTAATAACTGTTTAATTATTTATTTTTCCAGTGTTGGACAGCTTCTTGTACTGCCAAATGATACTCCGGCACTAGTACAAGTGGATACCTCGTAGCTTAAAATTATCATTCGGTGTAAAGCACTCTATAGACTAGACATAGATTAGTGAAAATCTTCCAAAAGATGTTAATGACTAGGCTATGAACATTATTCTTCTCAAAATTATGATCTGAAATATATTTTTCTAAAAAAATAGTAATGCTATGTATGGAAATATACCGGTAAAAGGTCACTGTTGAACCTTGTCACAGGAAGTAAATAAAAATGTGGTGTAGTTAATATGTAACAGGTATAGTGTCTAGAACTTTCTTAACCATCATTAATGGACGCTGTTACGGTGTAAGACTTTCTTTGCACTTCTATGATTATAACCTGGTTAAATTATTGTCTAATGACAAATGTGAGATTTACCTCTAGTTCCTTCTTTAGTGAAATAATATAAACACTATGCCGAAATTATGCTGCTGAAGTTTGGCGAGATTTTATGTTTGGTCGTACCGGAGTGCCAATTCATATATTTGAGGACGAAAACAACTTTCACCAAGCACTTGGAAGACGGGGCGCAACATCAAGTTTATTTTCTTATTTATTAGTTTTAGTGGTGTGGATGAATGCTCCAGAAAGTCGGCCAGACCTTTCGTTCACGTATAATGTTAATGTAATATCTGCACCACTGAGTTTCTTGAAATTTTATGTGATTTCATTTTATATTAACCGCTACACCTGCATACATCTGCGACATTCAAGGGTGTTTATGTAATCTCCAATCCACTGGGCCATAAGAGGAGTTCTGTGACCAGCAGTGGGACGTAAATAGGCTGATGATCATGATGATGTTGATGCTCCGTTATAAAATATTTTGCTGATTAACCCGGCAGAGATTCAGTCGTATGTACTCGCTGTAACTCAACGTTGGTTATGGCATGTGTTTACAATAACGTAAAAAGTAAGGTGAAAATATGCCGGTATTCAGCAGCATACTTAGCGATGGTACGAGTCGAATATTTTCCAACTCGGATAACTCGAGTCGAATATTTTCCAACTCGGATAACTCGAGTTGATTCAAATTAAAACTCGAGTTGACTCGCATGAACCGGATGAGGGTCCCGAGTTGACGAGTCGAGTTCGGCGTGTACTTGGTTCGAGTTAACTCGAGTTCTCGAGTCCGCTAAGCCGATCCGTATTAGACGAGTCGGCGAATTGATCCGAGACGCGAGGGAACCAGATTCGAATCAACCTCCTCAGACTCTGATTAGAGTTATTAGCGACTCGCTTATCGATAAGGGTTATTTTGGCTTGTGCGTGCTATAAGCACAATGTAGAGAGCCTCATTCCAATCGGTCATAGTTTATATATGTATAAGTTAATGCAAAATGGTTGAAGGAGTTTTACTATGGAAAAAAGAAAACTTGCATTTAACTGCTTTACCTGTGCTGGTAGGTAAATATTTTATTTGATAACTAGATATATTTAATACTTATAGATAATACTTCATTTACTTTCGTAATACATTCCTAAATTGCTTTAATTTTAAAGTAAGCGAAAGCCTATTATTATATGTAGCCACCAATATTTAACGACCGGTTAGGCTCAGCGGGAGTAACGTTGCCTGCGAAGCTGAAGGTCCTGGGTTCAAATCCCGGTAAGGGCAAATATTTGTGTGATGAGCATGAATATTTGTTCCTAAGTCTTGGATGTTTTCTATGTATAGAAGTAAATATATCTATTACATATATCGTCGTCTAGTACCCATAACACAAGCCTTATTGAGCTTACCATGGGACTAGTTCGATTTGTGTAAAATTGTCCTGTAATATTTATTTTTTTATATATTTATTTCTTTATTATTATATTTTAAGTTTGCATTTTAAACATAAATTTAACATTTTATTATTCGAGTGAAGTGAATACTCAAATACAATTAAGTTGTTTAGATAATAACCGCAGAAGCTGGTCTGTGGCAGAAGCTAAAAAGTGAGATTATGTATGGTAGGTAAGGTACATACTACCATTGTAAAATACTGTGATTCTAAACATATTGCAATAAGAAACCAGGGATTAGTGCAGTGTTGGAAGGAACACACGTATGCAATGGCCTCGCCATGTTTTATTATTTAACCCTTTAAATGCCCAAGACGGCAAAATACGTCAATATCGTTTTAAAACATTGATTTAAACATACACGATTTTCACTCATTATAGGTAACAACATAACAAACGAATTTCTAACAAAAGGTAATTAAATAATGTGTAAAAGAATATAATACATATTTATACGCAATTATTTGACGACCGGCTTAATTCAGCGGAACAAACGTTGCCTGCGAAGCTGAAGGCCCTGGGTTCAAATCCCGGTAAGGGCAAATATTTGTGTGATGAGCAGTAAATATTTGTGCCTGAGTCTTTGGTGTTTTATATGTATATAACTAAAAATATCCATAATAACACAAGCCTTATATTGCTTACCATGGGACTAGTTCGATTTGTGTAAAAAATGACAACCGTGATATTGATTTATTTATAAAGCCTAGTTTTGTTGTGTCGTAATAATTTAATATCGTTTTACATTTGAACAATGACTTCTTTGCGTCTTGAAATGATGTGGTTTCCGTATTTTGTATAACATTTTCAAAAAAATTACCAAAAATATGCCAGTTAACGGCTTTTGTATGTATCTGCAAACTTTTTTTTAATGCGCTGTAAGGGCCTTGATATACGGTTTGAATAATTTATCTACACCCATATAGTAAATATATTCTTTAATGTGTTCAAAAGCCATAGGTAACGACCAGTTTTCAATACTAAATGTTCACATTCTCATAACTGCAATAATATCCGAGGTAACTCGACGTGCAGGCCGCGCTGCGGTCATAACTACATCATATACGGTGTAGTTATGAGATCATTACAGTACAGATCCGGGCCGTCATGATATCTTGGTAAATATGGTCCCTGGCTCAAAGATTGCATATGAAACACATGAAAACAATTTAATATATGGATGTAGATAAACTAGTATCTGCAACTGTACATAATTAGGCCTTAAAACACTCGTGTTTTAAGGCCTCTTATTATGTATTAGTTGCATAAACTATTATTCTGCAATTTCTGACACTGACTAATATTGAGTCATTAGTCGTCACTGTACTTGCAAGTATATTGAATTAAGAAATAAGATGCAATAATTTTGGGCAACTATTGGAACGTTATATTATAATAGATTTTATTGTTATTTAGTACATTCCTAATGAAATTATGGTAAATACTCACGTTTTGTATCTTATTATACCATTAGTATTTAGAAGTTATTGAAATATAATTAAGATTTCATTGACCTTATAAATTCAAATTCTGCCTCTTACCTAATTTTTAACAACATATATAGCTAATGAATTACAAGTTAATAGCTTAGTTTGTAAAGCACTGCTCCGAAGAGCAAGGGGGCGGGTTCAATTTTAGATTGCAGTAGATTGTATTAGATTTTTCCTTTGTGATTGACCTCTGTGTCCATTTTCAAAGTTAATATATGTTCACATAAAAAAAGCTGCCATGTGATGTAACCGTACCAAGAGTATTATTTTATTACATGTATAAGAAATAACTCATCGAATATCGACTGATGTATAATAGCTTGGTGTCAATTATACACCTTTAATTTTAACTTAATAGACACGATGCCGGGGTACGAAAATCAAAATTCTAATTAGTCAGTCAAATAATGAAAGAATATTGGACACGTATTTTTTGCTTCTTCACATTAACAAAAAATAATATGATAAATCGCATTAATGTTTAGGAGCTGGGGCTCGTGATGTCATAACTAGAAACAGACTGTACCTATAGGTGTAATGTCACGCGCATAGACTTATATATTTGGTCACGCGACATTTTGACTCAATGTATCGCTTTTATTTTTTGATTTAGTTACAAAGGAAAAATACTTGTCCAATATTTTTTATTAATCTACACGACGGACGTATTATTGAAATTTAGGCATCATTCCTACTGTAAACTTCCAAAATTAATAAAGGCTGTTCCCTCGTCTTGGGCTGAATTCGCTCAAACTGGAATATTTAATATCAATAATCTCCAGATAAGCCTGTTTGTGTAACATTCCACTTCGGTAAAATCAGGGTTTTGGGTGATTTTAAAGGTGTATAGTCCAAATGACTAATATTAATATTTCATCTTATGTTCCCACCGATTGTCACAACGGTAAGGTAAACGTCCTAATGCCCGACACTGTCCCAATAGTTCGCATTTTCAACCTTATTTCATTGCAATAGTGGTGACAAACAGGGTTTCAATTATTGGGAAATAAGTTGTCAAGCATTGGGTTTACCTTATATTTAACATTATAATTGGATTTCCTATGATCGAGGTCTAATTTCGCCATGCTCTGCTAGTTATAAACTGTTTATTACCTGTCTGTGATCATTTGAGAGGAGTTGGTGCCCTTCATTTCGTTGAACAACACTTGATATATTTTCATATGTCCGAAGATACTTTTGGTAGAAATTCCAAATGGTATAACGTTTTATTAGGAAGTTCATTTAGTTTAGTATACTTTCATTACAAATAACATTAAATTGACAGAAAAAACGTTTAAGGGGCTCCAAGCGTAAATGTACGATTTTTCATGGTTTTTGTTTTGTATCTAGTCCCTGGAATGGCCAAACTAACTTTCGAATTATGGTTTATACGATAGTTCAGTTTTTATTTAATACTTTCTTGCATTCGAAAATTAGAGTATATTTCTATGTAATTAATGTTTACAGAGAGGTCTATAAAAATAAAGATTACGTATCTAGTCTCTCAATAAACCTCTGATAGACTCAAAACTTATTCCTAATTGTTCATTATGAAAAGACTTGACTTGCTACGCAAGCATTTTCTTTAAAAAGCGTATATTTTTTGAAAAAAGTGCCAATAACTGGTTTTTCGTCGTAAAAATAACAAAGTTTGATGGCATTTATCTTGGTTTCGGTGACTCTTGAAGATAAACCGAAGCAGTATATTGGTAAAGATGGTCGCTGTCACCATGATGAGATATATACAACACCGAAAAGCGAAGAGCTACGGATCGAAGGTCATTCACAGCTGTATAATTCGCACTTTTAGTATATTATACTTTTCGTATAGTTTTCAAAATCTAGACATAAGTATCTTTGTCTAGTACTAAATTATAACCGAGATAGGCTCGTTCGTTAGCTTTCGTCCCTCGGAGCGAAAATAGGAGTCCCGCAAAGCCCTCCGTCTTGATCATTTTACTAAATGTTCTTTATACTTATAATAAGTGTAGATTATATTAAACATGATGAAAATATAGGTACCTACCTACGATGTAATTTTCTACCGTTTGATTATTTTATATCGATATTCATTTTATTCTGCCAACGTTATACCATTTTTTTCTTCTAAGGAATATTACACAGCCGAGAGGAGTACGAAATCAGGCATTAACGTAAGCTATCGTAAAATTGGGCCTTGAAGAAAAATCCTGACAAAATTCTAGTCAAAATTGTTTGGTGCTTTGAATTTGAGTTCCGGATTTGGATTGTTAACTTTTTGTAAGGTGTGAAATTGCCTGTACATATTCCTGTAAATAGGTGAAAACACAGGTTGTTACGGAGGAACAATAAAGATTATAGGTCTACTAAGCCTTTTTTATTTGATCTAAGACCCGCCTTTAGCCTTCAGCGCCGGCCCATTGGCCAAGAGGCGCGACCATTGTCGCGCCTCTCAATCCATCCTGCCTTCAACATACTGCCTTCGTTGTTGTTGGCTCAATATCAAAGGATTTTTCTTTTACATTTAACAATTATACATAGTAACCAGTTACAAATCCAATCAACTTAAAAAAAAAAATAAGTACAGAGGCGAACTTATCCCTATTAGGGATTTCTTCCAGTTAACCGCTGAGCAAGTGAGTGAAGATAAAAGGAAGATAAACAAACTAACACCATGTACAAAATATATGAAACACTAAACTAAACATGTATATGAATAAAAAATAAAAAATCTACATAATTTATAACTAAATAAAATATGGGGTCTCCGGTGTCTCCTGTCGTCGCCGATATTTTCATGGAAGACTTCGAGGAGAGAGCACTTTCATTGGCACCTGTCAAGCCGAGGATCTTAAAAGATACGTAGATGATACCTTTACTATTTTACCTAGATCTAGTGTTTCAGCTTTCTAAGACCATCTGAACTCTATGCACAGTAAAATTAAATTCACTATGGAGTTGGAAAATCAAAATTCACTTGCATTCTTAGATGTGCTAGTAATTAGAGGTCCTAACAATGACATAGGTCATACTGTATATAGGAAACCTACGCATACTGATAGGTATTTGAATGGCAAATCTCACCACCATCCCAGTCAACTTGCTACAGTGGGTAAATCTTTGTTTCAGAGAGCCAGGGGTATCTGCGACGATCAACATCTGACTGCTGAGTTGCAGAATGTCAAACGTGCGCTTCGAGCCAACGAGCTCCAGATACCACGTTCTAAGCAGAATCCCAGTGTGAAGAAACCAACAGTCGAGCGTAAACCTGCCGTATTACCATATGTGCTAGCGTGCTTCTATAAAAACATATTTCAAGCCCTTGAAGAAGGTGTCTCAATACCTTAGCCCCGTGAAGAGTAGCACCCCTTTGCAGAGTGCAGGCATTTATAAGCTGGACTCCAAGTGTGTTCTTTCATACATTGGTCAAACGAAACGCAGTGTATCAACCCGGCTGAAGGAGCACATAGCAGATGTAAAGCACCGTCGGTGTAATAGGTCTGCAGTCTGTGAACATGTCATTGACAAACCAAACCACTCAATTAAGTTTGATAAACCTTCTATCCTTGCCAAAGAAAACAAGATATTTTCCCAGAATGCTACGCGAGGCTATTGAGATTAAAAAGCATCCTAATTTCAATAGAGAAGATGGATTGTCGCTACCAGCAGGTTGGGATCCTGTAATACATCTCATCAAGGAACAAGCGAGACACAGGACTGCAACACCTTGATTACCGAACGGTGTAAAATATCTTATCTGTTTAAAAAGTAGTTTAATAGTCTCTGTTTTTAAAAATATTATAATTAGTAATGAGGTAGCCTGGGAGTTTTTCTTTGCAGCGTGTCTTTTCTCCTCAGTACGCCTCATTTGTGAAATGCTGCTTGGTAAATTATTAAAATAAAATAATTAAGCCCTTCTGGCACATTTGTAACTGTCTTTACAGCTTAGGCCCATCTGGCGTGTATGTACACCTTTATTTGTTTTTTCAAAAATGGGTAGTTTGCACAAATTGTAATTTTGAGAGAGGAAAATACATCTTTTCCCAGTCCACCCGTGACCATGGAAAGCTGAAAAGCTTCCGAAATGTCGGGAACTAAAATGATATAATATACGCGATATAATCCGTTAAATTGTTTTATTTCAATTAGTAATAATCGCGGAAACAGAACAAAATATTAAATAAAATATAACAATAATAAATAATTATAACACAATGTCAGAAATTGTATCCTGTAACCTCTAATATTGAGACAACCTGGCGCATAGCGCGGCCGGTCCTCTCGCTCGATGGCGATGCCCACGATCATCCTGGTAATCACGCCAATGTCATCATTACCCAATAGCCGGATTTGTGCCATACGTAACATATTTTGTACGGGTAATGTAGGTCAAAGCGGTTCGTCATCATACTTTCTCGAATGTCTGACCTTATTAGCAGGTAGTAATTAACGCATTTACTTGCGAGCCATCCCTCCTAGGAATAAATGTGTATGGACTCAAAATGTGCAAGGGCGGAGGATGTCGTGGCATCTTACGGCCTAGCACACCGACCACTGATACAGGAAACATGCTGCCGTTTAAATTAGAAAGATGACATGATGAAATTTGTATAACTACTGTATTTTTTTTTCGTAAATAAGTGTACCTATACAAATTAAATTGTTTTTCCTTATTAGCACTTTTTCTTTTGTTTTTTTTTTTTTTATATATAAGTAGTAATTTTGTAAGAAGCTGTTAGGATTTATGTTTAGGCCTGCTGCATGATATTTGATCAAAGCTCCTTAAATAAAGATTTAAAAAGAAAGTATTCGGTCATTGCAGTTATCAGGTGGGCTGAATTATTCGTCACTTTTTAATGTAAAAGAATGGGGAGAGTTGGGTGCCTTTATAATAAAACCACAAAAGTATCATCATATCTTTTTAATCAGTGAATCTGTCCAAAAATATAATGCGTACAGCTAGCAACGCCTAGTCAAGTGCACTTCCTAACAACTGTCGTTCTCTTATAGACCTCCACACAGCGACGAGCGTAAATAAGAGAATAACACCACTGTACAGAACCCGAACCGCGCGAGTTCGTGTCTGCAACTATCGTTAAATATTTTTACTAAAGGGAAAAATAAAAATTGAATGCCTCGACAGAATCAGACATGAAATTGGAATAATATTTCAGTTTTACCTTCATTAGAAACATTGCGTTTCTGTTAACAAACTTATATCATTTGAAAGGCATTGTTAACATAAATTAATAGTTTTTGTTCTTGAAGGTAATAAACCAATACCTCACAATATGTTTATTTCTTTGTTATAATTATTTTTTGACCATAAATGTTCTATTCTATATGTATCAGTAAAGAGATCTACAAACAAATCAATTCAGCAAGAATTCGATGTTAAGAATTTAGTAGGCCTTGTAAAACGCAAATAAATGTCAATATTAATCTGATATGATTGTGAAATTAACTACATTACCGACAGTTGCAGACACAAAACATTATACCTACAAACTTATATATTAATTAAAAGCACCTACCAATGTGTGGTCCTTTTCCAACAACACATTGACAAATACCGATCACTCTGCCGAAAGCACATTACAGTCAGAATTTCTAATTATTGTTTATTCTTCGTCTTAATGATGTGTGTAATCTCATAATAGCCAATCATACATGAACATGACAATTGTCAATATATATATAACTCACAGAAAAAAACATATTTAATGCATAAATCGAACTCGATAAAGACAAGGAAGTTTATATTTTATAAAAGAAATAAACATAAGCGGATTATGATCTGTTCATAAAGTTTAATGTGGGTAACATTCATGTTTCGTATACTGTATAAATGTTATGTAAAATATATCCAGCAACATTATTTTCTTTTAACTACAATAATTATTTGTTTATTAATTAAAAGGATATGAAATCATAAACAGAAGTAACATGGAGTGAAATAAAATTGTTTTAAACATTATGTAGATATACTGGATGATTTTGGGGTCATGTGTCAAATCAGCTTTTCCGATAATTAGCTATCAATTAACTCTGGGTTTTTTTACGTTGTTTTACGATTAGGATTTCGTGGTTGGCCGAATACTAAAATGTGTTCAGTGTTATCCTCCCAATCACCACAGTCAGTCCTACTCATAACCCCAAAACCACCCAGTATGCAGAATAGAAAACAGAAAAATAAAGTTAGCTTGTAAAGATATTTCGAGATAACATTGGAGGTTTTATAAATAAAGTTTCGTTTTTTTTTTTATAAAATCAGCCCGTAATGTGCCCAAAGCTTAACAACTGAGCTTTCATAAGCATTCCGTCTCAACAATAAACATCTCATGAACAACGAAACGCCTACGCTATTTGTTCGATATTAGACCTTACGAAGAACATGATAAGACGCATTTTGGCATGAACCTAAGTCCTAGTTACGCTAAAGTTGGTATTGTCGCAAGATTTGAAACTTTAGTATTATTTACTCATATTTAGAAACCATAAAGTACTATATAATTGGACTTAGTTATATATAAGCACTAATGAAGCGAAACACGAAAAATTATGATATTTTTTATTAACAGTACATCAGATTGTCTAAAACCGTATTGGAGAACACTCTCAATGAAGAGACCTTTCGAGTGAATATAACTAAATTATAATCGCTTCATCCGTTTAGGAGCTACGGTGCCACGGACGGACACACTGATACACACGCCAATCTTATGAGGCCAATTATTATTTCGTGGGAGGTTAAAAATGAGCTTTGAATATCCTTAAAACTCATTTTCTAAGTTCATCTTGGTGTCTCTTTATTTGTCCTTACATAACGGAGTCCAAATTGTTTCAAATCTTACGGCAGATGTAAATGCAAAACAGCTAGACTTTCAACATTCTTAAAAGGTCTCATGTAAACAGAAAATCAGCAACATCTTATGATATTTCAAACCTACACTAACCCGACATTGCAACCATCACTTCAGCAAGAACACTTTCAGATTTAATATTCATCAGGTCATGCTAGAGTAACACACATTGTGTGCGAGGCTCTAGCAGGTCCGGTATGAAAACGTAAGCGTTACTGTAGTGGGGTCAGTTTCAAAAGTAGTCTTGCTGAATTAGGTTTATCACACGTGTATCTATACTAACCAACAAACCAACGCGTCAAAAGCGGATTCATCGCTCAAGCAAATGTCCAAACGAAAACATTTACATATTATATTACTACGCTTACCCTGTACAATTACAAAAAAGAAATAGGCCGAATTTTCTCAATACAATAAATTACGATTGTAAAGTTCAAAATATGATTCCAGATGATAATTTCGTTTAAACCTTAAAAAAATATTTACTGGATTCATACTTGGCTAATACTTCATTTGTGGAGTTTCGTTTACAATGGCACGAAAAAACTATCTTTGGGTTCGCATCCAACGGAGAAAAAGGAGGGGATATGACGTAACCTTTAAAATATCCGCCAAAAGCTACTTAAATGATAAATCATCCGTCCCTCTCGAACTCACATATAGGTTACAAAGTAACGGTTGTTTCGTCATTTGTCTACAGGCCGATCACGAAGCACAGCGAAAAACGAGCATTGCCCAATTTCTATTTGTCTCTGTCGCACGCGCACAGTAATAGTGCCCTCACGCTCGCAGTCTCTGCCGGCGATCAAGGTTACTGTGAGGGCACTATTACTGTGCGCGTGCGACAGAGACAAATAGAAATTGGGCAATGCTCGTTTTTCGTTGTGCTTCACGACCGGCTTTTATCGCGTAATAAAGGCGACTACCGTAAGCCTGGTGCTTAGAAAAAATATGACCAAGATCTGAAATGAAACAGTTTACGTAGATTTTTCTGAAAAAACGATTAAAACATTTTTTACATGTGGTCCCGATAGATCAAAGTTTATGTTTCAGAAAATAGACAACATTAGAAATAGTGAGATAATAAAAAAAACGTTAAACTTTACAAGACAGTGTCGTCATCTCCCCTCCTTTTCCAACCGTGCCTTCTCTTATTAAAAAAAACCAAAAGATATACCTAATATCTTACACCTATCGCTGAAGTACGAAAATACTATGAATATAATATTTATAATGGCACTTCTAAACTTTTGTAATTCACAAACGAAGGTTTGAACATTAATGATTGTATCAGATTCGAAAAAAATTAGAGAACATACGTATCCCACTCGCAAAATCGCGTATCTTAAGCTCGATTCAACCAGATTCGTATGTTAAGTAATATAGAAAATAATGATCTAGAATCATGACATTAATAGTAGGGATAAACGCTATTCCATGTTGGTCGAATATAACCTCAGTCAACTACTGATGCGTTGCATTGCTATAACAAATAACCCATAAGAAGTATTTTTTCACGATAACGTCAGATCATACAAGAGTTTGGGAACTCTGAAGCAAAATACGACGCTGCTAAGAGTAGTATTTAATGATAATCGCAACGACGTAGGAGTATTGACACTTTGGTTGGTGAAAGATACGCGTTTTACAAGGGACGACATGTATATCTTGTCTAATTTTAGGTAGATGTTGGATTTTTTTAAAATAGCCACAAACAGATAATATTAGAAATACAATAGGATTTATGTAGTTTACTTCACATCTGCTATTCTACTGCGAGAACCGAAGGCCTACCGCGAACTTCGAAATTTCGTTATTTGCGTCTCTTTCACTCGCATTTGCAAGTGCGATAGTGAGGGAAACAACAAAATTTAGATTTTTGACCATCGCGGTATGCCAGCTGCTCTCATAATTTCCGCTTGATGGTTACCAGCGGGCTTTAAGATGACCGAACATATCGTCCGATAGATAAATGATAAAGCATCTGTCACTTTTCGACACGTATGAGGGCGAGTGAGATGGGTGGTTTATCATTTATCAATTTTGCCATAGACTATTATAGGCCCGCAGGCTACCTACACAAGGTGGCTTTCTCTTGTACCTAATAAAAATAACTACCCAACTTTCGAATCTGCTAGTAAATTCATGAAACTCACAACCAACTACTGAAAACTGTACAAGAGTGAATATAATCTAATATTTATTATACAATCGCGAGACGATAATCATTTGAGATCTAAATTTATAAAGGAACAAAAATAAAAAATGTCACTTGGGTCTAAAGGCGTTTCAACCGCTATCAGTTTCCTGTTGCTTATTTTGACGAAATAATCCACAATGAGGGTAAAATTTTGTTAAAAACACATACAGTGCTCGCAATTGCAATCTTCTTCAATATAGGCGACAGGAAACTGACGGCGGTTAAACCGTTTGTAGAACTACCCCCTTAAATTATTTTACACATTAAATAATATAAACAAATATTTATACTAGCGCTTACATTAGTGTAATTAAATTATAATATTTAACAAAATGATAAATGCAAAAATGCGAGTAATTCTTACGATGTACGCGTTGTTGATATATTAAGGCTGGAAACTGTGCTCGACCGATGGTTACGCATGTATGGTCGCTCTGGCATAGCTAACTCTTCAGACTGATGCTGACAGTTTGCGCGTATGCGGCCATACAAAACACGCCCGGCCGACCGTAGGCGCGTTCTATCTCTCGAACACTGTTTCCTGCCTAACAGTCACGTTCCGTGATATTTATAATATAAATAATAACGTAAAAGCTATCTACACATATTGTCGAATTACTCTAAACTATTGCGGTGCTCACTCAAAGCAGTGAGAAAGTGAGACAGGTATAGGCCGCCATTTTTATATTTTAGCAATGTTGATAATGACTTGGACACGCTTGTGATACTGATAATATACAATAGACTTTTTTTCCAAAATAAGACCTGTATTTCAATTTATCTGAGTTATTGGTTTGTCGCCGGTTTTATGGTTTTACGGTTTGGACCTTGAAGATAGTAAGCAAACACGACAGATGATATTAAAACTATGAAAGAACTTAATTTTACTGCCTTTAGCTGTAGAACCTGAGAGATCCCCGCCATTGAACAAAGCATACAATTTAGTGAAATAAAATTGATTAATCTTGACATATATGTTATTACTTCCATTATACACTGCCAAGGTACAATGGCGTAGCGTGCCTTAGGGCCCTGTATCAAAATTTGTTGAGGGGCCCAAATAAAGTGTACAGAATTTCGGTCCCTCAAAGGCGGGCGCCCATGTTATCCGGGGGCCCCATATGGATTGAATTGACTTGACATAGATACGGTTGATAGCGCGGTAGCTACGCCTCTGGTATAGTGGTTACAAAATACCTACTATTCATATCATTGCTTGTAACAATTGATTATTTAAATAGGATCGTAAAGTGACAAGATATGTATCTGTTTATGGTCACTTATTTTATTTGGTTTAGTAACATATAACCTCAAATTCTTAACTTATGTTAACTTTTAGAAAAAGCCTGAAGCAGAATATTAGATTTACATATCATTCTGTAGTCTCTCCGTCTGTTTCGTTTTTAATTGTCGCTTTACCTAGATATTAGGCCAAAGGACGCAAGTTAGAATTAATGATAACTGATGAGGATAATTTTTACAAGATAGATACTAAAACTGTATCTTAAAATTCTAATATAGTAGGCAGTTATCTAAAACAAAGATCATGAAAGTTCATTTAATGTATTGGCGTCACTGTAAATAAGCACAGATCGTATCAAAATACAGAATTCATTTAAAGTACTTGTATTTTTCTGTTCATAGACTAAAGTCAAAAAAGTAAGACATTACGAGTACTTCCTCGATGAGTTGTTTATGCAATAGATCGTACAAAAAATATTACTTAAATATATATATAGTAAACTGCGACAAAAATGTGCATTCATTAAAATATACTAAAAAGACTAGAGATTTTACAGACAAACATGAATTCGGTAATTTTTATTATCATCATTTTAACCCTTCTCGAGGCCGCAGTTATCTAGATACCTTTTTCAAAAACAAAACGTACATTCAGAATAGTTAAGAATTGAGAATTATTTTCAAGGAAAGTAATTTTTCTCAATAAATCAATCTGGTTTCAACCTTAAATCACGGTATTGAGGTTGAATTTTTAACAGCACCAATGTAGTTAATCGTACTGCGCCTAAAAAAAGGTTAAAATAATTCAAACGAAGCAATTATAAGGAACAGGTAAAACATATGCATATTTTTTATACTATTGAAAGAGATCTCTAAGCAGTTTATCTATTTTGTACGAATATCATCGTAACTATAGCTATCATTACTTAGATTAGATTAGGTCTTTGTTTTATGCACCTAATACGATTATGATCAAAGCACCCCTATCTTTCAATTCGTAAATTTGACACATGGTATTTAAATACCCCTAATACGTACTTATTGCACGGGTTTGTCACTGAACAGTCTACTGTAAGTTGAAGAGATTTCAGCCCATTCACTATGTTTCTCAGAGTATTACTAGAGATGATGATGATACTCATTCAGATTTCCGTTTTCTGTCCTGCTAGAATGGCATTTGGACTTAAAATGTATGGTGCCCAGGACATACTAATTGGGCGTGTAAGTTAAGCGAATAATGATATTAATTACTAGTAAATATGACAAATAACTTCATTTCATTCATTGTGTCCTGGTCACGGCACCATATTGTAACGCACCCATCGACAAACAATCTTAACATTAACATTGCTATCGACTCTTAACAAAATTGTGGTGTAGTTTCTTAAAGTCAGCTATAAATAACCCAAACAGATCTTGATATAAATCGAAGTACAACATCTCACTCACTATGCAAATTTGACACGTCAACAGTTCCGTGAGTACACTCAACTTGTTTAAGGGCCTGTAAAGCAGTAAGGGCTGTTATAAACTTATACTTTAACGCTTTAAGGTCCACAGTTAAAATATAACAGCCCATTCACTACGTTTTTCAGTATGTTAACTTTCCTAGAAGTTCGGTTGGTGCATGCGCTAGTCGAGAGCATAACTTTTGACATAGGTTCTACAGTCCGAATATGACAGGCCGTTCACTACGTTTTTCAGTATGTTAACAGTGCCGGTCGAGAGCACAGCCCGTTCACTCTCCTTGAAGTTCCGTTGGTGCACACGAGAGTACAACGTTTGATCAAGTCCACAGTCCCAATACAACAGCCCATTTACTGTTTCCCGTCTGGTACTCACTCGAGTGCACAGCCGGCCCACTGTCCTGGCTAGAAGTTCTGCTGGCGCTTGCGCTTGAGATCGATGGCGTCGAGGATGGGCTGCCGCTTGTGGTTGTAGCGCGCGCGGAGCTGTTCGATCTCCGCCTCCATCTCGGAGTCGAGGCGAGCCATGCGGGCCTCTAACTCCGTCACCGATAAGAATGTTAGCTGTCGAAAGATGATACAATTGATTTGTTTTAAAGGAGGTATAGAGTTTATTGTTCGGATTTATAAATCGTTTATTAATGCCAGTAAACAGCAAGGAACAGCCAGAGTTCTGTTCTGTATTAAGATTCATGGAATGGAATAAGTCTGTAAAAAAAATTTTTTTTGAGACATGCATTGCTTTTGCTGACACTACTTTTATTTCAACAGCCATCAACTACTCATTGAAACGATTCTAAAGAGCCCTTACTCGGTACAATTACATCGCGTATATTAACTCATTTTAGTTCCCGACGTTACGGAAGCTTTTCAGCTTTCCATTGTCACGGGTGGTTTTATTTCAATGAGTAATAATCGCGGAAACAAAAGGTACAATTACTTTATTTTGTTGCATAGTTCTCATGAGTCATGACCACCATCTGGCTCCATCATGAAGTCAGCTGGATCGTATCATAATATTGCATTGTCACCGAAATATTTTTTTATACTTTTGCACTCAGATGACCCGTACAACATACAAACTTTGCAAATTAAATAAAAGCTTGAAAGAGAAATCTAGTCTGCGTCATCGTATTATGAGATAAAATTTGCATCATCACGAGGATTAAGGCCTAATCCTTCATAAGTCCAAACTGAGTTCGTAAATATTTTATACCGAGTGAAGTAAACACTTTATACCTACGAATATCGTTGAAGTCCAAGTAGAACCCGCAGTTTTAATATTAGTGACAAAAAAATAGCAACTACATACACGTTTGTCATTATTGCTACGTCAATATGTCAAACGTTACATAATTTTCATAGTTGTCTATACATATAATAAAGCTGAAGAGGCCCGAAAGTCTGTACATGGAAGAAATTCGAAAAAAAATTGGCCAAAAAAAAAGTCAAAAAAAAAAGTTTTTAGAATTTTTGTCTGTTTATCTGTTTGTCTGATTATTTGTACGCGCATCACGTGAAAACGGCTAAGATTTTGATGCAAACTTTACTAATCGGTCGAAAACATCCCCGGCCATTTTGATGAAATTTGGTATGGAGATAGTTTGAGTCCCGGGTTTGAGTCTACTTTTTATCCCGGAAAAATACCCTTATCTGCGATAAACGAATTTAAGGCGGACGAAGTCGCGGGCAGAAGCTAGTTGTTAATATTATTATTTACCACTACTATGCGTTAGTACATACGAATTAACTCATCTTGATACCGGTTATAGTTTGAAAACCCTTATGTTACTGTTATTTACTCAGCAAAGTCTCAAATTAACTTTTATTATTTCAGAAAACACAATACAGTATTTGACAGTAGTAAACTTTTTTTACTATTCACTAAATAAAGCATTTGAGAATACAGGCAATAAAAGAAACGGTCACTCATTATTGCACTTTTAAGGAATTTAATTTTTATAATCATTGAAAAGGAGAATCAGTTTGACGGTGACGTCACACGTCTGCATTTTTCTACAAACTTCATTCATTCTAACATTTTGAAATTTTGAAAAAAAAGCTTATTTGAACTGTCGCCAAACACTGTATTGTAAACTAAAAAAATGCTTATGCTTTTTGGTTTCATATTAAATTGACATTTCAACAAGCACTGTTAATAATGTTATTGACTCAATACCATCGAAAACACAGTTGACATTTCTAGACCCATTATCATTGCAATAAGGGTTACAAATGGTCCATCGTCACTACTTTAAAAAATCTTTTCTCAGTAACAATACTCGTAAAAAAAGGACTGCATACTAGCATCATAAGTTTATGTCAAAAATTGAATTTCAGTGACTAGCTTTTGTTGCCGAGTGTACTATCCTTGAATATTCGTTAAGTTCTCATCGTGGCCATTCTAAAGAGCCCAAACTCAGTACGATTGCGTAATTTTATTACAGACCACCATCCGGCTCCATAAATCAGATCAGCTCGATGATGTCATAATATTGTATTGTCACCTTACTTAGATAAGAATGCCAATTTTGAACTCAATTGGAAACCGGGAAGTTGGTCAAATTTAACTTTCAAGGTATGACCCTAAGAAACATACATACAGTTGCAAGTTAAATAAAATAAAACACATTGTAATATATAAGAGTTATCTAGAAAAAAAATACTGACTGTTGAGTTTGTTTCGGTTTCTCTTGAGAAATGCCGTAGAGTCAGACTTGTAAAAGTGCCCTTGCAGCCTACTTACAGAATAAATATCAATATATGACCAGATGAAAACGTAAAATTGGGCAGTCAAAAAGAAAGCCCTCTATCGCATATTTACAACCCTCGCCTGCGGCTTGGGTCACAAATACCTGCAATTTCGGGCTTTCTTTCTTTTTTAGGTACGTAATATACTATATTTCATTATTATTTAATTTATTTTAAAAGTAGTGAAGTTGTGTCTTCGATGGCACCACCACTCGCATGCGGCACGCTCCGCAAGCCGTGCGGACTTACGCAACTTGGTACCGATACCGATACCGGTGGGAGAGACGAGGTACCGTCAGTGAGTGGTGTCGAGCGGTAGCAGGCTGACGACGTGCAGTTGACTTACGAATTCCATGTTGCCGTCTTCCACCAGCGCGCGCTGGAAGGCCAGGGCGCCCGCCTCGCCCACCATGCCTTCCACTCTGAAAGTTTACAAAAACTAAATAAGTTTGGATTAATTGATATCTGTCGCAATAACTATTATGTTCGCCATTCAGTTTTCCAGAGGTATTTATATTGTACAGTCGCAGAATGAAAAGGTTGACCAGTTTTCAAACAAATTCATTTACACGTTGCAAGTACATGTTACCTTTTTCAACATACGAGAGTGCAGCATTGCAATTTGTGTTTAACTGTTTCACAATAAAGTACAATTTTGTTTAGGCGAACTTTTCTTGAGTATTAATAGTTGAAGTAAAACCTTTTATTAGGACTGTACTAGCTTCTGACCGTGACTTCGTCCGCCTTAAATTTGGTTATCCTTCCCCGGGACTCAAAATAACTCCATAACAAATTTTATCCAAATCGGTTCAGCGGTTTAAGCGTGAGGAGTTAACAGACACACAGACACACTTTCGCATTTATAATATTAGTATGGAGTTCCGTTCCTCAAAAGGCCTGCCAGGAGAGAATCTTCAAAATTCTCGGGGCATATTATGCGATCTAAGCAGCACAACCTCGAAAGGAGCATTTTACTGGGCCAAATTGAAGGCAAAGGTTCCAGAGGTCGGATCCCGACAAGGTGGTCTGATATCATGAAAAATGCTTGTAGTTCCATGCAGAGGGCAGCCCATATATGATGGTCACGATCCTCAGCCAGGAGAGACCGATTAAGAAGAAGACCTCAAAAGGAAAAAACGGAACCCTTATAGGATCACTTTATTGTCCGCCTGTTTTTCTGTGTATCAAGTTTAAATTAACATCAAATACTTATGTCTGCGGTTCATTCAAGCTGTAAAAAAATCAAGCTTCTATGTCAACGCAATCCAAAGATACAGTAATTAAAAAAGGTATTTCCATACAAATTGTCGTCCATGGAAAATTTATAGAGTACTTCCAGTTGTCCTAGAAACTTGAGATTTTGTATGAAGGTAGCTCTTATAGTACAACCCATGAAATAAATCTGAAAATCTTCATTTCATATGTCTGTCTGTCCAGTCAGTAACCAATATAAAATGACCCCACACCGCGTACAATTTGCTTAAGAGTAGGGTTCTGCTAATACTAGATTTTCATTGATACTGCCGTTTTTAGCGTATCTTTTATACGGAATTCCGATTCGTACATGGCCGGTTTATCTCGATTGTACTCGTTATTTGAGCTCAGAATGTGTAATTTCGATTTTTTTTAACTTCGTTATGACATTTGTGTAATTTCCTCGACTATATACATTTTTACTTTGGTCTAAATGAATTAGTAATAAAAAAACTACTACTAGTACAACTACCAGAAGCAGTCAAATGCGCAGGATATATTAAGGTGCGCAAGCATTTGCGCAAACGCAGGCGCACGCACTCGTCCTCCCCCTCCTCGATCCAGTGGAACGGAGAACTCATACGACTGAAGGAGAGGTCAGATGATGTGTCTGGCCGACGTTACTATCGGCCCTCAAACGCCGCCCTTGGCCATCCACCTTGCCTTGCTGAATCGCCGAGTCCAAAAAAAAGGCACAATATTGACGGCTAACTTTTTAATTTCTGTTACTAACTTACCCGCTATGAATGCTCTACATCGTGAGTACATGACACCGTACAGTTGTTTTGTATGAGGCAGATACTTAGGAGAATAACCCGCCCCCCTATTGCCTAACGCGTTTGACCCTCGGAATCAGAATAAAGTGTCATGATTTTGAATGGGCCATGATTGTTGATTCGGATACCAAGTGTCAATATTTCGTTAGGCAATAACCCCCGTGGTTGAGGATCATGATTGTGAATATTTATTTATCGAATCATATAAAATGCAACATGGGGGCTGTTCATAAATTACGTCATCTATTTTTCATCGTCAACGATTTTTAACATAATTCAAATGACCCCCCCCTACCAAATAAAATGACGTCATTTCCAAAAAGTGCGTTTTTATCAACAGTTTATAGAAACACGAATTTCATTCCCTTTTTTACTCAGCAAGCACTTATGTCTTCTTGGGACTGACCCCCCTCTCCCCGTCCTTCGTCATGCTACCATCACCCGATGTCTAGACCCCCCCCCCCCCCCATTTTCAAATGACGTAATTTATGAATAGCCCCATGACAGTTTAACACCGAAACGTTACATGGATTCTTAAGCTTACGTAATACTTAACTAAAATCTACTAACTATTTTACAACTAACGTACTTACGCCCAAGATGGCCCACTATCTATTATTTTATATTTGTTGTCTAAATGAGTTTTTAATTTCGCGATCATGTTCGGTTAGTGCCATACATAATACTGCAACTTTATATCGAAGCCAAGGATGTTGAACTAAAGCACAAGATGAAGGTGGGCCATCTTGGGTGCAAGTACCTTACAAGGTGTTTATCTTGTTCTCCCTCTAGCACTCTCTTCCATTCTGCCATCAGCCTCGCTATTAATGTGCTGGAGTACCTGACGGTGTCGTCCCCGGGCAGCCGCAGTGGGTTGGCGAGCGTGCCGTTGGCGGTGCCGATGTTGAGATGGTTCACCTCCTTCTTCTCGAAGTGCTCCAGGAATAGCGGACGGTACTTCGGCCGATTGGTGTCCATCGGGTCCGTATCGTGGCCTGGAACAAACGTGTTTCTATTCAATAGAGTACATGCATGATTTTTTTTATCGCTTTTCTTAAGTAAATATCAAAATACCGTAAAAACTATTTCAAAATGTGATATTAAAATTAAAATCGCCAAGAAATACGCATAATATAGGCATTTTAAACTAGTAATTAGACAGAGAGTTCCGATATGAACTGTTACGTCACAGTGCACTCCGGCCATATAAACTGCGTATTAAATTCTGTTTTGCAAGAAAGAGATAGAATGAAATGTTTGATGGCTTATATCTTGGTTATTTTTATAGCTATTCGATTTTTTTTTGTGTACTGTTTGTTATATGAATTTGCTTATAATAGAGCAAAAACAAAAATTCATGAATATTACCTATTATACGAAGTGAATGTGAAGACGATGTATACAATTTGAACGTGCACCGGATATCCTCGTCCAGTCCCCATCCGTTCTATGTATATCATCAATCTACCTACCTATACATTTCTTGTCACAACAAAACAGAGTTTAATCGCATATAAATATGATCTATTTAGTCAACTTATGTTGCACATAACGTGTGCCGGTTCGCAGTCTTCATTTTAAAATCCTGCTAACCCAACCAAGCTTCTACGACAGATGCTACCAGCCCTTTGCAACTTCAGCTTGTTAATCTGTTGAGCCTATACCATATGTATAACTAGAGGTTATGCCTATATACCTAAACTATTTACATATACGGAATAGGTAGTGCCTTTTTACCTAAACTTGGCGGGAAGACGTATTTATGAGAGGTTATAACGACCAAAAATAATGGATTATTTTTATTGAATGCGGGATTTCTTGGATGAGTTATAATAATTAATAGGTGTAAATGAACTCTAGGGGTCTGTCCTAATGTCCAACGGATATATTGCTTGTCCACTTTTGGGTCCCAATTAATCCCGAAGATCACGTGTATAAATTCCACGTGATCTGCATTGGGAGGGTGGGGGTAGCATTATAATCACCAAATATCACCAAGGGGCGGGGGGGGGGTCAAAAGTAGGCCAAAATATGATCACATGATTTCTGGACGTGGACTGACCATAGTACCCAAGTTGTGCGTGAGCTCCGTAGTGCCGTTCCACATGGGCACTAGAGTGAAGTCGTCTCGCTTTTTTTCGTCCTATAGTAAACAGTATTAGACTAACGCTTCATGGTGGCAAGATCTCCGTCGGGCTCATTGATGACCATAGTGCCCAAGTCGTGCGTGAGCTCCGTAGTGCCGTCCCGCGTGGGCACTAGAGTGCCGTCGTCCCGCTTCTTCATGGTCGCGTCGTCGTAACCGTCGCCCTGTCGAAGCAAAATTGGATTGATTACACACATAGCTAGAACAATTGCCGAACTAAAGTGGCAGCGGGCGAAACAGATCACTCGTAGAATCCACAGCCGTCGTCGTCGAAAATTATTATATTAGCTTGTCTAATTTTCACTTAACACAGTCAATAACGGATCTCGTGCGCCACCGCCAATTGCAATCCAAAAAACATGCCAGTTTTGGAATCTGTGCCTCCTGAACCCTGAGGGGCTACTCTGACATTCGATATTCGAAGTTGGCATCCCTCTCGCTCTCATATTAAACTGTATTTGAGTGAGCGAGATGGCGCGATATATCTATATTCTTCGAATTTCGAATTTCAGAGTAGCCCCTCTGGATAAAGACACACTTAATAACTCTTTGAACGCTCGCTATTTTGAAGTCTAAAAATTGATGTTACTTTTGAAATGTAAACCCCCAAAAACCTAGAAAACGACACCGTTGACGATTTTTTACAAAAAGGATGCTATTTCTTAAATCCGGAGCCTCAAAAGGCTAGAAAACTAGTGTAGTACTCACGAGCTGTGCCCGAAATTCAGAGTAAAGAAACCCGCGAATATTCGAATGTCTAACAATTTGAGATCTAAAATGCATGTAATTTTATTTTAATCAACACCACCAAAAAACTAGATAACGACAGCTTACAGAACTTTCTCAAAAGGCAACGCCACCTTGAAATCTAAACTGGATGTTTCTTTGGAATTTGTTCCGAAAACCTAGAAAACGAGTGAAGAACTCACAACGCCAGAGATGATCTTGCCGTCGGGCGTGACGCTGGGTGGCTGGCGGAAGGCCTGCGTCTCGCGGATCTCGCGCGCCTCCGCGATCATACTACTCAGGATCGACGGGTGCTTCGCGTTGCCTGTAACAACATTATTACAGTTAACTGAAGAAACCATAGATGGGACAATTTCAGAGCGTTTTAACCGCACTCATTAGTGTCACCGCATTAATGGTGCTTTCTATTACAGATTCGAATGAGATACTATACCTGCTGTGTCAATATCTCAAAATGCCATTCGAATCTGTAATAGAAGACACCATTAATGCGGTGACACTAATGAGTGCGGTTGGAACGCTCTGAAATTGACCCACATATGCCAGTGATATCACACTGTACCACTAGGTACAGTATGACATCAAATAGTCTGTAACATTGAAAGCGTCAAATAAATCGTCACGCATCTTAATGCGCATAGAAATAAATATTTGGCGTTTTGGATGTTACTAAGCATTTGATGGTAACTGTCATCATCATCATATCGTATTGCTTTCTGGTTATCACTGCTGTTTGGATCCGAAACAGATGTTTACTCCTAAGTTATGCAGCCAGTCCACTGCCGCTGGTGAAAGCTGATGGAGTTCCTGTTAGGCCGCCAGAGAAACGGTGAAGCGGGCATTCCTCGGCGATGTGGAGAAAGGTTAGGTCCTGGGCGCCGCAGTCACAAGCCGGAGAATCTTTTAGCCCCCACTTGAAAAGATGGTGGTTAGACCGCCCGTGTCCTGTACGGAACCTGTTTAGCTTCACCCATACAGAACGTGGAGCTTCGCAACCAGCTGGCTTTTCGGTTGGGTCTGAAATCAGCTCCTTTTGTGGGTGGTCGTATACTTTCCAGAACTGTACCAGCAATGCATGAAAAATGTTTTATTGAGAAAATATAAGGAGCTGCATATATGGTTCAGAACTATTTTCTGGAGATCGGGTTTCCAGTCAAGCCTACCCCAAACATGGTACTACTCATTTAAAAGATGATGCAAAATCATAAGTTTAACACAGAGCATATAGAACCATGGCCTTCAAAGACAAGTAGCTTATTCCAGCAAAATTGGATATACTACATCTAATGGGGAATGGATGAAAATTTTCAAATATCTTGAAATTTTGTTTATAGGTAATAAGCCTCATTAATTCATTATCATCACAAAAATATTACAGATTTTTCTGTGTGTGATTCTTTTTATTTTTTTCTAAGCCACAGAAAATACGTATTTTTTTTCTGACCATAAGGAGGCTTATATCTACCTATAAACAAATTTCAAGATTTTTGAAAATTTTCATCCATTCCCGATTATGGTCTTTCTTCGAATTTTTCAATGTTTCAGAAAATATTATATGCCAATCGAGACAGGTGCATGAGTAAGTACCTTACATTTCTCTTGGTTTGCGAATCCCTTTAAAATACAAACTGAAGCGACATACCTATAAACTCGTGCGTTAGCAGGTACTCCGCTGTGGCTCTCTCCTCCGGGTTCTTTATAAGGCACTGCGTCACAAAGTCAATGAATTCCGGCGACCACTGGTCTGGTTCTCTGGAAAAAGTAAATAAAACCGTTAGTGTTTCTACACATTAATCTCAATATTACGACAGTGAAGCGTGGACCTAGGGAGACCGAGCTTTTGGTGACTGAAAGGACGGTTATTCTTAAAAAGTTTGGCACATCGCAGTTTGCACATCAGAGGATTCGGAAAAATGCCTAAAATAAGTTAGGTATCTGCAGGGTGAGTAAAGCCCAAGATGTTTACATTAGACTAAGCGGTATGGCATGGAAGATCAACAACTTAAAGCCGAAGCGTGATACGAATGTCTTGGAGAATGGGTAATACGCTTAGCATTTAAAATTAAGAAGGATACAGAGGGCGCTACTAGTGGTTATTAGATTGTGTTCGAAAATTTCAAGCCTCGTACGTAAAGTTGCGATAGCTCAGTTGATCAGAGCACTTCTGCGTTAAAGAACAGGTCGCAGATTTAAACCCTGCTTGCAACAACGACAGCTATATTATACCAGGCTATTTATATTCTATACTATTATAAAGTTGAAAAAATAAAGTGTCCGGACATTAAAGATATTTTCATGACAATAAATGAAACGGGTATTTGGAGGAGAATGACAAAATTTTATGCTGGATGTTCTAAATGTTTGTATGGTGTTTTTGCGGCTTCGTCATGCCAAAACGGCTATACGGATTTCAACTATTTTTGGTACACAGTAAGTTGGGCTTCCACAAATGATTATAATACACTATTTATTTACCCAACTACGCTGAAACAAACAAGACAGTTACGCTTTTCTTCTCCACGGAAGACGTTACGGGCGCTGACCGATGTGTATAGTACCTGAAAGATGGCGGCGGCTTGGTGGGTATCATAAATATGGCCCGCATGGGGTGTATGTCGCCGTAGGGCGGCTTGCCCTCGGCCATCTCCAGCGCGGTGATGCCGAGCGACCAGATATCGGCCACGCAGTCGTAGCCGATCTCCTGTATCACCTCAGGCGCCATCCAGAAAGGCGTGCCGATTACCGTGTTGCGTTTGGCCATTGTGTCCTGGAAACGAGTTTGGAAGATCAGTTTTGGCCACTACGCTATGATCCTGAGGAAAAGCCAAGAATAGTGTGCAGACTGAGGACTGTAAAAGCAGTCTGAACCCCTTTCGATAGCTTTAAGAGCAGTATAGGTGAAGTGGAGAATAAGAAGTCACAGTTTATATCGAAATCCCGTTCCTAAACCAATACTTAGGCTTCCTATTTTAACTATGATATCTATCTGACTGAAGCTAATTCACTTGACGATTGTTTCTTGTAAGTATTTCCATTGGCTTGTAAGTAGTACCGATAACTTAGTAGTAACGACTGAATAGTACGGGGACTATTTCTATATTTGTGTGTTTATTTGTATGGCACACATAGTGGAGTTATCGCCAATAGAATTAGCTTCGGCTTTTATACTCGAGCCGTATATTGGTTAGGGAGGGGGTAATTTTATTATTTCTCAGAATTATAATTAACAATTATTGTGCAACATATTGGGTTTTCATGGAAAATTACCAATGTTATTGTATAGTTGCAAATGTTGTGCAATTCCTGTGGAAAGTTTACATACATCAGTTTACTATGTAATTTATCGCCTTATGGGCTTTATATAATTGATATTTGATTCGAACATATGAATCTTATTCCTTTGGCTGGTAAGTCAAAGTAATGATTTCATATCTTTCTATCGGGGTTAGATAGAAAGGTATGAAATTAATTTATTGAAGAAATTATATTTTTTATTAGCTTATAAGTTATGTAGGCATTTCAGGTCTTATTTTAAGTCTATATAATACTATAATTGTGGGGTCATCCGGTACAAATAGGAAGGAAGAAAGTTAAATTAAAATCAATAATTTCGTGCATGGCGTAAAGAACTTGATAAGTCCAAACATAAATTTAAAGAAATTTAAACTTTGGACATGAGTCTTATTGTTTAATTTTGTTCAGACTTTACTGACGACTTATCAAGTTATTCACGCCATTGAGAACAGCGCCATCTCTCCCACTGTCCTAATACTTGCTGGAGAAACAGTAGGACAGGGACGTAGCGTGATACGCAAATCTTTGAGGGTGGCTAATGCACTTAGCATTTAATGATAGAAAAAGATACAGAGGGACGCCGATGGTGCTAGTTTCGGTGGACTTTCCTGACTGGATGGATTTACAGTGTCAACGCACAAAGGTCATAAATACTCAAAGTACGATGACCAATGACCCAAAATAGCAAGGGGAGCGGTGGTAGAAGGTAGCTGTAGGCATCATGTAGAACAATTCCTCGGCCCATACAAGCGGTCGAACCCACATAAGGAGGCGAAGTCTCTCCTTAGACTTAAAGGTTCAATAGCGTTTGTGAGCATGGGGATCATGTATAATTCGTACAGCGCGTCTTTGAACCGAGTCAAGAGCGCCAAGCTGATATCCAGGTGCCCCAGCCCAGTTGGATAATCTTAAGAAATAGTTACTAATAACTCACGGTAAGCTGACCAGCGACCCCAAAGTCTGCCAGTTTCGCGTGACCTTCGGTGTTCAGTAAAATGTTGCCGGCCTTGATGTCGCGGTGGATCTTGCGCCGCCGGTGCAAGTACTCCAGTCCCTTGAGCGTGTCACACAGTATGGTCGCTATTTCATCCTCAGATAGGGTCTTCTTGCGGAGCCTCATGATGTCAGAGACGGATCCCGCGCCGCAGTATTCCATGACGATCTGGAAAGGAAAGAGCAATTGAGAGTTTTATGACATTAGTGACACGAATAGATTGTGGTTGCCAACAAGGAACTTCTTTGGTCTTTATTTATTCAACGTCAGTATTCTTGATATAGATACCAACGTAGGGGTTGTCGCATTGCTGCATGATGCTGATTACCTTAATAGTCTCCTGTAGGTCTGGTTCTACCTGGACCTGCTTAACGACAAATTCCCGTCCAGAACACTCACCCAGAGGTCAGTGTTCTTGAAATAGCTGCCATAGTATTTGACGACGTATGGGCTGTCGCACTGCTGCATGATGCTGATCTCCTTGATGATCTCCTGGAGGTCCGTGTCCACCGGGACCTGCTTGATGGCCAGCACCTGCCCGCTCTCTTTGTGAAGGGCCTGAAATCATTAAAAGAATGGCTCAGTCAGGCATATCAATACTTTATCAGCAAGATATCCTCACCGACCAGCTCCTTACCGAGAGTTCCCAGGAAGCTACGGAATGGGGGTAGGTCATGATAAGTTTGAGTAGATTCTTGAGAAATGACATGCTATTGCAAAGCCGACTTGATGGCGGGACTAATGGAATCTCAAAGGCAGCGAAAAAAAAAAAATCTCTAAATTGTTCTAAATGCGCTGGCACGCAGAGCCTCTTACGCAAGATGTTTCATCGAGAGTTATACCCGACATATTTCTGATTTGGGCTTACGTTTCACACACAGTCTTATCTTAACTGGCATTTTAAGAACCCAGCCAGCTAGTTTCGAGTTTGAGTGTTGGGTGAGGAAGTAATTGATTCAATTGTGACACGAAACTTAGCAAATAAATTGTATGAATAATTTTCGTGTCACAACGGAATCAATTAAAACTAGGCAAATGCAATGCCCCAACTACCTGAAATTTGGTCTTCACTCTGTTACGTCCTCCTCCTTGCGTCGTTCTTCCTCAACGCTGAGGACCTCGTCGAAAAACTTTCGACTATATTACGCCATTTTGTCCTGTCTTCGACGGTGTGGATGGCGTCGCAAACTTTGTGATGGCAAGTCTCATACAAATTGAGTTCGGCTACTATCGATACGGTAGCCCGGTGCTCTCACTAGCACCACATTTAGTTTATTCCCTAAGTAGGACACAAGGGCACTTTTACAAGTCTGACTCTACGGCATTTCCCAAGAGGAGACCACTGTTGAGAAGAAAGCCGAAATAAACTCAACAGTCAGTATTTTTTCAAAATAATTCTTAACTACATATTACAATATTCGTACTTAGCCTATATTCTATACGCAGTCGGTAGGATTTTTTGAGGGTCTTATTGGCTGATTTGTTTTGAGAAGGAATGATGCAGTTGCTCACCTTATAGACGCTGCCATAGGAGCCTTCTCCGAGCTTGCAGATGATGTCGAACACCTCCTCCGGCTGCCGAGTGAGACTCTCCTCTGAGAGCTTCTTCAACTCACTGAAACAATTAACAAGCATAGGTAAGCTGTACGTGCGTTTTGTGCCTATATAAGTAATATAAATATAACGTGGTCATTCACAATGGGCCTCATATGAAGGCTCAAAGTCACTCTAAGGTCAGTGGAGCGAGCTATGCTCGGAGTCTCCTTGCGTGATCGAATCAGGAATGAGGAGATCCGCAGAAGAATCAAGGTCGTCGACATAGCTCAGAGTTGGTAGACTAAAGTGGCAGTCTCCGGCGCACATTGCTCGTAGAACCGATGGCCGCTGGGGTTGAATGGTTCTCGAGTAGCGACCGCGTACAGGACGACGCAGCGTGGGAAAGCCCTCAACAAGATGGACCGATGATCTGTTGAATATCGCGGGAAACCGTTGGATGAAGGCGGCGCACGAACGATCGTTATGGACATCCTTGGGGGAGGCCTTTGTCCAGAAGTAGACGTACTCGGGCTGATATGACGAAGTATAGTTAATTAAAAAAATATACAAGTCACATAATAATTCAAATAACATGTCAATTATAACTGCATTCTATTACTTCTCAACCTTGATAAGCTTCCCTGATTTATAATATAAACACCGCGTTACGAAGCCAAGTTCATTGGCCGAGATCCAATGTCAACCAACCAGAAAAACTATTAACAACCCAACCTCTTATCTTGCCAAATAAACACCACTAATAGGGACCTTGCTTAGAGTAAATAAAAACCAATTTTTAAAACCATGAATACGTTTTAAGTTTTTATTGTAACGACTGCAAGAGTTGTAGACCGTTTTCCTTCAAATACAGTAGTAATTTTCAATTAAAAACTCTTTTCCTAACAATTTAAGATTGTTTTAATAACGATACACTTGTGTCCGATAAAACATTTACATAGTAACTCGTGTAGATATATTTTTTCTGTGTCAACGACCAACTATCACGAAGGTTCGCCCCCAGTAACGATCATGTTAAAGGATCACAACTACATACTGGTTGTACTGGCGCTTAAGTCGTTATACTTGCAAGACAAGCCGTTTCACTTTGCCCTATTATTCAAACTATTGCAACCTGTATTATGAGTGGTTACGTGATTTACCCGTTTACGAAGGCAGCCAGCGTTGCTTACGGAAAGGGTGGCTTTGATTTAGGACTCACTTTTCCGCTTAAAACATTAATTTTCCAACCAGCACTCCCAAAGACTGACAGTAAAATTTCAACAGGATCCTGAGGGCACTGAGAGAAGAGTGGGATAAGAAGAAAATGTTACGTCTGCTCCGGATTATCCATGGGTAAGTTTTCCGCGCCAATGTTATGAAGTGACGTTTTTCGTATGCTAAATATACAGCGGGGTGAAGCCCAAAAAGTTGGATCAATGCTAGTCGTACTTAACCATACAAACCCAATGAAAGTGAATTGTTCCGCTGTGTGACGAAAATATTCAATACACTTTGTATAGTTAATTTTTAGTCGCACAACGGAAAATTTAATTACGTAGAGTTAACTCCAACTTTTTGAACTCCGCCCGAATGTCGTTCACATGGGCGAATAATTTAATGACCATTTATTAATCGCACATAGCTTCTACATAACGTATTTAATTTACACACATTTCGTTAAGAAACTGCTCATTTTTTTGGCATACATAATAATTGAGCACGTAATGTAATGTCCACCGAGTCGATTGATTTACCAATCTACACGTTACGTCATGTTCATGCCAGTTGTGAAACTAAAGGTCTATTCAGACGTTCCACAACCACAACGGCGACCACGTGGTCGGGCGATAATTTATGTAGAAAGATGACACCGCGAGGTGTGATCTCCGTTTAGGCTTCCTCCACGTCTTCTTTTTCGTCGCAGCCAAGCCGTCCACACCGGGTCGAGGTACGCCTCCCCGGGGCGGGAAGAGGATCTGCGGGGGGCTCGGGAGAGGCTTGCTTCCTGCCCGTGTTCCATTCTACATTCCGTGGCACCGCGTGGGGCGATCTCAAGCTGCCGACAAGGCCACATGCCGAAGATTCATACCAGGGAGCCTTAAAGACCTGATGACATTTCCCTTACGTCTTTCCTGCGCCTTGCTCCTTCGGAGCGCTGTGCCATTTTATAACTCTAAAGTGATCGATTTGCGACCAAGAGAGAATCAAGAGACACTTAAAAAAAAAGGCGATAATTTATATGAAAATAAATAGGTTTATTCACATGGACCACATTTCGCCGTGGTCCGACCACATCAAAGCAACTGCAAGAAGCTGCAGCGCAACTATTCAAATTCTAATCGCACTAAACATTCTAATTTAATAAAATATGTATTATTTGTGAGATACATTGTATTTTCATGCGATGGCCAGATCAATTTATGTATTTAAAACATAAAATATTTTTAATACTCATATGGTCACTATAAGATGTTGATAGGTTAGCTAATTACGTAATAACTTAAGAAAGAAGGACCCTTAAGAAGGGACTGAATTTAACGGAGTTGGTATACGTGGATCTCACAACTTTAAACGGTGGAAGAACTGAGTTGCGAGACTTGGTTTTTTTACAAGTTATGTTTTTGATGAGATATCATCTTACTGAAAAGGTGCCGGCGAACTGCCTAGCGTGGTATGATCATGTGACGAGGAAAGACGAAGATCATGTGACGAAAATAGCATTAAGTATCAATGTAGAAGGTTATAGAAGCACAGGAAGACCGAAGAAAAACAGGATATAATGTGTGAAAGATGACATGGAAAGGAAACCTCTGAACGAAGATATGAGGAATGGGAGAAATAATATGCTGCCCCGACCTCACTTCGAGATCTTCTTACGCACATCATTTTTAGAGTTAAGGGGAACGAGCGAGTATCTTTATTGTAGACAACATACAGTCTTATGACTAAAGAGCGATATCTTCTAGACAACATACAACCGGAAAGTTACCTCTGCACTATTTACCAATTTTGAAGAACGTATAGCCGTATATAAACTATGTAATAGAATATCTTTCTTACGAGGAGTCGTGAATGTGTACTAAATATTAGACTTTATCAGATACCGATGAGAATCGAGTATAAAAAAGGCCAAGCCTAATATAGCGACAACGTACACAAACATTGAAAGTAAATGTTAAAAATCTCGAGTGGTGGGCACAGCTGGATAAATATGAAATTTGATTTAACCCTCTAACTTATGTAACATGGGACGAGATATCACGCATTCATCATTTTTGTCTTACAGCGGTTTTGCTATTCTCGCTGAAATATCGCGTCAGACAGACAGACGGGCAGAGAAGGCTAATTCATACGTTCTCTTTGAGTACAGAACCCTAATACATACGCAAAATAAAATTAAAGACAGAAATACTCGTACATTGTTGGTTACAGATAGATTGAACAATCGAAGATGAGCAGACAGCTTGAAAACTAAAAATGATTTACTGCAAATTGATTAATTGCAAATATATACTTCTTTAGCGGAGGAGAAAAAATCATAACCCTTTTTTTTCATTATCGCAGTCGAGTAAAAACTATCCTATAAAGATTTGGGAGTGATGAGCTACCCGTGTACGAAAAACAGTTGAAATCCGTTTAGCCATTTTGGCGTGATGAAGCCACAACGACACATACAAAAAATCCAAAACAATTATTTTTCGGTGCCCTCCAAATAGTTCGTTAAAGAATTTTATTTGGAAATATCTTCAATGTACAGATATTTCATTTTCACAACTTTATAATAGTATAGATATGTACTTACAAATAAGGTACAAGTCAAGCAAAGCATGTGCAGGCGAACAGACTATCATGTCCACGAATTCTTGTTATTAAAGTACCTAATCATCTATTTCGTTTATAGTCCAGCCTTTACTTCAAGCAATTTTTAATATGTGGTTTAATTTTTTGCATAGCCAAGTCGACAAGATTTTGTAAATGAATTACCCACTTTATATGGAGCCTAAGATTGCGAGCTTGTGGCTACTTCTAGTGGTAAAATAGTGAATCGGATTTTTTGGAAAAGGGTCTAAGTTTAAGATATATTGTGAAGCTAATGTTAAAATGTTTAATTTCCTTAAATAATTATCTAAGCGAGTCACATGGTCTAAGGCTTTGTATGGCTCTGATGGCAATGGCACAGTGTAAAAAACATAGTGGGCCGACACCTTTGACGTTTGCGTAAATAACAATGACATGTCCCGAGCTACTAACTAATACGGACTATGCCGCTCGGGCTCGCCCCACCCGCGTCTGTGCACCCCGCACGATTGCTCTGTCTAGACGGCTTCGTGGGATGACTATATTGATTTCTAGACTGTGGCAATGCCCTTCTTCAGCAATACAAAGTCGTTTTAATATCGGCGGAAGCTTAAAACTACATATTATAAACACGAATAACTCTTCCAACCTTGGTTCTTTAGCGTCGACTTTTTTAATAATAACTAATGACATTCTCGTGAAATTCTGATGTATTATTTTTACAAATCGCGTAGAAACGACAGAAATTGTAGCCCAGTAAATAAATAATCTGGCCAGTTCTTGGCCATTTACCCTAACACAGACGGAAAGGAATTCTTTAGATAGCCAATACGAATGCCATCGTCCCAGACTCTTAAAAAAGCAATAATCATAAAAGCGTTCCCAGTATAACCGATGCTGGAACTAAATTTAGACTTTAGCGTAACACTTTTACGCAAACTTTTTGTTTTACAAATATCATGATAATAATCACAATTTTTGCAATTTATTAGTGGATCACTCCACTAGCGTTATTATTATAAACAAAGATCAGAAACAAATGAAAAAATTTTTCGACGATACTGGACTTGAACCAGTGCCTTGAGCCAAACTCTCTAGCTAACGGCTAAAGAGTCGGATGCACCATACAGAGATCCATAAGCAAGAACAGATGACAAAATTCGTCGACTACTGGTGTGGACGATTAGCTCAGATGGTAGAGCGTGCTGCCCCGGTCTGGCTCAAGGCACTGGTTCAAGTCCAGTATCGTCGAAAAATTTTTTCATTTGTTTCTGATCTTTGTTTATAATACTTTTACGCAAAGTTAAAGTAACTTTAAACCAACTCAGTAAAATCCTATTGGGTTTTTGTTCGTGGTGTAAATGGGTCGTTATTTGAACGTTTCAAACGCCTCGCTTACGTGGATACATTTTCGATGCCGTATCGAAAGATTTTTGTGACATTTTGAGCTATTTGTTGGAGGTCGCAAAACCCATGTACATTAAGCCACCAACGAATACTCTCGTATTTCGGCCAATAGTGGATCGGTGGTAGTGGGTAAAGGGTTGAAAGTCTGGAGAAGTTGATCATAGTTGGAAACACGAATGGTACGAGCTCAACTCCTTTATTCTAATACCTGCGGAAGGTATTTTAGTTAAGTTTTAGCTGCGGTCTGCTGTCTTTAAAGGTCGATCTCCAACCACATGGACTGATCAACTAAAGTCTCAGCTTCCTCTAAATCCACTCCTTCCTTTTGCTCAGTCGGAACGTAATGGACGCATTGGACAGAACCAGATGGAGGCAAATCATCTACTCCAAGGGCTATCAACCCAGGGCTAGGCCCGGGTAGACAATTCGTCCCAAAGAAATTAGGATCATGAACTTAGCGCGTAACTTAAAATCTAGGAATGACAATTAATTTTATTCAGTGTTTTTCCTGACGGCGATGAACGGACATCCGTTGGGGGCCCTACATTACCTAACGGTACCGTTAAATAAGGCTTTAAGAGACTTCCCTTGGCTTCCATAGATCTCACACTCGCCGCTCAATGCCGGTTCCAAATGCTCACACAAATTATCACCGAAGTACCCGGACCCACTTTTAGGTTTACAATTCACGGGGAGTATAAACTACCCGATGATGACCACGATCCTCAGTCATGAGGGAACTATAAGAGAGAGGTGGAGGTCCCAGACTTCTCATAAATAGAAAACCGTGAGACTCAACACATAATTAGATTACATTAGCGGTTACTCATGTCGTAAAACCCGAGTACTGCTCGACATCAGTCCATTTCGAGGACCTTAGTCATGAGACACGAGTGGGCCGTGATGCTGCTTTTCTCGACAGTGGCGTGCGGTCCATATAGGCACAAAGGTACTACCTACCCTGAACGACCATGGCTCCATATACGCAGAGAGAAACTGCCCACCCTGAACGACCATGGCTCCATAATAGGCACAGAGAAACTTCCTACCCAGAACGACCATGGCTCCATATAGGTACAGAGAAACTGCCTACCCTGAACGACCATGGCTCCATATAGGCACAGAGAACCACCCTACCCTAAACGACCATGGCTCCATATAGGCACATAGAAACTGCCTACCCTGAACGACCATGGCTCCATATAGGCACAGAGAAACTGCCCACCCTGAACGACCATGGCTCCATATAGGCACAGAGAAGCACCCTACCCTAAACGACCATGGCTCCATATAGGCACAGAGAAACTGCCTACCCTGAACGACCATTGCTCCATATAGACACAGAGAAACTGCCTAATCTAAACGACCATGGCTCCATATAGGCACAGATAAACTGCCCATCTTGGCCAAAAACCCTGTGCACGCCACTGTTTCTCGCACACGAGGGACCGAAACTTGTCGAGCAGTACTCTGTTTTTACAATGTAAGTAACCGCTAATGTAAATCGAAATAGTTTCATTCGCTTGCCCTTATCCCATCAACTTCGTTCTCGGAAGAGAAAAAAGTCATAGACCTCTTTTTTCTTCAGCAGCTGGGTACAAAGTGTCCGATACCCAGCTGCCCGTGTGCAAATAAAAATGAGATCTATTTAGCCATTTTGGAGTGATGAAACCGCAAAGACGGAAAACAAACAAAAAAAACGTTTGTATGATCTTCAAACTATCCGTTTCACTTTTTTTTTATATCTTCAACATTTCATTTGTACAACTTTATAAAAGTATAGATAAATAGTAGGATTGCATTATAGCAGAAACAGTTTTGTATCCATACATTGTCAAAGCGTACCTATCGCCCACGTAATTTATTTTGAATTATTTTGAAACAAACTAAAGTAAGTATATAAACAGGAGATAACAATTGTTTTGATCTTTTGTTCCATTGTGGAGTTTTCTCATGAGCTCAGATAAAAACGGTCCATTATTTCGCACGTGCGCCGCCAAGTACTGAGGCCGTATAATTTATTGCTTCCTCTCATATTTAATTCCGGACATCGATAGGCATTTATGCAATAACAAAAACCGGCCAAGAGCATATCGGAGCATGCTCAGTGTAGGGTTCCGTAACTCGTATCAAAAAATACGCTGTGACAAAGCGCACGAACAAAAATAGCGTCAATTCGTGGCACTAACAACGTCCTCTTCGTGAGAAGCGCAGTTTTTCGGCAATAACTCAAAACCGGCCAAGAGAATGTCGGACCATGCTCTGGCCGCAGGATTCCGTAGAAGTCCATACGAAAAAATTTACACTACAGATGAAAAAATGCGACATGAAAAAGTGCACTAGCAAAGGAGCGTATCTCCACGGCGCTTACATCGTTTTGCTTAGAAGCGCAGTTTTTCAGCATCAACTCAAAAACTGTATATCCGATCATGTTAAAAACAATTTTCGTTGAAAGTATTAATTAAGCTTCATCTTTGTATATTTTTTTCATATTTTTTGGATTTATGTTTCACAAAATAGAGGGACACAAATTATGCTACTTTCGGAGCGATTATTTCAGAAAATATTCACAAATACTATAAAAAAAATTTAGAATCCGCAAAATGTTTTTAAAAGAACTGTGTAAATACGCCACTCATTGATCACTACTGAAAAAAAAATTAACTATTAAACTAAGTAGCGGCTTACACAAGTCACCTATACTTAAAATTACATCAACATTAAAATGACTGTCGGACGGACATGGCGAAACTATAAGGGTTCCGTTGTTGCCATTTTGGCTACGGAATCCTAAAAAATATTCATGTGAGGGAACTGTACAAAACTCACGTCAGGTTTTTAAGTAATTCGATATAAAATTAAGATCAACATTTAAAGCCGTGAAAATCTCTTTTCTGATCCTCACTCACATACGAGTAATAAATAGAAAAGCTTGTTCTGTTTTTTTTTTCTTTCTTGCAAAATAGAGTGACGTGATTTAATACAGAGATAATGTAAGCTGGATAGTGATATACCCAGGCTATACCCTTTATTCCAGAAAGAAGGTTCTCGAAGGATAAACACGTTTCAAAACCTAGTTTCATTACATTGAAGTTATTCCAACCATGGAATTCCGTGAGACCGCGTTATTTGAGGAAAACAGCAATATTTTATACGTAGCAAATACTAGGAACGTTCTGATTCACTACGCATGTGTATTGGCGAAGTACTCAGAATGGAAATGTTTAAAAATAAACAATAACCACCACTCACATGGGAGTAGGTCCGAGACTAGAATTCGTCTGTAAAAACCGCATTAACTTTTATCCAGGTTCGTCTATCCGTCCGTAAGTCACAGGCGTTTTACTCAAAAACTATAAGATGTAGATTGATGAAATTTAGAGTATAAGTGTGTTGTACAAGCCGCTACTTAGTTTAGTAGTTCAATAATAAAAATAAATATTTCTAGGGGGGGCACTCCTTACATGTTCAAAAACAGTTTTTTTTCTGCAAACATCAATGAATGGCACATATTTCGACAACTAAGCCTTTTTAACTTTTGCGACAATTACCTTAAGGTTTCTAAAAAAAAATCGCTCCGACAGTAGTAAAAAAGAACCTACTTAACTTTTAAACCGCAAGTAAAAAGAATGAATAAAATCACAAAGGCAAGGCTTAGTAAATACTTTCAACGAAAATTATTTTCAACATAATGGGATATACCGCTTTGGACTTACTTATTGCCGAAAAACTGTGCTTTCAACAAAAGGATGTAATAAGTTACGTGAAGATATGCCTGTGTTGGTGCACTTTTTCACATCGTATTTTTTTCATGTGTAGTGCATTTATTTACATAATTACAAAGTTCAATACACGAAAGGATGTTGACTTTTCCTCAAAGCTCCACGTCATATTGATAAGAGAAACGTGGAAACGATTGTTTATCGCCATTAGAGGATAAACCACATTTATTGCCTCACCTCATTAACAAATGCCATTGTTCTTCACGCCTCAAAACAATGTATCAAGAAATACAAGTATCATCCATATTATATCTATCATAATTTCAGCCATAGGGCGTCCACTGCTGGACAGAGGTCTCCTCAATAGATTTCCACATGGGCTGGATAGAGGCGATCCGCATCCAGCAACCCTAAACAGATCGTCCCCTCTTCCCGGTACGCGGCATCTACACTAGTGAACCTTTCTGCCCCAACGGCCACTGGTTCGAAGTATGTGCCCTGCCCATTGCCACTTCAGTTTGCTTACCCTGTTTGCTATGTCGGTGACCTTTGTTCGTCTACGAATCTCCTCATTTCTGATTCGATCTCGTAGAGAGATCCCTAGCATAGCCCTTTCATTAGCTCGCTGAGTGAGTCTGAGTTTCCTTAAGAGGCCTATAGTTAAAGACCACGCCTCGGCTCCGTAGGTCATCACCGGTAAAACGCGCTGGTTTAAGACTTCCGTCTTCAAGCACTGAACTATGTGTACTATTAAAAGTATTAAAATCCAGTTGCCTTACGTGAGCCATGAATATACAACAAAAATCTTAACAGCGCAATCAACAAATAACTTGAAGGTCCACCCGTGACCATGGAAAGCTGAAAAGCTTCCGAAATGTCGGGAACTCAAATGAGATAATATAGGCGATATAATCCGTTAAATTGTTTTATATCAATGAGTAATAATCGCGGAAACAGAAGAAAATACTATGAACATTGATAAAAACGCCATTTCTTGGCTAGAAAATCCTTTCCGCCATCACGTCAAAACGCCCAGACGGATTTCAACTATTTTCGGTAAAAGGACAGCTGAACATCCAGGAATAGTTATTAGGATACTTTAATAAAAACAGGGTGGACGTTTTACTACTCCGCGAACTAAGTTGTGAGCACCCTCTAGTACAGTCACCGGCATGAATAAGTTATCATTTAGTAGCCTTGTCACTTTAACGTCGTGTTTGAAATTTCATACGAAATTGTCAAACGATTAAAAGCAACAAAGTACAGAAATCATCGCCTATTTATGACTGTGACTGTACTTATACTTACTATTATAAAATTACTAGAAGGTGCCCTCAACTTCGTTCGCGGAGGAGAAAAATTAATTACCCCTATTTTTTTCTTCAGCGTAGTCGGACAAAAAGAATCCTTTAACCATCGGTGCATACCCAATTATATGTGTACCAAAAATTCTTGAAATCCGTTTTGACTATTTGGCGTGATGATGCCACGCCGACACATACAAAAATCCAATAATATATATTTTTCGATTTAATGACTTGCAAATAAATAGTCCGTTACAATATATATTTTTAAATATCTTCAATGTACAGACATTTCATATTTACAACTTTATAAAAGTATTGATGAAATACAGTTGCATGCTTTTGGGCCGTTACAGCCGGGCTGCATTTCAGCTGCTTTCTGGCTGCAAACCTGTTGCGTTACGCATGTAAGGTGTCCGCTTAAAAGTTTGCAAGTTCAATCCACGCACATTAAGAGCCACTTGCCTGTTTCCGATTGAGCAAATTAAAACTTAGATCATTACGAAATGGGGCCTCGATTTTAAATGAAGTGTTTATTGGAATTTTGATAGTTAAGTGCCTTCCTGATCTGCGAGATGAGATGATCTAGGAACTATTTACACAGCGAGTTCTTAGTACTATCAATAGTCTAAGCGTTCATTGGATTAACAACAACAGACTTCATACGTTTGCATCATCTGTGTATCGGAAGTCTATTAAAATTTCTATACGATTTATAAGAATTATAAGTAGCATGATAGTCGTACTATATGCATTTCAACTGTCACTATCTTCTATACTAAAGTTGTAAAGGGTCAATTTCAGAGCGTTACAACCGCACTCATTAATGTCACCGCATGAATGGTGCCTTCTATAACAGATTCGAATGGCACTTTGAGATATTGTATACGTTTATTTGAATTCCTACAGAGTACCTATAACAGCTCAAGTTCTTACCCCGGAGGTCTTTCGTTGGCACTCATCCTGTCAGCTCTTCTCTTCTTGCAGGTGTTGCAGTTCAGAGTGGGGGCGCCTCCCTCCCACACGCCTCCCTTCCAGAACACGAGTCGCCCCTCACTGTCCATGGGGCCACGTGCCCATGGCAGAGTCCCATGGAGTTTGATAACACAAAGATGAGGTAGTAGGTCGTACAAAAAAAGTTTGGTCAAATCATCAACCCTCACATCACAGGTCTTAGGAATATTCCACTTTTAAGGCTTCGGTTTCTTTATAGTACACACATTGACTACAATAATATCAAATTATTATGAACACACAGTATTGGCAAGTTCATTGAAATCCGAAAATAAAACAAGTTCACTGCATCCGTTCCCAGAACGGAGATAATGTAAACGTTAAACACAAACTTTTTTTCACTATTCACTGAATATAAACAATCCCCGCATCACAATCGGGGTCACATTGCAGCCAAAATAAACTATCACTTCATAAAATTATGACACATGTGGATGGCCCACGCGTTTATGTAACCAAGGCATCCATCCAAAAGTGATTAACAAAAGTTTAGCCCCAAAAATAAACTCGCGTATCCTTTGCGGGTTAAAATAACCGGTACGTCCGTCCTCTACGCGTTGTGCCCCGAGACTGCTTTGATGTTCCAAGTTTAAATACAAATTTCAAACTTGGAACGAGCTGGCCATCTAGATCTGGACCGTTCGGAAATCCCATTCCATTCTTGTGCTGGCTAAATTTAAGACAAAATGTCTCTCGAGATGATTCTTCGATGTTTACGAGACGAGAGAAATATGCCGTCACGTGTAACGGGTCCGTGGGTGGTATTTACGTGTGTCAATAAAGATCAAACGGAATTTGACGTTCATTATCAGTATGAGCCCATATCTTTCCCAGTAATTTTTTGCTGTCCCTGATAACTCGATTCAAACCGTTCGTTAGCGTATCCTTAACTTCCCTTTGGTACATAAACCCTTGAAGCTAATGCTTTTTATGAAATAGGTACTGTTGTAAAATTTAGTTTTACTTCAATTTAAGTACCTATGGGTATCGATTTTCTATGCAGGGGCAGTGCTAATGTTGGTTGCATGACGCCTGCTGTTGAGTCTTGCAGCAAACCTTTTCAACGCAATGTGTACTTATAAGTATAGAAAATAAGCTTGAATGCTCCATAGTTGACTTTCTTTGTGACTTCTTTAAGTTCTTCACTAAGAACTGTGAAAATATTGCGTAAAGTTTTATGTGTTTAAATAAATCATACCAACACATTTAAAAGAGCACCGCTCCTTTGCGACACTGTGCGTTTTCCTTCCTTAATCGTCCATGTAGGCCAGTATTAGTGTTTCTTTCAACTATAAATTCTTTAATTATTCATTCTAATTTACCGTGTCAAGCGGTTGTATCTGAAGTAAATATAAACATGCCACATAAGTTGCTTCATTATAGACAGTCTAAAGGAATCCAACATAGTTCAGAAAACTGTCAAGAATGCACCTAAACAATGGGATATATTTAATATCCAAAGGAAACCGATATTTAATCCATCCGCTGGAAGCTCAACCTAGACCAAAACTGTAGCATTTTAAAGTTGATATATGATACTAACTAAACGCCTGTTAGCCAATTTTTTACAATTAATTCAAATTTCCATTTGCAACAGTAATCAGAACTATGATCACTGACTAATAATTTAAAAATCAAACATGACACATTCTCAATAAAATTTGCAACTAATTTCTGCTCAATCGCTCAATCTTTCTTGTTCTATGCAATGAAAGGATAATCAAATCCTTTCCTAGATAACATTCGAGACTTTAGGCAGTCGTTGTAGGATTCAAGTTAGTTTACGACTTTGCGACTCAAGGCGTATTAGTCCAAGATGTGTATACGCATGGCAACTATGGCAAGGCACCGGCTCGGCTGCCGCGTGTTGGTCCGTCTATAAATATACAGATCCTTCTTATATTAATTCGAATACCGTTAGGTCATTAGTGGTTTTAAAAACCCCTAGTAATGTGTGGTTTTCAAAATCAACGAGTTACTAGACGATTAATGAGATCGGTGAGCTCTGCATGTTTCTGTCGACCAATACTGATATTATTTACAGATAAGACGTCCTAATATTGTAATAAATGTGAAAGTTTATGAAGATTTATGGATGTTTGTCACCTAATAATGCGTTCAACTTCGGATTTAGATGAAACTTGGCACTCAGATCGAGATCAGGTCATGGATTGAAAAGCATAGGTTACTTAACTCCCGGTAACGCAGGCGAAGCTAACGAATTACCGATTAAGTCACACAAAAATGTAACTAATGACGTCATTCATTCACAAAGTATCGATTATGTTTCTTAAAATAAAGTATATAAACCATGTATAATCTCATGTCAAGCCAGATTAGTTTTTAGATTATTACAACACGTCGCGCTTCCGCAGTGACATTTGGATCGGACGGAACATTAGTTATCCCAAAAGGCAGTCAGTCAAATTCCTTATTTTCAATATTATCTTCAAGGTCAATCATTTTCGGACTCTCGTCCGAAACCATCGGAATGCATTACAACAAAAGTAAGATGACATAGTATTGTACTGAATACAAACGCTTCAATATTCAAAGATCGTATGAGGCTTTTGCAAGCTCTGCAGATTCAAGCTTTAATCTATACGTTATAATATTTTATTTGAAACGTCAACAATGAGTAACGCGTAAGCTTGTCTGAAACACTTCATTATATGTTTTACTGCCAACTTTAGACCGTGTGAATTTTTAACAGGCATTTTCTTTCAGACGGTCCGAATACCAGAGAAGTTTGCAATCTTTCGCAAGAACAAAATATTAAGCACAAATATTTAAATTGGAAATCGTTCACGTTCAACATAAAGGTATGTTTGCGTACCTACTTGTGGCTCCGCGACCTAAATAGCCAGTCTGTCACCTCAAGTAAATAGAATTCTTTATGTATCATGTACAGGAGCAATACAAGCATTCTTAGGCATAAAAGCCGTATTTTACTAAGACTTTTGAGAAAAACTGGTCTGCTTATTATTGCAAACGCTTGGCTCGAATGAATGGAGGGTAAGGACGAAAACAGTCGGTCCGAAGCCCTAATCCGTTGATAAAGAGATAGGACTACGGTCCCAGGGATCTATAATGAGATGAGAGGAAAATTTTAGCGGGAGTGGTATAAAAAAGGAAGCCCCATGTAGAGGGATACAGAATACGAAAGCTACCAGCTTGTTTTTACCACCTTTACTCCCTTTATTGGATACTTATGATACCGCTCTTTCACGATAAGACCGCATATTGCCTACTGTAATTTATGTTAGGCTCAACTGTACTGTTTCTCTTGTTGGTGTGCAATAAGGAATTGTTGTATCGTATTGTACGTATATATTTCGTATACCTAGTATACCTACAGGTCGTCTGTGTTCATACTCAAATACCTGTGCGTGATATATTTGCGATCAGGACAATGAACTTTGCTCCGTCTAGATTTCACGCCAAATGACGTGGGCGGTTCGAGCTCGAACATTTCTTTGTCATTATTTGTTTCTTAGAATTTCTTTAGAACGTAGTGAACATATTATTTTTATTTTTCGAAAGATTTGTCAATATTGCATGAATTGCATCTTAGAGGTTCAGTTTCATACTATGTATTTCAATAAAAATAACAATATATTTGTATAGACTGAGCATAATACCTCTTTGAGAATCGATTACGTACGCATATTTTATTTCAATTATATGTTCCTTCCTTTTTCTTCACCGCAACAATTCAGGTCACCAGGACAGTGAAAAGGACAAAGCAACAAAAGGTGACCGCAAAATTTGATCGCTTCCGTCGATCTAGATCCTCGCCGTTAGTCATGGCACACTTCTCGGTAACCGTTGGATTCCGTATATGGTCCGCCTGGCAATTAATCAGCTCTTGGTAATACGCTAAGCACCTTAGGGCTTATCTTTAATCCTTTACTATTACTGGTCATAAGCCTTGGCTATCTTCGGATTTACATTCGTTGCAGATACCAACAGATTACAAGGTTAACATGACATATATGAGGCATGTCGTGTAGATAGACCCCCCACAAGATGGACTGATGACTTGATGAAGGTCAATGGAGTCCACTGGATGCGCCGTCTACCGGACTGCGCCAGATAAGTCGCATTATGATTTGATTTGATTTATGTGAGTTATGATTTCGAGTATATGTCTATTCATTAGGCGCGCTCTGCCCCCGAAGGCCAGTCTAGGCGGAAAACAATTTGGCTCGAAACCCTTCGAAAATAGTTCGGGATAAGCACATGATTGTTGATTCAGCAAAGCCGTTGATAGAGTACGGATACGGATTCCTCCAAGATGTTTGCCAATCTCCGGTAGGTAGTATACAGAAGGAAAATAAAAATCTAATAAAAACTGCCAAGTGCGAAACGGACTCGCCCACTTAGAATTTCGTACAGTCAAGGCCAAAAATAAGTAAACACCACCAAATCTCATAATCACACCAGTCTGGTGAACCCGGCAAACTTCTTGAACGAAAATGGCGGATCTGCGCATTTACATTTATTTGTATGTAAATCAGTTACTGCGCAGTCAAGGTTATGCTGAAGATGTTTTCCGGCAACTGTAATGGTGGTTGGATGGGTAAATGATAGGTAAGTGTTACGCAGTGGATAAAATAACAAAAACCGAGTGTATATTCGCCAAAAAACTGCCTTGCAGTTTGGCGAATTTTTTTATGTAAAAACGCTGTGTATATTTTGAGTTAAAAATAAATATATATATATATATATATATATATATATATATATATATATATATATATATCCAAAACTTATTACTATGACAGTAGAGTCGGTGTGTACATATTTTAAAAACTTTTGTTATATTGCCGTTGACTATACTACAATTCAAATTAATATTAAGTATAACACACAGTTCGATTGTAAGCAAGATTTGAACCTGCGACCTTTTTAACTCCAAGACATGCGGAAGCGATCACGCTATGTCTCTGTCCCCATTACTTCACCAGCAATTACAAAAAATATTTTTAGTTACCTTTCATTCGGTTCTGAATCCTTGACCGTGGCTTAACCAATTATTATTTCTTATTACATCCTGACATTTGAATCTGTGTGACCAGCGCCTATATTGACAGCAAATCCCGAAGCAGCTCACGCCTACCCACTTCTATTTATTTAAAGGGCTTTGTCGCTTAACAATATCGCCCTGTAAGAACCACGACACCGTTTGACTAGTGGCAAAAACCTGTCGCCATAGCAACAATCAATTTTGTAATCAGTACTCGACCTATTTGTGATGATATACGCCCGGCCTCACACTGCGTAGACAATTTAACTCCCGATTCGATTAACTTTGCCGTCTTGTTTATGCTAGCAGGTTTTTCTGCGCAAATATATCCTGGATAGCAAGGAAACATGGCCTGTGTGAACTCAACTCGAAACTCAATTAATAGAACTTTCGTTAATAACACTAGTGCTACTCGTACAAACGATTTAAAAAATCGGGTATGACCTTGAATTAACTAAGGGTCACGGATCCCTGCTCTGAGCGTTATTTTTTTAATTACGTGTAAACAATTAATTTTAAATTGTGTGAAGGCTTGACTTGTCCCACACGGGATTTACTCGGAAGCGATTATCTTATTTCGTTTCTTGGGTGAGAGAATCGCCGATAGCTCATCGCTTATCGCCGGCGGTGGGGCAGTGCCTAATATTGATATGAAAATTCTATACGTCTCCTTGCGTGATCGAATCGGAAATGAGAAGATCCGCAGAAGAACAATCATGTCGTATAACTTCTGGTTTTTTATACTGCATTTAGAATCCTAATTCTTTAGATGTCTATTTTTAAGTTATGTTACCAATCCTCTGCTGCTGTGGAAAGCGTATGAAGTTCTGGTAAACCGCCAGGGAAACGGTAAAGTGGGCATTCCTCGACTATGTGGAGCAGAGTTTGGTCCTAGTCACCGCAGTCGCATTTCTCCTAGAACCAATGGCCGCTGAAGCAGAAAAAGGTTCTCGAGTGGCGACCGCGTACAGGACTACGCAACGGAAGTGAAGCAACAATATGGATCGCGTAAAAATTGAATGAGAGCGGTGCACGACCGGTTGCTATGAAAATCCTTGGGGGAGGCCATCGCAGCAATGGACGTCCTTGGTATGATTTGATGATGATGATTGATAATACATTTCCTTCGTGTTCCCAATTGGCATATTAAATTTATTGTTTGAAAAAAGACCGACTGGAGAGTTTCTTGCGGCGATTTTCTATCCGGATGTCATATTTTTCGAATCGCTGATAGATTTTGACTTGTAATAGTGCCTCAGGCATTCCCATTTGTGCGTATGCGCTCGCGCCACTGAAATCCGATTACTGGTTTAAAGAGGTACCTAGAACTAAAAAAAAACTAAACAGCAGGTTCTAAAAACAGGCCTATTTGCGGAATATATCTTTCAATTTGTTTTGAATAGTCTCCTAACCATCCATTCTTATCTATCTATACTATTATAAAGTTAAAAAATGAAATGTCTGTACATTAAAAATATTTTCAAAAAAAAAATTGTTCGGACTATTTGGAGGTCAATAAATCGAGAAAAAAAATGTCACTAAAGTCGTTGTGGCTAGTTAAGACAGTTAAAATTTCCACAGATGATGTATTTCTGTCGCAATAACAACAAATACTAAAAACAGTATAACTGTATATCTATCTATCTATGTCAGTAACCAATATAAAATGATCGAACACAGCGTACATTTTGCTTAGAAGTAGGCGGTAGCTAACACTGGATTTTCATAGATACGGCCGTTTGTAGTGTATATTTTGTACGGAACCCTCGGTGCGCGAGTCTCTCTCGCACTTGGCCGGTTTTTTTATCGATCCAGTTTAAAACTTTTTCAACATGTCGGTGTTATTTTATCAGGTTCTTTGTTTTGGCATAAAGGGATTGTAGCCAATCTATCAATGAGCACTATAGGCCGATCAAGATTGCTGACCCCTTGCGTCATCAATAGCATACCGATCATTGTTCACCCACCCCACAAGGCATCATGACTCAAAGAATGATTCAAGCCCTGTAACCAGTGTAAATCATTGCAGTATTGACATCGACATGGGCTTAAAAGGGCCGGCGAAAGACTTAATGGAACTTATTTAAATAAATAAGAGGTGTTTTAGATTATTGGTTCGAGGAGTGAATAAAATATGCAAATATAATTTAAGCGCTCAAAAACATTGTTTCTGAAACCTTACTCCAGAATGCTCATCATAATCATTTCAGCCATAGGACATAGGACGTCCACTGCTTGACACAGGCCTTCTCAATTGATTTTCACATAAGCCGGATAGAGGCGACCCGCAGTCTCGCAGACCTAACCAGGTCGTCCAACCACCTTATGGGTGGCCTTACCACGATGCCCTTGCCTCATCTCCTCGTCTCGGTCTCTACTCGAAAACCTTTCTGCCCCAACGGCCATCGATTCTTCGAACTATGTGCCCTGCCTATTATCACTTCAATTTGCTATGTCGGTGATCTTGGTTCGTCTACGAATCTCCTCATATAGCCCTTTCCCTAGCTCGCTGATTGACTCTGGGCTTCCTTAAGAGGCCCATAGAAACCACGTCTCGGCTCCGTTTAGGTCATCAGCGGTAATACGCACTGATTGAAGACTTTTGTCTTGAAGCACAGTGTATCCTTGACGAGAAAACAATACGCAGTTTCCCAAAAAATCATGGACGTTAACATTAATAATTAAGCTTGTGTAGTTAACTGAACTACGTGATCATCATCTCATCCAAATGACGTCCACTGCTGGACAAGGGTCTCATCAAGGATTCCGGATATGAACTATCATGATCCGACCCGGCCTATTATTACAAAGCAGTATAAAAATCACGATACGATGAAAAATATCAATGTATTAGCTATCAAAGATTCGAACACTGCTGAAAAAGATCACCAAGAGCACTCGGCGGGTCACAGACCGACCTAGAAAAACACGCCCGCGCGACGCGTTAGCTTCGTGCCAATTTAACAAGCCGATACGATACGAAAACTGTCAAGCAATTTAACAATCTACATTCAAACTTGCATTGTAAAGAGTTACTTGCTTCGAAGCAAACTTTTAGCGAAAAACTCTAGCCATTTGTAATACTTAGTTGTTACATATTCAGTAATTATCAAAGAAGAGAAATCGTTTAAGACTTTAGCTTAGACGCAATTTGACACAACCGTCGAAAGGCAATAATTAACTATTAAATAACTACTAAATTAACCATTGGTTTTCAAAATTCTCATTCAAGCAATGTATTTAGAATCACATTTAGATTAAATTAGAGTTGCAAAAGCCAAGTACTTCTCGATATGTTTCGGTCCATTACGAAGACCTTGTGACGACCGAAGAGTGGACACCGACGCTGCCGCTAATGTAGTCTAAATTGGTATTACAACGTTAGTTTTTTATATATTACGAATTTACTCAGTCATCTCAAGTATCAAAAATATGTTTATTTGTTCATGACACGACGACCGTAATAACTTAGTAGTCTAGGCACCACAAAAATAAGTTTCACGTCACATTGGGCTCAGTTGGTTGCACAACGGCCTAAGAAGCTGGCGGTCCCGGGTTCAAACCCCGGCCAGCAGGTTAGTGTTTGTGTGATTAGCACGAATATTTATTCCTGGATTTTGGATGTTTTTTATGTATTTGAGTATTATAATTTATCTATAAGTTTATAATGTATATCGTGCCCTGGTACCCACAATACAAGCTTGGGGCTAGTTCGATTTATGTAAGATTGTCCCTGATATTTATTGATATCTGTAAATCTTACATCAATTACGTTCTACTCGTTTGACTGCACGACAGTGTGAAGTGCAAGAGCCAAAATTCCTAGGCCAGACGGCTTTCTAAGAAAACAGACTAAATATGTCAGCAAGCCGCATATGTAATGCCACATTTTCAAATCTTCTTTTTCTTTTTCGTCACTCCGTCGTGACCAACAGTAATGTCCCTCCACTCGACGCGGTCAAGGGACAGACATATGGGCTGCCCTCTGAATAAAACTACGAGCATTTTTCATGGTGTCTGACCAACTTGACGAGATTTGAACTCTCTTTTAGGCATCGGTTTTGAGTCTATTAAAGGTCTATGGAGATACTAGATACGCAGTCTTTATTTTTTTAGACCTCGCTGTAAAAAAAATCCGTATGCGAGAAAGCGTTATTCCAGGTTTGAAAAAGTTATTATCACTATTTCAGGGACTAGATACACAACAAAAACCATGAAAAATCGTACATCTTCGCTTAAGGATCCTTATTTAAATCGATCACAATAGCAATTTTGCTGTTCAAAAGCCTTAAAAACCGCAGTCAATGCGTCGCGTTCCGGAGACCATTCTTTCGTTCCGCTCAGAACTAAACAAGCTTATTAGTCATACGAGGGTAAGTGACATAAGTCAATTTGGAACGGCAGCTCAGGGATCATTGTTGATATCAAAAAGGGAAAAGTCAAAATGAAATGAAAACAAATGCATTCGAGGATAAGGAATGGAAGAAAGGAGAAATACAGAATAGTGATGCAGACTAAATGAAGTTCACTGAATCGAAAAATATACTTTTTTGTGTTTTTTAACCCCCGACAAAAAAGATGGGTTTATAAGTTTAACGCGTCTGTGACTCTGTGTATCTATGTATCAGCCTGTGGCATCGTAGCGCCCATACGGATAGACCGATTGGAGTGCGGTTTTTTCGTGTCATAGATAATTTTATCCCGAGTGTTCTTAGCTTTATTTGATGAAAATCAGACCACTCGTCTCCAAGATATTCAGCTTTTAGTGGAACAAGTCGGGGGTTTTTAAATTTTCTATAGTTATTGTATGTGTTTCTTCATCAGACCAAAACGGCTAAACGGATTTCAACACGGGTAGCTGGGCATCAGTGGTGTGGCGTCCATATAAGCCGATTCCCACCGGGTTGCCCAAGAAATGGCTTATAACCATTTTCTTTCAATATAAGTAAAAATAAACTTTTAAACAAATAAATAAAACCGACTCCAAAAAACACTAAAAAGTAAAAAATAACGCCATAATTCAGTTTCTTCAAATTACTTACGAGTAACCGTTTGTATACTCAATCTTTACAGTATATACAATTAATATTATTTTGGCGTCGGTGCCATATAAAGAATGTGTAAAATATTGAAAATTGACGATTTTAGTAAGTTGTGACACGATGGCACCGACTCCAAAATAACATTAATTGTATATACTGTATAGATTGAGTATACAAACGGTTACTTGTAACTAATTTGAAGAAACTGAATTATGGCGTTATTTTTTACTTTTTAGTTTTTTTTGGAGTCGGTTTTATTTTTTAGTTTAAAAGTTTATTTATTTTACACTTTTTAGTTAATCGTTACTTAAAAGTGTATCTCGTGACGATTCGAACAAGCCCAAACACGGCTAGGATACATTATTTTATTACATAGATCTGGTGCCTACCTTCCGGCTCCATCATCAAATCAATTCGATGGTACCATTCTCATCAGGAACATTTAAATTTGTGACTATGAAGTTGCTTAGCTAAATTAATCAAGATATTTTGTCGCCACCCGTAAATCATTTATCATTGAGGAGTTCCGATGGCATTCTGTGGTCTTCTGCATCTGTTCCACTTCACCAATTGACACTTTCTGAATGCAAATGCTTATTATGTTTCTTATAATACCAAAATCGCTATATGTATGCCTACAATATTTGAGGAGTTCCTTCAATTCCTCATGGATTCCATCATCAGATCTTCACCAAAATTAAATGGGACCAACTAGAAAGTACCTTCTACAAAACCAAAAAAAAAAATTGGAATCGGTCAAATATTCTTTGAGTAATCGGTGAACACTTTTTTTGGAAGTCGGTTAATGAATGCGCTCCGGCTTCCCTTGTAATTTTCTTGACGCCACGCCTATTGGGCAGTCACAGTTGGTAGTAGGATACTTTTTAATCGACTATGCTAAAGAAAAGAGAGGGTTATGTTTTTTTTTTTCTCCTCCGCTGACGAAGTTGCGGCCGCCTTCTAGCACTAGTATAAAGTTGTAAAAACAAAAAATGTTTGTATGCGTCGTTGTGACTTCATCACGCTAAATCGGCTAAACGGATTTCAACTATTTTTGGTACACGGGTAGCTGGGTATCTCCAGATGGTTGTAGGACACTTTTTACCCGACTATGTTACAGACATAAAAGAGAGGTTATGATTTTTTCTCCTCCGCGAACGAAGATTGCCTGCCTTCTAGGAACAAATAAAGAGCTTTACTTCAAACGTATAGAAACAACAGGCATATCTGGTTGGAAGGACCAACGCTAATAATCTCTTTAGCCTGGCAGCTGGGCCAGTGTAGTCGGGTCATTGGCCCGCTCTGAGTCATAAGGGCCAGGTATACGCTCGGTATTAGCCGGTATTTCTACCGACTCGCAATTATTGCTGGACAGTTTCTCAATAGTATTACTTTCGATATTGAACAAAAAAATACGATAAAAACCGGCCAAGTGCGAGCCGGAATCACGCACCGAGGGTCCCGTACAAAATATACGCTAAAAACCGCTGTTCTATAAAATCCAGTGTGAGCAGAGCCCTACTCCTAACCAAATTGCCCGCGGTGTGGGGTCATTTTATATTGGTTACTGACATAGACAAACAGATATAAAAAAATAAGATTTTCAGATTTATTTCGTAGATTGTGCTTGTGCTACCTGCATACCAAATTTCAAGTTTCTATGACAACTGGAAGTACCGTATAGGTTTCCCATGGACGGCAATTTGTATGGAAACATTTTTTTAATGACTGTATCTTTGGATTGCGTTGACTTAGAAGCTTAATTTTTTTAGAGCTTCAAGGGAACGCAGACATAAGTATTTGATGTTAATTTCAACTTGATACCTCCACGCGTTCCTGAGAAAAAGCGTCTTGACCGACAGACGGACAACAGTGATCCTATGAGGGTTCCGTTTTTTCCTTTTGAGCTACGGAACCCTAAAAAAGAAAATAATTTAATTTTAAGTACAAATAAACATATTAGATATGTTCTGATTTTGAGTCATAAATACACATGATTGTTTTATTTAGCATGTTTTCGATGCTATTAAGTATTACATTTAATATATATATTAAGTATACATACTTAACTTAATTCTAGATGTAAATGTTCCGTGTATTTTGCTTTGTATAGATTCAAGATAGCGCTGCGCGTACTCCGCGCCGGCAGCGCATTGCAAATTGTCCATAACATGTATGTACCCTTTATTTTACTTATTTAATAAGCTCTTGCGTTCATTAATTACTTTATGTTTATAATTTAGTTATAATTTTCTGTGCCATGTAAGTGAATTTGTATATTCTTATAAGATTAAACGATCTTTAACCTAAACCTAATATATAAATATACAGTACTTTTACCTAACCTATATAGTCACCTGGTACAGTCACCGGCATCAATATCTGCCATAACAAAACGGAAGAAAATATCTGACACGTCCAAACGGCCGCGGCCCTAGAAATAGAGTTGTGTCAGATATGTATGCGCACTTTGTTGTGTTGTGGCAGATATTAATGCTGGTGACTGTACCTATAGTACAGTTTTGTTTAGTTAGGTAGTTTGGGACTAGGTTGATTTCTGTAAGATTCTCCCTGATATTTATTTATTCAGAAACTCTGCAGAAGCACCCTGTTGGTAACCGAGATGGGAGAAAGTATGCGTGACGTCGAAACTGGTACAGAGGGAGGAATGTACCGCAAATGTCAATATGCAGAGCGGTCCCAATACATTAAATGGCTCATTATTTCCGATTTTGTGGTGGAAGCGATCGAACGAATTGAATTTTGGTAAATTATAGTGTTCACGAGGCAGGCTAACGAATCCTGTGAACAGTTAAAAAGTCTGTAAAAAAACGTGACTGAAAAAAATGTTTTACCGATAAAATAAGCTGTTGCACCCCTGAGAGCATTTAAGCCATATCCAGTATCGCATATTCGTATCGCATATCCAGTATGCGATACGAATACATTTGCCTCTGCCAAAGTAATCGCGAAATCTCCGGTTAGTTTAACGGTAAATTGCCAGCGTGGGGGTGTTTGTTGAAATAGGAATATTTCCGTAGTGTGCCGTACGTATTTACCTCACCCCCCACTAAAAACGTATGAAAAATTTGTTCGATAATGACTTGTCATGTCCATTAAGTACTTAAAATTAAATGCTCTAAGGCCGGCTTGCACCAACATTTTAATCGAGAGTTAAGACTTAACCTAGAGTTAACCTAACAGTTGTGGTTGAAATCTTAAATTCGTTAACTCTGGACTGCGCAAGTGGCCCTAAGTTTCACCCCTAATATTTTTTTTTGTTTATTATTTATTTATCTTGTCAAGGTAAAGAGGGTAAAATCCCTAGCCTATTACTTTTTCAAGTCGGCTGAAAAATCTCAGTCTATTTAGTAACTCGGACTCATTTCGTACAAAACGCCGCGACCTACCCTGTGACCTAACTACCCTGTTTGTGTGGCTGAATGGCGCCACGCGTCCTCGAAAAATGCAAACATTCCTCGGCAGAGACACGCTAAGGCTGGCTTCACACAGTATATGAATCCCTGAATCCATTATTTGAATCCACTGTCTTGCCGCACACATGTCTTACAAATTCCGGTTGGTCAATTGACTCGCGTAAGCGTGCAGGTTAGATTGTAGGTAACTGGTGTGTGTGTGCTCGTCATATATTGTATGGAAAGAGGTGCGTTCGAAATGTATAATCTAAATTTTCATATTCTGAATTCATAAGCTTGATGATGATGATCCCTAGACACGTATATACACTTTCTTGCTGTGCGTTGTGCTGTAAGAGCTACCTTCATACCAAATTTCAAGTTTCTAAGACAACTGGAAGTACACTATAGGTTTTCTATAGACGGCAATTTGTATGGAAACACCTTTTTTTTTTACTGTAACTTTAGATATTACCTTAACGCTATTAACCCTCAGAAATGGCCCTTTTATACGCAAAATCTAATGACTGACGCGTTTATCAACGCCATATCGGCGGAAGTCCGTCCGGCGTCAGATCGGTCAGTTGACATTATCGGACATCGCTGTTGCTTCACAATGTACTTGATCTTAGATTAGCTAAACAGCTAAGGCAAAATATTCGCAACCGCTAGCATGATAGAATTGATATAAATTCTGGACATATGGATAATACAATTTTGATTTATAATTGAAATAATTGAATACTTTCGTCGCACATCGGAACATTTCACTTTCATCAGGTTTATAATATATGGTTAACTATGTCTAACGATGGTCAATTTTTTTGCCTTCACTCAACTCTCAAGCCCGAGATGTAGCTTGTGGATCAATAACCAATAACAACCTATCACTCTGGCTCTTGCGAGATCACAATTCTTACTGTCAAGAAATATAGACGGCAGAAGGAGACAAATGAAGTACATGGTTCGTACAAATTAATGAATAATAATTTAATAAAAGAGTGAAGTTCCCAGATAGATACATAACTATCTCGATAACTTGCTGCAATAATGAAGGTAATAAGCTTCAAAGCTTATAGCAAAATAGTAAAAAAACTGTTCCCAATACATGGGGTAAGATAATGAGATATCTTGTGTATATATACATATATATATATATATATACGGACACTCGTTACTATGACTAAGCAGCCAGAATTAGTAGGTACTTATATTGAGTAAATTCTGAAAATGTAATCATTAATAATAATTTATTATTTTCTTCTGTTTCCGCGATTCCTCCCGTGACCATGGAAAGCTGGAAAGCTTCCGAAACGCCGGGAACTAAAATGAGATAATATACGCGATATAATCCGTTAAATTGTTTTATTTCAATAATTTATTATGTTTCCACTAGCACACCATATTAATAAACGTTTTACTTTTAAAAAAAGCAGTTAACACGTAATAGTGATCGAGCTGTTCTAATCTGCGGCTATAATTGAATTAAATCATAACATACCCTCGGAATTCGTTCGTTACGTCATGACTATTGTCTGTTAAATAATGGGGGACATTCAAAACAAATATGGAGTCCACAAGAATCGTTTGGAAGTAGACTTTATTACAATCCTTATACCCTCGTATAAATCTGTCTATCCGTCAAATTTTTATCGAGGGAGAAACGTCTGCTAACGAAAATTCAAATGTAAATATTAAAAATCAAGCGCATCAAGCGGGATTCGAACGAACCCACGTCTTCTAAAGGTGCGTCCACATTTGTATCATTTGCCCGATCAGAAGGCCTATGATGGTCGCGTTTATCACGCGAAAAAATGATATGATAACGCGCCTGTCACTCTCGCACTCACATACGTGTCAGAAGGTGACGGCAGCTATGCCACTTATTTATCGCGTGACAAATGCAATCATCATAGGCCCGCAGATCTTCGTCGCGTGGCATGATCGCGTGTCACGATCATGCGTTTGGACGTTGCGCCGATCCGATCGCTCGAAATCCATGTTGCTACGCGTATCACACACTTAGATCAGACAAGCGCGGCGTGATCGCCGCGCCCACAGTGAGCGTCCAAGCAGCGCGATACGCAGTCATGCGACGCCACGGTGATCGGATTCGAGCAAATGATACAAGTGTGGACGCACCTTAAGGCTCTCCTTAAGGGAACAGTAGACAAAAATATTTTTTCTAGTAACTATAAAAATAACCAAGATATAAGCCATCAAAGATTTCATTCTATCTCTTCGGTGCAAAACAGAATTTAATATGGAGTTTATATGGCCGAAGTGCACTATGACGTAACAGTGCATATCGGACCTCTCTGTCTAATTAGTAGTTTAAAATATATCATGCGTATTTCTTGGCCGATTTTAATTTAAATTTCACATTTTGAAATAGTTTTTACGGTATTTTGATACCCTATTGAGTTCGATACCTTGTTATACATGGTGTAGCTTGTTTTATGAGCCTTTAAAGTTGGGTGGGATAGTCCGTATATATTTTAAAGTATGAAAATATTAATAACTAATAACACCATTGAATAACCCATGAAATGTATGGCAAATTTCGTTATGAAACGGTTTCGGCAAAACAAAGTTCTTAATTTCCCCATGTAGGAACGTGTGACGTCACACGTTCATAGGCTAAACAGGTTCGATTCCCGGTTATATATGAGATATACGAAAAAAGAAAATGCAGTTTTTGATCAATCTAAAATCGACGCCATGGTCATAAATGGATATACACACTTTTTAGGGTTCCGTAGCTAAATTGACAAAAATAGTATAGTTTCCGTTCGTCGTCCGTACGTCAGACATTTTACTCAAAATGATGAAATTTGGAGTATAGGTGTCTTGTATAAGCCGCTACTTAGTTTGACAATTAAATAACAAAAAAAAAACTAGGGGAGGTGCTTCATCTAGCCGAAACTAAAAAAATTATCAGCAAATATCAATGTGTGGCACATATTTCGACAGTTTTTTTTTTAAATTTAAGGTCTCTAAAAAATATTTTTGATTTAGTGAACATCTTCGGAAATAATCGCTCCGAAAGTAGCATAAATTGTGTTTTGCTTAGAGCTGCACACAAAAATTTTGATAAGTTCATTTATCACACTGCCTTCAACAAAAGTTCAATTAGCACACTATGGTAGTTGCGTGACAAGCGAAATTGTCACCGCTCAATCTAGTCATGCACGCAAACTGATTTTTTATCGTTGAATGCCTGTTTGATTCGAAATAAATAATCTGTGTCTGTTCATTGTAGCCATTTTTTGTTCTCCACAGGTTTTTCTTGTGAGTATTTCAGGAAGCATGCATTCATTCTATGTATTAGAAGGTGCACTCAACTTCGTTTGTGGAAGAGAATAAATAACCCTCTTAGTTTCTTCAGAATACTTGGGTAAAACATAACCTATAACAATCTGTGGATACTTAGCTTTGTGAGTAGCGCTTCAGTGACCTCCAAATAGTCCATTAGAATCGTTTTTCTTTAAATATCATCAATGTACAGTCATTTCATTTAGTACTAGCTTCTGCCCGGGACTTCGTCCGCCTTAAATTCGTTTATCGCGGATAAGAGTATTTTTCCGGGACAGAAAGTATTAAGCCTATGTCCTTCCCTGGGACTCAAACTATCTCCATACCAAATTTCATCCAAATCGGTTCTGCGGTTTAAGCGTGAAGAGGTAACAGACAGACAGACACACTTTCGCATTTATAATATTACTAGCTTCTGCCCGCGACTTCGTCCGCCTTAAATTCGTTTATCGCGGATAAGGGTATTTTTCCGGGATAAAAATTAGCCTATGTCCTTCCCTGGGACTCAAACTATCTCCGTACCAAATTTCATCTAAATCGGTTCAGCGGTTTAAGCGTGAAGAGGTAACAGACAGACAGACAGACACACTTTCGCATTTATAATATTAGTATGGATAGTATAATATAGTATATAGTATGGATAGAAGATTTTTCTTGGATTCATGACCCCAGTAAGGTAAGATCAGGATTATATAATGGTAGAGATGTAAAACTTTGTGTTGATGTTTATTACTCTATAACAAGGAACATTATAACAAGAGGAGTGTCAGATGCCATACTTTGAATTGTACCCTGATTGCAAAGAGATATTCTGGCACAAACTAGTCAGCCTCTATAACTAAACATTTATCGATGTTATAATTAAACAGAGACACATGGTAAAGTAGGAAGTAGATCGTAAACAGCTAATAATAATTGAATCGTGACATTTAAATACTGTTTCACACTTGCAAAGTTGCATAATTGTAATTAATAATTCATCAACGAAGATGAATTATTATTTACAATGATGACAACGCCGTACATATAGGGGAATGGTTTTTTGTATGAAGATGACAGTCCTTTTTGTTTTAATGGTCCTTACTCTGTAATAATAACAGACACTACCAAAGGGGTTTAGTCCTAGATAAAAATAACTGGAAGGATACTTAAGTTCCTATTATGTGGGTGAAGTTTGGGGGAAGGACTAGTTGTGGCATAAATCTCTGTGACATCTTGACATGCTCAGTGTCCACTTGCCACTCATGACTAAGGTCCTAGCAATGCATATCTTCTGCTTCTGTGGACCACTCATCAGGAAAAGAAGAATCTACCTAGGGCAACATGTTGTGCCCCCGGAATATACAATATTACACTGCCCAAAGAATTTGGGAATTCCTAGACTCAACGGACCTCAGTAGTGAACTCTAATAAAGGGCTGCCACAATAGATCAAATCTGGTTGAGGCGGGATACAGAAGGCCCACAAATGAACTATAAGTAATAATAATAATAAGGTCCTAGTATTGGACCGAACATGTTGAGCAGTACTTGGCTTTTATGATGTGAGTAACCGCTAATGTAATCTAAATATGGCTCAGTCTCACAGTAGTTTTCTATATAATAAGTACCACATTCTGTTGTTATTTGATCTGTCCTTTCATGAGTGCTGGCAATATAAGCTTGATATTTCAACCCCTGCGCTTAAACCCCTCGTATGCTTAGACACAGATCCATGCAAAGCAATTAAACTGTATTTTAAAATGTGCTTTACTTTCTATTTGATTGGCAAATTTTTGACATCGCATACAAGGGGTAAAATGTTATGATCAATGTTTGTGTGATGCAGAGGGGTGATCGACATATTACTTAACAGCAATAGGGGGGGAGGAGGCCATGCCAAATGTGACAGTATGTGTTAAGGAGATCGAAAAAAACGTAACAAGGGGGGGAGAGGTTCAAAAAGTAAAAATATTTTACCACCTCTCGGTAGTATAAAAAAGTGATGAAGTGTCCATACCCAGAAAATGTCTACTTTTCTGCCTAAGGGGGTATCAGTGGAATAAGCTACGTGTATAAATTCTACTCTAAGCTGAATCCAATTGCACATCCATAGTTTGCTAAGGTTATTATTTAAAGGTTTCAACCGTCTTACTTTCGTGGACATAATTTTGTTGAACAGTCTGCAGATTATTGTGACATTTTGAGACATTTCATAGAAGTACAGTTTTTTGTTTGAATTTATCTTATTAAAATCTGTCCTGTGGCAAAAATGTGTCCAAGAAAGTGATGTACAATAATTGCTTGAATGACCTATTACTTCTTCATGTTGCATTTATATCAAGTGAATAAATGGAATACCTTCACAATTTTTTTTCCAAGTTAGTGTAATTTCAATAATATATCTTTTAGTCTACAATATTGTATTGAGAATCTGTGAACTCTCATTTCAATATTCAAGTAAGTAGTAATATTTAAGAAATCATCTAATTTTAATGAACCTGTATGGTGGATGATGGCTGAATGATTTTTCGTTGAGTGAAAAAATATAAAAGTGACAGGTATAATGTCATTTAAAAACAATGCCTTTTATGTTATTTTATAGGGTAGTGCCTGATTTAGATATATTTACTTTAATGAATATACAACGCAATTTTGATATGTTTTATTGAATTTTAACAGTTTAGTTTAATTGTACCGCCTTTCATAAAAAATAAGTGCCGTTATCGGGGTTAGGTATCCGGATCACCAGGCAAAATTAACACCTCCATCCATGAAACTTCTGGCCCTGCCATGTAAGTGTCTACGATTTGTCGAAGCTATAATTTAATAATGAATATTGATAAATTCTATTCTTACTTCTTTGATGACATTTCCGCCGTCATTTTTGATGGAGCACTTTTTCAGTCACAATGTTGAAATAAACGAACAAAAGTTCATCATCTATTACTGAAACACTTAAACATAAAAGTTCATTTCACTATTCACAAAAAAATGCTGTATTATTTTGGAGAAACCAAAAAAAATCGAGACCTCTATGCACTTTGTGCATCGCATGGAATCTGTCAAATCGACACAGTGAAAGTTACTTTTCACGGTTTTTTTCGAATAACATATTGTTTCTGCTTATTTCAACTTTTATTCCATGATATTTGGATTTTAATTCTTACAACGACTAATATATTTTTTTAGATTTTTTGTTATTATCACAACGCTAAAGTTTAATCTACAAACTAAATAACAATCGCACTTTTACGCAGATGATATCCTCAACGTTAAGTTCGTGAAATGGATCGTAACTCTTCCTTCAGTCGTTGCTACGGTAACCTGTATTGATAACAACTTTTGGCCAATGGCCGTGTCCAAAATTTTTGTGTTTACTGTCACTGTGTCAAGTAGTAATGTAATGAGACCGGGAAACAAACTGCTTTATCGATCAAACATTTTTAGTTAATAGTTAACAGTGCCCTAAATGTGAAGTTGCAGTAGCGACTGCCGAAATGTTCAAGAACACATTTCAGTCCGGTTTCCTTTCAATTCTTTACAGCATCGGCAGTAAGCCTCTGCAGATATGGGATAAGAAGGTTCGGAACGGTCACATAAAGAGGATTACGGACAACGACATTCAAAGCCTTGTGCTAGAAATCGTCGGGACCAATGTTAGCACCACGTATATAACGTGCCCTGCCGACCCAAAGAAGACGCTTGGCATCAAGCTACCGTTCTTGGTTATGATCATAAAAAACCTGAAGAAGTACTTTACATTCGAAGTCCAGGTATGTTTAGTCAGTATTGCTTAGTGAGATTGTTAGAATGTTGGATGATAATGGCCTATAAAACATAAAGTTAGGTTATTTTTTTCTGATTTCTTTTTAAACATTTTTAGGTTAGCTTTTGCTGCTAATGTACTTTTTTGTTATTATTACAGGTTTTGGATGACAAGAATGTACGACGAAGGTTCAGAGCTAGCAACTACCAATCCACAACTCGTGTGAAACCATTTATTTGCACTATGCCAATGCGTCTTGATGAAGGATGGAATCAGATTCAATTTAACTTGGCCGACTTTACTCGGAGGGCTTATGGAACAAACTATGTTGAGACTCTGAGGGTACAGATACATGCAAACTGTAGGATAAGGCGAGTTTACTTTTCCGACCGGTTGTATTCTGAGGATGAATTACCAGCGGAGTTCAAACTATTCCTTCCAATACAGAATAAAGCAAAAGCGACCATAGCTACATAGTGAACATGATAATGTACAAGTTTGTATGGTTGTTAATAGTAAAATGTACTTTTAAGTTTATTTTGTTTCTTATGTGACACTACACCCCATTTTTCATACAAAACAATTGTATTTTAACTTTGTGAGACTAAATACAAAAGCACAAACATTACCGTCTTTTATTATGCTCCAAAATATAAATGTATATTTATTTAAAGCATATATTAAGCATGTAATTTTTTTTTTGCTTCAATGAGATGAGTAAAATTACAAAATAAAAACCCTTTCACGAACAGGAACCTGCTAGATTGACGCTGCTCTTAATAAGTTTTCGCTAAATACGCATTTTCCCATGTTATCACGCGCATAGCGCTACAAAAACTCGTAAATGAAATAAAATAGGGGTCTACTTAAACTGACGCGTGGCAATGACAGTTTGGTAACAGGTACAAAAATGGTACTTCTATGGAGTGGAAAAAGCAGAATAAAACAATCCTTCTGTCAAAAGGCGTTAAATTGGTGGCGCCACAGTAGCAAATGCGTATAATAAATAAATTACGAAAATAATGCCAAAAAACCGCACAAAGATGCAAGAAAAATAATTTTTAACATGATTAAATGTTTACATTTAAAAAGGAACAAAGGATTGAGTAGTATTGCTATAAAGATCTTTTGTAATCGGTCATTGACTTGATACTATCTTGCTACTCCACCGCCATTCTGGACGGATTTAGAACTATTCATTTACTGCTTTCCGCTGGACACTTTTTCATCTGCTTTCCTATTTGAGATTGGCCTCTTTATCTTTTATGGGTACTTCTCATAAATTACTGATCTGTATTATTGCACTGGATAGGTTGCCTAATACATTTAACAGCAAATTTTGTGTACAGTCACAGAAATAAATACAAAAACGACGACAACGAATTATTTAAGTATTGTAAGATTATAAATGTATATGACAAATTTAAAATGTTGCTTGTCTGTGACGAAATCTCAAATATATCTAACTTGAAATATAGAACAAGACCTTCGAATTTAAGGAGCGAGTTACGTTTATCTAGATATGTACTTCCATCATATAGTAATTGTTTTGTATTTACATAACGTGGCTTTATTTTATTAAATAAAATCCAGAAATTTTAATAAATCGTTTACTGTACATCAGTACATGACAGAATATAAAAGGTGAATGCAAAAATTAACATGGCAGCGTTATATTAAAACAAACGCCTGATAGATTTCTAATAGTAAAAATGCGCCTTCTCGCAACATCATCGGACGACCTGTGTAGGCCGAAACATCTTCCACCTCGTTGAAAGAGCCATCTTTCAACCCTTTAATTCTTCCGCCGTTGGCAGAGGGCACAGTCGAACGAAGGGTCGCCTCACACAGCCTCGCGCAGTATTTATGTCCGCTACTCTGGACACGCCGTCGGCTCCAGGGAACAATCTCACAACTCGGCCAAGGCGCCAGCATAGGGGCGGGACATTATCCTCTTGCAGCAGAACTAAGTCGCCAATATTTAGCTGAGCCGTGTTAGTTCTCCACTTAGATCGCTGCTGCAGTTCAGCTATGTATTCCTTCTGCCAGCGCTTCCAGAAATGTTGACGAAGTTTTTCGACTCGGGCATATCTTCGTAGTGAACTGTCGCTATGGTTCTGCAGATCAGGTGTAGGCAGCGCAGTCAATGCTCTCCCAATGAGAAAATGCCCTGGGGAGAGGGAAAGGAAATCGTTTGGTGATGACGATAAGGGATACAAGGGACGACTGTTGAGAATCGCCTCTACTTGTGTAAATAACGTTGACAGTTCTTCGAACGTTAAATGACTATTCCCTATAACACGTTTTAAATGGTATTTTGCGGATTTTATACCGGCCTCGAAAATGCCACCGAAATGAGGAGCGTAAGTTGGGCTAAAACAAAATCGAATGCGTTCTTTGTTAGCAAAATCAGATATAGGGTCAATATTTTGTTTTAAGAAACTACCTAACTCTTTCGCGGATGCGACGAAATTCCGTCCATTGTCGCAGAATATCTCCGCTGGCTTGCCTCTGCGGGATATAAAACGTCGTAACGTCATAATAAAAGCGTCTTTGGTTAGATCGCTAACACATTCTAAGTGCACGCATTTAAATCTTAAACAGACAAACAAACACATGTAGCATTTAATTAGCTTACCTCCGCGGCCCTTTCTAGTTAAAATATAGAAGGGTCCGGCAAAATCAAGACCAACAGATAAAAAGGGAAAATCTGGTACCACCTTTTGGGAAGGTAAGTTACCCATTTTTGGGCACAGTGTTGAACCTCGGTGCCGTCTGCAGCATACACATCGATTGACAGTGCGCCTCGCCAATAATCTGCCATTTATGGGCCAAACTGTTTCTTTAACCGAAGCTAACAGTAGTTGAGGGCCTGCATGCATTTTTTGAATATGTTCTCGTTCAAATATAAGTCTAGTCAAGTGATGTTTAGCGTGCAACAAAATGGGATGCTTCTTCTCAAACGGATAGTTGGACGCATCCAGACGACCTCCAACTCTAATTAATTTATGGTCGTTTAATGATAGACCAGAGGAAGAGGCCGCCGAACCGTCGAACACGACTCGAACCGCCGTGGACTCACTGTTGACCTTGAATACTGCGTGGTGACATAAAAAATACCCGGGACTGGGCCTACTTTCAATTGATTTGGACATATGCCCCAAATTGATATATTCATTTATGAATTTAACATACTCAGTTTTGAGAGCTGGATGGCGCTTAAATTTTTTCTCCAAATTTAACAGCCGTTTTTTTGCTAAGTGATAAGAATCTCCAAGTTTTTCTGGAGTATTTTTTAAGCTTCACACAATATCTTCCGGATTCGAGTTGAAACGTATTAGCGGCGAAATGTTTTTCACAAGTTTTCTCCTTTTCAGTCATAAAAAGCATTTTACAATTTTTATTAGGGACGTCTTCCAGCTCCCAAAATTTAGGTAATAATTGGCTCACAACGTCTTCGTGTGACTCAACAATACTTGCGTGGTTACAATTTATTGATCTACTCGTACGCGCGCTTGTTTCATTGATGGGACCGGATATCAACCAACCAAGCTCAGAATTTCGCAACCTGGGGTTATTGGGACCGAGCGACTGCTGCTCACTGCCTATAATATCCCAAAACAGATCCGCGCCGATTAACATATCAATGGGAGCCGATTGGTTAAAATTCGGATCCGCTAATTTAATATTATCAGGCAGTTTCAAACCTTCGACGTTAATTGTCGCCTTAGGAATATTACTTGTCAATTCCTCCAATACTAGGCATGATAACGTAACCTCAAATGAACTGTTTAATGAATTTATTTGGACATCAGCCTTTTCTACAACGTTTTTTGTATTGCTGTTGCCAATTCCTATGACCTTCAGAAGGTCAATAGGTTTTGATTGAAGTGACAATTTGTCCTTTAATCCCTTTGTTAAAAATGAGGCCTCGCTGCCACTATCCAACAGAGCCCGGACCGTGTGAGTTTCTTTACTCGCAGGGTTGGCTGCCTTTATGAGCACAGTGGATAGAAGCACCGAGCCACGAGAATTATTTGACGTCATCATTGCTGACTGGCTGAGCACTGCCGCGGTGTTTACATCGCATGCCGCAGACTCGTCGTGAAGCAGACTATTGTGTCTTTTGTTACATTCCTGACAAGGACCTCCACGACAATCGTTAGCGCGATGTCCCTGTCTTAAACAATTAGCACATAATTTGTACAAAGCTACATCAGCTAAGTCTATTCAAGACTTAGATTTGAACTTTGGACAGTCATGAACTTTATGATTTCCGTCGCAGATTATGCAGACGTACACCACAGGTTTATTTTGAGGTTTAAATAAGACCGACTTCGTTTGAGTGGTAGTAGGAAATGATTTTATAAATGCAGATTGCTTGTGAGACTGCTGAGGTGCCGGATAGGGGGCGCGCGGTGCTGGAGGAGCAGCTCGCGGCGTTGGCGACGTATACTTGGAGTTATCGCTTTCATATTTAATTCTATTTAAGGCTTCGAGGACATCCGCGCGATCAGTTATGAATTTTTTAAATTGCTCAAACGTTGGGATGTCTTCGAGCGTGTTGCGGTACTCCTCCCACTTCATAAGTGTACGACTATCTAATTTAGGGCACAGCATAAAAATTAGCAGCAAATCCCATTGGTCAGTTGGTTGGCCTAAACTGGCTAACGCCCGTAAATTTTTTGTTACGTGGTCAACCAAATAACGCAATGATTTTTCTGACTCGCGAGCGTGCACGTTGATATTGAACAACGAGCTCAGATGATGATTGAGTAGCATCCTTTTATTGTTGTAACGCTCGCCGATCATCCGCCAAGCTTCCGCATAATTAGCCGAAGACACTTCCAAATTTGATATTATGCGAGCGGCATCGCCCTCCAGATAAGAAACGAGATATTGGAACTTGTGAACCGGTTTAATACGATTATTGTTGTGTATTAAAGTCTCAAATGAATCCCGAAACTCGAGCCAGCGAAAATATGCCCCGTCAAACTTCGCAATTTCTATTAATGGTAACTTAAAACCTTGATCGTGATGATCGTGGCAGCACTGAGTATCCGCAGCGATCGAAAGACGCCGCTGTTCTAACTCGTTACTATTATAACTTTCTATCAGGCTCTTAGCTGACGCAATGTTCATGATAATTTTATTTTCAATGCTATCACGTTCATCAATTTCATTTGGTAAATTATCCGGACTTAAAACCTCAATCTGACTTTGTAACGTGTCGAATCTCACCGATAGTGCCTCAAATTTGCCAAGCCTGAGATTTAATTCCGCAAGCTGGACTTGTGTGAGCTCTTCGTACTCATGTGTTATGTTTACAAGATAGTTTTGGAACTTAGTGATTTGCCCTTTAATTGAGCTACGCATTGTAAATAAGTTTTTAAGTTCTTTTGTAGGACCTGCCAAACAATGAGGTTCATCGGTTTGATTAGCCATGTTAAACGCAAACGAAATGAAACGTTAACTTGTAAACAAATGATAAAAAGAAAAAAATACGCTCACGCTCCTCAAACGGTGTGCAGCGGTGCAGTTGGCCTTGACCGCGAGACCCTGTGTCGAGCGCTCGGTTGATCGCCTTATCACCTGGTCAGCCCTTTCAGCGGCTATCCGCTGCGCGCGAGTAGATCCTGGAATAGTCGGCAAAATATACGGGAATAAAACCGCTAAATAAACGATGCTTAAGGAGGTACGGGCTTCTAAATCAGCCAAAAAGTTCACCTTATTCAATTAAGTGGGTCGGTATTTACGTACTAATTTCTTAATTATCAGATTTCAAAAATATACATTTTTTAAAACTTACTGGATATTAACCAGATTGATTTGCAACAAACAAGGCTTAAATTAATGTTATTAATAATGGGCCATCGTAATTTAATGTGAAATAAGTTAAAAATATTTCAATCTTTAGGTAATATTTACTTATGTAGGTAGATAACAAAGTCTAAGTTAACAAAGAAATGTAATGTTCACAAATATATCGCAATTACGCTATTGTATCAACGAATTTACACAAGTTTAGGCGATTATTTAACTATTTAAATAGAAAATAGTTTGCCATTTTGACTATTTAAACAGATTTAATGCAAACTATTATGGAGCCGGGAGGACAAAGGAAGGGCACTTATCTTGTAATTAGGACTGCGCTGCACGGTGTGATACTTTAGACATGCCACTGTCCGTCTTCAGACACGAAGCCCTGGTGCCAGTTCACTTTCATCCACTTCTTGGTGATCTTCAAACTGCATACGCGCCTTCCGTATTTAGTGCCGTATAAACTTGCGCTTTCGTCAATTTTCTTCTTGTTTCTTTATGTTCCCCTCATGGGCCATCAATTTATGTTTTGTATTTACATAACGTGGCTTTATTTTATTAAATAAAACCCAGAAATTTTAATAAATCGTTTACTGTACATCAGTACATGACAGAATATAAAAGGTGAATGCAAAAATTAACATGGCAGCGTTATATTAAAACAAACGCCTGATAGATTTCTAATAGTAAAAATGCGCCTTCTCGCAACATCATCGGACGACCTGTGCAGGCCGAAACATGGGAAACGGATGTGGCAATACCTGTTACCTTATATTCTAAACGACTGGCCTAACGATGTTTGTCAAGACCTAACTAAAAACATGAAAAATTGTAACAGAATTACAAAAAACATGTTCATGTCTTCTTCTATTTAGCGCCCGGACTGTCGGCCGCCTGGACTGCACGAGGTGGGAGCGGGAGCGGAGACGGCGATGACGAAACAGCGCTGTCTCCGTCCTCGCGGTCGCCTCGCTGCCGTCGGGGCGGTTGCCAGCCGGCCTGGACGCACAAATGCGTGCACTGATAACGCTTTGTAAGCGAGAGATCTCTTGGTGGCAGATAAACCGCGCGCGGTTTTCGTTCACCAAACAATTATTATAGTTATAAGTTTCTTTTAATGTTAAATAAATGAAAAAATAAATAAATAGATAATAGTACAAGTACAGAAGGCTCACTATTTTGTTCTTTGCAAATCCGCTTTTTTCTTAGCAAAAACAATGATTTATGGCCCTGTGACGTCGTCAACTCCAGCGTAAGCCAAACGAAACGATAAGGCTGTGTACGAACGGTGAAAACGAATTGTTTCATTCGCCGCGTCGCCGATAGTGAGGGCTGTCAACGACTAAAATAAAATAATAATGTATTGCCCATTTATTTCTTGCATTCAATATAGAGAGCAATAAATGTATATTCGTCATACATTATTACATTATTTATCTCTAAAATAATAAAAAGACAACAGACGGACAGACGCGACAGGGACTTCGTTTTATAATATTTAGTGATTTGAATGGAATGGTTGTTAATACATAGATATAAAATACATACTAATGCCTTCCTGAAGAATCAAGCTGCACGTTTGTGAAAACCGCATCAAAATCGGCCGTGTAGTTTCAGAGTTCATCGCAAACATACATACAGACCGACACGCGCAACGGGAGATTTTGTTTTATAATATTTAGGGTGCTTTTCGAGCAAGCCACCTATTATGAATACTTCGAATATACTATGAATAAGTCGTCAATAGGTTAATAAACCATGCATTAAAATAACATTGAGTTTGTTTGAAAAAAATCTAAAACAATAAATTATTTACATAAATCTTGAAAGTTGTTGAAAAAATGTTAATTCTTTTATAGAGTAGACTCGACTCCTGGCAGTTAAAGTTTATGATCAGAGGCAACCGGGAAAATAATGAAAACTCTATCAAAACCTGTTAAGTATTTTGGGAGAAGAAAGCGCCCACATACCTACTAGATATGCTAAAGTAATTTGTACTTACTAAGTATTTAGAGAAAATTGAATACCATTTACTTTAACGTGAACATGATAATTTATTATAAACATTCATAGAAACGCGAAGGAAATATATTATTTGAGCAAAATAACTGAGTAAATGTGGAACGCTGCTATTTATTATACCATGTTGCCAGCTTGCTTGAACAGCTTTTTTTAACAGTACTGGTAGGACTTACCTGCAGACGAATTGTTGTTAGTAAGTATGTATACCCTGTATAGCCTCCTAACCTACTTACTACACTACAATTTAAATACACAAATGTCAGCAAATAATCGATTCAAAATTACATAAAACCAGATAAAATTGTTCTAAGTATTACCTGCTTGATTAATCCAGTGTTAAATATGGAAGTGTTGGCAGCACTACCAACATAAAATATAATCATAATTATAATCTAAAGCGGCGTGAAGCTACGCCCAGTTTTTAGTTATTATCTGTGCACACGCACATTCTTTCTCTCTGACCGCGACTACGCGGACGAACTGTACCTTTTCTGTTAATTTGTGAGAATTGTGAAAATAAATAAGTTACCTTAGATACTTACCAGTTTTAATTAATATAATACAGCACTAAGAAAATTAAGCGCATCCACACCCACACATGGTCCACTCACCGGTCTACAGGATTTATTTTTTTCACAACACGAAACGCCGGCGCAACATTTATCGTCGTGCAGTCTACATACGAAAAAGGATAATACAGTCACATATTCCGCATCAGTCAAGATCAACAAGGGGAGCAACCACATCGAACAGTGCCGATCCGAGATTCCAGCATTACGCCGAGCAGTCAGCCACCACGCCGAGCAGTCAGCCAGCTATCTCGTGCAACTATATCATCGCGCACTGAGCGAAGATCTACCATCACGCCGTGCAGTCATCCACGCCGAGCAGTCAGGAAATCAATAACAATATCATCGAGCAAAACGAGAACTAGCATTCACGCCGAGCAGTCATCCACGCCGTGCAGTAATTTAATCAGCGGTCTCGTCGTACAGTGCTACCTAAACAAAAAAGAAGAAGTCGCATCGTCGGTGCAATAATTCATAATTTTATCATCTTTGGATTTATATCATCATAGGCAGTGTAATCACATCGCACAACGTCAAGCGCATTCCCTACAGAAACAGAACAAATCGCGCGAAACCGCCGTGAAACGGAAACATCAACGGCTGTACTTCACGAACTAGAAGCGACGAACACGACAGAGGTGCTCGCGTTAGCGCGTATAACAGAGACAGAAAGACCCACATCGAAATGTTCATCGTGCTACGAAGTCGTCCGCCGTATACCTAGCCGACATTTTGTTTTCCAGAAGTGAATGCGTGGCGTCGCAGGCGCAAATTTGGTTTATTTACTAGTGTTAGACCTAAATACTTTAGTAGATTACATTGTGTAGTGATAAGTTATACGCAAAATCATGAGTGAGAAAAGTAAGATGGAGTTTGAGCGACTTTTGGCGGCCAGGCGTTACATAAAAGGTACCATAACTCGACTACATAATTCCATTGATGTTACAAGTTCTGTAGAAATATTAAAAACAAAGAGAAATAGAATAAAGGCCTTCGAGGATTACGAAAAGTGCAATATGGATATTTTGTCCATAGATCCCGCAGATTGCGATAATGTGTAGGAATACGAGGAAAAATATGTAACCACATTGTCAGAAATTAATAAAATTATTAACAATACAGAAACTGTCACATCAAAGCCTGAGCCACCAACCGCTCAGCTCCATCTGAAGAACAATTCAGTGCGCTTACCACCTATAGAGACACCCATTTTTTGTGGTAAGCTTGTAAACTACATACCATTCGTAAATCTTTTTTATTTATATAAAATATTACATTCATAAATCTGTTTAACTCGCTCATAAATGATAATGAATCTATAACCAATGTCCAAAAACTATATAATTTGCGATCTTACCTCAGAAATGAGCCATTAGATTTAATTAAAAATCTGCCAATTACTGCTGACAGTTATTCGGAAGCCATTAAATTGTTGAAAGACCGATACAGTAATCCTGTTAAAATTGTAAATGAGCATATTATAACTTATTAGACCTAAAACCCTTAAGTAGATCCACTGCAATGCGATTGAGAGAATTCATTTCAACAGTTTGGCAACAATTAGCAGCTTTAGCCAATTTAGAATCAAATGTCTGCACATGGGATGCTATTATAGTAACGTAAAAGCGTTACGTAACCTAGGTTTTAAGAAATATAATAAAATTAACATTAATAAATCAAGTCTTAAAGATATAAAAACGCATTTAAAATGCTTTATAATAACACTTACCTAAAAATAAACTGAAACCTTAATAAAATATTATAATACGTTAACCTATATTTAAATAGGTTGATTGTACAGCGCGAATGTCACTTATTTTCCCTGACGAACTGTACTGGACTCGCATCGCCTGTGTTTCTGCTCAACCGGTCGGCTGCCCCCCGCCCGCGCTCCGTGAACCAAGTGCCCGCCGCACCGCCCGCCACACAGATTTTGCTTCCAACGCAGGCGCACGTTCGCTGAATCTCAGCGTCGTCATACGTCGCCGGCGTAAATTTAGACATTTAAAGTTTAGCAACGGTTAACGTTGTTTTCCATTGTGTACTCGTTCCGAGTCTTAATTAAAATCAGTGTTTATACCCCTATATTCGGTAAGTGTTGACCATTTCTTATCTTTCATAAAAAAAAGGTAGACTTAAAAGTGTACATAACGTTGTCCCGTTACTCTTTGTGTGATTTTACTTGTTAATAGATGCTTATAAATAGTACTTGCCCGCATCTCATATTACTTATTAAGCGCAATCATGCATTTGTCATCCTAATGCCTAAAACTTTTCAATTTGTAAACTCCGTCCGGCTGTGACATCCGCACTTCACTAAGCCAGTTCACCATCACGTAGTGCTTGCCTTCCGCTTCCGCATTACGCCAGTGACATCACAGCCAACGGAGCCGCTTGCGTTCATTACATTGACACAAAGGACGTAAATTCCAGGGTGCCACCTTACGGCTCGAGCCACCAAGACCGTTGCTTTCGGCGCAACCGACAGCTGACGTCCCTCAGCTCGTACACATCTTCACGGCGACTCCAAGAACCAGGGGAGTACTGACGTGGTGGCGGCAACACCCCTAAACTACTGGGAGCAAATTCAGACCGGCCTAAACGTACCCACCCCCTACGACTTCTTTTCGTGTGCTAGCGGCGTATCGAGGAATAAACATTAGTTTAAATTATTGTTTTTTTGTTTAAATTATTTATTCCCGATCTTTAGACGTAGCAATGTGTACTTTCTCGAAAACTAGACCAGTACACTGCTCGCACCTACCACCTAGAGCGTGACCTCTGCAAGAAGCCTGGATTGAGTGACTTCCTGGACTTCCTTGAGAAGAGAGCTCAAGCACAGGAAAATGCAGAACCTGAGAGGTCTCAGGGACTGTCTGCCCAGTCTTGGGCCCTTGTCTAGGGATGGCAAAGAGGTATACCTGAAAGCGTTACTTGATAGTGGATCTCAGCTCAACTTTGTATCAGCAAAGGCGGTGCAGCTGCTGAGACTGACACCCACTCCAAGTAATACCAATATAATAGGTATAACTAATGCAAAGTGAAGTATTGCTTACCACTAGAAGTCCACTCATTAGTGACACCATACAAAGTAATGACAACTTGTTATGTTGTGGACAGCATTACATGCCACTTGCCTCAAAATAAATTAAATTTATAGGAACTATCAATCCCTACGGATATTAGATTAGCTTATGACCAGTTGAATATCCTTAGTGAAATACACCTACTAATGGGAGCCGACGTGTTTTTTCAGACACTGCTGCCAGCAGAGCTCCAGACATTGAGCAGCGAGTCACTGCAGCAGTCCCCGTCCGGCAGACTGCCGCAGCTTAAGGAGACCCAGCAGCAACCACCAACAGCGCAGCAGCCCAGCATCATTAACACACAGTTTGGTCACATCGTCGGTGGCAGCATTCCACAACTTAAACAGCCTAATGTTTGCAATAAGGTATCTTTAAAATGTACTTCTTGTGAGTCTGACCTCTATGACTCGATGACACGTTTTTGGAAAGACGAGAGTGTTCCTCAGATATTCAATGAAAGGTCTTCAGAGCAAGAACTCTGCGAATACATGTTTCAATAGACTGTTCAATTAAAGGATAATCAGTTTCAAGTTGCGCTGCCACTTAAATTGCCTCTCGAGTCAATCCCTAATACTTTAGGAGATTCCTTTCACTTTACATTTAAAAGATTTATAAATTTTGAAAAAAAAAAACAACAAAATCCAAACTTTTTTGCAGAATATCAGAAATTCATACATGAATACTTATCATTGAACCATAGACATTATGTTGATATAGAGATGTATAATTTGCAAAAAGATGCTGTTTATTTCGTACCGCACCATGCTGTTATCAGGGCTGAAAGTAAAACTTCTCGTCTTCGGACTGTTTTTGATGCATCGATGAAGACAAATAAAAAAGTGTGTCTCAATGACTTGATGTTATGTGGGCCTTTAGTTCAAAGAGAATTATTCGACATAATTTTGTTATTTCGACTCGATGATTACACTCACAACTGACATTAAGCAGATGTTTAGAAACATACGTTTATGCGAAGAACATACTTCATTGCAAAACATATTATGGAGAGATTCTACCAATGAAAATATTAAATGCATAAGGCTCGACACTGTTACCTATGGATTAAAAAGTTCTAGCTATTTAGCTACTCGATGCCTCAAAGATCTAGCTAATAAATATGAACGCGATCTGTCATTAGCATCGTCCATTATCAAAAATAATACATATGTTGACGATATTTTGTATGCTGAAAATGATTTAAATAAGATTATTGAAGCAAAGTCACAACTGCGAATGTTATTAAGCTTAGGTAGCTTTCAGACGCACAAGTGGTCCTCAAATAACGAGTTAATTCTGACTGATATTCCTTTAACTGAACAACACTTTGATGAGATAGAATTACATGAAGGAGGATAAGTTTAAAATGTTCTGCCCTGAGCCTTTCGATCCCAATAAAATCACTAAAAGGGACATTCTCAGCTATATAAGTAAGTTTTATGACCCTTTAGGTCTGGTTAACCCTATCATAGTGAAGGCAAAGGCTATCATGCAGAAGATTTGGTCAGCTGGCACAGACTGGAATGCTGTACCCCCAGAGGATATAAAAAAAAGAATGGATGGAGTTCGCTTCTGGTCTGGCGGTAATGGAACCAATTAATAAAATAAATTAATAAAAACAAATAAAATAAATAGAAACATTCACATTGACAGTTCAGATACAGTCGAGCTCATCGGGTTTTCTGATGCTTCGAGCTCCACAGCCTACGGATGCTGCATTTATATACGTGTCATCAGCAACAAAGGTAACAACACCATGCATTTGCTCTGCTCCAAGTCCAAGATAAACCCACTTCAGCGAAAAGGCATGACCGTTCCTAGACTAGAGTTAAATGCCGCCCTTCTTCTCTCAAAGCTTATTGCACGGGTTTATAGCACGCTTAAATTAAAACTTCGCATTCATGGTGTGTATCTATTTGTTGACTCACAAATCGTGTTGGCTTGGATGCGTACTGAGCTAACAAGACTGCAAGGTTACGTTGCAAAGAGGGTTAAGGTAATTAATGAGCACACAGCTGACTTTCACTGGCTTTATGTCAACACCAAAGACAATCCTGCCGATTATATCAGTCGAGGAATCAGTCCCCAAGACCTCGCAGAATGTAGCTTATGGTTTTCTGGGCCGGAGTGTATGCATGACAGTGAGTATAAATTTAATTTCAATTTAGACACGCCAACTGAATTACCAGAGGTGAAGCTAGCAGCAGCTGCAATTTCCAGCAACCAGGCTTCAATCGGACTAGGTGCTCTGGACAACGTTTTTGAGAGATTGCGCAAGTATTCTAGCATCCATAAAAGGACAAGGGTTCTAGCATATATTTATCGATTCATTCATAACACAAATAAGTATAAAATAAAAACTGTTTTTTTGACAAGCAGTGAACGGCATAATGCGCTGATGTCTATAATTAAATATGAGCAAAGTATTGTTTTTAAAAATGAAATAGATTCTTTACAAAGCGGTGGATCTATCAAGGGTAGTAACATTGTATCGCTTCACCCATTCATCGATGGCAATGGCATGTTACGAGTTGGTGGCAGGTTACATCATTCTAATGTCCCATATACACAAAAACTTCCGATTATTTTACCTAAAAACTCTGTTATTACAAAACTTATTATAAGTAGTGAACATGTGAAATTGTTGCATAAAGGACCGAGCCTTGTGTTTACTAATTTAAGTCAAAGATACTGGATTGTAAATGGTATAAATGAAGTAAAAAAATAACTCAAAAATGTGTTTTGTGTTTTAGACAAAAAGCTGAAGCAGCTAAGCAATTGATGGGATCCTTGCCGGCCGAGAGGGTTACTGCAACTACTCGTGCATTTGTCAGAGTTGGGATAGATTTCGCGAGTCAACGTTAAATTGTCGCGAATAAGAAAATCTGTAGTTGGAAAAGGGTACATTTGCGTTTTTGTATGTATGGTTACCAAAGCAGTCCATCTTGAATTAGCCTCTGATCTCACAACTGACACATTTCTGGCTTGCTTAAAAATAATGATATCCCGACGCGGTATACCTAGCAACATCAATTCTGACAATGCCAGTACCTTCAAGTCTGCAAGGAATAATTTAACAGAATTGTACAAATTGCAAGTTTCCAAAACCCTCCAACAGGTGGTGCACAATTTCATTTCCCTTAAAGGCATAAATTTTCATAATATTCCTGCCTACTCACCTAACTTTGGAGGGCTTTGAGAGGCTTCTGTAGCACTCACTAAATACCATTTGAAAAGAATATTACAAAAAAGTGTTTTAACATATGAGCAATTGAATACCTTACTCGTAGAAATAGAATGTGTAATTAATTCGAGGCCACTTATACCTATCTCATCAGATGTAAATGATTTTTGTTATTTAACTCCGGGCCATTTTCTAATAGGAGATGCTTTAACTATGTATCCTGAAGTAAATTTAGATAACAAACCTCAAAATAGACTTAAATTTTGGCAACACTGCACTCAGTTAAAACAATCGTTCTAAAAAATGTGGTACAAACAGTATCTAAACTTGCTTCAAAATAGACCCAAATGGCGTCAAGTAAATAATAATGTTCAAATAGGAAGTCTTGTCATATTCAGAGATGATAATTCTCCTCCTATGTCGTGGCCTATGGCTAGGGTCACAAAAGTTTACCCTGGACATGACGGACTTGTAAGAACTGTAGAAGTTAAAACAGCCAGTGGTAACACTCACACTCGTTGTATCACTAAGATAAGCCTCTTACCCTTAGATAATTAAGAATTTAGGTTTTATATAATCTGCATGCACTCCGATATACGTGTTTGAATGATCTTGTAAGTTCAAAAAGTAGTTATAAAATATTGATGATTGAAGTAAAGTGTTAATAATAAGCGCTAAAATTCATTATCATTAAGTTGATTTTTTGGCTGTGCCCCGAATATGTTGGTAGCACTACCAACATAAAATATAATCATAATTATAATCTAAAGCGGCGTGAAGCTACGCCCAGTTTTTAGTAGTTATCTGTGCACACGCACATTCTTTCTCTCTGACCGCGACTACGCGGACGAACTGTACCTTTTCCGTTAATTTGTGAGAATTGTGAAAATAAATAAGTTACCTTAGATACTTACCAGTTTTAATTAGTATAATACAGTCCTCTAAGAAAATTAAGCGCATCCACACCCGCACAGGAAGTATAGGTACCTACAATATCTTTTTTATTATTATACAGTGATTACCTAGTATGTATTATGTTCATTTACTTTCGGCATCCTTCTAATGTGTCGGGAGAAAGAAAAACGAGTGATTTTAATTTCTCTGTCATTGTTCCTGCAACCCGCTGCGATACAAATTTTTTTAGCTTTATTTTTAATCATTTAAGCACCAGTTGTCTCATCATCTTCCCAAATAGTCCGTCTTTACACGAATGCGGCACCTTCACTTGCGACGTAAATCCAGAAAGCGAGAGCGTCTAGCGTGCGCGAGCGTTTCGAGGCAGAGCGTGGCAGCCACTGAATAGGCCCCCTGGACGGGCCGCCGGCATGTACTTGTAGCGACGAACGTAAATAGCGGAGTGAGCCGCGCCTGGTACAGTCAAGGGCACCAATATGTATAAGTACACAACAAAGTTTCAAAAATATGTATCCCTACAGGTCTTATTAGTATGGCAGTAAGGTCTATGTATTCATATTTCGGAACTTTGTGTATATATTTATCTTCGCCCTTGACTGTATGAAGTAACGACTTAGATAAGCACTCCCCGCGGTCAGCGAGTGTATCGAATATCGATACCACTTCTTTGGAATAGTTGACGTCAAAATGAGTTCAATGGGACACTCGCTGACAAAGGGGGGCGCTTCAAGTTCGTAACACAAAATTAACTGTCACACATGTAACATTTAATGGTGAGATAGTCCAGGCCAGTCTAACGCAACTAGGAACAAAAAAACTTTCATATGGACTTTGCATGGCAAACCGTTGCCATGATACTGAACCAGTACGTCAGTACAGTTTATCTGTCATGTCATACATTGTCAACCATATTCCTTTGCTTGTCATTGCGGCTCGCGTGTTTTGTATGTTTGTTTTTAGATTTCTAATTAAATTATTCTTAATTGTTATCTAAAGTAGTGAAATGTGATTGAACACTATTTAGTGAATACATTTTGTGAAAATGCCATCGAAAAGACGGTTTATCACATGTGAAATTTGAGGAAATCGAGCTAGTCATGAAAATTGCGACGAAGGATGTTTATGGCGAAATTTCTCTGGGATGAACGCCGGTAAGTATTGCCTTAGATTCTTTTAGCCATATTTAAGTGCAGCATGCTAAATAAATAAACAAAATTAGATCTTTTATATCTATTTTCATTGTGTACTAGGGATGTACTGTAACTAAAACTACAGGCAAATTTTTTTATCAGTGGAAATAATTATACAAAATAATTCGAATTGCGTGAGAACTTGCATGAAATATGATCATAAAAATACTTCGTACCTACGTTTGAACTGAAAAGTTTACTGCCATCCATACCAGAACATATAAGGATTCTTACATTTATTTGTTGAGTAGTAATTATTTAATATTTTGACCTTAGATATCAGAAAATATATGTCTGTTGTGATTATAAAATATTTTCAGATGCAGACAGTGGGCCAAGTCTCAAAAGATGATCTCATAATGCTAGTAAAACAATAAATAGTTACATTAAAACAAAAAGCTTGTTATTTTATTTCGGGTTCACATTTAAGTCCAACCTTGTATTAGCACATTTAAATAAATATCCACTGTACAACATAGGACTTAAACGTGGACTCAATCCTAAACCAAATTTCGATTAAGTACAAAAATTGTTGACATGAGCCTATATTCCAACCCAGTCAATTTTTATCGACATCAATTACCATCGCAAGCGTATAGCCTACTACACTATTTTAGTCTGTTAGATTGGTACTGCTGCTGTTTGACGGTTCTTTGACGTACATGTTGGTATTAGTGTGCCATGCAAATTGATTCTATTGGCTAGTATGAGAGTCCCGCCTCTTAAAACGTAGTGGTTATATTCTCTTTGGTCCAGGCCCCTATTTCACAATCGTGACAATGTCGGGTGACAATGACAATTTCCCGTACATTGCGTGCCCAGTATAAAGTGAGAAGATGAATCGAGCTTGCGGGGATCGCCGTGAACATAAAACTGTTGTTGTCACTTGACAATTTGCACGATTGTGAAATACTATAATAATGGCTACAGCGCCAAACTGGCGATAATCGAATACGTACAAAAATAGACTGAAAGCAGCCAGGTCACTGGTAATATATATAAAGAGTAGATATATATAGAGGCTAATGTGAATGTGTTGTATAAAAAAAAGGCATACATAATTGGTTATTTGGTCCGTGACTGTAAAATATGATTTGTTGTTTGGTTTTAAATAAAATACTAACTACCAACCGTAGCAATGAGATGACATTCATAAAAAATATGATGACGTATCTACCAAATATATTATCAGTTTACGTTTATCTGTACCGTATAAATAGTGAAAATGGGTACAGTTTTAATAGATTTAAGAACTGTTTCCTTAATTTATTTAATATCGTTAGTCGTACAATGTTACGCCAACGATATATTAGGATGCGGTGGGTTTGTAAAAAGTCACATGAATTTGGATTTCTCAAAAATCGAAATCGGATTGTAAGTTAACCTCTTTCAGTTCATTTTCTTTTTAATTATTCTAATTAGACAAACAGTAACATTAATTTATGAAATAATAACAATATTCAAGTATGTTTAGATGAATCGAATTTACTTTAGTAAATTTCTATTCAGAAATCTTAACAAAACCTATATTTCTTTTCGTAGGTATACCAAAGAAGGTAGCCTGAAAGAGAAGACTGAATGCGCCCCAAACAATGGGTACTATTTCCTTCCACTATATGAAAAGGGAGAATACGTGCTGAAGGTCCACCCGCCTCCAGGCTGGAGCTTCGAGCCTTCAGAAGTCAACTTAAATGTTGATGGAGTAACAGACCAGTGTTCTACCGGCCAGGATGTCAATTTCTCGTTCAACGGCTTCGGTATAACTGGGCGTGTGATAACGGCTGGCCAGAAGCAGGGTCCTGCGGGTATTGCGGTGCAGTTGGTCAATGATAAGGGTGACGTGAGGAATACAGTGACATCTGCTGGAGGTGACTTTCACTTCACCCCAGTTATCCCAGGGAAATATACTGTCAAGGCTTCTCATCCGAGGTAAAGATTAGTTAAATCTTAAAGTAAACATTAATTTTCTTGTTACAAAAATAAGTTTATAAAGAAAATTGGCTGTAGGTATAACTCCTAGATTGAATAGAAAAATAATAGATTTGCACACTTGGTATTTAATTTACACTACCAGTCATTGTTTTTTTCATACAATTATATACACATATGACTTTCATTATAAGTTCAATCAGGGTGAATTGACTCTTTAAAACCTGGATGCATTTTTTATTTAAGTAATATACTAATATTGAAATCGGCACCAGAGACATAATTTAAGTTTCCATTTTCATTTTTGCACCCATGCAAAAAGCCATTATTTTCTGTTTCATACATGATGAACCAATTTGGTATTAGAAATAGGTTAATGGATTTTCTTATTGCTTGTCTGCTTGTAAGTAGAATAGTGACAAGGATATTTATTTGGATACAATTTTGAAGCTCTATAAATGCTGATTACATGCAAAACTTTTAATCTCAAACACTTGTTATTTTTTCAATTATCTTCTTGTAGATGGAAGCTGGAGCCGTCTTCAGCTCTAGTCCAAGTGAAGGAAGGCAACACAGCCATGCCGGTGGGAGTGCTGGCCGTCAAGGGCTATGATGTCAAGGGTTCCGTCACTGCCAATGGCAACCCTATTGCTGGACTTTACGTGCTGCTATATTCCAAAGAGGTTTGGTTATGTAAATTCAGAGTAATAAATGAAATAAAACAATCCTGCAGTTGAATTTTTCTAGCAACGACTTTTTGATACCTGTCATCCCAGTACATTTACTGGGATTGTACTGAGATGACAGCTGTCAAAAAGTCGTTGCTCAAAAAATTCAACTATGGTGAAGTGGTGAGCCTTTAATGATCATATAGTTTGGGCTCTTGCAAGAGCTATCTTATCGGTGGCCCTTACTCCACTGCATCTCTGAATTCATCAAGCAAAATGTACCAACAGCTTAGGGCATTTAACCACTGGAGATGACAAGGTCATTACAAAACAAACTTTTCATGCATTTTCAGCGAAACAAGGTAAGCACTTACAGGAAATATTCCTATTCCTTCAAACAAACACAATAAAAAAAAGTCACGTACAAACCAAACAAGAAACACACATTCTGATGAACTGTTAGATTGACTCTCCAGTTTAAAAACATAAATCTAGCGAAATTTAAAGTATATTGGCACTCAAACCTAACCCTAACCAATTTGTCGAAATAAATTGGGGACACAATGATAGTGTATTACTGCGTCAGAGGAAAATGTATGGCATCCCCAGTGGTTAAACACGAAGACCAATGGGCATGATTGTAGCCCCTTTAAATGTGAAAATAATGCAAGACAAAATTTTATAGGAAGTTAGTTATCATATTAAAAATAAGATATGCAATTTAACTAAATAGAAAAAAAATGTGTCAACAGGAAAGCCCGAAATTCCGCGTTGAGGGCTGCAAGACTGCCCTCCTCCAAGGTGTCCCCGACTCTCCCATCTGCTACTCCACCACTGACAACAATGGAGAGTTCACCTTTGGGCTGGTCCCGGCCGGCGAGTATAAACTCCTCGCCATGGCCAAGAGCCCGGGACAAACAACTGTCAGCTACAATGTGAAGCCGGAGTCCGTTCCGTTTGTTGTGAAGCATGACAGCTTGTATATTAAGAATGCATTTGAGGTTAGTATAAAATAAAATTTAATTGGTTTTCATTATGCGTCTTTCAAGTGAACTAGAAACATAGTCTATGAATTATTTAGTAATGTCAATGTTAATTTGGAAACTGAATTTTAAATGTACTATTGTATCTTTAATTAAAACTAGAAGGCGTCGGCATTTTCGTTCGCGGAGGAGAAAAATTCATAGACCCTCTTTTTTTCGACGGCATAGTCGGGTAAAAAGTATCCTATAACCCTCTGTGGATACCCAGCTATCCCGGTAGCAACAATATTTGAAATCTGTTTAGCTGATTTGGCATGTTGAAGCCACAACGTGAATACTGAAGCGACTATTCTGAAGAAAATAATGAGAGTTATGATGTTTTCTCTGCTGACGACGTTGCGAGCATCTCTTAGTATATTATAGAGGTATTTACACTTGATTTTTTTTCCTTCAGGTGACTGGATTCACAGTAGTATCGTCAGTGGTGTCCACCACAGGAGCGGGCATCGCCAACGCACGCGTATCGTTAGACGGCCGCGCTGTCGCCAAGACCGACAGCGCCGGGAAGTACACGCTTCCTGCTCTCCAGAGCGGGACTTACACGGTCAGCGTTCAACATGGTAAGCAAACCATTTATTTACTTTCTAAGTGACTGCAACTTAGTCAGCGGAGGATTAAAAAATGACAAGCTTCTTTTTTTCTTAAGCATAGTGGAGTAAAAAGTATCCATCAGCTACCCGTTTGCCAGAAATAGTTGAAATCCGTTTAGCCGTTTTGGTGTGATGAAGCCACAAAGGCAGTTACAAACTTAAAAAAGAAGTGTTCGATTCAGTGACCTTCAAATAGTCCGTATTTTTTTATATATCTTCAACGTACAGACATTTTAGTTTTCTAACTATACTAGAACTTTGTTCGCGGAGGAGAAAAAGTCGTAACCACTCCTTTTGTCCTTCAGCGTAGTTGGATAAAACATATTCTATAACCATCTGGAGATACGCAGCTACCCGTGTACCAAAACTCGGATACTTTCTTTCAGCAAACTATTCTTCCCAAACGGCCAAAATTCCCAAATGTTTCATTTCCCAAACTCGCGCTTTTCTCCGAAACCGAAGAAAATCCAGATATTTTTTTAATCCATTTTGTAGAGCGCAATAGGTTAGTTTAGGTTTATTTTATAGAAATTCTGAAAATTTTACTGTTTTTGAAGAAACCTAAGTTTGGGAAATGAAATATTTGGGAAGTGAAACAGTTTGGGAAACATAATTTGCCAAACATTAGTAAACCACCAAAAATAGTTGAAATCCGTTTGCCGATTTGGCGCGATGTAGCCACAACGACTTTTAGAAACATACAAAAAATAAAAAAATAAAAAATTGTTTTCGTTGGTGACCTCCAAATCGCCTGTTACAATATTTTTTTTTGAACATATCTTTAATGTTCAGACATTTTACTTTTACAACTTTATAATATTTCATTCCTTATTCTCGAATAGATTTGTTTCATTAGATTTTCACTTTTTCCTGTGTTCGTATGAGATCCTCCTCACCGTGTGTACACTCCATTCTCCAGAGCAATGCCAGTTGGACGACATCCAGCTGTCGATCTCGGCGTCGGGCGCGGTGCGCATGCGCGAGGCGCGGGTGTCGCGCTGGCGCGTGTGCGGCGCCGTGTCGCCGCGCGGCGCGCGCACCGTGCTGCTGCACGGCCACGACGCCGTGCACGTGCCCGTCGACGACCACGGTGAGCGACTCGATGGTGACGACGGGGCTACCTCGTCGGCTACTGTATCCGAACAAATCCTATTAAAATACATTCCGAGCCGCAGTCCATGTGAGCCGATTCCCATTGGGTTACCCGAGGAAAGTCTTATGACCACCTTTTTCTTTGACGACCGCTTCGGCTATGACCGGGAGTAACGTTGCCTGCGAAGCTGAAGGTCCCGGGTTTGAAGCCCGGTAAAGGCAAAATTTGTGTGATGTGATGAGCATAAATATTTGTTCCTGAATCTTGGATGTTTTCTGTATAATATATAAGTAAATATATCTATTATATATATCGTCGTCAAGTACCCATAACACAAGCCTTATTGAGCTTACCGTGGGACTAGTTTGATTAGTGTAAAATTGTCCCGTAATATATATATATATATTTTGTAAATATGAGTAAATTAATACGCTTCGGATTTTTTTATAATTTTCCTGACGCCACGCCTTTGCTACCTATTCCGACTTTTGGTAGGTTTTCACCATGTACTTTTTTCCTTGTACTGCCAACACAACGAATCCGTTAGAGGTTTTCAAAGGGTCGGCAACAAGCACGTAATGTCCCTGACGTTGCAAGCGTTAATAGGCTGTGGTAACATCAGGCAGAACGTACGCTTGTTTGCCACGTTAGTAGTATAAAACGAAAAGATTTGTTTGGAGCAATTCCTAAAACTAACTAACCATAACTGAAAGCCATGACCAGGTCCGCCCCGCCCCCTGCCCGCCAAATCCCCTCGCTCCTATCATTCTAGTCGGCCCATACCTAACGTACTCTTAATAGCGATTGTAGCCTGATCTCAAAAAGGTCTGGCCGGACTGCTATAGTAAAATCGCCCCTGGCTGAATATGAAAACTGAATATGCACGTTTATTTTCCTTATTGCCAAAAATAATTTTACTGAATATTAAGCCTTAAATACTTACGATTAGCGAAATAATTAAAAAAAAAAAACTGTTTTTATTTTTTATTAGTCAAACTACTTTACTAATTGACACGTCCTTCGGATATTTTATATATGCATATAAGACACATTTAACACAAAAGAATTAAAGTCCTAGCTTCCTTTAAAGTCAACATTTTTGTCTGTTTAAGTTTTGAATTTTTTATTTTTTTACTTGCACAATTATTTAAACACATTATTTAGGGAGGTTGCCGTTCATGGGTGTTCTTTATTCCACCCTTTAACACAAATAGCTTATTTTCACTTTGTTGATCCAAAATAATATTTGTGAAAAAATATATGCAATAGAATATTAAATTGTGTATATTATATCAAAATATGGTAGGTGTCGCTAACTTGCAAGTAAAAAAAAAATTTAAAACTTAATCAGACAAAAATGTTGACTTTGAAAGAAGCTAGGACTTTATTTTTTTTTGTTAAAAATGTCTTATATACATATATAAAATATCCGAAGGACTTGTCAACCTGTAAAGTAGTTTGGCCAATAAAAAATAAAAACTGAATTTTATTTTTTTTAATTATTTTACTAATCGTATGTATTTAAGGCTTCATATTCAGTAAAATTGTATTTGACAATAAGGCAAATAAACGTGCATATTCAGTTTTTATATTCAGCCCGGGGCGATTTTGCTATAACAGTCCGGCCAGACCCTTAGTAACAGTTATAACAGATCCCGATAAAACATGTAAAATAAGTAACTACGTTAAAATTTCGAGTTAAGAGAGATAAGAGTAAGGTATCGACCTTACGTGTAGCTTGTTTTGTGAGCATTACGTTGGGTAGGAAAGACAATTTTTAAAGCATGTAAATATTAATAATAACTAATATAATATAACCATTAAATAAGAATATTTGGGTATGGAGTTTAAAGAAATGTTCACAAGGCGCCGACGCAGTTAACTACTCATACTTGATTTTATCATTGCATATGTGTTAAAAGGTTTAATAAATCTTATGTTGTTTTTTAGGTAAATGGTGCACTTTCCTGCCACCCGGCGTATACACTGCGAGAGTTGACGTTTCTGAGCAGGAACAGAGGGATGGATTGCAGTAAGTAATGTTTAATAATAGGCTAGTTTCCTGGGTAAAAAAAAAATCTAATTGGTCTGTCAGGTAGATTATCAAAAAAAATAGAACATATATTTTTCCTTTTTTGAGCGGCGGGCTGGAGAGTTTGCGGTAAAAACGGCACGGATACGACGCGTCACTGCGATTCCGTACCGTCACCGTTTTTTAAGCGGCGGTTTGGTCGCACCTTTATATATTTGGCTCTTTCAGTTTGTGAGTGACGTCATAGAAGTGCCATTAGTCTTAAAAGAAGTTTGATCATGAAAGCTTATATCAAACGTCTCAAATCAAACTCAAAAAAGACAAATGTAATTGATAGATTTAGGCGTTACTGTGCGGAATTCCAAATTTGATTAATGGATTATAATTCCTTTGCTTTTTCGCGAAATAGTGACTTGGTTAGATGTGACTATAAATTGTGCTCACACGCGCATATTTTCATACAATTTCCACAAAAAATACGAATGCAAATACAACAAGGCTTGTGTTATGAGTACTAGGCGACGATTTAATAGATATATTATATTTAATTATATACATAGAAAACATCCATTTACAGAAATATTTGCCCTTACCGGGGTTCGAACCCGAACCTATATATATTTCTTCAGTATTTTGTTTAAACTTAGAAAAATATGTTTAACATTGGCTAAGTAGTTAAGTACTAATTTTGTAATTGTTAAGAATTAGTTAAAGAAAATACTGACTGATGAGTTTGTTTCGGCCTTCTTCTCAAACGTGGATTCCTCTTGGGAAATGCCGTAGATCCAGACTTGTAAGTGCCATACTTACAGAACAAAGTTAATTATTTAATAATTGTATAATCGATTTTTATTTACATAGGTTTGATTTGAAATAAAACAATTTAACGGATTATATCGCGCATATTATCTCATTTTAGTTTCCGACGTTAAGGAAGCTTTCACGAGTGGACTGAGAAAAGATATATTTTCCTCTGCCAAAGTTACAATTTGTGCAAACTACCCATTTTTGAAAAAACAAATAAAGGTGTACATACATGCCAGATGGGCCTAATCTGTAAAGACAGTTACACATGTGCCATAAGGGCTTAATTACTTTATTCTAATAATTTACCAAGCAGCATTTCACAAATGAGGCGTACTGAGGAGAAAAGAAACGCCGCAAAGAAAAATTCCCAGGCTACCTCATTACTAATTATAATATTTAAAAAACAGAGACTAATAAACTACTTTTTCACTTCTCCTGCTCAAAAAGTACGTCATATTAGCTTCGCGAAGCGAGACTAAAATAATACATGTAGCCTTCAGGGTTTAAAAGAAAGCCATATAATCCCATACAAATGTCGGCCAGCTACATACTCTTTGCGAATAATTAAAAACAAACAAACCAACCTGATCAGATTGGCCAAACTTTCTGATAGAATTGCTCAAACTGTACTTTTAATTATTCATGAAATATACAATTTTATTTTTAAGTCTTTTTTATTTTCTCGCAGTAGAAGTGAAAAGCGGAGTGTTTAACACGTGGCTAAAAGCTATTATGACACTCAGACATATTTGTTCTCGCTCACTTCGTGAGTTCGTCCAAATAATCATTTCGTGTCATAATGGCTTATTTTAGACCCTCGTCAAACAATCTACTTATAACAATAAGATATTGTACACCGGTAGATTTAATTAGTTTATTATAATTTGTGTCTAGATACTACCCGCTATCGCACAAGATCACCGTGGCCCACTCGGCCGTGTCGGACATCGTGTTCTCGCAGCTGAAGGCGCAGGTGCGCGGGTCCGCGGTGTGCGCGGCGCCGCGCTGCGAGCCGCACGTCACGCTGCGCACGCTGGCCGTCGACGGCGGCGTCGTGGGGCTGCCCACCACCACCATCGCCAAAGGTCACCGTCTCCATCAACCGGGGTCGGATTTCGGTTCAAACAACAACAACAATTCTTTATTGCACACCAACAACAGAAACAGTACAATAGAGCCTTGACATAAAATAGGTAAACGATAGGCGGCCTTATCGCTAAACAGCGATCTCTTCCAGACAACCTTTGGGTAGCGGAAATGACATAAAATAGCTAGAAATGAGTAGGTAGTGTGATAAGATTACATATGATACAAAAATAAATAAAAACAAACATACATATTATACATATACATATACTAAACATACATACTACTATATATATACATCTTTATTTCTCAAAAGAATAACAATACTTCACTTACTTGAAAAAGAAATATCTATACTATTATAAAGTTGTAAAAATGAAATGTCTGTACATAGAAGATATTTTCAAAAAAAAAGATTGTTATGGACTATTTGGAGCTCATTAATGAAATAATGAAATAATGATCTTTATTCTGTACGTAGGCCACAAGGGCACTTTTACAAGTCTGACTCTACGGCGTTTCCCAAGAGGAGACCACTGAAGAGAAGAAAGCCGAAACAAACTCAAGAGTCAGTCATTTTTTCGAAATAACTCTTATATCTATTACAATATTCGTGCTTAGCCTAACCTAAATATATGTTTTGAGTATAAACTCAATGCGTAGCGTAGTAAACATATAAAACTAAAAAAAAAACTAGAATATAAAAATGCAAAATAATGATTTTTTTCAAAACAACTTACATACGTTTGATATGCCACCTTATAAGAACCGTGTCCCGGTAAAAGTAAATTATTTGGTTTCTGTTTTGGGCCATGCATTTTTGTCTGTTAAATAGTCCTCTACCCTATAATAAGCCTTTGCCATTAGGGACTCTTAAATATGGCCAGCCCTTTTAACTTGGTAATGGAATATCACATCAGAGTACAATGTTTTTCTCCATGTTGAGGCAACTATAATTATACCCTCAAGCACCTTCATTAGCAAGCCGATCAATATCACTCGAGATCTCCATTTAGTTTCAACCAAATGGAGATTTGGTTACAGAAGTTCAATTTGACGCAAGCGCAAAAAAAAAAATACGTAAGAAAAAGAGAAAAGGTACCTAAGGATGATCCCAAGTATATGAGATCCTAGTAATATTATAAACGTGAAAATGTGTGTCGATGTATGTATGTATGTACGTTCCTCTTAATTTTTAAAAATACTGAACGAACCTCAACGAAACTTTCCAAAAAATCTTGATGTTTTACCACCACGATCTTCGTGATTTTTAAAGTGAATTTGTATTTGAAGAATATGGATTCTTAGTGATGAAATTCACTTTAAAAATAACGAAGATCGTAGTGGTAAAACATCAAGATTTTCGTAAAAAATCAATGTTTACACTACAGCGACATCTCTAACTAGCATGTGGCAACTGTAAAGTTCGCTCTGTTAGGTGAACATTTAGTTTCATAGATGTTCACCGTGCGCTGACGGCGAAAAGCCGGTTAAAAATACAAAGATCTTGTAACAAGTATTGACATAATTTGAAGACAAGCTGACTGGGCTCTGTAGCTCTATTGGCAGAGCGTGCGCCCCGTCAAGGCACAAGGCACTGGTTCAAATCCGGTCGGAGTCTTGCAATTTTTTCATTATTTGCATCTTTGTATTTCAAGAATAATTTCCAGTTATGTTAAGACACCAGAATAACACTTAGGCTATAAATTGCATCATACATTAATACTTAGCAAAACCAGCTTTTATTTTTACATAGGGACCAATTTGGACAATATTTCATCGCATTCCTCTATTTCAGATGGCAAATACTCCTTCAAAGACGTGTTGCCTGGTAGCGTAGAGCTGTCAGTGCCGTCCGACAGACTGTGCTGGGCCGAGAGCGTCCACAACATCGCGGTCACACAAGAAACGGTCATCGTGCCGGACTTCGTGCAGACCGGACACGTGATCCGGACCACCAGCTCGCACCCGATCGAGGTATGACCCACCAGTACTGACAAACTGCCGAGAGCGTCCACAACATCGCGGTCACACAAGAAACGGTCATCGTGCCGGACTTCGTGCAGACCGGACACGTGATCCGGACCACCAGCTCGCACCCGATCGAGGTATGACCCACCAGTACTGACAGACTGCCGAGAGCGTCCACAACATCACGGTCACACAAGAAACGGTCATCGTGCCGGACTTCGTGCAGACCGGACACGTGATCCGGACCACCAGCTCGCACCCGATCGAGGTATGACCCACCAGTACTGACAAACTGCCGAGAGCGTCCACAACATCGCGGTCACACAAGAAACGGTCATCGTGCCGGACTTCGTGCAGACCGGACACGTGATCCGGACCACCAGCACGCACCCGATCGAGGTATGACCCACCAGTACTGACAGACTGCCGAGAGCGTCCACAACATCGCGGTCACACAAGAAACGGTCATCGTGCCGGACTTCGTGCAGACCGGACACGTGATCCGGACCACCAACTCGCACCCGATCGAGGTATGACCCACCAGTACTGACAGACTGCCGAGAGCGTCCACAACATCGCGGTCACACAAGAAACGGTCATCGTGCCGGACTTCGTGCAGACCGGACACGTGATCCGGACCACCAGCACGCACCCGATCGAGGTATGACCCACCAGTACTGACAGACTGCCGAGAGCGTCCACAACATCGCGGTCACACAAGAAACGGTCATCGTGCCGGACTTCGTGCAGACCGGACACGTGATCCGGACCACCAGCACGCACCCGATCGAGGTATGACCCACCAGTACTGACAGACTGCCGAGAGCGTCCACAACATCGCGGTCACACAAGAAACGGTCACCGTGCCGGACTTCGTGCAGACCGGACACGTGACCCGGACCACCAGCTCGCACCAGATGATCTTCCTATGATCCGTATATTCCCAGGTCATCATCATCAATCCTTGCTATCACTTCTGCCTCTGCTAAATAAATAAATATTAGGGGTCCATGATAAGCTCAAGTAGGCTTGTGTTACTTGCACGAGTGTTAGGCGACGATACATTTAATAGATAGGAAACATCCAAGACTCGGGAGTAAATATGCTCATCACAAAATTAACATGCCCTTACCGGGATTTGAGCCCAGGACCGTCACCTTCGCAAGCAGCGTCACTATCGCTGAGCTAGACAGGTCGTCAAATATATCCGGTTGCAACCTTAGATTTAACAGACGCTTGTTTTATGAAGAAAAGTTTTAATAAAGTTTCAATAGAGAAATGTATTAAACTGTGAACGTTGACCAGGTGGAGTTCGTGAGCGACGACGGGTCGGAGAAGGGCACTCTGTCGCTGCCGGCGGGCAGCAGCACGCACTGCGTGGGGCGGGGCGGCCCGCGCCAGTATACGCTGACCCCCCGCGGCTGCCACCGGCTGCAGCCGCCCAGTGCGCGCGCAGACACCGGCGCCGCCCGCCTGCAGGTACTGCGCGGCTCAACGTCTCATGGTTCTCCCAAACCAATGCTTCAAATACGCTGACGGTGGATGTGTCTTGAGAGGCTTGCAGCTCGCTTTTCGGTGTTGTATATGTCTCATCGACCGTCTTTCCCAATATACTGGTTAAGTTTATCTTCACGATGCACCGAAACCAGAATACGCCATCAAACTTTGTTATTTTTTAACCTTCGAAAAACCAGTTCTTGTAACTTTTTATAAAAAATACACGCTTTTAAAAGAAAAGGCTTGCTAAGCAAGTTAGATCTTTTAATAATGAACGATTAGGCGTGGGTATTAAAAGTTTATTGGCAGACTATAAAAATCCATAATTAAATACATAAAAGTATATTTTAATTTACGAATGCAAGAAAGTGTTGAATAGAAAGTGAATTACCATAACAACCACGTTTCGAAAGTTATTTTGGGAAGTAGTTGCAGAATAAAAACCACGAAAAAATCCAACTTATAGGGGCCCGAAGCGTCTTCTCGTATGTACCTTTAATGTGCCTCACCCACCTGCGTGTATTTTATTACATGGGAAACCATTCAATAAATACACATAAGTGTTGTTCAGGTTATTTTGCTATAACTTAGTTTTAAGCATATTTTTATTGAATGTGGTCAAATTTTGACACTCGCTGAGCCACCTTCCCTTTCATTGTTTTACGTACTTCACTATCTAAGTCAAATTCCAATTATGAACCTATGCTTAAAAGTGAATAAATGTTTTACGAGTATATTATTATTTCCTTACAATTTTGTTGACAGACAATCAATTTCGTAGCCGTCGCGCACTCTGTGATCATCCGCGTGACGTCCCCCGACCCAGTCACCGACCTGGTGCTGAATATCGGTGTGGACGGTCCCGGCAGCCGCACTCCGGGGCCGCTGGTGGCGCAGCCCAGGCCTGGAGGTGGCTATGTCTTCGAGCACGAGCTGTTCATGAAGGAGGTGAGACCACAGATCTTCGTAGATGTCAGGTACTCTGGTCGTCGTGACGTCACCCAGGCCCCTGGTGCTGAAGGAGTCGACGGCCCCGGCAGCTGCGGCAGACTCCTCACAGGTACTGGTACATCGTAGCTCTGTAGTGACGTCATAACGTCATCACGATCCAGTCCACGACTTGATGCTGAAGGAGTGAATGGAGCACGAGCTGTTCATGAACGACATAGGACTGGGTGACGGCCTGTTCTCATGACGTCACCCAGTCCCGTCGTGGTGCTGAGAAGAGGGGATACTCCGAAACTCGAAATTCGAAGTTCGTAACGTGCCGTCCCTCGCGCTCATGTTAAGAAGTGTATTTCAATTCGATTCAATCATTTCAGACAATGTCCATAGAGTGTTAGTCACAAAGGTCTTATAAACTATGTTAGTATGAAAATAAATAACAGCACAAAAGAAAATAAAATTAAAAATTAATCAAAAAATGTCATAAACGATGCCTCGAGAGCCCATGTGTAAGGAGTTCCAGTGCCTCCACAGTGGGCAAGCAGGATTCTCCCAAACTAGCTGCCGGAGGGTGTTGGAGCTATCACGCACGCGACGCATGAGGAACGCGGTACGATTGCGAATTATTGCCGCGAAACCGTCGACGCTTGCCTCCGTGAACATCCCGGAAGCGCTGCAGAAGCGTGACAGTCCCAACAACGCCCCCCAATGAAACCATTATTGTATTGGACGCGCAGAGCATTGAGCGTCTTTTTAGTGTAGTTTGTCCATAGACTGCACGCGCAAAAGGATTGGCAAAAATCTTTGAAAAGAGTCTTCTTGACATCCCCATTACAGCGTGCAAATCTACGTGTCAACATGTTACATCTTACGGCCCTAATGCTCTGCGCTCCCTCTCCATATCCACATCGTCTTGAAGATTATCGGTGACCCAATGCCCGAGATACTTAAAACGCGACACTCTGTTATGAGGAACTCCACATAGATTAACTGCAGGAATTGATGTTAAGGCTTTATTGTTTCCTGCTTTAAAAACTAATAGTTCACTCTTTTTCGCATTGTATCTCAGGCCAAGAGTCACCACATACTCCTCACAGACTTTAAGCAACCTAACAAGAGCGCTAATCGCCGGGCACAGCAGCACCATATCGTCCGCATAACTGATATTATTAACTGTGGTACCACCGATCGAACAACCGATACCTGAACTGCTGAGCCTAGCGATCAACTCATCCATGTACAGGTTAAACAACCTAGGTGAACTTAACCCACCTTGTCTCACACCGCACGTCAACCTGTACACGTCTGAGTAAGCTCCTGCCCATCTAACCTGGTTGGTTTGGTTACCATACCAGAATTGAAATGGGTTAATCACCCCCCTCGGGGTACTCGTGTGATTCCGCAATTTACCCCACAGGATGTCGTACCAGACCAAATCGAAAGCCTTGGACAGGTCCAAAAAACAGGCAATAACCGGTGTGTTACTGGAAATATAGTACTGGACGGTGTGTTTAAAGCAGAGAATAGCACTGTCGGTTGACAGACTAGGTTTAAAACCAAATTGAGCATCCTGAGATTTAACGTGCTGCGAGAGGAGATTATCAAGTAGTCCATGCAGTACTTTTGCAGCCACTGTTGCCAGCGATACTGGCCTATGCCTATAGTTGGACCCGTCCGACGCATTTCCTGATTTATTCTTGGCAATAGATACTACGACAGTTTTCATAAAACTGCTCGGGAGGTAACAATGACTCATGCACAAATTGAAAAACATTTTGAGAACCCGAGGTAGGTGATCACCAGCATGCTGCAGGTGCTCGATACTGAGACCATCACCATATTTGAGTGAGCGGGATCGCGCCATACGAACTTCGTTTTTCGGGTTTCGGAGTAGCCCCTCGGGTGCATGGTTTTGGCAGCCGCAGCCAGCGGCTGACCCAGGCCTAGAGGTGGCTGTGTTTGAGCACGAATTGTTCATGAAGGAGGTGAGACCGCAGATCATCTTTGTAGATGTCAGGTACTCTGGTTTTTGTGATATCACCTACTCCCGTCCTGGTGCTGAAGACGTGAATGGACCGGGTAGATGCACGCCGGGAACGCTGGTCGCAAAGCCGAGGCCTGGAAGCACATGTTCGAACACAAGCTGTTCATGGAGGTGAGACCGCAGATCTTCGTAGATGTCAGGGATGGTCGTCGTCGTGACGTCACCTAGTCGTGTCGTCGGCTCAATAGCGCGGATCATTGATACGACTTTTTAGAGGATGGTCAAATTTGAGGATCTGGTGGCCGATCCGGACATCTTTGGCGAGACCAAATGTTGTTTATAGTCTTCTACATGTAACGCCCAAATATATATTTTCCAGGGTGAAGTAGCTGTGGTGTCAGCGGAATCCTCAACGCTGCTCTTCAGTCCCTCGGAGCCGCAGCAGGTGGTGGGGTCCTCCAGCTGCCAGCCCGCGGCGCTGACCATCCGCGCCGTGCGCGGGCTGTCGCTGGCGGGCCGCGTCGTGCCGCCCGTCGCCGGCGTCACCGTCACGCTGCACGAGGGTCAGTGTCTGTGAGTCCAGCAGGCGGTGGGTCCTCCAGCTGCCAGCCCGCGTCGTGCCGCCCGTGGCCGGCGTCACCGTCACGCTGCACGAGGGTCAGTGTCTGTGAGTCCAGCAGGCGGTGGGTCCTCCAGCTGCCAGCCCGCGTCGTGCCGCCCGTGGCCGGCGTCACCGT